>OX608074.1:140695573-143383153 GCA_951509635.1 Eupeodes luniger
TGGACTATAGCTTCCGAATTTAAAATTCAAACTATGCGCCCCATGCTCGCTTAGTATAACTTCGAATAGGAATACGAGAGTATAATAAAGATCAAAATGTTACGATATTTTTCGACCATATTAAGCACATGCCAATGATGTTATAAGAGCTAAACATAGTTTAAGGAGTGGAATCTATCTTACTCTCTTGTCCCAGGGTAAAGGTAATTATTTTGTAGAAGAAAAAAATAAGAAAAACATTTCTTCGTCTGCTCCTCTAGACTTATAGCAATTTACCCAAAAGATCTAAGAGACTCTGGAGTTGGTGGCGAGTATCTCCTGTAGTGCAGCACGTTGTCGTTCACGTCGCATTACCGACTTCGTCGTTGTCGTTGCCGACCGCGTTGTCGTCGTTGTCGACTATTCCACGCTGCAGTACAGCATAACCGACCTATGACACAATTGAATAAAAACGCGGAACTAAATCGTGATCGATCCACCACCACGATGGGGCATACTTGACAAAAAGTTGGAAAAAAACAAGATGTTGTTTTTCTTCATATATGGTTATATATACACAAAGTGCCAGAGATACATTGGTTAGGAGTACTTGTAGCCTAACAAAAATGATAATCTTTTGTTGCGTGATCGTTGTCGAACATTTGTTTGGAGTTGTATAACTTTGTAATTCGTCTTCTATCTCTCTCTATCTGCAATCTTCATACATAAAGAAGCTTCAAAATTCTTCTTTTCCTTTTTTCTGTTTCATCTTTATTTCTTTCTCTTTACTTTTTTGTACTTCTTTTTGTATACAGCTTTGTTAATTTTATTTTCTTATATCTTCTTTTACAGTGCTGGAATAATTGCGATCAACAACTTGGACCGTTTCCATTGAACGTTAACTCAGCGATGCGAGAAGGATCTCTTGTACTAACTGATATTGCATGGGATCAGGCTGTTACCAATGCATCTAAACAGTGTCTGGTCACGTGGGAGGTCTCTGGAGGCGGTCTGATGGGTAATCTACTGACTGATAGCTCCACCGTTGAGCTGTCCCTATGGCCGGACACAGTATATCACGTGCAGGTTACCTGCAAGCATAAGGTAAGTTGTTGTTTTTCTTTTTTAGTACTAAACGAACTGAGAGAGACTTTCTGCTTTGTTTGTTTTGGAAGGTACCTATCCTATATGCCTTCAAACAGACATACCTAGGTTAGGTACCTAACCTACCTCTGCTAGGTGGAAGGAAGATAGACCACAAAAAAAAAGTGGGGACATGTTTTCCAGAAAATCACGAATTTCTTCTGGATGCGCGCAGATATCGCATCTCTCGCATCTTCCTTAGAGCATAATAATAAATTGCTGATGTGCATTCCAAAGATCTTCGCACGATTATTTTTCCCGTTCTAGGGTCTTGAGATGTGTGTTAGTGTTAGATTGAGTGTGTGTAGTGGTTCTGGATGCACATCGACTTGTTAATTGTTTGTTCGAAGAGTGTGAAAGCATCACTAATTGGCTAATTACATTGCAATTGAGATGTGTTGCATTGGCGAACATTCCAAGGACTTTTTTACTTCTTTTTAATTTTTGCAATTTTTGCACTACACACTCATTTTTATTGCTTCCACTGAGCTTACATAAAGAGTTTTGAACAAGTGCGCTTTGCGCTTGAGAGTTAAACCGGAGTTGAACTAGGGGGTAAAGCATTAACATCAGGCGTGGATTGGATGCGGTATGGCTGCAATGTTTGTAGAGAATTTGCGTGCAAAGTGATTAGTGTCGCTAAGTTGGCAATCGGCACCGGCACGCATATGTCGATAGGAATCTGAGAGCTTTGTTTTTCTTAACTATAGGAGGGGAAGGGGCAAGAATGGGACGCAGGTTTGTTTGCGAATTCAATGATTACGGTATTCGATAAAATAGAAATATGTGGGCATGATAAATATTATTGCATAGGCAATCAATTTAGAATCAATTGGTGATGATTATCGAAGACGTTTGAATCTCTATTTGATTTCTGAAAAGATAACTTAAAGGACTTTATATTCGTTTTGAGAGTTGGTACCGTTATTTGAGTGTAGGTTAAGTGTGGATTAAGCGGTAAAAGAACCTGTTTAGCGAATTTAATCCAAGCAGTTTGTGTTATTTAAGGAGGATTTCGTTTGAAGATCACTTCTAAAGTTCCTTAGAGATAAACTTTAATGTCTTCTTCCCACAGAAATGTCATTGAATTTACTTGATAATTGGAAAATTCATGAATTCCACTTTATTTATTTCACTTCTGATAATATCGGTTAAAAGGCCGTAAAAACAGTTCTGTGTCTCATTAGTTCAAAAATACTTTTAGAATCTACTAAATCATTTGTTTTGATAAAATCTAATTCCTTTTTTTCTTCTATTTTCTTTAATCTTTCTAGGAAACTGGTGGTATGCGAAGATCATTCAAACTCATCGTTGACACCCATAAACTTACCGACAAATCCGCTTCAAGTCTACAAGCTATCGCAATCGAAAACGCCGGCATGAAATCTTTGCCAAATATTTTTGCCCAAGAAACGTCATCTGGAGAGACCGATTCTCGTATGCGCATCCTTAAGGACAGTTCGAAGGACTTCATCAGCACCTACAATCCCAGTGTCAATAATGTCGAAAAGACACCAACCTCAAGTCAGAAAACTGGCAGCATGAGCAGCTCCAGCAGCAGTAGCAGTACCAGCAGAAGCAGCAGCAGCAGCAGTTATATTGAAAATGAATCATCAACGCCTGTGCATATGTCGACAGTGCTCCGCACTAAACTTACCTCTTCAACAGTACCTGGAGTTATCTCAGCTGATTTCTTAGCACAAAGCATAGTATTCGGTGTAGCCCTGGCCGCTGTCTTCTTCATTGGCTTATTCCTGCTGTACGTGTTAACACGGCCCGTGCGGAAGGATGTACCTGTCGACAAAGTCAATCTCATCCATAATGAAGCCACCTGCGAGCAAGTTGTGTCAACAGCGACGGCATCCAACCGAACGCTGCACGTGTAAAGCTGTGAATTATTAGTTTTTGTTATCCTGCTAAGGTTAAGCAACGAAACATCCAAACTGGAAGTAGTGATGTCCTTAGGTGTACATAGTTAAAAAAATAAAAACAAAAATAATAATAATTAAAAAAACTGTAAATAGTAGTGTACATAATTTAAGAAGTAAACAAAAAACTTTACAAAATAAAGTGAAGAAAAGAAGTGGGAAAACAGGGACGGTGTCATTTATAACAAGTGAGACCCACTTAGAGTTCAGATTTATATAGAAAAAGGAAGAATTTAATGAAATTTCTAATTTTAAGGATTTGTCTAGTCCGCGAGATAAAAAAAAATAAAAATATCGTACATACCACTCATTTTCATATTCGTCAAAACAAATAAATAAAAATAATAAAATTTAAATTTAAACAAAACAAAAACATTCAAAAAGTCGAAGGAAAAGAAAAAAAATGAAAATTCTCTAAAAATACTAAAATATTTTGAAATGAGGAAAACCTATGAATCGGTTTATTACCCCATCTCGTTTTTGTTTTCTAGATTTTTTAATTTAGTTTTTGTTTTTCTTTTATTTATTTTGAACATTTCATTTGTATCTACACAAATGAAATAAAATCAATAAAATCTTCCATATGAGATCAAAAAACGAAAAAAAAAGAAAAACATTTGTTTGTCCTTAAAAATTTGTAAATAGAAACTCAAAAAAAAATAAAATTTTGTAAATATTTTAAATATAAGTAAAATAAAAACTGCTTACTCTCTGCGTGTGTTTTCATAAAAAAAGCAATCCATTCATTAAAAAATAAATTTAAATAAAAAAAAAGAAATAAGAGTTCACCCTAATTTGCAAGTTAAATTTTCTGAATTAATTTATTTAAAAAACAAGTTAAAAACTAAATATTTATTAAAAAATAACAGAAACTAAAAAGAATACAAAACCAGAAGTAGTTTTAAGTGAATTAACAATTTTAAACTAAAATAAATTATTATTGTCCTGTTAAACATTTTTTCTTTTAAAAGGATTTTGTTTAATATTTTTTCATTTGCATTTAATTTTTGTTTGTTAATTAAATTTTCAAATAAGAAAAATATAAAGAAAAAACAAAAAAAAAAACAACGGCGACGAAAGCACACATGCAAAGACTGATAAAAGTTAATTCTTTAAAAAAATATGTAAATTAATTAAATTTAATTTAATTTTGTTTTTTTCTTAAGGAAAACATTTTAAAAGGGAAAGCAATTCGTTTATTTTTATTTGTTTTTGTCTTTGTAAAAATAAGTAAAAAATAGTAAAACAAAAATTGTCAAATAATAACAACAAAATATATATAAAAATAAAAAAAAAAACAAACAACAACTAAATTATAACAAATAAAATGTAAAATGTAAGTATTTAAGAAAAATATTTTCAATTCTAGTTAATATTAGAAATTATGTTGATTTTAATTAATTCGAGGTGAATCTTGAATAAAAATTGTAATTATTATAAAAAAGAAAGAAATGAAAAAAAAACGAAAACAAATTAAAAAATAAAAACACTAAAAATAAATTTAAAATGACTTCTTATTTTAGAAACGAAGATGGATTTTCAGGTTCTTTGAAAAGGTATGTATAATGCTTGTTTGGATCAGTATTTTCTTAAAAAATGTGCTCTGGAAATTTAAGAATGTTCTTGAAGTTGAGCTTGAAAGTTCAGAACCGTATTAATGTAATTCAATTAGTTAGATTAGCTTACAACTTTATTGGAACAGAAGTAAATAATTACTATATTGATCCCAAAAAGAAATCCAGACTGAACTTAATCACAACAAATTCCTTAAAAGTGTAGTGTTCATTTCCTTCAGACTAAGCTATTCCCTAGAATGTATAATTTTTTATTCCGTAAATAATTGTATTAGTTTTAGGACTTCCTTTTTTATGTTTAGCACAACCTGAAAGGGTTTTATAGTATGTGGTTAAAGAGGAATGATTTAGAAATGAAATATCGGTGCATATTGGTTTTGACTTTTTGAACATTGAATATGACGGAGAAAATAGAACGTGATAAGGCATTCCACATTCGTGTAGTACGGCCAAAGAAAGAATTTCTGTACTTGACTGTAAGTCAAATTTGGACTAAAGTGTATTTTTATTTAAATTCTTCCGAGAACAACCCCGAGTAGTACCGTTAAACTGTTTAATTTTTCCAAATAGAAATTTCAATAAATAGTAAGAGTACAATGTCGGTCAAGCTATTTCATTTGAGAGCTTCTAAAAGCGCATTCTCTCAATCCAGTTTATAAAAACCTTTTCGATTGTTTTCATCAGTAGCTTACGGATAGGTTGGATGATATTACTCATCGAATCATTTTCTAGAATCATTGTAACCTTAATCACATTGAATCTTTACGGTTAACTATAGGAAAGCCAAAAATCCGTCATATGAGGAGAGGTGGCCATATTGATATTTCCAAGGCGACTGGTAATTGTTGATTGTGGAAGGGGCTAAGCATAAGATACCATCCTGAACGTACCATAGATCTGAGTAAATGCATTAGCGTCTCGACATTAACGTGAGTGTATTTTCTAGCCCCAGATTTGACTATTTTGTGTGTTGACATAGCCGCCCAAAATGCAAATGTGCCTAGTCCGAAAAAATAATTTGCTCGCCCAAAATTGTTGTTGCTACTGCTCTAAGAGGAAAACTGCGAAGTGATAACTAAGCTGAAGGTCGTAAGCGAAAATATCTATATATTATTGGACAATTCATTATCAATCTAGTGTGTCAAATATTGAGCTGTTAAAATCGATTGAGCTAAGGTATTTGGCTACAGCTACAGTTTGTGTGCACCACGAGATGATGAGGACCACCATCTTCTTGCACCAACTTGGGTCAAGAAATAGCTTTCAAAATCAAAATAAAATAGATCGTCCATCCCGTACCGCATAGCAAGCAGTTCATGTTTTTAAACACTCCTTATTGGTGCCCCTCCTCGTATTTGTTACATAGTCCATAGCCTTCTTCAATAAATGGACTATTAAACACTGAAATAATTTTTCAATTTTTAACAGTGATTCCTGAGATAAGCACGATCAAACAAGCAAACAAACAAACAAACTTTTAAGAATTATAATATTAATATAAATAAGTATCTCTGATACAAAAAAAAAACCCATGGAAACCATAGTGACAAACTTTTTGAAAAATTTGCGATTTCGGAATGGTATTATTGCTAACAGTATCTTGAGTAAATGAATTATTATTAACTTCCCATAGGAAGTTATTGCAATGGGTCCGATTTATCAAATTGAAAATTTTGACATTTCTCGACGTTTCAAGGTCCCTAGAGTCGAAATAAAAGACTTTTAGAAAGATGTCTGTGCGTGCGTGTGTACGTACGTTGGTACGTCCGTACGTTCGCGACGTTTTTTTCGTCTTCCATAGTTCAAGAACCAGAAGAGATATCGACTTCAAATAAATTTTGTTATACAGATAATAGGGCAGAAAGATGCAGAAAGGGCTCTCAAGAAAATTGCGTGGGTGGTTTTTTACATAGCAGTTTAAAAAAAAGGTGAACATTTTGGTTAAACCTAAATAACTCATGAACCAATGATGCTAGAGACTTGAATTGAATTTTATATTATATATTGTAACGTGATACAAAACAATTATATTTTTGGAAAAAAATCCAATTAACGGTTTTTTTTATAAATCAAAAAAACTGAAAAAGAAAATTTTACGACTAAAATATGATTTCATCTCCAAAACAATTTTGTGTAACGAAAAATAATGTTTTTGACATCTGATAAAATTTTGAGAAAAATCTAATTGACAGTTTTATTTATACAAAATAAAATCCTAAACTAAACATTACTCATAGTTGGTAAAAATTGAATTTCGACTCAAATATCTTCTCAAAAACTTGAGATTAAGGCTTCAAACGTTTTTTATCTTATAAAAAAATATTTTTAACATTCTGAAAAATAATGAGAAAAATCGAATTGACAGTTTAAAAAAAAAAAAAAAAAAAAAACCTAAAAAAAATTAATAAAAGTTGGTAAAAATTGATTTTCGACTCAAATATCTTTTCAAAACTTTGAGATAATGACTTCTAACTAATTTTAACTTTTAGGAAATATTGTTTCCAACTTTAGGAACAATTTTGAGAAAAATCAAATTGAAAGTTTTTTTACAAAAAACAAAAACTTAAAAAAAAATGTATAAAAGGTGGTAAAAATTGATTTTAGAGTCAAATATCTTTTCAAAAATTGGAGATATTAGCCTTAAACTACTTTAATCTTTCAAAAAATATTGTTGTCAACATTCAGTAAAATTAAAAAAAAAAATCGAATTGACAGCTTTTGTACAAAAAATTAAAAACCTAAAAAAAATTTAACAAAAGTTGGTAAAAATTGATTTTCGACTCAAATATCTTTTCAAAAATTTGAGATAATGGCTTCTAACTAATTTTAACTTATAAGAAAAAATATTGTTTTCAACATTCGATAAAATTTTGAAAAAAATCGAATTGACAGTTTTTTTTACAAAAAATAAAAACCTAAAAAAAAAACAATACTAAAACTTGGTAAAAATTTACTTTCGACTCAAATAGCTTTTTAAAATTACAAATATTGGCTTCAAACTTATTTTATTTCACGGAAAATATTGTTTTCGATATTAATATATCATTCGATATAAAAATCCAACAGTCCGTTTTTTCATAAAAAAATTAAATCTACAAAAAATAGTACGCAAATTTGGTAAAAATTGATGCATATAGACAAACTTTTAAGCAAGACAAAACGATAGACGGGATGGGAAGTTATCAGTGTGGGTCGCATCCCAGCCTCTTTTTAGTTTTAATATGCAAAAAGGCGAGTTTATTTCAACGATTTAATTCGTTATATTGTTCTATGTTTTTGAATATAACGAATTAAAAAATTGAATCGTTTGTTTATTCTCCTTTGTAAAAATACTCTTCATGTATTGAGTTAAGTCATTATTTGTTAAAAACTTTATTTAACTGGTCATAAATTAAAAGTAAAACCAATATCAATATAGAGTTAAATGTAAAATTTTGAAGTAGATCGCAATATACAGCAGTTTTTTTTACAAAATCCTAACGAAGAGTCTATGTTAAAGGGTGACTTGCACAACCGGCATTCATGGGAGCTTAAAAATTCTCATATCTTAAAAGAAGACCAATCTCAGTACTATTTTAAAATCAATTGTTGTACCAACTAAGATTCTATATGGAAAAAAAAAGTTGGTCCCTTGAATCTAAATGGGCATTCTTGGAAGTTTCTTCAGAATAGCCAATCAAGCTTACATTAATCGAGTTGGTTTCAAAACGATATAGATCCTGCCCATCACGATTAGCCTGGGCGGTAGTTTTTTGTTGATAATGAAACGGAAAAGTATACAGCAAGTCGAAAAGATTCTTAAGGGAGCTCTAAAGGCGTACCGATGCATCTACTATGGAATTTAAAGTTCTCAATTTAGGAGCAGCATGCAGATTGAGTATAAGAGGTTTTAAAAAACAATTTTAAAATTTGCTTTGAAAATTAAAAAAATACAATATTTTAGCTACAATTAGCTACAAAAAATGCCCTTCGTGGTAGGCCCTTTTTATATATATTTTCAGAGCAGTGTTAAAATAATTACAAGCCATTTCAAGATAATTAATTCTTTACAGGACACCAAATACATGCTTTTTTTTGTGAAGTATAAGTTTTTATAAGTCTTACTCGGCGGCTTGGGTCGGTCAATTTTTGAAAGAAGCCAATTAACCATACTACTACATAAGTATAGCCAAATTGCAGCTGGTTTGTGTTGATTACCTCTGTACCTCTGCACCTCTGAACTTTGATGGCTTCTTCCCATTTTTGGACAACAGAACTAGATTTGAGTGACACAGTTCGTCTAGATCTCTAAAGCGGACTCAGGAGTCCGAATTTGAATTTCATCAATGTTTTCCCTCATTTAAAAAATCAAAATGTTTTATGAAGATTTTATCAAGTTTTTAGACAAAGGAGTGGCTATCTTTCGTTGTTATATACCAGAAAGTCAACATCCCATCAACTAAGTGACATTTTTAAAGATGTCAAAGGGAAATTTATTTTGTTTGACTAAATCGTTCATAACATTAACTTACCTTAACAAAATATTTATTTAAATACCTTGCGTAACCTTATACCAATTTCGAAATCATTCATGATTCAATAATCACGATTTCTTTTAAATTATTAATATTTTCTTCTTCTTTTATTTTGTAAAATGAAACTCCCAACATGGTCACCAAGCCCCATCATCACAAAAAGAATTTAAGTTTCACTATCTACCATCTTATGGAAAATATAAATCTGAATGAGTCAAAATAATAATAGATATATGTATGCACAGTAAACTATAAACACGACGAATTAACATTATATGCAAATTATTCTTTATGCGGGAAGCAACTTCATTGAAATCGAATAAAATAAATCAAAGTTTCTATCGACGCATTATTCTTCAGCCCACGTTCGAATTTTCGAAGGTGTGATTAATGAACAAGTAGGTTAAATAAGAATACAAGAAAAACAGTGAGCGTTTTTCCTATTAGAAGAAAACAAAACAACATAACTCTTTTTTTGGCCACCTTTTTTCAACGACGCACGACAAAAGAAACTCACGCACAGTTAACCATCTCATAAATTACAAAGAAAATCCACAATTTCCTGTCAATTTATTCTCCTAAACGATTTCAGATTTTAACAATAAATGTCAAAGTCGAGAAATCGAATAAATAAAAAAGGTCACACGCCCATAACTCATACATCCAATTATTTAACTCTGTCCCTATACATTACGGGGCTAATTGTAGAAGTCCCTATACACGGTAGAATTTATAGAATGTTGAAAAAGATAAAACAGGATAAAAATTCGTCCTTGGCCCATTAGCTACCCGCCACGCCGCCGCTGTATCAACGCCACCCCTCGTGCTGCCTGCTTCCTTTTGCCAATTTGATTCAGAGGCACTGCAACGCATGATTGTGTCATCATTCTTTCAATTCGCATCATTTCCCGTCGACCGAAGGGAAATGCCATTAATTTTCTTTCACAACATTGTTTTGTATGAATGTACCTACATAATAATGTACTAGGTACGTATTTTGTACATTAAAAACAACTGCACTCTGCACATTGCACAAGGAACAGGATTGTGCCACTGGCCGACCCATGCAGATGGGAATAAGTATCTTTAGAGCAGAACGGAATCAGCGACCCGAATCGGGATTATTTAATCCAATATAAAAAAAAGGACGAATTCATGTACATTAATTTTGGGATTGGGTCTTCTTCAGTTTGAAAAAAAAAACAAGAAACCGGAGGAGGGTGCCGCTGCAATCACAGTTCAATGCGAGAAAATGATGATGCCCTTTTTAAAATTCAATAAATTATTGCCAAATTGACTTGAGCGCTGAACGCTGAGCGCCTCGCATTCGCATAGAGTCGTCCTCATAGTCCTCCTTATTGATATCCTTGATAAGACCCGTGCGCGTTGAATATTGCATAACAACCATGCAAAAGGGCTATAACGTGATTTTAAATAAAAAAACGAAAAAAGAAGAATATCATTTAGTGCACTCGATCATCGTCATAGAAAATTCAGGACAACATTGTTTTTTAGAGCAATATTGTCTAATTTTTAGGGTTAATGCATTGGGTTCTTAAAAAAAGAATGTGGCACCCTTAAAACCTTTCATTTTTTATATTTTTTTTTAACAAACTTTAAATACATAGGATAGAATTTTGGAAATGGTAACAATAAACATGTTTGTGTTCGAAATATTAAGTATTGAGAATATTGATTGAAGAATATATTGAAATAAAAAGTAGAACAATTTTTTTTAAAGTAAAAAAAATTATAAGAAATAACTGTGAAAAATTGAATAGTTAAAAACAAATAAGTTTTTAATTATGTTAAAGTTAATATTACAAAAAAGTTATATTTTAAGTGTTGTTCAATTGTTGTTGTTCAATAATACTATAATTATTGATATTGCTAACATTGTCATAATGGAAGAAATGAATGTGCAATTATCATTACTTTTCCACCATAATTGTATTTACTTTAGTATTCAAAATCTAAGTTTAAGAAGGTAAAGAGTAATTTACGAGAAGTTAGGTAGGGTTAAAAAAAATGCTGAAGAGTTTTCTCTTAGAATAGCCCTCTAATTGGGTGAATCTTTTGATATTTCTCAACTCAAGTAAAAACTACACTCTTTGTAAACATGGAATGAAGCACGCTACAATATCGCTAAAAGTTTTATAAAAACAAATTTTGCAGTCACAGTCTACACAACAAAAGCACTTTTGGGTCATCGTTAAGCATTTTCTAGACGGCAATAGTACAGTTGATGGAAAAATTTAACCTGACGGAACAATTTATTAGTTTAAAAAAATCGAAAACGTGGAGAACAAGTAATAATATTTTTCTTCAAATATCGAATCTATGCATAAGTAAACTTTATAAGTTGTATTTTTCGATTAACGAATATTGCTGCTGACGACAAAAACCTATGTTTGCCGATTTTCGGAATTTGGTAATTCACAAAAGATATTAATTTCAGCCGTAATACTCGTACTTCTAGGAATGCACATCAGTTTAACCTTGAGCCCAATTTCGGACGTACTGTCAAGTATAGAGATTCTTTTTTTAACCGCACATCGAGAATGTGGAATGCTTTACCTAGCTCTGTTTTTCCCTATCATTTTGATATTCAAAACTTTAAGACCAATGTGCATCGGTATCTCCTCTTTAATCCTTTCCTATTTTCCTAAAACTCGCACTGTGTTTAAACTTTAAACATGTTAAGGGTATTAATAACCCCTTGTGTTAATTAATTTAAGTGAGGGCTTAACCAACATTTGTTTCGCTTATAATACAAGCTACAAGTATATCTTAAAAACTTACTTAAATGTAAGATTATAACTATGAGTGGGGGTGGGTCAAAAGTGGGTTAAGGTTATAGGTGCTGATGTTGAAATCAAATGAATTTGGATTCGAATTGACCAACTGGAGCAAACGGGTCAGAGGTTCGTTAAGGCCATAGAAAGTGTGATGAGTAAGTAAATAGGAGAGGAGAGGGTTTCTCAGGTTGCGATTGTCAGTGTTAAAAGAAATGGAAGAATAGAGAGAAGAGCAGCCAACTAAGTCATGTAAAACCCGACGACTTATGAACAGTATGTCAGCAAGTTCCCTCCATTTCTGTAATGAGTTGAGGTTTAATAGACGGAGACGATCACGATAGGGGGCTAAGATTCAAAAGGATGGTATTGAAGTGCAAAACGAAGAAACTTTCCTTGGATGCTTTCTATTCTTGATATGTGTATTGTGTATATCTTGATACGGAGACCAAACCTACGACGCATATTCAAGTAGAGGTTGGATAAACGTCATGTAAAGCGATCAGGTCACGTAAGGGTTAGAAAATTTTTTAGACCATCTTTTAACAAAACCTAATGCAGAGTTAACAAAAAATAAGATGGCACAACAGTGCTTAAAGAAATCAGGGCTTAGTGACTTACAACTCTCAACCATTCCTGTGTGCGATTCATGTCAGGGGTGGAGAATTTGTCAATTTCTCGCAAGAGGCAGTACCCGTGAAAAAAACTTTTAGTTGGCACAGTCAGGGATTGAACCCAAGATCTCGCATGACAGTCCTACACACTAACCATAACGCCACGGGTACTACTCTTTTGCAGAGTTGGCCTTGTGAATTATTTCTTCAATGTGAAGAAGAAAGTTCAGTTCATGGTCACATAAAAAGACCGAGATCCCTTATGTTTTCTACCATTTGTATGGGATTATTACGAAGAAAGTAATGACGGGGCTTTTTAAAATTCACGGCGGCGGCGTATACTCGCTGCTTTTGTGTCCCTGGAAAATATACTCGTAATTTAATCGAAAAATTATCTGCACCGATGAGACCTATTTTATACTACTATGAGGCTACATTAATGAGCAGATATATCGCATTTGAGGCTCACTGTCACTGTTTGCTGTAGTTTTTAGGCTGTCGAGTGTCGGTCGGTTTGTTTACTTCAAAATGAGACTGGCTCAACTTTTAAAGTGAACTAATTGCTCTACCGACCTATACTTAATTTTTATAGTCGGGGTTGTAAGACATTGATAAAGACGATTTTTATTTGCAACTAGATAAGCAACGAAACACTATCAATTTTTCAGCAGAAATTTCCTGACTATGTTATTTCTCGAAGAAGTGACCACCATTGGCCACCAATACCTTGTCTCTTAATAACTTATGGTATTTTTTTTTGGAATCACTTGAAACATAAGGTCATTGAAAAATGCTTTACAATCAAGTCAATCGACTTTATAGATTCAATTCTTGAAATTATAGACGATGGTGGATCCAATAGGATTCATGACCACCATTAAGAAAAAACAAAAATTGTCACTGTTTAGCTTCTAAAATTTATTTATTTATTCAGCTTAATACAAGCTATAACTTAACATAACTTAACTTAACTTAACACTAACTTAACTTTTTTTTTTATTTTTTTTTTTTTTTTTTCTTGTTATCAGTTTTCAACATTAAATCATGTGGGCCCTAAGGCCCACATAAAAGCTCTTTAATGTACAAGAACTAACAATTTTGATTTTATTAGACTTAAAATTAAAAGGGACGAGGAATTCGGACTCAAAAAGGGAAAAAGTAAAGGGTATCTTTCAGATGGGATTTGGAAATGTTAAAGTCGAAGACTAGCATAGCAGCGTTGCAGTGACGGAGAATTCTGGACATTGGTTCAAAGTGCCCGTAATTAGTGCGGTGATGAGGGATATAGAAAAGGGAGACAGTTCGCAGATTTCGAGGGTTGGTGTTAAGATGAATATCATTCAGGAGTGCCGGGGAATCTATATTGCCCATTAACAATTGATGAGCAAATAATATATCAGCGTTTTTGCGCCTAATATATAAGGGTTGCAAACCTATCAGTTTAAGTCGATCGGCATAAGGAGGCAAGTTGGATGTATCATCCCAGGGGAGGCCACGTAAGGCAAATCGAACGAAACGTCTTTGAACATTTTCAATTCTGAGTGAATGGTTTTCATAAAAGGGAGACCATACTTGGCATGCATATTCAAGATGAGGACGGACTAGGGAAATGTAAAGTGATTTAGTTACATAGGGGTTGGAAAATTCTTTTGACCATCTCTTAATAAAACCGAGAGATCTATTAGCTTTATTAATAATTTGGTCAAAATGGGAATGGAAATTGAGGTGTTTGTCACACATAATACCAAGATCTCTAATAGAATCGACTTCGTTGACGGCGTCATTAAGGAAGAAGTATACTCTATGAGATGGCATTTGTTTGCGCGAAAAGGTCATTTGTTTACATTTACCTACATTTAACTCTAGGAAATTATGCATGCACCAAACAAAAAAGATATTAAGATCATTTTGTAAAAGTAGGGAATCAGATGGAGTTGAGATAATTTTAAAAATTTTCTTATCATCCGCAAACATTAGGATATCTGAGTTTTTTAATTTGAGACAGACATCGTTAACAGATAAGACGAAGAGAAGGGGGCCAAGGTGACTACCTTGTGGGACGCCAGAAGTTGCATGTATGGGACTGGAAACTGAGTTACGGAAGAGGACTCTATAAGTTCTATTGGCAAGGTAGGATCCTATCCAGTTTATAAACATAGATGGAAAGCCTAGGGCTCTAAGTTTGAGATAAATTATCTTATGAGATATTTTATCAAAGGCCTTGCTGTAATCAGTGTATACAACATCAACTTCATTACCCTTCTCAAGGGCTGACAAAACTTTTGATATAAACTCAATTAAGTTAGTCGTAGTGGATCTACCTTTAAGAAAACCATGTTGAGCGGGGGAGAATAAGGGCTTGCAATGGAAATAAACGGAATCATAAACTAGGCTTTCAAACAGTTTAGGAATGCATGAAAGTTTCGCAATAGGTCTATAATTGTTAATTTCGGTTTTATTGCCTTGTTTATGAATAGGAAATATAAATGAATCTTTCCATACATGGGGAAACACACCTTGGGAAAGAGAGAGTTCAAAGAGTGCAGTTAGAGGCTTTGACAAAGAATGCATACATTTTTTTAGAATAACTGATGGGACGCCATCGGGACCAGGGCTAAAGTTTTCTTTGAGGCTTACGATTTTAGCAAGTACCATTTCTTCAGTTATTGTAAAAGATGAAAGAGAGGTTTGAGTGCAGCCATCCAAATAACTAAAGTAGTGTGGATCAGGATCATGAAGATGTTCAGTGTACGATTTGCTAAAGTATTCGGCAAATAGATTTGAAATGGTTGTTGGATCTGAGGAGATTTTGTTAGAGAAACTCATTGAAGGTGGAAACCCATCAGATTTTCGTTTGACATTGATAAACTTGAAAAATGTCCTTGCATCAGAAAGAAGGTTATTTTCCATTTGGTTAAGGTATTGGTTATAAAGGGATTCCCTTAATTCCGAGAAAGAATTATAGGCGAGAAGATAGTTGTTGTGGTCGGTATCAGATTTGGACTGTAAAAAGATCTTCCAAAGCTTATTACGGCTATTTCTTAGGTTACGGAGCTCTCTGTTGTACCAAGGGGGAGCAGAAGTGAAATCTTTTTTACGAGAGAACGGTACTGATTCTTCAATACAGTATGAGAGAATCAAATAAAACCAATTTGTAAGGGACTCTACTGTTGAGTGGAGGGAACTTAATTCAAAGTCGGCTGAGCTAAGAAGATTGTTGAGTTTGGAGAAATCAGTCCTACGAAAATCATAACATTAATTCTCCATTTCAAACAAGTTGTTTTCAAATTCAATGGGGAAGGAGAGATTAAGAGGAGGATGATAGCGATCCAAGGTTGAGAGGAGGTGAGGGCTCGCGGAGACAACACAGTTATCGCAATCAGATGAGAATATGAGATCGAGGTGTCTTCCCATAAAGTTTGCTACTCCATTTATTTGAAAAAGACCACAATCAGACAGACGATCAATGAACAGCGATTCAGATTCAGAGGAGATGTTAGTTGGAAAGAAGGATGTCTGATCATCTGAGGTGGACCAATTGAGATGGGGAAGATTGAAGTCGCCAAGAACGATGATCATATCATTAGGCTGCACTTGTTCGAGCAGATAATCAATGGCATTAACAGCAGCTTGGTATGCTTTAATTTGTTGGGCTGGTCGAATATAACAACAAAGGACAAAAAGACAAAACTTAGGGAGTGTAACCTTAGCTGATACACCTTCAAATTCCATTGAAGTAGGAATATGGAGTAGTGAACTTTCAAAATTACTATTGATAGCTAAAAGCACACCACGGCCATGTGTATTATTCGCACATTCCACGACATCCATTCGATAGATGGAATAGTCGTAAGTGAAGAGTTCGGTACTAAGGATATCGGGTGTGAGGTTGGTTTCGGTAAGGGCAAAGATGTCATAAGGTAGGTTTTGGGATATATTAAAGACGGCAGACGTTTTAGACCTTAACCCTCTTACATTTTGATAGTACAGGCTAAGACATTTAGGTTTAGTGGTCTTCGGGTTAGGAGCGATAGTATTTCTTCATATCTGCACGGGATTTTTGGATATGAGATAATCGTTTTGAAGAGATAAAGGAAGCAAAAGAGGTTAGGTCTTCTCTAACTTTTTGAGGAGAAATTTCAAGACCATCATGGAATTTCAAGAATATTTCCATTAGTGCATCTCGTTTGGTAGGGAGGCCTTCTTGGGAGATCAAAACCTTTATGTTCGTATTTGTTTTACCTTCAAAGCAAACAGAATCTGGTTTGTCATGCAGGAAAGCTAGGTAAAGACGAACATTGTTGTAAATTTTGTGGTCTCTAAGACGGGACATAACATATCGATCATTAATATTGGCCTCAGATAGATGTTTGGTTAGCTTAACATTTGGAGGGATCATTGGGTTAAGGAATCCTTGCGGTTCTTGGGGAACTGATGAAGAAGAAGCAGGGTTAAGGGTGTGAGAATGGATGAAATTTGGATACTCGGGTGTTTTGGCAGGAGGATCAACCATCGGAGGGCGAAAACCAAGACCCGGATGGGAAGGGTTAAAAGAAACTCGTTTGGATGGAGGCTTTATAGAGTTAGGAGAGGTTTTCCGTTTAAGGGACGAAAGTTGGTTAGAGAGAGAAAAGTTTGGAAAGATTTTTGTTTTGAGAGTCCAGTTTGTTTCAATATTTTGTTTGGGATTAGGTTTGGGATTATGTTTGGGATTAGGTTTGGTAATAGGTTTGAGATTAGGTATGGGATTAGGTTTGTTAACATGTTTGGGATTAGGTTTGGGTTTGTTAGACTTATTATTGCTCATTATAGAAAGCCGCATTTGACCAATACGTATAAATCCTCTTTGGTGATGAAACATCCAGTTATATTTGGTAGGAATCAGGAACTTGAATCTTCTTCCAGACAATTGAAGACATTCGCAAATATCGACACAGAATTCTCGTTTAAAGTAGGAGCGAATCCATGTAGCATCAGCATATCCGGGACAATTGTTCAGCACGAACCATGTGTTGTTAGCGGATTCAAGCCTGCTAAGTCTCAAATTCCAATCGGATAATTTCCAGGAATGGCCACATTTGTAGATTACATCTTCTTCCGCAATGGTAATTACTGGGGTGGATTGTTGCAGAGGGTCAGCACCCAGGTTTGCCGCATGGATTTCATCACGAATGGACACGTTCCCGATATCACACGACGGTATGCCAGGTTGTTTAATGACGTCGTAGAGAAGCGATTCAATTTTCTGCGATTGGACATTAAGGCTTTCAAGTTCACGTTGCACACTCATATATTTTTGTTCTTGATTACTTACATCGTAAGCAATAGATATGAGTGCAGTTGAAACCCGCGATAGCATACACTTAATGTTTTCAAATTCATTAACGAGTCTAACATTTGCAACATCACTCAAATGATTGGAGGAGGGGGAGAGCTGGGATGACGAACTTTGAAGACAGCAATCAATATCCGACTTTAGTAGGTTTAACTGGTCAGACAAGTTTTTCTTTAGATCGTTAGCCGAACAAGTTAACACTTTTAATTTATCATCAATGTCTAAACGAAGAGAGTTCAATCCACCGATTACGTCACAATATTGTTTTTCCAGGGAACGTATCGTGGAAAGGCATTGGGTGGACGATTGTTGACATTGGATATTTGAGTCTTCAACACTATTGCATACGTGATCAAATTTCTTAGAGAGATTAGAAATTTGATCTTGGCACACGGAATGTTCACTACACAGGGATTCCTTTAGACATTGAATAGCAATCATAATATCCGACACGGATATTTTATTGCATTCATCACAATAAAACGCAAAATTGCGTAGATAGTCTTTCAGGTATACACTTGCCTTTCTGGCCAAGCCAGCACAAGAGGGGTGAAGGTATTTCCCACACAGACCACTGCATTTCAACAGTTCCGCGTTTGAGTCAACGATGACACACATATTATTCGCGCACGACATAATTAATTGAAACAGAAAAAAAAGACAAAGATATGGTTTATTTTTGTTTAGGGTTTTTGATTATGATTTTTTTCACTAGTTTTTAATTTTTTCTATACTTGTTAATACACAAGAAGAAAAAATAAAAAATGCTGGTGTAATGGGAAACGGCGATGGGCAGTAAAGTGGGTCAGGTAGGTATGTATATCACACGCGCTACGAGTATATTGATAGGTTTTTTTGTTTTATTTATTTGTATGATATTTGGGGTCGGTGAAAAGGTGGCAAAAGGCAACTGCGGAGCGAAAAGAAAATGCGACTGCACTTGACGAAGGTCTATTAAATTGGTAAGAAGTGTAAGAATTAAGATGGATACGCATTATTTAGTTCAAATAAATGTCCAATTTTCTTCAGCCGCCTTCACAAGACATTAAATACAATTTTCAGGAGGTAATGTATTGTCTTATGATAAGTGTTGTGACCCTCCAACTTAAAGCTTGGTTATAGTGGATATATAGCCGCAAATTTGCGAATTTAGCCCTGGCAGCTATTTCGCTGATTTTAATTAATTAGACATCCTTTGATATCTCTCAGGACAGGTTAGGTTAAGGTGGCTACTGACGAAAAAGCCAACACACTTAGACCAATAGTTTGACCGTTGTGATACCGCATGGATCTAAAGATCTACCTTATTCGTTAAACCAGTTAGAGCTAGCTATGAATCTTTTAAGACAACAGATGTAGCACTTTCTAAGATCACTATGATCATTGTAGTAAATTTCAGTACATGATTAAAGAAAGTGAGGCACTGTTCCTTTTCTTCTTCAGCCATGCAGCTTTTGCAAAAAAATGTTTGTAAGATCTCCAAGTCGAATAGCACACCTACCCATTAAGCATTGTAAAGACACTTTTAATTGAGCTAATGTACAATTGTACATGTGTCTAGCATCAAGTACTGGCCAAATTTGTTTAGTTGACAGATAAGTGGTGGTATTAGAACATCTATGGTTCGCTTTCTTTATGGTATCATGCCTTATCATATAAGTTTACAAGTAGCTAGGGGTATGCCGATGTCAGATATGTTGCCCAACAGAGGTAAAGTTGTTCCATTTTTGAAAAATCCGTCAACTTTGCAGTTTCTTGGAATGTCTCAATGAGCCGACCGGCGGCGGCGGCGTGCGGTGGCGCTCAGTATTGAACTGTTCCGCCATCTTCACAAGAAATGATCCACAGTTTCAGGTTGTTATTGAGACAGAGTCCAATGGTTTTATGGCAGCTTGACTATCTGAGAAAATGTTTATTTCGGTAGTTGATATCACGTTTTCTCTGAGCCAAGAGAGGGCTTCTTTGGTGAAAAGGAATTCTGCCAGGAATGCGCTACAGTAATGGGGAGGCGTTATTAAAAACATAGATTTGGTCCGTCGGAACACACACCTCAACTAACCCATGTTACCGAATTTGATCCATCAATGAAACATCTTGTTGAAAAACCGTGATTATGCTAAAAAAAATGGTATAAGTTAAAAGAAAGTGGTAGACAAATATTAAGAGAAGCCTTGTTTTTCAAATACAGTAGTTGGGGCCTGGATATAAAATGTAGATAAAGGAACCAAACTCAAGTCCTTACAACCAATAACCTATTTGAATGCCTTGGAATTTTGCATAAATCCTTTCATTGATGATAAAAATTCTCATAAGCAAAAAAACGTTCAATCGAATTTTGCACTTGTTCTTGTAATATATGTACTGTAGGTATACTGTACGTATACTATAGAAATAGCTATCCAAATAGATATATAATTTGTTATATCCTGGCAGAGTACAGTACAGATAGTTAGATATATGTTTTATTCGTCCCCTTTTGTCGTTTCGCTTCATTTGGTTGAATTAGGCACAATGACGAGGACGAGTACGAAGTACGAATATACGTCAAAAACGACGACGACGACAACGACAACTAGGAACAAACGAACGTTGACGACTATACGCCAATATATGGAAAAAAAGTTGTAGCTTTAACGGTATATAGCAGCAGTAGCATAGTAGCATCACATAAATATGTATGTATGTATATGAAAAAGGACAATTTCAACATTAGAAAAATCCACATATGGCACATATAAGGATATTTTTCTTGGCTTTTATTTATACGCTTCGTTTTCTATGTGTATTTATTTCGAATGAGGGTGCACTGAACCGAGACATCAAGAAACAGGCTGCTGACTTGGCTATAAGCGAGAAATGCATTTTCCATGTTAGACCAAAAAAGGGGAAGATGTACCTACTCTGTTCTTTTTTTTTTGCAATCAGAAACCATCTATGGAACAAATTTTTATTCGTTTTCTTTTATGTATACATTGTAGGTAGGTAAATATGTATATATATATGTAAGTATATGTTTAAGTTTGGTTGGTTTTTCGTTTTTTAAACTTTTTTCCTTTTTGTTGAAGGAACAAGGATTTATTCGCTTTCTTTTTATTTTTATATTAGTACCTAAAGGAAGGCATATATAGTCCTTGCGCTCACTAAAAGGATATAAATGTTAGCGCGCGAGTGAAAATCTTTTGCAAGGATAAAAAGGACGAATGCCTTGTGGGATTCACTCTTGTTATAGCGTGACTTGAACACTTTTTTCATTAAAAGAAAACGACAATGACCGCGCGACTTTTTGTTGACATCCAAAAGGAAACGAGGTTATACGTGAGAGCAATGACGACGACGACGACGACTACGACGACAGCAACGACCGACGACGCGACGTTAAGAGAAGCGAGCGGCAAAGTTAATACTCGTAATATATACCTTAGAAAATTGCCTTAGGATTTATGTTACAAATGTTCGTTCTTGAAAACGAATTTAAGCTTCAGTTTAGGCGGTTTTGCTGCATAATAAGAAGTCAAGGAAAAAGTATTTGAAATTAAACAAAATTGCGAAACTCCACAACCACTGTAAATTCTTCTCAAAAAGCTTGGAGCAATTATGTAGTCAACCAAATGTAGCAAGGCAATATTAAAAGGAAACAGAATATTATAAAGCTGTTTACTTAAAGCAAATACATAAAATAAATAAATAAATTAGGTGGCGCAACAGTCCATGAAGAACCAGGGCCTAGTGACTTACAACTCTCAACCATTCCTGTGTGCTAGTAATGTTGTCAGAGATGGAAGGGACCTACAGTTTATATGCCGAATCTGAACGGCTAATTTGAGAAACCACTTTTCATGACAAGAATTACTCTTGGAGAATTTGTCAATTCCTCGCAAGAGGCAGTACCCGTAAAAAAAGTTAGGTGGCACAGGCAGGGATTGAACCCAAGACCCCTTGCATGACAGTCCAACGCACTAACCATCACGCTACGGGTACTACACATAAAGCAAATAAGTATTGAAAATTTGACAACACGAAAAGCTACATTTCGAAAATAATTCAATTGGGGTTTTTACACATAAACATCAGATTCATAAAAGTGCAGTGAAATAACGCCCCCGTGGGTCTTATTTCCGAAAATAATGTTCAAAAAGAGGCTGGGATGCGACCCACACTGATAACTTCCCATCCCGTCTGTCGATTTGTCTTGCTTAAAAGGTTTGTAGGTTATTGAGTTTTGATAAAAAGTCTTCAGTTAAATTTTTCTAAAAGGTTAAAAAATTACCAACAATATCTTGCATTTGATAAAATAGTTTGATTTCAACATCTATTTTTGTTAAAGAGATTTTTAGTTAAAATCCAATTTTTACCAACTTTAGTAGCATTTCTAAAAAATTTCTATTTCTTATGTAAAAAAATACAAATTGGATGAATGAAATTAATTTGAAGTCAATATCTTCTATTATTCACGAGATATCGAGAACCGAACATCAATTTTTACCAATGTTGCGTACGTATAGAAAAACGTACTCTTGGATTTTTATAAAAAATTTACTAAGACTCAAAAACAATATTTTCTGTGAGATAAAATTAATTCGAAGTCAATATTTTCCATTTTTCAAAAGATTTTTGAGTCGAAAGTAAATTTTTACCAACTTTCAGTGATGTTTTCTTTAGGTTTTTATTTTTTGTAAAAAAAACTGTGATTTGATTTTTCTCAAAATTTAACCGAATGTTGTTAACAATATTTCTTTAAATAAAAAATTAGTTTGAAGCCATTATCTCAAATTTTTGAAAAAATTTTTGAGTCGAAAATAAATTTTACCAAATTTTAGTAATGTTTTTTTAGGTTTTTATTTTTATAAAAAAACGGTAAATTCGATTTTTTTCAAGATGTCAAAAACGTTATTTTTTGTTGCATAAAATTGTTTTGAAAATAAAATCATTTTTTGTTCGTAAAATATTCGAGGTGACAATTTTTTTTTTCTGTTTTTTTTTTTTATATTTAAAAAAAACCGTTAATTTTGATTTTTTTCAAAAAATATACTTGTTTGGTTTCACGTTGCAATATATAACATAAAATTTAATTCAAGTCGCTAGCGTTATTGGTTCAGGTTAACCAAAATGTTCACCTTTTTTTTAAATTGCCATGGTAAAAAAACCACCCACTCAATTTTATCGAGGATTATTATCCGTATAAGAAAATTTATTTGAAGTCAATATCTCTACTTGTTCTTGAGCTATGGACGACGAAAAAAACTGACACCTCTCTAAAAATCTTTTAGAGTCGAACTCTAGGGATCTTGAAACGTCGAGAAATGTCAAAATTTTCAATTTGACAAATCGACCGATTACAAAAATTGAAAAAGTCAAATTCAGAAAAAAGGGGGAGAGTACGATAACTCAGGCGACAAAGTTTAATGACGAATTTGTATAGAACAGTTAAAAACAAGAATTTTTTACTATGGGAGAGGCGGTCCATCTCCCCCCGTTTAGGCGGTAGGGGCATTCTTTACACCACTTAATTGTCAGAACAGAAAAAAATATATGAGTTTCAATATTATCGGCCGAGAAGATTCTTCTCGAGCGACAACTTAAAAGTTTTTTAGTCGCGAATTTTGACTACAAAATTTTAACCACTTTTGACGTGAATTTTAACAATTTTAATGTGTTTTTGATTGCATAGTTTCATTTAGCAATTGTGTATAGTTTTAACTTTTTAAATTTCAAAGGATAACAGCTCCGAAAGTGTCAGCTGTCCATATAACATGCTATTTAAAATGAAACCTTTTATTGGAATTCCCTTTAAGTATAATATTTTATTAAACTTGTTCCGTCAAAAAATTTGTTATTGCTTTCTGTCTGTAGGTGAAAATGAATTTAAGATGAACTTTCATTAAGTTCATGTAACTAGATACTGGAAGTAATGATTTCCAAGAAAAAATTACAAAAACAATATTTTATTTCAAAGGTTAAAACTCAACCATAGAATTTTGTAAAATTTTATATTTAGTCCAGAGGTATCTCTACACAGCTTCTGATCTTCTTTTTTTTTCACGAGCAGAGAAACAATAGTATATTTTAATATAAATAATTCAAAAAATAAAAAATTCTACTCTGTAGCATTATTAGTTTTATCTGGTAAAAGAAATGAAAAATTTAAATGAAACACAGATGAACAAAAAAGAAAACTCAGTGATTATGAACGTAATCATCCACCTGAAAATTAAAAAATCCTCTGATCCTTCTCGAGGAGAATGATATTAGTGCGAATCAAAATCGCCACTGGCATTACAATTCAAATTATACTCAAAAACGGCTCGTAGAGCTTTTTCATCCTATGGTTTTATTTTGCATCATCATTGCTTTTTTCTTTATTGAATAGGTAGTCAGGTATATGTGTGTATATTTGTATCCTGCCTCTCATCTGTGTTGAGTTCAGTGAAATAATTATGCCCAAGTACATTTTTACCCCAACAGCAACAGCAACTCTAAAAATAAAAATAAAAGTACCAAAAAAAAACAATAGAAACAATTCCAATTTTCAAATCCTCATTTCCCGTTTCGTTACCTCATCAAAAGGATAATTACAAAGTAAAAAACAAAAACAACTTGCAAGGAAAAAAATAACTCGGAACATAACAAAATGCACACTCACGTAGCAGATACATATACTTTTCAACTTTCATTATACCAAATTCATTGGGTGCGCTCCTGACCATAAAGCGAGCAGTGCCCTCCAGGACACCCCACAAAGCTTCCATATCCACGCTCCTCCAATTCGCCCTCCGCCACCGTCAATGCCACCACCGCCACCACCGAACACCGTTTGCCAGAAATTGTATTTTTCTTTAATTTAAAAACTCTTGTGCTGCTTTCATACATAAACACACACATAACTACTATACAACCCATACAAAGGATATAGACATTCGGGATGTTTTTCCTCGATTCCGCAATCCGAAATGGAAAAATAACAATTGGCCTCCGCTAGGCCGACCAACGAACGTTGCCAGCTTCAGCAGTTGTATTGTTGTATAGGAACTGATGCTGCCACTGCTGCTGCATCCAGAACCAACAACCTAAGCCTGGCACAGAGTCAACCGCGAAACATGGATCTCTCTATTGGACGGCATCCTCAATCGTCTTTTTTTTTCGTTTTTCATTTTTTGCCAACTACCACCCCCCCTTCACCAGAGACCCACACACCCTTAGAAAGATTTGGTTGATGCAGTTTTTTCGAATACCGTCCTCGTTGCACCGCTGCACCGTGCACCGTTCACCTCCTCCGTTTAAATGGAAAATTGGAAGCAAATCCTTTTTCAACCGCGTCACTGTGTTTTTTGTATGTTTGTGTGTGTTGGTGTGCGCTTGGATACTCTATACACGGCCGCAAAACTGCGGGGGTGGTATGCCAAGAAAAAAATTGTAAAACACCGGAACATGTCCTGTTGTTGTTCAACACACACATACACCACTGCTCCCCCGCCGCGCTTTAAGCCATCGAGCTCGCCATAGATGAAACGAAAACATGGAAATTATCTACGCGCGATAAAGCTCAGAAAATCCCGTATAACGTTCTCGCTTGCCACTACCGCCGTCGCCGCCGCGCCCCGCCTAGTACCGGGAACGAGCTCTGTGAACTAGAGTCGTCCTCCTAAACATTAATGGCGGTCGGATTGTTGCCAGTTCGCGTTGCAAATAAACAAATACAAGACTGGCCAAAAAAAAAGGATCAACTAAAAATACCGTTGCACATTTGTAAACTTTGGGGTTTTGTTAGTTTTCTGTCATTTTTTTTTTCTACAGTTTTTTTGTGTGTCCTTTTTTTGTTCAATTCCTTGCAAGAGAGACCAGCTTTATCGGACCAAAACTAAATTCACGCGGAAGCTTTAAGGACTTCACACAGTGTGAGAGATAAAAACTAAAAAAAGGAAAAAACTACCTAAAGCAATTGAAGGAGGAAAACATAAAAAGAGAAAAACAAATGCACAGCTGAGAGCGTGGAAAACGAAAAGGATTCCAGGATACAACTAACCGGAAACATAAAGCGTAATCTTCTGGGCCAGAGCAAGGATGCTCCAAAAAATTAAAAAAAAAAAAAAAACAGAAACACAAGTGAAAAAGTGCACATAAAGTGGAACGCGTTTTTTGCCCTCGCTGCTTTTCCTTTGCCCTTACTGTATACATAGTTCTTATATAATGCATCTAAAAACTGGACATTGGGCTTGGGCTTGGGCTAGGGCAATCGAGAAAGATTCAGAGGAGCTCTGTGTGTTTCTGTTGTATATATATATGTATTTGGGTACAAGGAATTTGTAGAATATTTTGATTAAGGGATTAAAGGCGGAAAAACTCGAGAAGTACAAAGCATTTTGGAAAAGCAAGCGAAGTCGTTCAAAGTGATTTTTTCTTCTTCTTCTGACTCGGTCTATCTTTATAGCAAAGTGAGTTTTAAAATTGCTCGAATTCAACTTATGCCATATTTGAGATAGAAACAGGTAAGAATTAGGTTTGAGCAAAATGGGGCTTTAAAAAACAGGAAAACAACAATGTGTAAGTTTTTCAATTTGAAGAAGTGAAACCTTTCACCAGCTGGCTAACTGGGAAAGCTGGACTGAAAATATGTCGTAACATTAGGCAAGCCAAGAAAAAAGTTGTCTGGATGATAGTTTCGAATCAGGTGGTAGAAGTTGACTGTGATATGGCTTGAAATGTCATCTAAGTCTCATAATCTAGCTTCTTGTTGTTCAAAGCAGAAGTTTGTACCTAATCAAGCCCACTGCAAATTAAACTTACAGAAATCTACTTTCAATGTTGAAAAGTAAAGCAGAAATAGTTTTATCATTCAATATATGTTTGGAATTGAAGAAGCTCAGAAATTAGACCACGGAACTGAAAATTCTCAAAATTACTCGAATACAGAACTTTAAGTTGGCATTTAAACCGGAAGCCAGTTTGTCAGCAGTAAAGTATTTTAGTAGTTGGTTTTGCATTTGAAAATGAATAGACCGATGTCTAAACAAAGCTTACAAATTTTTCAAATTTATTTCGAAAGTCATAGTCTCCGTTCGAAACACGTATCGCGCACTACGTCCATTTTATTGTCAAGAAAATAGTACTTATCGATATCACTAATAATTAGAATTGCATTTTTGGAGTGATAACAATCTTCAAGTGTATAATGAGTCACCGTTACATCCACCAAAACTGAGTGTTTGGTGTGTTTTATGGGTTGATGGAATACTTGGTTCATACTTCCTTAAAAACTATGTTTTCCAGAACGTTACACTCAATAGTGACTGTTTTAAAGCCATAATTACTGATTTTTTTGTTTATCAATTGAAAAACAATGATGTGGAGGATGTGTGGTTTCAGTAAGGCAGAAGCGGCGGAATATGTCATGCAGCTTGTGCCACAAGGAAGGATATGGGATACGTTAGGTAACCATAGTTTCACTTTATGGATCCGTGAAATATTCTTCAAGATCCTGCAATTTAACGTCGTTTAAATTTCTTCTGTGTAGATATATGAAGTAGCTAGGTGATGTCGATAAGCTCGAAATTATTGGTCACTTGGAGGACAACATTCGCTTTGTTATTGTCAATATTCGGCCACAAATGTTTGAAAAATTCATTGGAAATTGGACCACCTCCAAATTAGACTACATCCAAACTAGCTGTGACAAACAAATGCCAGAAATTATATTTAAATTTTACTGTCATAGGACTATCTTTTGAATAAAGTAAATTTAATATCAATTTAAAAACACCTTTTTTGCTTTATTCCATTTCAAAGATCTATACTTTATCAGAACACCCTTTACTTAAGCGTGTGTCGCTAGCAATTCAGGCAACGATCAAAGCGCTGAAATCAAACGCAGAATAACCTTTGCGAATCGCTACTCCTTTATGCTTGGAAGAATTAAATCTCCCTCTCAAGCAACAAGAGTGGCCCTTTATAAGACAAGTCAGAATGAGAACGTTTTCGAGAGAAAAATTCTCCGGGTGATTTTTGGTCCTGTCTGCATTGATAAAGAGTGGAGTAAAGATATAAGCACTAAATAGCTTGGATGGAGTTAAGTTAAAACTAAAAAATTCGTCTATCCATTATTTTTCCAACTGAAGAGCGAATTTTTAAGATCTACCAAGATTTTAAAAAAGAAACACATAACATTCAGAAAAATGCATGAAATGTTTATTTACATCGATAGGACAGTCGATACAATTTAATTGATAATTGATCATTGCGGCAAATATTGACAGCGGCTGCGCCTCAAAAGGTCTATCCGCTTAGTCCAACTTTGGAATACACTTTCAAACATTTTATTTATTTATTTAGCTTAATACAAGATATAACTTAACATAACTTAACTTAACACTAACTTAACAATTTTTCCTTTTTTTTTTAAGTTCTTGTTATCAGTTTTCAACATTAATTCATGTCGGCCCTAAGGCCCACATAAAAGCTCTTTAATGTACAAGAACTAACAATTTTGATTTTATTATACTTAAAATTAAAAGGGACGAGGAATTCGGACTCAAAAAGGGAAAAAGTAAAGGATAGCTTTCAGATGGGATTTGGAAATGTTAAAGTCGAACACTAGCTTAGCAGCGTTGCAGTGACCAAGAATTCTGGACATTGGTTCAAAGTGCCCGTAATTAGTACGGTGATGAGGGATATAGAAAAGGGAGACAGATCGCAGATTTCGAGAGTTGGTGTTAAGATGAATATCACTCAGGAGTGCCGGGGAATCTATATTGCCCATTAACAATTGGTGAGCAAATCATATATCAACGTTTTGCGTCTAATATATAAGGGTTGCAAAACCTATCAGTTTTAGTCGATCGGCATAAGGAGGCAAGTTGGATGTATCATCCCAGGGGAAGAAACGTCTTTGAACATTTTCAATTCTGAGTGAATGGTTTTCATAAAAGGGAGACTATACTTGGCATGCATATTCAAGATGAGGACGGACTAGGGAAATGTAGAGCGCTTTAGTTACATAGGGGTTGGAAGATTCTTTTAACCATCTCTTAATAAAACCGAGAGATCTATTAGCTTTATTAATAATTTTTTCAAAATGGGAATGGAAATTGAGGTGTTTATCACACATAATACCAAGATCCCTAATAGAATCGACTACGTTGACGGCGTCATTAAGGAAGTAGTATACTCTATGAGATGGGATTTGTTTGCGCGAAAAGGTCATTTGTTTACATTTACCTACATTTAACTCTAGGAAATTATGCATGCACCAAACAAAAAAGATATTAAGATCATTTTGTAAAAGTAAGGAATGAGATGGAGAGATAATCTTAAAAATTTTCCTATCAACCGCAAACATTAGGATATCTGAGTTTTTAATTTAAGACAGACATCGTTAACAGATAAGACAAAGAGAAAGGGGCCAAGGTGACTGCCTTGCACTTAACTCAAGAACAAATGATTTACTGCTGGTTTCCAACAATTGAAACAAACTTGTCACTGTTAACATGAACCTTAATATATCTCAGCGTTAATAGGCGTGAAATCAACTTGTAACTGAATTCTCTCTCTCTCTATTGGTATCCAGTGCTGTGTAGCATGTGGAACCGTGTGTCGGTTCGTATTGAAACCACATATCATGCAAGTCCAGCTGTTCTTTACTCCAGATAAGGCTCTTTTGATTGTTCAAGTATTCATCCAAACATCAATAAGCTTTTTTTAAACACTATTTTTCAATAAAAAAGTGGATATTAGGTCAAGTTTTGAAGAGTCCATTCACCAAAAATTCTGCGTTGTGGTAAGTCGTTCTGCCCCAATTCTTGCATCAACTGTATTTTGAAAGTCTTCACACTTAAACTCTTCATCACTAACAGTGGTGATTAAGAAATTCATTGAATTTAGGCCTAAATGAGCCAAAAAACTATATTTTCTCCATGAGCCCTAGGGCGTATGCGTAATATTTTTAATTGTATTGAATTTTTTTTACTGAGCTAACTTTATGTAAATCTATTTTAGAATGAGTTTCTTTCTGATAAATTGCTTTCAAACTATTAAAATATAAAACATTAAGAAAAAACATTATAAATCTACCTCAATGTTGCTTCAGTATTCTTTTTGAATATTTGAACATTTATCCTTGAAAAAGAAAAATAACAAATTTGTAGGCAAAAAATACACCTACACATAATAAGGTATTTAAGAGCTTTATGGGATATTTTATTCCAATAACATCTTCTGGACACATTTGTATACATTTTCCGAAACAAACGTTTATTGTGTATATGGTTTTCAATACTGGTGTAGGAATGTTCCCAATATTTGAATAGAAAATATCCTCATTTCCAAAAATCTCGACCCGATCGCCCACGATCTAAAATTTAACATTCTGTACACAACATACCAATACCATTGACTTCGTCGTCGTCTTCGTCGTCGTCTTCGTCGTCATTGTCGTCTGTCGTATACAAAATTTATAAAACTCAAAAGAAACTGAGTCTCATTACTTATGCATATCTCGTATTCGTTTCAAACATTCACTTAACCTTACCAAAAATAAAAAAATAAATAAAAATAAGAAACACCCAGGACTAAAAATACAAAAATACAAAAAGAAATATTAAGAAAATAAAATAAAAAACATTTTTCATACTAATCCCAAATTCCTTTTGCAAATCCTAACAAACCCATCCGCAAGGGATAGAAAAAGGAACGATGATGAAAGATATGTGTTTTCTTCCTTTTAAATAATAAAAGAAAAACTAAAAATGGAGAAAAAAAAAGATAGTAGAAGAAAAATTTTATAGAAATTTCTCGTAAATTTCAAATTCGTAAAGTGTCCTAAAAAAGGATTCTCGTTCCCGATAATAAGTTTCATATAGTTGCTATCTGTTTTTTGAACTTATCTCTATAGACAGTCAAGACATTGCACATCAACTATCAAACTCTCCCACACAGAGATACACACCACGTACAATAATCCACATCCTTGCACGAGTGGGTATACTCCCGGTTCAGCCCATCAGCCCATCAGCCCAACTCAACATGGCCCCCAGGAACAAATTGAATTAGTGTAATCAAAAAGTCGGAAGTTTTCAACACAACTCTCATTAGTTCCGATTCCCGGATGAGCGGATAGATGGATGCAGCAGCATAGTCAACTTCACTCTGATGCTCTTCTGCATCCCATACACATAGATGGTCTGGTCTTGGTCAAGTATGAAGTTGGCCAAACGATCGAATGGACAACTAATGCGAGGACAACGGCAAGGATGACTATATGACCATATCGTCATACTCGTAGAATTTGTACCATCATCAGACCAGTTCATTCTCATAAAAGTTTTTCCTTCCCAATTGGGATTTTTTTGTAAGTTTCCCTGATCAAATTCTAGCCCCTGCTGTCTGTGCCTCCGTGTTCCGTCATCACATGCAGATGGACCAGGACCAGAACCAGAACCATAGACCCTGATATACCATTCACAAGAAGTTACAGCAGGATTATCTCCATGACTTTAGAACTAAACTTATCCCGGATATATTATTATCAATTTTTTTGTTCGTATTTTTGTCCTCCTTTGCTCAAACTTGGTCTGGAAAGCTAGCATCATATGGTAAGAAGGCAACTTGCTCCTCTTTAGTGCCACTGCCATACAGCCACAGTACTCTTTTGGCCCCTCTAGCAAGGACCTTTTGTGTATACAAATGAATATGTGTGTAATGAAGGATATAATGCAGAAGTTGAGTACACACAGGTTCGAGCATCAATTATTATGGATGAAATAAATTGCTGATAATCGGGGACAGAGTCTTCTATAATGTGAGTTTTTGTATATATGACATGTATGTATAGCCACCTACAATACATGTGTATAATCTATATCTATCTTCATTTATACACACATCAGCAATATATCTGTCAAATAGTGAGTTACCGAGATGAAAAATTGCCAGTATGTCCTTTTGTCAAAGAATTTATGATGCTTTGAAACTGGCAATGTTATTATTGTTGCAAGGGTAAGCAATTTCTTTATGTGAGTAGCATAAGAGAGTATATAACAATAAGTCGAGCTTTATGTATCTTATATGTATGTATCTATGTGTTATTGTGTTTGTATATGCTCCTTAAATAACCTTCTTAAGATTTAGCAACAAACTTATGTGTTTACCTACGTCTAGGCTATAGAAAGATATACAGAAGTTATACAGATCTGAATTGAAGACATTGGATGGAGTCTGGGAGAATAATTGGTTCAGCAACACATATACACAACACATCTGTTTATATGTATATCTTGTTGTGATAGAGTCTGAGGACATTAAATGAATTTCAATTCATTCAATGCTCATTTATTCGACTCGGTTTTCCTTTTTGTCTGATTTACAAACAGAGGGGCCTACAATTAACGGGAGAGGTCGAAATTCAATTTTTTTTAGGTTGACAACTTAAAAGAATGGGAAATGGCTGGAGTGAAATTGCTTCAAAGACGTCAAAAGTTTTCGATTTAAAAAATTCTCAAACATCTTTTGATACGCATACTAGTCGCATACGAGATCTGAACACCGAAAATTCGTGATTCCTTAGTTTGGGATCAAAGATTCGTTTATGAATTTTCAATTCTTAAAAATATTAAATTTTGGCATACAACTGGTTTTTATTTTTAAGAAAGATTGTTTAAAAAATGAATTTTATTTTGTGCGTATATTTGTAGCTCCACACCAATTAAATTGGTTTTTGTAGGCACCCAAACATTCATATTTTTTAAATTACTTGGATATGGTATTAACTTAGTTTGATTAGAGCATTGACTTGAAATAAAAGAACGTTTCAAAAATAGGATGAATTCAATGCCAATCTGTAGTCTAACATTCAAACTACTAGAAAAACCATTTCTGCCATCTGAGTAGTTGACGTAAGTTGCCGGTAGAAAAATTTCAATAACACGCCCACTTAATTCAGTAAGAAATTGAGTTCCAAAAACCAAAAATATTTTCGATACCAGTTAAGAAAAAAATACTCCAAAAGTGTTGTCATGTTATAAAAAAAGGAACAAATATGGAAAAATAGTTGTTTATTATTTTTTCGAATTTTTTTGTTTTAAAATTTAATGTATTCAGAATATGGTTATAATGTTATATTTAAAATAATTTATTTAAAGTGGAGAGAACTGAAACTACAAAAAAGGTAACATAGAAGCTTAGGGCGATTGAACGCCCCTTTTTCGATCCATAATCAAAAAGACAATAAATCATGATGCAGATTTTAAGGAAATATATTTTCAAAAATTTTGCATCGATTGAAACATACATATTTTAGTCAAAAATCGGAAATTCGATTTTTTTTTAAAACGATCCTATAGATTTTTATGATCTTAGCTTTGTACCATTTTTTCTGAATATGGCTTCTCAAGAACTAATGAATCAATTTAAATGATTTTTTTTCGGAACGTTTTCTTTTATTCGATAGCTCAAAAACGGATCAAAATATTTTAAAGAAATTTGGAACGTATATTTATAAGCACTAAATAACTCGATTACAAAAATATTGCAAGATAAAATTTGAAAAGCTTGATATACAAAATTAATTTAAAACAAAAAACCCTCGAACGATTTTCGAAAGAAAAATTATAAAAAAAGGTTTTTTGAGAAATTAAATGTTTTACTTAAACTTGTTTTGCAGGGATATTTTTGAATAATAAAATATCTATAAGAAACGAGTTCGTTGGCAAGAGTACGATAACTCAGGCGACAAGATATAAGGACGGATTTTTTAAGAAGGGTTAAGAACAAGCATTTTTACTATGGGAGGCAGGGTCTATCTCCCCCCGTTTAGGCAGGAGGGGCAATTTAAAAAAATTATTATTTAAAATGGAAACAAATAATTAAAAAATAACGGTTATATTTACTGTTAAGTATTATACATTTTTTTAAAGCTAACATTTTGTTCTATTAGCCAGTTTTTAAATCAAGTCAAAACTATGTGTAGTTTTTGAAAAATTTAATTTTAAACTCAAAATTTTAGTAAAAAAAAGTTAAAAAAAGGTTTAAAGTGTAATTATCTACCATTGTTTTTATTTTATAATTTATTGCTCTTATTTGTTTTTGATCAAAAACTGAAAACTAGATGATTTTATGTCTCTTAGTTTTTGAGAAAATTGAAAATAACCACAACTACTATTTTAATTTAATTTTTTTTTTTTGCTTGAGTGGTCTTATTTTGATAGTAATAATGGTAGGTGCGTGTTTGGGTGTATGCAACAGTGGGATGTGTATGGAGGGCATGCTGCCCCCCTGCAACCCCCCTGCTTGGGAACACTATAGGATTTGGGGTGGGTGCAAGGTATAGTGGGTGCAAGGTGGGGATTGTGCAAGGTGCGGTGGGTGCAAGATGGGGTGAATGCAATGTTTCTTTTGCATTTAAATAAGCTGGATTTAAGAAAAAATAATTTACTCTAGGAATATCTTAATCCATATTCGATTATTACTATCAAAATAAGATTAAGTAAATACTCAAGCAAGGAAAAAGTAATTTAATTAAAATATTTTTGTTGGTAATTTTCAATTTTCTCAAGAACTAGAAGACATAAAATTATCTAGTTTTCAGTTTTTGATCAAAAACAAATAAGAACAATGAATTCTAAAAAAAAACAATAGTAGATAATCTAAAAGTTTTGAAAAATTACACTTGAAACCTTTTTTTAAAACTATTTTTGCACAAATTTTGAGTTTAAAATTTTTTTTTTCAAAAACTATGCATAGTTTTGACTTGATTCAAAAACAAGCTAATAGACAAAAGTATTGGCTTTAAAAAAATGTATAAAACTTAGTTGTGAGTATTACCAATATTTTTTTAATTATTTGTTTTCCATTTAACGTACACATTTTTTTAAATTACCCCTACCGCCTAAACGGGGGTAGAGAGACCCCCCTCCCATAGTAAAAAATGCTTGTTTTTAACTGTTCTATACAAATATTTCATTTAACTTTGTCGCCTGAGTTATCGTACTCTCCCCATTTCGTGAGACCGAATCGTGCATTTTATTAACTTCAGATAGGAAAATATTGTAATCGTTCCGATTTGTCGCAATGAAAATGTTGACATTGCTGGACGTTTCAAGGTCCCTACAGTCTAAAAAAAATATTTTTAGAGAGATGTCTGTGTGTACGTCCATAAGTCCGTATGTTCGCGACGTTTTTTTTTGTCATCAATAGTTTAAGAACCAGAAGAGATATCGACTTCAAATAAATTTTGTTATACAAATAATGGTGCAGAAAGATGCAGAAAGGACTTTCAAAAAATTGAGTGGGTGTTTTTTTACCATAGCAATTTAAAAAAAATGTGAAGATTTTGGCTAAACCAAAATATCTTACGGACCAATAACGCCAGTGACTTGAATTAAATTTTATATTATATATATTTATATATAGTATATTTTTGGAAAAAAAATCCATACAACTGTTTTTTTTATAAATCAAAAAAAAATTGAAAACAAATGTTTGTCACCTCGAATATTTTACGAACAAAAAATTATTTTATGCAACGAAGAATAACGTTTTTGACATCTTGTAAAATTTTAAGAAAAATCGATTTGACAGTTTTTTTTTATAAAAAATAAAAACCTAAACAAAACATGACTAAAAGTTGGTAAAAATTTACTTTCGACTTAAATATTTTTTCAATAGGTAATTGAAAATATTGGCTTCAATTAATTTTATCTCACAAAAAATATTACTTTGGTCATTCAGTAATTTTTGTACAAAAATCCAACAGTGGATAACCTACAACCCTTTTAAGCAAGACAAATCGACAGACGGGATGGGAAGTTATCACTATCAGTGTGGGTCGCATACCAGTCTCTATTTTATATTTCTATATTCTATGGAAAATATTAATTCCATTTCAAAAAGAGACGTTAGAAATTCAGAACAGAATAATGAAGACCTAGCAGAAGAATGCAGTAATAATCGAGGCGTAATAGTTAGCGCATATTTTAATCATGCCAGAGACCTTCTTCGGTTTAAACCCTGCCTGTGCCGCTTAAAGTTTTTTCTCGGTTACTGCGAAGAATGGGCAATTCTTACACAACCAATTGTTGTCATGAAAAGTACTTTCTAAAATTAGCCCTTTGGATAAGGCACACTCACTGTAGTTCCCCATTGTCCCTGACATGACTTGCTTAGAGAAATGGTTGCGAATTGTGATGCACTAGGCCATGGTTCTCTACGAGATGTTACAACACCTCGTTTTTTCATTTATTCAGTAAGAGAATACAGCATTTAATTTTTGAACAGCTTTTAAAAGATCAAATTCAAAAAAAATCGGTCTTTTTTCTAAAACATATTTCAAAATGAATACAAATCTTTTCGATACAGTTTTTTTTTTTTGAATAAGTATGTACCACTTTTAAGAATATTTTGGTGCGGAGTAGTTTTTTGCGACTACTTAGGTTAGGTTAGGTTGAAGTGGCTGTCCAAGATGGAAACGGACACACTTAGGCCAGTTTAATGGCCCATTGTGATACCACATGAATCTTGAGGTTTCTTCCTAAGCTCAATGGAACCAGTTTGAGTCTCTTACGAAACGTGAGAGGCTGCTTATACCAATATGATTTAGATCGTTAAATCGTTAAAGAAGAATTCTATTAGGTAATTCTTGCGTTTTCGTGCCAGAGCAGGGCATGTGCAGAGAAGATGAAGAACTGTTTCCTCCTCTTCCTCGTCCATACAGCTTCTGCAGAAGTCATTTGAGAATACGCCTAATCTCGTGGCGTGCTTTCCTATTTGACAGTGTCCGGTTATGACACCTATTATCGAGCTTATATGCGATCTGCTTAGAGAGAGCAAGCACCTTGAACGTTTTAAATCCAGTGTTGGCCAGATGCTTTTCGTGACTTGACACGTGGTGATGTTGTTCCACCTGGTGCCTGCCCTCCTCACAGCGTCTTGCATTAGCAACAGTTTACAAGTAGCGATTGGTATACCAGTACGTGCCAAACGTGGTAGAATGGGCTGTACTGTACCGTTCCTGGCGAGTTCATCTGCCTTACAGTTACCTGGAATGTCTCTATGGCCCGGCACCCAGCAAAGGTGAATATTAAACTGTTGTGCCATCTCCATTAGAGATGATCGACAGTTCTGGACTGTTATATAGTTTGTAGAGACAGAATCCAGAGATTTGATAGCGGCCTGACTATCTGAGAAAATACGGATATCAGATGTTGATATCACGTTTTCTTTAAGCCAGGACAGGACTTCTTTTATCGCCAAAAGTTCCGCCTGGAACACGCTACAATGATTGGGAAGGCGGAATGAGAGACTTATTTTCAGTCGTTCAGAGTACACACCTCCACCAACCCCTTCTTTTGTTTTTGCGACTACTTAAAAGAAATATTTATGTAAATCTCTGTTGCAGATACTGAAAGATCTTTTAATTTCAATTATTGTTTTCAAAATTTTGTCAAAAAATTTGGTTATTGTGAGTTCCTAAATGTTCTGGGTACTTAATTTATTATAATTAATTGATATGCTTTTTGAAATATTAAAATAGATTTTTTCTTTGACACAAGGATAAAGTTTTGAGCCACTTTCTTTGAAAAGTTATGAACTTAGGACGCACTTTTTTCTGGACTTTTCACCCCTTGGGTTGGTTATAAGTTCCTAATGAATTTATGGATTTTTCATTCAACCAAATTGACTTTTGATGTGTTCCAAAATTTTCGCATAAAATGTTGTTTTTTTAAATAAAGAACAATGAAGGTTTCTGTTTAAATTTCAAAAACAATACATTTTAATGTTCCCATCATATTTGTTTTCACTTTTTTAAATTATTTAGGTCCTTTAGAAGAATTTGTTCTCCTAAATTTTATTATTTTCTAACCCAAAATGAAGAATCTTAAATTTAGTTTTAAAATAATGTTCTTTTTTAACCTCAAACGACTCCACTGTAAAGCATCAGGGACGTTTTGTTTATTAGCATCTTTTAAGTCGTATATTTTAAGTCTTCAAACAAGAAAAGGACATTTTATTTACAACATTCATTTTGCTTGCAAAAATAGTTTTCCATTTAAATTACTCTTCATTGTATAACTTCAACTCCATAAACTTAACAATTTCAAACCATAAATATATTTAGTATAAAGAAACTATTCTATATGGCATATGCCATTTATTCGAAAGTTTGAAATAGACAAGTTCACGGACTTGCATAGTTTATCGTTTTATTTGTTGTTGTAGGTTGCAGCAACAAAAAGGAGAGTTGAGAGCTTCTGCAGATTCATAAATCCAATCATACTGTGATTTGCTTATACTGTGTGCGGTATAATTATCTTTCACAAAATCCTTTAAGGAGTCTCCTCGTCGTCGTCACTATCTCCCTTCCCCAAAAAGGCGTTCGAACACCATCCATTTCAACATTTATCAGAAAGGATATTCCTTGCATATGTGCATTGTGCATGAAGTGAAACAAACATATCTTTTATATATACAAACCTACGAGTTGAGGGTGTCCTTTTCTCCTACGTCGCTCGTTGTCATCGTCGTTGTCCCCACTCTCTGTAGTCATAGTCATCTATTTGACCTGATTTTTCTTCTTGTTTTTGTTTCCTTGCTCCTTGGAGCCCTCTTGTCGGATTTTTATGAGGCAAGTTAAATTAATGCTTACCTCGGCACCAAAAGAAAACTATGTCTTTTTACGGTACTTTGGCTCAAGCCTTGGTTGCTTCTGCTTCTGGTCCGTGAATATGCCTGCCAATATGTTCTGTTCGTGTACGTTGTACGTTCTACGAGTCCTTATAGTAGGCACGTGAATGGGTGTGTTTGTGTTTTGTGTTTAATCTATGGATGCTGTTTATTTGAATTCCATTTTCGGACGAAGGATAATGAGCGCACAATAAAGTCGAAGCGAGCAGCTGCAATAGGCTTTTATGTTATGGGTAGCTAAGCGGTGCGATGGGTGGTATATGGTGCGATAAGTATATGTAGAACATTTGAACTTTCGCAAAGTTCCATTTTATTTAACGTCGGTGCAAAACGTTTTCGCAGGACATTAAACGGAACGCAGCGCCAATAGAATCTTATAGTGTTCCTGGTAGCTTGGCTTGGCTTGTTTCTCTTTTAAGGTAGATATATGTAAATATCAGCAACAAAATAGCAACAGGAGGAGAGCAGAGAGCAGTAAGTAAGCGCAAAAGGCTGCCAGAAGAGCAATTATCATTAACAACAGCAGTTACAATATTTTCGCCTTGAACACACATATCCTTGCCACTTGCTAGGTACTTTTTCGTGTCTAAAGGATACACTTAGGGTTACGGAGTTGAGTTTGCTATATATAAGAGAGGCATAGAGGGGCTATACGGCTACCAAACAAACTGCTCCCTCTGAGATAACAACGAAGAAGAAACTGTTGTGATTTTGTGCACATTACGACTGGCCATTAGCTTTCAAGGATATAATAATAAACGAGACTCTCGCTCTTATATATGCATAAATGGAGATTGGGTGCGGCATATTGAATGGGATAGAGGGTCGAGGATGGATCAGAGACCTGGTAATACACATGTTTATTGACGATGAGGCAATTTCGCTGAACGTTAGGTTTACACTCTTACAAAGGCGTGGATGTACGTGAATTTATCGCTAAAAGGTCCTGTTGATGATGCAGTGGGTAGAAGGTAGGTATCCTATTTTAGGGGCTCAAGTGCTTTTAATTCCCTCTCGTTGTAATTTTTTTCTTCCTACCTCAATCAAGTAATGAAAAAATACACAGAAACAAGTCTTCAAAAGGTTAACAATAGAAATTGGTCTTTGGTTGGTGGGTGGAAGGGGGAAGGTTAACATACTTAGGTACCAAAGTTGGGGTTGTGAGAAAGGTTAAATTGAAAAAAGCCTTAATTAAATTAGAAAATTATCCTTTTTTTCGACACTTTGATCCTTAGAAATTATTTTTGTTTGTCCTCTTTTTAGTTATTTTTTTCTTTTCATTTTTGGCTTAACACTTCGGTGTAAATGTTGTTGTTGTTGGTATCAAAAATATTTTATAAAAAGAAACATCAAAAGGATCAGCAAAAGGCAATTTATTTCCTCTCATATCGGTATAGGTAGGTATCCGTGGTACTATATTCGCAGTGAGTGTCTGTCTTTATACCTTTACAAAACGAATTGTTATCATATCCTGAAAGTGGTAATTGACGAAAGACGTTCTTTAACCTTTTTCCCGCTTCACTAGTTACATTTATAAAGGAGTCGATGCGATGGTGATGATGATGATGATGGTCAGCATCGCAAAGGACGAAAACGAAAAATCTTATTAGCCTTGAAAATTAGACCAAAGCCTTTTTTTTTTGCTCGTTGCTCGTTCGTCCTTTGATCCCATTTGGTGTCAAATGAGTGGAAGAATTTTGTTGATTTTTTTTTCTTTCGACACAAAGAAGGTAGAATTGGGTTGATGTGTGAGTGCGTGTGGTTAAATTATGTTGACAATAAATCTGTGGGTGATTTCAAGGAGTATGGTGTGTATGACTTAAAACGCAGTCAAAAGGAAAAGAAAATATACTTATCAGGAAAAGGAAAAACTAGAGAGGGGGTGGTCGACGAATTGAGTTAAGGAATCCTTTTTGATTTTTGCTTACTCAGACATTTTAACGACACCAGTTTCATAAAAAAAACAGCTACGTTACGTACCTACGTAGGTATATAGTTGTAGGATTTAAGGAAAAACTTTTATGGAAAAGGCAACAAATTGTAGATAAATATAGGTACTACATAGGTATGTGCAAGGAAGAAGACACAAAGGAGCAATGGCAATAGAAATTGGTACAAGTATGCTTCGTAAATTTTCATCCTTGTTGATTGGTGAAAGTGAGTTCATCGAATTGGATGAAAGCAACGAACCGTAAGTCGTCATGGCTCTGCGATTTTAACTAGAATGTATCAATCGAAGGATGTTGATTCTATATATAGAGTTAGAAAAAGCAAAAGTCGGTATGGTAGATGCTATTGTTTTGTTTGAAAAAAGGATTTATTTTTCAGAAGCTGGACAAAGTGGACTTTTGGGATAAGGAATTTTTTTTTTTAGTTTGAATAAAGAGGGAAACTGGGTTTTTGAGGGTTCATATTTTTGGAATGACATGTTACTACCTTCACATTGTAACTACCAATTTTAACTTACAAATTTTGAGGGGAAACAGTTAGACAAAATAATTTTTCTTTTAAATTAATAAGTTCTTAAGATTTTTTCATCTCGTGCAAATAAAAAAGAAAGACAGAAGTCTAAAAAAATAAAAAATTTCACATTCGCGGAGCACGGCTAAAGAACGAATCTCTGTACTAAACAGTACGAGCGAAGATGGCCTCGAGGGTATGCTCATGAGTATTCCTGGAGGCACAAGTGTTACGTTTAACTTACTTGTGGAATACAACTGTCTGTTTCTCTAAAAAATAATCCGTTTAAGTTATTCAAGTTGGTAATCATATCATCACCAATCAATCTTCTTTCAATGCTGATACTTAAGTAAGTTGCAGGAGCACCAGCTCATAGATGGAATTTATACTTAAGCTTTGGAAGTTTATGAGTCTTATATGTAAATAAGAAAGCTCCATATATTATATACATAGGTTAAAGGGGAAAAAAGACTCCTGTGGTCGCTTTTGGATGCCCAAACATCTTGTGGCATTTTTGCCGATATCGCATATGTGATCTTTGCACAGGAGGTGCTTGGTTGGAGATGCACATACCGCCAATTACGAGTTTTTCAGTTTCCTTGGTGCAAGTGGCTATGCACAGGTGTTAAATTCAGCGTTGTGCTTTCAACGCATTAAATTTTACTCGACTTTTGATTAACCATTTACTAATGCTTTCTTTACGTCACAGTTCAATGAGCTTATCGTACATTGCCATTGAAGGTCCATATTAAAGAGCAAGGTTGTGAATCTATGAACAAACATGAAAAGCTGAGGGTACTATCATCAGTGAAGCTATCTGAATAAGGAGATTAATAAAAACGAGAAAAAGTGTTGGAGGCAGAACGGAGCCATGGGGATTACCAGCCTTTATATTAAATGATCCTAAAGTAGATTTCTGGTCCAACAAAGGAGGGATTCTTCAAAACTGAAGGAAAACATTTTCGATAAGAGAGCCTCATCCTATAAACTATATCAAATGCAATATCAAGTGTTATAATCTTGCTAACTCCAAAACGATATAAATATTGGTTAGGTACACTGTTTGTTGAGACAGTGGACCTATTGCTATGAAAGCCGTCACGCAGGTTACTTAATGACCTACATTCGGTCTTCGATATATTTCTTAAGCTGATACTTAATAAGCTTTTGCAATATTATCATTTAGAGAACTTCGAACAGTAAATTTGTAGTAAAAAAGAGCCTTAAATTTCAAAGCTGTATATTTTTTAAAGTCTATTTGAAGTTATCAGAGTGATGGTGGGGGTTGAAATTCGACGGAAAGAAGATGACGGTGGACGAGTTTTTGTTCAGGCTGAGAGAATGAAGTCCGGTAACAAAGCTTCGTGGGACGAAATAGTCCTTAATTTCCACCACTTTGTTACTGGGCAAGCGGAAACATGGTTCTGGGTTTACCAGAAGGGTAATCCGGAAATTCCATGGCTGACGCTCAGGGATGCCCTCATTGAGCAGTTCCGGAGCTTGGAATCAGACTCCGAGCTGTCAAGGAAGCTGTACGACAGGCATATGGGTCAAAACGAGTCCTTCCATGACTTCTATGCTGATATCCAGAAGCTCAACAGCATGCTAAGGATTCCCAAATCTGATCTGGAGATCATTGAGGTGCTGAGGACAAACGTGAGAAGGCAGATGGGAATGTTGTTCATAACATACGACACCCGTACTCTGACCCATATGGTTCATGTCTGCCGGAAGGTCAAAAAATATCTGCTTGACCGTGAAGCCAGAGCTCTGATACCAAGACCTGGAGCTGTTCCACCCACACGAAGAAGCGCAGTATCTGAGTTTGTTGTCGAAGACAGGGATGAAGAGGCATTTTCTCCCGAGCTCGAGGCATTCCATCCGAAAACATAGAGGGACTCTCGCAATTACACGTGTTGGAATTGTAAGGGTAAGGGTCATTCCTTCGTTAAATGCCCTGACCCGCAGAAAGTACTCTTCTGTTTTAAGTGTGGATGGGACAACACCACCACGCCACAATGTCCTCGTTGCTCGGGAAACGAACCGAAGAGCAGTTTGAAGCCCCGGGGGAATTGCTCTCTGGAGAAGACCCCGGAGTCCAAATGAAACTCTCTTCCATTCCTTCTTCTCAATATAACAACACCATACCTAAATCGTCATCAATCCCTCCAGTCCCAGCCGTCAGGATCCTGACAAGACCGAAGACTATTCCCGAAACTACACCGCCTATTGCTCCCAGAAGACCGCTGAAACCCCTTCACGAAAGACTTCAAAACTATCTGGAAGTCCGGAAAAGGATTTTCGGAAGTCAAAATACCGTCGTTTCCGAGAAAGTGGCTAAGCTGAGGAAGAAGTTTCGAGAAAAGAAGGTGTCGTGCAAAGCCATTGAAGCTACCACCTTATGCAGTTCAGACGATCCCCGTCCTTATGCTACGGTCCACATCTTTGGAGAGCCTCTACTAGGGTTACTCGATAGTGGAGCTAGCATAAGCTGCCTAGTTGCGGATGGCTTCGATAATAAACATTCAGCAATATCAATGGTGATTATTTAATGAATGCTGTTTCTCTGAATCGAATTGTTCTTAGTTTTTGAAACCCTAATGTGAATTTGTCATAAATTCTTTAAAAATCCAATTCAAAATATATTTAATTTCAACATTTTATCATTCAGTTCATGTACGTTACGATGTCTCTAGGGAATTCCCTTATCTCACAAACTTCTTAATCCTACTTTCTTCAGCTTGATGCGATAATGACCTCTATGCCACTCATTTCTATGTCCTTAAAAGTCCACCATCACATTAGCTTAATACCATCTCCCATCATCCATTTCTATACCCTTTAAGTGAGACCTACCCTTCTTTATTTTTTTTGTTGGGAAAACTTTTCCAAATTGCTGCTGTAAATGTTCTCATTTGAAATATCCTTCTTTGTTGTATTAAAACACAAACTTTGCTACTTTAATGTTTTCCAAAAAATATGTCAAAAAAAGTTGCATCTGCTCTGTTCTTCATCTTCGATATGCGATGATGATTGTTATCTCTTGTCTTTTACTTGGCTTTGGCCGGACATTAAGGCACAAGCACAAGACTCAAGAAACTCCAGGAGTAAAGGACGAAGACGACAAAATGAAAACATTAATTAGTCACGTTCTGTTGAAAGAAAAAGAAGAAATGTTTCTTAGTTTTGTTGGATTTTTGGCTTTATTCGTTTTTTTCGTTTTTTCTTTTTTGTTTGTTTATTATATTTTTTTTTCTATTTTGGTTATGTTTTATTTTATTTTTGGCCCACCCTATATACCAATCTTTTAATGGTATCATTGTGGCAGTTAGTTCCGAAAAATATGTGCTCCACAATAAAGGATATAATAATCTGAGTGCTCTGAAAATGAAGACCATAAGAAGAAAGTTTCTCCTATTTCCTTTTGGAAATAAAATACAAGAGGGGCTGTCCTGTCCTGGCTGTTCGTTCTCTTGCTCCTTATTATTGCTCGTTCCATCTCTTTGACTTTTCTTCTTGTGACTTTTGTTTTTGAATTGGGACTAATGATGCAGCTAATTGTTATGCCAGTTCTCGCTTCTGTAAGGCACCAGCCAGGCCAAGCCAAGCCATCAGGCAGAGAAAGTTGTTATACTCGTTCATATATACTTGACTCGTAGGAAAAGGACAAAAAGGACGAAATTATATTCTAAATGCATGTTAGTGTTTCCGATTCTGATGCTGATGCTGATGCCTGTGTTGTGTTAAGAAGTTGTTGTATTTAATGTCGATGCGAAGCGTGTAATTAGCCATTTTCGGACAACATCATCAGAGAGTGTGCTATTGCCCAGCTCAGTGATGGCAATGGCAAAAGGCAAAGGCAAACTATACTATAAAGAATTCCTTATCAGAATGAGGTCCTTTGTCTTTGCAGCAGGGACAACACACAACATCACATCGCATACAGCGACTGAGTGTCGACAAAGGCGTTACAGTCGATGAACGCGTCTGGAGAAGTGTCCCAACCTAATGATTAGATGCCTTTTAATTGGCATAGCTTTTGTATTAGCATCAGTATCTATCAAAGGATAACTACACTGAACAAAAAATATCGATTGAATTGAATAAAATTAAAATTTTAATGGGGCCATGGGTTTGGAAATTTTATTATAACTGTTACATTGTCTAAAAATATCTTCCATGAGTCCCCAAAGGTTCCCAAAGGTGCACAAATTTCTGTGGAAAATTTGAAAATTGACACATTTTCCAACGAACCAATATTTTTCAAACTCACCACAATTGTATGAAAATTTGGAGGGGTCATAATTTCGAACGATCCAATAAATTCCAAACATAACCAAATTTTATGAATTTGCTATTAGGACCTCTATATGTCAATTTTTAAATTACTTTTCAAGATCTTAACAGGTGTCGGTAATGTAGCACTTCTCTTTTTTCTTTTTCTCTAAGTGCATTGGAATAAACTCAAATGAGCTTTTATAGCAACGACAGCGAAACAAATTATGTTGTACTTTGAGTCCGCATTGAATTTTAGTCCTGGCTATGTCAGCTATAAAGGATAATTGGATCTGGTAATAGAACAAAAATTACGATAATACTTTGTATGTCCAATTTGCTTAAAAAGAATAAAACACAAACTCAGATTTACCCATCAAGGACGGTATATTAACACAAAACGACCTCTAATCCTTACTGAATTTTCATGTGCGTATACGAAAGTATGTCCCTGTCCCCAATTTTCGCCTTATTTGAAAAAAAAAACAACAACAACCATTCCATATACGGTACTGTATATGCCGACGCCGACGTTGGAACTCCAATGGATCCATGGGGGCTGGGCCCTGGGCGCACACATATCCTTGTTTGTTTACAAAAAGAAGAGATGGAAAAGTAAAATTTATCACACAATAAAAATCCTTTACCACACATTACGGCAAAATGGATTGTCCTTTTGCTTTTGTCTGGTTAATTTGTGACATTGATGTCAGTCCGATACACACAAAGGATTAGATTTTCCATCGTTTGTCGTCATTGTCGTTTGTTGTTCGACGTCCGTCGTTCGTCCTCGTTCGTCCTCGTTCATTGTCGTCCATAGTTGGATGTCGTTGGAAGGACATGTAAATTATTATTGAGAGTGTTTTCGTTTCTTGTTTCTTTACTTGGTTATATTTATTTTTTTATTTATTTATTTATTTGCTGTGGCAATGTCAAATTGGGGGGAATAGGATTCGTTTATTCGATTTATCCTTTTTTGGATGGTAAGGTGGTGGGCGTCTGCCACTTGACATCTCTGTGACCCCAATAAGGTCCTTGATCCCTTGTTGTATAATGTCAAGGGGAATAATATAACATCTCGTTTTTTGGGGAGATCGTATTCGAGTATATGATGCCCAATTAAAATTGACGTAGCTGTCTATTGGATGATTTGACAACAGGATACGACAGAGGACATGATGTCCTTTCCATCGTAAAACGTCATAGTCTTTTTGGTCGTCGTATAGTTCTCGTCCTGTTCGTCCTTTCTGACTTCATATTCACATTTTCTCAGTTCATTTTAAATATAAATCTTTGTTGACCATGCAATTACTTTTGGGGATTGAAATGAGTGAGACAAGGGTAAATATTGCTTTGGGAGATGAGATGTGCACACACATGAAAATGGTATGGAAATTTATTTGATTTTCTTTTGCGGTTGATGTAGGTTCGCCTTGACTGCTGAGAACTTGAATAAAGTTTCATCATGATTTATTAGAATAATGTATGTTTTGTATTCACTATAAGATTCCATACATAAGAAATCATTGTTGATGGTATGGGAAGATTTTATGAGGGTCTTTGAACTTTGTTAATATAAATTAAATGCAGAAAAAGCCTTATACATATGTACGTGTTTTTAGACTATTAGGCTTGATATGGTTAAAAAACGCTTCATAATATTTTAAGAAGGCATGAGTTTTGATATTAAATGAAATGACATACAAGTGTTTGTATACAGTTTCAAAAAAAATTAGTTTAAAAAATAAATAGGTGGCGCAACAGTCCGTTGAGAACTAGGGCCTAGTGACTTACTACTCTAAATCGTTCCTGTGTGCGAATATTTTTGTCAGAAATGGAGAGGCACTACAGTTTTGACCCGAATCTGAACGGCTAATTTGAGAAAGAAATTTTCATTACAAGAATTACTCTTGGAGGATTTGTCAATTCCTCGCAAGAGGCAGTACCCATGACAAATAACTCAGGGGGACACAGACAAGGATTGAACCTAAGACCTCTGGAATGACAGTCCCACGCACTAACCATATGCCTCGGGCACTACATTTAACAATTGACCATCAACTCGACAAATATCTCCAAGACAAAAGGCTTCCTAATGGCTGGCAGAACGGTTCAGCAATACGTCCATTGGTGATTTGATTGTTTTTTTTTGTTGATAACAAGTCTTAACATTGTTTTGGGGAAAGTAAGGTTTTTGCACTTGATATTTCAAAAACACTTGATTTCACATCTCTTATCAAAAATGCTTACCATCGGTTTTGATGAATTCCTCCTTCGTAGGATTAGAAATTTTTTTTTGAGTACATTCAATGCAAGTAGTATTAAATAGATTCCAGCCTGAGAAATACAAAAAACAAAATAAATGCTGGTGTGCCCCAGGGCTCTATCCTGGCTCCTTAATTTTTTCTCGTTTTTATTAATGATCTCATGTTTCAAACAGCTTCGCTGACGAAACTACCCTCTACTTAATTACTTAAGGTGGCGCTACAGTCCTGTGTCAACTAGGGTTACATCCAACAACAAACTTCTAAATCTATCTCGGTCCCTAGCTAGATGTCTTCAGTTTCGCTATCCAAGTTGGGTGAGGTCACTTTCCATTAGTGCGCGCCACCTGATCCGAGGTCTTCCTCTGCTGCGCTGTCCTGTGGGTGTGAATTCGAAGACTTTTCGGGCCGGAGTATTGGTTTATATGCGCTTTACGTGACCCAGCTATCTAGTCGTGGGACTTTTACTCTTCTGGCTAAGTGACGGGCTGTACCCGTACAGCACATCGTTCCATATTCTCCTCCACTCCCTTTCTATGCATACGGGACCGTAGATCACACGAAGAACTTTTCTCTCGAAACGACCCAAGGTGCTTTCATCCTCTTTTGTCATAGTACATGCTTCTGCACCGTATAGCAGGACGGGGATGATGAGGGTCTTATATAGCAACACTTTAGTCCCTCGAGAGAGGACTTTGCTACTTAATTGCTTTTTTAGCCCAAAGAAACAGCGTTTAGCAAGAGTTATTCTTCGTTTGATCTCAGCGCTGGTGTTGTTTTCTGCGTTTACAGCGGAGCCTAGGTAGACGAAGTCCTTGACGTCCGTCGATGGTGACGTTTTGAACAAGACGTCGGTGTTGTAGGTCCTTTCTTGATGACAGCATGTACTTTGTTTTGCCCTCATTAACCGTTAAACCCATTTTTGCCGCCTCTGCCTCAATACTCACAAAAGCCCCATTGACATCACGCTGAGTTCTTCCGATTATGTCAATGTCATCAAAATATGCCAGTAATTGGACAGGCTTTTGAAAGATAGTACCTCTAGTGTTGACGTGGGAGCTCTGCGCTATTATTTCAAGTAAGATGTTAAAAAAATCGCATGACAGCGCATGACCTTGTCTAAAGTCGTTTTTGACATTGAAAGGTTTTGTTAAGTTGTTTCCAACCTTTATGGAGCAGCGATACTTCAGAATTCTCCATTTTCATCCTGCACAAACGGACGAGTTTGGCAGGGATTCTAAAACTAGACATGGCTCTATGCAGCTCATACCTTTAGAAGCTGTCATATGCGGCCTTGAAATCGATGAAAAGATAGCGAGTGTCGATTTAATGTTCTTGGGTTGAATATTTGATTGACTGTATACTTTCCTAGTCTAAGACCGCACTGGTAAGGACCTATCATTTTTTGACGATGGGCTTTAGACGTTCACATTATTACGACAGAGAAGATTTTGTAAGCGATGTTAAGTAGACTGATGCCTCTATAGTTGGCGCAGTTTAAAGGGTCTCCTTTTTTCCGAACGAAAGTACCCCCACCTTTTCAAATTCATTTTAAGATTCACACCGCTGCTCTTAGGATGTAGATCTTATATGACAATGTATAATAAGCTCATTTTATTTTGGCCTAAAGACACCATTGTTAAATGAATAATCAATTTAATGCGTCCAAAACTCAAAGCTGTAGTTAAGAAATGATGCACTTGCATTAAGGAGACTGAAAACCTCGAAACTTTCAGTAGGTGTATCTGCAACCACCTTTTGGGGAAGGATCACATACGCAATGTTGTCAAAAATACCGTAAGATTTCTGGGTTTAATATGGCGATACAAGAAGTTTTTTCTCCCTCTGGCTGTTCCCTGCAGAACTTATAAACGTCTAAAGTTTGAGTATATAGCTCCCATCTCCGAGCTGGTGATCCTGCAACTTACTTACTTATTTGGAAAGTATTGAACGTAGAGCATTGATTGATGATGATATTATCGTCGTGATATTGGAATGTTTTGTCATGTTCTGTCTTTCCCAGTCATTGCAATATTCGGGAACTTAAAATCAATGTTCACGGACACCCTTTTTTCAAACCGTCTCTGTCTATTAAAATAACAGATGTAAAGAGCGTATAAGTTCTTCATAACCTGGGTTATGAAACACTTAAAATCGTAAACAAGCTAAGTTTTCGGAACATCAGCAAACAAAAAAACCAACAAATTTTAACACTTGAAATGCTATAAAAATGGCTTAATCATTTATTTACAAAACTACTCTTTTGGGGTTAACAATATTGCTGCCAAATAAAATTATACAAACCACTGTCAATTGTTCTTTTGGCTTTCCATTTCCTCCCAACAAAGGATCCTTGAGCTTTTTCCTCAATTTTAAACATAAAAATGATAACCTACTGTTGCATGTTTATTTCCTTTTCCTAATTTGTATTTGTCTTCTTTTTTTTGTTAAATTAATTGTCCCTCTATATTTGAATATTTTAAGCAAACAATACCCAAAAGGTCCTACATATTCCCATTAAAAAAGAAATAATAAAAAAAATCCCCTGTAGAACAATAATGAAATTTAATTTAATTGCCAAAACAAGCAATGTGTTCGTAATTGTTATGTCTTCGGAACGTTTGTAAAAGCGACGACGACGACGACGACAAACAACCCTCGTTCGCAGGACGCTGCCTTCTTTTGCTGCTGCTTCTACTGCTGCTGGTGTTTTCAACACCAGATGGTGTAAGTTTTGTTGTACCAAAACTCTACATAATATTCCATTGATCCCTAATTGTATTGTAACATTTTCACAAAATACGCTCAACAAGACGCCACTACAATAACCGTTGATTGTTTAACGACACTGCTCGTAAAAAAATAATAAAATAACAAAATTAACGAAAAAATAGATTCAAACTATATAATTCTCGATTCTCGACTAACAATAGCTATCGCACCCACATATTCAAAACCTTATAGCCGCCGACTTCATATAATCATCGGTATCAGTCGCTGATTTGAAAAGGTCTCTTGGTAGTGTTGGCTTTGACTCTTCGCTATATCATTCGCTAACGACAAGGATTTTTATGACTTTTGAAAGCAAAACAAAAGCAGGACAGCAGACGGCGGTGGCTCGGCGGCCCGGCGGAATTGCTAGTTTTTTGGTGTTGTTTATAGTTTTAATACCTTTTTATACAACTTTAGAATTAAACATAGACAGTGGGACTCTGGGCATAAAAACACCTTTGGTCTATGTCAGTTCTTCGACTGCGTGATGCGATGGCCGATGGGATGCGTTCATTTTTCATTCGTTTGTTGGCATAGCCCGTAATCGTAATGAGGATAAGTGGCTCCCTAAATAGTTTGTTTACCAAAAAAATGTTTTATGTTTCGGGCCATAAAAGTCACTCCAAACTGACATTTTTACTATAGGTTAGGTATAGATATGCTGAAACTTCCCCATGGGTCCGCCGAACACCTATGTTGGGAGTTCACTTTACTTCACTTCACATGATGATGATGATGGTTGGCAACACAAAAAGAGACATTTCCTGAAATATAACAATTTTATAAGGGGCTATGGCTATTTCAATGGCACAAACGAATATAAAGCTGATAGTAATCAGTTGAAATGTGTTTTGGCCGATTCGACTTTTTTATTGGACTAATTAACGAAGTTGATGAGTCTATCGTTTTATACATAAAACAACCTACCAACGACAACAACGCCGACCAACGACGACGACGACGCACGTGAAGAAGGGTTTCGTCGATATAAAAATGTTTAGGATGTAGGTGCTATCATCATAATATGTATGTGAGGGAGGTAGGCAATAAAAGTCCCGCTGAAACCTTTATAATTTATGTCAAAGAGTTTTGATTAGGTTTGTATGAAGGTATAAACAAACAAAAATTTACAATCCAGAACTTGAAAGGGCAAAAGTAAAGTTATATGTAGATGGAGCAATAAAAGGAAAGAGCAATATTTAAAGCTTCCGCTGTTACGGCCCTTTGCATCGAAAGTAGAAAATCTGAATCTTTAAGTAAGGTTTACCAATAGAAAAACAGTTGCAGGTTATAAACTAATTGTTCTAACTACGTCTGTTATAAACAAATGTTCGAAAACCTAATCAAGTAATCTGTATTCTATATCCTAAAGTTGCGTGATGGTTAGTGCATAAGACCATCATGCTAGAGGTCTTGGGTTTAATCCTTGCCCTAAGTTTTTTTCACCGGTTCTTTTTGTGAAGAGTTCACAAATACTCCAAGAGTAATTCTTGTCATGAAAAGTGCTTTCCCAAATAAGCCCTTCGGATTCGGCATAAAAACTGTAGGTCCTCTCCATCCGTTAAATTACTCCCTTGTTCTATAAGGACTGTTACGCTAATTCATTTATTTTATAACAGTTTAAAGTCCAAAATTTTCAGAAAACAACATGAAAAATAGTTAGAAAACTAGCTTTTAAAAGTTTTGATGTGTCTAATGGGATATTACCAGAAAAGCGTTCGAAAAATTAGAACTCTTTCTGTAGAGTACTTGCATAAGAATTGATAGGTTATGATGCCTGTTTATCCCACTTCTAAGGCTAATGGTGGAAAATGTAAAGATCTACCTGAAAAAGTCTTTGATTGCTTAAAATTTGATAAAATATGAAAACCGTTTTAGCAAACTGATTGCTGATTCTGGGTTAGACAATACTTACTTTCTTGCTTAGTTTGAATTCCGGATTTATTACGTCCATGAAGTTCTTCTACAAGGTCATGGTGTATGATTTCTGAAAATGCATCTCAGCTCTTCTCCTGTCATACTGATTCCTTTTGAACCGTTTGTTTGGCAAGTAGTTCTAGGCCTGCCCTTCTGTGTCAGCGTATGAATTGTTCAATCCATTGCCACTTTTGTCTTCTAATGAAATAATCTCTTGGTTCCTCAGATGTTCTTTGAGGAAGATCAGCATTGAAGTTACGGTTGAGGAAATTCTCGAGATGTTTTGAAGACAACTATTTTTGAACAAAGCAGCACATCATCATTGGGACGAAACAGTAACAGATTGGTCTTTAAGCTTTTTTGAACAGCATTTCAAACGCCAATCTTTGTTTTCCTGATTCGGCTGTTAACGTCACAGTTCAGTTTCTGCCACCGATATTGACAACACTCTCAAGATATTGGAAATCTTCTACCATCTCTACCGGTTATCCAGAAACATTTACTTGAATTGATGAGAAAGTTCCAAGTCTGATCCTTTAGTTTTTCCAAATCTCTATCAGTTGATTTCGTCTTTTTTCTCCACCCCTGTTGTCATTTAATGGAGATCCATTATCCTTTGAGAGACTAAATATACGTCTTCTGCTTGTTCCATATGTTTGAGTTGAGACTGTAGAGCACACTGAATTCCCCCAATCTTAATAAGGCAGTGCGTCACTTATCAGCAACAGGAACAATATTTCTAAGGCTTGCCTAACCCCACCTTATATTTTATTTCAAAACCCCACAGACGATCTTTCTTTATGCAAATTGTGACATTTAGAGAAATAAATTAGGTGGCTCAACAGTCCGTTGAGAACTAGGCCCTAATAACTTTCAAATATTCTTGAGTGCGAGTAATGTTGCCAGTTATGGAGGGGACCTACGGTTTTAAGGCAAGTCAGAAAGGCTTATTTCAGAAAGCCGTGACATTTGGTTCCATCATAAAAAGTCAATTCTCAAATGATATGGATAAGAGTTTCCGAAGAGTTCTTAGTTTTTCCGGTACATTCGTCAACTTAGTGTAAATTACTTCCAAAATATATCTTAAAAATACATACGAAACATTATTTAATTTTATTAATCCTTTTATCAAGGTTGTATTTTTAAGATGAATGAAAAGATTCGACGTTTGTTGTCTATGATTTCACAGTTGAGAATGTCAAACTGTGTTGACATTTATGTTCAATAACGTTTGGCAATTCATTATAAATCGTTCAATAACAATGCTTCCAAGTTGTCGACAATTTTGAGAAAAGGTAATGAAAATATTGGACTTATCGAAGGACTATGGAAGTTTTAGCAGTGGTGGACAGAAATGTGTCAAATCATATTTAAAAAAAAAACAAATACTATGAAATTACCAACCAGATCATAACAATATACAAAATGAATTTCACCAATATTTCTGTTTCCTATTAGTCCAAACACAAAAGATTAGTAAATGTTATCAAAATCATTGTTCAATAGTTCCGTTGTCATTTAAAAATTTCAAATAGATTCTTCTGTTTCTTAGCTCTTTTACAAGCTATTCTAAGCTATTTACAATTGAGAGAGTATATTTCTTCTATCCTGTGAAATCCATCATTTTATCCACCGACTTATTCCTTGCTAAAGCTTATTGGTCTTGGAGAGATTGTCAATTCAAAAATCTATTTGAGCATTTAAAATGTATTGCTCAAATACACAGAAATTGAATATTTTCCATGATTCTCTCATAAAACAGATTTTTTTGCATTCCAATTTCTCAAATTAATTCTTTGAGACATTTCGCTTCCACACCAAACCCTATAAAGTCTTTATCTTTGCTTCATATGCATTAAATTCTTTTGACCCAATTCGTATTCATCTTTTTCTTCTCGGTCTATATGTAAATGCAGCATGTAAAACAAATCTCCCAAATTGAAAGTCCTTCAGATCCACACATAACATAAATTTGACTGTTAGAAGAAAAAAAAAGCAAGGAGACGAAATTCTTTTAACCCATGTCAAAGATGAAATCCATTTAGGTACCTTATACCTTACCTGGTGTACTTCACCTTCCACATATGTACGTCGTCGTCGTTGTCGCTGCTATTTTAGCATCTCTTTCTCCACTTATATGCATCAAGCTGCTTTTGCGAATGAAAAAAGTCAAACTCATTACATAACTTTCCTCATTAAGTGTTTTTCTAATTCCTTGTCGTCGTTTTTAGTCCTTTCTTTTTTTGTTTATTTGTTGTTTTTTTTTTTCTGTGAGTCACACAGCGTTTTGCACCCCAGGAATCCCAGGTCCTTATTCGTTTACCCTAAACTCTGTCATACCTCAGTCTCTTTGCCGACAACTGATGCATTCATTTTGCGATGGGAATTACTCAGCACTCAGGAAGGATAATTTTCGGGTTCGACGTCTCCTTGAGGATGATTTTTTTTTGTATTATATCTTTTTTTCTTCTCAAAAACGTTGTTGGAAGGTGACGGCGGCGACGGGAATCATTTCAAAACACAAGGCGGGCAAAAAGAAAATCAACAAAATTTCATCTTCCATAACCGCTGTTTAAAGCATCACCTCCGCTAGCGCTAGCGCACCCCAAAAATATTTGTATTCGTAAGCGAAAAAACTGAATTCTTGGTTTATTTTTCGTTTTGTTTTTGCAAAAAAAAAGGATTTGCTCCTCGAATCCCAATCCTTTTCAAAAGAAGTATGTATAATAATTTTGAGTCATTCATAGAAGCAGAAGAATCCTGAAACCCACACACACACAGAAAAACAACGTACTAACACATGCTTAAGGAGCGTAAAGAAAAAGTTTCGTAATTATTTATCCTTGTTTCATCAGCAGCATCATCATCATCATCAAAGCCCCAAAACCTATGTATGTATGTATGTCCCTGTCAAAAAAATAAAAAAAATATCAGAACTCAAGATGAAATCCGTAAAATTGCAACGCTTTTCCTAGGGGAGAGCTTAGAAAATGTGAATGCAACAACAACAACGTCGAACGGCAACAGCATCAGCTTCAATGGCTGCAGCACCATATCAGAGGCAGCAAGTACCGCACATGAATCAAGAATCAAATGGGATTAAAAGTGCTGAATATGTCCGTCCAATCTCCCAACGAGAACACAAAACAATGCCAAAATGAAATTTCATGTTTTAAAGAACATTCCTCCTGGAAGCCCGAGTCCCGAACCCCGACTTGTCTCGCTTGGCCGCTCTGCCTTCCATACTATACTATAACGCTTTTGGTCCGACTCCTTATTGCAAAATTTCAAATGAACGTTGAAATTCGCACCCTTTTTTGGTCTTAAAAGACAATCAACCGAGTCAATGAATTGAAAAATATATAAAGTACTCTAAAATACTGAAGTGCTGCTATATTATCTACATCTACATACATACATATGTATAAATGAATGTATAAAAGGTACAATACAGAAACACACACACCAAGTGAATGTCCGATTTCAATCAAAAATTTTCAATTGAAAATAAGAAAATAAACCGGGTTGGGGGAGAAATGATACTCATATAGATTTGAGTCAAGGCTCATAGAATCTTGATTTTTGATGGAAGGGGCTATAGCTACACCATATTGTAATCTATTCTTTGGTTTTGGCGAACCCTTTTCAAAATATTTTTGAAGTTATATTACTTCGTTTATTTTTTTGTAAAGCAAGGGGTTGCTCTATGATTTCAAAATCGAAAAAATAAAAAAAAGTTAAATGGTTTTTCGGTCGAGCATAAATGCATCTTGAGAAATGACTTCAACTTGAGTAATCACTCAAAATTCAACCGAAATATTGAAGGTTTAATTTGATTTTATTCTTATTTCGGCGACTTACAGTGAATAATTTTTGGAAATTCTTGTGCATTTACATTATAAGTGTTGGGTCTTTTTAAGAGATTGATAACCTTAATGAAAAATTGGAAAATTTCATTATTTTGTTTAAATATGGTTTTCGGGATATGCCCGCCACGGCATCGAATTACATCGAGTTATGGTGGATTGAATGCTTCCAATGTTAACATTGGAACATGGCCCAATAACGATTGCCATTGACTGCAACGGCCACTCCTTGCTCATTTTCGAAGAAAAATGGCCCAACTATGCCTCTGGACTCGGGACAAACAGTGACTCGTTTTGGGTGTATCGGCTTTTTAATGTAAGTACTGCGTGTAAGTTTTCTGTGCCCCAAATGTAAACTTGCTGTTTAAGAAGTTGCGCAGTCCTGCTGGAAACAAATGTCGCCGATGTTAGCTGAATAATTTTTGGAAAAAGAAAACAATCAGGTAGCATGACCCTAGTTCGTAGGCTCCGCCATTTGCCGTATGGAAGCAGATCCTTCCTCATTTTCTTCGTTCCGAAATACGGAAATTTTGCTTATTGACAAAGCCATTTTATGGTTAAAAGAGCTTCATCGACCAAACTCTGGAAAAATGGACGAAGTGCTTTCCAAACTTCGTGAACAATATTTTTTTTGGAGAAATTTTCAAGAATTTGGAACCCCCACCCGTTCTGATAAATAACGATTCATAATGAGTTGACAAAACTTTACTGAACAGAAATGTTCAACTAAAGAGTTTTCCAACAAATGTTTAATTTGACAGCTCATGGCAGCCATATTGTTTCTTTTATTTTCTGTCAAAATATTTTCTTTTAATCAACCATAATGGCGAGTTACAGCGTCGAGCAACACGTGCAAAAGATAAAACTTTATTATAAAAATGGGTAGTGGTCGCTTTTCATGGGGTACATGGTCGTCCTTCCAAGTAGACTATACAGCATGTGGTGGCCAAACTTGAGTCCACCTGCTCAGTGATTTTTATTTTAGATAGATTTGTATTGCTCGTCTTAAATAATTAACATTGTTTACAAAAATCAAAAAAAGCATGGCATTCTGCCGTCTGCCTAGTTGACAAAACATAAATTGGAAACTTATTTTTTATGAAATATATTTTATAAAAAAACAAATTAGGTACATAATTTAAAAAGTTTTTTTTTTTTTTTAATAGTTTACTATTGAAATTAAATATTATCTTCAGAAACTCTCAATAACAATTCTCCCCCTATAATTTAGATCCAGTTTGCAGTACATATATACAGTTTTTTAACGTCGACTTCGTTCAACAATGATACAATTTCATTTTCATTCAGAAAACCCGTTCCAAGAACATTTCTCCTGATGTCTTTAAGAATTGGACATTTACCCATGAAGTGAAATACATCTTCTCTCACTTGTAGATTACATAAGGAGCATAATATTGGTAAATCCTCCCTATGTGGAATGAAGTCAAGAGGTACGAGTTCACCACGCAGCTTTACCATCATCGAAATCTCCTCTACGCTGTATTCATCCCGGAAATAGTTCTTCGCCTCCAAATTGTGATTGAGATAACTGTAAATTGCTCTGTGTAGAGACCCAGTGGCTTCATTAAGGCATTTTCCCAATAACATATCATCCACTTTTGCAATTAGGTGGTACAGTGATTCTTTCCATTGATTGAAATCAAAGTTATATGTTAAGGTCCATGTCACTCTCCCTAGCAAGTTTCATCCATTCTGCATACCATCCTGACCTCTCTCGAATAGTTTGAAGTTCCACTATCTTCAGTAAGCGGTAATTATCCATATTCATGATTTTGAGCACATAATCAATCTGCATTCGAAGTGTTCGTACAAAGAGTGGCTGCAGTCCGTTTTCAACATAACTATATAGTTTGGCGTATTTGGTAGCAGCCGGAAGATCTTTTTAACGAAGAAGCGTAACAATTTTTCCACTTCTTCATATTGCTTCGCTTCTCATACTTGAGCTGCATAGAGCAAGATTGATTTTGCTACTGCCTTAAAAACAGTGTACTAACTGCTGTGTGCGATATTTTTGTTTGAGAAACACCTACTCCAAGATGCTCTGATGGCGGCTTTTGCACTTGTAAGCTTTTCTCTCAGATGCGTTTCCATATTTAATTTTTTGTAAAAATCACTCCAAGGTATTTGAACTCTTTGACAATCTCCATATTTTCACCATTGTAGTTCCATTTTTCATTAAGGCAGTTTCTACATCCTCCGTTCTTGAAAATCATGATCTTGGACTTTTCCATCTTTACTCTTAAGTTCCATATTTTACAGTACTCAAAAATCCGGTTTATCATAAGCTGTAGTGATTCTGGTGATGACTCGATAACCACAATATCATCCGCAAACAAGAGTGCTTTAAATAATTCTCCCGCGTGTTCAATACCCAGCAGGTAAGAATTCGACTAAGTCTTCGACAAATAGAGCGAATAGGCTTGGGCTCATCGCGGTACAACCTTGTCTAACGCCTGGTTCAGTTCTGAACCAATCCGACCTTTCTGTACCATTCAAAACTGCTGCATTAGTATCCAACAGGCTTTGTAGGACTTTGCTCAGTGAGCAATCAGCCATCACCCGTACCCCAACGAAATAAAATATTTGCAGAAAACATTGCCGCTGTTCGCGAAAGTGTGCAGCAGAATGCGAGGCAGTCAATTCCGCGCCGTTCACAAGAACTTACCCTGTCCCCTATAGCAAACCACAACATCATGGCGAATTTTGGACTGCACCCAAAAATATCCAATACACTCAGGAGCTGAAACCAAACAACATACGCAGTGTCGTGTGTAATATTTTACCCATAATGTCATTGATAGGACTTTCAAATGAAGATAAAATCTGGATTTAAATATATCTCATGTAAATTTTAAAATCGAGCTGCCTTTAATAAAAAAACCCTTTACTTATTAATGTAGCCTCCAAAGTGAGAATAGGCATACTCACTTAAGTTTTCAATTAAAATTCGGATCATTTTGATACATCTGAAGAACCCAATCAGCTGAAATACGATGTTCGTATTATAGTTAAACGGCTTGAGTTCTTGCCTTAACTGAATTTTAAAAGCCTTGAGACCAAATTCCTTATGCGAAATGCGCTTTACTTTTGAGAACTGTGACAATCTAGTGCATTTTTTGTAATGTCGTAGTTTTTACTTGTCAAATGTCAAATGATGACAGCTTCAAAGTGACAGCTGCGCAGAGCATATTATTTAAAATTAAATATCTTATTGAAAAACCCTTTATAGCTGTTAAAAAGTGTTAATAAACGCTCGTTTTTTCTTCTTTAGACAGGAGAAATTCAATTTTAAGCCAAAACCAAGCGAATAACTTGAAACACACTTTGAAATGATAAAATATCGTAAACCTAGTTTGTGGGAAGATGTCCATTCATTTTGAGAATCATTTTTATTTTTGCTTGTGACAGGCTGATGGAAAAAAGTCCCACGCACCACTTATCATATTCAACCGCACTGCCACTGGCTATACCTACTATTATACGATTTCCAACCACACACTATTATTGTTTTTTTTTGTTAAAAAAGAGCTTCCTTATACGTTCTTGGCAGCTACTTGAAATCCTCATCGAGCTATTATTTTCACCAGTTCGTTTAGATAAAAGATTAAGAGAAAGAAAGAGCCATTTGAAAAAAAACAAAAACAAAATAAAATAAAATCCTTTTGATCCACCAGTTCCTTAATTGGTGCCTACTTATCACTATTTAACCCTCTTTCACCCTAAATCCCATCATGCTATCACGAAAAGGACATAAAATTCTTTTGTTTTTTCTTCCTTCTTTTCCTATTCTCATCACCACCTCTCGTTTCCTTGAAACCATGCGTTGTCGTTGTAGTCGTCGTCGTTGTTGGTTGTTATTGTGTCGTGTCGTTTGACATACTCGCAACCTTTATTCAACCTCACCACATAGCTCAGCTCAACCCAACCCGACCCGCGTGGCGCAGGGATATCTTGAAAGCTTGAAAAGCAACAATAACAGCCGTTACCGTTTATATCATCGAACCAAAAGGATATCATTCGAGAAAGTTCACTTCAAGTGTGTTTATTTCTATTGTATATAATATAGGTAGGTACATACGGATGATGGTACACACAACATATTGTGAAAAACAAACGCATCACGAATCCTTCAAGGACTCGAATAAGCATCAAGAGAGCGACATTTGATGACTTAAGTGCCATGGAGGTTGAGATGTGGTGATGGGGGGTGAAAAATATAAAATTGGCTCCTGATGTATCCTTCCTGATGTGAATGTGATGCTTGTCATATCCTATACCAGCACCACCTGCCTTTCGATTTGCGTGATTTACGCACGCCACGCATAGCACATCAGAGATGAACTCTTTGCTTTTTCCTTCTTCTCTGCTTCCACATCAGCTTTTGTTTCTTCGTGGGTGTTTTATTATTTTTTTTTTCTTTCTTTCTTTCTTCTGTTTTTTCTTTTCAATTGGAAAACAAGGGCTTAAGTTAAATGTTATGCCACCAGAGGGAGGCAAAAGCAAGCTCGTTTTATTTATCCACTTTGCAAGTCTTTTTGACTTTGAGCTGTTAAGTGTCTTTTGCGTGGAGTGTTTATGTGAACCCCCCACATCAACCATTTTCACAATGTTATTATTTCACAAAGTATAAGTTCACTCATATGATGAGTGAAGGTATGTGGAAAATCCCCATAAGGACTTGTCGTTTTTTTTTTTTTATTTTCTTTTTGTTCCTCATTTTTATTGGTTTCTATCAAGTGTCTTAGGCATCATATGGTGATGGTTTACATCCTTTCACTGCGGCGGCGGCGGGCGTAAAATAAAAATCATTTCATCATACAAACGCCTTCTACTTAAGGGCATTTCATTTAATAAACACGCAAAACAATGCGGCTTAATAAAAACAAGAGAATGAATAATGACACAAATTTTCATATACCTATTTTACATTATGGTAACGCGGTGAGAAACAGTGGAGTAAGTGAATTGATTTAATTAAAGAAAAATAAATCGTTGTTGGTTTGAATTGTAATCTGGGTGATCCTGTACGTTAAGCTTACATGTTTCGAGCTCGAGAATGGAGAACGTTTGAAAAAGAATGCAATCTTTTGAGTTCAATTAAAAGATTGCATTCAGAGAGACATCACTTTTCGGCAGCGACTCCAATCACTCCCCAATTCAAACTAAAAAATCAAAATCAGAAATCAACATTCCTTGAGAACGTTCGCATTGTTTTTTCATTTATATTTTAAGTTTACATTCTCGTTAAAACTACGACTTCAAGAAAATGCAAGGACTTCATAAGAATGCAAAGACTTCAAGTGAATGCTAAACTTCAAGTGAATACAAAGAATGCATGGAGTCTCAAAAAACTGCAATCAAATGGTTGCGATCATCTGAGGCTAGTGATTGGAGAAAAAAGATATATCATTTTATGGTGAAATGATTGGAGAATTGTGAGTTCAACTCTTCAGGGGAATTTATATTGATGTCATAAAAGAATGAATTCTTTAATGAGCCTGTCAAAAGAGCAAATTTCATCAATTCATCAAAAGTTTTCACTCAAGTTTTTGATAATTATTCATCATATTAATGAATTATTTCTTAATTTTAATGAAACGTTCATAATTTATGACTCAAATTAAAAAATCTTCATATTTATTAAAGTTGGGGAATATTGATGAAATATTTCTTCACATATTAGTCCATTAAAGTGATAAAAGTAATCACCATTTTTATGATTGATTTATTTATGATTTTGACGAATGGGTTCATCATATTATTTATGAAAGGTTTTTGAGTGCATGAAGTTAGTCCCCTTTTTTTCGATTTTCCAATTTTGGAAAGTTGTTCCAAATTGTTCCCGGTTTGTTCCGCATTGTTTCAAAGTTTTTTTTGAAAAATACCCAAAAATGAAGGTTTAAGACTCCAAAAACTGTTTTAAGAAACGAATCTCTGGAACAATTTAGAAGAGCCCCGTAACACGTTTTGGAATTTTGAATTTCGGAAAAGGGGGGCCATAATTATGGTTAACAGAATGGTACACTGTTAAGTTTTATTTGGACTTAATATCTTTAATTTTGAACATATTTAAATGAAACTTTGGAACAATTTGATCTGAGTGATTATGCATATAAAAATATTTTTTATATGTGGGTATTTGTAAAGGGGGGGTTGTGGATGTTTTTTTGAATGTGATCATTGTTAATTTCATAGAGTCAATTTTTCCAAGGGGGGGCACTTGGGAGGGGAAATATTATTTTTTTCTTTTATATGCCTTTAGCTATATTTGCTTATGGTTTTGGATGAAATTTGGACACGAACTGGAAGAAGTATGGTTAGACTTGGAACATTTTTTTAATTTTTGATTTTTGAAAAGGGGGAGCTAAAATATTTTTTACAAAATTAAAAGGCATCGAGATTTATTTTTAAGATCGATCATCAGCGTAATTAATAGTTATAAGCCAAGTTTTGGTTGCTGTACATTTGTTTAATCACGTTTTATTAAAATGAAGGTTTAAAAAAAAAAACAAAAAAAATGGGAAGACGTATTTTGCATTTTTGCAAAAAAAATTCGGGGGCAATATCTTTTAAAATATATATTTCACGACTCTTATTTTTTGGAACAATGGTAAGAACACTTTTTAGAATCTAAATAATATAAAAAGTTGAAATTTCGAAAAAAGGGGGCTAGAATTTTTTCAAATTTTGGCAATATCTTTTAAAATTTTGATCATAGAGGTCCAAAAATTTGGAACAATGTTCAGAACAACTAGAACAACCTGGAACAATTCAAAAAATCTTTTTTCGAAAAAGGGGGGGCTAGGTCAAAAACAGTTCTTGGGGTCTAAAACCCCTATTTTTGGGTAGGTATTTTTCAAAAAAAACTTTGGAACAAATCGGGAACAATTTTCCAAAATTGGAAAATCGAAAAAAGGGGGGCTAACTTCACGCACTCGAGGTTTTTTAATAATTTATAGAAATCAATTATTTACAATACTTTTCAGCAGGATTTGGAATTATTTTTTTAAAACCTTAAAGAAACCAAATATGCAAGCAAAGGTGCTCAAAGTTCTTAAATTTGTAATCATGTTAGAATTTTTTTACCCCTTCAGAAGTTTGCGCGAAACCGATGAAAATATTGAGCCGCAAAATCTACAAACTTGCAAGTTAGATCTTATTTTTTTTTTTTATTATTTTCAAAACATTAATGTTTTGACAGTAAATAAATATTTGTATGCAAAATTTACAAAATAACCAATAAGAATTGTGTGTATACTAAAAATTGTTTTACCAAACAAGCAATTTTTTCACATTGGATTTTATTTAAGTTTTAACTAGCATAATATTGTTTTTGGATGCTGATTAAAAACAATTTCTCCAGAATTTTAAATTATATTTGAAAATTAACTTACTCAATTTCCTTATGGATTGAAAAAATACTGAATTTATAAATGAGTTCTGAATAATGTAGCACAGTTTTTCTGTTTATGAATACCAAAACCAATTTTTTCTTCACAAAAACTTTTAAAAAATTTTACATCACAAAACAATTTGAAACTAAACACATGAAAACAGAGGTGTTGAATTTTCGCAAAATTAAATTTAGTTCAAACTTTTTGAACAAGTAAATTTTGTTATTCCTTTATAACTTTGCGAAACCGATAATAAAAATTTGAGTTGAAGCTTTTTGTTTGTTTTTTAAATATCTACACAGAAAAGGGAAGGCATTCTTGTAAGTATATGTTCTAAAATTTGTTGGTAAGCTTCTTTGAATTTTGTTTGCTCTCCTGAGAAAATATAAACATGCGGGCTTAAATTTGCCTTTTCAGTCGAGAATTATTTGGACACACAAATCTTGAAATTTTTTTCTTTTGCGAACATTGAAAAGAGGCCCAAAACTGACTTTTTTCGGACACTTCAACATTTTTCTTGTTAAAACTATTGCAATACCTTTAATATAATACATTGGTTTTTAATTCTTGAACATTGCAATGACACTGAAAAACAGAAAGTGGAAATGCGTTCCCCATTCGCGTAGTACGGTCAAAGAACAAATCTCTGTACTTCATAGTACGCTCGAAGTTGGGCTGAAGGTAAACTGATGAGCATTCCTAGAAACGCGTGTACTACCGTTAAACTTTTTAATCTTTACTTTAGACGATGACTTCGAGTGGTTCTATGAAATTTTTTAACAATTGTATACATTTTCAAGAAATGTTTTCTTATGGGAAAGTAAAATTAATGAAAATGTGTGTTCATCAGTGTGTTTATCGTATTTTTTATTTTATTTTATTTTAAAGCCATAAAATTAGACACTTTATCCTAGACATCCTTTCCACTGTAAATATAGCTTTAAGAAAATGTCTGCTTTCTTATTGTTTATGGCGCGGGGTCTTATGCGGATTTCAAAGGTGAGGTATATAAAATTATATAGGTTACTGCCTATTTTATCCGCCTATACAATTCTTCATCTTCAATTTGAGAACTCAAAGTAATAACCTTCTGACAGATATGCAATGAACTCAAACATCCCCACATATTACCAAATAAAAAGTTCTACGCCACAAATTATAGTATTTTCGTGTTTAATCTGATCACAAGGCCATAAGGATACATTCAAAATTTATGTTACGAATTTTGGAAATTTATTTTCTATTAGGTAGACGCGTATCGTACACGAATATATAAGGTAGCGTCTTGTTTGGTATATTTTAGAACGTCTAACCATGCCTTTTCTTAAGAACCTCTAAATATATGCTCCCATCATTCCAATTATTGTGCGTCTTTCAATGGTTGGAAGAAGTTTATGAAGGATCTTAAGTCAAGTGTCAGGGAATTTATAGGTTTGCTTCTTCGAGAGGAGATATGCTCGACTCGGCTCGTACTTTTAAGGATGTGATGTCTTTGTCGTTTGGTTATTTTCATTGGCATAACTTTGTCATCATAATCTGCAGGTGAGCTATATGGAACTTAACGTGGGCTGAGTTTAGTATAAGAGAGATGTACGTAAGCAACGCACATCCAAAGCCATATATTTAAAGGCTAAAAAGGATATTCAATTTGATTGGGTTTATTTTATTGGAAGTAATTTCGTTGGGGGGTTAAACTGGGGGAGGCTTCTGAAGAGTATACCTATGTAAGAAGGTACGTACCTACTCAATTTTGTGTGTCGTTCCCGTAAAAAAAAAGACATGACATAATTTCTTGGGGAATAACTTTTATTTAATTTTTTTTTTCTCCTTCTGTAAGCAGTGGATGGCGGTGGGATGAAGCTAAGAGAGTTGATTGAAAGTATCGTATCTACATACATACATAAGTATATTTAAGGTAGAAGCAAGTTTGTATATATAGGATCCTGCAAAGGATCCAGGATAGGAATGGGAAATAGAATTATCGAGGGATTTACAGAAGATTTAAGGTTATTGATTTAGAAAACTTTTGAATTAACGGAGCGTGTTGTGGTTCTTTTAAAGTTAAAACATAAATTAGAATTGAATGTTATTTTATTAAGAGCAAAACATAAAATTTCGATTTAAACGAAAAAAGGATCAAGGTATTAAAACAAGAAAAATGAAAAAATTTCAACTTTTCAATTTAATATGTTTTACTTTTAATTTAACGTAAAACCTTCTGGTTATTTATTAATGCTAAGCTTTTGAGAAGTTGGCTTTTGTTTTGGCTGGATTCTGACTTTTTGAAAATGCGACTGTTTTTTTACTTTTGTTCATTCTTAAAATTCCAGCCCCGCCCCCTTGGCTTATTGAATACGCGTGAGTTCAGTATATTATTAAAATAAAATGCACGAACTTGCTCCTGTATTCAAAGAGTCTGTTTAAAAAAGTATCTATGTATATAAGATTTAAAAATATACTTGTAAAATAAGTTTGTCTTCAAAGATATAAATGCCATTTAATTTGTCGAAAAAACCTCCATTTTTCAATTTTTTTGGGAGGGGGTTACATTTAATACAGTTAAAATAATTAAAAAAAAAAAACTAATTTAAGATTCAAAATTTTACCTGAAAAATAAGTTTGTCTTAAAAATTTAAATGCCATTTTATAAATAAAAAAACCCTTGATTTTCAAACATTTTTTTCGAAAATCGTTAGAGCGGTTTTTTTTTTAAATTAATTTTTATATAGAAAATTTTTCAATTTTGTTCTAAAAATATTTTTGGTATGCAGTTGTTTAGTGATTGTAAATATACGCTCTACATTTGAATTTCGTAAAAAAATGTTGACCCGTTTTTGAGATATAGAATTTTGAAAAAAAAATTCAATATTTTTTTTAAAAATCCAATCAATAAAAAATTGCACTTTTGATAATCAAATATTGTTAAAGCAATATAAGAAGAGCTTGTTCAAAAAAAAATATATTGAAATCGGTTCATAAGTTGCTGAGAAAATTAAAAAACAAAATAACGGTTCTATGAGCGGTACCTTTCCTGAGCAATACAAAAATATGTTTTTCGTATTAAAAGAAGCTAAGTTAAAAAATAAAATTTTGGAAAATCTATTGATTAGTTTTTGAGAAAATTCAAATTTTCGTTTTTTGACCAAAAAAAATGTATGGGGACCACTGTTAGTTTTGATCTTAAAAAAAATGAAAAAAGCGCCTAACGGGAATCTGCTCAAAACCTTAACTTCCAAGTTTGAACTCAATCGACCCAATGGTTTAGGCTGTAGTAGCGTGGACAGACAGACAAAACAGACCGGACGGAATCGCGGGACCCACTTTTTTCGCCTTCTCTACCATCGTAATATCATGTTTGATTAAAATCTCGAGTTCGAAATTTTGCACGAATGCAAAACTTGGCATATACAATACATACATAGTTCCTATATGTCGCAAGTAAAAAGTGAAAACGTTTTTATAAGTGACGAGGAATTGACTGCCTCGGATTCTGTTGCACACTTTTACGAATAGCGGCGATGTTTTCGAGAGAGATCTTTTTGGTGACTTAGAGGTGTTGTCTGATTGTTCACTGATCCGGTATAATCGAATTTGTCCAACAAACATTGAATAGTCAACTTTGAAGGACAACAATGCATTACATAAAAGGGGCCCATCACACACATCGTTGCTGCTAGAGATCCCCCGTTTTGAAAATAAAGAAGACATTTTGACAGAAAGTAAAAGAAACATTAAGGCCCCCACGAGTTTTCAAAAGCAACTCTTCCCTATTAGAATACCCTTTAGGAACTGTATGTCAAATATTGTATCCGTATAAAATTTCGAACTCGAGATTTTGAAAACATGACACTGCAATGGTATAAAGTCGACAAAATTGGATCCTACCAATCCGCTCTTACATCTTTCCTTGCCCTTAAGTTCGATTTAGTCCAAACTAAAATTTCAATTTGAAAAATCGGATTGGTTGCAGTAACTTGCAACTTCCTAAGTTATTTTTAATTTAATTTAAAATAATGACAACTCTGAATTTATTTTCCCTAGAAAATGTACAAAAGTAAACAAAAAAAAAACAAAAAATATGCCCATACCCTTAACGTGATTAAATCGGAATGAACTTTCTTAAAAGGTTTTTCCTCAGAAATAATTACGAAAAATGAGTTTATAACCAGTGCACACACCCTCCAAGTATACAATACATAGTTATTGTCACACAATTGCAATTACATCCCGCAACCCTTATTGTTTTTTCTTATAACATTTTCAACCATAAACATGTTCTAGCATTAAATTTAAATAAAATAAATTTCCATTTGTGGCTGACATTACACCATACCACACCACGCTGCCGCACCATCACCGCTATTACCATTTACCATTACCATCACTATCCACCACCATCGGCATCAGATCGATCGTCCTTATTCCTGCAGCCACTATAAAAGATTACATTCCCGCGTCCATTAGTCCCAAATCAATTACATATTCCAAATTATTTCAAGACAAGTCCCCGGGCGGGCGTCGAACATAACAATGGGCCTCATTAGTTTTAACAAAGACAACATCACGGGGAGGATTCGACCAAGTTCGGTCGGTCCGTCGTCGTCGGTCGGTCGGTTGGTGATGGTGATGGTTATTTTGGGTGGCGGGAACGGGCATATTGGTCGGTGTGATGTTGTGGTGTGATGGAACCCTCATTTCATGTGATTAGTAAAACAATTTGCACCCCAAATAATGTTGCAAATATATATTGTCCTAGTGTCTGACATCGGTTGCCGCAGACTTGGGGATTCCCAGAAAAGCGCCGCGCCGTTCACTTCCATGGCTTCCATACTTGGAGAAGCGACAGCAACAAAAAAGCGACTCCCGACCCAAAAACATGACATTGTTTGCTCAGCTATGTAATTGTCGCCACATGGGGCGCTGCTAACACCAACGACCACCGTTGCCGCTTCTCCCGACTTCTTCACTTCACTTAGTACAACGCAAATTGCGTGAATACAAAATTCAAACACCATTCGCAGTCAGTGGTTTTTTGGTGAAAGAACAATTGTCAAAAAGACAGTACACTACTTTACTCTCTTATACTCTATTAAACAGGGTGATGTCCTGTGTGTTCCGTATCCTGTTTTTTCTGTTGTTGTTTTTGTTGCTTAGTTTCTATTTTTATTCTCTTTTTCTTTCATGTTTATTTAGATCCTGTTGAGCAAAATGAGAAATGAAAATAATAACACAACGCATTTGAAATATGAATGTTTTGTTCCTTTCTTTACAATTTATTTAGAGAAACAGAACAGAGGAACAGAAGCCCGAAGGGGAGAGAGTAGAAATGTCCTAAAATAACAGGACGTCGTATATCGTGTATGTCCTGCGGTGCGAACTGATATTTAGGACTTGTTTAAAAAAACACACGCAATACTACACAAGAATAATTGAAAACAACAAAAATAATATAAAACAAAAATAATAATGGATGTAATGGAAATATGTATTTTTTGTTATTCTTAGATGTTTTGGTTTTTGATGTATAAACGGATGTACTCTCCAGAACTCTCAGTACCCATAGCTAAACTATATATTTTTGAATTGGAAAATGGAAATGGTTTCATTTTATGATTTGTTTTGTTTTATTTCCTTTGAAGTGGGAGTTTGAGGACAGATTTAATGAGGAAGTTCCTCATCCTAAAACAATGACAGTTTTGATGTGATTTTGACGTCATTTAAGCATATGTCCGTCAGGTGCAATTGGCAGTGAGTAAAATCAACAAGTCGAGTAAATTGAGAAGGACCAGGAAATTAAAAAAAAAAAACATTTTGATTGAGTCAAAATTATTATAACAGCTGTAGTGGTTGATTCCAAAAATGGCCAGCAATTTAAGTGACCAACCGAAACCATTCCGTAATTCTTGGAATACTCTAATATTTCAAAAGTGTGATTCAGTTTTATTTTTAAAGACCCTCCAGTTCCATAATTTTTGGTATCGTTTTAGCGACTTTCTATGGAAGTTATTGTAAGCGGCCCAATTTGTCAAATTGGAAATTTCTACATTTATCGATTTTTCAATACAATGTAATCTTAATTCAGGGTTCTTAAAGAGAAAAATCGAAGTTTTAATTTTTGACCAACAAAATTGTATTATGACTATACTAAAATCTTGGATCTTAAAAAACATTCAAACGTTTAGACTATATCTGCGAAGACATACAGTTTTTTGGACTTCTCTACCATCGTAATGTCATGTTTGATTATGATCTCCAGTTCGAAATTTTAACGTTTGCAATACTTGTCATGCATGTAGTTAGTATAATGTGGGAAGTAAAAAGTGACGTTTGTCCCAACGTGATTCATAATTTTCTACGGTCTTATAAATTTTAGCTTTGAAAAAGATGAATGCAATTTTCATCTTGTCAGGTGCTAAACGTCGTGATTTGCTGCTAACTGGAGGGCCTGCTTTCGTATTGATAAGATGAACTGTAGGGTGTCGGATTTCTTTATAGCTTCCATCTGGTCGAGTCAAACTGGGATACTCTTTAAGCAGCTCGATGTACTTTGAAGTTCCGTAAACTGACTTCACATGTGATGACATCTCAAATGCGTGGCAATGGCAACCCAGTGCGGAAAGTCCAGTAATTCCGTCTAGCAATCTGCCGTGTGATACGTCCACAAGAAGTTGATAGAAAGCTAGAAAGTCCGCACCAATAATAGGTTTGTTGACTTCTGCTACCACAAAACGCCATGTAAAATCTCGACGGAAGCCTATAAGTTCATCTGCAAGGTGCAAAAACCGTAGGTTGGAATCGGGGTTCCGTTTTCAGCGAAGAGAGTATAGTCGGATGGTTTTGACTTTTGACGTGAACCGGTATGTGGAAACACTGAAACGTCCGAGCCCTTATCTACCAAAAACTGCAATTTTAACGTTTTGTCCGTTTGGCTGTCATTCACCGTCATAAATGACATCCGTTTTCGTTTCCCGCTTTCTGGTTGAAATCACATGGTGGGCGGTAATTTCTTGCCTTAGATCCGCAGTTACGACGGAAATACCAAAAAGCAGTTGGATTGTTGTTTTTCTTCTCGTTCGAAGTTAGTGTTGGATTTCTGTGTTGCCTAACACGAGAGCGTGACCTCGATCTTGTCAGCCTACGATTTTGGTCTACTCGGTTCATGTACATGGCTTCAACTTGCTTAGTCAGTTCTTCCACTTTCTGTGAGAGATTCAAAAATGAAGGATTTGGGTGGCTAGATGTGCTGGCAAATTGTTGCTGTGGAATGACGTCGTTGATTCTGTTTGCGATGAGACCAATGTTATCGAGATTTGTTGGATTTTCAGCAGTACCAAGAGGATGTGCAGCAACTATAGACTGTGTTTGGACGGGCAAACTATCAATCCAAATTGCCTTTAAAGCATCGTCAGTCATTGTACCGCCAGCTAAATCCTTCAATCCTTCCTGTCACCTAGCTGTTCTCGATCTATCATTTGCCTAATCTGTGTGTCTCTATAGATGAGGCCAAACGAGAAATGAGTTCTTCTTTTAATCGAACATAATGCATTACCTTGTGGTGGATTGATGATGACGTCTTGTACTTCTGTGGCTGTCGTCTGATCTAGATGAGCAATGACGAGGTTAAACTTTCGGGCATCAGATCGCAAATTCACCAATGTAAACTGTACTTCGAGTTGAGCAAACCATAGCTTCACATTTTCTCGCCAAAAAGTCGGTGGTGGTCGCACTTGAGCATGGCTAGATTCAACATCCGTACCTCTCGTTGCTTGTGCTAGTGCCTTCTGGGAATGTACTTGTTGCTGGAGTTCTTGCAATTGCGCTTCCAATGCTTCCATTGAATTGTCTGTGGGAGCATCAGCTTTAGCGTTCACAGGAGGTGGTTAGTCGTTGTTTTCAGGAATTTTCACGTCGGGAGTCACCAATTTAGGAGCGTGTCGACTATTCAGTTTAGTCGACACGCTCCTAAAAGCTGTTGATCCATTGAACCTAATTACTTCCCTCCTTGACTCTTCGTCCGTAAAAGAGCGTTTCAGCTCTTTCCAACTTTTTCTAAGCTTCTGAGATTCCTTTTTAATTGTTCTGCGTAATTTTTTTCTATGGCTTCAAGGCTTCTACCATCTCCATTAAATGAATCCTTCTCCGTGTGTCTTGAGATAGAATTTTTTACGGAATCGCAAGGTGTGACCAATTCACTGACATTTTCAATTGCAGGTAACGATGTGGTCAGAAATTTAACCAGTTCTGCTTTTCTACACTTTGCAGAGCATGTCGAAAGTAGCTTTTGCTTTACCTATTCGGTAGTAACTATCTTCATCAGAACCACGGCCGTCTTTTGAGACCACACTTCCTGAGTACGTAAACCCTAGAGGCACTATCATCTTTCAAAGTCTCACCAATTACTAGCATATGCTGATGACATTCACATAATCGGAAGGACTCAGTGTGATGTCAATGGGGCTTTTGAGTGCATTGAGGCAGAGGCGTCAAAAAAGAGTTTAACGGTTAATGAGGGCAAAACAAAGTACATATCACCCAACTTATAGTGCGCAACTGGAGATCTAGCTAGGGACTGTGCTAGATGGAGGTGTTTGATGGGTGAGGCCCTAGTTTACACAGGACTTTAGCGCAACCTTAACTGAACTGACTTACTGAGTACTCCTGAGTACAAAAAGTCGTCTACCGCTCAAACCTATTGTATTGCAATGGAACGTCAACTTCAGCTGAACTTTCAGAAATGCTGAGAATCTTTGTTTTTCCATTGTTGATCCTCAGTCCGATTTTGTTCCCTTCAAATTCTAGGTTTCTCGCCATTAGAAGAGATTCATGGATCTTGTGTGGAAGCAGGCAAAAACCACCAGGAATAATAAAGGAGATAATAAACACCCTTGTCGAACTCCCCTACTGATTTCGAAGTCTTCTTTTTCATCTAGTACAAGGCTTTGAACATTCCAACTATCCGAAAGTCTTAAGCAATGAATAATTTAACCAAATTCAAATGGTGATTGTCTCCCATTCTAGTCCTTATCCACCTTTTATAAATTTTGCTGATGTTTTCACCTTTTCAGCTGTTCATTTTTAAATTGCTGTTTCAACCGAAATAAAAATGGAAACATTTTTTTGTCACTTTAATCTTACCTAACCGCCTTCATTGCCGCCTTCCTGATGGATGTAAACCTTTTTTGACATTATTTTTTGTTCCTTGTAGCAGAACTCTGGCTAACTAACCGAAATTTGCTAGGTGTTAAACTCGAAAAACTGTGAGTGAGAATGAGTGTCCTGAGTCCAGACACGCTATACAAAATGGACATGGTGTATAGTTCAACGCTTAACAGAGATTTATGTACTTCCAGTTCTATCGCCTTGTCTGGGATTTATTGGGTGAAAAAGAGAGATTCCTGTTCCATAATATGAACAACGTTCGTCGTCGTATATGTATGTAATGTACTTTGCTCCTATAGCTCAGCTTGGTTCTCCTTATATATGACCTTTCGCATCTGTTGCAAGTAATTTTACAGCATCTTGGCACGGTCTGTCGTCTCATAGGTTAACCACAGAAACAAAAAATATGAACAGAAGTTGCAACATCGGAAGAAGCAGACATGTTGAAGATATAAAATACAGAGTGAAAAATTATATGGAGATTTTAACTTAATATTTTAAGGGGGTTTCGATTGCCCCTTTAAAATGTATGTAAGGTGTGAACGCTCAAACGTACGCATCCCAAAAGGAGGTAATACGTAAATAAGATAAAGTTTTTGAAAAAATGTATGATTTTCCGAAATTTGTGATCAGAAATTTCGTGGGGAAATTATTACCTAAAGCCATCTCAAAGTACTTCTTCAAGTTTAAAAATGGGCATTCACAAAAAATGAACAGCCTTCTATAAAGTTGCATTAAATTATGAATTTTTAAAACACCGATTACTTATTGGGCACATCCGGTGTTTAAAAATTAACAAATATCAATTTAATTTCTTTTTTTATTTTTCAAAGTGCATTAAATGCAAATGTACCCGGGAGGTGATTGCCTCGGGGAGACGCGACAGCCATACATACTCAATGACACCATCACCGCCACTACCACCGCCGCCGACGCCGCCGCCACCGTGTAATAAAGCCTTTGCATTATGAATGTCCTCGAGTGCTTCTATTGCACCCACAAATAGCCACAGCAGCATCAGAACCATCAGCTCCATACAAACCATCACCATCTCTTAGCACCAGCAGCAGAAGTAGAACCAGCACCAGCATCAGCTCCAGCACCACCATCATCGAAATGAAAAGTTCATTCTATGAAATGTGGCGAAATGAGTTATGGGTTTCGGACGATATTTTCGTGCCCAGCATCTGGTCGTTGCATTGCGGTATAGTGTGGGCCTGGACCGGGCGGTGGGCATCATATAGCACTTTGCTCGGTCTTATTGCTAGATCCGGTGTCATTGTACGAGGCATTTCCTCCCACAAAAAAGGCAATGGTATGGTTTCGGTAGTCGGTATACTCAGTTGGGTCTTTGGAAAGTACATTCGCTGATAAAATATTCATTTGATTCCATCACGGATTCCAGTTGGCAGGTTGGAATTTTCAAGTTCATCCCCAAAACGAATATTCACAGAGAGCAAGACCCCAATGTGATGGTGGCCGATTGGACGGGGGGTGGGGGATGGAAATGTATCATCTCATGTGATGTGTGAAAGGATTACTTGGGCGCTTCTCGCTGCTTTGCATTTGGGGGCTGCTTTCTCTGTAGCTATGTTTCTGGCCCTAAGAGATGCCCTCCCAGAGCTCATGAATAGCAATGATAATGGCTTTGTAAATGTACGTGTAATAAATCAGTCAAGGGGTGTTTTAAGGATATAAATTTCTCTTTAAGCCTGTTTGCCTTTTTGTGCGTTGCCGTTCGTTGTCGGCCTCTCATTTCTCTGCATATGGTATTCCTTTTATCTGGAATGGGCTGCATGAGCATTGTATTGTATACCACTACCCATCATTTGAGTTTGAGGGAAGACTAGGTATGGGTGGGGGTAGAAACATACCAACTTCTTTTTTATTCGTCTTTTTTTAATTTTTTATTTTTTCATTTTTGACAAAGAGATACACTTGCTTTAATTTTGCATTATCCCAGTTGCACAGCAAAGGCTGAACGCTGCTGAGAGCTGGTGATGGTGATGCGGTGTGGTGGGATCCTTGTAAAATTGAAGGATATTTTTTGTGTTCCTGAATTTGGGTATGTGCTGGTTATTCTTTTCTTCTTATTTTTGGAAAATTTATTGAGTGGTAAGAACTGAAGTGACATAAATAAATGAGCAGGGTGATACGATACAATTGGGCTTAGTTGTTGATGATAACCATATAAAAGGGGGCAGAGGTATAGGCTCAAGGCATAGGCACATACTTGTACTCATATATACAAAGTGTGATGGATTTTAAGGAATAAATTTACATAAACCTGATTTCTTTTTTATCTGTGATTTCAGACGAATTTATTTGAGATTCTTTTGAATAATACATAATAGGGCAGATGTTGTGCTGTGTTGATGTTGAGATCGTATACGATGAATAAAGCTGATTTAACCATCAGCCCCCTCCCCCCGTCATTCAGTCTGATTTAGGGCTATATTTTTATGAGTCTAATTTCGGGGAAAGTTATATTATAAGGTATGGAAAAGTATTTCTGGAAGAATTATATAGAAACCCTTATACATGTAGGTATCTTTGTGCCTTGCATTTTTCATATTTTATTTGTTGTTTGTTTTATTTAGAGTGCTGATGTTTTCGAATGAAACCAGTTTTAACCTTGAATAAGATGACTTTTTTTTTTGTATAGAACTCAATTCATTCCATCATTTCTCCTCTTTTCATATTTTTGATGAATTATTCATGCAGTTATTTGTCGTATTTTTAATGTAATTCCTTTATTAAGATAGAATGCTAATGATTTACCTTTCCCAGTGAATTGCGAGAAATTCAAGGATTTTCACTTTATTTCTGTAGAACGATATAATTTAAAGGGTGTAATGTCAAAGTGCAGCTTGAAAAAAAAAACATAAAATTCGCTTTTAGAGATAACCTAGTCTAGTACCAATTAGACTTTATACTTTGTAATGAGGGCTTAAATAAAACGATACTCAACAAAACAGAAAGCTTAAGGCTTTATTTTTCTAGTCTCAAAAACAAATTTCAGAGGCTTATAAATAAAAATATGAAGGATATAATTTAGAGTATAATAAAGCCTATAATATGATTTTATCAATCCAAAATTATAAAGGTGATATATCAGCAAAAATTCAGATCTCAGAACTGTAAAAATTATTTTTAACGCATCTTTAATCTTATAGTTATTGGAAGTAATATTTTAAATTTAAAATAAACTTTAAAAAATAAGCTGGAATGACCTATACTGAAAGCTACATGTTATTTTTTTTATTGCGAAATTGTCATTTCAGAAACTTCTAAAAGTATGCAACCAGTAAATGGAGTCTTAGACGTGTTTTGGCGAGACATTCGGGCGAAATAAACCAAATTTTTGGTATTTTTTTTGGAGAATGTTTGTTGGTAAAAAAAACTACCAAATTATTTTTAAAGTTTGAGAAAGGGAAAAATATTTAGTATATAATAAATTGATTTTAAAGTTGATTCCTAATTTGTTTTCATTTTCAAGATATTCGAGTTAATACCAAATATATAATAATATTTTTGTAAAAAAAAAACTTAAGTTGAATTTTTATAACAACTTAACCAAATGTAATCAACATTACATTGTAATAAATTAATTAAGTTTAAAGTCAATATTTGTCATAGTTCTTAAAAAAATTCAGTCAAAAATCCATTTTTACCAGTTTTTTTTTTCCTAAAAACAATGTCAATTGGAATTTTTCTATAAAATTTACCAAATGTTTCAATTTTTGTGTAAGATAAAATAAGATAAGTTCAGTTTCAATATCTTTTGTTGGTTACCAGAAGATATTCGAGTAGAAAATAATTTTGCTACCAATTTTCAAGGTGTTCTTAAAAGAAAACTGTTAATTAGCTTTTGCTTAGCACAATACTATTTTCAATTACACCGAGATAATAATAAGTTAATTAGGTGGCGTCCGTTGAGAACTAGGACCTAGTGACTTACGACTCTCAACCATTCCGAGTGCGAGTAATGTTGTCAGGAATGGAGGGGACATACAGTTTTTTTGTCAATTCCTCGCAAGAGGCAGTACCCGTGAAAAAAAGTTTTAGATGGCACAGGCAGGGATCAAACCCAAGACCTCTGGCCAGGGCCGTCGAGAGGAATTCCGGGCCCGGGACGGACAAATCTCGGGCCCAACATATTTACCATTTTTTTTTTAAATTTCATGTCTACTGATATGGTACGTTCTTATTTCAATTACAAATAGCGAAATTAGTTGGAATTAACGGAAATAATCATTTTTTGTTTGCAAAGTGAACCGAAAAAAGTGTTTATCATGAAATCAATCTTACGGGTATCGTCCAGTTTAGTTGAAATGGAGGATGGATAGAAAAAAATTCTACATTTACTACGATTAGATCAGAATCCGAACAGAATCACGTTAGTAACTGATAATACGGTCGATTAAATATTAAAAAAAAAATAGCATGAAGATCTATTACCTACTATAAAAATAAAATAGAGCGAAGTAAAAGTATTTGAAATTTGTCTTTAAAAAAAACTGAGAAGGTATTGTAAAAGTTTTACATTAAATACTCTTTATTGATTTTCTTTATATTAAAATATTACAATGTTTTATTAGAGTTAGTTTGTACCCAATGAAATATTTTCTTTTGGCAAACGAGCTTTCCTAGCTTTCTGAGCAGCAAAACAACTTATAATTGCATCGAAATTCAATTTCCTTGCCAAAGGACTTATAGATGCATAGTGTAGCAAGTCTGGAAACACGATGTTGCATTGAGCAAACTCTATGGCGGAATTTCTGCTTTAAAATTGGCTTCATAATAGTGTTTCAGATGAATTATTTCTTCTTTCAACTCTTAGGACACATGCGAGTTATACTTTTGGATGAACCTTGTAGCGGACATCAGGACGCATTCAAATTTGTGCATATATTTTAAAACGCCATTTACATCTCTTCGAGCTTCAGCAGTTAAATTAATATCACTTAAGGCTTCTAATGGTGTTCTAAGGTTTTTCACTGCCTCAATTCTAGCTCACCATCTTGTATCGGAAAGTTTGTGAAGGGATCCGGGCACATTTTTCTTAAGAATTTCCCAACGTTGAGCACTGCTGCTAAGCAAGTTGAAACACATTTGAACAACACCAACAAATGTGATTGCCGCAGTATAACATTCCGTTGAATCGACTCCTCACGCAAGTTAAGGCTGTGAGCTGCACATGGTGAATACACGGCAATCGGAGTTTTGTTTAAAATATGACTTTGTGCACCATTATACTGTCCTTTCATATTGCTTCCATTATCATAGCCTTGTGCACAACAGTCTTCTAAAGGGATTCCGTTCTTTGCTAATGTTTCGCAGATCAAATCAAATTCCAACAAATTCCAGAAACCGTTCTTCGATAGTGAAAACATTTTCTTCAAAGCGCATATATCGCAAAATAAATGTATTTTGTTCCACATCACTTGAATCGGGTGTTGCATCGACAATTATAGCGAATTATTTGGCGTTTTCTCTTTCCTTCAAAATAGCTGAATTCACATGTTGACACAAATTTTAATGAACTCACACGTAAGGGGTCATAATGACTAATTAATTCCAAAATGCCCAAAACATGTCCATTATTTGGCTCTCCAATAAAATTGATATCGCCTCGTAGTCCTAGTCCCCTTCAAAAAGGAAGAAAATGGTGTCCAATATTCTATATAGAATTCCTTGCTATTTTTGTATGGCTGGTTTAATATACTATACACACTTTGAAGTGACTTGATATCCTTCAAATCTTCAGTAAAAAATTTATTCAAGATATTAATTAATTAAATTCGGAAACCACAATTGAAAAACGTTTGCGTGGGATTTTCCGGTCCCCCGAAACCGAATCAAAAATTTCGTTCCCAGCAGAAAGAAAAATAGAAGAAAAGAAACTTTATAAAAACAGAAACCGAAATAAATATTTGTGTTTTGTTTTAAGTTGCCGGGCCCCTTATTTTGATTTTAAAAATTTTCAAAATAAAATAAATTCGAAATTTACGTTAAATTAAGTAAGAAAAGCGAAACAATTTATTATAACTTTCTTTTAATAGTTCAGAGTTGCCCAATTTTTCATTAAATATAAACAAAAATGTACGCCAAAAATAATCAGGGGCCCAGATCGGCAAGCTTGTGACTGAAATATTGGTAGATAACATGCCAACAGGGGCCCGATTGCGAAAGCATGAATGATTTTAAATTTTCGGGCCCCTAAAAATAAGTGGGAATAGGTATGTTGATGAAGAATTTAGAGTACCTATATTGAAAAAAAAACACTCCTCACTGCTTTCAATTTTACGGGCCCCTAGAAAATCCCGGGCCCGGGAGAAAAATCGAATTGACAGTTTTTTTTACAAAAAATAAAAACCTAAAAAAAAAACAATACTAAAACTTGGTAAAAATTTACTTTCGACTTAAACAGCTTTTCAAAAATTTTATTTCACAGAAAATATTGTTTTCTATATTCCATTAAATAAAATCTACAAAAAATAGTACGCAAATTTGGTAAAAATTGATACATATAGACAAACTTTTAAGCAAGACAAATCGACAGACACGATGGAAAGTTATCAGTGTGGGTCTTATGCCAGTCTCTTTTTTTTAATGAATCGATTGGGATTCCATCTAGTGTATAATACAAAGGGGCCTTTTCAGAGAACTTAATTGATATTTGTCTTATTTTCCAATCAAATTTGGCTAATGGAGATTAAATTTTGATCAACATTTTAATAATTTCAATTCTTATATTTTTGCTGCGCCAGATAATATTCCTCCACTTCTTTAAAAATTAGGAAATACAGTTTAGCAGCCCCGTTGTGTTATATTTTCAACATATCTTTGCGACAAGGTACTTGGAAACATTATCTGATTACTTCTCTACATAAACCTGGATCTAAGAGATCTGTGGAAAATTATGGACCTATATTGCTATAAACTTCAGTTAATCCCTAAAGTATTTGAAGCAATTGTTAAAAAGAAACTGTATAGTTTAGTTCGAAATCATATTTCCCAGCATCAGCTTGGCTTTATGAGTGGTAGATCGAAGTAAACCAATTTATAAATATTTACGAATTATTGTCTTGGTTGTTTAGAAAATCGCTTACAACGTCACGTTATGTGATCGTGTGCAACACAATATTCTTTTGAAACAACTTGAGCTGCTTGGGTTTCATTCAGCGATTCAGCTCTCCTTTATTGGATTAAAATTATTTTGTTAGTCGTAGTCAATATGTTAAAATTCGTGATGTTTTATCAAATGAAATCAAAAACTTTTTAGGTGTACCACAAGGCAGCCACCTTTTACCACTCATTTTTAATCTTTTTATTAATGATTAGCCAAATTACATTTCTTATTCAAAGTGTTTCTTATATGGTGGTGATCTCATTGATTTTGCCGATTTTGAATTTCTCAATATTACAATGAAAGGCAAAAATAGAGCATGGCAAGGTATTCCACATTCGCGTAGTACGGCTAAAAAATTAATCTCTGTACTTCATAGTACGGCCGAAGTTGGGCTCAAGGGTTAACTGATGGGCATTCCTAGAAGCGCGAGTATTACGGTTGAATTGTTTACGGGGAGGAATACAACTGGCTATTTCACTACAGCAAAGTCCGTTAAAATAACGATAAAAAAGGGTAGGGCAAGAAACTTTACGACGATGTTCGAGTGACGTAATCGTGTTGTGTTGATAATGTTAATGTCACCAATCATTTTAAAAGCTCTCCTTTGAATACTTTCCAAGAGGCTTAAATAAGTTACTGGATCACAAGCACAGAGATGAGAGTTATATTCAAGTTTCGGGCGTATATAAGTTTTGTAGATTGTAGCCACATCAGACGTAGACAAAAATTTCTTGCATCTTCTCAAAACACCTAGACATCTTGCAGCATTTTTTTCGATATCGCGTATATGATCGCTCCACAAAAGGTGGTTGCTGATGCACATTCCGAGGATGTCAAGATTTTCAGTTTCGTTGATGCAAGTGCCACTCATAGATAGTGGCAAAGAGGGTATATTTCGCTTTAACGATACAAGACAGCATTGGGTTTTCGAAGCATTAAATTCCACACGGTTTTTTATTCCCCATTGTACAATGCTGTGTAGATCGTGGCAGTTCCACATCCGAAGAGGAGCGTTGTGAGTCTGGAAACGAATATGAAAAGCTAATAGTGCTATCGTCAGCGAAACAATGTATTGGATTAGAAGTGGCAGACAGGAGATCATTTATAAAAATGAGGAAAAGGGTCGGAGACAAAACGGAGCCCTGGGGCACACCAGCATTTATTTTATGGGTTTCAGACTTGAATCCGTCCAAAACAACTTGTATTGAACGGTTCGAAAGAAAATCTCTAATCCAGCGAAGAAGTGATTCGTCGATACCGAAAGCAGGCATTTTCGATAAGAGAGCAAGATGCCAAACTTTATCAAATGCCTTTGAAATATCAAGTGCAATAATCTTACTTTCTCCAAAACGATGTAAAGATTTGTTTCACTGTTCGGTGAGATGAATCATGAGATCACCAGTGGACCTATTGCTACGAAAGCCGTATTGCCGGTCATTAAGTAGCTTCCGTTCCTCATGATATTTCTTAAGCTGATATGATAATTAATCAGCATTTTTATGACCTTAGAAAGAAGGGACGTTAGTGCTATCGGCCGATAATTTGCGGGGGAAGAAGATTCGCCTTTTTTTGGGATTGGCTGAATAAATGCAGTTTTCCAACTACTCGGAACGAGCCCCGAAGAACTGGATGGATGGAAAAGCTTACGCAGTGGTTTTGATTTTAAACCTTTAGTGCTGAGAAGAGACATAAGTTCGATAATCTTTGCTTTCGATATTTTGAATTCTATCATAGATAGGTAGTTCTGCTTTGCTATCAATGTTTAATATTTACGTACATATATTCTCGTAGTTTGCGGCCTTGAGATTGTAATTTTTTACATATTCCTTTTCAAAGTACAAATTATGTTAAACACAATCCAATTACAGATTTTTGTATTGCTTTAAATGAATTTGATTTTGTAAATGATTTGAATAATAGTTGGTAAGATATCAACATAGATTTATTAAAATTGTTACAAACTTTATTATTTTAAGTTAAATATATATAAATATAAATAAATCAATTTATGTATAGGGTCTGCCAAATAACTTCTTCTTTTTTTTGAAAATTCTATAAAAACATTGAGTGTAGCTTCGGCTGTGTGGCACGTAGCGCCGTTCTGTTGAAACCAAATGTTACCAATATCCTCCTCTTTAATTTTTGTGAACAAAAATTCGTTCAACATGGCCCGAAAACTCCTTGCTCATTTTCGAAGAAAAATGGCCCAATTATGCATCTGGACCAAAATCCGCACCAAAGTGTGACTCGTTTTGGGTGTATCGGCTTTTCAATGTATGCGTAATGGTTTTCTGTGCCCCAAATGCGACAATTTCACTTGTTTATACCCGCTAAGATCAAAATGAGGTTCATCTGAAAATATGATTTTTTTGGCAAAATCGGCATCTTCTCTAAGCGTTGTTCCCCAAAAATAAAATTCATAATAAATCAAAAAATTTGAAGGGAAATGTATTTTTTCTCAAATTTACAGCAAAGTTAAAGTTCTTTTAATTATAATATTCTACAATATTGGTATTAAAATTATATTCTTAGGTAATAATATTGCTTAACTTATCTCGAAAAATACGTTTAAACCTTTTAAAATGGAGCATTCGAATTTCTTAGCACTTTTGTTTGCAATTACTTGAAAAAGTTCACATGTACTCTTATCTCTGTTTATTTACAAAAAAAAATTGTTATTGCATGCATATGGCTTTTATCTTTTCTAGGTACTCAGAGGAATGAATGACCATAGTAAAAAGTAGTTGCAAAAAATAATTAAATTTCCATACCTGTGGATATAAAAACGTTTTTATTTAAAAAAAAAATACTTTTCATCACATACCATAAGCCCCTACAATTATTTTTTCTGAAGTAAGCAAATAATAAATAATAATAAACCTTTTGAAAAATATATTTTTCAAAATCCACCATGTTTGTTCAAAAACTTCATAACCTATTTACTTATAGTTGTACATTTTTGTATGTAGGTACTTTACAAATGTGCACACAAAATCCATCATAAAAACCAGGGACTTGGAAGTCATTACTTACCGGTAGCAACCCTTCCCATTTAATTGTGTTGCCTTATTCGAGTATTTATACATACATATGTCCAAAGAGGACTGACATTCATATTGAAAACTTCTTTGCAGATAGTTTTTAATCCCGCCCATTCATATGCGAAAAGTCCAAAATGCATTGTTGCATAAAATTTTGCAAAATGCACAAGAACAAAAACAACAACAAAAAAAAAAAAAATAAAAGTGAAAAGAACGAACACACATAATATCGGATCACTTTGCAAAATGACAGCCCACCGTGTTCTGTTTGTGTGGCACATCTGCTGCGGCAGCAACAAATCCAAAACTGCATCAGCAAAATGTCCGTCTCCGTCCATATAAACTCTACACTCCGCTGATATGGATATGGAGACTCAAACACTCAAACTGGACGGGACTCTGCCACATGGACTTTTTGGTGCTTCGCTTTTGTTTTGTTACTGTGTTGGGTTTTTTGTTTTTGTTCATGGCCATGTAGTTGCAGTCATTTGATGGTGAGGGGGGCTCTAGAGACGGGCACATAATCTCGCCCCCTGCAGAGAAGGGATGTGTGTACCTAACTGCACTTACATGTGTTCCACATTTATGGCCGCGGACATGACCAACATATGGAACGCACTCTCGCACTTTCCACCATCATGAATGCTATATCGTCAGAGTTAGCGTCAGCGTCATCGTCACTGGATGAAAATGAGGGGTGCAGTGCAAGACGTGTACTTGTGCACATTCTGTTCAGTTGCATATCGTATGCATCAACATTAAGTAGTAATGGATGCATCATTGTTTTGCAGCACAAAGAATGATGACTTCGATGTGAAGCAGTGCTGTCGTTTGTTTTATAGGTTAAATAAGGTTAACAAAAAATCACCAAGGTAAGATCTAATAACTGCTCAGTTTTTTAAAATTCCTTAAATATATTTAAAAATACTACAATTTGTAATAAACGTTTGCATTAAATTAAGATATGTACCACATCGTTTGAAAATTGTAAAAGTCATTTTTACATAGCAAAAAAAGCAAGCTTCCAACCAATATCACTTATATCAACTATGGAAAAGAATTTGAAAAAATAACTGCTACTGAAAACGCTTAGAAAAACTAACCGAGTAGAAGAATTCCGTAGCAAAACGGCGCACTACAGCGCTAATTAGATCTCAGGCTAGGTTGCCTTGAGATCGCCATTTCTAGAAGAATTCCGAGCCATCAGCAACATTTCTGTTCAAATTTAGAAATAAATAATTCACTGGTGAACAAGATAATGTACTTGGTAATTTAATTATACTCTTAGGTTATTGATTGCAAATTCAAAATCAATCTTTCAACAAAGTTGTACATCTTCACCTATCATACATTTAATTTAAAAGAACGATGAAGCATTTCTGTTAAAACGGTTGTTAGCAGAAAAATGCAAAACAGTATAAAAGCAATTTTTGATCTTATTACGAATTTGTAGTCTTAGGGTTATAACATCAAGGTTTTGGAATATATTAAAACAAATCTAAAAACAAATATTGAAAAGGGGATTCTGAATCAGCACTAAAAATTTACTCTTAAACGAATTAATGAGTAATTACGAAAACTAAATGAGATACTTAAGACTACCTACAAACTCCTAAGGAAAATTACCTGGCAGCATTCCCAAATAATGAAATCTTATACGTTACGTATATGACTCGGAACTTAAGAAAAGAAGGGATTGTCCTAGGACCAATTTTGTTCTTTTAATATACAAGTGGTATTCCAGGGGACATTTGCTGATGATACTAGAATATTGGTGCTGGATAAGTCCGTGACGAAGGCAACAAAAATATTGCAAAACACCATAACAGAAGTAATGATTGAACGCAAAAGGCGTAAGCAAAATAAAATCGCCGCATTTAAACTTTACAAACAAAAACATAAGCAGTTTCAGTTTAAAATTGTGTTTTTTAATGCTATAGGACTTTGAATTGATTTTTTTTAATTGAAATGAAATCTAATTTATGCCAATGATAAAATTCTGGCATTATAATTTAAATATGATTTCTGTTTGATTATCGTTGCGAATTCTGTTCTCCAAATGGTCGCTTGTTTCGTGCTTATAAGCGTCGTAGACTAACAACTTCAAGTATCACCACAGAAAATATCTGTAGCATGAAACTATGCGGCTATCAATTGTAATACAACCTTAAAGGCACGGTATGTTGTGCCAAAAGTGAGTTTTATCTCTAAACAAAAATAGCTTCAAAAATTTGCAAGCTTTTTTCAAGCGTCAGAGTATTCATTGTATTCATGTGTAAATGGCAAATTAAGTGTCGCAAAAGTCCGAAAAGAACAAGTGCCTATTGACTTACAGCACTCAACCCTTCCTGTGTGTGAATGATTTTAGGTTGCAATGGCAGGGATTGAACCCAAGACATAAATCATGAAAGTCCAACGCACTAAGAAATGCCAAACCGAACTAAAACAGTATCACCTGACAGCTGAAAATATGGACGCCAGTTAAAATAGTATTGCCAACTTAAAATTCAATGTATTTTATAAAACACACTGTTTATTTTCCCCTTATGTGAATTTTTAATAAAGAAAAGAATTCATCATAGATAGGTCCCGATTAAACAGTGGTGATAGTGTTTTAGTGGGGTAAGAACCCTCGAAAGGAACTGGAATTTTTTTTATATAAACATAGAACATTTTTTTTTAATTTTTTCAAATCTTGTATTCTTTCAAAACCTTATGTTTCGGAGTTTTATCCTTCAAAATTATAATAAGATTTTTAAAAAAACGTTTCAAAATGGATTTATTTATTTGCTTCGATTGATTTTATAATAAATTTTCTTTTTACAAAAGAATGATCTTTTTTCATACGAACGGACAAATTCTAACACTTTCAGCAGCACTGGTAAAAAAAGTACTTTTTTCTGTTGCAATTGTGTTTTGTTTATAAAGAAATGAAGTAACATGCTGCTTCATCACTGGTCATGGAGGAATGGTGGCTGCTGCAGTTTTTCTTGTTTTTTATTACAAGAGAATATTATTTCAAATTTATAACAAAAAAAGAAAAGAGTAATACCTTCCTACATTTTCTTGAAGGGAACACCGCATTGTATCATGTCAAAGAATTGCACCCTTTTTCTTATATGCATCGCAGGGATAATTTCTTTCTTCAAGAAGATGTGAACATGAAACACTGAATTCAATCTAAGGAGGGAGTAAGTGTAACAAAAACAAATGTTATAGGGATATTCGCGAAAAACTATAGAGGTATGACATAGAAGAAGGATTACGTCGCTCGTCGTAGTCGTAAGTATACATAGGTTAGGTATGAAAATGAGGGTTGTATAAGACAGACACGCCTTCTTCCGTTCTTCTTTGAAAGAACAAACGAAAGAATGGAACGACCGAAGAAGGAAAGTAACGAACTTGAAACGATTCTCGATATTTTTCGTTATAATGTTCTATATATTTTGCATAAGGAGGTGCAAATGTTCACTAGTGAGCCGTTAAATTGAAATCGATATCTTTTCTTATGTCCCAGGTGTCATTGAATGGGGGTAATTTACACAATGACATTTTTGCATAGAATATTACATACATTATTTGAATTGAAGTGGCTAATGATGGGAAAAAAGAGGAAAGAAAACTGTTTTCCTGCAACCAACGTCAGCGCCAGCGGCAGTGAGAATGACGATGACGAGAAGCGTCAATGCTTGATGCAATAATCAGCTATGGGAGGGAATGAATTTTGCTGGAAGAAGGATTATTTTTCTCACCCTTCGAGGACATCCGGAATGATATGTAAAGTTTAAAACCTTAAATTCACTAACTCATCAAAAAATCACTCATACGCCCTAGGTACCTTTTTAAAAATTTAATTTTAAATACATTTTGGATGATTTATTGTTCCTTTGGAGCCATGAACTTGATTTGAAATAAGATCAACGTAGTTTTTGGAGGACGAATTTTTCAAAAACATTAAATGATACTAAATGGCTTGAAATTTATTATAAGGAGACTAAACTCCTTAATTTGTTTCTTATTCCAACTCTCAAACCACTTAATTGGGTCATAGTCCAAATTTTATAATCAAATCATTTATAAATATGATTTTCATTTGATCACAGAATAAATATAATTTGAAAATACGAGTCAGTCTCGTTATCCTTCGTCCTTAGTCTACTCTTCAAACTATAATGATTCAATTAGAAGCAGAATTGCCTCCACTATCCTTGTTATATATTTAAATCAAGTTTTACATTTTTCTTTCAATCAAAAACTAGGTCAATATAGGACCTAAAAAAAAAACTATAACCCCCTGGAAAAACTATCTCTCAGAAAAAACAGACTTCCCCAACTGAATTTTATGGATCCTTAAAAAAACGAATGAAAAAAAAAAAACAATTTCCTTAATTTAAATTCTTAAACTTAATTAAAACCTTAGAAGAAAAAAAAATATGCAAAACCAAAGTTATTCTAAAAAGGAAATTAATACACCCCAAAGGCCCAAACTAAAGCTAAAAGGATTTTGTCCAATTTTTTCTTTATGAACCCAAAAAAAAAAAACATAGATTCAATTTCACTAAATGAAGGACCTCAATCCCATTGACACTTCTACCATCCATCTATTCGGTTCGCTAATCAATTTCTCTAGATTACCACGCGACAAACTCAAGAAATAGGAAAAAGATTCCAATGGTAAGGCACTCGCGAGTCTTTTATTTTTCATTTTTTTCAACAAAAAAAAAATATATAAATTAAAAGAAAAGAAAAATTGAATTTAATTGCATTTCCTTCAACAATTTAATTAATTTCACGACCAATCCAAATTGTAGGTAGGTAGGTACTACACTCAAGATATCGGGCTATGGGGAGCCATGAAAAAGGAACAGTAAAAGAAATGCTCCGTAAATTAAATTACGTCTTTTTCTGTATTTTGTCCACAGGGCTATCCCTGAAAAAAGGGGGGGGGGGGGAGGTGAGAAGGGAGGTGGTTATAAGATGTGGTCCTTTGGCTACTTTGGCTTTTCTCACGCAACAATAACGGAAGAAAGATAAAACGAAGAAAACAAAATTTTTAGAATGACAAGAAACGGAACTAGGACCAAGACCAGAGGACGAAGACGAAGACTTAGAAAGAAATTCCAGAAAATTAACTGGAAATGAAAGTAATACGTTTTGCGGTACGTGACGCAATTTAATGATGTCACAGTCACATGATGATGAAGAAGCACATCGCGTTCTTTTGGATTTTGGTTCTCCTGCCTTCTCGCGTCGTTCTAGCGTTCGTCCTGGTCGACGAATCCTTATGAGTTATTGTGCAACTGGGGAAATTTGGTCTCGGGCCTCGTACATCATCGTATATTTCATTTTTGTTTCTATGTCATCTTTGTCCCCAAAGTTATATTTTTTTGTTTTATTTACTCGCAAGTTCACATACGAATCATTGTCTGTCATATAAAGTTGCGTCTCTATGAAGGATTTGTAATTTCCTGTGGTGCTTTGCTTGATCGTCATCGCGAAATTGGATTTTCCCCAAGTATATTTTTGTATATAGTATAATAAAAAAAAAGGCCAAAGAAGCACATCCCTAAACCACTTAATTTTGTTTTCATTTTCTGAGGCTGTCCGTTCTTAGCAGCACGTGCCAGGCTGGTATTATGTACCTATTCAAGCCGAGGCACATAATATGCAGCTTTAAAAGTCGTAAGAAATATGTTAAAAGAAAACAAAAACTATAATGTGAAAGAACAAAGTGTATAATTTTACTGTTTTGTGCGTTTTTCTAAAATGGAATTCAATTAATTTTTGACAAGTCCGCACCCACATACTTCATGTTGCCATTATTATACGAATTAAAAATAAAATGAATGAATTATTAGCACAAAATTCCTCAAGTTAACATTGTTTTTGTCTTTTTCTTAGTATAATACAACCTGTATTCTTAGATCACAAATATCGAATAAAATTTGCTGAACCAATCCCAATTCCCAACACTTGGCTTTCAATATCGCAAGAATAATTAAGAAAAAAGGGTGTTCCGAAACTAACGCATTACATCAGATTTGCATTTACCACCTTTCAGTTCACTGTAAGAAAAGGATAGAATAAGCTTAATATCTTTAAGCTTCAATACTTATAGTTTTGAAAACTAAATTTCTTCTAAACCAAAAATGTTTGAGGCAAAACTTCGACCGACTAATTTTGTTTTCTTCAAAATTGAAGGTTCCAAATTTTTGTTTTGTAAATTTGGAAAACACACCAGATTTTTTCTACTTGGAATTGGAAAAGAATCAGTATTTTTTTAACTAGAAAGTAAGTTGTTAACTTTGAAAACTGTGCCAGTAATGGTCAGAAAGAGGTGGCAAAACGTCTACAGGCATTATACCGTGTGTTTTCTTAAAGGCATGAAACTTTAAAACAATATTTTAACTGGCTGATAGTTTGTCATCTGTTAAGTGATGTATCTTAAATTTGGTTTGATTTTTCTACATAAACAGACTGACGTCTAAAAAACTCTAAAATCAAGGCTCTGTTGGAAATTGTCATAAGCGAATTTTAATTGCTCTGAAGCTCACTTTTGGTAAAATCCTCAAGGGTATAATCCACACAAAACAGAATTTTTATGGGTTTTATGGGTTGGTGAAATATTTGTTTAGCACTATGCTTCCTCAATAATGACATTGACACCATGCGCTGATGTGATCAGTAGTTTGATTTTCCTAGGAAACAGGAGAAAGAAAAAAGAAGATTTGAGCTCCAAGGAGGTTATTAGGGTTAAGCAAGAAAGTTTTCGTTGTTTTAAAGTCGACCCAACTAAGGAAAACCGAAAAAAGTTCAAGAAACACTTGCATCTGCAAAGCCATATTCGACGGACTAACTTTTCGCATGACCAAAAATTACGGCAAGACGGTCAAAATGTTTGGTCATTCGTGGAAAACAATGAGGGATTCTTAATCTTCCCCGGTTTCTACGCTCTTTTTCAATGACATTCCATTTGTTAGCTCTCTAAAAGATAAAGCTCTTTGCTAGGTAATTCGTCACCAATTTAAAGCTGCGAGTGCTAATCTCTTTGGTAGGCAGTTCGTCACCAATTTAAGGCTGCCAGTGCTTATTATGACTTCACCCGCCTTGAGCGCGATAGTGGTTCTATATGACCAATCTTTCTTCGGACTCGTACTGTGTCGAGAGTCCTAAGAGATCTCAACATACATAAACCAGCTGGTCCCGATGGTATCCCCGCTATTGTTCTGAAAAAGTGTTCTTCCAAGTAGATGGAAAACAGCATTTGTCCAACCCATTCTAAAAAAGGCAAATATTCCTCACCCCATAATTATCGACCGATAAACTTTCGTTCCTTCTTTCCAAATTCATAGAAGCGCTGCTCAAAAAAATATTTCGAAGATCGAAATCTTTATAATTGCTGTTTTTGCAGCAATAAGTCCACTGGTTCACCTGACCTAATAGTGAAGCAAATCTTTACATCGTTTTGGGAAAAATAAGATAATTGTACTTGATGTTCGCTTTCGGTGTAGATCTAAACCCTACTTCTTTGGATTTGGAATTAATTTTCTAACCATTCAATACAAGTAGTATATAAAATAAATGCTGGTGTACCCAAGGGCTCCGTTTTGTCTCCGACACTCTTTCTTATTTTTATTAATGATCTCCTATCTGAAACTTTTAATCCAGCAAATTGTTTCGCTAAAGATAGTTAGCTTAGTTAAATCCCACTTCTTTGGATGTAGAAATGCAACGACAAAGTATGATAAGCTCATTAAATTCACACCTAAACAGCATTGTTAAACAGCGTTTAATTTAATGCTTTGAAACCCCAAATCTTGTGGAACGATCACATAAGTATTATCGTAAAAAATGCCGGTTTCATATGGCGAAGCAATAAGTTTTTCTTCCCCTCTAATCTGGCTGTTCTCTACAAGACTTGAGTATAATTCACATTTGTGGGCTAGTGCTCCTGCAACTTACTTAAGCCTCTTGGACAATATTGATCGTAGAGAAATTAAATTGATTGGTGATAATATCATCATTGGTTCATTTAAGTTGCTTGAACATTGTCGTAAAGTTTCTTGCCTCATCCTGTTTAACCGTTATTTCCATGGTTTATGCTGTAAACTTATGTTTATGCATTCCTCCCCTTAAACAGTTGAACCGTAATACTCGCGATTCTAGGAATACCCATCAGTTCAGTATTAAGTATTGATATTAGTTCTTTAGCCGTACTAGGCGAATGTCAAATGTCTAACCACACTCTTTTCTTCCCTGCCATTGGAATGGTTAAGAATTCAAAACCGACGTACACCGACATTTTCTTTCAAACCCCCTTCTTTTCTTAATGCTCACTCTGTGTCTCTAACTTATTAAAGGTTTTCAAAACCCTTTGAAAGTTCACTAATTACAAAAATAGCACGCTATTAAAAATAAAACCTTTTATTAATGGAAAACCAAGTTTTTCAAAACTTTAGTGAAAACAGAATTGGGCGAAAATGTGAATAAAATTAAAAAAAAAAAAACATGGTAGGCATAAAATGTCATTAAAAACAGACAAAAGCTTCCAGCTGAAACACCCTGTATATCATCACAATAATTTTTAGGTTCAAAAATTCATAAAGAAGAATATAATAATCAAAAATGCGAACGATGACCAAAGAAGCGAAGAACATCAATGAAAATGTAAATATTATTGTGGTCATTAAAGTTTTGATTAACACGTTAATTTTTTTTTTTTATTTCAATTCGATTTTACTTTATCGGTTAGTTTATTATTTTTTGTCATGTTTATTTTTTCAATCTCGCGATTATTATTGATGCTGTTAAGTTGTCGTGTAGCTGTTGTATGATTTAAATTACGACCATTCGAAAGAGAGTGTTATGATTTTTTAAATAAATTCGAGTTAAGCTTGGCGGGAGGCCAATTATCTGATTTAAACAAAACCAAAGTTCTTCTTCTTTTATTCAGATTCAGATATAAAAGATACTCGTATATATTATGAAGATATTTTGTATGACTGTTATGTATCTTTATATGTAAAAGAAGATTGTAAAAAAGATAATAATGCGGGATGAGGTTTATGATTATAACGTTAAATTATTAGTGCGTCGACTATATGGATTTTGGACCGGTCACTGAGATGGTGGTGTTGTGCGGAACTAATGGATTTGTGTGTTTGAGACAATTTCTATTATAATATCGACATCATGTCGAGATATTAAAGCTTTTAATGAATTAACATACAAATTCAATTGTACCTGTTTTAAAAAGACAGAACAATATAATCTATAGAGGTTAAAGTAAATAGGTTTTTTATTTCTTGTATGGCTTTTTGGGAACTTTTGTTACATCTTGATTGTCTTTTGACTTTTAACATCTTAACAGATTGAGATAAGGTAGTAAAAAAATGGTTAGAAATAATCGCAGTAGCAACCGACGCTTGTTAAATTTTACGGGCTTAGATAAATGATCTTTAAAAATCAACATGAGTTTTGGCTTTTGTACTTAGAACCTTCAAAAGTGCTGAATGTGTTATTGGTTTCCTATTAAAAGTTGTGGTGATCAATGATTCTGACATTTCTTGACGTTTCAAGGTGCCATCTTTTTTGAACAGGTGTCAGTGAGTACTTTCTTACGTTCGTTCGATATGCATTTTTTCTTCAAATGACATCGAGTTCAAAAAAGTTTTTAGACATAACGATACATTGGTCGTTAATGTTTTGGTTTTGAAAGCTTAGCTACATAAAACACAGCAAGCGATATATTTTTGATTAAACATTTTATCATAATAACGTTTAGAATACTAAAAATTTGAGTAATGCTTAGGTTTTTAAAATCTTTTGTGTCACAAAAAATTCAATTCCATCGGTTTGAAACCGAATGATCTTGGTGTTCAATTGATTTTGCTAAACCGTGAAATAACGCAAATAAAACTAAGTCATAATCTTTAATCAGAAACAAAATCTGTTACGAGGATATCTGGAACACTCTCTTCAAATTTGCTTACAATTTTACCGATTGCGTATGCATATTTTAGAAAAATATGAATAAAACATCAAGTGATAAATTATTTTTCATTTCAAATATTCTAGTACGAAAAAATGATATAGCTTTGAAAATTTTATACTAGAAGAATTATATTCTTGGCGCATGTTAAAATGTTCAAAAAGATTTATTAATACAAGTTTATTTTACAATACATTCAAAAAAAAATAATATTGGTACAAATTATTATTCGACAGAAATGTATGGAGAACAAACAAAGATATTGACTTCAAAGTCATTTAATTTATTCAAGAAACCTTTTTTATTGACATCTGGAAAAAATGTCTATAAAATCTAATTGGCAGGTCTTTGATTCTCATAAACTGCTTTGAATTATTAATGGAATACTTTTCAAATATGTAATGTAAATATTTTTAAATCAAATATATCAGCCAAAAGTATTTAGGGTACCAAACTAACCTTTTCTTAGAATATATTCCAGTTCCAGTTAACATCTACTTTCAGTGTTTCAATAATCCACTGATAAGTTGGTGCCTAACAGAAGAGATTAGGGAAGAAATAAAAGGCACATTATTTCTTAATGAATTAATTGTTGAGATCTTCGTTTCTTAAGAGGTTTTTATTTAAGTTTTTGAAAAAAACTTCTTATGAAATCTAACTTTGCAAAAAATTACACCGCCCTATGGTTCTGGTTAATGACGAGTTCCAACGAATACATAAAAGTCTCCAAAGATCGATGAAAGCTCTCGTGGAATTCATCATCGTTTTCTATTTCTTTGCATTTTCTTCTGTGATGTCAACTTGCTTTCGACTATTCTCTTTTAAAATTAATTTTCTGCACTGTTAGTCTATCAAATTTTGACATTTCGAAACAGTGTGTTTCTATCATATACAAATAACCTAAGAAATTTTTAAGGAAATTTTATGAAGACTAAGTAATTGTTAAAGAGGTTTTTTTGTGTGATGTACATTATTTCAAAATGGACCGTTTAAAAATTTAGAATCTAGAAGATTTCGGTAAGAGATAGATTCTTAAATTAGTGATAATTTACTCCTTACAAGAAGTAGGATCCTTCTATCTAGTTTTCAAAACTTCAGAAATCAGTTTATTAAAATGTCATTGATTCTGTTATGAAAATGTTGATACTTCTCTGAAAAAAAAATAATAACAATACAAAATTTGCCATTTTCAGGAATATTAAGAGATTGACTGACTTGTTTTTAAATATTTATCTTTTCAATCTTAAAGATCAACAAAAATAGTTTATGGTTTAATAGAATTGCGTTTAATTTAACTTTTAACAGAAAAAGAACTGTAAAGTCATTCAGTAATTCATTTTAAAATCGGTTCGAATTTTTTAGAAGAAATTCTGTTAAGAAATAATAAAAAATGTATTCGTGTTATACGAATATTTCAGCTTTTGTCATACATGGTATTCGTATATGAAAGACCTCAAAATGCTTCGAAACAAGAGAAACAAGGCTTCGAAATCTCATATGAAGTGTGATCTTTGAAAAGTTTAAATCTCTTTTAAATTATTTTTATAACAAATATCTTTTAGTTATTAAAATTCTCTTAAGCTTGATGAAAAAATCTTTTGGAAATTTAACAATATAAAAAGAATAGAGGCTGGGATGCGACCCACACTGATAATTTCCCATCCCGTCTGTCAATTTGTATTGCTTAAAAGTTTGTCTATATGTATCAATTTTTACCAAATTTGCGTACTATTTTTTCTGGATTTTATTTTTTTATGAAAAAACGGACTGTTGGATTTAAAAAAAAAAAAATACTGAATATCGAAAACAATATTTTCTGTGAAATAAAATAAGTTTGAAGCCAATATTTTTAATTTTTAAAAAGCTATTTGAGTCGAAAGTAAATTTTTACGAAGTTTTAGTGTTGTTTTTTTTTTTAGGTTTTTATTTTTTGTAAAAAAAACTGTCAATTCGATTTTTCTCAAAATTTTATCGAATGTTGAAAACAATATTTGTTATAAGATAAGATTAGTTGGAAGCCATAATCTAAAAATTTCGAAAAGATATTTATGTCGAAAATCAATTTTTACCACCTTTTATACAGTTTTTTAGGTTTTTATTTTTTGTAAAAAAACTGTCAATTCGATTTTTCTCAAAGTTTTTCTTAATGTTGAAAACAATATTTCTTATAAGTTAAAATTACTTAGAAGCCATTATCTCAAATTTTTGAAAAGATATTTGAGTCGAAAATCAAATTTTACCAACTTTTGTTAAATTTTTTTTTGGTTTTTAATTTTTTATAAAACTGTCAATAAGATTTTTTTCAAAATGTAACTGAATGCTGACAACAATATTTTTTGAAAGATAAAAGTAGTTTAAAGCCAATATCTCAAAGTTTTGAAAAGATATTTGAGTCGAAAATCAATTTTTACCAACTTTGAGTAATGTTTTTTTTAGGTTTTTATTTTTATAAAAAAAACTGTCAACAAGATTTTTCTCAAAATTTTATCAGATATCAAAAACATCATTCTTCTTATAAATAAGTAATATCAACTCCCCTTATTCGCATATTTGCACTCAGGTAAATTCCCAACCATATGATAGAAAGCATTTATTTCACCAATCTTTAAAAAGGGTAAAAAGTCTGACATTGATCATTACAAACAATCTCTCCAAAGCTTTTTGAACAAGTTGTATGTGATAGTTTAAATTTCAACTGCAAGAATATTCTACATATGTTTTAAACAACATGGTTTTATGCAAAAAGATTCGAGAAATATTAATCTACTTGCATTTTTGGATAAGTTTTTAAATAACCTATAGAACTAGGTCAAGAGCGTTTGACCAACTTTTTCGTAATTAATCACATCTAAGCTGAAGACATTCGGTTTCCTCATCAGTTCATTACATGGAGCTTTTTTCTCCAAACTTTTCATTGCCAAATCTGCAGTTCCCCAGGGTTGCCTAGCCATTTAGGACCTCTACTCTTTATCTAAGCTATCAATAAGGTACTCCTTTGACAGTAACATTTTGATCTATGTGGATGAAATGAAAATCTTCAATAGCATTAAAACTCGAATACGACGCCAAAAGGATATTAACAGTTTTGATATGTAGTGGAAAGAGAATGAACTAAACCTTAACCCAGTTAAATGCCAGGCAATGACTTTCTATACTCTATACTCTCTATATACACTCTGTCTATCACGGTTATAGTTTTAAAGATCTCCGTGTTCTTTTTAATTCTAATCTCGATTTCATTGATCATATTAATTCGATCGTTAGTAAAGCCAACTCTTAGAATTTTTAAAGGTTGGTCTAAGGTATTTCAAATCTTAATGTTACTCTTGCTCTAAAAAACGCTTGGTCCGTCCGTCTTCATCTTTAGTAGGCATCATTAGGTATGGACTCTTTTAAACGAGATCCACAAGAGCAGAATAGAATCTGCTTAACTTCATACGTTTCTCCTTTAGAGGGCTGCCATAGTCTGATCCTTATAATCTGCCTACTTATGAACATCGGATATAGCTTCTTCAAATGCAGTCTCTACCACAGAAGAGGGTTAATATTGATATTGTTTTATTTATCAACTTGAATAAGCAAGAAAATCATAGCTTCATTAAAAAATGTTGCCAATTTATTTAAACAGCGATGTGAAACAAAAACAGTCACAGATGGGTCCCTTACTCCCTTCCTTATAAAATTATTATAAATAAATAGGAATGTAAAAGATCTTTCTGATCACCGTTTGGAGATCAAAGCCCTTTAAAATTTTAGTAATACACAAAAATTATGAATTATTATCGAGTGTCTCCTATTTTTGTGTAAATTTCTTTAAAATTAATTATCTTTAATACAACACAATATAGAACCACCATATGTGGAACCTCCCATTTTTTTATTCATTAACTTCATTTATAGATCTGAATAGTCAACAACACTTAGTTAATTACCCTATACCTAAACTACAGTCAGTCGCACACACCTGGGTTTAAACAAAAACAAAAAATAAATAAAACCAACCATAAAAACAATGTCTGTAGTTTTGTGTCAGAATAATAAAAATAAAAAAAAATAAACAGAAAACATAACAAAAAAGCAAGAACTTATTTACCATAACCAACAAAAACAGAATACGAGACCTCGTAAATCGTCGTCTGCCATAATAAATCAACTGTCAACTGTCAATTCGAATACTCATTTAGTATGCATCGCTAACCTATCGACACGATAGTGTTGTACCACCATTATATTATGGTCTAGCTCTACTCTCTCTCGGTAAGTTATAGATGTTTGTTGGGCTTGGGCACATCAGCTGGTGCAATAAATGAATCGAATGCGCAGCAGAACACCTCATTATCAAAAAATGTTTTATTCGACAGAATAAAAATTAAAAAAAAAGGTTAAAAATGGAAAAACCGTCCATCGTTTGACAATCGCGTGCAACGACATACAACACAATAAAAAATAAAACCGAAAAACTAAAAAACTAAAAAACCGTGGGGAATCTATTTCGTTTGTCGATGTTCAACCAAAGAAACATGAAATCGCTCCGACCGCAACCAATTCGATTTCTAGCGCGGGAATCTATACACTTTTTTAGGAGAAAGAAAGAACAGAAACGAGAACTTGATAGAACCCTAATAACCCTCCATTGTTATCCAATTCGATCCAACAAAAAACAGTTCAAGGTAATTAGATGGAATCCCTTTTATTCCAGTTCGATCAATTTATTACCCTCTCACTCGGAGCAGAGCCGATATCTAAGAGAAGGGATATTGTATTATGTTCAGCTCGTCGTTTAAGGATGGCGTGTCTATTTTCACAGGAGCCGTTTTTTTTAAATTGAAGGTTTTGTTCTGAAGGACATCTCAATATTATTATACCCCTATGTCTCTTGTGTTATTATTTTTTAAGTGAGAAAAGTCCTTCCAGATGAAATGTGCTAAGGTGTTGGCAATGCAACATAATCCGCACTCTCGTTATGTCAGATTTAGATACCTGTCAAAATTTTGTTGGTTGGGTTGATTTCTATGTGCGTGACCTCCCTTCTTTTCTATCACAGCTGACACCTGTTTTGATGGAACAATATATTGAAAAAAAAAAGATTAAAAATTCAAGATTCCGGATGGCTATACGCGAGTCAAGATCAAAGGAATTAAAAATTAATTTTTTCAATCTGTTGCATTGCTGTGCTGCTCTTCTTCGTCTTCGCATCCGTCACTGCCAACTGGTGGCTGTGTTTTTATATTAAAGAAAAAATATTATTATGTTTTTTTCTTGTGAATCATGTGGAAGAAAAAATAATAACAAATTCAATCTCAGTCTTTCGATTAATCACAAAAACAACCACACCTCTTTTGTAACATAGCAGTTGGTGTATTATAATGTAGGGTAGCTTGAAAAGTTCAGATTTTCGGAGCATAATATACAACTTTTTGGAGGACGGCGGCTTACTGGTACAATATTATACAATACATGAATATGTACGAAGAGGTATAGAATAATTTCGTTTCATCTTTTATGGAATGTTTCCCGAAAAAGAAATCCCTGAATTCTCGAACTGATATAATATTATGATGGAGGGTTAAGGTTCATGTTTGTTTATTTGAGTTGGTATTCGCGAAAAACATCACATATGGCACATATGATTATTCAAATACAGTCTGTTGCTAAAGAAATGATTTAAGAACAGAAACCTTTACGAAATTCAATAACAATATTTAGTTTGATCAATTTTTTGGCGCAATAGTTAGCTCGAAATAGCGAATCAATACTGAATTATAAAAATGGGACTTCTATAGTTATTAACATTTATTGGAGATAACAGGAGACATAAAGTCGTGTGTTTCTGGTTTAAAATAAACAATATAACCTTTCGACCTAAGCAGTCCTAAATCCTGAGGCACTATCAAGCTAATAAACACTTTACGAGCTATTAAAGGTATTAAAACCAATATACTGGATCATCACTTTGAATATAAACTGTTTTCAGTCTCTCCGAAATGATTTTAGGACAGTTAACTCTTCCAAAACTTATTACAAATATTTTTATATCATTTTTTTGGTGCGATAGATCGAAATAGCGAAACAGAGCTGAATTACTGAAATGGGAATTTTATACTTGCTGACATTTATTAGAGATGACAGGAGATATAGAGAAGTGTGTTTTAGGTTGAACATAAACACAATAGACAACTCCTGAAGCACTTTAATGGGGACCAAGACAATACAACATTTTCTTCGATCAATTTTTTGGAGCAATTGCTGGAAATAGTTAACCAGGGCTGCATTACAGAAATAGGAATTCTTTACCAAATCCAATGCTTTTAGAATAGTAAACGCTTTCGAAGTTCATTACAAATATTCTTTTGATCAGGTTTTTGGCGCAATAGCTGGAAATAGCGAAGCAAGGCTGCATTACAGAAATGGGAATTCTATACCCATTAACAATTATTGGATATGACAGAAGACATAGAGACGTGTGTTTAAGGTTGAAAATGAACACTACAGACTTTCAGTTTAATTAGTATGAAATCCTGAGGCACTTTCGAGCGGATCAAAACAATAGGGACTGTCACACGTATTCCAATTCAATTAGCTTCATAATCATTTTGCGTGCAAACTGTTCGAGTACAATATCAGTCTCTCCGATGAAAACAGTAAACAAACTCATTTCAAAATGTCCAAAGAAATAATTTAAGAACAGTAAACTCTTCCAAAATGCATTCAAAATATTGCATTTGATCAGTTTTTTGGCGCAATAGCTGGAAACAGTGAATCAGGGCTGAATAACAGAAATGAAACTTCTATACTTAACAACATTTATTAGGGATGAGATAGCAGTCCTAACTCCTGATGCACTTTGAATCTTATCAAAACACTATAGACTATCACAGGTATTAGAAACCAATAAACTGTATCATCACTTTGACTACAAACTGTTCGAGTAACATATTAGTCCCTCGAGGAAAAAATAAACAAAATCACACCAAACCTCCCGAAAAGTATCTCCCGTTCGTCCTTTGGATTGTCTTCGCTACTTCAGATCCTTATGTCCTATCCTATGCACCATATAGACGATTACAACACGACACGACGAACGAGTATAAAATAATAATATTTCGCTATGGCACTTCCCGCCGTCGTCGCTCGTCGTCGTCGTTGTTCACCATCACGTTACAAGGAGCAAATATCAAAAGCATATGGCGCTCATATTTTTTTATTACAAGTATTTTGGGAGAGAGTGCACAGCACATACTATATCCTTGGGCTTCTATAGAAGGAAAACCATCTCTTCTGACGGGCAGCGCCTTTCAATCAATCGCCGGGTTTTTGATTTTGTTTCGATGGAGGGAATGTTTCTTGATTTTTTTGTTCTTCATGGAGCCATCACATCATGAAGCTCCCCACCGAGAGTTTCCATCAGGATCAAGAGGCACAACAACAAATATAGTTTTACGATATTGAATCCTCCTCAAAATCGAAAGATGGTGTATAACACTTTAACTATACGACTTGGTGTCCTTATTTCATCATATTGATGCCATCTTATCCTGCCAGATGATACCACGGCCACGACTACCATCGCCGCCACCGTCGTCATCGGATTCTATATCAACACCGCTAATATTTTATATACACAGTCATACGCGCCAACATTTATTTATATATACAAATTGTTATTGGATGACTATAAAAATTTTTATTGGCAACTTGAGCAACATCAGAATGACTAATTAAATAGTGTTATCTTCAGACGGGCTGGTTCCGGGATAATGTTCGGAAGACAAGGATTTATCTTGAAATTGAAACTTTGATTTTTATGAACAAAAACAACAACAACAACCATGACATTCCGGCATCATCCCACATCAAGGAAATATTAAACAAGGAGTAAATCACAAGGACGATGAAGGCAAAAACAAAAGTTCGTTTTGTTTATGAAGAAGCGCAGTCTGATGGCTAAATAAAACTGATAAAACGTTTCAAAAATTATTGATGACCATAATTTTATGATTAAGTTGTTCAAAGAATTTATTTAAATATTTAAAATATTTTTCTTGGTAAAAGTTTTGATAGCTGGTGAATATTTAATCCAACGGAATGTAAAACTACAGCATGATCAAAGAATGATGGTTCTTAGTACTAATTTTTCATACAAAAATCAGGAAGAGAAAGAAGAAGAAGATGTAGAAGACGAAGAAGAATTTGAAGAAGTAGAAGTATTACAATTATTAGAAGAATAAGGAAAAGTAGAAGAGGCACAAGAAATAAAAAGTAGAAGAAATAGACGAAGTATAATAAGTCGAAGCAGTAAAAGAGTTAGAAGAAGTAAAAGTCTAAATAAAGTTAAGAAGAAGCTGATGAATAAAGAAAAGAAGAAGAAGCAGAAGAAGTCAAAAAAATAGAACCAGTAGAAACATAAGAAGAAGTAGAAGAAGTGGAAACAGTAAAAGAATAACAGAAATTAGAAGAATAATAAACATTAGATAAAGAAGAAGTAGAAAAAGTAGATGCAATAGAAGAAATAGAAGAAACAAATATGAAGAAAAAAAAGAATTCAAAGAAATAGATTAGATAGTAGAAATAAAAGAAGTAGAAGAAAAAGAAGAAATTGAAAAACAAGATTTTTTTTTAAGATTTTAGATTTTTATTTGATCATATTTCAAAAGTTTAACAATAATAGTTGTGTTACCCACGAAGCATTTGCTTAAAGAAGAAATAGATGAAGTAGACGAAATAGAAGAAATAGAAGAAGGAGAAGAAATAGAAGAAATAGAAGAAGTTGAAGCAGTAGAAGAGTTGGAAAAAGAGTTGGAATAAGTAGTTGAAAATTAGAAAAAGTAGATGAATTTAAAAAAGTAGAAGAAGTAGAAGAAGTAGAAAGAGTAGAAGAAGTAGATAAAGGATAACGAATAGTAAGAGTAGAAGAAACGAAAGCAGCAGAAGCATTAGAAGACTTAGAAGCAGTATCGGTTTTTTCAATAAGAGCACTACAAATTTTTTTTAAAGTAAAACAAAAACAGTTTTGGATATCAATTGAATTCTTTATTGAAAGTACGTTTGATAACATTATGTATGGAACTCGATTTCTTTTGCATGGCCACCACGGGCACGCTTGCAGAAGTCCAGACGCTGAACCAAATTTTCGACAGTTTTCAAGCATAAATCCGCCAATACTGCTGCAATTTCACGTTCGATATTCGTACGAAGTTCATCAATCGTCGCTGACTAGTGGTATAGACCATAGACTTGACGTAGACCCACAGGAAATAGTCTAAAGGCGTCAAATCACACGACTGAGGTGGACAAGCGACTGAACCATTTCGTGAGATAACACGTTTTCCAAACTTGGTTTCCAATAAATTGATTGTGACATTCGCTGTGTGGCTTGTGGCGCCCACGTCGTCCTGTTGGAACCACATGTCCTCCAAGTCCATACCACCCAATTGGGGTCAAAAATATTTGGTTAGCATTTACAGTAACGTGCCGGTCTTGATCGTCACGGAAGAAGTACGGACCAATGACGCCGCCGGCTCATAAATTTCACCAAATCGTAATTTTTTCGGGATGCAATGATGATTTAGTGTGTATTGCTGCCTGGCCAATACCGCATATTTTGTTTATTGACGAAGTCATTCAGCTAGAAATGAGTCTCATCGCTGAAGATGATTTTTCGATGAAAATCCGAATCATTTTCAAGTTGTTGCTCAGCCCAATTCACGAACAAACGACCCTTCTGGTGGTCAAGTGGCTTCAGTTCTTCCATTAATTTATTCTTGTAAGGATGTAGGCCAAGATCTTTTCGCAAAATTCACCACAACGACGTCACAGAGATGCCCAACGCTTGAGAACGACATGTGAGAGACACATTTGGACTTTCTGCAACTGATGTCTCATCGGCAGCAATATTCTCCATTATGATGACCATAAATTAGACGTAGCGCTTTTAACGTTGAGGCCACTGAATCCGAATTTCGGTAGTAAATTTTAATAATTTTGACTCGTTGTTGGCTCGTATATCTTCCAGCGGTAAGAAATATGGTGTCGTTTGCTGCCCTTGTCGCTCTACTTTTGTTGTGTCCCTTTTGAAAAACCCTGTTGAAGCAGTAGAAGAATTAGTAAAATTAGGAGAATGAGAGTTGTTATAAAAAATATTATATATTAGATGGATCAAATGAAGTGGAATAAGTAGATGCAAAAGAAGTAGTAGAAGAAATAGAAAAAATAGAAGAATTAGAAGAAATAGTAGAGAGAAGAGAAGTAGAAGAAGTAGAAGAACAAGAAAATTGGACGAATTAAAAGAATAAGAAGAAAAATAAGAAGTAAAAGAAATAGAAGCAACAGAAGCAAAAGAAAAATAAGAAAAAGTAGACAAATTCGAAGAAGTAGAAGAAATAGAAGAAGTAGTGATACGACAATAAAAGATAAAGAAGAAGACGATGATTATGATGAATATGAAAATGGAGATGAAGAAGAAAATATCAGTGTACAATTAAATCAAGATAAGAATACAACCCTTAAACTGTTTTAGCAAGGAATCTAAACAAAACAAGTAAAAAGTTATTTTAATATTCACTTCTCAAAAACTATATAACCTTATCCTGTTTAAAAAAGACTTCAGTATAAAAAAATTAGCTTCAACTTGTTTGATTTGTAAGGAGTAATTACCACTCTGTGTTATCTTTGAAGCATAAAATCTCTTCATCAATCATATGAATATTTCCCGGGCTTATTTCTTACCTGAAAAATTTAAGCTGCGATATGCCTTTAACCTTGGTTCAATTTGAAGTCTAATCGTTTGAGCTCTAAGAATTATTATGGTTCAACGAACTTCTAAGACGTATGCACGAATGCATAGCCCATTGAAATCTTCTCTTACTCTTGATTGATTTCATTTGACTGAAGGAAGGGCCAACAACTAATGCACTGTCTGGCTTATGGAGTCATAGAGAGTGAAAGATGAGTTTAAATTTGCTGTGACATTTTCCCACCGACCTACAGCATAGTCCACACTTCAAACTACACAACACACTCCACAGCTATAGAGCCTATATGACTTACTGCGACGACGACGGCTTGGAAAATGATGAAAATTTCCGATAACTGATGAGAGGTCGAAGTATTAATCAACTAAAGAACCATAAATGGATAAGACCAAACCAAGAGAAGAGGACTTTGTATATAATGTTGAAGATATTAGAAATGATGTTCCAGAGTGGCGACGATGGCTCCTTAAGTGGTTTAATGTGTTTGGTGTTTTGTTTAGCCTTTTTTTTGTACTTTTTGTTCTCTCTTCATGCTTTGACCATGAACACTGAACAGATGATGTTGAGATTGACTGAGTGACAGTTGATGCTGGGAGATGGCACTACAGATGAAGCTGAAACTGAAGCTGGCGGAGCTATGTACGCTTCGTAGGAACATTTGTTGATGTGTCATCGAGTTAATATGGGGAATGGCTTTCAAATGATATGGGCTCATAAATCTTTATGAATCGTCAAGTATAACTCGTTGACGCCTAAACCCCCACTTCACATGGACAAAACGTGACTGTGAATAAGTTTAAAGCCCCTGAATGATATTATATGGCATGCAGTCAAAGTAATCATCATCATCTTCATTCCAGAAGAGAGTCAGACGTATGATCAAATGACGGAAGATAAACAATAAATTCCAAACACTAGTCACTCGTGCTGCCATAAATTTGTTGTTATAGCATGTTTGACGCTTAAATTGTCATGTTTGCCAACTGCAAAGCAATTGAAGTGTGTAAAGCTTGCAGCACATAGTTTCATCATCATGAGATGAAGCGATGGCAAAGACGCGCATTATTGAAGATAATTAGTTATGAGTGCCTGAGATGGTCATCGGATAAGCTAAATATATTTATTGTTATTATTGTGATAATAATCAACGGGTCAACGGAGTAAATATTTAAATACTACTTGGTGCCAAACGGAGTTATTACAGAAATTTCCCAAGTCCTTGTAGAAATTAGAAGTTATAACGGGGGTGAGTCTTATTTATTTGGTTCCAAACACAGGCTGTCTTCCTAACTTGACATCAAATTACTACAGCAACTAGCAATCAACATAAACAATCCTTATTTAATGTGATCTGCAAACCTTACACACTTTAAGGCTTCCAAACTCAACATGTCCTTCATCCTCCAGATGCAAAACAAAGTTTCGAAATCAAACACATGCCACCCTAAGGGTTATGTGCATAACTTAACTACGCAGTACACACTCTTCTATAGCTACTTCCCAACAAACCAAACTTAACGCCCTAATAGCTCCTTAGTATAATTTTCCTTAAAATCCAGGTGTTTTCTTAGAAATACCTGTGAGGTATTATACCGCCATCCAGTACCCATTACCCTAACTCAATTTATATCGCACTTGGTTTTTTTGTCAATTTTTAAATTTACTCTTTTTTACGAATGAACTCGATTACACTTATTCTTTTGTCGGCAGCGCAGTGAAATAATGTTTTGTACGAAAGGATTGATTACCTCTAAGCCTGCGGGTCAATTCGATATCCTTTCTTTGATACCAAACGAAAAAAATAAAAATCCTTAGGGTAACACACAAATTCTATGTAATCTAAGTCCTTTTTTGTGTGTGTTATTTTCATATCCTTTGAAATGTAAGTCCTTTTTAACATTAACACCCACTTTCTTTGAGTTTCTTTTGCATATTCACATCCTTATTCACATTCTGAAGCACAATTTTTTCTGAGGATGGTGTGAGGTTGCAAATAATAAATAATTCATGATAAGAGGAATTATAGAAATAAATTCAAAGCTCCTTGAATCTCACTAAAGAATAGCAACAGCAACTTCAACAACACCGACATCGGATTCCCAAGAAAAGAAAATACATTGTGTTCTGCAATAGTTAAAGAGGCCTCTTAATGGTATCCGCATCACTAAGGTACATAATATTGTAGGTATTATAAATATATACATATATATAGGGAAGGACGGAAATGTGTCTCGCCATTTTAAGTCGACCTCATTACTCAAGACGTTCATCATTTTTATCTCTCTCACCCAGCCAAGTTCCAGACACAAGACGCAACTATATATATACAAAAGGATATAGGTATAAATGACATCCAGCCAACGAACCAGTAAATAAAAGCCAAGGAACTCACTTTTTGTCCCGAAATGGACTTAATGATGTCTCCAACACCCCAACAACGACTACGACTACACAAAGGCCCTTCCCACTCCAAATTCAAGAGGATAAGGTGTTGTCGTTGTTGTTCCCTATCGCCTTCGTTTGCGGCGTCTTCCTCGTACTCCTCGTCCTTATTGTGTAGTTCTCAGCAGGACCTGTGCCACCCTCACTCAGGAGATAAGATTACGAAAGAATACTAAGTAGTTTGCATTATTCTTTCGCTGGCGTTGCTGCAAAGTCTGAACTGAGAATTGGAGAACTCAAGAAGTGTCCCCAGCACAGCAACAAAACCCGGCCTCGACATTATCATTCCCGCCACAGACAGGCGGGCAACATATCCGGGGCTTTGTTGTGTGTGCGTTATGAACAAATGTTCGTCCTTGCGGCAGCTCCTTAAAGTTGTCGACAACGACGACGACGACGACGGCCGCAACCGAAATATACGTAAAAAAAAAACTTTACACAAAGCTGTAGCTTATCTTGTTTTCGATTTTGCAGGACAAAAGTTTTCAACTCCTGCGGCTGTTGGCTTTCTCTGTTCGTTGCGGATGTTGGGAAGAATCCCGGATTTGACTACGCCTTGGGCAAACCAAGGATCTTGGTTATTTGTTCGAATTCAGAAAGATAGCACTATATGTATCCAGAGTAAGCTCCAAAACGGAGGAGATACATTTCATGGTACTTGGTGCTGATTTCGGAACGGCACTGCGGGGCGGGAAAAAAGAATCTGAATCCGCATTGAAAGGCCCATCAATTCACAGGAATAGTTAATTGGATGACCATCAGGGACCAGCAGCAGAGGAACCAAACCAACAACCATCAGGACCACCCAGCGACCTTCGATGGTGGAGGTGACAGCGAGGAATTTCAACAATGGCCATTGTCACTGCCCATGTCAGTATATATGTATAGTCGGCTTGGCTCGGCACGTATAAACAAACAACAAAGGGAGCGGCACGGCGGCGAAGTGCGATGTCACCTGACTGCATCATAATGGCCGTCATAAAACTCCATTTGCCTGCCCGCGCCCGCCTTTTGTGTTTGCGCGCGTAGCCGCCACTGCCATTGCCACTGCCACTGTCAGTGACAGGGACTATTGTTATGCATCTTTTATGTGGTGTCGGTAGCCGTGCATCTCTGATGTGGATAGTGTTAGTGTCTCTCCCTTTTGGGCCAGTTCCACTTGTGATGGCCGATCATAAAAATATAAACGGCTTAATTAGATTCCCGATGAGTCAACTATACGTACAGATACACTGCCTGCCGCACACGCAGTCTGACTAATTGAAGGGAATTGGTGGCTGTAGCACCTTTTTGATTCTCACCATGCATTGCTTATACCTAATACAGGTGCTGTTGCATGCTGATTGCTGATGATGGCGGTAGTGGCAATGGCAATGGCGTTGACATTGGTCCCCTCTTACTGATGTATGACAATTTGACGGTAGAGCGAAATAAAAGGCTTTTTTTGTTGAAACTAGAACAATAATGGTGGGATTTTTTTGAATTTTGTTTTCACTGCGGAATTTCTCAACTAATTCAATTTTCTAGTTAAAGTCGGTTTTTATGGGTAATTTTTATTAAGTGGAACATATTTTGGGTCAGGAGAGTAGCAGTTTTGTTGAATTAAGAGATTTCATATAAAAAGAAATTCGTCTTGGATGATTTTGTTTTTTTTTTTTTTTTTCAAGCCGTGTGAGAAAAACAGCTGAGAATGAACTTGGACCTGCTTTGGCATTTTATGAAAGGAGAACAGAGGTTATGTGCACATACTTATCCCAAGTTCCCATAGGGACGAGTGTAATTTTCTTCTTTGTCTGATGACGTACTAATATTAAAAAGATCAAACAGAATGTAAATTTCTTAATTGGCGCCCAACTATAGTTCAACCCAGTGCAGACAAAATTATCTCACCCTAATCTCAGTTGTGATCTTGATTCAAAGTTTTATTCGTTTTCAATTACTAGGCTGGACTTTTGACATAATATGGAAAACATCCAATTTGCGTCTAATCATTCTTTAAGCCTTTTTTTTACAACATTTTAAAAAGATTTTAATCAATCATAACAATGCGATGGTGGAGAGGTCAACAAAAGTGAGTTCGATGATTACATCCGTCTGTCTGGCCTCGCACATATAGCCTAAGTCACCCTATTCAGACTCAGATTCATACCGGGGGGGTTGCAGGGGCAACGCGCCCCCATAATTGTTTCACTGTTTATAAACTCCATAATGCTGGGAGCTAGAGCTGTGAGTAAGCAAACCATTACGTTTTATTTCACTTTGAAAATTGCCAAACATATCTGTTACGCTTTTCTGACGTTCTAAGTTTTCGGGCGATCTGACATTTTGTTCAATGAATGTTTGGGTTTGGGCAATAAGATTTAAAACTCAAAATGTGGTTGTACCGAAATTAAACAAAAATTTTGTCAGAATGCACATGACATCTTTTGGGTGATAGGTATGTCAATTAGTTATTTGGGCGTTATGCTATCTCAAAATTGATTTGGGCAATATGACATTGATTTTGGGACTTGTGACATTTAAGTTTTTGGGTGGAATTTTTTAATATTTTGGCATTATTTTATTGGACAGTAAGACCAAGCACTTCTTTTTATTTGTAATTTCATATGGCCCAAAAAAGTGTTAACGCCCAAAGGTTCAGTAGTATTTCCCGAGTCGTACAACAACAAAATGCTAAATGTTGCGCTATGACGCATTTTTAATTTGGGCAATATGGTTTTGAGCGTAAGGACCTAACGCCCAAATATCTTACGAACGAGAAATGATATTGCCATACAAATAATTGCATGTAACGATAACGAAGTTTTGGACATCTGTTAACCGAAGAAAAATAGATGTTACGGTTTTCTTAAAAACATAAAAAAAAACAGTTAAAAAAAAGTTAGTAAAAATTGATTTTCGACAAAAAAATATTATCAAAAATTACAGATACTGGTTTCAAAGTAATTTTATATTTTAGAAAATATGGTTTTAAATTATTTCTTAAAATGTTTAGAAAAATTCAATTGTAACTTTTTTGGATGTAAATAAGAATCTACAAAAAGTAGAAGTAAAAAAGTAGATAAATCAGCAAAAAACTGATGTTGGATTCAAACATTTCGAGAATTGATAATTGTTTTGACATGACAATTATTTAATTTTACACAAAATTTTCTTGTGAATATAATGTTCTTAGAAAAATCCAATTAATATTTTTTTATAAGAAATACAAATTTTTAAAGAATGCTGCTAAAATTGATAAAAGTTGGTTTTATATTAAAAATGTCGGAAACAGAAATAGATATTAAAATCAAACTTATTTTATTATTTTTGTAAAATATTGTTGCTAACTTTTATTTATTTTTTTTAGAAAAGTTCAATTGACAACTTTTTTTTATAAAACACGAAAACGTACAGAAAAAAAAAACAAAAAACGATAAGAAATTGGTTTCCGACTTAAGTATTATGAAAATAAAGAAGGATATTTACTTCAAATTTTTGTGTCTCACACAAAATATTGTTTTTACTATGTAATAATAAGGATTTTTGAAGAATCGTTCATGAAAGGAAAGTTATCAATGATGAATTTAAGAATATTTTTAAACATCCAAAAAACATTTTCCAACATATTCCCAAACTATTTTTTTTTTTTTTTTTTATACAAACATTTTAAATATTTGAAATTTTTATTTTTAAAGTTGTTTTTCTTTTTAAAATATATTTTTTTTCCTTTAATTTTTTGTATTAAAAATCTCTCAAGCTGAATTTTTAAATTCTTTGAATTTGTCAATTCTGTTCAGTATACTAAAAATATGTAGTACCCGTGGCATGATGGTTAGTGCGTTGGACTGTATCTGGTTAGATCAGTATTTATATTTCGACAGACATATAAATCCTGCTCTGACCAGGGCCAGAGGAGCCTTCGCTCTGACGAAACGGCTGTTTTACAGCAGTCGGCTTGATCCCAGAGTGAAGGTTATTTGCTACATGGCCCTCATACGGCCGATGATCGTTTATGGTTGTCCTGTGTGGTTCAACGTTGCCCCGTCCCAGATGGAGAGGTTTCGGGTGTTCGAGCAGCAGTGTTTACGACGCTGCACCGGCTTATATCGAACAGCCGAATCTTCTTACGTGCACTACTATCCCAACGAGATCCTATACAACGGGGCTCGAATCAACAGAATTGACAATTTCGGGATAAAACTCGTTCGAGGTCACATTGCAAGAGCTATGTCTTCGACCAACAATTTAATTTTCGGGGCGTTCTATCCGAACGACGAGTATTTTGAAAGTGCACGCTTGAGCGGCTTCATTCCACCAGAGGCATTCCTCTTTTCAGATAGATGCGGTCTGATACAGGATAGATTGGCAGTTCCGCTAATCTACCACATCAGACGACGAACCGTGGATAGGCGACTTCTGTACAGTCGGGACGCCATGGCATAAGGCGGAGCAGAGCTCCTTCGGTTCAGTAGGGCTGTGTTCGAACGGGACCGAAGTGATAGGGTGAAGCAGGAGAGCCAGGTTTGGTGGCTTCAATCGGCACTTGATAGTGAGTAGTCGGGATGGGGTTTTAAGCCTTGGCCGGCTTACATACTTGTTTTATAGTTTTAGGGTTTAGTTTTAAGTACAATAGGCATGGTGTCACAAAAAATATACAAAAAAAAAAAAAACTACAAAAAAAAATTAAAACAAAAACATGGAATATGAAAACAAAAAAATGTTAGATAGTTAGATTTGCAGCTGTGGTTGTTCTAGTTTTAAGTAGTTTATAGGTAGAATAGGTAGTTTAAGTTAGCTCTAAGTTCTATATTAAGGACCTTATTTTAAGTAGTTTTAAGTAAAAATAAAAAAGGGATATTAGTTTTTTTTTTCAAATTTTCGAATAAATACAAAAATAAATAAAATTTAATTGAAGCAAAATAGATGTTAGGGCCGAAAGGCATTAGTATTAAGTGTTATAGTTTAAGAGTGTCCGTATGGGACCAGTAAGTTAGTTGTAAGTTATGGTTCATAAGGCTAGCTTTATGAATTTGTATCTAGCTATAAGAAAAGTTTAAGATTGAAGTAATAAAAATTAATAAAAAAAAAAAAAGTGCGTTGGACTGTCATGCCAGAGGTCTTGGGTTCGATCCCTGCCTTTGCCATCTAAAGTTTTTTTCACGGGTGCTACCTCTTGCGAGGAATTAACAAATTTTCCAAGTGCAATTATTCTTGTCATGAAAAGTGCTTTCTCAAATTAGCCGTTCGGATTCGGCTTTAAACTGTAGGTCCCCTCCATCCCTGACAACAGTACTCGCACACAGGAATGGTTGAGAGTTGTAAGTCTCTAGGCCCTAGTTCTCAATGGACTGTTGCTCCACCCAATTTATTTTATTTTTATTTATTTATTTATACAAAAAATATTAAAAAATCAATATAATTATTTTAAAGTAATGAAAACTGAAAAAAAACTCTCTTTTTTTGAAAACTATGTTGACATCGTTCTATTTTTTTCTTCCAATATTTTTGATTAGTGAAATTTATTACGTTGACTCAGTATACTTTCTGAAATGTTTCAGAAACACGTCATTAAAATTTGACACACTCTTAATTTTCTGACTAATTTTTAATTGAACTTTCAAAAAATATAATTCTTAAATCATTAAATTGAAATGAGAACAAACAAAAAAAAAAACAAAGCTAAGAGCTATTTTGTTTTATTAACTTAATGATTATTATCAAAAATAGACTAACTTTCTAATGACTACCGGAATCGTATTATGTCGATCTTTATTATTACAAAAATGCTTCCTACAAGTTTTCCCGCATATAATATCGATTGAATCTAGCTCGTTCCGCTTGTAGTCATGTTGCTTCTATTTCCAATAACATTTTAACTCTACTAGACTGCATTTGGCCGAGTCTCATTAACCGGCTACACCTTTATACTTTTTCTTAACCTATACGATGTCTGATTTAAATTTGTGGCTAACCTAAGATAAGAAACAATAAATTAATGAACACCCGTGCATAATCAATTTACATTCTTTCATTTTTTATTTTGTGTAATTTTTCAATCGAAAGTTAATTAATAGACTAATGATGTCAGTCAGTAGAGGTACGACTAAATTTTCTATATCTTCACTCACATCAAACTCATTAAAGACCTAGAGACTCATTTCATCTGCCTTCCCAAAAAAAAAAAACAAAAACAAAAATAATTATCAAAACATAGGTTAAAAATATTAATGTGTTTTCCAAATTAATCGTTGATCATTGTTTCTCCTCAGTCACGCATAAAATTACTAACCCCCCGCTTTCTTAACGCTTCCTTAATTATATTTTTCAACTTAAAAACTATATCTATTTTAAAAGAGAACGTTGCGTCTCTCTCAAAAGTTGATTCATCCCACCTGGAAAAATAGAAAATAAATAAAACACTCCACTCAAAAGTTCGTGTGAAACCATATTTTTGACTTGGTTTAAAAATTGAATCCCCAAATTATCGGAACAGAGAGTCATTTAAACCACTTGAAACCGATCCAAGGCATTGGGTCTAAGGAACTTGCTTCTTCCATCAAAGACACGTAGAGTGGGGTTACAAAGTGCACAAAAACACAAAAGCAGTTCAAAAGGATAACACTCGCATCCTTTTATATTTAATGTTTTGCATGCTCCACCCAATATAATCCTTCGCCACCTTCACCACCCTTTTGAAGGAATATCGAATTAATTCGTTGACATTGTGTTACACAAAGTTTCCTTAAAGGTTGAAAATGGGTTCGAACTTCGAAGCGAAGGACCATCAAAGGTTGCCAACTTTGTTTTGGAGCGATGAAGAATCATCTGCCGGCAGGTTTCATTGAACTTTATAAACTGGGATTAATAGTTTCTCAATCCATAAACCTTGTCTTCTCCTTCAATAAGCATTCAGCAGTTTTATAAAATTTCCAATTGATTCCACCAAACGAATTAGGGTTTTCGTTAACATTCAACTCATCACTCCTGGCAACTCTTTTCAATGGATTCCAACGCTATACTCCTGACTTGTGTTTTAGGCGGGTTCGAATAATTTAGCTCGTTGAGTTGTTGTTGTCGTCGTCGTTTTCGTTGTCGTCGTCGTCTTCGTCGTGTCGTTGAGAATCCCAAACACGTTAACCCTTTGAAATTTATATCCTTGATGGGAAATATTTTCAGTTGAAATTTATCCTTTATGCAAAACCCGAATCCTTAAGTCTGAGGCGAGAAATTCTCTCAACTTGTGGAAGCAATGCATGTTAATGTGCTAATGACATAGGAGCTGAAGCGATATAGAAGCCAGGAAGACACAGAGCTCAATTCCACACCCGAACCGAACGTCATCGCATGGAACACGAACTCCAACTCCAACTCGAACACCGCACCCGACCTTTAGCTTTGATTAACCAGAGATGCTGAGCTGATGTTCTCAAAGTTTTTCCTTTTTCGTTTTCGTTTTTGGTGGGGTTGGGAGATGCAAAGGTGTTTTTATTTTGCGTTACGTTTCCTGGAAGAAGCGCAAGAAGTTAGATGTGATGATAGTCAAAGAGATCAGTGTGCCACTTTGTAAAAGAGAATTTATCCGTCATAGGTAAGGTACACATCCTTACAACACGGTGTATATTTATACATTTGAATATGTATTCAAAATTTTGAAATTCTATTTTAATACATTAAAATTCTTTGAATGAAAATTTTAATGTTCATCACCATTAGCATGAATTTAAAAATTAACTTCGTGATGGTTCGTTTTAGGGTTTTTATAGAATGTTCAGCTTAAATTTTGTATAATCACGAAAATTTAGGTGATTAGAATTTTACAAAGGATATTCTAAGGAGCAAATAATTATAAAATGCACAATTTCTTCGTAACCCTAAAAACTTAAATTATGAACTCAATTTTGCAATTTTTATTGGTGCGCTTTTATTTCAACTTTTCTCTGTTAAAGATAAAAATAGAATAACTGAACGTGAGCTTATAAATTCAGTTTCTAAGAATTTTTAAAATAGTTTTGAGCTGGGAACAATTTCGTATTAGAAATAAATACACGTGCTGTCAAGGTTATTCCGGTATAGATTTTTTAACACAAACAGGTTTAACTTATTTCTAAGTTAGGAACAAAATAAAATCAAGTGTTTCCAGAGAAATGCATTGTTTCAAAACTAAAAACAAAGTTCTTTTTTAATAATTTTAAATTCAACACTTTTATGATGAAATGCTTCAAAGAAATAAAATACACGACTGGTTCGTAAACGAACTATCCAATTATCCAAAGAGTCTGTTCAAAATTATTTATATATTTTTAAAGATGGAAAAACATATGTATACGCAAATTAAGTTCACATATAACAAAAACGCCACGTCATTTCTTAAAAAAGACCTTTATTTATTTATTGGAGAACGTTTTTTTAAATTAATTTTGTAAATATACATTTTTTAACTTCCCATAGAAAGTTATTGTAATGGGTCCGGTTTATCAAATTAAAAATTTTGACATTTCCCGACGTTTCAAGGTCGCTACAGTCGAAATAAAAGATTTTTGGAAAGATGTCTGTGCGTGCGTGTGTACGTCCGTACGTTCGTGACGTTTTTTTCGTCGTCCATAGCTCAAGAAACAAAAGAGATATCGACTTCAAATAAATTTTGTTATACAGACAATAAGGTAGAAAGATTAAGAAAGGGTTCTCAAAAAAATTGCGTGTGTGGTTTTTTTACCATAGCAGTTCAAAAAAAAAGGTGAAAATGTTGGTTAAACCTTAATATCTCATGAACCAATAACGCTAGAGACTTGAATTAAATTTTATATTATATATTGTAACGTGATACAAAACAATTATATTTTTGGAAAAAAAAATGGAATTAACGGTTTTTTTTTAAATCAAAAAAACTGAAAAAAAAATTTGTCACCTCGAAAATTTTACGACTTAAATATGATTTCATCTCAAAAACAATTTTGTGCAACGAAGAATAATGTTTTTGAAATCTGATAAAATTTTGAGAAAAATCTAATTGACAGATTTTTTTATAAAAAATAAAAGCCTAACAAATATTACTCAAAGTTGGTAAAAATTGAATTTCGACTCAAATATCTTTTCAAAAACTTGAGATTAGGGCTTCAAACTTATTTTATCTTATAAGAAATATTGTTTTCAGTATTCTGAAAAATGTTGAGAAAAATCGAATTGACAGTTTTTTTACAAAAAAAAAAAAACCTAAAAAAAAATCAATAAAAGTTGGTAAAAATTGATTTTCGACGCGAATACCTTTTTAAAACTTTGAGATAAACAACTTTTATCTTTCAAAAAATATTGTTGTCAACATTCAGTAAAATTTTTCAAAAATCGAATTAATAGTTTTTGTACAAAAAATTAAAAACCTAAACAAAAATTAACAAAAGTTGGTAAAAATTGTTTTTTTCGACGTAAATATCTTTTCAAAACTTTGAGACATTGGTTTCAAACTAATTTTATCTTTTAAGAAATATTGTTTCCAACATTCGATAAAATTTTGAGAAAAATCGAATTGACACTTTTTTTTACAAAAAATAAAAACCTAAAAAAAGCAATACTTAAACTTGGTAAAAATTTACTTTCGACTCAAATAACTTTTCAAAAATTACAAATATTGGCTTGAAACATATTTTATTTTACAGAAAATATTGTTTTCGATATTCAGTCATTTTTTTTATAAAAATCCAACAGTCCGTTTTTTCATAAAAAAATAAAATCTACAAAAAATAGTACGCAAATTTGGTAAAAATTGATACATATAGACAAACTTTTAAGCAAGACAAATCGACAGACGGGATGGGAAGTTATCAGTGTGGGTCGCATCCCAGCCTCTTTTTTAAATTTCCATTTTGTATTTAAGTTTCGTTAAAAAATGTAATGTATGTTATTTTTAGTGGTCTTAAAAAAATGAATAAAAAAACTTGAATTTCCAAGTTTTGACTTAATCGGCCCAATCCAACTAACAACTTAACTTGTAAATGGTTTTTCAATAGGAACGGGTTGATTTTTACGGCTGGTGGCGGACATATCATTTACACTAGGAAGTTGGTTTCAATTTTGGTCAAAAAATCCATCTTTAGCGATGAGGTCCATTTTTGGATGAATGCGTACGTGAATAAGCAAAATTGTCAGATCAGGGATGACACCAATCCACGCGAGATTCGAGAGATGCAAATGCATTCAAATGAAGTTGCTCTTTACTGTTTGGTTTGGATTCTGAGCTGTAGGCGACATCGGCCGGTACTTATTCGAAAGTAATATTAGGCCACCTTCATCGTCAGCGGCGATCACTATTGGTCGATGATCACCAACTTCTTGTAGCCTGCATTGGATAATATGGACACATATATGTTTTTAAAAGGATGGAGCTATGTTTCACACAACTCTGTACACAATTGAAATTCTGCACGAGAGCGGTTTTATCGCTTGATTACCCCACGCAGAAGTAACGTGAATTGACAACCAAGATCTACCTTTAGACTTTTTCTTACGTTACAGGTCTATGCAAATGACAGTACACTACCGCGGCCCTCAAATCCAACAAAACCTCATCGGTCTCATTCCGTCTGATCTATGCACCATTGAAAACTGGACCATTCGAATGAGCGCGACCCGGTGAAGCTGTGGCAGCCATTTAAACTCACATAATGTCATTGATAAGGCTCTCAAATAAAGTTTAAACCTTCTTGATATTGATCGCATATACAATTTGATTTATTCAGTTTTAAAATTGATATGCCTTAAATGGAAAACCCTTTACATATCCCATGTAGGTCGTTTACTGCTTCAAAAATTTTTTGTCTGTTCCGTGTACAACCTTACTTTTTTTGTAGCTACGCTTTCCGCTAGGTTTTTGCTGTAAATAAATTAGGTGGCGCAACAGTCCGTTGAGAACTAGGGCCTAGAGACTTACAACTCTCAACCATTCCTGTGTACGAGTACTGTTGTCAGTCATGGAGGGGACCTATAGTTTTAAGTCGAATCCGAACGGCTAATTTGAGAAAGCACTTTTCATGACAAGGATTACTCTTGGCAAATTTGTCAATTTGCCTCGCAAGAGGCAGCAATCGTGAAAAAAACTTTAGATGGCAAAGGCAGGGATTGAACCCAAGACTCCTGGCATGACAGTCCAACGCACTAACCATCATGCCACGGGTTTTCCCTATGCGAGTTTCATATTCCTGCTCTGAGCATAATTGCACACCTGACCCGTTTAAAATTTACATTTTCGGCTGCATATCGAATATTTATCAAGATATTGCTTTGCAGTTTTGTGAAGATGATGTTAATATCTTATTACTTGAACTAAAATTTAAAAATAAAGTTTCATCTCTCCTTGATAAATTAATAGTTCAAAAATTGATCAATTGAATTAAAAAAAAAGGGTATAAGTATACGCCCGAGTGTCCCTTTTCCATTTTTGTGACTCTTTGTTTTTCAGTGTTTTCATTTTTTTAAACTTTGAAATCTTTTTGTTTAGAATTTTTATCTTGACTTTGTAATAAGTAAGCAATTTAATGCATAGATGCTTACGCATATTCTTGATGCTGACAAATGATACGCTTCAGTTTTCAAATGATGTGAAATTAAATTACGACCACTCAGCTACGCACGATTTGTTTAAAATTAATTAAAAATCATTACACTAGAGAGCCCACTAGAGCCGCAGACTCAGATTTCACAGCTTTGACATTTGACTGATTGCATATATTCCAGACCTTGCAACTATCAGAAAAGCTAGATCATTGCAATATAAATATCTTAAAACAAACTCAGATGGTATTATACATATGTGTTCAGATTTATTGCCTTTTAAGAGTCATAGGTATCTTGAGCGCTTGAGCCTTAAACCAAAAAAAAAATGGAAAATACCTGTGTGTCATCCTCATCATTATTTTGCCGCGCGATGTCCTTTGAGGTTGCGTGTATCCTCATTTATCACAGAAGCATAGCACAGCGTCAGTTAATTTTAATGCGATTATTGTGGGATGTGATTAATCGCGACAAACGCAAGCAAGAAAAAAAAAATAAATTGTAATAAACCCCAGGTCTCCTATGCTTATGGTATGAAAATAATGAAAAACATAAAGATGATGATGACCTGGGCATACAGAACGTCAGCATCAGCAAAAGCTAAAGCAAGGTGGTCTTCATATTCGACATTTATTCGTGTCACTCGCTGTCAAAAAAACACACTCACATACCGTCCGTCGTTGTAGGAATAATTATTATGGTCAAATTCATCGGTGTCGTCGTCGTCATCATCATCATCATCATCAGCGAGCGGTAGCGGCAGCGGCGGGCGACAAGGATGTGTTTTTGTTTTGTACCACATCGAAGGACCTCGCGCGCTATTCCACTTCATTACTGACATAAAGGTTTTATAAAAGGCCAATGGAGTGCGGCTGATGTTGTGATATTAGTCATCAGCTTCAGCTCAAGGCTTTGTGACACAAACACAACCCCAACCACGACGTCAACGACAACGAGAACGGTCAAAATAAACAGAAAGCTGTCCCCTTGTTGATGGCTGGACATTTGTCACTTTTATGGAAACCGATCCAGGGGAACTTTATGCGGTGTTATGAATGTTTTTAAGCGATTTCAGCAACAAAATAAAACGTGTATAGGAGTCACCCAGTCACGGCCATATTACCAGAGAGACGCACCGCACTGGTGATGGTGACTGACTGGGGGTAATTAGAAAGATTTACGGCAGCTGGGTTGATTAAATCTGTTTACTGATCTTGTTTTGCCAGCCAAGCGCACACTGTGCTTAATAATGGCGACATTAGGCGAAGATTAATGGCTGGCGTCTCTGTCTTGCAGAAAGTGCACCGAGAAAGAGGCTTTGAGAAACACCAAACCATCACGTATAGTCAAGTCATTGGTTTGGTGTGTTCCATATTTTCATCGTTTAAATCATCAACCAGCTAAATTGTTTTCGTCTTTTTTTTTTGGTGGTATTTTTTTCTCGAAAATCTTCCAAAAAATATCGAGGGAGTTTTTCTGCGCTGCGCTGAGCTGAGATGGGGAGTGTCGCTGATTCCCTAAGATGAAATACGAGCTATTACCGTTGGATTAATTTTAAACGGTCCATCAATTCGAATTATTTGCTTAGGAGTGGAGAACACCATCGATTTCTGATACCGCATATACAATTCCATAAAGTTCAGGAGCGGATTTTAATACATTTTTTAAAAAAAGGCTCTTAGGAGAATTTCTGAGGGCCAAGGAGCTTTTGTGATTTGAGTTGTTAAGCGAGTTGTTAAGTAAACAAGAGGGTTTTGCTAAAGAAACTTTCAGGAAGGATTGTGGTGTAATGAAAAAGTAAAGGGCGAAAAAAATTTCCGTGTGTACCTAATTTATAAAAATTTGCATTTAATTGAAAAGTCAGGTGACATTCAAATTTTGTGCGATCTTAAACTCACAATAACTTGCTTCAAAATGGCTATGCGGGCCTGGGCCTTTTAAGAACCACACCAATAACACTTGTATTGACGCAAACCTCTTTCAAAAAGTTTTTGGATTTTTCAACATCTTCCTATTTTAACAAAATTTAAAAAAAAAAGGTAACTTTTTAACATCTAAAAATAAATATTTTGCCCACCCTTAAAGACGACAAATTCAACCCTGAGTGTGCATCTTCATTTAAAAAAAAAAGTCTCATCCAGGCGATCCACTGCAAGACGGGCTCTTAATTAATTGTGGATGTAAATCAGCGATTATGGCGTCCGGACAAAGGCAAACGAGTGATTGTTGTTCACGGATTACAAGCAAAGATGATGCCAAAAAAATAAGACGAAAAATAAAATGAAATCCCAAAGAACAAGAAGCAAAGTAAATATTCGTCGAGGATGTGTCTTCCAGGTTTCAACTTCTTCACAGCGCGCAAATGACGAAGAGGACGTCCATCCATAATGATGATGATAATAATAATAATATTAATATTATAGGTAGGGTATTGGGGATGAACGAAGACGAAAAGATACAGTTGCCTGTCCTTGTTAGCTTGTGGATTCACGGACTGCTGCCTGTTGGAAGGTAGGTACTGGTACATATAATGCGGAGCCTCATGTTGTGGTTTTGTGATTCCTCTCGCACGGGAATAATTCATGTAATTCTTTATTTTTTCTTTGCATTTTTATATTCATTTTGTTTATTAAATGGGATATCTTTGGTTTGCCAATAAAACCGGAAAGGAAGGATTTTCTTCCGAAACATTGTAGGTACCTATACTTTTGTACCTATAGTTGTTACATTGGTTGATACTTTGGAAGTCAGAAAAATTAAAAGAAACGGTGATGTAGTTGGGATCCTGTTGATGAGGATGACTTTTTCTTTTTCTTCTTCTTCTTATTTTTATTCGATGTAATGGAGTCATCATTGTGAAGTTATTTTGTCAAGTGAAATGAATGGAAATCGTTTCCTTAATTCAATTTAATGTGCACATCTGCAAAGGATATATATGTATGCACAAATTATTTTAACGGGATGGATCTTTGGATATAATGGGAGAATTTTTTTTTTCTTATATACAATTTATTCAGAAAGGTGTTTCATAATTTGAATTTTAATAATAAGAAAATTATTAACTTTCTATTGGAAATGTTTATAATCGAATACAAATTTTTGACACTCCTCGACGTTTCAAGGTCCCTAAAATCTTAATAACGGTATTTTGGAGAGATGTCTGGTGTTCGCAAAAGTTGCTTTCTGCGACCACTCCTTAAGAATGAGATAGGAAGAGCGGGCTTTTTATAACACCGAATTAAAAAAAAAAAAACAATTAATGCCAAGGACTAAAATTAGATTTATTTCTTAACTATTAGACCCTAATGCTCCATAAATAGCCTCATTTAGGAATGTGGCTAAAAATACACTTTTTTGTCATATTACTCGAAAACTGTGTTTTTTTAGGGAGTTTTAGGAGAAGTTTTGCAACTCATTTAATTCTACACCAATATTGTGTGTGAAGTAGATTTAAAGAAAAATGGTCATTAAAATTAAGTGCATTTAGCCAAAATTTTAATAATGTGATATATTTGGGAAGGAAAATTTTGTTTTAATTGTTCTATGCCTTAAAAATGTTTTGCAGTACCTAGTTCAAAATGATAAGACTTTTTAGGGAATTTTTTAAAGTGAATAGCTTTTTTTCTTAAACTACCAGTCAGAATTCATATGATTAAACAAAAATTTTAAAAATAGTTCTTTAAAAAACTATATACAAAAAAAAAAAACAAAAAAATATTTTTTACTAAAAGCAAAAACTGCTTGAAAAAAAATACTTTCAGAATGTATGCAAAAAAAAACATCGTTTAACAGGGTTGAGATCATTCAAGAAGTCAAGTTTTCGATGAAATTGGTGAATAAATCAGGCTGAATTTGACGGCATCTTCGATTATTTTGTCTTTGAGGGCCAACGTGATTTCAGCCTTATTAACTTCCCATCGGAAGTTATTGTAATGGGTCCGATTTGTCAAATTGAAAATTTTGACATTTATAACGTTTCAAGGTCCCTAGAGTCGAAATAAAAGAGTTTTAGAAAGATGTCTGTGCGTGCGTGTGTACGTACGTTTGTACGTCCGTATGTCCCTACGTTCGCGACGTTTTTTCGTCGTACATACCTCAAGAACCAGAAGAGATATCGACTTCAAATAAATTTTGTTATACAGATAATAAGGCAAAAAGATGCAGAAAGGACTCTCAAGAAAATTTCGTCGGTGGTTTTTTTACCATAGCAGTTTAAAAAAAAAGTGAAAATTTTGGTTAACCCTAAATATCTCATGAACCAATGACGCTAGAGACTTGAATAAAATTTTATATTACATATTGTGACGTGATACAAAACAATTAGATTTTTGGAAAAAAATCCAATTAACGGTTTTTTTATAAATCGAAAAAACTGAAAAAAAATTTGTCGCCCCGAAAATTTTACGACTAAAATATGATTTCATCTCCAAAATAATTTTGTGCAACGAAGAATAATGTTTTTGACATCTGATAATATTTTGAGAAAAATCTAATTGACAATTTTTTTTTTATAAAAAATAAAACCTAAAAAAAACATTACTCAAAGTTGGTAAAAATTGAATTTCGACTCAATTATCTTTTTAAAAACTTGAGATTAAGGCATCAACCTTATTTTATCTTATAATAAATATTGCTTTCAACATTCTGAAAAATGTTGAGAAAAATTGAATTGACAATTTTCTTAAAAAAAATAAAAACCTAATACAAAAATTAATAAAAGTTGGTAAAAATTGATTTTCGACTCAAATATCTTTTCAAAAATTTGTGATAATAGCTTCTTACTACTTTAAACTTATAAGAAATATTGTTTTCAACATTTGGTAAAATTTTGAGAAAAATCGAATTGACAGTTTTTTTTACAAAAAATAAAAACCTAAAAAAAAAACAATACTAAAACTTGGTAAAAATTTACTTTCGACTCAAATAGCTTTTGAAAAATTAAAAAATATTGGCTTCAAACTTATTTTATTTCACAGAAAATTTTGTTTTCAGTAATTTTTTTTATAAAAATCCAACAGTCCTTTTTTTCATAAAAAAATAAAACCTACAAAAAATAGTACGAAAATTTGGTAAAAATTGATTCATATAGACAAACTTTTAAGCAAGACAAATCGACAGACGGTATGGGAAGTTATCAGTGTGGGTCGCATCCCAGCCTCTTTTATTGACATAAACCTGTGACTTAAGAAAGCCACAAGAAGAATTATAAAGGAATCAAATCACACGATTTCTTTTGGTATTTCACGTCGTCTTAGTTCGAGATAATCATGCCAAGAAACCGCTTCGACAAAATATCGAATGTGTCAAAATGAAGACATACAATTTCCCAATTTGTGGTCTGCGACAAGTCATGTTCTTTTGAGGGACCCTGCGAATCTTGAGTTTCCTTGACGTATGGATGTTGGCTGATTATTCACTGTGCCGGTTGACTCGAATTTAGCTACCAAACGTTGAATTTGGGAGGACGACCATGTATACCATCGTTTCTATGATGCCATGATGATTTGTCTTTAATGACTGATTAAAATAAGTTATTTCGACAGAAAGTAAAAGAAATTATATGGCTACGTCAAGCTATCAAAATCATTCAGTCCCATGCCCTTTTTTAACCCGCCATTGGTGACGCAAATTTGACTTTGATCAATGGTGACGCCGGTCTCACGGACCGGGTTTTTCAACTGAAGATTTTTCGAAATGTGTTACTAATATTTTGTGTTTTTTTTTAAAATTGCGCCTTGACAATAAAACAAAGATATTAAACCAACAGAAGATCTTTTATCACAATACACAAATTCACAAAATTGTTTTTTAGAGCATTAAAAAATAAAAGTTTTTTAATAATACATTTTTTAAAATTAGGTAAAAAATTGAAAATCAGATATTTATTAATGAAAATTAGGTTTTATGGTCTCTTGACATTAGGAACTTTAGTAAAATGAACAAAAATTAGTATCCTTATAAACAAAAAATAAAAAAAAAAATACATCTCAAAAAGCTAAATTTCTTCAGTCAAACAGCTACTGCAATATGGCACTACGTGCTCCAAAAACAAATATTGGTTACATTTTTGGAAAAAATACTTCGTTTTCTTATTTTTTTTTTCCATCCGCACTCATAGTACCGGCCAGTTCTTGAAAGACCCGATGTCCCAGGCCCACCTTCTTCATTTAAAATCTCTGAAATCCTTTATTATTTTACTTACATAAAAGGTGACGCACGGTCTCATGGACCGGGGTAGTCAAAAAAACACACAACGTGTGCTCACTGCAAAGTTTCGACGTAAGCTGATGGTGGGGGACGTGCAATGCGGCAGCTACTCCAAAAGGCAACAAAAAACAATAACGGAGAAGAAAGTTATTCTCATTTTTTCGCACACCCGGTCTCACAGACCAGTAGGTCACCATTGGCGGGTTAAAACCCTTTCTTTTATTTGAACAGAATAAATCAGCTTGTCCGCTCTATAACGTATAGATCAAGCCATGAGAGAAAAAGAAAGGGATCTATTTTCATAGTAACAAAACTTGGGTCAAACACACACAAAATAACTAAGTACGCTTCACTTTTGCACATGCATCTTTGATTTCATTATTTGAAATTCTACGTTAAGCCAATTTTTTAACTATTTGCACTCAGATGACATCAATGGCACACCTGACCTCTTTAAACCACAGCTTTCTTCTGCAGCGGCCTTGACATTTCTTAACAGATTTCTGGTTTTTACTTCATATTTTTTTATTGTTTAATAGTAGCCTATCTGACTTTTAAAATAGTTATAACAGTAGTTTGAAGAACGATGAGTGCCTCAATGACAACTATGGCATTTTGAAAAAAGGAAATCAAAGCAATGGTATCTTGCTTTTAAACTATAAGTGTTTGCATAAAAACCTGTATCATAACCTCATCCAACTGCAACTACTATTGCACTTAAGGCCTCAAGGCCTGTATGTGGCTTGATGAAATATTCCTCTGTTCTCAGTTAAATTATTTTACGCTTTACTAAGGGCAAACCCTCTCAAAAATTTTCACACGCTTTACCCGAATCAAAACTTTTTCAATTTGAAATTCAAATTTTTTTTACAAACCTTTTCTATGCTTCAAAACAAAAGTTCCTTTCAAATAAAAATCACACAAAAACTGAAAAGAGAAATTTCTCCCAATTAATTAAGAACTCATGAAACCCTTAACAATGAAAAAAATAAAATATTATGTAAGTGCAAAAGTGCGTAGTCATCCATACCCTAATGTTTTTCTATCCAACCGCATTTTTCACCTCTTTTTTTTTAATTTACTGCAATTACTTTAACAACCCAACAACAACCACATAAACATCCACAATGAGTCCTGAAAAAAATTATTATGTTGCAATATGTGTCTAAAAAAATATAAAAAAAAAAAATTATTAAAAAAGGAACAAAACAAATCCTGGAATTAAAAAAGAAATACGTAGATTGATGAGTGAGTGCTCAACAATCTGCTTTAACTCTTAGGTGATGTCCAACCACAATGTTACCATGTTCTATACTGTGTAGGGGACGTCCTACTCTAATTGGGCACTACATATCGACCAACCGACCGACCGAGCGTATACGGTACATATACAATGTCGGGAGGTATATGTGTAGCTACCAATTTAATTAGAGTCCACTTTGCGTACACAATTAATAACAATTACGCTCAATTTGGTCAATTAAAACGCAGAAGAGCCAACCCAGGCAGCAGTTGTATCCCGGTACCTACATATATCGTATATCCATCCCACAAGTGCGTTCTCTCTGGTCCACATTATGGTTTTTTTAGTCCTTGATAATAATAAATTTATCGTTCTTAGATTAGTCCAGCATAACATAAAACAAAAAAATACTGCGGGAACAACAACAATAACGCAACGATTCTCGTATGAAATTAATCAATATTTTTGATAACTTTTTTCTTGAGTCAGTCATGACGTGTTCCTTGGCGAGATGCTTTGAAATCGAATCGGTAACGTTGTCTTGAGGTCTGTCTCTGCATAATTTTCCAAAAAAATATTTGCATAGCAATTCAAAGAAACACATGAAATCTGGATTCGGCCAGCAATCAATTTCGATTCGCCTTTGCCCTACAGTGGATCAAATTGACAAAAATGTAATCAGGTTTTCAAGGTACAAAACTCAGACTTTTTAAAAACACATCTATTTATAGAAATATAAATCAACTTAAAATTTAGAACATTTTTCCCAACATGAGCTTAAATACACTGACTTACAAAAATAGTGGCGCAGTCATACTTTATGATGTGTTGTTATTTTGATAATATACCGCTTTATTTTTGCAGAGATATTTGGTGCTTCAAAGCCTTCGAGATCGTCACCAAAAAGCGATTGAAGTGTCTCACAGACTTAAATCAGTGAGAGGGAGCACTTTGAATGCTTAAACGTTGGATTGGTGCGGCGTTTAATGGAGAGTCGTTTACAAAGACTCACGATACAGCACGATCGAATGGATTTTGTCTCGCCTTCACCAAGATTATTCCGAGGCTGACTTGGGTATAGTTCTCTTCACTTATAAGTCCAGGCTTTGTCTACGCTCAACAGATGGACGTAAAAGAGTGTGGAGAAGATCAGGTGGGAGATACAATTCGACAACAGTCGCCCAGCGGGAACATTTTTGAGGAGGTGAAGCTAGACAAAAATTCTTAAAAAAACTAGCGTAAATTTCAAAAACTTAAAAAATATCTTACTGGCCCTATGCGGATGCTCTAAGTTAATCCATTATCTTATATCTACTGCCTTTCGGCCTAAGAACAATTTTAATACTAAATAACAAGAACTTAATCTAAAAATAACTTGACTGTGCATAGTGGAATGATCAGTGAACTCCAATTATTACATCACTAACATATTGGAAGAATATGTGGTTCCTTTCGCATTAGGGACTACTTGGAAGAAATAGAAATCGATGTGATGGCTTGACCTGTCATGATCCCGGACATGAATCTCATCGAACATATTCGGAATCTGCTGGAAAAAATGATAAGGAAGCAACCTGCTCTTCCTGAGAAACTAAGTGGGCTGAGATTCTGGTCAGATTGAGGAGTGGGATAATTCGGTCGACGCGATTGTAAAACACCTTATTCAAGGTATGCCGAGGTGAATTAAAGGTTTGATAGATGTTAGTTGGGGCAATACCCTCTACTCAAACTCATTTATTTTATATTTTATTTAAAAAGTTCTTCTGATTTGTTTATTTTTTACATAAATTAATAATAATAAACGAATACTGAATTCAAAAAAAGTCTTTTCTTCACATTTGAAATTATTGCAAAATTTCAATGTGCACCACTTTTTTTGTAACTCAGTGTATTTTACAAAAATTTAATGCGAGTTACAACTGTAGCTCAGAAAAAAGGTGACCGTATTTTCAAACCATGTCTACAAATAGTATTTGGAATTTGTCATAAACTTTTAAAAAACTAAAGAAATATTATAACCGGTCATTCAATTTGTGGTTTTAAGTTTGTAATGCTGGCAGTTGACATTTGTCAAATTCAGTTGTCATTTAAAATGTCAACAATTGAACAATGCAATAAAATTATTTAAACGTTGTTTCTAAAGTAGAGACTTTTTTGTAGCGAGGATTATGTTTACTGAAACTGACGAACTGCGCAAGTAATCAACAAAATTGTGAAAAATTTTGAAGAAATTGTAACCGTTACGCATCCTAAGTCGACAACATTGCTGTTAACGCTGCTGATAATCAGAATTTATCGATTTTTCGGCGTTTACAGCAGTTTAACGTGACCGCGATTGAAGATCACGGCATAAAATGGGTAGAGATATATAACTTTGAAAAACAAAGATACAATTTTTTTGAATTGCCATAAAATTTACTTTATTCGAATGATAACCTTCTGAAAGTACATATGTGAAACACTACTTTATTTAAATGACCACCACGTGAATTGTTGCAAGCATTGATTCTTTTTGGGTAATTTTCGACTACTTTTCAGCGGTGTCAAATCGCATGATCTTGGTGGCCAGTTGATATTCCCACGACGAGAAATTATGTTGTGTGGCATCATATGATTATAATGCTCCGAATTGACAGCTAAAGTCGTTCCATCGTAGTTTTCGACGAAGTAAGGTCCAATCACACCTCCGCCCAGAACAAAGACCGCACCAAACAGTGCCTATTGTAGATGTAATGGCCTCTCTTTAATTACTTGAGGATTCTCAGAACCCCAAATACGACAATTTTTAATAAAAATGATTTAAAAACATGAAAATAAAAATATAAACCAGCAAGTGTTCCGCCCCTGTTTATATATGCGTTTCGCAACCGGTGTAATGGTTGGGCTCATCAGAAGATGACCATTACACCTTGTCTTGACGCATATTTTCCCGAATTAATCGAGATACCATACAATCCGAGCTACATAGAGCAACTGCGAATTATATGGTTGCTACAAGTCTTCAGAGAATATAAATTGTAGCTATATTTATTGCCATGCTATATGGCTTTTTTGAAAAAGAAATATTTTGTTTATTAACATACCCATCCGTGTGAGAAATGTATGTAAACCATAATCTCCTCTTAAAGCACTATACGTGGCTATGGCAGAATCAACATTTTTGTAGCAGGTTTTAACAATTGGCATGCCTTATGCGTTAAGTAAGGGAACCATTGTCGTAAATGTCAGTATAACTGAAAAACAAAAAAATAACAACTTACTTTGACAGATGGCGAATTCCAGCCCTACACTTTTGAAAACACAAAATGGATAACCCGTTACTTATACTTATACTTTTAGTCTCAAATTTGTTCAAAGATTTATTTATAAACGACCCACTGTAACTTAACATCATGCCATATATATGTGAAAGGAAAAGGGAGCAAGAGAAATTGCCGCTAATTACAGGGCATTAATTCAATAATTTCAAACCATTTCGAGGTTTGCTGCATTGCTTGCCCATGTCCAGTCATATAGCAAAGAGGTGTAATTATTGCGTAGCCGGAGGACGTGCAACCTGCACTCTAAAGTGAATGGTCAATAAAATGCGTTTCCACCCATCACATCACATCACATATAGCATAGCCTCTCACAATTGATCCAGCATCAATCAAGATCAATTATAGACTCAAAAGGGCTAAGGCGATGCTTGCTTATGCTGATGCTGAATTGAATTCTGGACATGGACTGGACACTTCTTTTTGGCCTATATGAGCTATGGAGATTGTGATTTTGTGTGCCTCTGACAACCTCTCGCTTATTGCCATCAATCAGCGTTACTAAGTTATTAATCTTCAAGCGATAAGCATCTAATTTTGTGTTTGGATTGATTCGAGGAAATTTGATGATGAAGTAAAAATAAAATAATAATAATATTCTGCCGTCTTCTTTACCGCGATCGTTGATCGTCGAGTGTCAATCGGGATTCAAACAACAATCAGTCAGTTTTTTTTTACTTTTGGAGACCTACTCAGGTAGAAGACAAGGGTTTTGGTTTTTTGTTAGGTATGGGATGAATGATGACAGGTGAAAGAGCTTTTCTCCCTTTTGGGTCTTTGGTTGTTCGCAGATCGCATTGATCGATGGGACAGAAGCTTCATGCTAGCGAAGATTTATTGATCGCCCTTGGAACTGTCACCGAGTAAATCAACATGGCCGCCATACTCGTACGTCAAACCTATATCTAAGATTTTAATGGAGAGGTTCACGATTCACGATGACACTTAAATTCAAATTTTCGATTCTTTTTTTTTTTAATTCTGTCAGATCCAAACTAAGTTCAACAAAAACAAAAATAAAATATGTGTTGTTGAGTTTTACAGATCTGTCATGATCCCAATTGCTATATGGGATTAAGTTGTCTCTAAAAGCAAACTCTGATGAGGCATTGTATGCCTGGAGGACTCCACTCACGCATAAATCTCACTGAAGTTGTTTGTTGGCTTTGGCTTCGGCTTTTGCTTCAAATTTAGTTCGAAAGTACTGTGTGCCCCTTGAGAGACACGTTAATTAGGCGATGTGACAGTTTATGGTGGTCATAGGTTATATCTTCTATGTTCTATCCCATTATTATAAGGTTGGCTAGTTAGCGCGGCTACAACGACTTCGGCTTCGGCTTCGTCTTTTGCTAGTGGATGTTTTATAGATGTTAAAAATGTTAAACGTTACACCATCATCATCGGGTTTGTATATTTTTGTTTTGAAGATGTATTTGGGTATCTCTTGGATAAATTGTTGTTTTGAAGATTTCCGATTGGTATGTTGATTTTTTTTTGTATAAATGTTTGGCATTAAGAAGTAATTTTTCTTTGGAGTGACAGGAAGCCTGGAGGGCATTTATTAATATTCTTCGTTAAAAGGGCTTACACGATTATTCAAATTGGTCAAACTAATCAAGATAAATTGTTGGTTAAGATTTAAAATAATTCAAAACGGAAATTAGAGATGATGTTATTGAAAAGTAAAAATATTCAGACAAAATAAATCAAGTTCTATTTGACCTGAAATAGTCAGAGTTATTCATATTTTAGAGGACCATTACTCATTGACTAACAGACTGCTGAAAAAAGTGAGATGGAAAAATACTATTCAAAGGATGATAATAATGATGGTCAGCTGAAAGGCTTTAAAAAGTTGGTGAAATATTGGGCAAGTGATTTACTATTGTTCTTCCTTAGTAATACCGCAAAGACAGAAACATTTTGGAATCTTTTTAAAAAAGACTGCAGTGAAAACCAAGAGACCGATATAAAGATGAAAACGAGTTATGATAGACTGAATGATATTGAAACGAAACTAAGATCGATATTGACAATATTGAGATGAAACTAGCAAAACAAAAAGAACAATTTAAATTTTTCTTAAGCTCGAATCTGGTAGAATAGCATCTCATCAAGATTATTAAAACGCTTATGAATTCCAATGAAATCTTATCACAGAAAATTAGAGGTTTTATCGATATTAACTGCTCTATACAATCAATACATGCTCCATATTGATAACAGTTGGTAGATTAAAGTGTTGCCAACTACTTAAAAAAATTGACATGTAAAATGAAGACGGTCGAAATTTGATTGAACTGCGTCAATTTCAAAGGGATCATTCCCATTGCAAATAAATCTCTTCACAAAATCGCATGTCAATTTTGTTTTATGAATAAGTCAATACGCATAACTGTCGCACTGAAATATTTTGAGGGAAGACAATTCTCAAGGCAATGTTTCGTTTCTGAACCCATTCGTAACTATGAGGAAGAGATGGTGTAGAAGCAAAATAATACAATATGTTACACAGCCCAGCCCAAAATTACTTTCTTGAAGTAAGCACTCCTTTCACCAATTATTTTTTCAAAAATGTACACTTAAACACTTAGACTATTTTCTTTGGAGATATGATATATTATGATATAAGACTTATGGACAGTTCCTGACCCCTTACGTGAGGAATGATGATTCCGAAGACGTATACAATGATTTCTTAAAAATAAATAATAGCGTACCAAAACTTGTAATATTATTCAAAACACAAAAAGTTTTCAATTTTGAAATCATTTGAAGCACAAAAAAATACAAATTTTAAGATAATTTGAAACATATTTTTGTTTTCCAATTTTTTCAATTTTAAAGTATTTTGAAACACAAAATAGGATGTTTCTAAGTTAAGTAACTGTTAAAACTAAAGGTCTTAGGCTTGGAAACTGTTAAGGCGTTTTTGCAATGGTTATAGAAAGTAGAATATTTTAGTACCCCGTTTTAAATTTCTTTAAGTCGACTTGGAGAAAATTAACTCTTATCAAAATACAACGAACGGATTTCCTACAAGAACTGGTAATAAAATGATTTATATATCTTTATTTTTTGGCTGTTGCAAAGATAAGGTAAGTCAGCTTCATGGGGCATAAAGTTTAAGTTAAAAACTTGAACACATGTTCTAGAAGATGAGTAACCGTAGTTGAAATAGGGTTCTGGAGAAAATTAATAACTAACGTTCCTGAACGATATAGTTGTAGCTCTGGATAGATGCTGAGTGTAAATCTTTCCATCAATTTTCGCAGTGACATCTGCAAAAAGGCCCTGCCATTCATCAACGTTTGATTCCATAAGTGATACATGAACTTTATGGGAATGTGATATTTCATTCCATTCTTTGAATAGAGCGGCGTTTGTTTGCAGAAGTCTTACTATGATAGAAAACTATACTATTAAACTTTCCATAACTGCAGATCATCTATAATGGAGATGGCACATAAGTTTAACATTCACCTTTGCAAGGTGAAGGGCCATAGAGACATTCCAGAAAATTGTATGGCAGATGAACTCGCCAGAAATCGTACAGTACAACCCATTCTACCACGTTTTTCTGGCACACCAATCGCTACATGTAAACTATTACTAATGCAAGAAGGCAAACACACACACACAAACATACCTTAGTAGTACCCGTGGTATGATGGTTAGTGCCAGAGGTCATGGGTTCGATCCCTGTCTGTGTCATCTAAAGTTTTTTTTTCACGGGTACTGCCTCTTGCGAGAAATTGAAAAATCCTCCAAGAGTAATTCTTGTCATGAAAAGTGCATTCTGAAATTAGTCGTTCGGATTCGGCTTAAAACTGTAGGTCCTCTTCATCCCTGACAACAGTACTCGCACACAGGAATGGTTGAAAGTTGTAAGTCACTAGGCCCTAGTTCTCAACGTACTGTTGCCCCAGCTAATTTTATTTGTTTAAATTTTATGATAGACCTGTGAGGACTTCTAAAGTTTCTTCGGTATTTTGAACATTCCAAACATTCCAAATATTCCAGGTACATAAATTCTTGCACAACTTCGATATTAACATTTTAAAGTGACTAATTTTCTTCTAGTACCCGTGGCATGATGGTTAGTGCTTTGGACTGTCATGCGATAGGTCTTGGGTTCGATCCCTGCCTTTGCCACCTAAAGCTTTTTCCACGGGTACTGCCTCTTGCGAGAAATTGTGCTTTCTCAAAATAGCCGTTTGGATTTGGCATATATAAACTGTAGGTCCCCTCCATCTCTGCAATTACTCGCACACAAGAATGGTTGAGGGTTGTAAGTCACTAGGCCCTGGTTCTCTACGGACTGTTGCGCCACCTAATTTATTTATTTATAATTTTCTTCTGGCTGCCTTCTCTTTTAACGCGCTTCAGAAATTATCATCTAAGTCTTGCTTGTATTGATGGCTTACTCCAATTCCTCACAAAAGGTATTCAGCTTGTTTATTTGCAATTGCAAAGAAAAGTTTTGTCAGCTATTAAAACTACGTCGTCACCGAAAAGTAGAATTTTTACTTGTGTGTCGGTAAAAGGTATTCCTCCTAGGAGTACATCACAAACATTATCAATAAACAAAGAAAATAGTAATGGACTTAGAATGCTACCTTGGGGAACACCTGACGATTTTTCAAACCACTCTGAGAAATCCGTTATATCCCATACAGAGGCACCCGCCGAAATAAGAAACTTAATGCACATGATTAAGAATTTTTGAAAGATTTCTAGCGTCGAGAGCTTATACATCAAAGCTTGTTTGTGTATCTTGTCAAATGCTGCCTTGAAGTCAACGAAGCAAGTGAATAATTGCCAATATACGCCCCACACAAATTCTAATCAATTGAGAAATATCTATATATATATATAATATATAGAAGAATTAGAGCTTCTTAAAGCACTGCAACATAGCCTTTGTCACAATGTGTCCAATTATTAGCTCATACGGATTATTCCATCTGATATTTAAAAGGCTTTTGACAGAGATTGTCATCAAGCTCTGTTATTGGAAACGTATATATTTGATATTGATGAATATCTTGTTCGTTTGGTTTTAAAATGCCTTTTAGAGCATTCAAAACAAGATATTGAACGTTATTAAGCAAATTTAAAGGTGGTATACTTCAGGGTGACAATATCTTCAGCTTTTCATATTCATATTAAGTTTTACATCCTTCTCCTTCGGAAGCGGACTACTAACAAAAGTATATGATGAGCTCATTGAATTCTGACCTTATTATGTATTATATAGGGAATCTTAAACCATGAAGACTGTATTGCTTTAAAAACTAAGCCTTATACTGCCCCAATACCCCTTTTGTTTTTGCAGCATACTTGAATTCAGAAGACTAAACAGCATTCGTAAAGCCTTTATTCGTCTGAAACTTGCGTACAATTCTCATTTTGGGCAGGTGCCCCAAAAACCCAATTTACTCTCTTAAACAGAATTCAAAAGCTAGCTCTTAAAATGAAATAATATAATCGGATTCCTCCAACAATTCAAGCATATTACCAGTTCTTTCAGGAATGTTTATCAGTTTATCTTTGAGCACAAGTTTTTAAGTACTACATTACCGAGATTCTTTTTTTAACAGCACTACACGAATGTGAAATGCTTTTTATTATGTTTCAAACAAATTCATTTGGGTCATCCTGTTTTTAGAAAGAATAATAGTAGGACTGTGTTTCCATTCAAAATTTTAAAGCCTCGTCAAGTTTAAGTAAAAATTCCAAATTATTTTTAAACAGCATGTTCGTGACATTGATACCATTTTGGCAAGACAAATTGTTTCATGTTTTCTATTCAATTAAATCCCCGATATCAACCTTCAGCTAAAAATAAAATGAAAAATCACCCTATAAAACCCTAAACCTTTTGATATCCTCACTGGAGCTGTAAGCACTAAACATGCCTCATTTTGATTTATTAATTTCTTAATATCTTCACATTTAACTAACACGTACCTATATTTAACTTAGAAATGGGTACTTTAAAAACAAACTTAATGAAAATTAATAAATAACAATATCTTCAAAAATTCTATAACTTACAATAAGTACGAGTTTCTGCGCTCTCAATCTTAATCCATTTTATATAAAACTTCACCCATAAATCACATTCATCTATACAAATGTAAAGTATAAGTAGTCCTTCACACAGAAAAATAATGCAATGTAAAATCAAAAGGAAGAATTGTCGATTTTTATAATATGCGATCTGTTCTTTGTTAAATGATTTCTTTACGATTCAACGTTGTTTCATTTTGATTTAATATTGAAGCATGTCATTATGTACAATAATATCAATGATTTAACAATACACAAGGTATAAAAGACAACACAAGAAGATTCATGTTAAAATTACATTGTTTTATATAGAATTGACATTCAACAATGTTAAAATTAAATGTTCAATACAGAAATTCTATGATAAAAATGTTTATTGTTAAAATAAAAGTTTTTGATCTTAAAACATCTTGAATAACTTAAGTGAAAGCTAATTGAAATAACAATTCTTAATATATTTTTTTAATTAGATTGGGTCGTGTTGAAACAAATCGAAACGTTTACACAAAATTTCTGGTTGCTTATTTGCCATTCTTGTGCATTTAGTTTTATTATAATGAAAAAAAAAACGAATATATTGTTGGAACTGAAAAATGTTTCAAAATTAAAGTACAATTAATTTTACTTTTTAAATGAAATATTCATTATGAAAGAAAGTTGAAAATGAGTTATATTCTGTCTACCCCACATAAATACCCTTTACTTTAATTTTAGGAATGACAAAAAACTATTCCGTTATAAAGAATGTATTGTAATAACGCAATCACTCGAACTCAATTTTGTTTCAATATTTAATCATATTAAAAAAAGATTGGGTCATGTTAAAACAAATCGAAGCTCCATGAAATAAAATTGAAAGTTCTTATTTTAATATGAGATCTTGTTGAAATAAAATTATTATATATTGAATTCCATAAAATTTACATGAAGTGCCGTTATTTTTCCGAACTAGGTTACTGCAAAACATTTGGACAAATTCTATCAGTTCATTTATATTATAGTCGCGTCTCGTGTGGGAAGGATTTTATAAAGTGAAAAGATTTTTTAGTGAAAAGTGAGTTTATAATAAGCTCAAAACAAAACGGATCTTCTTCTGTTCATTTACAGTGAGTAGAAATAGATGAAACAATAAATTGTGTAACAAACAGTGAAGGCAATATAATAATAAGCCTACCAATTATTCAAGAAACAAAATAAACAGAGAAGATAAGTTGCACGATTTTTTGAACAAATTAATTTTGACTTGTGGAAAGAAGATATTCAAGAAGCTATTCCACCGATTGGTCTCCGCGCGGGTTTGCAAGAAACATTATTCAGTTGCAGAAAGAGTGAGGCATTTGTTCATGTACTTATTTATTTTTATATTTAATTGTTTTCCTGCCTACTTATGTACAGTTCGGAACTGATGATGATACTTTGTCGTTTCTTGGTTGGGAAGCCAGATCAGTTTTGCGGCAACATCAACTATTATATGTGTTTGGGCAAGTCGGAAACTTGAACCTATCTAAGGTAGACAAAAATAATATTTTAAATAATTAAATACTGTTTAAATTTTGCTTTTCGAAGTTAAAACTAATTTTATTAGAAAGCTTCAAGGAAGAAACAGTTTTAGACTTCTACGAAACCAACGGACATTGAAGTGATTCGTTTCTAGCTAATTTAATCAATATAATTTTGGGTGACATTTATTTCAACCGCATCGCCTAAGGATTTTCCAACAAAATTAGAAGACATACTGAAGCAATTCCCTTATAAGATAAAAGTAGGCATATTTTGTCAAAACTTTTCGATAAATAACTGTATCTTAGATTTTAATTTTCAGGAATCTTACCTAATTAATTGTGGATAAGCTTTGAGACAGATACGTTAACGAAAGAGCAAGGCGTTTAAGGTTGGAAACGAAAATAAATAAATCTTTACAATCGGAAAACGAACCTTTAACTCAGATTCGTACCACTACAGAGGTTGACGTGTCCATTTTAAAAGCTTTAAAAGTTTCTCTATCTCGAGATTTCTTCAAATTGAAAGGATGTGAAGGCAGCAAACATTTACATTACAACTGGAACTAAAATCATCTGCAACTTACTTCGAATTTTTGACGAATTGACACTTTTCTCCAATCCAAAGGCTCCCAGCTAGTAAGTTTACACTTTTTTTTTTTAACTAAGACTGAACCAGATGAGAATTATAAAATCTTTGCTAAACATTTTTTTGATATAATACAAAACTTTTGTGTGTGAATATAAAAAAAACTATTTTTTAACTAAATATAGCCAATGAATTGTGTAAATTATATAAGATATCTTATTTTGCTAAAGTTTGTACTAAAATTTATATTTTGTGTTATGAAGCTTTAACGTTATGATAAACGTGTTCAATCATTTGAATTGGGCAAATTAAAAAACAAAATGCTATTGAAAGAACTCTATGAGTTCACAATCCCGCCTTTACATCTATTTTTTTAGCAATTATGGGTAAATATATTTAAGAAACAAAGATTTGAAATTGTTGTTTATTATTAATATACATTAAACTAATACAAATCAATAAAAATAAAAGATATAATTAAACTAACATATTTGTTTGCTTTTTTATTTATACTTGTTTGTCATTTTGACTAAATAAAACAATTTCTTGCAATTCACGTTGAATCATGATGCAATGAATTAACATGACAACTAATTGATTTAAAAGTAATAATCACGTTGTTTTACCATGGAGATCGATTTATTTCAATATGATTTATCGTTTTGTTTCAATAGGTGCATCAAAACAATTCAACAGGAAAAGTCATGTTGTTTTAACATGTGAACAAATTTGTTTTAACAGGATTAGTAAAATTGATTTAACATGATGATCAAAATGATTCAAAAGGAATGTCCGAATCAATTTAAAAGGAAGACTAAATTGTTTTAACAAGGTTTACCAAGTTGATTCAACATGACCATAAAGATGATTCAATATGAATCATAAAGTTATTTTAACATGAGATCAATATTAATTTAACTTAAATTCACATGTTATAATAACATGATTTAAGATTAAATTCATTTAAATTTTTTTTACGAAAATAACATATTAAATTAACAGGAAACATCTATGAAGCAAAATCATTGGCAAAAAATGTTGAATCATGTTTATTTTTTTTGAATTTACATTGGTTTTTCTCTGTGTGTTCTATATATATTTTATAGTATAAGTTATATACTCGTTAGAATCGCAGGTTCTTAATCACGTATCTAGTACCTTCTTCGAGGAATCGAGGAAAACAACAGCCTCCATCACTCGTTAGTTTCACCTTTTCGAGAGTATGTTAGCTTCTTCTTCTTTTTCAACCCCGCGCCTCCGAACCACGGCATTAAAAATTACGAGGAAATTGAAAACAAACAATTATTGCATTTTCGAGTTATCCTCCCAGAATGAGCATTACTTACGATTTGGCCCGCATGTTAAGACACTCCATATACACAAAACAACACCAAACGTATGCGTACCTCCAAAAAAAGTCAAGCAACACGTTCAACCGCTCGTATACGTACCGAGCGACACGTTCCGCTTTCAGCCTTACAGTGGTACAGTACACAATACACATTCCTTACCTATAACCTATAGCGCTGAGATAGGTTGCCAAGGAGTTACTCCTCCTTAAAGTTGGCTATCGAAATCCTAGCAATCTGGAATCCTGTGAACGTGCGAGTAAACTTAAAAAACTTCTTAACAAAGTCACGTCGCAGAAGTGTCGACAACTTGCGAGGATTCGACGTAATTTTTGTTTCTTTCTCTTTCTTCTTTTCTTTGTTTTTGTTCATTTTACTTTCTTCTGATGCTAACTGGTGCGGAGGAGCATAAAAGTTTCATCCTTGAGGAGCGCCAATGTTCGGCGGCTCATCGATCCGCATGATGTAGGTATTGCTGATGCTAGAGCATAGAAGGAGAAGGTGACCTATAGAGCAGTAAGCAACAAGGAGCGGGAGATATGAGGTCCCCTAGGGCTCGGGACATAGAACTCCTTTCTTTTACTACTTGTTTCGTATGTTTAATTGTATCTCTTTGTTTCGACTTTAACGCAGGATCCTTTGGGAGGGAGAGATATGGGAATGGGAAAATGGTGGACAAAGAGATGGAAGCACTGTGCAACTATAAAAGTTTCCTTAATGAGAAATTCACCTCCTTCCGTTGCCGCGTCGTTTCTTTCGAGCTCGGTTTCTTTATTGCTTCAACTCGATAGATTATCCTGACACTCGCTTAGCAAGAAGGGGGGAGCTTCCACTATACTATCTCGGCCGTAACGTTAACGTATCGTGGATTGTATGTACCTATAGTTACTTACTTTTGTCTATCAGCACAAAAGGGGGGCAATTGGGTGCTGGATGCTAGGTGCTGGATGCTGGGGAAAGGAATTTACAACAGTTGAGTAATCAAAAGTTAGTCAAGTTGCTATATAAGTTCTTATGCCTTTTTTCTTGTTGTTGTCTTATTTCGTAAGAAAATAAAACTCCACACGCACCAAAAATATAAGGGCAGGCAGACTTACAACAAACTTTTGGCCTATGGATGATTGCGTGAGACTCACTCTCCGAGAGAAGCAACAGCCCCCAACCCACACGATATTGGGGATTTCGAGGACGACAACAAGTAAAACTACGACGACGACGGATCTTGAGCTGGAGCTGGAAATGGAGCTATCGGTGGTGATGGTGGTGGTGGTACTCTAGCTTCACTGGCCAAAGAAGAATGTTTGGAAAATTAATTATCAAGTAATTTTTTCTTTTTACTTACTTATACTTCCTTTTTTTCGGGGGATAATATGAGGATGAATGGATGCGGGCATAAGTAAGCTGGATGGGTTGGGGTGGGGTGAGTTAAAAGGCCTAAAATGGTATTTAATTAGCTTGAAACTTTTCCTCTTTTCTTTTGCGCAAAGCAATAAAATGAAAAATATTTGCAATATCTGTGCTTTGGGTTGTTGGGTAATTTTCTTTTCTGTTCTGTTCTGTTCTTTTTTGTTGTTGTTGTTTTATTGTGCTAAAGTAAAAGAGTGTTCATTGCTTTTGAACTAATATATATTTCAAAGTGAAATATTAGGTACTTTTAAGCGGGTTCTGAGTTTTATTTTATATTAACAAAACAAAAAACAAAAAAAGCTGGAAGATAGAGAAGTTATTTTGGAAGAAATTTAAGTTATAAAACTTAATAACCATGAATGAATGTTGTATTTTATTGACAACAGTTTTTTTGTCTGAATTGATTCGTAATGAGTTTCGTTTTAAAAAAGTGCTTATACGAGTACAAAAAACGTTTGTTTATTCTTACGCTCATCCTTCAGAAATTTTCAAAAATATTGTACTATTCATTAAAATATTCAATATCAATATCATTTAAAATTAGTACCTATGGAACATTACACGAGGAGGTCTCTACATCAATACCAGAGTTAAGTTTTGACACTACTCTCCAGCCGGTAATGTGCTGGTCGTATTCAACAATTTCTAGCATTTTTTTCGAATATTTTACATTTTCTGATTCAATATGGATTCTTTATGTGAAATTTCTAAACATCAGAAATACATGGATGTTTCAAAGGAACCAAATACGTTCGAATCTATTTTTACATGTAACTTAAGCTTCATACGAGATTTTGCCTTTCAGAATCAACTCTTTACTTTTAAATGACTAAAACTTTTAGCAACAGAGAAACAAAAATTGTTGTACCACAAGGATGTGTTCTAGGACCTACTCTATTTTCATTTTGTTACCATATTCAAGTTAACACTTTTGCTAAGTTCTTAAAGTTATGTGGAATTGATGTCTATATTAAATATACGAGGCAATGTTCTTAGATTAAAAAAAAGTTTTTTGATCCTACAAAAAAAGAGGTTATGATGCATAGAGACGAATAATGTCAGACTATTCAAGACCTAACTAACATATAAAACGTTTGTTGTCTTAAAAGCTTCATAACTCAGAATGATAATACAAGACCGAAATATATCTGGAATTAAATTATTATTATTTTAATCTGTTAATTGATTTCATGTCATTTATTTTGTATTTCAGATATTGAAGAACTAATGGATAAGTATTGCATTCGTACAAAAAATCGATCTCGAAACTTTTATCAAACATGACATTGAAATGGTAGAAAAGTCGACATAAGCGGGTCTGGCAGTTCCACCCGTCGTCGTCGGTCTGGATGTCTGTTTTTGCCTCCACAGTCTAAACCACTAGGTCAAAATAAATTAAGGTTTTGAGCTATTTCGTGTCAGTCGTTTCTTTCATTGTTTAAGATCATACTAAGTGTTGCCGAAGACCTGAATGTGTCGATTCCTCGTAGTTCTCAGGAATTAGGTCTGTCTTACGGCAAAATATGGCGTATTTTGCATTTGGTTGTACACCTACATCCACATAAAGTCCAGCTCACACAACAACTGAAGCCAGCTGACCATTCACAATGTCGTCGTAGATACGTCGAATGGGTGCTTGAACAACAGTCGATGGACGGCGATTTTTGGAACACAATTTTTTTCAGTGACGAAGCACATTTGTCACTCGGTGGGATTGTTAATAAACAAAATTGTCATATTTGGGGTTCTGAGAATCCTCAAGTTACTCAAGAGAGGCCATTACATCCACAAAAATTCACTGTTTGGTACACTCTTTGGTCTAGAGGTGTGATTGGACCTTACTTCTTCGAAAACTACGATGGAACGACTGGTCATATGATAACCGACATATTTTGCTTGTTATTGCAGAATACGACTTGGAGAATATGTGGTTTTACCAAGACGGTGGCACATGCCACACAACTCGAGCGAATATGGCTTTTTTGCAGGAAACATTTCCTGGCGGCGTAATTTCTCGTCGTTGCGATATCAACTGGACACCGCTTGACTTTTTTTTGTGGGGCTACGCGAGAGACCGTGTTTATACAGATAAACCTTTAACTCTTGATCAGTTAAAAACTAACATTCGTGAAATTTTTACAAAAAAAAAACTAAACTAAAAAAAAATATTCTATGCTAAAAATTGATTTTTTTTTCGTAATTCGATATCTTGAAAATGAAACACCATTTTTTTACTAAATTGAAATCTATAACGTATATTAATAAGCTCTTAATAATTAAAAGAAAATATTTTTAAAATTTGAATTTAAAAAAACCGTTGTAAGGATTTTCGAATCAAAATTTTGAAAAATCTGGCATTTAAATTTTTGAAAACAAACTTTTTTACAGTTATATTTTTAAATCTCAAAATGCAGGAAATAATTTGTTGGATAGATGAGAAAATTCAAGCAACCCAGTCCTGTATTTTATTTTTATAAAAAATAAAAACTTTCAAAAAATGCAACTAAAATTGGTAAAAATGTTGGTAACAAAGACAGATATTGACATCAAACTTGTGTAATTCTTCAAAAAGTCAGTTTTAAATTAGTGATAATAAATTTTACGTAAAATTAAGTTGAAATAGCAAAACTAAGTTAAATTGAAGTAAAGAAGAATGTTCGACTCAGTTCTTAGATGTAATTCAAGCTTTTACGAGTGTTTGCCTTTCAGAATGAAGTATACACGTTTAATAGTTACCACAAATATTCGAGTTATCAATTCTATGTTTCAAATATCCAAGTCAATGTTCTAAGTCTAATAAAATATTGTTTGATCCTTCAAAAAGCAAATTATGTCTTCCAATACTTAAAGAGTTGCAAAGCCACATAAAAAGAGAGGAGTTAAATCCCGAAAAGTAGGTTCTTACCATATTGATTTTACGCCCATTTTTAGGTAATTAGTTTTTTGAAAAAAAGAAATCAGCCAGAAAGCCTCGATATCGCTCGATTTTCACCGTCACGGTAGCTTCTCCCATATTTTGAAAAAAGTAGGGACCGATAATGCCACCAGCGTGTAAGCCGGACCAAGCAGTCAATTTATGTGAGGATAGTCTTTGCTCCATATGCGGATTGTTTGCGGATATGTCTATTGACGAAACCTTTTAACCAAAAATGAGCTTAATAACAAAGACCGTAAAATAGAGGAAGTGCTCTACCAATTCCGCAAACAGATTGATTTTAATTTGTTCGAAGTTATTTTCCACAACTTGACAGCGTTGTTGGATTGATGATGGATACATAAAACATACTGAACAGAAATGTCAAAAAAGTTTGACACTCTCAACTAACAAACCATACTTAAAATCCATACAATCTACTCATGTAGTTTAAAACACACTATTCAAACACTTTTCAATAAACAATATATCAGTGTTAATCGTCATTAGAAAGACTTAATATTTTACCATTTTGAAAATCTTATAAGCCATTTAGGTTTTCCTGACACTCGTTTGTATTTTTTCTTAAAATCATTTTGATGTTCTTCTTCTTATTTTTGCCATAGCAATCCCAAATCCAATTTAAACTCCTTTCATACGATATTATTGCTCCTGATAAAGACTGTTTTTGACACTTTGTACGAGATAATTCTTTTCAATGCGAATAACATCAAGTTCCTTCAACCAAGTCGAGTCATTTAGAAACGAAGTTATTTGACTCTAGAAAAGGAAAATTCTAATGAACCCTTATATAAGTTATCCACATATACTCACTTCTTTCTCTAACTCTCTATCTGAAATAAAATTAGATACATCAACATTTTTCAAATAGTATCAAATCAACTTCTTAAACTTATAACGTTGCCCATTAATCCTCGACATCCATTAAAGGTACTCTCCTATAATAATGTGACAACTTATCACATGGATTCCTTTTCCTATCTTCCCAGAGTACCTACCTACATCATGAGAATAGGTATGCGAGTCCTTCGTCACTTCTCTTTTCCAAAGATATGAAACCCCATCGAGAACGAGAGGTCGAGAACATCGAGAACTTGAGGTGAAAAATCTAGCATTAGATATCCTCTCCTGTCCTGTGCCTTCTATCAGTATCTTCCTCAACTCAAAGCTGTACGACATGAAGACCTATACTATTCTTTTTTGTCTTCATCTTCATCATCATCATCACATCAGGCTTCACCATCCATTGAAGTGTGCAATGAAAAATGTTGGTAATTTTGATCGAGCGAAAGTTAAAGGACGCTTAGGAGTATACGACACACATTCCTTTGGACGGACCATCTCGCATCCGTCGTCGTCGTCGGTCGTCGCAGTCGTCTTCACCTCGACTCGTGGTAAGAATGAAAAATCGAATTTAACATTTCGGTTCGTAACATCCTGTCACACTATCAACATACACTCCACACATTTTCACATTTTCTAGGAGTGAAACAAAAGGACTTTCATCTGTAAGATGTTTCAACGTTGATGAAATGGTGTCACATCAGTCATTTAGCTAAGTTCAAGAGTTCAAGAGTGTTATGGTGTTCCTTTTTCTGTTATATGCCTATTGCCTATTATATGGCGAATGGCTTCGTGGAGAGAAAGTACAAGTGACAATTTAGTAATCTGTCACTTACGGAGGAGAGTTTTGGTTAGGTATAGAAATTCGGGACTCCTCCACTAAGTAGCAACATCACGCACTTTGCTCTCACGGTAGGTACGGTCGTGTCGTGACGGTGCGGTGTGGTGTGTCAGAGATTAATGATGGCTGCCGTGGCGCGAGATCGACTCATTTTCCAAATCATCAGTTTAAAAAAGAGAACGCACAACAAAAACTGAAAATAAATACATTTTTATTAATTATTTTGACAGGACTGACGTTCTGGCGGCAGCATTAATCTCAGTGACAATCAACTGACAAATAGCTATTGGGAAAAAATGGAGACTGAGCTGACACTGACAGTGATTCGTTGGAGGAAAATAATTGTAGGCAAGGCAAAGGTATATAGACTTGAGTTGGGTCATTTTTGTTTATTTGTTTATTTTTTTCTTTTGTTCTTTTTCTAAAAGCAGATCAAGGAAATTAATATATGAAGATAACGTAACCTATTCAAGCCATCTGACCTTTTTTTTTTTGTTTTCAAGTAGGTAAGAAAAGTATGTATATCTTTTGGATCTTAAGTTCCGTGCATGCGCGTACCTACCTGCCATGAAGTTGATCCTTTGAAATAATTTTCCAAGAAGCTATAAGTTTTTGTCAAATTGTTATAAATGAAATACATAAATGGAAAGTGTGATAAATGTTCTTTAAATACGGAGGAGCAACGAGCAGGAATGTTTGAATGAGTAAAACTCTTTTATTTTTTTCGAAGAAATATTTAGTTATTTTAATCCTTTTCTCGAGTTGCCGTAAAAGATTCTATTGAAAATCATTTTTTATTAATACAAACAAATTGCTGAAAGTAAGTGATAAAATACCAATAATACTTTTTCCAACAATTTTTTTGTCCTGAATTCGAATTTGAGTTTACGAATTCTCCATCAAGTTTTTTGAAATATTTCTCTTTGAAAAGCTTAAAAAATGCGTCATTTGGTGTTTTTTTTAAGTCTTATATTAAGCAAAATACAATTCTTTAAAACAAATTTTGATAACTTTGCAAAGTAGGTAAAAAATTTGAAAAAGCTTGAATTTCAATGTCTCATAATTTTGAAAAATACGTTTTATAGTCAATTTGTTCGAAATGAATTTCAATACGAATTTCGAGTTTAGCTTTGTATGCGCTCAAAATACAAAAATACGCGTTTTTAACGTAAAGAGTATTTTTAACTTAATTTTTTAAATATAAGTATTTCAAAAACTATGCGACCCACACTGATAACTTCCCATCCCGTCTGTCGATTTGTCTTGCTTAAAAGTTTGTATTTATATTTTTTTGTAGATTTTATTTTTTTATGAAAAAAATGGACTGTTGGATTTTTTTTTTAAATTACTGGATATGGAAAACTATATTTTCTGTGAAAAAAATAAGTTTGAAGCCAATATTTGTAATTTTTGAAAAGCTATTTGAGTCGAAAGTAAATTTTTAACAAGTTTTAGTATTGTTTTTGTTTAGGTTTTTATTTTTTGTAAAAAAAAACTGTCAATTCGATTTTTCTCAAAATTTAATCGAATGTTGAAAACAATATTTCTTATAAGATAAAATTAGTTTAAAGCCAATGTCTCAAGTTTTTGAAAATATATTTACGTCGAAAAACAATTTTTACCAACTTTTATTAATTTTTTTTTAGGTTTTTATTTTTTGTAAAAAAACAACTCAATTCGATTTTTCTCAAAATTTTAACGACTGTTGAAAACAATTTTTCTTATAAGCTAAAATTAGTAAGAAGTAATTATCTCAAATTTTTGCAAAGAGATTTAAGTCGAAAATCAATTTTTACCAACTTTTGTTGATTTTTTTTGGATTTTATTTTTTTGTAAAAAAAACTGTCAATTCGACTTTTTTTCAAAATTTTACTGAATGTTGAAAACAATATTTCTTGAAAGAAAAACGCAATTTAAAGCGAATATCTGAAAGTTTTGAAAAGATATTTGAGTCGAAAATCAATTTTTACCAACTTTTATTAATTTGTTTTTAGGTTTTTATTTTTTGTAAAAAAAACTGTCAATTAGATTTTCCTCAAAATTTTATCAGATGTCAAAAACATTATTCTTCGTTGCACAAAATTGTTTTGGAGATGAAATCATATTTTAGTCGTAAAATTTTCGAGGTGACAATTTTTTTTTCAGTTTTTTTTGATTTAAAAAAAAAAAAAACGTTAATTGGATTTTTTTCCAAAAATATAATTGTTTTGTATCACGTTACAATATATAATATACAATTTAATTCAAGTCTCAAGCGTCATTGGTTCATGAGATATTTAGGTTTAACCAAAATGTTCACCTTTTTTTAAACTGCTATGGTAAAAAAAACAACCCACGCAATTTTCTTGAGAGCCCTTTCTGCATTTTTCTGCCTTATTATCTGGTTCTTGAGCTATGGACGACGAAAAAACAGTCGCGAACGTACGGACGTACGTACACACTCACGCACAGACATCTTTCTAAAAATCTTTTATTTCGACTCTACGGACCTTGAAACGTCGCTCGAGAAATGTCAAAATTTTCAATTCGACAGATCGGACCCATTACAATAACTTCCTATGGGAAGTTAACATTTGTTTGTGAATTAATATTGCCTTATGTATATTTTAAGATTTTAAAATATATTTTGAAAATAAGTTCATCTTAAAAAAAAAATAGAAAATGTCATTTTGTATTTATGATATATTTATATTATGCAAAATTTCTTTTATTCCATTTTTTCCAAGTGTTCTTTGGAACAGTCCTGGTATAATTATTTAGCTTAGATTTATAAAAAATTGATATATTAAATATTTTTGATAACTTTAAAAGTTTTTTCTATTTATGAGCAAATCATAGTAGCTGCTTTCAGGACTCATGTATTCCAATGACATAAAAAGGCGGAAATTTGGGACATTTTGGAGAATATTCATTGGTTAAACCGGGTGTATTTTAAGACTTGGGGTTTTTTACTTTAGCAATACTTTTTTCGGAGTAAATGACAGCTGTCACTTGATTTGTGTTCAGTTTGGTTTGACATTTTACCAATAAAATAAAAGACTTACTCCTTATTGAAATTGTAAATCATGCAAATTTTTTTACCAAAATAATGGCTCGGTTCGCATGACGCAACGAAACTATCAATTTATTGAATGAAACTTTTTGTGAGCTCGTTGTTTCGCGTCGTGGACTGGTGGCGGGCGGGCGTGGCCTCCAGGATCGTGTGATTTAACTTTTGGACTACTTTTTTGGTAAGTTATGTGAAGTCACTTGTCTGCGTAGATAAACTTCAGGCGATTGACGCCTTGAAAGCTAACATGAGCTGCGTTATTGCTGACATACGGCCACAATTGCTAAAAAAATTAGTCGAAAATGTACTGGAATTTATTTGAGCTAGCCGCTGCGGCCGTTTGCCCGAAATCATTTCCAAAACATAATGGTAAAGCTTTATTTTATGTGATAAAGCTAACATTAATATTACGTGATATTCGTGTTCCAAAAACTGATTTGATCTCAGAACAAAAAAGAGGCTGGGATGCGATCCACACTGATAACTTCCCATCCCGTCTGTCGATTTGTCTTGGTTAAAAGGTTTGTAGGTGTTCGTGTTTTTTTTTTTTAAATTTATCAGTTTAACTATTCTAAAACATTTAAAAATAACCAACAATATTTTGCATTATGATGAAATAGCTTGATTTCAAAATCTATTTTGCTTTACGAGATTTTTAGTCGTTAACCAATTTTTATCAATTTTAGTAGCATTTCTTAAAAGTTTGTATTTCTAATATAAAAAAATACAAATTGGATAAATGAAATTAATTTGAAGCCAATATTTTCTATTATTCAGGAGATATCAAGAACCGAACATCAATTTTTACCAATTTTGCGTACTATTTTTTGTAGATTTTAATTTTTTTATGAAAAAACTGACTGTTAGATTTTTATAAAAAAAATGACTGAATGTTGAAAACAATATTTTTTATAAGATAAAATTAGTGTGAAGGTAATATTTTTAATTTTTGAAAAGATAATTGAGTCGAAAATCAATTTTTACCAACTTTTGTTAATTTTTTTTAGGTTTTTAATTTTTTGTAAAAAAAAACTGTCAATTCGATTTTTCTCAAAATGTTACTAAGTGTTGACAACAATATTTAAAAAAAAATGGAATTATTTAAAAGCCAATGTCTTAAAGTTTTGAAAAGTTATTTGAGTCGATAATCAATTGTTACCAACTTTAATTAATTTCTTTTTTAGGGTTTTTTTTTTAATTTTTTGTAAAAAACTCTTAATTCAATTTTTCTCAAAATTTTACTGAATGTTGAAAACAATATTTTTTTTAAGATTAAATAAGTTCGAAGCCATAATCTCAAATTTTTGAAAAGATATTTGAGTCAAAAATCAATTTTTACCAACTTTAAATAATGTTTTTTTTTAGGTTTTTATTTTTTATAAAAAAAAACTGTCAATTCGATTTTTCTCAAAATTTTACCAGATGTCAAAAACGTTATTTTTCGTTGCACAAAATTGTTTTGGTGATAATATCATTTTGTATTCGTAAAATTTTCGAGGTATCAAATTTTTTTTCTGTTTTTTTGATTTATAAAAAACCGTTAATTGGATTTTTTCCAAAAATATACTTGTTTGGTATCATGTTACAATATGTAATATAAAATTCAATTCAAGTCCTTAGCGTTATTGGTTCGTGAGATATTTAGGTTTTACCAAAATGTTCACCTTTTTTTTAAACTGCTATGGTAAAAAAACCACCCACGCAATTTTCTTGAGAGCCCTTTTTGCATCTTTCTGCCTTACTATCTGTATAAGAAAATTTATTTGAAGTCGATATCTCTTCTGGTTCTTGAGCTACTGACGACGAAAAAAACGTCGCGAACGTACAGACGTACGTACACACGCACGCACAGACATCTTGCTAAAAATCTTTTATTTTGACTCTAGGGACCCTGAAACGTCGAGAAATGTCAAAATTTTCAATTCGACAAATCGGACCCATTACAATAACTTCCTATGGGAAGTTAAAAAATAGGCTTCGAACCACGATGGGACAAAACCGTCTATTGAAGCTTTCTCTCCTGAGCACTGAAAGCGATTTACTCCGAGAACTGGATTTCAACGAAATCATCAACGATTTTTCGGCTAAAAAAGCTCGAAAGGGTCCGTTCATTAACCCTAAAACTTAATTTTAGGTAATTCTTTTTTCCGTTTATATTTATATGTATGTATGTGTTTGTTCAATACTAAAGTAATCTACTTGGTTTCACAATAAATTATTTATTGAGAAACTCGAGTGAAAAAAAATGGTTTACTTTATTTTGAAAATAATTTGGGGCGAAGGGGCCTCCGCTCCTTTATTGCCCCGAGGCCTCTGGTCCACTGGACCTCTAAATCCGGCCCTGGAAACAGGTGCAAAATTCATGTGATTAAGACTCAAGTTGTGATTAGAAATACTAACAGGAAGAATTTTGTATTCCCTTGGATTCTTGTGGCATAATTTTCCTTAACACAGATTTCTGTACACTTAAAAAAAGTTGTATTTTTTTTCAATCTCATTTTGAAAATTAGAATCAAAAATTCCGTAATCATTATTTTCAAGGAAAAAGAAAGTAAGGAAAAGAGGTGTCAAACAGCACAAAAAAAATATTTATGGTAATTTTCTTTGTGGTAATAAGAAACTCATCCTTTAATCAATACAAAGCCCAAAGTACTTAAACTTAATGACACTTTCTATCAAGAAACAATTATTACAGCAACTTGAACTTTTAAGAAAATTTTAATGACAACTACCAACGATACAATACCATTAGGAGTTTGAAACTTTGACACTCTAGGTGTGTTATGGTAAAAATTATTGTCAAAATGTCTCTATACGAGCAACACAAGTTAAAAGTGCTTTCTTGCTGATAAGTTATGGCTCTTTAATCTAATTATACGTAATAAGTTATGGTGCCAATTTATATCGCTAATTAATTCTTATGGATTTATTTCAGCTATAAGAACACGCAACATTCAAATTCATGACTGAGTTGACATATATAAAAAAAAGATCGGACCCAATACGTATTCTTGAGCTACACCAACATTGGAATATTTAGTTTCTCTACTAAAATCATCAACTTTCACACTTTATGTTGTGTTCTATTTTTGAGGTAAGTACTTAAAACCACGAAAGCCTGGGTTTTTTAGCTTCGTCAATAAAATACTGTGATCGACCATGTCGAACGCTTTGGTACTGCCAGCAAACAATGCACATGTTAACTTCTTACAATCAAGATGTGAACATATTCTGAGTAACAAAAAAGCAACAAAGCATCCTCAGAAGATTTTCCTGCTTGGAATCCTAATTGGGCATTACTGAAAAACTATTTCTATTTAAAAAATTAACTACTCTTTTTTATGACTTTTTCAAAAATGTCCTAAATGCGTACATTGTGCTGTAAAATATTTAACCAACTGATTACTTGAGCTGGTTTGGTTTTTTCTCAAGCATTCCCAATTCTTAAACTCTTGGCGACAAATTCAAATCATTCTTTAATTAAGAGGCACCCTTTGATAATAAAGAACATTTTAATAATATACAAACAAAAAAGATACATCTTCATAAAATATAATCCAATAAAATCATTGAACATTCATAAAAATCAATTAAAAACTTTAAAAGCCAAAGACCGATATCATAATAGCTTAGTTCCATTTCCGGGAAACATTTATGTAGATTACTCATCAAAGCATCAGTGAGAGGCAATTTTATTCAACAAAAAATATAAAACTCTGATAAAATGAAGCTAGTTAAATAAAAAAATGTCATTCATCAGCTTAGTATTCACAATTTGTGTTCAATCTACCATCATCATAGTTGTCCGCTGCTGCCCCATGGCAAGGCCAGTTCCAAATCCACATAAATTCAACTCCTATCCATAGTATGGCACATCACTCTCTTTAAAAAACAAAAACGAAAAAAAAAACTACCTTCCAGCTTTTAGGTTCAGATACATTCTCATAAATGTACACCAAATGACAAATTTTATCTCTGATTTTTGCATTTGACGTGCGGTTGCTGCTGCCGGTTGGACGGGCCGAACGGTGCGGTCCATCACAATCACCAACCCAAAGCAGCCAACGAGACGCGCACTTTCTATCGAATCCAGAAATATATACCCGACCTCGAGCCACCGCACTGTCCAATAATAATAATTTATGCAAATGTCAAAATGAAAACCATAATTAACGATACATAATAGAAATTAAAGAGACACACAAAAACAAACAGGCCTTAAATTCTGGGATATCATAATGTTGAGGAAAAATTGGATTAGCATTCCCGTTCCCGGTTAGTCCGGTCGGTCGGTGATTTGGTTGACTTTTTGGGCTGACGATTTACGACCTCAGGTCCACCTTTATCTCGCGTACAACGATCGGACAAGCATTTGACAGAATTCCATATGTAAATCGAACAAACCTCGAGTGGCTGTCAGTTTTGTATTTCAATGTAACAATGTTCCGTTTTTGGTCTGTTCTAAATTCTGACTTTTATGGATATCTATCTCTTTGAGGGGGCAAAATGTAAATGACGTTCCTGACGATATGGCAGCTCCTCCATGCGCGAAGCAATGATTTAGGACTAATTAAGTTGTTTTATCGTTTATTATTGAATTTGACAATTCCATGGAGTGGCCTGTACGGCCACATGGGACGGAAATAAATTATCCCTCGTAATTAGATGATGGGGCGATCGCGTTTTTCAAAGTGAATGTTTTTAGTTTTTTGTTTATCTGAGTCTCTGTTTCCCTCCTGTTTGTTTTTGTCTTCTACCACTTCATTATCCGGTGACAGCAATTTATCTTCGAATTCAAGCCAAACAACGTCCGACGACGAACGATGACGCCAAAAATGGAACGATCTAGGGCAAAGTTGACTTTTTCTTAAAATGGGAACAAAATAGACTATGACGACGACGACGCGACGCGACGACGAAGACGGAACGGGACAGAAGTTCTGAAAAGTTGGAGTAATTGGGCGTGTTCAGTGGAGAGATTTTGTTAATCTCAATTAAGGGTGCGTGCAAACGAACGAAAAAAATGTATCCTCGATCACGTCGTTGTTCGTCGTCGCGTCGAGTGATCTTTTCGTGGGCGGAATGTTTTTGAAACGCATAAATTAGGTGCGAGATCTTGAGAGACGTTTTTTCCCTAAAAGAAACTCCAGAGTGATGTCGTGGGTGTGTTGAGTTATCTTATTTTTATTTGTTTTATGGGGGAGAAGATGTATTGTCTGGGAATCATCTGTTGATGCTCGTAATCATATGTTCCTACTAAATGCAGCGCATGTATTTACTTACGTCCGGTTCTATGGAAAATTGATTAACGCAAAGATTCTCGCAGTGCGAATGTGAAGGATTGGCTTGATACTTCTCTTTTTTTCGCGATTAGACCGCAATGACATCAGCAAGAAGAAGCTACGCATAAAACGACGATCGTACTCGTAAAGGTACCTCTGCGTTTGATGACTTATAAGGTCATATATGAATAGACACGGGTCGTTTGCTGACTTTGGGCGCGAACATCGTACATCGTATACATTGCGGCAAATGATTAATGGTCTTAACTAACGCACTTAACATGAACGCGAGTTTAATCGCGAAACCACTTCTGATTTTGCAATTTACACTGTGGCTTGAAAGTTTGGGATCATTTGAAGAATGTAAATGATTTTAAAAGAAAATATATTTCGAAAAAATGAAAATCAGAAAAACGCCGTTTTTTCTTAAAATCAGAGAATCTGTATTTTTATAAACCAATTTCTAGCGGAGAATGTACAATTTTCAGTTGCGAAGATAATAAAGAAAGAAACAAAATGAGAATTTTGCGAAAGAATGACATTGCGAAATAATGCAACGCAAAACAAGAGTAAATGAAAATATTAACATTGCGAAATGAGAATTTCCACACAAAATTTGTTACTTGCGAAACTATCAAATCACGACAGAAAAATTGAGAAATGTAGAACATAAGGGAAAATAATGACTAATGAAATTTGAGACGAAAATATGAACATACAAAACAAAGATTTTGCTAATAACCAACATCGCAAATTGATTGAATTAAGCCACAAAAAAAGTTATTGTAAAGTTAAATGTAAGGTTATTTAATGCGAAATAATAACATTTGAACAAATTGAATTCAAAATTATGAAAAGCGATATATGATGCGAACTAAATCCATGTGAGATGAAACTTTTTATTTGAAACACACAGCTTCAGCATTTTTTGATACAACAGCATTACGAAATAGATTTTGCGAAATAGAGAACACAGTTACCCTGGGCAGTATGTGCTAAATAAAGAAAATTAAGGAATAATGAAATGCGAGATGATTTCAATATGAAAGTACATAATAAGGATTTTGCTAAAAATACAATATTGCAAATATAAAATTTGGCAAACATAATTAAATCTGAAATTATTGAATTGCGATATAATAAGTCAGAAATGAGGAAGATCGTGATTCTAAGGATTTAAGAAATAATAAGGCTTCCCTGTTTGTGTTACATTAAAACAAAAAATTGGTAGACTTAACAAAAATTAAAAGAATATAAAAATAGTGAATGCGAAATGAAAAAAAATTAAACAAATAGAATGTGAAATTTTGCAAATCGATTTGATACTCGAACTAGTGTGAAAGAAACAACATGAGTAATTTTGAAACAACAGCATTGGGAAATAAAATTTGACAAAGAAAATCGCTACGCATGCAAAATTGCGAAACAAACAATATCGTTACTCAGGAAAATTTTAAAATTAACAATCAAAAAAATGCAGTTTGAAAATTTCCATATAAAAATAGTCAATAACCATTTTGCTGAGAAACGAAAGTGCGAATGTTAAATTTGGCGAACAAAAATAGTTAAATAATCAAATGCAAAATTCTTAAATTGTTAGATTGCGAAATCTAGGGGATTGTTATTCAGTAAATTTATACCGCAAAAATGGTTCCCTATTTTTATTAAAAAAAAAACCACGTAACTCTCTAACAAATGTGAAATTATTGAATTTTCTAGATATCGAAGCAAAATGGAGAAGATAGTAGTTCAGGAAATTTACGGCGCAGAAAAATTAAAAAATGTAAGACTATCTTATGCGAAATATAAATTTTAAGAAGTAATGAAAACCGATTTTTCATGCTGACTAATGCGACGCGAGATTAAATGTTCAATGCATGAAATATATAAACAGTTATTTGCAAAATTAAAGGATTACAAGGCATAGAATTATGACGCGAACCGTAAATGCGAGATGGAAATTATTTGCACACGAACAATAAAAAATAAAAAAAACTTCGCAAGTTTAAAATTCGAGAAAATAAAATAAATAATAAAATGCGAAATGATTCAATTGCAAGAAAGTAAAATTTCAAGAAAATGAGAAACTATGAAAAGTGAATTGTGATGCAAACTAATGTTTTGCGAGATTACATTTTCAAAACATAATCAGTTTTCAAAGCAACAGTATTGCGAAACAGGTATTTGCCTGTTTGAAATGAAAAAATATCGGTTTTTAGGATGTTAAAGGCGTATGTATAAAGTAAAATAAAGCTGATTAAGCACATTTGAAGTATTATGAAGCGAACCAATGGAAATGCAAAATAACAAAATTGCAACATGAAAAATAAAAAATGCTAAAAAAAATAATGTTAATTTAAAATTTTCCAAATAAGTGTAGTTATAAAATTAAACGTAAAATGCAAAATAATATTGCAAAGCGAAAAAGATCGTGATTCTGGGGATGTTCGTCACAAAAAAGTTGTACAGGTTGTGTTTTAGTAAACAAACGAATTGATATTTAGAAAACCTTTAATTATTTAATGCGAAATAATAAAATTTAAGGAAACAGAATGCGAAAAAAAGGTTCACTCTTATTCACCTTAGGTCATTTAATCTCTCAAAATTAACCTCATGATCTTTGTGCCCGCATAATTGGTAGTAACCTAAAACAAACAGTTTAAACATAACACAGTTAAGCCTCACCGAAAAAAAAACGTTGGTGATATCAATCAATATTCTTGGTTAATTTGGCGTCAACCAAGAATCATTCTTGATTTCACTATGATCGCGTGATTAATTCTTTTATCAAAACTTTACAATGAACGGTGTTGATTTCGTATTCAATGTATCACCCCTAATAGTTTTTTGACAATATTTGTGTTACACTGAGTATTTTTGTACTCAAACGATCACGGCTGTTGTACTTCTGAAAAATTATTTTTGAGTATGACCATGATGAATAAACAACTTTTGTGGTAGTTTAACCGTGTACGTTGTTGAATGAATATGTTTATTTAGAAACACGTTCATAGTCAAATGACAATATTCAGGCTTAAACTATAATGTTTCCGTTATTCCTTAACTACGTTTATTGTACACCTACTACAACTGTTATTGCTTAACAATGCTTATTTCATTGTCAAATGACAATGTTCAGGCTTAAACTATAATGTTTCCGTTATTCTTTAACTATGTTAATTGTTCACCTACTACAACTGTGATTGCTTCACAATGCTTATTTCATTGTCAAACGACAATGTTTAGGCTTAAACTATAATGTTTCCTACTACAACTGTGATTGCTTAACAACGCTTATTTCGTTGTCAAATGACAATGTTCAGGCTTAAACTATAATGTTTCCATTATTCTTTAACTACGTTCCACTATTATAACTGTGATTGCTTGACAACGCTTTATCTTTAGTAGTTTTTTGGTTTTATACTTACTTTAAAATCTGTGAACTCTAAAAAGGTAAAATAAAAAGTTGATTTTAATTTAATTTAACTGTTTTTTATTGTTTTTTTTTCTTAGAGTTTAATTTTTAACACTGTTTTTGAAGAATAACTTACAAAATAAACAACTATTCAAAAAAACTTTAAAATTATAAAATTTTTACCGCTAGGGTTTGAAAGTAAGGACACAGGAGGCCCATCAAATTCATTAATAATATATAATATAATAATAATAAGCCAAAACATTGATAATCATCTGTTTGTTTAAAGTAATGTATTGTTTTATAGTGACATATAAGCTTTTTTACATCAGTTAATTGAATTAAACATAAATGACATTTAAACATGTTATTTTTTTAAAGATTCTAGAAGGATAAGAACATCAGGCGATACTCTGTCTGAGGTTTCAATTTCAAAAAAAAATGTTTGTACAAAAAGCCAAACAGATTTACATTCAAGTGGATATTTGAGATTAAGAGTGAAAAAAATGTTAAAACAAGTATATCTAACGCTGGCAAAAAGTTTTGAAATTTATATTTAATTTCATTAAAATAAACTATATAAGTGTTATCAAACCTACATTGAATAATAAATGGCTGTAAGTTTTGCCCTTGTTGTCTCACCTTTGTAGCAATTTTGTCGATGGTGGGGTTGAAATCATTTACTTCCCCCACTTCAACCACCAATGACTGCTGGGAGTCCTTTATAGTGGGCTTCACAAATTTTTTTTTCTTAACTTCGCTTGAAACCGCTGCTTGTCGGGTTGTTGGCGGCAGGATGGCGTGGAGCAGGTTGATAATTAAAATATCTTCTGGATCTGAAAAAAATCAAAATTAAAATTAATATGTTACTCTTGGCTTTCGTAAAACAAATACGTATCTAAAAAATAGCAAAAAATACTAAAAAGATGAAATAAATATTTGGTGATTTCAAATTATCCAAAAGATAGAACGATGCCTTTCTCGCTTTAAAGGCCATAAAATCATTCAAATCGACTACAATTATGCCACTGCCTTAACCTTCCGATAAAAACTGTTTTTTTTTTTAACCCCTTTTGTTGTGTATGTATATTTAAATGCATTCATATCGGAAGGTTAATTATACCCGGCTTAAAAATAGATTGAAAATGTATTTAATATCCATACATATACTCATATCTACATAATGTTAAAAATAAAATCTATTTTTTACAAACCTCTTACGAAATTTTTCTTGTTTAACTGACAAAGAAGGTCGTGGCAGTTTTTATCTTTAATCTTGTCATTAAAAACTGGTAGAATTGCTGATTTAAAACTGTCCCATTTTTCAATAAGAAGACTTTGTTTTCCCGGAAATAAAATTTCGAAATCAATATTGATCTAGAATTATAAAGCAAATGAATATGGGAAAAAAAGATGAGGCAATTATTCATTTTTATAAATTTGTGACAATTTAAGAAATTTTCAGAAATTTTCAAGTTATTGAATTATCGTTATCTTTTAGGAATACCATTTTGACATCTTAGTTACGGTCAGAGTATCTGAAACATATCAAACAATCTTATATTGAAATCGATTGACGAGATGATAAAGATGATGTTAAGTGAAACAAATTATTGACGATATCGCTTTGAAAAATACGGACTCAAGACTATCTTAAAAAAGCTATGTACTTAAAAACGAAATATTTACCAGTGTTACTCCAGCCGAGTGCTTGAGCAAAGGCCAAATATTTAAAATGTCAATTTTGTTTCTTTATATCCAGTTGTCTCGCTTTATGATTTTAATGTTAAAACTTAGATTTCTGTGTAATCAGCGCTACTCTACGAAGCTTAATTTCCGATTCAGGCTTTCCGTTTTTGGTAAGAAAGAGTTAAACAAAACAAGCTTTTTTTAATATTTAGTGAAAGAAACAATAATTTGCTGGAAAGAGTTAAATGCCTTTATTTACACCACCGTCCTTGCAACTTATAAAACTTAAATAGTAACAAAGTGTCGTACTATAACGAAATATTTATTTTTCACCAGAATGGCTACTTCCGTTAGTGAATACAAAATAAATAAGGAATCGTTAGGAAAGAATTTTATTTGTATAACCAAGATAACTGGAAATATACATTTCCACTTACGGTAGGACAAATCTTAGACAATGAGAAAATTAGCTTAAAAGATATTGATGAGGAATATCTAGTATTCCATGAAAGCAAAGCGCTAAGTAAGAACTTATTTTTGAAGTTTTTAGAAGAAGAGGAAACATTTGTGGAATAGTACCTGCAGCCCACTATGGGTTGTCCCAAAAAAAAACAGATATTGATGGAAAACCTAAATGGGGAATGGTGATAGACTTTAGGAAGTTAAACGATATTACCATTTCTGATTCTTATCCGATTCCAAATATAACCGATATTTCAGATCAACTTGGTGTTGCAAAATACTTCACAACATTGGATCTAAAATCAGGGATTTCATCAAATTCCCAAAAAAAAACAGATATTGATGGAAAACCTAAATGGGGAATGGTGATAGACTTTAGGAAGTTAAACGATATTACCATTTCTGATTCTTATCCGATTCCAAATATAACCGAAATTTCAGATCAACTTGGTGTTGCAAAATACTTCACAACATTGGATCTAAAATCAGGGATTTCATCAAATACTCCCAAGTGATGAAAGTATTGAAAAACGGGTTTCTCAACACCTTATGGCCACTTCGAATATACATAAATGCCATTTGGACTTGAAAATACTCCTTCATGTGTCCATTTGAATATTATGAACATGTATTAACTTTCGAAAACAAAGATGTACATATATCGTCCCGCACCAATGGATTTTTGTTATAATGTAAAATTGAATGATTTAGATGTCGAAAATGTAAAGTTGCCTAAAATAAAGCTTAAAGGCTTAACCGAATCACAAGACTTAACTGTTGAAATAAGAAATGAAGAAAACTTAAGGAAATACTACCTTATATTCAAGGCGCAATGTTTGGTGTAATTGGGACGATTGCTTTAATTACTATAAAATGTTCTTTTATTTTCTTTTTCTTTTGCGTAATTGTTTAAATAAAAAGACTAAACAAAGTGTTGTAGAAAGAGAAAGGATAGTACATTATCATAATTGTAATAAAAGAAAAACTGTGCTAAGATCTAATTCCAATGTATTTAAAATAAATGATTTTGATATTGAAAAAAATTAATTTGTCAAGAAAAATATAATTTTCATTTTTTAAGAAGGGAGGTGTTATGAATGAAATGAAACTAAAAATGAATGATTAAAATTTCTGACTTCCCCTTTTTCTACATTTTTTTTGTTAATATAATTGTTATGTCCAAACACCAACTGACGACGACCTCTTTCAAGTTCTTATTTGGAACACTAGATATTATTAAAGATGCTAATCAGAATGAGGAAGTAATTATAATTACTATTTTGAAATCTTTTATAATATTTTTGAAAATAAATATTTATTCGCATTAAGTGCTGAAACAAAATACGAATGTAATTGTTCTGAAAAATAAAATACTTTGAAACCTAAGAGACTAGTATTGAAAATTATGAACATGTATTAACTTTCGAATACAAAGATGTATATCGTCCCGCACCAATGGATTTTTGTTATAATATAAAATTGAATGATTTAGATGTCGAAAATGTAAAGTTGCCTAAAATAAAGCTTAAAGGCTTAACCGAATTACAAGACTTAACTGTTGAAATTAGAAATCAAGAAAACTTAAGGAAATACTACCTCATATTCAAGGCGCAATGTTTGGTGTAATTGGAACGATTGCTTTAATAACTATAAAATTTACTTTTAAAATTTAATTTTAATTGGAACGATTGCTTTAATAACTATAAAATTTACTTTTATTTTCTTTTTCTTTTGCGTATTTGTTTCAATTAAAAGATTAAACAAAAAGTTGTAGAAAGAGAAAGGATAGTACATTATCATAATTGTAATAAAAGAAAAACTGTGCTAAGATCTAATTCCAATGTATTTAAAATAAATGATTTTGATATTGAAAAAAATTAATTTGTCAAGAAAAATATAATTTTCATTTTTTAAGAAGGGAGGTGTTATGAATGAAATGAAACTAAAAATGAATGATTACAATTTCTGACTTCCCCTTTTTCTACATTTTTTTTGTTAATATAATTGTTATGTCCAAACACCAACTGACGACGACCTCTTTCAAGTTCTTATTTGGAACACTAGATATTATTAAAGATGCTAATCAGAATGAGGAAGTAATTATAATTACTATTTTGAAATCTTTTATAAGATTTTTGAAAATAAATATTTATTCGCATTAAGTGCTGAAACAAAATACGAATGTAATTGTTCTGAAAAATAAAATACTTTGAAACCTAAGAGATTAGTATTGAAAATTATGAACATGTATTAACTTTCGAAAACAAAGATGTATATCGTCCCGCACCAATGGATTTTTGTTATAATATAAAATTGAATGATTTAGATGTCGAAAATGTAAAGTTGCCTAAAATAAAGCTTAAAGGCTTAACCGAATTACAAGACTTAACTGTTGAAATTAGAAATCAAGAAAACTTAAGGAAATACTACCTCATATTCAAGGCGCAATGTTTGGTGTAATTGGAACGATTGCTTTAATTACTATAAAATTTACTTTTATTTTCTTTTTCTTTTGCGTATTTGTTTCAATTAAAAGATTAAACAAAGTGTTGTAGAAAGAGAAAGGATAGTACATTATCATAATTGTAATAAAAGAAAAACTGTACTAAGATCTAATTCCAATGTATTTAAAATAAATGATTTTGATATTGAAAAAAATTAATTTGTCAAGAAAAATATAATTTTCATTTTTTAAGAAGGGAGGTGTTATGAATGAAATGAAACTAAAAATTAATGATTACAATTTCTGACTTACCCTTTTTCCACTTTTTTTGGTTTAATTTGTATTCTGTTCGTTGACTTTCACTTTAATTTGTAATGTCCAAAACAAAACTGGAACTGACGACGACGAGCCAATGATGAAATTTTAACACTGGAAAAACAATTGGATTTTTGTTATAATGTAAAATTTAATGATTTAGATGTCGAAAATGTAAAGTTGCCTAAGATAAAACTTAAAAGCTTAACCGAATTACAAGACTTAACAGTTGAAATTAGAAATCAAGAAAACTTAAGGAAATACTACCTCATATTCAAGGCGCAATGTTTGGTGTAATTGGAACGATTGCTTTAATAACTATAAAATTTACTTTTAAAATTTAATTTTAATTGGAACGATTGCTTTAATAACTATAAAATTTACTTTTATTTTCTTTTTCTTTTGCGTATTTGTTTCAATTAAAAGATTAAACAAAGTGTTGTAGAAAGAGAAAGGATAGTACATTATCATAATTATGATAAAAGAAAAACTGTGCTAAAATCCAATTCCAATATATTTAAAATAAATGATTTTGATATTGAAAAAATTAATTTGTCAAGAAAAATATAATTTTCATTTTTTAAGAAGGGAGGTGTTATGTATGAAATGAAACTAAAAATTACTGAGTACAATTTCTGACTTACCCTTTTTCCACTTTTTTTGGTTTAATTTGTATTCTGTTCGTTGACTTTCACTTTAATTTGTAATGTCCAAAACAAAACTGGAACTGACGACGACGACGACGACGAGCCAATGATGAAATTTTAACACTGGAAAAACAATTGGATTTTTGTTATAATGTAAAATTGAATGATTTAGATGTCGAAAATGTAAAGTTGCCTAAAATAAAACTTAAAGGCTTAAGGTTTTATGAATGAAATGAAACTAAAAATTAATGATTACAATTTCTGACTTACCCTTTTTCCACTTTTTTTTAAATGAGGAAGTAATTATGATCAGATCACTATTTTCAAATCGTTTATAAGGTTTCTGAAAATAAATATTTATTCGCGTTAAGACATGAAATAAAACACAAATAATATATAATAATGTAATAAAATTACCAAATAATGAAACAAATTTTCGACTTACCCTTTTCCACTTTTTTTGGTTTAATTTGTATTCTGTTCGTTGACTTTCACTTTAATTTGTATTGTCCAAAACCCAACTGGAACTGACGACGACGACGACGACGAGCCAATGCTGAAATTTTAACACTGGAAAAATAATTGCGTTGTATATGAAGCGCGTCCTAATGATCACGTACGTTGTTAACCATACTGGAATCATTCTCAATTGTAACAATGTTAGTGATGGAAGTATTATATTCGTGTTCACTGCGTTCACTGCACTATTATGGAAGTATTAAGCTACTCTTACACTTCAACAAATAATTTAATGACAACAAATCAGATTCTCATTTAGAAAATGAGAATTACAAAGTTCATTAAAATATTGTCAAGATTTCTTATAAGGTTGGAGGAAAAGGGAATCAATGCGATGGACTGTGTTTTTTCATAAATATTATGCATTTGTTTTTTTCCAATTTCCAAATACCTATACAAATATTGTATGATTGCTTTTAGGCTACATCAGTTTTTAAAGTGAGTTCTCTTCTCTCTTTTTGGTTGTAGACGGGTTCAAACAATGCGGTTTTTAATGGCATGAACAAATCTTTAGATATTCCTTACTCAATTTGTGTGTACAACAATAAGACAAAAACGTTTTGATTTTTAGTTCCCTTTCACACTAGGAAAATAATGGCCCAGCAAATTATTTTAGATTATTTAAATTGTTTTGTTAACATACACAGTCAAGCTACTTCATTCAAAAGAAAAATAAAGAAAATTTTTTAAAAAAGCTAAAAAAGTCGTCATAAAATATGTTAAACTTATAAACAAAATTTCTGCTTTGATATATACCTATCTTTTAATATCAACCCAAATAATTTTGAGAATTTTGGTACAGGATTCAATTTTTGCTTGTGAAATAAACATAACCCTGAGGCTCCACAAGAGTAAAATCCAATCCAACTTCTCTTCCACAATCCAGTGTTTTTTTTTACTGGGCATATTATGTCTTGCCATGAGCAACCTCAAATGTCACATTTGACACAACGGTTAATCTGTTCTTTACTTTTTTGTCGATAGTTGTGGTTTTTTAAAAATTTAAATTTAAAAAAAGTTCAAACAATTTTTAGATGGAAATTTTTTGAAATAATTTTTTGAATTTAATAGAGTTTACGGAATCAGTTAGCAGACATAAATTAAAACTCCGAACCGTTTGAACCATCCAAGTGAAGAGAGTAGTTATGAAATGACGGTGGGTTGTATGTAACACTTTTAAGAATTTTGTATGATTTTCTCTCGAAATTCTTGGAAGTGTTACATACAAACCACTGTCATTTCAAAACTACTCTCTTGATTGGGATGGTTCAAACGGTTCTGAGTTCTAATTTATGTCACCTAAGTGTTTCTTAAAACCATTTTCAATTTAAAGAATGATTTCAAAAAATTCCCATGTAAAAGTGTTTATAAAATTTTTTGATTCTCAAAAAAAAAGTTCGAACAATTTTTAGATGGAAATTTTTTGAAATAATTTTTTGAATTTAATAGAGTTTACGGAATCAGTTAGCAGACATAAATTAAAACTCCGAACCGTTTGAACCATCCAAGTGAAGAGAGTAGTTATGAAATGACGGTGGGTTGTATGTAACACTTTTAAGAATTTTGTATGATTTTCTCTCGAAATTCTTGGAAGTGTTACATACAAACCACTGTCATTTCAAAACTACTCTCTTGATTGGGATGGTTCAAACGGTTCTGAGTTTTAATTTATGTCACCTAAGTGTTTCTTAAAACCATTTTCAATTTAAAGAATGATTTCAAAAAATTCCCATGTAAAAGTGTTTATAAAATTTTTTGATTCTCAAAAAAAAAGTTCGAACAATTTTTAGATGGAAATTTTTTGAAATAATTTTTTGAATTTAATAGAGTTTACGGAATCAGTTACCAGACATAAATTAAAAAATGAAATGACGGTGGGTTGTATGTAAAACTTTTTAGAATTTTGTATGATTTTCTCTCGAAATTCTTTGAAGTGTTACATACAAACCACTGTCATTTCAAAACTACTCTCTTGATTGGGATGGTTCAAACGGTTCTGAGTTCTAATTTATGTCACCTAAGTGTTTCTTAAAACCATTTTCAATTTAAAGAATGATTTCAAAAAATTCCCATGTAAAAGAATTTATAAAATTTTTTGATTCTCAAAAAAAAAGTTCGAACAATTTTTAGATGGAAATTTTTTGAAATAATTTTTTGAATTTAATAGAGTTTAAGGAATCAGTTAGCAGACATAAATTAAAACTCCGAACCGTTTGAACCATCCCCATGAAGAGAGTAGTTATGAAATGATGGTGGGTTGAATGTAACACTTTTAAGAATTTTGTATGATTTTCTCTCGAAATTCTTGGAAGTGTTACATACAAACCACTGTCATTTCAAAACTACTCTCTTCATGGGAATGGTTCAGACGGTTCTGAGTTTTAATTTATGTCACCTAAGTGTTTCTTACAACCATTTTCAATTTAAAGAATGATTTCAAAAAATTCCCATGTAAAAGTATTTGTAACATTTTTTGATTCTCAAAAAAAAAGTTCAAACAATTTTTAGATGGAAATTTTTTGAAATAATTTTTTGAGGTACCTAATGTCCGTTTTGAAATATGAAGGATAGCACGAATTAATTAAAAAATAATCACATTTTTAAAGCAAATTATGATATTTTAATGCACTGTAAGTGTCTGGTTACAATGATTAAACAAGAATTAATTTTCAAAAGAAAGAGAATGATTTCTAGAAATAAAAAAAGGAACAGAAAAAACCTATTTTCTTAAAATTATCCTGTACCTTTTGAGAACTAGTTCTTTTTTACGTATATAAAACCAGCCTCTCAAGTATTAAATATATTAATTTTTTTTTATAAATGAAATAAAATATTCGATATTTTTTGACTTAGTTCATACAGGGCCTAAAAACATTTTAAAATCTAAAACATTTCCAGAATATTCTTCCCCAAACACTTACTACCGAACTTTTCACAGTGGAATGAGCAATACACAAAAAATAATGCCGTTATCTATGAAGCGCGTCCTAATGAACACGTACGTTGTTAACCATACTAGAATCATTCTCAATTGTAACAATGTTAGTGATGGAAGTATTATATTCGTGTTCACTGCACTATTATGGAAGTATTAAGCTACTTTTACACTTCAACAAATAATTTAATGACAACAAATCAGATTCTCATTTAGAAAATGAGAATTACAAAGTTCATTAAAATATTGTCAAGATTTCTTATAAGGTTGGAGGAAAAGGGAATCAATGCGATGGACTGTGTTTTTTCATAAATATTATGCATTTGTTTTTTTTCCAATTTCCAAATACCTATACAAATATTGTATGATTGCTTTTAGGCTACATCAGTTTTTAAAGTGAGTTCTCTTCTCTCTTTTTGGTTGTAGACGGGTTCAAACAATGCGGTTTTTAATGGCATGAACAAATCTTTAGATATTCCTTACTCAATTTGTGTGTACAACAATAAGACAAAAACGTTTTGATTTTTAGTTCCCTTTCACACTAGGAAAATAATGGCCCAGCAAATTATTTTAGATTATTTAAATTTTTTTGTTAACATACACAGTCAAGCTACTTCATTCAAAATAAAAATAAAGAAAATTTTTTAAAAAAGCTAAAAAAAGTCGTCATAAAATATGTTAAACTTATAAACAAAATTTCTGCTTTAATATATACCTATCTTTTAATATCAACCCAAATAATTTTGAGAATTTTGGTACAGGATTCAATTGTTTGCTTGTGAAATCAACATAAAGTAAATAATGTAGGTAATGGCAGTGCATGAGTATGACACTGATCATGGTTACAATTTCATAGGTACCTAATGTCCGTTTTGAAATATGAAGGATAGCACGAATTAATTTAAAAATAATCACATTTTTAAAGCAAATTATGATATTTTAATGCACTGTAAGTGTCTGGTTACAATGATTAAACAAGAATTAATTTTCAAAAGAAAGAGAATGATTTCTAGAAAGAAAAAAAGGAACAGAAAAAATCTATTTTCTTAAAATTATCCTGTCTCTTTTGAGAACTAGTTCTTTTTTACGTATATAAAACCAGCCTCTCAAGTATTACATATATTAATTTTTTTTATAAATGAAATAAAATATTCGATATTTTTTGACTTAGTTCATACAGGGCCTCAAAACATTTTAAAATCTAAAACATTTCCAGAATATTCTTCCCCAAACACATACTACCGAACTTTTCACAGTGGAATGAGCAATACACAAAAAATAATGCCGTTATCTATGAAGCGCGTCCTAATGAACACGTACGTTGTTAACCATACTAGAATCATTCTCAATTGTAACAATGTTAGTGATGGAAGTATTATATTCGTGTTCACTGCACTATTATGGAAGTATTAAGCTACTTTTACACTTCAACAAATAATTTAATGACAACAAATCAGATTCTCATTTAGAAAATGAGAGTTACAAAGTTTATTAAAATATTATCAATATTTTTACGAGGTGCAAGAAATTTTCAATTTTTAAGATGAGTTCTTTTGACTTCTTTTTAGTTTCAAAGACGCTTTTAAACAATGCGGTTTTTACAGGATAAATATCCATATTATTTAATTAACTTATGTGTACAACAATAAACAAAAATTCTTAAATTTGGTTTTGATTTTCAGCCCCCTATTAGAGGCTTTTCCATAATGTTTCTTTGTTTTAAATATTACTTCCGATAATATGTTTTTTTTTTATTGAAATTTGTATCTTAAAAATACTATAAAAAATGCATTGAAACTCTGGCTGCCGTTTCGGAGAAAATAAAGTTTTCAAAAACCATTTTTTTAACTATCATATGTTCCTTAATTTTAATTTTAAGGAATATTTTTTTAATTGAAACATGAACACTGTGGCGCTCAAATTATCTTCATGTCAATGGATTGTAATGTAAATTTGCCTTCTGAACACTACCTAAAAACTAGTAATTTGAAATGAAGGCACTTGTCATCTTGTCAAGTTAAGTTATTTGTATTATGTTTGAACTTTGTCTGAAAAGACACGTACCGCGCAGAAGTTTTAATTGAATATAACTTTATTTATTTTAAACATCATATTTTATTTTAAACTACATATTTGTGATGTCTGTGGCTGGATAAACACCGATCGTGAGAGCTTTCGCAATTAGACTTTCACAAAATAATTTATTTAAAATGTGAATTTTCATTTATCTAACAGACCAATTTTTCTAGGAATAAACTCATTTAATGTGTATGATGTGACTATTGTGTGGAATTTATTATCTAACAGATTTCAGCATAGCTAGAAAAAATATGGGATCGTTTGTATGAGTTTCTAGCTTAGGGACTACTAAAAGATATGATTTTTAAGGACTTGATTGAGAATCTGGTTGAAAATTGTGATTTCGCCACCCTATACGAGCATCGGATGCAGAACGGTTCCAAAGATATTTGTCTTTTGCTGCGAACTTTATAAACATTTATATCAGAGTCCCTTATGATGCCTGAGTTAAACTCAAATTAATAAAATAAAAAAAACGAGGGCAAAAATGATTGTATTTATTTAATTTTGTTTTTCCTATGTACAACTAGTTGCTCTGATTCTGTCGATCTTGTTCCATTTGAAATGCCATTTCAATTTAAGCATATGATGTTCGCATTGCTGTATCAATATAAACCATGAGTTATTCTTTTAGTATAACATGGGCTTGTTTGTACCCTTCGTTGATGTAAAATTCAGGAGTGAAATCGCGTAAGGCGATAGTTGATTCACTATTTTGATAATCAGAAAGATTTCCTTCAAAGTGATTTCCTTTGCTTGTTCGGTTGTTTCTGTGATTTACAGACAAGAAACAAGTAAAAGAGTTCTGACCGTGTATACCTAACTAATGTAAGTATATATTTTTTATTTTTTTATATAATACTTAAAAATATAAAACGATACCAAGTCTGCTTGGTTAATCTAAACATGAAACCTTGGTTGTTGCAACAGAAACGTACCATTTCAATTTTACTTTTGCTTATTTTAAATGAACTATGAATGTGATTGAGTAATTATTTTTACGATACTTAAAAAGCGCAAATATCAACCACGCTGCTTTGTTGATTTATTATTAAACCTTGCTTCTTCAAATACGTTTGTGATTGAATTTTCATTTATTGAAATAGTATTCAAAATAAACTATAAAAGTGATCGATGAACTAATGTTGATGGTATCTAAAGGCAAAAAAATATCAACAACGTCTAGTTTGTTGATTTAAACATGAAAAGCCTTGGTTGAATCATCACAGACGTACTCAATTTCACAATTTTTGAAGATTTTTGTTGCTTACGACGTGCATAGTTAAGCAACAATGAAATCAACAATTAAATTATCGTTTTACATTTAAATCATGTTTGAATCAGCTATGAATGTGATTGATATCACTATTTTTATGATACTTAGCAAGAATAAAAATCAACAATGCTCGATTAGTTGATTCGATCACGACGCCTTAGTTGATTCGACTACAAACGTAGTGATTTTCACAATTTTGTCTGCATTGTCAACCAACAATGAAACATATTTGAATCAACCAAGCTTTTTTCTTTCGGTGTATATTTTAATCCAAGCCCTTAAAATGTCGAGGCCACAAGTAAGACCTTCCACCCCCAATATTTAACTTGGGGCAATTATATGAGAGTGCGATTATTCAAGGAACATAACTATTTTTCATTCAAAAACCAAGACCGCAATTTTCAAAGCACTTAGAAAAAAGAAAAACCTCATTCCAATTTTCTGAAGGACTTAACGCACATACTGTTTATCGTTTGCACGACTCAACCTAAGCCCCAAACAACGTCATCGGCCATCGTGATAATCTCTGTGAAGATTTCTTCGCTTTGACTCCGAAGTCATCTATACCCTCAAAGTGGAAATGGAAGAAGAAGCCCTCTTTCTATATAAGTAAGAGTTATTATTATGCCCCTTTTCGGTGAAGATATCGCGCGTAGTGCAGCAGTATAAAGTAGAAGTAGCACCGCTTGAAAACCAAATGATTAATGGTCAAATGCCAGGATGACAAATGGAATCACAAAATTGGTTTTATTTATCAAAAAAAAACAAAAAAAAAGTATACTCACAAGTCAAGCCTACCCTTTTTACATATACCTCGTACCTAATGCCTCCAATATTCACAGTGGTAGACGAGACCTAAAACGAAATAAGCTTATAAAATGCTAAAACATGGGGGAGACAATCAAAATGAAGAATCCAAATAAACCTGCGAAGACAGCAAAACGTAAATAAAAGATTTCTTATGCTCTAAAAGTATAAAAGGGATACGAGCTCAGTCTAGCTTTGATGAAGATGATGCCATGTCCCCTTCTTTTTTGCTATTCGCTTCATCGAAAATCCTTGACATAGACAAATGCACTCATCGCAACTTGACAAAGTAAGTCAACTCATGATGTTCTTCTTGTTCTTCCTTGATGAAGAAAAACTTTCAGTTCAAATGAAGATCCGATTATAAGAGCTTCGCATGCTGATGGGAGCCTTGTCAAGGGTTGGAGTTCAGTTGAGTTGAGTATAGAGGAGATTTATACAAGCTTTGTCCATGCCAAAAGGAAAAGACACCTTTCCTTCCAATTTCTTCCTAAGACTATGCGGTCGGAAATTTCTAATTAAACTGGAACAGGAACCGGTGCCAGGAATTGTAATCTTGATTTATCTCATTGTTCTGCCAGAAGAACATTACCCGTAAATATGGGGTTCGCGTTGTGGGTGTTTTCTGGGGGTGGTTATAAAATTAACAGAAAGGGTATATTAATATTCTCTTCTTCTTCTTCACTTTACCACCAAAAAAGGGGTGGCGAAGTGATGATGGTGGACTTTAGTTATTTGTCACCGCTTCAAATGTACTAGGTAATGAGTTGTGCGAGCTTCACGTATAATTTATGGACCCCCAGTTGTAGTAAATTTCCGGGATAAAAGATTCCAAAATTCTTCTTATATTTGAAAAAAAAAAAGAAATTAATAATAAATTCGTAGAACTTTTAATGAAACAGTTTATTGCTTTTTTTCTTTGGAACAAATTTAATAATAATGTCATGATATTAAGGATATATGTTTGACGAAGTTCAACCACCTTGACCTCACGGGCTTCCGCCGCGCCGCCGCACAGCCACCACCGCCTGATTGAGTATTAATCATCGATAAGGTGGCGATGACTCGAAAAAGATGGAAATATCCTAAAAATTCTCTAGATGAGTCTTTTGTCCCTCTAATGACAGCTGAGGTTTTTGAACTTATGGAACCAACAAAACACATCACAAAGATACGTCTTCGGCAGCGGTAAGGATGAGCACACTTTGCCTCCATATCACCGGCCGGACCGTGCTGGTTAGCCGGACGTTAGGTTGTATAACGATGATGGGGGAAGACGCAATATATTGGAAAAACAAATAACATTTATCAACCGCACAAGCGAATCGAATTGAAAATCCCACAACCAACCACAAAACTGACAAATTGACGATCGTTAATTAAGTTGAAGAGATTTTATATGCGATACATGTCAAAATGTATCTCACGGATAATTTGTCATTATGTCTTCTTCTTCTTTTGTATTGTTGGTTCTATAAAGACCAATATTATATGAATTTTTGGGGATGTGTCCATAAAATAACTGTCACCCCTTATAATATTGTTTGCTTTAAATTTTGATCTTCAACTTCGAAACTTCGGTTAGTGTTTTGTAAACTCAATTTGACGCTACATTAGCAAATGGAATTTACCTAAATGGATTGAATACAACAATAAAATAAAAAAATATTAAAATAACTTTAGCCACCTTTCGATATTAATTTTAAAAGTTTTGGAAAGAAATATTGGGTTTGGATTGTCAATTTTCGATAATCGTGTAGGAGTAATATAAAGTTTTTAAATGAAAATTTTCACTCTAATTCTATTGCTAAGTTCTTAATTGTAGGATACAAACCCACTTCTTTGCCTTCTAAAAATACCTAAAACGAGAGCTTGTGCCTTGGAAAAAGGCTCAGGGCCTTTAGTGATAAATCCCATTTTTGATTTAAAAATTATTGCAGTTAATATTTGGTTTTAATAATTTAAATTGTCATTCACAGAACTTTAAAAAGTTTTCAACCAATTTTGTTTTATTTTTAGAAAAAAATATTTTTTTTTTGTACAACCCCAGATCGACCCTTCGCTCATAGATGTCGTTAGTGTAACAAACTGGTTTTGTCAGCAATAACACAAAATCTATTTTTACTTGCTACATATAGGAACTATATACATATGTACATATGTATATGGCAAGTTTTGCATTCGTAACCATTTCGAACTTAAGATTTTAATCAAAAACGACATTACGATGGTAAAAAAGTCGATAAAAGTGTGTCCCCCGATTCCGTCCATCTGTCTGTCTGTCCAGGCACCTACAGCCCAAAGCATATTGGGTCGATTGTTTTCAAATTTGGAAGGTAGGGTTTTTGAGTCGATTTGCGTTGGGCGTTTTTTTTTCATTTTTTTGTAAGACTAAAAATAACAGTAGTCCCCAAACAATTTTTTTGGTCAAAAATCGAAAATGAAAAATGTCTCAAACCTACAGTTTTTTTTTTTATTTTTCACCATTTTTTTTTCTTAATTTTACTTCTTTCAATAAAAAAAATATATTTGTATTGCTCCATAAAGGTAACCCCATAGAACCGTTATTAACTTCCCATAGGAAGTTATTGTAATGGGTCCGATTTGTCAAATTGAAAATTTTGACATTTCTCAAAGTTTCAAGGTCCCTAGAGTCGAAATAAAAGATTTTTAGAAAGATGAATGTGCGTGCATGTGTACGTACGTTCGTACCTCCGTACGTTCGCGACGTTTTTTTCTTCGTCCATAGCTCAAGAACCAGAAGAGATATCGACTTCAAATAAATTTTGTTATACAGATAATAAGGCAGAAAGATGCAGAAAGGGCTCTCCAGGAAATTGCGTGGGTGGTTTTTTTACCATAGCAGTTTAAAAAAAAGGTGAACATTTTGGTTAACCCTAAATATCGCATGAACCAATGATGCTAGAGACTTGAATTAAATTTTATGTTATATATTGTAACATGATACAAAACAATTATATTTTTGGAAAAAAATCCAATTAACGGTTTTTTTTATAAATCAAAAAAACTAAAAAAAAAATTTGTCACATCGAAAATTTTACGACTAAATATAATTTCATCTCCAAAACAATTTGGTGCAACGAAAAATAATGTTTTTGACATCTGATAAAATTTTGAGAAAAATCAAATTGACAGTTTTTTTTACAAAAAATAAAAACCTAAAAAAAAATTAATAAAAGTTGGTAAAAATTGGTTTTCGACTCAAATAGCTTTTCAAAAATTACAAATATTGGCTTCAAACTTATTTAATTTCACAGAAAATATTGTTTTTGATATTCAGTACTTTTTTTTATAAAAATCCAACAGTCCGTTTTTTCGTAAAAAAATAAAATCTTCAAAAAATAGTACGCAATTTTGGTAAAAATTGATACATATAGACAAACTTTTAAGCAAGACAAATCGACAGACGGGATGGGACGTTATCTATTATTATTATTATTTTCTATTTTCTGGCTTCTTGCATCTATATTTTAGTAGCATTCTTCGAAATGGCAACAAGAACAGAATATATATTATTTTTGGAAGAAAGCAACGTTTCAAAACAATCTCTAACATTTCTGCAAGAAATGCACCCAAAAGCCTTCTAAACTATTGTATAGCATATTTAAAAAAAACTATTGGAATCTCGGAATGCTTTCTTGTGTAGGGAGTAGTCCAAATTAAATAGTTAGATTATACCTTGCTTAGCAGATTTGGTTGGTAAACAGTAACAGTAATAACTAAATTGTCAATTTAACCCTTGATATAAGTATATAAATGTGAAGTTTTGCAACATATCGTATCGTGTTATTTTAATTTTGCCCTTCTTTACAGGATATTAAAAACAATTTTTAAGCAGTGATCAAAAAACCCCTCATCGTGACCCCCCCCCCCTCGCCTTTAAAGTCTGGATCCAACCTTGAATGGAGAATTATTACTTATTTTAAAGCAATTCAGCTTGAGGTCGTTACTGCAAAAATTATTGCAACTGGTTATAAGGAAACTTGAAAATAAATTTTTCTAAATATTTTAAAATTTGTTGGTCCATAAACTTGTACAACCAACATGGAAACGCACCTATTCACACGTTGTGCAAAATAAAATCTCAAACGGGGACCAAAATGTTCACTTTCGTCAATGGCTTCCATTGTTAGTAAACACAGTTAATGAGGGTGGCCGTCGAAAACTTCAAAATCTTTACCAAAACAAATTTAAAATTGCTTAATTTTCGTTAGACGAATAGTTCTCATGCTATCAATCCTTAAACTATGATGTATTTTGTTCGATAGCTTTTTTTGTAAATAACACGCAATTCAGAGATAAAAAAAGGCTTATACCATTTTTTCATAAATTTAATTCTTCAAAAGTTATTCAGATATGAAATTGAAAAAGGAATACAATCTAGAATTTACTGTTTTTCAAACATATTTATCCTCTCTATGAAAAAAAATTGACAATCTGCATCATTGAAAAACATTATTCTATTAACTGTTTATCACTAAAACTATCAAAATTTAAAAATATATACTAAGTAAGATTTTTAAATTGCCTTAGAAACAGTTACACCTAGTTTTTGTAAGGAAACCAAAAAACAATCAAAACATCAAAATAAGAATTTAAAACAATGAAACATACTTTCTAAATAGTTTTCATTTAATTTCATTAATATTTGTATGTATTACTATATAAAACGAAGATACCCATCAATACTTGATTGTATTAAAAATATCAAATATGCAGTTACAACGGAAGCAACAGTCAAGCACAGCTGGTTATTAACTTTAAATAATCCATAAATATCAAAAGTTAAGGCTTGTAGCTCCATTTGATGTAGGAAACAGTCAACCTGTAAGAAGGAAAAACAAAAACTTAACATTATAAAAGCTTATTATAGAAGGACTAAAAAGAAAACCAAATTTCAGAAATTTGCTCACACTTTTCTCCCATCGATCATCAATATCCGAAAAAATCATTTCCAACGACAGTTGCTGTGGAATTTTTGAGCGTTTGATAATCAAATCCATTAACATTATAAAAATAACATAATCAAAAATACATATCAAAATAATTAAAACAATATTCCAAGCAATTTCGCCTGCTATCAAATATCTCACAAAAACATAATGAATATTCGAAACTGTCACAATAGTTTGTATAGAAATCAAGCAAAACATATGAGACATAAACATCCTGTGAAACTTTTTCGCTAATTTGTATATTTCTGAATACAACACTGCACATCTATCCAATTCTTCGGAAAACACAAACAACATGTGAGTTTGAAATAATTTCGACAATTTTCGGCCTTCCATCAGTTCAATTCGATTCACGAACTCAATCATATGAGTCCCAAGATTATAGTAAATTCCCGAAATAACGATGTAACCAAAATTCAGAAAATCCGAAGAAACTCGAACTCCCAGCCAGGCAAGGTACCCAATAACGTATGCTATTGAAAGGGCTCTTCTATCCATCTGCCGAGTGTAGAACGGAAGGTAACATAAATTTAGATACAGGGTTACCACTGTGTGTATGTTACATGATACTCGACAGAAGAATACGAATAGCAATTCTGGCCCGAATAAATTCCGATTTCCTGAGACTTCTGAGACACTCTTGAAAATTCCAATTGTTCGATTGATAAGCCTTATGAGTTTTTTATTGTGAAGGATTTGTTGTGAAATAAATAAGACATTCAATAAAATAACCGAATAAGATATGATCATGTTCATATCCGGTAAATATATAGATTTATTGCTCTCAAGAACGCTTTGGTAAAGTGGTAACCCTGAAATATGACAAGCAAGACATAAAATCCGAAATATTACGGCAAACATTTGAACTCTCCGAGATAATTTAACACGTGAGCGTTTTTTAGTTAAAGTGAAAAAGAACATCCCGAAAATGTGACCGTAGAAGTACATAATTTTAAGCACTAGAATAGTTCTTCCTGGTTTGTGACCTGTCTTGAGCTTCATTTTAAATAAACTGTCGAAGAATTGTTCAATGATACGACAAAATTCATAGATACAATTTAGAATATTCATTTTGAGCAAAAACAAAGTCACTTACTAAATTGAATTTAAATTCAAATGCAATCGGATAAAAGGCCACCATAAACTTTTTGTCACTGATTACAATCTCTATAGTAGAAGAAGCTAGTGATAGTGCTTTGCTTATTAATCATGTTATATGTCGCAAACTTATACTAACATTTTTGTAAAGAACTCTACAGTAAACTCATAGCCATGGAAAAGGAGATGATATCGGGTGTTTTGTTTAAGGGCTTGAAAACTTTCAATAATAATACAAGACAGAATTATTGTATTAGAATGAATTACTCAGTATTACGATCTGGTTAATAATTTGGTAGCATTTATTTTTAACTTCCCATAGGAAGTTATTGTAATCGGTCCGATTTGTCGAATTGAAAATTTTGACATTTTTAGACGTTTCAAGGTCCCTCGAGTCGAAATTAACGGTTTTTTTTATTAATCAAAAAAACTGAAAAAAAAATATTTGTCAGCTCGAAAAAAAAATTACGAACAAAAAATGATTTTATCTCCATCTGGTAAAATTTTGAGAAAAATCGAATTGACAGTTTTTTTACAAAAAATAAAAACTCGAACAAAATTTAATAAAAGTTGGTAAAAATTAATTTTCGACTCCAATATCCTTTCAAGGAAATAAGATATTGACTTCAAACTAATTTTTTACTTGCGACATAATAGGAACTATATGGCAAGTTTTGCATTCGTGGAAAATTTCGTACTCGAGATTTTAATCAAACATGATATTACGATGGTAGAGAAGTCGAACAAAGTGGGTCCCGCGATTCCGTCCGGTCAATTTTGTCTGTCTGTCCACGCTCCTACAGCCTAAACCATTGGGTCGATTGAGTTCAAACTTGGAAGTTAAGGTTTTGAGCAGATTTGCGTTAAGCGTTTTTTTCATTTTTTTTTTAAGATCAAAACTAACAGTGGCCCCCATACAATTTTTTTGGTCAAAAAACGAAAATTCGAATTTTCTCAAAAACAAACCGATAGATTTTTTTTTAATTTTCTCTAAAATTTTATTTTTTAACGTGCCTTCTTTTAATAAGAAAAACGTATTTTTGTATTGCTCAGGAAAGGTACCGCTCATAGAACCGTAATTTTGTTTTTTAATTTTCTCAGCAACTAATGTACTGATTTCAATAATTTTTTTTGTGAATAAGCTCTTATATTGCTTTAACAATATTTGATTATCAGAAGTGAAATTTTTTTTTGTTTGGATTTAAAAAAAAAAATTGAATTTTTTTTTCAAAATTCTATATCTCAAAAACGGGTTAATATTTTTTTACGAAATTCAAATGTAGAGCGTATATTTACAATCACTAAACAACTGCATACCAAAAATATTTTTAGAACAGAATTGAAAAATTTTATATATAAAAAATTAATTTAAAAAAAACCGCTCTAACGATTTTCAAAAAAAAAAATTTGGAAAATCAAAGATTTTTTCATTTATAAAATGGCATTTAAATTTTTGACGACAAACTTATTTTTCAGGTAAAATTTTGAATCTTAAAATAGTTTTTTTTTTAAATTATTTTACTTGTATTAAATGTAACCCTCTCCCATCTCACCAGATCAAATCCGGTGAATGAGCCCGAAAGAGCGCATTATTTTGACAAAATTTTAATTACATTCCTATCATTTAACCAAATTAATGCATTTGGTACATATTTATGTATTTTATACAATAACTATTGTAAATACTAACGATGGCCGTGTAGCGCCACTGCATCGGATTAACGAATATGATATATTTAATCAACAATCTATTTTAAAGTGTATATCAAGAAGTAATATCTTGGTACCTTTGTATAATATGATTTTAAAATATTATTCTTTTACTTGCCTTCGACTAAATAGAAGAATAAATACTTAGTACAAGTTAAAGAAACGGGGCAGAAATGTGTGTATATATTTATACATTATATATGTATATGTATTTTTTAAACAGACTCTTTGCATACAGGAGCAAGTTCGTGCGACGCTGTCTTGCATTTTTTTTATAAGAAATATTGTTTTTAATATTCGATAAAATTTTGAGAAAAATCGAATTGAAAGTTTTTTTTACAAAAAATAGAAACCTAAGAAAATGAATAAAAGTTGGTAAAAGTTGATTCTGACTCAAATATCTTTTCGAAAATAAAAAATGTTGGCTTCAAACTTATTTTATCTCACATAAAATATTGTTTTCGACATTCAGTAATTTTTTTATAAGAATTCAACAGTCGTTTTTTTCATACAAAAATAAAATCTACAAAAAATAGTACCTACGCAAATTTTGTAATAATTGGTGTTCAGTTCTCGATGTTTCGTGAACGATAGAAGACATTGACTTCAAATTGATTTCATTCATCCAATTCGTATTTTTTTATATGAGAAATAAAAACTTTTAAGAAATGCTACTTAAAAGGTAAAAGTTGGTTTTCGACTAAAAATCTCGTTAACAAAAATAGATTTTTAAATCAAACTATTTCAACATATGCAAAACATTGTTGGTAATTTTAAAATTCTTAAGAATAATTCAACTGACAACTTTTTTTAACAAAACACGAAAAAAAACACAAACTTTTAAGCAAGACAAATCGACAGACGGGATCGGAAGTTATCAGTGTGGGTCGCATCCCAGCCTCTTTTTTTTAAATATGGTTTCAATCATTCCAGACCTTACTGAACCGAAAAGTCAACACAGTATAAAGTTTCCAACTGTCAAACCATAGACAACAACAATCGAAACTATTCATCACGCAGCTAAGAAACACCCTATTATTAAGAGGCATATAACTTTAAGTTGGCAACATTATTTTAACTGATGGCAACATTTTGCCAGCTGTGAAGTTTATTTAAAATTTTGTTCAGTATTTTAAAATTGTACAAATTTATTTTGAAAATCGTGATTCTGTTCGAAAAGAAGGTTGTCATTGCTCCCAATTTCTATAAGCGAATTTTTTTTAGCGGTTAAGCTAAATTCGTCAGTCATCAAAACTTCGGTATTCGGAGTTATGATAGTCTTCAAATATATATATGTTGATACACCAATACATCTACAGAAAACGACTGTTAGGTGTGATTTCTTGGTTGGTGGAATAGTTGCTTTGTACTTTTTCTAAAAAATAATGCTGGCCAGAACGTTACAGTTAATCTTTACCGCTATAGGGCCATGATACTTTTTCTTTCTTCAATTGAATAACCATCATATGCAGGAGCTGTGGTTTTAACACGACGGCGAGGTACAACATGTCACACAGCTCGTGACACAATTGATGTATTGAAGTACAATTTTTGGTAACCGTATAGTTTCACGTTATTGACTCGTGAATTGGCCTCTATGATCGTGCGATTTAGATTCACTATTTAGAAAATAACTTCCAGCGTGTCATTTCCGACATAAGACTACAAATGTTGGGGAAATTCATCGAAAATTGGACCTCCAGACTAAACTACTTCCGAGCCAACCATTGCACCAGAAATCATATTTAAATTATAATGCCTGAAGAACATCTTTCGAATAAAGTAAATTTCGTGTTAATTTAGAAAAATCATCTTTGTTTTATTAAATTTCAAGGCTATACATCTTTAAAAAATGTACCCGTGGCATGATGGTTAGTGCGTTGGACTTTCATGCCAAAGGTCTTGGGTTTGATCCGGGCCTGTGCCATCTAAACGGGTACTGCCTCTTGCGAGGAATTGACAATTCCTGCAAAAGTAATTCTTGTCATGAGATGTGCTTTCTCAAACACTTGCCGTTCGGATTCGGCTTTAAACTGTAGGCCCCTTCCATCCCTGACAACATTACTTTCACACAGGAATGGTTGAGAGTTGTTAGTCACAAGGCCCTAGTTCTCAACGGAGTGTTGCGCCATCTAATTTATTTGTTGGTACTACAAAGTTGATTTAATGTCTCTAATATCTTGAAATGAAAATTCAGCTTTCACAAAAATATCATTTGAAAATGTTTAAGGAAACTAAATGGGGAGTTATCGATATGTAGTTCTCGTCTATCAAACACTTGTGAAATATTAAAATACTTAATTTTAGGTTCTTTTAAGTCATTTTTAAGGGCAAGTAAAAAAATATAAGAACATTTTAACTGAATTATTAAGCTTATGTCAATATCAGTATATTAGAATTCAGAAGTAATAAAATTTAACCCAAACACTTCTTCGAACCATAAAATGGCTAACAATCTCGTATTACCTATGAAAGAACAACAAAATCTATATTAATCATTGATTGAACCTAAATGTTTTAATCAAAAGTCTGATGTAAGTACAACATTTATCTAACCAAAGTTATCTATGGGTATATGTATGCTCAAGTGTTCAGGTATTAATTAACCAATATAAAGTCTCTTCCAAATGAAAGACTGACTGACATTTAATCAGAGTTCGAGTATTTTCGTGAAGCACCTATCTAACTTAAGTATCAAGAAGTGAGGCAGAGACTAAATCTCAAGGAATTAATATTTCATTTAGAAGAAAATAATTAATTGCACACACAATACTCGTACGTATATCTGAACTTTGTGGGGGAATGTTGGTAGGTAAGGTACCTAAAGTTTGCTCGCCCACTGAAGCCAAGTCCAAATCAAATATTATCAAGAAGGATACTCTCTTGCCAATATTGTTACCTTATTTAATATCTACCTTTGGCATATACGAGCCAAGCAGGTACGCAGTGTATAGGTACTCCTTACAAGACTAAGGACCGTTCCAAATTTAGTGTTCCAAAAGCTAATAAACTCACTGGACTCTACATTATGTGAATATGCATGCAATCTAAAGGCAACAAAGCATGTCTTCAGGTGATTTCAATATTTCAACATCTAAGAACGTAGGTAGTACGAGTATTCGCACTGTATGGACAACCCTTATATGGTAGACCACAATCAAGGATGATATTGCTTACCGCAACATGCTTTCTCTGATGATGGTCTTACATTTATGTAGTGCGTTTAGGAAAGGATATAACGCAAATGGTAGATTTGTACGTCTTGTTGTTGTTGTGCGTCGTCGTCGTCAGAAGTTGGAGTCGTCCACTGCGACTGGATCCATCTGTTTATTGTTTGTTGTACCTTCGTAAACTGTCCCATTATTTAGGCTCCTAATGATTCAAGCAAGGATTTCGCTCTGCATGAATCCTTGAATCCCTGAATCCTTCCGAGTATCATAACACTTGGGCTAAATATTTGCATAAACTCTAGTTAGAACGCTTAAGAGTAAAGCATGCCTATATTTAAAATGACCCAATTCTAAATGCACTTACAGAAAATATTTGTTCAAATTTAATTAAACTCGCAGTTTGTTTTTCTTTTTTTAAATTGATTCCCCCAGAGGTAGGAATAAAATGAAATGCTAAAGGAACACTTTTAAGATGGTTAGGCTAATCAAGGTAATAAGGGTCATGTTCGAAAATATTTCAGGAAATTTTTCTTTTGTCCTTAGAATGTATAATTTAAATTATTTGGAATTTTTTCTTTCAGTGTAATTCATTATGAATTTTCTACAGATGGACAGGAGGTATATAGCAGTAGCAACAATATCTAAATCAAAATGTTTGATGAACGCAAATCCTTGAAGCAAACATGCTTCATCCTCCGTCATACACACAAACACACACACCACACACATATGAACACTAACACTTAAATGTACACACACAATTTCATTGTGAAATCCTTGCATGTTAAAAGTTGAAGGAAGCGAGTTGAAATATGAAACCTCATGACAACATGTTCATCTAAAAATTACATCAAATCGCTCCAAGATCCCCGGATGATGGCCCTGTGTTGGGTATATAGCAAACTCGGATGATATGGATGATATGGTCGAAGGACGACTAAACTATATAGGAACAGGACGCACGATATGAGGAGAGAAGAATGACGCCTTGCATGTTAGTATTAGATGCTGCTTACTTTCCAGACACATCCACGAGAGGGCTGATGTTGGAAGAAATATTAATTCATCACTTTTCTTCATCCTGATGATGGTGCAGCTGGATTAATTCATCCTAGCGCTTGCTAGCGAGGATATGACATGACTCTGTGTTTGGTGGCTAGAGGACTTTATCCCTTTTATTACTTTTTCCTTTTTTTTGTTGTTGATATTTTACTTTTCCATCGTCGTCGGTCGTCGCGAGGCGAGGGTGTCTCAAGGATTCACTTTCATCTCTCTCAGCTTCAGCACCACGAAAATGTTGTAAAGTGATGTTGAAATATTAGGACTTATGGTCAGGATTTGCCAGGCCACAAGTATACTCTTTGTGGATTGGACACTGGGCCATTTCTTCTTTCACGAGGCTATATCTGCTACACGGGCAAGTGCAAGAAGAAGGAGATGAATTTATGGAACCGACATGGAGTTCTATGCGCCGTGTATGTATGTCGGTTTTTCTTAGGCTAGTTTTCGTTATAGCCGTTTGGCATGGTAGCATTTATGACCAGTTGGTTTCTGTGTAGGATGTGGAGCAAGCAAAAAAGCTGAATGGTTGGGAAAACAAGCACAGATGAACGTTTGCCAAAATCGTAGCTTATAGGATGAAACATTTACACTCTGTTGCGGAGCATGAGAAGTCCAGAACAACCCAATGGCTTAAGGCAGTCCCTGGCCCAGTACGTGCACTGTTGGTGAGTGACTTATTGTTGGGGGATCGGAAAATGGATTCATAAGCTAAAATGCTGTATGCATTTGGTTCATGCAGTTGTGGGTTCTCCGGATTAACTAATCCTTTTCTGTTTTAGTTTGTAGTTATTTTTATATTTAATAAGGTTCATTAACATAAACTTTATGTTAGCAGATGCTTGCTAACTCATAACATAATGGATCACTATTAATAGACAACTAGGGTGGAGAGAGAAGAAGTAATCATGGGGCTGAATATCAACTCGGGAAAAACTAAGATATTCAGCCTCCGAACCTATCAAACATTCGAATCAGTACTCTCTTTTATAGTTGCAGAACCTGCAAAATAACAGCAACGATTACGAAGAGACTGCAGATGAAGACCCTTCTCAACAGGCTTCTAGATTAGATTAGATAGATTTTTATTAACTTGCAATTATTTGTACAATTTCATTAACAATCTATAAAGCATGGTTTTGCCGTCTTCCTGATTGACAAGGTTTTAACTGTATTAAAGTTTTGTAATTAATTAAGTTGCAGTTATGTTAACTAAAAATTTTCATCTCTAATTCTGCTTCTATAAATAAGTGCTGTTTTGCAATATATAAGCATTTTAGACACATCTACTTCATTTAAGAGATCTAAAGTTTCGTTTTCTGATAAAAAGCCTCTATACCAAGTACATTTCTTCTAGTTTCTCTCAGGACTGGATACCTTCCGACAAAATGAAAAATATCCTCTCGTTCAGCCATGTTGCAAATATCACAGAGCAATGGAGGATCTTCGCGATGTGGAACGTAATTTATGTTTAGCAGTTCACCTCTTAGCCGAAACATGTTGGAGATTTGCTCTACAGTATATTTATGTCCTGCCTGGAAGTAGTTTCTTTCATTAATATTATAATTCAGCCTGCTATAGATCATTCGATGAAGTGAGCTGGATGCCTGTTATGTGAACACATTTCTAAAATGTTCATCCAGACGCCTAATTATCTGGTAAAGTGACGATTTCCATGTACTCTGTTCACTGAGATTTTAAGTTACACCTGTATCTTCTGCTATAGCCCAATCCACTCTTTAACCCATCCTGTTTTGCTTTGTATCGCTTGTAAAGCTGCTTTTTTTGGTAAGCGATTGTTGGGCATATTCAGTACTTTCAGAATGTAATCGACTTGCAGCTTCAACGTTTTTATGAAGAGTGGGGATAAGCCTGTTTCTAACATTATCATGTAGTTTGGGGTGCATGAAGGAAGGCGAAATGTTCGTTTTAAATAAAATCTCAGGAGTTTTTCCACAGTCTCAAATTTCTTTACTCCCCACACTTGGGCTGCGTAAAACAGGATTCATTGGGATATTGCTTCGAAAACTTTATATTTACTGCTATGGGCAATGTTTTTGTTGTTGAAACATTCTTTCCATGCCACGTTAATCGCGGTTTTGGCCTTAAGAAGTTTTTCGCTGAGGTGTATTTCCATACTTAAGTTTTGGGTAAAATATATTTGTATTTGTATTCTTTCACTCTTTCTATGTTCTCTTTGTTGAAGTACCATTGTTCACTTGAGCTTAACCTTCCTCCACCTTTCTTGATAACCATCACTTTCGACTTGTTCAGGTTCACTACAAAGCTCCATCGTCTACAGTATTCCGAAAGTCGATTTATCATAAGCTGTAAGGATTACTGTGAGTTAGCCAGCAAGACTATATCATCTGCGAAGATGACCTCTCCAGCATATCTATCACATCCTGGGAATGCGTCAGTGATGTCATTTATAAATAGTGCGAACAAGCTTACTCCCGACTGCGTCTGGAACCATTCAGATACCTGTTTTCCATTCCATACCGCTGCTCTCGTGTCTGCGTACAATTTCTGAATAACTCGTCCAAACTTAAACGACATCCCGGATCCAAACAACTTCAACATCAATGCATTTCGATCAACTGAGTCAAATGCAGCTTTAACACTAATCATACCAAGACTTAAATATACCTATTTCTACCATAGCGGGTCAAATGACCTGTTGTGGTAGATATCGGTATACAACAAGGATTACTCAGAATAAACAAAACAAAAATATTTTTATAATTGTACATTAGTTACTTAGAAAAGGTCATGAAGTCAAAAATGTGTAAACGCAATAAAATTATACGTGCATTTTCAATGCAAAAGTTCAAAATGGGTCATTTGACCCGTTATGGTATGTTTAGTGTTAAGATCCACAAAAAAATGTATAGCTTTTTATTTTTTTCCAAAAAAGACTCAGCAATGCTCAAATATATGATCGATGGTCGAGTAACCCGACCTGAATCCGGCTTGAGACTCACATAATAGATTATTCGAGTCTATCCACGTGTTTAGCCGCTTTAGTAAAATCACAGTAAAGATTTTATAGGAAGAACAGGCTTCTATAAAAGATTGGGTTTTCTAGCCCAATCGTATACCCAATCAAGAATTATACGACGGTGCAAGTAGCAATGAAATGGACACACGCTTCGAAAAGGTAATGAGTAAAAGCTGGAGCAAGTTCAAACACATCACCGGAAATACAAATACAAACGATAACATGTAGGAGTAGTTGAAGCCCTTTGTCCTGCTAGGGACCACCAACGGACTAAATAGGTCTGATGACCAAGGAAAGTAGTAGTCAATGAATGACATAAAAAATAATGGTGCACTGAACGTTTACAAACTTTTTTGTAGTATATTGATTGTTCTTACAAATTCGCCACTGTTTGGAAACTCTTTTTTTTGGTCATGCAATTGAGAAATGACAGCAATATAAGTTAGTATTGGGAGCAGACTAGTTCCTGGAAATACAAGTGCCACCTCTTTCCTTCCCCTCGATTTTTAATTCTAACAATAGCTTCATTTTAAAAAGTTATGCATAACGTTTATAATATATCTGTTTTCCATTAATAATTTAAAAACTCATCATCACCTTACATATCGATTAATTTTAGTTATTTGTTCAATCAGGGAATTAATGTAACTGTCTCTATTTTCAGTCTACAGGGTCATAGAAATTTCAATATTTGTTTCTATTCTTGAAGTTAAGAACCAAATTTTTGGTCACTTATTCTTGTCGTACTTATCGCAGAAAAAATGAAGCTCAAAAAACATCGAAAGTTTTTGAAGTCTTATGTGGTTTTCAAAATCATGTACTACTATGGCTTTATTTTCGGATTGATTCAATTCACCATTGACGATAGTTTTCGAGTTGTATACTCTCCGAAAATTCTCATTTTCTCAGTTATTCTACGGTTGTTTTGTATCGCTTGCAACATTTACGGAATTCCATACATTCTTAAATTTGCAGCATTATTTGGAAACACTCAATACCAAATAGTTGCTGTAATGTTGTCCGGATCTGTTGCCTTCATATCGCTCATACTGATAGTAGTTCACGTTCTTCGTGATAAGGGTGTAATCAACGTGATAAATCAGACGCATGATGTTTTCCAATGTCTGTATAAAATCACAGGAAGTCGGAATATCTTCGGTTCGGAATTTTATTTCATTGTTTTTTGTCGAACTCTAAGCAATTTGTACGTAGTGGTAGTGACTTTCATGAGGACACTTGAAGATGGTTTCATTTTCATTGTGGCTTACTTCATTGGCTTCATAGCTTGGTTTGGAGTTCGTGTCGCTTTGGATTTATTGTGTTTTGGTTATTTGTCGTTCTTGGGGGTGTATTCGAATATTGGTAATCATATGGTCGAGTTTGTGAGCCACATTAAGACAGTTCAAGTTCAAAATTTGTCATCTTTTCGCAAGATGCAAGTGCTGTGTGAGTTTTCAGATCAACTTGACGCTTGTGCGATTCTGTATACGAAAATCTTCAGAGTAACCAATCAATTTCATGAAATCTTTAAGACACATTTGTTTATTACGTTTTGTTACGAAATTATCGTAATAGTTATGAATGTTCATTTTATTTTCGTAATTTACATAACACAAGGCTTGATTTTGTGGAATCTTCTGCTGGTGAATATATTCCATTTTCTAGATTTCATGTTTCTCATAATGATAATGGATGTGATTAAGCAACGCTCGAAAATACCCCAGGATTTGGGTTGGGAATTTTATTTTTCTGATATTGATATTCGATGGGATAGAAGTGTAAGTATATGAAGTAGCCATCATTGTTGAAAATGTATAATTAAAGTTAAGTTTTTTTAATTGCAGGTTGACTTGTTTTTACAACAAATGAGACTCGAAAACTTATGTTTTGATGTTTTTGGATTATTTGAAGTTAACAACAAATTGTGTTTGACGATTCTTTCGCTTCTAATTGCTTATTTAACTATTTTAGTTCAATATAGCTTGCAAGGAAATTCTTCACTAAATTATAATGAATTTGGATTAAGAGCTTAAATTTGTAAAAGTTTGAATTTTTTGCTATTTTTAAAATGAAAACTGAAAATTTCAGAAGAATTGCTATTTTAACAGTTTGTAAGTTGTGTAAAATAAAATTTCTGTTTGAAATGGTGTCGATGAAGAAGTCGAAACAGTGACACATGCTGATAAAAAGCAATTTTATATTTTTTTTTTTAATTGAAGCCAATACGACAAGAAAAGGCAGCAGGGATTCAACCCACCTGATAAAAATGTCAAATGGAACTTTTTGTAACAAGACAGTATTAGTATTTAAGTTCTAGCTTTTTTCTGTTTCGATGGACTTATTTGAGAAGTGAAATCTATATATTACTATTATTGTTAGGACTTAGCATTTTTATCAATTTCTGGGAGAATTTCTTTAGGTTTTTAGTATTTGCTGAATGAAATGTTAATATTGTAATGTGTATACACTCTTTTACTCTAATATCGTGTTATAGTAGAATAAGTACGTAGCAACCGTTTTATTTGTAGTAGTAAACACTTGTGTATAACATTTAGAATAAGGGGCCACATCTAGTGATTAAAAGGAGAACTCGCCTCGTGAATCATCGAGAAACATCTAGTGGCTAAGAGGAGAACTAGCTTCGTTAAGCATCTAGTGATAAAGAGGAGAACTCGCTTCGTTAAGCATCGAGAACAACCTAGTAGATTCTCGAACCGATTTGAGGTATATAAATAGGCGCTCGGAAGCGAAGCGGTTGATTATTATTGATTGTGAATTGCGATAAAGTAAAGACTGTGTTTGAAAAGTAATAATTGAAAGTAAAGACTGTGTTTAAAAAGTAATAATTGAAAGTGTTGAATAAAGAATTTTTGTGAGTAATTTGAATAAAGCGAATTTGTGTTTTTTATTTACGAAGTGTGAATAAGTTTTAATTGTCGGACCAATCCGAATATTACAATATAATTTTTCTTAAAGTTTTACCACAATGTCAAAAATGTTATTTTTCGATGGATAAAATCAAAATGAGGGTATATAATTTTTGTTTCGCAAATTATTTGAGGTGCCAAATATTTTTTTATGTTAGCTTTTTTTGACAAAATTACTTTTTTTTCAAATTACTATTAGGTATACTAAAAGCACACACTTATTTTGTTTGAAATACCTTTTAGAATCTTATCTTATCTAAGTTATGCAGACATTAAAATGTCAAAAAATTTCAACTTCATTAAATTCAATAATTTTGATCAAATGCAATTACTTCTAATGGGAAGTTTTTAATATTTTCTTTTTAAAATTACAAACCTCTTCCGAATAAAAATCTTTAATGTTTTAGAAAAAATGATGAGAGCTTAGCAAAGGAATGGTTTTCGTTAACAACCAAATTAACAATAAAATTATCTTAAATGACGGAAATAATAGCACAGGCATAATTTCATAAGAAAAAACTCTTTTAATACCTATGTATATGACCACTTTTAGTTCTTGTTTCTTATACATAAGTTTAATCAAACATTTTTACCAACTTTTAAAATGAGGCCATTTTTGGGAGATGGTTTGTGGGAGAAGTTTAACACCTTTCTGTATCGCTCAAAACCCACGCTCTTTTACATCAAGTATTTCTATAAACTCTTTTCAAAATTTATTTTTTAAGCGATTTTAAATTTATTTTATCTGCGGTACTCAAAAATACATCATTTCTTCATAAGAAATAGGTTTTAAAATTTCTTTAAAATGTTCCCTTTCTATTAACTTCCTATACGAATTTATTGTAATCGGTGTGATTTGTCGAATTGAAAATTTTGACATTTCTCGACGTTTCAAGGTCCTAGAATCTAAATTACAGATTTTTAGAGAGATTTCTGTGCGTACGTGTGTACATACGTTCGTACGTAATTGCCGTTAGCTATACTACTAATTATCAAAAAATGCTACTTAAATGAATAAAAATTGGTTTCGACCAAATATGTCGATAACAAAAACAAATATTGAATAAAAAAAACTTATTTTATCATAATGGAAAATATGTTTTTTATTTTTAGACAAATTTAATTGACAACTTTTTTACAAAACACGAAAACCTACAAAAACAACACAAAAAAAAAACTGATAAGAAATGGTTTTCTACTCAAGTATTGAGAAAACAAAAAAAGATATTGACTTACATCTTTCTTAGCTCACACCAAATAGTGTTCTTAATATTTTGGTAATGTCTTAGAAAAATGAGCTTGGATCACATCGAAGCCTCTTTAACAACATGTTTTTGAAATTAATATATTGAAAAAATAAAAAAAAATATGTTAAAAATTTGAGCAAATATCGGAGCTTGGGTTCAGAAACAACACAACTCTACAATGTATTGTACATACCATGAAAGCACGACATTCAATATTTTTCACAGCCTCATGTAGAGTCAAATAAAGACCTTAAAGTCATTTCATTTCATTCAGAATTTCTGAGAACTAACTAAAGCACTATTCACATGAGCACGACCAACGACCAACGAATGAACGAATATTCGTCGATTTTGACATTTCTTTCACATGAGAGTTTTTAATTCGTCGCGAATGAAGTTTGACAGCCGAACACCATTCTTCACCGAAACCAAAACAAGAATGATTTTTTTAGGTTAAGTACGCGCGATTATTTTATTCATTGCGAGTGTGGATGATGTGGAACGCGAATAAAGTTTGACAGTTCGTATCAACTAAAATTTTTTTCCCGACGAATAAATTTGTTTTCTTAAATTTATTAATATACGATATTGAAAAGTAAAAGTATGCATCATAAATCATATAGAAACTATATTGCTATCGTTTTGTTGAGAATTTGTGTGGAAATATGTCTTCAAACGTATATAAACTCACATTTTGTAATTCATTCGTCTTCGTTGGTCGCGTTCATGTGAATGCTGCTTAAGATACCAAAATGATTTAAAATCTTTCTGAAAAATTAAGATTTGTGCTTTGTAAAATCATTATCAATTCTTTGCTAAGAGCTGTGTGGGGTTCAATCATGAGCTTCATAAGCTTTAATTCACCATATATAGTGTTTCAATAAAGCAATAATTATTAGGTGATATTCCAATTTAGGAGAAACAATTCGTGTTGCAAAAAAAAAGTTTAATTTCCTTAAGCAGTGCTATCTTCTGCAATCATAAACCTATTCAATTGATGAGCACTGTAATTGTTTTCATATGATATATCCTAAGATAACAATTTTTATTCTCAATTAATTTAATTAAGAATAAACACAATTAATTTTATAAGCATAAGATTCTTTGTTTTTCTTTCTCAGATTAAAATTTTAATTGCAAATTTTATTCATTTTTCATTCACCTTCATTTTCTTATTCTCTCGCTGTTTACACGTTATTCAAGTACCTGAAAGAACATAAAATAAGAATAAGAAATAAGAAAAACTTATTATTCAAATATCGTTTCATGTCGATTCAATTTATATTCACACTGCAAATAACAATAATACTTTTTATTTTATAAACCACAATTTTCAAAGAATAAATTTAACTTATTATGTCATTTTAATTGTGAATAATTTTATCGGAAAGTGTTGAATTTATTTCATTTGTTTTTGATATTCCTTGTACTGTACTGGCAATGATATTTATAGGTACTTATACTGTTGAAAGTTTTAATGCTATCCTTTGCTTATCTACTTTTGTTTTTGTATATACCTAGTACCTACCCTACCCAGTCATATCTGACTTAAGAATAAGTCACTGTCGAGACCTTGTCGAATGCAATAATGGATAATTTATTTTTATTTAATGACTTAAGCGATAAAATAGTGATGAAAGGTTTTTAAGGTTCAGAGCTCCTCTTATGCCACAATACCAATTTCTTAAAATACTCTTTAAAATCCTCAGAAAAGTCTTCATGCACATCAATCCTAAATTCTATAAACAGCGAATCTGCGCGACCACTTACGGACCCTTAGTAATTGAAAAGTAATTTAATCATTCGCATTCAAAAGACATTGATATCGTCAGCGAGTGAATTTCGCTTGCTTGGAGTATATTGCGGTTTGTTGTTTATACTTTATCACTTACAAGTCTGCCTTATAGCCTCATGGATGCTTAGCTTAGTTTAATCAAGTCCGTCCTAGGCAACGGTTCAAATCACTGACAGAAGATGTTTTTGAAACTAATAACGCTCAGTGTAGTTTTCGCGCTTCTTTTCACCACAGCAAATACCTCAAATGTTAGACGAGTGAAACGTATAGTTGGCGGTAAAGCGGCCCCACCGCCGACACCTGACGATCCGGTTGTATTTAGCCGGAAGTTCAATCGTGCTGCTCGAGTTGAAGGTTTCCGTAACAAAGAGACCGGAATTTACTCATTCCTCGGATTACGTTATGCCGATCCACCGGTGGGAATGAATCGATTTGCAAGGCCAAGATATCGCCGTTTGGAAGGAGATCTTAATGCAACCGCTTTTGGGCCACCCTGTCCTCAGCCACATCCTCGGAATCCAAACTTTGTGGTCGGCAAGGAAGACTGTCTTCTTCTGAATATCTACACTCCACAAATGCCCGATGAGACTACCGGTCTTCCCGTCTATTTGTGGATTCATCCGGGAGGTTTTCGCTATGGCTCCGCAGCTCAATATGATGCCATGCCTCTGGCCCAGGGGAAGGTTATTTTCGTTCCGGTTCAGTACAGGCTGGGGACTTTGGGGATAATTGGTGATGGATCGAAGGAATTCGATGGAAATTTGGCAATGTTTGATATGGCTGCTGCCCTGAGATGGGTCACAGACTATATTTCGTTTTTCGGTGGAGATCCAAAGCAGATAAAGGTCATTGGGCATGGATCTGGAGCGACAAGTGCAATGTACTTATCGATGTCTCGCTTGCCGAAGAGTGGATCGATAAGTGGTGTAGTGGCGATGTCGGGATCAGCTTTATCTGAATACGCTCAGGATAAGGAACCAGTTCAATCAGTTGAAGAGATAGCCCACATAAACGGTTGCTCAACCTCAAATGAAACTGAGATTGTTAAATGTCTCAGGGGTGTAAGTTGTCTTAGTTTAAAAATATCAAGACCAAAATCGACTTGTACAGTTATTTTTGTGTGTATTTTAGAAAAGTGTAGAAGACATTGTGATGAAAGACTCCGAGGTTCAAGCCGAACGACTTTACGGACGTGCAATGATCAAGGGCCTTTCGGGAAGTGTTGGATTCAGTCCACATGTAGAACAAGCTGATGACGGGAGAGGTCTTCCGGGACTTATCACTGTCCATCCAAGGAGTTCTATAGAGAGTGGAAATTTCTCAAATATCCCACTTCTGATTGGTGTAGCTAAGCAAGAAACAGGAAATGCTATAACTCCGAAAACTATCAATGATGGATGGGGATCGGCTAACGATCTTTTGAATTCTCTGGTAGAACCTTTGGAAGGTTTGAAGGGATTTTTGCGAGTTGATAATATTACTGGAGCTGTGACCAATGCGATATTGCCAGGAGTAGAAGGCTTGAGCTTGGGGTTGAATGATGTTCTAAATGTTCCAGAATCCCTCAATCCTCTACAGATTCTTTCAAAGGTAAGAAAAAGAAAATAGATAATATTCTTTATTTGTTAAGATTTGTGGTATTTTTAGGTCATTGAATCAACAACTGATGCTTTATTTAACTTACCAGCAGTTTTAACTGCTCAAACCTGGGGAAAAACTGCATCAGCATTCCTGTACAGCTTCGAGTACAAAGGATCAACATCGAAGGGCATCAATTTTCTACGTGGACTTCCTATAGTTTCCGGCACTGACGATCCAGAAAAAGAAGAAGACTTTGTCGCTCATGGAGATGAGCTTGGCTACATGTTTGATGCCAATGACATTGAAGGAAACCCATTACCAGAAGCTCGTCTTACCAAACCAGAGGATTTGAAAGTTCGACAGAATTTAGTTTCGTTGCTTGTAAACTTTGCTAATCCCAAGCGAACTGAAGGAAACTTAAATAGTCTCTTCCGAAGTGTTAGCTCAGGTGGAAAGGGGATGCCTTTTATAAAAATTGACTCAAAATTGGAATTTTCAAGTGATTTTCGGGCATGTGAAATGTTGACGTGGGGTGTTCAGTTAACACCATCAATTTCATGCAAAGGCTTTGCTGACTCCTTGGGATCGGTGACAAGTATTGTTAATAATGTCACCAATGTCCTGACCAATCCATTAGGACTAGGTTCGAATACAAATACGAATCCTTTGACAAATGTCCTGAACTTAGGTGGAAATAATAACAATAATAATGCCAACAGACCTTCAACTGGTGGAAATAGAAATAATCCGAATAATCGCGACAGGCCCCAATCACCATCAGTCATCGGAGGATGGTTGGGTTGATGAAAAGAAACAATTATTTTTATACAAATATTGGAAAAATAAATTTTTAATTTTAGCATACCTTAAAGTTTATTAATTTTCTGGAATAAGTCATCATTTCAAGGTCTTAAATTATTTTCCAGGAACCGATGGATAAAATAATGCTTCGACAGAAGTTGGGAGATATCCTAACATCTTGATATTTGAGCTGTATTGAACCGTAACTTTGGGTTAAAAAGAAATAATGAATTCTTAAGTTTTGAAGACATTATACTATTAAGAAAAATTGGAGACACTATGGAGTTACGATTTTCGACTTATCTAATTTGTATTTACTGATTCTTTGACGAACTTCGCACTCTTGACCAAATTTTCATCAGCTTCAATTTGGCAGCAGCTTTAAGCAACTTTTCAATGCTTTTTAACTTGTTTCCAATATGTTGTTGTTATTGCATTGTTATGAGCCTCATTGCTTATTTAAAATGGACTAATTAATAGCTTCTTAACAGATTTTCTGTTGGTTATTTACAGAACTGTCACTGACTTGCAACCGTAACTGCTTTATCCAGGTTATAAAAATGACTCCTCTCATCCTTTTAAAAGATCAATATTGAGGGCTATCGGAATAAAATTTCCCCAGGAATTTCCCTATTTAAGTAATTATCATAATTTTTGAATTTTTCGTGTAAATAATTGTTAATTAAAACAGTGAAAAAAAGCTTAGATGATTTAGAAACTTATGGTTATTAACAGTTTTCGAGAATGGAAAAAGTTCTTGAAATAATTTGACCAACATAAGGCCTGTTTCATTCAAAACGGTCTCGCCAGTACGGTTAAATTTTGTGGCGGAAGCACGGTCATCGTGTTTTCTAGTTGTTTAAGTAAACGAATAAAATCTTGAAGCCTTTAGACTTGAAGAAGACGGATTTTTGCATTACTATCGATATAAAAAAGCCGTTTCACTAACTGGAATATCAGTGGTCTACGCTATTCTACGGATTTTAACTATGCGGAAGAAACCGCAATGTGTAAAATAGTCTAAGAGGTAGGTATATAAATGATAAACCAATTTCATTTTTCTCCCAATAGGATGTTTACATTGCAAATAAATCCAAAAAGGAAGATGTGTCCGTACTATTTGCGTTTCTTTGAATATGTGAAACACCCTGTAGAAATGGACAAACAAACATTCCTCCAGGAAATTTTCCACTCTATAATTTAGACTTATTGCACGATTGCAGCACTAATCTATACGGACTGCAACACTCAATTGGCTTCTCCGGTGACAATGCTTACATTGCGTCGCGTCGTTGTTCGTTCCGCAATTATTATACCGCGGCTCTCGCTGCGCTTATGCCCATAAAACAACACTTATAATGTTGTTCCGCTCCGGGGTGGACACGATCACATACTCGAATTTCATGTGTTCGATTTCCCTGTATCATAATATTATATACCCCTCCCACGTTTTAATATATGTATGTCTAGAACTCTGTTGCCCTGACCGGCTCTTCAGCGGTTTAAACCAACAAATTGCTTATGAACATAGCTATATATAGAAACTCCAACTCCGCAGCGACTGATCCAACAAATCTATCTTCCTATGGCAAAAACAAAAACAAAGGTTAAACACAGACACCACACTGAGTTTCTATAAAGCAGGTTGCTCGCATTGCTGCCTCCTGCGTCCTGCGTTTTGCGTCTTGTGCATATAAGAGCATAAAGTCTATTCCTCCAATCCTACTATTATTGTTATTAATTTGTAATTTTGCAATCCATTTGTGGTGCACCATCATCCATCTGGATGCAACATATACCTACGCTACGTATATTTTCTGTTTTGTATGATATTCCGCTTGCAATCGCTCGCGCCAAACGAATCCATAACCTAAAACTAAAATATTGCGCTCAGAACTCTTAACTCTTAAGCCCCATAAATTAGGGGTCCCGTGATGGCGGACGACCATTGATTCTGGGTCTGGGTGCTGCTGGGCTGCTGCTATATAGCTGCTCAAGCTGAAGCTGATGTACATTTAGAGCTGAACTCTGCCACAGCACAACAATATAATGCAATGGCAATCGCAATGTGGATTGGATGCATGCGGTGGCATGGATGGCGCTCTGCAAAATAAAATTAAAAAAAAAACTCTGCAAAAGACCAAAGACAAAACAATCTGAGGGATAAACAACACAAAAAAAATAAAAACATTATAAAACCAAAAAAGACAGACGAACGCAAATAAATAATAATATTAATAAATTTTCGCGCCAAAACGTGACTCGAATAGAATTCGGTGTTTGGGATTATGGTTGCCACCCTAAGAAAAATCTATATATATAAAAGAAAGTTGTGTTAGTTACACTATTTATAACTCAAGAACGGCTGTACCGATATGGCTGAAAATTGCTGGGTAGGTAGCCTAGAGGCAGGAGACGGACATAGGATACTATTTATCCTGTCCACAGCGTTCCCGTGTGACTTGACATAAAACGTCAGTCACTATAAAACGTTTTATAACAAAAAAGAATCAGACTTGGAATAACAAAACGCAAATGACAGCTATGTACATAATGTTATGGACGAACATCTCAATTTATGATCGCAATATTATTGTATTGCAAATTATTTGTCTAAAGTCAAAATTATCTGTTAGCTTCAAACGATTCTAACAGATGGCAACATCTGTGGACTGGATTGAGTTAGTATTCAATAGATGGCGCTATGTCAAACTTCCAAACGTTTCATATAAGCTACAATTTAATAGCATAACCACCACATGTTGCTGAGACATAAGTATATCCTTAATTTATTTTGTAGTAAACGAAATACAGTGAATTTTAATTTTTCAATTTTTGGTGTTAGCAATTATTGAACAATTACTAGATATTGGGAACGGTAAAATAGAACTGCAAACAAATATGCAATGCATTAAACTGCCAGACAATTTCTGCATTGTTTTTCAGAAAAAAAGAAAATAAATTGGTTCAAATTATATTTCCGGATATACAGAGTAATTACCTGAATCATAACTGGCTCAGTCATCGGGCTATTTTGGCAGCCAAAAATGTTGAAGTTGACGAAATTAATTTCCAGTTATAACAACAGGCGATCTGATGTCTTTTAAATCAATCCATATTGTTGTTAATGGATATTCAGAGTAGACATACCTGGACCACATAATCTTCGATTATAGATACATAGGTTCACCTATCATTCTCCTGTGTGATTTGAATCCACCTTAATTATGCAACAATACACGTTTAGTCATCAAAAAGATCACCGGAAATATTCTTGAAGCAACCATTTTAACTGGAAAGTTTAAAGGAAAAGTGGTCCTGTTGCCACGTAGTTCAATGATACAGTCAGATTCTACCATAACTTCGAAAGGTTACAGTTTCAAATTGGTTTAGATTTTGACATGTCTATAAATAAGTCTCAATGCCAAACAATGTCCATTTGTGGTTTAGATTTGGAAAATCCATGTTTTTCTCATGAGCAACTATATGCTGCATGTTCACGTGTAGAAAGACTGTCGTACCTATTTGTGTTACCAAAAGACAGGTTAACCAAAAATATTGTGCACCGATTAGTGCTACATTAAATTGAAATTAAAAATATTTATAATTCAAAGTAATAAATGTTATTGGAAGATTTTAAACTATCCGCCCTACCTACCTAATTCATAAGTTTAACTGTCACATGAACTAAAAACTTTGTAATATACTCATTTGTTACAAACTTGAATACAAATAATAATACATTTATACAATTATTTTGTTTTGAATTTTGCTTTACATCAACTGTACGAAAATTTTGATCAATTGTATTCAAAGTCCTTCCCCTTCAAATCCCAAACCATTACATTTTTATACCAGCTTTAAAGTTTCCATCTTCGTTGGTAAATAATAATTTTATTGTAATAAGGGATAACGGTATTTGAAAATCAGTCATAAAGGTCGCCATGTTTTTTTACAAATGGCACATATGTAAAAAAAACATAGTGGTGCCCATGTCTGATGTTTACTTATCTTTCCCCTTTAATAGTTTACAACAATATAACAAAAAACGTTCCACAGCAACGCGTGGCCGGGTTAGCTATTATTCATAAAAACATACAATTTAATTGAGTAAGTGAGTGATTTCAGAAGTTTCTTTGATGAGAAAGAACTGATTGGTTACAAATTGCCTAACAGCCCTATTATGGCTGTCAACTATCAATTATTTGATAACTGATAACTTCTATCAATTTATTGATAATTTGGTATTATGAGTATCAAATGATAATTTTTCACCCATTGTGAATACTAATCAATATGCTATTGTGAATAGGTTTTGTTTGGTGTTTGACATTTGTCATTTGTGTTGAGTTCTTGTGTTTTGGTCTATAAATAATTTCGGCGGAATAATGTAAGTTGTTTTCATTAAATAAATTTCTCTTTTTTCTTAATAATATTTTGTTTATTTAGGAGTAGAATAGTTTGCTCGTAATACTATTTATTTTAGCTTGCACGGTAAACCTTCGTTCCTCAGTACAATTGCCTTCAAACAACAATTCTAGTGAAGGCATTTCGTTCTTCAATTTGTATATTCAATAAAAACTACAAAAAAAACTTGTATAAATCGTATTTATATTACAATTCTTTACCATTTACGAATATTTGATACATTTGTCAACAAAGATTTTATAGCTGATAGAATATTTGATGGGTATCAATATGTTTGATAGCCGTAATACTGAGTTTATCAATAAAACTATTCACAATAGATCTTTAATTCACTATTTATCAAAAAAATTGATAATTGATCACGTTCGCGACGTTTTTTCGTCGTCCATAGCTCAAGAACCAGAAGAGATATCGACTTCAAATAAATGTTGTTATACAGATAATAATGCAGAAAGATGCAGAAAGGGCTCTCAAGAAAATTGCGTGGGTGGTTTTTTTACCATAGCAGTTTAAAAAAAAGGTGAAAATTTTGGTTAAACCTAACAAAATTCTGAATTAAATTCTATATTATAAATTGTAACGTGGTACAAAACAATTATATTTTTGGAAAAAAATCCAATTAACGGTTTTTTTATAAATCAAAAAAACTGAAAATATAAAATTTGTCACCTCGAAAATTTTACGACTAAAATATGATTTCATCTCCAAAACAATTTTGTGCAACGAAGAATAATGTTTTTGACATCTGATAAAATTTTGAGAAAAATCAAATTGACAGTTTTTTTTATAAAAAACTAGCTGACCCGGCCACGCGTTGCTGTGGAACGTTTTTTGTTATATTTTTGTAAACTATTAAAGGGGAATGATAGGAGAACATCAGACATGGCCACCACCATGCTCTTTTACATATGTGCCATTTGTAAAATAAACATGGAGACCTTCATGACTGATTTTCAAAAACTATTACCCCTTATTACAATAAAATTATTATTTACAAACGAAGATGGAAACTTTAAAGCTGGTATAAAAATGTACAATTGATCAAAATGTTCGTACAGTTGATGTATTTAAAGCAAAAATCAATACAAAAGAATTGTATTGTATAATAAATGTATTATTATTTGTAATCAAGTTTGTAACAAATGGGTATATTACAAAGTTTTTAGTTCATCTGACAGTTAAACTTTTAAATTAGGTAGGCAGGGCGGATAGTTTAAAATCTTTCAACAATATTTATTACTTTGAATTATAAATATTTTTAATTTCAATTTAATGTAGCACTAATCGGTGCACAATATTTTTGGTTAACCTGTCTTTCGGTAACACAAATAGGTTCGACGGTTTTCCTACACGTGAACAGTGAACATGCAACGTATAGCTGCTCATGAGAAAAACATGGATTTTCTAAATCTAAACCACAAATGGACATTGTTGAGCCTAGAGACTTAAGACATGTCAAAATCGAAATGAATTTGAAACTGTAACCTTTTGTAGGTATGGTAGAATTTGACTGTATCATTGGACTACGTGGCAATAGGACCACTTTTTCTTTAAACTTTCCAATTAAAATGATTGCTTCAAGAATATTTCCGGTGATCTTTTTGATGACTAAACGTGTACCGTTGCATAATTAAGGTGGATTCAAATCACGCAGAAGAATAATAGGTGAACCAATCTTTAATCGAAGATTATGTGGTGGCATTCCAGGTATGTCTACTTTGTATATCCATTAACAACAGTATCGATTGATAACTGTTGTACCAGGAAGTTAATTTCGTCAACATCATCATTTTTGGCTGCCAAAATAGCGCGATGACTGAGATAGTTATGATTCAAGTAATTACTCTGTATATCCGCAAATATACTTTGAATCAATTAATTTTTTTCCTGAAGAACAGTCAGAAATTGTCCTGCAGTTTAATGCATTGCGTATTTGTTTGCAGTTCTATTTTACCGTTCGCAATATCTAGTAATTGTTCAATAATTGCTAACACCGAAAATTGAAAAAGTAAAATTCAATGGTAGTCAAATTTACTACCAAATTAATTTGACATATGTATACTTTAGCCTCAGCAACATGTGGTGGTTATGCTTTTAAATTGTAGCTTATAAGAAACGTTTGGAGGTTTGACATAGCGCCATCAATTGAATACTAACGTCGTTTTCAATTGGCAATCTGGAAGTGAAAAAAAGCATTCTGAATGCGTTCAATTGGGCAAAAGTGACAGTTCTGATTCTAAAAAGAAGAGAATTTCCCTTCTGGTTTTAAAAACAGAATCAGAATCAGAATCACTCACACATTCATAAATTTTAAATGTCACTTCCTCCATGTTTGCAGCACAAAAACAAAATGAAATTTAGCGCGAATACACATATATGTGACACATGTCATACTCAACCAATACATTCTCACCAAACTTCAAATTCTTTGCAATAAAAAAAAAACTGTTCAATTGGGATTCCGAATCGAAGAACAATTCCAGATTGCCAATTGAAAACGACGTAACTCAATTCAGTCATTAGATTGTGCCATCTGTTAGAATCGTTTGAACCTAACAGATAACTGTGACTGTCAAATAATAGACAAATAATTTGCAATACAATAATATTCCGATCATAAATTGAGATGTACGTCCATTACATAGATGTCACTTGCGTTTTGTTATTCCAAGTCTGATTCTTTTTTGTTATACCACTTTTATAGTGACTGACGTTTTATGTCAAGTCACACGGGAACGCTGTTGAACGGGATAAAACAGTATCCTATGTCCGTCTCCTGGCTCTAAGCTACCTACCCACCAATTTTCAGCCATATCGGTACAGCCGTTCTTGAGTTATAAATAGTGTAACTAACACGACTTTCTTTTATATATATAGATAAAAACCTAAAAAAAACATTACTCAAAGTTGGTAAAAATTGAATTTCGACTCAAATAACTTTCCACAAACTTGAGATTAAGGCTTCAAAAATTTGTATCTTATAAGAAATATTATTTTCAACATTCGGTAAAGTGTTGAAAAAATCGAATTGACAGTTTTTTTACAAAAAATTAAAACCTAAAAAAAAAATTAATAAAAGTTAGTAAAAATTGATTTTCGACTCAAATATCTTTTCAAAAACTTGAGATAATGGCTTTTAACTAATTTTAACTTATAAAAAATATTGTTTTCAACATGAGAAAAATCGAATTGACAGTTTTTTTACCAAAAATAAAAACCCAAAAATAAATGTATAAAAGGTGGTAAAAATTGATTTTCGACTCAAATATCTTTTCAAAACTTTGAGATATTGGATTTAAACTACTTAATCTTTCAAAAAATATTGTTGTCAATATTCAGTAAAATTTTGAAAAAAAACGAATTGACAGCTTTTGTACAAAAAAATAAAAACCTAAAAAAATTTAACAAAAAATGGAAAAAATTGATTTTCGACTCAAATATCTTTGCAAAAATTTGAGATAATGGCTTCTAACTAATTTTAACTTATAAGAAATATTGTTTTCGATATTCAATTAAATAAAATCTACGAAAAATAGTACGCAAATTTGGTAAAAATTGATACATATCGACAAACTTTTAAGCAAGACAAATCGACAGACGGGATGGGAAGTTATCAGTGTGGGTCGCATCCCAGCCTCTTTTTTTTGTTTTTAAAACGAATTCGCTTCTGAAATCCAGTTTTTAAAATACTCGTTTGTTGAAAAAGTTATAAAAATTAAGTTGAAAACGTGCATTGGTGTTTTTAAATTCACATAGAAAGTTATTGCAATAAGTCGGATTTAAAAAATTGAATATATTGACATATCGTCACGTATGATGGTTTCTAGAGTTAAAATGAATGGTTTCTAGAGATATTTCTGTCTAAACGTGTTGACATACCATTTCTCAATTATTTCTGAATTTTTGAAATATGCAGAGTGAAATTTAAAAACAATTCATGAGCAATTTTTAATTTGCAAAATATAGGAACCACATGGAAATTATTGCATATGTCAAAAAATTTAAACTCGAGATTTTAATCGAACATGACAATACGGTTGTAGAGAATTCGAAAAAAGTGTGGCCAGCGATTCCCTCAGTCTAGCTGCCTGATGTCTGTCCTCGCCCCTACAGCCTTAACCATTGGGTCGATTGAATTTAAACTTAGAAATTCAGGTTTAAAGCAGATTTGACTTGGTCGTTTTTATTGAAAAAAAAAAAATTAGGACCATTATTACTGAATTCTCCAACCACATTCTTTGTTCAAAAACTGCGTACCTAATAGATTTGTGATGAAAGTTTGTCTACAATTTTGTGTCTTTACTTTTCTTCTTTTAATATATTATAAAATATATTTTTCTATTGCTCCAGGAGGGTAACACCCATGTAACGGTTATTTTGTTTCTAAATATTCTCAGGAACTTAGGAACCGATTCAAATAATTTAGTTTTTATAATTTTATTGACATTTCATCTGTCAAAATTGAAATTTTATAGTCTCTCATGAATGATTAATTTTCTTTTCCAATTTTTAAGTAACTTCCCAATTCGCTTTACAAGTTTGTAAGCTGCTTCTTAAGGTACAGGATGGTAATAAATTAAACATTAAATGATACCGTGAAATTCACAGCAACAATGTATAACTTTTAACTATAATTATTGATCTTCTTTCGGCAGAAATAATGGACAAAATTATAGCCATGGCGCGGCGCACTAGCTTAAAAACTCAGGGATTAGTATCTTTCTGAAACATACTTTTCTATTTAGAAAAAAGAGACAATATCGAAACAAACTTCTTGAAATCTCGAAAATTATGGTTAAAGGCAACAAAATGCAAATTTATAAACATACTTTTGTTTACAAATTTTTACGAAGACTGAGTGTGAAAACTATCAACAGAATTGGCGTTTATTAATCAATTTTTCGGTGACAGATCGTCTCTCTGAATTCTTTGACTGCATATAGGGAGTAAGGTTGGGCGCATTTGTGAGTGCAAAATTGCACTACTCAACTGTCAAATTACTGACAAATGCAAATATATAAAATAAGAAACATTTTTGATTTGATAACTTTGAATACTGAACGATTTATTTCATTTTGAATTCTTGTATTCTTGTGTCTTTACCAAGCAGCTGATTGAGAAACGTCAAAATGATTACTAACTTTGTAGCCGAAATTTTAACACTACGTCGGAGGGCAAATTTTAACTCATTTTGTAGTTGGAAGTAGCCAATCAGAACGACTTCACTACGTAGTGACTACATTAATAAACGCGCCCGTTAACATCAATTTCTAATCCGCCATCTTCATTTGTCTCTTACTCTCAACCGATGCAAGATCCACCTGTGAGTCAACATCTAAATATACCGAGGGTGGTAATACAATAGTGAAAATATGACGTCTGCCATATCAATAACTTTCAAAGTATATCGTATAATATTACAGGTCTTAGAAGCAAACTTCTTTAACCTCATTTTTTTATCAAAAGATGACTCCTTACCGAATTTTTTTATAACATGAAAAATTTTATAAATAATAATATTTTCGAAAAAAAAAATAATTAAAATGAATCATTTTATAGGGCACCATTGGGAAGTTATATCCCAGTCTCTCTTTGAATTTAAGCTTATAGTTTAAATCGGAGTTCGGAATCAAAACCAAAAATTAACTCTAAGACGACAACCAAAAAAAGTGTTTTTAAACCCAACTTAAAACGCAACATATCAATTAACAATAAATTGTATGATGATTTTCATTTCAGAGTACACATCTCAATCTTCTAGATACGGTTTAGATCATTTTAGTATCTCACTTAGTTTTCTTAATTTCTCATTATTCTCATTAGTTATGAGATGACTTATGGGTCTTCATTTAAATCTATCTGAAGTTTTGAAAAATATTGAATGTAATAATTGAATAATTCGTTTTAAAGTTAAGTTTTATATATAACCTTAAGACCGCGAATTCGTAATGAGATCAAAAATTGCTTTCACACCGTTTTTCATTTTTCTATTAAGAACCGTTTTAGCATAAATGCTTCAGCGTTTTTTTAAGTTTATTTTATGGCAGGTAAAGGCTTACAACTAATGAGGATTTCTTTTGAAAAATATAAGATTCTGAAGATTCTGACATTTTTTAAACGGAATATTGAAGTAAGCGATTGTAGATTTTTTACATAATTTCGTATTTTATTGAATAAAAGAAACTACTTCATGAATTTACATAGCCTCAAAAAGCCTAATATAAGGATTTCAATGGAATTATAAAACATGACGTGAGAGATTGACTTTTAAGGTTCGGATTTCGAGCTTAAGCAATCAAAAACAGTAGAAAAAACACTGCATTACCTTGTGGATCAGTTATTATTAAAAAGATACATATGAAGTGAGATTTGAATTTAGGACACAAAATAATTTGCGAAAGTATTTTTGGTTTGGAAGACAAACAAAAATTTTACCTAAGTGGTAACCATATCTTTTTTCGAACATTCGAATGTGCTAGTTAAACCGGGACCCCCACAATTATAATTTATTATTGAGAACATTAATGCTCATATTATGAATTTATTATTTAATATATATGTATGTGTGTATGTGTGTATAGATAGAAAATAGTTGTATATGCATATCACTAACAAATAACTGCCACCCCCCGCTGCCAGGAGGATAAGCGCGCGTGAAGAGAGAAAACGCATTTCAATTCCGTTCCGATTGCAGAGCAGCAGAGTTAGCAGAAAGCATCCTTGTTCTAGGATTAGGGTTTTGTTATGAAATCGCATGAAGTTGGTATATAATTGAGGTATATCTCAGGACATACAGACAATTAGTTGGGGTTTGAGATACTAAATATATGCAATACCAGTCTCTATATCTATATTAGTGTTGGAGGATTGAAGGATGCTCGTGCCCGACCCTTCGCCTCTGGTCATTGTGTGGTCTTTCGATTAGGTGGCTTCCTCATCGTCTGTCGTTGTCGGAGTCGTTGTCCGTTGTCACTGTCGGTTTTTGGTCTTCGGTCGTTGGTCGTTGGTCGTCGTCGTCGTCATTATCCATAGTCACAGTCATTTTAAGGGGCCTTGGGGCGCTTTTAATTGACTTATGAATATGCAGTGATGTGTATGCGTGCGTCTATAGTTTACGTATCCCTACAATGGTGTGCACGCATTCTTAATTATCGAAATTAATCAATTGCGAAGATAATTTATGTAATAATTTGCAGATAGGATGACAGTTGTTATATGCAGTTGTGGTTTATTTTGAATATATCTACATTTGTTCGTATGTATGTATAGTATATGTAACAAAGATGTTCTGTTCCTATTATTTAATGACATTCATATTATGAACCTGCATCTATAGATACTCATAGATATAGTATCTATATAACTATTGGGGCAAACTGCAATTGCATTATTTATAGAAATTTGGGGGAGGTTCTCTGCGTTTCTCTGCTATTGATGTATGTAGTATTTTTTTGTACCCCCGGGGGAAAATGCTATAAATTCTATAAGAAGAGAAAGAGAGTGTCATAATTCCAGAGCTCCTCTGGTTAATGTTCCTAGGTATACATGTATATTTATGTCGATCGATAGATTTCGCTAAAAGGCTTTCAAGAGTTGAATTAGCTATTTTGTATTACATAAAAGTTCATTATTATTCTAGGGAATCAAGCTATAATTATGAATTATGTGTGTATTTCATGTTATTAGACACACAGTGTTGTTGAAAGTTCATTGGTCTTTGTATGTGATAATAATAATTGGTTGTAATTTATTATGCAGTTTATGTTTGTGAGAAGCTTGTTAAAAAAGTAATTAATAATTCTTTTATGGAAAATTTTGTGCAGTTAGTACACAATTTTAATATAAATATAAGATCAATTTAGTTTTTAGATGAACAAAATAACATTATGTGATCAAAAAGTTAGTAAGTGGATAAGTGGAAGTCGTTGATTAGTTGTGACAATTTGGATATTATCGTACTAAGTTTTATATTTTTCTTTTTATTGCTATATTAAGTTGACATAATGTTAAAAAAAAAGAAATTAAAAAACATAGAAAACATCGCACAAACATTTGAAATTTTCACAAATCACGGATCATAAAAAGCAAACAAATATCAAGATAAGACTTTTTACCATTTTTTTGAAATTTCTTTGCTAAGTTGATGAAAAGTTAGCAGAGCAGCAAGAACACATAGACAATTTGGCAAAACAGGAATTTAAATTGTCACAACTTAACGGTAAATTATTAACCAGTAAGGTATTAATATAAAGCCCTAAAGCGTGTTTGCTGATGAGTACATTGCAATGTTTATATCAAGCTACCAAATCAACAACAAAGAACATAGAAAACATAGAACGGAATTGTGATTGTGATTTATATATGTATGTCCCTACTTACTTCGTCGGAAATATTGTTTCACTTAGTTCACCTTGACATTCATTGGGTTAAGCCTTATGATATATATTGTTTAGCATAATCTATTTTTCTTCAGAGCCTTAGTATTTTATAATATATTAGGAACGAATTGTTAAGGGACTTATCTTTTTGATCCAGTCTCTAGGTTCAACGCATAGAATGGTGTGACGGTAGTCGGAATGTTCGTTTTAAATAAAATCGAAACAGTTTCTTCACTTCATCATATTGAAACCTGCACTGCAATGGACTCGAAAACTTTGAACTTAGTAATCTGACTTAAATAATTGTTGGAGAAATACATCTTTCAGATTGAGTTTATTCCTTGTGATGTTAGGTTAGGTTAGCTTAAAGTGGCTGTCCGTGATGGAATAGGACACACTTAGGCCAGTTTAATGGCTCATTGTGATACCACATGATTCTTGGCTTCCTCCTAAGCTGAATGAAAGGATGTTCACTCCTAGATATTTATACTAGCTTACAACTTCCACCATCAGGCAGTATTTCAATTACCATTATAGATGTATAGTGCAAACATCAAAGGACTCAGAGAACATCTTTGTCTAACTCCCATCTTAGTATGCAACCATTTAGACAGAACTTCACCAGACAGAAATTGCACCTCAAGTGTCTTCCAGAAAGTTTTCTATAACTTTTCCGAATTTATGACATTCCTCTTCAATATAATTTGTACAACAATGACTTTCTTTCAACAGTATTAAAAGCGGCCTTAAACTCCACAAAGAACGCGTACAGTTTCTTGCCTTGTTATACAGATACTTCAGCTATACTGAGAAGTTCAAATATATGATCTAATGTTGTCTTGGCTATTAAGTTTGTGATCCGTTCTCTTTATGTGTTCCAGGCATTGTTTTGGCTCATTGAATTATATCCACGTCTTGATACAGCTCTTATACAATTCATGATTGCATCCTCTCCTTCCTTCGTCATCTTCGCGTATAGGACCAAATCCGTCGAAAGATTTCGAAAGTTTCATCTTTTCACACTGTTATTCGAGAAACGAAGTTTTAAGCCCATCAGTTTGCTAGGGTAATTCTTCGTCAGATTTTTAATAAATTTTCGTTCGTCTAATTAGTGTTTGTTCCGATCTTGGTGAACTATTTGACTTCCTCGAAATTATTGATACCAACAGTATACCAATCATACCTAAGTCCAAACAAGAAACTTATAACACTGGTTGCCAAGGTTTTCTTCCTTGCAAACAAATTGCACTTTATTCAAAATCCGACTCAAAAACGAATGTATCACGTCAGGTTTTTCAGATATTACTTTTAAAATTTAAAAAAAAACACGTTTATTAAGCTTTTTGAGGCCATCTGAATTTATGAAAACAGATTTTTGTCACTAAAATCCGAAACTTTGAATCACTTTCGTCAATATGCAGTTTGAATACATATTTATATTATTCCATATACCTAATATTCGAAAAATCTTCATATAATTTGTTAGATTTTTTCTGTTTTAGAAAAATCTGAAAAAAAAACGCTATGCCATTTATGCTAAAATGGTTTTCAACACAAAAAAGCAAAACGGTTTGAAAGTAAGTTTTGTTCTCGTTATGAATCAATTCTCTTATATCAGCTTTTTGAAATATATTAAAAAAATGTAAAAATAATGTTAAAAACGGGTATTTTTAAGGATTGAGCAAATAATGAAAATAAAAGTTTGGATTCGAAATCAGTTCAAGTTCAAAACCGATTTTTAAAAACTTTGTAACTATCAAATTCCAGATTTTCTCAAAACTTCTTATAAAGGCTAAAATGCATCTACAAGAAAAAGATTTGTACTGCAAAATCATCATCACAATTTATTGTTAAGAGATATTTTGAGTTTAAACTAAGCCTTAAAAAACCCATTTTTGGTTATTTTTAGGATTTTTAAAGGGTCATAATTTTAAAAACCTGATGTGATAGACAAACATATGTAAGGGTGAGATTTGAATTTTGTTTTGCATGACAGTCTAAAAACGTATAATTGTGTCGACCAGTCTACTGTTCCATTTAATATCAAATATTTATCCTAGTTAGATTATATAACCGAGAGGAAGAATTACTTCTTTAAATGCAGTTATTATCCGTTTAATAAAATAAAAGATCCCTTTTCTACTATTTTTCGCATTAGTGTTAATCTAAGAATTAACTAAGAAGTCATGCGAATAGTAAAAGTTAAAGTAGAAATTTTGTGATTTTAAATGTAATAAAAGAGAAACTGAGAAACGGTGCTAAATTCAAATACAAATAAAATTGTACCAAAAAAGTACATAATGTGTTTTAAAGAAAAAGTTCACATTTAAAAATTAGAGGGTTGAAAACCAATTTTACAAAAATATCAAATGATTTTTAAAACTGTACAAATTACACATATACGGCATAAAATTCGATTTAAACCCCAACCTTCGTATGTTCATTTTATTTTGTAAAACAAAAACATTTGAAAAAAGGACAATTTCGCAAAAGAAAAATATGCAAATTAACTTTCGTCGTCATCCTGAAATCCAACGAAGAGCAACAAAATAAAGATATTCATTTTTTATGTTTGCAAACGATTAATCTAAATATATGTACAATACGTACTTACGTATACCAACCATATTAATAGATAGACCAACTTTCTGACAGGCTCCTTTATCCTGACTTAAATGGCACTCATAATATCTACAAATGTTGCCATATTGCTATCCATGTTATTGTTCAATGTTCATCATCAATGAGCACATATTCACTCTTCTCGTCCCCGTCCTCGTACCTAATATTTTCTTCTTCTCTACTTCATTTGTTCACTCAATCATACAATAGCATCGCATGCTTTGCACTTCATTAATAACGAAACGAGCGGACCGACTAGGATTCGCCCCCTCGCCGGCCTCGAAGCGCAAAAGCGAGAACTCATCCATTCAACTAACTCATTCCCTCATTCATATGCTAAAGCTGATGCTGATGCTGAAATCTGTTGTTTGAATCGCGCCGAGTAGAGTCGTATCTCTGTCCCAGGAGGGGTCTAGAAATGACAATAAATCCTCCAGATAATATGATCGAGCAGAAAACTGACTTTAATCGAGTTTATAGCCATCAAAGGACACCATAAATCATCCTGCCTGTAGATAGATAGAGGAACCCACCACCACCGCACCGCACTATACTACTCGTAGCAACAGCATCACTAGAGTAGATATAGAAAGCCAGCGTGTCGTCCTCGTCCTCGTTGCCGGAGAAGCAGCACACCGAATGTGTTGTGCATCATAGAGTGGCAGACGCACTCCCAGAGATAGCTATAGACAACTTCCACTGTACTACACACCATAAACTGCAACAAACCCTTAGAGGGTTTTGCACTGTTAGTTCCCGTCCCGTGCATCATCATCATCGCACAAAAACAAAACAGAAAAAAAAGAAACAAATAGAAAAATTTTGAAAAAATACCAAAGTACCTTTTATAGTGATGTCCTGATGTGAATCGCAGAGTTTATGTGTTGTGGAGGCAATAGCAGAAGAAGGACGAGCCCGAGCAACGCAGCAGCATCATCATCAATGACCCATGGGATTGTGATAAAATTACCTTGCCATCTGCCCTCTCCACTGCATCAAATTCTCACCCTCTTTATCCATCTATATGGATATCCTTCCATGTGTGCAGGACAGGACATACATCCATAATCCTGTCTATGGAACGAAATTAAAAAGAAAACAATGCGGTGTCCTGGCTAAACAATATTGGGAAGAAAAAATAACTACCAATGCAATGCGCACCCTGTTAGGAGGGTGACAATTAACACAGATCATGGCGCTGTCCTGCGAGACGGAGTACAGAGACTGCCTGCCTCCACCTTAGCTATAGGTAGAGAGGATTTTAGTTAGTTCAATTTTTGCAGTGAATTCAAGCGATGCGGTACAGAACGGTGGTGGTGGCAGGCGGGATGAGATAACGATAACGAGAGATAGGAGACACATTGACGTTTTGCTTGGTTCGTTTTCTGCATCAGGATATAGGAGCTTGTGTACCAAGCCGTGCGTCGCGTCCATCGAGTACCTGCGATTCGAGTCGAGTCCCTTGGACGTCATCATTCGTTGTTGTAGTTTATTACAACCGAATGTTCTTTTGTTTGTCATCAATGACCTTTCGCACGATTGATGACATTTCCACTGTGTTGTTCCTTTGGTGATCGATTTTCTATCCCTCACACGCATGGTGTAGGAAAAGACAGGGCGGGATTAATCAAATCGTGTTTTCCTACCTAAAATGTGCCTTATATCGAATGCCAAATCATGCAAACAGAAATACATTATGTAATTTTTATTTGTCAATCTCAAGACTAAAATGCTCTTAATAAGACATTGGGTTAAATTTTATTCTTTTTTCTATGTTTTCTATGTTTTATTTGCTTCTCAAGTGATTTGTTGTCAAATTTATGAATTACTTCGAAGAAAACGGGAACATTTTTTATTATTTAAATGTTTTTAGAAATGAAATAAACTATGTGTAAATATTCCAAAATAGTTGTGCAATGTTTTCTATGTTCTTGGATACAAAAAAAGGTCTTGTGTAAAAACTTTTGTTGAACTATGTTTTAAGCTTAACGGAGCATCCCAAAAAAAAAGGAGGAACAGTTTTATTATGAACGGTTTATTGTTAATTGATTTATTGCTAATTATTCGTTTATTAACTCTTGTTCATTCATTCTATGTGTGTTCTATGTTTTCTGATCTATTTCCTTTCTAAACAAATAAACCTTCAGAAAAAGAGTTACAATTTATTAATTCGAAATTTTATATATACAAATTGACTTCAAAACTAAAGTAGAATGTCTTTTTTGTGAATCATGACTCAAAGGCTATCAATAAGGTTTCGTGGCAAATTCGATTTTGTTTTCAATGTTTTCTACGTTTTATTTGTTGTTTTAGTAACTTGGTGACAAATTAAAAAATTGAAATTAAGTGAACGGTATTTTTTTTAAATAATTGACAACTTACATTAAATTAGTAGCAAATATTTCAAAATGGTTCTGCAATGTTTTCTATGTTTTTGGATTCTTTTGTACAAGTTTTTTAGAAAGCAGTTTTGAGCTTGACAAAACACCCTAACAAAATGAATATAAATGTTTTATTTTGGAAAAATTGTTGCTTACGAATTTATTTCCAATCAGTAGTTAGTTATAATATGTTGTTTTATTGTTCTATGTTTTCTTATCTTTTTGTTTTTATTTTTGTTTTTAATTAGTAAACCTCCAGGAAAGAAGATACAATTTATATTTCTGAATAATTTGTTAGTAATTAATCGTGACCATTTAAATTCTAGTTAAGTCTTTTAAGCACCAAATTTGTTTCTTATCAATTATTTTTCGATGTTAAATGTTTATTTCGAAAATAATTAAAACTCAGGAATTTATGTTAACTTTTACAGATTTCTATACGTAAATTCTACTTCAAAACTTAAAGAAAGTGTCTATTTTGACAATCATGGCTTAATGGCTCTCAATAAGGTTTCGTGGAAAATTCGATTTTGTTTTTAAAGTTATCTATGTTTTATTTATTGCTTAAGTAGCTTCGTGTAAATTGAATGAATTTTCTTTAAAAAAAAGTATTTTTTTTATATTTTTATAGCTTAACGTATCTTGAATTGAATTAGTTATAAATATTTCAAAATATTTTCTATGTTCTTGGATCTCAGAAAATGGATAAACATTTTTATTTTGTATTGCTCAGTAATGTATTGCTAATTATTCTTTAATTTTAAGTTGTTTTGTCGTTCTATGTATTCTATGTTTTTTTTTTTAATGATATTGATTAATTAACTGCAGCAATTTACATTCCGCTAACGTCTTATTGGCACTGAGTTGTTAAACAATAAAACTTTTATAGAACAGACAAATTTCTTTATAACAGGATGGTATTTAAAATTGTGTGCAGTAATTTACGCACTGTTTATTAGGACCAAACTATCAATATTACAATATCTTTAGAAAATTTAGGCATGATACCGTTGATGTCTACTAGAATATCACTTGCATATAAATGATACAAGGTTGGTCCTAGGATACTTCCTTGTGGTACACTAGGTTCAATTTTGATTATTTACGAGTAGTTTTGGTGGTACCGTATTATAAAGAATCGGTTCGTAACACATGAGTTCAGTATTTCGCAGTAAAAGCTTAAGCAACATCTAAAATTTAGCGGAGCATACTTGTTTTTCTGCAAATGTCTTTTCCACCACACCAATAATTCGAAGTTCTTGGTCCATCATGAAATGTTTATTTCGTAATCAAAACCAATGCCTCGGAATTAGGCTTGTTGTCTCTATTATTTCTTCAGTTATATGTTTGTTCTGCTAGTTTTTTATTAGATAACTTTTGTTGTCACTTGGTTCTAACTTCTTTAAGCATGACAAAACGTATTTCAAATTCATCGTTTCTATCACCAAACTTAAAGGGATCTGTAGCCTTTTTCGTTCGTAATAGTTTAAAGAAATTCGCTAAATGTTTGGCAAAGAGCTCAGAATTCTGTTTTGACTTTTCGATCCATTTGCTATCTTGAGATTTTAATAGCGGTTTTGGTGTCGGGGATCTTTTAGAAGCTTTTAGTTGCTTTTCATAACAAATATTCGGTAGAAGCATCTGCCATCAGACTTTTCGGAAATATAGATAGTGAATCATTTTTGTACTCACTAATTCTTTTTCGGTCTTTGTTAAAACGGTTAAAAATTGCCTTATCATCCCATCTGAAAATCTCGTAGCTTTCAATTTCTTTTGAACTCCTTTTTATTTCTAAAATCAGCTTCGTCATTTCTTCAGGATATTTTATTTTTGCTTCTCTCTAGTTCGAAATAGTTGGAATATTTTCTTCCACAGCTTGTTGCACAACAGCAATAAATTGTTGATAATTTCATAATTCGTGCCGGTTTGTTCTTTTATTCACGAAATTAGGACTACATTTCACTATTATCTATAGTTTAATAAGTGATACAATTATCGGGGTGTAATGTGCCGATAAGTTGAAATTAATAAAGAATTTTTGTGAAAAAAGTAACAAAATCCGATGTAAGAATCATATTTCTATCTACTTCTTCTAAAAACATAAAACCTGAAACACTGAAAAATATCCAAATGAATTAAAAGAGAGTCAAAAAGCTATCTTCCTATTTTGCTAATAATAAAGAAACTTGCTCTTCCAAATGTTGAAAGAGGGTCTAGTCCTAGTGCCTTAACAATCCTCAAACGTATTTTAAAATATTGTAGGCTCTAGAATTTTCATTTTCATTTTTATAAATCGGCTAAGCGCCTTAAAAATTTGTTCTAAAACTAATATTCTTCCAAATCCACCCCTGCAGTCAACATCCTATTGAAATGCATAGTTAGCTGCAACAAAAAACAAAAATCCTATTACCATCGACCCTCACCAATACCAATACCAACACCATAAAAGTAAAAGGCACCAACAGCGGACATCTCCATAGTCGGGTCGGTCATCCCCCAAAGAGATAAATCGAATCTCATCCTTATCCTTTGGCCCGACAACGTAAATATTTTGGACAGGGAAACGGTGCGGCGGGGGTGGTGGTGGTTGATTAGAACGATAAAATACGCGCATTCATAGAAAAATGTTGAGTTTTGCAAAAATTTCCTGACGGATTTTTTTTTTTTTTTTTTTGTCGGGCATCCTTGGAATTGATGGTCGTTTGGCGTTAGTTCGTTTGGTTTGGTTGCTTTATATGGTGCTAAAGCTATAAGGGTGATTTGTTGCATTGTGTACATCTACATCGTTGTTCATTGTTCTTTCTCGTATTTTTTTTGTTCATCTGTTTTGTTCTATGTTTCGCAGGAAGAACATCATTTTTCACACCCAAAATCCAATTTGGGAATTCTGCTGGACATGATGTAGGCGTCAAGTGAATGTCAGTCCTTAGATCTTCAACTATAATATATGGAGGAATTGTATATGTAGTCGGTTGGTTGCAACCAACATTGGCTACGTGAAACTCATAAATGCAGCAAATTTCTCAATCAAATTGGAATGGGAATTCCTTCGAGTTCCATTTACACTCGTCCTTCGCCACCTTTCTTCGTTCTCTATAGCAGAGCAGCTACAGCCCGCCCCCTATCTTCTCACTCACTATTATTGACACGTGCTTGAAATGATTAGGTTTCCACATATGAACCGGCCTGGTGCGGCGTGGGGTAAATGTTTAGGGTTTGCATCAAGAAACTGGGCCACTTAATAGTCATTTGGGACTTGGATGTTACTACAACCGGAGCAGAGCACCATATTAGAACGGATTTGATTTTTTCCCTCTGCTCTGCTGTCGATGAAATGGCGATGGTATTTTGAAAAAGTTGTTTCTTTCGTTCGACTGGAGTTATGGATTCGAATTCGATCTGATGAGGAAACTCAGAAGATATCCTCCCTTTCCTTATGCCAGCCACGCCACATCAAGGACTTCTTCGTAGAATATTGGTTCGTTACTCGTTACAATTGAACCCTCATGGCTGTTTGCATTTGTCATTGTCGATATTTGTATTCGATAAAATCATTTATATGACTTTTGCATTTCGAATGGAATTTTCGAATTTTTCGAGGGGTTAGGTTATGAGTAGATTGTGTTGATATCCTGTATACGAGTATAGACATCTAGATATACGAAAAGGGGGTAGTAAAACGTTTGGAATTATGTACGAATATATAAATATCGATTAAGGGTTTCGTGAACTTAATATTATACCCAGAAAAGGGCTAGCTCTGGGGCGGTCCGAAGAGCAAGAGGAAGATGTGATATTATTAGGTCGCATATAATCCACACTTGAATATTGAATCACTTGAATTATGAGGGTTTTGTGTGCGAGTGTCGGATTGATAAGTTGAAATTGCAGGCTGCAAATTGGAAAATCACTGCAATTCGTTTTGGGATTTGTGGTTTTATATCCGTAACGAATGGACATGCTGCTGAGAGATATATCCAGAACAGAGAATTTTCGAACTTTTATAGCAGAAGTGTGTTTGGTATATTTGTATGCCTACAGGTATATTGAGACATAATACAAAGCTTTATTGGTTTTATGTACTCGTAGGTATAAAGCTAGAAGGTATAGATAATGGATTTTCTATAGGGCAAAGGAAGAGGGGTCTTTTAACCTCAGGTAAATTTTGTAAAATAAGGAGGAAGAAAATTTTCTGTTCTGGATGCTGAAGGTAGAATAGAAGAGCAATTATATAGTAACTGATGACATTCTTAATAGACTTGATTTGTAGAAGTGTGGTATCTGCAAATGAAGCCTGTCATCAGGGTGCAATAAAGTGATAACAAAATGTCAGAGATGTAAATTTTATAATTTGGTTATACATATAGAAGAAAAACTTAAAGATTATAAACGACAAAAGTAGAAATATTTTGTATCGTTACACATATAGGAGCATTGTATTTGTATATCTTTTGAATTTTAATAATTCTCTCATTCCAATAGATTTAACCTTAAATCATTCGAATTAGATTTTAATACGACTTTATATGCCTCTTAGGGCAATTTTGTATATGAACAAAGGAGGAATATATTACATTTGGTTGCACATTCATAAATATTAATGACATGACATATGAAGTGTAAAGACAAACTCTGTAATGACGGAAAAACGAATTAAATTCCATGATAAAAAGGGAAGCAAGTATTGTTTTAGAAGATTTATTGGATTGTAGTATCAAGGGTTAACTGGTCCTTTTCCCTTCTATTGCATTTTTTGAAACTGCATTACATTTATAATATTGTAGATTCTCCTCAAAATTTTTAATTCTGTAACGAAATAAGTTTTAGTAAAAAAAAAGGTTCCTATATTCGCAAATTTTAGTTGTTTTGTTTTAGAAATTCTTTCACAAAAATACAATGCACGACTGAACTTCACGAACTTGCTCATGTAGGTATCCAAAGAGTCTATTTAAAAATATTTCCTGTATATTAAGATTTAAAGCTTGTTTTCAAAAATTTAAATGCAAATTGATTTAAAAAAAAAACTTAATTCTTCAATTTCTTTTTTAAATTGTGTATAATATAAAGGGTGATTTTTTAAAAGCTAAGGAAAGTTTAAAACAAAAACACATAACATTCAGAAAAATGCATGAAATTATTATTATTTGAATAGATAGAACGGTCCATATTATTTAATGTTTGAAAATTATTTCATGCAAATGTTGACCTTAACTGCGCCTCAAATGGTCCATCCGCTTAGTCCAATTTTTTCATACTCTTTCCAACATTTCGGCCGGTATCTTACGAATAAATGCTTCAATGTTGTCTTCCAATGCGTCAATTGAAACGGGCTTGTCTGTATAGACATGAGCTTTAACATAGACCCACCAAAAATAGTCTAAAAGCGTTAAATCACACAATCTAGGTGGCTAATTGATCGGTCCCGAACTTGGAATACAATGTTCATCGAACTCGCCTCTCAATAAGTCCATTGTGTGGCATCTGGCACCGTCTTGTTGAAACCACATGTCATGCAAGTCAAGCTCTTGCATTTTAGGCAAAAAAAGTTGGATATCATCTCACGGTAGCGCTCACCATTGACAGTTACGTTACAATTCGCATCATCTTTGAAGAAGTACGGTCCAATAATGCCACACCAGCCCATAAACCGCACCAAACTGTGACTTTTTCTGGATGCATTCGCATTGATAGCTCTTGCAATGCTTCTGGCTGATATTCACTCCAAAATCGACAATTCTGCTTTTTTACGTACCCATTGAGGCAAGAATGAGATTCGTCGCTGAACACAATTTGAACGCGATGAACTTTCTTAACAGAGCACGCATTTTGATAATAAAATTCAATAATTTGCAAGCGTTGTTCGTTTATAAGACGATTCATGGTTAAATTATAGACCAAACTGAAGATGTTTGATAGTGAAACAAAACACGAAACGTGCGTCAGCTGTTTAAACCAGTGTTGCCAAAAAGATAATAGCTTAAAAATCCCCTTTATAATTATACGTTTTACTTTTCAATTTTGTACAAAAAAGCGACTTCTTTTCGCCTAACGCTTAAGACCTTAATTTTGGTATTTAAAGTCAATCTACGTAATGGTTTGGGCTGTAGTGGCGAGGACAGACAGACGTACTGAATCGGGGGACCAACTTTTTTCAACTTCTCTACCATCGTAATGTCATGTTTGTTTAAAATCTCGAGTTCGAAATTTATTACGAATGGAAAACTTGCCATACATGTCGGAAGCATGAAATGTAAGCTACAAATGTCTTAAATCTTCATTTTCTCGTTCTAAATCGCGTTTAAAATTACAGCATTTTTGTAAGCTCTAAAAATGTCATTTCTGAAAAGAAATCTTGGTTTGAATCCTATTTGAATTAAAGAAAGAAATGACGTGTTATCGGATTTAAGTAAAGTCACCTCAGAAGTACCACAGGGAAGAAATTTTAGACCTCTTCTTTTCCTGCTTCTGGTCAATGATATCTCTGTTTTCTTAAAGAATGTTTACTGTTCAATGTTTGTCTATTACTTACTCTACTTCAGCGTATCTTACTGTCAATTCGGTATGAGTTATTTCTTTTCGATACTCAATTGAAAGTACGGAAGGCTGACATTTAACGTAAGGAAAAATGTTTCAGCCATTTCAAACTCAGTTTTAAGACTTTGACTTCATGGTTGTGGAAGGAAACTCTAGCTTAGATTCATAATTCAAAAGTCAAGTCCACACCAAGAAAACATTTCAGGAAACACTGTTTAAAAAACTTTTGAGAAATGTTTTTCATTTATGTATTTGAAAAATATTTCAAAAATGTTTCTGATTTGTTTTTTTGGTGTGGACGCTTTGCAAAACATTTCCGAAATGATTGTTTCCTATTTTTGTATCTGTTTTAAATTTACATAATTTGTTGTTTATCTTATCTTCTTCATAATTTGTATTTTTGGATATTTTCGAATTTTTTCTATTTAGAATAGGAAACAGAGAAACATTTCAGAAGTGTTTCGTGAGTTTTCAAACCAAAAACAAAACACTTCAGAGACATTTTAGAAACATTTTAGAAATGTGTATCTGTTTCTGAAACGTTTTTTAATTGTTTCTCAAATGTTTCTGAAATGTTTCAAAAATGTTTCTTTGGCTTAAAAGAACCTTAAGAAATTCATTGTCTCTGTTACTATTTGACTTTAATGTTTTGCGTACGTCAGGTCATCGCGTCACGTCGTTGGAATGCAACTGTATGATTTTAGATCCATTTTATAATGTTCGTTCTGACTGGATAAAAGCATTTTTCCCAAAAAAAAAAGTGGCTAGTATTGTTGTCCATCTTCTAAACTGCACCAAATCCCAACTTATATAAAATGAGGCTTTTGGGCTACAATCTCTTTGTCATCCCTCTTAAATATTTTGGTATCATAGTATTTCTGAACGATATAATGCCATTTTATTTTAATTGAAATTTACTTTTGTTTTACAGGAACAGTCAAAGTAACTGTGATCTCCTTTCCTATTTAATGAACCTCATCATCTGGTAAATCTACACTAATATTATAAAGAGGAAAGATTTGTATTTTTGTATGTAACGAATAAACTCAAAAAGCACTAGACCGATTTTTAATAATTCTTTTTTTCATTAGAAAGCTACATTATCACTGAGGGACATATGCTATATTTAGTATTAGATTACTATAGAAATCTTTAGAAATTCCTATTTAAACCAACCGAAGAAGGTGTACAAAAATTAGCCATACAATTTCTTTCATCGCATACGCTGCGAAGAGTATTATTGATAGGACAAACAAATGTTTTCTAATTTAGTGATTCATGGTCGTTTTAATAAGCATGCTTATAACTTAAATATCTGTACCTATTTGTGTCTACCCGTGCAAAGCCGGGACGGGCCGCTAGTTAATAAATAAACTACTAAGTTCAACATAAAATTGCATATCAAAGCTTAAGTTAAAAAATAAATACCTAAGTCCCAAAGTTGTGTTGACACTTAATATATTAAGTCCGTTCATTAATACTGTGTCTAAGCTATATGGCTGGTTCCTTCCATGCTTATTTGAGCAAGTATATCCAATCCAAGTCCGGGTTGACAGTAGAAACCCTTCTGAATGGAAACCATCACGAATCAGATCATTACCTTTGATGCTTCTAAGCAGTTAAACAAGATAGCAATAGCACCATCATTTATAACCAAATTCTTTTTGTTTATTAGCAAGGAAAACAAAACAATTACAAAATTAGTTCTCCAACGAAGTTTCCCACTCCAAATATCAAACGAAAAAACTAATTTTTCATAACAATTTGTATCCCGCCGTGTTTCTCTCCATTTATACCATTAACCGTCCAAAAACTATATATACAGGTTACCATATTTGCCTTAGGAAACATAAAGACGCACCATGATAAATTTCATACTGACTTAATTACTCGACCTGGGTCATTATACTAATGATTTCATCTTCAATACAATTTTGTATTGTTGCGTATTGTAACATCCATCAGGAATCTCCAAAAACAGAAAAATCCCATCAAAAGGCCAAACTTCTTCTCCAAAAAACAAAAGAAATGTTTGTGTCTTTGACGATGATGGTAGCACCTTCAACAACGAACCATACCCACAGCCATCACCTACCATGCCAGAGTTTAATAAGGTTGGTGAAGTTGAGAAAAGGAAAAATTAAGTGAAGTACCCACCTGTTTGATTAATTGGCTTGGCACCAGTGCCACAGTGGAGCCATCACGGTCCAAAAAGGTGTGCGTAAACACACTTTTTTTCTCTCCAAACCCCTCCAATTATTATCCCAAAAAATATTTCCATTCTGTACACAATTTGTACATATTTTTGTTGGTTTTTGTGGCAATTAGAAGTCGCACTCAAAAAACCAACCTAATTTACATACAAACTGTATATTCATAGCTTCTAACACCACGTAGGTATATACCTGTACATGGAACTGGAGCTGGAGCTGGATCTGGGGTTGGACCTGGATATGGGTATATAGCTAAAAAATGTAAATGTAAAAATTGTGTGTGTGTGCCTCCTAATTGCTAATTGGGCCATTTCACGGACTATTCCCAGAAATGCAGCAGCAATCTGCAGCCCCCTGATTGTTATCTGCTGAAACATTAAATAAATTTTCAAAAAAAGGAGCTAGGTATTTTTGTGTGTATGTTTTTATTATTAATTGAAAGGCGGAATAGCTAATGGCTACCGTTTAAAAAGAGAGCGTCTTTCGCTCGCCCCTTGCCTAAAGCTGATGGCATATTTATACACGTAACGTAACTTCCTTCCAGTCCTAATTTTTCCCTAAGAGCGACTATTTTTCTATACACAAATGCATCATCATAGGACCGAAAATATTATGTAAATTTTTGAGCTAAAATAAAAATATAATTATTTATGTAAACTGTAAACGGTAGTTCTATGAATGGGACTCTAATTATGCCATTCATAGTAATGGTTTTGGCTTCAGCTTCAGCTTCATGCTTTGGCTTTGGCTTTGAGTTCCTTTCCTTTCCTCCAGCAGCGGGTAAAACGTGGAAATATATTTAAGATTAATTGAGATGTATGTGCTGTTGGTAATGAGTCTAGCAGCTAGTTAAGGCTGCTTTTTAAGAGCCAAGCTTATAGGTTATACCATAGATTGAGGAAGGGGAAAGATGAGAGATTAAAAGATAATAAAATAATATTTTACTTTATTTATAGGAAGAGTAGTTAATAGCAACATTTAGATGCAGAATTTACTTAACTTTTCATATGGGTAAAAGATACGCAGGCTATTCATGGTTGGTTTGAGTTAGGTTAGGTTTAGGGTTTAGGCGATGCCCTTATACGAGTACTCGTTCCTATATACAACATTCCTAAATGAAAATATTAATTTGTACAAAATAATTATTATCATTATGTTGTTTAAAATATATTCAATTAGGTTTTGTTTGACTTTGGCGTGTAATTGCATTTATTATGCATAAAACTAATGAGGTGTATATGGGATATGCATGCGGTGCTTAGAAGGCAATTAGATAATTTGTAGCAAAACATTGTAATTCAATCAACAGCAATTTAATTTTTCTTTAATTTTACCCTCATATCTAGAAAAATTCTCCCCCTGAGCTGTGTTTTAAAATTTGACACCGAATTTTAACCATTTTTATGGTAAAAAATAAATAAATAATGCTTATAAAAGAATGCAGTTTTTTGTGAATGCAATCATTATAGAGCATTTATTGAATTCAACTTAAAGATTGCATTCATTGTTTTTACTTAGAGATTGAAGTTTTAAATTTTCCAATCACCAATAAATTTGAATTTAAAATGATTTTAATAATTTTTTCCTAAATCATTGATTTTACTGCAATTACTTGAGACTTCATGTATTCTTTCGGTGTTCGGTTTTCAATATTTCGTGAACAATAGAAGATATTTACTTCAAATTAATTTTGTTCATCCAATTTGTATTTGTTTGTATATATATCTATATACTATATATATACTAATATTATAAATGCGAAAGTAACTCTGTCTCTCTGTCTGTTACTCAATCACGCCTAAACTACTGAACCAATTTGCATGAATTTGGGTATGGAGATATTTTGATACCCGAGGCTACTTTTTACCCCGTGAAAATGACGCATTCCCATTGGAAAATTGAGGTGGGCCGATCGTGTTTATGCCTTAACTACTGAACAGATTTAAATGAAATTTGGTAAGGAGATAGTTTGAGACTTAAGAAAGGACATGAGTTACTTTTGAGCTCGGGAAAACAACGCATTTCCATGGGAAAAATTACTTTCCAGGAAATCTGATTGCTTTCACTCCCACCAAAGATTTGAATAATATTTGGATAAAATTGGTATTACGGGAAAACAACGCATTCCCAACCCTTATGAAATAAGTTGTCGAACATGTTAAACTTATCATACACGTATATCAAAGGGGGCTTCGTGCACCACGTGCCTCAAGCCCTCAACGTTAGCCGCAAACTGTGGCTCCCACCAAGTGCCACAAATAATAATTTTAAACCTAAACTTTGCTCTGCTCAACCTTTCATCGCCAAACATGAGCCATGTAGGTACAACAAATAATTCACTGGGTCTGTCTTCTACTTCTGATAATTCTGTTTCGGCTGAGGCGGGGGGCGCGGGCGAGGGTCGCACGCGGTAAACAAGGCAAGTGGTGGCGGTGGTAGTGTGGTGCGGGGGGAGGGACATCACTGAGTGGGTCTACCCGAACAGGCACACATGTGAGGGCACACGCCTATGTCGGACGCATGCAAATTACAGAGAAATCCTGCAAATATTTTATTTGTCGTGTAAATTTAATTGTTTCTTTAATAATTAATGACGTTCGTCACCTAACGTAACCTATGACAATCACACTTAGTATGGCCTCATCCCCTCTTGGCACAATTCAAACATACGTACAAAAAAGTACAGCTCAGGTTTTTTCATACTACTATCCAAAAAAACTATATCTAATGCGAACGAAGTGGCGGGTAAAAGCTAGTAAGAAATAAAAACTTTTAAGAAATGCTACTGAAATTAGTAAAAATTGGGTTTTGACTAAAACTCTCGTAAACAAAACTAGATTTTGAAATAAAACTATTTCGTTATATGCAAAATATTGTTGGTAATTTTAAAATTTTTAAAAATAGTTCAACTGACAACTTTCTTAACACAACACGAAAACCTAAAAACTTTTAAGCAAGACAAATTGTCAGATGGGATGGGAAGTTATCAGTGTAGGTCGCATCCCAGCCTCTTTTTATTATTGTTATTCTTTACGAACATCTGAGTCAGTAGTACCTTAACCTTTCTACAAGTTTCATCCAAAAAATTTATCTAATCTTCCGAATTTATTGTTATTCTTTACGAGAATATAAACAATAAACAACGTTCCTTAACTACGTTATATGTGCCTGTAATGTTATAGTTAATCAAATATTATATCATCGTATAAAAAAAGCAGCTATACCCACGAAAATACTTATCCAATCGATTTCCAAAGTTAATTATAATCCCTATCCCTCCCTTCTTATATAACAAATTTATAGACTCATGTTATACGATCTTCTTTCTAAATACTTATTTGTCCTCATTAAACTAACCGCGCTTTGGTCGACTGGCTTGGAATGGCCTGGTCTGGCCTGGTCTCCGCCTTTTATGATACTAGAATAAAAACACAAAATTACAAAACCCTTTCATCCTTTTGTTTCCTATATCAAACAAAATAAAATACTATAGTACATATCCCATTTCCCTTTTCTCTAAATTGGTTGTGATGGTATCTTAATCAACAAAACCCTATTCCATTTTATATATAACCCTTCCTTTTTCTCTTAAGTCAGTTTTAAAAAAAGAAGAAAAGAAATAAAAAACAAGAAAAATTGGCCATTCCATAATAGATCCCTATTATGGGGGCTAAATAAATGCTCCCAAATTAGAATTTTGACTCTGATTTAGTGCAACAGCTCTATGTGCAGAGTCTAATGGCTTTTCGCAGCAAGAGCTACATATTTTCCCCTTATAAGCTTGCTCCCTCACCATCATCATCACCATCGGTCGCATCGAGTCGTACATCGTCTTTTCCTTGAAATTATTTATGTACACATGGAACGCCACATGGTCACAGCGCAGCGCCGAACCAAAAGAAGATCAAGAATAAAGCAAAGACTCGCTGCTTTGAAAGACTTGAAGCCTGGAAAGAGAGCTCTCTTAGCGACTAAGCACCTAAGCACTGACCCTATTAAAATCATACAGGTAATTAATTAATTTGTTTCCACCCGTGCACTTGAGATGCCCAAGCAAGGCAAGGTAAGGTATTCCTTACCTATACCCATCAACGGACAACATCATCCCAACATGATTGCCCTGCGGCGCAGGTGTGTTTGCTATTGAATTATCATTAGGAGACTGCGACACCGAGCGGCGGCGGCGAACTCATCGGTGGACATGAAAGGAAAGGAGTCAGTCGATCCTTTAACTATCATCAGTAACTATTCCGCTCCAAATTTGATGGCGTGGATGTCGAAGCCGAAGCCGAAGCTGATGCCAATGCTGACCGGGACGGACGGACGCAGACGGGGCTCTGCACATGATGTACAAGGGTAATTTAATATCTTTTCTCTATGGACTACGAGTACGTAGTGGTTCGGTTCCAGGGAGATGAACCCAATTTCAACGGAAAACCTAAAACATTGACTCGTAAAACAAAAAATCCATAGAAAGACGGGGGGACATAAAAATTTGTCTTTGTTTTATCTTAATTGAAGTTCACAGTCATCGTTGGAACATTAGACATTAGACAAAGATTGGACTTAAGTCTTTCCATCACTTCTTCTTCGTCATTGTGAGTGCATTTCTAAGACAATTCAATTTGTTCCCATTGCCAACCAACTTCCGGCAAGTGAAAAATGAAGCTTCCCGCAAATTGGATAAATAAGTTTTTGAAAGAGGTCAAGTCCCTCCTTCCATGTGGTCATCCATCTCCTCTCTTCAAGTCTCCAAATTGTTATAACTCATTTCATTTTTTATTATTTTATCTTAAAACAACAACTTAACGCTCCACTGTGCTCGAATGACTTTTCACAAAACAGGGTGGTTCGTTGTTTTATTACTTTGGGATTACGTATTGTGGTTAAGGTACCAGTAGCGCCGTCGTCGTCGCCATCATTGGGTTTTAGTCTTTGTCGGTACTCTACTCACTTGCTATCAGCTCATTAAGATATGATTACAAAACATTGAGAGTGCGGGAAAATGCAGTTTCATTGTATCCGAGTATTTCCAATGAAACTCTGAAAAGGTAGCCACAATTTTATAAAAAAATTTCTTGGGAAAGCCTTTCAAATAGATAGAGACAAACAAAATTTAGGCTTTTAGGCAGCAGCTGTCATGATTAATAAAACGATAATGGTTCGGCAACAGAGTGCAACGCAGTGATACAATGCTGCTGATACATTTTCCCTTTTTTGACATATTTTAAGATTAATACGTCTAATGAAATTACTTTTTTTTTTTTAATATAGGGCCTTATATACATAGGGCTGAATGTCTTAAGTCTTAACCCACATCAGTAAGATTAGAAATAGTTATGAAATGGTCAGTGATGGTTGAGCGACACATTTCATCGTTAAAAGAAATGAGGCTATAGGTTTTTTTTTTCTTAAAGTCTAGACATTCAAATTATGAAGTCGTTGGGAGTTTAAGAACTTAGTTGTAATGTAAAAAAGGTTATATTAAGTAATTTATGTAAGGTAGCTGCTTTATAATAAATTTTTTTTTAAATTTTGACATCTTCTGGATATATAGATAGATTGTTTTGTAATAAAAACCAAATAACAAGAAAATACTTAGAATACTGTGATTTGTCGTGGTCTATCTTGAATTGATATTGAAACAATCATTTCGCAACCAAATTTAAGAAAATTCAATTGAAATGTATGATATTTTATCATTCAAGATAATTCGAAGTAGCTGGACAATTTTACGTCAACCGAACTCTTTGAGCGTCCTTAGAGTCTAATTGCTGATATTCTCAGAAATTCGCCAAATCAAAACCTAGCGAATTATAGAATCAATCATTTCAATTGGTTAACAGCGCTAAGCCTTTAAAACAAATTTTACAAAACCTACTGAACGGCTGCCTTACAAAAATAATTTTGCATGAATTGACGTCATAAAGATTTTTTTTCAGAAGCATGAGCATGTTTGACAGTTAAGAATATCGAAATGGGTTGACATTTCTGTTCAGTAACATTTAGAAATTCATCATGAATCGCTTTTAAAATAAATCTTTGATCATCACTTTGCGGTGTTTATTGATGAAGCTCATTGCTATTTAAACGGTTTCGTCAATTAGAAAAATTGCCGAATATGGAGTGAAGAGCGTCACCAAGCAATTAACGAATCACTAAAATATCCATTTAAATTGATTGTTTGGTGTCAATGTTTTTAGATTAGTCGACGACAAATTTTTAACAGCCTGAGTAGAATTTTTTGAAAGTTTGTATTTTCTGTAAACAAATTCAGAAATTGGATTTTTCTAAAAACATTATTTAAATAATTTTGAAATTAATACCTTTATTGATTCTCGAAATATTCGAGTCAAACATCTGTTTTTTTTACCAATTTTGTGTAGTATTTTTTGTAGATTCTTATTTTTTATAAAAATAAACCGAAAGCTCGATTTTTATAGAAAATTTAGTAAATGTTAAAAACACTGGCGCTAAATTTTAAACAGTTTTCGTTTAAGCAATAAAACCGGGTCTAGTTAAAGCCTTTATTTAAAAAGTCCTATTTAAATTTCTCTTTTTTAAACACTTTTAAACACTTTTAACAATTCTTCTAACTAATGAAGGTTTTTAACGTGACCTAGAGCATTTGTATGGGCTGTGGTAAGGCATTCCATTGCAGATTGAAAATTAAATTTGTTTGTAATATTTTAAGCCTGTTTTTTCTCCTTTTAACTCCCGAAAACCCGTAGTGTGATGGTTAGTGTGATGGTTAGTGCGTTGGACTGTCATGCAAGGGGTCTTGGGTTCAATCCCTGCCCGTGCCACCTAAATTTTTTCACGGGTACTGCCTCTTGCGAGGAATTGACAAATCCTCCAAGAGTACATCTTGTCATGAAAAGTGCTTTCTCAAATTAGCCGTTCGGATTCGGCATATAAACTGTAGGTCCCTTCCATCTCCGACAACATTACTCGCACACAGGAATGGTTGAGAGTTGTAAGTCACTAGGCCCTGGTTCTTCATGGACTGTTGCGCCACCCAATTTATTTATTTTATTTATTTAACTCCCGAAAACCAATTAACCTTTCCAGCTAAGATGGGCGATTAACGCCAAGAAAGCTTTCGTGATTGTTGGTTTACAAGCTCAAAATCATATTCTCATTCTCAAAGAACATTTTGCTTTAAATTTATAAAGTATACTTTAAAAAGGCAAAGAAGAATTTATGCTACTTTTAAAGTTAGACGGGTGCTTTAGCTTTATGATTTAGAGTAGGTCTTAAATGTTTACAAAACTGCGCCAATATTTTTGAATAGATAAAATTAGTTTGAAGGCAAAATCTTTAATTGATGCCAAGATCAATAATTTAATTTTGTGTTCCCAAAATATTCCAGGTGACAGACATCTCTTTACAATTCTTTGATTTATACTCTATGGACTTTCAAACGTTCAGAAATTTCAATATTTTCAATTCAACAGATCGGACCGATTACTTTGACTTCCTATGAGAAACAAATAACGGTTCTATTCGGGGTATCTTTCTAGAACAAGAGAAAAATATGTTGAAAGAAGTTAAGCTAATAAAAATCTATTCCGTGCCATTTTTTGAGAAATTTGGAGTTTTCGATTTTTCACAAATAAATTTGTGTTGAAATAAATATTTGTTGTCTTACAACAAAATTTAAAAAAACTCTACCCAATACTTTTTTAAATCTTAGAATCTTCTTCTTCTCCGTAAAATCCGGGATTTGAACTCAATGGGTTCAGACTGTAGGGATGAGGTCAGACAAACCGACAGATGGACAGGATTGTCACATTAATTTTTGTTGACTTCTCTACCATCGTTATTATTATTATGTTTGATTAAAATCTCAAGTTTGAATTTTTTTTTAATTTTTAGAAAGACTGTTTAGATACTGCGGAGCAAGTTCGTGCGACTAAGTCATTTTATTTGTTAATATTTATTTTGTAGTACTCGTGGCGTGATGGTTAGTGCGTTGGACTGTCATGCCAGAGGTCTCGGGTTTAAACCCTGCTCGTGCCATCTGAAGTTTTTCACGGATACTGCCTCTTGCGAGGAATTGACAAATCTTCCAAGAGTTATTCTTGTCAAGAAAATTGCTTTCTCAAATTAACCGTTCGGATTCGACTTAAAACTGTTAGTCCCCTTAATCCCTGACAATATTACTCGCATACAGGAATGGTTGAGAGTTGTAAGTCACTAGGCCCGTAGGGAGCGTTCAAGTATTACGTAACGCAATTGTTGAAGATTTGTTACCCCCCTTCCTCCCCTTGTAACGCAACGTAACGTTTTTCGGTACTTCCCCTTCCACTCTCTAAGCGTTACGTAACACTCAAGTGACCATTTTTACCCTAAAGTCGCAAAAAAGTATGTTACAGATTTTATCCTTGATATAGTTTTAATTGCCTTTACAGTAATAATAATAATACTAAATAAAACAAGAGATTTTTAATCCGCAACACCTGCGTATTTTGTTTATTTTTTATACATTTTTGGCTTTACACACAATTGTTTTCATCCTTCATTCTCCTATTTTAGCTTTTTTTTACTAATAAACTCTTAAAATAAAATAACATTTTTATTTTAATTTTTGACAATGCAATTATAAATGGAAACTTAACTGAAATTAAACATTTTACTCGAAATAAAATCGTATTTTTAATTTTAACAAAATTAAACAAAATTATTAACCAAGTATTTAATCAAAAATGACGACCAGACTAATACAATCAAGGGATTCCCCGTAAAACGTAAATGAAAAGGGTTGCCAATTTTGGAGTTTTATTTCCCTAATTTTGTATTAAAAAAAAAAAAACAATGTTACGTAACGTGTTGTAATACAGACCCCCTGCACCCCTGTAACGCATCGTAACGTTTTACGAGATCCCCCCTCCCCCCAGATTGCGTTACGTATTACTTGAACGCTCCTCTAGTTCTCAATGGAATGTTGCGCCTTCTTATTTATTTATTTGTATATTTATTTTGTTTATTTTATTTTCGGCATAGTCTATTAGACCAGTAAAATGGAATGTTGCGACTTCTTATTTATTTATTTGTATACATATTTATTTTGTTAATTTTATTTTCGGCATAGTCCATTAGACCAGTAAAATTTGGGACTATTTTTTTTCCAATAAATCAGTCCGTATGGTTTAAATGGTAACTTGAATATTGGACTCGATTGCTTCAAGAAATGCTGGTGTGTTGGCAGAAGCCAATAGCTTCAGCTTCACATATCCTTACACAAAGTAATTGCTAGTTAACAGGACCTCTTATCAGTAAACACTGTAAAATGGAGCAATTCAATATTAACTTGTCGAAAAGATTTTAATTTGTTTTTAAATGTTATTGTTCTGTTATTATAAAATTCACGATGAACTGTTAAACTTTACTGAACAGAAATGTCAATGCAAAGTGACATCTTCAACTCTCAAACCATAGATAACAACTATCAAAAGTTAGCAAACAGCTTATGATTTAAGGATTAGGGAGGATCTAAGATCCATAAAAGTGTCAGATCTGTCACTAAAAATATTTATATAGAAATATCGTTATCAGCCGTTCTGAGAACACGATTAAAATAGTCAAATGTCATAGTTACAGACATCTGACATACCTGGCAGTTCCTTTATTGTCATACATATGTAGAACCAGTGTTTTTCGTTGACGCAAACCCAATTAGAAAACCCATCTGACCATTTGATTCCCTTGCACGAATTCTGACAAACCGTCTGACCAGTAGATGGTATTGTCAGCTCATTGACAGCTATTGTCACAGCGCACTGACTAATCTAACAACAATAATATCAAAATTGTACATTTGGCTGTACTTATAGCTTAAGTTAGCTGTACCTAACTAGTTTTTGGTAATAAGTTAAGTATTTATAGACACCTTATCATTTATAATATTTAATTCCATTCAAAATAAAAAAGCTTTATTTCTGCCTAACTTACTAATTCCATGTTAACATCCTCCATCAATTTTCTAAAAAAAATACAAACAAAATTAACGACATCCACAAATTTGTTTATTCTTATTGTTATGAGTATTTTCTTGACATATGACATAATAAACATCCTCATTATCATCATCATCTATCGGCTAATTTACTCAAAGAAGAAAGAAAGAACAGAAAGAAAACAACCATAACAAACAGCAAAACTCATACATTTCTTGACAAATATCATCTCCTTAGCGTTGAAAGCCTGGTTCCGCAAAACCAACACAACAACAAAAAGAAGAACTCATATTTCAACCTCTGTCTTTCATTCGTTATGTATGTATTTGTGTGTCGAAGACCGAGCTGCGTGAATCCGTTCCGTTTCTTTTTGGCCGGAAAAATTTAATTGAAGCAGAAAAAAACTTTCCGCAAAAGTATCAGCATCAAAATCACCCCAACTACCAGAAAACAATATCCGACCCGACCATCATCCCCTTTTCCCATGATTTTCTTCTTATAACCAAAAAGCAACAATAACAACAAATAATATTTTTCCTTTTTATTTTCCTACCAACAGCCAATGAAAAAGTTTAAATTATTATTAACTGCGAACATAATGAGAGTTCGTTCGTTTTGTTGTGAGTATAGAAAAAAAGAACCGTAAACAACTAACTGTATACAGGCTACAAAAGCTACACAGGCTAAAGGCATCACACCATCATCAGCCAAGGAAAAAGAACGACTGTTCAAATGATTCAACTTTGGTTATTTACTGTCATCCTGAGTGAAGAGGGGTTTGCAAAATGGGTCTTTTTTCTCCATCAGCTACAATATAGCAGATCCTTCTTCCATACACACACCTACCTTCCATTTCCAGCTCTAGCTTCAGCTTCAGCTCCAGCCACAGCCCTCATCACCCATTTCACAGCTTCCAGCTCCCAGATCCAGCCTCAACACAATACAATATGTCATAATTTTCAAATATGCTTTCCGCACAACGAGCGAGCGGCACAACGCAACGGTACATAGATATAACACCATAGGATCGACTTGTCGGTATAGATAGAGAGTGAAGTTTGAAGAAAAGTTCCGCTACGCATCCCCCAGGATGAAAAAGGGGGAAAACTCGGGCATGGAAAAACCCAACTTTTACTGTTGCTTCCAGTCGCGGATCAAGGTTTTTTTCGCAAGGGGCTTAAGGTTCATCTATTTTTGCCCTTATTAGGATTTTTAGGGTCGGTGCTGAGGTCAGGCTCTAGATAAGTGTTACTGAATTCTAACTTGAATTGGGGACTGATTCCTGAAATTGATTCTGATTAATAAATTTTTAGCAGTGCACATTTTGAATGTCAAAAAGTGGGGTAAAAACAAAGTTTACTTGATCTCCACATTCTTGGTGTTCGGTAAAAAGGATAATCTCTATACTTGACAGTACACACCAAATTGAATAAGGCTTAATGGACTGCAGTTGTCAAGGGCTTAAGAGGATATACCAGTGCAAATTGGTCTTAAAGTTGCAAATAAAAAATTATAGGCTAAAAGTGTTGGGTGAAGCATAATACATTCGAGATGTGTGGTTAAAAATAATATCCTTACCTGACAGTACATTTGAAATTTAGCTCAAAGGTAAACTACTCGGCCTTAAAGTTAAGTTAAGGAAATTGCATTTGTCAAGGACCTAAGAAGAAATACTTGTGCCCATTGGCCTCAAAGTTTTAAATATCAACATGTGAAGGAAAAACAGATTTGAATAAAGCACTCCATATTCATTATGTGCAGTTAAAGAAAGAACCTCTATGAATGACTGTACGTCTGAAATTAAGCTCAAGGGTAAACGAATAGGCCTACAAATTGAGTTAAAGCGATTGCAATTGGTAAGGACTTAAATGCGCATTAGTCTTAAGGTTTTAGATATCAAAATAGTAGGGAAAACAGAAAATGCGAAAGTATTCCACATTCTTTATGTGTGGTTAAAGAAATCGTACATATAAAATTGAGCTCAAGGGTAGATTCTAACTGTCAATTACTTGAGAGAAGATACCGGTGCACATTCGTCTTAAAGTTTAATGTTTACAAATTTAAGGGTTAAAAATTAAACATTCTTAATGTGAGGCTAAAAAAAGAATTTCTATACTTAAAAGTATACGTCAAAAATTGAGCTCAAGGATAAATTGTTGGGCCTTAAAGTTTTGAAGTATAGTTAAGGTTACAGCAATTATAGAGGATATCTCAGAAGATGTATCCCTCTCAATCCCACTTCTGATCCGCACCTGACTTATGCCGTAGAATTATTGTGCGAAAAGGCTATTTATCAAGTTCCTTGCTAATTGGATGATCTGAATTTATGGAAGACGCTCCATATTCTATGTTCGGTCATTATTCATTCGAAAATAATTGCGCGCCAGTTTATTTGTTTTGTTTTGCTTGTTTGATGAGGGTTTTATTATTTCTTTTAGGGTTTAGCTCCATTTTCTATTCTCTTATATTTTTTTCTGGTTTTGTTTGTTTTTGTGTTCTAAGAGATCCCCTTCAAGGGTGGCATTGGACAAATTGTCCAAACATCGGTAAACAGACAGTTCGCTAGAAACTGTCAAGTAAAATTAATCCGCCGCGATTTTGTTTCTATCTGTTTGCCATGTGCTATGGCATGGCGTGGCTATGGTATGGCGGATGGGTTTCTTCGGTTTAGCGAGGGCGAGTATAGAGATACCATTTTACACAGATGATGATGATGGTGGTGCGTTGCGTTGCCGTTGTTCAAATTTTAATCGAATTACATGGTCACTGAGCAATTTCACTTTGAAGATCCTCCGACAGAGAGATGTCCGTCCGTCGTCGTCGTTGTCATCGTCTTGGTTGAAGTAGTCTTTATCAACATTGCCTTCGTCTTCGCTGTCATCGCGTCGCTCGTTGGTCGGTTGGGCCTCCTAGATGAGTTAGATAAGTTGTGTACTTCTACTTAAATATCTACTCTATCTCTAGTTAGATGATATTTTGCAAGGATATTCCGAGAATATTGGCCTTCATTCAAATATTAAAAGCGGTCGCTTGTTCGGTTGTCGTTTGAGATGGTTTTTGTTTAAGGAACACTTTGAAAGTGAATCCTATCTGGTTTTATTATACACAGCCATATTGAGTTACATTTGGAGATTTGTATGTATCATGGTAGTGGAGAGAATTCTTTTATTTTCATCTCATTCTAAGAAAATGCACTGAAAAAAAAGGACTAGGTAAGGCTTTGAAAGTGGTATCAATCCTTATATGTTAATAACAGATAACAATTCGGATAAGGATATTGGATAAGGATAGTGAACACACGGAAAAGCGGTCGAATACGGATAACATTTAAGAATTTTTTTCAGAAACGGACTGGTACGGATAATACTGATGATCAGGATAAATCTCTGGATAAAGATATGGGCATTAATAACGATATGTCTTCAGAAACGGACTGGTACGGATAAAACTGCTGATCAGGATAAATCTCTGGATAAATATATGGACATTGATAACGATATTTCTTCAGAAACGGAGCAGATTTGGATAAAACTCTGGATAACTATGTGGATATGGATATGGATATGGATATGGATATGGATATGGATATGGATATGGATATGGATATGGATATGGATATGGATATGGATATGGATATGGATATGGATTGGATATGGATATGGATATGGATATGGATATGGATATGGATATGGATATGGATATGGATATGGATATGGATATGGATATGGATATGGATATGGATATGGATATGGATATGGATATGGATATGGATATGGATATGGATATGGATATGGATATGGATATGGATATGGATATGGATATGGATATGGATATGGATATGGATATGGATATGGATATGGATATGGATATGGATATGGATATGGATATGGATATGGATATGGATATGGATATGGATATGGATATGGATATGGATATGGATATGGATATGGATATGGATATGGATATGGATATGGATATGGATATGGATATGGATATGGATATGGATATGGATATGGATATGGATATGGATATGGATATGGATATGGATATGGATATGGATATGGATATGGATATGGATATGGATATGGATATGGATATGGATATGGATATGGATATGGATATGGATATGGATATGGATATGGATATGGATATGGATATGGATATGGATATGGATATGGATATGGATATGGATATGGATATGGATATGGATATGGATATGGATATGGATATGGATATGGATATGGATATGGATATGGATATGGATATGGATATGGATATGGATATGGATATGGATATGGATATGGATATGGATATGGATATGGATATGGATATGGATATGGATATGGATATGGATATGGATATGGATATGGATATGGATATGGATATGGATATGGATATGGATATGGATATGGATATGGATATGGATATGGATATGGATATGGATATGGATATGGATATGGATATGGATATGGATATGGATATGGATATGGATATGGATATGGATATGGATATGGATATGGATATGGATATGGATATGGATATGGATATGGATATGGATATGGATATGGATATGGATATGGATATGGATATGGATATGGATATGGATATGGATATGGATATGGATATGGATATGGATATGGATATGGATATGGATATGGATATGGATATGGATATGGATATGGATATGGATATGGATATGGATATGGATATGGATATGGATATGGATATGGATATGGATATGGATATGGATATGGATATGGATATGGATATGGATATGGATATGGATATGGATATGGATATGGATATGGATATGGATATGGATATGGATATGGATATGGATATGGATATGGATATGGATATGGATATGGATATGGATATGGATATGGATATGGATATGGATATGGATATGGATATGGATATGGATATGGATATGGATATGGATATGGATATGGATATGGATATGGATATGGATATGGATATGGATATGGATATGGATATGGATATGGATATGGATATGGATATGGATATGGATATGGATATGGATATGGATATGGATATGGATATGGATATGGATATGGATATGGATATGGATATGGATATGGATATGGATATGGATATGGATATGGATATGGATATGGATATGGATATGGATATGGATATGGATATGGATATGGATATGGATATGGATATGGATATGGATATGGATATGGATATGGATATGGATATGGATATGGATATGGATATGGATATGGATATGGATATGGATATGGATATGGATATGGATATGGATATGGATATGGATATGGATATGGATATGGATATGGATATGGATATGGATATGGATATGGATATGGATATGGATATGGATATGGATATGGATATGGATATGGATATGGATATGGATATGGATATGGATATGGATATGGATATGGATATGGATATGGATATGGATATGGATATGGATATGGATATGGATATGGATATGGATATGGATATGGATATGGATATGGATATGGATATGGATATGGATATGGATATGGATATGGATATGGATATGGATATGGATATGGATATGGATATGGATATGGATTGGATGTGGATATGATTATGGATATGAATATGAATTTGAAGAAGCATCGAATATATAATATTTTAAACTAAGGAAAAAAGAAAAAACTGTTTGAAATATATGTATTTGTGTGAAGAAACAAAAATTAAGCTCATAGCTGGGTTTATTAAATTCCTTGAATATTGTTTTAAGACTTTTAAAGTCCATCCCCTTAGGATAAATTCCATAAAGTCGTTTTATTATCAGTGTACGTCTTAGGAGGCAAATTGATTTTAATAAGATTTTCAAGTTTTACCCACTATCCATACATCCCGAACGAACAAAAGCCTCGAGCTGAATTGTGTCTCAAGGACTATTCCTCTTTCGATCAAATTCATAGTGACGTCTCAAATACATGTATAAGACAAGAAACCCCAAATTCCCCCAACTAATCACAATTTCATCGCACATTGTCAGTCGTATATTCGTGCTGTGTCGGTAGAGAAAACCCCAATTGAAAAAGAAAGAAGCTATAAGATTGAAGAAAATCAAAATTTATCCTTGCAGACATGTGATGTGCGTTGTGCATGAAGTTGGTATATATAGATAGTCATAGTATATGAGAGGTACAATCCATTCCGATGGAGGTGCGAGAGCGAGTTAAGAAAAAAGGACCAATATTATGTCGAAGGAATGACGAAGGACTGCCACTTGCACTGCCATATCCAATCTTCTGCAACATCATACAATCGAACAACGTCGAAGTATAATCGGCTTATCATCAGAGGCAGTATGAGAGACATTCCAGTAGGATCCTCTGGAACCCCAAGGAATCAACAAATGGCATTCAAGTCCCATGAAAATAGAAGGAATGGTGTTTTTTTTTCCTTTTCGTTCACATCTATACTTCTATACTATTATATAAAAGCGAAACCATTTAAAAGTTTGTAACGCATGATCTCAGAAAGTAGTCAACCGATTTATTTGAAATATATTTTATTATTTTCTATATTGTTATGAGATTATTTATGGCTTTAATTTTTTTTCATTAATTATTTGTCAAATTTAAATATTATTAATTTTACATTTTTTGTTAATTTTTTTTTCATTAGTTGACTTATACAACCACTCATATCTTAAAACCTATACAATAATCGACAAAGATTAGCATTGCTTCATAAAGTCAATATTGTTGCGCAAATTTTAAGCCTAAAATCAATTCTGAGTTAAACATACAACCTGAGAAATAAATAAAAACAAATTATAAAATTATAAACTTTTTGAATTTATTTTATCCAGGAAATTAGATTCCATCACAATCGCGCGGTCGCTGCTTTGTTTCATTTCATTATCATTCCAACATTTTTAATTTTCTTTTCTTCCTATGCTCTTTCTCTCTCAATATGTGTTCCATTTAATAGTTACGTTTTTTCTCTTACCTAGCTACCTACATATTCAATTTTTCTGTATTGTATTTGTATGGTTCATCAACTAACCTACTCACACACATTATTTTTTTGTTTCTCTAATTCTATCGTCACATCGCTGAGCAGTGTGGCTGTGGGCTCTTTTTTTTAAGTTACTATGGACATTTAATTAACTGCATTGCCGTGCACATGAAATGCCGATTTATCTAAAGAAAAATTAGATCTTTTGAACTTCCCATAGGAAGTTATTGTTATAGGTCCGATTTGTCAAATTGAAAATTTTGACATTTCTCGACGTTTCAAGGTCCCTAGAGTCGAAATAAAAGATTTTTAGAAAGATGTCTGTGCGTGCGTGTGTACGTACGTCCGTACGTCCGTACGTCCGTACGTCCGTACGTTCGCGACGTTTTTTTCGTCGTCCATAGCTCAAGAAAGAGAAGAGATATCGACTTCAAATAAATTTTGTTATACAGATAATAAGGCAGAAAGATGCAGAAAGGGCTCTCAAGAAAATTGCGTGGGTGGTTTTATTACCATAGCATTTTAAAAAAAAAGGTGAACATTTTGGTTAACCCTAAATATCTCATGAACCAGTGACGCTAGAGACTTGAATTAAATTTTATATTATACATTGTAACGTGATACAAAACAAGTACATTTTAGGTAAAAAATCCAATTAACTGTTTTTTTTTTACAAATCAAAAAAACTAAAAAAAAAATTTGTCACCTCTAAAATTTTACGACTAAAAGTAAAATTTTTAAAAAAATCGAATAGACAGTTTTTTTACAAAAAATTAAAAACCTAAAAAAAAAATTAACAAAAGTTGGTAAAAATTGATTTTCGACTCAAATAACAAAAGTTGGTAAAAATTGATTTTCGACTCAAATATCTTTTCAAAAATTTAAGATAATGGTTTCAAACTAATTTTTACTTATAAAAAATTTTGTTGTTAACGTTAGGACATATTTTGAGAAAAATTGAATAGACAGTTTTTTTTTACAAAAAATTAAAAACCTAAAAAAAACAACAATTCTAAAACTTGGTAAAAATTTACTTTCGACTCAAATAGCTTTTCAAAAATTAAAAATATTGGCTTCAAACTTATTTTATTTCACAGAAAATATTATTTTGGTAAAAATTTGGTAAAAATTGATACATATACACAAACTTTTAAGCAAGACAAATCGACAGACGGGATGGGAAGTTATCAGTGTGGGTCGCATCCCAGCCTCTTTTTTTTATTTTTTTGGTTCGAGGAAGTGAATAGATTATAATTCTTCCAATTTAAAAATAAAAAAAGTTCTATTATAATAGCTTGAATTACCAATTTTGTATCACTTCCTCGAACAATAAAACTGAAATTAAGTTAAAATTTTCTTTACAAATAACTCAAAGAAGGTACTTACAATGACGTCGATAAAAAGAGCACACAAATGTGGGTAGGTCAAGTCAGTTGCACTGCACTGAACATGAGCAGATGAATAAAAAAATGTGTCTATGGATATTTACACACGCATACCTATAGATGTATGAGAACATTAAAAACACAAATTTGTTTTTTTTTTACCGCAAATCTATACTATTATATAAAAGCGAAACCATATATACATATAAACTAAAATTAATATTATTGTAGAAAATATGCTCCCATTGAGAAATTTTTTCATATGCTAATACTAATATTCAAAAAATGTTCGTGGTTACAATTTGCGAAGCAACGCGAGCACGGGTCGGCTAGTCACTCAATATAATGCTGAGGATTTCAGTGGAATCCTTAGAGAATCCTGTTTGTCAACATGGGAACTAAATCAAAAATTGACTCGAAATAAAAATTCGAAAAATCCCATTGTGTAGCTTTGGCTTGGCTTGGTTTGGTTTGGTTTGGTTTGACTGGGATGGGTGTGGATGTGTAATCGAGGAGGACGATGGAAAATCACGGTGGCGTGGCGTGGCGTGGGCAGGAAGCCCAACCATCTATCCAGGCCAGATTGTGTATGTTATGTATACCATGCATATATAAACTCTTGAAATGTAGAGTGGGTGCAGGGATTGGGTATAGACATTCCATGCCTGGTAAATATTTAAATTCAATTTGCCCAGCAGATGGTGGTTTTTGATTGAAAATATTACATTCCCAGATTCCAGGGTTTCGTTCGAGCTTTGAGCCATCACAGGATGTTATACAGCATTGGGAAGCGAGTGCAGCGACGTCGACGTCTACGTCGACGACGACAGCGAACGGCATCTTTCGAGAGAAGCAGTGATATTTGTTTTATTCTCAGAGAGCTCGAGGACTTTTAGGTTATATGAATCCTTCGTCAGATACACATACTTACATATAGATGACTCTGGAATAAATGGGAGAAAGTAAATACATTTACATATACTAAGAGGTATATAGTATCAACGTAGATACCTACTCAACAAGTAAAGAATCTGAAATGGAATACCAGATCCTATAGCACCAAGAGCGGTAAGTATGGACATTTTTATCAAAAGTTACTTTCGAAAATGTTGATATATTGCTTCTCGAGAAACGTTATTATCACAATACAGTCTGCTTTTTCGTTGTGTTTATTTATTTTGGATATAATATATGGAGTAAAAATATAAGGAATCTACAATTTGTTTAAAAGAATGGTTTCTGTATAAGTTAGGTAAACAAGATACCTTTAGCATATTCAAGTGATCTACAAAATATATCGGGTTTTTCAATATGGACGGTTCAAAAGTTTGTTTAAATAAAACAAAAACGGTTTTGGATATCAATGAAATTGTTTATTCCTGTGAAAGAACGTTTGATGCCATTATGTATGGAACTCGATTTCTTTTGCATGGCCACCACGGGCATTTCTGCAAGCGTGCCCGTCCAGACGCTGAACCCACTTTACGACGGTTTTCAAGCATAAATCGGCCAATACTACTGCAATTTCACGTTCGATATTCGTACAAAGTTCATCAATCGTCGCTGGCTTGTTGGTATAGACCATAGACTTGACGTAGCCCCACACGAAATAGTCTAACGGCGTCAAATCGTGCGACTGAGGCGACCAAGCGACTGGACCATTCTGTGAGATAACACGTTCTCCAAACTTGGTTTCCAATGAATTGATTGTGACATTCAATGTTTTTCTTGTGGCGCCGTCCTGTTGGACCCACATGTCCTTCAAGTCCATATCATCCAAATGGGGGCCAAAAATATTCGGTTATCATTAAACGGTAGCGATTCCCATTCATTGTAACGTGCCGGTCTTGATCATCACGGAAGAAGTACGGCCTAATAACGCCGCCGGCCGGCCCATAAACCACACCAAACCGTAATTTTTTGGATGCAATGATGACTCATGGAGTACATGTAGATTGCTGCCTGACCAATACCGAATATTTTTTTTATTGACAAAGCCATTCAGCCAGAAATGAGCCACATCGCTGAAGATGATTTTTCGATGAAAATCCGAATCATTTTCAAGTTGTTCCTCAGCCCAATTCACGAACATACGACTCTTCTGGTGGTCAAGCGGCTTCAGTTCTTGCGTCAATTTAATCTTGTAAGGATGTAGGCCAAGATCTTTTTTGCAAAATTCGACACAACGACGTCACAAAGATGCCTAAAGCTTGAGAACGACGTATGAGAAACACATTTGGGCTTTCTCCAATTAAAGCCTCAGCGGAAGCAATACTCTCGACACCTTGGGCAAAATCTTGTTTCACTGGCAAGGGAACATTTTGTACTGTGCCTTTGGATTCAAATTTTTCCACTAGACACTTAATTGTTGATCTGCTAGGACGATTATGACGACCAGAAATTGGACGTAGCGCTCTTAACGTTAAGGCCACTGACTCCCAATTTCTATAGTAAATTTTAATAAATTCGACTAGTTGTTGGCTCGTATATCTTTCCATCATGAAATGGAAAACTTACTGAAGATAAATGTCAAAAGAACGGCAAGAAATATGGCGTCGTTTGCTGTTCCTGTCGCTCTACTTTTTTAGCGTCCCTGTTGAAAAACCCTGTATACAAAAAATTTTGGGATGCGACCCACACTGATAACTTTCCATCCGTGCCTGTCTGTTGTATCTTAGCACATCTCTTCATTATTTTGGTTTCAGGACCTAGACTTTGCTCATCTAGTTTCTAAGTGGATCCTTCCTTTCTGCGATAAGTCTTCTAAGTTCAAAAATAACCAATACCTTAAAGTTTTTCTTTATTAAGTATTCCTATGAAGATATCTTTGGGCAGCCATTCTCCTTGATATTTCTTTGTTATCTTCAATAAGTTAAGTCAAGATTAAGTTTGGAATGAAAGTTTAAGCACCAATTCTACCCACTTCATATATAGAAGGAATATGGGAAATAATTGCATTCCTATGTTTTGTAAATCCAGCATTAAACTCCCTTAAAAATTCCCACCATTAAGCTATATTTTAAAATTAATTTAAGGTTCGTATTGTAACAGGTCCCCTGCAGGCTTTCGTATATTATTTCTTTTCATACACGTAATATGTCAGCACAGTTCAATTAATCTTAATGATAATCGTTAAATCAACTCACCAGAAACCAAATTCAAAATAGGTACACATGTATTGTATACGTAATATAAAACCTTTTGTTTTATTTACAATAATAAATATAACATTTACCAAAACCCGCCCGCAAGGTATTTCATATAAGAGGGTCTTACATATATAATTCTATGGTTGGTATTTTGCATTCAAAATGAATAAAATCTCAATCATCTAATAGCATGCGAAAGTAAACATCATCAAAAGTGGAATTTCAACTCACACTTTTCCCCTTTCCCTGTGTTTTTTGGTTTTTCCAATTTATACCCCCCAACCCCTACAACTGAACAATATGCTGTGCTTTGCACGATGCGTGCTGGTGAGAGGAAAAGGAAGAAGTTTATAATATATGTGTGTGTTGTGTGGTATGGTGGTGCCTGAGGGCTATAGGGCTCCTCGACTAACCCCCATCCAAAATTATTACAAATGGCTGACAACAATTTGTGTCAGTCTATGAAATTGCCAACCCTCCAACCTCCATCCGCCAACGCAAGGAGCACACCACCATTCATCGCATTGTTACGAGCAAATCTGGATCTACGCAATTCCATGCATTATCAAAAAGTATATATATACGAAAACAATACCGAGGGATGAAGTTTTTATGGGGCTCTTGTCTCCACAAATCCCATAAACCGCCTCCGAAACGAGCAAGGACTCTATATCTGCTAAGGGTTGGTAGTTATGTGTGATGTGCTGTGCTGTGCTATGCTGTGTACCTAGGCTCCAAACTCACTCGTCCTTTCGAAATCGTAAAAATTATTATTAAAGAGACAAACTGTTCGTATCCGTAGAATATTCTAATGTTCAACGGTGGATGAGTACATCTCAATCCATCTCCAATCGCATGACTTGACAATATCATCCTCCCCCCCCCTCTGATTTTGGTTCTAGTTAGCTGCGGTACACTGAGCTTCAGTCCCAAACGTCGCGTCGCTCTTCGGTCGCATGTAAAAGAAGGGAACAAAATTTTGCAAAATAAATTCATTTTGTGTTTATGGGCCGTAAAAACAAAGACACACATTCTCCCTACACACTCATAACATAGAGAGTCCTGATTTTTCTCTTTTTTTCCATCAAAATGCACGAGGGTAAAGCATGCCAATTCCCCCCCAAAAGCATCAGGAGCAGGCTAAGGGTTGGGGTTTAGATTGGAGATAGAAAAAAAAAAAATAAGAAGCCAAACACCATACAAAATTTGCATTTACATTGATCCGTTATTAAGTCGGTCATATTGAGACAAAGTCCTTAGTATGCGCATGAATGCTCTGCTCTCCTACCTCTATCACTCCCCCCACCTCCCCAAAACTCTCCCTCTGCAGCACCCTCCCTCGAATCCTTGCGACTTCAATCAAGGATCTAAATTCAAAATATGTTGCGTTGTGGCAGCATGTCCTTAAAAAATATTCCCGTTCAAATGGGCCAGCAAACCAGCAACACAAAAAAAAGAAAACAACAAAACGCACTAGCTTTATCCTATGTAGAAAATAAAGGTCCTATCCGTTTTGATTAGCATTTTAAGGACCAAGATACAGCGAGGTCGCTTTTGTGGATTATTGCGATGCAGTTCGATTGGGGACTCGTATAAGGGATATGATATGAGTTGTATTTTTAGAATATTACAAAGACTTTTCGTATGTATGTAGGTATACAATAACATTGGGCACACAGGTCCTTGAATATACGGGATTATTATGCTCCTTTTGGTCTGTATAGTAGATATGTTTTGTTTATTTATTATATTGGACATAAGGGACAGCAAGGGAATGCTGCGTCCTCTCCATCTCCATTCTAGCGATTCATCTTCGAGATTATGCGAAAAAGCTAGACCTTTTTATGCAAAAATGCCAAAATTTTATCTTAATGGTGGGCAAAGTATTCCTACAAGGACACTCTTTGGGAAAATATTTTTTTTGTTGTTGGTTGTTGTCCTGTACAATCTTACAATACCTATCCTATGCCATATAGCTTCTCGTAGGTAGGTAGCTTCTATTGAATTTATTGCTTGAGAATAATTTTTGGAATACTTTTTATCTAAATTGAGAGAAAATATGAATTCTTATTTTTTGCTCCCTCAGAAGGTAAATAAATTTAATTGAAAGGCAGAGAAGGGGAGAGCGTGTTATTGTTGCTAAACATTTCTGCATATAATTGTGAGCTAAAATGGTTATGTTTTTTATTTCTCAGAATCATTGTGCGGTATAAATTCAAAATTATGTTTTGTTAGATAGGATAAGCGAACATTTTATATATTTTTGAAGTGTGTTGTATAATATAAAATTTTATATGCAGACGATTAAAGTAGGTACATAATCATGAATAACTGGATTTGGAAAAAAGGCACTTCAAAACATCATAAAATAATTTCCATCAGCTCTTTCGATTTTTTATATAAGGGTCCTTTCAGCTTACCTATACTTATATGACGTAAGGTTGTATCTTCAGTGGAAGCAGTTGTTTCGGTTTCGAGAATCCAAAAGGAAAAGTATGTTAATTATATCGTTATTAGGTTCATAACAGTTTGAAATAATGTCGAATTGAAGGTAGAACGAAGAAAGTCTCCATCTACACACATCGAATCGAGTCGGTATTGATATATTTTTTGGATTACAGTTTACCAAGGATTTTGGCAATGAAGATTATTTCTGGTAAAAATTCAATGAAAAGCTGCTAGGATGCGATATGTGGCCCACACTTTCCATTAATTGAGGCTTAAGGTTTTTTTGATCGAAATATTCAGGATATTAAGCCAAAATATTTTTCCATTTTTAGAAGAATCTAATTTTTACTTGCGACATATAGGAACTATATGGCAAGTTTTGCATTCGTGCAAAATTTCGAACTCGAGATTTTAATCAAACATGATATTACGATGGTAGAGAAGTCGAAAAAAGTGGGTCCCGCGATTCCGTCCGGTCAATTTTGTCTGTCTGTCCACGCTCCTACGGCCTAAACCATTGGGTCGATTGAGTTCAAACTTGGAAGTTAAGGTTTTGAGCAGATTTGCGTTAGGCGTTTTTTTCATTTTTTTTTTAAGATCAAAACTTACAGTGGCCCCCATACAATTTTTTTGGTCAAAAAATGAAAATTCGAATTTTCTCAAAAACAAACCGATAGATTTTTTTTAAATTTTCTCTAAAATTTTATTTTTTAACTTGGCTTCTTTTAATAAGAAAAACATATTTTTGTATTGCTCAGGAAAGGTACTGCTCATAGAACCGTTTTTTTGTTTTTTAATTTTCTCAGCAACTTTTGAACCGATTTCAATAATTTTTTTTCTGAACGAGCTCTTATATTGCCTTAACAATATTTGATTATTAAAAGTGCAATTTTTTATTGTTTGGATTTTTAAAAAAATATTGAAATTTTTTTTTTTCAAAATTCTATATCTCAAAAACGGGTGAACATTTTTTTACGAAATTGAAATATAGAGTGTATATTTACAATCACTAAACAACTGCATACCAAAAATATTTTTAGAACAAAATTGAAAAATTTTATATATAAAAAATTAATTTAAAAAAAAACCGCTCTAACGATTTTCAAAAAAAAAAATTGAAAAATCAAGGGTTTTTTGATTTATAAAATGGCATTTAAATTTTTGAAGACAAACTTATTTTTCAGGTAAAAATTTGAATCTTAAATTAGTTTTTTTTTTTAATTATTTTAACTGTATTAAATGTAACCCCCTCCCAAAAAATTGAAAAATGGAGATTTTTTCGACAAATCAAATGGTATATATATCTTTGAAGACAAACTTATTTTGCAGGTATATTTTTAAATATTATATAGATACTTTTTTAAACAGACTCTTTGCATACAGGAGCAAGTTCGTGCGACCCAGTCGTGCACTTTATTTGTTATACAAAGTGTCAACTGATTTTTTATTTCAATTAAACCAAAAGTTACTAACAATAGTACAGAATTCCGAGATTTTGAATCTAGAATATTAAGAATCCTGAAACCCTAGAAAATTACCGAATCCTGAAAACGAAAGATCAGAATATACAAATTTCCAAAAAGAAATTATTATAAGTTCTTGATTTCATATAATTTTCGGGATTAATAATTTATAGGGATTTTATGTTTTCGACATATTGGGTTTTCTAAGTTTTAGGGATTTCTGGATTTTAGGTTTCAACCATTCCTGTGTGCGAGTAATGTTGTCAGGAATGGAGGGGACCTACAGTTTTAAGCCGAATCCGAACGGCTAATTTGAGAAAGCACTTTTCATGACAGGAATAACTCTTGGAGATTTTGTCAATTTCCTCGCAAGAGGCAGTACCCGTGAAACAAACTTTAGATGGTACAGGCAGGGATCGAACCCAAGACCTCTGGCATGACAGTCCAATGCACTAACCATCACGCCACGGGTACTACATTGTACCCCACGCCACGGCAGTAAATTGCTAACATTTAAAAGTTTTTGAGTTAATAAAACCGCTTTGCTGAAATATAGAACATGAATCTAACTTCGAAAGCTTTGAAGAGAAGTTGGCTAGTTGATAATGAGTTAAATGAAAAAAGATAGAGCTCAGTGCATATGAAAATTTTAGCTAAAGTGCCGTTAAAAGTGCAAAAGTTAAAATGTTTCAAAAATGCCCAAACTTTCTCCTGTTATAAAATATTACCTATATCTTAACATATAAAATCATACCTTCAAAATAAGTTCATAAATTTAATTGCATTTAATTTTTCAAAAAAAAAATAATTTATTTTAAATAAGTGTTTTCTATAGGCATACGAATTTTCTATTATTAACTTCCCAAAGGAAGTGTTTGTAATCGGTCCGATTTGTAGTCCGTGTAGTTTCAAGGTCCTAGAGTCGAAATAAAAGATTTTTTCGTGTGTACGTACGTTCACGACGTTTTTTTCGTCGTCAATTGCTCAAGAACCAGTTGAGATATCGATTTAAAATTAATTTTGTTATACACATAATAATGCAGAAAGATGCAGAAAGGACTCTCAAAAAAATTGAGTGGGTGGTTTTTTACCATAGCAATTTGAATAAAATGCACGACTGGGTCGCACGAACTTGCTCCTGTTTAAAAAAGTACCTATGTTTATAAGATTTAAAAATATACCTGTAAAATAAGTTTGTCTTCAAAGATATAAATGCCATTTGATTGGCGAAAAAACCTCCATTTTTCAATTTTTTTTTGGGAGGGGGTTACATTTAATACAGTTAAAATAATTTAAAAAAACTAATTTAAGATTCAAAACTTTACCTTATAAATCAAAAAACCTTGATTTTTCAATTTTTTTTTTTCGAAAATCGTTAAAGCGGTTTTTTTTAATTAATTTTTTATATATAAAATTTTTCAATTTTGTTTTAAAAATATTTTTGATATGCAGTTGAATAGTGATTATAAATATACGCCCTACATTTGAATTTCGTAAAAAAATGTTGAACCGTTTTTGAGATATAGAATTTTGAAAAAAAAAATCAATATTTTTTTAAAAATCCAGACAAAAAAACATTCACTTTTGATAATCAAATATTGTTAAGGGAATATAAGAAGTTATTCAAAAAAAATTAGTGAAATCAGTTAATAAGTTGCTGAGAAAATGAAAAACCAAAGTAACGGTTCTATGAGCGGTACCTTTCCTGAGCAATACAAAAATATGTTTTTCTTATTAAAAGAAGTCAAGTTAAAAAATAAAATTTTAGAGAAAACTAAAAAAAAATATATCCGTTTGTTTTTGAGAAAATTCGAATTTTCGTTTTTTGACCAAACAAATTGTATGGGGGCCACTGTTAGTATTGATCTTAAAAAAAAAATGAAAAAAACGCCTAATGCGAATCTGCTCAAACCCTTAACTTCCAAGTTTGAACTCAATCAACGAAATGGTTTAGGCTGTAGGAGCGTGGACAGACAGACAAAACAGACCGGACGGAATCGCGGGACCCACTTTTTTCGACTTCTCTACCATCGTAAAGTCATGTTTGATTAAAATCTCGAATTCAAAATTTTGCACGAATGCAAAACTTGCCATATATGTATACATAGTTCCTATATGTCGCAAGTAAAAAAGTTGAAAATTTTGGTTAACCCAAAATATCTCAAGAAGCAATAACGCTAGAGACTTGAATTAAATTGTATATTATATATTGTAACGCGATACCAAATAAATATATTTTTGGAAAAAATTCTAATTAACGTTTTTTTTATAAATCAAAAAAATTGAAAAAATAAAATATGATCTTATCTCCAAGACAATTTTGTGCAACGAAGAATAACGTTTTTAACATCTGGTATAATTTTGAGAAAAATTAAATTTGCAGTTTTTTTAGAAAAAAATCTAAAAAAAATTAATAAAAGTTGGTAAAAATTGATTTTCCACTCCAATATCTTTTCAGACTTTGAGATATTGGCTTTAAACTAATTTTATCTTTTAAAAAATATTTTTGTCAACATTCAGTAAAATTTTGAGAAAAATCGAACCAACAGTTTTTTTTACAACAAAATAAAAACCTTAAAAAATCGTAAAAATTGATTTTCGACTCAAATCTCTATTCAAAAATTTGAGATATAGGCTTCAAATTAATTTTATTTTATAAGAAATATTGTTTTCAACATTCGGTACAATTTTGAGAAAAATTGAATAGACAGTTTTTTGTAAAAAAAATAAAAACCTTAAAAAACAATACTAAAATTGGTAAAAATTGGTTTTCGACTAAAAATCTGGTTAACAAAAATAGATTTTGAAATCAAACTATTTCATTATATGCAAAATATATGCAAAATACTGTATTCCAAAATTCATTAATCTGTGTATCCCAATTTCTTATCACAAAACAGTATATCCCTAAAAAGTTAATTTTTGGTAGTTCTGTTTTTAACTATCTGTAGAAAAGCAACCAGCACTTGATTTAATGTAGGTACTATTTTTTGAAAATCGGAACATATTTTTCATCAGAATATAAAAACATAAAATACATATATTTCTGATAGCGAAAAATAAGATTGTTAGTGTAAAAAAGTGCACGCTTTTCATCAAGCAGAATTTTGAAACACAATTTCAATAACAATTTTTAGCAAATTTGAAATAAAGCATTTTGACATTAAGAATTTTAGATTATTATGACCCATTTATTCTAAAAAAAATACTAGTTATTTATTAATATCAAAAATCCTATGTGTATACCTTGAACTGATACGAAAATCAACTGGTCCCGTCGTTCAATTTTACTGATTTTTTAAAGTCGGATTTCATTTGTCTTACTTTAAGTTTTTGTTTCGTTATCTCAGAAAATTAAAAATCATCAATGGATTTTTCCTATTTCAATCTTCCTTTTCTTAGCCGAAGGTAAAAAGGATACGAATCTTGAATTTTCAAAATTCTCATGCCTGTCAAATTCATATCTAACTACATAGATATACCATATGTGTATGTAAGGCTATATTATTAAAAAAAAATCAGTAGCTCTGACCACCTGTAGTGTAGTGTAGGTATATAATGAGTGGTAGCTAGTGGCTACCTGTTTTAGAATGAAAACCACCTCTCATTTGCACCACAAAACCCTTACGGGGATAAATAGATATATTTATCGTCACGAAACCAACTTAAATCAAAGATAGGATCCTTTTGCCGATTGATTAATTGCATCAACCGCCGAAGGCATTGTGTTCGTTTGACACCGACCAAATCAAATGATTCTCCCAAAAAAAAATATTATATCCTCAAAAAATATCTAAAATAGGAACGTTCGTACAAAAAACGGATGCCGAAACCGAAACGACACGACGACGACGATGCAGACAGAAAGACAGAAGTTCGATTGTATCTTTTGATTTAAGTGTCAATTAGCAAAAGAAGGAAACCGTATAGGTTAGGTCCTGATGTGTGGTCGAAGGAAAGCAGCAGCTAGCCAGCCTCAGAGAAGGTTAAAGAAGGTTTAGATCAACGAATTTGATCGGAGCCTATTGATTCGATATTGTTTAGTCGGTCGGTATGTGTAGAGCACCTGTCCCATGAGACTTACCATTTTGCTGGTTCTGGATCTTGATTCTCGAGACTACCAATGAAGTCCCAAATGAAGCGACTCTGACGACCGACGACGACAAGACGACACAATGCATTCGAGCGATTAAACTGATGAATATTCAAAAAGGGAAGCTAATGCCATTGCCACTGCTATTGCCACTGCCACTGCCACCGAAGCTGTCTGGATTAATAGATGCGTATTGCGTATACCAAATGTATGTAGGTAGGTATGTAAAACCCTCTGAGCCTGATGTCTTTGTCGACCAGGTTTTCTGCTTCCTTCCTAACTTCCATATCATCAGCAAACAGCAACCCTTTCCCGCTTTCCGTCAGTCAGTCCAATTAACGAATTTGTTTGTGCCGCTCAATTAATTTCGACTTTTCCTGATGCGGTAACTGGTTGTTTTTTTAAACTCATATACGTATTTTTTTTTTTTTTTTAAGTTGTTCTGGTTGGTTGATTTTTCAGTAAAAAGTAGGTACGCAATGCATCAAGGACCTTGTTCTGTTGAACTCTTTGAGCAACGCACTTATAAGAATATGTGAACTCTAATGGTTGTTTGGTGCGGGTAATGGTTACACGCACCACAAGTATACTTATTTTCACGTTTTATACGAAGCAAAGATTGTGCTCACATTTTTCATTTTTATTTAACAAGCTATAGCTAAAGCAAATGAAGGTGGTTTTGTATAAAGAGACTGAACTCAACTTAACTCGACGCGACGCACGTACGGCGGAATTAATTAATTACCCGAGAAGTTTCATTTGCACCTGTGATCATTAATTATTAAGTACGGCACTCATATGGTAGATATTCGTACAAGAACCATGGTACTTAGGTATCTCTGCGTATTTCTTTCTATCTTTGGTTTCAAATCATATTGTCCAACATACCTACCTTTATATGAGTTCCAGAAGAGAGAGGAAGAAAAAAAGGTTTAAAAACGTATCTTTATTCTTTATACCTTTTACTTTTGGTGAGTTATTAGATATACCTATTTGAAATAATTGCATTTTTATGTGAGGTAGCTCATAGCTATATACATGAGTGCGATGCTGTATTATATTACCGAGCATTTTAACAAAATTAAAAATTGCTGAATGTAATAAGCTAAGAGTGAAGTTTTAAATGGCATTTGGGTAGTTTCTATGAAAACACCCAGGGTACTTTTAGCCAATTTTCATAATTTTCTATGAAAATAAAAATGTTTGCATGAAATTTTCAGAAATATTGAATTTCTGTGTACACATAGGGTGTACTATCTGGACGTTCCCTATTTAACACAAAATAACTCCATTATTTCTCAGTTGATTTTTGCATACCATGAGTTGGGAAATTATGAATACTTTTCGTAATTAATTTCAAATTTCCATTTTATCATAAGTAATTAGTAATTACACGTAATTGTAATTGACAAAAAAATCTTGATTACTTGTAATTGTATTTGAATTAATAAAATACTTAAAAAATTGACTTACTAATTACATATGTATGTATATGTAATTGAAAATTGTAAATGGTTTTGCTCAAGTTTTTGAGTTAAAGCACTTTTAAGTTACATTCAAGGTAATTGATTTCCCGATTGTAATTTTTATTATATTTGTATACTATATAACATATAACATATAACATACTAATCAATCTCGAATGTTCAATGGAACAAGATTAACTCTGTAAAATATGATTGATTATTTATTTTTATTAAAAAAGTACAACTTCAGTATTTTACCGAACTTTTTCATCTGATTTAATTTCTATAATTTCAAACCAGGTTTGGAATAAAACATCGATTAAATGACCATAATCATTCTTACTTTAAGTTGGCAACACTATTTTGACCTGTTACAATTTTATCAGCTTAAAGTTATACTTCGAAATTTTTTATCCCTATAAAAGCTTTAATAAACAGTACTTCTTAAATAGCTTCTGATGCCGGTAAATCCAGAGAACGACAAGATCGCTTCCAGTTCCAACAATAAGTGCGTTTTTTTGGTATTCCATATATACATAAAGGCGTATTTTATTGGTAAATTATTAGCTAGTGCAGTAATGGAAAGTGAGTGCAGTAATGGAAAGTGTGAATTAAACATATGTTCACTTTATTATGCACTTTTATTTTAAATCTTTAAGTTGGTATCTGTGCAATCATACTTTTGTCAAGATCAGCTGTTGAAAATACGTACTCAAGGGATGTGTTGAAAAACTATTATTGTTTTCATGTAAAGTTGAATAAGAGTTCAAGTTAATGTGTACATGCAGGTCCAGTCAGAATAGAGTTGAGTATGAATTGAAAGATTGAAATTACATAAGAGTGCCTGTCCACATTTAATTTTTAATGTTAGATGCAAGCAGTGAGACAGGTAGATTATGTGAGTGAAAAAGAGAGAGATGGGTAGATTACAGCCCATTCAACATGAAAGATTTTGTATTGTGTTGGAAATTCTCTAATCTACATTATTTACCTTTCTGGCAACTCTCATACTCCATTTCCTCTATGATCTGTCACTTCTAAGTTCTCTTCCTTTCTTCTTCCTCTTTGACTTAGTTCAGAGTCAGACGTGTATTATTTTTTCTTGCGCTACAAATAAATCTAAAAATAACAAAACGATCCGCGTTTAATTTCAACATATTGTATGAGTGAAAGATAGATAGATTTCAAGGGTGTGCGATAGGGATGTGCAGATTGATTTTCTCTTCATCGTATGTACACAACGAACATAATAAAACTCAGCATTAAAAATCCAATGTAGACAGGCACTTAAAGCCAAAAGAAGGGTGTGAGGGGAGATTTTGTCCTTCCCCGTAAGCCCGTCTTGCCCATTTTCTGGCAACTCAGTTTTCCTGTGTGAAAGGGGACAAATCAACGCGAAACATTCAGCGCCACAATTAAACTTTCTCTTCTCAAAATAAACTTACACTGCGATAACTGACGCGAAGCGAATCAGGGCGAATCATTCACAATGATAACAAAAATGACAAATAAACAATGCCGCGTCGGCGAATGTGCCACTTTTGCGTTGGTTTGGGAGAGCCTTTAAACCCGTCTAATGACGAAAGTTTTGTTTTCGCATCAAATGTTTCGCTTTGGTTTTGGGCGAGTCCTAACACACATCACACGTCAATAAATTTAGAGATAGCACTGTGAACTGTGATTATTGATGATTTTTGGGTGATGTCAAGTAGTCAACGCATTGAATATTTACGTTGACAGTCTAATCGTAGATTAATATTTCAAACCAATTTATTTTTATTCTAGTGAAAACAGAGCACAAGAAAAATACGAACGCATCCCCACATAATAAAATCCTGCCAACCTTTAAGTAAAAAATATTTCTGGAACTGGATGAAGTGTCATTCTATTCCAAGCATTCCAAAACTTTATATGAACTATTTATATGCACTATTTTTGCTGCCTTATTTATCCGCACTATTTCTTTGTTGTTGTTTAGTGTGTAAGATTTTGCTGCGCTGCGTATAAATTTACCAATAAAAAACGCCTATAGTACAGTGAGAAATTGGCAACAAAACGATCCGCAGTAGCCAGATTTTTGTATTTAAAAATTGGTACAACTGTCAGAGTAATAATTTAAAAAAACACACAAATAGAAGAAAGTTTTGTGAAAATCAAATGTTAAAATTAACTTAGCAAAAAAATAATAACTAAAACTAATAAAATGGACAATTTTCAAGAAAACACCTGGAAATTGAGATTTTATAAAAAAAAGTTCATTTAACAATTGCGTCAAGGAGGGGGTTTGTTCGTAGACTACTAATGGGTGATTTTTTTGAGGTTAGGATTTTCATGCATTAGTATTTGACAGATCACGCGGGATTTCAGACATGGTGTCAAAGAGAAAGATGCTCAGTATGCTTTGACATTTCATCATGAATAGACTTACTAACTAACTAACTTACTAATTTTCAGTGAATGGGCCCTAGAAAAGTTGGCAGAAAATCCGCTTTTTTATCGACAAATTTTGTTCAGCGATGAGGCTCATTTCTGGTTGAATGGCTACGTAAATAAGCAAAATTGCCGCATTTGGAGTGAAGAGCAACCAGAAGCCGTTCAAGAACTGCCCATGCATCCCGAAAAATGCACTGTTTGGTGTGGTTTGTACGCTGGTGGAATCATTGGACCGTATTTTTTCAAAGATGCTGTTGGACGCAACGTTACGGTGAATGGCGATCGCTATCGTTCAATGCTAACAAACTTTTTGTTGCCAAAAATGGAAGAACTGAACTTGGTTGACATGTGGTTTCAACAAGATGGCGCTACATGCCACACAGCTCGCGATTCTATGGCCATTTTGAGGGAAAACTTCGGAGAACAATTCATCTCAAGGAATGGACCGGTAAGTTGGCCACCAAGATCATGCGATTTGACGCCTTTAGACTATTTTTTGTGGGGCTACGTCAAGTCTAAAGTCTACACAAATAAGCCAGCAACTATTCCAGCTTTGGAAGACAACATTTCCGAAGAAATTCGGGCTATTCCGGCCGAAATGCTCGAAAAAGTTACCCAAAATTGGACTTTCCGAATGGACCACCTAAGACGCAGCCGCGGTCAACATTTAAATGAAATTATCTTCAAAAAGTAAATGTCATGGACTAATCTAACGTTTCAAATAAAGAATCGATGAGATTTTGCAAATTTTATGCGTTTTTTTTTTTTTTAAAGTTTTCAAGCTCTTAAAAAATCACCCGATACATTAACATGTGGTGTTGAAGCGAGCTGGAAGCTCGCCCAAATTCTTTATATACCTGAATCGAGTTGAAATGAGCTTGATTTTCCTCGATTCCGGTCAGGGATCGAAGTCGAGTCAAAATTTGTGAAGAAAAACCTGTGTGGAGCAGTTGGTTTTACAGATAATGCGTTATGGTCTGTTTATTTGCATGTTCGTGTACAAAAAATATAGTTTTGTTTTAATCAAATTAGAAAAAAAATTGCACATGGAGCAGGTAGCATATTCGTATTATGGTGCTGAACTATTCAGTTTTTCATTGTTTAACACGAATCAAACTATGTCACTTGCACTTCATAAAAAACATCGAAACACCATTTGCATTTCAGAAAGTGCTGTCAAACTTAATCATTTTTAAATCTTCTTGTGCCGTGGAAACACCAAAAATATTTATCTAATCTAAACTGAGATAAACTTTTGGTGGAAACATAGCAAAACTTAATTATCTTTTCTATTGTTTCCTCTTGCAAAATAAGCCCAGTTAGTCCATTTTCACTAACAAAAATAAATAATATCAACAGTAATAGATTGATTTTTTTCCCAATGGAAAACACACATGATTCCAAATGCACAATTACTCAACGAACACAGCCATCGAGATACAAATGCAATATCAATCGTACCAACATTTGAGAACGAAATCACATAAGATCCATTCGAGACTCGTATAAATGTCAAAAACCCATCCATACTAAGATTCTACTCTAACTTTTATCGGTGTTATTCATACTATGGATAGATTTTCCAACAAAATACAGGTAATGGGTGATCAGAGGTAGGTGTATTTTCTTTGTACAAACTGAAGTTGACTTCGAAAAGTGTTTTTACTCTACTGCAATTTCTGAAACATTTTCTCCGTTGTAAGTTTTTTGGTGCAATTTAAAAAAAGTACAAAAAACCCTGTGTGGATCGTTAAACGAATTTTTCTCGAAATGATATTCTTCCCAACTTGAAACATTAACGACGATGGAGGATATTATTGATTGGATGAAAACCGACTGTTTGGCGTTAAAAATACGACCATTTTAATGGCAATAAAAGAAATGTTTCATAACGTTACCAATTTGTTATGTTTTGATACTAGCTGCGTACCGCGGAGTAACTTATAGAACAAATTTGGACAGCACTACAAATGTTAGCCAACTTTAAAAGAATGACGTATGCTGCCGGGGAGATTTTTTAGAACTATTGACGGAAAACAGTTCTGTCATACAATATCTTAGCACAATTCTAACCATTTCCGCACGCAGTGAAAGATCTGAAAAGTGAAAATCCCCGATTGCGTGATTTTATATATTATGCCTATACTTTCCTCAAAACGGGCTATTTGACACTGAAAGAATTTTTCAAATGGGATTAGTTGTTCCTTAGATTAGCTCGTTCAAACAATCAAACGAACAAAAAACTCTTAAGCTTTATAATGTTAGATTTCTTGAGGTCATCGTACAAGAAATATCTTTAAGCTAAATGACAGTTTCTGCTGTTATGTTATTTCTTAAAAAAAAAAAACTTTTTCTTTGAAGGAGTTCCACGTGTTCCGCGTTTAAGTTACGACTCGAACTTAAACCTTGCGAAAACAACAATATTATTGTGCATTTCAATTTGCTTATGATCTTGATCCTGCTTATTAAATGTAGCATAATAGGTATCTTTTTTAATTCAAAAACAAAATTTTGTGCGTTTCTCGTTTTTTCAATGTTTTTAATTAGAATATTCTCAAAGGTTAAGATCGATACGTTTTATTTAATTCAAATAAGAGTAGGTATAATTTTCTGCAGCTATACCTATATTTAGGTATTTCATTTTAAGGCGTTTTTGTACAAAAATTAAATGTGATGGTTAGTGTGTGACCCCTCCTCCTCTCTTCAGTAAAATTCTAGATCCGTCCTTGACTTAAAATCACCAGCTCTTAAGACAACTCGTCCTGGGAAACATAATCTACAAAAACTTGGTAGTAGCTTTTTCTGCATTTGCGGTCAGAAAAAATAACCCCAAATTCAACGTTAACATGCGCCGTTAATTATTGTCTCTCCAAGTTTAAAGAAAAAAGACTCGGTAACCTTTTAAGAGTTAACAGTTACTTTGTAATCTCACGGTAAAGTTTGGTGAATAACTTTTGGGTTTTGTGTCCTCTGAATTCTATAATTTTGTTTATTTACTTCGCCAGAGAGGGTGGAAAGAGACTTGCCCGTCATTAAAATGCTATCCCAAAAATCAGTCTCTGCATCGATCATTCTTGCGTCAGTATTTCCATATCGCAAAGTGACCTGGCTTATATGCTGACAACAATATTTCGACTCAAGTCTAAAATGACCCTGAATGACGTTTCAGAATTGTGTTTATCTGTCAAAATCTTAAAAATTGCGGAATCATTCCCAATGTTGATAAAGAGTACATACAAATGTCACACCCTGTAAAAGTAGAAAGTTTCGGGCCTAATATATACCCAACAACAAGAAATCCGTCTCATCATGTTTTGAAGTGAAAGAGTCTATAGAAATCCAAAAATATTACTTTCCATGCCTATCTCAAAATACATACATATGTACATTGTACATATGTACATACATATGTGTACAAAAAAATTTAAAATATTTCAAAAATTAACTTGTCGTTTATTTTTTAAAACAAAAAACTCCGCTCTTATCTAGCTTTCCACAATTATTATATGTATAATATGCCTCAGTCCTTTTCATGTCCTAAACACCGCATTTCCTGAATGAGATATGATCCCCATCCCCATCCCTGATGATGGGTGTTTTTAACATTCATTGCAGGAAAAATTATACGTCCATCCGCGTCTTTGTCTTTGTCCTTGTCGTCGTCTTTCGTTATTTTATTCATTTTTTTGTTGTTGTTGTTTTTAAATTCAACCCCATTTTTTCATCCCCTTGACATTCTTAAGCCACATGAAAATTACATGGATCTTTTTCGTGGTGGAGCTCTTTGCATTTCTAGAGAGAAAAAAAGGAGGCAAGCTTAAAAAAAAATTGCTCCTTTGGATTTTTTGACATGATACACAATCCTACTTTTCTTCCTTTATATCCTCCTGCCTCCTGCCTCCCGCTACTGCTGCTGCCTTAAGCCAGCTATTGCATGAGTTATAAAGGAATGTCCACGAGATATATGTATGGTGTGTACGTTTGTTTGTAGGTTTGTTAAGAAACGCCAAGACGAAGGCATTTTTATAAAAATAAGAAAGGAGAAAATTGATCTCTGTGAAGCATGCCTCACGTGTTGGTTTCCGCCATTGTAATAGGTATATTAAGTTTATAAAAAGCCCACACCTTCTTCTTCCTTCTCTCATGTTACTGCTGCAGAAATACGTTTACTAAGAAAAAAAAAATACGACGAGGACGAAAACGACAGTGAGTGGTGAGAAGACTTGCACGTATAAGACGAAGAGGAAGAAAAAAAAATCATAATAATTGGCTCCTTGAAGGATATGACTTCCTTATTCACTCCTATTATATACAACTATACCACAAGCACAACTGCCAGTGCAGTTAAATTGTTGTTCTTTTTTTTCTCACCGCCGCCGCCGCCTAACGGAAACAAGGGACAACCACACTATAAATCAAAATGTCAAAAAATAACGGTTTATTTTCTGTAATATAAATATCCTTATATCACCTACTGATGGCAAGTCTTAAGTTCTTGACGTTTTTTCTCTCTCCTTGTAAATGACGTCTATAGCGCCCGTCAAATTAAACATGGTAAGGGTGAGGGAGTACTCGTATTTATTTTCGAGTAGTCATAAGTCTTATAGGACTTATCATACCTCCCTTCCTCCATTTAGGTATATCGGAAAGGTTCCAGTTCATCTCCCACTGGGAGTTATTCATAATGTTCTCGAATTTCTTTTATTTCACTGACAGATGGGGAACTCGATAACAACTATAATCCAGAAAGCAAAAGTGACATTTATGATGCATAAATCTATTGCGAGAAATGTGAGCTTATTTTACCACTGTGTTCCTAAAAGAAATCAGAGTAACTCTGTCCAAATTTTGTGTTTTAATATTTTCTTGCTGAATATTTGTGTATTCAATTTTAAATTAGAGATGAGTGTTGCTCAAGACGTTTTTCAGATTGGCACCGTTTTGATGCAACGCATTTTGATATTTCATCATTCTAACGAGCGTTATGGTAAAGAACTTTAAATTGGCAACATTATTCTAAGTAACGGCCATTTTGTCAGCTGTCAGTTGATTTATTAGTTAAGTTTGGCATATCAAGACTTTTAACCACCAAAGTTCTACACAGTTTGACACTCCCAACTGTCAAACCATAGAAAAGAACCATCCAAAATTCTCCTAAGCTTAAAAAGACACTCTATTTTGGACATTGCTGCTGTATATTTTTTGACATGATGCCATTTCTCAAGCACTTGTACTTCATTAAAAGGAACTTTTTGTTTGTTTTAGAAAAAATATCACTACAAAATCTTTCGACTGCGCAATACCTCATTAACACTTTTTTAACAACAATCACACCATAAAACAATCAACAGCCAAGAAAAAGCCAATGACTCGTTTCTCATCCAGCAATCCAGCAACCCAGTACACAGGACGCACTCTGAAAAGTTGACAACTTTTCTCCTTAAAGAGCTTAGAAGATGATAATACTGTTGCACAATTCAACAAGGAACCCAAACGAACCAGTTCATTGGAAGCACAGTTGTCAGTTAGTCAATTGCCATTAAAATGTGTGCTCCTGCTGCTGCTTCTGCTGTTGTGTTGTTACTGGGTTGATGTTGTCAATGCTGCTGGTATCTATAATGCGCCTTCCTTGCCTTGTATCTGCGTCTGCGCCACTGCATCAGCAGATGCCTGAATTCTGCTGCTGTTTGTGTCCAGAAATATATAAATCTTGAAATTAGACAAGAAAATTATGTATGTAGATCGTTCCGTCGTCGTCGCAGTCGTAGTAGAAGTTGAAGTCGTAGTCTTCTTCGGTCATTTAGAGAACTGACTTCAAATCCAAAACGCTCGATATACAGATACACAATTGAGGTACCGAACTCCGCTCGGCCGTCTCGCGGCGCATAGAATATTTTTCTGCTCTTGATAATGCAGCCGAATAGTTGTTTTCAACCGAAGCGCGGTTTGGTTCATCGGGAGTTACTACGAGTATAAGTTGTTACTCCTGCCTGCTGCCTTCCACAAGCATGTTTGCTTCATTTTGTCCGGGTGATTTAGATTTTGAGATGAAGAAACAGAAATTGTTTTACTTGCAACAAATACTCGTACCCCTGATGGTGCTCTTTTCAACTTGGTACTTGTGTATGTACTACTTCTTTCGGTATACGTCTCCTCCTCCTCTGACAAACGAACGTCTTCTATCTTGGACGTTTGTTTGTGTAAAGACTGACAACTGGCCCATTCGATGGATCATGTCCGCCTGGATAGGGGGTAATATATAGGTAGGCATAAGATTTGGTTTATACCAAGAAGCCGCTTCTGCTATATGATATCTTCCACTCACGTCTCGGTCCTGTCCTGTCCATCCCATTCCCCACATAATATATCCTCTCAATATGACCAGCATTTATGCCATTAAATATCTAGCAGTTACTTGTTAACTGTCATTGAACGGCTCTCCGAAAAAACCACAAGAAATCTTTTGCAATGATTTATACTTGACTTAAGTCTCTCGGATTCGCCGCATCCATTGGCACTGATATGCCCTGTAAATGATCCACAGAAAAGTAAACATAATATAAAGGTACACAAAGTCTAAGTCAGTTTAACGGTGCGGCGGCCTATCGATGAACAGCAATCGCACAAGATGATGTCCGTCCGGTCATCGTCGCGTCGCGGTCGTTGCAACTACCGCAACGTCGTTGTCTACCATTTTGACTTAATTTATTCTCTAATGTTTGAACAGAGAAAGAGATAGAGAGAGAAAAAGTGTTAAGCGGAAATAATGAACCAGGATACATGCCCCAGGATAGCGCAATTCAAATTTTCACTTTAATTGGTGATAGGTATTCTGTCATTGAACTGTCATCAGATTATACTAGCTATTCCTAACACACTTGTATTTCGATCCTTTGACACCTCACTACTTTAAGATGTGATATCGATTGTAATTGAGAGACCGTTGCAACGAAGACGCAACAACGACACGGGATGATGGCGAAATAAGGATAGACGAACAGAAGTCCTTCGTTTGTCGCCATCATCATTATATCATCATCAAATTTAATTGAAAGTGGAAATCCTTGCAGTTTCTTCCCAGGTCTTATCCAATCATTAATTTTGATTTTATTCTATGCAATTATATCCTTTAGTGCTCTTTGGAAGAATTCCTAATACTCGATGGGAAAATTGATTGTTTGCCATCTTTAATTTTAGTCATAAAATATAGAACTGATAAATTGAGCACAATGGACCAAAATTAAGTGTCATATTGAGCTCAATTCCACCTGTCAAAATTTAGTTATTTTTGAAATATCACTATTTTTCAAACAAAAATTTCAAAGACTGTATAAACATTTAAAGTCTTACCATTTGACATTTTTATCATTTTAGCCGTTCAAACAGATATTTGGTTTTTGTTTTAATTTCTTTCTCATCTTTCCCGCCTCTTTCTGTTTGTCGACTGCTAGAGAGATGTCAATCTGATTTTTTTTTGGGTGTTGTTTACATTTGAATCTTTTGGGGTGACTTATTTGACGTCTCATAAATTCAGCTCACTCACACTTTTAAATTAAAAATAGTTAAGAAAGCGTAAACAAAATTGTGAATTGAATTTTTCTAAAACATCTACTAAAAGTGATAAAATAAGTTCAATTTCAAAATCGGTTTTTGTTCCCGACATTTTGAGGCGAAAACCAATTTTTTCAATTCTTATAAAAGTTTTTATTTCTTTTAAAACAAAAAACCGATTGGATTTTTCTAAAAACTTTATCTTTAATGAAGTCAATATCTTCATCTGTTCTCGAAATATTCGAACATCAGTTTTTATCAGTTTGACAGTTGGATTTTTCTAAAAAAATGTAATAAACATTAAACAATATTATCTATAAGAAAAAATAATTTGAAGACAATATCTTTACTTTTTGAAAAGATATTGGAGTCGAAAATTCGTTTTTACCAAATTTTAGTAGTGTTTTTTTTTTTTTAAATTTCTTGAGATGTCAAAAACGATGTTTTTCATTGCATACAATTATTCTGGAGGTAATATAAATTTTCGTTCGCAAAACATTCAAAGTGACAAACATTTTTTCCAGTATTTTTATTAACTTCCCATAGGAAGTTATTGTAATGGGTCCGATTTGTCGAATTAAAAATTTTGACATTTCTCGACGTTTCAAGGTCCCTAGAGTCGAAATTAAAGATTTTTAGAAAGATGTCTATGCATGCGTGTGTACGTATGTACGTTCGTACGTCCGTATGTCCGTACGTTCGCGACGTTTTTTTCGTCGTCCATAGCTCAAGAACCAGAAGAGATATCGACTTCAAATAAGTTTTGTTATACAGATAATCAGGCAGAAAGAGCTCTCAAGAAAATTGCGTGGGTGGTTTATTATATATTGTAACGTGATACAAAACAAGTATATTTTTGGAAAAAAATCCAATTAACGGTTTTTTATAAATCAAAAAAATGTTCACCTCGAAAATTTTTCGACTAAAATATGATTTCATCTCCAAAACAACTTTGTGCAACGAAGAATAATATTTTTGACATCTGATGAAATTTTGAGAAAAATCTAATTGACAGTTTTTTTTATAAAAAATAAAAACCTAAAAAAAATCATTACTCAAAGTTGGTTAAAATTGAATTTCGACTCAAATATCTTTTCAAAAACTTAAAATTAATGCTTCAAACTTATTTTATCTTATAAGAAATATTATTTTCAACATTCGATACAATTTTGAGAAAAATCGAATTGACAGTTTTTCTTACAAAAAATAAAAACCTTAAAAAAAACAATACTAAAACTTGGTAAAAATTTTCTTTCGAGCTTTTCAAAAATTAAAAATATTAACTTCAAACTTATTTTATTTCACAGAAAATATTGATTTCGATATTCAGTAATTTTTTTTATAAAAATCCAACAGTCCGTTTTTTCATAAAAAAATAAAATCTACAAAAAATAGTACGCAAATTTGGTAAAAATTGATACATATAGACAAACTTTTAAGCAAGACAAACGGACAGACGGGATGGAAAGTTATCAGTGTGGGTCGCATCCCAGCCTCTTTTTTATATTTGGGATCAAGTTAAAAAAAACACTCACTACCTTCTATTTTTGAAATACCTTTTTCCATATTCCAATACAGAAATCTCTCTAAAAATCTTTGATTTATATTTTAGGGATCTTAAGACGTAGAGAAATGTTAACATTTCCAAATTGTATTGATTACAAAACAGTCCTATGAGAAGTTAAGAAGTAATTTTAATTATAAATTCAAACAAAGTTCAAAAATAAGTTATTCAGAAAATTGGTTTCCAAGTTTAACGAATTTAATTTAAGTCGGTCGTACTGTATTCTAAGGGTTAGATTTAATTTTTCATGACCGCCAATATCCCTGTACCGAGGTTTTAATTTACAATTCGAAACCAGAAACGAGTAAATCTCTTTATTGGAATCATTTTTGCTCAATTGGATATAAATGTTCGAAATGAAATTAAACTTTGAATTCCAATTTAAAGTCCACTGTATGTTGTTCCACATGTATCAAGTCATAAAAGAGGTACTATCTTTTTCGATCGACCCTCAGGTTGAGCACATTTCAAAACATGCCCGAGGCCATCAATGTACCCATCAACTGCACTACACTATTTCGCTGCCCCTCCCCCACTCCACTCAACGACCACCATTATACCAATCTATTATATAAAGATATGTCTTTTTCGACAAAGTATTTTATTTCCCAAAGCTGCAAATCGGATTGGGTGTATATGGTTGGTACTCAAAAAGTGGTTTATAACAACCACCCTCTTTTAAAAATAAAAGAAAAACACAAACCTAACAAAAATTCATTCATTCCACGAACGAATGAACGAACGAACGAACGAACGGTAGTGACATGTTGGCTGTATAAACCACTTAACGTTTCACCCCCAGCGAAGCCATTAAAGATCAAACGATTCCACTGTGCGACTGCTGCTTCTGCTTTTTGGTCTTTTGCTTTTTACTTCTGCCTTCTAACACACAAACGAGTTTCTGATTATTGAAAGAGCAGCAGACAAAAGAAAAGAAAATAATCTAATTTACCGCAAATGAGGAGCACCATCTGTATAGACGTTAGTACATATTTCCTTTTTTCTATCCATTTTCCATTCCCAGCCCACTTTCCACTTCCCACATGGCCACCAGCCACCAGCCATCACCCATCTTTCTTTCTGAACTATAAACATACTGTATCCTGCCGATAGCATCTCCTTCGGATCGGAGTTGGTATGATGTGTATCACTAAAGCACTATACTCGACTCGTATAACAGAAACCAGACCACCCCAAGCAAGGACGACTGACGATGACGAGGAGAAGGACCGCCATCATCTCTAGAACTCGTATGTCTCTCTGCCTTCTGTGGTACTGCTTCAGCCACAGACCGCGCGCTCTCATACAAAACTCGAAATAGAATTAAGCCTAAACAAAGTATACTATACTCGTACTCTTACTATACGACAGGACATTAGAGTCCTTTTCGCTTGACATGACACACCGCAGCCAGAGTTAAAGCAACAGCATCATCATCATCATCATCATCAGTATCAGGGAAAGAGATATACGAGATTCAGACAAATTCCCTAGGACTTAAGGGCAACTTTTGAAAACATATAATCTCATTTGCGGGACCACATCAAACATCAAAGTGGAATTCAAGGATCTAGATCTGGATCATCCATCCATCCATTTGACGTCGTTGTCGTCGTAGTCGTCGTCGTCATCATCATAGTCGTCGTCATCGTTCTTGTTGGTCGGCGGCGGCGACGAAGTTGTACCTACCAACCATAATATCCCATGTAGCGGTATCGTAATATGGCCAAATGGTCGGACGGAGGGTCCTGTGGTAATAGAAGAACCATCAGTGGCAGTAATATATTTGCTTTTGGTTTGCTAAAGACTGACATAGTCCAATGAGCAGAATATGAAATAAGGAATCTTTGATTCATGCCAGTCAGAAAATGGGCGGAGGGTGTACGTACGTCGTCGGTCGTCGTGGCCGTACATATGCCAACGGTAGGTATAGGTTTGCCAGGATGCAGCATTGCGGCAAAGTATATCGAGCTTTGTTTCATTTGTCAAGGAATGGATTTCAATTTCATATCATGATGGCACAATAGGATTACACTCGCTTCATCTGATAATGTCTTGTTTTAGGAGTCGCAAATAAGATCATAAGTACCAACCCAACTGTTTGTGTCTGTTGCATGAACCTTTCAATGAATCAATTTATTTGGAAAGTACCATAAAAGTCCGGCGGCGGCTTCCAAGTTGGTAAATCGAAAAAAGATCTTAAGTGCCTAAGGAAAGTTTCAAAAAGTCCAGCGATTCTCAACCACATCGACCGATAAAACATGTAAAATGATAGAATCCGTCAAATGCGTTGCCATAAAGGATCCGTTGAAGTTTTACTTTCAATTGATCACTTTAAAAGGTCCAAAAGATTAAAACAAAGTTGTCAAATACGTAAGTCCACATATACTAGCATATCATACTAGCATGAAAGAATATATCATATATTTAATACACAAATGCATATATAGATAAAAGTTGACGGATATAACGTACGCAACGTATTCAAGTCTGAATGAGTTTTTCTGACTCCAAATTAACATCATGCTGTAACAAAGCGTTAATCCACCCCCATCACTCTGACCCCAAGACAATAAAACATAACACCAGGCGATGCAGTAGGCTTGACCTATTTATGGTATAGCTTTTGTCATTCACATTCTTTCAATTCACAGTGACTATTCACAGAATATTTCATATATTGAGGTGAAATTTCAACACTAATTTCCTTACGATCGCAGCCCGAAGAGTAGAAGCACACATAAGCAGACTCTACGAGTACTACCAGAAATGGGGAATAAGGATAAACACCTACAAATCGGAACTGGTGTGCTTCCGGAGACCCGTCACCAACAACAGCCGCTGTAGATCGGCGGCAGTGGCCCGAAACCTTGTTCTAACGTTTCCGGATGGATCAAGGATTAAAGCCAAGAAGAACGCCAAATACCTGGGAATACACTTCAATGCGCTGCTGCGCTTCAACCCACACTCTAAGGCTGTGATAACAAAAGCCAACATCGCACTCCATCGAGTTCATCCTCTCTTGAAGAAGAAAACAGGATTGAGTAAACCAACGGAACTGTTGATTTACAAACAGCTCCTAAGACCGGTTATCACCTACAGTTTTCCGATATGGTTCACCATATCAAAAACTGCAATGGAAAAACTTAAAGTCTTCGAGAGGAAGATACTAAGGATATGCACTGATCTACAATTCGACCGTCAACGACAGAAGCACTATTGCAATCGAAGAGTCTACAAAGAAGCTGAAATCAAGCCACTTGACCAGTTCCTTGCACAAGCAGCAAGGAAGATAATCACCAAAGTCGCCAGCCACCCTAACCAATTAATGAGAAGGATGACCAATCAGGGACGACACCCGGACCCGAGATAACTTTGTGGTATGGATATCTTGGACAAACTCCCCACTGACGACGACGACGACGACGTCTCCTTCTATGCTGGCCCGGAGTCAGCATACTACCGCGGCTGAACGCCGCCACAACCAACCAACCTCCATCAGGACAACCGGGACTGAACAATATCTTAATATCTGAAGTACAGGACCAACTTATAATTTTTGAGTCCCGGAATACCTTCCTTTTTCGTGCCGTTTCTTCCGTCATCCCCTTCTTCTAAGTGTGTAACAGACAGCCCATTATTCCGTCATAGCTTGTCCGTTTATTCAATAGTCCCTTCGGTTTTTTCCGTGGAAACCTTATTTTAAGGGCGTCACGGACAAAGTTTGTCGCCGCAAGACAAAACACTGATTATTTTCTGGCTTGCTTTCAGTTGTTCGAAGGTATTGATGCTCTGTTTATTCCGCCATCCACTTCTTCGAAGTGTACAACGGACAAGGCTTAGACCGACCGATTACTCTCTAGTTTGCTGCTAGGGATTATTCCGTGTTTTACGGTCTAAGAAAGAGAACCTCGGAGAAGCCTACTGTCGTGGCTAGTGTCCCGCTTACGATTCCCCAAATTTTGTTAAGGACAGGTCACAATATTCGTACCGTCGCATAATTCAAGGAAGACTTCTAAGTACTCAATATTTTCAAATGATAGAATATTGTAGAATATTGAAGTGATCCAATCTTTCAACGTAAAAAAATGCGTGGAAGTCTATTTCAAGCTAAAAAAAATATTCTAAATATGTAGTTTATCAAGACTCTTTCAATCAAAAAATCCCACCACAAACTCCAAACTGCTGCTGTATAATTTTATGGGTCCTACCACTACATAGTCACTTATGCATCCGAAACCTCTTATCCACTTTCAAGAAAAAAGTCTTACCAAGAATATTCGGCCCCATTTTCAGGTAAGGAAAATTCCGAGGAAGGCATGACCATGAGATTTACAAAATATAACCTGATTCTGATAAAGCCTGCTTTTTGAACTCCTGAGCGAAGAAGAACCCGCACAGAAAGTCCTTTGAGGTACATTCTATGGAAGAATAAAGCGTGTGGAAAGGTGGCGTAGACAGGGACACCTGAAACCTTTTGCCAATATGAATGGTGTGGGCCAACACCCTGATAAAATGAAGCAGAATTTTGAACTATATCCGGATTTTTTTCCGGACGAAGCCGTCGGCCAGGCCAACGAAGTAAGTATTAAACAAATATTCAAGCTATTTAAAGGGATCTAGACCTACAGCTATCAGATGGTTATCATGTGGTTCTACGTACTTTTTTTCATAAAAAGTTATTTTATAAAAAATGAGTGCTTTCCTTGCTATTGTACGTAACTTACTCCTTATTATAAATTATTGCAGAAATATTTCCACAGCCTTTTTTACTCTTACTTTCTTCATAACTATGCATTTTCTGCAGAAATCCTCTAAGCGTTCTTAATGAATTATTTGTGCCTTGAATAAGAAAGTTGCATACTCTCATTACAACTGTCAGGAATTTATATTTATATTTTTTGTATCTTCAAATTAAACTCGTTTAGCTTAAGCTTAAATACAAATAAAAACAAATCTGGAATTAAATTCTACAAAAATATCCTTCCATGTAAATTGTAAGGATTCGCTTAAAAAGCTTAAAAGATTCACAGTAAAATAACTACACAAATAATACCAGGTTCTTCGCATAGTCAACAAAACTATAAGAAAAATTCTTAGGAGAGAAAAAAACTATATTCTTTAATCTTCTCCAAATCCTCATACCTATACCTTTTTCGCCGCCAAATATATAAAGCGGTAAAGCAGAGAATGAGAGCTAGAAACAAAAAAGACAAAAGCAACGAAGCGAATGTCCCTTCTGCAGCATTATGTCCTGAATCTTTCGATCATAAACAAACGAAAAGAAAAGAAAATAGAACTAAAATAGCATGAATTTCTCTCCTATAGCTATCATATAATTTAGCCATACCTCCCAACCTCTACACCCGCCAACAATATGCAACAAGGAAAAACTCGCGCTGCCACCATAAATAAACCAGAGTGAGTCCTTGGAGGATAAAACCATTGCCATAGGAGAAGGCGAACTAGGCGAGGACGACCAACACCAAACGGAAAAAAAATCATCAAAAAGTGTGTTTTTATTAAAATTTATGAAACCAAAATAAGGACCTTCCCGTTCCACCGTGTGACGCACCATCATCATATAAAGCCCTCTCACTGGCATCACCATCATCACTTTCTTGCACTGGTTTATCCTCTCCCGCTTAGTCAACAATATTCTTTTTAGCGAAATTTCTTTATACTATCCCCAAATATAAAAAAAAGGACTCATGTAATTCGAGGACATGTGTTCCATTGCCACGAAAGTTGGTTCTGGGGGAATCTTCTTCACTCCACACTCTCAAGTCTCAGATGGTGGAGCTGTGGAGTCCGCTATAAAGGATGAATCGGGGAGCTTAAGGAGGAAGGTGGCAGTAGTATGTCTCCGTTTTTGGGAAAACTCTGTGAGTTGCAATCGTGCTCTTTCTCTCTCCTTATATTTGTCTCTATCTCTCCAACTTGTATATATATAAAGGACGAGCATATGAAAGGATAAAATTCAATTTGTTCAGTTTTTATAGCCGAAAAGAATTTACGGTATTTCAGTGGAAAAACGACGAAAAATGACTCTGGAAGAAAAACTGTCGTATTATAGTCTCGGCTTTGCCCCGTCAAGTATGCGAGACTTAAAAAAGCATCCAAAGAGTGAGCTTGAGAGCTCATAAGCGGAACTACTATGTTTTTAAAGGATTTTTGGATTTTTGTGCAAAACATATCCTTATCATCAACTCCCTTAACCCTCCCTAGTAGATAAGTGAAATAAGTTTGTTTGGCCAACGATAAAGAAAGTTTTTGATTTTAATTTGATTTTCATGTTGCAAATTATTTTTTATTTTAATATGAAGCATGCGATTTATTGTTAAAAAATCCGTATTTTGTTTTAATAATCCTTAAGCTATGGAAATGGTCGGTCCCTAGATAGCTGACTCTGGTTTCGCAGGCCAAGTTGGTTGAAGCCCTCTCCTATCATGCATGCGCAACCTAAGACGCGGTCTTCCTATTTTCATCGTCCCTCGGAGTTTGATTCGAAGACCTTCCGACCTGGACCGTTGATGTCCATTTGTTCTATTTGACCCAGGCATCCAAGTCGTTGGATTTTTTTTCTTTTGACTAAATCAGTGTCGTTGTAAGGCCCCTATAGTTCGTCGTTGTATCTCCTCCTCTTTCTTCAGTCATGCAGACCCAGATGGGACCAAAAATCTCCCGAAGCATCCTAAGACGTTTCCATCTTGCCTTGACAAGGCCCAAGCTTCACCGTCATATATAATAAGCGGGATGCTTGAGAGAGGACTTTACTTCTCAATTGCTCAAGTCCAAAGAAGAAGCAATTGGCTAGAGTTATTCTCAGTTTGATTTCAGAGCTGGTGTCGTTGTCTAAATTTATAGTGGTGTCTAGGTAGAAAAAGTCTTTAGCTATCTCAAAGTTATAGCTGGCCATGTCAATGTCCTCATAAACCACTTAACCCATCTTTTTCACTTGACTGTCGTAATGCTCAAAAACGCGCCGCTGACATCACGCTTTGATCTTCCAATTATGTCAGTATCAATATCCGTGTAAAAAGCATCGGTAAGATTATTTCCGATCTTGATAGAGCAGCGTGCATTCTCCATCCTCATTCTGCACAAAAGAATAAGTTTGACAGAGATGATGAAACTAAACATTGCTCTGAACCGTTTTTATCCATAATTACTGTCATACGCGGCCTTGAAACTGATAAAAAGGTGGAGGGTATTGATTTCTGAATTTCTGGGTTTTTTCGATCGTAAGATCTGCCGTATCAGTGATGGACTTTCCTGGTCTGAAGCCACTCTAATATGGACCTATCAGGTTATTGACGAACGGCTTCAGACGCTCACATAATATACGGCATTAAAGATCTTAAAGGCGATGTTCAAGAGATTGATACCTCTGTAGATGGCCTAGTTCATAGAGTCTTCTTTCTTGAGTATTTGGTAAACTATGCAGAGATTCCACTCATCGTTTTCATCTGACCATATTTTGAAAATGATTTGGTGCATGCTCCTTGCCAAGTCATCGTGCGTTTGTTGCTTTTAGTAATTTGGCAGCGATGCCATCAGCCCCAGCAGCTTTGTTGGGCTTCGGATTCGATATAACTATCTTCACTTTGTCGAAGGTTGGGTAGGCGGAATTGTTCAAATAAATGGTGTTATCTCCATTGCATCAGCGGTGATTTTATTCTGCTCGTAAAGCTCGAGAGGTGTTCTGGTCCTCATGTGAAGCTATGTTTTGTAAGCTTGTTATTTAGTTTCGTGCACTTGCCGACATTCGTCAAACCAGGGATTTCAAAGTCGGCATCTCTGATCGCTGTTAGGCTTGATACAGGCAACACACGATTTTGTCAGAGATTGTTAGAACCGTGGTCTTGGCTCTCTCTTGCGATTGTAGCCAGCCGAATCTTCTCAAAGTATGTCCTTGTTAACTTCCCATAGGAAGTTATTGTAATGGGTCCGATTTGTCAAATTAAAAATGTTGACATTTCTCGACGTTTTAAGGTCCCAAGAGTCGAAATAAAAGATTTTTAGAAAGATGTCTGTGCGTGCGTGTGTACGTACATGATTTCGTACGTCGCATGTACGTACACACGCACGCACAGATATCTTTCTAAAAATCTTTTATTTCGACTCTAGGGACCTTGAAACGTCGAGAAATGTCAACATTTTTAATTTGACAAATCGGACCCGTACGTTCGCGACGTTTTTTTCGTCGTCTATAGCTCAAGAACCAGAAGAGATATCGACTTCAAATAAATTTTGTTATACAGATAATAAGGCAGAAAGATGCAGAAAGGGCTCTCAAGAAAATTGGGTGGGTGGTTTTTTTACCATAGCAGTTTAAAAAAAAGGTGAACATTTTGGTTTACCCTAAATATCTCATGAACCAATAACGCTAGAGACTTGAATTAAATTTTATATTATATATTGTAACGTGATATCAAACAAGTATATTTTTGGAAAAAAATCCAATTAACTATTTTTTATAAATCAAAAAAACTGAAAAAAAATTTGTCACCTCGAAAATTTTACGACTAAAATATGATTTCATCTCCAAAACAATTTTGTGCAACGAAGAATAATGTTTTTGACATCTGATAAAATTTTGAGAAAAATCTAATTGACAGTTTTTTTTACAAAAAATAAAAACCTAAAAAAAAATTTAACAAAAGTTAGTAAAAATTAATTTTCGACTCAAATATATTTTCAAAACTTTGAGACATTGGCTTTAATTTACTTTTATCTTTCAAAAAATATTGTTGCCAACATTCAGTAAAATTTTGAAAAAATTCGAATTGACAGTTTTTTTTTTAAATTAAAAACCGAACAAAAATTTAACAAAAGTTGGTAAGAATTGATTTTCGACTCAAATATTTTTTAAAAATTTGAATATGTTTTTAACATTAGGAAAAATTTTGAAAAAATCTAATTGACAGTTTTTTTATAAAAAATAAAAACCTAAAAAAACATTACTAAAAGTTAGTAAAAATTGATTTTCGACTCAAATATCTTTTCAAAAATTTGAGGTAACGGCTTCTAACTAATTTTAACTTATAAGAAATATCGTTTTCAACATTAGGAAAAATTTTGAAAAAAAAATTGAATTGACAGCTTTTTTACAAAAAATAAAAATCTAAAAAAAAATTTATAAAAGTTGGTAAAAATTGTTTTTTGACGTAAATATCTTTTAAAAAATTTGAGAAATTGTCTTCAAACTAATTTTATCTTATAGGAAATATTGTTTTCAACATTCGATTGAATTTTGAGAAAAATCGAATTGACAGTTTTTTTTTACAAAAAATAAAAACCTTAAAAAAAACAATACTTAAACTTGGTAAAAATTTACTTTCGACTCAAATAGCTTTTCAAAAATTACAAAAATTGGCTTCAAACTTATTTTATTTCACAGAAAATATTGTTTTCGATATTCAATAATTTTTTTATAAAAATCCAACAGTCGGTTTTTTCATAAAAAAATAAAATCTACAAAAAATAGTACGCAGATTTGGTAAAAATGGTAACGAGGTAGTTGTCCAATTCAATGTTGGCCCTTCAGAATGTTCGGAAATCTTGTATACTAAAGTAGTGTTGTGCGTCGATCGCAATGTGATCAGTAATGTCGTGTATCTCCCGATTGTGCCACAAAAGATTTTTTATCTCAAAAGACAATTTTAATGGCATAGCCAGAGCACTCCTCATATGTTTTTTCTAAGAGCTCGTAGAATGTCTTTGATGTCTTTATATTCATTTCTATTGGGGAATGCGTGTATATGAGGCTTATTTTGGCGAATTTAGCCTTGATGCGGATTGTCGTGATGCTCTCGCTAACACTGTTGAAACTTAAGATGTTTTGCGTGAATCTAGTTCCAGGATTTCGATAAATGTTCATCTGCTCTTGGTCTTTTAAGGGACCTAATACTCCAACTACAGATCCAAATCTTGTTTTCCTTCGCAACTAAACAATTGTACATGGTCGAGGAGTCACCATAACGCGACGAAGCGACCTCCCTTTCTTGAGGTGTGTTTTGCAAAGTTAATGTAAAGTTATTAAGGAAACAAAAAAAAAGATCGAAAACATAGAATCAAAAACTTGAAATGGCCAATAACTGACTTTTCCGATAAATGACTCCTCTCTTGCTAAGTTTAAAACAGGAAATTTTGGAGCTACCATAACAAGCCATAAATAGTTTTTATCTTTAATCTTCATTTAATCCCGAAAACCATACTAAGAAAAAGAACCTTTAATTCTCTACAGCTAACTAGTTTGATAAATAAAATATCTTCGAAACGTATCTACTTAAAACTTTAAGGCATTAAATAAATTTTTCTATTGTGTAAACATTTCCCCCTTTCAAATCCAAAATACTCCGTCGAACCTGATTTATTCTTGTTTTTTTTTTCAATACTTAAATTCTATTTCTAACAACCTCACTAAATATCAAATCCTTTAGTACGACAACAATGTATCTAACGTATAGAAGCTAACCTACTCGTATACCAACTATGAAAATAAAATATATTGAACTTCGTTCAAAATGCAAATAGCATTTCTTTCCTTCAAAATAATAAAAGAAAAAGTTCCACCAACACCAACAAAAAAGAATCACCACCAATAAATACCCAAGTCAACAAAACTGAACAAACATACCTTCCTTATTCAAACACTATACCGCCCAAGCAAACAAAAAACGCGAATAGAAAAAGGTCCTTGCAACATTGCAGCAAGCGCTGAATAAAAACTAAATAAACCAATACTTTAGAGGCAAACGCAAACAACAGCAACAACAAAGAAAATAAACAACGAGATAGAAGAATCATTTGATTTACAAGCGCACATCCTTGTATTGACTTTCAACTTACCTTATACACCAAGTTGAATACCGTCCTATATCCCGCTTCTTATGCCACCCTCTCAAAAACTTTCAACTAAAATTATTCCAAACAAGGTCGTCGGCCTTACTGGCGACGACGACGACGACGACGACGCCGACAACTCCAACGACGACGACGACTACGATGACTTTAGAGCGCCAACGCCAAAAACTTTTTAGCCAGGATAAGGCCTTCTGCTGGTATATTATATGCAGCAGAAAAGAACTTGCAACACTGAGCTGAGATTGCCAGCCAACAGCAGCAGCAGCAGCAGCAGAAGCGCCAGAGTGTGGAAGTGGTATAAGGCAGTGGCGAAATATCCGAAAACAGAAAACATACACAACTTTTCCTCCACAAGGACTTCATATTGTTACTTTGTGAAAGATATGTAGGTACCTTCCTGACGGTCCTAGCGCTGCATCACATCGCAGCTTCGAAAACACCAAGGATGTACCTACCATCAGTAGGAGTGCATTATCTTATCAGCTATATCCTGAGTGACTTTTCTCCCCGTTCACGACGTTCGTCGCGTCTTCCTGTATTGATGCGCTGCTGAGGCGCTCTTCTATAGTCTTCTATAACGTCGTCATCGTCAACAAGGCTCGACTTTACTCTCTATAACATCAGTACAACTATGACGAAGAAAGTTTAAAAGTTCACAACCTCCATTCAACCTCGGAACAGATGAGGCAAGTTTTCCTTCTTTTCCTACACTAAAGAAAACTTGTTAAGGGTTATGAGTTTTTCTTGAGAAATTCTTTCTCTTGTTGGATCTTTGTTGGCTCTAGCTCCTTTTTTTTTTGTTTTGCAAGCGCACACATTTTACTGATTGATGATCCTTAAGTGGCAGAGGGTATGTCAACATTATCGGTGCTGGCAGTAGAAGTGGTAGGTATACAGTTTCAGTAGGTGGGTAGGTTAGGTATAGATAGGTATCTCTTTATGTAGGTTCCTATAGTATATTAGAAAAGTTATTCCAAAAGATTGCAATCAAATAATGAGAACGTTTAAGAACCACTTTGACCCCAAACAACCGTGACGTCTGGCTAATGATATCATTAGTATCCTTCGAGAAATGGGAGCATAACATATACAAAAATAGTGCGGAAGAGTGAAGTGATCCAACATCCAACACTGCACTGGACCAGTAACCCAAAAACCCAAAACAAAGTTCCGTATTTTATGGGTGAGATTTTAAAAAACAACAGCCAAAACAAAGAGAGAGTGTTTATTCATAAGGATAGCAGGGAAAAATGAGAGTTGATTTATTTTTAAGCGAGAAGAGATAATTTACCCTATAGTTAAAAAGTAGCGGGGTTTATTTCCCAATTTTTGAAGACGAAGTATTACATTTTTTAGGGAAAGTCTAGGCAAAATCTATACTTTCAACAATTGTGTAAAACTGCATTGTTTTTCGAAGTAAGGGAAGAATTTTTATTAGTGGATGTTATGTCCATTTACATGGTGAACATTTTAACGTTGAATAACTCGTCCATTTTTAAGACGATTTTTACAAATTTGCAAGATTTTTTAAAGACATTCTGTGCCACTAATTAAACTCTAGGTTAAGGATACAACATCGATTAAATAACTACCCTCATTTCATACTCGAAGATCAGCTCTTTTGTGGGCTTTCTAAATAACATTGGCCATAATTTCAGGCATTATATCACCTTTTTCCGCTCATTCGTTTTGTTCGTTAATTGCTGACGTGAGCTTTGATTTTTAAATAACCACACAGAAAGAGTCTTGTACTGTTTGTAGTCCGAAGAACACGTCAGCACCTCAAAGTAAACCCTTTTTAATAAGTGTTATTGGGATCCTGCTCTGCAAGAACTTGATCGAATCGACTGCCATCGCCATGTGGCAAAAGATGGGACAAATTTTTGAAAATAGAAGTATTTAAAAGATAGCTTGCGTCATCGATGATCTCTCCAACCTCCAAGAAATAAAGCCCAGTGATGGCTTGTGAACACATAATTGGGTTAAATGTTACATTTTGGTAGTGCTGTGGTGTTGAATGATATGTGGGTTTTATTTCCCCAAATTCGACAATTTTGTTTGTTAACTTCAAAAGGGTTAAACGAACCTAGTCTATAATTCAAATTTTGCCCACCAAAAATAAAGCTCAATCGAAAGGTAAATTAAACTTCTGAATTGTGTTTTTATCTGTCAAAATCGGCTGAAAAATGACGAAGTTACTCAATTTTGAAAAAGGGTACGTCCAGATGGCGTATTATATCGAGGGCTCTGTTTTTTCATAGGTGGACAAAATTAACTTCTCCGTTAAAATTAGAAATGCAGAGTTATTAAAGTTATGACCTTGTTAACTTCCCATGGGAAGTTATTGTAATCGGTCTGATTTGTCGAAAATGAACCTCGACGTTTCAAGGTCTCTAGAACCAAGAGAAATGTATGTGTCCTTACGTTCGGGAATCTTTATTCGGTTGAAGGTTTTAAGGCCAAAATTGGTAGGGAAGTTATCTTTGGTAGGTTAATCGGAAGACACGACATTACGTCTGAAAATGGACTCAGGCTTATCGACTTCGTATCCCAGAAGAACATGGTCTTGAGTAGCACTAGATTTCCCCGACTAGAAATACACAACGACACTCGGTTGCCCCGATTATCCAACCTTAAACCAAGGCTTAAAGGTTGTAGTAGCAAAAGAGGACAAGTTCTTCCCGTCAGTTCTTAGTCGCCAAAAGAAGGGGTGAACCAATGAATACCGTCTGTTCAGAAAATAGATAAAGAACTATGAATAGCAGAAATCCAGAGATATTTTAGCAGGAAACAGATGAGGAACTACTACAGAGAAGTAAAAAAGAAAACATCAGGATTCACCTTCCGCCCTGGGGCCTGATGCAAAGATAAGAAAGGAAAGTTCGTAGAGGAAACGCAGTTATTGCTTTAAAGCTAACCATCTGCTTAAAGGTGTTGAAGTCCGGGATCCCGCCAACGAGCAGACTCAACAAATCCATTTGGTTGATGATCAAGATATGCAACCACCCGACTTAAATGAGATCAAGACAGCCATCAACAAACTGAAGTCGAAAAAACTGCCGATGATGATGAGCTACAGGCGGAACGTTTCAAGTGCGCTGAAATTGATTTGCTAAATAGCATACACCAACTTAAAGTCAAAACTTGGCGGGGGAACTTAAGTACTATTAGCCCGATCTATAAAAAGTTGATCGCCTTATAATCATAAGTCTTTTAAACATTGAAGAACCAAACGTGTAATTATGGCCGCATTTCCAGTATCGAGTCTAAAGCGAACAAAATTAAGACAAAACATCGCAGACTTGGTCAGAATGGAACCATTTAAAACTAAATTTTCGAGTTGTTCACAGAACTCATCTAACTGGGCACTTCTTTTAACTCTGGAAATGACATCAGTGTTGAAATCAAGCATAAGAAATAACTCTTACTAACCGCTGTTGTTTTTGATTAAGTAAGCAAAAGGTCCTATCGCGAGAGCGACGTTGATCGTTGGTTTTTAATTGTAATAAGTGGAAATATAGTGTTCCGTCGGGTTTCTTAGTCGCTAAAATTTTTGCAATGAAACAATTAAGTTACATTAACTTTCCCAACGTTTCGGCAGGTATTGCTGCAATCTTCAGGAGAATTTATTAACCCAAGAAAGTTGTTTTTAACTAAAAATCTCGAGAACAAAAACAAATATTGAAATCAAACTTATTTTTTAAAAATATTGTTTCTAACTTTCAGTTAGGTTCTTAGAAAAATTCAATTGGCTGATAGGAAAAATGGTTTTCTACTCAAGTATTATGAGAAGAGGGAAACGTATTGCATTACTTCTGTTATCTTACACAAAATATCGTTCTTAATAATAAGTGATTTTTTGGCTACTTTTTTTTTTGTTAACAGGTTTTGAAAGCTCACTTACGTCACTGTCAAACATTGGATCGATTGAGCTGAAACTTGAAAATGAAAGACTTAAGCAGATTCATGTTAAGCGTTTTCTTTAATAACAAAAATAACAAACTTTTTGGTAAAAAAATGAAAACTGGAATTTTCTCAAGAAGATCGAATTTTTTTTTTAATTTTCTGAAAACTTGGTGTTCTTTTCATGTAAGTTAAATTTTTATTTGCGACATATAGGAACTATATATGGCAAGTTTTGCATTCGTACAAAAATTCGAACTCGAGAACTTAATCAAACATGACGATAACGGAGAAGTCGAAAAAAGTAAGTCCCCCGATTTCATCCGTCTGTCTGTCTGTAATCACCCCTACCATTGGGTAGATTGAAATCAAACTTATAAATTAGTAAGTTAACTAAGCTGATTCGCGTTAGGCGTTTTTTTTTTAATTTTTTAAGACGAAAAATAACAAATGTTTTGGTCAAAAATCAAAAGTTCGAATTTTCTCAAAAACGGCCAGATTGATTTTTATGAAATTTTCTCTGAACTTGTTTTCTTATCTTGCCTTTTTTTCATTATAAGAAAGATGTTTTTGTATTGCTCCAGAAGGGAACATTCGCATAGAACCTTTATCTTCTGTTTAAGTTTTTTCAAAAACTTATCAACCGATTTCAATTATTTTGTTTACAAAAGCTCTTATCAAAAATGTCATTGTTTTTAAAAAAATTGTAAAAATTGTTTATTTTTTTCGAAATTTGATGTTTCGAAAATCTGTCATCATTTGTTTACAAAATTTAAATGCTGAACGTTTAGCCTATTTACAGTAACAAGTTAGTGTGAGCCAGCCTTGAATTTTAACATATCAGTAAATTTAAAAAAGTGATAGGTAATTAAAATTTTCTATTCTTGGTTTTAATCCCTGCCTGTACCATCTAAAATCCTCCAAGAGAAAGTCTTGTCATGAAAAGTGCTTTCTCAAATCAGCCGTTCCGATTTGGCTTGTCCCCTCCATCCCTGACAACAGTACTCACACACGGAAATGGTTGAGAGTTGTAAATCACTAGGTCCTAGTTCTCAACGGACTGATGCGCCACCTAATTTATTTTTATTTATTTATGACAGATGAGCTCCGTTACTTATTTAGAAGTTAATTTCCTTAAACTGAAACACTCGGTCTTTGGTTTTATTTCCATACAAAAACAGTGAGAGTTATAAAATCTGATGAAAATCTCGTTTTCACTCAATGTCTTTACTTTGTGCAATATAGTCGTTAGGTTAAAGGCGCGTTTTTAATTGGTTTTGTTTTTCGAAATGGTAAAATATCCAACTACACAGGATTTCTAAAAATTTACGAATTTTTTATTTTCCCTTTATTTTGTTATATAGTTGGTAACCCTTTGAACAATTTGACAGCTGTCACTTTAAAATTAAAAATCATAGGAATGAACAACGAATTTGCATTGATGAACAATATTTGGAACATCATTCAAATTTGTGTTGCAAAAATATCCAACCAAGAAAATATACCCTATAAAAGTCTTTCATTTAAAAAGGGAAAACAAAAGAAACCAAAAAACAAGTTAACCCAAAATTAAATATACCACAACATATACTTTTAAGGGTTGGTCCTTAGCCAAAATCTAAACTATAGATATCGAAGGACCAAAAAAAAAGAACAACACTCAAAAGGCAAAAGCATATAGAAAGAGAATAGAAAAAAGAGAAATGACACTATCTATTTGTGCGGTTGTTCCGGATCGTCTATACCACATGCTGCAAGTCCGAACAATTATTTAGATAAGACGAATTCGAATGCGGTTACCCGCATTTTTTGGTCCTCTCTTCTATCTCAATCCCCCACAAATAGATATACACTACACTCCTTCATTCTCATCTGGGTATATGGTACAATTTTTGCTTCCTCCTCCGACTTCGAGAACGAGTGTATAGGAAATTGTGCACCATTTATCCAACTTCAACAATAAGATTGCCAACAATCCATCTAGTGTTTCCAATTTGGAAGCAAGGAGGAGTTGCCGGAGGAACGAACACAAGACGTCTCAATCTCAATCGCCAGATTAACGCATACAGCACACAAGACTACCAGAGAGCATCAGACCATCATCGGAGAGCTATTATTGGAAGTTCACCCAGGAACTATAGGAGTATGGGCTTGGATAGGACTGTGGTGCTGTTCCGAGTAGAGCACATCAGGAGATAAAGGACTACTTGGTGGAGTATTGTTGGGTGTTATGTTCCGCACCTTCGTTCCGATTGCGAACATTTGTTATGCAAACAAAATCGCAATCAATTGGCTGCTATCCGGTGCGATGGTGATGATGCCCACGCGCGTTATAGGGCTTGCAGTGAAGCATGCTGTATGGAACATTCTGATGATGACTTGGAATAAAGGGGAAGAGGTGGTATCAGCAGGAGGACAAGATGCATTAGAAGAGCCAGCAAACGTAGATATATATGTACGTATGATCTCTGGGGAGACCCTTGTAAGCGCATTAAGTCGTTTGGGCGCAACGATGTTGTCCTTTAGCACCTACGTGATGTGTGTTCACTAATCAGAGCGATTGATGCGAGATGTTCTTGGAGTCGCTTTTTGTTGTTTTGTTGTTGTTTCAATTGAAGACTGAAGGGTTTCAGGAAACATGGTCGGAAGCTGGCTAATGCCATATATGAACAACGAACGAGATCCCAGCTCTGCGGTTGAATTAATTGTAAAGAGTTTTGCTCTTGACGACGACGACGATGGCGATGGCAACGTCGATGGTGGTGTTTTGTTGAGGTGTGTCCTGTGTACACAAAACACACATCTCACAACATCCAGTGACTCATGCCACCACTGGCATGAGTAGGGTATACCTATAGATAATGTGTCTATAAAAATTTGCATATTAAATGGAGACAACTCTGGGCGCTTTTTATTTTACCATATAAAGGATTAGATGAGGACTTTTGATTGCAAACGATTTTGTCAATTTGTGTTCATGTTTAATCGTGTATATGTGCGAGTGTTTGAGGGAAAAGTCTAAAAATAAATTAATAGGATTCTTTAATATTATTTAAATGCAAGGCAGTGTTCTTATGCGGATCAAGGTGGTGGGCTGATGGGATTTATTTAATTATATCTTGTGTAAAGAGTGTTTGCTTGATTTTATATGCTAATTTTATGGCACTAGATTCTTTGGGAGGAAAACGATTGATATAGTGGAGTAAGTTAATCAAAATTATAGTTATTTGCTTTATTTTTACTTTTCCTAGACTAAAGATGAAGGCTTAAGGCAGTATGTCTATTTTCATATTTTGTAATGGAGCTACTTTGAGTTATTTTCAATTCAGAAATACCTAGGGAGGTAGTTTTTTGACCAGTGAAGCCATGTTTAACTTTAATTCCTACGCAAGACTTCAATTCCTCATCTTTTAAATTCAATTTCCAAGTGTGCATTCAAGCTCGTTTACTTTCACTGAAAATACTACAAATTATGAGCAATAGAATATTCACAATAATAATTACTAGGCAAATATTACCCATATTTATATTTAATAACTTTGAATATTTTATTAAAAAGTTGATACTTAAGAAGCTTGAAGAAACTTGGCAAGCCACAGACACTAAAGCGGGCCGTATAGACACTCGAACATGGTTTGAACCATATTTGAGTTTATTTTAGTTCATCCTTGAACTGATGAGAATATAAACTCGATGATTAATCTAAAAGTCTCATTGAGTTCACCAATACTTAACATTAACAATATTTTGTATATCACCAATATTTTGTATAACATAGAAAAAGTTTGGAGTCAACATCTTTGCTTATTCTTAAGATATTTGAATTGAAAATAGATCTTTAGAAATTTTTGTTTCGGTATTTTATTTTTCGTAACAAAAATTTTAATTCGATTTTTCTAAAAAAAATTGCTAGATGTTAAAAACTTCATTCTTCGCTTCATAAAATTGTTCTGAAAATTCTATCTTTTCTTGTTCGTAAAATATTCGTCTTTCAGATTTTTTTTTAATTTTATAACTATAATGCATATTTTTAGGGTTGGGTTCAATATATCGGTTTTTATATTCCCTGAGAATCTTTTCTAGATTCATTTTCTTGTAACTTTATTTAACACAAATTTAATCGAATTTTGAAAAGCGGGATTCCGATACCCTTCTTATTTTAATATTCAAACCTTCAAACGGGATTTTAAAACATTTTTGTCGGGATTTTTTAAAAACGGGATTGTAAAAAGTCGGATTCCGATACGCTCCCATATTTTTATTTTTTTAATTCTTACAAATGTCGCCTGACGTCATAATGTGTGATATAAAATTAAATTGAAGTCGGTAGTATTAATGGTTTGTGAGATATTTTGGATTAGACAAATTTGTCACTCGAACTAGACATTTAAGTGAAATGTGGGTCCCACGATTTCTCTTGCCCCTAAAGCCAAAGTCATTACGTCGATTGAGTTCAAATTTGGAAATCAATGTTTTAAGCAGAGTCGCGTTAGGCATTTCATGAATTTTTTAAAACCCAAAATAAGAGTAAAAATTTTAAGGGGGTTTTGTATGAAATTTCATTCTAAATTTTCAGATTAAAAATGTTTTGGTCAAAAATCGAAAACTCGAATTGTCTTAGAAACGGCCCGATAGATTTTTATGAAATGTTCTCTTAAATGTTTTCTTCTTATCTTGGCTTCTTTAAATATCTTAATTTATAAAATTCGTGTGTACATGTGTATTTCCCTGAATTCCTCCCAAGCGGCTGCACCGATTATTGAATGTGTTAATATTTGGCGAACTGAATGGTTAAGATTCACAAATCAGACCGGCAGATGGAACTGCAGTCGGTATCTGGGTTATTTCTGGATCGACTTGAATGCCTTTTTGTGTATGTGTGGAGGTCTTGAAAATTTACATTCTTAAATCAACACGGTAAGTGGTGTGGCAATTGTTTTTTGGACGTACATTCTGTTGCATAAAGATGCACTATCTTTCAAATTGGCATATACAATTTCTGCAACATGAGGCTTTGATTGATGACACATTTCCAAATTTACAAGCTAGTTATATTAATCATGCACGCCTTCGTGAACGAGCTATTTTGATGAGCAATGTTGGAATCCCATCACACTCACCCATTCTATTTTGACGACTATTCCAATTTCCAATTCGCCTGGCATTTGCTATTATGACAAGTCACAAGGTCAAACAACGTCGATTTGTGAGTTGGATCAAGAAAATCCGGTCTTTTCACATAGGAAATTACATGTAAGATGTAACGTGTCCTTCCGTTGGAAAACCGTCAAGCTTATTCCACTTATACCCCTCACAAATTGACTAAAAATTGTGTTCATGAACAAAATGCTCTAAATAATTAATTAATTATGTAATAAATCCTAAAAACAGCATACCAAAAGCATTTCAAATAAGAGGCTGGGATGCGACCCACACTGATGACTTCCCATCCCGTCTGTCGATTTGTTTTGCTTAAAAAGTTTGTAGGTTTTCGTGTTTTGTTAAAAAAGTTGTCAGTTGAATTGTTCTAAAAAATTTTAAAATTATCAACAATATTTTGCATATAATTTCAAAATCTATTTTTGTTAACGAGATTTTTAGTCGAAAACTAATTTTTACCAATTTTAGTAGCATTTTTTAAAAGTTTTTATTTCTTATATAAACAAATCCAAATTGGATGAATGAAATTAATTTGAAGTCAATATCTTCTATTGTTGACGAGATATCGAGAACCAAACATCAATTTTTACCAAATTTTCGTACTATTTTTTGTAGGTTTTTTTTATGAAAAAACGGACAATTGGCTTTTTATAAAAAATATACTGAATGTCGAAAAAATATTTTCTGTGAGATAAAATTAGTTTGAAGCCAATATTTTCAATTTTTGAAAAGATTTTTGATTCGAAAGTAAATTTTTACCAAGTTTTAGTATTAGTTTTTTTTTAGGTTTTTATTTTAATAAAACTGTCAATGCGATTTTTCTCAAAATTTAACCAGACGTCAAAAACGTAATTCTTCGTTGCCCCACACACTCAATTTCTTTGAGAGTTTTTTCTGCATTATTATCTGTATAACAAGACAGCTCTCTTAAAATCTTTTATTTCGACTCTAGAACCCTTGAAATTTCTAAAAATGTCAACATTTTCAATTCGACAAATCGGATCGATTACAATAACTTCCTATGGAAAGTTAAAAAGGAAATCATTTTTCTTTTTTTAGTTTTAATAGCTTTTTATTTCTTGTGAATAAAATTTAAAATTAGATTTGGATATAATTTGTATAAGATTTTAAAAAGTTATTTCTTAGGAAAAATCGGTCTAGAGATAATACTATTTTTTCTGTTAGAGACAAGTATTTTTTTTTTGAAACTATAATAAAACAAATTTTAACTAAGCTCCTGGATTGAAAGTACTTTTGCATATTTTTTTATTATGAGTAAAATTAAATTTATTTGAATACCACATTATTTGAATACTCTGCGGGTTTTTGAGATATTTCCGAAGAAAAAAGGTATTCCGAACTTAAGGACCTCCACAAACAGACGACTCTCCCTGGATTAAGATTCTCGGGACCTTGAAACAAAGGGAAATGTCAAAACTTTCAATTCCACAATTTAGACAGATTACAATGTCTTCCAGTACAAAAGGCGTTTTTTTAAGTGAATTTTATTTACCTCTTCAGTGTTGAGAAGAAATCAACTTTGCCTTAAAAGAGACAATAACACGTAATAAGATGCTCTTATCGTCTTAATATTGATTCAAACACATTGTTTTAAACGTTTTACAAAAACTGACTACAGTTTAATCCTTTTCTTAATATCTCCGGATAGCGACTATAGAAACTCAAAGAACATCCTTGCTCAATTATTTCCAACTACATTAATATTTTACAAACTAAATACGTATTACTCAAAATATCAACCACCCTAATACTTTAACTTACGTATGATAAAAATAACTTTCAAGTTCCTTTCAATAAATGTGGGATTACATCAAAAATCCACACACTTTTCCAAAAAAGATGTGACTGTGTCAAAAAAGTAACAGATGCCGCATTAATAATTCAAATTTTGTTTGCAAATCACCTGCAAAGCTTTGCCAATTTTCACCTCAAAGTGCTTCTTAAGTTATTTTTCATCCTCGATGGTGCGGTGGACCTGGAACTTCATCCTGATGCATCTTCCTTATGGGCTGCAAGTCCACCAAAATGTCTTTTCAGTTTGTCGTTCTTTTTTTTTCTATCTTCTTCTCATGAATTCACACAAAATGCGAACTTCAAAAAACTACTACTCGTACAAACAAAACTTTGAATATAATTCATATTGAGATACTCTCATAAATTTTCAAGGCATCGGGAGAATAGTTCTGTTAACAAAACTGAATTTGTTCCCACTATATCTCTCGTTTGTGCTGCAGTATGATGGATGGACTCCTATAAACTCTTCCACCAGATGCCGCTCTTGCACCGCACTATCACCGCCATCAGTTTATATATTCTTCTAAAGCAGCAGCGGCAGCAGCAGAAAAAGCTGGATGCAACTTTTCCAACATCGCAAGACTAAATTTTTATATTTTCGGTTTTGTGTATATAATGCGCCCTGCCCTGCCCTGCCACACAGTTAGAAGGTGGGTAGGAAGATCCGAGTTTACCTACTCTTTGCAATCGCGCTTCATGTTTTTTTTTTGGAGATCTCTTTTCCATAAGCTTTGTGGCGGATTGTGGTATTTATGAAGTTGCCCCAGAGAACGCTTCATCTCCACCATATCAGTCCATAACCCATCACAGCACAGTCCCACTAGTGCCTCTCTCTCTCTATAGACGAACCCAGGACGCAGAGCCACTATAACCAAGTTTTGAAATATAAGAAAAAAACTATTTTAATATAGTTTCTGTCAGGGGAAGACATAGAATTCGAGGTTAAGTGAGCTCTTACTTAAAACAAACTTTTCAAATAAAATTGATCTAATTTTCGGATGCTTCAAACAAAAAACCAAAAAAAGAAAGGATGAGAAATGGAACTGCACCCAACTCCAGACTCAGAATCAAACAAAGGGAGGCCCCAGCTATAAGGAAAATGCTATATTTTATGACAACGACTCTAAGTTAAATTATATTCAATTTCAAAATTCAAAATTTCAAAATGAATATGAATGACAGGGAGAGGATGTGTACATAGATAAAGTCAAATTAGAGAGATGAAGAAACTAATAAAACTTAATCTGCAGCAGGCAATTAAAAACTCGAAAAGAAGATCAAATTTATCTTTTATGAGACCTCAAATTGTATGTATAGGACTATTACATAAAAGGTATAGGGTGTCGATTTCCTATTAATCCAATCGACCGACGACGATGACGACAAAGAAGACGAAGATTTATAACAAAAAAGGTTTGTTCAACCTTTAAACCTTTATTCTTGTCATCAGCTGCCGCCGCCGCGGCCTCGTCGCCACGCTGAATCGTGCGCCATTGCCAGTGCCGGATTTGTAGCTATTCTATTTACATTGAGGTTCCAATAAATTAAGAAGTTCCAAAAGAGCGGTTTTCCAAACTGTGATTGCAAAACCTTCCTTGATGTTGACATATTATTCATTTATAAAAGCTTTTAATTCTTGCGAGTAGTACTCTATTTTTAATAAAGCTCAGATCAGATGACAGCTGTCAAATTAGTCTTTATAAAAATTGTACCAAATGTCTTACAATGGTAAGATATTACAATTTTGTGTGGTAACACTGACAGAAACGGCATTGTCATTGACTGGAATATGATGTTAGAAACTGTCAGATGTCAATTTTAAGACATTTGACAATATTATTGACATCTTCTTTTGCGGACACAAACTCTAATCAACTAACAATTCAACAATGAAACTGTAAGATTTCGGGACAAAATCAGCTTGGAAAATTTGCATTGTCAATTTATTGGCAGTTATTGTCAGAGCTGTGACAGATCTGATAGTATTGTAAGATTATCTGTCAGCTGTCAATTTTTTTAAAGAGTTGATATAGAATACTTCCTCACAAATTTCGCTTGAATTATGGGACAAATTTAAAAAGAAAACATAAAATTTGAGTTGTCATTGTTTATTTATTCCTGCACCGTGCGCCACTTAGTTTTTCATTATAATTCTCCTACAAGTCCGCTCCTGGTCACCGTAAATACCTTATTGTCAAATTAAAATCGTATCAAGTTAAGTTAATTTGAAAGTTTGTCGCTTAAACGTTTAGATATCCCATTCATTCCCCTCATCATCATCGTCCTCATCTGAAAACTAAAGGGTCATTAAAATTGATCTCTCTGGACTGTGGAAAGATGATGATGATGATGGCGATGGCGCCTTGTATAGGGTTACATTGTTGTATATATGAAATGTAGCATTTGTTGTTATTCCAAACAAAATGTTTTAATAGTTTTTCCACTGATACAAATCACGAATGAAAAATAAAATTAAATGTGATTGAAAATGAAGGATTTTTTGGATTAATTCATTTAAGTAGAAATAAAAAAAATCTTGAATCAGATTCTTCCGCCACCGGGGTTTCGATTTTATTTTTATTTACTTTTGCTACCTTTTGTAGATCACACAAAACACAATAACATTATCATTTGGTTTTATTTTTATTGAATATTTCTTTTATTCATTTAATTTGTTTATCGAACATTCTATTTATTTATCTATTGATACATCCGTATCCGTAGTTTTTCCCCAAAGGCTTCTTCATACGTTTGAGTAATTTTTTCTTTTCATGAAATCGAATCAAAAGAATTATATTGTCTTTTTTTTATTGATCGTAAACTTTAATTAATTTAATCGGGTAAATAATGTTCAAAAGAACAAAGTAAATTGTATCTGCACACAGCAGATTAGATACATATATATTATTGTATTTGTTTAGTGAATATTTATAATGTTGTTGGTATAGAAGACTATAAAAATATATACATTTTTATGTTGTTGTAAGCTGTAATATAAATAAATGATATTGGTAGGAGCATATTGATGGGAAGTTTTAAACTGTTTTTCTAAGATTGCCTCCCGATTTCAATTTTATTGTTTTTCATTGCTCAAACTTTAGTAGCTTATTAAAGTAAAGTTTTACTAGGTTTTTCAATACAAAAATATCAAGTAGCGTTTTATGAAATTACGTAACGGCCACAAAAATGTTGGCAGGACATTTATGAAACATCAAATCCGAAATATTTATAGTGAGTATTCGCCAAGTGTACCATTTTTTTTTTGTATTGACCTTTCTTCAGCTTGACCTTTGTTGGTTGGCATACCATTTAAATGAGTTTAATAATGTATTAGAACCATAAAACAAAAATTGATTTCATTAAAATAAATGGCACATTCTTTTATCCATCATTAACACCAATTTCTTCCCCTTCCGATGATGAAACGTTCCTGGACCAGTACTTTTGCTCTGGAACTTACCACTTAAACGAAACTGGAGAATCCGTCGCGGAACATTCCCGCTTCGTTGCTTGAAAACCATTTTTAATTCTGTTTTGTTTCTACATCTAAAAACAGTTTAAATAAGAAACGAAAATAGTTATATGTTAAGGCCAAAATTAGATTTCTATTGAATAATAGCATAGTGCATTATCAACCTTAAAATATATTGATATAAAATTATGAAAACTTTTGATATTGATTGACATGGCATACAAACATTACCATTTTACCAATCAACCCAGTAATTGGATCCTTATCCTCAAGGACTTCCATTGCTGTTGTTGACACTGTTTATAAATTTTTTATCTTTTTTATAATTTATTCTTTTATAATAACAATGGTTTTTTTACCAAATTTATTATGAAAAAAAAACATAACTATTGTAACCTATTTTCTAAAGGTTTTCATAAGTGTAACTTTAAATTTGGTGTTAACTTAATACTGAATTTTTAGCAGTGTTTTGTAATTGCTACTAACTTAAGACGCCAAACTAAATGATACTATATCATCAAAAAAATATTCTAATATTTTTAAAAATATTTTATTAAAAAATGTTTGAAAGTTATTTAAACGCGTTACTTAAAATGAAAGTGCAAATAATTGTAGTGGGATACCTATCTCAAAAACAGGTCAACATTTCTTAACGAAGATCAAATTTATAAACACTAAATAATTGTAAACCAAACATTTTTGAAAAATACGTTTTTACGATTCTCGAAAAAAAATTAAATATGTATTTTTCAAAAATTAAATTACATTAAAATTTTTAAAGGTTTTATTTACCTATTCAATTACGTTAAATACTAACGCTAGGTTTACAAACAAAACTTATATCTAGAACAAAAAAAAAAATATATATATATATATATAAATATATTCTATACATTAAAATATACTTTAAACATTACTAATAATAATATGACACTTAAAGCTAAGAATTATTTAAATAGTGAGAGAAAAAATGTATTTTGAAGCTATCTGATTTGATATTTTGATTAATAGAATTTAAAAGAAAATTATTTTCATTATATATGCTTATTAACTGGTTAATTGGACTGTTAGAACCATAGTTTGATCGGCTAAGATTTGCTCGAATTGCCACACGATTTCTGAAGTAATTTCGGCTTACATTAAAGTGGAATCGACACTAAACTGATGGAGATGAAATGGATCCATAGGTAGACTTATTTTCCAGTTAAATTGTTAAGTTATAAGTTATAAGCATTTCTAAATATATTTTTTGAGTACAGGAACAATTTAAAGTTGTTTGAAAAAATATATGTCAATTGTTTACTCGTTCACAACTACTACATAGACTGCATGTACTAAGAGAGTTGCTTCAAGACAGACGGTAAATCGTTTAAAAATAAAATAAAAAGAAGAGGACTTAAATGACCACCTTGTGGGATTCCAGAATTAACTTTAAATTTGATCGAATTGCAGTCATTAATTTTAAAAGTACAACTTGATGGGAGAGTTTTACAAAAGCTTCATTGACTTTAGTAAAAATACCTTCCAAGAATTTTTGGATTTCAAATAAGTTAAAACAGTTTTCTGCTGGTTCCATTATAAATATCGGGTTTTTCAAATAAGAGCGCTACAAAAGTTTTTTTTAAATAAACCAAAACCGGTTATCAATGAAACTCTTTATTCCTGTGAAAGCACGTTTGATTCCATTATGTATGGAACTCGACGCTTGCAGAAGTTTAGACGCTGAACCCAATTTTCTACGGTTTTCAAGCTTAAATCGGACGATACTGCTGCAATTTCAGATATTCGTTTAAAGTTCAATAATCGTCGCTGGCTTGTTGGCATAGACCATAAATTTGACGTAGCCCCACAGGAACTAGTCTAACGGCGTCGAATCGCGCGACCGAGGCGCCCAAGCGACTGGACCATTTCGTGAGATAACACGTTCTCCAAACTTGGTTTCCAATAAATTGATTGTGACATTCGCTGTGTGGCTTGTGGCGCCGCCGCCGCCGTCCTGTTGGGACCACATGCCCTCCAAGTCCATATCATCCAATTAGAGCCAAAAATATGCGACTATCATTGAACGGAAGCGATCCACATTTACAGTAACGTGTCAGTCTTGATCATCACGGAAGAAGTACAGCAAAATGACGACGCTGGCCCATAAACCACACCGTAATTTTTTCGGAATGCAATGATGACTCATGGAGTACGTGTGGATTTCTGCTAAACAATACCGCATATTTCGTTTATTGATGAAGTCATTCGAATCATTTTCAAGTTGTTGCTCAGCCCATTTCATGAACATACGAAGCTTCCGGTGGTCAAGCGGCTTCAGTTTTACGTCAATTTATCTTGTAAGGATTTAGGCAAAGATTTTTTCGCAAAATTCGCCACAACGACAACACAGAGATCCCTAACTCTTGAGGACGACGTGTAAGAGACACATTTGGGCTTTCTGAAACTGAAGCCTTAGCGGCAGCAATAATCGCGACACTATGGGCACTTCTTTGTCTCACTGGTACATTTTGTACTGTGCCTCTGGATTCAAATTTTTCTACCAATTGTTGATCTGCTAGGACGATTATGACAACCATAAATTGGACGTAGCGCTCTTAACGCTGAGGCCACTGACTCTGAATTTCGGTAGTAAATTTAAATAATTTCGACTTGTTGTTGGCTCGTATATCTTTCCGTCATGAAATGGCAAACCTTTCTGAAGAGAAATGTCAAAAGAGCGGAAAGAAATATGTCGTCGTTCGCTGTCCATGTCGCTCTACTTTTGTAGCGTCCCTGTTGAAAAACCATCTATAAGTAACCATAGAGATTCCTTTTTAAAGCAGAACTGATGTTTTTGAGGCTTTTAGTAACAGACTTCTACTTTGTGTAATTTTAAGAATTTTACCAGATGTTATAAAACTCGTTGCTTGTTATTACCGAACTGTTCTAAATAAATTTTTATTTTTTCTTTAACATTTATGAGATGGAAACAATTTTTGTTAGTTTTTTGTATCTATATTTTCAAAACGGTAGTTTATGACGTCAAAACTTGTTAGAGCTAAATTATATTAAAGTCAACCTTTTATGGCAATAAGAAACTGTATGCCAATCTAAATTTTCAATTTTAGCAGTTATGAAAAAATAACACCTTCTGATTTTTTATAATTCCTTCCATTACTTGATGTTACTATCTGTAAAATAAAACGTATTTTAAATCGATATCTCCGCTCATCCTTGAAAAACGTTTGGAGAAATTGAGTATCAATAGTTTTTAAGCAAATGTCTGTGGGTGCAATGTGCATACAACAAAGACATTTCTAACCCATGGATTGAAGAGTTCCCAAAACCGATCCAATTCCGAAACTATAGGAAAACAGATTGGCCAAAATATAGGGCAACTCTGAAGAATCTGATAAAACCAGAACTTTCTGACCCGCCATTGTGCACTTTTGAACTCGATCAAAAAGTCGACGAGCTTACAGCAGCCCTTAATAAAGCCATGGAAACTGCCTGCCCCCTCACTATAGTGCGGGGAAAGAAGAAACCATACTGGTGGGCTACTGAACTGGGTATACTCCGGAAAGGCTGTAGAAGGCTTTTTAATCGTGCAAAAAAGACTAGACATCCACAAGACTGGGACTCCTATAAGGAATCCCTCAAAAAGTATAAAAAGGAATTGAGAATAGCCAAAAGATCCTCTTGGAGATCCTTCTGTAGCTCAATAGAAGAATCTTCGGAGGCATCTAGGATAAGGAAGATTCTCTCGACAAATCCAACCATGCCTAGTTGTCTTAAAAACTTAAATGGTACTTGGACTAACTCTTGCGAAGAAACGCTAAACCTGCTACTTGACACCCATTTCCCTGATAGCTCCAAATCCGTTAATACAACAAACCATCCTGGGTCGGGTATTAACTTAACTTTTCCTCAAGGTCTTATTACAAAAGAAAAGTTGACTTGGGCTCTGAATAGTTTCAAACCTTACAAATCTCCAGGGCCAGACCACATCGTACCAGCTGAGCTACAACTTACGACTGACATAACTTTGCCCATCATTGAGATGATCTTTAAAAGTTGTCTAGATATGGCCTATATACCTCAGCGATGGAGAGAAGTAAAGGTAGTTTTCATTCCCAAGGCGGGCAAATGTTCGCATGTCAACCCTAAAGATCTAAGACCTATTAGCCTATCATCATTCATTCTCAAAACTCTGGAACGTTTGATTGATATCCATATACGTAATAGCATTGATAAGAGACTATCAATGTCTCAGCATGCTTACTGCAAAGGGAAATCGGTAGAAACAGCCTTACACACTCTGGTAAGAACTATCGAATACTCCCTAGAACAAAAGGAATATACTATGGTGGCCTTCCTGGATATTGAGGGCGCTTTCAACAACGTTGACACATCCGCTATCACTTCTGCTATGACGACCCTAAACGTCGATTACTCACTCTGTGAGTTGATTAATCTAATGCTAAAAAGCAGGATCATCAACTCTAAGATGGGGGATTTTTGTACGAAAAGGTCTGTCAGTAGAGGCACTCCGCAAGGTGGTGTTCTGTCCCCTCTCCTGTGGAACATAGTGGTTAACGAACTACTAATATCCCTTGAGAGAGAAGGTTACAGAGTGGTGGCGTATGCCGATGATGTTGCTATCGCCGTCATAGGAGAACATCCTAATACACTGAGAGACCTCCTCCAAAACGCACTCAATATGCTCACTAGATGGGCAGATAAGTGCGGACTTAGTATTAATCCTCAAAAAACAGACCTCGTCCTTTTTACACGGAAATACAAGATCCCAAAAATTGTACCTCCTTCAATAAAAGGTGTACCACTAATTTTTACAAATGAAGCCAAATATCTTGGTCTGATATTGGACAAAAAATTATGTTGGAAACCTAATATTCAGGAAAGAGTTAAAAAAGCTACAGTAGCTCCTTTCCTTTGCAAGAAAGCCATAGGAAGCAAATGGGGTTTTCAACCTCGCATAACCTATTGGCTATACACATCGGTCATCCGACCAATACTTATGTATGGGGTTGCAGTATGGTGGACTGCACTGGAGAAAGTCACATACTACGACAAACTCAGCAGAGTCCAACGCACTGCATGTCTCTGCATAAGCGGGGCATTAAGAACCACACCCTCAGCAGCGTTGGACACTCTCCTCCATCTGACGCCCCTCGACATATTCAGCAAACAAGTGGCAGCGAGTACAGCTGTAAGACTCAACGCCTCATCTCAATGGACCAACAACAATGTGGGGCACTCCATCATTTTGAACCTCTTTGGTTCTACACCAAAGTACATAGACTACACTATTCCAAAACCCCAATTTGGAAAAAACTTCCAAGTATCCATTCCATCTAGAGATGAATGGGAAGACAAAAAACTCCTGGATGACAAAAGCATCCATTTTTATACAGATGGATCCAAGACAAATGAAGGAGTTGGTAGTGGTGTGTACTCAGAAAAGCTTAATCTAAGCATCTCATTCCGCCTCCCTAATCATTGTAGCGTCTTCCAAGCGGAAATTTTAGCGATCAAAGAGGTTCTCTCCTGGCTAAGAGAAAACGTGATATCAACTTCTGATATCCGCATCTTCTCTGACAGTCAGGCTGCTATTAAATCTCTTGACGGTGTCTCAACCAAATCTCAAACGGCCCTCGATTGTCGATCGTCTCTTATGGAGATGGCGCAGCAATTTAACATTCACCTATGTTGGGTGCCGGGCCACAGAGACATCACGGGAAATTGTAGAGCCGATGAACTCGCTAAAAATGGAACCGTCATGCCTATTTCACCTGAAAGGGAGAAGATAGGTATACCGATAGCTACATGTAAACTCATGCTAAAAGAAACAGCTTTTTCGATAGCAAACTCTAGATGGCACAATTTATCAACATGCGCAGCCACAAAACTCATATGGCCTTCACTGGACCTAAAGCGCTCTAAGGACTTGCTATCTCAAAGCAGACTTCATATTAGCTCCCTAATAGGTGTCCTTACGGGACACTGTCTCATAGGCAGACACGCAACACGTCTTGGTGTAGCCTCAAATGACTTCTGCAGGAGCTGTATGGACGAAGAAGAAGAGGAAACAATCTCTCACCTTCTCTGCACTTGCCCTGCTCTTTCACTAAGACGCAAACTTCATCTCGGAGACTACTCTTTTGATAATCCCAGTGAACTAGCTAAAAAGGATATCAAATATCTTCTTCGCTTTATAAAAAGCTCAAAATGGTTCGACTAGTTAGAAGTAATTCTCTAGATTCAGGTGGTATCACAATGGGCCTTTTCTTTTGGCCTAAGTGTGTGGTTTCTAAATCCGCAGCCACGTTAACCTAACCTAACCTAACCCATGGATTTATAACTTTGTGACAGTGAAACTTCAAAATATTCAAATACAAAAATTGAACCAACAAGAAAAACTTCATGAAAAGAATATAAAAGTTACTGACGGGCTTTTTTAACGACATGGAAAAGACGCTAGAAATCAGTGGTTATCAATCTTACCAAAATTCATTAATTTTCCTTCAGTTAATTGAAAGCTTTAAAAAATAAATTAATTTAAACGCTCTCCTTGAAAAAACACTAAGATATTAAAACTCCCGAACTTAAACCATCCGCCTGAGAAATATAATATAACGAGTAACTGTATAAAAATACTCCTTTATTCAACCACTAGAGGGAGACTGGACTGCGTTATATTGTTTATCGTGAATGCTCCCCATAATCATTGAGTCGCGTTAATTTAAAAAATGGTTTTATAATTTTATTTTTTTGTATTTAATTGGTTATTATTTTACGATATGCAATAAAAATAATTGTTGTTCGTGGGCTAAAGCCCCATCCACATAGCTTCGCCAAACCATAACCAGGAACCAGGGCATTGCCAAAAAGGAAGGTGAATATTGGCGGTTCGACTTGCCACCGCTGTGAGAGTTTCCTCTGATGTGGTATGTTGATTCTGAACAATGTGCCACAAGGCCAAAGCAAAAGCAAAAGCCCCATCACACCTTTTATAGATGATAGCGCTTAACAACAACGCCAAGCACCAATTCCACCCACTTAATTTAATATTTAAATAATTATTTAATTTTCATATATGCGAAAGCGAAAATAATTTAATTACGCTCGCATATATGTGGTGTGCCTGGCCTGGTCTGGCCTTCCACGCACCGGTTCCACCAAGTTCGGTTCCTGTGGAAGCTGTGTAGGCGGCGGAGATGTTGGCCAATGTAGGCGGCTTGAGTTGCGCCCGGAATGTTTAATGGAATGAAAACTGTTGACCGAGTTTTAATGAATTCAATTTAAATAGCGTTGCATAGTGTTGGGCGGTGTCATTGATTTTTTTCTTTTTTACTTTTTTTCGAAATTTAAATTATTTTTATTTTTTTTTGTTACTGTTTTCTGCTCGCGTTAGCTTCAATTGGTCGAAGTTTAGCGAAGCATAATAATAATAAACTGCGTGGACAAAAATTGAAAACCCATTAAATTATAATGGTAAATATGGTCTAATTGCATATTTTTAGGCTAAATTTTTATTTTTAAATTTATAAATTTTGGCTTGCTGTTGTTTGTAATTAATGAACTTTACTCAAACTGGCTGGTCAATGATTTTATAATAATTTAAATGGCATAATCATAACAATAATAATAATAATTGAGATCATTGTTTTGCTTGTTCTTTTGTGGCATATAGTGGCATTAATCAGATTTTGCAAAATATTCCCGCTAATTAAAAGGTTAATGTTGTTATATAACTATAAATGAGGGTGACATTGTTTTTATATAAATACCTATAATGGTTAAAATGTATACCTTTGGAGGTATGCGGTTCGGTCCCGTTCCGTCATACCAAAATGTGTCCTTTTGGTCTATGGTAAGTTGGTGTTTTGTAATTAACACCTTATTAAGAGTTGAAAGTGCGTTGCATATTTAATGTTAGATTTATTTATTTGTGTTTTTTTTTAATATAGATGTTTTATTAAATTGGTTTGAATGCGTCGTATTGTTTGATTATTGTTATGATGTTCAATGACCTAAGCTTATTGATCGTTATTATGATGATTAAAATTAAATTGAGCTGTTTGTGGCTGTGAATAATGTAAGTTAATTATTTTTAGTTATAAAGTTTTATTTTTTAGCTGATTTTTGTTTTTAAGTGCTGGGATTTATTTTGGGGGCATTTGAATTGAATTGCTTGAATAAGCGGATTAAAGTAGCCATTAGAGGTTAAGCAGAGATAGTTTGTTTATTTTTTTCGTTTTGCTTAATTCAACAAAAATAAATATGTTTAAAAAGGATTATCGAGGTATTTTTTGAGTTAATATTAATTGTTGTTCATTTTTATTTCAATTTAAATTGGAGAAATAAAATATTATTAATATTTAATAAGTAAGTTAAAACTGGGAGCATTTTGTTAGTTATTTAAAAAGAGCTAATTAATATAGAGCGTATTTTTCTTAATTGGAATTCATAGATGTGATTATAAAATTTGATACATTTTCGAATATTGTAAATTGAGTACCTTAATTTAGTTATGTTCAAAATTTAAGAACTTGCGAAAAAAGGTGCATAATGATCTGAAAGAAGGGAATTGCATCAAGATTCCAAAAAATCGGTTTCCTTGCAAGATTAAAATTAATTAACTAAGACAAAAATTATTTTAAAAAATTAAGCACAGTTTTAAGGGATAAATGAACCTTGTGAATAAAAAAGAGGTAAAGGATTAAAAATAGCCTTAGCTAGAAAATTCTAGCTTTAGCTTAATATTTTTAGCTTTCGTTTGATTACTTACATGGTTCGGTTTTGAAGCTTAAGCTTAAACTGTCATTTTTGTAACTGAAACGCAAAAGTATGCCAATTCTGGATCTTGCTTCAGTAAGTTTTGTAAAACGAACATTGCGAGTTGCCAATTCCTTGAACTTTCATTGTTGTGCTAGCTTACAGCTCCAATACAACGGTAGTGGTAATTACAAATTTTCTCAATACTGGCTTTAACCATTTAAATTAATTAATTTGAATTTAATAAAAATTACTTTAGAGTTTTTGTTTTTGAAGAATTCTCAGAATGTAAATAGAGATTTAAAGTTTTTCTAAGGTTAGGTTAAGTTGACCAATAATTGGTCAGTTGTGATACCAATTGAATCTTAAGATCTAACTTACTCGTTGAACCAGTTAGAGGTAGCTATGAAGTATTTGAGAAAATAGGTGACGGAACTAGAATCATTGTAGTAAAAGTCTTCAAGGTGGAGTATTCGTCTTTATGATAGGGCAGGACATAAGCATAGAAAGTGAGTATTCTTTTCTTCTTCATCCATGCAGCTTCTGCAAAAACCGTTTGCAGGAGCTCCAAGTCGAATAACATGCCCACCCATTAAGCAGTGTCTTGTATGTGCAAGCTAATTTGCAATCTACCAATCGAAAAGAGTTGCTTAGATCTTCTAGCTTCAAGCTTCTTTGAATTAGAAACTATCTTTCAAACCGTTCAATACAAATTGTATTGGATGGTTTCAAATCTAAAGTCATAAAATAAATGCTGGTGTTCCCCAGGGCTCCGTTTTTTCTCCGACTCTCTTCCTCAAATTCGTAAACGATATATTGTCTGTCACTTCTAATCCATTAAACTTTCAGTACTCGGTATGTGTATCATAGATCACTTCTTACGGAATAATTACATAATCGATATAACTTAGGATTTCTCCGACGGTGCAAGAAATTTGTCACCCCTTCTGATCTAGCTATAATTTACAAAGCCTTCATTCATCCAAAACTTGAATACAACTCACATATTTGGGCAGGTGCACCTGAAACAAGTTTAAGCCTTTTAGATAGGATCCAAAAAAGAGCTTTGAAAATGATAGGCGACAGAAGCAGAACCGAAACATTTACATCTTTATTTTTAGATAAACTTATAATAGCTTGCACACCAAATTAAGAATACAAAATTTGAAGAAGTGTCCTGCAGATCTCGGCTCCTCGGGGTTATTGGATTAAAGATAAATCACATTGCCAGAAAAATACGTTCTACAGCTTACAACTTCAACTTTGTACGCCTGCAGTGACGCCTCTTAGCGTTGTACCGGATTGTGTTTCCTGTACGTAGACGGACATATTGGAGCACCGATCGGTTTTGTTTTAGATTTTTAGCTAATTTTTGTTTAATACGAAACGATTTGTGGGCAGCCATTTCGTCCGCTCTTGGCAAAGATTGGAAAAGGACAAAACAAAGGTCTGTTTACAGCAGCATTTGTAATGTGTGTTTCAGACTTCATTCTAAAATGTGCCGAAAACTGAAAAAACTAAAATGTTTGAAAAACTATTTCTTCAAGCTATTTTGTCTAAATATGTCAGATGTCACTGTGCAACGATAAACGCCACCACCCCGTGTTTAACAGCTTAGGGAAGTACCTATAGTTTTTTTTCCCAAACCTTTGTCTTATCCCTAAACTAAGTACAAAAATTCTCCACATGTGAGTGTTTCTACACTCAAAATTACTTTGGCCTATTAGACACACAAGTACCGCCAATTAGCGTACCACAGGAACATTTCCCATTTCGCGGCTTTATAAGTTTTCCTAATTTACATCCCTCAAAAAGAAAATAATAATAATGGTGGTTTTTGAGTTGAATTTTCTGCCTTTTTAAACTTGTTCCTTTGGTTCAAGTGGTTTTCTAAATTTTGTATGTTTCTTACCGCATGAATTATTGTAATGCGCTGCGCAATGACATTTATTTAGAACTCTTGATTTCTGCAGGATTTCTTTTTGGCACTTGCAGACGAAAATTAATAATGAAAGAATTCTTCATAATTACGCTGAGAACAACAAAGGTTCAAAAACCTCGGACAGCTAATTAAATTTTTGTTTTTTTTTTTCGCCCACCAGGGTAAAGTCTAGTTTTAAATTGCAGTAAATGTCATCCTCCTGAGAATCACTTAAACAATTATTAATGATGGTAAGATACTCAAAACCCTCTTATTAACTTCCCATAGGAAGTGATTGTAATAGGTCCGATTTGTCAAATTGAAAATTTTGACATTTCTCGACGTTTCAAGGTCCATAGAGTCGAAATAAAAGATTTTTAGAAAGATGTCTGTGCGTGCGTGTGTACGTACGTTCGTACGCCGCCGTACGTCCGTACGTCTGTACATTAGCGACGTTTTTTTCGTCTTCCATAGCTCAAGAACCAGAAGAGATATCGGCTTCAAATAAATTTTGTTATACAGATAATAAAGCAAAAAGATGCAGAAAGGGCTCTCAAGAAAATTGCGTGGGTGGTTTTTTTACCATAGCAGTTTAAAAAAAGGTGAAAATTTGGTTAACCCTAAATATCTCATGAACCAATGACGCTAGAGACTTGAATTAAATTTTATATTATATATTGTAACGTGATACAAAACAATTATATTTTTGGAAAAAAATCAAATTAACGGTTTTTTTATAAATCAAAAAAACTGAAAAAAAAAATGTATCACTTCGAAAATTTTACGACTAAAATATAATTTCATCTCCAAAACAATTTTGTGTAACGAAGAATAATGTTTTTGACATCTGATGAAATTTTGAGAAAAATCGAATGAACAGTTTTTTTACAAAAAATAAAAACCTAAAGAAAAAATTAATAAAAGTTGGTAAAAATTGGTTTTCGACTCAAATATCTTTTCAAGACTTTGAGATATTGACTTTAAACTACTTTTATCTTTCAAAAAATATTTTTTTCAACATTCAGTAAAATTTTGAAAAAAATAGAATTGACAGTTTTCTTACAAAAAATTAAAAACCAAAAAAAAAATTAATAAAAGTTGGTAAAAATTGATTTTCGGCTCAAATATCTTTTCAAAACTTTGAGATATTGGCTTCAAACTAATATTATTTTATAAATAATATTGTTTCTAACATTCGGTTAAATTTTGGGAAATGTTGGATTGACAGTTTTTTTTACAAAAAATAAAAACCTAAAAAAAAAAACAATACTAAAACTTGGTAAAAATTTACTTTCGACTCAAATAGCTTTTCAAAAATTAATTAAAAATATTGGCCTTAAACTTATTTTATTTCACAGAAATTATTGTTTTTGATATTCAGTAATTTTTTTTATAAAAATACAACAGTCCGTTTTTTCATAAAAAAATAAAATCTCCAAAAAATAGAACGCAAATTTGTTAAGAATTGATACATTTAGACAAACTTTTAAGCAAGACAAATCGATAGACGGGATGGGAAGTTATCAGTGTGGGTCGCATCCCAGCCTCTTTTCTTATAAAGGATTTGGATGGTTGTTGTCAATGGCCAACGTGTAGCTGGTGGCAACATCGGTCCATTCATTATGCCAATAATATTTTAAACTTGTGTTATTTTGTAAAGTTTTTAAAGTCCTAAAAAAGCAACTCCATATTCAGATCCAATAGCCAAGTGATGGATGTGTAAACTCAAGTTCAACTTTCTTGAGAATTTTCAACTGAACAAAAATAAATACAAAATTTAATCTCTTCGATTAAGAAGTTATTTTGCCAAAACTTTGTCATTTTCTGACTCCTTATTATATACCCAAAGTCGTATTCCTATTTGTGAAGAAGTCTACAAAAATATTTAGTTTAATTATTCTGAACCTAAGGGCCATATATCTTAAGTTCCATGTTTTTGCAAAACGAACCATTACCTAGTTAATTTATATATAAATGCCTTTGGTTCCCATCAGAGTCCCTTATACGAAATACGTATATGTAGTACAATGTACATCCCAAAAACATCTTATAAGTTCTCACAAAATAGTTTTCTCTCCATCATCTCCATGATGATGTATCCCCGTGGCAATATTTCTTATTGCAGACAACATGATGCACTACAAACTATAGCTACAAGTATCTATACATTAAATAGCTATACATGAAAACAGCTCCATTGGGATGCATCTAATCAACATTTTGATGACAGCATATCAAGGTAGGTCAATTTCCTTTGACAGTCTATATCTTTAGATATATTCCATCGCCAAATACACGCCCACATGCATCGACTTAATGACAGTCTCAATTAAATTTCCATTCAAGTCCCCGAGGAGTTTCTCAGTTTTCTCATACATATATGAAGGTATACGTCGTATATATACTCGTACATAATTCACCTCGCCCGCCCCATAGATCCGACCCCGACCCATATACTACTTGACTGTAATGCCGTGGCTGCTCCAATCTGCTCACCCTTTAGCAAACAAACTTCTGACAAACTTGTTATTGCACCAAAAACCGGAACCAATGCATTGACGGCTGCATATTATGCAGACGAAAGAAAAATAACGGCCGGACTGATGTATAAGCTGCAATTAAGGTCCTTTTGAAGGGCCTAGGGTTGAGATGTGGGTTCTGCAATGTGGTCACTTTGACAGTACAATATCGCAAAAAGTTGGTTTTGAAAGATAGTTTTTGAAAGATATACTAAACAATCTGGAATAAGGGATTTTAAGTTTTCAATTTACTGCAAAAAACGGTCCATATTTTCAAATTTTTCATGGCCTCATTCAGAGCAGATACTGTAGAATGTCCAAAAAGTTCAATATAGGCCCTTTCAAAATATCTCTTTATGCCCTTATCCAGCGCCTTTTAGACAAGTCATTCCAAATACGGCCCTGGTAAAAAATGCATTGTTGTTGCTTTGTACATTTTCATGGGATATGCCAATTTGGACATGCCAGCAGGAAATTGGCATGTTCCGTCAGTCGAAGCTCGACCGACACCGACCCAGCCTGTATCCTCTATATATGGATAAATGGTTGAATGGATGGATGGATGGTTGGATGGTTGGATGGATCCATGCGGATGGCTTGGATTGATGCAGGCCCGTAATTAAGTCACTCGACTAAATGCTACGTAATTTTCAATTTAATGCAAGCAGCACAAGCTGCTGATGGCAATATAAAGGCGCTGCATATACTCAAACCCAAACTCAAGCCCAAAACAAAAAGTATGGACGACAAGCGACAACGACGACGATGGTGCTGAAGACGATAACGTCGACAAATCTAAAAACTTCCCTCCTTGCATCGTCTTTGGGCTTCACTTCAATTATTGTTTTTTGTTCCAAACTACCAATCTGGGTATATTGTGCAGTGTGTAAAGTGTAGGTAAGGTAGTGTGTACTGTGTATACTTCAAGGACACCAAGGAAATTAATTTGCACGTACTTGCGGGACGTGTGCATGCACTCGGGTGACGTATGCAGGTCGGAAGCTTCTAGCGTTCTGAGGGTTAAAAATTCATCCTCCTTCTTCCTCCCCAACGTAGTAACAAAACATCGATATATAGGCACATTTATATCTGTGGCCACAAGGAAAAACAACATAAGTCACTTTTTGTAGTTTTTCAGGAGAGCAATTTGAAAGTTTGCTTTGCGCTCGCAAAAAAAATATACAACATATTAAAAAAGTAAAAACGCAGAAATAAGCAGGATAATAATAATTATTATTTTTTATTTAAATAAGTTAATTTTTTTGATTATTTATAGGTAATTTTACAAAAAACAAGACTTATGTTGTTTTTCCTTATTAAGTTTTGTAAATATTTCGGTGTTAAGTCGACTTATGTCTTTTTTCCGAACTGAGATTAATAAATTATTTGGTTTAAGTTAATTTATGTCATTTTTCCAAAATAGAAACATTGTTTACAATCGATCTAAGTCGACGTATGTTCTTTTTCCAAAACATGTTGTTGATATCTTAAATAATAAGTCGAAATCGCAAAAAAGACTACCGTTCAATGAACTGACGGAATGACACGGTAGACGATATATCTTTTCTTTTTAACTAGTAGAAATCAACAATGACAAAAACTTGTATAAATAATGTTTTATTTAAGAAATTAACACTTATTAATTTTATTAAAAATAACAAAAATATGTTTGTTTTTATTCATTATTATTTTCATCAACGCTGCCATATTCATCTGGACAAATCTCTCCTGATTCGGTACTGGTGTCAACAACTGAACTTCTATAGAACCCGTGAAACTGGGGATCTATAAAATCCAGTAAAAAGAGTAGATCTTGTGCTTTTTCCTTGGAAATCGGGGGGACATTTTGAATTACTTTAATGTCAGATGTCTTAAGAGTGTTAACGCCTCGTTTTTTTAAGTTTATGGTCTTGAACGGCTCATTTTCATCTAGTGAGTTTTTGTAGAACAAAGAACCAAACTCATTTTTTTGTACCGAAGCCACCTAAAATCCCGCCAAGAATATTTCTCCCTATCTGTGTTCACTTTTCGCCAAGTGAACTTTTCTTTTAAGGATGCTGCAAAGTCGAGAAAATTTGGCTGCTTCATATCAATAACCTTAAACGGATTCTTGTCTCTTAAGCTGGATATTAAGTTTTGCCAGTCTCTGGGATGATGAATCTTAGCTGAGGTGTTCTTTTTTTTCTCTCAATGACGGAATGGTCGACATCACATTCCATATGTGTGTGACCAGGCTCCAGGAATTTGTGGTCTATTATTTCCAGTTGTTCACTATTAGATAAAGCTGTTATGAACATACAGCTCACATGGGAATTTTTATTTTGGCCCGGACAGGAATCGCTATAAAAAAATATGTTTTTGATAGAAACAGGAACATCTTCGTCAATGTGTCTGAATAGACAACATGCTATTTCATTACCACCCCTCTTTGCAACCCCTTCATGCCACATATAGCAATAAGGTTTATCGGTTGACAAATCATGGACAGTTAAATTAAATGTTTGAATTTAAAAATGGAGTAGGCAAGCATTGTTGATGGTCGAACGCACATGCCGCAACATTCATGTTCACTTTAGCCAAAGTTTTATCTTTTTTCTTACATGTATAAGCAAAATCAGCCTTTTCTTGGTGTATTGTAAGTTCATTTTCCAGCTTTAATTTTTCATCAAGGTTATTTATAGCTGATATCTTCTGATGTAGCTTATCACACGTTCGACACGTATCAAGCTGGGGTGACTTTATTTTTAGGTTGAGATCATGAAAAACTTGAGTATATTTCGACAAGCTCACTGGCTCTTCAGTTTCCAAACAATAGAGGTCATACATTTTAGATATTGTTAAACCAGGCTGTAGGTATTTCTTTGATGTATCCCGTCGCGTATAGTGGCTCTCGTAAGCTGGGAATTTATTTATATGAGCTTTTATGAAACAATGGATTAAGTTTTCTGGCCTGAACATTTTTATCTTTTTTCGTAGTGTAAGATAAGCCTTTGTTTCTTTGTTGCTGGCGATATCTTTTTGCTTCTTTTTTCTTTATATTTGAAGGTCCAGCAATATTTTCGCTTTTATTCATCTCGAAGTTATTCACATACCCTGGTGAAACATTCATAACCACCGCTGCATCATGAGAAACCTTATCAACCGAGTTTTCGAGAATCTTACCCCAATGCTCCATACTTTCGTCATCACAAGAACTTATTTGATAATCCGGATCTTTGATTGAATCATCTGAGTCTTCCCAAATAGAACATTCTAAACTATTCAAATCAAGAGGATGATCTATGTTTGCAATACAAGCTAAAAACATTAAAATAATCAAAACAAACATATTAACGAAAAACTATTACAAAACTTTTGTAAGAACAAAACAGCATAAGTCACACACTGGACACAATTTTGCTCTCAGAACAAAGACACAAGTATACTTATTTTCAAGGATTTTAGTAACGGTCTTTTGGAACAACAGCATAACTTCACTTGTGTTGAGTATTATCGTAAGGAAGGAATAAGGAAAAACTACACAAGTGAAGTTATTTTCGTATAACACAGAATTTTTGTTTGGACAAAGGACACAAGTCGACTTATGTTCGCAAAATAAATGATTACAGTTTTGGAAAAAGAGCATATTTCTACTTATGTGTGTATTGATCTCATTTTCAATTATGGAATAAGTGCATAAGTAGCATGTAAAAATTGAAATATTTGACTTATGCTGTTTTTCCTTGTGTAAAGTTAGTAGAAAAAGACTTATGTTATTTTTCTCTTGGCTATAATTCAGAAACCATAAGAGATAAAAATACGAAAAAAATATGGAAGATAGATTCGCATATTGCGCATCCGATAGAATAATAAACTCAATTTCGACATAAGTCGACTTATGTTGTTTTTCCTTGTGGCCACAGATATAAGAACTAATTATTCTGTCGGCATAATTAACGTGGGCGTAGGTTTAGGTTTAGGTTTACTTCCAACCAAGTTCTTGCGTCGCGTCGCTCGTCGGTCGTCTTACTAGGTATAGGTAGTGTGGAGGTACGGTCTAACCCGCCACCGCTCTTAGCTACTTTACTTTACTTTTACCTTAAAAATGTAAATTCTGGTCATAATGGTTGCACAATAATTAAGGAGTTTGCCTCAACTTGAGAATTTTTGTTCGTTTCTTATAATAATGGCAGAAAAGTGGTGAAAATGAAATATAAAAAAATAAGACCAAGAGAGAAAAAAATTATATAAAGCAGGTTAAGGGCAACCTTGAGAGGCCAAACGATACACAACCCCCATCAACATCATCCCGCAGCAGCAAGAGAAGAGGGGTAGTGGACGGTAGAGTTCATGGTTTAGCGCGCACTTGAACGGAGCGCCATGAAATTAATTACACTTGAAAAATGTTTAATCGTAAAATATTACACAAGACGGTAGCTAGCTATAGGCTTAGATAGGTACCTACGTAAAATGTAGTTATATAAAATAAGTGAAAATAAGGGAAAGAAAAAGTGACGATGATGTTGATGATGGGATGAAGGGGGAGGGGGAGGTTTCGCTCATAAGCACAACAACCAGCCTTTGCTCAGAGCTAAAGGGCTTCAGGCGGAACATAATGTATATATGTATACTCAAAGGCTATACGCTCTTTTTCTTATAGGCTAATTAAACATCTTAATGCTAACTTTCTATGTAAGTTAAGTAGATATTATATTGCAAGGCTCTTCTGATGATGGTGATGGTCTTCTGATGTAAACATTATAATTAGAATTAAGTTTTATATGTTAACGAAGACAATATAAATGCTCTTTAAATGGATTTTTCGTGTTAGTTACTTTCTTTTTTTAAACGATTATTTAGTTTAATTAAGATGGAAAATTTATTAACGTTTTTGTGCATTTTAATTTTCGACATTTTTATTTTAATGAAATATTGGAATGCACCCCATACTTATAATTTTCCCATCGTTTTCGTCTGTCAATATTTTAAAAAATTTTCAAAATATCAATAACAGTATTTCGTGTGAGATAAGAAAATTTGAAGTCAATATCTTTCTTTATTCTTATAATACTTGAGTCGAAAACCATTTCTTATCACTTTTTAAAAATAGTTAGTTGAATTTATGAAATTCATTTAATAATAATAAATATCGCTCTAAAAGCCTTTGATTTATATTCTAGGGACCTTAAATCGTCAAAAAATTTCATAATTTTCAATTCGACAAATTGGGTCAATTTCGAAAACTTTCTATGGGAAGTTAATATATTTTGAAAGAAGTCAAGAAAATTTCATAAAATTCTATAGGGACGTTTTTGACAAAACTCAAAATTGTGTTGACCATTACGGCTAACAATGAGACGATACTAGTTTTGGAGCATCGTCTCGTCCGGAGCAAGCGCACATTTAAAAAAGAGGCTGGGATGCGACCCACACTGATAACTTCCCATCCCGTCTGTCGATTTGTCTTGCTTAAAAGATTGTCTATATGTATCAATTTTTACCAAATTTGTGTACTAGTTTTTGTAGATTTTATTTTTTTATGAAAAAACGGACTAATGGATTTTTATAAAAAAAATTACTAAATATTGAAAACAATATTTTCGGTGAAATAAAATAAGTTTGAAGCCAATATCTCAAAGTTTTGAAAAGATATTTGAGTCGAAAATCAATTTTTACCAACTTTTATTGATTTTTTTTTAGGTTTTTATTTTTTGTAAAAACACAACATTTTTCAGAATGTTGAAATAATATTTATTATAACATAAAATTAGTTTGAAGCCTTAATCTCAAGTTTTTGAAAAGATATTTGAGTCAAAATTCAATCTTTACCAACTTGGAGTAATGTTTTTTTTAGGTTTTTATTTTTTATAAAAAAAACTGTCAATTCGATTTTTCTCAAAATTTTATCAGCTGTCAAAAACATTATTCTTCGTTGCACAAAATTGTTTCGGAGACGAAATCATATTTTAGTCGTAAAATTATCGATGTGACAAATTTTTTTTTCAGTTTTTTTGATTTATAAAAAAAACCATTAATTGGATTTTTTCCAAAAATATACCTGTTTGGTATTACGTTACAATATATAATATAAAATTTAGTTCAAGTCTCTAACGTCATTGGTTCATGAGATATTTATGGTTAACCAAAATGTTCACCTTTTTTTAAACTGCTATGGTAAAAAAAATACCCACGCAATTTTCTTGAGAGCCCTTTCTACATCTTTCTGCATTATTATCTGTATAACAACATTTATTTGAAGTCGATATCCCTACTATTTTTTGAGCTATGGACGCCGAAAAAACTTAACGAACGTACGAACGTACGTACACACGCACGCACACACATCTTTCTAAAAATCTTTTATTTCGACTCTAGGGACCTTGAAACGTGGAGAAATGTCAAAATTTTCAATTCGACAAATCGGACCACTTACAATAACTTTCTATGGGAAGTTAATAAAGACATAGGCGATAGAATAGACTACCGATGAAACAACTATAACGGGAAAAAGCGAGACTGAGACCGACACCTTGACTGAGACAAGACTCAGTTATACAAAACGATCGAAACGAGACTGAAATGTTTCGATTTTGACGGCTCGTGCCCAGCTTTAGTGACTTCTCTTATTGTTGGCCTTAAACAATACAAAAAACCTATAGCTTATCAGCTTAAAACCTTAACTTCTATATTTTAATTCAATCGAGGGAAGAAAGGCAAACGGAATCATTGAACCCACTTTTTTCGAGTTTTTTACCATCGAATCTGATGTTTGGTCAAAATCTCGAGTTCGAAATTTTTTACCAATGCAAAACTTGCCACATATGTCATAATAAATAAATTAGGCGTAATAGTCCGTTGAAAACTAGGGCCTAGTGAATTACGACTCTCAACCATTCCTGTGTGCGAATTATGTTGTCAGGGATGGATTTGTCAAATACTTGCAAGCGGCAGTCCCCGTGAAAAAACTTTAGATGGCACAGGCAGGGATTGAACCCAAGACCTCCCATAATGCCACGGGTACTACATATATCATAAGTAAATAAATAAATTGACAGTTTTTTTTACAATCAAGCAATAAAAACCAACCAAAAACTAGAAACTGAATTCCTAAAAATCTTGACAATTACTGATTGCTTAATTTTTTAAGTTCCTTAAATGACAATGTAGCTTATTGTAGAAATAAATATTTTAAAAGGCACCAAATAAAAGTAATCAGTGTGGTTCGTGCAACATTCCATACTGCCCATAGACCAATTTACGGATGTCAAGTTTTTTCTTTAAAAAAACTATAAACTGCTGGCTTCAGACCCTTTGCTTCTAAAAAAATAATTTAAAATAAAAGTACAAAATCGGCTTAGCTCTTAAGTTTAAGTTCTGTAGAAATTATCACACCCAAATTGTCCTTTATTCAAAAACTTGAGCAAAAATTTACAAAAGTTTAACATCGGCTAATTTTTGGCAGTGTGATATTGAAGCATTCCCTTAATATGGCAGAAATTTGCAGACTGGCTAGAATTTAATAGGTTCTTTATAATAAATTAATAATAAACTTGACAACTAAATCCATTAAATGATAACAATTCTAATAAAAATGGGTGGGTACCACTCCCTAGTATGAACGTTTTAAGTGCATTTTGTATGAGTAATTTAGATTTCATCATTCTACAATTCTACATGATTTAAATGTGTAATTCCTAAATTAAAATGCACATTAAAAGTGGGTGGAAACCACACCTAAAAGCATAATCTCTGTTTTGGTCTTTGTGTGTAAATCAACCTCTTTGACTATTTTAAAATTATGTTGAGAATTAAAACCCAGATTTGTTTCTTCAAATAAAACATTTAGGCTTTTAACTTTGCTTAATTATGTCATCACATAAGCATCAAGAGTAGGTATTCCATTTAAAAAATAAGGAACAGATGAAAAGTGGGTGGATATCACGCCCCTAAACAAAATCCATGATTTATTTCATTTTTCGTTTATTCGTATCACAAGACTTTAAGTTCTATGATTTTTGATGATCGCTCAGTCAGTAATGATATATTGTCAATTTTTAAGTATTAAAAATGTAAAGTGTCCAAATTTTTTAATCTTGAAGGTATAGAGGGGGCTCTAAATTGGACAAGTTCATTCCTAAAAAAGAGGTAAGGAACCTATGTACATAGCTTTTGTTGGATTGTTATTCTCTAGCACTTGGTCACATCATCCTTTCATTCTAACATTCTTCATTTGGTTTGTTCGATTTGTCTGAATCCTACTTTTTCATGTAGCAATTTATTCTTCTAGCACCGCGCCGCAGCCGGCCGCTGCTGCCGCAAGAACCGCTATTCCTCTATGACTTTTTGACGTGCAATTTAAAGTTTCGTTTAATTTGTGTATTTCTCCTTAAGTTGACTTGTGACTGAAGGCTTGGCTTTGTCTTTTGGGTGTTGTCATCATCGTTGTCGCCGTGCGTCGCGTCGTCCTTCTCTTGGACCATTTTACCATCGGAGAAATATGTCAACCAAGAACAAGGAGAAGAAAATCAAACGAGCGTGAAGCAATTGTTGTCCATAATTCGCAGCGAAAAAGAGAAGTAGATGAAATGACATCAAAATATAAGGACTAAATTAAGTTGGGTGGTATATTATCTGGATCTGGATTCTGGAATGTGCAGCACTAGCATCGCAGGCCTCTCTGTTATGTAGTTTCATGCTTCGTTTATTTGTTCTCTTCTTTCGCTTTCTTCCCATCGGTTTAAATTAAAGCTTCTTCTTCTTTTTCTTAGCTATAGGCCTAAAGCCTGATGTGTGTCGCCTCTGTGATGTCAGTGTCACCTCTTCGCTATATAACATTTAGAACTTCTATAAGAACAAATTAAAGAAGAAAGAAAAAATATAATTCTGTATGCATTATTATTGTTTGCCGGAGGAAAAAGTAATTTCAAAGTTTTATTACTTTCGCTGTTCGAGACTCTTTTTACTTATGGACGAGCGACGCACATCACCCGAGAGAATGAGAAAGAGAGAGAGTTGAGTTCTTTACCTATCTTAACTCTGGAAGTTCTTTTTTTTTTGTCTTGTTTCTCTGGAAATTCCTTATCCCTGCAAGTGAAAGGTTTGTATCCGAAGTTTATAATAGTAGACCGGGTGACTTTCAACACCCACACAATTATTCAAACAATCAAGCCCCGCGGACTTTTGTGGAAAGATGTGCTATAGTCTTAGGCAGTCGTGTAGTCGGGTCTAAGAGATATTCACCATAGGATATATAAGAAAGGTGGATCCAAAGTGTCGTTTAGTTGACAATTTAGTGCAAAGTTACAATTTTCTTCAACTTTTTCCTTTTTTATAATGAAGTTGTACAAATGAAGATGAGTTGAGTCTGGGTTAAGACAGGGTTGTTATATAATATTCCTTTTTCAACTTTAACTATGAAAAATAAAATTAAGTTACATTTGTCTTTCATCGAATGGAAAAGTAAAATATCTTAAGTCGGCTAAAGATGAAATTTCATCATTATGTGACTAAAATGTTACTCATAAGCATACAAATGTTGAGTTGAATCAAACCAAAAACTTGAAGAATTTTTTTTGGATGTATATTATTTGGCATACACAAAGGAGATTATGACTATTGTAAAAGTTTTTAAAACGGTACGAACGTTAGAAAAAAAAATAAATAAAAATTAAAGGAGATAAACAAAAGCATTCTACATTCTTGATGTACCTACTGCCGAAAAAAGAATCTCTATACTTTACAATACGTATAAAAGGGAAACTGAGGAGCATTCGAGGATCTTCGAGTATTTCGATAGAATTTTTTGAAAGAGGAAAATGCAAAAGTCGTTTGCAAAAATTTGCCATTAGTTTCAAGGTTTGTCTTAAAACTCCCTTGATATGATTGGTTATCGATGTTAAGAGGGCTGCAATATTTGTCGTGGTTTTTTGAAATATACTTCGTTTTTACTATTTCCATATAAGAGCAAATATGAAGGTCACATGGCGGTCAGCGAAGGTATTGTTTCTCTAGATTAATCCGCCTGAAAACTTCTGCCGCAATTTTTTCAAAATATCTTTTTTCAAAAACGTATGCAATATTTGATTAAAATTGTCGTTTCTTCAAATTATGATAGCATACCAAAGTTTTTGTTTTAAATATGGTTTTCCAGTAAAGGCGGATCAATTTTAAAATTGAATAAGTTGTATATAACATCGCTTATATGACCGCCGTGACTTAACTGGGTTTCACTCTTTGGAAAGGTCCAGTTTTTTTTTTTTTTGGTGCATAAATCAGGCTGAATTTGAACGATGGCATCGATTATCTTGTCTTTGCGGGCGGAAAAAATTTGCAGCTTATTCACACAGACCTTCAATTTAAGAAAAAACCACAAAAAAGGGTCTAATGGGCGCGAGATAACCATGCCATGAAACCACTCTCGCAGAATATCTACTTTGGCTTGAGGTAAGTGGCATGTATTTTTCGGTGTCCATATCATCTAATTCAGACCACAAGAAGTTGATGATCATCAACTTTCAGCGATCGCCGTTAACGTTGAAAGAATGGCCAGCATTATTTTTGAAGACGTACGGACTTTTGTAGCCTCCAGCTCAAAATCCAAGCTCAAAATCCCCTGGCACCTCGTGAATCTAGTGTGATTGAGGGTAGTCCCAAATTCAGCAATTTTGATTATCCACGTACTCTTTTGTAAACAAATGCTCCTCATCGCAAAAGATGATATTTCGGCCAAAATTGCAAAACTGCACCAAAATCCTAGTAGCGAAAACACGACATTGCGTACGGCCTTTTGGTTTCAGAATTTCAAAAGTCGCCATGTTATGCTATGCGACATTTCAAGTTCCTGTCAGCGATGCAGAATTAACTGCCTCGGCTTCTGCTGGACATTTTCGGCAGATCTTTAGTGACTGATTAAAAAAAGATATATTTGACACAAGCTGCGCCTTCTTATCGAAACCAAGTGCATGCGAGTGCTTCCCAAATTAACGCAAAGAGAGGGAAAAAATGTGCTTGAAATTTCCAAAAATGCAGATTGTTGTACGAACCGATCTGCAAGTTCTTTACAATGTAGTGTTAAACACTTTTTAAAATTATTCAGGTCTTCTGACTAATGTTCGGTGTTCAAGTTTGGGCTAGTACTTGCCTTGGCCATTTTTCTAAGGTTTTGACCCACAGCAAAATTGTTTTGTGTTCCAGGGTTTTTATGTCGCCACGAACTAACATAACTTTTTAATGAGGTCGAAAAAACTCCTTTGCCCAAAACACGCTATGTTTCTCATTCCAACGAACTACACGTGACAAAATATCTTAGTCTGGAGAATCGGTCTTTTCATTTCAACTTTGTAAATTTTCTATTTCGTTTTAAAACGTGTTTAATATGGCCTACCTCTATATTATATTGAAATTTGTAAACCAAAAATACTCACTTTTCGGTTAGTTTTCTAAAAATTAAATTAGAATTATGAGAAATGAAGATAAATCATCTTATGTTGACATAAGATTGTAGAAATATTCAACAATTCAAATATTCGGACCGAACTATACTTAAAGTTATATTCTGGCCTATATTTAGTGAAATATTTTGTATACCTATTTACAGTAAATAAATAGAAAAAATTTTACCCTATGGGGCATATTCATGGTCATATTTTAAACCCTAGTCTATTTGAATTGTGGTCTAAATTTAACACCTAGGTTTAACACAGCTGCGATTAATAAAGAATTGTTCAGCTCTGTTTAGTTATAAATGGGTTTGAGGTATATTCTACTACATTTCTAGTACAATTTCACTTAAACCTATAAAAATACGGCTTACAGAGGGGAAAAAAATCAGCTGGGGAGCAAAAGTCTTTCATATCCTTGAAATTATTCTGCTTACTATTAGTTGAAGGATTTCGTGAAACAAACATGGCATTGCCTATGTCACTATAGTAAATAAATTGAGAACAAAATCTTAGCGCTTGCGCTGTTAAGACTTGGAAACACACGGATATTGTCAAACCTTTCATTACATTTCGATCTTCAATATTTAGAAGGTCAATCATAAAGTTTTCATCGAATCGATACCTTTCACACAAATCTTCGTCATCTATTCCAAGTTCGGCCTAAGAAGAGCTTTCCTTTTTTCCAACATTTAACAAAAAACAGCTTAAACATAAGTTCTGTCGTTTTTAACTTTAGACTCCAGGCTATCGTTTTAAAATGGATTTAAATTGTCTATGAATTACATAAACTTGAGTTTAATTTAGCAAAGACAAAATCAGAACTTACCAAAGAACTGTAAATATAAATATGGCCCAATATGTTTAAAGGTTTTTAACTTCTTTTAAATTTGTTGCTGTGCTGAAAATTATCAAAAATCTATCTTTTCAATTCTACCTGAAATAGCTTATGAATTGTCTATCAGTTTAGGTATCAAGTTTGAAATCTCCAGCAGTGAAGCCGATCACAGTATTTAACTTAAACTTTCTGCACTTACAATTATTACCAACTAAATTTTGGGATCCTTTTTGGAGAGTGAAATTGTCTTCTATGACCCAGCCGGGAGTTGAAATTTCGAATCAAAGTGTTTTATGAAATAACTGGAACATCTATAAATTTCTGGAAAACATTTTAGAAAATTCTAAAATAAAAACGATAAAAAGGTTTTTCGTTGGCAAAGATAATGAATGGAGAAGAGCAATACTTACGTTTACATCAAATTTTGGCTTGATTACGGCCCTTCTGAAAATCAATTTGAAAATTTAAGTTTTCTTACTTTCATCATTTAATTTCAAATATTTTTCTAATAAAATATAAAAAAAGAACTCCCTTTTTTCACAACACTGACTCTCTATTTCTTAACGACAGTAAATTATGTTTCACAGAGAAAGCGATTTCTTCCTGATGCTGATGATGATGCGATGGTGTGGAGTTCTTTTCTCGAAAGTTATAACTTTGGCATTTGTTTTTCCGACACAAGGAGCATCAGTTCATATGAAATAGTTTTTTTTTGTCCTTTTCTGTAACAACTAAGGGTATGAATAAGTTGGATTTGGGGTGGAGGGGGGATAGTGATGGCTGATGGGATGGAGAAAATTGAAATGAAATTGAAAACAAACCAGAAAGGAAAGTTTTTTTTTAGTTCGTTTTCGAATCAGTTCCAGCCTCCTTAAAAAAAAAAACTTCCGTTGTCATCGGGTTGAACCCTTTTTTTCGTCCTTTGTTACTTTAGGCAAGGATGAGGATGAGGTTGAGGACGAACTCATTCGAAAATGAATATGGAAAGGGTGAAAGTACAATATAGGAATCTAGTTCATGTTTTCGTAATTTCTCGATGGATTGGAACTTGATGGAGCACATCGGGCTGATTTTTAGAAAAACGAAAAACAAAACTCAAAAACTAATGGATCAATATAGATCAATGCTCGAAAACATGAAGCTAGGTTAGGTATAGGTGCGGTAATGGGTGTAAAAGTAAAAGAGAAAAGCAGGATTCAGGAAGGAGGAGGATGATATCTGGATGCTGTGCTGTCGACATATGGTGGGGTGCAAAAGCGAATATTGCATGAACTCAATTCAATGAAAGATTCATTACATCCTTTAGTTTGAACAAGGAAAAGTTTTTCCTTTTATATCTATCTATACTCCTATATGTACTCCTAACTTATGTATACATATATGTATATGTATTAGGTAGCAACTCTGGATATAAGAATTATTTCTCTTCTAAAATTGTTACACTTTGCTTTTACTTTGATTGAAGAAGTTTGTTCTCGTTCTCGTATAAATTTTAGTCTTCTCAGGATATGCTGTTTGTTTCTTTTTATTTTTCATTTGTTTATTTTTGTGTTTTTCTTATGTTTTTTGTTGTTGTTGTTGTTGATTTTATTGTAAATGTTTTTGTTTAGCAAAAGCCTTAAAGTTGAATAAAAGTTTTCAAAGAATTAAGAAATTTTTCAATGTAAACCAATGAAGTGCAGACTTTTTGGTAACTTCCGTATTTTCACATATATATTCTATATATGTATACAATTCTACATGTTCATATACTCATATAATACATACATATGTATGTATGTAGCTATGTACAAAATAAGTTAAATTTTGATATACTACAGTATTCGCGTGTTATACATATATGAAATTTATTTTAATGCAATTTTGCAACACATATCAGTTGCAGAAGTTTATTAAGTTTAGTTAGAATTTCGTGGTTTTGGTGAAATACAATTACAAACAGAAATCATGAAACCTTAAAACTTTTAATAAACTTGAATAACTTTTAGAACTTTAAATTTTGGTCTTATTCTTTTTTTTTAAATGAAGGTTTAAAAATAGCTTAGACTTTGATAGAATAGATCATTCTTCTAGTTCAAAAGCCAACTTTGAATTCGTCAAGAATTCAGGAATCTCAAACATTTCTATAGGTTGGGAACCAAATAAATCGGAAGTAGTTGAGAAAGTGCATTATTAAAAATTATTATTATTATTATTATTATTATTTATTGAACTATACGTAGATGTACAAAACAATACTTAAAAGCCAATAGCTACCAGAGCTTCTAGCTTTATTAAAAATTATGCATGTAGATTTTGAAAAAATACGAGGAAATGTTTTGTAGAGCATGTAAAAATGTATGTGTGAAAAACAATACTTGGAAGTCCGCTTCAAAAAACATTTATATGATTCACATTATAAGTTCTTTTTTATAAATCGATACACAGCGGATTATATTTTGAAAAAGACTTAGATATGACCCACACAGATAACTTCCCATTAGTACTAGCTAGAACTAGAATTCAATTGTCAGTAGATTTTTATATTTTTTATTGTTACACACAATTATTTTGAAGGTAATACCATTTCTGTTTCAAAACTAAACTAATTTTGTATCAAGTCACATTTTATAATACAAAATGTAATTGAAGTCGCTAGCGACATTGGTTCTTGCGATATTTGGGTTCAGCCAAAATGTTCACTTTTTTAAATTTCCTATAGGAATTAATCGGTCCTATTTTTCGAATCGAAAATTTTGACATTTCTTGACTTTTCAAGGTCCCTAAAATCTAAATCAGAGATTTTTAGAAAGATGTGTGTGTGACCGTACGTTAGTAGGTCCGGGCGTTTGCGAAGCTTTTTTCGTCACCCATATCTGAAGAATCGGCAGATATATTGACTTCAAAAACTCCAAAGTAGACAAAAAAAAATATTTGTTATGTATGTATGTACATAGAAAATAATTGAATGCATAGAAAAATGATGTTTTTGACATCTGGAAAAATTTTTGAGATGAATAAAAATTACTATTATTTACAATTTGGAAAATATTGTTGTTTATTTCGACTTCTTTTTAAGATAAATTCAATTGACAACTTTTTTTACAAAACACGACAACCTACAAAAACAACAAAATGCTGATAGGAAATGGTTTTCGACTCAAGTATTATGAGAAAAAAGAAAGATATTGACTTCAATTTTTGTATCCCTCAAAAAATATTGTTAATAATGAATGTTTTTGAACAACAACTTAAAGGTGCTACCACTCATTGTTTTTGGCTGGAGATATAGCTATTTCGTGCTTTGCCACTTTTGCACTTATCAGTCTCCTTTTTTTTTTTTTTTTTTGTGGTGCTGAGCTTTAATCCAATTTTATTTCAAAAACTTTTTATGCACAACATAGGATTCGAACCCACGCATATCAGATTTGCTCAGTCTTAGAAGTCGTGTGCACTACGCACTCCACTACTTTAGACCACTGACGTCACAGGTCGCGATGTGCTAATTGTTTATCAAATGCATTTGAAGCATCAACATTTTTATAAGCTCCTTTCCTTTAAGTATGCTGTTTTGTTCCGCCTCCATTTTTCTCCATACCTTATTTGATAGACTTACAATTACGTATCAAAGGGGGAGAGGTTGGAAGATCGGTAACGAACCAGACTATTAAGTTATTATTGTTATTATTTTTATTGTACTATCTGATATGCGTGGGTTCGAATCCTATGTTGTGCATAAAAAGTTTTTTCAAATAAAATTGGATTAAAGCTCAGCACCACAAAAAAAAAAAAAAAAAAAAAAGGAGACTCATGAGTGCAAAAGTGGCAAAGCACGAAATAGCTATATCTCCAGCCAAAAACAATGAGTGGTAGCACCTTTAAGTTGTTGTTGTTGTTCAAAAACATTCAATGAAATTAAAAGGAATGGTCAAGTCTAATAAGCTGACATTCTAGTACGAATAGTACAATAAAAATAATAACAATAATATTGTTAATAATATTTTGTTAAAGTTTTAGAAAAATAGACAGATGGGAAATTTAGAGTGTGGGTCGCAACCCAGTCTCTTTTTATAAAAATCTAATCAACATTTCCTTATGAAAATACAAATTTACACATAATTGTTAAGAACTGATTTTTAACTCGAATAACTCGAGAATTCGTGAAGGTATTGACTTCAAATTTATTTCATTAGTTAAAAAATATTGTTGTTAGCATAAAATAATTTTCTTTGAAAAATTCAATTAATATTTTTGCTTTTAAAAATGGGTAAAAATTAAATTTAGACTTAAGTATCTCGAGAACAAGAACAAAAACAAAAATTGGAATCAAACTTATTTTATCATACGCTAAATGTTCTTGTTAACTTCTAGGCAAATTTTTTTCGAAAAATCTAAATGGACTTGATTAGACACAAAAACCTGATTAGACACAAAAACCTTACCTTACTATCTTTTGAGTATAGATTAGAAAAAATCTTGTCTCCTGACTCTTTCATAATCAAATCAAATTTTTTTGAATAGCTTCCTATTTACAGAATAAATTTAACTTTTAATCTTGAACATGAGGGAATTCCTTGATACATTAATGTTTTACTTTAAAAAAATACAATACAAATTAAAAATAAACCATAAAACATAAAACAAAACCCATAAGCACGATTACAAAAATTTTGTATATTGACTAAAAAATTTAAGAATTCTAATCAAAATGCACCAAATATTGTATCCTAAGTCCACAAAACTAAAATTCATGAATTTCAAATTACCATCTTCACAAATCAAAATAATAATGAAAGAAAAAACCCGGAACCCTTTTATCACTGGCTGCGCATAAAAATTAACCAAAACCAAAACCAAACTCCCCATGCTGCTCCCAATTGTAAATATACCTACCCTACATAAATATATATATTTATGATGTTAATGATGACTTTTCTTCCCCCTGCCAAAAAAAAAATAACCACAATTCCCCAGTATAATCCACTGCCGTGAACTGAAAAGGCTCTGAAAGTAGAATGGGGAACGTTTTTTTTTATCTTGTTTATGCACTACCATCACTATACCAATTCCACCACCACCCCCACCCTTTCCAGCATTGAGACGAATGGAATATATAAGAAAGAAATAAAATTGAATTTTAAATAAAACCACCAATAGTCCTTAAAAAATAAAAAAAAAGAATAAGGAAAAGAAAAATCCTATACCACTACCGCGCACACTTCACTGCAGCACTCAATCAGCAACCCTCTTAAGGACCACGCGACGAAGAAGGATTCCATCAAAACACCAAATGCAAATTCCTCAGCTAGGTATTTACTTAGCTTCGCAAATTCGCATAAGAAACCGCACACCGCCACCGCCGCTCCGCACCACCATCACCGTCATCCTCGTCCTCGTCTTATAGTTGCTTGAAAATTTTCATCTTAAGTCCATAACTCCACAATTTGCACAAGATCCCAGACCCACCATCGTCAGGACTCACCACAGCTCACCTAAGGAATCAACAAAAGTGTAGAAAAAAAACGTCCTATTCAAATTTAGCAACCCTCTAACCCACCACCCACAACCCACAACCCACCAGGTTGATTCCTTATCCTTAAGTCAACCCCACAACGAATGACAAAATAAAAATTAAATGGAAAGCAATGAATTTTTAATGCGAATTCCAACTCCAACAAATGGATCGACATTTTGATTTTCTTCATTTTTTTTTGTTTCCGTTGGTTGGTTCTTTATTAAGGACTTATGATTGAATAAAAAGATTGAGGAATGTCAATAAAAGAAAATAGAAGAAAAATGAAAACATCAGGGTGGTCCCTGTGACACCGATTGTCGATGACAAGGACGATTGACAGGGTGTCGACTGAATGAGTGATGGGTTTCGTTTTTCTACAATGCTCTTAGAAATATATGAATTCTGGCTTTAATTTAACGCAGTCCTCTATAGTAAGTCCTTCTAGGCGGGCGGTGTGGCAGCGGACGGCGGCGGCGCGGCGGTAGCGTCTACTGATAAATACACACATTATTAAAAATCCAAATGGAAAGTCAGGCGAAAGGAAAGTCATTTGAATTTTATTGAAATGGAATTGTCGTGGGGGAGGGGGTAGGAGTGAGATATCATTTATCTATATAGACATAGCTAGAAAGGATGTCACTTATAGAATATATATCCTTTTGAAAATGAAGAACACAGAAAGAAAGAAAAGAACGATAGCGAAAAGGCTTCAATCAATATTCTTAAAATTTCAAGCTCTGCAACACTATCGCATGATTGACTGGTCATCTGAATTCAATTTCAATCCTGTCAATTCAAAAGCGGTTCCAATAGACTGAACGAGCGACTATGAGCGTCATATAAACGTAAATCACTTTCTATACACATACATACATACATTCATTCAGACATTCAGATACTCAGGATGAAATAAAAGTTTTTAATTTGGCACTTTTTTTTGTGTTGGTCCTGTTTTGCTTCTTCATCGTCGTTGTCGTCTGTCGTCAGTATCCAATATAAGGATACGACTTCCAGCATCAGCTTCAGTAGACCAGAACCAAATTGGCTTCCGCAATCCGCATTAAAACAAAACACACTCTCCAAACTCCAACTCTTCGTTATATTCGTCTAACGCTGGATGCTGCTCTGGGGTATAGAGAAGAGTATTAATGCAACAGACAACAATGACAACAAGGATAAAAATAGTAAAGAAATGGCAAGGCGAGGGAATTCTAATAGAATATCCTTTGGAGATTTAGAAAACATAAGTCATCCAAGGACTCTATCGACTGAAACAAGTGAAAAACACAACACATATAGGACCGACACAAATTTTTAACCCACGTTGAAGTCGCGAATATTTGCTTTCTAAGGGTTTCAATAAAATATATAAAAACCTGTGGCTTGGACCTTTTAAGGATATTTTTGATCCATGCAATTTAAATGTACAAAATCCCCAGGGTTCGAGTAGAGTGATGGTATAAAATTACAATTTTATAAGTTAAAGTCCCACCTCCCACAGTTGGTAAAACGTTTTCTGGAGAAATGACGCACATGCAAAGGATTTGACGGATATGGCGGATACAACGGATGCAACGTGAAAATAAGTTAAGCATGTTGTTTTTTGCTCCTTTACGCATATGTTTCGGACTTTATTTAAATATTGTTTACTTAGAAACTAAATTCAGTGAAATAATTCTTAAAAATAACGCTAATGTCGTGTTTATCCGATGCCAAAACGCAACGCATTTGACGGACTATTGCTTTTTTATTTAATTCCATTGGGTTATTTTTCGATTTTTCGGGGATTAGTCTCTTATGGCTGAAACACAAACACGCTTCAGCTTCGGCTTCGTCTGCGTTACGATGAGCCTGCTTCGAGGTAGCTTTGAATGACATTTCTATAATAACCAATGGGAATCCCTCAAAAGCAAATGTATTTTGTTTGTTGTTTTTTGTACAGCTGTGGAGCTGTCAGAAAAAGCAAATGTTCAGCAAATTTGAACTAGAACTTCCGTTTTTAGTCAAAATACGTAACATTACGTTCTTTTCCTTACGATTGTCAAACGAAACGTGAGGTCAAAGCTTCATTGTGATAGCATGCATTGAATTCCTATGGCTGAACTCGTAAACGTCAGGCGATGCCGAAGCTGAAGCGTGTTTGTGTTTCAGCCATTAGTTGTTTAAATTTTTTTAAGAATCCATAACTTGTCCTTTAAATAGCCTAAGTCCGATATTTCAAAAAATAAAACACAAAACAAACAAAAAATATGGCAGACATTCGAAAAAGTGAAAGAAACTAAATTGAAGCCATTGTACTAGTACAAATACTCGTATATGTATATCGGCACTCAGCAATGAGTTTCAAGTAATTCGTGACTCTGAACAAGATTTGACAGCTAGATTGAGGAAAGTTGTTATTTTTCGTTTGGTTTTTTTAGATGCACATATAAAATGTCAGATGCTACTGAAGCAGAACCAATGGACACACAAATAGAAGCTTTACGCATCATCAGCGATATTTTTGCTACAAAACGACCGACGCGACACTCTACTGAGCAATGACGATGGCGCGGGGCGGGCGGGCTGAAGAAACAAATATGACGCGACAACGGTTGGTTATGGTATAAAACATTATAAGTTTTTCATTAAATATATATGTATTGTACACAAACGCGATGCAATCGTGGTTTAAGTTTGTAGACAAAAATCTAGTTACCAGAGAAAAAAAATGTTACATTCGAAGTTGAAAAAGGATCAAACAAAAAGTTTGTGAGGTTACATACTCGTATGTATGTATTTGTCTCAAAAGTTTGTATTGTGACAGCCGTCTCCAAATAAACTGACGTATAGATATAATACGTGAGTTTCAGTGTAGGTATAGTGAATTCAAGGCAGACAAGAGGGATGAGTTCTATAAATCTAATAACAGTTGTAAGATTAACTCGTGGTACGTATAGACACGGAGATAAGGCCGCAATAGTTTTTAAATTAGTGAACATAACGTAACGCAGATGCAGTTTGGACTGCAGATGCAGAAGTTAGATGACTTTTAATTTTTGCCTGCCGACTTTGTGACGTTTGAAAATTCCATTTGAATTTATAGGTTTGCAACGAAGTCCAAACAAACTTCAACCTTTTTTTGACGTATTATTATCTTAGTGTCATTATTATCTAATGTGCCATTATTTTCGAATTACAAAGATTTGTTGAGCTGCTTCAGAAGTGTCGATGATTGTTGTCTTTGGTTTGACAGTTTAGAATGTCAAACTGTTTTGACATTTCTGTTCATTTAGGTTTGGCAGTTTATCATGAATAGGTTAAAGCAGAAGGAGGAAAGAGCTGTCCTAACTGTGATTGAATAGATATCAAACAATATAATTTATGTCTAAGCTAAGCACCCACCAGTCCTCTAAAAAACTTTAGAGTAGCTTGCGTTCTTTTGGGGTTTGCAGAAAGGAAATTGTTGATAATTTCCCTGATTCTAACGGTCTAATCCGCGCTGTTACATCGTATAAAGTACATAATTCTAGCCTTGCACCAAATTTCAACATTTTATACAGAGATTCTCGTAAATTTTATTTTGAAATCGTCTTTGATCGTGATTTGCTTAAGTCCATTCGTCTCTTAAGTCTTATTCCATAGGTGATGATGGTGTCTCCATTAAATTTATAAAAATAATAATACCTCAACAAATATCCACCTTTACTTTTTTTTTTGTAAAACTAGCTTATCATTCCCTGACGATTTCTGGAAACTCGGGAATGTTATTCCTGTACCCAAAACCTCCATCCTTCCATGTTATACAGACTTCCGGAATATTAGCATCTTACCTGCGAAATGTTTTTAAATATGAACTCATATTTGCATCATAATCTATTCTCTTAAGTACAGTCCGCTTGTCGTCCTAATAATAATGGATGTCAATACAAAGTATTTCGTAGTGTCTGGATGAGTTGACAAAATTATGTCCGCTTGATTTTTTCCAAGGCCCTTGACAGGGTTAACCACCGCATTTTATGTATTAAGATGAATCAGTACTTTGGCTTCTGTAGAACAATGGTGAGCTTAATTAAAAATTAAATAACCCGTAGACGGGCAAAAGTTAGCGACAATTTTTCTGATGCAATGAATATGATTGCTGGTGTTCCTTAAGGTTCAATTACGGGCCCTATCCTATTTTGTGTGTTCATTAATTACCTCCCCTAAGTTGTAATAGTTTCACTTTACATCTTTATGCCGATGATGTTCAATTGTGATTTTCCCGATCAAGTAAATTGTTGGAGGAACTCATCTGTAGAGTTAATGAAGGTCTTTCAGAAACCTACGATTGGTCCTTGTGCAATGGTTTAACGCTTAAATCGAACAATTCACAGATAATTCTTATCTCTAAAAGAAATTGTGTGCCCATTAGCTACTACTTATCTTCATATCATGTTTTGAACTTAAATTTGTTGAGCCTGTTACTAATCTAGGCTTTAAATTAAATCGGACCCCCTCAGAAAATGACCGCATGCCAATCTTTCCATTGGACGTAATTATGGTAGCCCCCGTGAGTGAAATCTCTTTTCTCCCTTGACTTCTGTTGATACTAAGCTACGGCTTATTAAATATTTGCTACAACCTTTCATTGATTATAGTGCAGTGGTTACTATGGACCCGATTCACACTCAATGCAGAAAATAATTTTTGCTTTCTATGACATGGTAATGGTTTGACCACGTTTTTCAATGTCATAACTTACTATCCTCTTCCTATTAAATTATTTTTTTTAAATATTTTCTTATTCTATTTTTGTAAATATCTTTATTTCCAGAAGTTGTCTTGTTAATGGGGCCGTCTTGTTTGCGGGACTTAACACCTTTCGATTACTTAATGAAGGGCTAACAAATTGACGCCATTCGGACAGGTTTATTCAAAAAATAGTGTATTTGGAATTCAACAAAATATTTCTGTCTTATATTATTATTTAAAGTTCTCAAAACCTTAAAAACAAACCGATATTAAAGTCAACACTGCTTCTCACTTCTGACGGCGCGAGATTAAAAAAAATGTCTGGCATGCATCAAGGCTCCGTTTAGTCTCCGATTCTATTTATTACCTTTTGAAACCGTTTGAAATGACTGATAAACTAAGTTTCTTAGTTGATTTCAGATTTAATTCTTATTTGGTAGAATTTAACAACAGTTTACAAGATAAACTTATTAAACTCAAAAACAACAGTTCAATATCATCCAGAGTGGGCTTGGAAAAGTATGTGCAATTGGGACTTCCAGATGAAATATGACGAAACTTTTGCTAAACTGAGTTTCGTCTTTGCCTCTTGGTTTGTTCGTTAATATTTAAATTTGTAGCCTCTAATCGCCTAATATGGGTTTCGTTTTGATAATTGTGTTTAAGGTTTTAAATTTTAACTTAGAAATCCTATTTTCAAACCGTAAAAAAATTGGAGAACAAAAGGGTTGATTTATCGTGGTTTATTCTTCATATAGTAAAAGATTTGGCTCAACTTTCCATTACAGCAGCACGAATTTCGACATACGGCTTTTTTTATTTGATAGATATGTGCAAATAAATAATAACTATATCAATTTTAGAGCGAGGAAACATTCATTTCTATTTTAAATTAATTTTCAAAGTTCGCTTTTTCACATACAAAACACGCAAAAATGGTTGATTTTGACATTTCTTTCCTGTTTTTTGTACAGTGTTGCCATACTTGTTCTTTTTTTGTTGGGGATTTCTTTGATTTTAGTGCTCAAATGCAAAAAGTAATTTGTATACACCCAAACTCGCACCCACCCCAAATCCTATAGTGATCCAAGCAGAGGGGTTGCAGGGGGCAGCATGCTCCCCCTTACATACCTAGCTCTGTTAGTATGCCATACTATCAATTCAAAAAAACTTGTTTTACGCTCAAAAAACGAAATACAAAAAAAGTAGGGTTAAGTCCGAAAAGGAAAATATTTTTTTTTATGACTTAAAGGTGTTTCCTCGCCTTAATATTTAAAATACATATGTTCTATTGAGACCTCTACCTCACTGTACAAACAAAAATCAGAAGGAAATTCGTGCTGCGGTAATCGAAAGGCGCCCCAAAGATTTCCTTTTGTAGACTTTAAATAGCTATTATGACATTTGATAGTTTTTGTCTTGGAATATGGATAGCGATTCTTAGTTTTTAATTAGCATCGTATTTTGTTTGAAATATCATCTAGAAGCTACAAATCAAAAGCCTACTGCTGGCCCAAGAAACCTTTTATATCCCAAGTCAGTATTGAGAATTATTAATTATGCTCAAGCTATAAGACTTGCCAACAGCCATCATGGCTTCATAAGTTAATAGCTAATTTTTTTTAATAGGGAATTAAGCCTTCTTTTTTTTGATCATGTTGCTTACGGACGGAAAGGGCTCGATATGGCCTTTCAAGGATAAAACTGAAATGTTTAAAATTCAAGACCGTTTCCAAACATAAATTAAAAAAAAAAAAAGAAGATAAAAATTCTCAAAAGGTGTTTTGTGATTGCGAAATCCTGTAAAAATCTTGGCCTTCTTTGTTTCAAAATATGTTATTTCGTCTCGGTCTATTCTCGGATGCCTTTAAGATTGAGACGTCTCCTCACGATTTCACAGGACTCGTGTCCGCATATCTAAAAACTAAAATCACTCCTCCACAAAATTCATGTCTTTGAACTTTCTATGATACCTCCGAGTACATCCATCAGGCCTATACATTAACATCTTGATAAGCGCCGCCGCCGGTATCAATTTAGCTTCCTCACAACTCCAAATTAAATATCAAATTCAATAATAACTCAGTACACTACTAAATGCTGAATATACTATAATAGTTCCCTACAGCAAAATAAGTGTATTAATTGCCTAATCCTTATTATAGTTAAAAGTTCACAATGTTACTTTGTTTATTGATTAGATCTTCTTCATATACTCAAACTGTATATGGAGATAATGTATAAAGCCTCCCTACAACATCTCTAAGTCCCAACTGATAGACATCATTAGACAATCGATGATGTTATTGTGAGACCGATGAAGCGAAAAGCGTGTTGTAAACTATCAATATCAAGATTACCCCAAAATTTCCCGCAAAAGCTTCATTTCTAATATATATACCTTTGCAAGTATACAATGCTTATAACATCAGTCTACATATAATATAATACGTGTCTCCAATTATGTACATCATTGTGTCTGTTTTTGGAAAATGCCGAAGGATTAAGTGCGTGCCACAATGTGCCAGCCTCAGCAAAACCTATCACATCTGCCCCAGACCCCTCGACCTTACCAAATGCTAAACCTCTATATAGGAGTACAATATCGCCCGGCTTTATAGCCTCGTAGCAATAATGCCTAATGCCACACCATGCGATTGAAATTATCTCCAACTAAATTGTAGAAGATCAACTGACAGGTTCGAATAGAATTGACAAGCAGATGTGTCGTTTCGGTCGTTACGGGAGTGTTGGGGTTTCGGAGCGTTAGGAGAGGCAGCATGTTTGTAATACGCTCTATGCACCCCTGAAATGTTTATATGAATCCGTTTGACTTATAGATACGGCCGACGACGACGATGAGACTTTAGGCTTGACAAGCTCGAACGTATAAACACACACCATATAGACACCCACGCACGGCACGTCCCATCACACAAGCTTTGAGAATTCAATTAACGTCAATTATAGTCGAAAATACAAGGAAATCTGCGTTTTAATGGAACTTTCTCACCCCTCAAGTTATTTGTTCGATTACTCTCGCATACATCATCCCATTTTCCCGCACAACTCAAACCAACCCAACCCAACCCAACTTTTGGAAGCAACATTTTCAATATATAATTGCAGTAAAATGCTGATGCGGCACAAACAAAAATGCAAAACACAGCATTGCATTCTGAAGTCCATCCAAACTTGATGGGGCTTCATATACTGGACCGCCAACTGTAACATCAACAGGAGCATTGCCATCACGTTAAAAAAAACAACAACAAATACCTTCCCCCGAAGGAAAATGCATAAAGTTCCATTAGTGCGTAATGATACAAATAGGGGTTGAAATTAAGAAAATTGCAACGGACGTCGTACTTTGTGTGTCCGTGCGTCGTCGGTCGGTCAAGCTCAGAGTCAGGGCATCGCTGCTGTTGAATAGGTAGCTGCTACTTCCAAAATGGGCTTCCACTTCCATTCAACGGCACCACTCAACTGCATATCCAAACTGACCACAGACCGAAGGGTATAAGCTTCCTGAATACCTCTGTTCAACATCAGAGGCCGAGGAGGTGCATTCTTCAGAGGCCGAATATCCAAAGCCCGAGCCCATAAAGTTGAAGTGGAGCGCTTTCTAGGCTGACAGCGTTCCTCTGACCGCATGGAGTTTGAGGAATTTTTGAGTTTTCCTTTCAATATGCGGCCAGCGAGAGTGCAGGGCATAGGGAACACAGGCAGCACGAAAGTGAGGTTATTCAAAGTTCAAATAGGCTTTTGTGCAAATTCAATTCTCAATTAAAGTCTTTCTTCGTGTCAGAGAGCTTCTCCTATATAGGATATCTTTATGTCTATAGACTTATAGACCGCCTACGGTATAGGTATATGTACTTTGGTTTTTAAGTGCGGGGTTTTGAACTTGGGAAACGATAAGACACGACACAACATACAACACAACACGACACGACTATAATACTGCCGGATGACGGACGGCTTATAGGACCATGTTTAACTTTACCCAGATTCAGATACATCATTCTTTTTATAGCTCGGATGTTCATCATTATTCGTCAGAAGGATTCCGATTCTGGGTGATGCTGATGCTGATGCTGATGTTGGGACTTGGATGTTGGTGATGATGGAGATTGAGATGGAGTATGGGAAATTGTAAAGGTCTCATAAAAGTGGCATTATCCAAAAGGATTGCTTCGTTGCGAGTTTATTGTGAAACTTTTCCAATAAGTTTAATAAAAGTCGGCTTTAGGGAACTTTTTGTATACAAGTTTATAGAGATATGTGATGTTACGAAGAGTATACGTGAATAAACAAAGTTTATTTTGCTTTTCTTTTTATTCATTCCAGTGCTGATGTACCTACCTACCCAAGGATATGTGTGATGGTGTCCATTTTGAAAACACACAGTTGTGGATGAAAGTTATTGAGGAGTTAAACAGAGGGTTTACATCAGGTTATGTGATGGCTTTACTTATGTGACAATCTGATGAGGATGGGGTGGGAGTTTGAGCCTAACGAATGTTGGTTGATCTTTATTGAGTTTTTTTTTTTTCTTTAAATCAAATTAATCCCGGAGAACGTGAGATGATTTTTTAAAAACCACGATGGGTTTAGATAGTTTCAAACTTTTTAATATAACCAATTCGCAACAAAAGTTGCAATCAGCAATAGAATAGTTTATTTTTGAAGGTTGCTTGGGTCATATTTATTTAAAAGCTTTGCCTAAATTATGAAATTTCTTAAAAAATTTAAAAACAATATATTAAAAATTTAAGAAAAAGACTAATTTTTTTTATTATTTCACACTTAATTACACAAAACTAACATTTATTCGGTAAAGCTCTAATCCAGTAATTGCTTATGAAGTTTATCAAAACAAACACATTAAAATCACAATAAAGAATATTGGAATGGTAGGGTAGTTCAAAATGGTGTTAATTAAGTGATTTGAAAACAAAAACATTTTTGAAAGTCATTACCATAAAAATATGGGGTGGCTAACATTTAGTCATGCACGTTAAATTGTGGGTTAATCAACAAAACCCTTAAAATATATTTATTCCACTTAAGACTTAATTAAAGAATACAAAAATTAACTCGATTTAATTTGTTCTCATACTTAGTATATCGCTTAGAAGTTGTTTTTTAAATGTGCATATTTGCTGCAGACGAGACGGTTATAATATTATCTCTATGGTAATACACAAAAATGTTTTATAGCCTTGATAAATTCTCATTGAAAGTTATTGTAATCGGTTTTAGACGCAACGTTTTAAGGTCCCTAAAAATGGTTTTCAGAAAGGAGAGTGTTAGCACGTTCGGGATACAACTTTTCGTCTACAAAATCTCAAGATCCATTGCAAAACTTGACTTCTACTAAATTTTATTTTAAATATTATTAAATCAAGATATGCATCCCGAAAACGCAAAATCCCAAAAACACAAAATATCAAATACCGCCAATCTCGAAAACACACAATCCCGATAATCCCAAAAATTTCTTATCCATTAGAACGTTCATTTTTGGATCAAAAAGTATGAAATCATTTTGTCTCTTTATTTCGCTGTTATATTTCTTAGACTCTTTGTATACCCACAGTAGTGAAAATGTAAAATTATTTGAAATACAAAATTAAAGATAAAATAATTATAACCTTGAGTTAATAACACAAGACTGCGAGGCAACTTTTTAATAAAAATTCCCTATAGCAAATTATTAAAATACTCTAGAAACATCAGATAATGACATCAAAATGTGCAGAAGGGACTTTCAAACAAAACCGCTGTGGAAATCTTATTTTTTTTACAATTTGAAAAAAGATTAAATTTTGGTTGTTCTAAAATATCTCAGGAAAGAAAACTTTAACGATCCGTCCAATTATAGAGGGTTTTCAATTGGCAGCCATTTTGTTTTGGTGACATCTGTCAAATCTTTTGTTTATTAATCAGTTATTTATGCCAAATCATCATGGCAAGTTACACGATTGAACAGCACGTCCAAATGATAAAACGTTGACACAAACGTTACGCGCATTGCGCCCATTTTACGGTAGACGTGGTAGCTCTTCACAGTCGACTCTTCAACGTTTGGTGACCAAATTTGAAATGACCGGTTCATTAAACAATCAGCCAACACCCGTACGTTCAAGGAACGTAAGATCGGCCGAGAACATCGCCGCGGTTTGTGAAACAAGCAAAATGGCCGTATATGGGATGACACTAACTTACGCAAGGTTCACCAGGTGATAATGCATCCTCAAGAATTTACCGTTTGGTGTGGATTTTGGGACGGCGGCGACGTAATTGGTCCGTACTTTTTTTAAAAACGACGTTAGTAAGGCGGTCACCGTCAACAGCGAGCGCTACATAACGATGATAACTAATTTCTTATGGCTCAAATTGAACCATATGGACCTAGACGACATGTGGTTCTAGCAGGACGGCGCTTGGTGTCACACAGCAAACGCCACGATTGACATTTGCAAGAACGATTTGAGGGTAATTCAAATTCAGCCGGATCCATGTGGAAGAGTCATTAAAAATTGGACCACTCGGATCCGTGCCACCGTAAGAAGCCAAGGAGGGCATTTGAATGATGTCATATTCCACACTTAATGGCTTATACATGCTTCTTTCAAATAAAAAATATAATATTTTGTTAACACCTCACACACAGCTTGTTTTATTCCATTTCAACATCTACCCGACCTTATTGAAAAACCATTTAGATCTTTTTAAATTGTTCGTACAAAATATTAACGCTAATATTATAAAAAAGCTTCAGTAAATGGATCGACGACTGCAAACTCTTAGGGCCCCCGTTTGGTTGGTGACCAGGGTGCAGACTATCCAACAGCTGGCCGACCTTTCTACAATCAACAATTTTGATTTGGGTGACGCCATATTCAAAATACACGCACACGACGCCAAATCACAGAGCGAACTGAACTATCGGCCGACTAAACAATCGTCATGTATGCGCAGGCGTGTATGGCCAATACTGATTAAACAGTCGGCCGATAGTTGGCTGACAGATTAGTTTGAATGTAATCGGGTAGCCCATCAAACTTTTTTATCGGCCGATACTGAATCGCTTTAGTGTGCGCATATGCATTCCTCTCCATACTGATTAAGAAGCCGACCAAACTATCGGCCGATAAAAAGTCAGCAGTATGCGGGGGCTCTAAGACCAAGCATATTTTCTTTGTTTGTTGATGACCTTGTCGTGTAGAGTTGAATACGCCGGGAAGATTATTCAAATATTGATGTTCGCCGATGACATTTTACTTTTAGATGAATCATTGTAGCTTCTGATAAATCACCTATTTCAATATTGCCAGCTTTGGACATTAATTTGGTTACAGAAATTCAATATTAGGGACCTATTTTTGCACGAAATGGCATCAATACTTTGTAACGCTGCACAGACTTGGGAAACGAAGCAGTATGACAATGTGGAGAAACTTCTACGGTGTTCTCCGAGTCATAAGGTTTATATTAATCTGGGGTGCTGAATGGCTAGATCTGCCAAAAGAATGTGGTAGAGAACTCATCTTGAGCAATGCAACTTATTAAGAAATGGAAAATTTGCTTTACCAGCTCATTTCTAAAGTGGGAGAAATGCTCGAATGACGATACAATATTAATTTAGAGGCACCTCTATAGTCCGGTCAATTGTGAACAGTCTCAATTCTCTTTCACTTTGATGAAGTTTAAGACCATTGGTGTCATTTAAAAATATATGTTCTTAAAATTAAAGTGAGTTTCCAGACAAAAAAAAAACTAACAAGTGGAAATATCAAGTACAGACGTAGATACCTTTTTATACTGTTAATTCAAACCCTGCTTCAAAACTTTTTCCTATCTAAATGTTGTTATAATTAAAAAAGAAAAAATAGTATATCGACTCACTCATGTGGAAGAATCCTGTGCAACATATACAAAAAGCCACTTGAACTTCCTTCTTAATAAATTAAACATCCTTATTTGCAATTTCTATCAACCGTTCATGTTTAGAACCTATAAGGAGCTGTTGTTCAACTACGTATAGAAGTTGCAACTTGTACAAATCTATATAGATACATTTTGAAGTACCTTACCTTAAGGGTATACAAAGAAAACCCCACAAGAGTACCTCTTTTCTATATATGTACTCCAGATCTCTGGACGCTTGTTTATACAGAGAAAATATTTAATTAGCTGACGCTAGGTGCTCTTCGGAAATAAATCTTCACTATAACTGAAACAAACAGTCAACTTGCTACAACAGCGTTCGGTCGGCCGGTCGGTGGCAGCGGTGGTGCGGCAACTACCAACAGATAGGTAGCAAAGGTATAGGCATAGACCCTCTTAGTTTCACTCTATAGCAGCCTAAGCTAGCAGGACGCTAAGGCTAACAGCAATATGCCAAGACGAGATTTTGCAGCCCTTCGCGTTCGCCTTGCTGGCCACTGCAGCGGAATCAGAATCAGAATCAAAATCACTTGAGACTTGTGCACAAATAAATTAATTCACTTGTAGTATAGGATGTAAGGGACGTGGTCTGTTCAAAAGCAAAGCCCCAGACACATAGTTAAGAGAGCTTTGAAAGTAGATTCGTTCTTCAAAAACAAAAAACATAAAACAACAAAACTGAAAAACTGAAAAACCTAAAGAAAAAGAAAAAGAATACTAAAGGAACGCAAAACATCTGTTGTTTCTTCTACTGAATCATCGAATTTTTGATTGCATTATGGTCCGTTGGAGATCCTTCTGAAGCCCTCCGTCCCATTCATATTCCAAAACTCATCGAGCTGCATATTCAAATCTTACAAATGCAATGGATCTCTCTCTCTCTGCCCTTCTCCCGCTGTGAATCACAGAGCGAGAGCCTGCGATACTCAGGTATACTCGTAGGCATAGAAATTACGTCGATTACCTGATGCTCTGGGTGCCTTTATCTCACTCGTGTCGGTCCCCCTCTCATTACGCTGACATAATTTATGCACTTCAGGCTAATATTTGCCTTTGGATTATTTTGAGCACCGTAAGCGGGCAGGCGGGTGGTGGCGAGTGCCTGCTATGGCGGCAGTATTAAGCCTGCCAATGCGAAAAGAGGAAGCAAAGGCAACCAAGTGCATTCGTACAAATATAACTAGGACTATACGATATGAAGACGACGCCGCCGCCGCTGCCGACAACGGTGCCTTTACGTTTACGAGAAGAGGACCGAGACTACGAATACGACGACGACGAAGACGCGACGCAAAGCGACACGGTCCAGAGAGATGGAATAAATCTGCAAATTCAGATTGTTGTAGTGTAAACAACGCACAACGAATGCGCTTTCTGCTCTGATTTTGTATGGATGCGATGCAAGAAGTTGGTTCATTACTAACAGTTTAGTGAAAAAGTATTCGTCCTTTTTTTTAAAACGTTTGTTTTTGAAAATCTTCATTCAACATTTTCTTCTAAAAGGTATAACAAAATTTAAGCAGTTTTTGTTAAAATCAATACAAAAATTATAAATCCCTAACTTTTATTCCAAGTACTTGAGACCAAGTCTAGAGACATTATACATGAACTAAAAGTAACGCTGCCTATTATTAAAGTAATGAAGCACGGCTTTTCTAGGATCACACCAGCTACATTTAGTGTTTGCCCTTGCGCCTTATTCATTTTCATAGCGAAAGTAACATTAATGAGGAATTAAAGCTGGGTTTTGAATTGGACTGGGAAATCTGTTACCATTTAAGATATTAGCACCAATAATGTTGTGACACTTGAAGGCTTGTACCGTCACATAACCGCCCATCTCCTATTTTCAATCGTGTTTTAGCATAGTGTCATGCGTCAATGCCATTATAAGAAACGTCTAATGATAGGCAACGATGATTGGTCCAAAGGCAGGAAACACCTAATGATATGCTACTAATTAGTGTTCTAACAAAGAATATATCGAATATCTAATTTTGAGTGTCACCGGTTGATCTGCTTAAATGAGCTGGGAATGAGATATTTTACCGCAGTACAAGGAAGCTTAAAACACTCTCCAGCTTCGTAACTACCTCCACATAAAAAATCAGGTCATAATATTGCTTCGCTTCGACGTTAACAACGGACAAACAAACAAACAAACAAACAAACAAAACAAACTGACTTTCCCATTCATAATATTAGTATGGATTACTTTTCATATGAATTCCGTTAAAAATGTTTACCAGTTTTTGAAATAAGAGTTTTTTTCAGAAAAACTTTTATTAAAATCAGTTCCTTAGTTCTTGAGAAAATTTTAAAACAAAATAACGGTTCTCTGAAGGATACCCTTCCGAAGCAATACAAAAATGTATTAAAAGAGGCCAAGTTAAGAACAAAAATTAGAGAAAATTCCATACAAAAATCTACCTGGTCATTTGTAGCAAGTTTTAAAAAATAAACTGTGGCGTATACGTACTTTTTTCTACAATTTTTTATATTCACACATTTTTGGTTCGAATTGTTTGTTTCAGTCAGTTTTCTTATATTCCTCACTGTATTTTAATTTCCCTTGATTGTAGTTTATCTTTTAGTTTTCAGTCATGCAACGAATAGACATCAGGAAAAGATTCAACAACTCCCATGCAGCTATAAATGCGATTCTTTACTTTACCTTGCCTTGACTTCCCTTTTCATTGCCTTTACCTTGCCTGGAACTGATTTTTACGCCCATTAAAACAAAAAATACAACTTTGACAATTTTAAAAAATATTGTTTGCTCTTCCAGAGACCAGTTTTCTGCTATAGGAATGCTTGTATTGAAGTTTCACTTAGATTAATTTGCCCAAGTCGTCTTCCTATCCACTCAAAAGGTTTTCGTATGGGACACCTGTCCTTCAGTCATTGGTGTGGTGATAGTGCCAGTGCCTTGCCTTACCTTGCCTTGACTTAGCGTTGCTGTCATTTGTATCTCACTTGACTTAATTTCACTATAGCTTAGTTTATGCCATAGAAGATTTGTTTTGCAAATTAAATTGTGCGCGTCCTGCGCTTGCGCATTTACCAAGCTACTAAATTTTATTACCTATAGCGAGTTCCGATGGACGATCGCAAAGACACCACATTCAACGCACGTCCCAGTTCAAAGCATGTTTAAGGTACACCTAAGGATCGACGGACGGACGCGATCTCTGTTGATTTATAGGTTGTTGATAGCGCGTGATTATGCATAGTTTTCAGAGCTCAACCAAAACCACAGTGACATTAGCAACGAACTAAAACGTATATCACTACCATGACTCGGACGGCTAGAGAACACATTAATACGGTCACACTTAATTGGAATTCAATTGGGAATTCAATATAAATTAATTAAATTAAATAACAACATAGGTTGTATAGTATTGCTGTGAAAAAGTGATCTTAGCACCTTCCTGGAAAATGTCTTACCTCAGATTTAGAACTGTTAACTTCAAAGTGTTCTAGTTCTTTCAATGAGTGAAAAAGTCAAAACCTAGTTTCTGTGAATTACTTGTGAATTACTTGTCCTGATGGTGGAAAAGGTAGCCCTACTTTTCCCTCTCCAGAACAAAACTGCCTTCACTTATTTTCTTGCTGCTGCTGTCGAAAACTCACCATATCATGTGAAGTAACCTGGTTTTCTAGAAAAAGAATCAATTTATGTCACGTGACTTAGATTAATAGGTGCGGTCAGTTCACAAATCGATTCTATTTGTGAAGCAAAAAGCAAAACAAGCAACAGCACTTGTGCCACAAAATTCTTATTCTTGATCTACAATGGCTATTGAAATTGAACAGACAGTAGCAGCATCAGAAGCAGCCACATTTGAAGGCAATGATGGTGAGATTACAGTGGATGGCGGGCGGTAGCAGTAGCTTTCGCGGCAACTACTATAACATAGCGTGTCAGAGAGTTGCGTGCAATTTTATTGACGATCTCGAGGAATTTGCTTCTGAATTCGAGTTCGAGTCCAATCAATGAAGGTTCTCTGTGTGGCGTGAAGTCTAATAGCCGGTTTCCTTCACAATAATTGACTATTTGGAATAAAATCGAAGCAACATAATGCTGTCGGCAAGTGCAATTTGAGCATGCGCAGTATAAGATAAATATAATGCTCATATAACAAAGTGAAGTGAGTTATTTGAACCGAAAAATGTTCGCAGGGTGTGATGATAAGAGTTTTGTATAGCAACTGACAAAAAAGTACCAAATTTAGGATAAGTCTTGATTAATTGTACACAAAAATCATTTTCTTCTGAATATCTCCTTTGTAGACACTGGTCAACAAAATTATGTTTTTTTTTCGGGAGCACAAACAAAACAGTAGTTTTTTGAAGGATTAAGAGATCGAATCTCGCTTTCAATTTTTGTATCACATTAGGTTTAGTTAAACTTCAAAATATCTCTTAACAGTAAATTGTATGACGGTTTTGCAAAGCAAAAAGTTTCAGTTTTGAAAAATAACTTTAGAAATTCAATTAAAGGTCTGATTTTGAACTCAAACTTTAATTTTAAGGTAAAGCTAAAATTTAAAAAGAGGCTGGGATGCGACCCACATTGGTAACTTCCCATCCCTTACTTACTTACTTAAGGTGGCACTACAGTCCGGGGCGGACCTGGGCCTCAACCAACATGCGTCTCCGCCAGCTCGGTCCCTAGCTAGCTGTCTCCAGTTTCGCACGCCAAGTTTGTTGAGGTCCTCACCCACCTGAGTGCGCCACCTGAGTCGCGGTCTTCCTCTACTGCGCCGTCCCTCGGGATTGGATTCGAAGACCTTCCGGGCTGGAGCGTTGATGTCCATTCGCTCTACATGACATGAAAATCAATTTTTACCAACTTTTATAAATTTTTTTGTTCCGTTTTTAATTTTTTGTAAAAAAACTGTCAATTCGATTTTTCTCAAAATTGCTCCTAATGTTGAAAACAATATTTTTTATAAGTTAAAATTAGGTGGAAGCCATTATCTCGTAGTTTTGAAAAGATATTTGAGTCGAAAATCATTTTTTACCAACTTTGGTAAATTTTTTTTTAGGTTTTTATTTTTTGTAAAAAAAACTGTCAATTAGATTTTTCTCAAAATTTTATCAAATGTCAAAAATATTATTCTTCGTCGCACAAAATTGCTTTGGAGATGAAATTATATTTTAGTCGTAAAATTTTCGAGGTGACAAATTTTTTTTTCAGTTTTTTTGATTTATAAAAAAACCGTTAATTTAATTTTTTTTTCAAAAAATATACTTGTTTTGTATTACGTTACAATATATAATATAAAATTTAATTCAACTCTCTAGCGTCATTGGTTCATGAGATATTTAGGATTAACCAAAATTTTCATCTTTTTTTTAAACTGCTTTGGTAAAAAAACCACCCACGCAATTTTTTTGAGAGCCCTTTCTGCATCTTTCTGCCTTATTATCTGTATAGCAACATTTATTTGAAGTAGATATCTCTTCTGATTCTTGAGCTATGGACAACGAAAAAAACGTCGCGAACGTACGGACGTACGAACGTACACTGCCGGTCATAAGGTTAGAAGCAGGCATTTTCGAGAAGTAAAATTGATATTTCTCCCGTTACATGATGGATTAGAAAAAACCAACTATGGTAAATGAGGGACTATTTTGTTAACAACAAAATATAAAATTTGGGTAAAGGAGAGATTTAGCTTACGGAACTTTCATGGCAAATTGTTAATTGAGTCAAGAATATGCGAAAATAAATCGGGTCATTAGATTAGAAGCAGTGAATAAATCAACATTTTTTTGTGAACTGCATACATTTTTCTTTCGGAAAAATGGTACAATTTATAAATTAATTGTTCTTCATTGAGTGTTAATAGAAATGGGCAACAAAAAATGTTTGACAGTGGAGGAAAGGACAAGAAAAGATATTTATTGCTCTAAAGGTCTTTAATGCTTTGATATAGCCTGAAAAAAAAATCGAAGTGATCATTGTGTCAGCAATTATTTAAAAAACCATTATCTTACTCGAAAAATTATAAAAAAAAACACTTCCTCTGCCTTAAGACTTCGCGAAACGCGAAATGTCCTTAGAATAGCGTCAAATTCAGCTTTATCGACAGTTAAAACTAGGGAGAAAGCTAATGTTAAGGCCAGCTTATCCACTGTTAAATGCACAATACGCCATGCTAAACACTTAAAGCGCCTAAAGCTTAGGAAAAAACCACCACTTTATGACGCAAGGAAGAAGGAACGCTTGTGTTTCGAGAAAGATCACATAGGCTGAGATGTGCGAAATGAAATGACCGCAAATGATTGGCGGAGGGTTGTTTTTTCTCCAACGAAAAATTTTACCTAGATGGGCCAGATGGTTATAATTATTATTTCCATCACCTGAGGAGAGGGTAGTGATTTTTAAACCGTCACCATAGCAAAGAAGGAGGCGTTATCGTCTGAAGCTCAATTTTATTGTATGGCGCTGTAGACTTGGTAGCCCAAAATACCAAATGACTAGGAAAACATACAAGACCTTGCTGGAATCAGTGTTCCCCAATATTAGCGAGCTCTTTGAACCAATTTCATGGCTTTTTCAGCGGGAAAACGCTCCCATACACAAAGCCCGAGAAGTAAAATCCCTTATTGCGAACCAAAACTTCCACTTGCTGCCTTGGCCACCATATTCCTCGGACCTTAACATAATTGAAAATGTGTGGGGCTAGCTAACAAGTAAGGTACATGAAGGAGGAAAGCAATACGATGACAAGGAAGCGCTAATTCATGGTATCAAATTGGCCTGGAGTGAGATTTCTTTGGTGTACTTGCAATCTCTTTATAAATCCTTAAAAGATAGAATTTTTGAAGTTATTTTGAAGGCTGGTGGTAGCACACATTATCAAAAACCTAATGAAAACTAAAAAACATAACAAAATACAAACACTGGCATTTTATTTCCATTTATTTCATGTGCTTCTAATCTAATGACCCGATTTATTTTCGCATATTCTTGACTCAATAAACAATTTGCCATGAAAGTTCCGTAAGGTACATCTCTCCTATACCCAAATTTTTTATTTTGTTGATAACAAAATAGTCCCTCATTTACCATAGTTATTTTTTTCTAATCCATTATATAACGGGAGAAATATCGATTTTACTTCTCGAAAATGCCTGCTTCTAACCTTATGACCGGCAGTGTACGTACGCATGCACGCACAGTCATCTATCTAAAAATCTTTTTTTTTCGACTCTAGGGACCTTGAAATGTCGAAAAATGTCAAAATTTTCAATTCGACAAATTGGACCCATTACAATAACTTCCTATGGGAAGTTAAAAATATAATTTAAGTTTTTTTAAATTTTAGTACAGTTAAAATGTAAGGCATTTTTTGTGTCAGAATTCCAAATAATTGAGCAATACTTTAACAGATGTAAAAGGATTTAAACGAAAATTGATTTCGGAGGGTAAGGGTGCTTAAAATCATTAGATTTCCTTTCCAAAAAAACCTAGCATAGAATTAGATTTAGAAACAATATAGTATAACTAGCTGACCCGACAAACGTTGTGTTGTCATATAAATAATTTCTAGAGAATATTTTGCTAACAATAAATAACTTATTGTAAGTGTGTAAGGATGTGGCATATAAGTGGGAGAGGTATAGAGCACTGTAAAAGGTGATAAAATATTAAAATGAAAAATCACTTAACAAATTTTTTTAATTTATTAAAATTAATTCTTTAAAATTATATACATATCGCTAATTATGACTGTACTACGAAAGAACAACAACAGAATGAACAATATTTTGTGTGATCCCATCTTTCGCCAATACAAACAAATACTGGATGGTTTGCCCACTTGAGAGCACGCCACGTATAATTGTCCGTGTGAAAAACATGAAGTGCTCAATGGTAAGCAGCAGACGATCATCGTTTGGCCTAGAGACTTATTGATAGTTATTGCAAATGCCAATAATTGAAAATTGAAGGCGTTGAATTGAATTGGCACATCTGTGGGCATAATATGGATTCGCGGTAATTATATATTTTCACCTCGGAATTAGCCATTTAGAATTATGGCCTTGATAACATTTTTCATTAATTTTTTAATTGCTAATCGCGTGCCGTTGTGGGTTCAAATGACGAAAAAAAATTACCGCAGATCCAACCTTCAGTTGTAAATTTTGCGGTGGCATGCTTGGTAAATCAAATGAGTTCAAAAACTCAGCTAGATAATTTACAGCTTCGGTAGCAACTGTATCAATAGATTAGTATGATCCCAAGTCTCCTGGTAACAAATATTTTATATTGAGATTTAATTCGTTGACATCCACATTTTTTGCTGATAAAATTGCTCTTTCTTCCAGGCACTCATGATTTGTATACGGTCTGTGTACATGTACATCAGGAAATATCTGGTCAATGAGATCATCTTATAATAATTCAATAATCCTGCAGAAATCGACCGGTAATTTTATGCATCCAGTTTCATCGGTAGTAACTTTTCCGTCACCTATATCTATCAACAGTTGTTTTTAGAATATTTCGGCGGATAGATCTTAAAGCATTTGAACACTCATATTTACTTTCAGTTGCGATGATTTTAAGCATGCGTTGATCTCATCAGCGTACGTTGAACGCGGAATAACGGGAAGTGTTTGTATCAAATCAGCTGAAAGCAGTAACCGCGTGCCGCCATATAGACTGTCGTTGTTTTTTATATCTTTCAATGTCCTGTTCAACGCCTCAAGCGAATGTTTGTGTGCCATAGTGCATTCATCCCAGATGATAATAATTTTACACTGTTTCAGCACTGTAGCCATTAATGATTGTTTTTTTTTTAAATTGCGTCTGGGTTATTTTAAATATTGAGTGGCAGTTTAAATACTGAATGAGCTGTCCTGCCTCCATCCAATAAAGTTGCCGCAATACCAGAAGATACTACAGCCAATGCGATACCATTATTTGATCGTATTTTAGCAAGAATTTGCGAAATAAGGAATGATTGTTATTATTTTTATTGTACTATTCGTACTAGAATATCAGCTTGTTAGACTTGACCATTCCTTTTTAATTTCATTGAATGATTTTGAACAACAACAACACCTTAAAGGTGCTACCACTCATTGTTTTTGGCTGGAGATATAGCTATTTCGTGTTTTGCCACTTTTGCACTCATCAGTCTCCTTTTTTGTGGTGCTGAGCTTTAATCCAATTTTATTTGAAAAACTTTTTATGCACAACATAGGATTCGAACCCACGCATATCAGATTTGCTCAGTCTTAGAAGTCGTGTGCACTACGCACTCCATTACTTTAGACCACTGACGTCACAGGTCAAGATGTGCTAATTGTTTATCAAATGCATTTGAAGCATCAACATTTTTATAAGCTCCTTTAAGTATGCTGTTTTGTTCCGCCTCCATTTTTCTCCTTATTTGATAGACTTACAATTCGTAGTACGTATCAAAGGGAGAGAGCCAAAAACAATGAGTGGTAGCACCTTTAAGGTGTTGTTGTTGTTCAAAAACATTCAACGAAATAAGGAATGTTTTGCCAGTTCCACCTGGTGCATACAAAAAAAAGAATCCACCTTGTCCTGCCGAAACTGCGAGCATGATTTGGTCAAAAATGGTTCTTTGTTCTTCATTCATTAGTGGGATATTGCGAGCAACTATCGCTGCCATTTCTACAATATTGTATTGTAGTTCACGATTCAATTTAGTGTATATTAAATCAGATACATTTTGATTTGGTGAATGCAAATGACTGAGTGGTAAGTTGGCAATGATAATGCAAAGATCCTCAATAGTAATCAATGCTTCATTGTACATAGCGTCACTGAATACTATCGTAAGATCGTTGCACCGTGTACGATATTGATGCAATTAAACCATAGCACTTATAAATATAAAAAAAAGATAAAAACCTATTCTCAGACCTACCGAATGTATATGCAAAATTTCTTTGAAATTGGTTAAGCCGTTTCGGAGGAGTATGGCAACTAACACTGTGACAGGAATATTTTATATACTGAAGAACTATAAATAATTTAAAAACTCTTAGCAAACAATTCAAAAATCGTTTGGGGATCACTGGAAATAACATTATAATAAATCATTCTCAAAGGAAACCCAATAAATTTAAGCTTCAAGTTAAAAAATGTCCAAAAATGTTTCGGAATCATTATGTAGTTACTAAAACAAAATTTTGCAAGGAATACATTATCTTCAAAAACGAGAATAGAAGTGTAAATCGTTTTGGTTTTTAAAAACTTTATTCTTAGCGTTTTTCAATCCACGCAACATAATGTTTGACCATGGAAGATGCAAATTAGTTGAACGTGAAGTGCGTGAATATTCAAAATTAAATTTAAAACTATTATTAATATTGAGATCAAGTTTCAAATCGAAATTAAAATACAATCCATTCCAGGTATATAAGTTGAAAGTTGGTAAGTTCCCTTACCTTTTGGTACTGTTTGATATGTACATTGTATATTATTTGTTAATTTGTGTAACCTATCCCAAAATATTGACTCAACTGGAAAAAAGTTTCCTGGTTTTCTCAGCCATCCTGAAATGCATACTTTATTTATTGGAAAGAAAAAGTTTTTTTTCGATTAAAATAAAAATGTGTCACATATGTCACCGTAATAACCTTTAAAATTTGCCTTAAATCACAAATAAAATAAATAACCCCACATACTCATTCATATGTGTGATTTTCTCTATCCTAACCCACTGCACTCGTTATTCATTTAGGTTTATTCCTTAAACTCCTATTTTTCACTACTCACATGCCTAACATACATTATATCAAATCAAACCCCTCTTATTAAACATGTCACTTTGTTGAACCCCTTGAAAACCTTTAAAAAAAAAAAACATTAGGCCCAAATCTCATCTTGGTCTTCTATATACATATATACATTTTTATAGCCCTCCTTTGAAGAGAAAAAAAAGCTCTTTTAGAAATTAAATATGCAACACAATACTCGAGATCTCCCGCCCTCTAGCGCCTACAATTATAATTCATCCCATCAGGATTGTATATCATCCTGTATTTCAATATACCTCTTTACACAAAGGAAACAACGAAAAACAGGCGAGAGAGAGGGATTGGGTATCGTTTGTGTATGCGAAAGTCCTTGGAAATACGAAACGAATGAAATACTTTGGCTATATTTTACTTTACATCACAGAAGCTAAAAGAAGTGGGTGCCTTCAACAAGATTTCCCTTTCAAGAATCTCTTCCTTTTCACCGCCATCGCCATCATCATCAAAACACAGTAAGAGTATATCACCATCATCATCGCTTCGACCGAACTCTAAATGAAACCTCCTTTTTGTTTAAAATGGAGCATTTGCATCCAAAGGATATACACCATCATCAGTCGGTGTAGATTTTCGAGCAATTCCCATTACTAGACCAATCGAAGTGAATATCAGAAGCTGAAGCCGAAGCCGGAGCTTTACTGAACATTTACTGCACTTCCATGCAAGTCCTGGAGTTGGTTAACATCTAAAGGCATCCGCCGCCGCCGCTCAGCCGCCGTCGCCGTCCAACAACAACACCTAGGCAAGCTTATGTACCTTTACCTACTGCACATCAGAGCTGAACTGAACAAAACCATCCAGAGAATAATTACAATGAGTGTGAAGGGAGTAAAATGGGCTCCTCCACATTTAGCATCAGAATCAACCCCAAAAGAGTGCACCTGCATCAGCTCTGATGGTGTCCCTGGGATGCAGCAATATGGCAATAGCAATAGCAACTTGCACGTATCCTTCATGTCAACAATGCACAGAATGAATGTCGTTCTCTTTGTTGTTGTTTTTTTACTTTGTAACTTTTGTTTATTTTTTGGAAATATTTTTGTTTTGTTGTTTTGTTGCATTTTACTGAACATGCAATTATCGTAATGAGTTTGCATACGGACGAACGAACTTTTTTTGTTTTAACCTTTTTTCAATTTAAAGCCATTTCTAGGCTTATGAAAAATTTAACATTTATGAGTTTTTCAAAAACATTTTTAAACATTCATGGCGGATTTACTGAGTTTTTAAACAGGTCGTTGATAGTGCCATCAGAATGTAGATATATTGAGAATATTAAATATTAAATGGTAATAAATAAAAACATTACGTATGCATGAAAGTTTATAAAGTTAATAAATGATGAAAGTAGAGGTTGCGAATGGAGTTGTTGCCACTACTTTTGGTTTTCGAAAAATACAGGTTATACAATAAGCAATGCAATAAAATTTAAGAAGGAATTAATTTTCTTGAAGAATCAACAATACGAAATAAAAAAATTTGAAATCCCTGAACATTAGCAGAAAATTTAAACGATAACCAATGTTTCGACAAAGATTTTCGTTTTCTTTTACATAATACAATTTTATGGAATCGTGAAAAGCTTAAAATTCAAATTTCAGGGAAAACCAAATTTCAGTTTAAATCAAAATATAATTGAATAACAAAAATTTGTGAAAAAACTGAAAACTCAAATTCCCAAAAAGAGCACATTTTTAGATAAATCAACAAAACGGTTCTACTGTATACAAAAAAAAAACTATTAATAAGTCTGCCGTGAGAGAATGTGCAATATTCCAAGTTGTTTTGTTAAAAAAGTTATCAGTTGAATTATTCTTAAACATTTAAAAACTACCAATAATATTTTGCATATAATGAAATAGTTTGATTTCGAAATCTATTTTTGTTAACGAGATTTTAAGTCGGAAACCAATTTTTACCAATTTTTGTAGCATTTCTTAAAAAAATTATTTGTTATATAAACAAATACAAATTGGATGAATAAAATTAATTTTAAGTCAATATCTTCTGTTGCTCACGAGATATCGAAAACTGAACATCAATTTTTACCAATTGCGTAACATTTTTTGTAGATTTTACTTTTTTATGAAAAAAACTTGGATTTTAATAAAAAATCTACTGAATGTCGAAAACAATATTTTCTGTGAGATAAAATAAGTTTGAAACCAATATTTTTAATTTTTGAAAAGATATTAGAGTCGAAAATAAATTTTTAATAAGTTTTAGTCTTGTTTTTTTTAGGTTTTTATTTTTTATAAGAAAACTGTAAATTCGATTTTTCTCAAATTTTTACCGAATATTGAAAACAATATTGCTTATAACAAAAAATTAGCTTAAAGCCAATATCTTAAAGTCTTGAAAAGATATTTGAGTCGAAAATCAATTTTTACCAACTTTTATTAATTCTTGTTTAGTATTTATTTTTTTTTGTAAAAAAAACTGTAAATTCGATTTTTCTTAAATTTTTACTGAATATTGAAAACAATATTGCTTATAACAAAAAATTAGCTTAAAGCCAATATCTCAAAGTTTTGAAAAGATATTTGAGTAGAAAATCAATTTTTACCAACTTTTATTAATATTTTTTTTGGGTTTTTATTTTTTGTAAAAAAAAATGTCAATTAGATTTTCCTCCAAATTTTACGGAATGTTGACAATAATATTTATAATAAGATTAAAAAAGTTGCAAGCCATAATCTTAAATTTTCTCAAAATTTTACCAGATGTTAAAAACACTATTGTTTGTTGCACAAAATTGTTTTGGAGATAAAATCGTTTTTTGTTCGTAAATTTTTCGAGGTAAATAATATTTTATATAATATTAATAATAATAAGAGAGGAGATAATAGAAAGAACCTGAATAAAACAACAACAATTACTTGTGTGTACTTAGAAAAATGCTAATCGGTTCAGTATAGTTCGATAGAACGAAAAAACCTGTAATTGGCTTACAACTTTCATGTGGGTGCGGTGGCGTAGTGCGTAGTGCACTAGCTCCTCACACGCTAGGTCGCTTGTTCAAGCCCAGCTCGGGCAAAAGTTCTTCAAAAATTAAATTGAACAAAAAGCGATTAAGCACCACTAAAGGAGTCTGATGATCGGGTTGGCCCCCGTGAAATAGCTATAACTCCAGCCTATGAACTTGGTGGTAGCACACACAAGTTGTTGTTGTTTCATTCTAAATTTTCAATATTATATATATTTTGTTTATAACATTTTTTCAGTTTTTTTGATTTATAAAAAAAACCGTTAATTGGATTTTTTTCCAAAAATTTACTTGTTTTGTATCACATTACAATTTATAATATAAAATTTAATTCAAGTCTCTAGCGTTATTGGTTCGTGAGATATTTAGGGATAACCAAAATTTGCACCTTTTTTTTTAACTGCTATGGTAAAATAAACCACGCACGCAATTTTCTTGAGAGCCCTTTCTACATCTTTCTGCCTTATTATATGAATAACAAAATTTATTTGAAGTCGATATCTCTTCTGGTTCTTGAGCACACGCACGCACAGACATCTTTCTAAAAATCTTTTATTTCGACTCTAGGGACCTTGACACGTCGAGAAATGTCAAAATTTTCAATTTGACAAATCGGACCCATTACAATAACTTCCTATGGGAAGTTAAAAATTGATAAAATAATATCAATTGACTGTTTTTTATAAAAATTAAAACACACAAAAAAAAATTTGAATTAAGAGAAAAAATTTATTGAAATCAAGCTTATTTTATCATATACAAAAGATTGTTGTTAGCATTAAGTTTATTTTAAGAAACATTAATTTTACTACAAAACGAAAAAACTTAAAAAATTAACTTAAAACAGGTCACACTAATTTTTAACTCTTCAAAAACAAATAAATATATTAACAGCCAAACACTTTTATTACCAAATTTATATTCAAATCAAATGTAACCGAAACTATTGTATTTAACAATTGTATGTAATAAAAATCTATCTATCTATCTATTTATCTATCTATTAACTCTAAATTTTTTTTAAATTTAAAATAAATTATTATTGTTAACATTTGGTAAAATTTGTTTTTAAAAAACAACCGTTTTTATTGTAAAAAAAAAAACTTTCAATAAAAACTACTAAAAATTGGTCTCCGTACAGCAGCTTTCTTTTTGCTGATTCTGAGATAAGTATTTACTATAACACTATATTAAAAACAAGAATTTTGAAAATCACAATCACAATTTTTTTAAATTTGGTAAAAAGGTAAGGGTGGAAAATAAATTTATTTCAATGTTACCATTTTGGTTTTTACATTTATTTCTAGTACTTTTTTTTTCAAAAAAAAAAACACTAAATTTAGCTTCTGTACGGAGACTTTTTCTACTAAGCGTATATACTGACTTCAAAATTTTTTAGTCCCATATAAATATTGTTCAAGGTATCACCAAAAATACTTTACTGTATTGAAATGTCTTCATATATTTTTGATTATATAATCTTTCAAAATGAAACATTGAACTGTTACAAAAAATTACATTTATATTTTTAATTTCACCCAAAAAAATTCAATGAAAAGAGGTAGGAAGGTAACACTTTTGTACTGAAAGCTGAACATTAATTTTATTGCCCTAATCCAGGAGTTTATGTATATACAATACAAGTCCTTTATCAATTGAATCTGAATGTACACAATTTTGTGTAAATACCAAAATTTATCAAACTCATGTTAATCGTGTTTAACACAACTCGCTATGATTAACACCTTTTAGTTCTGCTTTTAGCACCACCTTCGTGCTTGAAAATTGAAAGTAATAATTAATTGCTGCATGCATTTCAATCGGCCAACACTTTGGGCCCGGTCAATTTACTGCACCTATTTTCATTCTAAAAATTAGTATCCATTAGAGACCAAATAAAATTGGGAAATTTTTTAAAGGAACATGTCTTCTTCTTTGTTATAAATTACGTTGTAGCTAATCTTAAATAACTTGGCCCTGAAATTGACGCAAAAATCTTAGCATAAGAATGGTGTTAGGTAAGGTACTTTGCGTGTGCACGATAAATAAATTATGAACACCTCAATTTTAGTCATTTTGAATAATATTTCACATCATAAGGTTCACTCATCTCGTCGACTCTGGATGATGGCGCAAATTACATGTAGTTCTCTGTACCTTTGAGAGATTTAAATTTAAAGGAAGTAATGCTCCAGAAGACTGACAACAACATTAATAGCAGTTTCATATAAATTCACATTTATAACTGAAGTATGAGTATTTGAACATCAGCAAGGCTGTACTTACAATGAGTTGACCGAAAATTTGTACACTTTTGTTGGGGACATCTACAAAAAGTTTAACTTTATTACGGGAGCTGGTCGAAATGTTGTTTTTTAAAATACTGTATGTTCAAAATTCTGTATGATACTGTACGATACTGTATGGTCATAATACTGTATGGTTAATATTCTGTTTTTCAAAATACTGTGTCTCAAAATGCTGTATTGTCAAAATACTGTATCTCATAATACTGTATAAGACTGGAAGTTTTGACAGATCAATAAGTTTGGTGCAATTGTTTATGCAATTGTTGATTATGATAGGAACAATTCATGTAAAAATGTGAGAGAAATACAAACAACAAAGAAGAAGAAAATGAGAAAGAGAAAATAAGAGGAAGATAGAATTTAGATTGTTTTTGTTTTATATTATTTCAAAGACTTATGAATTTTCATAAGCACATACAACCTGCTCATCTTGAACTTTCAACAAGCTGCTCTATTGGCAAAATCACAAATTATTGTTGGAATGATTCAAAAATGTATTGCCCACATTTGTTTAGATTCTTAGAAGAACCTAAAGATTGATTTGTGAAATTCCCTTCTCGGCAGAATATTCAAAACTTTGCAAACACCTTACCTGGCTTTAAGAAATTTACTTTGCACAATTTGTTTTTTAATCCATTTATCAAAAATGTGTTTTATCAGAACTTTATACCAATTTCTTTTTTCTCCAAAATTCACTTCCCTCAATACTATATTCGAATTTTATCTATTGCTTCTCAAACTTACTTAAAATAGTAGGTTATTAGAGTTCTCAAAAGATTTCTGCATTTTAAATACGGAGCTTTTATTTAAACAACACATAAAAATGGCAACCCTATAAAATGTATTTCGCCTTGATACTTCATTCTACAGTTTTCAATTTTAAATAGAAAATGTTTATTTTTCGGAATCAACAGAGAAATAAGTCAAAAATCTCTTAATATATAATTTATCTTATTTATGTACTTCAAAGTAAAATCTTGTATTTAAAGCGTCGAAAAATAAACGTTGAATCAATAAAATATCGTTCCATTTTTAAACGAAAAAAAAGTAGGTATGGTGACCCTGTCATATACAAATTTTCTGTTTTACTCAAATTAAATCTTTTTAAAAGAATACCAAAGTACAGTTCTGTTCACTTGATTAGACGCACACATTTTTTTTTACATACATTTGATTTTTTTATAAGTGTGTGCAAGAATTATCAAGCAATTGCATTTTTTAGAAAGCTTATTAAGTTCTCAACAAAAAAACTCCAACAAATGGTAGGTGAGTGGAAGATAACGGATATTTTTTCTCTTTCTTGTATATGCTGTAAGAAAAAATGTAGTTTTTTTTTGTTCACATGATTAGACGCACCTGTAAAATGGTAGTAAAAATGAAGCACAGACTTTTTGATTTACTTTTTTCTCATTTATTTTATTTTTTGTATGTTTCTTTTATATTTTTAGTAGTTTGTAGAACCACCATGTCTTAAAATGACATCAAAAATTCTATTTTTTAGTGAATCGTACAATTTTTCTAAATACTTTAAGGAAATATTCTTCCAGGCTTCTTTGATGGCGATAATTAGCTCTTCACAGGTCTCATACTGCCTGCATACCTTCTTCGTAAATTTTACGAGTGAGCCAGCCCCAAACATTTTCAATTATATTGAGGTCAGGTGAATAAGGTGGACAACAATTCTACATTTTCGGCGGCAAGAAAGGTTTTGACAACACGAGCGTTGTGGATTGGCGCATTATCTTGTTGAAAAATCCAAGGTATAGGTCCAAATAGTTGTTTCATAGCGGGAAAGGCTGATTCCAAAAGAGCTTTGTAGGAAAGTCCCGAGCTTTGTAGGAAAGTCCCGAAAGTTGTTCGAAACGAACACCAAATCGAACGCCCCATAGTACGAAATGGCTCCCCAAACCATTACTCCTCTTTGCCTCGAATGGTGACGTGTCAGAAACTTTTCCTCTTTTCTTACATCATGGAAATAGTAGTTGTACCCATCAGGGCCATCCAAATTAAATTTTTTTTCATCCGAAAAAACGACATTTCGCCAATTCAGCACACTTCCAAGCTCGGTATCCCACGTCATGTGAAGGCGTGCGAATTCCAACCGCTGTTCTTTTCGTACGGCAGCGTTTAGTGGTTTTTTTTCAAGTTTTTTTAATTTCAGATGGTCTGCGCTCAAAATAGCTCGCTGAACAGTGGATATGCTTGCAGTTATCCCCGCTTTTCCTTTATTTTGCTGGTGGAGGCAGCTGAATTTGACGCAATTCTTATAATTTTTCTTTTGTCCTGAGGAGCTAAAGCGGTTTTTGTCCGTCCCTTGTAATTCGTTCCATATGAAGCACTGTTTTTTATGTAATTTCTTATAACATGGTCACTTCGGCCTATTTTTTTGGCAATACTTCTCATAGCAAACCCTTCGGAATGGAACGCGACAATTTTTCCTTTTTCTTTCGTGGTTAACACTTTTTTTTCCCATTTTTGATTAAGAAAAATATTAAATGCTCTTAAATGCTTATACTTTGAAGTGAACTCAAATCCACGTACTAAATCGCGACCAATTAAATAATTTAAAGTGTGCGTCTAATCATGTGAACAAAAAAAAAATACATTTTTTCTTACAGCATATACAAGAAAGAGAAAAAATATCCGTTATCTTCCACTCACCTACCATTTGTTGGTGTTTTTTTGTTGAGAACTTAATAAGCTTTCTAAAAAATGCAATTGCTTGATAATTCTTGCACACACTTATAAAAAAATCAAATTTATGTAAAAAAAAATGTGTGCGTCTAATCAAGTGAACAGAACTGTATATTAATGCATTGATTTTTATTCATTTTTAAAAATTTCTATACGAAAATTATATTTTAGCATTTTGAAAATTTTTTGTATGCTTATTGCCTATATAAAATTCGCGAATTCCAAAAATTTATCCAAATTTGTACTTAACACATCTTCAAAATTGTATTTTATTTTTCAAAAAAACATACAAGTAACAGATTTTTGAGATGCTCAAGCTTGTGTGTTTCCATAGTGCTACGGTTGAAAAGTTTGCGAAGACGGCTCTTCCAACGCGCAAGCTGAAAAGCGCATTTGAACAGAAATGAAATGGTAATACAATTTTGAAAGTTGGGGACTTGTATGTAAAGTATGTATGTTTTATTGTAGCAAGAATTTTTTATATTGTTTCTTAAGATTGCAAAATTTACAAAGATTTAGTATATAGTTACTTTACTTCTGGAAAAAATAAGATCACAGTTTATTATAATTAGAACAAGTCGAAGGAAAAAGGTACAAGACAAACCTCCTTTAAATTATCATGTTTTTCAAGATTGAGAGAATAGGAGGCATGAAAACACTTTTCGTATATAAAGTGGGATTAATTTTATAATAAAGCCCCAATTTGGTTATATTTCATTATTTTCGGGGGTTTTTTCTTAGGGAATTATTTCACGCAGTCCTATTTGGAATATGTTCTTCAACAACCTCCTGCTGACAAACGTTTTGAGTCATTAGTAGAAACTAAACTTTATTTCTTTAAATTCCATATTAGAGCAATATTTTAAAATTATTCCTTGTCAATTTTTATTTAGATTTCTCCTTTCCTTCAGATAACATTTAAGCCATAAGATCCTTATCCAACATGAGTTTTTTATTTGTGAAAATTTGTGTATAAACTCCATCACAGGATATTGCCTCAAATTTTTCGAACAATGAATATTGCCCACTCATTTCCGGGCTGCTGGCTGTTGGCTGCTGGTCTGGCTGAAACGCTCACTGGATATGGTGTGCTTGTAAAAATGTTCTCCCTTCTTCTCTGTCTCTATTTGAATTCTCATTTTGTCGGGAGCACTTTGAGGAGACTTAAATTGCCAAGGAAATACGTTTTTAGAATGAAAAACCATGATTATGACCAAAAAAAAGGACTTCTGGGGAGTGTAAAACATAATGATTTTTCTTTTTGCATTTTTGTACAAGCCTTGTGATGGTCGTCTTAGTCCTTCGTCCTTCTTTCTTCGTCGCTGTCGGTTCGGTTGTATAAATTGACTTTTTTAAAACGAAGAAGACTCTAGTTGGGGATGTAAAAATTGTAGACCTACCCTACATATTCTATACTCTGCTTTCTGCTACTCCTCTGAGATGGTAGATGGTACCACTGATACCTTCTTCTATACTGATGTTCAAGTAGCTTTATAGTGTAATCTCCTTCGAATTTGTGTTAAATAAATGACTGCTTGGGGAAGATTTTAGTTCTTATTTTTTTTCTTTTACTTTTACTTTTCCTTCTTCTTTTTTTGGTTCGGTATTATTCCTTCGTAAACAAAGTAATACTAGTTGTTTAAATGAATAAGGAAGAATATTCACTTTGAGAAAGATTTTAATTTAGGAAAACTATCTCTCTATTGTTGGACAAGAAAGAAAATGAAGTCGTTTGTCATCTGAATTGACGATAAGAAGATAAGAACAGAAGAACAGAGTGTCTTTGGTTTCTTTTGATTGAAAATTTATAGGTTTTTTCTTCTTTTATTTTCTGAGGAGAATGCTTCTGAAATTGTTACTTTCATTCAAAGTACTAGATATTTGAAGTTAATGAGAATTTTGTATAGGCGATTTCAGGGCAGTAGTTTATACTCGTACATCGTTATTTCCCTTTCTTTAAAATAGCATTTAATAGCACATTTCAGATTTAGAATCTGTAGCTCTGTAGCTTCTTAGGATTTCAAATAAGTTACAAGTGCTAGAAAGCTTATTATTTATAGCAGAAGTCAGACTGCATAAGTTTGGCACTCGTTATTTCCAATTTTTATTGAAAAATTTAAAAGATTGAGATGGGGAACGAAAATCAATTTAGATTTTGAAAATTTTTAAGAATTAAGCCATAATCACTTCATAAGTATGCGTACTATTTTTTGTAGATTTTATTTTTTTATGAAAAAACGGACTGTTGGATTTTTATAAAAAAAATTACTGAACATCGAAAACAATATTTTCTGTGAAATAAGATAAGTTTGAAGCCAATATTTGTAATTTTTAAAAAGCTATTTGAGTCGAAAGTAAATTTTTACCATGAAGTTTTAGTATTGCTTTTTTTAGGTTTTTATTTTTTATAAAAAAAAAAACTGTAAATTCGATTTTTCTCAAAATTTGATCGAATGTTGAAAACAATATTTCTTACAATATAAATTAGTTAGACGCCATTATCTCAAATTTTTGAAAAGATATTTGAGTCGAAAATCAATTTTTACCAACTTTTGTTAAATTTTTTTTAGGTTTTTATTTTTTGTAAGAAAAACTGTCAATTCAATTTTTTTTCAAAATTTTACTGAATGTTGACAACAATATTTTTTGAAAGATAAAAGTAGTTTAAGGCCAATATTTCAAAGTTTTGAAAAGATATTTGAGTCCAAAATCAATTTTTACCACCTTTTATAATATTTTTTTTAGGTTTTTATTTTTTGTAAAAAAAACTGTCAATTCGATTTTTCTCAAAATTTTTCCAAATGTTGAAAACAATATTTCTTATAAGATAAAATAAGTTTGAAGCCTTAAGCTTAAGTTTTTGAAAAGATATTTGAGTCGAAATTCAATTTTTACCAATTAATGTAATGTTTTTTTTAGGTTTTTATTTTTTATAAAAAAAACTGTCAATTAGATTTTTCTCAAAATTTTATCAGATGTCAAAAACATTATTCTTTGTTGCACAAAATTTTTTTGGAGATCAAATGATATTTTATTCGAAAAATTTTCGAGGTGACACATTTTTTTTCAATTTTTTTTCAAAATTTTCAATTCGACAAATCGGACCCATTACAATAACTTCCTATGGGAAGTTAATAAACTAGGTGGTGCAACAGTCCGTTGAGAACTAGGGCCTACTAACTTACGACTCTCAAGTCTCAACCATTCTTGTGTGCGAGTAATGTAATCAGGAATGGAGGGGACCTAGAGTATTTAAACCGAATCCGAACAGCTAATTTGAGAAAGCACTTTTCATGAGCATGGTATAATAAATATTACGAACACCATCAAGTCTGCCACATTTATTTATCTATCGCGCCATCAATCAAACTGCCTCCTACATTTAAAAATCCAAAACTCTTTTTTAATTTTTCTACTAACTACTTACCAATAAAACACGGTTTAGGTATTTAGTTGTCTACTACCAATGTTATACGTAAATGATTAAAAAGTAACAACCTAATGGTTTGTTAATTTCTGTTAAATTTTCTAAATGTTATTGTCTAAATTGATAATTATTACCCACTCAAGACAATTTTTAAATCAATATTTTACTTTAAGTCAATCATTGATCTCCTTTACCAAAACACTTTAAACTGTTAAACTGCATCTTGTTTCTTAAGTGTTATTTTTATAAACACTTTTAAGGCCTTTAAAGTTTTTTTTTTATAATACCGAATCAAAAGTGTTGGGGTCTCCATCACCATTAAGTTTAGCGGGTGGTGTTTTAATTTAAAATTACCATACTGTCCAGAGAAGAAAAGACTATGACTTTAGTATCTATATGTAAATAAAATTCAATGTGACAATTATACAGCCTTAACAAAGCCCATAAACTTTCTAAAACTTTAGCCATTCAAAGGAATATTTATACAACGTAGGACTATAGAGTCGACCCCAGGAGCAGGAGCTAGAGCATTGTGGCAGAGCCAAATTAACCGACTAATTAACAAAAGCACTACATTTTTCTCGCCTCGATGCGGAATCTGCGACATTTTGTCTGCGCTCTTTATATAGATTCAACCCCTGCTGCCCCTGCCACCAGGTACTGCCCAATGGAGTGGGAAGCAATAAGAACTGAAGTGAAGCTCACTCAGCTTGAAAACCAATAAAATTCAAATAGGAAATTTCTGTCCTCTCTGATGCTGGCTTTTAACTTTAACTCTGCATGAAGAGTTATATTTTCCACCCCTCACTATACCGCCACCTGGTCATTGGTTTTTGTTTTTTCTTATCTTAAGCTATAAAGCTAAAACTTTGTACCGCTTGATCGCGCGCCTAACAAAACGTAAAGATGTTGACGAGAAAACGTGACCAACGGTAGCAAGCAAACAGTGGCAGTACATCGGTCCCGCTGTACCTAAAGTAGTTATGTCCTCCTACAATGAGTAACATTGTTTTGCCTGATTGCATTGCAACTATACAGCAACAGCTCAGTCCCATGCAACTCTACTGAAGACCGAACATTTGCTTGCAGTTTGCTTTAATTCCCTTCGTTCCGCATTTCCCGCTTGAAGCTAAAACAAAGTACGAGTACAACAACGAAGCCGTGAATAATTTCCCATTTTTTGATAAGCAATCTGATTTGAAGCAGAGGAAACAGTGAAGTTGCTCTTGTATATCAGTGGATGAGGGAGCTGTGGAGGTGCCACAGAAGGGTCGTTCCATTTGAAGCATCGAAGAGTGCTCAGTGCCCATAACCATTTCCCAAATTATCGTAAATAAAAAATTATTACAATTAAAGTTACACTCTCTGAGCGCCCACAGTTGGTTCGTTCGTTTGATACATGTGAATGTTACTCTGCCCCCCATGAAGCACCACAGGGCAGTAGTTGATATTTTTGCTCTCCAAAAGAAAAAGGCTCTGTTCTGAAATTCTTCTTTTTCTTACTTTTTATTCAACAGTATCTGAAAAAACTTTTATAACTATTTACAAGCTTTTGAAGCCATTATTTTAAGAGTATTTCTATCAATCTTCCCGCAACTTGTCAGAGGCATTTTTGGAACTACTTTGAAGTGCCGAACAGCTTTGACTTCCTCCTTTGTGCAGTTAGTCTTCATAAACTCTTGTAGCTCATTTTCGATTTTAGCAGAAGTGGAACCGTTTTGAAGAACAACAAAAACAGTTGCTATTTCATCGTTTGGTTTGTTAGGATTTGGATGACCTGCCAGAACAGCCAAGCTCACACTAGGATGACTTTCTAGTTTCTTTTCCACTTCGCTGGGAATGATCTGAAAAGAAAAAAAGGAAACATCTTCACTTATTTGCTTGGGAATAGACCCCCTCACTTACAATATTTCCCTCAGATCGAACCAAATCTTTGTAGCGCATGACGATGTGCAACATGTTCATCGAGTCCATGAAGCCGTAGTCTCCCGTATTTAGCCAGCCACCTTCTAGAAAACTCTCTCTGTTCGCCTTATCGTTCTTCAGATATTTGAGATATGGCAGGGACGTTCGTTTCATACACAATTGACCCATTTTGTTCGGGCCCAACGGCTTATTGTTGTCATCAATAAATTTTGCCATAAAACCATTCCTTAAAGCCATTCCGTTGGCACATTTTTTTCGATCAATACCCTCATCCGAAGCAACCAAACCAGCGAACTCTGTCATTCCATAACTATGCAATGGTATACATTTCGGCATAACCTTTAACATATCATCGAGCAAGGCATCCGTCACAACTTCACCTCCCACCAAAGCTCTTTTCATGGAACTCAAACTGCTAGAAGAGTTCTCTGAAGCTTTTAAAATAGCCGAATACATTGCCGGAGTAGTGAAGAAATGTGTGATCTTGCAAGTTTCGATAATGTGTTTTCCCAGAGATCCTGATGGATCTTGGGATGTGTAGAAACGTTGACATCCATAAAACACAGGGTTCAACATCATTGAAACTTGACTTATCCAACGAAGAGGACTGAAGCAAAAGACTCTGTCACTAGATTCCAACTGCCACCAACTGAAGATCCCACGTATCATAAAAGAATGTGAGTGTAGTATGATCTTTGGCAAACCTGTTGTGCCTGATGTTAGCATGAGAGTAGCTGGATGTGTCATTGGGTTCTCAATTTTTGGTATTTGAAAGCTATCAATGGCACCACATGCTGTAAACAACACTTCGTCCACTGAAGGAGCTTCGGAGCCAAGGCTGAGAACGTGCTTCAAATTCTGAAGACTGAGGCTTTCAAGTGCTTTGAATAGTCTTGAGCGATATTTCTCTTCGAATATTATGATCGTTGGATCGACTTGTTGAATGATAGTACTAACATCACCTGAAGAACCAAAAAATGTTACTGTCATACTTATGCCCTGGTTACCGTAATGCTCACCTCCTTCCAGCTTTGTTTCGAAGAAATTGATCGGTACTCCAATGGTATAACAAGCAAACACTATTGGTGTAACTTTTTCGTTCGACACTGAATACAACAACACTGTGTCGCCTTTCTTCAATCCTAGACGTTGGAAGTTCTGTGCCACCGTAATTGTTTGTCGAAGGATATCACCCACTGTCAGCTGAATTCCACTATCATAGAACACCTCGAGGACTCTTTCCGGATTGTCCTCCTTTAATTTTGTCAAAATAGCTTCACCAAGACTGCAAGAATTCCATTTTCCACTAATCTCACTCTCAGGAACACTCCAGACCTTTTCGATTTCGTTGTATTTAGTTACCATTTCGAACAAGTAATTATTTGTGACTTAATGAAGCTTCTAACAAGTTTCTCGATGCTTTTATATGATCACTCAAGACCCTATTTAGCAAAAATGATTAAGTTCTCTGATCTTTTGACACTTGTTTCGTTTTTTGATCTCTTTGAATTAAATGCTGAGGCAATTTTTCGTAATCTTGCCCTTTTTACTCACCCCAAGTTCATGTCATGTAGGAATACTTATCTGTTCTTCACCGTTCGGAATCAAAAACACAAACATCGATTGAAGATCACAACCAAGAGCACTCAGTAGATTTTTTTCGAAACCTCGTCAGTAGATTTTTGATTAGCATAGGTCAGGGTTGAATTTCAAAATATTTTTGTAGCTTTAAGTGAAGCTGACTAAAAATGATTTTTCAATAAACAAAAAATTGAACTTGGAAGATTGAAGAAGAAAATGATTGTAGTGTAATCTTGAATGAAATAACTTGAATGAAATAGCAAAAATCAACTATTTATTAGTTTCGGAAGAGTTCTCATAACTTTTTATCTCGTCATCTTATCGCATTTGATTGTGCACACTTTTGTAAAGTGCAATGTCTTGATCAATCTGTTTTCTAAAAATATCAGATAAGACCAGAAAGTGCACTTATATTCTGTCTTGATACACCGCTGCCGCATCATCTCAACTATTGCATAATGTGTTACATATTCAGAACTTATCAGCAAAATACAAGGCCGTAGCCACAGAAGGGTTAAACTGATGAGCATTCCCTGAAGCACGGGTATTTGTAATTCATTGATAGTGGCATTGGTAAACAGCATTGAATTTTCGTAGCATTAAATTCTTCACACTCAGATCAGATTTGACTGAGCTTATTCTACGCTGCCGTCGGTAGCCCACCTCTAAGTCACAATGATGTGAATCTAAAAACAATTATAAACAGCTCAAAGAAATAAATGAAGTGGATCAAAAGTTTCAGAAATAAAGTCATTTACAAAAATAAAGAATAGTGTCGGAGTGGAAACAGAGCCTTGGGGCACACTAGCTCTCATCCAATTCTACTTGCATTGAAGAGTCCAAAAGGTAATTTCTAACCCAACGAAAAAAGATTCATCGATAACAAATGCACTCATTTTTAAAAAGAGCGCTTGATGCCAAACTTTATCAGATTACTAAATAAGCTAAGGATTTTTCTTCAAGGTATATAACTTTAAAATGGAGTTAAACAAAGACGATTTCTTAAATTGATATGCAATGTACTTTATGTCCAAGGTAAACTTCTTGAACTATAATAAATTTAAGCATGATATCTAGCATTTAAACTATACGACTCCGTGGTTCGGACGTAGTCTAATCGGAATGTCTGAAGGATCGATGACTTATTTCAACATTTGTGGCAGTATATTGTGGCAGTATATCGAATGTTACCTTCCAAGTTAGTTCCTTCCAGTTTATGAGTATAGAGTAGCAGATTCACAAGTTCCCATAGCAAAGAGTCAAGCGGCGTTAAATCACACGATCTTGGAGGCAAATTCACGGGGGTCCGTAACGTGAAAATATAACTACGATAAACGTTTTCTTGAATAAAGCAACTGTGAGTTGTGTGACATATTGCACCGCAGCCGTCATCTTTTTGAAACCATAGCTTCTGCACATCATGGTTGTTCAATTGATTAACGAAAAAGTTTGTAATCAAAGCTTCATAGCGGTCACAATTGACTGCAACGTTTTGGCCAGTACCGTTTCAAAGAAGTACGGGCCAATCATTCTACCAACCAAACAGTCAGTTTTTAAAGATTAAAATTACTCAAAATACGTCAGTACTGACGAATCCATTCAACCAAAAGTAAGCTTCATCGCTAATATAAATTCGTTTCGAACAATCGAAAAATCGTATTTCGAAGAAAACTATGATTTTCAATAAATGCACTTAATTTGGAAGTGTTGTTCAGGCGACATATTAAAATGCAAAAACAAAAATAAAAAAATATACTTGACAGCTGACAAAATGGCTGTCAGTTAAAATAGTATTGCCAACTTAAAGTTATATAGCTCTTAAGAAAAAAAAACACCCAGATTCCTTTTTCAACCGTACATCAAGAATGTACTATTCATCCCCAAAACATTTTCACTTCTTATTTCTAAGTCTAAATCCGCTCCTGTTTGATAAAAATACATATAGCCTCACCGGATAGCAATCAACAATGAGCTGATTCCAACTACCCGGCCTTATGAATTTAAATAAGTTAAAATTTTCTTAAACAAAGCTAGGAGCTGATCCAAAGCTGAAGCAACAGCCCCACCACCTCTCAGCACCACCATAACCACCACCACGAGTACACCGTTGTTGATAGCGGTAGGTATAATCTAGGAACTAGAAACTCAGGTAATTGAAAACCCAAGTCTAAAAGTGAGGCAGGAGATGATTCTGCCTCTGTACACTGTAAAATGTACATATACCTACCCAGAGAACAAAACGAAAGAAACAACCTAGGACTATACTCGAACACAGCTCCTGGAAAAAACCACCCAACGAAGTCGTAAAGAATATAATTTGAAAAGTTGACTTTGTTTCTTTCATTTCCTGCTGGTTCTAAATGCATACATATATTCCAATGCTGCAAAACCCAACCATTCCAGCGTAGCGCACTCAGCTTAGCCCAGGAGTAATGCAATGGTGACTTTTGTCACTGGTGCAACACAAAATACACACCGACCGCACCGCGCTACAACGTCTTCTTACTCCAACTCCCATCAGCTTCAGCTTCAGGATCCTAATGGTCTGGTTTGAGGTCTGAGCAATAAACGAATTTCGAACGTGAGCTGATCTAGATGTACGATTGTCACAAGCACTGGCACTGGCACAAGGTGGTGCCTCTCTCTGCCTGGGCGAGTGGCATCGGCAACGGCAGGGCAGGTATATGAGAATAATACAACGCGCACCAAAAGGGCTATCCCGGGATGGGTGCTCCTGCTCCTGCTTCATTGGTATACGAGTGCTGTCACCGTGTCATATCGTACCATATCGGAGTGCATATATGCATTACCATGAGCAGCAGCATTACCATGAGCAGCAGAATCAGCACCATCACCAGCAACAACCAACAGGATAAATTATTTGCAGAATTTTATTGGAAACGTGCAATACGGGAATTGTTCACCTTGGTTAACCCGTTTTCCACCAAACCACCACCCATCCAGTCAGCCAGCCAGCCAAGAAGTTACGAGGAAGAATGCAAGAGGTCGCTACTATAGAATAGATTGGTTCTCTCCTCACCGCGCCTCCTCACTAAATGCAGCTCTGCAGGAGAGTGGGAGTCAGTTGGTTAAGGCTAGAGAAAGGGTTTGTGATATGCTCCCATATAGAAAAGCCACCATCCAGGACAACGACAACGCCAACGAGAACGACGACTCGACAATACATCGGCAACGGGACGGAACTAAAGTTATGACAGAAAGGAGCCGGAATTCAAGCTATCCAAACGAAGAAAAGGGTTGATAGTGTTCCTATTCCAATAACACTCCTTCCTATGGCTATGATATTCTAAAGCATGGTTCTTCACCGCCGAAGCCGATTGCCTGATAGACTTGAAATGTTTATGGCTCGGCTCTGAAAAGCCAAAGAATTCAAGGAATTTCACTCGTTTTGAAAATAGCGTGTGTATGATGGCAATATTCTTACATATACATACATATATGTACGACATACGAGTAAAGAATTGAAATGGAACCGAACTAAACTGAACTGAAAATGTGAAACGGAAACTTGTGGTTCGGGCTTTTATGCTTCGATTTAGCGAAAAGGGATGTCGTTCGTTTGATTTCTATACACAAGCAGAATAAATTAACACTGACTTGCAGTTGAATGGCTATCGCGTTCAAGTTTCGAGTTTCAAGTATTCTATACGGAATGTATACATACATATGTAGGTACAAATGTATTGGAGTATATGTGAAAGTGATGGCTTGCATGTCGGGTAAGGATATTTCCTGGTTTTAATGTGTCATATATGGGATTGTCTTTTAAAGCGAAAAAGGGTTATTCCGAGACTTTTTGATTAGATTATTTTGTCATGAAAAAAACATAAAATTAAAAGAAGGAGGACTTATCGATTGGCTAGGCTTTAAAGCTTTACTTTACTTTACTTTATTCAAAGAGCATAAACTTAATTATTGATAAATTATATGATCAAAGTAATACATTTTTTTCGAAGTCCTATTACTTTCAGTTGTAAAAGTATTTAGTGCTGTTTTGTTAACCTCCATGAGAAGTTTCGCTCGTTGTTGCCTACGGTTTGACAGTTGAGAATTTCAAACTGTGTTGACATTTCTGAATGTCTGACATTAAGAATTGGCCAGTCATCATAAATCTTTTTAACGCTAGAAAAACGCTTCCAAATTGTGTAAACTTTAATTTATCTGCTGGTCAAGTTCATAGATCAAACTGTAGGGTGTTTAAGTGATGGAGCTCATTTCTGGCTCATGATGTCTAATTTTTGTTTCCAAACATTGATCAGTTAAACATCGATGACATTTGGTTTGGAACAATATAACTTTTCATACAGCGCTCCTAACAATCAATTTATTGCAAAATCAATTTGGAGCCTCTTGACTTAACAAATTTTCGAGTACTTTTCATGAAGGTAGGTTAAGTCATTGTATTGTGCCATTAAACCAGAACCTCTTGAAGCATTAGGAAATAATATCCAAGCCAACACTTACGCTGTGAAATTTATTGGAAAATGTAATGAAAAATTGGACAGATCTAATGGACGAAAAGAGGTTGGGATGCGACCCACACTGATAACTTCCCATGTGCCCGTCTGTCGATTTTTCTAAAACTAACAAAATATTAATGTGTTCCAAACATTTTAAGTAAAAGACATTTTTTATCAATTTAAGTAACATTTTTGAAAGTTTTTATTTCTTATAAAAAAATTCCGATTAGATTTTTCTAAAAACATAACAACAAAATTTTGCATAGAATAAAATAATATTGAAGTCAATACCTTTATCTACTCTCGAAATATTCGAATCGTTGATTCTTAATTTTTTTCTAAAAATTGTACCAAATGTTGAAAACCATATTTATCAGGGGATACAATTGGGTTTGAAGGCAATATCTTTTGCAAAGATTTTCGAGTCGAAAATAAATGTTTACCAACTTTTAGTAATGACTTTGTTTAGTTTTTTTTTCTTGTTAAAATTGTTTACTTCTGTTTTTCTCAAAATTTTTCCACATTTTAAAAATTTTTTGCGTCTTTAGATATTATTTTTTGTAAAACATAATTTATTTGAAGTCGATATGTCTACCAGTTCTTGAGAGATATTAACGACGAAAAGTAGTATCCCGAATGTACAACTAATGAACATACGAACGTACGTACACAAGAACACACAGGCATATCTCTTAAAATCTTTGATTTCGAGTCCAGTGACCTTGAAATGTCGAGAAATGTCAAAATTTTCAATTCGACAAATGGCTCCGATTACAATAACTTCCTATGGGAAATAAATAAGGCGTAACTAATGAAGTTATGTGACAAAAAAATTTTAAAACACCATTTTTCCCAGTTCTCGAAAAATGTAAAAGGTGCTTTTTAGCTGACTGAGGAATTAATATAAAGAATTTTTCAATAAGGGCGGGTAGATGTTGTGTGTAGATGTCGTGGCGTTTGTTGTGTGACACGAAGCACCGTCCTGCTGGAACCACATGTCGTCTAGGTAGAATATGGGCCATAAGAAATTAGTTATCATCGTAATGTAGCGCCCGCTGTTGACGGTGGCCGTCTCACTAACGGCCCAAAATCCACACCAAACAGTAACTTTTTGAGGATGCATTAACACCTGGTGAACCTCGCGTGGGTTGGTGTCGTCCCATATATGGAAATTTTGCTTGTTAACACAGCCATTCATCCAAAAATGCGCCTCGTCACTAAAGATGATTTTTCGACCAAAATTGAGGTCCTCTCCCAAACGATTCGAAGCCCAGTCAGCGAACAAAAGGCGTTGTCTATATGGTCATGAACTTTGAGCTCCTGAGTCAGTTGGATTTTGTACGGGTTTAGGCCCAAGTCCCGACGCAAAATTTACCAAGTTGAAGTCTGCGAAAGGCCGAGTTCTTGTGCACGGCGAGGAATAGACTGCCTCGGACCGCGGCGATGTTCTCAGCCAATCTTGAGTTCCTTTAAGTACGGGTGTTGGCTGATTGTTTACTGAACCGGTCGTCTCAAATTCGGCCACCAAACTACGTCTACCGTAAAATCGTCGCAATGCGCCTAACATTTGGGTTAACGAACACTCATTTTGATAATAAAGTTTTATCGTTTGAACGTGCTAACTTGCCATGATGATTTTGGTGCCAATTAAAAACCCAACAGTTGCTAGAATATCTCTTTCAAACTTCAATTAAAAAAAAAAACTTTTTAAAAAGTTCATAGATCATTTAGTCCCGAGAATGATGATTAGTGGTCAAGCTCAATTTTGTTTAATTGGCACAACAGCTCGTTGAGTACTAGGTCCTAGTGACATAAAACTTTCAACTTGTACAATTCTTGTCAGGAATAGAGGGGACCTATAGTTTTGTGTCCAAACGAATGTCTAATTTAAGAAAGCACTTTTCGTGAAAACTATTACTCTAAAAGGATTTGTCAATTCCTACCGAACCCGATATAAAACTTTTGGTGGCACAGGCAAGGATTGAACCCAAGACCTTTTGGCGAAATAATAGCACGACAGTCCTACGCACTTACCATCACGCCACGGGCACTTTCTTGATGTTAATTATAAAAAAAAAATCTATTTGAAGTTGGTAACTCTACAGGTTCCTGAAAAAAAAAATTGTTCTAAAGACCATGATTTAGGTTTTTAAGACTTTAAATGTCAAAATATATAGTTTGGCAAATCAGTTTACTCAACCACATTTCTATAATATGAGAAAATTGGCTAAGTTTGAATCACTACTTTTGAAGTAAGTTATAATTTTGTTAAGGGGGTTTTTAAGTGTTAACCGATCCATTTATGTTTATGGTATAAACATTCAAATAATATTATGAACCTTCAATTGACAACTGTGTTTGACAGGTGTCAAATGCGAGCCTATCAACTTTAAACCACGAAATAAATTAACCTATGTATATAAGCATTAAAAAATGTATCTCACCGTATTTCAATCTTGAATTAATGCTTAATAGCTTGATTGTTTGTTTGTTTGTTTGGAGGTGCTAATCTCAGGAACTACTGATCCGTTTTATAAAATGTAAAATAGCCCATTTATAGAGCAAAGCTTTATGCTATATAACACCAAGCAAAGACGACAACTAGACTAGTTATCCATATATAAATCAACTGTGTGGCACCTACAAAATTTCAATTAAGTCTTCAAAGTAGCTTTTTATACACAATCCATGGTCTTGAAATTCTAATGAAGTCTAAGCTATCTCATATGTGATCCCTTTGAGCATTTTTTCATTTTAACTTATTTTTAGAGTTTTTCCAAAAATAATATTGTAAAAAATCAATCAATTCGTATTTGATTAATTTTTCTTAGTACTATAATCAATATATTTTCAATAAGGTTCCGATGGCAGATAACTTATGACTCTCGTTTGTGTATAAAGCTTGTTTAATCTAACATGAACCCCTTTGTGTATAGAATTTTCATTGAATTTGCCTTTAATCATGATTGACAGTAGTTTGTTGGATATCTTTATAAAAATTGACACAATCAATGGGAGCTCCAGTAATTGGATGACTATTAAAAAATATACAAAAATAAATAAGTAAACAATCACTCACCATGATGTTTGCATAAAAATATAATATAGACGTTTTACATGGGCAGAACTTGTGTCCAAGAAACAAGAAGGAGGAAAGTTGTCTGGACAAAATGAACAGACCATAGCTTTTGTTTGTTTATTTTTCTAACTAGTTCAATTTTTTTTATTTTAGCGTAAGTCGTCCGGTCCGGTCCGTCCGTCCGTCCCGTCCGTTTGTCAGTCCGTCTAAGAATGACAATGAAATAAGTAATAGCTTGTCATTGTTATTTTTTTAGTTGTTGTTATTCTTGTTGACCAAAGTTGATGTTGTAATTGCATGTGATGGCAGTGCTATTGAAACTTTCACCCATCAATTTGATGGTAATGATCTGTCAATAAAGTATCATTGAGTTGTCACAGCATGTCAATCCATCAATTGATTCTTTTAAGTGAACCAAACGAATAAAACTTGTTAGAGGAGGAAGACACGATTTCTCGAGCTCGATGACTGACGTCTGACTGACGTCTGACTGAGTTTCTACTTTTTTTTTATTAAATTCAGTCTGATGATGTTTATTTTTCTTTATCGATTAGGTGATGAGTTAGTTAATAGCAAAACAAACGTAAACATTGAATTCATTCGCTATAAAAATGTTATACTAGAGGAAACATATCTACAGTTGTTGATGTTGTCATAATTACTTTGAGATTATCAGGGAATATTAAACAAATTGATTATCATATCAGTTTTTCAAGTAACCGTGCTTTGTACGATTTTGACAGAAGAAACGTCAAAAAATTCAAATTTCAAAGACTTATAGAAGTTTATTGTGCATGATTTTGACACAAGAAACGTCAAAAGAATTCTTATGTCACAGAGTCTATCAATTTTTTGAATTATCTATTGCTTTGGTTGAAACGTCAAAAAAAACTTATGTCAAAGAATTATAGAAGTTTAATTTGCATTATTTTGACAAAAGAAACGTCAAAAGACTTCTTTTGTCAAAGGGTCTATCAGTTTTCAAATTAACCATTGCTTTGGCTGATTTTGGCAGAAGAAACCTCAAAAAATACTTATGTCAAAGAGTTATAAAAGTTTACTTTGAATGATTTTGTCAGAAGAAACTTTAAAAGACTTCTTATGTCAAAGAGCCTATAGAAGTTTATTTTAAATGTCATATAATCTGAGACCTGGATCCTTGAGAAAAAGAAAATGTTTAAGAAGAACTTTATTAACTTTATCTTAGGAGAAAAAATAAACTTTTAAAAAATCAAATTAAATTAAAATTTACCTACTTGAAAATTTTTCAACTAAGTTTTTTTTTATTAAAATGAATTATTCGTATTTTGTTTATTTGTTGGCTCTTTTTAACTCAAAACACTTGATCTTAGCCTTTAAATTCTTAACTCTTATCCTTAAAAACTATAAAAAAAAATCCTCTTCAAACCTCCAAAAGTTCATTATAAATACGTTAAAGCACAATAATTTCCCCATAAAAAGAATTTTTAATCTAACCCTTCTGTAGTTCCTTCTCGTCGTCGTCGTCGTCCTATCTCTCTGTAAGCCCCCTCTCTATAAAATTATGGCCATGTATAAATAAACTTAAACAGGACTTCTTATTTTAAACTGCACCATCACTGCGGTGAACTTTAAAATAAACTTTTTCTTTCTGTGGACGAGTAGATACTAACCCAAAGTTAAGTCTTGGAATTTAATATCACCCACTGACGCTGCCGATGCCGCTGCTGTGCCGTTCGTATAGTCCTTCCTTCATATAGTTTCATCCATAGCTTTTCAAAAAATCATACTTTATTCATGCAGAAGCAAAGCAGCAAGGAACGATTCAAAAATGTCCGCCCTAAACTCGCTGCTGCTGCTCCTGCTACTGCTCTGCTTTGCCATCTTCCTTGTCGATTACAGGAAAACTTTTCCATAAGGAAATTCTCGCCGCACGGGTTATCCTTTTAATTTTGACCAAAAGCAAGCGGTTCGTGCTCGTAGGTATTGGTACATTTATATATACGATACCTATAGATGTACCTCTCTTGTACCTGTCCTGTTGCAACCCTCTGAAGACCTCTTTTCGAGTTCAGACTTAGTAATAATCCGCGTGGTTCGTTAGAAATTCTTTCTTTCTTCCGAAGGCGGAAATAATTTCGACAAAAGTTTTTCTCCCTAACCTATTCTCTTTATCCTTTCTTTTTTTTGACCAAACCAACCAAGGTCCTTGATGTAGTTAAAGAGGTAAAAGGTGGGTTATACATACCTACACACACCTTTTTGGAAAGAAGTTCCAAGGCAGTCAGCAGTGTGCTGTGTGCGTAAATTGACTTGATATCTCCCCCAAGGGCTATGTACTTGCTCTAGCTCTACAAATTCAAAGCTGGGGGAAACTTGCACCATTTATTTCGGTTGATTACACTCCCATGGCCGAACAGAGCAGCGGTGCACCTAAAGAGACCAAAAATTCAAAGTTAGTCGGACTGTAGTCGAGTTCTGGAAGCCCCAGCCCAGCTCAGGCTCACCGCCGCCGCCGCCGCCGCCCGCCTTGGGAAGTGATAGCAAAAATTGGCTAATCGAGGGCATCTTTGATGATGATGGCAGAGTGAGAGCGATGATGGGTGAATGAGTTCTATACTTTTTTATTCTTCTGTTCTTCGAAGACCCCCACAGCGTCGTCCATAAATCAAATTAAAATTATTTGTTCATTAGGTAATTAGTTGCTGCTAATGCAGAATAATCTGGCGATCAAGCTAGAGAATGTATTTATAAAATTTTAAATAGCCTCATCCCACCGAGTTTTACGTTGCACAAAGTCTGAGATTTATTTATGACAGAAAGGGAGATATTTTTAAACCTTATCGTTTTTGATAGAGTGTTGCAGGTTTGTGGTTTATTTGGAAGCACAGAGAAAACTAAGTTGAAAATCTCTTTGAATGAAGTTCGTATCCTTATTTTATATTTTTAAAAGCGAGATAATTCATTTTGTTTTACAACTAATCTTAAATGGGTTTATTCTAAGAAAAAAAGTATCATTCAACGTGTGAACAAACTGTCAAATCTAATAGGGTAACATATAATTACCTAAACTTTATGATTTAGTTTTCCTATGTTCGTTTTTATAAATTTCTATTTTTATAACTTAAATGCAATAAATGCAATGATTTAATGAATTTGTCGCATGTAGCTTGTGTAGGCGAACCCACCCATAGTCTATACCACAATTTGCATACTTTAGTTATGGTTCAGTCGTAAAAATAAGTACACAAAATGAACATTAACCTACCTCATGGGGGTTTGAAAATATTGTAATGGAGACTAATAATTTTTTAACTGCAGCATATCTTAGATAAGTTGGGTCGGAAAACGGAGAAACAAATAATATTGATAACGAAGTGTTGTTTTACAACACCATTTCAGAATATTTTATTTGAAACGAGGATTTTAGCTATTCCAATAAGAATATTTCGCAAAAAGCGAATTTTAGAAAACGATCTTAGAAAGGGAATTTTTCAAGCCTAACTAAAACTAAGATAATTTGCTTTTACTTTATATGTCAAAAATTGACGAAGATTAATGAAGTTTCTCGTGCAATGTTTTTCTATGTTTTGTTACTTGTGATAAAAGGAACTGGTTAAAAAATGTATTCCTCGAAATTTAAATCAAACATGAAAGTTACGATAGTAGAGAAGTCGCAAAATTGAGTATGCGATTTGGTACCTCTGTAAGTTTAATTGTCTTTTCAAGCCCCTTCAGGGTTGAATATTAAGTAAAAACTTTGTCTAAAGCAGATTCACGTAAGACGTTTTTTTTTTCATTCACATAAAGAATAGTAATCCCTATACAATTTATCTGGTACAAATTCGAAAATTTGTACCTTCTTAAAAAACGGCTCGATAGATTTTTAAGAAATTTGCTCAAAAATAAGTAGTCCCATCGAACCGTTATTTTGTTTTTAAATATTTCAGGAACTTATAAACCGATGGGAATATTTCTTTTTCTGAACAAGCTCTTTTATTGTCAACAAATATTTGATGATTAAAAATTTCTAAGTTCTTTTGAATGTTTAAAAATTATCTAATTTTTGGTTCAGCACTTTTTGACAAAATTCAAATACAAAATGTATATTTATTAACACTTAAATTGCAAACCAAAAATATTTTAAACAAAATTGAAACATTCTAGATTAATAAAAAAACGCTTTATCGTTTTTTGAAAAACAATGTTCGGGATGCCATTTTCGTCGTCCATATCTCAAAAACCAGAAGAGATATCGACTTCAAATATATTTTATTTTACGGGTAAATACGTGCCCCGAAATATGGCCATCTAATAACATCGAAAGATGCAGAAAGGACTTTCAAAAAAACTTAGTGGGTGAAAATTTGGTAAAACATAAATATTTCACAAACCCATAACGCTAGAGACTTCTATTGCGTTCAATTATATAAACTCTACTTATTGACAAATCCACTGAAGTCAAAATGTGCCTCATCACTGAAGATTATTTTCTTCGAGAATTGATCATACACTGTTGCCATTTCTTTCCAATATTCTGACCATTGACTACGCTTGAAATGGTCAAGAGGCTTTAGTTCTTGAGTCAATTTAATCTTGTAAGCGTAAGCATGTAAATGGAAGTCTTTATGCATAATGTTCATCAATGACGTGCGTGAGAGGTGCAATTGTTGGCCACGACGAAGAGTTGAGATGGACGGTTCTTCAACTACACTAACGCGAAAGCAGCAATATTTCCTACAGTATGATCTGCTCGAGCATGTACTAATGTTCTGACATCTCCAACAGACCCGGTTTGCTTACATTTTTGCACGATTTTTCCGATTGTACTCACATTTGGACGATTTAATTGACAGACAAAATCACGAAGTGCACGATATGCATTTTTATTTGAAAGCCCATTCTCATAACAAGCCTTAATAAACTTTAACGCATTGTGTGATTGTATATCTTTACTCGGTTCAAATTGAAAGTCTGAAGTTGAGAACTGTCAAATGAAATGCAGAAAAAAAACTTGACGTTTAGGTGTGGTCCACATTCAACATCGGCCCTTAAAATGTAACCACCCTTTAAAAAAAAAAAGTACGCAAAATTGGTAAAACCAACTTTCAAAAAATGCTGCTAAAATTGGTTTTCGACTAAAAATTTCAGCAACACAAACAGATATTGAAATCAAACTTATGTTATCATATGAAAAATGTTATTGCTAACTTTTGCTTAATTTTTATAGTAAAAAATTTAAAAAAAAAAAAGGAAAAACTACAAAAATATCAAAAAACTGATAAGCAATGGTTTCCGACTCAAGCATTATGAGATCAAAGAAAGATGCTGATATTAAAATTGTTTTATCTCACACAAAATGTTATTATAAATATTTTGTTAAAGTCTTAGAACAATCGACAGACAGACAGTATTCCGAAGGTCTATTTTTAAAACTTAAAACGAAGGTACTAATTTTTAAGAAACTCTTTGGACACCGGAACAAGTTCGTGCTACCCATTCGTGCATTTAATTGATTATAAAGATTTAAAAAAAACTGACAAATTTGTTTGAATTGAATTAAATTTTGTATAACGTATTGAAACGGTTGTTTTTATAAGTCAAAATCGGACCAAAAATGCAATTTCTTCCACAATAATGATATGCAACAAAGAATAATTTTTTTTTATTCATATTACAATTTTATAAAAATAGAATTGACAGCTTTTTAAGAAAAAAGAACTTTAAAAAAGTAACCACTACTAAAACTTCATAAAAATTGATTAACTACTCAAATATCTTGAGGACAAATAAAGATTTTTGTAACTTCTCATAGGAGTTATTGTAATCGGTCCGATTTGTCGAATTGACAATTTTGACATTTCTCGACGTTTCAATGTCCCTAGAGTCAAAATAAAAGATTTTTAGAGGGATGTGCGTGTGTACGTCTAATATTTTACGAAAAAAAATTATTTAATCTCCAAAATAATTTTATGCAACGAATTGAAACGTTTTTGACATCTGGTAAAATTTTTAGAAAAATCGAATTGACATTATTTTTACAAAAAATACGAACATAAAAAAAATACTAAAACTTGTTAAACATTGATTTTCGACTCAAATATCTTTTCAAAAATTTGAAATATTGTTTTCAACATTCGATAAAATTTTGAGGAAAATCGAATTGACAATTCTTTTTACAAAAATTCAGAACCTAAAAAAAGCATTACTAAAAGTTGGTAAAAATTGATTTTCGACTCAAATATCTTTTCAAAAATTTGAGATTTGGCTTCAAACTATTTTTTTTTTTTTTCTTATAAGAAATATTTTTTTTAACATTCGGTAAAATTTTGAGAAAAATCGAATTGACAGTTTTTTTTACAAAAAATAAAAACAAAAAAAACATTACTAAAAGTTGGTAAAAATTTATTTTCGACTCAAATATATTTTCAAAAATTAAAAATATTGGCTTCAAACTAATTTTATCTCACAGAAAATATTTTTTTCGACACATAGTAATTTTGTAATACATCCTGTACTATTTATAAGTTATTCTTAATGTACAGCTGTTTTCTTATCAATAAATCAAATAAGAAATAAATAGTACATTTTTATAAAAATCCAACGGTCGATATTTTCATAAAAAAATTGGTAAAAATGATATTCGGTGTTCGATATCTCGTGAAAATAGAAGATATTAACTTCAAAAATTTGATTTTGTTTATTTAAGAAATAAAAACTTTTAAGCAGTGCTACTAAAATTGGTAAAAATTATTTTTGACTAAAAATCTAGTTAACAAAAATAAATTTTGAACCCAATATATTTCATTATATGCAAAATATTGTTGGTAATTTTTAAACATAATTGAACTGAACCTACAAACTTTTAAGCAAGACAAATCGACAGACGGGATGGGAAGTTATCAGTGTGGGTCGCATCCCAGCCTCTGTTTTTTACAGCAAACTTTTTGTAACTTTAACAAAATATTGTTATTAACATTGAATTACTTTTGTTTAAATAATACTTAAAAGCTTATACTTCAATTATTGATTCCAAACTTTTTAAGTTCTTAATTAAAATAAAATGTTTAAATAAAGCTACAGAATTATTTTTTTCTAAAAAGTTAACAAATATCAAAAACTTCAAAATTCACTTTACAAAATTACACCGAAGTTAGTATCATTTTGTGTTCTCAAAACTTTTAATTTAACACAAAAATAAATCACGCGAAATGCTATTTCTTCTAATTATACGAAATTAATAACTGATAATGGAGAAAACCAAAGTAAATACAAATTGTTTTGTTCCAGAAACAAATTAATTATTTTTTCGTTTTATTTCATGAAAATTCTATATCAACAGTTGTGTTTTATAATTTAAAAACACCAAAAAATGTTTTCTAAAAACTTCTTGACGATATTCTCTCAGCAATTTTACTGAACTACGTCGGACAAAATTACAAACAATTTTAGTTCAATTATAAAATTAATTGTCAATCATAATAAGAACTACACTTAAGCAGTTCAAAAGCAATCTAGCTGCCAGTTCCGTCTTCAAACAAATCAAAAACAGTAAAAACTTGCTGCCGGATATTATTGCGATAAACTTCTTTAAAAACATTATTTTAAATAAGTTGTTGCATATTTAATATTTAATTTATCAATATAAAAATAAGACGACGAAAAAAACATTTTCACATTTAAGTGGTTAGTTAAGATTCAACTCATCTTAGAACCTCATCATGGTGAAATCATAGGACCGCAACTATACAACTCTCTGATTGAATTAAAACGTTCAATTACTTGACGATGGCGATGGCGATTGGCCAAACGAAACCGAGAGCTGTGTGGACCAAAAACCTATCATCATTTTTAATATGATGGCGATGAGGTTGAATTCCCAGGAGAGGCGCCTTTTATTGAATCGAACTTGGTCTTGGATTGGATATGATGGTCTTGCTGTTGATGCTATACGAAGTTGCATAGCATTCACATCGCATCTGATGATGCACCATAATCGAACACAATAGGTCAAATCAATTACTTTCAATTTTCTGCATATAAAATCATTGAAGTAGCCTCCGGGAGGACTCGAACTCGACTCCACTCCGAAGAGGCAGACGGAAGCGGAACACAGAATCGAAAAAGGCTTGGTTCATCTTTATACTGATTCTGATATCTGTCCACTCGACAACGACCACAAATGACGATGAGATGAAGATGGGAATAGGGATGGAGATAGTTTCATCCGAACATCATCCTACAGCGAGGTAAACGTGCTTGCGGTCTGTACCTATACCATGAATATAAAATCCTAATGAATATAGTTTTCCATTTTCCTTCATCAGTACACACGATACATTAAACCGAGATACTAGGTAAGGTAGGAACTTGTATATACTACACGAGGGGCACTGCTGTTGCATCTGAAGTCAAAACCTGGCATCATGTTCGTCTGCGTCTGGGACTCTTAAGTAAATTGATTGTGCGGACACGGGGCTTCGATTTGAAGCGGCTCCCGATGGTAGCAGACGAGATAAGGCGCTGGTCGTCCGCCTGGCCAGGCATTAATTTTGAGCACGCCAACGGACATACTATAGACAAGGCTTACAAGATTTTAGCCAAAGAAAGACTACACAGAGATAAAAAGAGGGCGGCACTGCGCCTCCGTTGGTTTTGGCTTGCCATATGGTCAGCCATCAGCCATTATACTATGAGGAGTGTACACCGCAGATAACAGCCTCATGTCATGAGTTCATCTATCAAGTGTCCTGCGGAATTGTTTGATTAATTTATATAACTGTCAAGAGTCAACATCGAGGTGATAGCTCTTCTCTTTATAGAAACAAACAGTGGACGGCCCGGACAACCATACATATACTGAGACTGACTGACTGGCCCGGTCTCCGTTGACGGACAAACTCAGCATCAGCATCAGCGGATATACAGTAAGACAGCCGAAAGATTTGCATTCGGGAAAGTCCGTTTTCTTATGGTGCGGCGGTTGCGGCGGCGGGGTGGTACGGTAGTGCAGTGATGCGGTCAAGTTTGTATCAACATAAAGGTGGTTGTTGCCTCCTTGTAACTTGAGATGGAGTCGGGGTGGTCGAATGACGATTAGAAAAGGAAGGCGGCAGTGATTTATGCGTGTTGTCTTCACACATGCAAATGATCCCCCGAGACTTTTCGATAATAAATTCTCGATGCTTGGAGCTGAAGCTAACTCATGCTCGCCTCAGCCGTAAACATCATATAGGATTTGGCATTATGGTAAGGCCATCAGGACAGGACCAGAAGTGAGCGTGTAGTAGCTCGGAAGATGACAATTACCAAGCACGGTAAGTGCAACTGACACTATCTCTAACTTGTGTGTGGACGTGATAATTCGCATTTGATTAATTCCATTTGATAATAGGGTGGGACAATGATGAAGTCTATGCCTATGCCTTTGCTTGTATGACTTTTGGTTCAAAAGGAGGAGTATATAGCGTTTGCAGTTTGATAATGGATGATAATTAATCAATTTTGATTCTAAAGTTAAAGCTCTTAAAATCGTTGTATTGTACATGTGGGCAACATATTTTAAAAAGATTTTTGAAAGTTTTCATGAAATGAGAATAAAAACTATAATACTTAAATCCAAATACAGGAGTGGCCTTATTTCATGAAAAAGTAGAACTGTTTTAATACCTTCTAAAAAACTAAAAAGTTAACTATGGGAACAAAGCAAATCGATAGTCAAACAGCTTCGAGAAACATGCCTGTACCGTATGAGTTCAAAAAAATGTTAACAAGTATAAAAAACTGGGAAATAACCAACTTAAAGAAGAAAATACTCAAAACGAATACAGTAGCTTCTTTACTTAAAGGATTTAATTAGTAGTCAAATAGCTTTGTCATTTGAATAGAAGGATATTTTGCGTTAAATCCGGTAATTTTGATTTTTTTAGTATGTTGAACTCAATATCAATGCAAGTTAACGACCTCGAGCTCCAAACGCAACATGGCAAAAAATCTGAAAAATCGCGAAATGTTCGAACTTTTTCCACCTATTTGTTGATTTTTATGCTGAAGAAAAATTTCTACGGATTTGCACTAAGCAAATAAATTCAATACAATTTATCTGCATATCTGACGGTTTCCAGAATGAATACAGGTGTTAAGAAATTATCCAACACACGTTTAAAAAAAAAAACAACTATTAATACTAGAATTACAAAAATAGAGCATTTGTCATAAGTAACTCTGGAGTAAGTAGATCGAGCCAAAAGAAAAAAATAATGGTATTGGATAAAATGTCTTTATCCCCCTGTTAGGCGGGAGATGGAATTTTTCAGAAAAGTGAGTTGAAAAATTGAAAACAACGGCAACACCTTCATTATTGTGATATAATTTTTCTGTAAGCCAGAAACTCTTGCTTTTGTCCACAGTCTCCGAAAAAAAAATGTTTTAAATCTCAATGTAAAAAACAGCAGAAAAACTATTTAAACAAACTTTTTTTCAATTTTTTGCCTTAAATCCAGCAGATCCAATTTTTTATATTTTATTGTAGGATTGTTAATAAATGGAATCTTTTGGAAATGTAATCTTTTATGACTTCAATATAAAGATTGCATACATTGAATTCAAATAAAGATTGGGACTTAAAATTTTGCAATCACTAATCATTTGTCAATAAAGAGATGCAATCTTTTTTCTCGAATCATTTGAATGCAATCAATTGATTGCAAACTCATCCAAACTTCATGCATTCTTTGCATTCACTTAAAGTGTTTGTATAGTCCAGTTAATAAAGGTTTTCACCTCAAAAAAAAATCCAACAGTTTTGAAACTTGGCACACTTACTAAAGGATGTCTGGTGATGACCAAAAAAAAAGTCCCCAAGAATCCGACGTGAGCTCTAGCGGCAGTTAGGAGAAACATGGAGTTTGTTTCAGTTTTTCACGTTTATCTCGAAAACTATTTGTCGTATTAAAAAATTTTGTTCCACAAAACTAAAGATCATTAAATTTTATAAAAAAAAGCTTTAATGAATTTTTTCGTGTCTCTTATAGTTTATAAAATAACTCTAGCGGCAGTGAAACATACGGTTTTTTCGGTTTTTGGAGTTTATCTTGAAAACTATTTGTCGTATCAAAAAATCATCTTGTACAAAATTAAAGCTTATTAAATTTCCTAAAGAAATATGATATTAACATGTTTGTACTTGTTTTAGTTTGTAAAATAACTCTATCAGCATTTAAGAAAAACATGTGTAATGATTTTTTCAAACACGTTGATGACGATTGTGTACCTAAAACACTAAAAACGTGCCTGGAAACTCGTATAATAAAGAAAGAAAACGACATTGAAAATAGAAAATGGAAGTGCTTTGCAATAGGGCATAGCATTAAATATATCAGCTGTGCGTCCCAGATCATTCATGTCTCCAATACTAAGCAGCCTTGCCTTATTTATGTACAGAAAGCTTGGTTCTAAGAAGTTGGTAAACCTTATATTAAGTTAGGGTTTTGTTCTTCATATTATGAAGCTCAGTTGTTAAGAGATATTAGCTATTTGCCACACGCGACCAGATTCGAGCGGTTTATTTAACCAATTTGTGTTTGATAATGCGGACTTTAATGTCAGAACGTTAGATGGACTAAATACATTTCATTCTTTGAGCGGAATAAGATGCATCGCTCCATCTACTTCCATAGGAAAAGAAACCGACACACGAATGCAAAAGCTAAAAAAAACTACCTTGTGCTAAATCAACTGGAGAACTTGGAATACTTCCATTGGCAACATTTCAGAAAACAGAAGGCGGATTAAAAAATGTAGTTTTTGAGAATGTGAATGCGTGTTCCGAAGAAGTGTTACAGCCAAAACCATATGACACTCTTTGGTTGGCATCAAAGTTTATTGGCATTTACGATATTCCAGGATGGAAAAGGTACATGCACTCAATAACAACAGGCTTGTTTAGTGTAAAAACTAAAATCATTACTCTTCCGTTCATAAACTCTCCACCGTCCTATAATACACTTTACACTACATTGCACTATGCTGGCAGTTTGTGTGACAAATTTGACCAAAAATGCCTGGTGGTAACATTTGACCAGCCTCTTTATATAAATAGTAAAGAAATCATTGCCGCATCTTCATCTGAGTCCCGTCTATCGAAATGCGTAGTCAGATTTGGTGGATTTCACCTGTTGATGTTAAAATGTTCAATAGGTTTTCTGATGAGTGGAAGTGGCCTGCAAGAGTTAATGAGTAATATACGCCCCGGTTTCTGTTGAAATGATGCTGCAAGGAAAAGCTTTCGCTAGAGCAGTTCGTGCTTTAATCCTAAAACAGACATCTTTAGCTAACATGATAATGGAACAAGTCGACATAAGCGAACATGAATTAGAGGAAATCCAAATTCTCAAGAAAAATTTTCTATATGAGTCTCCTTCGTTATGTGCACTAAAACAAAACCCTCATTTGATCCATCTTAGTGAGAAACTACAAACAAATCTTAACAAACTCAAATCTAATGGACCAACAGCAGCCTCATGGATTCAGTTGTCTAATATGATTGCATTGCTTAAATATTTTATTCACGCTGAGCGGTTTGGCGATTGGAATGCCCATATTAACTGTGTGAAGAATATGATTCCATATTTCCATGCCGCCGGAAACTTCTCGTACGCCAAATTATGTCACTTGTATTTGCAGGACATTATAAAACTGCCTTCTGATGACCCCAGATGAATTTACAAACTTTGTGCAAGAGGGTTACTTTATTATGAGAAGAACTGAATGATTTTGGACAGAGGTGTGGTCGGACCAGACAATTGAACAAACTCTAATGCGTGGAATGAAGAGTATGGGTGGCTTGACACGAGGGCGTGGAATCACTGATAGTGTTCTTAGCAAATGAGTTCTAGGGCTGGCTGCTACTCATAAAATTTGCTCATCACTCGAAGATTTCACTGGCGTTCTTGTTTCTACTATTGAGCAACATGAAGATTTTGGGGAGGCACGTAAAATTAGAGGTAATACAGACATTGCAAAGCTGTCAAATTGGTTCCAAAATCTTCCTCCATTTCCAGTTACAAATGAAATCATGTCAATAGCTAGTGCCATCGTTGAAGATGATAAAGTAACTTGCTACAATGCTTATTCTCTAGGCATGCAGGCAATGAGCCATATAGTTGGCCAACGAGTTTCAGAAGTAAAATGGACATACAAATTGAATACTACAGTTTTTTTTTGTGGACAATTACAGACACAAAAAAATGCATACCATATTTTTTTTAGGAAATTTAATAAGCTTTCTTTTCGTGTGAAAAAACACATGTTTTCCTTAAATGCTGATAGAGTTATTTTACAAACTAAAACAAGTAAAAACATGTTAATATCATATTTCTTTAGGAAATTTAATAAGCTTTAATTTTGTACAAGATGATTTTTTGATACGACAAATAGTTTTCAAGATAAACCCCAAAAACCGAAAAAACCGTATGTTTTACTGCCGCTAGAGTTATTTTATAAACTATAAGAGATACGAAAAAATTCATTAAAGCTTTTTTTTATAAAATTTAATGATCTTTAGTTTTGTGGAACAAAATTTTTTAATACGACAAATAGTTTTCGAGATAAACGTGAAAAGCTGAAACAAACTCCATGTTTCTCCTAACTGCCGCTAGAGCTCACGTCGGATTCTTGGGGACTTTTTTTTTGGTCATCACCAGACATCCTTTAGTAAGTGTGATAAGTTTCAAAACTGTTGGATTTTTTTTGAGGTGAAGGCAATTTTTTTCGTTCATTGATTGGGCTATATGTATATTCTTTTTCAAATGATGAGAAATTATTGACGTCTTTTTAAGGACAGATGATTGGTGATTTAAAGTCCCAATCTGTATTTAAAATCAATGAATACGATCTTAAAGTTAAACTCAATAAATGATTTATAATGATTACATTCCGAAAAGATTGTATTCTTTTGCATGATCTTTTACATAATTTGAGGTTAACCAAAAAATTTAAAAATATGCAAATTTAAATTGTCGAATTTGCATATTTTTAACAAATTTGTAGGAAATATTACAACATTAATTATGAATCAAGAAAATGGCATTGACTAACAAATGAAGCAAATTGGTCAGCAATCCATTGAATGATGCAACAGAACATAGAAAAAGATTCGTTGAAATTATGCAAGTATAATTTTCTTAGAAGTCATAAAAATATATAAGAAGAAAATACCAGAAAAAATAGTGATACGGTTAGAGGTTTTTTGAAATAATTTCCGTGTTTAAGGTAATATTTAAAATTTTATATGAAAAAATGAACTATCAATATTACACAAAATATATAGCTGTTTTTGAGAAAATTTTAATTTTCGATTTTTGACAAACTTCTACTGTTATTTTTTGTCTAAAAAAAACCATCTAAAAAAGCCTTACGTGAATCTGCTTGAAATCTTAATTTTTTAAGTGACGAGGGCAGACAAAGAAGCAGACAGAAAAGCCACCTTAAATTTGACTAAACTTTTTGTGTTTTGTTTTGAAATGTGACTTAATTTTGTGCATTTTAAATTTGTGGTTATTGTGGCTGTAAAATTAATCTTTAATATTCGAAGTCAGGTATTTGAAAATGTCAGTACATTTCGACATTTGTTTTATTTTTGAAATTTTTATTAAAATTAATACTCGAAAGTAAATTCAGTTGATTTTTGTATTTGTCATTGAAAAAACTTAGAAGTGAAAAAATGGCATCGAACAGCTCCTTATTTTTAAAATCTTTTTTAACTTACCATAGGAACACTCTCTCGATGTGTTTGAACCTGTTCGGTTGTGCTTTCTTTACCTTTCATCATGTCTAATAAAGTAACATTAAAGTGCGCTAAATGTCTAAATTCCTTGCTTGACGAGGGTATCAAGTGCGGTTTATTTTGTGGAAAATCTTTTCATAGAATCTGTACCGGAATTTCTGATGATTTGTTTAAAGAAATTAGCAAAATTAATTCCAATCTTTCATTCCATTGTACTGAGTGCGCAAAATTCCCAGTTAGAGAGTTATTTACTAGAGTAAATGACTTAGTCTCTGTGGTAGATGTGCTCACGAAAAAAATGTGCGAATTTGACTCTCTTCAAGTGAAATTAAGTGAACTTTTAAACAGCAAGCCGGCAAAAAACAACAATAACTTTGTTTCTAATGCAAGCGAATCGTGTATAAACACTTTTAATCAACACCATGAATCCTGTTTACCCGTACCTTGTGCTATGCCTATTTTAAGAAACAATACCAGTTTGGAGACAACTCAATTTTTAACTGATATAAACAACAATACTAATAATGGTTTAGCTGAAAATGAAAATTTGAATGTGCTTAATTTGCCTAACAATCGAAGTCGTCGTGCAGTGATCGTCGGTGTTGACAACTTGCCCGATGATATGAACGTTGTATCCCCAATAAAATGGTTACATGTATCCAAATTCTCAATATCAACTTCTGAACTAACAATTAAAAACTATGTATCTAATAAACTAAAAATTCCTTTTGATGAGGTTCAGTGCTATAAACTCATAAAAAAAGATGATGATATAAGCAAACTTAAATTCATAAATTTTAAAGTCGGTATACCTGCGGACAAACTAACTGATGCAACCAATGTAAATAATTGGCCTGTAAATGTGTATGTAAAAAACTTTAAATTTTTTCAAAAAAACAAAAACTCTCCAACAACAATTTAACATCTACGTTACCATCAATTACTCATGCTCAAACTATCAATGCTCTCCACTTACAAAATAACAATAAAAACTCAGAGATCTGTATGTACTATCAAAATATGAACGGTTTTTCTTCTAAGCTGAGAGAACTATTTTTTGCTATTGATGCCTGCTGGTGTCAGAACGATATTTTTCTATTTACTGAAACTTGGCTATATGTAGGCATATATGATGAAGAGTTTTTTGATACATCTTTGTTCTCCGTTTTTCGTCATGATCGCATTGATGTAAACAAATCAAGAGGAGGGGGTGTTTTGATTGCTGCGAAGCGCATTCTTGGAGCTATTGCTGTTGACATTGATGTTGTTGTTGCTGATAATTTGCATATTGATCAACTTTGTGTGCGTGTGGATGCTGTTGGCTGTGGTTTCCTGATATTCTTGAGTTATGTTCCACCTAAAAGCTCTTTATTTATATACGAAAAACATTTGTCAAATATAGATATGGTTACCTCCATGCCAGAATATATGAATTATAAATTTTGTGTTATTGGTGATTTTAATTGCGGTGATATAATTTGGTCATCAACAAATAACAATTGCCTTGTTCCATTTTCTCTTCAATCGGATATTGATGTTTTATTAATTGATTCATTGTTATCGAATAATCTCATTCAAATAAATAATGTTGCTAATTCGCTTGGAAGATTTTTAGATTTAGTATTTATTTCTGAAGATTTACAATCTTCTGTCATGGAGAATTGCCCTTTGCTTTCGAATTCTGTTCACCATAAATCTATTGATATTTGTCTTAAAAGCTACAATTATGATAATTTTAGCAAATTTAATAGTTCTAAAATGGTTTATAAATTTAATTTTCATAATTTATCTTTGATGAATAATTGTTTTAGTGATATTAATTGGTCAAATGAGTTTCTGGATAAAAATATACAAGAAAAGTTCCATTGCTTTAAATTCTTTTTTAACAATGTTTTAAATGATTGTATACCTATGTATAGTAGAAAAGTTTGCTCTCATCCGGTTTGGTATAATAAAAGAATATTAAATTTGAAAAATGCTAAAAATGCAGCGTTTAAAAAATATAAAGACAAACCTTCCGATGATTCTTATGCAGTTTTTTCTCGTCTCCGGAAAGAGTTTGTTTTTCTTTCAAAATTTCTTTATTCTAATTATATTCATTCTGTTGAAAGAAATCTCAAGCAATCTCCAACATGTTTTTGGAAATTTATAAATAATAAACGAAATACTACTGGATTTCCAACAACTATGTTTTTTGGTAATAATAAAACTAGTGATCCGAAAATGATTGTAGATTTTTTTGGACAGTTTTTTGAAAGTATCTATAACTCTTCTACATCGTCAACAATAAATTATCAATATATTAGTTCCTTGCCATCTATTTTTGATTGTTCTAGTATATCATTTGACTTAAGTGATATTGAAGATGCTTTGGTTAAACTTAAACCAAAAAAAACTGCAGATATATTAGGATTTTTCCCTATTGTTTTTCGTCATTGTGCAAGTTCTCTTTCTGTTCCGCTATTACATCTGTTCAATGAATCTATTTCAAATGGTATTTTCCTGAATGAGTGGAAAGTCTCTATCATTGATCCGATTTTTAAATCTGGATCAAAAAACTTAGTAACGAACTATAGACCAATAACTAAACTACCTGTTGTTCCAAAGCTTTTAGATAGCCTTGTTCAAGACAAATTTAAATCTATCATAAAGCAACATGTAAGTAAATATCAACATGGTTTTTGGAAAGGTAGGTCTACTAATTCTAATCTAGTAGAATTCACAAATTTTGTCATTAATACTCTGGACAATCGAAAACAAGTTCATGTGATTTACACAGACTTTGTAAAAGCCTTTAGTAGGGTTAATTTACATATTCTCTTAAAAAAACTTCAAGCGTATGGCTTCCATGGACCGCTACTTCAATGGTTTTCTTCATATTTACTTGGTCGAAAACAATATGTAATGATCGGGGACTTTTTCTCAAAAGAGATTAAGGTAACCTCTGGTGTTCCAGAAGGTAGTCATATGGGTCCTTTATTATTCTTACTTTTTATTAATGATCTTCCGAATGTTCTTAAAAATTCTCATTGCCTTATGTATGCAGATGACATAAAGTTCTTTTCTCGGATTTCTAATTTAAATGATTGTCTTCTGCTTCAAAATGATCTAAATTCATTTGTCGACTGGTGCAAGTCTAATGATTTGTTGTTAAATGTTGACAAGTGTGCTTGTATGGCCTACAATAAAACTTTGTTAAATATTATTCCTAACTATTCATTAAATAATTTGCCATTACAAGTAGTTGAACAGTTCAAAGACTTGGGCGTTATATTTGATTTCAAATTGAAATTTAATTTACATATTAATCATATTGTATCCAAAGCAAATTCTTTACTTGGTTTCATCAAAAGAAACTCATTGGAATTTAAGGACCCTTACACGATTAAATCTTTATACTGCAGTATTGTGCGTCCTGTTCTTGAATATAACTGTGTTGTTTGGAGCTCTACAACTGAGTTTAATAAAAAGAGAATTGAAAATGTTCAAAAAAAATTTCTCAGATTTGCCCTTCGAAATATTTTTGAAAACAATGTAGAAGGTTTCCATCATTCTTATAATTCGAAATGCCTATTACTTGGAATACAGACTCTTGAGTCGAGAAGAAAAATGTATAGTGTCATGTTTATTCGTGATATTTTGACTTCAACCATTGATTGTGAGAGTTTGCTTAACTGCGTGCATCTGTATGCTCCATCAACTTCCTTAAGAGCCAGACCGCTCTTGGCAATTGATTCTCATCATACGCTATATGGACAACGTGAACCGATTTCTGCAAGTTGTAATTTATTTAATATGTTTTATTCTAATTTAGATATATCTATGTCCAGAAACTTATTTAAAAGTCGATTATTCACTTTAATTAATTAATTTTTTTTCAACTTTTAATTTTATATATAATATGTAATAATATGTATTTATAAATTGAATTGTATTATATACTTAATTTGAAATCTGTTGAATGTAAATTCGTAGATTGGTTACTTAAATAAACAAACAAACAAATAATGGGTCCGATTTGTCAAATTGAAAATTTTGACATTTCTCGACGTTTCAAGGTCCCTAGAGTCGAAATAAAAGATTTTTAGAAAGATGTCTGTGCGTGCGTGTGTACGTACGTCTGTACGTTCGCGACGTTTTTTTCGTCGTCAATAGCTCAAGAACCAATGGAGATATCGACTTCAAATAAATTTTGTTATACAGATAATAAGGCAGAAAGATGCAGAAAGGGCTCTCAAGAAAATTGCGTGGGTGGTTTTATTACCACAGCAGTTTAAAAAAAAGGTGAACATTTTGGTTAAACCTAAATATCTCATAAGCCAATGACGCTAGAGACTTGAATTAAATTTTATATTATATATTGTAACGTAATACAAAACAAGTTTATTTTTTGAAAAAAATCAAATTAACGGTTTTTTTTATAAATCAAAAAAACTGAAAAAAAATTGTCACCTCGAAAATTTTACGACTTAAATATGATTTCATCTCCAAAACAATTTTGTGCAACGAAGAATAATGTTTTTGACATCTGATAAAATTTTGAGAAATAACAAATTGACAGTTTTTTTTTATAAAAAATAAAAACCTAAAAAAAAATTAATAAAAGTTGGTAAAAATTGATTTTCGACTCAAATATCATTTCAAAACTTTGAGATATTGGCTTGAAACTACTTTTATCTTTAAAAAATATTGTTGTCAATATTCAGTAAAATCTTTAAGAAAAATCGAAGTGGCAGTTTTTTTACAAAAAATTAAAAACCGAATAAAAAATTTAGCAAATGTTGGGTAAAATTGATTTTCGACTTAAATATCTTTTCAAAAATTTGAGATAATGGCTTCTATTCAATTGTAACTTATAAGAAATATTATTTTCAACATTAGGAAAAATTTTGAGATAAATCGAATTGACAGCTTTTGTACAAAAAATTAAAAACCTAAAAAAAATTAACAAAAGTTGGTAAAATTTTGTTTTCAATATTCGATAAAATTTTGAGAAAAATCGAATTGACAGTTTTTTTTTACAAAATTACAAATATTGGCTTCAAACTTATTATATTTCACAGAAAATATTGTTTTCAATATTCAGTAATTTTTTTATAAAAATCCAACAGTCCGTTTTTTCATAAAAAATAAAATCTACAAAAAATAGTAGACAAATTTAATAAAAATTGATACATATAGACAAACTTTTAAGTAAGACAAATCGACAGAAGGGATGGGAAGTTATCAGTGTGGGTCGCATCCCAGCCTCTTTTTTATTTATTTTTTACCTTCGCCAAATTTTCACTACAAAAGGTATTTTTCTTTTATGCTCAGAGCACAGGACTGAGCAGATCCTGAGCACATCAAGTACGCTCTGAGCGGAGTTTGATCAGAACTATCCGACTTATTTATGAAACACAATGGAGAATTGAACTGTCTATAGCTTGAGCATTTTCCATCTAACTCTTTCATACCATCTAACTCTTTCGTGTAACGCTCAGCTTTTTACTACATTAGCTCGGTCAATTTATTCATTTATTATTTTTATAGAGCGAGCGCTCTAAGAAGGGCAAAAAAAGAAACACAGATCTTTTTTGACAGTTCAGGGGCCCTACTATGTAACTCGATTCTACTTTTGATTCTATTCGAAACTCATTTCCGATTCTACTTTCGAGTGGTACTATCTATGAAAATAGAATCGGATGCCGGTAATACCAAGTATTTCCCACAAAATATCCGATTTTCGGACGAGTCTCGTTATGTGTGACATTAGACATCTGTGAATAAAAGTCAATTAATCTTCGTGAAAAAAATCAATCAAAACAATAATAAAAACAAATACAAATGGTCAGTGTCGCAATTTGGTTAGATTATGAAGAAAATCCGGAACGAATTGAACAAATACATAGAAAGAAGGCGAATCAGAGACAATTCCAACATAATGGAGCTTAGCGAGAAAAGGTTTAACCATATTGAGCATCTATTTGAACGCATTTTTAATCCAATCTCCATTATTTCAGCTTTGTTTAAAATTACCGCCTTTCAAAAGATGCATTCATGTTTTTATTGAACCAAATTTCAACGCACCTTAGTATTCCCCAAAGGCAAACATCTGTTCCCAATATGATCAAGGAGGTTACCAGAATCAAATAGGTGGAGACAAGCGTGCGGGACTTGCCCAACAGAGCATGTCCAAGATTATAGCTGAGGTTTTAACTTCAAACGGAAGAGTCATGTGCCCGCTGATGATGAATTTTAAAATGAATGAGGAAGAGAAACGAAAGTCCAAACGCTATTTTTGGCAAAAATCACGAATTCCCGGTGTAATTGGGGTGGTAAAATAATAAAACATAAAAAGTTGAATGAAAAACTCGCAAATTCAAATTGCATATTAATAATTTATAACATTTTAACTACACTTTGGCAAAAAAAAACTTCGTTCGCAAACACATTTGATGTAGAGCAATTATTTTCGATTTTGCCTTGTTTTGAATTCTACTTTCGAGTTACGTAGTTCCTCGTTTATTCGAAAGTTCATAAGAATATAGTTGGCACTACTAGATCTATTCGATTCTCGTTTGTTCGAAAGTAGTCAAATAGATACATAGTACCAATTTTTCGAATTCGAGCAATTTCATTGTAGAATCGAGTTACATAGTAGGGCCCCAGTTCTCTGATTCGAGCTTAAAAAGAATAATGCTTAAAAATTACTATGTTTAGTTTTCAAAACTGTTTCATTGAAGATTTGTTTGTAATATAGTCAAAGCATTTTTTACAACTATTTGTATTGTATTTTTTTTTCACTAAAGTGAATTTTTTCTTTACTTAAGTGGGGTAAGTTTAAGTGAAAAAACTCTTTTAATCGAGAGGATGACTATGACATACTACCTACCGTTTGCTTCGAAAATCAAGTAATTATTATGAACTTTTGTAGTACCCATGGCGTGATGGTTAGTGCGTTGGACTGTCATGCCAGAGGTCTTTGGTTCGATCCCCACCTGTGCCATTTAAAGTTTTTTCACGGGTACTGCCTCTTGCGAGGAATTGACATATTCTCCAAGAGTAATTCTTGTAATTAAAAGGGCTTTCTCAAATTAGCCGTTCGTATTCGGCTTTAAACTGTAGGTCTCCTCCATCCCTGACAACATCACTCGCACACAGGAATGGTTGAGAGTTGTAAGTCACTAGGCCCTAGTTCTGAACGGATTGTTGCGCCACCTAATTTATTTTATTTATTATGAACTTTAAAAACTGTATGACATCTTGAGACGATCACTTTAACGTCCCTTTTACATCTACAAATTTTGGAAACATGTAATAATGGAATATTGAGACTATAACTCATAAGATTTAATTTAGTTTGTTTACGTTTTATATCATTGAAAGGATATATCTGCAACTAGTTATACGCACCGTGGGGTCGCTCACATACTTTATTTAAAAAAAAAATTTGGTTAGCATTAAACAGATTATATTTAGCCAACCTTAAAACAAAGACGTATGCTATCGACATTTTTTTAAAACCATTGAAGGGGAACAATTCGGATGTACAGTATTTTTGCAAAACTTTAAACATTGTCGTAGCGCACGTAATGGAAGCCCTTAAAAGTTAAAAAAAATCCCAGATTCCATTGGTCCTCTGCTCATATAAGTCTTAGCGTAACGTTATATACCCTATAGCTTTCCTTAATAAATGGGCTATCTAACACTGAAACAATTTTTCATATCGTACTAGTAGTTTCTGAGATGAGCGCGTTCAAACAAACAAACAAACAAACTCTTCAGCTGTATAATATTAGTATAAATTCAAGTATATTTGTTGGGGCTAGTAGGTCTGAAGATATAGGGTTAGACTTTGTTATCTCCAATAAGAATATTTTTAAACTAATATTTTATATGTAAGCAGTTTTCTAGTAGAAATTTAAAGCTTTCGAGCAGGTCTGTGGCCATCACGGTGGTGGATTAATCTAATTTTATATATTTAGCTATTTCGTATATTCCGAATACACCGACGCACGGGAGGACAACGCGATGCCTTAAAATTAAAGCAATTTTTCTTTATTATAACGAGCAACATTCCTCTGCTTTCCTTCTAAGATAAATTATGTAATTTTATCTATGGTCCCAAAAAGACAAATGTCTTCTTTTTTATAATTAAATTCCATCCAAGGCTGTTGCCTTGAAGGCTCTCCTTTAAAAATAAGAAAACAAAAAGGTGGATATAATTTTGTATTTTGTTTTTAATTTCAACTTATCTGTCTAATTGTTTGTGAAAAAAAAAATAAGAATGCCTATGAGTGAATTAATTAAATTGAATAATTTTAAAATCATCCTCCCATAAAACATGACAATTTTCTGGGAAGTCTCAAATTAAATAACGACGATGACGACGCGAAAAAAAAGACGACGCCTATTCCTTTATAAATACATACCTAACCTACCTATGAAAATAATGACTTAATATTTAATTTATTGTGATTTTGGCTTTTTTCCCCTTTCCCTTCCCTTTTAATCAAAGGCAGAGTGGGAGTAGGTATATGCTACTCTGACTTTGGATGTCTTATTTCAATTACCAGAAACAAAAAGAAAGATGAGTAATTATAATCAAAACTCACATTGTGCTTCCTGAATGTACCTATACACAGTTTTCCTAACTCCGTATAAGATCTTCCTCATCAATTCCACTAAAAACAAAAAAGGAAGAGAAGAAGCGCTGAAGTCATCGTCGTCCTTGCGTCAAAAGTCAAAAAGAAGTCCCTAAACACAAGACGACAATTTGTATAATTAATTTCACCGGAAAATTTCAATAATATATGCATAGCTGTTGGCGAATTAAACAACGTTTATAATTTCATACATATATAAATTTATACATGAAGACATATCTGATATACATATATAATGTAGGTACCGACAGCAACATTTTATAGACCGCGAAAAAACTTCTCTTCAATTTATTTTTCGTTTGACAAATTATACCATTGGGGGCTCCTCGTCGTATAATACAGAACCAGCCCTATAGCTCTATAGCTCTAACCCCTCTCCGTACGCGTCCACACTATGTTACCCTTCAAAATCCTTGAAGAAGAATTAAAATTCGCTTTGCAAAGCAGATGTCACAGCAACGATAATCAAATGCTAATATCCTCGTTCGCCCAGCGGAGCACCCTCCCGCCGCGTTCACCAAGTGTGAAAGAACCAACTACACTAAAATATTATGTATATAGAGCAAAAAACCATCATCCAGTGGAAGAGGATCCAGGAGCAGGAGCCGAGCGTTGCTAACACGCTGCCGCTGCCACAGCTCCTCATAAATTCACAAAATTCAAATTTAGCATAATAAATCATTTTCCGCTAGCGATGGAGCGACAGCGGCGAGGAGGCGCGAGGAGGCGTACTGAATTTATTTCGAATTTCTGTTTCCAGAGCAAATACAATTTAAATTTCATTAACATTTAAATGTAGGTACGACAAAGATTAAACAACACCAACACCAGAAAAAAGCAAAGAAATGAAAAAAGGACCACAAAACCGGAGGGCGTGGTCGGTAATGTAGTTTTGTTGGTTTTACCATCACAGAGCCCAGTGATGCCAGATCCTCGCAATATGACATGAAGCTAGAAATGACGATGGCCGAAGCCCAACAGCATCATTGAGGTGCCCATGCCCACGCTGGGGAGGAATAATTACCGCAAAATTATCATCGCGGTGTCACGATGAATAGAAAGTCATCATCTCAAGGATGCACCACTACTACACCGACATTGATGGCAGCATGGCATCTGGGGCATCTGCATTTTCATGTACTCGCCGCGACGATGTAGATATCCTCATTCACGTGCCCCACAGCAAACATGGATCTAGCTAAATGACGCATAATTTCAGAGTTCATGGCAATTTTCTATAATAAAGATGCTAGCTCCCTCTACCCGCAACAATATAACTGCTGGCACACCTGTCAATTAGACATCGATTCAGCAAAAGGCAAAGTATCAGAGATGAGACATCACAGAGAGGTTATATGTAGGTATATAATGTGCCTGTGCCTGGTACCTATGCATACAATAGTCAGAAGTTGGACACATTGTGTGGTCTTTTCAGCTTCAGCTAGAGGACAGAATACATCAGAACAGGAAGCCCCCAACTATTATGTAGAGATACTGGAACTGAACCCGAAAATTTTCATATCGTAGAAAAAGAAGAAACCCCTATATAATCAAATGGACCAAATGTGCATGTTCTTTGCGCCACAAATAGATGTTGCTTTGCTGTTGTTTTATAGTGTGGATGATACATATGAATAGGATAGGATACTACTTGAACGTGGCCTTAAACCGTAAAACAAGAGATTTCCAGAACTGATGTTGTTATGGTTACTGGGTTGTCGTCATCTTCGTTGTCGGTCTTTGGTCTTCGGTCGTCGGTCTGTTGTTGGAGTTTGAGAAAGAAGAGAAGATAGTAAATAATATATTCATGAGGCATCGGGGGCCCTGTTTTTGCATATGCATCCATCGACTACGACTACGATGATTCCGACTTCGACTATACGACGACACAATGTCCACAGAACTAAACCAAATGTGGACCATCTTGATGTTGGGGCATTTCCGCCACAATGTTCTACTAAACCGTTTTGTCCTCCTTCGATGAATTGTGGTTCCTGATATAATCATGAAGGAGCAAATCTTTAGCTCTTATGCATAGTCCTATATATAAAGTCTTTTAAGCAGTTAGCAGTTATAAAGCCTTTTTGTTTTTTTAGAGGAAAATAATAATAACGTCTTTGAGTCTTTGAAAGATTGTGTCGATAATTCTATTGGATTATTGAATTATTAAATTATTCGAATAATATGAGGGCATCATATGCTACAAAAAACGAGTAACCATGTCAGGCTAGATGGTATAGATGGTGGATCTTGTTGTTGTTGTTGTTGTTTTTGGACACAGGTGAATGGTTGGTAGAGGTAATTATTTCACTGTATTTCAATCCTGTGGGTATATAGCTTTTTTTATTACCATTTTTTGATTGAATCTCTTATAAAAAGAAGCTAACAAGTGATCCAATGAATTTTATTGGAATGAAGTTTGCAGCTGGAAGTCATATGGAGTTGGTATTAATTTGGTCTAATTTAAGTAATACAGATACCCTCCAGATAGTTCAGCGGTAACGCTTAACTATCTGAGGGTTTGTTTGTTTGGTTCACTGTTTCTTCCATATTCAAGATTTTTTATTGAAAGCAGAAAATTAAAGATTGCCTGCGAAAAGCTTATAGTCTAAGATACGTTGAAGGAATATCTACAGTCAGCTGATATTTGACCAATATTTTATCGAAGGTGTTAATTGGAATAATAATTTGCGTTTGAGTTGCCTAGTTTACACCTAGCCCTAAGGTGATAAATATTGCAAAATAAGAGTGCATTTTTAAGTTCAATTATAACCTCAAATATTGTTTACAAAAATCGGGTATAGGTATTATAAAAGACCATGACATAGGGATAAAAAAAACAAAGGGTTTTCTACTTAATTCTTACTTATGTGTGTCTGTAGAGTAAATATACCCTTATCTGTTATTTAACAGATTTTGGTGTCAAACGAAAGGTAATTTAATTCTTTTTTAAACAATATAGGTCATAGCCTAAAATTGCCTTCATTTGATGGTTTAAGTGATTGGGAAGTGTAGAAAATTGATTTCATGTGTTACATAGTCAGTTTTTGGTTTAAACGAAAGGTTATTATTATCTACACTGGTTTACCTTTTTTTCTACCCCACTAAACAAAACAATACTTTATTAAATTATTAAGATGTCCTTAATTCGAATCTTGCTTTTAAATTCTTCTATCACATCAAGTTGTTAAAATATGAATCTTCAAAAATACAAAAAAAAACAAAAACGGATTTTTTAAGGCTAAGCCAAAGCTCAAAATTTCTCTTAACAATAAATTGTATGATGATTTTGCAAAAGACAAATCTTTTTCTAATAGATACAATTTTTAACTTCCCATAGGAAGTTATTGTAATGTGTCCGATTTGTCAAATTTAAAATTTTGACATTTCTCGACGTTTCAAGGTCCCTAGAGTAGCAATTAAAGATTTTTAGAAAGATGTATGTGCGTGCGTGTGTACGTACGTTCGTACGTCCGTACGTTCGCGACGTTTTTTTCGGCGTCCATAGCTCAAGAACTAGAAGAGATATCGACTTCAAATAAACTTTGTTATACAGATAATAATGCAGAAAGATGCAGAAAGGACTCTCAAGAAAAGTGAGTGGTTATTTTACCATACCAGTTTAAAAAAAGGTGCAAATTTTGGTTAACCCAAAATATCCCACGAACCAATAACTCTAGAAACTTGAATTAAAAAAATTAAAAAAACTGAAAAAAAATTGTCACCTGAAAAATTTTACGAATATAAAATGGTTTTATCTCCAAAACAGTTTTGTGCAACGAACAATAACGTTTTTGACATCTGGTAAAATGTTGAGAAAAATCGACATGACAGTTTTTTTTTATAAAAAATAAAAACCTAAAAAACATTACTCAAAGTTGGTAAAAATTGAATTTCGACTCAAATAACTTTTCAAAAATTTGAGATTATGGCTTTTTACTTATTTAATCTTACAATAAATATTGTTTCAACATTCAGTAAAATTTTGAGAAAAATCGAATTGACAGTTTTTTTACAAGAAATAAAAACCTACAAAAAAAATTTATAAAAGTTATTAAAAATTGATTTTCCACTCAAATAACTTTTTAATACTATGAGACACTGGCTTTAAACTAATTTTATTTTTTGAAAAGTATTGTTGTCAACATTCAGTAACATTTTGAGAAAAATCGATTTGACAGTTTTTTTACAAAAAATTAAAAACCTACAAAAAATTAACAAAAGTTGGTAAAAATTGATTTCCGACTTAAATATCTTTCCAAAACTTTGAGATATTGGCTTTGAACTAATTTTATCTTATGAAAAATATTTTTTTCAACATTCAGTAAAATATTGTGAAAAATCGAATTGATAGTTTTTTTTACAAAAAATAAAAACCTAAACAAATTAATAAATTTTTGACTCTAATATCTTTTCAAAAATTTAAGATATAAGCTTCAAATTAATTTTATGTTATAAAAAATACTGTTTTCAACATTCAGTAATTTTTTGATAAAAATCTAACCGTCCGTTTTTTCATAAAAAATTGAAGTCTACAAAAAATAGTACCCAAATTGGTAAAAATTTATATTCGGTTCTCGATATCTCGTGAATAATAGAAAACATTGCCTTCAAATTAATTTCATTCATCCAATTTGTATTTGTTTATATTAGAAAAATAAAAACTTTTAAGAAATGCTACTAAAATTGGAAAATATGGTTTTCGACTAAAAACCTCGTTAACAAAAATAGATTTTGAAATCAAACTATTTCATCATATGCAAAAAATGTTGTTGGTGATTTTTAAATTTTTTATAATAATTTAACTGATAACATTTTTAACATACATAACACGAAAACCTACAAACCTTTTAAGCAAGACAAATCGACAGACGGGATGGGAAGTTATCAGTGTGGGTCGCATCCCAGCCTCTTTTCTTTCTATAAGCATAAGGTAGCCTAGTAAAAAGTTTGTCCAACTCGTGCCTTCCCCTACCAACTCTTTAACTATAGTAATAATATTTGATGATGAAAAATCTCTAATTAACTTCCCATAGGAAGTTATGGTAATCGGTGCGATTTGTCGAATTGAAAAGTTTTACATTTCTCGACTTTTCAATGTCAATCGAACCTAATTAAAATATGCAAAAATAACTTTAAAAGAAATTGAGAAATTGATAACATAATTTTTTTTTTTTTTTTTTTTTTTTTTTTATCCGATGGAAATTTTCAAAAGACACTCGGTAAGAATCGGTACCGAGTAGTGTGGGACTCTTACCGCACTAAAACCACCGGTGAATCAGGACCAATCTATGAAAGATCGACAAATGATTTTTATTTCTTAATTTTTAAATCGCATTGGGGGAAGTTTAAAGTTATAACACTTTCCCGTAGCTTTTAGACCATCAGCTCATGAGGCTTGGTTCTTCTTAATCTCCGAACATTGTCTCGTACATTTAATACGGTCTCCATTTCGGAGTTAAATAACATAATGAAATTAAATTTTGTGTTATACAATTTGACATGATACCAAATTACTATTATTTTCAAAAATAAAAATGAAGGTATTGACTTCCAAAAATTATTTCATTCATATATTGCGTCAAAATATTGCGTTGTTAATGTTCTTAGAAAAATCATATAAATATTTTTTTTTTAAACAAACATTAAAATCAAACTTTTTGTTCATTTTTAGAAAAATAAAATTGAGAACTTATTTTTAAAAAACATGAAAACCTATAAAAACAACAAAAAACTGATAAGAAATAATTTTCGACTCCAATATTTTGATCTTACACAAAATGTTGTTATTAATATTTTGTTAAACTTTGAGAAAAATCGACAAAAGAGCACAAATGAGAAGTTATCGGTGTGGGATCCATCCAAGCCTCTTTTTTCGGAATTAAAAAAAAAACTATTTAAAATTGTTTTTCACAATTCAATATTTTAAAAATGGCGTTTATATTTTTGAAGGTAAACTTGTTTTGCAGGTTCATTTTAAATTCTCAGCAACTTTAAGTTATACCTATAGTCTATTCAATAAATCCATTTCAGTGCTCTGTGAACTCCAGGAACAGATTTTGCTTTTTCAAGGCAAATTTCCATAATTTGAAAGTATTGTTATGGCCTTACAAAAATCACGATGGATTTCCAAACCTTACTAAACAGAAATGTCAATACAGTTTAACATTATCAACTGTCAAACCATAAACAACATTCATGCAGCTAAAAAATACCAAAATAAAATCTTGTAGTGAAATATTACCACTCTCATCATCCCTATTTTTACTTTCACAAACATCAATTAAAAAGTAAATTCAATAGCGCGTACAAAATTATTTCGTCAATTAAATGATGATGCAAATTTTTTATTTTTTAAGAGCTAAAAGATTGAATTAGAACATAAGAATAACATCCATTAATCTTTATTTTCTAAGAAGCGAAACAATTTAACATTTAACTAAACTTTTGTGTATGGATACTTTACCCAAATGCCTCATAGACATCCCTGACTATTTCATCAGAGATGTGAGTTTATTTAGGAGTAATTCTTTAAAAAATAAAACATTCTCATTGGCACCTTTCAATTTTTCGCCCTCATCCGTCGAAGAATAAAACAACATTCTTTTCAAAATTTTAAACCTTTATTGCTCTAAATTGTTTTCAAATCGCTTGTAAATCTTTTATAATACTCAGATTGTTTCTGTCAAATTTTAATCAGTTTTCAACAACATCGAAAAAAATAACACAACAAAAAGGCTCAAATCCCATTTACCATTTCAATGAAAGAAACAAAGCAATCTAAATAAAAGCGTTTCTCTGGAAGGCATCTTACATCAAAAGTAGGTACGAGTTTGTATACCATGTCCCAAATTGCTCTTTTAAATCAGAGACTTTTCAACGAATGATAACGACATCATCCTTTTTTCAAAAAAGAAAAAATAAACAGCTTCACATCAAATTTGACAAACACAACAAAACAAAGTATAAAGCAAAGCAAAAGAATTCAATTTTGATTTTAGGAAGGCCCAAGGGTCCTGAAAAATATACATATACAATTTCACATATTCACAAATTTGTGTCTTGTGAATTTATAGGCATAAAAGACAATCGTATTTGTTCAAAATTGAGATCCTTTACCTAACCTCTATAAAAACTCATCTTCAATTTTCCATCAAAAGTCAAAAAATAAAAGATAAAAAAACATATAAGACCATAAAAGAAAAATTCCCAAATAACTTCCTCCGCATTGATGTGAACACATTTTAAAAACAATTTACACCTCAAAAACAATGAGACCCAATAGCATTTCGCATTCGCAATTTCTATATATTCGAGCGATATAACATTTATACGGCATCAGGACGAATCTCATAAATAACTTCGATTGCGCACTATAAAACGCAATTACACTTGAGAGAAAAATAAAGGATTCATGGAGCCGACGCCGACGACGCCTCGCCGCCCGCCTTAACATTCAAACCTACATCCATATGAAAGCAGGAGCAGCAGAGTTCAAGAAAAAATAGAGGTACAATTCTTTTTCATTTTTTCGCTTCTTTCTGAAGACATGGAAAAAGGGCAGGAGTCGGAGCTGGAGCTAGAGCTGGAGTCAGAGTCTTCACCATCCTCATCAAAAAATCCACCCTCATGCTCATATCACCCTTTTTACAACCAAAAATGAATTTATTTTTATTGCTCCCAGGATCGTACTTTCATTTACGCGCGCGTGAAAAGTATCATCCTCTCCAAAAAAAAAAAAAGAAGAACATTCCAAGTACAAGCGATAAGCTACTCGCTGTAACCTTCCACCGAAGGACGACCGACCGGCAGAAACAATTTTTTCCACTTTTTTTTCAGAGTCTCGAAATAAACATGGAATTTAATGTGAGTCCTTTTGTCTTTCGGCAGCAGGATATGGGAAAAGCCAAAAGGAGAGATGAGATGCCGACGAGTCTTCTTCGTACTCAAAAACAAAAAATATACAATTCAAATTCAAATATCTTTATTTCAACGAATGCGAAAGCAAATGTCCCTCCAGAGACGCCATCAGGGAAGTAACTTGTATAACCGTTAGTATCATGAGCTTTTTTTCTGCTGGAACGGGAACGGAACTGCAGGAAAGTGCGAGGAACAGGAACTTCTTATAATATACTCACATTTTTAGTGATATCCTTTGAGTTGTCTTTGCGTATAGTAGGTTAGGTACCTTAACCTACTTATTTGCCTTTAATTCTATGTACATACGTACTTATAAACTCGCACTACATAATAAGGAAAACATTTCCGAATATTTTTTCCATAAATTCTTAAATAATTTTCGCTTTTATCTTAACTGCAGAGATATCGCATAGCTATGATGGTGAAAATGCTGCCTACACAAGTGACAGTTGGTGATAAAAGTTAGGGAACCGATTTTCAGTGTGATCGTCCGAAATGGAAATTTTTTCACCTAGGTGCCGTTTTTTCACGGTCGTAAAGCTTATTTCACTAGAATCAGAATTTTCAGGAATTTAGGGTTCTTCATGTACTTTTTTAATAGACTTTCTCTTTTTGAAAATTCCTGCATTTGGTAGCGATGAATCTCTTTTCCAATGGGTTAGAATATTCCTTTTGAACAGTTCAGTTAAAAGTTGTATTAAAAGGGTTCAAATCTGAAATTTACACAATAAACGCTGGTGTGCCTCAGGGCTTCGATTTGTGTCCGATACTTTTCTTTATTTTTACGAATTTATCTGTTGCCTTCATAATTTCATAATTTTCATAATTTCATAATTTTTCTTTAGATTCAGATATCCTTGTCTTTCAGCTTATTATAAACTCATTAAATTATGACTGACAGAAATCATAAACTGTGTAGAATTGTATTCTTTGAAAATAACATATAATGTTACTTTGCATGTAAAATACTTGCATCAAGGAAACTAAACTAAATCAGTTCTAAAATTTTTCATGGAGTGTTTGTACATATTCGAAATCGTCAAAAACTCCTGCTAAATGTTAAGGTTTTCTCCAACGATACTTCATAGAAGTTTTTACTACTTCTGTTCTGGCTATAATCTAAAAAGTCTCGATTCATCGACACTTGAGTACGATATATAGACCTAATTCAAAAACGAGAGGTCTAAGCTGTGTCTGTGTCTTAATGAAAATTTGCAACTCTCGAAATCCGCCGCAATGTTTCTTGTGTGACATTATTTTGTCCTTTTGTCATAAATACATCAGCTCAAGGGAAATAGCCTCTTGGATTCCTCCCCTTCTAGGAAAGCTTATCATTTTACCTTGAGCTCAATTTCGAAGGTTAAGAATATAGATTTTCTGTTTAACCACACTTCACGAATGTAGAATACTTTATCAGGCACAATATTTCCAACTCATTGCAATATTTAGAAATTCAAAAGGGTATTCATAATGTTTTAAATACACGAACAATTCAAAAAATCACTTCTGAGCACTTAAATCTCTTTCCTCTCAAACTTTTGGTGCCAAAACAAATTTTTAGGTATGCGATTTGACCATAAAAATTAACACTTTAACGTCAAAAATGTTGCGACTTTCTTAACCCGACAAAATTCTTTTAACTAAAAACTAGAAAAAAGTTATTTCGGGAAAGTTTTGTATTTGGCAATTCATGACTGCGATATTTTATTGTGAGCATATACTATTTATAGTTAGATAGGGTTTAAAGCCTCGTATATTCCTGCAAAGTAAAGTTTAAAAGCCTTATGGCTCCATAGGAAAACACTTTTGGTCCTATATTTTACTTTTATTCGAAATTAAATTGAAATTCATTGAAAATGAAAATTGGAGTTCTCAAATTCGCTTTCATGGATATCGATTTCTTTCTTTTCGAGTTTAGTATTAAGTAAAATTTCGTGTTCTACATTTCGATTTTTGATATTTTCAAGTGATTTGGATTCGAAAAGAGGAAATTGTTTTAAAATAGAAGTAATTTCAATTACATAAAATGAAGCTTAACTAATTTTTGAAAGAGACTTTGTTCGTGGAAAAATGAAGCTTCTATTTTATATTTGAGAAAACGGATAAGGCGAATCCTCCAAGATTAATTGTTGTTATTTAAAGTGCTTTATGAACTGCTAATTTGACGTTCAAGTTCGGTATGAAAACAGTCCAATCCCTCCCTGACATTACTCGCACAATGAATGGTTGGGAGTTGTAGGTCACTATAGGCCCTGGTTTTTTATGAGCTAATTAAATACTCCTGCATCTAACAATGCACATCGGTTTACTTATGAGCCCATTTTCAAACGCACTGCTAAGTATGGATATTCATTTAGCTACACTTCACGAATGTGGAATGCAGAGCACTAAAATATCTTCCCATACAAGTTTGTGTTTTGTTTTCAACATACATTTTCAAATCTATGATTCTACCTTAAAAACTAGCACCAACACGAATTAGAACGTTTTTATAAGCTAGAAATCACCCCCCAAGTTGGAGCAGAAGTACGAAGCCGCTCTTCAAAAATTATGCAACCAAAAATTGGAACTAAGATTGATTTTGTCCAAACATTCAAGACGTTACATCAATTTAGGAATATTTTCGGTTGGGCTTTAATTTAATTTTAAAAACACTGGAAGCTGTAATTCTAAAAAACTTTTACCAAATGTTTGCAACCATATTTTGTAGAAGATGACATTGGCTTAAAGTCAATTACTTTCTTTGCTTTCAAGATATTTGTGTCGAAATTCAATTTTCACCAATTTTTAAAAGTGTTTTCAGGTTCTTATTTCTTGTTAAAAAAAAACCCGTCCATACGATTTTCCTAAAAAATTTAAAAGATCTCAAAAACGTTGTATACAACGTTGTGCAAAAATATTTTAGAGGTGCTATTATTTTTTTATCGTAAAAAATCAATTTGACAAATAGGATCCATTACAATTATTTCCTTTAGTATTTTTATTTCTAGGTCTTTGCGTCGACCACCATTTTGAATTTTACTCTGTTTAGTTTTCTTTTAAATAGCTTTGTTATTTTTAGCTAACAAAAAATTCACTTTACAAAAGTTGTTCAAAATTTAACTATCTACAACTTTGACCATAACAATATTTTCTCTGGGACTGATACTTTTCGACTTATTTCAAGAAATAACAATTCTTTTCCGGAAAAAACATTTTTATATAAAAAAAAATAAGATGATATACTTTTCGTCGTCACTGTTTCCTCGATTCTTATTATTTTCCTTTATGTATTTAAGAATAAAGATGAACTCTGTATCTGTATCTGGTGCTCACCGTTGTCGTCGTCGTCGTTGAGGATATGCAAATATAAAGTATTTAATTACATCAAATAAGAAGTTCAAGATCCCATCGCATTTAATTTACTCTTCTTATTGCGGCATGATACTACACCCTTATATTTGCTAAACCAGCAGCTCTTAGCCGGGTCCATAAGCAGTGGAGGCGGCGACAACGAAGCCAGTGCGTTAATGGCATAACTGCGTTGCTCCATATACCTCTTATATACGCTTCGGTAGGAAAATTAGCGACAATTTGAGCAATCTTGAGTGTGCACGGCACAGAGTATAAGTATCTCAAGATATGTGTAGGGTTGGAGATATTACCGATGTAAGGACGAGAAAGTAAATGAAATTGAGACCAGGTTTGCCTTACTTACGAACGACGCTAGCGCTGATGTAAAACAATGCGTTTCTCTATACAAACATAAAATCAACCCGCTATGGAATCATAACATAAACGATAAACTTCAGTTTAGTTCAGGGAGAGGAAGAGCGCTGCGTTGTTGGGTTATTACAAGAACGCACCCTCCGCACTTTCGGTTTGTGAAGGACTCTTCAGTTTGCGTATTGCAAACAGTCAGTTGAGCTGGTAGTGGCTGCGGTTCTACTATATGCGTGCGACAATGGCCCTTAAGTGCCTCCTTTTGCAAAAGCCACGATATAGCTTGGGTCGGGTGTCCTTATGTCACGCACTCGTTCCCCTTTTTGATTAGGACTATCATATCTCTTTTGCCAGAGTGTCATTAGCCAGCAGCAACAAATTAAATCTCTCTTCTTCGCAACTTCACCGAGTCTACGGTGGAGGACGGGTGCTTGAGTCCCTGTTTATTTATATATTCAAGAAATGGTTGGAGTAGAAAATAAGACCTTATCGCGGTCCTTACAGTAGCGGCAGTGTCTATCTAGAAGTCATAAAGTCGAGGTAAGAGTTTGGGGAATGAATTTCCAATCAAACAGATAGCAATTAGATAAATTACGGCTGCTTGACTGGAGGTCCTTTTTATTTGGCTGTATCGATCTAGTTATAGACTTGGAATTGGGTTATTTGCCCGACCTGAAGGTTAACGCAAAATGTCGGCTTTTCTTTCCCAATGACATACCGAATCCGAATCCGCTGCCGTTGCCATCTCCGTTTCGTTGCCGTCGTTGCTGTATCACCTCCCTCTATATTCAATTAAAACAGCTTCGAGCAATGTCCTTTCAGGAATTTTCTTACTCGTGTTGTTTCTTTTTTTATGTTTCAGCAAATTCGTGACTTCTATTCGCGTGGAATCCAATTTCGTGCAATTGTCGTTGTTATATTTTTCTTTCTAATTTTATTTCTGTTTTTAAGTTAAAAAAAAAAAACGAAGGTAGGTACTTAAATGTTCAAGGATATCTATGTCCTAGATGTCCTTATAGCTTGTTGGCACGATGACAATAACATTATTTAATAGGCATAGCTTTATTGAGAGGGGACCTAAAATAGCTGCTAAGTGAGTTTTTTCATGGTTGATTGGAAGAAGTGAGTGATGATGGTGGTAGGCGGTGGCGGTGGTTATTTTCTGGATATCGAATCGGTATAGGCACCACACCGCCGGTATGCTTTTGTGAATCACTCTTGCTAGCATTTTCCTTTTTACATTGATTTGTGTAAATAAGAGGAACTTTTTGTAGATATATTAATGTTGTTTACCTATGCTCTACTTACTTTATACTGTTACTTTTGTAGTTTAAGAAATAGAATAGAGAGCGTAAAATTATTTTGATTAGAGTCAAATAAAACGCAAAACAACAAACAAATAAACAAAAGTTTTATCTAAGGTGGAATTGTTTTCAGAAACCTTATTCATTCACTTGAAAATAAACATTTTGTTTCAATGTGTAGTTTTTGTAATTTTAAATTTTAAAACACTCTTTGAGGGAATATTGGGGAAAATATTTGATTTTGAAAGCTTTTTCAAGAGAATTTTTTAAATTCGAAACAAGACTTTTAAAAACTTTAAATATTTTCAAATACAATGCAAGCGCTAGATAATAATAAACAGGATACTATACCGATGCACATTGGTCTTTACAGTTTTTAATATCAAAATGGGAAAGAAAAACAGAGTTGGCTAAAAGCATTCCACATTCTTGATGTGCGGCTGAAAAAAGAATCTCTATTCTTATAAGTACGTCCGAAATTGAGCTCAGGGGTAAATTTATGGGTTTAAGTATTAAAAGGTTGAATGCAAATGGATATTGAATAGAACATTGCTTATGAAAATAAACATCAAACAAAGAAAGATATGAAACTTTGTGACATTAAAGTATGTGAACAATTTCTTACATCGACTATCGAAGAAAACCTCAACACTAGGAGCTTTTTTGACCATGTTGCCTACAAATTGTAATAAATAAGAAAAAGAAACTTTGATTTTCCTATTTTTAATTTTCTCAGAAATCATTATCAACAATAATAACCCTCTTACTTACGGATTCAGACTTTTAAGGAGAAGTCAAATATCTCCGTTCAGAAAATATTGAAAAAAAAGATGACGCTATTATTTTTCATGATAAAAATTTAGAAAATTTGATTTTCCAAGAATGCTATATTGTGGCGTATACGCACTTTTAATTTTTCATTTTCATTCAGTGGGAGTTATCGGGGCAACTTTCCGAATCGAAAATGTTTACATTTGTATTAATGGAATTTTGAAAAAAAAAAATTACTTTTAGTCGGTTTTTCAATTAAATTGTCCACAAATGAATTTTGTTTTAAGTATTTTTGGCATTTTAATATAAATAAATGTAGGTACAACTAATTTTTAGTTAAAAATTTGATGTGCATTGCCATTTCCTTAAAAAAAAAATAATTTAAACTTTGAAATTTAAATCGAACCCAATTTCGAACTTGAATCTTTAAGGGTGCTAACAAAAATTTCTATGGCTTAGTGTTGGTTGAAAAAATAAATTAGGTGGCGCCACAGTCCGTTGAGAACTAGGGCCTAGTGACTTACAACTCTTAACCATTCCTGAGTGCGAGTACTGCTGTCAGGGATGGAGGGGACCGTCAGTTTTTTGGAAGATTTGTCAATACCTAGCAAGATTTAGATGGCACAGGCAGGGATTGAACCCAAGACCTCTGGCATGACAGTCCAACGCACTAACCATCATGACATAATTTCAAGTCGAAAGTTATGCAAATTTAAACCCGTACAGAGAAAGGTTTAAACCAAATTATATATTTTGTATTTTAAAATATTTTCTTGAATAACAGAATCCTTTTTAAAAAATACTTATCTTCATTTGACAAAAAAAGAAATAATATTTTGTTATTTGGACACAAATTTAAACGTTCTTGAAAAATTCATCAAGAAATATTTGGTCTACAGATTAAAAGTCAACAAAAGTTTAAAAAACCAATAAAACGTTCGTCATACAAATATTTATAGTCAATTAATATTGAAATTCCAGTTCTTCACTGCGGTTAGACAAATTTGTTGTTTTAAAACTTAAGGGGGTATTCAAGTGTAGAATTTTGAAAAAATCAAAATTTTTTTTTTCATATTTCCAAAGTTTAGACATTCAAGAATATGCGTTTAAAAGGATTTTTTAATATTCCTATTATTTTACAAGTTAATTGAAGGTCATAGAAACTGGTTTTAAAGGTCATAGAAACTGTTTTGTCCTTTTAGTTCCATTTTAAGTTACTTTTGTGTCAACCTTTATACTGAGTGGAAGTGCTAGCTCTGACAACGTGTCAGCAGGAATCGCTGATTAAAAATATGCACATACGTATTCTGTATCATTCTATAATAGTGGAGTGCCTGGAGCATTCAAAACTATAAAACCTCGGATTAGAGTTACAGTGAATGAATTAATATGATCGATGTGGGATATTGTTTTTTAAACTATAAATTGCAATGTTCACCCAAAATTTTTGTGTGCACTTCATTTTTTAATTGTTTAAACAAATTCTTATAAAATATTAATGTTTGACCATATGTTTTCACTTTAAACAGTAATTTTTTTTAATTTATATCTATGTTAAATCTTACCTGAATAGACATATAGGAACAATTTTCAAAGATACTTGTGTATAAAAATAGCAGTAGGGATCTCAAACAGGTAGAAAAACGTGGAGGGGAGAGCGGAGCGACAGCTACTATGTACAATGGAATTTCTCGGCTAGTTTAATTGCAAGTAACATGTGTTCTGTGAGTATTGTGCTTATATATTGGTTTTAAACTACTTTTATATTTTAAAAAATATTGTTGTCAACATTCAGTAAAATTTTGAGAAAAATCGAATTGACAGTTTTTTTTACAAAAAATAAAAACTTAAAAGAAAATTTAACAAAAGTTGGTAAAAATTGATTTTCGACTCAAATATTTTTTCAAAAAAATTGGATTATGGCTTCCAACTAATTTTAACTTATAACAAATATTGTTTTCAACATTCGGAAAAATTTTGAGAAAAATCGAATTGACAGTTTTCTTATAAAAAATAAAAACCTAAACAAAAAAATTAATAAAAGTTCGTAAAAATTGATTTTCAACCCAAATATCTTTTCAAAACTTTGAGATAATGGCTTTAAACTACTTTTATCTCTTAAAAAATATTGTTGTCAACAAGCAGTAAAATTTTGACAAAAATATAATTGACAGTTTTCTTACAAAAAATAAAAACCTAAACAAAAAAATTAATAAAAGTTGGTAAAAATTGATTTTCGACTCAAATATCTTTCCAAAACTGTGAGATATTGGCTTTAAACTACTTTTATCTTTTAAAAGTTATTGTTGTCAACATTCAGTAAAATTTTGCCAAAAATATAATTGACAGTTTTGACAGTAATTTGAGAGATATCAAGAACGGAACATCAATTTTTACCAAATTTGCGTACTATTTTTTGTAGATCTTATTTTTTTATGAAAAAACGGACTGTTGGATTGTTATAAAAAACTACTGAATATCGAAAACAATATTTTCTGTGAAATAAAAAGAGTTTGAAGAGTTTGTCAAAGCTATTTGACAGGTTTTTTACAAAAAATAAAAACCTTACAAAAAAACAATACTACAAATTTACTTACTACTCAAATAGCTTTTCAAAAATTTAAAATATTGTCTTCAAACTCTTTTTATTTTACAGAAAATATTGTTTTCGATATTCAGTAGTTTTTTATAAAAATCCAACAGTCCGTTTTTTCATAAAAAAATAAGATCTACAAAAAATAGTACGCAAATTTGGTAAAAATTGATGTTCCGTTCTTGATATCTCTCAAATTACTGTCAAAACTGTCAATTATATTTTTGGCAAAATTTTACTGAATGTTGACAACAATAACTTTTAAAAGATAAAAGTAGTTTAAAGCCAATATCTCACAGTTTTGGAAAGATATTTGAGTCGAAAATCAATTTTTACCAACTTTTATTAATTTTTTTGTTTAGGTTTTTATTTTTTGTAAGAAATTATATTTTTGTCAAAATTTTACTGCTTGTTGACAACAATATTTTTTAAGAGATAAAAGTAGTTTAAAGCCATTATCTCAAAGTTTTGAAAAGATATTTGGGTTGAAAATCAATTTTTACGAACTTTTATTAATTTTTTTGTTTAGGTTTTTATTTTTTATAAGAAAACTGTCAATTCGATTTTTCTCAAAATTTTTCCGAATGTTGAAAACAATATTTGTTATAAGTTAAAATTAGTTGGAAGCCATAATCCAATTTTTTTGAAAAAATATTTGAGTCGAAAATCAATTTTTACCAACTTTTGTTAAATTTTCTTTTAAGTTTTTATTTTTTGTAAAAAAAACTGTCAATTCGATTTTTCTCAAAATTTTACTGAATGTTGACAACAATATTTTTTAAAATATAAAAGTAGTTTAAAACCAATATATATGCACAATACTCACAGAACACATGTTACTTGCAATTAAACTAGCCGAGAAATTCCATTGTACATAGTAGCTGTCGCTCCGCTCTCCCCTCCACGTTTTTCTACCTGTTTGAGATCCCTACTGCTATTTTTATACACAGGTATCTTTGAAAATTGTTCCTATATGTCTATTCAGGTAAGATTTAACATATAAATTAAAAAAAATTACTGTTTAAAGTGAAAACATATGGTCAAACATTAATATTTTATAAGAATTTGTTTAAACAATTAAAAAATGGAGTGCACACAAAAATTTTGGGTGAACATTGCAATTTAAAGTTTAAAAAACAATATCCCACATCGATCATATAAATTCATTCACTGTAACCTTAATCCAAGGTGAAAACCCCCAGGCGCTCCACTATAAGTAAAATTGTCGAAAACTTGTCTCAAAACTCTGAACGCGTTTTTCTCGAAACTACTTTTTTCGAGCTGGCGGTAAGGATATATCGAGTTCTAATAGACCGATTTACTTCAAATTTGGAGAGGATGTTCTTTATACATCCCTTTATCTTGTGGTTCTTGCCCAAAAATATAACTTCTCATTTAGTATTTTTAAAAAATTCGGAATTGTTGAAAAATATGCAACAAGACCATTTTTTTCAAACTGCTGCCATTTTGTTAAAAAGTTTTTTTTTAACTTATCCAAGGGTGAAACAATAGCGACATCTAAAATAATTAAGAATCCGTCTGGTTTTTGTTTTTCAGATCACCAGGAGGGTTGGTAGGATGCACGCCAGGACACCCTCTTTTATTTAGACCCCCCACTTTGACTGCTTGTAACTTTATTAATTTTAATTTTTTTTTTTATTAATTTTTTTATGTATGAACAACAAATCAATAAACAAATGATAAAAAAATTTATACTAAAAATATTTTTTGTTTCCTTTATACACCGCTTCAAAAACCGGGCGAAATTCATGTCTCTACACTAGAATACCCCCTTAAAATGGCTTTTAAGTAAAAAAAATGGTCCAATCAATGTAATAAGAGTGTAGAACTGCAATTTTCATATTATCATATTAATTTGGAACACTTAGAGGTCTAAAACTATAGCCTAAAACTATAACATTTTTGTTATAATTAAAGTGATGATGCAAATAAAAGTATGTTATCATTTTAAAAAATAATAATTAAAACCACCATTTATAGTAAAATAACGAATTGTTGAGACGAATCAAATATCTACTTAATAAAAGTACTTTTTGGTTTATAACCATTTAACCATCTCTGCTCGGTTTCAAAAGTGTATTACCTCCGATTTGCTCTTGTTTGTCTTAAAATTCAAAATTTTTTTTTAAAGTTTACAAACAAAAGGTCCTTAAAGATGGAAACACCATAATCGAATTTCTAAATTCTAAAGATACCGAAAGTTAGGGCTCTTTTTGAGCTTATTAATGCTCTCATCCCGACCTAGTTCTAAAATTCCTTCCACCTTAAACTTGTGGTGATCCGTGCTTGACGTCAAACTTTTAAGGTTCAAAATTAAAAAAAAAAACTTATTTTGGCCATTAAAGCCATTATTTGCTAAACTAAGTCACAAAGTAGAAATTTGTGGAGACTTTTTAAACCAGATACAAGTTTAAAAAAAAAAACTAATGATAGGGTGACTTACGGCTATTTTTGGCCTCCTTAGTTTGTGCAATTCCAGATTGATTTTTTAGGCCAGTACCCCCAAAGATGAAAATGTGTAACTTTAGGAAATTTTCTAAATCAAACAAAATTAAAAAAATCAAATGATATGAAAATTTAAGAGCTTATTATCACATCCATTTCAAAAGTTGTTTCAAAACCTCGAAAAATTTGAAATTTCATTAACTTCACGGCATTTAAAAAAAGATCGCAGATGGATTTTTGTGTTCTTAAAATGCTCTAAGTCGGTCCAATTTTTAAATTTGGCAAAATATGTTTTCACCTCTAAATTTGGAACTCAAAATAAAATTTCTTGCCATGCATTTTATTGTTTTAGGTTTTTATTTAAACGGTCGATTTTTCTAAAAATTTTACCAGATGTCAAAAACATCATTCTTTTTTTGTAAAATTTTAAAGATGACAAAAAATTTTGCTTTAGTTTTTAATCAGTGTTTTTGATATGGTTAGTGATTAGTGCTTTGGATTGTCATGCCAAAAGTCTTGCCTATGCCATCTAAAGTTTTTTTCACGGGTACTGCCTCTTGCAAGGAATTGACAAATTCCCTTCCCTTTCTCAAATTTGCCGTTCGGATTCGGCTTAAAACTGTAGGTCCCCTCCATCCCCGACAACAGTGCTCGCACAAAGGCATGGTTGAGAGTTTTAAGTCACTAGGCCCAAGTTCTCAACGGACTGTTGCGCTTCCGAATTTATTTATTTTTTAAAATCCGAAAAAAAATACTACTAAATAAGTTTAATGTCCCGATTATTAATTGATTCCAAGTTCTAAAATTCACAGTTTTACTTTTTGTAGGAAAATAATTATTTTAAAAGACACCGAGTTTTCAGTTCATCAGTTTAACTTAGAGAATATACTGACAAATAAATAATTAACTATACAAAAATGTCTTGAGATGAATATCATTGTTTCTTGAACCGATAAAAATTGTATAAAAATCCATTTACATAATGTTACAAAAAAAAAAAACTGAGAAAATACTAAGAATTTTTTAAATGACCTAAATATCTGCTCCAAAAAGAGCTTAACATATCAGATGATAGTTTCTAGGAACAATAATTGGAAATAGTTCCCGGGATATAATTTGCACACAAGAATGGTTGATAGTTACAAGTCACATGGCCCTGGTTCTCTACGGACTGATTTCAAGAAATACATCCTCCATTTTTGCTTTGCGCACGTACAATTTTTCATTAAAAACACTCTTGGTGCTCGGTACTCGCTGGTCTACTAAAAGTGTGAAAAATATTTCAATGCTCTAATAAACATGAGTTTTAAGTTACTTACATGTACACCTGTCAACTTCTTTCTAGCGATTTTCAATTGTTTTTTTTCAAAATTTTCTAAAAATAAAATGTAATTCTTTTGCTGCAATAATTCATTTGCTGCAATAATTAAAATTTAGCAAAGTATTATTCAAATACAGTTCCGGCTTCAAACCAACTTTAGCTACATATATAAAACTCTCAAAACTCGAAATACTATTATTTAAGAGTTAAAAATGTATACTTACAACTTTTCTGCTATTATAGACTAGATGAAGTAAATATAAAATCATCAATCAAAAAAAAAAACTCAAGACATAAATGTACTCCATCGGAACTGTTAACATGGCAATAAAAATATTCAAAGCCATAATTTATTACAATAATTTAGCTCTATCTCTTGTCGTTTTAAACTTTAAAGAATTCATTACCAATTTCGATAGTTTGTAGTTACCTATATCTGATCACACCTGTTCTCTCTGTAAATTGTAATATGAAATTCGAAAAAAGACATTCACCTCTTTTAAAGCGAATTCAATTTAAATAAACGTTTCACTCCACCGCAAAATACAACGACTATGAATGCGACGCGCGACTGCAACGACGCAACACAATGTATAAGTACCTATCTACTCCTACGGTATCTACAAGTTATAGAAACCATTTAACTCGATGAATTATTATTATGAAGTCAAGTAATTCCCCTCAAAGTCTAACTGTCACTTCAACGAATTTCCTTCATTAATATCTACCGCCAGAGGGCCAAAATCCACGACTTCAAGATAACCACTCACCGCTAATTGAACGGGCGAAAACAACCGAAAAGTCCATTATCTCTAAATGTCAACTGCAATAAACAATCTCAGTTAGTTCGGTTTCTCGGTGTATATGGAATTGGTATTGGCCCACTCCGCTTCGCTCCGCTCCGATCCCCTTCTGCCCCTCCTCAATGTTATTTTCTATAATTTGGCTGGAAACAAATTACTTTAGTGGCCTTTGAGAAGGATTTGTTCGATTTGAATATCGCGACTTGTACCCCAGACACAAACTCCTCCATCAGTTTCAAAGTTTCTTGCCACGAGTATACGAAAGATTGACAATAACAAACTAAGTATATTCTGCGCACATTTTTATGACCGCAAATCTGCAAATACACGTAGCAGCTCAGCTCCAGAGCCCCTCTTCCATCAGGCATATAGTATAGGTTCCAACGAACCCCCATGGACATGTGTGTCCGTTTCAGACTCCATTGCACAGATCAAAAATCTGTCAGATTGGATCATTGGCTTAGAATTTTTGTAGCTGTATCTTGTAACCTACACAAAAACTGTCCACGTATGAATGCCGCTTGAGCTGGGTTGGGTTTGTGGTATGATTTATCGTGGCTGCATTTGCAGAAATCACCAACCGACCGCTCGCGCTCTGGCTCTTCTCAACTTCTCCTGAAGCGACGGGACTTCGTTGGCAGTGTTGCCATTGAACTTTTTTAAAGGTAACAACTTTTTCAAGAAAGTCATAAGACCCGAACAAAATTAACAAAGCACAGACGACAAGGTTCAAACGTTGTCACTTATTTGCAAGACCGTTTAACAATTAGCCAAACTATGTTTTTGCTCAGCACAACGGCAACACTACACTAAGATGGTTCCTTTAAGTTGAAACCACCGCGCGCCACGCTGCCTCCGTTGCCATGAGTTTGGTTATTCTAAGACCCAGTTGCCTATTCATATAGAGTCATAAAATAATGTTAGCGGAACAATAATCTCGGCAATTTCCAACTGCGCTATCGCACACTGAGCTGAGGCTGAGTCTTATCCAGAGTCTGAGCTAGCAGCAAAATAAAATGTTCGCAATCCGCTGTCTGCCAGTGCCATAAATGTCATCCTTTCGGATTGGGCCAAGCCAACACTGTAAATAGTGAAATATGTGTCTTGAATTGAAACCTATGTACAGTACACGTATAGAAACTTATGTTGTAGTATTGTATAAGGAGAGGCGAGGAATAAGATTTTAAAGCTTGAAGCACGAATGGTATAATTATTACGACCCCGCGCTGTGGGAAAATAATAATTTATTTGCCTTTAAAAAGCTGTTAAGTTGTTCAACCAACTTGTATTATAGCTCACCTGGTCGACTATTCGACGATGACGATGACGACGACGACGAAGACGAAGAGTCTTGAGGAGAAACGGGACGACGACGGCAACGTAGACGCAGACGTCCACAAAGACAACGGACGACAAATTCTTAATGCAACCTCAAAACAAAACCAAATTTGAATATCTGCAAATTGATTGTAAATATGTACAATATATTGGCATTGTGGAGAATTGCAGGTAAAGGCCGGGCTTGAGATGTATACCTATGCAAGTTTGGTCTCTATCGAATTATTGATCTGGCAGCTGGTGATTATTTTAGAGTTTAATACTTTAGAATAAAAAATAATAATAATCATTGAATTACTCAAACAATGGCTTTCAAATCACGTAATATTTCTCACGTTCTAAAAATTCACTTTGGATATTTTTAAAACATTGCCATGTTAAAGGTAACTTTATGTAAGTATTTAAGATAAAGAAGATAGATAATAATTGATTTTGTAACCCTTTGACACCTATGCAGATTTAAATAGGAACGGTATTGTCTTATCCGTATACATATTTGCAATCTTGAATTCAGCCCTGTTAACATTACATTTTTGTATCTCCTTGGATGATGAACTTCAGAAAAATGAATTTACAAACGAAAATATTTCTACAAACCATAACCTAAACCTGAAACTGAAACGGTCTTCAAACAATAGATTGAAAATCGAATTTTTCAATTCCCATATTGTTATGGATCCGATTTATCAAATTAAAAATGTTTACAATTCTAGACGTTTCAAGGTCCCTCGAATGAAAATCAATGACAGCGTATGTCCGTATGTTTGGGATAGCTTTTTAAGGCGGCCATATCTTAAAAACCAGCAGAGACATGGAATTAAAATACATTTTAAATTAAAAATAATATCATTAAGGCATGCAAAAAGGATTTTCCTTAAGAGATTTTTGCTTCTTGCAACAAAAATAATTACTTTAAGAAGCACCAATAGGAAATTATTATTATTCAGTGTTTAATGTGTTTGGATTGGCTTTGAAATTAAAGCTCTCTTAAGACAAAAACCCACTTATCTGAAATAGTTTTTTATATTACCGAGAATTTTTTGACTAATTACGCATAAAAAACTCCGATTAAACGAAACTGGAATTTTTAAACAAACAAAAATGACACCGAACAGAAAAAACAAAATTTGCTGAATGGTTTCATTTCTTCTTTATTTTCCACATTCACCACAAATTCACCACAAAAGTGACGTTTGAATTTCAACTTTAAACAAAAGATAATTGCAATTGTTTTAAATAATCTAAGGGCAGTTCTGAAAATTGGAATACATTTTCTACAAGAATTTGCGATTTTGAAGAAAACAAACATTTCCATTTTTCACATTTTTACGCTTGAAATTCTAATTTTTCAATAATTTTTTGATGTTAAATGGACATCTTATACAGTTGCATGAATCCCCAATGACTATCTGAAATTTTAATTTGATCGAGAAGATCGTTTCCTTGTTTCCACCGAGTATCGTTAAATATATCCTTTTAGGTAAATTTCAAATTCCCTTTAAGTATATTTCTTTCACTTTTCCGGAATGAAAAATCCGTCCAATGAACTCAGACTTCGTGTAAATGACTTTCTTTTTACTAATTAACTTGTTTTGTTATAAAACTCAGTGTTATAGTCGAAAATTTTACTTTAAGTCGTAATTTTTTTTAAATTAATATTTGTCAGTGAAAAAAATATAGAATAAAATTAATAAATAAATACTATTCAATTGAACAGAATAAAAAACGTGCTGAACGGTTTCATTTTTTTTCTGTCATTCATCTTTACCACATTTTCACCACGAAATAAAGTTAAGTCATAGGCTTTCACAAATTTATAAGATATTTATTATCTTACTGTGTAAGTTTTTTTTTAAATAAATAAACTAAACTAAAAAACTAACTGACATTTGACTTTCTGCTGACGTCAAAAATGTTTATTTTCATTTTTGAAGAGATTTCTTTTCCAAATGGAAGACAAGTATAATTGTTTCACAAAACCGTCTCAGCAAAAGAGAAGTTCTTAGAAATTTAATAGCTTGTAATATAACAAGACTGCCAAAAATTCGAAGTAATAAAAAATATTGGTTTATGTATGGTATTTTTTAGAACATCAACGGTTTCATTTTAATCGAGAAACCATTGAATTTTTTTAATGATCAAAGGCTTGAACAAAATTGATCACGATTTAAATCTGCAGCAACAAGCTTTTCGGTTCTGAGCTGACCATTAGTCGAGTAAATAAGATAGAAAATTACCTTACTTCGACAGAATTCCAATAAAGTTGTTCGTAGCACATCTTAAAAAGTCCTCTATTTTTCGGCCAGAGCAAAAAGCTTTAGGGGGGGGGACTTTTAAGGGGATCAAATGAAGTTTTTGAAAAATAACTCGAAAACTGTAGGTTCTTGATTGGGGTGTACTCAAAAATGTAATAAAGTGAAATTTTTGGGTGGAGAATGTTTATATATTGGTTTATGTCTGGGAAAATATTTTTTTACTAGAAAACCAAGTTTCAGAGTGCTAAGCATTTTGTTTAAACTTCAAGAATGTTTACAACCCAGGTAATATAATTTTAAATAAAATGATATAAAATGACGTTTAAACGTCAACAAGTTGTTCATCTTTTTGATGTGACTTGGGAAATAAAACTTATATTTTAAAAGTAATTTTGGAAAAAGTGTACTTGTACCTCTATCTTCCCCGATCTTGAATTATTCATTGTTGGTGCCCCACTCGCATAAGTCTTAGCGTGATGTTATAAAACTAATAGCCTTCTTCTTTAAATGGTCTATTTAACACTTTAAGAATTGTTTACATCGGTTAGGTAGTTCCTGAAACAAGCTTGTTCAAACAAACAAACAAACAAACTCTTCAGTTTCACAATATTAATATCTGAATCGAAAAGAACTAAAAATTGCTGAACGCTTTCACTCCTTTCTTATTTTTCACCTTCACCACTTTCTAACAACAAAATTTATTGGTTATTTTTAAACAATCTTATTCAAATTTTGTCCAGTCAACTTCAAAAGATAAATACTTAACTTTAAGTTTCCACTCGATAAGTTGAAAGAAAGACTGTGTCATTTTATTTGTCATTTCTCTTATAAGTCAGTTTGTTTTTTGAAGCACTAACCGTGAACTCTACTGACGTTATTTTTGTTGGTTTTCTCACATTGGAATGTTTTGATTGAAACCTCAAGGCTTGAGTGTGCTGCAACCAAGAAACGCTGGGGTTATAGTATTTTCTTCACATAATTCAATATCCTGCTAAGTCATTCATGATGTTCATAAAAAGACTAATTTTTCCTGAAAAAGATTAAAAACAAAGTGAAAAATTCATGGATAAATTCCTTTTAACTTCGAGTCTTTTCATTATAGAAAGTAAACTTAAGTCAAGAAAACACTTCTACAGCACTCATTATGTTGGACCTTCCGAATTCCTGAAATATTTTGTTAAAATCAAAAGGAACGATGATAATCAACTTTCAAAGTCCATTGTCCCCTGCTTGTCTATCATCTACAAAGAGAGCAAACTGGAATCTATATAAATACAGACTTATCTATCTCCTATAGTAGGCAAGGTACTTTACCTATTCATTGATCAGACATCTTTTTGTAATCCCACGGTAGGTTGATTGCATTCGATTGGCCTCTCCCTATATAATTTTCCTATAGGTATCCAGTCCACCTCCTTCCCATATAAGACTGGGGTTCCGCACTTGAAGAAGCATCATGATATAGCTCCTCTGTATGCACAGCGCATTACAGCCTGCAATTAATATTACTGTAATTATGCGTCTAGTTCATCTAGTATCAGATCAGGATGATCGACAGTCGGCCAGAGCTAGAGCCACAACCACGACAGCGACAGGGATCAAGCAGCTGAAGAGCGGTATTACCTCATTGTGTAGCTACATGGTACAAGGATTGCCATCATCATCATCATCGTCATCGTCGTCGACGCTCGACGTCCTCGTCTTCGTCGTTGTCATGATTCTTGTCTTGCCGGTCCTCTACGTCGTCATCGTCATCATCATCGTCGTTCTTGCTGTTGTTATTGTGCCCTTTTTTCCGACCACCATCCCAGCCTAGCTCACTCAAGACTCAACTTAACTTAACCCAACTGATGCGAATATATACTATACGAGAACGAATACTCTGGATGGAGCAGGTTAACGTATGCAAAGATCTCACTCTGAGATTCATTTGAATCGCGACATTGCCTGGTGCTGTCAATTAGGGATTTGTTTTGAGGTAAACTGTCGTCTAGTGCGGATGGAAGGATTTGCCGTTGCTGCATCACTGTTCATCTTGGTCCCATTATGATTGAAGATGTCACATAACTTCACCGCGACTCCAAGGGAACAAGGATCGTTTTTCCTGCCGTCTGCGTTCGTCTCCCCGTACGGTCCGTCTTCGTAGTCATCGTCGTCATGCTCCTCCTCATCGTGGTTGGACTTGTTGACGTTGTTTTCGTGGATATCATGTCAATCTGCTGTGGGATCCTCGTCCACATAGTCGTCGTCGTTCTTGTCGTCATCATCATTATCATCATCATCATTATCGTGTCCTGTGGTTTCTCCATTGGACACTTAATTTAGTTTGTTTACTTTATAACCACACTGATCTGGGGGCTTTGAAGTATAAAGAGGATGGAGCATGCCTCCCTGTTTGAGTGACTTCGTTTTGTCGTGATGAGGCATCAGATAGGTGGTTGTTCTTCTCGAATCACAACAACAAAGCGACTACACTGAACAAAAACTTGTTTTATCTTTTGGAAATTATTTTAAACCATACTCGACATTGTAGCCCTCCAGAGTCCAGACCCTAGTTAAATAGCCCCCAGAGATTTTAAGTTTCATTTAAAAAACTTTTAGGTTTTTTCTTCAGTGATCGAATGGTAAGAGCCCCACTGTTATTGTGTTCACTGCCAAAAAAAGAAAAGGGGGCAATCATAATATGCAGGTCGAGTAAGGGCATGCTAAGCCGTTTTGACGTTGCGTTGACACTCGAACATGATTGTCGTGGACTTTTATATAAACCCCCTTTGCCCATCTTCTCAAATCCATCTTCATTTCAGATCCTCTCCACATCCATAGGCGCATACATAAGTAGTTACAGAAACCTCAATATCTACATAAGACGAAAGCGGTTTGCAAATTGAATTTTTATGCCATGTCAGACGTTGTAGTCTTCGTCATCATCGTCGTCGTTGTCGTCATCACCGATACCAAGTCCCATCCGCCGCGGGCTGAATTCCAATCAACATGCAAAGTAATTGTACTTCGACATGCTGTTGCAGCTACCTTGGGTGCTTCTGTGTCCTTCTTTTGCGGGTTAACCCGCTGCAGCTTTAAAAGGTATCTGCATTTTGTTGTTATTTTTGTGGGAAGAAAATAAAAAAAACAAGGCAATTTTGTCAAAGTGCTAGGTAACAATCTTAAGTGACCCCTTGGATTCGGAATTAAGTTCTCACTTTGGCTGAATTATGATTATGACAACAATAATAAACCGATGAATGAATTACGCGGCCCACATCAACTCGAAAGAAACTGGTGGTGTTCTGCTCTGACAAGACAGTCGCCACTTTTTCCAAAACATACAAATATAAAAAAAAAAAACAAAAATATCACTGGCACTCATGTTCCTTTGGCATTTAGGACAAGGCGAGCGAAGCGACGCACGATCGACTGACTCGACGCGATGACGAAAATAACACCAAAGTGTGGGCAGCTGATGTTGATATTAATTGATTGTGGGATGACGAAGCTGTGGATTTGACGCTATACGCAAGTTAACTGGTTTCCACAATAATGACTTTGGATTAGACTAAAGTCCATATAAAAGATATAGGAATGAGAGGGTAGTATGGGTCTCTTGTAATTGCAGATTTATGGATATGGCTTAAATAGAGTTTTAATTTTTTTTAAAGTAACGTTGATAGTTTTCTTTAGTTCAGGGACAACAAGACTTCTAATTCCTAAAGATCAGCTCAAGAATGTTTTATAATAATTAGAGAATAAATCGATAGAAATTTTTTAAGTAAAAATGGACAGTACCTACCATACAGAAAAGTGAATTTTGTTTAGATGTTTATATCAAACATAATGTCAACTCTCAATCTTTAAGGGATTTACCTTAAAACGAGAATTGGTGCTTATCCACAGCTCAGTTTTTATCCAAACCTTAAGGAAATAGAAGGTTAAAAGTATTTAGAAGCCATTTAAAACAAATATGAGCTAGGGACTATACTGTTGCCATGAAGATGGACAAGCAAATCAAGAAGAGGCTTTAATATGTATATCAATATTAAGGTATTTAAACACATCGTGAGCGTTGGGAAAATAGGAAAAGATTCAGGAGGAGGCACACATTGGTTTTGAATATCAAAAAGGGAGGGAAAAACAGAGTTGGATAAAGTATTCCACATTGTCAATGTACGGTTAAAAAAATAAACTCTATACTTGACAATACGTCTGAAATACAGCTCAAAGGAAAACTGATAAGCATTCCTGAAAGCGCAACTTTTACTACTGGAATGTGTAAGGGAAAGAAAGCAATTGACTAATTCAACAGAAAATTTTTCGAAAAATATCGGTAAAACAACGAAAGTTATGAAACATTGCGGAGGTGTTCAAGCGATGTAAATGTTTCGGTTATAATTCTTCATCAATTCAATTCAACTATCATTTGCTTGAAGTATTGGATTTAACACAGTTAATAATTTCCAATTAAACAGTGCTGTCAATATCGGAATTTAATGAGCTTATCATACGCTGCCGTAGAGGTGCGACATCTGAAGGATAAGGATTTGATTTAAAAATTAATATGAAAAGTACTGTCGTCAGCAAAACAGTTTAACGGTTTAGAAGTGACAGATAAGACATCGTTTATGAATTTAAGGAAGAGAAAGGGGAACACCAGCGTTTATTTTATGTATTTCGTACTTAAAATTACCCAAAACAACTTCATAATCCAACGAATATGAATACCAAACGGACGCATTTCTGATAAAAGAGCTTGTTGTATATTTTTCCACCTCTATACCAACCCGACGTACTGAATATAATTACGATTATTTTTAAACAATATTGTATTTTCGAATCCAATATTGTCGAGAATCGAACGCGAATTAAATTCCTTTTTATTTAAATTATTTTAAATTAAACAAAATCAAAATTGCACACCGCACATGTGCCGCGAGAGTTATTATGACACTTTACGAGAAACGTCAGTCGATATGACAAACAGGTGAAAGAATTCACCACAGGTCGCAATAAAAGTATTGCCAGCACGGTAGCTCAGCTTAAGGGGGGGTTTCGATTAGGTGAATATTTTATTAATCGAGGTGATCAAAAAAATTGAAATAGAATTGATATCAAAATGATATTGAAATACTAAGGGGTGAATTTCACCAAGTCGTATTGATTACCATGGGCGAAAGGAAACTTTTTAATGGAAGTTTACCAAAACCAAGAGCTGAAAATTTAGTCTTCAAATCAACTTACGAAATAAAAGAAAGGTTTTATTTTCCAGATGGGAAATTTAAGTTATGTTTTATTGCCTAGAAAACCTTGGCCGAAGCCGGGATTAAAATCCAGGATCTTTTATAAAAGAGAAAGATACAAATTGAATTATTGAGATTGACAGAAGGTCAATTCTCGATAAATGTATTACAAACAAAAGAAATATTATGAATATAATAATAAAACCGATAAAATAAATCACTCGAAGAAAATTATGTCGATACAAAAAAATCAAAAGCGGTAAACGTATCCCGTAATATCAGGAAATTAATACTTCAACTCGAAAGTCAAAAGGACGAATTAGGAAAAAACAATTAAGGACACCAAAAAGCAATATTCTTAGGAAAAAAAAGAAAACACTATACTTAGCTTTTGCGACTTCCCCAACAGCTATCGTAGTCGTTCCTCAACAACTTTTCTTCACAGCAGAACACAAAAATCTCCAACTCAATAAAACTTAAAAAAAAACTATCGTACAAAAATTACGTCTTTTTAAAAATTCCTTTACACAATTTTCGTAAATCTTCTAATCGCTTTGGACACAATCCAAAAAGTGCCATCATTATGGCGTGCTTGACTCTTCCGGCTACTTGTCCTCAGGCAATCCTCTCGGATCTTTTGCGTGGTGATCGATCTGTCTCGGTCCCGCAACTTCCTCCATCCATAAGATTGGGGTGTGCGACCGATAAGCCAGGTATCTTTCATAGCACGCGATCTCTTTAAAGAGGTGATGCGATCACCCAGTAGCGCAATGAGTGAGTTCAGCTCTTCACTTTCGAACCCATTCCAGCCAAGACTTTCTGGAAAATTGTGTGGAATTCCTCGCATTACCGAGTATCTACACGCCCTCGATTTCGATTGAGCAAAAACTACTTATGTCGTGTTGAAGGAAGTCGGTAGCCAAGCCTATAATTAAAATGAAAGTTATTAAAATATTCTTGGAGTGATTTTTCTATCGTTAATACTTTATGATGGGCCCTCGGCCATACTAAGTTAAAGTTGGTGTGACTTTTCTAAACACATTGTTGGGCATGGGTATCGTCTTCATGCCTTGACGATATTGTTCAACCAATATGTGGGCCAACCGTCCGCACAGTTCGTTGGTGTGGAATCCTTTCGCACACTTTGGTAAGACCTGTTAAATTTGCTTTCCCAAAATGCTAGAAGAGCAGGTCACTGGCTGATGGTCCAGGTTTCTACTAAACTCTTCCAGAATTTTAAAGCCGCAGTAAGAATTGTTAAGGGTGGTTAGCAAAAAGGGAGGTGAAACTTTTTGTGGTAAAATTTACCCCCAAACTCCTTTAAATGCCTATGCCTTGGAAATATCAAGTGCAATAATCTTACTTTCTCCAAAACCACGATTTGTAGCAATGTTCGGCTATATAAACCATCAAATCACCGGTGCGCCTATTGCTACGAAAGCCCGTCGGTCATTTAGAAACTTTCGTTCTTCGAGACTTTTCTTAAGCTGAAATTGATCAGCGTTTCCATGATCCCGGAGGAAGAAGGAACTTAAGTGCAATTGGATGATAGTTAGAGGGGGAGGATTATTTGTGGTTTTAAGGGTCAGGCTGGACAAATGCCGTCTTCTATCTACTCGGAAGGAGACCTGAAGAGTAGGGTAGATGCAAAAGTTTTAGCAGTGGTTCTTCGAACGTTAAAGAACACCTCTATAGAGCAATAGGTGCCAGCGGATTTATGTGTGTTGAGATCTTTTAGGACCCTGGCTCCTATACGGGTGCAAAAAAAGATTAGTCACATAAAATTATTTACGATATCAACTACAGGTGGGGATAACACTTTAAGGCGTCAGTGCTGGTGAGAACTACCCCAGGAAAGAGATTAGCTTTTTTAAAAAGCTAACAAATGAAGAGTTATTGGCAACGAGGGTAGGAGCCGAGGAAGAGAAAGAATTCTATATGCTTTTCACAAATGACCAATTTTTTTACTGGCTTTGGGATATTGTATAGAATTTTGACCCAATTTTTGGTCAAGTATAAATTTAGTCCGTCAAGTAGGGCCGTTGCAGGCCTTCAAGAACTTTTTCTTGCAATAATATGATCATATCAACACTGGAATTAACTTCACTATGGAGGAAGCATAGCGACTAATTAAAGATTCTGACATAATTGTTGAGAACGTACAAGTTGTCTTCCTCGTTTTCTCAGAACGGTTCCCTTAGGTGCTCTTTATTTTTGTGTCGAGTTATTATACGAGAAATTACTATTAGCTTGTACAACACAATGGTCGGATGAGCCAAGAACAGATAGAATAATAATAGTGTACTTATCAGGGTCTGAAGTAAGGAACAAGTCAAGATTGTTATTCGATATTCGAGTAAGCTCTTTGACCAGCTCAGCTCTCAGTACACAATCCTAGGGGTAACCGCCCGTAATAACGATTGCAGTGCGAGAGTAGGGAGATATAACTCTAAGGATAGAATCTGATAAAGCATCAAATTCAATAAAAGTTGATATTCTGTCTAGATTCGGACTTCTATAAAGGAAACAACATTGAATGATGCGCTTATTCAGGGACAGTTTAATCCACCAAACATTGACTTCTCAAAACTTCTTATAAACATTTTACTAATTTTTTTACTGTTTTTGAATTCTAAAAACCAAATAAAGTTTGTCATTTTCAATATTTTATGTAATATTGTATTACGATGAAAGCTATCCAAAGCTGAGTGTGAACACACCCTAAACATCACTTGCAAAATTGCTGATGGGAGGTAAATATAGAAAGTTATTTTTGATGATATGTCAAAAAACATTTTTTTCCAATACCTATAGACATTGTTTTTTAAAATACAAGCTCATGTACATATATAAAAATAAAAGCAATAAGAATTTACCCAATTACCAATAAACGTATCTATTAAAATACGATACATTCATCTATTATTTGCTTAAGTAATAAAGTTAACACATTTAGATAGGTAGGTACATAAACTGCAAAACATGCACACTCTGCATCGCGTGTATCAATATTAGAATTATTTAAATTCAGATAAGTTTGCATCAATTTTTGTTTGAGAGCAAATAAAACATCGTGCTCGAATTTGCAATTTTATGTTTTTCCCAAACACTCTCTAAAACAAGCTACAATTTTATCAAATCAAATATAAAACTACCCGTCTAGACACACTTAACCCCCTCTCAAGTGCTTAAACAACAACAAGAAAGTATCACAAATGCAAACAAAATATCAAACAAAATAAAAACCAACAACAACCCATCCATAAAATCCTCCACTTCAGACATCCATTCATCCAAACAATGCAATCAATCGTTATCCTCGTATTCCTGTTTTTATTAAACACCAAAAAAATTCAAATAAACATCAAATCAAACCCTTTACACGCACGTCACGTTGGTTGATTTACTCTCAGCTAAAAATATATGTCCAATAGAAATAGAAATCCTTGCATATCCAATCCACCCACAATCGACTGCACGACCGACCGACAGCGTCAGCGACGCGACGACCCTCATATTGACCATCACTTCAGAAAAGGGTCCTCATCCCAACCAACGCTGCTGCTACTCCCAATCTAATCCACCAACAACATCCATGTCATGCAAATAAAAATACTAATTCCCGTCGAAAAATAATATAAATCTCGAACGTCTAACGGCACGCACCCATCCGTCAGTTGAGTCCGTCAGTCTATATAGAAGTCTATGGAAATGGCAAACAATTGGCATTGAATATGGCAACCCTTGGATGAGAGTGGTGCGTGATCGGAAAGTATTTCAGCAATATATTCGACTAATAAACAGAAAATTTGTTTTATACTTCCTCTCCGTCGTCGTCTGCACCACCGCCTCCGGTCCCGGTGTTTTGATAATGTCCATCCGACCGTCCGTCCTCATCTTGCGTCTTCGACTCTTCGTCTCCGCCATCGCTGTCTATATGTCAATCGTAAATCACTTCAAACATCCTCCTCGAGTGGGGCGTTGGCGAGGGTGGTGCTGGCGCAACAAAACACAAGTCCAACATGCGTTCCATGGCGGAGAAAAATTAGACTCTTATTTCCTGTGTGAATGTGAAGACCGAGTGACACAGACGCTGCATTACACGAAGGGTGGTTTCGGGTTGGAAATTGGAATGAACGTGGACGGGACGCGCGAGTATAACAGACAAACAAGAAACATGGAATAATAATATTTTCCTTCTGATATCCGTTTGGTGTCATATCGAGGCATAAAAGACCAAGCCAAGAGTCAAGACAGACAACCAGACAGCCAGCCAGACATTTCACTATTCTTTTCTTCGATATGATGGTTTAATATATACGCCGCCGAGCGCCGTGCCCGTGCCGCACAAAAACGTTATATTATCCTTGCAACCGTAAAATTATGACTTCCTTTATGAGAGTGAATGGCTTCCTTCTGCTGAGATTTTTCTTAATAGTTTTTAATATTAAAAAGAAGGGGTCCCTGCGAATGAAGAAGCAATGTTACAACTTTAATGAAAAAGTAGAAGGTAGAAGTTCTGGTGTAAAGTTCTAGGTAATGCCGTACTGTTTGGTCAGACGTGTGAGGAAATACGAGGAGGAGCATAATATCATTTGGATGGTTTTCTTCTTTTGGATCATAAACCAGGATATGTGTTGTGCAACAGAAACAGTTCCATAAGCCCTACCATTCGCATTCATATTCGTGATGCGGCGAACTCCTGACTGAGTGACCTATTTCGAGGGTTCTTTACAAAAGTTGTAATATATCGTAGAACTAATTAATGAAATGAGTTTTTAGAAGCCATGGAAGTACTTTTTCATATCTCTCTAAATTAGATTAGGATATGTTTGTGGTTGTTGAACAGAATCTTTTGAGGAAAAATGATTTTATCAAAAACGTGGAACAGAGCTGATTAATTGTTTGGACTTTAACTTAAGTTGAAGAAAAATAGAGGTTTTAAAATCAATGTTAATAGAGACATGATAAAATTGTGACAGTGTCTGAGATTATTCTGGAAGGAAATAGGGACAAGCCAATAGTTTGATGGTTCTAAAGTCGTTGCTACAGGGTTGAAATTAAAAAACACAGTGTTTCCAAGGGTTACAATATTTAAGCTATTAAAACTATATTAGCAGTCTAACCTCCATAACTGCTGCGTAGAAAAATAACGATATGAATTTTAAAGTGAAAAATCTAGAAGTTTAGAAACGTGCTAGAGGTGTTAAAATGCAAGAGTATACAAATGTTACAGCGTGAAAGTTTTACAGTATCGCCCTATGAAAATAGTGCTGGTGAATATTGTGCAGTAAGTATGCATCGTTCAGGAACTTCCTTAGATTAAAATAAATAGTGAAGAAAAATAATGTTAATAAAAAAAGGACTTTTTCTTTAAAATAGGTTTACTTATTGTCTTATTTATGCCTTGTCTATATTTTCAAATGCAATAATGATAAGGGCATGATTAAGAACCAAATTATAATGAAGCTGGTTAGATGCTCCAAAATAAATTTGAGGAGGAAATGATAAAAATGTTATCACAAGCTTCAGAAGAATGACTTAAACTACTGTTTTGATCATTTTAGAAAAGATATGGTCCAGGTTGCAGAAAAAATTGGTTCCTAGGGTTATAAATGATGATATTATGGGAAGCCGTACTTATCGGTAGAACAGTCTACAACAGGTCAAGAGCTTGCACATTTTAAAGAAAAAATTACTTCTATTCATTAATTTTAGTTTTTTCACCAACAATTTAATTTAATACTAATTTTTACCGCTACACTCTTTCTGACCTCTCTCTATGAAACAGTTGAGCGTATAGGAAAATGTGTTGGGTGAAGATTTTAACAATAAGTATTCCCTACAATTTTGCTAGAGGTGTTAATACCATTTGAACTTTAAAGCAGTTTTCGTGAACTTTACGACATTTTAAGAATCAACAACGTTTAAACCATCAGAAGGAAAGTTAACACAAATTTCCAGCTTACCATCTCACATTCTGAGGTTGACCTTATGTTTTAAGACTATTATAGTGTGAAAATGTTTTTTTAGTGTAAAAGTGTTAAAATTCCCTTTTTAATTCTTGAAAACACTTTAGAACTGTGAGACTTTAACTGCTTTCAAAATTTCAAAGCAGTGGCCTTTATTTCATCTAAAAGAAAGATGAGCTCCGAAGAAACTGACCAAGCGTTCTTAGAAAACATCAGGCGTTTAAGAAGATTGAAAATGAATACAAAACGTTGGAATTATTAAAATTTCGGATGAATTCGAAAAGATCTGAATGAAAAAAAGGTCTTATTTGGAAGTATAATAATGCTTAAGTGTATCAGAGTAAAAGTTTACATTTTAAATTTAATATATAGCTTAAGAATGGGCATGTTCAGGGACTTGAAAATAAGGCAAGTTTCTAGTATCTGATTGGCCAGCTGCCAAAAAAATTCCATTCCAATTAAGGCAACTTTAATGGAAAGTTGACTGGAAAGTCAGTTAAGAAAAATCTCGCTAACTATCAAGTCAAGTCTACTTCTGTCAAAATGACAGTTGATCATGGTTTTTTCATTCAACTGAGAGCTGAACTTTTTTACTCAATGATACATATATTTATTTTCTGTACAACTTCATTTAATATTTTCTGTAAAAGGGTTCCTTGTCAATTTGGAAAAGCAATAAGTAATATTTCCTTACAATTTAAAATACAGATAGTGATGGACTTGTAGCTTGCCTGGGGAGTGTTTTGAAGACAATAATGTTTTTGGTAGTTTTTGTACTATGAACTTGAAGTAGATGTTTGTGAAGTAAAGTTCTGAATTTTATATTCATGACACTTGAAAAACTAACTAGTTGCCTTGGTCAAAATTTACGTTCAAAGAATGAAGTTGACTGCAAATGAAGTCCCTTATGTTGTCTGAACCTGCCCAATGTCATTCATTTCGTGGTTTTTAGTTGGTAGTACTAATATTAGACACCTGTCAAATTCCGTTGTCATATCGAATGTCATAATATTAGTTGAATGATTTTAATATGGGAGAATGGATAGCTCAACAATCAAACAACACGTTACTTTTCGACCATTACGCGATGTAAGAACATCTTAAAATTGTTAACAGGCAACAAACTCAGATTTTTCAAACAACATCTTCTTTAGCATTTAGTCGCATTTCTAAAAAGAAGTTCAGAACTGGTCGTTATTTCATTGAAGATGCCAATGCACAGATGGTTACAAGCAAATATTTAAATGATAACCAATTAGTTTATCCGGCGTTTTAAGATCATGACTTGAACGATATGTGGTTCAGACAAGAAGGTTCAAAAAGCCACATAACACAACCAATTACGATTTGGTGACGAGAATTGGCCACCAAGATTTTCCAACACCGTTTTCTTTGTTAGGCTTCGCAAATATCATGTTTACCCAAACAATCCCCGAAAAAGACTTTTAAAAAAACAGCAATACTCAAGTTATGGTCGAATACCGCCCGATATGTAGTAGAAAAAAGTAGTTACAAATTACCTTAAAATAATAAAAGCGAATCTCTTTGAGGCCTCCATTTGAACGATATTTATTTACACACTTACCTAATGGTAAAATTCAAAAATTTTATTTTCTGCATAGATTAATAGTTCTGAGGTAATTAAGTTGCCGTTTCTAACCCTGAAAAGCAGTGTTTAAAAATGATGAATTAGTTATTTTTCTTCGAATTTTTGCCTTTCAAAAATTAGTTTTTCTTAACACATTACATTATATTAAAATAAAGCCTCACTTATCGTTATCTAACCAATATCATTTGAAAAAAAGAGACTCGGATGTGACCCACCCTGATAACTTCTCATCCCGTCTGTCGATTAGTCTTGCTTAAAATTTTTTTGCGTTTTTTCTAAAAAAAGTCGTCGGTTAAATTATTCTAAAAAATGAACTAAAAATTAGGAACAATATTTTGCATATGATGAAATAGTTTGATTTCAAAATCTATTTTTGTTAACTTGATTTTTAGTTGAAACCAATTTTCACCACTTTTAGTAGCATTTTTGAAAGTTTTTCTTTCTTTTATAAACAAATACAGATTTGATTTTTCTAAGAAAATTTATCACAGAATGAAATCATTTTAAAGTCAATACCTTCATTTATTCACGAGATATCGAGAACCGAACATCAATTTTTACCAATTTTGCGTAAGATTGTTTGTAGATTTTCATTTTTATGAAAAAACTGACTGTCGGATTTTTATAAATATTATACTGTATGTTGAAAACAATATTTTCTATAAGATGAAATAAGTTTGACGCCAATACCTTAAATTTTAAAAAAGATGTTTGAGTCGAAAGTAAATTTTTACAAACTTTTAGTATTTGTTTTTTTTTAAGGTTTTTTGTACAAAAACTGTCAATTCGATTTTTTTCAAAATTTCACCGAATGTTGAAAACAATATTTCTTATAAGACAAAATTTGCCAAGTTTTTGAAAAGATATTTGAGTCGGAAATCAATGTTAACTTATTGTTTGTTCAAGTCGCTAGCGTTATTGGTTCGTGAGATATTTCGGTTTAACCAAAATGTTCAGTTTTTTTTAAATTGCTGTGGTAAAGAAACACCCACTAAATTTTCTTAAGGGTTCTTTCTGCTTTATTATCTGTACAACAAAATTTGTTTGGAGTCGATATCTCTACTGGTTCTTGAGCTATGGACGACGAAAAAAAACTTCTCGAACGTACGAACGTACGTACAGACGCACACACAGACATCTCTCTAAAAATCTTTTATTTCGACTCTAGGGACCTTGAAACGTCGAGAAATGTCAAAATTTTCAATTCGAAAATTAGGCGAAAAGGGAAGTCCAAATTATTATTCTATGAATTGTTTGAATACGCTTCCGTCCAAATTTTTGAGTTTCTTTTAAAATCGTTTCAGTTTTAAGTTTTTCAGATATTTTCTTTAAATGTCATGTTATTATCTAAGCGATATGACCTGATTAATCAAATTTTTGAAAAACTTAAAATTTGACACCCATTTAAATCTAAGGTACTGTCTTTAAAACTATCGGGTGACTTTTTAAGAGCTTGAGAACTTTTTTAAAAAAAAAAACGCATAAAATTTGCAAAATCTCATCGATTCTTTATTTGAAACGTTAGATTGGTCCATGACATTTATTTTTTGAAGATAATTTTATTTAAATGTTGACCGCGGCTGCGTCTTAGGTGGTTCATTCGGAAAGTCCAATTTTGGGTAACTTTTTCGAGCATTTCGGCCGGAATAGCCCGAATTTCTTCGGAAATGTTGTCTTCCAAAGCTGGAATAGTTGCTGGCTTATTTGTGTAGACTTTAGACTTGACGTAGCCCCACAAAAAATAGTCTAAAGGCGTCAAATCGCATGATCTTGGTGGCCAACTTACCGGTCCATTCCTTGAGATGAATTGTTCTCCGAAGTTTTCCCTCAAAATGGCCATAGAATCGCGAGCTGTGTGGCATGTAGCGCCATCTTGTTGAAACCACATGTCAACCAAGTTCAGTTCTTCCATTTTTGGCAACAAAAAGTTTGTTAGCATTGAACGATAGCGATCGCCATTCACCGTAACGTCGTTGCGTCCAACAGCATTTTTGAAAAAATACGGTCCAATGATTCCACCAGCGTACAAACCACACCAAACAGTGCATTTTTCGGGATGCATGGGCAGTTCTTGAACGGCTTCTGGTTGCTCTTCACTCCAAATGCGGCAATTTTGCTAATTTACGTAGCCATTCAACCAGAGACCAGCCATAGACCATAAATCGGACGTAAAGCGCGAAACACATTTCGAACCGAACACTGATTTTGGTAATAAAATTCAATGATTTGCAAGCGTTGCTCGTTAGTAAGTCTATTCATGATGAAATGTCAAAGCATACTGAGCATCTTTCTCTTTGACACCATGTCTGAAATCCCGCGTGATCTGTCAAATACTAATGCATGAAAATCCTAACCTCAAAAAAATCACCCATTAGTATTGAAGAACCTCAACAATATGGAACGTTAAAGTTGTTTAAAAGAAGAGAAATCATTTGAAGTGGGAACATTGACTGTACAAAAATATTCATCTCATGCCCAGCGAAAGAGCCTATGCCATTTATCCATAAAGTACAAGGATGTAATAAATTTAGACATTTTTTTTTCCTCACAGTTCCGTGGTTAAGTTGCGCATTCCACAACCAGACATTTTTGCTCTAAGGACGACAACGACAACGATATGATGGAGAGACTCCTTTTCATTGGCATTTTTCGCCAAGTTAATAAATGTGTGTCAAAACCAAACTACCGTAATAAATGTACGTATAGCAAAACTCTGCCTAAATTTAATATGAATGTTTGTACGAAAGGACTTCTGCTCTGAATCTAGTGCCACTATGTACCCATAATACCACACCATTCATTCCCCATACATACCTACAAATATCGACTTTCTTATAAAATTCATTCGAATAAGGATAATAATTGAATTTATATGAAACGACAATTATTTGACACTGTGGCGCCAACATAGAATTTCAATGCCCCAAAAGGATAGAAAAGCAGGGGCAGGCATCGATTTGCGAGGTAACCTCGTCACCTGTCAGCAGCTTACTTTATGCGAATATAGCGAATAAAACACTGCCACAGAGCGCGCATAACATAAATGGTGGAGCAGCTTAAAGGGGAACAAGAGCAGGAGCTGGTGGAGCACCCTATGAATATAGGAATATCAATCAATCACTCGGATCGGATCAGTTGACAAACAATATACCCTGACTCTCTCTCTAGGAGTTAAGTCTTTTGTTGCGGGCATATTGGATTGGGTTTTTGGTGCGCTGGTTGTTGCTGGTAGCTCTATACCTATACCTACTCTGTTGATGGCTTGGCAGTTCCCTTCCCTTGATGGCTTAGCTTTAGCTTGGTACTGCACGGCACAGCATATTGGTTGGTCGGTGGATGTCGATGCTGGTGCCACCTATAAATGGAAATAACCTGCATGTTTGCGGTTCATTAAGGCCAATCAATGTGTTCGACTCGAATAGCCTCAACATTTTGTGATCGATCGACGGTTTTTATGCGCTCAGGTGACGGATGTGTCTCCTTTGACTTTGGTTTAGCTTCGACTTCGATTGAAATTGAAGTGCTGCTCGTTTGTTTCGTTTCGTTAAGTTTCGTAAAATGGCCAAAAGACAAAGCGATCCCGCTAGGTTTTTATGGTGATTCCGCGTCATTTGAGAAGTACTCGTAGCCTAGCAGCTACTGGTACAATTTTTTGCCGCCAGTCGTAGCGAAGTTCCATGTGTCGTGTCAGAAGTGATGGGTGGCTGTGAAGCATGATGCTGAGATGGGAATTCTATAAAACCTACATGAGGATGAGGATTGAGGGATTGACGGAGGAGAGTCGGAAAGAGCTCGACCAGTTAAGTGATTCCACTAAATCACTGTAATTGATTCCTATTGCTGGTATTTATGGCACCTTCAGTTGCCACATTTGGACTGTGACATGTAAGCCTACAGTTGACGTCTGTTTGTGTTAATTAGGCGATGGTTTTTTTCTTCTCTCCGTCGTCGCGTTCGTCCATCAAGTCGTTTTAGTTCTGTTCGTTTTTGTTTTGTTTTTTTGGTTGGATATGGGATGTGGCATTTATCCAGTAGGGGCACTCATAGAGAGAGAGATTTAAGATGGAGATACTTTAAGAAGCTATTGCTGGACAATAAATGAGTGGGAGTTTATTTTGTTTTTGAAAGGGCAATTATTGCTGAAATTATAGACAACGTCATAGTCAGAGTTTAGGTGACATTTTATTTTAAATGTCAGTTAGGTAATATTCTGCTATTTTGATAATCATAGTCTGAGGAAATATTTTTGCTATTTAAATTTTAAGACAATCGATTTGAAGGAGGATGTTCTATATTGTTTATATTTATGTTCTTCGTTTCCTCTGCTTTGGAAATTCTTGTAGTTAAAAAAGACTTCTTAAAATGGTATACTTTATGTGAATCCACAATTTTCTCCTGTTAGTTTTTTAAATAAATCAATTAATGTCGATTTTTAAGTGAGTTTTTAAAATTTCAAACCAAAATATTAAATAGTATTGAAAAAATTTGCCCATGTTATTTTATTAGATTGACAAGGAATGAACATTTGTTTAATATTTGTATGAGATTCTCAAAACATTGACGACCAATTTCTAGACACTCTTAAAATCATTAAAACTTGGTATTTTAAGCTTTCGTTTCATCAAGCCTTTAAATAAAATAAAAGATAACGGGTTCTAATTCTTTTCGAGTTCTTATCAGAATTATGTTTTCACCCAGAAAATAAAAGTTATTAAAGACTTAACGCGGTTTTGTTTTTTTTAAATGTTCAAGAGCCATCTTTCCAAAAAGGTACCTATTGGCATCCTCTAAGACTTTACATGTGAAATTTGTTTGTAACAATCCAAATTGTCAGATAGAACTTGTTATTTAGAACAAGCCAAATTGTCAGAACTTATACACTCAAAAATTGGAGTTAAGGGTGCCTTTCGTCAAGATATTCAAGACGCTTAAACAATTGAGGAGTATTTTTGAAGTGTTTTATTTTGGGAACAAATCTTTTTGTAAAAACGATAATATGTTTTTGTAGGCAGTTTGGCTCTCGGAAATTGCTGTAAAGTTTTTGATTCTGACTTTGTGGACCTTATTCCAATTTGAAGCAGAAAAAAATGTCGTTCGTTTTGTCGAAAACAATTTTTACCAATTATCAGAAGTTTTTTTGAGCAGTTCAATATTTTTGTAAGAAAATTTATCAATTGAATTCATCTTAAAATTGCATTAGATGTCAAAAAATACGTTTTCGTAGTATACAAAATTATTAACGTATTATAATTTTTATTGTTAGAATGGGGGAACTGAAAAATATTTGGTCTCGTTATTTTGTTTTAATTTCCAAACAAACAAATTCGTATCTTATTTTTTCTGAACAATTTTAATAATATTGAAATTCTAAGCGGGTTGGGGTCGAAACATCTATTTTAAAATTCTGTATTACAAAATTTCTTGTGAACAAAATTCTGTGTGAACAAAGTTCTTAATGGTCAAAATTTTGTAGGACAAAATTCTGTATTTCAAAAGTCTGATATTTACGAAAGTGGATCGCTTAACTATCGAACAACGCATACAAATTGTGAAAACCTACTACAAAAATGGTGATTCTGCCGCAGCCACATATCGTGCCTTAAGAGAAGATTATAATTTACATAATCGTCTAACTACGCAAGCAATTGGCAAAATTGTGAAGAAATTTGAAGAGACTGGATTGGTTACAGATATTTTAAGGCCTGTGCATGATCGTTTTGCTCGTACCACTAAAAATATAATTTTGCGGCTATAAGTGAAAGTGTTACCGAAGACCTGAATTTGTCGATTCCTCGTCGATTTTAGGAACTAGGACTGTCTTACTGCACATTATGGATTATTTTGCATTTGAATTTACACCTAAATCCATATAAAGTCCAGTTCACACAACAACTGAAGCCAGCTGATCATTCACAACGTCATAGATGCGTCGAATGGGTGCTTGAACAACAGGCGGTGGACGGCGATGTTTCGAACAAAATTGTCTTCAGCGAAGAAGCACATTTCTCACTCGGTGGGAGAAACTCGGTGTTAATAAACAAAATTGTCGTTAATGAGGTTCTGAGAATCCTCAAGTAATTGAAGAGATGCCATTACGTCCACAAAAAGTCACTGTTTGGTGCGCTCTTTGGGACGGAGGTGTGATTGGACCTTACTTCTTCGAAAACGACGATAGAACGACTATCACCGTCGATTCGGAGCGTTTTGGTCATATGATAACTGATTTTTTTTTACCTGCTATCGAAGAATACGACTTTGAGAACATGTGGTTTCAACAAGACGGAGCCACATGCCACACAACCGAAAATGGATTAATTGCAAGAAACATTTCCTGGCCGCATAATTTATCCTCGTAGCGATATCAACTAGCCACCAAGACCATGCGATTTGACACCGCTGGACTTTTTTTTTGTAGGCTATGCAAAAGACCTTGTTTATACAAATAAGCCTTTAAGTCATGAGCACTTAAATACCAACATTCGTCAAGTTATGGCTGAGATACCGCCCAATATTTGTCAAAAAGTGGTCGAAAATTAACTCAAAAGAATAGATGCTTGCAACAATTCGCGTGGTGGTAATTTAAATGATGTCGTGTTACACACATAATGTCAACGTTCAAACTTTATAATAAAAAAGAAATATCATGAAACAAATATTTTGTATATGTTTTTGATTTACGTTTACTTTTGAAACCGAAAAATGGATAACCCTGTCTATAATTTTTAGAACAAAATATTTTTGATTCTAAGGTATTATAACAATTTTGCAATTATCCGACTTTAGCAAAACATTTGAGACAGTAACATCTATCGATATTCTTTCAAATAACATGAAGTTTTTGTGTTCCTAAAATGTTGTAAGTTTTTAAGTTCAATTTTCTGAATTTTAGTTTTTCTTTTCGATAGTTTTTTTGTAAACTTGTACTTATAGAAAAAGTTACATCAACTTAATTATTTACTATAAAAACTTTTGACAGCTCGTGACGGCCATATTGTTTTTTTTACTTGCTGTCAAAATATCTTCTTTTAATCAGTCATATAGTAACTTGACAGCTCGTGACGGCCATATTGTTTCTTTTACTTGCTGTCAAAATATCTTCTTTTAATCAGTCATTATAGACCAGCTCAGTGAACAATCAGCCAACACCCGTACTCGAACGAAACGTAAGATCTGCCGAAAACATCGCCACTGTTCGTCGTGCAGCCCAGTCAGTCAGTTCCAAGTCGTTCACAAGAACTTGACCTATCGTAGACCACAACAAAATCCCATCGAGCTGAAAACAAATTACCATACGCAGCGTGGTCGTGTGTTTGCTAGTTGGATTTTGGAAAAATTCGAAGTAGATCCCAATTTATCTATGAAGCCCATTTTTGAATGCATGAGTACATGAATAAGCGAAATTGTTAAAATTATTCAATTTTAAAATCGACCCGCCTTTAATTTAGAACTCTTTGCATATGTTAACACTTCATTCGATTTCTGATACATACCTTTTAAATTTATTTTTTCCTGAAAAAAACTTTCCCCTAAACTTTTAAACCCTCGTCACAAACCTTTTTTTATTGAAATCCGTCCCTGAAATTGAACTAAAAAAAAAACAATAACTCATTATTTACAGGAGAAATTAACTTATTTAATACTTTTCCTAATCCTTTATTACATTCATAACCGGAATCTAATTTTATGTTAGCACCAACGACCAACCTTTCTCTGTTTTGACAAATCTACCTCCTCAATCAAATTTGCCCACCTTAATTATCCCAATAAAAACTAAACGATAAAATGCCGGTTCTATATATAGGTACCAAGACCACCGAAAAAAAAGGACGAAATAAAACTCCTTTAGATTTACACCAACAATGAACAAAAAATGACACCACACAAAAGCACTAAATGTGTTAACAAAAATTAAAACAACAACAACAACAAAAAAGGCTCATTCACTTGACGTCGTCGTCGTCGAGTCCTGTCCTGGGTGTAAACTTAATGAGAGAAAAAAAAGTCCTTTTTGGTCACAATTCAAGCACCCAGACCAGATGTCGTCTGAGTATTAAGTCCAGCAGCAGGAGCTGCTTTGTGTATATGTTATTTCATTTTCTGGTGTAAATGGACCAACGCCAAAAGTGGACAGACTTCAAACAACCTTTCTCTTCACATTAAGTTTGACGCTGGCGCTGCTGGCAGACATCTGCGTTGAATACTAATTTCGTACACAAAGAAGGTGCTGAAAAATTCATATGTTTCCCACCCAAAAAATGAAATGAAAAGAAGGAAGGAAAAAAACAACGTTCTTCCACATTTTCAACGCAGCCAACTGTGACGAAGGTCCACACTTCCCATACAGCTATAGAGCTCCGCATAAGATCCCAGAATGTGGGGCCTCCACCTCAGTCTCCAGCCCGCTCCACTTCGTGACTCCACCAAAAAGTCCGTCCGACTGTGCTCTGTCGCTGTTGCTTTTACTGTGTATGCAGCAAGGCAGTCAGCCAGGGTTGTAAAATTATTCCTTTGATTACTTTTTTATTGCAGCGCACCCATTTGATGGTGGAACCAAAAGAGGGCGCTAAAGCTCGTAAAGCCTTTATGATGGGATTTTGATGTGTGTACCTAAACAAAAACATACAACAAAACCCAAGACATTGGAACATTATAGCAGTTGAAACACAGTTGGGTTTCAAAGTTGACGAAACTGTCAAAGAAATCATCAAAGTGTATATTCGTGAGGATTGTCTTCACATGTCCTGATGTCAGTCATCAGCTTCGGCTTCGACTTTGACTTCGGTGGCGTCCGAGTCCGACAGCGGTGGCGGTTTCGTCGGTTCTTTGGTGGTAGAAAGTCTCAGGCAGGCCCATATATGATAGTTTATCGTCGTCGTGTTGATTCGATGTAGATTCATATGAATCATCAGCAAGGTTGCAGAACTGAAAAAGCTGACTACTTTTGGTTTAGTTTTTTGCACAACCATCAGTTTTAGCCACAGAAACAGTCGGAGCATGGAGAACGGAGCCACCCCGCTGTGTCCTATGTGGCGAGTCACAATCGACATGGCATGCTGGACGGACTTATTCATATGGCATGCGATTTATGCATGAGCACAAAAAACTGTCGTGCCATAGTGCACAAATATTCTAACGGTCATATGCGACCGAGGAGGGCGCTGCACTGGCAATTGAAGAAACTATGCAATGTTTTCTAGAGTGGAGCAAAAGGCTAAAAAGTTGTCAAAGAATTCCAAAGTTATATATAGGTGGTAATCCGCACGCCATCCATGATGACAAGTGTGGAGCTTATACCAGGGATAAAGGGGTTGAGTTTTATTAGGTTTGTGTCTTGTTTAAAGTTTTTGTTGCTTATAGATGTTTACCCATAGCTTATAATGGGAAAGCTATGTATGAAAACGATGACTCAGTGTCAGTGGGGTAGGTAATAATGACAATCATAAATATGTACTTGACAAGTTATCAAGTTTTAATTTCTTACATAAGTTCCGTCTTTAAGGGGAATTACAAATTCAATTACAAAACGAATTTAAAAAAACTGGAATAAATATCGGTCTTTCTTTCTTTCTCCCGGCTATGCAATTAACAAATACAAATCGTTTTATTAGAAGCTTCATCTTTTTTAACTTTGAGAAAGTTCCATTTATTAAAATATCAATGAACATATTCTCTTTGTGAATAACCTAACTACAATATGGCATAGTGACATTCGAAAATTTCTTAATTCCGGATTGTCAGTATTCCGAGCACTACATGTCAAAAACTTTTTATCTTTACAAAAGTAATCGTTTAATACCGCTATTGCTATAAAATTAGCGTCTTCGAGTATATTTTAAAGACTCCATCATTTTCTGCAATTTTTTATTTTATAAGAAATAAGTTTTAAAAAAGAAAACATAAACTCCAAACAAAATTTGGAAAAATAGTTAAGCTAACAAATTCAAAATAGTTTAGCTAACTAATTCATGGTGTACCGCAAGGTTCCATTTTGTCTACGAATCTCTTCCATATTTTATTTATGAATTAAATGTATACGAAAAGTTTGATAAATTTATCTTTGCCTTACATTATTTACACCAACAAAAATTAAGATCAAAACTGAAAAGTATATTATTCCCCAATTGGAATATTTGATTTTCTTAACAGAGTTAAAAAAAAAAGATTGAAAATCCGAGATGATGAGAAGTTTAGAGAAAGTATTTGAATTTTCGGAACAGCAGTTGTTCTAAATTTTTGTTTTTATATTAATTCGAAAAATATAACAACTTTCGAACTTTTCAGTTTTCCGGATTGAACTAAATAATAAAAATGGCGATCTTAATTATCCGGATAATTCGGATAAAGGAATGAATCAGTGCATAATATTAGAATAGTGTTGGATTATTTCTTATCTAATTGAAGTATTTTGTTGTTTAGTTTTATCCGGAAAAAATTGATATATAATTTTTTGTTCGGATGTTTATCCGAAGCATCCGGATAAGGAAGAGAAAGAACCATACATATATATATATGTATGTTCAACCTTAGAGGTAGTGCTCAAACCTGACAACAGCTTTGGCTTACAACTCTCAACAGGAATAGTTGAGAGATGTCAGCCACTAGGCCCTAGCTAGCGTTTGTTTGTATGACGGTTCATGGTTTAACAATTACACGAGACAGGAAACGTACGTGAGCTGTCAAAACCAGTGATACCAAAAAGAAAGTAGTAATAAAATGACCCAATACAATCACGAAAAGCAGCTCGATACTGTTTGTTCGACCACTATTTTTCCGAAAGATCAAGTGGAGATTTCTGTATGCAATAAAGTTTTAGAAACCGTCGTAAGCGTTGCGGCGAAGAATCCGTTGACATTGACGTACGAAACGGAATAGGGTAAATCAATACGTTGCGTTGTTTTGACAGCTTAGTTTAAATTACTTCAAATTACTAGGTCTGTTCACTTTCTGAAACCCATTGCGTACTGAGAAATTTCAAAGCATTTTATAGAACTGATAAAATCTTTAATTCATAATTTTGTTGCGTTTTCAACACTTCAAAAATTAAAAAACTGTCAAAATTGGCGTCATGAAAATGCCAAAATAATTTAAAAATTGTAGAAATATTGAGCAAGCTCATATTATTTATCTTTTTCACAAAAATCTTAGTTGTGGCTTATAATTGTTTGGTTTCTTTTTGAGTAAGTATGTTTGATTTCAATTCGACAGATGAAACCTAATAATGTGTACAAATTAAAAACAATTTAGTGCATAAATTAAAACCCCTAAAGTGTTTACAATTACAAGTAGACTGGAGTGAACACAACAATCCTCATCAGAACGAGTTCGGAGTACAACGATGCATCATATTTTTATGATTTTATGGGTCAGCCCGTTAAAACGTCATAATTTTGCTAGTTAAATACGTACTGCTTTCAAATTCGCTTTGTACATAATGTAACATTTTTTCTCGATCTGCAGAACTTAGCAGCTCGCAAATTGCAACGATTAGTGAAATTTCATGACCGATTTTGACATTTGCGGCTATATGTATGTCCTCGATAATTCTATTGTACATTGGCATCGACTATATTTTTCACATGGCCTCAATTAAACAAAATCGAAAATTGTTATATCACGCCATTTCGGAGGCTAATTATTACCAACTCCTGGACAAACCTCACGACTAAAAACCGTTTCTTACAAACAAAAAAACTGTCATTACTAACCATTTTTGTAATAAAATTTTAACTATTTTAATGCAAGCGTCAATCGATTCTGTTTTTTAGTAATGGTATAGTATTTACTTTACGAGTGTCAACAGATGACAGCTTCAAAGGTGACAGCTGCCCGAAACCACTTATTAGAAAACCGTACATTATTTTGTTTATGGTAGAATGCTAGGAAGTAAGTTATTTTCTCCCCCTTAACAAAGGTAACTCTTATCTTTTTCGAAAATCAAAGATGGCAACGCTACCTCCACGTCCGTTGTGTGTTTGTCTTGTTTTATATGTCAAAAAATTGCACATTTAATTGAATCATTTATTAAAGCCATAATCATAGCCAGGTGGTGTTTAATGTTTCAATGGATTAATTTAAATATGTCTACATACCTTCAACTATAGGCTTTTAGAATGCAAAGACATAACATTATTTTATTCCTACAATGGAACCTACTGGGATGGAAAAATTATGCAATTATCATGAAAAATATCATTCAGCACCATTCAGTACTATGTACTGCACACAACCTTCGAAGAAATATGATCAGCCTTCTATATATTGTATGACATCCAATTAAACATGAAAATCTAACAATTATGACTGCACGTTAGATATTTTGTGTCACAAGACAACACAAAATAACAAAACAAAACAAAACAAACAAACCTACATGCTGATGTCATTTGTTATGTGTTGTTCCATTGGTTGGCAGAGTCGGTTTGTAGGTAAGGTAGATGGTTTAAAGAGGTAAGGTAGTTTAACCCCAGGTGGTTATATGGTGTTCGCACATATTTGCCATTGTTAGACCACAAAATATTGCACTTTGGCAAAATTATGCCAAAAAGACCGTTGTTTCTGTGTCGGATTGTGTGTCCGTCCGCCCTGTGAAATCAGCGATCATAAAGACTGGTTAACATGACAATCGCCATGGCCATAAACACATTATGCTTGATGCAAGTCGCTTTTGAACCGCACTGCACCCCAACTCAACTCACCACCATCGAACTCTCTTCATCTGAGTTCGTGGTGTTTGTTTTTTTTGTGGCAAAAAAAAGAAACAATATAGCGACACTAGCGACACTAACGATGACAACGACAACTACAACGGGGCGACATTTAAGCGACACAATAAAAATAATAATTATCGCGCGTCGCATTTACGACTATTGTTCGACGAACGACTGCTGGGTCCAGCTTAACTTATGAGCGTTCTCTGGCATCGGCATGGCATGATGGTGATGGTGAGATCCTAAATGGGTAGCGTGGGTTGATCACCACGCTGAGCTTTGTTACCGACCTACCTCTCTACACACCCTGTACTGTTGCCACAATCTGACAGCACCACATAACTCTGATGAGTGGAGACTTTTTTCTGTTTTGGGGTACACTCACACTGGAGTGTGGTTGTCCTGTCCTTTCCCACAGCCACAATACCATTTTGACAACAACGACGACGAACAACGACGATGCTGCTCACAATCTGCAACAAAGCCAGACATCTAACCATGGACGTCATTACCACTCTTGTCAGAGCATTATGTTTCCTAATTGTCTCGTTACATGTTTCGAGTTCCCAGTTTGTCTATGATGGTGACAAAGTCAATAGAATTTCAGTTGAGTTGGAGCAACTTTTCACATCGCCGCCGCACCGCCCGTGCCGCGCCGAGCCAGGACTAGGTGAGGAGCATGGGCGTAAAGGCAACACATCTATTACCTGGTCGTATACCGGGGAGTTCCTGAGCCAAGTCAACCAACTCTAACTCCAGCTCCAACTCTATTTGAAAAAACAAAAGTGAATGTTTTGACATTTCGTGTGCCATTTTACTAAATGATTTACGACCCGTGGAATGCGAATGTGACAGTGCTGCTTACATACGCGAGTCTTAATAGCATTACGTATAGAGCTAAATAGCAACTGCTGAGTGCTGATGCTGATGTTGATGGGTTAAGTAAGGTTCAAGCTTCATGCCTCAAAGTGGTAACCACGTTTTACCCCTTCTCTTCTCTCTTTTCAAAATAAATGCGTGGAATTAGATGTTTCCTTAAAGTGAGACGATACAGGTGCTTAAAAAGAGTTATATACCAGTTAATCATTTAAGTAACGAGGTGTAGATGCATCATTTTGACTGTGACTATAACTTTTGATACGTTAAGATTTACCATAACTATCTGCTTCTATACATTGTAGTCCATAGCTTCATCGCATCGTTAGAGAGAAAGATCGTGACAGGGATATTAGTTTGATGATAGAGCTCGGGTTGATTGAAATTTAGTTATTTTAGGCGAGATTGATGCACTTTGATGAAGATTATACCTGAGGTCAATATGATGCGACCAGGAATTCTAACAAGATTAACTTTAACAATATGTTTGAAGACTAAACGATTTTATTAAGTGTTTTATGCTTAACGAATTAAGTTCCCCAGAGGCTAGAAGGGTCATAATATCTAGGAAAAAGTGAATGAGCAATTTATTTAGAAAAACTGCAATATTTGTTGCTGCTGATAAAGTGGTAAAGCTGAAGAGTTTGTTTGTCTGTTTGTTTGTTTGTTTCAAAGCACTAATCTCAGGAACTTCTGGTCCGATTTAAAAAATTCTTTCAGTGTTAGATAGCTCATTTATTGAGTAAGGCTTTAGGAAGCACCAATAAAAAATGTTTAAAATGCTTAAATATTTCTTTAATGTGACTAGATTCAAACTGAAATCAAATTTTAACAAAAACATTTGGTGAATAAGATCTGATGCACTCAAACTATTTTTATATTAGAAATTTCTGTGATTATGGACTAAAAAGCTCAAGAAATCACTGATTGTCGAAGTAAACGAACAGATCTACTATTAGGAGACCTGTCAGCGAAAATTGTTTCCTATGATTAACAGTCTAATTTTCCAATCATATCTGACAATAGTTGTCGGCGTGCATTGGTTTTGAAATTCTGAATTTTGCAATAACTTGGAAAGACAAAGTGTGATAAAGCATTTCACATTCGCGTTGTACTGCTAAAGAATGAATCTTTGTTCAGTGCGACAGAATTTAGGCTCGTGAGTATACTGATGAGCGTTCTGGAAGCAGGAGTATCACGCTTGAATTTTTTGAGGCTGGGTTGCAAATGGGTACATTGCAGTTGAAGATCCACATCCGAAGAGCAAGATTGAGAATAAGAACAGCTAAGAGTAAAATTGTCAGTGAAGTAGGTAAGTGGATTAAAAGTTTCAGACAGGAGATCACTAATAATTTTAAGGGGGTCAGATTTGAATTAATTCAATATTTCTTTTATTAAACGATCTAAAAGATGATTCATAATCAGACAAAGGAAAAATTCGTCCAAACCAATGGCAAACATTTTTAATAAGAAAATCTGATGCGAAACTTTTTCAAATTCTTTTCAAACACCAGACACAATAATTTTCCTTTCTCCAAAACGATTTAAGGATTTGTTTTACTGTTCTGTGAGATAAACCACAAGATCACCAGTGAGCATATTGCTGCGAAAACCGTACTGACTTTAATTAATCAGCGTTCCAATGACCTTGGAAATAAGGTGCTATGGCTTGATACTTTCAGGGAGAAGGATATTCGGCTTTTTCTTGGAAATTTGCTAAAAAATACTGGTTCCCAACTACTTGGAACGAGACTAGAAGAATTGGATACATGAAAAAGCTTGCAGAGGAGTTTTCCTATCGTGGAAGAACGCCTCTACAGAATAATAGCCGGAATACCATCTAGACCAGCGGATTTATGTATGTTAAGATCTTTTAAGATTCTCGCCACTGTCTGAGTTCCAAAAAAGATTTGTCACATAGAATCAAGAACTGGCAAAGCCATGACATTATCAGGAGACTTGGAATTTTCGACGAACTGGCTAATGGAATGTCACTGACGAGGAAGATTACAAAAATCCTCATGTTTCTAACGAATGACACAGCATTGTTTATTTTTTATAACTTCTGGGCACTCAAGGCGTTATTAATATTCTTAACATGTTTGTAGTCTAAGCACAGCGCGTGCTTAGGGAAAATCGGGAAGGATTTAAGAGGAGATACCTGTACACATTGTTGTTAAAGTTTTAAATATCAAAATGTATCGAACGCGCTAAACACATTCAAGTCAATTGTCTTATTCCTTTGTATTAGTAAAGTTATATATTTATTCTTGTCTTAATGTCATTGTATGCGAGTGCAACTTGGAGAAATAAGTTCACTCATTTTTACTTTGTTGAGTTAGTTGCCTCTTAACTCTCGTACCGTACAGGCCGGCCTCGGGTAAAATATAAATATATATAATATAATAAATAAAGAATCTAAAGAATCGAATATTGTACAGAGAACTGATTGTACAAAGTAACATTATTAATAAAGATAATCAATAGTCGGGTTTTTTAACCACTTTTCCCGACTCTAAATTGCCGTGTTTTATTTTTTCCTATAATTTTACAGTCCGCTTTATACATTTTGGTCCACGTCGAGACCGGATAGCGCCAGTAGAGTAAAAATATACCGGTAAAAGTGCTCCCTATTGTCAGTCACAATACGCCTTATAATAATGTGTTGTGTCCGTAAACCCTTTTTTGGTGCGGTGCCGTGTAGTGCTGTACAGAAAAAGTACAGAAAACAAAAAAAAGAAAAGGAACATACTCAAACAAACTTGTCGCCTCGCCAAGCGCGCCGCCGCCGCCGTCGTGACGGGGTCTTATACATACCCATGCTAAAATAAGAGCAAAATAAAAAACACACAGCAACACGGCATATACTAAATCAGCAGCAAGCCAGTGAAACAGTTACGCAGCTGCGATGTGCCTATGTACACGTAAATACATAACAGCAACAAACTCAAATGAAAAGGAGAGAGAATTCTCCGCGCAATGCGATAGCGTCACCTTTAGTTTCAACCACCAAATAGTTGTTGTTGTATAGAAGTGAGTAAAAAAAATTTAAGCGAAATCGCAAAGAAGAATCATATTTAGAAGAAAGATAAGTAAAGAAATAATAATAATAAGTTTTAAAGAATAAAATAGAAAAAATATAGAAAAGTACAGAGATTTAAAAGTGCAAAGTAAATAAAAGAAGATACAGAATAAAAACGAAAAGAAGAATTGGTACAGGTGAGTCGCTAAAATATAAAATAACCAAAATTTAAAAGTGCTCAGGGTAGTGATAGCTATGTGCAGTGCCGGGTGGTAAGACGTGCTGTTGTTCCTTTGCTACGGTTCTTTTTGTGTGGATGTTCTGTTGGCAGAAACAAGCCAAAACACAAATAAGACGAGCAAATACAAAGCCCGCGTCGCGTGCCATCGCATGTGTTGCAAAGTTTTATTATTATTTATTTATTCGTCTCAACGACGACGCGCGCCGCTGAGACGGCAGCAAAAGATATAATTCTGGAAGTTTCCATGTGCATACGCGCAGAAAAATATAAATATAAATATACATAAGTAAATTCCCTTCTCTAGTATAGGTTTCGTTGGCGTATATTTTATATACCTCAACTTGAACAAACCGTCTCAGGCTTTGTATGCATACATGCATACGCAGACGGCAGCAAAAGATATAGTTCTGGAAGTTTCCATGTGCATACGCGCAGAAAAATATAAATATAAATATACATACACAAATAAATTCCTTTCTCTAGATTCCCAGTAGGAAATTTCAAAAAAATCATCGGTGAATCACCAACTTTTTCCTTGGTGAATAGAAGCTACACCCCAGGAAAACATGGTGAAAACATCAATGAAATTAACATGGGGATTGGATTGGCGTTCACCAAGTTGTGAATTTCATGGTGACTGCTCAGTGAGGAAATCACGAAGCAGGGGTATTTGGTGTATTCCAAAGTGAATTGTAGTTGGTGAAAAATACCGTGAATTCACTCCGGTGATATACTTGCGTACTTTACATTGGTGAAAAATGTGATGAATATTCACCAAGGAATTCACTTTGCAAAATTGAACTGTTTATTCATGTATGAATATTGACCAGTGATTTCATTAGGCAAGCAAATGTTACTCATTCATTGGTGCAAAATAACCTGGTGAAAAATGTCGTGAATGTGGATAAAGGAAGTCATTAATATTTTTACTATCTAATAAACTACTCATAGCTAAATCTTTGGATACAAATATTAAAAATAAAACAGTCATGTAAATTTGTATGATTTTATTGAAACAAATTGAATTAGATGAACATAAAATAATGAATTATTATTGTGAAAAAAGCCAAATACATAGGTACATAAGAAACAAACAAATTAAAAATCACTTTTTAACAGTTTTATATTGAGTTTTTTACACTTTTAGAGTTTATTTTCTTTTACTCTTTTAAATAACTATTCTTTTAAATATCAGCTTTACGCACTTGTTGACACTGTGAACAATGGACTTCAAACTGAAAAATAAACAATAGAAGAAAAGTATTTTATGTAATTAAAACAACGGCGCGTGGTGCGTAGCGTATTACCCCGGACACTGTGCATTGTTGTTGGAAATAACTTTGTTTCTAGAAGCAAACCAGGCTGAGGATCGCGAACCGAAGTTTTTATGATATGTAAAAAACCCGAACATTGCAATCCTTCAACCATCCGTCGCCAACAGCGTCGGTCGTTGTTGTTGGAAATAACTTATTGCTTCTCGAAGCAAACCAGACTGACGAACGCGAACGGCAATTTTTTATTACATATATAAACCCGAGCATTGAATCTCCGTATAACTATTCAGTGGCAGGTATAGAGAAGAGAAAAGACAAATAAGCAACAACAATAATAAACCCATCTCATGATTCATAGTGAGTGAAATATTTTACAAAGAAAAAGATAGGGTGGATTGTATGATCATAGGAAAAACGCAATGCCTTTCAGTAAGGATTTCATTGCATGCTATTCCTCAATGATTCGAGTAGGTGAATTCCTTGGCGATTTCACACAAAATTTTCATTGGTGAGCAAATTTCCTACTGGGTTAGGTTTCGTTGGCGTATATCATATACCTCAACTTGAGCAAACCGTCTCAGGCTTTGTATGCATACATGCATACTCACTCGGCAGCAAATTTATTCGTAGCCAGACGACCAGCTGCAAAGAAATTGTTGGCAGGATAAAAAAGAAGGGGAGGAGAATGCTATTCCTCGATGCCGATGAGGGCATACAACCAGCGTCGGCATTGAGATGGGTATACTCTTTCTCATGTGTCCATGTGTGTGACTTACAACCACCGCTGGCACATGCACGCATGCGAAGACAAATGGCAAGTAGATAACTCCGCCCATGATGCGCAGTATAGTTATATAAAGTAGGGGATGTATTAAATGATTCTCTTATGTATGAAAAGAATATAGACAGCGCATCTGGGTGAGCGACGCGAGGCATTTAAACGAGAGCCCTGTTAAATAGGAGAAGAATCCTTATTGTACTGTGCCGTCAATTTAGTAGTATAAATAGAATTTGGTAGGACAGAGTTTTAGATACAAAGTACAGATAGGTTATTGCCAAACTTTGAAGCATCTGTTATTAATGCGTATATAAAGGGTAGTGCAGCTTAGAACATTTTTTACAATGCGATTGGCTATGGGCAGTGTTTAGTTTGAGCGCATTGAGTTACTCATGTGAACGCAAACACTTGCTTAAACCACTTGCAGATTAAGCTATCATATTCTCTTGGGTTCGTACTGGTCTTTGAACATTAGTTGCAAGTTACATGGCACCAGTTCTAAATTCAAGTGTGCGTTCGCAACGAGGATATGAAGCGATACAGTTAGCACGATATAGAGTAGCATAGCTTAGAGAAAGTTGTGATTGACAGGGTATAGATTAGAGTATGGATGAGTAAATTAATAAAAAATATATAAGTGCAGAATGTTAACATATTTTGAAGTACAGAGGTAACATAATAGGTACAGGAATTTAACAGGGGCTCTAGTATATAATACAAAATAAAATGAAAATGTAAAGAGTAGAGCATAAAGTATACAGTAAAGACAAAAGAAATGAAAAGATTACAGAGGATAGAACATACAGTAAAGACAAAAGAAATGAAAAGATTACAGAAAATAGAATATAGAGTAAAGACAAATAGAATATAGAGTAAAGACAAATAGAGGTACAGGCTGGATCCAGATACAGATATAGATATGCAAAACAAAATTTAAAAAAAAAAAAAAATGTTAAGGCGCCACTTCGACGGGAGTAGGTAGCTAACGCCTATATGCTGGAACAGCAATAGGAGCTGTAAGTCGTATTGGAATATTAAGCGCTTTATAAGTTCTTTTTTGGCGATCAAGCAAAAAAAAAACAAATAATAGATATTCATACGCAAGCAAGTGAACAACCAGGTCTAAGTTCCCGTTGGTGTCTTATTTCTATCTCTTATTTCCTATCTTATATTGAAGTAGAAGAACGTCCGTTCGAGGATAGAGCGGATCAGAATGTAGGCCCTCGGTCCCTGTCGTCCGCAGCTGCAGATGCGTATTGGAGCTGTTTGGTTACACGTTAAGTGCGTACAGCGAATACAATACAGAGGCGAGCAAACCGGGAGAGCCTCTTCGTGTTTTGTTCTCCTTAGGATGGGCAGTTCACTACGATACTTTTATTTTTTATTTTTTTTCAGGTTTCTGACACTAGCGGGGGAGTTGACCTGAAAAATAGCACGCACACTGGATAAAATAGGCACTGAAAAAGCACATATAGGCAGGCCCAAGATTCGAATAAAATACAAAGCCACTACTTATAACCCGAGCACTTACTGATATATATATGAATTGTGATATTTTTGTACAGATGCCTAGGATAAATACCTAAAGGCTAAGATATAAATTTTGATATTTCTGGTAAAGATGCCTAGGACAAATTCCTACAGCCTTAGATATAGAGTACAGATGCCTAGGATAAATACCTACAGGCTAAGATATAAATTTTGATATTTCTGGTAAAGATGCCTAGGATAAATACCTACAGGCTAAGATATAAATTTTGATATTTCTGGTACAGATGCCTAGGATAAATACCTACAGGCTAAGATATAAATTTTGATATTTTTGGTACAGATGCCTAGGATAAATACGTACAGGCTAAGATATAAATTTTGATATTTCTGGTAAAGACGCCTAGGACAGATTCCTACGGGCTTAGATATAAATTTTGATATTTCTGTACAGATGATAGAGTACATAGATTAAAATAAATTCGTACAGACGCCTAAGTATGTATGCTTACAGGCTAGTTAAGAAATAAATAGACTAATACAAGCAAAAAGGTAGACATGCCTCCGCCAAAGGTTTGTTCTATTAAATGAACACAAATGAAATTATTTTGCTTATCTCGAGGATTTCATGCGCAGACATGATGCGAAATCGTCTCTATGACGACGGGATGTGCCGTTATTTGCCGTCTGGCTTATTTCCATGCTTTCGGGCAAATTAAATAAGTATAATAAGTATGCGCACATATACGCGCAAATGCAAAACGAGAGAAGAATGCTATTCCTTTATACTGATGGGGGCATACAACCAACATCGGTATATACTCAGTGACCTGTGTGTGACTTACAAGTTACAACCACCGCTGGCACATGCATGCGAATACAAACAAAGTATAGAGTGCCACCCATAGCACGCAATATAGAATACACATGAAAGATAAAATTTCAAATTAAAGCCTCAATGAGAAACAATATTTCCCCTCACACATAGTGGTAGTATAGGTAGCACAGCTGCACAGCAAGCAAGCTGAGCGAGAAGACGTATAAAAGGAATTTGAAAAAGGAGGAAATATTCTCACTGTACAGAGCCGTCAAGCAAGTATCGAAAGTACGAAAGTAATACAGAAATTTAACAGATGCTTAACAGAATTTAAAGAACAGAAATTTAACAGATGCTTAACAGAATTTAAAGAACAGAAATTTAACAGATGCTTAACAGAATTTAAAGAACAAATATTTAACAGATGTTTAACAGAATTTAAACTACAGAAATTTAGCAGAAGAGATTACGTTGAAAGGCGCGCAATCTGTGCAAACTGCCTAAAGCACGGGCGCAAAGAGAACAACTGCCTTGTTTGCCGCTGCGTCAGATGTGTCCAAGACGAGAAGTCAACAAGCCGGCGCTCACGGTGGTGGCAGATTACGTTGCCTCCGGATCGGTAGCCAGGCGACGCACCAAGAACAATACCGATTAACTAGCAACTAGAGGCAAACGTCTCAAACCCTCACGTACATGTCGTACAGCGTACAGGCGTAAAGTAACAAATAGAAATCGAAACCATAGTACAAAAATCCATTCAAAAACGCAGTCAAAATTCAACGTACAGATCATTCAAACCATGAAGTCCAGTAGAAAGACAACAACACAACCAGTAAAGAACTAGCTCCCGCAAGGGTAAGAAAATCATCAGGTAACACCTCATTTTCCAACAAATTGGATCTTATTAGCAGCAAAATAGATCTGCTATCAAAGAGGGAAGAGAGTCTAGAGCCACAGTTTTCGCCGTACAATAAGAGGAAATGGTCTATGGCAAAAGATGTATTTCCGAACAAAATTTCGAAAATAAATCATGAAAAATATGTACAGACTATTAATTATGTAGAGTATTATAGATTTAATACCGATTGCTATGATTAAGATATCGAGCAATGCTTGACACAGGCTCCCATCTTAATTTAATGATGGACAAACTGAGAAAGAAACTCAGAATTCAAACCAGGCAAGTATCAGATAGTCTGGTTGGTATTGATGGAGTACCATTACTAGTCAAAAGGCTAGTCATTACTAGTCAAAAGATTTTGCCATGGTCTGCTACCGAGGCAAGTAAGCATAATGTAGCAGAATCATTCTGGTCTTTACCAGAGAATTGCCAGTGGCAGCCGAGGTTGCCACTCAGGCTTGTCAATACCCAAGGGTATTCAGACTCATACAGGTAAGCCGATCCTGAGTCTTACAAACCGGGGGAGGTGGAAATACTACTAGGCATAAGCCTCTTTGCAAAATCAATCAAATCAGTGATTGGCAAAACACTGTCTGGCACGACACTACTTGAATCCTCGTTGGGTGTATTAGTAATGGGATCGAATCGTACGATTGACCCAGAGACAAGCAATGATCGACCAGCGATAATCTATACTGCTGGAGAGCAATTAGAAAAGCTTCTTAGTAGGCTTTGGCAAATGGACCAGATCGGTTTGTGCTCAAAGAGGTCAGAAGAAGAAGAACTTGTGGAGCAGCATTTTGTGTCCTCCCACTATCGTGACAATGACGGCGTTTTTGTTGTCAAAATGCCGCTAAAGCCAAATTATACAAATATAGGTAGCTCGCGTGAAACAGCGTTGCGACGTTTTTTGTGCCTAGAGAAGAAGCTAGAAAAGAATGAACAGATGAGAATGGCCTACGTAGAAAAGATGCGTGAGAGCATTGAACTAGGGCATATACAGATAGTAAAAAGAAATCCTAGTACAGAGAAGCTAGTATATTACATACCTCATCATTGTATAGAAAAGGAATTTCGCATCGTATACGATGCAAGCTGTTGTACAGACATGGGTATTTCGTTGAACGACATCCAAATGCTAGACGAGAAGCTCCAGAAAGACCTACATGAGACGGTAATGCGATTTAGAAGGCATCGCATAGCGGTATGCGCCGATATTAAGAAGATGTTTAATCAGGTCCGCCTAAATGAAGAGCAATGGGACCTCCAGCACATATTCTGGAGAGAGAACAGAAGCGATCCGCTTTGCGAATATTGGCTCACAGTCGTTACCTTTGGGCTAACGTCATCAGCTCATTTAGCGGTGAGGTCAGTAATGCAAGCCGCAATAGAAGCACAAGATAGTCTGCCAAGAGCAGCAACGGCAATCAAAAATGACTTCTATATGGACGACTGTGTAACAGGCGAAGATAATGAAACAAAAGCCATCGAATTAGCCAAAGTCATGTACAAAATATTAAAAGGCGCCGGTTTCGAATTATGCCAATGGAAATCAAACTCTAGCAAGTTTATGGAAACAATGAATCCTAGTTCAGTGGATGCCTCCTTGGTGTTTTCGGGGGAGGAGAAATCATCCATTCTAGGTCTAAAATGGCTGATAGCGACAGATCAATTTACATACGAAGTAAAAACACCAAAGTTAGCTGGCACACTGACTAAGAGGAAAGTAGTAAGCTGTATAGCACAGCTATATGACCCAAATGGTTACATATCTCCAGTCACGGTCATAGGCAAAATAATGATACAAGACATTTGGAGGCTAAGTACAGATTGGGATGAGAAGATTCCTGCAGAAGTAGAGGAAAGATGGCGAGTTTATTGGGGTGATATTATATCTCTTGAAAAGTTCCGTGTAGATAGATGGCTAGGCACCATCGGTTCAGCAGGGGTGCAGATCCATGGGTTCTCAGATGCGTCCAGCGCAGCGTATGGTGCAGTAATATATGTTCGTACAGAAAACTCAGATGGTACAGGCACATGCAAGTTATTGATGTCAAAGTCACGGGTGGCTCCGTTGAAGACAATAACGATTCCGAGGCTAGAGCTAGCTGCAGCCGAGTTATTGGCAAGGCTGCTCGTAGAAGCAAGGAACTCCATGGGGTATCACGACACGCCGTACTTCTTGTGGTCAGACTCCACAGTAGTACTTCACTGGCTAAATAAGCTACCTTACAACTTAAAAACATATGTGGCGAATCGTGTTTCATCCATCCAGACGAACACAGAAATAAAATGCTGGCACTACGTCAACACTAAAGACAACCCTGCTGACTTATTGAGCAGGGGCGTGCAGGCGTCCGCATTAGTAGACAACAGGCTATGGTTAGAAGGCCCAGCATGGTTGCAACGACCACGTACAGATTGGCCGGAAGCCGGTCTTGGTACAGACGATTTGGTACAGGTACAAGATGAACTAAAAATAGTTGCGTTTACACGAGTAAAGCCAGCGTTAAGTAAAGGTTTAAAGAAAAAAGGGGATAATGTTCCTCTATTAGAGTATTCCCATAAAATTGAAAGATTAATCAATATCTTAAGCTATACAATGCGTTTCATAGAAAGATGGTCATCCAATCCGACTTTCGAAATAAGAGCCAAAAGGCGTAAGCCTGAAATTCAGCAGCCAACTATAGAAGAGAGAGCCAGAGCAATGGCCTACCTCTTACGAGATTCGCAAAGACATTACTATGGTACAGAATTGAAAGCAATAAAAAAGCGCAATAACCTTCCCGAGAAAAGCTAATTAGAGCCGCTCAAGCCAATCCTAGATGCCAAGAAACTCTGAGAGTAGGAGGCAGACTTGACAGAAGCAGTAATTCGTACGAGATGAATCATCCCGTGATAATACCGAATGGTACTAGATTGGCGTGGCTAGTGATAGATCATGCAGATCGTCGCACCAAACATGGTGCCGTGCAGATTATGATGCAGTTCATCAGGCAAAAATATTGGATCCCGAAGCTGCGTAGTGAGCTGAGAGGCTACCTGCACAAATGTGTAATATGTGCCAGATACAGCGCAAAGTTGGAACACCAACTAATGTCAGAGTTACCAGCAGATAGAGTACAGATCGGGAAACCGTTCCTGCACTGCGGAGTAGATTATGCGGGTCCATTACAAGTAAAGATGATAGACAAGCAAGGCGATCAAATAACCAGAAGCAAATGTTGGGTGGCAACATTTGTATGCCTGAAGACACGAGCCGTACACATTGACTTGGTCACAGATTTGACCTCCGTGGCGTTCATCGCATGTTATGAGCGTTTTATAGCCCGAAGAGGGCGATGCGAGCGAATGTACAGTGACAACGGCACGACTTTCGTCGGCACAGATAAAGAGTTAAAGAGAGCCCTACAAAAATGGTCAGAAGAGCAGACTATATCTCATCTAAACAACAAGAGCACAGAATGGCAGTTCATGATACCGGCCGCACCACATCAAGGTGGCAATTACGAAGCAGCCGTGAAATCGACGAAGTATCATCTAAAGAGGATAGTTGGTATGAGAGTGCTACCATATGAACAACTCCTGACGCTTCTAGCACAAATAGAAGCCATCCTCAATTCAAGGCCAATCCATCCGTTAAGTGACGATCCGTCCAATGTACAGGCATTGACTATAGCACATTTCCTAGTGGGCGAGCCAGCCATACTTCCAGTCCCATTTATTATTATTATTATTATTATTGTTGTTATCTTTAATTTTTCTTCAGTAGAGAGAAAGAGAAGCTCCGAATAGGACAGCTAGTTACGATTGCGAGCGAAAACTTCCCTCCAGCATCCTGGGCGTTGGGCAGAATATGCGATCTCATCAGCAGCAGAGATGGCGTCGTCAGATCCGTGATTGTGCAGACAGAGACAGGAAGATTGAAGCGACCAGTGCAGAAGATTTGTATTATACCCGTAGAGATCGAAAAATTGCATGAATAGATTCAAGTGAATAAGATACGGCTATGTTGAGCCCAATTGAATATATATATTAAAAAATTGTTAATTTTTGCTGGCACTGTATCGAACGCGCTAAACACATTCAAGTCAATTGTCTTATTCCTTTGTATTAGTAAAGTTATATATTTATTCTTGTCTTAATGTCATTGTATGCGAGTGCAACTTGGAGAAATAAGTTCACTCATTTTTACTTTGTTGAGTTAGTTGCCTCTTAACTCTCGTACCGTACAGGCCGGCCTCGGGTAAAATATAAATATATATAATATAATAAATAAAGAATCTAAAGAATCGAATATTGTACAGAGAACTGATTGTACAAAGTAACATTATTAATAAAGATAATCAATAGTCGGGTTTTTTAACCACTTTTCCCGACTCTAAATTGCCGTGTTTTATTTTTTCCTATAATTTTACAGTCCGCTTTATACACAAAATGAGAAGGCAAATAGAAGGTGTGTAAAGCATTCCACATTCTTGATGTGCGGTAAAAATAAGAATATCTATTCTAGTATGACTTAAATTAAGCCCAAGGGTAAACTGATAAGCATTCCCGGTACCGCCTCCTGTGGAACATTGCAGTATTTTTTGCCTAATATATTAGTCATCTATATATTTGATGAGTCGAATATAATCGTTGCAAATCTTCCTGACTTCCTTTCCTCAGCTGAGTAAGCTTAATAAGAACGGAAATTTACTTCTTTAAACCTAAAAATGATTTTGGATCTCAAATCGTTTTTAGTTTGAAATCCTTAAGCAAGGATACGTTATTTTTATTATTTTTATCCTTCATTGGTTTAATTCAACATTCTTAACTTGTGCATATGCTTGTTTTCTTGAAAACACAGCACTTATAGTGTTTGAATTATAAATCTACTTGAAAATTGAATAAATTGTATAATTATTTGACTATTTGACTATACCTTTCATATTATATTTAAAGTTTCAATTTACAATAAAATTTTTCTATTTCCATTACCTAGAATGAAATAAAGTCAAGAGGTTTGCATTGAAATTGATACCAATACCGATATCCAAGCAAATATATAAATACTCATATTAACATAATACCCACTCCAAATATCAATTTAATACTGACATAAATTTATAGTATCAAATTTTCATCACACAATAATTTGTATACGTATACATAAGTAATTATCTCAAAAACAAGTTGTGCTGCAAGCTGCAATACACACATTTTGCCACTTAAAAAACAATTCCCAATAAGAAGACAAGGACTAAAGAGTGTTGGCCTTCCACTTGAGTTTGATGATAAATTCAATTGAAACATTCCGGAATGCATATTATTCAAAAAACACCCCAAAAACACATATGGCATCCCACATTAGTCATTCAATCCACAGCAGGCCAATTAAACCCACATTCAAATGAGATGTTGAAATAAGAGTACATATATATAAAAGTTGTATATGTTCTGATGTTCTGAATTTAAATCTTCTTCAACATACCCTCTAACCTCAAAACTCCCCTTTCCCTTACCCGATGCCTTAGAGAACTCCCTCATGACGCTTAATCATTTTTGTTTGAGTGCAAAATTTTCTCATTTACCAGATGATTAAATGATATACGAGTGCAGAGCAGCACTCATGTGCTGAAATTTTAATTATTTCATTCACCAAAACGGAAGCTGCTGCTGGATCTGGTTCCCATCTGCTTTCAAATCCTCGCCTCTACTTCAGCACCATCTCCAACTCTGACTCTGACTTTGAATGAAAAAGTACACCATATACCACACCACACTGATCCATCCATCAGCACATAATTTCTCCTCCTCCTTCACCTTCCGAAAATGTAGTGGCTTCTCATCAACGAGTCACTTAAATTATTAACTTTAGCATAGTTACTCCAGAAGTTCATCCAAGTCATACAAAAACTCCTCTCTCTCATCATCAGCTTCCGAATCAACGTCAGAAGGCTAAGGCATATAGGAATTGGGGGCAATTTCCGGAATTTTTTACCTCAGATGAATCCATCACAATGGAATCCCTGAATTCTGGATGCAACCATAATATTCACCGTTAACGAGAGCGACGATATGATACAGACTTTTTTAATGGTTCAGTTCTTCGAACAAAAATATTCAATTCAATTAATTTTGCATGCAACAACAGAAGGAGCAAAAGTATACACTATACACAGTAAGTCAAGGCAATAAAAAGGGGTAACAGCAGTACACAAATATATCGGCCTGACGACATTTGAAAAATTCAAATTTTTCAAACGACAAGGAATCAATTATTAAAACGTCCAGCCCGTCGTAGTCGTTTGAGTCATCGATGTTGCATATATACTCGACTCGTAGTCATTGCTCTTCGACTCGGAGTTTGGTAATAAATCCTTCATCATATCACATCTTTCGATATACAAAAACACACAAAGAGTAATCGCGTGGGGTGAAGAAGCAGAAAAAGAGAGAGAGAGAGAGAGAGATGTCGACATATTGACAGACATTTCCATCCAAATACCCATATACATTCTTACCAGGGAAGGAGTTGTTGCGTCCTTTTTTTCTCAAGCCAAGACAAGATAACCGGACAATACTGGTGTACCGCAGGGCTCAGTTTTGTCTCCGACACTCTTTCTCATTTTTTTATTAATGGTGTTCTTCCTGGAACTTCTAATTGGCTCACCTGCTTCACAAACGACAGTATCCTCAGCTTTTCATATTTGTTTCAGGATTCTTAACCCTTTTCTTCAGTTGTGGATGTTCAACGGGCATTTATGATAAGTCCATTTAGTTCTAATCTTGACGGTATTCTTAAATGGAGAGTAAAAAATCAAGTAGAATTGAGTAAGTCAAAAACGCAAAACTGCCTACTGTCGTTAAAGCCTTTTTATCAAGGCATCTGTAACCACTTTTTCTTGTTCGATCAAATACACGATGTCACCAATATTTCCTCAAGATATTTGTGTTCTTTAGCCGTACAACGAGAATGTGGAATGTCTTACCACACTCTGTGCTTTTCAGTCATTGCAATATTCAGGAATTCAAGACCAATAATTCAGGAATACAATCGGCACCTTTGAAATCCTTTCTTCTTTTCCTTATACTTGCACAGTGTCTTTGGCAACAAACCACGCTATCAGTTCTGATCAGCTCTTTTCCTTCCAGTCACTGTTTGTTGGAATAATATGATCCGTCAAATGCGTTTTGACGCAAGACACTGGATGAAGTCATTCAAAGTAGACGTCATTTCAACAGATTGTTGCATATGTTTTCTTTTTATTTTAATCTGATAACATAATAAATAAAACTTCCGTTGCTTACGTCACATCCGTTGTTTTATGATTGTGTTCAATTTCACTGTCAGTTGAAAACACTGAAGCAACCATTATAATGGATAATCCATATGTCAGTGGGTACCTTTTATGGCTGAATCACAAACACGCTTCAGCTTTTGCTTCGCCTGACGCGACGTTTACGAGTTTAGCCATAGGAATTCAATGCATGCTATCACAATGGAGATTCGACCTCACGTTTCGTTTGACAATCGTAAGGAAAAGACCGTAATGTAACGTAATGTGACTCCAAACGGAAGCTTTAGTTCAATTTTCTGAACATTTGGTTTGTCTGACAGCTCAAGAGCTGTAAAAAAATGTCAACAATCAAAATATTTGCTCTTTGGAGGGATGAAATAATAGAAATGTCATTCAAAGCAACCTCGAAGCAGGCCCACCGTAACGCAGACAAAGCCGAAGCTGAAGCGTGTTTGTGATTCAGCCATTAAATATTTAGAAAAAAACAAGCTCATCCCTTCTGTTACCCTAAATAATAATGAAGCTCTTAGCCCCGGTGCACACTAGCTACGGTCTTGCAGTAGTTCAGTGCACACATGTGATTTTTTTCTCTCAGAAATGAGTCTGTAGTTCACGTTTTTCTTGCAGCATTGGAGGTTTCTAAAAACAAACGAGCCATTTTCATACCTTGCCATAAAATCTCTGCACTGAAAGGCTCAACAGCCTGTGTGGTGACGCAACGATCTCGAAGAAACTTTTTAGCGTTTACCGCAACGTAACCGACCAGTGTATGTGCATCACTAAATTTATCTGTAAATCCAGTACGACACCAATGCATCACCACAAGCTAAAATGGAACAAGTGTGCACCGGGACTAAGATAAATGAAGTTTCTACGAAAAAGTTGCGATAATAATTTTGTCAGTCTAAAATTGCTGAGAATTTTCTATATTTTAATTGTTCCAACTAAATTAATTACTTGTAAATTCTATTTTCAAGAGAGGCAAGAAAAAGCGACTTAAATTGATACAATTTAACCTCGATTGAGCCCCAAAATATTTCCTTCGAGATGATTGATATAACCTAATACGTTCCTGACACTTCCTCATACTTGAATTTCCATTCACGTGGTGTGTCGGCAGGATACGAAACAGATTCGTTAACTTGACAAACGGAGTGATGAATTAAACTTGGAACGAGATCAGCGGGGTTATCTGGTATAGGGTGGGTGATGATGCGATGATGTTTCACATAGGAAGGATATTATAACGTTAAAAGATGAGAGAAGCTCATTGTCGAACTTCGAAGTCAAAGTCCGTTCAATCTCGCTCTAAGGCGAACATTCACATACCATATAGATGTGTGTATTCCTACTCATGGGCCACATGACATCTGGGATGAATGTTTAATATCCTTCGGCACCCGGTTTTTAATGTGTTTGGTAATATTTCATCCGAGTGTGTTTCTCGCTTGGCAAAGAACCGGAAACAACTTCAACTTATCTTCTCCTTCCACATTCCAGATCCCACACCACGAAGACAACAACAACGCGACGATGATGATGAGGACTACGACGACGACGACGACGACTACAACGGCAATGACGACAACTGGTGAAGAACGAGTCTCCTTCTCACTTGGGGTGTAATCTTCCGAAGGATTAACTCAAATAGCTGGCAAATAGCTGATTCCATTAATAAAAAATCAAGTTTGGTTCTCATTCATTTTGCAAAGGTTAGCGTTAGTGTAGCGTCGTCTTCGTCATCGTCATCGCTGTGAGAGAGAAATAATATTCTTCTATACGGATGGATTCGGAGTCAACTATGGGTTTCCAGGAAGTGAGGTGGATATGATATCCTCGAATGTATATACCCTCCGGATATAAGAATTTACATACACGTTGCTGGGAAGACGACCATCATAATATCAGCCCCAGCAAAAGGAGATGGATCCCGATCCGTTTGAAGGCAGGCTAATGGCCAGCTATTAAATCACATCTAGAATTCCATTTGAGGAAGCACGCGTTCCTAAAAGGACAAGGAAACGAGAATTCCTCAAAAACAGTTTCGAATATTGTGGTGGGTATGGGGGAGCCCATGCACAACATATAGTGACGAAGTTAGGTGCTGCTCCTTCTGCTTCTGCTTCTACTGCTCCCGATGGCTAATCAACTGGCTCTAAATAATTATGTCCCATCAATTATTCAAATTCAATTTACTAAAAGAGAAGGAGGATGGATGTGGACTATGTTCTCTCAAGGAACACACACCCATAAGTCGAAGACCTAAACCAGCAAATGCCAAAGGTATGACGGGAAATTCCGGCTAAGCTCCTCTTTCTCTCCATCTCTCTCTCTGTCGTCCTGGATCCTGAATGTGTTGCGGTGATTTTTATGCTGCATGATGATTTTGAATTCAGGTGGGGTGTGGGAGTTGTTGAATGATGGTGTTTTGTGTTTCATTTGTATTCCAACAGATGTCGGTAGATATAGTTATATACACATCTACTATTATATCTTTAGAAGAACCTAAAGGAACAAACGGTACTGGCAATCATATAGTTTGCCGAAATTAATTTGCGTGTAACTGACTTTCCAACTTTGTTTTATTGCATTCCATTTCTGGGAATGGATTAGGTATATCTGTAGCTACTTTGCCTGAGGGATATTTCCCTATGGAACACCTTTCATTGGTAAGGATGTGAATTTGCATCAGTAATAGTAACGTACCTATATACATTTATATGATTGCCTTTAGTAGCTGAGATTTAGGCATATATTTAAATTTGTTTCTAATCAAACATAGGTTCTTACCAAAGAATTCCCTATACGAGTATAGCTTGTAATTTTTCAAAGGCGAAATTATTTCATACAAATGTTAAAAATATCGTTGCGTAGGTTGCATCCATTTTGAAAAATTTGAATTTGAAAACGAAACTACCTATAGACTTTCCGAAATTGGTTTGGTTTCTTTAGAAATACGGAATTTTTGGTTTGACAACGTTAACTGTGCAATTGGAGTACAAATGTATATGACTTTTTATTCTTTGAAAGCAAATTGGGAATGACTTCATCTGGAGAACCATCATTCCGAATTTTGAGGAAACAATTAATAATTTTTCTTCTGTTAAAATGGTCGCTCTGTTCAAATCACTAATTGGTATTTTTGACGAATTTGATGGTATTGATGAATGTCCTGAAAACTGAAATTCACAAAAAAATGCTGGTGTCCCTCAGGGCTCCGTTTTGTCTCCGACTCTCTTTCTTAAATTCGTAAGAAATCCCTTGTTTGCAACTTCTAATCATAGTTTTGCAAAGCATACCCCTCAATGCCAAAAACAAGTTTTGAAAATGATAGAGGATACAACAATAACCCAAAATTTTCTATCGCTTGAACTCCGCCGCAATTGTTCATGTCTTCGTTGTATAACCGATATTTGTACAACCAATTTTCTGCCGAATAAGCCACATTCTCCTAACCTCAATTAATTCAGCCGTACTACTCGCACTTCCAGGAATGCTTATAAGTTTATTATTAAGCTGAATTTCGGACGTACTCTCAAGTATAGAGATTCGTTTTTTAACCGCACATCAAGAATGTGGAATGCCTTACCCAATTCTATGTTTATCGATTTATTACCGAGTGTTTTCTGAAAAATGTTCTCCAGATACGAAAATTAACCTTTTATAATGAACATCAAAAACTTTATACAACTCGAAGTTAAGAAATGGATCAAATGCAAACTGTTAGTTTTTGTTCCGGGGTCAGAATTATGTCTGTGCATTACCGCTGTAAAGTCGACCATACGTTTGGAAAAGACAAATATGGTGCATATGAATCGGAAGATTTCGAAACAAGCTGCCTACAGTATAACCAACAGAAGTTAAAGAAAAAAGGTATCTTTCGTAACCATCATTGCTAAACTGGACTTTACACACTTTTGGCATTCGGGACAACCTGGCATTGCAATTATAATATCAACAATGTTAAAAGAATATTTAATTGCCACGTACGAAGCGGTAGAAATAACAACTGTATTTATCGACTTATAACTACATTACCTACAACTGCAACTTATAAATGAAGCAAGTTTCTCAATTGACTGAAACTCCAAATATGACAAGACGTGGCCAGGATAGCCAGTACCACTTAATTGAAAAAGGTGCAACATTCAGCACCTTCGAGGCTGAATTTAGTATGAGTTGAGTATGAGTATGCTTATCGCATCATCATCATCATCAAGCAACAAGCAAGAACCAACCAACATCAAATGCAATATTAATTATCGTCTTCCTGTTTCTTCTTGTGATGGTGGCAGTCGGTATAGGTACCGGTACAGGTACAGGTACTGCAGTAACATCATCAGTAACACCAGCGACCAGCAGAAGCTTCTAAACAGCTTCTCATTATCTTGTATATCTCACCATTCGATCTCTCCATTCGTCGTCGTCGTTTTTGTTTTCGTTGCGTTGGATCCCCCAGGGACCTCCGAGGCCTTTGGCAGCAATCCATGGGCGCACATCTGCAATTCCAATGTGTGAAAACATGCGCTCAAATTAATAACACAAATATTTTCAACAATTGACCAAGTCTCACACATCATCCACATCGCGCAGTCAATATCAATATAGCAGCACCTCATCTAAAGGCCCGAGGCTTGGCCGTTCCAAATGAGGCTCATTTTTATACAACCGTCAATTACCGCGCGAAATAAATTCCAGATCATCATGTTGACAAAACTCGCCTGGAATCACCTTCGAGTCAGGCGCAGCAGCAGCGGTTTGTCAGAACTCAAAATATTCTTTTTGTTGCTTTCCATAGAAATAAGGTTCCTGATGCATCATCATCATCGTCATCTTGCGGGTCTAAAATCTGAAAGTCTGCGAAATATCAATACTCGTATTTCGTATAAACGAGTGACGAGACCATAAATCAATGGCGACAGAGATTCTCTTTGTGGCACATTGAGTTGGGCTATCGCAGATGGGGCCATTATTATTTATTAAATTTAATTAATCGCAGTATCAAAGCCGCATACCAATCAGACAAGCGACAAGCAAGACAGGACCACTTCCACTTCGACTTCGACTTTGATTTCGACTTGGACTTCCAAGTTCTGCACTTTCTACAACTCGCTGCTGGTATAAGTATGGACTCCGTAAAGGGGGTACCGGTAGGTGCATGCTGGTCTTCAGTTCAGCCTCGACGAAGACTGTGACAAGTCGGTGGTGTAATAGCCGCATAGCTACAGCATAACTGAGTGTTGTCAGCCCACCTTAATTAGGTATTTATGAAATCAGCAAGACAATCAATAATTTATCAAATCCAATAAATAAAGATGGGGATCTGAGGATCCGTTCTTGTCACCCAGTCGAAGAAGAAGTTGACTCGAGTTGAGCTGAGGCGTACGTGTGTATACAGATCTAGGGAGAGAGAGAGGTGGCTGGAGTCTGCCGCCACCGCCGGCATGGAAGTGCTAGACGGAGGAGGCTCTACGAACAAATCGATACTACGCGCATTTTAACCATCATCACATCGTCAGCCATCGCCATCAACATAGTGCTATGGCCATGGCCATGGTCAACAGTGACAAGAGGTGTCTGGCCAAGTTAGTCGCATTGATTTGTCGTATATGGGAGTAGAGTTGTATGGTGTTGTTTGTTTAACATGGGGCAGAGGCGAGCTTCCAAAAGAAACCACATCTTAAAGCCGACAACGACGATGATATCGATGACGACAACGACGAGAAAGACGAAGATGACGATGACGGCGACGGCGACAGAGAAGACGACAAAGTCGGTTTGCCATTACTAATGGTGCGATTCGATGTGGCATTGAGTGACAGGTAGCAAGTCTAGTAATTCCCAATGTCAATTGCACGTTGCGAGGGCATAATTCATTGGCGGTGATTTGTGTTTTGTTACTTTTTTTTTAATTTTTGTATGTTTTTTTTTTTTTAAAGAACTCACTTCTACTGACGGCTGACGGCCCTGTAATGAAACTTTGATGCATTGAAAAACCTTTTCAAAAAATACTCAAGGGACATATCGAAAATAATACACGAAGTCTGTTGACCGTTTAGAATGCTTGTGAGAATCAAAGAATCCATTCGAAGAAAATGGCGTCTTCTAAATTCAGCTTCTTAACTTAAACCCTGATTCTGATATTGATATTGGTTTGGAGATAGATTTGGAACGATGTAGTACAATTTAAAAGCTATTTTAGTAATTTCAAAAGATTATCTCAAAATTTATAAACATTTCACTTAAGTTAGAATCGGAAAATTTTAACTTTGAATTATTACCTAATTGAGTGCATAATGTCTTCTGATATTTTGACATTTCAAATTGATAGGTATGTTTCTAGCACTGTCTTTTTAGAGACATTTTAATTTTTACTTTTTAGCAAAACCTATAGATTATCAAGACTCATTTAATCCAAAAATCTCGCCATACACTCCAAACTGCTACTATGTAAGACTGTGGTCATACCTCACTTATCGATCCGAGACTTGAGTGCTTATTCAAAGATACTTCTTATCCGCGTTCGATAGAAAAGTCTTACGGAGAACTGATTACCCCATTTACGAGGAAGAACAATTCTGGAGGAGATATATATAAGAAACATAAAGCTTCGTAGACTCCGGTGAACTGACAACGTAGAACGCAACAATTTATGATAGAAAAAAGATAAATATAAAAATGGGAGGTCAAATTCTCAAACACAAACACTTCGTTAAATTATTTGTTTGCTGTTTCTCAATCAGCTTAACAAATTAATGTTGGCTTTGCTTGTTCTAACATTATTTCCCGTAAGGGATTTTGGTTATTTAATTTTGTACATACAAGAAATAAATCAATCTAGTATATAACAACCTCAACTTCTTATCACTTCTCGTAAATTTAGGAACTAAAATTAATTTCCCTTAAATTTCATAAAATGGGGGCTCAACCGGGATTTCCAACTAATATAAAGTTCTAAAAAGTTGATGCTCAGAGAAAAATGGACGAATTAATGACTGCATTGAAAAAAAAGCACGTAAATTTCTATTAAATGTCCATATATTTAGAAACTTGGTAGATTCTTTAATGCTAATATAATTCAACAAATTGACTCATCCTCCCCACAGTGCAAGCTTAAGAAAAACTTAAACCTGGATTAGTGATTTTATGATCCAGAATATGAAAATAAAGATCAAATTAGAGTTAGAATTAGGCATTCCATATTTTTGAAGTGCTGCTAAATTTTCAAACATAAAATATTGGAAAAATTCTTTTGCTTCTGTTTTTAAATTAAAATTAAAATTGCATTTGCTTAGAAATGGTTTCAATGTATTTCCTGTAAGAGATATATGTATTTGATTTTTGTATACTACAACATCAATATCTTTTATATTATACACCACTTCTCCTTAATTTGTATTTATAAATGAATTTCCTTACATACCTAAAAGTGGGGGCTCAACCGGGATTTTTGAAGAGTTTACAAGATGATTTAAAGTTAAATCTTTTATTGTTCATAGTTGTTTCGAGCTGAAAAAATCTACAAAAACTTCAAAATTTACAACTCATAGGGAAATTATCAAATTGAAATAATTGCATTGTTCATTAAAAGCTTCTTTACAAAAATTCATTGACTTAAAATGACGAAAGTACAGTGAGGCATATACGCAATTTAATTATTATTTTATTTTTGTTTTAACAATTGTCTTCCACTTTTTACTCTCTTAACGTTAGCTAGGTACATAAAAGGAAAAAACAACGTCCATCGGGCCACAGCTACCACTAAACTTATTTTTAAAAATTAATTAACAACACAAACAACATTAATACCTGAGCTGCTCGTAACCTGCAAACCGCACCTACAATAGCTTTTCCGACTACGAGTTCAAACACCAAACGAAAACGATAACTCCTTTGATGGGCTTTAATAAACCACATCTAAAAACGACTATACGAGTTGAAATTGCCACCAAAAAGACAAAATATGTCCAAACAACACCGCTAAATCAAAGCCATCGAGTTATATTCATCTATTTGAGCCGCACATTATCCTTATGTCCATGATAGGAGATTGTCATTGTGGTCAGGAAATAAAACAACAGAAGAAAAAAAAAACATCATCCAACCACAAGTGAGTTCTTTGATTAATTTTCATAAGGCGAGTGTTCAACCCATCACCATCATCATCAGGAAAAGAGTCTCTCAGGACGAGCGACCAGACTGACCAAAGACAACGCTGCAACGACGATGACGACGCAAGAGGAGACGATCCAACCATCAGAGTGCACACAGTGGAAACTCGGTATTGGACATGGACACTGGACAGCATCAACAAAGAAAAAACCCAACAAAAATACATAAAACAAAAAAGAAAAGTGGCAATATCGGCCGTTCATTACATTTGTTCCAAGTCAAGGCGACATGACAGTGACATAAGTTCTTTTGTGGCTTCTCTCATCAACAACGACAATTCTTTGGGACTCTTTGTTGTAGAGCTGCAGCGAGTTGCTTTGCTAGTGATGTGGCTAGTTGCATGATTGTATATCTGGCTGGACGGCTGGCTAGCTGGAGACCCCATAAAAAGATAGATCCAAATAAATTTCCACCAATTCCTGACAATGAGTTTTAAAGGAGACGCTCTGCAGTTGAGTTGGAATTCTCCATTGGATTCGGACTTTTGGACATCCCAGCAAAAGGATGAGGACGAGATGATGCTGATGATGAGAACAGCATGCCTGTGGCCAGTGGCAGCTTAAGCAACCGAACAGCAAACAGCCGAACAACTACTAATCAGAAACCAGTAGCGGTGCAATTACAGATTTTTATGGTCACCGCAGTGCAATTATCTAGACGCTTCGCCACATGATGACGACTAAGACTACGACGACGCGCTGCTGTCGTGTCGTCGCACTTCAAAGAGGTGACACAACTCAAGTTCTAATTCCTCTGTGGGTTGTCCGACTGAGAGGCCGGCCGGCTGGCGCGGCGGCGTGGTGATTCTGACTCTGACAGGGGTAATGATCATTTTGGCCAAGCAGCAACTCATTGCACGCTGAGGAGGTCAGTAAACTGAAAGTCGTTCAGTGTTCCCGATACCTATTCTCTAAGTTATTTATGCTTCTTGGTAGAAAAACCTTTTTAAAGAGTACGAACATAATGTTTAAGTGTAAGCTTACCCTTCAATTAGGTTATTTCAATGACAGCACTTTAATTTTTGTTCAAATGTCAAAAATAAAAAAAAAAATGGCGGAAGCAGACCACTTTCAAATGTCAATGTTTGTTCTACGTCAAATTGATTTTTGATAACACAGTAACTTTCAGCTTTGAAAACCAGTACAGTGCAATTACCTTCAATGGATGTACCATTTTCAAAGCCTATACTCCTTCAATTACCTTACTCCTTTAACTTAAGTTTGGAAATCTTCTGTTAACCTTATCAATATCATTCCTTATTTTGATTTACTTACAAGAAAATATCATCTTTTGTTTATAAAATCAAATAACACAACACCTCCCTATCTGTTACACTTTATCATCATAAATATAAAAGCGTCAAAAATCCCTCGAAATCCATCACCCGATTATGATCTCGTTTCACTTTCGAAAATCCCCATTCAAAATCGCCACTATAAATTACAACTTATTAATTAACATTGTTGCAAAAATAAATAATACACTCCACTAACCCCCGATGCGACGACGGACGCGACGATGCACGGACCGGACTAAGCTAAGCAAGCGACGGCAACTGCGACGCGATGTGACGTCCTGATGCGATATATTTTTGCTCTGTCACGCATTAAATCTTGACCATATAAGATGGTATGCTATGCATTTGCATATTCAAAGTTCGAAGACAAACACAGCCCAATGGCCACAATCCAAGCTCTTAATTTGTCATTATTATTTATTAAGCCCGAACAGCCATAGTATCAAAGACAAATAATGTGGCATCCACAGAATCGAAGTTATAATAAAATCCAAAAACAAACGAAGAGAGATAAATCGCAGCTTCGAACAGGCCAGGCCATCAGGGCAACTCGAAATTCAGCCAGCCGGTGCGGTGCATCGAGGATCGAAGACCGAAGTATAGTGCCGGCCGGTGTGATGGTGTATTTCCGTCTTAATCCGATCACGGCAATAACTTAGGGAGATGATAATGCCACAATAACAGCGCCCGAAAAAAGATCAATCTGTCGGCTTAAAGGCAGGAACAAGCGCGAAGGTCTTCTCTTTCTCCCTGATCATCGTTCAACGATTGCGGCTTTTTAATCGTTTCGATCCAACCGAGACTCAAAACCAACACAACGCAACGACCACATCCCAATCCCAATAACAACACCAACTAGGTATTGAATATAAGACGTAGCAAGGAGCCGTGCGAAACGCGAAACGAGCAACGCAGAAGAAGCCCTTTATCCGAAGCTGCATCGAATTTCTGAGGCGAGTGCCACGCTCAGATGCAAATTAATTACGCCTCGTCCCATCGATAAGGCAAATTAAAACAAATCTCCTCACGATGTGGCTTAATCCTTTTCGCATTATGATTTGGAATTTTTATTTATTACAGTCATGGATTTTAAACATTTTTTTTTGAACGAATAAAAAGAATGTTTTGCGGCAGCGGCACAGCCACGACGCGAAGCGATGTGATGGTGAGATTTTGATCAATAAGTTTCGACACTTTTAAGACTTCTCTAAATACAAAAATTATTTTTCTTTCAAACATATTTTTGCCATGACATACTCAAATTGAGATCAAAATTCTTAGGCATGGATTGATCTAAAGAACATGATAGATGAATGTTTCTTAACCAAGTGCAAAAATGATAAACTGACAGTTAAAAAAATGTTAACTTTCTGTAGATTTGACACCTGTCAAATAGGTCTCTAACAATAAGATCATACGCGCACAAGTCCAAGAAATTCAAAGAGCCTGGATCAATAATACTACACACATAGCTATTAACATTTCATAAAAGAGCCAGTAAAATGTCAATTGACGTATTTTAATGGTTACCTATACACCTAGTACCTAAAGCAAAGTCCCAAAAATAACGCTATACTTGCCAAAACGGCTTGCTTTCAATTTAATGTGTAGGTTTTTTATCATTTTCATTATCAACAAAACCATATAATGTCTCAATTGTCACTTCTAAAATTGATTTCTCAAGGGCGTGTTCAAATGTTCCGTTTTACTCTTGAATTGAAAAATTCATGGAAACATATAAATTGATAGGTTTAGTAACTTTTGAACGGTACAATTACATTGCTATTTAACTGATCAATTGAATTGATGCATGTAAATGTCCAAATGAAAAGAATTGAAAAAGTTGATATATAAGAAAAAATATTCAATGTACCTAAGTAATTTAAAATGATCCCTAATTGAAGTGGACTCTGCTTGGAGTACGTTAAATCAAATGTAGACGAACCATAAAGAAGAATAAATATCAACGAACACATCCTGACAGCTGTCAAAATATAGTTATTTACATTACACCATGCAACTGCCTGCTAATTCTTACAATCCGAATCACGCCAAACAAATATTTCTACTGAAATATCAACGAACACATCCTGACAGCTGTCAAAATATATTTATTTACATTACTGCCTCCTCATTCTTACAATCCGAAACACTCCAACAAATATGTCTACTGAAGTGACATATCCGTTTTTGTTGTTTTCCCTTTTGAAATTTGTGATGCAGAATAAACACGCATAAAATCGAAACGTCAGAATGTATAAGGGGAATTCCAGAAGCACCCTGCCTGCTTTTCCACCTCTGGCATATTTTGATTATTTCGAAAACATAGAATAAAATACATCCAAGACCGGGCTGTCAACTGTCAAAAATTTGTTCAGAGTTGCCAAAACCTTACACAAAAAGTCTCACATTTAAATGCTCCACACATATAATTGAGAAACCCTTTAAACCCTAGTCTGATGTCGTTGCATGAATAATACGCCATGTTTTGTAATGAACTTATAAGAAAGACATTTTTGATTCATACGCCATTCCTAAGTGCATCAATCTTATACGTGCGTCGTTTTTCTACAAGTTTGCGTATATTATCTCCACCGAAAACCGTGCTGCCGATATTATTATTATTTAATCTCCAGTTATTCCACCGCCACTCTGTGTGCAACCGCAGCGCAGCACCAAGAGAGCTCGCACATTCTCGAAAGCGTACAATTAAATCGTCGAGATGCACCGAGTAAGTGTATAATTATCCCATTCATCCAGTGGCCAGCAAAAACATATTAAATATTAAAACCCTCATATTTGTCATAGGCCTTGGGCTATGTAATGTATGTAGATGTCGTGTGTGTGGAGGTAGGTAGGTATAAGCGACCAGCTCTCCTGGGGCTGCGACAATTGACAGCCATACCAAAGCTTAAGCCATTATACCTTCAATATATAAACCCCCACCACACCATATCTCCCACCCCAGACCAGACCAGACCCAGCAATGGTAGGTTGGTTGGTATAATGGTCAAGTGTAAAACACTCGAAATTGAGTCGAGTATCTTCTTCATTTTCTGGCTGTAATTACCCACATTAATGTTCATCGATAAAAACGACACGTTAGCCCAGCCAAATATCTGCAATTACAGATCACTTGCAATGGGTTATTACAAGCACTTGTCGGTTCGACCCGTGTCCTATGTCCCGACACATCTTTTCCCGTCCCGTCTCATCTTATTACATTCGTGACCGTAATTATGCTTCGTGATGTTGCAATGAAATTTAACGACATTATGCAGTGCCGGATTATCCATCCATGAGGGGAGAGATTCGAAATACCTATGATGGGCCCATGCTTCTGGTTCAGTAAGGTTTTGAATTTCAAGAATTCGATTTCTTGAAGAGAATCTTAGCCCTAATTGACATATCGAAGTAGAGAAATATTTTAAGAATACTCTGACAAATCACATTCCTATGTCAAACTCTGTAAGACTTTTGATCTTACGTTTTACGTAACGAACTGTCATTCATTGAAATTGTCGAAAATGTCAAACTGTTTTTTGAACACACCCCAATCCAACCCTGTCAAATTTGACACGAATGCCGAGACGACAGAAAAACGATATACGGGTTCGTAAGAAATCATTTATACGGGTGTGACGGGACCATTTGTGTGCAATTGCACCTGAACTGCAGTGTGCAGTTATTTCTCGCGCTACTGCCACCAACCATAGCTACAGCCACAGTGACTGCCACACCGTTTGTCTATCGCGGACAATTATAACCGACATAAAGTCAATTATTAACTTAAACGAAGTGCAGTGTCCGATTAGCTGGTCGATTAATCGTTGTCATCCCCACAGATGGCTCTACTAGTAGCAAGGTAAGTTAGCTAAGGTATATCAACTTGCCAAAGATATAATTACTATATACGAACGACCCAGAGTCAGAGTCATACTCAGCGAGAGACCGACTCTGCTATGGAATCTGGAAACATTTATTACATTACAGAAAACCAACTTAATTTAACTGATGTTGATTTGGTCTCTGGTCTTAAGTCGTATACGTAGACGTAGACGTAAACGTAGATACGTACGTACGTACATACGTAATGTAATTAAAATTCTCCATGGTGTGTTGCAATATATTAACGGCAAGTTGAGTTGCCACAAAGTGTTGAACATTACCAAGTTAGTGACAGTTCGATGTGACATTTGTAAGACAATCTTGACAACGACGCACAGTGACCAACGAGTGGTTATTTGTGACACTTATAAAGCTTAGAAAAATGTCACCTCAGAAAATGAAAGTTAAATATTTACTTGATGTCTAGATGAGCACCTGATGTGATTGATACAAAAACGGGACAGCAAAAAATATCAAGTTGTATTTTTCTATTACGTCGCGTCGTCAAAATCGATTAGAAAAATATCGGTTTCGCACGATATGTTCTTATGGCACGCAATTGGAGAATGGGAACACGTGTTTGGATTGGATGTAGACGCAGAGCAAGATCAGAATTCATTATGTCTTATAACCATGAGCTGACTACGATGTTTGAATAATTAAATATCTAGTGTAAGATTTGAGAGTTTATTAACGTTTTTCAAAACTTTCGATTTTTATCGAAAATCAATTTATAAACTAATGAGTTGGAAAAATCGATTTCCAAGGACTCGAGCTTAAAAACTAATTCTCTATAATTAAAGTAGAGGTTCGAAGAAATCATATTATGGTGTCGAATATTTTCTATTTATATGCGAAAGTAAATCAAATTCTTCATTTATTGTTTCTATTTTATAAAGGAAGCAATTTAATTAATTCTGAAACAACAAGACAACTTTTAACTGTGACAGTTGAAAGGATAAGATCGATGAGATTGGCGCTTAAAACGTCATTTTGTTAAGTGTGTTCAAACTAAAACTAAATTATGAATGCGTTCAGTCATCAGTGGTACAAAAGAGGAATGCAAAAGAGGACAGCTGCAATGACAGTTCTTATCAATAATATTTTTGTTTTGAAGACTTATATACTCTTGAATCCAATTTACTTTATCTATATGCAATTATTAGTTAAAGGCTTCATTTATAGTTTTATTCTACAAAGAAAGCATTCATTTTGAAAGTTATTTGACTATACGCAATGACAAAACTGGGTTCAAATTCATAAAAACTTTATTGCACTTAACAGAATTGAAATATCTGCGTGCAGATCTATTTCCTCTTTGAAATATGCGATTCGAAACAACTTTTAGTTATGACATTTGAAAAAAAGGAACAATTAGAATAAAATTACACTTCAAATGAATGTTTTTAAAGTGTGTTCAAATTTCAAAAAATAAGGAACGCGTTCAGTGGGAATGCAAAGTAGTGACAGCTGACTTGATAGCTCTTAATATTAATCATTATTTCAAATGATCTTTTTTAGTTTTATGAAAACGATTAAGGGGTTTATTTATTAACATACGCATACACAAATTTTCTAAGGACAGAAAATATTTTTGGAGAACTGTCAAACTGGACACTTTTCCAATGTTTTTCTTTGTGTAGATGGTATATCTATATTATGACATTATGACAATTGAAAATATAAATTGGGAATAGCTCTTCCTCCTTTTACTTAAAACTCATCAACTATCAAAATATAATGACACTTAAAATGTCACGTTTTTAACTGTGCTCAAACTTCAATAAATTGTGGATGCGTTTAGTGGTACAGACAGATAGTACACAGTGACAACTGACATGATATTTCTTGTCAATAATCATCACTTGAAATGATATATTTATGTTTTCTAAAATCGGTGTTATGAAGGTTTATTTTTTAAATCAAGAAATTATATTTAAACCTAAATATTGAAATTATTAATCAACGATGAAAATAGAATGACACTTACCAAATGTCGTCTTTTTTAAGTTTGTTCAAACGCAAACAAAATTATGAATGCATTCAGTAGTAAAAATAGGAAATGCTAATCTGACATGAGAGTTCTTCAGAACGGGAGATTTGGAAAGAACTGTCAAAGTAGTCACTTTTTCACTGTATCCATTTTTCGGAAATGATTCAAATTTGCGAATTTTACCAAATAAGTCATCACAATAATTGAAAATATAAAATTGGCAAAGCTATTCCTCCTCTCATTTAAAACTTAGCAAACTTTTAACCTAAAAATTGTTTACTTTTTTGAGAGAATTATCAACCTGGTCTTTTTTCACTTTATTCAAGGTCTTTTAAAATTTTCATTTTGATAAGTTAAGACATAACAATATTTGAAAATGTAAATTTGGTAAATCTTTTATTTTTTTCATTTGAAATTCATAAACAATGAAAATTTAAATTAATGTATGTATATTGTTTGTCCAAACTTAAACAGAATTATGAATGAGTTCAGTGGTAAAAATGGGGAATACACATCTGACATGACAGTTCATATCAATAAATCAATAATTATTTTTATTATGACATACTTTGTTGTATAAAATCGGTGTTTTAAAAGCTTTGTTTTTTAGCCAAGACATTTTTTAATAAGATTTAATATTAATAAAAGTTCACAAAGTTATCCTAACAAAGGGAGATTTTGAGAGAACTTTTACTTTTTCACCGTATTTCTTTTTCTTTCTTAAGTAGTTAAAATTATTAATTGAAAATATGAATTTTAAACAGCTCTTCCTATTTTCATTTGAAATTCATCAAAAATGAAAATGAAGTGGCACTCAAAATGTCATTTTTTTAAAGTGCGTTTAAACTTCAAAATATTATGAGTGCGTTCAGTGGTACAAATGGGAAATACACCGTGACATTTGATATGATAGTGCTTATACTTTTCATTTTGTTTTACAAATTCGGTGTTTTTTAATCAAGAAATGTTTTTTTAATAATTAAGAACAAGCATACAAAAATATTTAAGGATATTTAATGTTGTCACTTTTCAATCTTCTTGTGCATAAATCTTATCTCTACGTTTTTAAGGTTATTGAGTTTTGCAATTTTTATCAAATAAGACATCACAATTGAAAATATAAATTTGGTAAATCCATTTCTCCTTTCATTTTAAACTCATCAACATAAACCAAAAAGAAAACCATAAAAAAACGCTTTTTATAGATTTGATTAAAAATACACTTTCACATCGCTGAATAATCTTAAGATACTTGCTCAATCCCCAATGTCCCATAATTTTATGTTGTTTATATTTACATTTTTTTTCTCTCAAAGCACGTTTTCCTTTAATAATGTTTCCATTAGTTAATTCTCTTGACGGTCGTCGCGTCATAATTTTCAAACAAAAATAATCCCAAATTCTTTATGTACCCGCCATCAAATTTGGCCATATTCTTTGTGTCCATTGTATTCTCATCCGAAAATCCAAAACCAACCAAAACCCAAACTCAAAATTGTAACTTTGATGAAAAATGTGCAAATTCCATTATCCTTCGCGGACCAATCCCAAGGACCAAAGCCATAGTCGGCCATAAAATATCTCCACTGCAGCGTGCAAATCCGTAAATGTTTTCCATTGTTATTTCAATTAGGCCTTAAATCTATCACCACCCCCGCCTTGCTTGTCATCCCACAATATTTCTACGATGATGAGGACGACGACGCTGACGCTTTTTCAATCACTTTCAGTCTCTTTTGTGCTTGCCCGGGCGCCATTTCGTGGCACTTAACCGTTACGCGTTGCGTTCTGTTGTTGTTGTTTCAAAATAACATCCCATCGAACATAATTCTAATTTGATTATGGAGAGCTTTCCATAATTTCGCTGTTAAACGTAAACGACTTTTTGTTCTGTCATCATCATTTCGAGGAGCCGAATCGCCATCGCCATCGCCAATACCGCACCACCGTCCGCCAAGCTACCCCACCCCACTGTACCACTTTTCCTTCATTGTCGATGCTCGATGGGTCCGCCATTCGCCCATTTGGGATATGGAATTAAGTGATCCAATGGCCGTTTTCGAATGAGGCTCGAATGAATTGGTTTGGTGCGATGCGGTACGTTGGCGTAGTGTGGTGGGCCAAGTGTGGATTTTCTCTTGGAAAATGGAAAATTCAATTTAAATTCGGTGGCGTAGCGGAAATCGAATGACACCCACAGCCAGGCCGAAAAACAACATTGAAACAAGTGCCAAAAACATCGAGGTACATCTAATGATCAACTTTATATGCATGTGGCCCAGTCCCAGATTCCAGCAGAGCACTGAGTTGAGTGTAGAACTCGAAAACCAACCGTTTCCACATCCACCTTGTCTAAGGGATGTTGAAGGTGGGGGCGTGTTAATTATTATTGTAAGCTACATGGAGCGATAGTAATTAGACAAAAGTATTCGATCCAAATGCTTTTTTGCAATGTTCATACTCTTGCGAGGGACGTGGAATGGCTATGATGGGGGTTGGAGAGAAGAGAGTGCTGTAGAAAAACACACTATATCCTAAACGACATGGACCATAATCCTTATTGCGGCAGCTGCAGCAGGAGTGTAGTATATATTGTGGCGACTTTTGGACCGTGTTTGGCATTTAAATTTAGGATACCAGCTCAGAGCCAGAAAGCAGCAAGCGTAAGCTTTGGCCCCAGCCAAAAAGTGGGACAATTATTCAAGCGGATATACGAATTTTAATTTGCTACAGCAACAGTTACAACATGAGGGGTGGTTTTACCTTGAAAGTTTTAGGGGATTTAAAATACCTTAGCTTGAAATGCTCTTGTATGTTTTGTGAAAAGTGGGAGTTTAATTTCATCATGGGGAACATTTTTAGAGTACAAAAATATTAGTCCATGAAAATGTCCTTGCTTCGAAAATATTGCGTCAAAGCTGAAAGTCCTTTAAGCCTTTGTGATAATTAAATTTGAAGCGTTTTATTTTAATTCCTCAAAAACTACAATTTTCTTTTGAAAGTTGGGGGTTTACTTCGTAGAATTCACAGATTTATAGAAAACTTGTAACGAAGCGTTGCACTTTTGCTAGGGACAGGGAAGGTAGTCCCAACAGTTTGTTCCGTGGTAACCTTCCTCTAAGAAGGTCACGGACATAAGTTGTCACTGCAAACAAAGCACCGATTATCGTATGGATTGCTGCCATGGGTACGAAGGGAATCTAGCCCTGATTCATTCCACCATCCACTTCTTCTAAGTTTACGATGGACAAGGTTTAGGCCGACCGATTATTCTTTAGTTTGTAGCTGGGGATAGGGAACGCAATCACAACCTAGGACAATCCTAGCGCCCATCGGGGCTAGTGCTCCACCTACCATTCTCTAACCAATGCTAGGGACAGCTCTTAACACCCGTCCAGCGCGCCGTGGCGAGATAGTTAGTTCGAAGGACTGTCATGCTAGAGATCTGGCAGCATTATTTGGGATATTTTTCCTTTCACCTGCAGTGCTGTTATCACTTTTTCGAAGCGTGTCACTGCCACTTGCACCTTCATTTAAAAATATCAATGAGTTCCGGACCCGTTTTCCTCTTTCCATTCGTTGGAAATACGATAGAGCCAAGATTTTTTGTAGGCAGAAATTAATGAAGGTTTGCCGTTTCCTAGTAATCGTTGCTATTAATTTGAAAGTGATAACAATACTGATTCGACGTTTGAGGAGTGTATAGCAGCCTCGTCTTCAAGCTGTGGGAGTTATTATTCGAAACATTATTGGACAACATCCCGATCGCAGACTTTGATTTCCTAATACAGCTGGCGATATCTTTTTCGGTTCCTCCTTCACACGAGACAATACTTCCAAGATACTGAGCAATGATTATCATCTTTATTCTTCTCTCTCCACGCTTGTTGGCATTTGATAGAGATCCATCGTCCTATGAGAAAGCAAGCAAATGTTCATCGTCTGATGCATAGTCTAGAGATGATTGAAGTAAGTTTTCAGAATCCATCGTATTCCTCCATTTTCTGTCAAGACTTCTTGCAACACATCACTTATCCATAAATAAAAATAAGAATTGGTGAAAGCATGCAGCCCTGTCTGACTCCACTTTCGGCTTCAAACTCTTCTGGCAACTTGTTTCCGTTTAAGACGTTTTATTTGCATAAGTCGTCATCGTTACCATCTTTTTCAAGGCCGCTTATGATAGCATCTATAGAGAATAACCTTACAGAGCAATGTCTTAATTTGGCAACCCTGTCAAACCCCGTCAGTTTGAGCAAAAGACGATGGAGAATACCATCGACAAGATCTCACTGATGATTTCGACGAAAAAATGTTTTAGACAAGGCACTGTCATATGACTTCCTCAAAATCGTTCAGGAAAGAATTGTGTAAAACTCAGTCGTCCACACTAGAGGCACAGTTTCCAAGGGTCTGTCTCAGTCTCAATCAGTAGTTTTTTCTATTTTTCGGAAAACCGTCCAAAAACAGATGATGCCTTAATTAGCGATTGGAAAAATTTGCTCGATGAAATCGGAACTGCTTGCATCAATCCTACGAAAATGCTGTTGTTGTTCTTCAGTGCGACAAAATTTCACTGATATTTGACATTGCAGTAAAAACTTAACTTTATGTATTTTTAACCACCTTAAAACATTTACGATTAGGGGATTCATATAAATATTTAATGGTTAATGGTTAATTCCACAACTTGTCCATATTCCCTTAAGTTTGAAAAATCACGGAACACATAAAATCCACCTGTCAACATAGCCCATTCCTTTTCCCACTTTGCAGCAATCATTTTCAAAAGTCCAGAATGGTGCTCTTAAAATCTCAAGCATCCACATCGAGTCAGGTATGTTTAAGTTCCTCTCCTCTCTCTATATCCGTTTAAGAATCTGACACACAAATAGATATCTTAACCAAGTCATGGTCTTAACGTTCTTTTTTGTGTAACATCACCGTAATCCGCTTGTTTCGCGAATCCACTTATGAGTTAGTGCAAAAGCGCCAACACGTTTTACACAGTCCACCAGCAACGACCCGACGAACGGTGACGGAGATAATCCTTAACTCTGAAGCAGGATGATGAGGCACTTTAATCGCCAACAAGAAGTTACTTCATCTTCATACGTACTCAAAATTGAAATCCTTATCCACTTTTATTGGTGTCCGTTTTAATTTTCTCGAAATTAATTTGTTATTTCTGCTGAAACAATCATCTTATAAAAATCTCAAGTGATGGGAAATAATGAGCGCGCTAAGCTTCTTTAAAACTGAAAACTGTGTGTTAAGAGTTGAGTGCGTGTGTGTCAAGTGATGATACTTTGCTGTCGTGCGTCGCGTCTGCACGAGTTCAGTTAAGTCAGTCTTCCTTTCTTTTGCGTTGGATTTAACGTTGCAGTTTTTGACATTTGAATGAAGTCTCTCTGGTGATGATTGTTTGTTTGAGGAAGGATTTTTGTTTTAGTTGTTACTTTTTGGTTTATTATTTCCAATAGGCACTTTCACATTCCATCGAGAGATTGGACAGAATCCCACCTTTACAGCAGCAGCAGCAGCAGTACTAAACCCATATCGTCCTATCCATGACAATATGGCATGACATCGTCCATTGACAATCGATGTTTGCCGATCTCTGATGTGATGTTGCAGCATCAATGGTGCTGCTGCACAGAGCACACAATGCATCATGACTATGGGCCAAGAGGTGGCAATCAATTTGGGAAATTATGCCAGTCTTTTAGCTGCCACCTCTCGCACGTATCACACCTTATACCTACCTTACCGACCTACATGAGAAAAAGCCCCATGATGTGAGGCGCAGCAAATAACCAATAACTAACTTTTGCTGCTGCAGTCAATGATAGTTCGCCCGAGGCTGGCTTAAAGTATGATATAGTAGGTAAGGTATACATCAAATGTACTATACGGTACGTTCCAGCACGTAGCATGTCAGAAGTCCAGACATTCTCACTTTCACTTCGATGACATCGCCAACTCGCTAAATGACACCTTTTGAGTGTCAAATAATTGCTAGTCGCTGTGAAAGCGTAATGACTATGTCGTGATTTTTGTTAAAGACACTCATGCGAGATTTTGCTGATGCGATTAAGTAAGTATAAAATTTTTGCAAGTTTGAATTATACTGTCGATGTTGATGTTGAAGTGATGTGAGACTTATAGATAGGAGAAGACTTACGAGGGTATGGGAATGAGTTATGGTCAACATGACGGTGCTTGTGGTGACACAATTTTTGATTTGTTGCGCATTTTACAGCTTTGAGAGTTTTGTGACTGTGTCAAATTGAAAAGTTGTAATTGCAATCTAACTTCGGAATAAAAACTTGGAGTGGACTTACCAATTTCATTTTTATTTATCCAAAAAGACTTAATCGAACTCTTTGAAATAGCGTAAGGATGTTTAAGCCAATTAATAGATTAATCAATCTAATGGGTGTTTTTTTGCATCTGCATGAAAATGTCGATGGGTGTTGTCTATGGTTTGACAGTTGAGATGTCAAGCTGGGTTGAAATTTTTAAAAGATTGTACAAGTCATCATGAATCATAAGCGAGTTTTTGAATTTTCTAAATTAACTTTGAAAAATGAAAATTTGACCGCTAAGTTGATCGAGAACATCGAGCATTTTAAGGTGTTTAGTTATGAAGCTCATTTCTTCTTACATCGGTTTATGTAAGGTGCATGGTTTATGCCAAGAAACCAGCAAATAATGAAGCATTGGAAGGCACTGGTTAAGCATTTCACATTCGTGTAGTGAAGCTAAAGAAAAAATCTCTGCATTCGACAGTACTTCTGAAATTTTAATCAAGGTAAAACTGAGGAGCATTCATAGAAGTAGTGGTATTACGGTTGAATTGTTTGAGGGGACAAATGCAAATTGCTATTTCGTAAGAGCATTGTTAATCAAAAGAAAACCTAAACACCTAGCAGCATTTTGCATTTTTGACGATGTCAAATATGACATAACTCCACAAAATGTCGTTTGTGCCGCACATACCTTGAACTGAAAGCTTTTCAGTCTCCTCTATGCAAGTGCCATCCATATATAGTGGCATTGGAAGAGAGTAACACTTTTGCGATAGTAGACTGCATTGGGTTTTTGAAGTATTAAAATATGTACGGTTTTTGATTCACCATTGGATGTCAAGATCAGAATTTGATGAGCTTATCATAAGCTGCCATTGGTAGTCCACTTCCGAAGAACAAGTATGAAAATCTGAAAACTAATACGAAGTGCTGAGGAAATCGTCATCAACGAAACTATTAAGTACATAGGTTAGAAGTTTGAGACAAAATATCATTTACAAAAATAAGGAAGAGTGTCGGAGACAAAACGGAGCCCTGGGACAAACCAGTATTTATTTTGTGGATATCAGACTTGATCCCGTCCAATACTACTTCAATTGAACGGTGCAAAAGGTTATTTCAAATGCAACAGAGAAGAGATTTATCAATAGCAAAAGCACGCATTTAAAATAGAAGAGCTTGATGCCAAACTCTATCAAAGACATTTGAAATTTCAAGTACAATAATCTTACTTTCCAAAACGATGTAAGGATTTTTTCAACTGATCGGTGAGATGAACCATGGGATCAACAGTGTACCCATTGCTATGAAAATGATACCGTTTATTAAAAACCTTCCATTCTTTATTTCTTGAGCTGAAAATTAATCAGCGTTTTTATGACCTTTAAAAGAAGGGACGTAAATGCAATTGGACGATACTTAGATAGGTAAGAGTATTGAGCTTTTTAAGGGACAGGCTGGACAAAAGCTGTCTTCCATCCACTCGTAAAAATAGACCTATAGAGTAGGACAAATGTAAAAGCTCGTTTCGTTTCGTTTCGGAAGAATAGTATGGCTACTATGTGGGTCAGTAGATTTGTAAATTCCCAGATCTTTAAATTCTCTAGAAATCATACGTGCGCAAAAGAAGATTCGTCCCTTTGAATCGTTTACGATTTCAAGTACAATAGGAGTCATGTCACTAATTTTGTGAAGACTGTTCTACGGGCTCAAAATAAGAAAAACGAATACACATATCTTAAAAATCTTGAATTAGATTGAACTTGAAGAAAATTTAGCATGAAACGTCTTAGCAAGCCATTGTCAATTGACGATAATGTTTGCAATTGCCAAATTTCTATGCAATACAAGGACTGCCATTAAGTTAATTTTAAAATGTTTTTTTTCACTTAATTTTTAATTAAAACAACAAATTAAATAGGACCTTTTTCAACTTTGAAAGCAACTTATTTGAAAGCATATTATAATTATTTTCCATAAAATGTTCATACAAAATCGATTGGTTTATCGTCTCTTTGATGCACGTTGTCGTTGATGCATCTGCAACTTCATCCTTGTCACATCCTAAAATATAAACTTACACGAACACCTTCAAATGCATTAAATAAACCATTTCCATTAGATGAGGTGATACCTATGACTAAATATTTGTATTCCACCTCTTCAGCCACCGTTTTGCTAATTGACAGAATACTGCGTCAATTCAGGAACTCAGTGAGTGTCGGTGTTGTCGGTAAGTATGTCATTAGTTTGAAAAACTCATCAGGATCTAAACAAACTGATGGGATTAAAGCAAAATGCATTTGCAGCAAACAAATAAAATGCGCAACAGTTTTCATTTTAGAATTTAGTTTCACAGTTTTTAGAGAAGTTTTCGACATGCGGAGAAACGCGAAAAAGCAAATATACGAGTATATGTATTGAGGTACTTTGTTTGATATAAATAGAGAAATATAGCGATGGCGGAAATAAATCGCATTTATACCATCAGTAGATTCAGGTAAAGGATACAATTTGTCACACTTTGCTTGCTCAATGTTGCAGTTTGTTGCATTTTTATATAGATATATCCGTCGACGTATTAGATACGTCTACTTTGCTTTGATAACACCACCTGTATTAAGTGAGATTCAAATAAACTAAATGAGACAAAATGAATCCTCTTCTGTTTTCGCTTGCAAATGCAAATGAAAATAATGACACAATTTCTATATGGTCATACAACAAACAATGACAAAGAGAAAAACAATGCTGCTTGGAAAAAAAATAAATTTCTTCAAGTTTTTGAAAAGTTCTGAAACGTAACTCGCTTAATAATAAATTGGAGTTCTAAATGACGGTATTCTTAAACAAAACTAAGATTTTTTAGTTTGAAAAGGCTGATAGCATTGAGTTCTTATGTGTCTAATAATATAAATTTTAATGAAAAATGGCGCCCAACGTTGGATTTTTAAATGTTTTCTCTTCGTCAAATCAGTTTAATTGACAAAAAAATTTGAATGCCAATTCAAAACTCTTGGTATCGTATTATTTTGTTTAAATTCGTATTTTGTTTAAATTTTTGGTTTAAAAGCAAAAGTATCAATTTTAATTTTTAAAAATGGCGCCTAATGTTGGATGGTTCAGAAGTTCTCTCTCTCTCTCTCTCTTCAAACTCATCTATTTTACTATTAAAGTATTGATATTTTATTCCATAAAATCTTAATAAAAGGCCTCGTGGTAATAAAATAGAACTGCTAGCAAAAAACTATCAATTGTAATGAAAAATCGCCACAGCACTGTACTGAATTGAGGTTAGATCGCTGAATTATTCCAATAATAAATTGCTGGAATGTGTACTTGTGTTCCTGCGCTAGGTAACATAATCCCATAGCAAAGCGAAAGTCGAATAATAGACGGTCATAAGCTCACATTACCTATCTCCAGTCAAACAAGGACGAACAACGATAAAATAAGCAAATATCGCACAGGAGCGCCACATTAGTGCCACAGGACCATATCATACAAAAACCGAAAAATTTTGTTAGTTCTAACTTGTACTTTGGGATCATATACCAATTTTTGTAAATGTATTTGTTTTAGTAATTTGTTAAAACTAGGATAAAATAAAGGACCAAATTTAAGCATTCATTTGATGGGAACGTAACTGCCCATATCCTTCCACTTTAAAGCCAAAAATGTATCAAATTTTAATATAATGCTACATTCTTTAAAAAATCAAAAAGTTTTACATTTTAATTTACCGTTTTTAATGATTCTATACATCAAGAAAGCAGACTAACCACAAAACGTTGGGCGCCATTTTGGTGAAAAGGTATTAAATTATTATTTCATTAAAGTTGTATTTTTGTAATACTAAAGTACTCAATGAAAAACATTTCCTGAGTATACGATTATTGTAAAAATAGAGAGGTAACAACTCAACTACACAACGTTGGGCGCCATTTTTACGGAAATAAGCGTAAGCATTTTTTCACTTAAATTGATAATAAACATGTTACAAGCTTTTTCAATAGAAAAAATTAATTTATTAATTTCAATTTTAAAGAATTCTTTAGAAATTTGGAACAGCCAGAAGCACACGTTGGGCGCCATTTTAGATCTTTCTATAAATATAATAAGAGTAATTTCTTAGCCTTTATGTTTTTTCTCAAGGGTTAATTCGTCCCTGGGATGAGAGAGAGACAATATCCTAGCATCGCTCTTCCATACTCAACTGACCATATCGACTCTGGCAGGACTTACCCGGACGGACGGACGTTGAAACGACAAACAATTGCCGCGATTTAACAATTTCGATATTGCGAAGCAATAAAACTGAAAACCGCTAAGCAATACAATTGGCAGATAACCAATTCCAATCGACAAATAGGTATTACCAAAGTTGGGCTCTCTCTCTCTATTATACCTTTTGTATATATACAAAAACTATACGTACATTCAAAAGTGGATTGCTAGGGGTTTTTGTATTCGTATGTTATGGCCGTGCACCACATTGTCTATCTGTGTCATCAGGGAAAATCCTATATTGAAAGGACGACAGTTCATGTATGAAAGTTCGATAGAACAGAACAGAACCAACAACGGAAAAAAACAAAAATTTGAAACAACCTCACATCGAGATCGAAAGAGCCACCGTAACAACCGGAACACGGAAAAGCCATTGCAATTCGATTTGACCTGAATTCAATTCCGACTACAATTGAGTTAGGGATTTCGAAAATTACCAGCCACCGCCACCGCCACCGACACCACACCATAACCATCACCATCGTCGTCGTCACCGCGTCACCATGCGCGCCGTGAAACTTGTATGTTATAGACGAACGATATAGGTAAGGTATTGACGGGCTTGACGGGCTTTACTATACTATAACAAAAATAGGCTTCAGAGAATCGTAATTAAATATTAACTTTTCATCGATTTTTACCAAAAATTCAGAACAAAAACTAATTGCTGAATCTACATATTGACGAGTGGAATACATGTGCTGTGCAGTTATAGATTTAGCGGTTACCTTGAGTTTTCATCATCAGCGTTTTTGTGAAATTTGAGAGCATGATGGTTCTGTTGCGCGATACTCGTGTATGGTAATAGTGTATAGTGCATGCATAGTTGAAGACCTTTAATTGAAAAAGTGAAATACTCGACCTACTACCAACTACCCCCCCTCCCCCTCCCCCTAAACAAAAAAAACTGCTACATAATATGTGCATTCGGCATTAATAATTTCATTCGGCATCAAATTGGACAGTAATTTTGTTGAATAACTTTGGATTTGAAGTTTCAACAGAATATGAAATGTTTTTGACATAGAATATTATAACCCATTTATATCTATAAATCGTATATCTATAGCCCATGGTTTAGGAAAGTCACTGTCAGAGATATGGTGGCGAAGGGGAAAGATGGTAGAATGGGGTTTGATTTATTTCTATCTTGAATGGGGAAAAGTGAATTACTAAAATACAGTTATGACTTTTAATAGAATTAATTCAATTTTAGTTCGTTTATTTTTTGAATATGAATATATTTTGATGAAAATTGGCATAATACGCGATGAAAACGAATTTGAATGCGGATATTTCATTATTTAAATTTAAAAAAAAAAACACACACACAACGAATTTAGTTAGATCAAAAATTCTGTAGATTTAATTGAAATATTAATTATTTGAAGTTATCAAATTCACTTATTATGTTTAAATTTTGGCATATGGGTTTTTCGTAGAATACTTTTCATAACCTATCAAACAGAAATGGCTGATGAATTTGTGTGGAACAGAGTTTCATGCATTTAGGTTAACAGTTTTTCATCAACTCTGTTTCAGATGTTTGAAAACGCTTTAATAAGCTGCCTCCCAGTTCGTTTGGATTGGATATACATTTAGATAATAAAAGTTATATCTACTCATTTCATTTTACAAATTATAGCAGTACTCTTTTTTTGACTTGTTTTCTGTCAGTGATAACAGAACCATGCAACCGGCTTTTCAAAATAAGGCATCATTTTCGTCATATTCGATTTTGGTAAAAACCGTTCTTCCTTATTTGTTTAAAATTTGTGAACGAATAATGCATAAGCGAATACATCAAACGTCATAATTTCTTATTTCCTGCTCAATCTTGACTTCGGGTCAAAAGTAGTTTATTACAGCACTGTTGAAAGTTGTTGAAAATATTAGGCCTAAATTTGATAAAAATCATGTCACTTTTCTTGTTATTCTGGACTTTTCAAAGTCATTCGGTAAGGTCACCTTATTTTTATTAATAAACTTCACCAAACATTTCAACATGTTTTCTGCAGCTTCAAAATTAATTTGGTCTTACCTAATTGTGGGAAAACAGGATTTATGTTTAAACAATTATATTTATTCATTTTTCATCTTGTAAATGGTGTGCCTGAGGAATCAATTTTATGGCCACTTCTGTTTTCCCTTTATATAAATGACTTAGCAGATATTCCTTCGAATTCTTGGAAACATTTGTATGCTAATAATATTCAAATAAATAGTCAGCGAAAAAGCGGCGTTGTCTATGGTTATGGTGGTGTTCTATCCCCTCTCCTCTGGGACCTAGTGGTGAATGAAATCCTAACTAGTCTGGATGCGGAGGGTTTCAGAGTGACAGCCTATGCAAACGACGTTGCTATAGCAGTTTCAGGAAAGCATCTTAACACCTTAAAAGAACTCTTACAAAATGCCTTAGCTAGACTAATACTTTGGGCTGATCGGTGTGTACTGGGTGTTAACCCACACAAAACCGATTTAGTCTTATTTTCGAGGAGATACAAAATTCCATTTGTCAACCCTCCCTATATTAAAGGAATCCAATTAAAATTCTCAGACGAGGCTAAATACCTGGGTCTTGTCTTAGATACAAAATTAAATTGGAAACGCAACGTACAGGAAAGAGTCAAAAAAGCCACTGTAGATCATGCGCCTCTTCACTATAGATGATTTTTCGGTCAAAATTGGGGTTCTCTTCCAAACGATTCGAAGCCCTGTCAGCTAGCAAACGGTGTTCTCTATGGTCATGAACTTTGAGCTCTTGGATCAGTTGGATCTTGTAGGGGTGAAGGCCCAAGTCCCGAAGCAAAATTCGACAAGTTGAAGTCTGCGAAAGGCCGAGTTCTTGTGCACGGCGAGGACTAGACTACCTCGGGTTCTAGTGTACACTTTCACGGACCGCGGCGATCTTCTCGGTCGATCATAAGTTCCTTGAACGAACGGGTGTTGGTTGATTGTTTACTGAACTGGTCGTCTTAAATTTGGCCACCAAACGTTAAATAGTCGACTGTGGAGGGCCACCACGTCTATCGTAAAATGGGCTCAATGCGCTCAACGCTTGCTTTAACGAACACTCATTTTAATAATATAGTTTTATCATTTGAACGTTCTGTTCAATCGTGTAACTTTCCATCATGATTTGGCATTCACAACTGAATAATAAACAAAAGATTTGACAGATGTCACCAAAACGAAATGGCCACCACGTTGTGCCAATTGAAATACCCTTTAGAATATATCTGTCATATGGTGGTTTTAATATTAGCTAAAAAATGCTTTTAGAGTTGTTGTTTAGTCAACATAAGCCGATAGTTTGAAATAGACCCCTTTAAAAATTATCTATAGGTCTTAAGTCTCACAAACAAAGGGGCCAACTAAGAACATTACTTTTAGTAAAAAAAAGTTTTCTCCAATTGAATTTTCAATAATTTGATGGCATTTTCTTGGCACCGAATTTCGTTGATGTTGAGATCATTAAATTTAAATGGAAACAAAAATCAGTCAACATGGCTCAATAGCGCTCGTGATTCACCATTTCAAAAGATATAAAGGCCGATGATGTCACCATCGTACACCAAACAGCCAATTTTTGTAGTAATTCGTTAAAGGCTTGAATATTGTCCTTAATTCTTATGCGACAATATGGCTCATTGACGATGCCATTAAACTAGAAATGATCTTCGTCACTAAACGCAATTTTTCGTGGCAGTGCTCTATCAACTACGAACAGATTTATTTTGTTTGAAGGAAATTTAAACGATTGCACTATCTCATGCAGTTAGAACAAACCTTAAAATATTAAAGTAGATCTAACATTTTAAATAAGGTTTCATTTTAAATTTCTGTTGGTCTAGAACAGTTAACGATATACCCATTTTCTCATTGTTCATATGATGGGGTACTTTAACAAAAGCATTATTTCAACCTTAAGAAAAAATAAGTATTTTATCAAAATTCCTTTCGATTTAATTATATATGTTTAACTAAGCTCATTCCATTGTACATTGTAAGGTACATAATACCCTTCTACATTTTTAACAAATGTTTAATACAATTTCTTTCAATGCATCACATCACTATATGTAGAACATATATAAATGTTAATTGTATAGTTTATTTTAGCTAATCAAAAAGAACCTATAGCTTCCCGGAAGTTGAATAATGCCAAAGCACAAAACTCAAAACTATACTTTCCTGAATAATATAACTCCCCTTGTATGTACATATGTATGTGAAGTAGAACATAGCGACCATTACAATGTGGAAAACTATTTGATCCTAGAAGTGCTGCAAATACCAACCTTTCTATCCTTCTTGTTCCTTGTACAAAAAGAGACAAAAAAACAACTAAGTGGGTTATAAAGAAAAATAAAGGTTGCTCCAACAAATTCTCGAGCAGGTGCACATAATTGCTGCACACATTGTAAACTGGAGCGTAAAGTTTTGTTGTTTAAACAGGGTCACCATCATCATTTCTACCTTATAGTGGTCCAGATCTCAGTTCTATATGGTTGGTTGTATGGGATCCAGGTCCTGGTCCAGCTCGTCCTTATAGGTCCGCTGGTCCAAGTTAACGATGCCCAAAAACTATATGAACCATTTAACCTCCTGTCCTTGCAAACAAAACCATTCTTCCTAACCCTCTTTGTACGTACCGATAGTTTCAACATCAACATTTTGCTGCAGTAACGAACAAGAATTCAATTCGTTTCGTTTCGATTCAAGAGAAAGAGAATCAACAGCACAAAGCTTGTTGGAGCACTTGGAGGGCAGCGGAGCGGCGCAGTGTGAGAAGCAGCAGAAATCTAAAAAAGGTCCATCGTACCATCTATACACGGGTATACCATGGTCCTCCTAGAATTGTGAACCACCGCAGAGCAACCCAGCACACACAATCAAAATCTCATTACAGAAAGTTTTTATAGCGTTTTAAAATAATCCTGCAGCAATGCTTAGAAGAAACAGGGACCGAATATGTGTATACGTATAGAACCATCATCATCATTAACAGAGACCCAGGTCCAGAAGAAATTCCCCCAAACCCCTGCAGATCTACGAGTCCAACTCCACTCCCAACTTCCAACTCCCATACTCTCATTACAATTGGTCCTCGGGACGTTCTAAATTATTTTCGCAATTTTTGGAGCTGCAGCAATGAGCTTTTTGCTTTTTGGTTAAATTTAAACTTGAGAAATTCCAAAGTCATTATCCTTGGAACACGAGTGTCGACTGTAGACTGTAAAGCGAGTGTTTTATGGAAGTGCAGAACATCCCAACGGGTTAGGTTATTTCGAAGCATGCAACTAGTAGAAGAAGAGTGTTGATGGTGCTGCGGTAGTAATGACAGCGAGCTGATGTGTGTTTGCTCTGAGCTGATGACGTTGATGCTCTGATGATACTGATGTTCCAATGCTGAAGCTGATGCTGATGCTGATGGCAAACCGCAAGATGAGTTGGTGGTTTTGATTAAACTTCTTGTCAAAATGACGACAGGGATATAATGAATCCTTGAAATTGTTTTATATCATGACTGAATGATTCCTCCATTTCATCGCTGGCACCGCCACCGCCACCGCCGCTGCCGACCAATTTAAGTGATATACTAGAGCAACTAGATGACTTTGAAAATGAATTCTGATTTCTGACACATAAGTTACAGGTTTATCTTTATGTTGTGCGGTTCCTGGGGAATCTTTTATGGGAGGGTATCTTGATTTAATGAAATAATTAAATTTTATATTCAATAAACTAGTTTCAACTGGTTTTAAGTTGATAACTAGCTTACTCTTTACAATAACGGTTGACTGAACTGAAAGTCCATTGTCACATTTGTCAGTTCTCTAACAATAGCTTCCAACAAGCTGCCAATAGCCAAACAAAGGACTTAACATTTCATTGTCATATATTAAGCTGATTATATTTTGTGTTCCACAGAAAAATGACAGTCAAGGAATTGTCAGCAAATGTCAAACAACGAAATTTGAAGATTTCAATAGTTGTCTTGCAATGACATTTGCTACAAAATTGTGAGTTTACATAGAGTAATTGTAACAGCTTTTGCGACAATATTTTTACTACAGATTTGAAAATCGTCTGAACTTTTAACCTAACAACTGCTGTCATTTTTGTCGTATTTAGGTGAAAATTTTCTGGTAGACAAAAGACTCACTTAAAGAAGAAAGGATAGTAAGATTTTGCACTGTAGTTCTGAAAATTGTGTTCTAAGGATATTTTTAATGAGGGGATTTATTTTGAACAGCTGTTTCTTTTTAAGCTGTCATTTTTTGACATTTGACAAGTAAAAACTATGACATTACCAAAAACTGAACGATACAAGCTTCGAGACAACCAAGTAAGTGATGTGAATAATTGAAACCGTTAGGGACGTTGCTCATAGATCAAATGAGAGGATCTCTTCTGTAGCTCGTAGTTCTGATGAAAACCCAAGTACATGGATCTCTCTTCAGTCTTTATAATTAAAAATTCCACAAACTTGGAGCCTATACTTTAGTCTGTCAAAGCTTTTTCAGAAACCTTACTAAGCTACTGATGTACAGGATGATGGTTCTGCCAGTACTCTCTTATAAATCCGAGACCTGAGTGCTTAGTAAAAACACTCCAACCTCGTGGCGCGTTCGAGACTAAGGTCTTGCAGAGAATTGTTGGCCCCTTTTTTGAGTAAGGACTACCTGGAAGCAGATATTGCAATCACAATTATGCTCGATAGGGACACGTAGCTCGTATGAGCGAAGAGAAACCAGTTCAGAAAGTCCTTTGTCGTACATTTCATGGTAGGCGAAAGCGTGGCAGACCATGCTTACACTGGAGAGATGGCGTATACCAAGACAACCGAAGTTTTGCGGTGCGCAACTGGATGGCGTCGTCTCGCGATCAGGATAAATGAATAGACTTGCTGAATGAGACTAGGATTGGATCCCGGTTGTCGAGTCGATGATGATGAAGATGATGATAATGACAAACGGTATATTTTAACATATTTTGCATAAAGACTCAAGTCTTCATGAAATACCTTGAATTTAATACCTTCATGGTAAAAATGTGTGGTGGTGATTACTAATCAGAACTTCGATTCAAACACAATTTAGTATTTTTCAAAAACTTGGTGTCAAATATATGTTTTTGGCATCGGACTCGTTTTAAAATAAAAAATTACTTTTCAGTTGTTTTGCCTTTTACTGTTAAAACGTTTTAGTACAAATGGTTCTATATTTCCTTAAGATTTATGTAAAACAGAGTAGGTTTTGATTGCAAGGAAGGAAAGCTTGTCTACCAATTTCACCAACAAAGTCGTTCCAATTTGGTTCTTGAAATGCTTAAAAATAAGCTAGGTTCTTACCTCAAGTTCTATACGTTTAAAAGCAGAACTACCCTATTTGGAGTCAGAAAAGTCCAAAAATTATTGTTAAAAAACTTCTCCATCCTCAACCTTTAACTGTTTGGGATGATTTTAGGATTGGTGGTGTGACGGACTTTATTCTTTCGAAATGAGACTGATGAGAACGGTTTAGGTGAAGGAATAGGTAACACAGCGCAATTAAGCAAGACAAATTTCCTTACTTCGTTATTTCTCAAAATCAATTAAAAACGAAACAGAATTTGTAAACTTATCTACTACTTATAGCCGCAAATGTTTGGCTACTTTCATTAAAAATGTCAGGAAAAGGATATGGTGACACAACCGTAACCATGGCGGCCGTTTTGCTGATATGCAATACTTTTCTCTTTACAATGAAATAAACATTAATTGGTTCTTCTTAAAAAATTACATCTCTTTTTGGAAAACCCTGTATTTTGTTTCTTTTGAGAGAAATTCTTCAAATTTAAAAGTTAGAAGTTCATTCTTTTCTGAAATGTTTGTGATTGTGGACGATGCTTCTTCACATTCAAAATAGTGTGAATAATTTAACCAATAACTCTCTAACATCAGAAACTTCAATATTTTCTTACTACTGCTTCTCAAAATTGAAGCATTTACTCTTCACTTCATACAGAAATAGAAGATGAAGAAGAGGATATTATGAGTGAGGGCAATCCTTGATTTGTTTGGCTTTGAAAAATATAAATGTACGGGAAAAAGTCTCACTCTTCGTTGTACCTTCATCAAAGTGTCCATTCACCTTGTCATTCAACTCGAATGACATCACTGCAGAACCTAGCCAAGCTAAAGCCAGAGCCAATTTCAAAGCCAAAGCCAAAGCCACCCAATGCAGGTTTCCGTGGTTAATTTAATCCTCGAAGGCATCTGCTGGATCTGGATATGCTTTTGCTGTGTTTGGCCTGATGGCCATGTGATTCTTTCGGTCTTCTTCTTTTTCTTCGTTTTGGTCAGTCTTGTGTTCCATTGGGAGGTTTTTTAGTTTTTATTTTTGTTTCTCAGTTGAGGTTGGGTAATTTAATTTCACGCCTTTTTGCGCTCGCTGAAAATCATGAGGCGACAAACCGAACACGAATCGCGCGCTTGTTTCTGTTTTCAGTCGTTTGTTCAATTTTGTTCATCCAATATAGCTGGATGCTTCCTTTCAAGAGTTCTAGGACTCTTTTGGTCGTGTTTAAGGAATTAATTTAGAGAGTGAGACCACAGAGGGTGCTAACAAATATCCCACCAACAAGAGCATGACAAACAAACAAACTGAAAACAACAAATAAACCAAAAAACAACTGGACACAAATCCGCAACGATGACGACGACCACGATGAAAAGGGTCAAACATCCAGCGTCACCGCAACAGACAGAAACAGAACCCAAGTTTTAGTGTCCTTTTTTTTTGTTTTTGTTGTTATTTTTTTCTGGAAAAAAGACTGAAGGAGTGTAAGAACAACAACAACAACAAAAAACAAAAACACCAAAGATGCTGCACGGATGAATTAACAAAAATTCTGTGGTGAAAATTAAAATTACAATTAAAATTAAAGACGAAGTCAGTGCTGGCAGAGTGCTGAGTGGTGACTCCTAAGGATGAGAAAAAAAAAAAGACATCCGGAAAACGGTACACCAGACACAACAAGCCAAAAGGTGGACACATAATTTCCTGAAGTGTCTTTTGAGACTGACCTCGAGTCAACCCAAGTGGCAGTGTGTGGAGCATAAGCTGGAGCCTGCTTCTCTAAACTCCTCACTCCACCGATGCTTTTTCCTTTCACATTGTCCTGCTTGATAATTCAAACCAAGAAGCAGACACGCTCGTGTGATACTTAATTAATTATGACCAAGTCTCGGGGTCTTCAAGGAGGTTAGCCAAACACGGTGGCTGCTCCAGCTCCAGCTTCAACTTCAACTTCAGAACCAGCATGTGCAAATGAAGGCTCACATACTAAACGAAGCAAGCACAGCTACAACATGTGGACCTGAACTTGGACTTGGATCCGAACGTTGAGGTAAAGTTGGAGGAGACAGGGTAAACATAGCTACCAGGAATATATATATATATATAGGCAGACACCACACACATAATAACAGCAGAAATCAGAGAACTCCTTGTAGTCGGGATGGGACACATTTGGCAATTACTTGCCACTCTGGAATTGTCTCCTGTGTTCCAGAAGTTGTCGCTGCGACACCATCGCCATCGCAATGCCACCACCACCGATTGTCTGCTCTGGTGCTTTGCGCTCTGCGCTCTGGCCTGGCCAGGCCAATACCGTAAAGTTGTTATTTAGTGCGATTAAGGTTGTCTTGGCACTGCCACTATATAGCAATGGCATGGCAGCGAAGAAGAGGTGTGCTGGACGATGCTACGACGACGGTATAATTGCGGGAGAAAAGGGGTGAACTGTTGTGTGTTATCTGTTGGCAGTGATCTTTTCTTCGAGTGACTTCTCGTAATTTCTGGACAAAAAAAAACTACCTTACCGTCACTACATTGTTGCTGGACACTTACTTCTTTTTTTACTGTTAATGGTGCACAAGTAGGTATAGAAAATGTGGCCAAAAAGCAAAAAGGAAAGAAGCACATTTGAAGGAAGAGCTTCCGCAACAATGAGACTGTGAATATTGCTCTGCCAACCATAGTGTACCTTTGGCCATTTGGGTGATCCTTATCGTTTTCACTGAACCGGCAATATAGCTGACTGCAGCCAGAATCAGCAACAGTAACATCAGCTTCAGCAACAGCACAAACAAAACAGCAGCACCAGCTGCTGCTGAAGACAGTCCAAAGAGGTCGTTCAAGGAGTTGGAATAAGTTGGAACGGAACCGAATAAATACAGGCCATCATCAGTTCGTTCAATGTTATGGTATGGTTTGGTATATGGTGTTTAGCTTCGCTTAGACCAAGACCAAGACCGAAAAACAGCAGAAGCACCATCAACATTTAAGGTGAAAGGAATGAGGTGCTATCATCGCATTTAAACTTTGAAACTGTTAGGTGAATTAATGGCGACCAAGATGCAGATATACTTTAGAGGTGCAGTTAAATTAAATAACTTCGATTTTTGGTGCAACATCAGCTTTAGCATGGCCTGGCCGGCCTTATGAAACTTGTGGGCTATATCCTCCTGCTATAAAATATAGGTATAGAACGAAATTGTGTTGTTTTTTTTAAAGAGAGCCTTTTGGCAGAAAAGACAAGTGATTGCTGTTTCACCACAAAAATAGAAAGAGAAGGTACTTACATTAGGAAGCTCTTTAAATAATGAGCCTGAGGTAATTTAGGAAAAGAACCTATTTCTAAAACATTAAGGACAACAAGCACAAGGCATATAAATAGAAGCTGTAGCATTTGTTGATAGGTTTAAGTCTTTTGCTGTGGTATCGAGATTTAAATTGTGTTAAGTCTTATAAATAATCTTTGTGTGGTTTCAGATTAAAGAGGGAGAAAGGTATGTACAGAAAATCATGGTCTTTGAGTTTTAAAAGAAGACATAGTAGTCGTATTCGAAAAATACAGTCGTAAAGAAGTTGGAAGCACAGCTGTTTGATGAGTGCAATTATATTCGTTCAAATAGTTTTTCACAAGCTTTGGTAAATAAGAGGATCACAAACTAAAGCTTTAGTGTCCATGAAACAACCAAAGGTGCTGTTAAGATCTCCAGTTAGAAGATAAGAATTTTTTAAAAGACACGAGAAATCAAGATTTTGATGATTTTGACTTCGATAGTTTTCAAAGAAGTAGAAAGAACATATCAAAGTTGAGTGAAGGTCGACATTTACAAGTCAGTTGTTGATAAGGACAAAAATATTTCTGTAAGATAGTTTTACGTTGACAATGAATCAAATCAACCAGTTTCAACTATTGAGCCTTTTTGTACCAGAGAATTCTTCTTAACCAAATGTTGGTTAAATATCTTTGCAATCTAGATAAGTTTAGAGGTTTTCGACCATATGGCTTCAATCAAGTCAATACTTGTGGTATAATTTTCTTAAGGTCTTTCCAAATCAGTTTTATTGATAAAATCTAAATTCAACATTTCAGAACAGTGAACAAAGAACTGGGAGAAAACTCAATAAGTCTCTTTTTAAGGAGGCATAAGGCTAGGATAAGTCAAGAGGCACAGATTTTCTAGATGTAAATGACTGCAATAGTCTGTTATGTCTAATAAAACCAATTTTTGGTACAAAATCTATAAGCATAAGTGAATGGGAAAAGGATGGAAATTGTAAAGAATATTCGATAAAACACCGACTTTAACAAAAATGTAAATCTAGGAAAAGATAATTTGTTTTAAAGGATTTCCATTTTATCGTCTATTAAGCTTCAAACTAAGACAAAATCTTCAATTACCTTTTGTTCTCGCATGGTTTATTTCTTTACTAGATTGTCGTTGACATAATCGGAAGAACTCAGCGTGATGTCAATGGGGCTTTTGTGAGTATTGAGGCAGAGGCGGCAAAAATGGGTTTAACGGTTAATGAGGGCAAAACAAAGTACATGCTGTCATCAAGAAAGGACCTACAACACCGACGTCTTGGTCAAAACGTCACCATCGACAGACGTAACTTTGAGGTAGTCAAGGACTTCGTCTACCTAGGCTCCGCTGTAAACGCAGACAACAACACCAGCGCTGAGATCAAACGAAGAATAACTCTTGCTAACCGCTGTTTCTTTGGGTTAAGAAAGCAATTGAGTGGTAAAATCCTCTCTCGAAAGACCAAAGTGTCGCTATATAAGACCCTAATCATCCCCGTCCTGCTATACGGTGCAGAAGCATGGACCATGACAAAAGCGGATGAAAGCACCTTGGGTCGTTTCGAGAGAAAGATTCTTCGGGTGATCTACGGTCCCGTATGCATCGAAGGGGAGTGGAGGAGAAGATGGAACGACGAACTGTACGGGCTGTACAGCGACGTAGACTTAGCCAGAAGGGTAAAAGTCCAACGACTAAGATGGCTGGGTCACGTAGAGCGCATGGAAACAAATGCTCTGGCCCGGAAAGTCTTCGAATCCACACCTACAGGACAACGCAGTAGAGGAAGACCGCGAATCAGGTGGCGCGCACAAGTGGAAGGTGACCTCACCCAACTCGGAGCGCGAAACTGGAGACATCTAGCTAGGGACCGAGCTAGATGGAGAAGTTTGTTGGGTGAGGCCCTAGTTCACACAGGACTGTAGCGCCACCTTAAGTAAGTAAGTAAGATTGTCGTTGTCAAAATCTGTAATAATTTTATCAATATTGGAATAATTTCGGACACTTTTTTAATTTTAGTTTTGTGCAAAAGACTTCAAAACCCAGTCAGAATCGTTCTATGATATTTTTGAAAATAGCAACAAATCCATTCGTTTTTGCGTTAAAAACTGTTCTTATGGTTTATCTTGATACAACTTATTATACCTATGGAATATAGAATTTCCATATTTCCAAAAACTTTAATTTCAACTTCGTTCTTTTATAAGGTAGACTATGAAGGGAATGAGAGATTAGTAGTCAATGATCTATTAAAATTTAGACAAAGAAAAGGATCAAGTTGTATGTTTAACGCTTGACGATTTCTGTCCTCACTTTCACAATTACTGCAAGATTATTACACTCCCGTTGAAGGTAAAGGTGTTTTTTTAGCAGTTGAGAATGTTTAAAGGTTGTTGTATATGATTTGACAGTTGGGAATGTCAAATTATCTTGAAATTAAGGTTTGCCCATTTGTCATGAATCGTTTAATAAAATAAATTAGACCGTTGAGAACTAGGGTCTAGTGACTTACAATTCTCAACCATTCCTGTGTGCGAGTAATGTTGTCAGGGATGGAGGGGACCTACAGTTTAAAACTGAATCCGAATTTAAGAAAGCACTTTTAATTGCAAGAGTTAGGTTAGGTTAGTTTAGGTTAGGTTAAAGTGGCTGTCCATGGAAACGGACGCACTTAGGCCAAATAAATGGCCCATTGTGATACCACATGAATCTTGAGGCTTCTTCCTAAGCTCAATGAAACCAGTTTGAGTCCCTTACGAAACGTGAGAGGCTGAATATGCTGATATGATTTAGATCGTTAAAGAAGAATTCTCCTAGGTAATTCTTGCGTTTTTGAGCTAGAGCAGGGCATGTACAGAGAAGGTGAAGAACTGTTTCTTCCTCTTCTTCGTCCATACAGCTTCTGCAAAAGTCATTTGAGAATACGCCTAGTCGTGTAGCGTGCTTTCCTATTAGACAGTGTCCGGTTATGACACCTATTATCGAGCTTATATGCGATCTGCCTATAGATAGCAAGCACCTTGAACGTTTTAAATCTAGTGTTGGCCAGATGTTTATTGTGAACTGACACGTGGTGATCTTGTTCCACCTGGTGTTTGCCTTCTTCATACCGTCTTGCATTAGCAACAGTTTACAAGTAGCGATTGGTATGCCAGTATGTGCCAAACGTGGTGGGATGGGCTGCACTGTACCGTTCATGGCGAGTTCATCTGCCTTACAGTTTACCTGGATTGCAAGAGTTACTCTTGACAGATTTATCAATTCCTTGCAAGAGGCAGTATCCGTAACTTTTAGATGTCACAGGCAGGGATCGAACCCATAGCCTGTGGCATGACAGTCCTACGCACTTTTTTTTTTTTTTTTTTAAATTCATTTTTTATTAATTCAATCTTAAATCTATCTTAAAGCTAGACAAAAATTCATAAAACTAGCCTAATTAACCATAACTTACAACTAACTTACTGGTCCCATACGGACACTCTAAGTTAAACAATAATGCTTAATGCTAATGCCTTTCGGCCCTAAGATCTATTTTACTTCAATTAAATTTTATTTATTTTGTATTTATTATAAAATTTGAAAAAACTAATATCAATATCCTTTTTTATTTTTACTTAAAACTACTTAAAATAAGGTCCTTAAAATAAAACTTAAACTAACTTACACTACCTATTCTACCTATAAACTACTTAAAACTAGAACAACCACAGCAGCAAATCTAACTATCTAACGTTTTTTGTTTTTCATATTTTGTCTTTTTTTTTTATTTTTTTTTTTGATTATTCCATGTTTTTTTTAAATTTTTTTGTATTTTTTTGTATTTTTTGTATTTTTTTGTATGTTTTTTTTTTTTTGTGCCACCATGCCTATTCTACTTAAAACTGAACCCTAAAACTATAAAACAAGTATGTAAGCCGGCCAAGGCTTAAAACCCCATCCCGACTACTCACTATCAAGTGCCGATTGAAGCCACCAAAACTGGCTCTCCTGCTTCACCCTATCAGTTCGGTCCCGTTCGGACACAGCCCTACTGAACCGAAGGAGCTCTGCTCCGCCTTGTGCCATGACGTCCCGATTGTACAGGAGTCGCCTATCCACGGTTCGTCGTCTGACGTGGTAGATTAACGGAACTGCCAATCTATCCTGTATCAGACCGCATCTATCTAAAAAGAGGAATGCTTCTGGTGGAATGAAGCCGCTCAAGCGTGCACTTTCAAAATACTCGTCGTTTGGATAGAACGCCCCGAAAATTAAATTGTTGGTCGAAGACATAGCTCTTGCAATGTGACATCGAATGAGTTTTATCACGAAATTGTCAATTCTGTTGATTCGAGCCCCGTTGTATAGGACCTCGTTGGAATAGTAGTGCACGTAAGAAGATTCTGCTGTTCGATATAAGCCGGTACAGCGTCGTAAACACTGCCGCTCGAACACCCGAAACTTCTCCATCTGGGAAGGGGCAACGTTGAACCACACAGGACAACCATAAACGATCATCGGCCGTATGAGGGCCATGTAACAAATTACCTTCACTCTGGGGTCAAGCCGACTGCTAAAAAACAGCCGTTTCGTCAGAGTGAAGGCTCCTCTGGCCCTGGTCAGAGCAGCATTTATATGTCTGTCGAAATATAAATACTGATCTAACCAAATACCGAGGTACTTCACTACACTTTTGCTCGCTAATGGCTGCCCGTGAAGATCAACGATAACCATCTTGCGCCAATTCTTGCGCGTATCCCTCGTGGCCCCAGCCAACGGAGTCCGGAACAGAATTGTCTCCGACTTCTGGACATTTATTTTCAGTTTCCAGTCGTCGCAATATCGCTGAATCTTGTCGAAATCACGCTGCAAGAGAATTCTAATAACCTCAACCTTTCGGGCCGTTCTGTACGCAATTAGATCGTCGGCGTACGCAATTGCCTTTGTAAGACTACCTATCAGATCGCTGGTGTAAATGCTGAAGAGAATCGGCGAATTCACCGCTCCCTGTTGAAGACCATTTTTAATTAAGAATGTTGTGGTAGAAGTTACATTGCCACTTTTGACAACAAACTTTCTACCGTTGAAGTCCTACGCACTAACCATCACGCCACTGGTACTACAAATGCCAAAGTAAATTTAGAAAATTTGATTTGAAATCAATTAATATGTTCTTCGTCCGAAAAACTTTGTTTAGTGTTCTCTCTCTCTTTTCTGGTTAAATGGCTTCGTCAATAAGCAAAATGCGTATATGAAGCGAAGACGATTCTCTAGCTATCAACGAATCATCACTCATCTGTAGCATCCATTAATATTGACTGTTTGGTGTGGTTTAATGTCTCCATCTTTTCTTATAATTCAAAGTTATCAAACTTTTAAACAACACTTGATACAAAATTCGTATCGACCGATTTCATGATAGAAGTTATCAAAACTAATATTCAAAGACAATCTCCCAAAATGTACCTCGATGCTGTCATATTTTTAATATACATCAGATTTTGGAAAAAAATCGAAACAAAGAATTTAAGTTTAATTAACTCCACAAATCAAGAAAATGACAAGATATGTCAACTGATATCCGGATTTCTTGAAAAAAAGAGAACTTCTACCCATACCAACCTTTCTGTATGCCTACAAAAAAAAGGTAACCCACCATCACCTTTCTAACCTCGATTTTAGCCCTGAAAAAAGAATATCTGAACGTAATTTTTGTTCTTCCAATTCACATATCCCGACTCTTATCTACCAACGAGAAGAACATAATATTATTTATCTGAAAGTCTTGTGATTGATGGTGAACTGCTCCAAACTGACAACCTCTTCGAACGCCTGATTGACTCCAAAACCAATTTTCCTCCTCACAGCCAGAGCACACAGCATCCAGAGTATCCATCCAAAGTAGAGTTCATCAGATTCAGAATAAAATAAAATAAAATACACACACTATGTATTTGTATATATGCGACAGAAAGTCAACCAGAATAATATTGAAGATAAATCGAATTAATGAATCATAATTTAAATCCAATGCAATCCATGCCATGGTCCCATCAATGGTTAGGAGATGGTGATGGAGCACCAGAGTATCAGAGCACCGGAGTATCCATATACTTATAGCCATATAGTGAGTGAATGGAACTCAATCCTATACGAAACTCGATTTTTAGCAAAACACTACACAAAACAACGATTTGACATCAACCAATCTCTCCCATCATCATCATCATCATCATCGTCGTCGGTCTTCGGAAAGTTAAAGTCGAAGTTGTAGTCGAAGAAGTAAGCGTCAGCTTCGTCTTGTGGTCGCATAGTCATCATCAACATTAGTATCAATAACTTTGTCATCGACTTTACTCTTGATTCTATGTGCACAGGGAGGCATTTGGTGTACAATGCGCCCCAATGGAGAGCTCAATTAAGAACTTTCTTATAAAAGTTGCAAAGTTGAAAATTAAGATATAAATATTCCTTCTTTTTTGTTGTAGAAAAGTGTTGGAAACAACAAAATTTTAGAAATTGACAGATGTCAATTCAATTGTTAATACAAATTTGACAGCTATCACTTTTGGTTTAAAGTTTAAATGCAGCAAAACAACTGCAAATGCATTGGATATACTAAATTTTATTTTAATGACCAAATGCAATTCCAAAGATGAAAATCTTTTCTACGTTTAACTACTCAAAGCCCATTTGATTACATTGTTTTTAATTTTGACATTATGTCCATGAAAATATGTGAAAAAACGAACTGCAAATACAATGGCAAGTCAAGAACAAAATATTGACAACTTGATTTTTTCAAACCTTGCTTTTAACTGTGTTCATATTTTTATTTCATCATTTTATTATTATTAGTTTATTAATTAATAATAATCGCCATAAAATTCTTCAAATTTCAGAATTCACCTCGTTTCAAGGATGTGTTCAAAAAATCAAAAAGTTAAAGGTGTGATAGCAATTTATTTAACTTTTGCAAAATTTACCTTTTTAAAAAGGATTTAAATCTTTATCAAATTGAGAAAAAAGTAATCACAACTTTATAGCGAAAAATGTCAATGTTGACATTTCACAAAAATTAAAATCATTCGACAGATTATGTAATAAAATGTTTATTTTTGCAGTACAGAATTATTGTACTGCCAACAATTTAAATTTGTTCAATTTGTATTTCCAATGTATGCATTGTTTTTGAACGCTCCCATTACACTTTCAGAATGAAGCAATTTCATTGGTCTGACGACTTAATGCTTGAATGTGTAAAGTTAATTACGCACACTTTCTCACATATAATCAGTCTAAGATTCTTACCTTAGTAGTTTCGTATAAGAATAAAGAGAAATTTAAATGTCAGTCATAGTAATTGGGTTGCCAAGGTGCAGTTTTCAAGTATTAATTATTAAACAAAAGCATATAGTTTTTTCTCGATTTTAAAATGATTACAATTTGGTGGTCCATTTTATTATAACCTTAAATTTTTAACGAATGCCAAATAATGTTTGAGCATCGCCAACGAGGATTGCCAACACTTCTCAAATTTTGAAATCCTGTCTTCGTATAGCTGAAAATTACAAACTTGAGTCCAACTCTCATATTTGTTAAGGTGCCCTTATTATAAGCTTAATTCTTTTGGAAATAATTTAAAAAAAGAGTTTTAAAAATGATAGGCGATTGAACTATCCCTTGAACTCAAGTTCTGTCAAGCTTAGATAATCTTTATTTCAGCCGTACATAAATAATGTGTAATGCTTTATCCAAACCTGTTTTTTTCTCTCATTTTGATATTTAAAACCAGTCCAACTTGGTGTAAGAAAAAACATAAATTTTGCTTAAATTAGATCTTGTCATAAATTTTTGACATCGGTAAAGGACGAGCCCTTCAACCATGCGCCCTACATAAAATCAAGCAATGACTCCCTCCCTCCCTGAATTATTTATAAGAATCCGGTAACGATTGCAAAATAACCATCAGCTGCACATTCGGGGAATGCAGCAAGTAAAAATATTATAAGAACCCCATTGCCGGTCTAAGAGCAGCGCTTTGTAAATCGATGAAGCCCATCATCGATTGCTCATTTTCAATTAATTTACAACATTCCGACGTTCGACAGACAGAAAATGTCGACGTCCATATGTCAATCTTGCCCTGGCTTTGGCTGCATTAGTATACGAACTACAAACCGACTTCAACGACAACAACAACCACAGTGACGACGAGGACCTCTTTTACTGATATTAATGGAAGGAAAAACTTGAAGTTACATCGAGGAGACATCTCGTCGTCGTCGTCTTGGTCGTCGTCTTTGAATCGTCGAGTCGTCCCGTCGTCGTCGTCGTCGATAGATTATTGTGTATATACATAGAAGTCGTTCGTTGTCGTCTAAAAGAAATCATATTTTTCTTAGCAGGAAAAAAAACGCAAATGATGATGATGATGATACACAATAGTGGAGGCAAGCTATCGATATCTTGAGATCATTAATTTCCAATCAATTAAAATTATAAAACGATCCCATAAAGCTGTATAGTCGCACGGTTTATTGCAATGGTTCATCGATAAGAGACGACCGACAACGGACAACGACGACGGACGAGAAGACTTACGATGAAATGGAGATTGAGTTTGTCGTTTGAGTTGAGTTGAGTAGAGTTGTTGGCCAATATTACCTGATTTACCATAGAGGACCCATTACAATCAACCAATCGAAGAACTAACCTGTTGTCGACTACAACGACAACACGGTGCTGTAGCTGAAGCGATGCGGTGGCGTGGCTGGCTAGTGAAGCTCGATCTGTCTTCAAGGTTTTCATATTCCATTGATTGCGCTGTTGCGGTTTTGTTATGCATCATTTGGAAACGTGGTCATCTGTTGTCATTCGAATCCGCATTCAACGTCCTCGCCAATCAAATCAGATTTGAAGTGAATATATTTAAATGGAAAAAAGAGTCAGTAGTGTTTCTTTTATGTTATTGGCATTAATTTGAATGATTTAGTAAAAATTTTAACGGTTTTAGCATCTTACAAATTCTTAACATTTTACTAAATCTAATAGTTTCACAACATGGCTACTTTCAAGTTTTGAGTTTCTGACATTTCAAATTTTCACAGAATTAGGTTTGTTTGTTTTAATTTTGTCATGAATTGTCATTTTTTAGACGCGTTCAGATGCACCGTTTTAAATAAATATGAATTATGAGTGTTTTACATTTTTAATCAAAAGGTACATTTAGGATATTAGCGTTTGTTTGTTTTTTTTGGACGAACTGTCGTTACTTGGATGTGTTCTTACTCTTTTTGACTTTAGAGTTCTTCCAATTCGAACTAATAGACCTAAGATTTGGGGTTGTTTGCTTGGACACGTTTAGGTGCACCACTTTTAATCTACCTATATGACTACTGAGTTTTTGACATTTCAAATAAATGTGTGTATTTCCAAGATTTTGGTTATTTTGTCATTGTAATCGGTTCGATTGACTTTTCAAGGCCCTTAAAACTATATTTTTTAATAAACTTTCACTATTAAGACGTGTTCAGATGTACAGTTTTTCCTTATGTTTTCTGACATTTCAATTGCTGTCGTTGGATTGACATATTCGGATGCAACGTTTTTAATCTATATGACTTCCAAGTTTCGGAATGTTCCAACTAATAGGCCCATATTTGGACTTGTAAGATAAGTTTTTTTTTCACAAACTGTCATTGTAAACACGTTTTCAGGTGCCCCAAATTGTATCCATCTACATCTGAGTTTCTGACATTTTGGTTTGTTTGATTATTTTTTTTTTTTCATAAAGTGTCTGATTAGACGTGTTTAGTTGAACCGTATTTAATAATTATGGCTTCAAATTTCTGACATTTCAAATACTAATACATCCGTGCCCCAATCTTTGATTAACTTATTTGTTTACTTTTTCTTTCATGAACTGTCATTTAGGTTTAATTGTTTAGTTTTTTGTGTTTCCGAACTGTCATTGAATAGACGTGTTCAGATGCATTCTTTTTATTTAACATGACTTCTCAATTTTTGACATTTCATAGTATTAAGTGTGCTCCTGAAATATAGTATTTTTTAACGAACTGTGATTGTCATTTAATCCATATGACTTCTGAGTTTTTGACATAAACAGTATAATATGAGGTTGTTTGTTAAGTTTTTTTTTAATTTCGAGCTTTCATTGTTTAGAGGTTTTCAGAAGCATACTTTTTAATCCATATGACATTTCAAATTCATAGATGCGTTCGCTTTGATGAATGGTTTGTTTGATTAGTTTTTTTTTATTGGAACTGTCATTTTTAAGAAGTGTTTAGATAGACTGTTTTTATAAAACGGAAAAACTATTTTACTAGTTAGCCATGGATTTTAGAATAATTTTTAAATTGCTGTGTTAAGAAAATTTAAAAACCTCTACCGCACACATTTTTGAAACTCTATCGCGAATAAAAATGTATTGAAATTTGTTCTGTTAATACAATTATTTTAATACATATCTGCCACAGAAAGGTGCATATATAGTATACACCTGAAACTCAATTAAATTCTTGACCATTGGACTCTCGTCAATCCGTTCAGTTCAAAACTGATTCTCCACTTTTGTACATTTAAACTCAAATTTGCATTTGAAGTTGTCTGGATGTTGATGTTGAGAGGGCTTTTTTTGCTTAACTGATGACGCTGAATCAATTTTCAATTTACACCCGCCACACAACCATCACTCCTGGTGTTTTTGAATACGAGGGATATATTTTTATATATATTTGAAAAACGCCAAAAACACCACATCGAATTTTATTTTATAGTGAAAATAAATTCAGACCTGGTTGCGCCTCGATGCGTTGCACCGTCCAGTGAAAACGTAAAATATCGTCGACAAGAGAATGAGCGAACAACGACGCCAACGCAGCATTTCTCCAATTTTGATTCTGATTCCCGATGTGAAACAAGTGAAACCAATCGGCATGAATATTTAACAGTGTTTTGCGTTTCAAAAAACACTTAAAAATTCTATTTACGTTCTTCTGTATATAAACTCAAGCGTGGTACAGTGCTGCCAGCAGCGGCATAGTAGTAGACGAAGGATTCACCTTACAGGATATGCCCACTCTGGGATTGGTTGTGTAAAGACCTATATATATATATATAACACAAACTCAACACTTCGTAATTATGAACAAAACTTTATTTAGATCTCAATCTGCTTTCCTGCACTGCTCAATACTGACTGACAAGTCTCTCCCGTGCTGTCGGTTGATGGATCGGCCGGTGGTTGTTTTACAGGGTGCCACATCCCTCCAATGTTTTTCAACTTCAAACTTAGCTTTTGGTTAAGTGTTCCTATTTCATTTGACGCTCCTGTCAGGTTAGGTGTCGCAGCTTCTTGCAAGTTATTTGTCGCATTGGAATTTGGTCGTGTTTCTGGGAGGTCGGGAATTTTCTTGAGATGACTAATATTCCGTCTATAGACTTTTCCATTCCCGCTCACCATCACATCGTTGCCTTTCCGCTGGATCACTTCGAATTCTTCTGTGCCAAATGTAGTTGATAACTTGTTTGATGGCGTCAAGTTTTGTACTAAAACTTTGTCCCCTACTTCTAGCTGAATACTTTTCGCATTCCGATTTTTATCAGCTGTTTGCTTCCCTCTTTCCTTGTTTCTGATATCTGAATCTCTTTCTTCTGAATCTAACATGTTTGCTTGAATATCTTGGAAGCATGGGATCTTATCTCTTATTAATCTGTTAAACAACAGTTCAGAAGGTGACTTCAGTGTCGTGCCATGTGGTGTGACATTGTACATTAAGGTGAATTTTTGTAACTCTTTTATGTAATCATCGCCTTTAGAGTTCGCAATTTGAAGCCTCTTTAGTATCGACCGATTCATGTTTTCGACTTCGCCATTCGCCTGAGGCCAATATGGTGGTGATGTTATAAGTTCAATATTATTTTGTTTGCAGTAATCCTTAAACTCTCTACTTACAAATTGTCTCCCATTGTCGGCTGTAACGGATTTAGGATAACCGAGCCTAGAAAACATTTCCTCTAAGACATCGATGATGACATTTGATGTTATTTTCTTAATAAACTTCGCCTCATAATACCTTGAGAAGTAATCTATAATCACGAAAACATAGTCCTGGTTTGGTAGAGGACCTAGCAAATCCATTGCTAAACATATCCAAGGTCCTTCAGGAAAAGAACGTCTGTGCATTGGAGCAGGGTACGTTGGATTCGATACCAGTAAACAATCGCGACAAATTTTGACAAATTTTTCAACCTCTCTATCTACCAGAGGCCACCAGACTTTGGAACGTACTCTCCGTTTCATGACGGTTTCTCCTGGGTGACCTTCGTGTGCCAATTCCAAGACCCTTGTTCTTAAACTTGTGGGTATGACAAGCTTTGTTCCTCTCAGAAGAACGTTTCCCATAATGCTCAGTTCTAATCTAAATGGGAAATATTTGTTCGCGCGATTGGGAGCCCAATCATCATTTTCAATGCATCGCACAGCTTCCATGAGTTCTGCATCTGAATTATTATGCTCAACAATTTCAAGAATAGTTAATGTTCGCGGTGTCGATTTTTGAACTATGTGACAAATACTTTGTTCGCAATTCCTGTCAAAACTATCGCTCTGTTCAAGTTGACACAGTCTAGAAAAAGAATCAGCAATGTTGAACTTCCCAGGTTGATAAATGACTTTGAACTTAAACGATTGTAGTCTTAGAACCCAACGCTCAATTCGGGCCGGTGGTTTTGAAGTAGGTTTGAAAATGGCCTCTAACGGCTTATGATCTGTTACCAGTTCAAATTCAACTCCCGCCAAATAGTAATAAAATCTTTCTACAGCCCAGACCAATGCAAGGCTTTCTTTTTCTGTCTGGGAGTACCTTCGTTCAACTTCAGAAAGACTTTTACTAGCGAACGATACTACCTGAGGGCTTTCATTCACAAATTGCAGTAGAACTGCACCCAAAGCCACTGGGCTTGCGTCAGCAATTAAACGAATCCGATTATTTGCATTATAATATGAAAGGGTTGGAATTTTAGCCAGTTTTTCCTTTAATTCTCGAAAAGAATTTTCTTGACTTTCGTCCCATGTAAATGTGACGTCTTTTTTCGTCAGACGTCTAAGTGGTTCTGTTATATGGCCCAGATCAGGAATAAATTTTCCCAGGTACGTGACAAGACCTAGAAAACTACGTGTCTCTTCTTTTGTTTTCGGCGGCCGGAATTTCAAAACTGTCTTTACCTTTTCGGGGTCTGGACGTATACCATTTATTGACAAAATGTGTCCCAAAAATTTCATGGTTTGAGCTTTCCAAATACATTTGTCATCGTTGAGCACTACATTGAAATCTTTAAAAACGGACAATACCAAATTGACATTTTGATCATGCTCTGTCTCATTTTGACCAAACACTATGATATCGTCAAGGTAATTTAAAGCATTTTTACAACTAGATAAAATGTTTTCCATGATTCTTTGGAAGATTTCGGGGGCTGAATTAACACCAAACAACAATCTTTTGTATCGATAAATCCCTTTTGATGTGATAAAGGTCGTTATTTCGCGACTATCTTCATCTAACTCCAGTTGGTGGTAAGCATTTTTGAGATCTAACCTAGAAAAATGCTTTGCTCCCTTCAACCTGGTCATTACCGAGTCAAAAGTTGGTAAAGGGTAGTTTTCCCGCAGAATGGCGGCATTCGCCCTTCGCATATCTATGCATAATCTTATGTCACCGTTCTCCTTGAAAACTATGACAACTGGTGATATCCAACGACTTGGTCCAACTACAGGCTCAATGATATCCTGTGCGAGAGCCTCATTCAACTTAGCCTCTACCTTCGCTTCAAGAGGAGCAGGTACTCTACGTAAGGGCTGTTGTACTGGCTTAACCGATTCATCAATCGATAGTGAGACCTTAAACCCTTTGATTTTCGGAAACGGCTCTAACTTTTGTATCTTATTAACATGAAGTCCTAATTTCAAAACATTGAGTTTTATTGCTGTGTCTTTACCTAATAATGATTGACTACCATTCTCTATAACATAGAATGTAGAAATCATGTCGAAACTACTGTTGACACTTATTACAGCTTCGAAAACTGATTTAACTTTAAGTAAATCAATCCCAGCGTATGCTCGAAATTGGTTTTCCGTTTCAGCCCTAACATTCCATACAATTGCTTTCTCCTTGCAAAGCTTATTCCAATCACTTTCGCTAAGAAGATTGTGCTTGGATCCCGAATCGATAATCATCGTTATTTTACATCCTCCAATGAAGCACGTTATATGTTCACTCATTTGACAGTCGTTCAGTTCTAAATGTTCGTCAACTATTTTAAAGCAATCGTATTCTCGAAATTTGACACCTTCTGTTTTAGATTCAGAGTCATTTTCTTCAGTTACAAACCGAATTTTAGAAGTTTTGTACCGTTGTTTTTTTAAATCTGTCCTATCAAAGTCATCGGCTTTCCGTTTAATCGATTTGCTTTTAGTTTTACATTTAACATAAAAATGGCCAATCAAACCGCATTTGTTGCATTTTGAATTTTTGGCGGGGCAGTACGGACTAGATGCTTGATGTCCCCGCCTCCCACATCTACCACATTCATTCTCTTTTATAGTACCGCCATCTTTATGAAAAATTTTATTGATATTTGCAGATGTTGTTGGCAGAGTCATCTCCTCTGATTGACTATTTATCTGTTCGTATACACTACACATCTCAATTATTTCGTCTAAATTATATTCTTTTTCCAAAAGTCGTTTTTTCAAATCCTTAGGAGCCCAAGCATCTATGACTTTATCTTTCAAATTAATGTTGGCTACCTCTTCCTTACACTCCCCGAAATTACATTTTGTCGCCTGATGTCGTAATCTTAACAAAAATTTATTGAGGTTTTCGCCTTGCTCGGGCTTTAACGAACGAAAAAGGTGTCTCTCAAAAGTCGAGTTCCTCTGAGGCGAGAAATGTTGATTAAGTTTCCCAATTAAAACCTCAAAAACATCAATTGGAGGATCTTGTCTTTCAGGCGATTCTATTAAAGCACCCGGAATATTATAAATAACTTCTTGCATCTGAGGACCCCCCAAATGCAAAAGCTTATTTCTTTTCTTTAAAGGATTAACTATTTCTTCCGCCTGAAGAAACAAGTTAAAAGATCTTAACCATTTCTCCCATTCTGATCGGATTAATGATCTATCTATTGTGTCGCATAGGAAAGGTGTTATCCCTGTTCCACTCATTTTCCCAAGAATCTATATATAAAAAAAAAACACAATGACATAATTTCTAGGCTTACACGATTCAATGCCTTACAATTCAATGATCCCGGGTTGAAGTAATACCAAAATGATACGATTTAATGCGATCCCCAGTCTCAATGTTAGCAATCAAATGCCTCTCTGTTTCGTATTTTCTATTTCTCTCTTCTTCCGACTTTAGCAATTTAATGCCAAACTATTTGGAGGAAACGGATTATTTCCTCACATTTATTTTATTTTTATTTCTTTTATTTAAACTTACCGATTTACAATTTAATGTAATCTAATTTTACAATTTAATGTATTTTCCCTTCTACCAATTTAATGGATTTTCTCGATTTCCAATTGAATGGATTTACTCTCTTTCCAATTTCATGGAATCTCTCTCAGCTTTCCAATTTAATGGTTCTTTTCACCTGTATATGTATGTGCTTTATTATACAAGCAAATCATTGATCGGACCTGTCAACCAAAAACACAAACAAACAATACAAAAAATTAATGGAGCACATATACATAATTAATATTTTGGCGCCCTTTTTTTTTTTAATGGACATTTCTCTTGTAGATTTACTATTTGTATTTTTATTCAGTTATTAAAACAATATATGTATATATTTTTTTTTTACCTCGTCGCCACTGTAAAGACCTATATATATATATATAACACAAACTCAACACTTCGTAATTATGAACAAAACTTTATTTAGATCTCAATCTGCTTTCCTGCACTGCTCAATACTGACTGACAAGTCTCTCCCGTGCTGTCGGTTGATGGATCGGCCGGTGGTTGTTTTACAGGGTGCCACAGGTTGGAAGAAGCGACAGGACCCTTACTTCACTGTACTATACGAGTATATGCGCGGGTATTTATTTGTTTTTCGCTGTTCAATTTTCGGTTTCGATCACATAAATGTTTGCGGATTTTTGGCAACGATTTGGGGGCACCACCACCACACCACCCGGCGGTGGAGGTGATGAGATGGTGTCCATTGAATTGGGCGTGTGTGGTAGCTCCTGATAACTGAGTGGTTTTTAGCGGAATAAAATAAAGCCCAAATGGAATGCACTTGCACAACTTTTTCACGACACCACCACCACCCCCACCATGCTACACCACTGCACTCTGCAAAGCTACCGCCACCGCTGCTGGCCGCTAGGGGGCGAAAATAATTATAAATCGAAAAAATACACTCGGTTTGCACATCACACGAGAGGACTACACGCTGAAGATTGCCTTATATCGGGACTGTGAGTTGAGATTCGTCCTGGTTTGGTTTTTGTGTTCAGGGATTATCGATAGCCCGTGGAGGCCCAGCCCATAGTTTGTTTGTTGGGTGCGTATTATTTTATCGATCCCATTCCGTGCATCATTTTGAACATGCATCAATGGAGGAGAAGAGTATATGGCACACCATCATTGTGGCCGAATAAGTTTTGGCATTTTTCAAAGTTGGTAAATTCATGAGTGGGGCGGTATGGCGTTGACGATTGATCGAACGCTTTTGAATGCAAATTTTTGACAAATTAAATTTTGGGAAAAAATGGTGCAGTCGTCGTTATTTTTATTTCTCTTATTTTATTTGTATTTTTTGTACAGAATTTTAAAATAGGAACTAAAATCCATTTACATTTTTTGTTTGTCAAATACTAAAATAAAAATAGATTTTGTTTTTCAAATTTATTTATTTAAGCTTGGTATTATGTATATATATAAAAGTTTGCAACACGAAGTGTGAGTGGTGTGTTCAATGTGTTAGTACAAATCGGGTGATTTTTTAAGAGCTTGAGAACTTTTTAAAAAAAAAAAACGCATAAAATTCAAATCTCATCGATTCTTTATTTGAAACGTTAGATTGGTCCATGACATTTACTTTTTGAAGATAATTTCATTTAAATGTTGACCGCTGTTGACCGCGGCTAAGTCTTAGGTGGTCCATTCGGAAAGTCCAATTTTGGGTAACTTTTTCGAGCATTTCGGCCGGAATAGCCCGAATTTCTTCGGAAATGTTGTCTTCCAAAGCTGGAATAGTTGCTGGCTTATTTGTGTAGACTTTAGACTTGACGTAGCCCCACAAAAAATAGTCTTGTGTCAAATCGCATGATCTTGGTGGCCAACTTACCGGTCCATTCCTTGAGATGAATTGTTCTCCGAAGTTTTCCCTCAAAATGGCCATAGAATCGCGAGCTGTGTGGTATGTAGCGCCATCTTGTTGAAACCACATGTCAACCAAGTTCAGTTCTTCCATTTTTGGCAACAAAACGTTTGTTAGCATTGAACGATAGCGATCGCCATTCACCGTAACGTTGCGTCCAACAGCATCTTTGAAAAAATACGGTCCAATGATTCCACCAGCGTACAAACCACACCAAACAGTGCATTTTTCGGGATGCATGGGCAGTTCTTGAACGGCTTCTGGTTGCTCTTCACTCCAAATGCGGCAATTTTGCTTATTTACGTAGCCATTCAACCAGAAATGAGCCTCATCGCTGAACAAAATTTGTCGATAAAAAAGCGGATTTTCTGCCAACTTTTCTAGGGCCCATTCACTGAAAATTAGTAAGTTAGTTAGTTAGTAAGTCTATTCATGATGAAATGTCAAAGCATACTGAGCATCTTTCTCTTTGACACCATGTCTGAAATCCCGCGTGATCTGTCAAATACTAATGCATGAAAATCCTAACCTCAAAAAAATCATCCATTATAAATTAATGGTAGAGCCTTTTAGTTCAACCAATCGTGAACTAAAATTTTGAGTCTAAAGGCACTTTTATAAAAATACTTTGACATAGCGTTATATAAAAATAAAATACAAACATTTGATTAGAAATTGAGTATGAATATTTTATCATTAAAGGTAGAAAATTTCATTAAATATCGAAATTCTAAAGATTCAATAATAACACTCATTTCCGTTGAGTAGTTTCAAAATTATGATTTCTAGTTTTGAAATTCTTTTTTTATAAAATACTTTTCAAGTATGTTTGACCACATTTCAGTATCTACTGAATTTTGGAATATAATCCAAAATAACATTTTCATAGCGTAGATAAATTTGTCCTTTGCAATTTCTTTTTGTGAAAGCTGGAAAATCAGGAGCGCCAAGAATTCAGATGTCTGACAATTAAGTGTTGAATTCTATACATAGTCAATAATGATAATATATTTCAATTCTATTCACGATTGAGTCACAACTAATTTCTCCTAAAGTTGAGATTGCTCAAGATTAAATAGTTTTTTGAACTAAAAAAAAATCAAAAAAACAAAAAAAATTACGGTTATTTTATGAAGCTACTCGATTTTCTGAGGATTTAAAATATTCCGAAATAAGTTATACTGAAATTACATTTACTACAATCACCATTCTCATTGGATCATTTAATGAAAAGCGATTTAAGCCCAAGTATTTTTTAGGAAAGCTTAAATAAAAAAAACAGAGCATAATTAATTTTTCTCCTTTTTATGAATAAATGGAAAGATTCGCAAGACAAGGTTAAAGTGTAAAAGAGATCACGCTAGTTAAATTTATTTTATTATTATATTAATTCAACAACTAAACAAAGGTTGGAATGTGTGACCCAACTTAATATTTTTTCACTGCAACAAACCAAATTGTCATTGGAAGGAACTGCAACAAAATTTAATTAATAATTGTAGTTTAAATAACTTTCAATTGAATTTATTTTTAAATTTTAACGAAAGTCTACAACAATATTTTGTATAATATTAAATAAGTTCAATACAAAAATATATTCAAGTAGAAAATCACTTTTTACCAATAGCACATTTTTATTTTTGTAAAAACAATTGGTGAGTAAGATTTTTTTGAAAATTTACAAAACTTTTACAAACATTTTTGATTTATAAGATAAAATAAGTTTGAATCCAAGTCATTGGACTATAAATTTTTAGTTGTAATTTTTGTAATCTTGTAGTTTTATCTTAGAAAACTGTCAATTTTTTTTAAATTTAATTGAATATACAAACAACAATATTTTCTTTAAATTAAAATAAAAAAAAAAGGCTGGGATGCGACCCACACTGATAACTTCCCATCCCGTCTGTTGATCTGTCTTGCTTAAAATTTTGTCTATATGTATCAATTTTTACCAAATTTGCGTACTATTTTTTGTAGATTTTATTTTTTTATGAAAAAACGGATTGTTGGATTTTTATAAAGAAATCATTGCATATCGATAACAATATTTTCTGTGAAATAAAATAAGTTTGAAGCCAATATTTTTAATTTTTGAAAAGCTATTTGAGTCAAAAGTAAATTTTTACCAAGTTTTAGTATTGTTTTTTTTAGGTTTTTATTTTTTGTTAGAAAAACTGTCAATTCGATTTTTCTCAAAATTTTATCGAATGTTGAAAACAATATTTCTTATAAGATAAAATTAGTTAAAAGCCATTATCTCAAATTTTTGAAAAGATATTTGAGTCGAAAATCAATTTTTAACAACTTTTGTTACATTTTTGTCGGTTTTTAATTTTTTTGTAAAAAAAACTGCCAATTCGATTTTTTTCAAAATTTTACTGAATGTTGACAACAATATTTTTTGAAATATTAAAGTAGTTTGAAGCTCATATCTAAAAGTTTTGAAAAGATATTTGAGTCGAAAATCAATTTTTTCCAACTTTTGTTAATTTTTTTTTCGGTTTTTAATTTTTTGTAAAAAAAACTCTCAATTCGATTTTTTTTTCAAAATTTTACTGAATGTTGACAACAATATATTTTGAAAGATAAAAGTAGTTTAAATACAATATCTCAAAGTTTTGAAAAGATATTTGAGTCGAAAATCAAATTTTTACCAACGTTTAAAAATTTTTTTTTTAGGTTTTTATTTTTTGTAAGAAAACTGTCAATTCGATTTTTCTTAAAATGTGTCCTAATGTTTAAAACAATATGTCTTATAAGTTTAAAGTAGTTAGAAGCTATTATCTCAAATTTTTGAAAAGATATTTGAGTCGAAAATCAATTTTTACCAACTTTGAGTAATGTTTTTTTTAGGTTTTTATTTTTAATAAAAAAAACTGTCAATTAGATTTTTTTCAAAATTTTTCCAGATGTTAAAAACGTTATTTTTTGTTGCACAAAATTGTTTTGGAGATGAAATCATATTTTAGTCGTAAAATTTTGAGGTGACAAATTTTTTTTTTCAGTTTTTTTGATTTATAAAAAAAACGTTAATTGGATTTTTTTCCAAAAATTTAAGGGTTTTTTATTACGTTACAATATGTAATATAAAATTTAATTCAAGTCTCTATCGTCATTGGTTTATGAGATATTTAGGTTTAACCAAAATTTTCACCTCTTTTTTAAACTGCTATTGTAAAAAAAAACACCAACGCAATTTTCTTGAGAGCCCTTTCTGCCTTATTATCTGTATAACAAAATTTATTTGAAGTCGATATCTCTTCTGGTTCTTGAGCCATGGAAGACGAAAAAAACGTTGCGAACGTACAGACGTACGGACGTACGAACACACGCACGCACAGACATCTTTCTACACATCTTTTATTTTGACTCTAGGGACCTTGAAACGTCGAGAAATGTCAACATTTTCAATTCGACAAATCGGACCCATTACAATAACTTCCTATGGGAAGTTAAAAATGTTCATACAAATATTTTTTGTGAAATTAATAATTTGAAGTCAATATTGTTTTGTGTTCTCTTAATACTTGAGTCGAAAACCATTTCTTATCAGTTGTTGTTTGTGTAGGTTTTCGTATCTTGTTAAATAATTTATCAGTTGAATTTTTCTAAAAAAATTAACTAAAAATTACCAACAATAGTTTGCATATGATAAAATAGTTTAATTTCAAAATCTATTTTTGTTAACAAACGTTTTAGTCGAAAACCAATTTCTACCAATTTAAGTAGCATTTCTTGAAAGTTCTTATTACTTATGTAAACAAATACAGATTGAATTTTTCCAAGAAAATTTAGCACAGAATGAAATCATTTTTACATCAATATATATTTAAGTGGAAAATCAATTTTTATCAACTTTTAGTAATTTTTTTTTAGGTTTTTATTTTTTTGCAAGAAAACTGTCGATTCGATTTTTTGAGATAAAATCGTTTTCTGTTCGTAAAATATTCGAGGTGATGATTACTTTGTTTCAGTTTTTTTTTTTTAATTTAGAAAACAAACCATTAGTTGATTTTTTTTTCAAAATTTTACTATTTTGTCGCTAGCGTTATTGGATCCACTCAATTTTTTGGAGAGTCTGCATTATTATCTGTATAGCAAAATTTATTTGAATTCAATTCGACAAATCGGATCGATTACAATGACTTTCTGTGGAAAGTTAATAAATTAAAGTCAAACCCTTTAGTTTTTTCTCAAGATATTCGAGTCAATAGCAGCAAAAAAAAGTTCTAAGCATTATTTTGTAGAATTTGAATTTTTTGTTGAAACTTGATTTTTCTAAAAATTATACTATATGTCAAAAAAGTTTATTTTCGTTGCATATAAATATTTTGAAAGTAATATTGCTTTTTGTTCGTAAAATTAATATTTGAGGATGCATAATATTTATTTTCATATCTTTAATTTATAAATACTTGTTGGTTTAAGTTCATTTAAATTTGGTCACATTGTACTGCTTAAGTCAATATCAGTACTGTTTCTTCAGATATGTCTTAATCTAAAGAAGGTGTCCCGAAATTAGGGTGACTGTGCCCATTTTCTGCAAATGGAAAACTGGCTTCAGTGGAGAAAATCAAAACAATTAATAAAAACTCAAAGCTCGTAGAAAATTACATTTTTAAAAGTGACTTGACCGTATTGAAAAAATCACAAATTGACAAGCCAAAACACCAACATTTTGAATTGATAACCAAAAATTTAAAGAAAGTGATAGTAAAAATTATTAATTTTAAAAACTTTGTTACAAACAAATCAGAGCAATGAACTTCTAGAAAAAATTAGTAAATAAAAACTCTCGGTTGATAGAATAACAAATAACATAACAAATTTTGATTTATTAATATTATCCCTGCTATCATCGCAATGTGTTTTGCGTTTTCTGGCTTAAGCAAAGTTTCAAAAATCAAAGTTTTCAAATCTTTTATATCTATACTTCTATACTATTACATAAAAGCGAAACCATTTTAAAGTTTGTAACGCATGATCTCAGAAAGTAGTCAACCGATTTATTTGAAATATATTTTATTATTTTCTATATTGTTATGAGAGTGTTTATGGCTTTAATTTTTTTTCATTAATTATTTGTCAAACTTAAATATTATTAATTTTACATTTTTTGTCCCTTTTTTTTGCATTAGTTGACTTATACAACCACTCATATCTTAAAACCTATACGATAATCGACAAAGATTAGCATTGCTTCATAAAGTCAATATTGTTGCGCAAATGTTAAGCCTAAAATCACTTCTAAGTTAAACACACAACCTGAGAATTAAATAAAAACAAATTATAAAATTATAAACTTTGTAACGAAATTCTAGTTGATGTTGAAAAAGAAAATCGTATGTAACAATAATTTTCAGTAATTATTATTGTTACATACGTAAGATCATCTGTAACGTAATAATCTAATTGAAAAAGAAACCTTCAGGGAACAATCGGTTTAGGGCCCCACGTTGGGAACCAACGGTAACGATAATCTGATTGAACAAGATAATACGTATGTAACAATAGCGCCATCTGTAATGATAATGAAAAAGAAAATCGAAATCGTTGTAACGATCGTTCCAGAAATTATTGACACCTACGTAAAAGACTGACTGTTCCTACAAAAATTTTAAAAAAAACTCAATCAATGGTAATCGACCTCAAAACCCAAAAGAAATATTCCTTATTCGTACGAATAGAATTCTATAATAAACAAGTCACAGATAGTAGAGGGTTGCCTACCCCCTCTACCTTAAAGGGGTGAATACGCGTTGCTGATATGCGCATTCGGTTTCATCATTAACACTTCCGAAAATAACTCGACCTTACGATAGTACATTCTTGATATCCCAAGCATAAATGAGAAATCACCACAGGTACAAATCTTCTCATCGTAACTTGGTTCGTTCTTTTTCGAGACAAAACCGCTTCAGACATATAGGACCAATGATTACGTCTTCATTGGCCCGTCCACGCCGGAAACGGAATTGCTGCCTAAGTTCCCTTTAGCAGCAGCGGCCTGCTTCTGGGTGCCATCGCTTAAACTCGCCGGATGGGGGGGGGATCTTGTGCTGGGTACTAGGCTGTGTTACAGTTTAAATAAGCAGACCTGCCAGATGTAATTGGCGAAAGAATATTGTAATTAGGCTGAGGCCCGAATACCGTTAAACCTGATTTGGAAAATACCGACGGCAAGGTAGGAAAGTGTAGGAGATTCAATTTGAAGAAGATTAGCCAGTCCACGTTAAACAGGCTAATGTATATTTACAGTAAAGCTTAATACTCGGCTTCACTCCGAGAAGCGGTGTGAAAGCAGAGTGGAGTCGACAGCATTGGAGCACATAGATGTTCGTGGCTCCGCAGGGTGAACGTGTCCACAGACTACAACTACTATCCCTATGCTATAAGAGTAGTTATGTCACAAGAGGGGGAGGGGGAGATTCGGTGGTAAGTTTCCCCCTCGCAGTCTCAAAACCCACCCGTTGACTTGACCCAAACACGCATCCTTAGGTCCAGCCAACCTATGACTTGCATGACTGCTAAAACAATATTAATGCAAATCCCCGATATGAAAACTTATACAAAAGGTTACTAACCTACCTACATTCTAATCTATAATCAAAAATAATAACCTCCACCAAAAATCTCTAGACTAATACATAAGTATGAACTAACTCTACTATTTTTCACTTACATTTTACTCTCTCCACGTCAGCTCTCCGTATTTCCAAATTCACTCTCATCACTAGATCTAATACATATCTAATCTAAATTTCTTGCGAAAGAATAATTGCAAATCGCTTGCAGAAAGATTCATGATGTTCAAAAATAAAAAAAATTGAAATTTAACTTTAATGATGAATTTATTAAATGTTAAACTAACAATATATCTTAAAGAAGAATATAGAACGTAAATATACTATATATATATATAACTACTAATAATATAAGTCAAGAAGGTTCAAGGATACCTTATCAATATAAACTTTGCTTAGATTCATGGGTTATTTAACTATACTTTGTTTGTCATAATGCTTTCAATAGATTTATTTTTGTTTTTGTTCACCCTCAGGTACACGGGACCTGTGTAGGGGATTGACACACGCAGGTGTCTTATAAACTTGATTTATTACACTCTCAAAAAAAAAGGTCTGCGGTTGGGTAACGCATAGTTACCTTCTCAACCTCGCTTTGATTTACGCAATAATAAACAAAAAAAATAATTGTCAATTTGTAGTTCTTAAAAATCTTTACGTTAATAATGCCTCGATCAATTCAAATCCAATATGTCATAAAAGAAAAAGGTCAAAAATGACTCACCAATCGTTTGTTGTCTTACTACAACTTACAACTTATACTTCCATTCATCCCTCGAGGTAATGTGCACATTGCCGTATTTGGATGTTGATGAAGCTGATGTTCTGTGAAAGTTATAAAATTTCTTATGATGTATTAGGATATTGGATTTGATTCCTCTTTGCATGATTTATGGTATTTCTTGATTCTTGATAACCATATATATTAAGCTGTTCACCAATAAAAAATTGAAAAAGGGGGTATTAGATACTTGACTGATATGACATAACACACAGTAACATTTATATACGTTATTATTATTTAAATTCAAAGAAAAAATAATAAAAAAAAATTAGTGCTTAACATAAGAATAATAAAGTGAAGAAAAGATACAAAATAAAATGATAAAATAAACGGAAATAAATAAGTGCTAGGAAATTAAAACATTAATTATGGTGTTGGAAATCCTTAACAATGGATTTGAGCTGGGGATCTCCTGGGGGGGATCCGATGCTCTGACGTATCACGTTTGATTTGATGTACATAGGGGAGGAATGTCTTGGTACACCACCCCTTGACTGGATATTTTTCTTCAGTGCTTATGGCTTGGTGTTGACGACCAATGCGATGCTAGTCACGGCCTCTGTGGTCGCAACCAGGATCTCGATAAAATTTTCCTTTAATAAAGTGGAAGTGTAGTTATGGAACTGTAGTCCATGGGTTTCCTTTTTGGGAACACCCTGAGTGCCAATTTGGTACGACACCCGGAGATGAGTGTTCAAAATACTCTTATGATTTTTGGACAACGTCCTGACTCGTTCACACTTAGGTCTTATAGTGATTAAAGCTTCCAAAATATGTTGGGATAGCATCTAAAAGTTTCGTGTCCAGAACTAAAATTTCGGACCGCGTGTCATGATTCCATCCACGGACATCACCTGAATTACTTGACGCTTCTTCCTTTCACAAATTTACACACCGACGTACGGGTGTGTTTGCTTCCAACCAGGGAAGTCGGAGACAGCTGCCCAGAGGTTTCTGGATTCGGAACACGCGGTGCACGAATGTTATAATCGAGGATGATGATGAATATTAGGTTTAGCACTTTATTTTTTTCTTAAATTTTCTTCTTAAAAATACTTCGCTTACTTCTTGCACAAAGTTAATATGTTGGTTAATGGAGAATTCTTATGGATGGACTGCTCTGGTTGGCTGCTGAGTTAAAAAAAAGAATTTCCAACCAGAATTTTCGAATGCTCAACGCATAGTTATTGCGTTCCGTTATACGAATTCTTGTAGTATACCCATTGAATTGTTGTTGGTTATGCCACGTAGGCAAATTCTGCAGAGATGACAACTTGACAAAGCAGAAACTGCATTACCTCTTTGGGTTTTGCAATGTCAGTTTACGTTTCAACTGGTAGATGGCGTGCGCTTAATTTAATGGTATGTTCGCATGATAGGATTTGCTTGTGAAAGTAGATCTTGTGTAAATGTTTTGGTAAATCCGTGAAGGATAAACTTGATTGAAATAATTATGACTACGAATTGTCACATTCATGAAAAATAGATGGTTTATTATTGATGGTGGTGTGAAACCAAAACGATAAATAAATTTTTCTTACACAACTTGTTGCTTTGAGTCAGACCTCGACTTACTCTAAGAAACAAGAAAGGAAAAATCATAACGAAGATGGTTAGTAAATTTTGTAGCTAAGGATCGAGATAAGATACTTAATCTGAAATACTACTAGAGTCTCATGCACAGCTGTAGCCGGGCAATGCTAAAGTTATCTACCTTTTAAGATCTTTCGTATGTGTCACGGACTTATGGCCTTTGCTATCTATTACTTCGTATAAATTGTTTCCAATTAACTTTGTAACTGTGACTCTGACGAATTTGGGTCCTAACTTTGCATTGAAATGCTTACTAGCATCACTAAGAACTATGTTTCTTTTGTAAAGGGTGTCTCCCACATTAAAAGAGATATTTCTACTCCTTAGGTTGTAGGTTTTTTCGTAGTTAGTGTGAGCGCTTTCTAATGTAGATTTCAAATATGAATGTAATATGTTTAACTTCGCTACCTTGGGTAACCAATCAATCTCGGAGTGGTTTAACCCTCCTAACTTCTTGAGTAGTTGGTAATCTGAACCATGCTCCACCATACGTTGTCCGAAAAGGGCTTCGTACGGAGACATTGTAAGTGCTGAGTGAACTGTTGATCGAAGAGCACTTCCTATTGATGATAAGTGTAAGTCCCAAGTAGTCTGTTTTGGATCTATATACGACCTAATAGCTGCCAAAATCGATCGATTTACCCGCTCGCTTGCATTCGGTTGCGGAGAATAAACTGCCGTGCGATAGTGCTTGATACCGTAAGTTTCTACCATTTTGGTAAACTCTCGTCCTATGAACTGAGTTCCGTTATCGGAGAGAATACTCTCCGGAACACCGAATATTAAGAATACATCTTCTTGAAGAAATTTAATGGCACTGGCTGCATTCGCTTTGCGCAACGGTTTTAATAAGACGAATTTTGTCAACTGGTCTACCATAATGATAATGAAAGTATTTCCGCTTTTTGATCGTGGATAGGGTCCGAGGAAATCAATGTATAGATGCTGGAAGGGCCTTTCTACATTGAATCCTTGTCCCATTTCTGCTCGTAAGGTTACATTAGAGGCTTTACTCGTTTTGCAAACTTCACAACGACTTACATAGTTTTTGACTTGCACAAACATGTTTGGCCAATAGAATTGTTGTCGCAGGCGATACAAAGTTTTGGCGATACCGCCATGTGCTGCTCGTGGTGGATTGTGTGCGAGGACAATCAGATCGTCTGTCATCACCGACGGAATCCAGAGCTTCCAAACCAAATCGTCTCGCAACGGATCTCCCACTGCATGTTTGGTCTTTTTGTAGATGAACCCATCTGACACTCGTAGATCTGGTAACCGTTCTTGGTTAGCCTTGATGTGGTCGATGAGCTGAGTATACTCTTCTGACTGGAATTGAGGGTCTTTCAGATCCACATGGAGGACCTCCAAGGGATCGACTTGTATCACGCTAGACATTTGAAAATTACTTTTTAACGCTTCGTTCTCGTAGACTCGAGAGAGCGCGTCTGGCACTACGTTAAGTGTACCTTTACGGTGTTCGACAACGAAGTCGAAACCTTGGAGCCGCATGCTCCATCTAGCTAATCTACCAGTAGGATCCTTCAGACTCATCAACCACTTTAAGCTAGAATGGTCGGTGATGACTCTGAATCTATATCCTTCCACATATGCGCGGAATTTTTGTATCCCCTGGAATGCTGCTAAGCATTCACGCTCGGTAACGGAGTAGTTTCTCTGCGCTGCGTTTAGCTTTTGGGAATAATAAAAAATGGGACGTTCCGTTCCATTATCATCCCGTTGGCAGAGGACACATCCGATACCGGACGCTGATGCATCGCAAAGAATAACAAATTCTTTGGAAAAATCTGGGTTGATCAATATGGGTGCTGTTGTCAGGGCTAACTTAATGTCTTGAAATGCTGACTGGGCTTCACTACCAAAGTTAAATACTTTACCTTTCTTAAGGGTGTCAGTCAAGGGCGCTGCTAGTGTAGAGAAATTTTTGACAAATCGTCGGTACCAACCAGCCATACCTAAGAATCTTCTTACTTGGCGTTGGGTCTTTGGCACCGGAAAGTCTACAATGGCTGCTATTTTGGCGGGGTCAGCTTTTAAGCATCCTTGTCCTACCTTATAACCGAGGTAATGGAGTTCTTTAAAACAGAACTTTGATTTGCCGACATTTATCGTCAGACCTGCATCTGTCAAACGATCACTAATAGTTTTTAAAATCTTCAAGTGTTCGTCGAAGGTTTTCGAAATGACGAGTAAATCGTCTAAATAGACAAACACTTGATCTCTTAAGGCCGATGGAATCACTTTGCTCATTAGATAGGTGAGGGTTTGTGGAGCGTTACATAAGCCGAATGGCATGACGGTGAATTGGTAAAGGGGACGTCCAGGAACCGTGAAGGCTGTCTTTTCCCTGGATTCCTTCTCCAGTGGAATTTGCCAGAACGCGTCCTTAAGGTCCACACTAGAAATGAAGTGGGTATCCGAAAGGCGCGCCAGCAACCCCTCAATATGCGCAATTGGGCCTGCATTTTTTTTCGTTACGGAGTTAACCTTCCGAAAGTCCAAGCACAATCTATTCTTACCCGGTTTGCGTACTAGTACAACCGGTGAACTCCATGCACTTGAACTCTCTTCGATCACACCTAACTCCAGCATGCGGTCCAATTCAGCATACATTAGGGCTTGCACCGCTGGAGATACGGGATAATGCCGCTGTTTAATTGGCATTGCGTCTCCAGTATCAATCCTGTGCTCCAAAAGGTGGGTCTTTCCCAAGCCTCTCGTGGCAAAGGACGGAAATCCATTTATTATTTGCTGTAGCCTTTGAGATTCTTCGTTGTTCAGAATATATTGGTTCTTGTAATCCTCGTTTTCGATCGGGGATGGACTTACGGACATCTCGGAAATTACTTGCGGGGCTAGGTGGAACTTCTTCCAAAAGTCTACTCCCAGGTATAGGCGTTGAGATAACGAGGGCACGACATAAAAGTCAATACTCTCCACCTTTCCTCTGTAGAGTACATCTGCTGTGACCTTCCCCACAATGTCTTGCTTTTTACCGTCCGCTGTGGACACGGAAGACGCGACTTTCCGAATAACGACATTTTTCTCAGTTAAGTATTTAAGTATGTTGGTTCCAAGGCAGCTAATGCTTGCACCGGAATCCAATAAACCTAACCATTGGTCTCCAAAGATCTCCACTGACACATATGGTCGTGGATCACTTGAATCCTTTTGCAACATTGTGGTTGCGATGTTTCTATAGTTGAGTCGTTTATCTCGAAAGCGGTCTCTGAGTTTTCTAATTCGCTTAGACAATGTGGGTACGGACAAAATTCTTTTTCTTGCCGCATAATAATTCCGAAGACGTTCGTGGAATGTCTTACGCGGTAATTCTACTTTTACTTCATTGGTCTTATTAGTCACTATGGGTTTACTTAACTTATCATTACTAGGTTTTAAAATTTTGATGGGTTTAGTCTCGGATGGAGTAGGTGTCTTTACTGTTCCGGGTGTGACCTCCCCGAACGATTTACCCCGGAAGGAAGACCGTTCTGGGACAAGTTTCCCGAACATCTTGGGCAGTTGGGTGTTACAAACTCGGGCAATCCGCATTTATAACAAAATACAGTCCGTGTAGGATCTGTACAGTCTCGAAAGCTGTGACCCACGCCCTTACAGTTCCAGCATCGCTCAGTTAGTACTTCGCGTTTAATAGCTTCGACTTGTTGTGGTGTCGCAATCTCTCTACTCTCATTGGTTCTTCCTACTTCGCTTACATGCCGTTTAGGCTGAGCACTGAAATTACTAGGCATAGTCCTGAATTTGTTAACATCTGGAGCTCTCTCCATAAACTTCTCTATAGTTCTGCAAACATACGCCATTTGCGCTAAGCTACTTGTGTTAAAAGTGATCAAATGTTCGCCTATTCTCCTCTTCACATTGGTCTTAATGATCTCGATGATTTCGCTGGGTGGTTTTGGAACTCGCAATCTTGAATTAAGTTGCATCAATGCATCATAAAATTCGTTAAAAGATTCTCCTACCATCTGCTTCCTATCTTGCATCTTCCGTGATAGCTCTGAATCGGTTTCAAGGGTTCGATAGTGCTCGAGAAGAGCTCCTTGAAGGGTGAGCCACGGTGCATTTGGATTGGATTTAATATACATCCAATACCACGATTCTGCAGGGCCGGAAACAAAATGGTGAAAGTTGATTACAACTTCATCCCATGACGCATTAAAACTGTTCCTAATTCTATCAAGTCTAAACAAAAAATGATCGATGGGCATATTGCGACCATCAAACTTTATACCCCATTTGTGGAACATTGGGTATTTAGTTGTAGAATTTGACGACGATGGAGTGTGAGCTCTTGGGGAAGCTGCGGGTGAAGACGTGTTATCGAAATTCATCGCTCCCATTTTCGTTAAGAAATCATCCAAATCTTTCGCTTGTGCCATATCCACTGGATGGACAACAGGAGGATTCGGAGAAGGTACAATTGACACATTATCGAGTATCTTCACTTGAGGTGTTCTCTTCATAGCATGGTTAGACGTAGACGGTTGATCGTGACCTACAGGCTCCTTAGAAGTCTGTCTGTTGTTATTCACGGGCATTCTAAAAGATACTCTGGCAGAATCTATATTCGTCGTAACTGGAGGAATGGGGGGCTCTGATGAGACAGGGGCTGGGTTAGCAACGGTTGGCAATCGTGTAGACGCCGAAGTCTGCGAAGTTGTTTTCGTTGGCTTTGCCATATTTTGAAGCAGAACCATAACCTGTTCTAACATCTTCGCTTGACTGCGAGCTAATTCTTCCTGAAAGAACTGACGTTCTTCTTCACGTTGAGTACTAAGGGAGGAAGTAACCGCGTCTTGTATGTAATCATACCACTGGTTTACCTCGCCAGCTGTTATTTCTCTTACTGAACTATTACCAGAATTGGTAAGTGGCTGTTGGATATTTTGGTTACTACCTGACGGTTCATCACCTGTCAATAGTTGCATAGCCATCTGCTCTATTTCTTTGTCGCGATTATTATCGTCGACTTCAATCTCTAAGTTTTCTTGGGACATTTTCTTACGCTTAATCTTAAGGTCGTGGTTGTCAAGCGATTATAATACAATATTTAAAAGAAAAACTTAATAAACTAAATAATTTGGTTAGAGAAAAAAAAAACTTACAAAATAGTTACGATAATTAGACTAAAGGGGTAGCAAATCACTTTATACTACTTATAAAATGAGTGCTGTGCTAAATAAATTTGAATACTTATCAAAAAAAACTATACTTAAATGTCAATATGATATTATCAATAATAATAAGTGTGCCACCAGGCAAAAAGAAACTAATAATAAAAAAAAAAAAAAATGTAATGAATGAAAACTGAAGTAAATTGTTACGTCCCAACTTACTTCACCAATCATTCAAGATAAATCGTTGCGTCCCGATTTACCCTAAATGACATAAGCCACCAGGCAAAAATACTGAACAACTGAGATAGATCGTTGCGTCCCAATCTACCTCGCATAAACGAAACCAAAATAATTTGTTACGTCCCAAATTACCTATAAAACGTAATACGCCACCAGGCAAAAAAACTAAATCAAAAAAAATATAAGAGAAAACTAAATAATCATAAATAGTGAGTGAATTTGGAAAACTGGAGTTAAAATTCTAATCATGTCTACTTCCACATGACGAGAAACAAATAAAAGAAAGAAATATTCTTTCTTGTGTGGATGGCTGACTCTCCAAGCTCAGAAGAGCCTAAACTTGACTAAGCTTTCGGGAATTGGTCTCCACGCTACAACAGACGTATCTCGGGAATAAATCACCAAGTACCGGATAACGTGTGGGACATTTCCCAATCACTAAGTAAAACTAAACTTCTCCTTACTGTAATTGTAGTGACTTATTAACATCTTGAAAAAAAAAACAAGTGCGGAAAACAAAATCTTCTTTGAGGCGGATTCGCTAAGTTGGACAGTACCTTCAGCAACAGACGTGCGTTAAGAAAAATCATCAACCACCGGTCTAAAGACATACTGCACAACCTTACTCCTCCTATTCAATTCTGCTCCTAAAAATTCCCTGCATCTTACAACTAAGCAAACCTTCTACTCAGCTAGGACATGGAATATATGAAAGTTGAACTAACTGAAGGAACCAAGAGTTCGCATCTATTCAATGCAGCAGGCTGGAATCGAGAATACTTCTAATCGATCCCCCGGTCACCGAAACAAAATACGGACACTACAGAACCTTCAATACATCAAAGATAGACAGACAAAAGCAAGTTCCCTTGCTTTACACTACCCATCTTCAAAAATAAATCTCCAAACTAACTTCGAGAACTAACGGTGTTGAGTCCTCGGTACGACTGAATTCACCGAGATGGAAAGGGCGAAATTCGTAACCGACGTTACCTTCTAGGACTAACGGTTTCGAGCCCCACGTTGGGCGCCATCTGTAACGAAATTCTAGTTGATGTTGAAAAAGAAAATCGTATGTAACAATAATTTTCAGTAATTATTATTGTTACATACGTAAGATCATCTGTAACGTAATAATCTAATTGAAAAAGAAACCTTCAGGGAACAATCGGTTTAGGGCCCCACGTTGGGAACCAACGGTAACGATAATCTGATTGAACAAGATAATACGTATGTAACAATAGCGCCATCTGTAATGATAATGAAAAAGAAAATCGAAATCGTTGTAACGATCGTTCCAGAAATTATTGACACCTACGTAAAAGACTGACTGTTCCTACAAAAATTTTAAAAAAAACTCAATCAATGGTAATCGACCTCAAAACCCAAAAGAAATATTCCTTATTCGTACGAATAGAATTCTATAATAAACAAGTCACAGATAGTAGAGGGTTGCCTACCCCCTCTACCTTAAAGGGGTGAATACGCGTTGCTGATATGCGCATTCGGTTTCATCATTAACACTTCCGAAAATAACTCGACCTTACGATAGTACATTCTTGATATCCCAAGCATAAATGAGAAATCACCACAGGTACAAATCTTCTCATCGTAACTTGGTTCGTTCTTTTTCGAGACAAAACCGCTTCAGACATATAGGACCAATGATTACGTCTTCATTGGCCCGTCCACGCCGGAAACGGAATTGCTGCCTAAGTTCCCTTTAGCAGCAGCGGCCTGCTTCTGGGTGCCATCGCTTAAACTCGCCGGATGGGGGGGGGATCTTGTGCTGGGTACTAGGCTGTGTTACAGTTTAAATAAGCAGACCTGCCAGATGTAATTGGCGAAAGAATATTGTAATTAGGCTGAGGCCCGAATACCGTTAAACCTGATTTGGAAAATACCGACGGCAAGGTAGGAAAGTGTAGGAGATTCAATTTGAAGAAGATTAGCCAGTCCACGTTAAACAGGCTAATGTATATTTACAGTAAAGCTTAATACTCGGCTTCACTCCGAGAAGCGGTGTGAAAGCAGAGTGGAGTCGACAGCATTGGAGCACATAGATGTTCGTGGCTCCGCAGGGTGAACGTGTCCACAGACTACAACTACTATCCCTATGCTATAAGAGTAGTTATGTCACAAGAGGGGGAGGGGGAGATTCGGTGGTAAGTTTCCCCCTCGCAGTCTCAAAACCCACCCGTTGACTTGACCCAAACACGCATCCTTAGGTCCAGCCAACCTATGACTTGCATGACTGCTAAAACAATATTAATGCAAATCCCCGATATGAAAACTTATACAAAAGGTTACTAACCTACCTACATTCTAATCTATAATCAAAAATAATAACCTCCACCAAAAATCTCTAGACTAATACATAAGTATGAACTAACTCTACTATTTTTCACTTACATTTTACTCTCTCCACGTCAGCTCTCCGTATTTCCAAATTCACTCTCATCACTAGATCTAATACATATCTAATCTAAATTTCTTGCGAAAGAATAATTGCAAATCGCTTGCAGAAAGATTCATGATGTTCAAAAATAAAAAAAATTGAAATTTAACTTTAATGATGAATTTATTAAATGTTAAACTAACAATATATCTTAAAGAAGAATATAGAACGTAAATATACTATATATATATATAACTACTAATAATATAAGTCAAGAAGGTTCAAGGATACCTTATCAATATAAACTTTGCTTAGATTCATGGGTTATTTAACTATACTTTGTTTGTCATAATGCTTTCAATAGATTTATTTTTGTTTTTGTTCACCCTCAGGTACACGGGACCTGTGTAGGGGATTGACACACGCAGGTGTCTTATAAACTTGATTTATTACACTCTCAAAAAAAAAGGTCTGCGGTTGGGTAACGCATAGTTACCTTCTCAACCTCGCTTTGATTTACGCAATAATAAACAAAAAAAATAATTGTCAATTTGTAGTTCTTAAAAATCTTTACGTTAATAATGCCTCGATCAATTCAAATCCAATATGTCATAAAAGAAAAAGGTCAAAAATGACTCACCAATCGTTTGTTGTCTTACTACAACTTACAACTTATACTTCCATTCATCCCTCGAGGTAATGTGCACATTGCCGTATTTGGATGTTGATGAAGCTGATGTTCTGTGAAAGTTATAAAATTTCTTATGATGTATTAGGATATTGGATTTGATTCCTCTTTGCATGATTTATGGTATTTCTTGATTCTTGATAACCATATATATTAAGCTGTTCACCAATAAAAAATTGAAAAAGGGGGTATTAGATACTTGACTGATATGACATAACACACAGTAACATTTATATACGTTATTATTATTTAAATTCAAAGAAAAAATAATAAAAAAAAATTAGTGCTTAACATAAGAATAATAAAGTGAAGAAAAGATACAAAATAAAATGATAAAATAAACGGAAATAAATAAGTGCTAGGAAATTAAAACATTAATTATGGTGTTGGAAATCCTTAACAATGGATTTGAGCTGGGGATCTCCTGGGGGGGATCCGATGCTCTGACGTATCACGTTTGATTTGATGTACATAGGGGAGGAATGTCTTGGTACACCACCCCTTGACTGGATATTTTTCTTCAGTGCTTATGGCTTGGTGTTGACGACCAATGCGATGCTAGTCACGGCCTCTGTGGTCGCAACCAGGATCTCGATAAAATTTTCCTTTAATAAAGTGGAAGTGTAGTTATGGAACTGTAGTCCATGGGTTTCCTTTTTGGGAACACCCTGAGTGCCAATTTGGTACGACACCCGGAGATGAGTGTTCAAAATACTCTTATGATTTTTGGACAACGTCCTGACTCGTTCACACTTAGGTCTTATAGTGATTAAAGCTTCCAAAATATGTTGGGATAGCATCTAAAAGTTTCGTGTCCAGAACTAAAATTTCGGACCGCGTGTCATGATTCCATCCACGGACATCACCTGAATTACTTGACGCTTCTTCCTTTCACAAATTTACACACCGACGTACGGGTGTGTTTGCTTCCAACCAGGGAAGTCGGAGACAGCTGCCCAGAGGTTTCTGGATTCGGAACACGCGGTGCACGAATGTTATAATCGAGGATGATGATGAATATTAGGTTTAGCACTTTATTTTTTTCTTAAATTTTCTTCTTAAAAATACTTCGCTTACTTCTTGCACAAAGTTAATATGTTGGTTAATGGAGAATTCTTATGGATGGACTGCTCTGGTTGGCTGCTGAGTTAAAAAAAAGAATTTCCAACCAGAATTTTCGAATGCTCAACGCATAGTTATTGCGTTCCGTTATACGAATTCTTGTAGTATACCCATTGAATTGTTGTTGGTTATGCCACGTAGGCAAATTCTGCAGAGATGACAACTTGACAAAGCAGAAACTGCATTACCTCTTTGGGTTTTGCAATGTCAGTTTACGTTTCAACTGGTAGATGGCGTGCGCTTAATTTAATGGTATGTTCGCATGATAGGATTTGCTTGTGAAAGTAGATCTTGTGTAAATGTTTTGGTAAATCCGTGAAGGATAAACTTGATTGAAATAATTATGACTACGAATTGTCACATTCATGAAAAATAGATGGTTTATTATTGATGGTGGTGTGAAACCAAAACGATAAATAAATTTTTCTTACAACTTTTTGAATTCATTTTATCCAGGAAATTAGATTCCATCACAATCGCGAGGTGGCTGCTTTGTTTCATTTCATTATCATTCCAACATTTTTAATTTTTTTTTCTTCCCATGCTCTTTCTCTCAATATGTGTTCCATTTAATAGTTACGTTTTTTCTCTTACCTACCTACCTACATATTCCATTTTTCTGTATCTCTAATTCTATCGTCACATATCGCTGAGCAGTGTGGGCTCTTTTTTTTAAGTTACTATGGACATTTAATTAACTACAGTACCGTGCACATGAAATGCCGATTTATCTAAAGAAAAAATAGATCTTTTTTATTTTTCTGGTTCGAGGAAGTGAATAGATTATAATTCTTCCACTTTAAAAATAAAAAAAGTTCTATTATAATAGCTTGAATTACCAATTTTGTATCACTTCCTCTAACAATAAAACTGAAATTAAGTTAAAATTTTCTTATTACAAATAACTCGAAGAAGGTACTTAGTACTTACAATGACGTCGATAAAAAGAGCACACAAATGTGGGTAGGTTAAGTCAGTTGCACTGCACTGAACATGAGCAGATGAATAAAAAAATGTGTCTATGGATATTTACACACGCATACCTAAAGATGTATGAGAACATTAAAAACACAAATTTGTTTTTTTTCACCGCAAACTATATTTTTCGGTTGCAAAAAAACGTTTCTAGGTATGAATAAAAGAAAGAAAAGAAGAAAATAGACAAAAATTTCGTTCTGTTTTCAACTAAAAAATTGAAATATGTTCGTGGTTACAATTTGCGAAGCAACGCGAGCACGGGTCGGCTAGTACATTATATTTGCAGTATCTCGAATTACATTCAAAAACCTCAAAAAATAATTTGTACGGTCCCTCATACGCCCAAGTGTCCCTACAATAAAATCGATCTAAATTATTTATACTTAACTTTTGTTCGAAGTTCAACATATCAATATTTAATTTTTCTCATGGTCTTTGTCTATACCAATAAGCAATTGAAACCCTCTAAAAAATAGTCTGACTGATGATTAATTTTGTTCATTTACATAATTTTCCCTAACCCATAGATGCACCGCCCGCCCCTAAAGCTATATTTTCAATATCATGTATACAATACATAATTGGTTTGAGCTTAAAAACATATCACAAGATTTAAAACACACAAAATGATAAAATATTTGAAGTTTTCTTTTTTCTTTGCATTTTTATTTTATATTGTTTGCAGACCTAAATACGTTTATTATAATGGATCATATAGCTTAATGCAAGCCCAGGCATATACTCGGAGTCCTTGTATAGTCATCTGAAAATCTGATGGGCTGTTGCTTTATAGTAGACTTATAAGTATGTGAAAAATGATGACTTTCAATAGCATGCTATGTTCTATATGTTTTGTGTGCTTTATGCTGCATTAAGCTAGAGCTGGAGATGGAGCTGGAGTTGAAGCTGGAGCTGGAGCATGCCAGGTCCTTGTCATCCTTTAAATACCTCCACAAAACCACTTCACTTCTTCTCTTTTCGAACTAAATTCAAATATTTATCCAATTTTAATTAAAATTTCAAATCTCTCTTTCTCTCTATCCCACCTAACGTCCCCATTCTTTCAACCAACCATCAAACGTATAGGTATTACGTATAGAACTATGGAGTCACAATTTTGGAGCTGAAGCTGAAGCTGATAGAACTGGAACTGGAGTATAGAGAGAAGACTGATGCAAGCCTGCCTCGCCAAACTTTTCCATCCATCCATAATGATAATTGAAATTAAATGTAAGTATTGACAAAAATTTCCCTCGCATGCGATATATGACGACGAGCGACGCTACGCGACGCGACGAGTATACAAAAGGAAGAGACACGATGCGGGATATTTGGAATCATCGTCATTCTGCGGAAAGATGATGTGTGACGTTGACAAGACCTGGATGAACGATGATGATGATGCCGTGAATTCATATAGCACCCGCCACCCTCTCACCCAGGCTAAGACTAAGGCTGGGGTTGAGGCACCAGCAGGAGCGTCAATGTCGACTATCGGGATGATGATGTTGATGACGCTGGGTAAACAAGAGTGGCACATCGTTTAGCTGTGCCGCGGCGCGGCGGCGGCGGTGCGGTGGTGGAATTCCTTTGTACCCATGTCGATCCCTTGTTTGACATGATAACGCAGCTGGAAGCAGCATACGCCACAGACAGCACCAGCGCCCCAGTCTGCCTGGGAATGGGAAGCATTACACATATTCCCAGATATTCCCAAGCACAGGGAAGCGAGGTTGGGTGCGTGCGAGGATTGCAGTTTTTCTTGTCGCAGGAATCCATCTCTCATCCGCACTGCTCGCAGCCCCAAGAAAACGCAAATATTTTCTTTTGTCATGTTCGGGAACATACATAGGATGATGGAGCATAACTTCTATCCACAATATAGTTGGAATCACATCATCCTTGTTGTCGTCGTAGTCGTCGTCGTCGTTTGTTGGTTTTGATTTTTCGCTCGGAAACATACATATTCCAGGATGAAGTAGTGTTTACGAACAGTAAACATATTTTGTGGGCCAACTGGGTTCCGAAGGACGAGACGAGACTCCGGCTGTGTACTCCGGCAGAAGCTTCGAAGTAGTAGTTATACGCACATTGTTGGGTGAAGTTATGTTCTGACTTTTCCATCATCCCTTAAAAAGTACCTATATGGATTGGATATGGAGGTTCCCTTTATTTTTGTGAGGGAATAGAATTGTTGGAGGACCCATCATCATCATCATCCTCGTTATCATCCTTCTTCTGACTTTTGGGCATATTTAGTTTTCAGGAATTGTTTTACTTTGAGGACACACATGTTACTTAGAAATTTGTTCGTGCGCATATGTGGCTCGTTATGTATTCTGTGTTGCTGTGTTGCGTATTGTGCGTGCTGGGGAGGTTCTATTTGCTATTGCTTTTTTCATTTATGTTCTTCTGGGGTCGTATACGACGACTTGTATTAAAAGACAAAGAGTAGTTATTAGCACCATGATGGTGTTTTAAATTGTTAGTGAAGATGTCTAAGAAAAATTACAATAGAAATAGAGTTTTTGTATCAGATGGTTTAATAAGAATTTACTAGGGGGGACTATTAAGCTAATGTTTATGGAACGAATGAGCTTGTGGGGGTTTATGATTTAAAAAACTTACAAAATGCTGTTTGCTTACCTTATAACTGGCTTCTAATGAGTCATAAACAAATAAAAGTGTGCTTATTAAGAGGATTTTAATAAAATGGTAATAATATCAATTGCTTTTCATACAAATTTACACCTCATGAAGTCGGTAAAAAAATATCCATGCATTTTTATTAAACCCTTAATAACTTTGAGAGTAGGTATACACTAATTAAAAACATTTTAAGTCCGTTTTTCAAATTCTTTTAAAAACACTCAAGTTTCATCCACAGCAAAACCTTCAGTTATAAACGAAGATCAAAAAAAAGCAAGAGATCCCATAAAATTTCTGTGTTAACAGAAAAAGTTATGAGCAACCTCTATTATATCAGTATAAAAAGCTGAAATTTGGACAGGTGTCAACTATTTCACTAATCTCTAAACTTAAACCTAGTTGTATTGAAAATTGTACAGATGTTGGTGTTTTTGAATCTTCCAAAGCTTCAGAAGTTCGGAATTCAAAAACAAAGAAATACTCGTAGGTTCCCGGAAAATATGCTATTTTAAATAAGAAAAAAAGCAGAATTCGTTTGGATGATAAACATTCTGAAACCAAATTTTTAAAAATAGTAACAAATAAGACAGAAACCAAAATGAAAATTGTTTTGGTCAAATTTTGAATCATATTTTCGTAAATATTTTAAAACCTGAAAAAAAAAATATGGAATAGCAATGACTTTAATATTTAAAAAAAATCATTCCGTGGCTATAGACATAATCGGCCATAGCAATTATTTTTACGATTCAGAGAATTTTTGAATTGAGGTTTTTTTCAGATCAACTGTTCGGAATTTGTTTCCAAAGTTTCTTAAAGCACACCGGAGAATTGCGTTGAAATGACATAAAGTGTCATTTATGGTGAAATTTTTTTAATTTGTTTCCGATTGCCTCCAAAACGAACAGCAGGCACATTCTTGCAGTATTATTTTTTCACATGGAAAGAACCTCGAATGCAACGTTATCCTCCGTCAAAGTACGCATTGCGGACATTTTTTTTCGCTCCGAATGAATACCTTGCTGCCAAATGTCTGAGTTTTCAGTAAAGCAATTGACAAACTTAGCCAAAAAGTACTTTAAAGCAAATTATGTAGAAAAATTTGGATAGGTACATGACAATTTAATAGCTTGAATATCACCTTAACTTAATGATAGACATTATAGTGTTGTTGTCAAAAACGACAATTCTATTGATTTTATTGTTAATTCTGGTGTACCTTAAGGTAGCCACCTTGGCCCGTTGCTATTTGTTCTGTTTTTAAATGACCTCTCTTCTTTCTTAGAAATGTTGATGACATCAATTTACGCTGATGTCGTGATTCCTTAACGATTATGGGAATAGTGCACTACACATCGTTTACTGTTAAATATTCACAGGTATAAAACAATGTATGTTGTATGTTAAACTCTTCGAGCTTAGAGAAACTCTATTTCTTCTCAGACCTAGGTATCATTTTGGACTGAAAATCCACCTTTACTGCCCATATTTCAACAACATTTTAAAAAAGCTAATAGAACTCTAGGCTTTTTTAGAAGATTTGCTAAAGAATTCCAAGACATTTACGTCCATTATAATTATTTGTCAGATCAGTCCTTGAATACGGTTACATACGTTTTATCCCATGGTCACATGGAATAACTTTGCCTCCTTTTTTTAAAAGGATACAACCAAAAGGTCTTCTACCGCTAATTAATCACCGAAAGAATTTGCAATTTTGGTTTATTGTTGGATTTCTAGTTTTGTTTTTTTAACTTAGCCTTATTTTCAAACGTATTGAAATGAAATAAAAGTCGTTAGGTCTTTTGCCAAAACCACAACGCCCAAATCGTTAAATATCATAAAGCCCAAAATCGGTCACAAAGTCAAAAAGTTAAAAAAACGCGAAAAAACCCAAAGCTGATGTCATAACTCACAAACAAATTTTAAATAAAAGATCGCACATTTTATTTTGGCATTACCATGATTATGATTTCTATCACCCAACCATAAAATGACATTAAGGTCAAAAAGAAAAACGTTGTAAGAAATATTACTAAGAAAACGTCATAAAGCCCAAATAAAATGTCATGGTATTTGGAGTAGATGCGAAGTTTAGTGTATGCAAAGTTTCTATGCATTTAAAGAATAAGAACAAACGCTTCATTTTGTTTGGAATTTCATAAAAAAAGTTTTAACGCCCAAAGGCTCGGTCATATTGTCCAAATCGTACAAGAACAAAATTTGAATACAATTGTTTTGGGCGCTATGACTTTTTTAATTTTAATGATATGGTTTGGGCAAAATAATAACCCCAAAATAAAACTCTGAACTAAAAATAAAATCCAAAATGTTATCTATAAAAAATCACTTTTTGTTTTCACAAGACAAAAATAGGTTTAAATTCTTTTTGAATCATAAAAATTCAATCATTGATGAAAGTCGCAAAAACCAAAAACATTTTTCTAAGAAATTGATAGCGCAAGTTTAATTTTGTTGAGAAGAAACAAAAAAAAACCATTGGTGCTTGAACTTCAATCAAAACTTTCACAATGCTGCAATTTTCGGTTATTTAATCTTCGGGCTTTCATTCAAGAAGTCTAAATTAAATCCCTGCTTGTGCAACCTTAGAAGATTTTTCCACGATTAATTGAAAAAATCCCCGAAACAATTCTTGTCGTGGAAAGTTATTCCAAAATTAGTCGTTCGGATTCTGTATAAAAATTGTAGGTCCTGCCCAGCCCTGTCGAAAGGGGGGGAAAGGGGGGGAAACCCCCCGGGCCCGGGATTTTCTAGGGGCCCGTAAAATTGAAAGCAATGAGAATAAGCTCTATATTCATCATCAACATACCTATTTCCATTTATTTTTAATGGCCCGAAAATTTAAAATCATTCATGCTTTCGCAATCAGGCCCCTGTTTGCATGTTATCTGCCAATCTATTAGTCACAAGCTTGCCGATCTGGGCCCCTGATTATTATTGGCGTACATTTTTGTTAATATTTAATGGAAAATTGGGCAACTCTGAACTATTGAAAGAAAGTTATAATAAATTGTTTCGCTTTTCTTATTTAATTTAACGTAAATTTCAAATTTATTTTATAAGGGGCCCGGAAAATTAAAACAAAACACAAATATTTATTTCGGTTGCTGTTTATATAAAGTTTCTTTTCTTCTATATTTGTTTCTGCTGTAAACGAAATATTTGATTCAGTTTCGGGGGACCGGAAAATACCAACAGGGGACTAGGAATACGAGGCGATGGCAATCTTATTGGAGAGCCAAATAATGGTAATTTTTCTGGCATTTTGGAATTAATTAGTCATTATGACCCCTTACTTCAGGAGAACTTGGAAAAATAAGAATTTCACAACAAGAGCACAAACGTTTGCAAGTCCACTACCTTTCCGTTGAGATTCAAAATGAGTTCATTAAAATTTGTGCCCAATATGTGAATTCAGCAATTTTGAAGGAGATTGCAAACGCCAAATACTTCGCTATAATTGTCGATGCAACACCCGATTCAAGTGATGTGGAACAAAACACATTTATTTTGCGATATCTGTGCTTGGAAGAAAATGTGTTCACCATCCATGAACGGTTTTTGGAATTTGTCGATTGCAACAAAAAAACTGGCACCGCAATAGCTGATTTGATCTGCGAAACATTGGAAAAGAACGAAATCCCTTTAGAAGACTGTTGTGCACAAGGCTATGGCAGCGATATGTTGTACTGCCGCAATCACATTTTTTGGAGTTGTTCAAAAGTGTTTCAACTTGTTAAGCAGCAGTGCCCAACGTTGGGAAATTCTTAAAAAAATGTACTCGGATCCCTTCACAAACTTTTCGATACAAGATGGTCAGCTAGAATTGAGGCAGTAAAACCATCTGAAAAACCTTAGAACATCATTAGAAGCCTTAAGTGATATTTATTTAACTGCTGAAGCTCGAAGAGATGTAAATGGCGTTTTAAAATATATGCACAAATTTGAATGCGTTCTGATGTCTTCGATTTGGTGCAAGGTTCTTAGCGCTATAAATGAAAGAAGTATCATTCTTCAAGCCAGAAACAGTACTACTGACGTTGAAATTCGAAATGTCGACAACATCTCCGATTTGAACTTTATTCGAAACGGATTGCATCAAATTTATCTGAATGCAAAGCAATTGCTACTGGATTGAGGGATTTTCCAAAATCGTTCAGATCGAACCGAAAAAGGCAATTAAAGAGACATTTTGGAGAAAATCAAGGAGCCGAAGAGCAAATTGAAACAGACGAAGAAATAAATTTCAAGAAAAACACCTTTTACATCATAGTTGATTCAATTATATCTGGAATTTCTCGTCGGTTAGATACGATGAAGAATTTGAATGCTACACTTTCATTTTTATGGCATCTTTCAACAATGGACAAAATTGAGATTAAAAACTCCGCTACAAGGTTCATCCAAAAGTATAACTCGCATGTGTCTCAAGAATTGAAAGAAGAAATAATTCATCTGAAACACATTTATGAAGCCAATTTTGAAGCAGAACTTCCGCCATTGAGTTTGCTCAATACTATTTATTCCCAGAACTTGGAGACAATTTTCTCCAACATTTGTGTTGCTCTCCGTGTGTTTTCCACCATACCTGTAATCGTAGCTAGTGCCGAACCTTCATTTAGCGTCCTTGCCAGAAAAAGAACTTTCATCGTTCGTGCTCATCACAAGATCGTGTTTCTGGACTTGCTACACTATGCATCGAAGCACCTTTGGCAAGGAAATTGAATTTCGATTAAATTATAAGTTGTTTTTATTGTTATTATTTTTATTGTACTATTCGTACTAGAATGTCAGCTTGTTAGACTTGACCATTCCTTTTAATTTCATTGAACGTTTTTGAACAACAACAACAACTTAAAGGTGCTACCACTCATTGTTTTTGGCTGGAGATATAGCTATTTCGTGCTTTTGCCACTTTTGCACTCATCAGTCTCCTTTGTTTGTGGTGCTGAGCTTTAATCCAATTTTATTTGAAAAACTTTATACACAACATAGGATTCGAACCCACGCATATCAGATTTGCTCAGTCTTAGAAGTCGTGTACACTACGCACTCCACTACTTTTGACCACTGACGTCACAGTTGTTTTGCTGCTCAGAAAGCTAGGAAAGCTCTTTTGCATAAAGAAATATTTCATTGGATGCAAACTAACTCTGATGAAAACATTATGATAATATTTTAATAAAAAGAAAAACAATAAAGAGTATTTAATGTAAACCTTTTAAAATACATAGTTTTTTTTAAGGAAACATTTCAAATACTTCGCTCTATTTTATTTTCATAATAGGTAATAGATCTTCATGCTGATTTTTTTTAAATAGTTAATCGACCAACCAACATGTCGTTGACAATATCGAATTGAAATTTTGATTCTGTTCGCAATCTGATCTACTCGCATGTAGAATTATTTTCTATCCATCTTCCATATCAACTAAACTGAACGATACCCGTGAGATTGATTTGATGATTAACACTTTTTTTCGGTTCACTTTGCAAACGAAAAAATATTATTTCCTTTAATTCCAACCAATTTCATGCTATTCGTAATTGAAATTAGAACGTACCATATCAGTAGGCTTGAATTTTGAAAAAAATGGTAAATATGGGGGGGCCTGAGATTTGTCCGTCCCGGGCCCGGAATTGCTCTCGACGGCCCTGGTCCTGTCATTAAGTTAATTTTATTTTATGGGCAGTTATTTGGTGCAATTTTTCAGTCAAAAAGAATTCTTCTAGAATAAAAAATCAAGCTATGTCTACTCACAATTCTCCGATTTTCTACCGAAATATTATGGTCTCCCACAGGGATCAATACTAGGTTCAATACTTTTTCACTCATTTAAAAAAAAAACCTTCCTCCGATTCCCATAGGTAATTGTTTCCAAGCTTTTTCATTAGGTTTTCTCAAAATCAGTCCTTTTCACATATAAAATTATACATTCTTGTAACGTAGTAGGGAATTTCAACAGAAAATGAGTTAGCTCCTCTAAATCAACCTGCTTACTTCCATCAAAAACTAATATACTCCGAAAATATAAATGAGCATTTAAATATGCATAAACTAACCTAAAATTGAAAGGTATTTTAATAGTTGAATAATATTTCTTAAAATATTTCTTATTTCAATATTAATCTTCTTCAATACACCTTAACTCTATAACAAACTTCTATTATAAAATTCCCCAAAAATAAAAACTTCCATTTTCATATCTATCTATCGATGGACATATAGACTCAAAAACTTACGCACCAAAACCAATATATGTATACCAACTTTATTATATCCATGTATGATGTGTGTTTGTTTAAATTTCATAAAATAGTCACGTCCTTTTGGCCACATATGTTGGCTCTCCAAAATGCCTTAGTAGATATAATTTGTACATTTTCGTTGATATAGTACATACGTGCCCCATCAGTCAAATGTACACAATATAAACACAGCTATACCACTCTTCCTACCAAACATACCTACTTTTAAAAAAAAGAATCTATTTTCGAAGTATCTATCATCGTCTTCGTCTTCATTCCAAAATACCCTACAAAAGTCCCAAAAACTGATATACAAGCTCCTATTTCGTATTCCATACGTATCCTTTTTTTTAAGGACGAATTTATTCTTCTTCAAACTCACATCCTGCACAAGTCAATCAAACATGCTTTTTCATATTGTTCCTTTCCTCCATAGATAGGTTCCTTTACCATTGCCCTTATATGTACAATGTTGGTTTATCCGGAGGTTCTTCTAGTAAATGGGAAGAAATGATGGTTACTTAAGTTGTCTCTAGGCGTCCATCAAATAAGCCTAATTGTTATGAATATTACCTTTTGATTTTCTCTTGCTTCACTCGCTCGTATATTCGTATTTTTTGCGTTTACGTTTTGGGCTTTCTTAAATTTAGTCGCCCTCAAGACACCACGTAGTCCTGATTTGTATGCATACACAATTTCTATTTCTTGCCCATAGGACTCTGGGGAACTTTTAAAATTTCAAGAAAAGTAGCCTGGTTCTCTGGTATATTCGTTTTAGTCAGTGATTGGATGACTCCTTCGGATTCTCAATCAAATTCTTATATCAAACATAAAACTTGGGCTGATATACATTCCTTTATTATACGACAAGGAGTGTACCAACTGCACAAGAGTGAGCCCTTCATAAAATCAGAAGGGATAACAAACGAATTCAAAAGAACTATTTCCCAAAAGAACAAGACTAAAGAATAGATATAAAAACAAACATACCTTAGTTGTGGTGGTGGTGGGCTTTTACGAGTTTTCCGTTTTGTTAGCCATAAACAGGACTGAAATAAAAATGAAACAACAACAAAAAACCGATGAACGAAAACTAAAGAAATGTTTTTCGTTCATTCTAAACATTCATTACTTAGATTCAGACAGAGTTCCTATATAGTTATCCCCATAGGGTGGTCTTATACGTTATAGAGCTTTCTTCTTGACGACTTTATATAGAAGGGTCAAATTTTTAAGGACATGTATTTCTGTCAAAAAAAAATGGAAAAGAGTCTTAGAAACGACTTGGCTGGAAGATAAAGTTAATTTGAGCTAAAAAGAATAAATAACAGTGGTCCTTAGTGCCTTCCCTGTGGTAGTCCAGTAAATAATAAGGCTTTTCCAAAAAGAACGGTTGATTTTGACAGCTTGTGGCAGCCATATTGTTTTTATTTACTTTCTGTCAAAATATCTTCTTTTAATCAGTCACTGAGAACAAATCAAGGTAAGTTACAGCGTAGAGCAAACTTGCCATCTTCAAAAGGGTTGTTTTCTATAGAAGCAACGATAAGCACGCCGCGCCCTTTTTAAGGGTAACATGGTCGAATTTCTAAATCGGCTATTTAACATTTGGTAGCCAAATTCTAGTCAACCGGCTAAGTGAACAATGAGCCAAAAAACATACGTCAACGAAACGCAAGATCTACAAATTATAGCCCCTGTTCGTGAAAGTGTGCAGTGCAGCAGAATCCGGACAGTCAATTACGTGTCGCTCACAAGAACTTGGTCTGCTGCAGACCACAAAAATAGGAATTTTGCGTCCTGATTTAGGCCTGTACTCATACAAAATCCTACTGACCTAGGAGCAAAACCAAATAACCATACCCAGACTCGTGTTTTAGCTAATTAGATTCATGAGCAGTTTGAATTTGATCCCAATTTCCGTGGAAAAATCATTCTTGACGATGATGCCCATTTTTTGATGAATGGGTACTTGAATAAGCAAAATTGTAAGATTTGGGAAGACACCAATCCACATGAGATTCACGAAGTGATGATGTTTCACAATTTAGTGACTGTTTGGTGTGGATTTTTGGCTGGGGGTGACATCGGTCCGTAATTCTTCAAACATGATGCTGGTCAAGCCAACACCGTCAACGACAATCGCTAAAGGTCGATGATCACCAACTTCTTGTTTGGCCTTAATTAGATGATATGAAAACCAAATACATTGTATTTTCAACGTGAATTGGCCACCAAGATCGTGTGATATGACCCCTTCATACTTTTTCTTTTGGGCTCTCTTAACTCGGAGGTCTATGCCAATAAGCTGCAACCTACTGTGGCGGTGAAGTTCAACCTGATTTATGCCCTTTCAAATGCACGCCACTTAGCGAAGTCAATGTAATATTTCACACAAAAAATCAGTCATCAATTTGTGTATTTTATACTTAAAGCCCTTCAGTATCCAAATATTTTCTTATTTCCTAACTCATGGACCATACTTAGGGAACACCTAATATAGGGTTGTCTACAGTTTTGTAATATCATCTTGAAAAAACTCTGGAGTTCCTCAAGGAAGCCACCTTAGGCCCTTGGTTTTTGTTCTAACATAATCAAACGTTATTAATGTCATAATTGATTCAACTGTCTCTATCTGCATTGATGATATGAAAATAATAAAGTTTATTGCTCCTCCTCTGATTTTATGTTAATTCAACAAGTTATTGGTGATCCAAAAGTTTCTGAGAACTCAATGTTGCTAAATTTCATTCCAAGCGATTACATATACCTTCCAGAACTTATAGTTTTAATTTACAAGTTGATTTTTTTGTACGGGGATGAGGTAAACTAGTCGGCGTCCAGGGAAGGGACCCTGAATTTCAGTTTCCATTTCCAGTATTGGAATTACGAAAATATCAAATTAATTTAAGTGCCAGGGATGTACAATTACCAGTGCTGTTATATAATAAAAATAGTATTTACGTTTCACAACTCAGAAATGCTTGGCTTCAAAAGTAGCTGGAAAAGTAGCTACAAATAATCTAGCGTCATCAAAATATTTTTTGTCGCGGAAGAAGTTGAAATGTCGCTAGATCTTCTAGATCTAGAATGGCATCCCTGTCCAGGGTCCTTCCCAAAGAAAGCTAAAGAGTTTTCAAGCTCCGATTTGTATATAACTTTCTTTTCTTTAAATAGTTATCATTTAATTCATTTGACTATGATAACAAGACATTTCATATACTTTATTTTTCTTACCACTAAAACTTAAATGTATTGCAAATACTTCATAAATTACATATAAGGATTATATAACACTGTACTTCATATATTCTTATAATATAATTCTTACGGCCAGCGGTAAAGATATTGAGACATGTCCCTAACAAATATTGAGGAATGGTAAACGAAGCAATAGGTAGCCCCACGACGTTAGGCTTGTCCGAGGTTCGCTAAGACCGTTTCCTCGGAAGAATAATCGCTTGGGATTTGATTCTATGTCCCTAGCAACAAGCTAGAAAATAATCGGCCGGCTTAAACTTTGCCCGTCGAACACTTAGAAGAAGTGGACGGCGAAATAAACACGGCTAAATTCCCTTCATGTCCCTAATGGCAGCCAACCAAAAAATAATCGGTGCTTTGCCTCACAGTCACAGCACAAGCTTTGTCCGTGGCTCCTTTAGTAGAAGGCACCAACGGAAAAATTAGTTGGGAAAGAAGCTCCCTGTCAATAGCAGTGAACTAGGGAATAAACGGTTGGCCGTAGCCTGTCCGTCAATCACTTAGAATAAGTGTACTCGAAATGCTAACTTTTCTCTATAATTCTTTCCTTTAAATACACAAAAGATTGGTACCCAAACTCAGTAAAAGAAAAAGTCGAAATTGTATTAAAATTCTACCGCTCAATAAGAAATATTTCGTGAGAAGTTACTGTGAATTGACAGCAAGGAAAAGTAAAAGCCCTTGATTTCATCAAACGTTGGTCTAAAGAATTCTACAACCCTTATGTCACTAAGTGCCTATACATCAAGCTAAGCAAGTCTTGTCCCCTTATCAAAACTCTCGCTCTCAAAGATTTGAAGCTGTGCAACCCAGAATTCTTCGATTTGCATTCTTCGGTCTTTCTTGGTCTGGTTAATATATAAATCATACCCGTGGCATGATGGTTTGTGCGTCGGACTGTGATACCAGAGGTCTTGGGTTCGATTCCTGCCCATGGCATCTAAAGTTTTTTTTCACGGGTACTGCCTCTTATCCAAGAGTAATTCTTGTCATGAAAAGTGCTTTCTTAAATTATTATTTCGGATTCAGCTTAAAAACTGTAGGTCCCCTCCATTCCTGACAACATTACTCGCACACCTTATAACACCTTATAAAGATCGTTTCACAGTTATTAATTTTCAAAATCTCCGAAAACACAGCCAAATAGCTCTGATATTCTCTTTCTGCACCAGTTTTCAGCAGGGTTCATAGAATGGCTGAAAGATGAAGCAAATTTGGGATACAGATAATAAATAACAGTGGACCTAAGTGACTTAATTATGGTAGTCCATTTACACTACCAATGTATCTTACCAAGTTATAAATAAGTTGAAAAAACAACTAAAAAATGCATGTTGTTTGAAAGTACATGTTTTACCTAGAATGGTATTCTAGATATTTTTGAAAACACCGCCACAAAGCTCTGATATCCTGCTTCTGCAACAGTTTTAAGAAGGTTTGTTTCTTTTTATACTCCATGAAACGTCACACGTGAATCATATCTCTTTAAGCGTACGCCAAACATGAATGCTTAAAACTGCAAGGTCTTCAAATTAATACAAAGACTGCAAAGAATTCAAAGACTTCAAATTAATGCAAAGACTTCCAATAAAATCACATTGATTAGAGTATACAAATATTAAAATCTTTTTCCATTTCAAATGATTAGTGATCGCAGAACTTGAGTTCCCATCAAAAAGTGAATTCAACGAATGCAATCTTTAAGTTGAATTGAATTAAAGGTTTAAAAAGATTGCATTCGTTAAGAAATCTTCCCGCCAGACAAATATGGACTTTTCCCAAATGTTTATAGAATTCTGTAACACTCTTATACCTCAAATCACATTCACCTATTTTTCTAAAATTTAAACAACTGTATTGAGCAATATTGTGCAACTAACTCATTGATTTAATTTTAAGTAAAATTTTCAAAAAAATAGAGATTTTCTTTAGCCTTGTATTTATAAAGGCAGGTTACCTGTACATTTATTATGTTTTTCAACTTGAAAACAGGCACTTCAAACGAACAACACGCCTCTTGCCTGCCTGAAATTGACTATAGTATATATAGTGGAACACTAGAGTCCTGCTGTTGTTGCCGCTGCTTCCACTGCCACTGCCACTACCATCGCTGGTGCTGCTGCTGCCGCCGCCGCTGGCTGTGAGCATAAAGGTGGCTGGTAGTCATTGAATTTGAATTTGCTGCTGTCGAACTTCAAACACAGAATGAAGCAAAAGATCAGGCTCCGAGAGTTCGTAATTTTCTGTTTTATTTTTTGTATATTTTTTATTTTTTTTATTCAGCAACTTTTGTTCATTTCAATGTTTCTGCTTATCCCGAGGGATATTTACCCATTGTGTACCCACAAACACCACAACCATCATCATTGGTGATATTGAAATTGCGAATCAAATAAAATAAAAAGCATCCCGCATTCCCCGAAATAAGAGCAGGGAACTTGAATAACAACACACATACACACACAAAAAATAAATGCAGCCTTTGGGGCCAGTCAAGTCAGCCATCGCAGAATGATGTGCTTCACCTCTCCTCTCCGCGACGGACCGGGCCCGGCAAGTTTCAATTCGAACTTTTTCCAATATCCTCACTGGATTTCAACTTTATGGTATAGTTTCTGGATGTGGTTAAGGCGAACAGGTGAATATGCAACATAGCGGTTTTACATTTTGTGAATTGAAATTTGAAATGTGAATCAGGATGGGGTTGGAGAGGAAAAAGGATCTCCAAATGAAACGAGAATACAATTACTTAAAATTGGTTGTTTTTTGACAGGTCCGTGGTCGGAAGACTCCGCTCCAGAAGGGAATTTGCAACTTTAAACTAGTTTAAATGAAGTTGTTAGAAGGTACTCAACAACAAACGGAATTATTACATGGTGTCAGAAGTGGGAAAGTCCACATTTTCTAAGATTCTAAGAAAATTCACAGTTCCTTCCTCTTCAAATTCTTCAGATCCCAATTTCTTTTCTCTCTTGGTACGTGCCTGGTCTTAAGTTGGAATTTAGGAAAAGTGACGCATGTCGTCCTTGGCACTGTTGTCGACGTCGTCGTTGTCGTCCTCATATAGTAGTTGACGTTGGAGTTAAAATCCACGTTCGTTGGCGGCTTCCTTGGGGCACTTGAATTAAACTTTGAATTGGCATCCTGATTTTATTTGTGTTCTTCGTATACACATATACACATTCTCTCCTCCATGGACACAGCCACGAAGTAAAGGAGTTTTCAATTTTCAAGTTGGTGACTTGTGCCAAATCGATTATGCCCGAGTATCCTTTAATTCATTAAGCTCATGTTCCACACTTTATATCCAACCATTTTGTTGGACGTTTTGTAAAGTTGGCAGTTGGACTTGGGTTTGGTTTTTAAATTGATTTTGCGATGCTTCAAATGATCCTTATTTGTGCTCAGTCGTTCTTCGACTTGTCGGCCGCCTGTCGTCCTTCTTCCACCATCGTCGTCGGTCGGTGCTTTCACGTGTGCTTGTGCGTTTGTTGAAAAGGAAAAGGATATCCCAATGCGATTAAAGTGACTTGCACACAATTGTGTGGCAGAGAACAGACTCCTTCGAAGAGTGTATACAAATCCAATACCTATACCTACCCACACCTATGCTATGGTCGGTTCTGTCCCAGAGCACAGAGTGTCCTATTTCAAGAATATTGTGTCGTTATCCTCATCTCAGGAAAGTGTGACTCCTCGTCCATATAATACTTCTGATGTCCTTATGTGGTTCGATGAAAATGGTTTCCGTCTATTTTATTGTCTGTCCCGCATTGTCTGCGGCATTTTGTCCTGGATGAAAGAAGTTGGCTGGAGTCTGAGTTGAAATTGAAAGAAGCTTGCGATGGCAGTGGCAGTGGTACAGAAGTTTGCTGATGGGTCTCATCATTGTCGTTAGTACTCATAAGTTTCTATTGCACACTTCATTGGTTTTATTCGTTCGTACTCGTATATACACATAGATGGCGTTGGTGTTTGGTAAGTGGAAAAAATATTGAGCATTTGTGGATAAGGGCGTCCTTTTGATTATGATTTTTCTTTCACAAAAAAAAAAAAAGAAATAGAATAAAAAAAGCTGAATGACCACAGGATGGATAAAAGCATGTGAAAGCAGTTTCTGAGTTGGAAATAATCTTTATTTGTGATGACACACAAAAACCCAAACTAAACTAATTCAAACATTTGAAATATAGAAAACGATGGCGTTGGAAAGGAGATGAAAAAGAAGAAAGACTTTTGAATGAAACTACTTAGTCTGCCATACACTTTTATATTTTTCTAGGGTTCAATAACTTACTTCAAAAACACAAAGGAAAATTGATTAGTATATCAGAGCTTAGAAACTACATAGATTTTTTGAAGCGTATTCAGTTTTCAAGATTTCAATTTAACACCTCCATCACATTTTTTACTTGCGACTTAATGTCATCAAACATGACAATACGATGGTACAGTAGTCGAAAAAAGTTTTTTCGGCGATTCCGTCTGTCTGTCTCTCCTCTCCTCTGTATTGAATCTATATTGAATTCAAACTTGGAAATTAAGTTTTGAAGCGGATTCGCGTGAGGTGTTTTTTTAAGATCGAAAATATAACAGTAGTCATCATAATTTGTTTTGGTAAAAAATCGAAAATTCCAATGCTCTGAAAAACGGACTAAAATATTTAAAACCGATTGACATTTCTACTGTCAAAAGTAAAAGTTTAGTGCCTTAGTCGCTCCCGTATATTTTCTTTTCTTTTTTTAATTAAAAGTTAAATTTAAACAAAAAGTGTTAAATCCTCTTCTTGAACCACTTTTCAACTCTAAAACACAAAATCTCATCTGTTAAAACTTTAAGATGAGTTAAGACTTTTTTTAAACAAACATTTCCAATCTCGCCAGTACGGTATTTTCCTTATGAAAAATAATCATAAAAAGAGAAATATAACCGAAACTTCTCCTGAGCCTAACAACGACTGCAAAAAATATTTTCACCTTGATAACGATAAAACAATGGAAGTAGGAAAATTAACTACCGACGAATTAAAAAACATTTTAAATAGCATCCTTGCGGAAAAGCTAAAGAATCTCTCTACAAGAGACGATTTATCTAGATTTAACAGTGAAATTAACTTTCTAAAAGCAGTTAATGAACAACTTAACCACAATTTAAATTTGATGACGGAAAGATGCGATCTGCTAGAAAACCAGCTAGAAATCATCTCACGAAAGGCAAATGAAAGTTCAACTGTAGTACACCTTCCTATAAACGCCGAAACCAATGAAACTCATTTAGCTTTACAGACTTGCAAGGGGCTTCAAGCTACAGGAAGGCGATAATTTGCAAATTAAACGTTCCCGCGAAATCCACAACAACATAGCACAGCGCGGAACTGTCATTCTCGAACTTCTTTCTGCCGAAATCGTAGACAAAATTATAGCTGCAGCGCGCTAATCTAATCTAATCCATAACTTAGTTTCCCGGTATTTGATATTTTTGCGATGAGTAAGAGGAAAACCCATAAACGTCGAGAGTTTTCATGGTTAAAATAAGTAACTGACCAAAAATTAAATGACATTTATATTTTTGAAGGTATTTGAAAATATCTCTGAACAGACTCTTTGAATACAGGAGAAAGTTCGTGCAACCTACTCGGTCATTTATATTGTTTAAGTATGATGATTCTAGAAATTTTAGAGACAGTAAAAGAGATATCAATTTGTCGTCCCCTCAGAAGCAAACAGTCGTAACTCAAAAATTTGCGATTTTGAGTTAAATATACAGAAAAAAAAATCAGTAAAACAAATGCTATCTTTTGGTCGAACTGTCATAAAAATACTTCTTAAACTGAAGGCGTGAGGGCGAAAGTATCGTTGTGCATTTTTAATAACGTCCCTGAACTACTCATGAGTAAAATGACATTTTCAGTTTCATGTCAGCCGTCATAGTGAGTTGTTGTGTCGTTTGTTGCAGAAAAAGTTTTTATCGGAAAATGTCGGACTACACAGAAACGAAGAGGTAAGTTTTATTTTTTATTTTCGACACTTTTTTATTTGTGGCACTTATCTTAAAAAATATTATTGAAGTATTATAATTAATTTTTAGGAAAAGTGACACTTTGTTATTCGTGACACTTATCTAAAAAAAATATTATTGAAGTATGAAAATTAAGTTTTAGGAAAAGTGACACTTTTCGTTATACGTAATTTCTAACCAATTCGTTTCACTATTATTTTAGTGCCTACTCGCGTTAAGTCATTTTGCTTTGGAAAAAACTAAACAAATTTGATTAATTTTTTAAAACTAAACTGACATTATGTATTTTATGTCAAAATTATTTTTACTTCTCCGAATGTTAAAAGTCACTTTCTGAAGTTATGTCAGTTTGTGTGAAAAAATACAAGCTAAAACTTTAAAAAGTTTTGTTTTTGCAGTATAAGAAGTGTCATTTCGTCAATGTTTTTTTGGAAAATCCTAGAAAATAATTATTTTTCTAGGATTATGCGACCAAATGTTTGTTTTATAATGTAGATTGAACCGATATCAATTACTCGTTACACTGGCGAGAAATTTGACCAATATCAATAAACCTGAATGGACAGTTTCACCTTCGAATCAGCCTGGTTTACCCAAACAACAACAGAAATCACTTCTGAACCTGGGTGTAGCGTCACTAATTTAATAACAGGTCAACGTAGCCTAATAATTGAACCATATTTGCCAGCATCACCATTAGATGTACAAAACATTAATTGTTATAACTACGAAAACACTGTAAGTATTTTATAGTCATCTACGTTATCTTTTTTGATGTTAAATTTTCGCCTGAATATTGCTTTTAGCATCAACATTCACCTTCGAATCAACCTGGTTTACCCAATCATCAATCAACTGCTTCGTTTATACAATCAACCGAAAATACTCATCTTCAATTCAACAAAGAAAAACAGTCAACCGAATATACTCAACTTCAATTCAACATAGATACACGAAATCAAATCACTTCTGAACCTGGATGTAGTGTCTCTAATCTAATAGCAAGTCAAAGTAACCTAGGAAATGAACGATCTTTGTCAGCTTCTTCATCCGATGAGACAGGCTCTGATTTTTCTTTAGATGACGACTGTGATGACCAAAATTTTAATTCTTTAAGCTGTTCTTCGGAGTCTTTGGATGATGCTTCAAGTCCGATACAAACTATATAATCCAATGAAAAAGAATAGCGGAATTCAAAAAAGAGACAAATTTTAAAAGATAAATGGACAAAAAATAAAGCTTTCGATGCAAGGAGATTTGGAAAACCCTATAAGGCAGAAAAATGGGTCCCGTTTGTCAGTGCAGGCTTGGATGTTCGACAAAAGTAAATGAAGAAGATCGATTGAAAATATTTACGAATTACTGGAACTTGGGATGTATCAACAAGCAACGATCTTTTATTGCGTCTTCGATGATCGATATTAAGCCGAAGTATCGATACATTTGGGTAGAAAATGATCCCACCCGCAATGTCATTTACAGGAACTGTCGAAATAATAATAATGCATATTATTTTACAATTGAAAACTCGAGAGTAAGAGTTTGCAAAAAAATTTTCGTATCGACTCTTGGAATCAATGATAGACCCATTCGTACTGTCCAGCAAAAAAGAGAAAAATCAAGAGATAAAAGAAAGAAATAAGGGATCACATTGAATCAATACCTCGAATTCCTAGCCATTACTGTAGGTCAAAATCTAAAATGGAATACATTGATGGTGGTTTATCAATTTCACAGATACATCGAAACTATGTTGAGAAATGTAAGGAAAAACAAATTCCTTTTGCTAAATATAATGTTTTCCAAAACGTGTTTGTGAATAACTTCAACATCGGTTTTCACCAACCCAAAAAAGATCAGTGCGAAGACTGCACTGCTTTCGAAAACAGCAGTGGCAAAGAAAGCCTGAAAGAAAAGTATGACGAACATTTGAAAGAAAAAGATCTTTCAAGGGCAGAAAAAGAAAAAGATAAACAGTCTGCCAATGAAACAAATATAGTAGCTGTATACGACCTTCAGGCTGTTCTACAATGTCCGAGAGGAAACTCAAGTGTTTTTTACTACGTGTCCAAGATTAATGTATTCAATTTTACAATCTGTGAACTGCAGACTAAAAATGTGGAATGTTTCGTTTGGCACGAGGGTTTAGCCGGAAGGGGGCCAACCAAATTGGTTCCTGTGTTTTCATGTATTTGAAAAAGCTGCAAAAAAACTCAACCGGATTGCTTAATGTCATTTTTTACTCCGACAATTGCTGTGGACAACAAAAAAAACAAATTTATTATTGCTTTATATGCTTATGCAGTACAAAAACTCCCTAATTTGAACACAATAACTCATAAGTACCTTGTTAAAGGTCATACCCAAAACGAAGGAGACTCGGTTCATTTTGTAATTGAGCGTAGTATTAAAAATGCGTTGAAATCAGGACCTACTTATACTCCTGATCAATACGTAACGATTATTCGCACCGCTAAAAAAACAGGAAAACCATTTCATGTTCATGAGCTAGATGAAACAAAGTTCTTTAATCTCAAAACGTTATCTGCTCAAATGGGATTAAACTAAAACACGGATGACCATAGAGGTAAAGTTAAAATGACGGATATTAGAGTAATGAGATTTGAAAAAGCTGATCCTGGTATTTTTTCTGTTAAATTGTCATACGCCGAAGACAATTTTCGTCGCTTCCAAATAAGAGCAAACAACACTAGATCATTCGAAGGAGTATCTAATCTGTGTCTTGATATCTTGGATAACTCGGACAGCGGTGTATCTACAAAAAAGAAAGAAGGATTATTGAAACTATTCGATAAAAATCAGATTCCTTCTTTGTATAAAGACTTTTATTCAAAAATCAAAAGCGTCTAAATAATTTTGTGATAAAACAAAAATCCTAATCTTAATTTTTTATATCATTTTTGTTATAGTAGTTCAATGAAGTTCCTATTTTCATATTATTTATACTTAATTTTAGTATTTTTTTGACTGTGAAACATACTTAAAGACTGAAGAACAGTTTTTTTTTGGTAATTAATCTTAATTTATGTATCTTTAAATAAGTTTTCCTTTTTCGTTTGTTTAACTAACTTAGATTGATGTTTTTGTTAAAAAATACTCTTGAAGAGTACGTTTAATAAAAAGTATAATAATATTTTATATTATTTACACTTAAATTTAGTATTTTTTTGACTGAAAGATACTTACAGACTGAAGAACTGTTTTTTTTCAATTAATGTTAATTTATCTATAACTAAGTTTTTCTTTTTCGTTGGTTATATAATTTAGATCGATATTTTTGTTAGAAAATACTCTTGAAGAGTATAATCGCTTTGTTTGTTTACTGAAAATCAGTGTTTAATAAAAAATATAATATAGTTTTGTTAATAAACACAACTATTGGTTTCATTTAAATACCAAACGACACATTTTAGAGCATTTTGAAAAAAAAAAAAACACCAAAACCGTAATTATTTTTAATCCAAACGTCATAAGTCTTGCAATTTTTTGTTTTTTTTAAAGATTTTTAAAAATTTAATTCTACCATTTGATAGAGGACAAAAAATTAAATTTTGTTTGTTCTACCACTTTAAGCTCCTCAGATAAAATCCAGATAAAAAATCATTTTTAAGATTCAAAATTATTCAAATCGCTTTTCTGGAAAACTAAGAATTTTGAGTTACGACAGTTTGCTTCTGAGGGGACGATGTGTTGTACATAATTTTAAAGATATATCGTCCCCTCAGAAGCAAACTGTCGTAACTCAAAATTCTTAGTTTTCCAGAAAAGCGATTTGAATAATTTTGAATCTTAAAAAATGATTTTTTATCTGGATTTTATCTAAGGAGCTTAAAGTGGTAGAACAAAAAAAATTTAATTTTTTGTCCTCTATCAAATGGTATAATTAAATTTTTAAAAATCTTTAAAAAAAAACAAAAAATTGCAAGACTTATGAGTTATGACGTTTGGATTAAAAATAATTACGGTTTTGGTGTGAGAAATGACGTATAACGAAAAGTGTCACTTTTCCTAAAACTTAATTTTCATACTTCAATAATATTTTTTTAGATAAGTGTCACAAATAACAAAGTGTCACTTTTCCTAAAAATTAATTATATCATACCTCAATAATATTCTTTAAGATAAGTGCCACAAATAAAAAAGTGTCGAAAATAAAACTGAGCTCTTCGTTTCATTCATTCATTCTTCGGCTGACATAGTGACATGAAACTGAAAATGTCATTTTACTGATGAATAGTTCAGGGACGTTATTAAAAATGCACAACGACACTTTCGCCCTCACGCCTTCAGTTTAAGAAGTATTATTATGACAGTTTGACCAAAAGATAGCATTTTTTTTACTGATTTTTTCTGTATACTTAACTCAAAATCGCAAATTTTTGAGTTATGACAGTTTGCTTCTGAGGGGACGATATGGACTGAAATTTTAACGAATCTTGTCAAAAATATGTCAAGAAAAACTTGTTTTGTTTTCAAAAGCTATCTCTTTTTACTTGCGACATGCAAAATTTTGTCTGTCTGTCCACGCTCCTACAGCCTAAACCATTGGGTCGATTGAGTTCAAACTTAGAAGTTAAGGTTTTGAGCAGATTCGCGTTAGGCGTTTTTTTCATGTTTTTTTTAAGATCAAAACTAACAGTGGCCCCCATACAATTTTTTTGGTCAAAAAACGATAATTCGAATTTTCTCAAAAACGAACCGATAGATTTTTTTTAAATTTTCTTTAAAATTTTATTTTTTAACTTGGCTTCTTTTAAAAAGAAAAACATATTTTTGTATTGCTCAGGAAAGGTACCGCTCATAGAACCGTTTTTTGTTTTTTAATTTTATCAGTAACTTATGAACCGATTTCAATAATTTTTTTTTTGAACGAGCTCTTATACTGCCTTAACAATATTTGATTATCAAAAGTGCAATTTTTTTTTGATTGGATTTTTAAAAAAAATATTGAATTTTTTATTTTCAAAATTCTATATCTCAAAAACGGGTCAACATTTTTTTACGAAATTTAAATGTAGCGCGTATATTTATAATCACTAAACAACTGCATACCAAAAATATTTTTAGAACAAATTTGAAAAATTTTATATATAAAAAATTAATTTAAAAAAAAACCGCTCTAACGATTTTCGAAAAAAAAAATTTGAAAAATCAAGGGTTTTTTGATTTATAAAGTGGAATTTGAATTTTTTAAGACAAACTTATTTTTCAGGTAAAATTTTGAATCTTAAATTAGGCATTTATATCTTTGAAGACAAACTTATTTTACAGGTATATTTTTAAATCTTATAAACAGACTCTTTGAATACAGGAGCAAGTTCGTGCGACCCAGTCGTGCATTTTATTTTAATTTCTTAGCAGAGATCTTTTATTTTTTTTCTCCACATGCTTCCATAAATTTATAAATGCATAGACAGTGTTGATAAAATATAATTCGATTGAGCAATTAATAGTTAAGTACACAAAACAAATAATAATAATAATAATCTACTGACGCCAACACTTTGACTGCATCATCAAAAGCTCTCAACGCAGCGTGGTGGGTGCGATATATGTAAAACATGCCAATAATTAGTTTCATTCATAAACTTTTTTAGTCGTAGTTGAATTCTAGTATCGCTAAGTTCTAAGTGTGTCAATAAAATATTTATCAAATTAAAATGACTGCATCGTTCTTAATAACTTCGGGGCTGGTTGGAGCACTTGTAGCCTTGTTGTACATCTTTCTCGTATGGGACTTCAATTATTGGAAGAAAAAAGGTGTAAAAGGTCCAAAACCCGTGCCTTTTTATGGAACTTTTCCAAATATGGTCAAACAAATAGATAACCTTTCCATTGATGTGCAAAATGTATACAAGTACTTGAAAAACGAAACATCAAATGTCTCAGCTGTAAATTGAAGTTCTGATATGTAATTATTTTCATTAGACAATTTCGTGACGATGAAGATTTTGTTGGAGTCTTTTCGATGCGATCACCTCAACTAATGATCCTAAATCCACAATTAGCCCACAGAGTTATGGTGACAGATTTTAATAAATTCCATGATAACGAGGGTTCTACATGGGTAAGCATATGTAACATAATCAAAAATGATCTTTTATGAAATTTTATTTACTTTAAGTTCGATTTAAAAAAAGACCGAATCATGTCAAATAATGTGTTCATGTTGATGGGAAGCGAATGGTCAGAACGTCGAAAGGAGATGGTTCCCGGAATGACAACTAACAGAGTAGATTTGGAAATTATGGAGCCCCTAATAGTTCATTATTATGTGTCTTTTTTTTTAAATATATGTAGATCAAAGCTGTTTACCCTGTGACTCAGGAAATCTGTAGGAAACTAACACAATTCATTAAGAAAAATAGCAATGAAGTCGATGCTAAGGACGTAAGAACTTATACATCATCACAATTGACAGAACCTTTGACATTTTTCAATCTCATCTTTACAGCTTAGTCTACGTTTTACATGCGATGTAGTTTCGGATTGTGTTTTGGGCATCAAAGCTAACAGTTTAAGTGACAATCCGTCACCTATTCTTATGTGGACCAAGAGTATTTTCCAACAGTCTCCTGCATCTCTGGCATACACCTTTCTTGCCAGCCTCTGGCCAACTCTAAAGTCAATCTTCCAAATGAGATTCATTAAAAAGGAAACTGAAGATTTCTTCTTTGGTCTTATCAGTTCTGCCTTTGAGCTGCGTCGGAAGGACAAAAATGTGGATCGTGTAGATTTCGTCAACTTCACGTTGCAGTTGCAAGAGAAAAAGCATTTGTCAGATGATGAAGTGTTTTCACATGCGATGACTTTTTTGTTAGACGGTTTTGAGACTACAGCATCGGTGATTTCAAGTTGTTTGTATCAGGCTAGTATTTGATAATGAATCTTGAACGAATACTAACTTTATATTTTCAGTTATCTAAATATCAAAGCTGTCAGGAAAAACTACGCAAAGAGATTGAAGATAGTCTTAACAAGAAAAATGAACTTGAGTTTGAAAAGCTCGAGAGTCTCCCATACCTTGACCAATGCATTCACGGTAAAGAAATCAGATGTTTTCCATTTCAATAATTCTGATTTTTGTAAGTTTTTTGTTTTAATTTTTGGTAAAGAAAGTATTCGAATTATACCACCACTTCTTTCCGGCACAAAAGTCTGCACTCAACCAAGTGAGCTAATCAATAGAAATGGCAGTAAGGTACTTTTGAAAAACAACGATTCTGTTATAATACCCTATTATGCCTTCCACCACGACGAGCAATACTATCCAGAACCAAGCGAATTCATTCCAGAACGGTTTAGTGCAGAAAATGGTGGAGTTAAGAAATTTCGTGATATGGGCGTATATTTTGGATTTGGTGATGGTCCAAGAATTTGCTTGGGAATGAAATTCGCCCTTATTCAAACTAAGGCAGCTCTAGCTGAGATTATAAGACATTTTGATGTTAAACTGAATTCGAGAACTAGGACGGATAATCGTTTGAACCCAGCTGATTTTCTTGGAAGCCTGGATGGTGGAGTTTGGTTGGATTTTGAAGAGAGGAAGTAAATGTGTTCGGCCTAACAAACGGGGCAATAAAGGAACTTTTTGAGTTGAGATATGGTTTTTTTATGCCGGGGAGCTATAATTTTCAACTTTAATAAACTTAAGGCGAAATAGAATAAAATTATTTCTAACAATAAGCGAAATTTTCATTTGGGGAACTTCAAAAACTATACAATTTATAATTGAAGTGTAAGGTGTTTTATGTGTTTGTCCCGAAAATCGGATATTAAACCAATTTAGTCGTATTTTTTGTAAAATTTAATTTTTATTTGTAAAAATCTAATAATTACTTTTTTTTTAATTTTATCAAGTGTAAATAATAATACTTGTTATAAGTTTGAAAAATCAAAAATAATTTTTTACCAATTTTTTGTATTTTGTTTTGTATTATTGAATGCAGTTTTTCAATATTTTATCAAATCTTAACAACAGTATTTTGTGTAGAATACAATAATTTGGATATAAATATATTTATTTCTTTTAAAAGATATTCAAGTCGAGATACTATTTTTAGTGAGTTTTTTTCTATAAGAAAAAAAATAATTTTTCTACAAACCATACACGATTCCAACGATTATGGTATCTTTAGTTGCAAACAATTATTCTTAAGTCAATAATATAACTGTTTTAGTCTTAAAATTTTTTGAGTGAAAAATAAGTTTTTGGCTGAAAACTGATAAAAAATTTGACTAAAGTAAAATTTAAACCACGTTAATAATTTCCACCACCATCCAAATGATTATTTTACAGTATATTATTATTTTAGTTGCTACACAAACCCCTCCCCTTCAAATTAATTTAACTTAAAAAACGTTACAAAAGTTGTCAGTTGAATAATTCTTAAAAATTTTAAAATTACCAACAATAATTTGCATATGATGAAATAGTTTGATTTCAAAATCTATTTTTGTAAACGAGATTTTTAGTCGAAAACCAATTTTTACCAATTTTAGTAGCATTTCTTAAAAGTTTTTATTTCTTTTATTCAATTAGATGAATGAAACTAATTTAAAGTCAATATCTTCTATTGTTCACGAGTTGTTGAGAACCGAACCTACCAATTTTTACCAATTTTTACCAATTTTGGGTACCATTTTTTGTAGGTTTTAATTTTGTAAGATAAAACTAAAAGTTGGATTTTATACAAAATTTACTGAATATCGAAAACAATATTTTCTGTGAGATGAAATCAGTTTGAAGCCAATACTTTTAATTTTTGAAAAGATATTTGAGTCGGAAGTAAATTTTTACTAAGTTTTAGTATAGTTTTTTTGTAGGTTTTTATTTGCTTGTAAAAAAAAAACTGTCAATTAGATTTTTCTCAAAATTATCCCAAATGTTGAAAACAATATTTTTTATAAGATAAAATTATATTGAAGCCATATTCACAAATTTTTGAAAAGATATTTGAGTCGAAAATCAATGTTTATACCAACTTTTAGTAATGTTTTTTAAGGTTTTTATTTTTTGTACAAAAAACTATCAATTCGATTTTTCTCAAAATTTTACCAGAGGTCAAAAACGTTATTTTTCGTTGCATAAAATTGTTTTGGAGATAAAATATTTTTTTTGTTCGTAAAATATTCGACGTGGCAAATATTTTGTTTCAGTTTTTTTGATTTATAAAAATAAAACCGTTAATTGGATTTTTTTCCAAAAATATATTTGTTTGGCATCACGTTACAATAAATAATATATCGGGTGATTTTTTAAGAGCTTGAGAACTTTTTGAAAAAAAAACGCATAAAATTTGCAAAATCTCATCAATTCTTTATTTGAAACGTTAGATTGGTCCATGACATTTACTTTTTGAAGATAATTTCATTTAAATGTTGACCGCGGCTGCGTCTTAGGTGGTCCATTCGGAAAGTCCAATTTTGGGTAACTTTTTCGAGCATTTCGGCCGGAATAGCCCGAATTTCTTCGGAAATGTTGTCTTCCAAAGCTGGAATAGTTGCTTGCTTATTTGTGTAGACTTTAGACTTGACGTAGCCCCACAAAAAATAGTCTAAAGGCGTCAAATCGCATGATCTTGGTGGCCAACTTACTGGTCCATTCCTTGAGATGAATTGTTCTCCGAAGTTTTCCCTCAAAATGGCCATAGAATCGCGAGCTGTGTGGCATGTAGCGCCATCTTGTTGAAACCACATGTCAACCAAGTTCAGTTCTTCCATTTTTGGCAACAAAAAGTTTGTTAGCATTGAACGATAGCGATTGCCATTCACCGTAACGTTGCGTCCAACAGCATCTTTGAAAAAATACGGTCCAATGATTCCACCAGCGTACAAACCACGCCAAACAGTGCATTTTTCGGGATGCATGGGCAGTTCTTGAACGGCTTCTGGTTGCTCTTCACTCCAAATGCGGCAATTTTGCTTATTTACGTAGCCATTCAACCAGAAATGAGCCTCATCGCTGAACAAAATTTGTCGATAAAAAAGCGCGAAACACATTTCGAACCGAACACTGATTTTGGTAATAAAATTCAATGATTTGCAAGCGTTGCTCGTTAGTAAGTCTATTCATGATGAAATGTCAAAGCATACTGAGCATCTTTCTCTTTGACACCATGTCTGAAATCCCGCGTGATCTGTCAAATACTAATACATGAAAATCCTAACCTCAAAAAAATCACCCATTAAAATTTATTTCAAGTCTTTAGCGTTATTGGTTCGTTAGATATTTTGGTATAACCAAAATTTTCATTTTTTTCGATTTTTGACCACAAAATTTGTATGTTGACTACTGTTAATTTTCGTCTCAAGAAAAAACGCCTAACGCAAATCGGCTCAAAACCTTAATTTCCAAATTTAAAGTCAATCAACCAAATGATTTGGTCCAGGACAGACAGACGAACGGCATCAGGGGACCCACTTTCTTCGACTTCTGTACCATTGTAATGTCATGTTTGATTAAAATCACGAGTTCGAAATTTTTTACAAGTGCAAAATTTGCCATATAATTCCTATATGTCGCAAGCAAAAAAGAAGGTCAAGGGTAGTTTAGTGTTAAAATATGATTGATAATTTTCGTCATGAACAACATTCATTATCTTTACATTTCACATTTTTATTATTCTATTGATGAGAAATTAACAAAATTATGTACTCTTCATTTGATTGCAATGTTTTGCTTTTATGACTACGATAAAAATATAATAATTATGTACATACTTAAATAAAATTACTGATTGCGTATCTTTTGTTTACTTTTGACGTAATACCTAAAATATTAATCAATCCGGAAAAATTATTATTAGCTAAATGAAACTGCAATCGATACATGAAGTTATTTGCCGATTGTAAGTTTGATCAAATTGCAAAATAATAAAAAATGAAAGGCCTGATAAGTTAATTTAGATGTGCGTCACATATAAAAGGTTTTAAATAATGTGTGTTTTCTAGAGCCAATGCAAATAAATTGTTGAAATTTATATTTTACTTGCGACATATAGGAACTACATATTTTTTGGATATAATAAGCGCACATTCAAGGGGATAATACTACCTTTATACCCTTATGTAGACACAGTGTGAGCACTATGAAAGGGAGAGAGGGGTTGAAAGGAGGTGTCGGTGCACATTGGTTTTAAATTTCTGAATATTGCAATGGCTGGGAAAGACAGAGTTTGGCAAGGCATTCCACATTCGCGTAGTACGGCTAAAGAACGAATCTCTGTACTTGACAGTACTACCGAAGTTGGACTGGAGGGTATATTGATGAGCATTCCTAGAAGCGCGAGTATTACGGTTGAATTGTTTAAGAGGAGGAATGCAACTGGCTATTTCTCTAGAGCATAAACCGCTTCTTCTTCATGCCAGTTGCAGGCTTTATATTATTCCAACATTTGTTCCAATGTACTATTGGGTTGAATCATTCCTTAATTCATGGTTTGTAGCAACTGTGTTCCGATATGCATTTATCTTGAATGTTACATGGCTAGTTAACAGTCCAGCGCATAAATTCGGTGGAAAACCATATGACACGTTCATCAGCTCATCAGAAAACCAATCTGTTGCAGTTCTTGCCTTCGGTGAAGGTTGGCACAATTATCATCACGTCTTCCCCTGGGATTACAAAACCGATTACTCGATCTCTAGCTTGCTGCCTCCAGTTTCGAATATCAAGTTGACGTGCGCCGGCCTCAACTTGATCACTCCACCGGAGACGAGGCCTGCCTCTGCTTCTTTTTCCCTCAGGCTTAGCGTTTAATACATTACGGGCTGGAGCTTCAATGTTCATTCGCTCGACATGCCCTAGCCATCTCAAGCGTTGAACACGCAGTTTTTTGACCAGTGGCAAGTCGCTGTACAGCTCGTATAGCTCATGATTATATCTTCTCCGCCAGATTTTACTTTGCCTGTCGACACAAACCGGACCATAGATCGTACGCAGAACCTTCATCTCGAAGATACCAAGAGATCCTTCATCCGCCTGGGAGAGGGTCTATGCTTCTGCACCATACAGCAAGACTGCGATGATTAAAGTTTTGTACTATACTAGTGTCTCTTTGGTACTTCGCCATAGGGCCCTATTATTCAACTGCTTGCTTAGGCCAAAGAAACAGCGATTAGCAAGGGTAATTCTACGTTTGATCTCCGCGCTGATGTCATTTGCAGAATTAACAGCAGTGCCCAGATAAACAAATTCGTTTACCACCTCGAAGTTATACCTGTCAATTGTCACGTTTTGACCAAGTCTACGGTGTGAATCGACTCTATTTGACGACAGTAAATACTTCGTTTTATTCTCGTTAATGTCAAGACCCATTTTGTTCACCTCAGACTCGATATTAGAGAAGGCACCCGTCAATGCTCGTTTGGTTCTTCCCATAATGTCGATGTCATCTGCATATCCAAGATATTGTGTAGATTTTTAAAAGATGGTGCCACTTGTATTGGCGTTGGTGTTGCCAATACACTCTTTCATCGCCTTGTCGCGAAGTCCTCTGGTGGTTTCGAAGGTTTCGGTCGAGTCTCTTCCAATTTTGACAGCAACAGCATTTTCCAGCGTCATCCTGAAAAGTCGTTTCAGTTTGGTAGTTTTGGTACTTTTAAAAACTATTGTTGTCAATATTCAGTAACATTTTTAGAAAAATCGAACTGACAGTTTTTTTTACAAAAAATTAAAAACGTAAAAAAATATTAACAAAAGTTTGTATAAATTGATTTTCGACTAAAATATCTTTTCAAAAATTGAGATATTGGCTTCAAATTAATTTTTGTTTTATAGAAAAATATTTTTTTCAACATTTGATAAAATTTTGAGAAAAATCGAATTGACAGTTTCTTAAAAAAAATTAAAATCTTAAAAAAGCATTACTAAAAATTGGTAAACATTGATTTTCGACTCAAATATCTTTTCAAAAATTAAAAATATTGTCTTCAAACTTATTGTATCTCACAGAAAATATTGTTTTTGACAAATAAAATCTACCAAAAAATAGTACGCAAATTTGGTAAAAATTGATGTTTGGTTCTTGATATCTCGTGAACAATAGAAGACATTGACTTAAATATTAATTTCATTCATCCAATTTGTATTTTTTTATATAAGAAATAAAAAAATTTAAGAAATTCTTCTAAAATAGGTAAAAATTGTTTTTCGACTAAAAATCTCGTTAACAGAAATAGATTTTGAAATCAAACTATTTCATCATATGCAAAATATTGTTGGTAATTTTTAAATTTTTTAGAATAATTCAACTGACAGCTTTTTTAACTAAACACAAAAACCTACAAACTTTTTAAGCAAGACAAATCGACAGCGGGATAGGAAGTTATCAGTGTGGGTCGCATCCCATCTTCTTTGTATATTTTTTTCAGTCTTTTAACCTTTACAAACCACAGAATCCTGAGAAAGAACGGTAGCCCTACTGTACACCATCTTTCAAAAAATTACTAATCTTTCGGAAGTATTTACTCGAGCTTATTGTGTTAGTTAACGCAGTTGAGTTAATTTACAGAGCCACATTTTCACATTTCCATTCTTTTTCCATCTTACATAAAATGTTGTTACTATTATTTTGTAAAACTTAAAGAAATATCAGCTAAGTTGCAACCAATCCTCTTTTGTAAATATGATTTTTCGGCATTGTATATTCGATCAGTTTAGTCACCACACTAAATATTCAATGGTAAGTCATTAATGGCTTGACTATGATCTCCTCTCCAGGTAAACAGGTTTATGTTGTTCAAAGTAAATTTCCATAATTTGGAAAGCGTTATTGCACCTTGAAACGATACATGAACAATTCCTAAATCTTACTAAACAGAAAATATCAACAAATGTTGACATTTCCAACTGTCAAACAACAACCATAGAAACTCCTCATGCAGCTTAAAAAAACACCCTATAAAAGAATTCCCCGATACATAAAGATAAATACATGAGATTAAAATTTGTTTTTATTTATTTTCTGAATAAATAATAAAACCAAAACTAAAATGTTACTCGTGTTTATAGGTATTATTTTTGTTTTATTTCAAATCTATCGAAAAATGTTGATTCATGATTATTTTTCATATTTTATTATGAACCCTTTTCGATTACCGCACAACACAAATGCAACTAAATGCATTTTTCATTTTATTTTTATATAAATCCAAGTTCTCAATATCGCAAAAGCTCTGTCATCTTATCCACTCTGGATAATTCTCCTCTTATAGGTCGAGGATTCAGGATCCAGGTCCAGGTACTCGTATATCCCTTGGTTGCATTTTCCATTTTATTATAATGTAACAGAAATGCAAAAGAATAATCTTACGGATCAGCATAATTGGAATCTTCTTATATCAAAATGATTGCAGCTTAAAATCCTTTTCCAGGACAAGAACAACAACAAAATAAGAAGAAAAAAAACGAACTCGGACTCCCGCATTCTCTCGTAAATGATATTATCATCATTCAAGCCAACGAAGAAAGCATTTGGCATCCTCCTCCTGCTCCCTTCTTAAGGAGGAATATGACCTATATATCTACCAGTCCCATATATTCCACATAAATACAAAGGTATACTCGTACATAATATATCCTGACAATGGCATCTCACATCCTCGATGAGTATCCTTTAATATGCCGGTATAGCTGGAATCTGAATGTGGATGTGGATGTGGAGACTAAAGAGCATCAATGTCATATATAATTCATAGGTAAACAGGAAACGGATACCTGCTTATCTGCACTAATGTGAAAACTTCTTGTCCTCTGGCAAAGTTAAAAAGTAAATTGAAATCGAATGCCCTGATGCTGGTTATGTAAGCTTAAAAAGGACCACCAAGCCACAGTCGCAATGAGCGGCAATGGAAATATGCTAAAGGTAAAGTGTAGTAAAAGTGAGACGAAGACGTAAGTGATATAAATTTCTGATGCCATACATTGTAGGAGTCAGAATCGGATCGTGATGAAAATGAAACTAATGTGCTGCACAGCATTGGAGCAAAACACTAACGTGTCGAAGACGAGAACGACGACGAAAGTGATCCTTGTTGGAGGCTAATTGAAGTAATACATAGGACATGATGTAGTTTTGGCATTTATATGGAGGGAATTAGTTTTTGTTTGAATTTGTAGAATAGAAAGTGGCAGAGAATTGAAAGAAGTTAACACGTGCTAGGATCAAATATTCTGTGGGGACAATTAAAGTTTAATACTAGATTTTCAATTTTTAATTAATATTTCAATGTTTTTATAACGTGTGTTTTATTGGTAGTCTATAGCTAGTACAGCAATCCAAATAAAGTAACAATACAAATATATACTCTGTAATGTTTACTCAATTTTCGGTTCAGAAAGTAATGTTTTTGAAAACCATTTTATTTCATTAGAAACATTTAATTTTGCAACATCATTTTCATTAAAGTTTGCAGCAAGCTATTCTTTTGAGGTAATTTTTATCCACTTTTTCGCACATTTTTGGTGATATTTTGGCCATAACTTGGACTACTACGCGTAAGCATAGTCTTTTATGTAACCTCACAAATAAATAAAGGCAATCTTGACCTAAAATATCTCCACTAGGAAACGAAAGTTTTAATTTCAACACACGCATTGCCGGGATATCGATACATTTTGATCATCAGCAATACTTGCACTTGCAGCAGCAATATTTTCGAGTGAGCCTGCATCACGACGATGCACAGGCCCTAGGCCCTACTACATCAGTAACATTTCCAATTACTTAGAATTTGTTCACAATTTGAGCCACTTTACCATAAAAAAATGAATACATAAGTCCCTTGAGAACCATGGCATAGTAACTTACAACTCTCAACCATTGATTCACCACTTTTGGTGTAAGTTTTAACTAGTTTTAACTAGTTTTAACGCAAACAATCAACTAATATAATGACATTTCAAATGACAGCTCATATTGAGAAATGTCAAATGCCAATGCCAAAATTCTACAAACTTGAAATCATGAATTTAATGGGCCCGTATAACTCCTTTTTAATTTAATTTTAAATGTCAACCAAACAAAGAACATTACCGCAATACTTCAATTAATTGTCCAGGGATGTGTTCGGAAGCTTCAGAGAAATGCAAGTGTACAAGTTCAGAGTTTATTTCACTATAGGATTTGTATAGTAATCAAATTATTTGTTTAATCAATTACATGATTGTTTCTGGCAATAGAATTGTTTGTGTCGCACACATTTACATCCACACATGAACGAAAATGAAATCACTTTGACATTTAAATGACAGTTTTGATATTTATTTTGTACGAATAATTGAAAATGTGAATTTTAATAATCAACCTCAGTATTAAATGTATTTCGAAATGAAAGTATTAATTGACTGTGGAAAATAGTGCCCAATTCAAGTTGGCCTTACATTAAAAAAAATTAAAACTTTCATAGGGGCGCTGATGGCATTCGCTTGACAGATGACAGTCAAATGAAATTTTGCAGTTTCTTTGTTTTAAGCGTTCTTTGAAATATTTACTTGACAAAAAAAATTAGTTTGCTAATATTTCTATTTTGTTTAGAAATGTGAACAAAATAGAAACAAATAATTTAAAAAACAATCATACGTTGAGTCTAGTTCTAACTCAGATGAAGCACAACATGAAATATATGCCAATGAACACACCCTCAAGTCTACTAGTTTTGCACATTAATTTTTTAAAAAGTATATCTTACCTTCTTTTCCCCTCTTCTAAATTTGTTTGCTTCTGTCAAAATTTAGTGTTAAGACGTTAGGAAGCTTTAATGACGGAAAATTTCTCCTTTGTTTTTGAAAGAATATAGAGAATATCTAAATTTTGTGGACTAAGAGTATGAAACAAGGCACGTTAGACGTTAAAAGAATACAAAAATTGCAATTGAATGCATTAAGTCTAAATTATTGTAATCAACTGATTGTATTTAAATAATTGCAATCTTTTGAAGGTCAAATGATTTTTTATTTGAAAATTCTTTCTGAATTCAAAGAATGAAATCTTAAAATTGAATTAATAAAATATTTCATTCGCAAAAGATTGTATTCTTTTACAAGCTTGTTTACAAATTAACCTTTCAGACTTCTTGACTTTCAAATAGGATTATGCTTAGTTCAGTTGAGAGTATGAATACAATTTAGCTTATAGCATTATCTACCTACAGTGTACATTAAATTTAATTTAATATTAAGAACTTTTCTCCAGACCTTTGAGAGCCTCCCACCTAATAAAAAATCCATTACCGTATTTCTTTTTTAATAAACTTTTTTGCTATATATACCTTGATTTTTGTCTTTTTCTTTTTTAATTTACGGTTAATTGAAACTTCAACAAGTCAATATCTAAAAAGTCACAGAAGCGAACACAAATTGAAAATATAAAAAAAATAAAAACAATAAAAAGTCAACATCCTTAACTTATTCGCAATCAAAAATAATCAAAAACAAAAAACCCAAAAAAAAAACAATATTACATTGGCCTACAAAGAAAATATCAACCCCGATTGATTTGCCCATCAACTCCCCCCCCCCACCGCGGGGCCCCACCATCAGTTTACCTTCACCTTAAACCCTTAAACTAAACAATCGTCGTCCTTGTCGTGGTCCTTATTTGTCCTGCTCTGTTGGGTTGGGCTGCTGTCGTTATAACACTGCCTGTAGAGCGGTGAGGCAGGTCCTACGGTACGGTAGTTAGGTTTTAGGTCCAGCAGAAAAATAGAATCGAATAATTGAAAAAGTCCATTTTATTTCGTTAAAAAAATAAAAACAACGTAAGCCTTTGGGGATTGCAATGCCAGAATTTGACAAAGGATATACCTACCACCAAAAATATTTTTGATGATGAAACAAACAACAAAAGGATATAAGGAAAATGAAAAAACAAAAAATCCATTAAAAGTTCAACTCATCTACGATTTTACAACCCAAACAAAACAAACTGTAAAAATAAATGCCCTCCTGTAAAATTCATGAAACGTACTGTTCAGTCGGCCACTCAATAATTGGAAAAACAATCGGCAACCCTATTTCGAGGGATGTGTTGATAAAGTGATGAAGGGATGGAGAGGGTGGCTGAGATGAGAGACGGCAAGGCCAGAGAAAGTTGGCAAAACAAAACAAAAGAACAAGGATCAAAAGTCAAATAAATACAAACTAAATCAACTGAAATCAGCCGTTACGACCGACAACGACGACGTCGATGTCGACGTCGGCAAGGAAGTTAACTCACAATTCCGTTTCTCGACCGACGGCAGGCGGCGGCGGCGCGGCGTGGCGGGCGACACGGACGATCCCATTGCTGCTGATGCCGCTACTCGTTGATGGAATTGCAACCAAATTGCAACTGCATAAGGACGAAGCCTCATTGCCATCTCCCCGACATATCTACCCATCAAACCAAACCAAAAGAATGACTGAAACAAACGATTGCAAGGCGACATCGCTTGGGCTTTTAATTAAGTTTTCCTTTTTCATTTAGCACGGACATCCGCTTCCGGAATTTATTCTAAAAGCAACTTCCATTTGTTCGTGGTCGTGGCTGATGGGCTCTGTCTCTAGCTCTATCTTTAGTATTCTGATACTGGGTTTTGTTGAATATGGACGACAATATTGTGATGGGTTGACGATGAATGTCTTTGTATTTAGTTTGGATGGAATCCATTAGTAGTTGACTATAAATAACTTTTTTTCGAGCCTACAAATCGTTTTTGGGTGTGGGTGACTTTTTGCAGAAATGGAGGCTTCCCTGTGATTAAAAATAAAATACAACTCTGATGTAATTTTAAATCAATTGCGGCTCCCTCCTTTATAATAATTATATCCCCCTAAGTAAATCAAGGTCAAGCAACCAAAAATACTCCTTATGAAGACCAAAAACCTTACTGTCAGGCTGAAACGTCAAATTACACACACACATGTTATGTTGGGATGAATTTACCACACACATTGAAAGTTAGGATCAGTTTTCCACTCATCTATGAGAAGTTCACGATAGTGTTCAAAAAGTATGAATGCCCTTAAATAAACAAATTTGTTACAACAATTATTTAATAGGGACAAAAATATCAAACCTGATTCAAAATATGGGGATTCGGAAGGATTGCAAAATTTCTCGGTTATCATTTTTAATTTCCAAAAACAAAAATATGTTTGATCAACAAAGCAAAGGACTTTGAAAAAAATGTATTTATATTTTTTTGATTACTTTAAATTCAACTCATGTACCTTCTTTGCCTAAATCGAATGATATTATGAATTACAGACCCATAGCCAAACTTTCTTCAATTCCCAACGACTCTATCTTTTCTCATCGTAGACCTACTTTTTCTTCACAACATGGCTTTTTAATAGACAAATCTACTTCAATCAATCTTACAGAATTTGTGTTTAAAACTCTGAATGAATTTGAGAAAGGAAATGAAGTGAACGTTATCACCACAGACTTTAGTAAAGAATTTGGTAAAATCCATCATCAAATCAGCCTTGATGTTTAACCTTTTATAAGAGTAGTTTTCAACGCCAATATAGAGTTGTTTTCAGGTTCTTACTTTCCGAACTCATTTTATTTATGCGAACTCCTCAAGGAAGTCATTTTGGTCCTTTTTTAAAGAATTTACCTCAAACCTTAAAGAATTTACAAACCCTTACGTCGCTGATTTACTCTTTCTACAAAAACTCTTAGCAGGGACAATAGTCTCACCATTTCTTCTAAAAAAGATTAACTTTTATACTAACCCAAGAAACGTCAAACATGTCCCTCTCTTTCGCCATTTTCATCACATCATAGAATTAAACATTTAATTGAATTTTCATGGAAAAAGAATTAAATTCTGGAAAAAGAACACAAAATGCTCTTTAAAATTAATAAGATTGATCTTTCTTCTTCTTTGACGTCTTTGATATCAAAAGAAAATCAGTCGAGGCGGCCATTTTAGATTTTTGTCTGACGTTTATGGAACATTGAGTGACTACTTTAAAAGCACAAATTCTGCAGAATGGGTGTGTTCATTAATGCAACGAAGTAAGACGACAAGACAATAGATTTTTGACGTTACTTGTCATATTGTTGTTGGGTCTCACCAATATTCATTGAAAAATTGTCAAAACTACAAATATAACAATGTAAGCAATTAAGTATCGGAGTGATACGTACAAAAGATTCGGATATTGATATGCCATTATCTTTGTTCGCAACTCCATTTTAGAACTTTCATTAGATTCTCGAGCGTGTATATGCATTCTTTGGCATCATCCTTCGCCTTCCGCATTCCGAATTCATCGCTCGCGTAAGCAATTGGTCACAGCTTCATCTAATCAATCGAATCCCACAAAACACGTCATAGTTAGGCTATACGAGTATGTCCGACCTGGAATATACAAGAGCTGCGTGCTTAAAAAGTTTATTGTGTATACGTATACGTGGGGCACTGTTCGATCACTTTAGCTGGCGATAACTGTAACTGGACTTCCTAGAAAGGTTATAAACAATTTTTCCAAGTTTTGTGCAAAAATTCCAATCACCTTCCACACCGTGCGTCGGCCGCTGAGCTGCGATGAGCTAAGTTACATTGAAGCTTCTCTACGAATGGAGATGAACACAATCACGGCTGATGTACTGCAACAGTTCACGTACGATTGTGCAATTGCGAGTAAAAATCTTATGGCAACGCCAAAAATTCCAAAAGATCCTAAGCCTAACTAAATTCAACTGCTGGAAGTGGTGGATGGTGGAAGTTGTGAAAAAGACGCTCTTGTATAAAGTCTCTGCGTCTCTAAAGTTGTTGTCGATTGTCGCTATATATAAGATACAAAGATCTGATGGCGGCTGATCATCATTAAATGTGGTACATTGGTGCTGCACATCGGTTTCCCATTAACCCATTGCAGGACAAAACACACATAGTTTTGCGGGAAGACGACCAAACTAAACCAACTGGGCTTGAAGACCGAACAACCGCGTATATATTTGGTATACCTACAATCGACATCCCACCGCGAGCGAGACGACCATGTTCTTGACGCCAGATATCAGTAATTGCCATCATTTGTATTATATGTGTGAGAGTGTTCTGTCCTGTCTCGAAGTTGGTCTTCCGGGCCCAAAGTCGAACTGAATGATCACCGATTGCATCCACCGCTCAAGGAATTTATTAAAAGGTGTCCAAGCCGTTCCGATTCCAAAGACGCTGCATTAGTGAAGCACTGCACAACATCACGGAGGCTTAAGACTTCTGTGTTTCGGTTTTGTTTTCTTTTGTTGTCTCCTCCAACACAACTCTTTTAGTGACGATGAGGATGGGATGACTGCAAGCGTACGCCTGATGGCATTGTGATCGTAGCTTTAGTTGTGTTGCCAGCAAAAATTATCAATTACAAATATGTGAAACCCTAAAATGCCGTTTGTTTATACATTGTTGTATTTGTAATTTTGACAATATTTTCATGAATGTGGGTAAAAACTTAACAACAAATACAATGACAAGTCAACGACAACATATTGACATCGTTTTCAGCCATAGATTTGTTGTCAGTCTGCAAAAAAAAATCTTTTTGGTATAATAAATTCAATGAATAACAAGAATCAATTTTTAATTTCTCAAATTCCAGCATTCACCTCGGAAGATTGTATCAAGGGTATGTTTGAAAAATCATAAACCTAAACGCGAGGGCATAATATATTTCTACCGAAATAGGTATTTCTTTTACTTCACCTAGAGAAGGTTTTTGTAAGCTGTAAGCTTTATGTTTATGTTAAAGGATAAAAGAAACTCTTAAATTGATGGGAAATCTAACCGATAACATATCTAGAATAGTAGTTTTCTGGAGAAACTGCATGTCAATTTTGACATTTCACCCGCAACTCATTCTACCAAATGTACTGCAATTTTATTTGATTCCGTAAAATAATAATCTTAAAAATTACTAAATACGAAACATTTTTGTTTAAGTTAAGAAATTAAAAAAAAAAACTATAAAACATCTTCTAATTTAAGAAAATGTCAGTTCTTGAGATTCTGATGGTTAAGATTCCTTTGTTCTTGAACACGCCCATGAAATTTTCAAAAAGAAGCACTTTGATTGGTCAGAGAACTAAATGCGAGAATGTATTTCACATGATTTTACGCACCCTCTCTCACATATTTATCAATCCGCAGTTTATAGGCAAATCGAAATGTCAGCCTAAAGGCGTTTTTCTATTTAAGCTCAGAGCATATAACTGGGCTGTTAAATTAAGATCTGGTGTTTCATTTTTTAGATCAAACATATCAGAGTCCTGGGTTTTTGTTTCTCGGATCGCTTTCTATAAGCTCTGAATAACATGAAGTTAACTGCTGAGCGTGATTAACTTTACGTTTGTTTCGTGTGGTATAAAAGAGACGGATGACAAATTCTAAAACTTTTGACAGTTCAGTTCTCCAATGATAAAACTTTGCTCAGAGAGTACATACTTTAAATGCTCAGGCTCTGCTCTGCGTTCAAAAGGAAAAACCCCAATGGTTGGAGTTTAATTTCTTTAAACCCTAGTGTCATCTTGAAAAGTCGTGCTTTGAAAACACGTTAAAAAAGTTCTTAAAAAAGTTGCAGTATAAGTATCAAATTTAGCACACATTAACATTATTGAAGTTTAATTGATGAAGCCACGTCGCGTTGTTGCGTCCACCCATTATTATGCCTTCTTAAACAATATCTCATTGCTCCTGTTTTTTTTTTTTTTAAATTAAAGACCCCGAGAGTTAAACCAGGCCTTTTAAATAAAGTTTTAAAAGAGTTACGAAGAATTAAATCGTGTAATTGTGGCTTACTAAAAAAGCATTTCTGGCAATGCTTATCAAATTTTTCTATGAGGGATGTCGTCGCAGATGGAACGAATTCTTTTGTGGTTTGTTGCAATCGTTGGAGCTTGTCGTGTCTTTCGGTTTTGGATGTTCTTCTATAGAACATCGGAGCTATTTTCAAGCTTCGTTCGGGGAGAGGGAGGAGTAAGGAGGATTTGGAGGCAAACACTGTGTGCATGTGCACGGCTAATGCGTTTTTATGGCGAATTAATTGCTTGTCCTGGTAATTTTGGATGATACCTTCTTGTTGGTTGGCTGTTTGGATTAAAAGCTAGAAAACTCTATACCTTACATCGTCATCGAGCCGGCTGTCATCATTGCCGCCGACGTCGTCGTCGTCGTCCTCATCGTCGTCATCATCGTCGTAGTCGTACATTCGTAGTTGTCGGGTCGGTCGTTTGGAATGGGGAAATGCGTTACATTAATGGTAAGCATTTGTAAGTTTGATTACTTCTTCATCTCACTCTTTTGAAAGTCTCTGTGAGTCGGTAATGGGATTTAAGGCCGTAAAGTGATCATGCTGCTTCTGCAGTTTAAAAAAAGTAAATTACCAAGAGTGTTGATGTGCTGAGGTGCAATGAGGTGCTGTAATTAGGTACTCACTGAGTTATGCTGAGCAATCAAGGCGCCGTCATTGCCGCTGCTGCTGCGGTCCATGCCGGATGATATTCCTAATCCATAACTTCACGCAATCGAATATGAATGTCATGCAGGTGGATTGAAGTAGTTAAACCACGCCACGCGGTCCGCCATACTACATGAAGGCATTTCCTCTGCCATCATAAGGCGATGGCATGGCACTGATGCTGTGCTGATGCACCAAATGATTGCGTCATGGCATAATCATCGCACGAGTATGTATGAGAATAATTGAAATTCTACACATTCAAAGTCGAACGGTAATTGAAAGTTGTGCAGAGATGTCTCCGCATCTCCATCCGTAGGAACGTGTCAAATATATGTATATACAGAAATTGCAATCTAAACTGCAAAAAGAAATCATTAGCCAATATCCGGTGGCTTTATGTAATTAACCAGAAACCTGTAGTTGGTAAAGTTACGGCGTTTACAGGAGATGCAGAAATAATGGTATTGGAAAATGGGAAATGAGTTGTTAATTTTCACATGATTGGCCCTTGAATTTATTTAAAATTAAATTCACTTAACTGCTATTTCTAATAAATGCAATTAAATATTCAAATAACTTACCTTTAAAAATTTAAAAATATAAAACATTGGCATTTTATAAAAAAGATTAAATTATATTTTCCTTCCTTAATGATGTCAAACTGGAAACTTTAGTAGCAAAGAAAATAAGTTGTTGCCAAACGGCGTTAAATTCTTGAATTAGCTAGAAGGCAAAACGTGGGTATTCCATAAAAATTATTCAAAATTTGTGTTTATTTTCTATAGTTTTAAACTAGTTTTAAAGTTAAAATTGTACAATGGATTCTTTAAATTGTAGTAATTTTCAAAAATCTACATTACCCGTGTTTTGTTGGAAAATCTATCCATAGTATAGTAGGATTTTACACGAATAACAAAAACAATATCCATAGTATGAATAACACCGATAAAAGTTAGAGTACAATCTTACTATGGATGGGTTTTTGACATTTATACGAGTCTCGAATGGATCTTATGTGATTTTGTTCTCAAATGTTGGTACGATTGATATTGCATTTGTATCTCGATGGCTGTGTTCGTTGAGTAGTTGTGCATTTGGAATCATGTGTTTTCCATTGGGGAAAAAAATCAATCTGTTACTGTTGATATTATTTAGTTTTGTTAACGAAAATGGACTAACTGGGCTTATTTTGCAAGAGAAAACAATAGAAAAGATAATTAGGTTTTGCTATGTTTCCACGAAAGGTTTATCTCAGTTTAGATTAGATAAATATTTTTGGTGTTTCCACCGCACAAGAAGATTTAAAAATGATTAAGTTTGACAGCACTTTCTAAAATGCAAATGGTGTTTCGATGTTTCTTATGAAGTGCAAGTGAGATAGATTGATTTTTGTTAAAAAATGGAAAACTGAATAGTTCAGCACCATATGAGAATATGCTACCTACTCTATGTGCAATTTTTTTTTTAATTTGATTAAAACAAAACTATATTTTTTGTACACAAACATGCAAATAAACAGACCATAACGCATTATATGTAAAACCAACTCCTCCACACAGGTTTTTCTTCAAAAATTTTTTGACTCGATTCCGATCCCCAATCGGAATCAAGGCAATCAAGCTCATTTTAACTCGATTCAGGTATATAAAGAATTTAGGCGAGCTTCAAGCTCACTTCAACACCCACAATGTAGTAGTCTACGAACAAACCCCCTTCTTGAAGTTTTTATTTTATGTCAAATTGTTTGGTTAAAACTTTGAAATCGACTATCACATTACACAGACGTATTTTCTTGATTTTGATGGTCAACTCTCAAAAATCAGCTTACACGATTTCACCCCTGGTCTGAATTTCGCTATTTTTTTTTTTGAATTTTTTGATAAATTATTCTGGCAAATATTCAGTTGTATCAACCTTCAAATATAAAAACCGGACTACTGCGGTTCGTTTTTTTGGCAATTTCTCACTGTACTGTATATGGAATACGAAAAAAACGCACTTATTAATTCCGAGGTTTTGACAATTTAAATTAATAGGTGTGTTTGCTTCATTTTATTTTACGACCTGTGCACTGATGCACTTTTTCAATAAAAACAAAATAGTGAATAGTAAAACCAAAATTTGTGCACCATTATTTTAAAACTAAAATTATGTTAAAACAAAAATAGCAAGAACCGTAACTGACTGACTGATTGATCATCAAAATTATAAAATACCTACCATCATCTTAGAATAATGATATTTCACCCAAATGGTATTTCAGTTCAAAGAAATAACACAACAAATTCTGGTATTCCTTTTAAGGGGTGTGGTAGACACCCACTTTCTTATACAAAGTATGCATTTACTAGGTATGAGTTAAAATTACCACTTATAAGTAAAGTAGAATATTGAAATTCAGAAGAGTGGTAAGTATACCTACATATGTACATGTACAACAATTGTACTTTAGAGAGGGGCTTAGTATCCACCCACTTTTCATGTATCTGGTGTGGATTTTATGAAACGCTTTTGATTTTTGATGAATGATGAAATTCACAGAGTGGAAGTGGATGCTTATTCTAAGACGGAAATAGAAAATCTTAAATTATAACCTGATTGTTTTTTAGGATGAGAAAATATATTGCTTCGGTATCACACTGCCTAAAAAAAACAGTGAACAACCTCCTTAAGGTTGATAGGTTGATGGCATATTTTCAAATTTTATTACAGACTTGTAACTTAAATTTTTTTTATTAAGCAAAACTTAGCTCATTTTTTAACATTTATATTTTTGGTGTAATATTTATTCCATTAAACGCTTTTATTCTCAATAAATGATTGTACCTCGAAGTCAAAACAAATTAAGACATTTCAGAAATTTAACCAAACACTACTTTCAATCATTAAGTTTGATATTTCCAAATATAAGGCCTTCAAGACTTAGATTTTTAGACATTTTTTAGGTGAACATTTTTAAAAGAAAGTTCTTATCAAAAAAAATCTATTATATAGTTTCTACATACTGTTTTTTTGAAAAACTTTAGTAGGTACTTGATGTAGTAAGAAATAACCTCAAACTTTTTTGAGCTTTGAATATACTCACGTATATATATTCTGATATTGTTTTCAGTTTTCTCCAAGTAAACCTTAATAGCTTCTTATAGAAATCACAAGCCCAAAACTAAATAAATTTTAGAAATTCCTAAATAAAATTCTCCAAAAAATGGGTTAATGTAATTTACAACTAGGTATAAATAAACAAAACATAATTTTCTTTGACAAGTCTTAAATGCCCATTAACAGAAAATCAACTCAACTGATTCATTCCACTAAATTAAACTGTTCCAAAGCCAAATTCATTCTTGTGTCTAGGTACCTAATATACCTTCTTCCTGTTAAAACAAACGCAGTCGAAGGAAGTTCAAGAAGAAGATCATCGTTTATTAATAGTTTCTTATATGTATAGATAAATTGTAGTAGAATATAATTGTAAAATAAAGTGTGTATTCAGAGTCTTTAAGATTAAGTTATTTTAAGTAGTTATATAAGTTTTAATACTAAAGTAGTATAATTTAAGTATAAGATATTAATTCATTAATTCAGTAATTTAGTATTCATTTTTAATTGACTTTTTAACACTTCCCCTCAATTGAGAAATGATAAACCAAGCGCCTCTATATGTTTGTTGTGCTTCAATGCTGTGAGACCCTTGGTGAGCACATCGGCAGTCATTTTATCTGTAGCAACGTATTTTAGAATAATATCTCCTCTCTGCACCGCATCTCGAACAAAATGATGACGTATGTCAATGTGTTTGGTGCGTGAGTGTTGAACTGGATTTCTTGCGATTGCCTGAGCACTCTTGTTGTCATTATAAATGACAATACCCTTTTGGTCTGTAAAGAGAGCTTCATTAAGAAATTTTTGAAGAAACATTGCCTCTTTGACTGAATCCGCTATAGCCATGTATTCGGCCTCCGCACTGGATAAAGCGACCGTCCTCTGCTTCCTGGCTTCCCATGATATAGCTGCTCCTCCAAGTTTGAAAACATACCCAGTATAGGATCTCCTATCATCTGAGTTTCCACCCCAGTCAGCGTCTGTGAAACCTTCTACATTGTGACCTGTCCTTCGGAAAGTAAGCCCGTAGTTCATCGTTCCTTTTAGGTACCGCAGCACTCTTTTTGCTGCCGTCCAGTGTGGGTTACCATAGTCTTGGTTGAACTGGCTAAGAAAACTTACTGCGTATGATATATCCGGTCTTGTTGTAACTGCTAAGTAAAGTAAAGAACCTATTAATTTCTGGTAAGGTAATTTAGTTAATTTTTCTTTATCGATATTATTGTTAGCATTAAGTATTTTTTTGGAAAGTTTAGTATTTGTATCTAAAGGTGTGGAGATCGGATTTGAATCTTCCATGTTGAAACGTTTCAGTAACTCCTTTATGTATTTCTGTTGACTCATTGTAATCTCTCCGTTTTCTTTTTGGTTAAACTCAATACCCAAAAAATAATTGAGTTGTCCCATATCTTTCATTTGAAATTTGGATCTCATTTCGTTTTTAAATAATTCAATTTCTTCCATACTATTGGATCCTATTATTATGTCATCCACATATATGGCGACGATGACTTTGTTGGATCCTCTTTGTAACATATAAATACAAGGATCTGATACTAGAGGTTTCATCCCCATTTTCAAAAGTTGTTCATTGAGTTTAATGTACCATTGTCTACCTGATTGTTTTAAGCCGTATATTGCCTTATGAATACGACAAACCTTATTTTTGTTTATTTGTTCTCCCGTTAATTCGAAAAACATTTCAGGAATTTCCATATATAATGTCTCATCAATGTTTCCATTTAAATAAGCTGTGACAACATCTAGCTGATGCAGTACTAATCCCCACTCAGCAGCGAGCGCCATCAGGAGACGAATTGAACATTGCCTAGCCACTGGAGCAAAGGTTTCTTTAAAATCTATGCCTGTTCGCTGACAGCAACCTTTTGCAACTAACCGGGCCTTCCTTCTACAAACTTCACCGTTTAAGTCCGTTTTGGTTTGAAAAACCCATCTACAGCCTATTATATTTTCCCCCTTTGGGCGGTCTACGATGGACCATGTTTTATTTGACTCATGCGCCAAAAGTTCTTCGTTCATAGCCTGTTTCCATTCCGTGACGTTGGAATCTTTTAAAATGTCACTAACATTTTGCGGATCTAGGGTTAACATGCAAACAGCATCACTAAAAACATCTGAATCTTCTGATTCATCACTTGAAGTTAGAATTTCTGCATGCAATCTCTTCCTTGATCTTGTTCTCATTGCTATTGTCTCTCCTTCCTGTTCCTGATCCTTTATAATCCTTTCTCTTTCAATTTGGCCGTCTTTATCTTTTTTATTTCTATTCTCAATTACTTCGTTTTCGATTTTATCTTGATTTGTTTTATGTTCTAATTCACTAGTGCATGCTTCTGTGTTTTTCTCAATTTCTAATTTTCTGTTATTGTGAATAATATATTCATGTTCATTTGTTTTTGATTTTAAATTTATATCGACTTTCAAATCATCTTCATTTTTATTTGGTTCCAAAAATATTTCTAATTTTTTATCTTTTAAATCAAAATTGCATGCAAAATTTTTGTTTAAAAATACAACATCTCTGCTTCTAATAATCTTTCTAGTCTTGTGACACCATAATCTATACGCTTTCGCATTTTCACAGTACCCAACAAATGTATATGGCTTCGACTTGGGATCAAATTTACTTCTACTTTTATTTTTAATCAAAGAATATGCTTTACTACCAAATACCTGGAAGTGGTTCACACCAGGGACTTTCCCTGTCCAGAGCTTGTAGGGGACCTCGCCATTTAAACTGCTTGATGAGCACCGATTCCGTATGTATTTCGCACAAGCGATGGCCTCCGCCCAAAACGATTGAGATAGCTCCGACTGTAGTAACATACATCGTCCCATTTCGACAAGTGTCCGGTTCATCCTTTCGGCGACACCATTTTGTTGCGGGGTATACTCGACAGTAAATTGATGCTTGATGCCTCCCTCCGAAAGATATTGATTAAACTCCTTACTGCAGTATTCTCCGCCATTATCTGACCGCAACGCTTTGATTCTTTGTCCTGTAAGATTTTCTGCATGAGTTTTGAAATCTTTAAAAGCTGTAAAAACATCATTTTTGTGTTTCAAAAAATATACCTCACACCATCTTGTAGCATCATCTATGAAGGTGGCAAAGTAGCTACATCCACCATTTGACCTTGATTTCATAGGCCCACAAATGTCACTGTGGATTAACTCTAAGGGGTACTTACTTCTTGAGGATGTTCCTTTTGGAAAGGGCTTTCTACATAGTTTAGCCTCTATACAAATTTCACACTGTACCTCATTTCGCTCAGGACATCGAAACTTCATTCCATAAACTGATTGGTTTCTTTGCATGTCACACATGGTTTTCACATTCAGGTGGCCAAACTTTTTGTGCCACTCCATCAAATCAATGGTATCATCTTGATTGCTCGAACTTACGTTTGCAATCTCCACGTTCTCATTAACATAATATAATCCATTTTTTCTATGAGCTATTACAACAACGCTGTTGTCCGATTTTTTTATTTGAGCACATTTCTTATCAATTGTTACTTTAAATCCCTTTTCGGTTATTTTTGCAATCGATATTAAATTTGTCCGCAAGTCTGGCACATATAAAGTGTTCTCAAGTTTTACTTGTTTACCATGTGATGTAGAAATTCTCACAGTTCCTTGGCCTTGAATTGCAGTAGTTTTGTTGTTTGCGAGCAATAAATGACGTGGCTCATTGAAGTTCAGCTGAGAGAATTTGTTTTTATCTCCACACATGTGTGACGTAGCGCCACTATCCAAGCACCATGTATTGCTTTTTGACAACGTGTTTAGAGAGAAAACTTCTTCACTTACTTTTGATATCAAAAATGATTCCTCTGTCACTGCTGACTTATCTGGTGTGTTGATTTTTGGTCTACAATCACTTGCCATATGGCCATTTCGTCCGCAGCGATAGCACTTGAAACGAAAAATCTTATTCTTCTTACCTTCGGGCCTTCTATTCTCTTCGAATGAATTTCTTGATGTGAACTTTGAATTTGGCTTGAACTTTTGATAATGCTGCCGCTGTTTTACAAACAATGCTCCACTCTGATCGCCATCCTTTCCTTTTCTGGCATCGTACTCCTCAGTAATTTTTATCTTTAGGGTTTCGGGTTTAGGCAGATCATCCCGCGTTTCTATCGCGACTCTAAAATTTTCATAGGACTCAGGAAGGCTGTATAACAAAAGAATAGAAAGTAATTCGCCATTAATATTTAAATCCATGTCTTCTAATTTATCAACAGCCGAAAAAAACTTAGATATATGAACACGTATGTCATCCCCTTCACTCATTTTATTCAAAACGAGTTGTTTTAAAAGTGAAGCTTTCTTGGCAGGTCCTCTCGATTCGTACACTTTATGCAGCTTGGTCCAGATATTATTTGAAGACACACAACCTCTTATCTCCTTTAATTCAGATGGACTTATCGATAAAATGAGATCCGATTTCGCTTTTCTGTCTTCTTTATCCCAAAGTAGCTGTGCTGCTGGATCTTTGTCCGGTCTCTGCTTAGTTCCACAAACGTAGTCCCATGTGTCATTCCTTACCAAAAGTGCTTCCACATGGAGTTTCCAAGTGTCAAAATTTTCACGAGTCAAAGGCTCAATTTTGACCAAATGATGATTTGCCATAACTTGATTAGTTTTTTTTTTTATTTAAACTTAGCTAAACTTGAAAATATATTTATTAAAATTACTGATTGATTAGATTTTTTGAGATTTCTTCTGGGCCCATAACCCTGTTAAAACAAACGCAGTCGAAGGAAGTTCAAGAAGAAGATCATCGTTTATTAATAGTTTCTTATATGTATAGATAAATTGTAGTAGAATATAATTGTAAAATAAAGTGTGTATTCAGAGTCTTTAAGATTAAGTTATTTTAAGTAGTTATATAAGTTTTAATACTAAAGTAGTATAATTTAAGTATAAGATATTAATTCATTAATTCAGTAATTTAGTATTCATTTTTAATTGACTTTTTAACACTTCCTAAAAGTTTGACAGAAAGATATTCATATTATTTTTAACTTCTTTAATTCTCTGTATAGTCACTCTTAAATCCTCTATTACCAACCACATTTTTGTCTACAGCTAATAGAAAATTGTCTCGGTTCTTCTGATGTTAATAGCAAGAAGCTCTTTTTATATTGATCCGCCGCCACCGCTTCTGTGATGGTTTGTTTTAAGACTTAACTCCAGACCATCATGTTAACAAAGCTGTAAAATTATATTAAGAAAATTCAATTTCTCTGTTTATTTAAGCATAAGTGAATCTCTCGTTTTATTTCCTACCATCCCCTAAAAACAATAATACTCAATTCTATTTGTTCTTATTTTTTTTTATTTTGCAATTGACTGAACACCAAATTGTACAACAAGAACAACAATAACAAAAAACAATAAGAAAAACAAGTACAGATACAAAATCTGGAATTTGAATTCTATTTTATGCCAATAAATAGATTAACCCAATAATGCCAAAAGCCAAAATAGTTTATTTTATTTTTTGGTTTATATTGAATCAGGCAACAGAGACACAACATCAAGACAAAAACAAAAAAGGAACATCACAACATATTGACTCCTTGCAGCAAATCCTTATGTGATATGCCATATAGCCCAATGAACGCCAGAGCACCAGAACACCAGAATTGCCAATTAAAAATAACTCTGCTCCGTTTATCTAAATTCCAATAATCCCCCAATAAGGAGGGATAAATCAGGAGGCGCATTGATGTTGTTAGAAAACAACTAAACCAGGAGACACTGACGCAATAACAAAAGCCATCCTTCTGCCACCAAAATACCATCCAATACCACCCATATTACCGCCCTATACAAACGATGACAACGCGTCATACAGTGGGACACAATTGTATTTTATGTTGGTAAAATAGCACATTTGAAACACGTGTTATTGAAACTCAGTTGTATTAAATTTTAACTAACTTTGAGAAGATCAGAATGTAAAAGTATACCATACACTTCAACTAAAAGATAGATTGCCATTTAGTGTCTGCAAGGTGTACTGAGTTATGTCAGTTCACACTGTAATTTATTTAAGGTTCTTTTTTAAATAAGGATAACCAACGTCTGTTGTATCTCAGACTGTAATTATACTGTAGAATATCAATTAACATAAAATGTCTATCTTAGGCTTAACTGATGCATTTAATTCAATACTGTATTTTATTTTGTACTGTCAATGACGTTTGTAATCTCACACAGTAATTAAGTGGCATCTACTTTCATATACGAGTATAACAACATACACCTGTTATATATTAGTCTGTAATTTGACAGCGTCTGTTACCTTCACCTATACTGCATGCACTCTAGAATATCACTTATTAAAAAACTTCTACTTTCTTAGACTATAGTTTGCTGACGTCTGTAATTGAATACTGTCTTTTAACAAAAACAGTATTTAAATGACATTTCTTCTGTCAGGCAGTTATTAAGTGACACTTGCTCATAAATCAACTGCAAAATCTAAGACTGTAAAATTCATAGATTTGATATACATATTAAAAATTAGTAACTGACTTTAATTTCATGGGCCTGGTATTTTATCGTTATAATTTAGGGACATTTACTTCCTAAGCCTGTCGTATTACTTACATACGTCATTTATTCTAACTGTAGTATTTAATAGGATTATAAAAGAATGCAATCTTTTTTGAGTGCAATCATCAATGACTTTAATAATAAGATTTAAGATTCATTTACTTCACTTTAAGACTTCAGTTTTTCAATTATGCAATCTCAATTCTCTTGCAGCAAAAATACTGGAATCATTTTTTCCTCCCATTCATTTTACATCCATCAATTGAATACAATCTTTTGAGAATTCGTGCATCCTTTGCATTCTTTTCTATTCTCGGAATTTTTTCGTAAACTTTGAATTCTTTGTAGGTGATGTGTTGCTTGTCTCCATGTTTGCTATATTATGTATTTTTTATGTTTATTTTTTTAAAATAAAAACGAATATATTTTTCTTTAAAAAAATAACAATTTATTAAAACTTTATGTTACAAACAATTTTTTTTTTTTAAATAAATAAAACCAGCGACGCGTTTCAGAACTCATGTTCTATTATCGGGCTACAACTGTTTACTCAAGTAAAAAATTAAAAAAAAAAAATTGTTTGTGTAAGGATCTTAAGACATTTATTATTCATCATTTAATCAAAATGTACTCCCATCAATCATCTCCTAGGTCTGTGCTCATGCATGCTCTTTTATGTAAATATAAAAGAAATCGACAAGAAATTAATAACGCACGTCATCGATCTTATGATGCGACATTATATATTTCTTAATTTTATGTATTTACCTTCTAAGAAAATAACTGTCTTAATCTTATATGTAACTACCTTCTAAGAAACCAATTGTCTAGTTCTAAGTTCAATTGAAATAAACCATCGGTCGACAAAAGAGCTACCTTGAGTTTTCTTATAACTAAATCAGAAGTGGTTACTGTACCCAAATTTTTATTTTATGTCAATTTATGAGTTAATATATCAGAGTTTGAAATTTATGTTACGTTTTATTTAATTTGTTAAAAATTTAACACAAAACATTAAGAATTAATTTAACCACCAATAAATTATATTACGAAATTATATAAAATGAGTGAGCGCGCAGTGAGGTTCTTGCAAATGGCAACTGTGCCACAGCTTAAGGACAAACTTGGTGAAATGAATTTGCCTACAACTGGTCTAAAACATTCACTAAAGATTCGTTTGGAACAAGCAATCGAGCAGTCAACGAGTTCCCAAATCGAAAATTATTTTCCATCAAGTGTTCTAGACGAAATAAGCAACGACGACGATGGCTCACAAGAGCTTGAAGAGGAGAACAGACTCGTGACGCAGCAACTCGAAACCTTACGCGAAGTAGTCAAAAGGAAGGAGGAAATTCGAGCTCTTCAAAAAAGGCTTGCTGAGCTTGATGGCCCATTGGAAACGATACAAAAAACCGAAAGTGTGAGTTTCAGGGAAATTGAAGAGTCATTACCAGTCTTTACAGGTGACGACAATTATTCCATCACGAAGTGGATTAAGGCTTTTGAAGACTCTAAGCATTTATATAACTTCGAAGAATCAAAGTGTTTTATTTATGCGCAACGATTACTCAAAGGCACAGCTAAAATATTCTTGAGATCTACTCAGTGTCAATCATGGAATGATTTAAAATCTGCCTTACTTAAGGAATTCGATCACCATTACACAGCATCTGATGTCCACACTGCCCTACGCAACAGAAAAAAATATAAAGACGAAAAATACCAACAATATGTTCTTCGCATGCAGGAGATTGCCAGCGCTGCTGATATTGAGGAACAAGATCTAATCAGCTACATTATTAAAGGTATACCTGACACAATGATTAATAAACAACTTCTGCTTACAGCTGATAACCTGTCTGAGTTTAAATGTGTACTCAGAAAATATGAGAAGATGAAATCAGACCTTCTGACAACGCCGATTTCTACTAGATCGTCATCATATGAGAGAACAACATCACAAACACGCACCAACCAGACACTGAGGTGTTTCAATTGCAACGAGGAAGGGCACGTTATCACCTACTGCCCTAAGCCACGAAGAGAGAGAGGCACTTGCTTTCGCTGTGGGAAAGCAGGTCATATGATTAAAGATTGTCCAACATCAGCATCAGCCGTGCTCATAGTTCAAAACTCACAACTCAACAAACAACCATCATTTCTCCGAGATTTTCATGGAGTATTTGAATACGAATTCGTAAACAACGACATTGGAGCAGTTTCATCAGTCATAAGAGCGATGACAATAATAGACACAGGCAGTCCAATTAGCTTGATTCAACAAAAATATGTTCCACAGTACCTGATGACACCTTTAGAGAGCCCTTTACCTGATTTCAATGGTATCAACAACAGTAAGATAGTTATGTTCGGTAAGGTTTTATGCAAAGTTAAAGTTGATAACATATATGTTAATTTAAATCTTTATGTTGTAAAAAATGATACAATGAAAAATGTAATTATTTTAGGCAGGGATTATTTACAGAAGAGCAATATAGAATTAGCATTAGGAAACAAAAAAAATGAAAATAATGTGAAAGAAAACGATAACGAAACAGACACGAATGAAATTCTTAGCATTGATACGTGTGAAGACGCGAATGAAAATAATTTAAATATTTGTGAAGATTTGAAATTTGAAGAAAAAGTTAAAATAAGAGAAATAGTGAACCAGAGTGTAGCCGATAAAAGTAATTCTATTGAGAATACAAATTCCAATTCTTGTTTATTTAAAAATGAATGTGAAGACTTTTCAATGAAAATTAATTTGACTAATTCGAACAAAATTTTTAATTGCGCTCCAAGACGTCTGCCTTATGCCCATAAAAAGGAATTACAAAATATTTTAGATGACCTTCAAAAAAATAAAATTATTCGTGAAAGTAATTCTCCTTTTGCTTCGCCTATAGTGCTTGTTAAGAAAAAATCAGGAGAATTGCGGTTGTGTATCGATTTTAGAGAGCTAAACAAAATCACACAGAAAGATAATTTTCCTTTGCCTCTGATTGAGGATCATTTGGATACCTTGAGAGATAAAAAATACTTTTCCCTCCTTGATTTTAAAAGTGCTTTCCATCATGTACACATGTCTCCTGAATCAGTTCAATATACAGCATTTGTGACTCCATTAGGCCAATTTGAATATTTACGTATGCCTTTCGGGCTAAAAAATGCGTCTGCAGTTTTTCAGAGATATATAAATTTAATATTTAAAGAACTCATTAAATCTGAAAAAATCTTGATTTATATTGACGATCTTTTGATTGCAACACAGACTAAAGACGAGCATTTTCAAATTTTGAAACAGGTCTTGAATATCGTCCACGTTAATAATTTGGAATTACGTTTAGATAAATGTTTTTTTATGTTAAGCGAAATAACGTATTTAGGTTATAAAGTGTCAGCAGAAGGAATAAGCCCGAACGCGGAAGGATTACGTGCCATAAGAGACTTTCCAACACCAACAAACCCTAAATCTCTTCATTCTTTCCTGGGCTTATGCTCCTATTTTCGCAAATTTATAAAAGATTTTTCCATTGTTTCAAAGCCGCTCTATGACCTTATAAAAAAGGATTGTAAATTTTGTATTAACAATGAAGTTTTGTCTGTTTTCGAAACGCTTAAAAGTATGCTTTTAAATGCGCCTTTGCTGCGCATTTACAATCCGGTTGCGGAAACCGAGCTGCATTGTGATGCAAGTAGTTTAGGCTTCGGGGCAGTATTGCTACAAAGACAGGAGGATAAATTGCTTCACCCTATATTTTTCTTTTCGAAACGAGCTACTGCTCAAGAATCTAAATACCACTCCTATGAACTTGAGACTCTGGCTATAGTTTCTGCTCTAAGACGGTTCAGGATTTATTTGGTAGGAATAAAATTCAAAATAATTACAGACTGTAAGTCTCTTACGTTGACTTTGAGCAAAAAACTTCTCAACCCAAGAATATCACGCTGGGCACTAGAGCTCCAAGATTTTGAGTATACTATAGAACACCGAGATGGCAAGCATATGAGTCATGTCGATGCACTCAGCAGGTGCCACAATATTTTTACAATTGAACCTGAATCGTTCGAGCATGCACTTGCAGCTTCACAGCAAAAAGATAAAGTCCTTAGAAATATAGTAAAAATGCTAGAAGAAAGGGAAAGTTCTGTATACGAATTAATAAACGGGCTCGTTTACCGCAAAATAAATGGTAGGGTATTGTTTTATGTTCCAGTACAAATGGAAAGGAATGTTATACAAACTCACCATGATGCCTTGTGCCATGTCGGGGTTGAGAAATGTTATGATTTTTTAAAGAAAACCTATTGGTTTCCATTTATGAAATCAAAAATAAAGGATTACATAAGCAATTGCTTACGATGCATACATTTCTCAACACAGACTGGCAAAAAGGAGGGTGTGTTGTATAACATTCCCAAAGGAAATAAGCCTTTCGAAACAATTCACATCGATCACTACGGTCCTTTGCCCTCATCGGTCCGAAATTTAAAGAAATTTATTTTTTTAATGGTGGATGGTTTCACCAAATTTACAAAACTTTATGCTGTGAAAAATACAAGTACCAAAGAAGTGTTAACTTGTTTTGAGTCATATTTTCTAAACTACAGCAAGCCTACCCGAATAGTTTCGGATAGAGGAAGCTGTTTTACGTCGGAAGAATTCTCGATATTTTGTAATAAGTTCAACATCCAACACATCAAAATTGCCACAAGTTCGCCACAGTCAAATGGTCAAGTGGAGAGGATAAATAGAAGCATCACCCCAATGTTAGCAAAAGAAAGCGAAGTAGAGCCTGGTGAGTGGACAAAATATTTAGGTAAAGTAGAGTTTGCTCTTAATAACGTTGAAAACAAGAGCACGGGTTTTTGCCCCAGTGTTCTTCTATTTGGTGTCGTTCAGAAGGGTACTGTTTGTGACATTATACGAGATTATCTCGAAAACAATATTATGGAACAGGAACACAGAAATTTAGAGGCAGTCAGACTGGAAGCGCAACAAAAAATTATTCAGAGTCAAAAAACGAATAAAGAATACTTTGACAAACGGCATAAGCCCCCACATTCCTATAAGAATGGAGATCATGTTATGATAAAAAATATATGTAACACTCCTGGAGTAAATAAAAAGTTAATTCCTAAATATAAAGGTCCATACCAAATTATTAAATGCTTAAGTAATGATAGGTACGTAATAAAAGACTTAGAAAATCTTCAAATTTCAAGAATTCCTTACGAGGGAATTGCCTCGCCGGAAAATATGAAACCATATATTCACTTCGAATAGTTAATTGTATGATTATAAACAAAAAAAAAACTATCACACTTCGCACGTATTATGTTTTCTTGTATTCATGTTTTCACGTTTAAATTTACCTTTTTGTATTTTAACTATTACATGTATGTATCTTATTTCTTTCGTTAAATAATGATGTTCAAAACTAAAATAAAACATAAGAAAATGTAAGCTTCTAATTATGTTATCGAGTAAGATCTGAATTGTTTTAACAAAATATTAAAAGAAAACTGTAAACCAAATAAATGCATGTGCAAATCGAGGACGATTTGTTGTCAGGATGGTCGAGTCTGTAAGGATCTTAAGACATTTATTATTCATCATTTAATCAAAATGTACTCCCATCAATCATCTCCTAGGTCTGTGCTCATGCATGCTCTTTTATGTAAATATAAAAGAAATCGACAAGAAATTAATAACGCACGTCATCGATCTTATGATGCGACATTATATATTTCTTAATTTTATGTATTTACCTTCTAAGAAAATAACTGTCTTAATCTTATATGTAACTACCTTCTAAGAAACCAATTGTCTAGTTCTAAGTTCAATTGAAATAAACCATCGGTCGACAAAAGAGCTACCTTGAGTTTTCTTATATTTGTAACATAAAGTTTTAATAAATTGTTATTTTTTTAAAGAAAAATATAATCGTTTTTATTTTAAAAAATAAATATAAAAAATTTGAATTCTTTGCTTTGCCATTTGTTTCTTTCCTTTATTCTCTGGCCTCATTGAACTTTGAAGCCAGTTTTATGACAAAATTCAAAAGAATGCAAAGAATGCAAAAGAATGCATAGTTCTCAAAAGATAACATTCAATTGATTGCTGTAAAATGAATGAATTGGAAAAATGATTGCTGTATTTTTGCTCCATATTGCATAAATTTGTAGTCTAAAGTCCCAAAGTGAAATCAATGAATACAATCTTCTATAATTGAATTTAATGAATGATTTTTAAAGACTGCATTCACAAAAGACGGTTTTTTCTTACATGTTTGGTGTGTAAGACGTCATATGATTAAGTGACGTCTATTCGATTTAATCTCCTTTAAACTCCTGAAATGCGCTATTTTTCTGTAAAAATATATTTTTTAGAGAAATCAAAATAATCTCTTTTAAAGCTTCGAAAACATTGTATTTACAGAAGGTCCAAGGTCCAGATGATAAGAAAGACAACTATCTCAAAGCAGTTTTGGATCATATTTGACGAGAGTGCGTTGTCGAGAAGAAAAATCAGGTTTTCCTTTCTCATTGATAATCACACGGTGTAATGTGATCAGTTGTTGGTGTCAGCAGTCTTGCAAGTAAAATTTGCCATCTGTGAACCAAAAAAAACCAAATCCGTTTACGTCTTTTCAATGCAATCTAACAGCTGATTTCATGCAATTGAAGCAGAAAAACAGATCTTGTTGCAATATCCTCTTTTTCTTGTACAAAACTTTGCACGATTACCTTAAGAAAAAAGGACTTTCTGTAATTAAATTACTAACAAAGTGCATTGACAGACGTCAAACTCATAAAAAAATTGCATGCACTTACGCCATCTATGACCAAGCAGTGGATTTTACGTCATGCACCTGGAAAAGGAAGTTTTGTGATTTAACCGAAAATAAATGTATTGTCTCTCAAAAAATTTATTTTCACACCTTAACGTAAAGGACTTAAACTTTTTTAAAAGTGCAGGAAGTTAAAAATGTGTTTCCTTTTTTTATTTTTGCCAAGGTTTTCGATATCAGGTTCCATAGTTAGCAGCCGCCACCGCCTACCACATCAATAAAGTGATTTTGTATATTCCTCTAACACTTCTATCGTTTTCTTTGGTTGTGTTTTTTTCTTCTTCTCGATGCTTTTTATAGGGACAAAAAGGAAGAAAAGAAAAAATAAAAGAAAACGACACAGTAAAAACATATGGGGAGGGAGGGATTATGCGAGTAAATCCTTCGTAAATCTCATCTTATTATCCCTGCGGCACTATAAGTGTACACAAGGATATTTTTCTCTTTCTTTTGCTCCTTCTCCACACCACCGCCCGCCATCAGCAATCAGTTCCTTTCTTATATGTAAGTAAGCATTTACAAACCCCAATCACAATTTCAACCCCAACCCCATATTAGCTCCATGTGTTGGAAATGGGATGGGATGGGATGGGATGGCATAAGTTAGGGAGATCCTGGGATGAATCCTCTATTAAGAAACAACGAAACAAAACAACAACAACAACAATAACAACAGGACAGAAAAAAAACATTCCTATTTCTTAATCTTCACTATGCCACTTTATGTGCCTTGAAGGTATACGAGTACGAGTATTTACCGGAGCAAACAGCCAGTGATTAGCTGGGCCTGGGAAATGATTTCAATTAGGACTCGAAATCCTTTTGATTAATTAATATGTTTTCATAGCAGATATAGAATTTACTTTGAATTATAATACAAATGAAAGACAATATTCTGGTTTGAAGTTGAATTAATAGACGACGACAACGATCAAGCAAATGAAATAGAGCAATGCTAATGGAAACCCAAAGTGCTGTCATTTAGGATTCTGATATTACTCTGGTATAATACCTTGCGTTGCTCCTTCATGGAGTTTAAGAAGGACGTGATGTTCTCTTCTGCACTAAGAATAACCAATAATTGGTGAGTGACTATCAACTGTGAATAAAAGCGAGAGGGTGGCTAATTAGTAGAGTTTCATGCAACTTTACACAGAATTGCATTCATTAACTACGACGACGAACGAAAAGGTTGTATCCTATTTTCGGAACACTATACATAATGCTCCACTGAACCACTCTCGATTTATTGTTAGAAATGTTGGGATGTGTTGGGTGGTCGAAGACATCACTTGACGTCCCACGATCTTTATCAGTTTGGGTGACAACCAATCATGCAACCAGTTCCACTATCCTCTTTTATTAAAGTTGCACCACCATCGATTTTTATCTCAATTGCTGATCTCGGACTTAGTTCTGGTTTTTCTATAGGTACGAGTACCTTCTCCTTTATTGAGGTATATTGAGAAAATGATGCAACAACAGAGCTGTGTTTGTATTGAACAAGACTTCAATTCAAACCCAAACCCGCTTAATTTACAGTCAAAATTCTCTATAACGTATGTGAACAAAAAATCAACAGTAATAACAGCTCGTTTAGCACCAAGGTCATGTGACTTACAACTCTCAACCATTTCTCTGTGCTAGTAATGTCAGGGATGGATGGGACTTAAAGTTTATATGCCGAACCCGAACAGCTTATTTGAGAAGACAATTTTCATGACAAACATTACTCTTGGAGGCAGTAATTGTAAAAGGAAATTTTAGGTGACAATAGCATAACAGTCCTGTCATGTATGTAGACTGTAGTGAATATCTTAGATGAATCTGTGTTCAAAAATCTGGTAGTACCATGTTTCAATTAATTTTTAAATGAAATTCGAGATAGTCTTGTTGCAAAAAATTTAAGACATTACCTACAAGATGATAAGTTGCATTCAACATTTAAAATAATTCTTCCAAAATCGAATAATAGCTATAGGCTTACTTTTGACTAACTTTAAGATGAAGATATTGTTTCTGCACGCGCACATCAAGAATGTAAAATTCTTAAACCAACTATGCCTCCGATTTTTATAATCAAGACTTTAAGACTAATGTTTTTTTTTGCAAAATTATAAAAAAAAATATCAGTTCCCGTGCCGTGGTATCTTATGTCAGAGGTCTTGGGTTCAGTCACTGCCTGTACAACCTACAGTTTTTTTTTCAAGGGCATTGCCTCTTGCGAGGAATTTACAAATCCTCCAAGAGTAATTGTAGTCATAAAAAGTGCTTTCTCAAATTAGCCGATCGGATTTGGAATAAAAACTGTAGGTCCCCTCCATCCCTGACATGGCTCTCACCCAGGAATGATTGAGGGTTGTAAGTCACTATGCCCTGGTTCTCTTTGGACTGCAGCACAACCTAATTTAATTATTTTTAAATGTCACTTTTGACCAAAAAATTAAAAAATATAAGCCACTGTATTCATCTCAGGGATCACTAAAAATACTTTGTTTCAATTACTGTTAACATATTTTTCTAAATTCTTTAATTTTTCGTCTTGATAAAAATCATTAGAGATCAACAACTAAAAAATCCGACTAAGAGAGATTCTACTGTACTTAAAGACATTGCTTTTGGATCCGATACCATTTACAATATAGCTTCAAGGAAGCAACACCATCTGTGCGATGGGTTATTTGTGACACTGATTGCCTTTAAATCGCGATCGAATGGAACTTTATAAGCACTGGCACTTGTGGGGGAGATCTTTTTCGAATGTTCATTAACACAGCTGACAAACAAAAAATTGGATATTTTTCGAGAGTACCGTAACAACAAAATAGAACGATGGACTTGGTTAAAAAATCTTATAGCTCGTGAAACTGGGTAAATAATATTTTATGAAAGGTGTTTGGTTGGCTAGCTATATCTATTTTGTGTATTTCAAATTCAAAGTTCAATAGTTAAGGTGATAAAGATTCGTACTTAATTTTCAATTTTATTATAAACCTTGTATTTAATGTAAAAATTCGATTTTCACATAAAAGACACAACAACATATTTTTGATCTTGGATGAGTTTCAACTATCAATAATTGATATTTGATAAATATCAAAGTTTAATATTGAACAAGTCAATTGATAAAAGTATTGATAATTGAGAATGATCACAACTGTCATGATAAACAAAACTATCAATTATTGATAGTTGATAAATGCCAAAGTTTAATATTTAACAATCAATTGATTTTTTAGAATGTTCAAGATTGTCATGAATTTGAATAGCGAAATCATAATTTAAATAAATTGAAAATTATGTTTGTATCAATATTTATCAACTGTCAATTGACAGTTGACAATCGTAATTCGTCTGAAAAAATATTAAGTACGTAATGAAAACATTACTTCATTGACTATTTTTAGTTATAACTCCAAATCAGCGAAGCAGCACAATTTACATGATTTTGCTGTGACATTTTAATTGAATGTAAGTGGTTGTTGTATGAAAATGACACGAACAAAATTTACATCGAATTATATTGTGTTTTGATCGTGATTTCAATTACAAAAAAAAAACTTTATGAAGAAAAACCAAAATAAAAAATAATCGAAAAAAGATTAAAGCAGGTGCATTGTGAGATACATAATATTGCAAAATAAATCAATTTTACTACATGGGTGGCAAAAAAAAAATACAAATACATAAGTTGAAGACAAATTTGGAACGATCTTGAGATTTTTGCTTCGAACAATGACATTTCAATAAAAATAGTAAAAATACCTGGGATTAAAAAAAATTAGGTCTTGAACGTAGGTATTTGAGCTCGTGAGATTTTCAGAAATACCTTTTAGTTTGTAAAAGGTGATAAACACAATACTTTCTTATAGCTTATGAGGATTATTTAGAAGCCAGAAAACTTCTAGAATTAAGTTCTGTCTCGAGTTAATAATAGGAGAAAAATCAGTAAAAAAAGGTAGATTCAAAATACCGCGTTCAGCACACTCAAGGGGATATTACTACCCTTATGCAGAGACACTGTATGAGCATTATGACAGGGAGAGAGGGTTTGAAAGGAGGTTTCGGCAATGAATGGGAAAGACAGAGCGTGGAGAGGCATTCCACATTCGCTAAGTACGGCTAAAGAACGAATCTCTGTACTCTGTACTTGACCGTACGATCGAAGTTGGGCTCGATGAGCATTTCTAGGAGCGTGAGTATTACGGTTGAACTGTTTAAGGGAAGGAATGCAACTAGCTATTTCTCTAGAGCATAAACTGTTAAATTAACTTTAAAAAAGACAAGGAACTAACGATGATATTATCACCAATCAATTTAAATGCTCTACGTTGAATACTATTCAAGAGGCTTTAGTAAGTTGTAGTAGTACCAGCCCAGAGAAGGGAGTTATACTCAAGCGTATAAAAGTGTTGTCAATTACATCCCGATAAGAAGGGAAGAAACATTTCTTGCATGGCCTTAGGAGACCCCAGCATCTTGTGGCATTTTTAGCGTCTTGCGTCAAATCAGTGCCAAATTTAAACTTTTTGATTGCGTTTAATAACAATGAAACATTGATATTAGAAAAGCTGGGTTAAGGCTTAAGACTGTCACATTACAAACTTGTAGATAAGTATTGACAACTTATCAGCATTGAAAAAAGATTGAAAAATTAAAACATATTTAATTCTTTCGGGACGAGAATGACACGTTAACATAACGAGAGTTTTTGTAAAGTTAACTTAGAGTGTCCGTATGGGACCAGTAAGTTACTTGTAAGTTATGGATAATTAGGCTAGTTTTATGAATTTTTGTCTAGCTTTAAGATAGGTTTAAGATTGAATTAATAAAAATGAATTTAAAAAAAAATAAAAAAAAAAAAAAATAAAAAGAGTTTTTGTAAAGACTTGTGATTTTCAATCTGACAATACTTTTTTCGGAAATGGCATATTTGACAGCTGTCACTTGATTTATGCTTAGTATCAGTTTGGTTTGTAACTTCATAATTAATAGACTGCAAACTTATAACCAAAATAATGGTTCGATTGGCTCGATGCATCATTTTCTTAAAGAATACTTTTGTTGAGCGCATCATCTCGCATCGTAGGCCTGTGCCAAACTGCCGAGTGTTGGTCATGATCGCACGATTTAACATCGCTGGCATATTTTTTGTGGGACTATGTGAAGTTAATTGTCTACGCAGATACGCTCGAGACGATTGACGCCTTGGAATAGAATATTTGACGCCGTATTTTTGACGTACGGCCTCAATTTCTTTATAAAGGAGTCGAAAATTAGACCGACCTGCAGAAATTTATTGGAGCCAGCTGAAACCGCCACTTGCTCATAATCATGCGTTTTATTACTTGCGACATATAGGAACTATATGGCAAGTTTTGCATTCGTGCAACATTTTGTCTGTCTGTCCACGCTCCTACAGCCTAAACCATTGGGTCGATTGAGTTCAAACTTGGAAGTTAAGGTTTTGAGCAGATTCGCGTTAGGCGTTTTTTTCATTTATTTTTTAAGATCAAAACTAACAGTGGCCCCCATACAATTTTTTTGGTCAAAAAACGATAATTCGAATTTTCTCAAAAACAAACCGATAGATTTTTTTAAATTTTCTCTAAAATTTTATTTTTTAACTTGGCTTCTTTTAATAAGAAAAACATATTTTTGTATTGCTCAGGAAAAGTACCGCTCATAGAACCGTTATTTTGTTTTTTAATTTTCTCAGCAACTTATGTACTGATTTCAATAATTTTTTTTTGTGAATAAGCTCTTATATTGTTTTAACAATATTTGATTATCAAAAGTGCAATTTTTTTTGTTTGGATTTTTAAAAAAATATTGAATTTTTTTTTTTTCAAAATTCTATATCTCAAAAACGGGTTAATATTTTTTTACGAAATTCAAATGTAAAGCGTATATTTACAATCACTAAACAACTGCATACCAAAAATATTTTTAGAACAAAATTGAAAAATTTTATATATAAAAAATTAATTTAAAAAAAAAAACGCTCTAACGATTTTCGAAAAAAAATTTTTAAAAATCAAGGGCTTTTTTATTTATAAAATGGCATTTAAATTTTTGAAGACAAACTTATTTTTCAGGTAAAATTTTGAATCTTAAATTAGTTTTGTTTTTTAATTATTTTAACTGTATTGAATGTAACCCCCTCCCAAAAAAATTGAAAAATGGAGGTTTTTTCGACAAATCAAATGGCATTTATATCTTTGAAGACAAACTTATTTTTCAGGTATATTTTTAAATCTTATAGGCATAGATACTTTTTTAAACAGACTCTTTGAATACAGGAGCAAGTTCGTGCGACCCAGTCGTGCATTTTATTTTTTCTTGAAAACCACACTTCTTAAAAACACCCTTTATAAATATTCTTTCTTTTGTATTACTTTCGTACCTAAATCGTGCAATGCAATTATTGTGCCATATAATTATTTACCAAATAATAATAGTAAAATTTATTTTACAACATTTAAGTCCTGCATTATTTTTTAAAGTTCTTAAAAATACATCCTATAGTTCGTATACAATCAAAATCCAGAATCTGAAGAGAAAGTCTAAATAAAAAAGACGCTTGTACGTAACTAATATTATAAAACTCTTAAAACAACTTTTAAACTTATGAATTTTTCCATAACCGTCAACACTCGATAAGGATTAAACAAAACATACAATTACCTAATTTTCTAAGAGTTCCACAGTTAAATTATAAATAGTTTAGTATCTATGTTGCCGCCCTTTTATTGGGATTAAAATTTGTCATTACTAAAATTAAATACATTTCCTATATAAAAGTTGAATAACCACCATGAATATACTTGGTATATTATAAAACTAACATAGAAATATTGTTGACACTCGCCACCATTCATATAATCATAAGGTGCAGTAATATTTTCTGCTTCCTGCTCTGCATGCATTTTTTTTTTTTTGCAAAAGTTATAAGTTTTTGTTACATTCAAAAATTTAATCCTATCAACGTATAATTTGTTTTTATCCTTTTCATTTGCATGCATCACATTATACTATTTGCTTTGTATGTATATGTATAAGGATAACGTGCAAAAATCTGATTAACCTAAATTTCTCGTTTTTATTTCCTCAATTTCCCTTACAAATTCATATTCCCCCAATAAAAGTTTTCACGATGTAAACATATTTTCCATGCATAAAAATGAAAGGAATCAGAAAAAATATATATAACTTAATGAATCACAAAAATACTGAGCGCTAAAAATGCAGTGAAAGGACACTGCTTGGTCGCTAGAAATTGTCTTTAAGGGTGTTCTTTAAGAGCGTGAGACCTTTAAATAACAAATTACGACTGGATAGCGCTCTTTCATTATTTTTAATGCCGTCAGATTGAAAACCACATCGAACATTCAAAACTAATGGAGAATCGTCTTCGCTTCATTTAACCAGGTGACGTGAAATAAAGCCAAGTGAAATAAGGGAAAATTTAAAGAATCGGTCTTATTTCACTTTTTTAAAGTGGCCTTATTACACTTAAAAAAAGTTTAATAAAGCCAAATTGGTTTTATTTCACTTTCAACGGTATCTTTTGCCATTAATGCAAAGAAAGTTTGCATACACGCAATGTCGCACCTATCCCAAACCCTAAATTGTGCCCAAGTTGCATACCTTACATACCTCGCCGTAAAAATAAGTTGGTGTTATTTCTCAAAATAGTTTTGTCATATTTCACTTTGTCAGAGTGTAACATGACCAATTGCTTAAAATTGGCCTTATTTCACTTTTGTAAAGTGCAGTAAGGCCAAGTTTTGTAAGTTGGTCTTATTTCACTTGGCCTTATTTCACGGCACCGATCTTTTTTCATCACTAAACACATTTCCTCGGTCGCATCGCTTTTTACTTTTTTCAAAGTAAATTCCCACAATTTGGAAGTACTTTTCTGACGTTAAACATTATTTTATAAGACCTTTGCTTAAGAAAGCTTATTACAAGCTACATATATCCTACGATAGAATTGCCAACACAAAAAACTACGGGTATTGTAGTTTAAACTTATATAATTTAATAAATCAGCTGCATTAATTACACCAGTTAAAAGTTGATGAATAACGACCATATCTTTACTAATTCCTCTTTGCGATAGAGGCTCCATTTGAAGAAATTTTAACCGATGTTCATAAGGAGGAAGGTTATAAGGATCAGACCGTGGTTGCCCTTTTAAGGTGAGAGGTATGAAGTTTCGTTGAACAGATTCTATTCTTTTCTTGTAAATCTCGTTAAAAAGATGCCTACTCAAGTTCTGGGCGGAACAAATTGGTATATAGAGCGAGAGTAACATAAGGATCGTGAAATTCTTTAGACCAACGTTTAACAAATCCTAACATAGAATTGGCCTTACTAACGATCGAATTAATATACTCAGTGAAATCGAGATTAGAATTAAAAAGAACTTAAAGATCTTTAAAACTATGAAGGTAATGTACAGAGTGCTGTGAGTCAATCGGACTTGGAGTACGTTTTTTAAAGAAAGTCATTGCCTGACATTTAATTGAGCTTTAGCCCATTCTTTTGCCCAAATTAATCATAATTGATTGTTTAGAAAATGTATGCTTTGGAAGATTTTCATATCGTCCGCATAGATTAAAATCTCACTGTATCGTACCCACAGGGGTACATCATTGATAGCTAAGATAAATAGTAGAGGACCTAAATGACTACCCTGGGTAACTCCTCATTTGGTAATGAAAGGTTTGGAAAAAGAACTTCTGAATTTAACTTGATAAGACCTATTTTGAAGATTGAAGAGGAAACCTAATTGACTTCAGCTTAAATTTAATGATATCACGAGTAAGTTGGTCAAGAGCTTTATAATTATCAGTTTTAAAACAATCGAGCTTTTTACCAAGTTCTAGCATCTTTAAGCAGTTATGCAAACATTCGAGAAGATTAGTAATTTTCGAACGTTTTGGCATAAAACCATGTTGTTGATTACATATAACATTTTTTTATTTTTATATTATACGCGCACTCAAGGGGATATGAATACCCTTATGATAATTAATCTCAGTGCGAGCAATTATGAAGGGAGGATAGGATTAGAAAGGAGATACCGATGCACATTAGTTTTGAATGTCTGCACATTGTAATGAGTGGGAAACATTGAGTCTGGTAAAGCATTACACATTCGTGTAGTACGACTAAAGAAAGAATCTCTGTACTTTACATTACGTCCGAAATTGGGCTCAAGAGTAAACTGATGAGCATTCCTAGAAGAACGGGTATTACGGTTGAATTGTTTGAGGGGAGGAATACAACTGGCTATTTCATTAGAGCATTGTTTATGAAAGTAGCGATAAAATAATGACAGGCATAACACCTTACGACGGTGCTCGAGAGATACAAAAGTTTCAGTTAGACAACGGTCACCTATCATTTTTAGAGCTCTCTTTAGAATTCTGTCTAGGAGACTCAAGTAGGTTATAGGAGCACCTGCCCAGATATGGGAATTGTACTCGAGTTTCGGACGAATATAGGCTTTATAGATTATAGCCAGATCAGAAGGGGTAAAAAACTTATTGCATCTACGGAGAAAACCTAAACACTTAGCAGCATTTTTGGCGATATCAAATATGTGATCACTCCACAACAAGTGGTTTGTAATACACATATCAAGGACTGCTAGCTGTTCAGTCTCCTCGATGCAAGTACCACTCATGGATAGTGGCATTAAGGAAAGGTTACGCTTTTGTGACAGAAGACAGCATTGAGTTTTCGAAGCATTAAATTCTACACTATTTTTGATTCCCCATTGGACAATGTTGTCAAGATCAGAATTTAATTTAATATTCTTGAAGTTAAAGTTTAAACTATCACAAACAACTTGTTCAAAAAATTTGGGAATACAACAGAGCTTAGAGATTGGTCTTTAATTACTAATGTCAAATTTATTACCCTTTCTAAAGAACTGTCAAATTCATGATAAATTAACAAACCTTTACTGAACCGAAATGTTATCCCAGTTTTTTCAACTGGCAAACCATAGGCAACAAACATCGAAACTTCTCATGCAACCAAAAAAAAAACCTTTATGCAAAAAAAAAACTAGCTGCGTCTCGCGGTAATTTTACAAAATGAACTAAAGCAGGTCATCTGTTAAGAAGGAAATTGTCAAAAATAACTGAAACGAAGCTTATTAACCCAAAAAGTCTTATAAACGCTTTAAATGTTGGAGAAATAATTTGCATTAAGTAATTCGTTGGGCGACGACGTCATTAATTGGAATCATTATTTCACTGCTATGCTATTTAAAGACTACGATATCATTTAAGATAATCATTGAAACCAAATGATGTAAAAATCTTTAAAATAATACCTTCATTATATATCTTATTTAGAACTATTGAAGCAGCGCACTCAGTCTTAACTGTCAAAAGGGGAAAAATCCCCGATTTTGAAATATTCTTTATTGGTGCTCCACTTGTGTTTGTCTTAGCGTGATGTTATGTAGCCTATAGCTTTTTGAATAAAGTCTCTTCCTGAGATAATCGCTTTCAAACAAACAAACAAGCAAACTCTTTAGGTTTATAATAAAAGATTTTTAAATTATAAAATAATTTTGTTTTAATAAACTATCAAAGATCCATTTTTTCCAAAAATAAAAGTGCTCGATTATAGTTTTTCAGCCCATTCAGTGGCAAAAAACTTAAGACTTCCTATCCTTGTACTTTTTATTTTTAGCGACTCCTGAACATACCCTTTGAAAAATCTATATATATATCAAATAAAAGCAGGAAATTAAAACTATATAGAGATTCCACAGGATAACATTCTATACATAAAGGTTTATAAAAGCAGCAAAATGTGGAAGCGCGTCATCCCGCAGTCCCATCCCGACGAACCTCAGCCCGATTTCATTGAAACACCATCAACACAAAAACGAGCGCAAAATTAAATTAATGATGGATGTTATTTGCGCATTAAATAGAATTAATTAAAATTTTAATTAAAATTTTATATAATTCTCTGTGCCAGGAAGTTTTTTTTTATTTTTGTCCATTTATTATTATTTCATTGGAGTTGTTGCAAGTTGCATGTCTATTGACAGCTGAATTTTTCTCATTCACTGACATAGCCTTGCTGTCATGCACCGCACTGCATTCGCAATTGCACGACACAGTTTACAAACGACTATATGGTTGCATATACAAATATGTAGGACTTGATAAGGAAGGATTTTTGAAACCGCGCAAACAAACCACTTTTGACCAATTTCTATAGATGTCACACAAATATAGTGCGCGCCGCAACATCATGTAGTTTTGTATTTGCTTTTTTTGTTGGGCCTTTGGACAACTGGCGTGGAGCGACGGCCTATTCCATGACACTGCATCCATAAGCAAACGTGACAGAAGCTCGACATAATATGCGCGCAGCGGCTGCATGCATCTAGCAAAGGAGCAACCAATCGAGATGATGGATTTATGTTGACAATGCGGTGTCTAATAACTCGTGCGTTTTTATAGATATTTAGGAGCAGTGCTGCCTGTAGACCTGTGGTGTAGTGTGTAGTGTGTTGTCGTCCTTAGGTAAGGTATGGTGCAGCACAGAATTTGAAATGCAAATGTAAAATGTGGATGTTGGCGAGTTTCGAGTCTTCGAAAGTTGTTGCGTGAAGTTGGCAATTTCACGAACATTTTTACTTGTCTCTGGTCAGTCATCGATGTCAAATGGAAATTAATTGATAGAAATTTTTCTCTTTGGACAAACGTTTACCGCTTGCCGGCTGGCATCGTGTCAACCGCGATGTATTCTTAACAAATTATCTTTTTTAATGCATTACATGGCCGTGACACTGAAGTCTTGAGAAAGAGTGAATTTTGTGTGTGTTTCTTAAAAAAAAATTACCATTTATATCTCTACAAAAAAATAAACACCAAAACTACTTCGAATTTGAGATCAAGAAATGGTGAAAAAGGCTTGAAACCTGAAACGGTAAAGTTAATAAAGCCAATAAATTTTTAACATGACATGAAATAACATGAAATAACTTTTGCCTTGCAGTTTTGACTGAAACCGTGTTATGTTTCTTAAGGTTTTTTAATCCAAAAATTTTTTTCTTGTCAATTTGAAATATTGTTGTTATTTAAAAAGGCTGTTAAACAGACTCCAGAAAATGTTCAACTTTCTATTTTTTCATCTTTCCCAAAAATAGCAGAAGTTAAAATTCAAACTTGTCGTTTAATTTGATATTAGTTACTTACTTGAGGTGGCGCTACAGTGTGGGTCCCTAGCCATCTAAGCCGTTGGACTTTTATTCTTTTGACTAGATCAATGTCACTGCGCAGCCCTTACAGTTCGTTGTTGTATCTTTTCTCCACTCTTTATTTATGCAGAAGAAAGAGTTTCGGATTGTGAAATGAAAGTTCTCCGGGAAATATATACATATACAAATCGTCGGTGAAACCAGAAAAGTGTGTAACTCCATATTAGCAAATTTTACAGGAGAGCATTAAAACGTCAAACAAACTTTTTAAGATCACGATGTCACTCACACTTTTACTACCGCATAATGGGGAGATACACGGTTTTCTCACAAAATTAAGTGAGCATGGAGTTACACCATTTTCAAATTTGCCAATAGAATAAAAAGTATGAACTTTAAGGGGATTCCCAGTTTAAGTAACGGTAGATATCAGGTTTGACTAACAGATGTCATTCAAATCTCATTTTCAGAAAATTTGGAGTTACACACTTTTCTGGTTTCACCTACGAAATGTTGACATAATTAGGGATGTGTTCGTTGATATTTTTCTTATGCTTCGTTTGCACTAGGCCAACATGCGATCGTTCAGAAACATTTTGTTTTTGTTATTTTCAAGAAGAGATTTAACGAAAAAAATATTTAAAATAAATACCATAATTTTAAAAACATCTTAAAAACCAAGTAAGTGTAAGGTTTCATTTGAAAGCCATGAACTATATCGATCAAAACTCTTTATGCAAGTTTTACTTTTTTGACGATTGACGTCTTTTAGACTTTTAGTTGCAGTTTTTTTACTAAAATTCTGCTGTTTCAATCTTTTGAATTCAATAAGTTCCAAAAATATCATTCGAAAAATTACAAAAATCCAAATCATTGATAAATCATCAAACTAAATCTAAGGAGATTTGATTTTAGTCAGTCAAAATGCATTCACGTAAAGTTCTATTTTTGAAACAAATGTTTGAATATCGATCCGATAATGACAAAAAAATTCTGAACCTCTCGACCTACGTTTACATAAATAAATGTTTCAATTCTAGAGAACAACGAAACTTCTAAGAACTAAGGGAGTGTTCAGAAAATAAATTCAAGAAGGGAGTATACCAATAATACCAATTTTTAAATTATTATTATATTACTGATTAAAACGTTTCATTAGTACACTTGCTTGCTATAGATTACCAATAAAACACGCCTATAACACAATTCTAAAATCTTTCCAAATAGTAAATAAATAAATGAACCATAATGATTCGATTAACAAAACCAATTATTGACAATTATTCACGAACGTGACTTTTTTTGAAGTTCCAAACCATTTGTCACAACAGCACCAGATCCCATTTTCAATGGCATCATCATCATCGTTAGCTCGCTAATTATGCTTCATTCCACTTCGTCTATACTGACAGTTTGACACAATCACAATTATTGCAAGTTTATAATGATGTGTTCATCATCTACCAAACCCCCCATCCCCCCTCCTGGGCACGGAATTTTATTACAAATGTTAAAAGTATATAGAGGAGAGAAGGAGTTCAGGTGAAGGTAAATGTGAATGTTAAGGGTTGAACATCATAATACCAATATTTAGGGATTCAAATGTTTTTACACCCCCAGTCGAGTCGCATCATCATATTTTGAAAATACAATAACAACAACAACAACAATACCAAAAATAAATTCAGAGTAATAGAGAGAGAGAGAGAAATCTGCTATAAAATAAATTGTATTGTGGAAGCAATTTTCAAAATTCAGACTAATTTAGTTGTGTAATTATCAATTGTTTAATGTTTTTGCCATTTAGCTGTGATTTTCATTATTATTTTATTTTGTGATTACCCACAAAGAGTCATAGTCCACATAGGGCAATAATTATATTGATTGCCTGCGGATTTTGATATAAAAATAAAATAGTATAACATAAATTAAAAACAAAACAAAAAACGATTATAGCAAATTAAAATTTCAAAATGAGTACGTTTTTGCAAGAAAAACTAATTAATTTTTGATGATCCTTATTTTTGTTATCGATGATGCTATGATGGTGGGGTCAATATCAAGTGCAGTAAATTAAATTTGAATTAAATTGTGTACTATGTAGTTAATTTGAATGTTATATAAAATAGAATTTTTATGCAGGTATGTTTTAGATTTTGAAGAATTTTATTCAATGTAGAAATAAAAACAAAATGGGTGTTTTTTAGAGGCATAGAACTTTAAGTTGGTAACACTATTTTATCTTGATGGCGGCCATTTTGTCAGCTGTCAAATAATTGATTTTTAGTTTGGTTTGACATTTTAACATGAATAAAATTATGCTTGAACATAGCTTCCTAATTGTGTACATTTATTTTGAAAATCGTAGTTCTGTTTGTTTAGCCATGGCCACCAAGATCGTGGGATTAAACGCCTCTTGACTATTTTCTGTGGAAATATATTATAATGTCACAAGTCTATGGATGACAACATGTGTATGTTGGAAAATTTCATCATTAATTGGACATCAAGATCAGCCGTGGTTGTCATATTTCATATTGAAGTTATAATCGGAGAAGATTATCTTTTGAATGAAGTAAATTTCATGTCAATTTGTAAAAATGTTCTTTGTTATTTGTTTGTTTGTTTGAACGCGCTAATCTCAGGAACTATTGATCTGATTTGAAAAATTATTTTAGTGTTAGATAGCCCATTTATTGAGCATATTGAGAATATAGGATATATGCTATATAAAGACTGAGTATAATACGAGCGGAGCACCAATAAAAAATGTTTCAATACCAAGAATTTTGTTCCTTTTTGAGAACTTCCACTGCGTACACTGCAGAAATGGTTAAAGTTTTGTTTAAATAATGTGTGACGAAATTGTTCCCCTTTAATAGTTCTAAAAATAAGTCCGTGACAGCATGCGTCTATCTTTTAAATTTGGCTTGCTATAACAATTTGTATGCCAACGAAATTTGCTATAAAATAAAGCATGCGAGTAACGCCGCGGGGTGCAGCTAGTTAATATTAGATATTTTAATCGAACGAACATATGTACATACGCACATCTTTCTAAAAACACAGACATCTCTCTGAAAAATTTCGACCTTGGAACCTTAAAACGTCGAAAAATGTTCTTTTCCAGAATACACACAATAACTTGCCATAGGAATTTAACTAAATGTAAATGCGAGAAAAATCTAATTTCTCACATTAAATTATTGGGCCCTCCATGATTCTCCCAAATAATGAAAAATCAATAACATTCAAATCATATCTTGACTACGAGTCTTTTACTTTAAGTCTTCAAATGGCTCCTTTATAGTCCGCTAGTAATTCTTAGGTGAGAGAAAACTTTCTGATTTTATCGGTGTAGATTTTGGAGCAACAACTGAGCGTCAATGACGACGTCGTCGATTTCGTTGTCATCGCGTCGGGTGTGATTTCGTGACATGATTTAGTTTTGTGGATCACAATCTACTACTATTTTGTAGTTCCATTAATTAGTCTCCAACGACTTAAGGTACCTCCCGTAGCAAAAAGGTCAATGTGAAAGCGTGCCAGCTATAGGAAGGTATATTAGAAGACTTAACTCCATTTGACCTCTGGTTCAACCAAATCCTTCTGCCGCTAATTTGGTGTGCAACATTCACACTGTGAGGTCTAACAACAGATGCACAGTCGGAAAAAAAGTCAAAACACAAAACAAAAACAAATTTGGACTTTTGCTTCTTTACTTTTCTCTATAGGAAAAAAGAACTCACCTCTAATGGCTGGCAATTTGTTTGGGTTTTGAGACTTTGTGAAAGTAAATGGAGGCACTGTGTGCGCGCGATGACTTGAAGTTGATGCGCCTTCAAAATGTTTGAGGTAATCATGACACTAAAAGCTGTTTGGTTTGCTGGACTTTAACACACACTGTGCCTGATGTCTATCTGCCCTGTGGTCATCTCTCGTATGCGAAACCAGAAGAAGAAAAAAGAAGAAGATTGGTAACGTCTTGTTTTGTGACTTTGGTCGATGATGACCATAATCATCATTAGCGGTCTGGAATGGGTATGGTCATCAACTTCTTTTGTTCTTCTTGAATTTCCTTACCTTTCCTATAAACGCTGACACTGTGCCTCTACCTTTACCTTATACGTGAGTTCTTTCAGAATTGAGCTGTAATTATTGAAAATGGGAGTCAACAGATGGATGTGGTTGCTTATTTTTATTTTTGTCTGATTTTTTGGTAAAATTTTGGTGGAAAGAAGTTTATTTGGGTGTTTTAACGATAATGGAGAAGTTGCACGGTGCGGTGTTTAGATTAATTGGATTTTTAAATAAACCGGACTTTGCACATCTTATGATGTGAATTTGTTTCAATATTAATTTCATCTTTAGGGAATATAAGTTGATAGCTCTTTGGTAATTTTGATTTTTATTTATTCAAATTTTTAGAGCCGACAAAAATGGTTAAAGTCTCCAAGCTTCAAATTATAAGGCGAGATTCTTACGTCCTTATTTTTTGGGAAAACATAATTTTAGAACGAGTAAAGACGTCTTCTTTAAATAAATTTAGTTTTAGACACAATAATATTTAAATGTGCAGCAAGAACTTTCGACAACTTCTGTTTTTTAAATTAAAGCTATAAATGGACGCAACTATCTGACGAATTAATTATTCCCTTTTGGATTTAAAATTTTTTTTATTCGATTCGTTATGATGTCAGATAAAATTAGTATCTACTAAAAACTTACAACTTTTTTTCTTATGAATTAAAAACTGAAACAAAAATTTGTCGGCTTAGAATAATTTTGAACTGTGTTTTTGACAAAAATTAAAATTTTAAGAACATTCCATTTAAGAATTTGTTTACAAAATTAAAAAAAAAACAATAAAACCTACTACAGAAAAGTGGTAAACATTGATTTTCGACTTGAATATCTTGAGACAAAAAACAAAATTTGGCTTCAAACGTATCGGGTTTTTCAATAAGAGCGCTAGAAAAGTTTTTATTTTTTAATAAAACAAAAACTGTTTTGGATATCAATGGAATTCTTTATTCCTGTGAAAGTACGTTTGATGCCATTATGGATGGAATTTGTTTTTTTTTTTGCATGGCCACCACGGGCACGCTTGCAGAAGTCCAGACGCTGAACCCAATTTTCGATGGTTTTCAAGCATAAATCGGCCGATACTACTGCAATTCACGTTCGATATTCGTACGAATTTCATCAATCGTCGCTGTCGCTGGCTTGTTGGCATAGACCATATACTTGACGTAGTCCTACAGGAAATAGTCTAACGGTGTCAAAACGTCCGAAGGGGTCAAGCGACAGAACCATTTCGTTGGATAACACGTTCTCCAAACTTGGTTTCCAATAAATTGATTGTGACATTTGATGTGTGGCTAGTGGTGCCGTACTGTTGGAACCACATGCCTAGTCCATATCATCCAATTGGGCAAAAAACATTCGGTTATCATTGAACAGTAGCGATCCCCATTCACAATGACGTGACGGTCTTGATCATCACGGAAGAAGTACGGCCCAATGACGCCGCCGGACCCATAAACTACACCAAACCATAATTTTGTCGGGATGCAATGATGACTCATGGAGTACGTGTGGATTGCTGCCTGACCAATACCGCATATTTTGTATATTGACGAAGCCATTCAGCCTGAAATGAGCGTGAGGCTTGAAGATGATTTTTAATCTTGTTAGGATGTAGGCCAAGATCTTTTCGCAAAATTCGCCACAACGAAGTCACAGAGGCGCCCAACGTTATAGAACGACGTGTGAGAGAAATATTTGGGCTTTCTGCAACTGGAGCCTTAGCGGCAGCAATATTCTCGACACTACGGGCACTTCTTTGTGTCAATGGCACGGGTAAATTTTGTATTGTGGCTGTGAATTCAAATTTGTCCACTAGACGCTCAATTGTTGATCTGCTAGGTAGATTATGACGACCAAATTTTGGACGTAGTGCTCTTAACGTTGAGGCCACTGACTCCGAATTCCGGTAGTAAATTTTAATAATTTCGACTCGTTATTGGCTCGTATATATTTCCATCATGAAATGGCAAACCTTACTGAAAAGAAATGACAAAAGAGCGACAAGAAATATGCCGTCGGAGCAACGGGACATACCACGTGCCGCCCAAAACCATGGATTGTTAAAGCAAAATATTTTACAACCAATTATTTTCGCGTAGCACAAAAATCGTATGGCTGTCACTCTCGCCTGATTTATCCGTTAGCGACAATTTCTATGGCGCCATTTGAAGTCCAAGTAATGTATTAAGAGACTTGGATGAATTGAAAGCTTCAATTCGACAACATTTCAACGGTTCCGTTAGGGAAAGCCTAATAAAATGTTGTGTTACGTTTGAAATAATGTAATGAAAATAGAGATGGTGCTATCATTTTAAAAAATATCTTCCATTTCTCTGGCAAACCCTGATGTATTATAAAGTTTATTTTTGACATTCAATGAAGATAACACTTAACTAATTTCATAAGTTCAAGAGTTCGAAACTAATATAAAATGCTAAGATTCCAAAACTCTTTTGGTAAGTCCTTATTGTATAATATTCAATAATTTGTAAAAATGGTTGATACGTTGAGATGTAGATGACGCTTAGTTTGAGTGTAGACAAATATTCATTTCGTAAATGTTGGCACTGGAAATTTTGTAGAGTGTATTTGTTTTCTAAAAGATTACATTATGTCAAGACATTTGGAAATAAAACCTCATGTCTATTTTAGTTGTTTTATTTAAAATAAAGAAAAATACTAAATTGTTCATATTAAATCAAAATAGAGTTTACTTCCTACCTGTTAATTTAAGAACTATCAAATTCTCTTGATCTCTAAAATTAAAAATTAAAACATCTAATAAAATTGACTTTTTTTCACCGAAAGCTGGATTTTTTTTTGGATTCTTTATTGTTTAGGAAAATTTCATGCATTTGGTGAAAAAATGTTCTTAACACGTCAAAATATAGCGTATTTTCTATCTGTGAAGTCATTAACTGTCAAATTTATTTAGAGGATGGCTGAGATCAAGATAAATAAAAATTGCATACAAAATCTGAATCCTTTCACTGAAAAAGCGACATTTTTTGAATATTTTTTATTTAGAATAATAGCGATTTTAGGGCTTTTAGTAGGCATCTGGACAGAAATATTCGAAATACGTCAAAATAATCAAAATTTTAAATTACTTAAGAATTCGTATCAAAGAGAGAGAGTTGGTGTGTTAAAAGTCATAGAGTCAACGGAAAGAACTTAAGCAGTGAACTTCTAAATTTAACTGTAAACTTCGTGTAGAACGCAAAGAGCAAAAAAAAAAAGTGACTATAATCGTTTTTATTTTTCAAATTTCTTTACTGATTGACTTACAATTTTACATAAAACACAGCTAGTTAATAAAGTGCAAATACAATACAACTAGCCCAAGTCATGTCAACAACGCTTTTATTTAAAACCGTTATTACGAATATTTAAACCTACATCTGTCAAACTTCAGCTGTCATTTTGTTGTGGATTTTTAGCCGTTGTTCAATAATAATAGTTCAACAATTCATGTTGAATATCAAAACTGTTCTGAGCAGAAATGTCAAAAACGTTTGACATTCTTAACTGTCGAACCATAGAAAACAACTATCGACACTTCAAATGCTACTAAAAAAAAAGCTTATATTTTATTTCTACTATCATACAAAAAAGTACCCCATTAGTAAATACTTTTCAACATCAAATGAAACATGAACATCACTGATTCTTTCTTCTGCCACACATAAAATCCATTCAAATGTAGAAATAATTATTAAGTCATTCATCAAATTGCCAAAAAATTTAAAATAAATGTTCAAATAAAGTCATTAAGACTCCAAAATGCATCCAGCATATTCTGCACATATGTACATATATATACCTTCCTCTTCATCCATCATTAGTCAAAATAAGAAAATAAAAATGCATCCTTCTTTTATCTTTTCATGTCAAGACGTCGCCGTCGTCGTCATCGTCGTCTTTGACGTCGTTTTGGGTGTAACTTTAACGAAAAACTTCTTTCAAAATTTTCGAAGGCGAGAACTTAAAATGTCTGTATCCCTTCACTCTTAGAGCACAGCTTAAATAAAAAAATAAAATTGTATGTATACAAATTGCAGAGTGTGTCTCCCTAGGGATATTTTACACAATCATGACTTATATGTTGGAACAACCATCGACGATGAGATCAAAAACACTCGAACCCATACAAATGGAATGCATCCTAAGTGTTCTTTTCTTATCCCGGATCCTTTGATGTAATCCCCAAAAGAATTTCTATTTCTTTCTTTGAGAAAAGTACGTTAAATACAAACTCCTATATGTGAGATTTTTAGGGAGAACCCCCAGTCTTTATTTTTCAGTTTAACTCGTCGAAAAGTGGGGTTTTTGGAGGAGCCATTTTTTGTTGAGAGTAAAAAGCTATACTCTTATCTGTGAATAATTTCCTGTGTAAACTAACGCTGCTGAATTATTGGAGGTCACACATTGAAATCGATCCGCATGGGCTTATATCCCGGAGAGACGTGCAATAAATTCGGGCCAATTGATGCCAGCGCATATACACATAGTTTACTTACCTCTGGTTCAAAGATTTTTGCATTGCAAAGGACATCAAATAGAATATAAAGGATTCGAACTGTTAATCTCACTTTGCTCATACAAAGCCCTACACTCGTATATACTCCTTTAAAGGAATACATCTTTCCTGATTCTGGGCCACCAACAAAAATACACTCTTGAAGTGAAAAAAGTCAACAAGGAATATATTCCAATGCTCAGGATTCCTACCAAAAGCTCGGGTGTAGTGAAGAAGAATCACTCCCTATACTTTTGAAAAAAAAAAGACAGGAAGAGAACGGAAGAAATAAAGAAACGATGGTGGTGACCTCCCTAGACGATATTGCTATTGTGAAACAAACAATTCCCTTAGAAAGATGTAAATTCTTCTTCATATAGGTTAGGTATACAAGGCATTCAGGCATCCTTGGGATATGGCTTTGTGTCTGTCCTCCTATGTGATGTCTTTGTCTAAGACGTGTGACCCAAAATGTCTAAAAAGGTTTTTCAATCGAACGTCGCAATAATAAGTTCGGAGGAAAAGAAAACCTTAGTAGGTGAATATGTCGCTCACTCAAGGACTTCCTTACAAATTTTCAAATCGATCAAAAGATTTAGGTCACAAATAAAATTATTTAGGGAGTATTGAAAATATAAAATGAATATACTAAAAGCTAGGCTCTTTATTCTCTTTAGAGGAGGTGATGAAATGTTTTTTCTCTTTTCAAATAAAATTTCCTAAAAATCGACGAATTTATTTAGTAAAGGGCGTTTTTTAGAGGTATAGAACTTTGAAATAGAATAAAACGAAGGTGATTTTTTTTTATTGACATGGAATTTACTTTAGATACGATTTCTGGCATATGATAGCCATGGCTGGCTCAGAAGTCTGATCTGGAGGTGTAATTTTCGATTATTTTTTCCAACGCGCGCATTTCATAGGTCCAGTTTTCGATAATTTTGGGGCATAAATGAGGCTGAATTTGACCGAAAGCATCGATTAGTCATTGAGGGCAGCGGTGGTTATCAGTTAACAAGGTCACACGACCTTGTTGGTCAATTCAGGTCTCCTCGGCGGCGCGGCGGGAATAGAGCTATGTAGCGTGTATCGCCATCGGTGTTCATTCATTTCAGGAAACAAGATGTTGGTTATCGTCGATCTATAGCGATTGCCGTTGACAGTTATGGCCTAGAAAGAAATAAAGGGTGATTTTTTAAAAGCTATAGGAAAGTTTTTCAAAAAAAAAAACACATACAATTCAGAAAAATGCATGAAATCTTTGTTTGATTTGATAGTACGGTTCATACAATTTAATGTTTGTAGATTATTTTATGCAAATGTTGGCCTTGACTGCGCTTCAAATGGTCCATCCGCTTAGTCAAATTTTGGCATACTCTTTCCAACATTTCGGCCGGTATCTCACGAATAAATGCTTCAATGTTGTCTTCCAATGCGTCAATTGAAGCGGGCTTGTCTTTATAGACATGAGCTTTAACATAGTCTCACAACAAATAGTCTAAAGGCGTTAAATCTAGACGGCCAATTGACCGGTCCCGAACGTGAAATAAAATGTTCACCGAACTCGCCTCTCAATAAGTCCATTATTGCGTGTGCTGTGTGGCATGTGGCACCGTCTTGTTGAAACAATATGTCATGCAAGTCAAGCTCTTGCATTTTGGGCAAAAAAAAGTTGGATATCTTCTCACGGTAGCGCTCACCATTCACAGTTACGTTACGATTCGCATCATCTTTGAAAAAGTACGGTCCAATGATGCCACCAGCCCATAAACCGCAACAAACTGTGACTTTTTCTGGATGTATTGGTAGCTCTTGCAATGTTTCTGGCTGATATTCACTCCAAAATCGACAATTATGCTTATTTACGTACCCATTGAACCAAAAATGAGCTTCGTTGCTGAACACAATTTTTCGCGCGATGAACTTTCTTAACAGAGCACGCATTTTAATAATAAAATTCAATAATTTGCAAGCGTTGTTCGTTTGTAAGACGATTCATGGTTGAATTATAGACCAAACTGAAGATGCTTGACAGTGAAACAAAACACGAAACGTGCGTCAGCTGTTTAAACCAGTGTTGCCAAAAAGATAATAGCTAAAAAAATCACCCTTTATTTTCGAAGAAGTATAGACTGATGACGCCTCTAGCCTAATTATAAATCACTCCACATCAGGAATCCACACCAAACATTACCTTACATCGATAAATTGGAAACTCGTGAATCTCGCGTGGATTGGTGTAGTGCTAAATCCATCAATTTTGTTTATTGACGTACCCATTCATCAAAAAATGGGCCTCATCACTAAATATGATTTTTCAACCAAAATAAGGATCAATTTCCAACAGCTACAAAATCCAATCAGAGAATAAAGGACGCTGCGTATGGTCGCTTGGTTTCAGTTCCATGATGATTTATCTTTAGTGACAAATTAGAGGAAGATATCTTGACAGAAAGAAAAACAAACAATATGGCCGCCAAAAGCTGTCAAAATATTGACGGTCCTATTTGAAAGTCCTTATATTGATTTAATTTCTGGAACTAAATTTTTTGATTATTTTTCACCATTTAAAATTTTTTAGCGGTCATCAATGTTGAATTATTAGCGTAGGTCGCATCCAAGCGTTTGTTTTATTTTCGCCCTGGGCAAAGGAAGTTAGTAAGCCTCAAGATTGTCATTTGAAACGAAAAATATTTACTTAAGCTATAGAAACTACATATGCAAAAACTAATATCAATTTCAATTTCATAGCGCTACTAAAACCAACCGATTCAACAATAAAACAAAAAGAGAAAATGGATAAATAATAATTGGATTCCTTTCAGGGATTACGTTTGGTCAACTCAACAGACGGATGATGAATCCTTGTATATAGGTTCGTAATATAAACACAGCTCAAATGTAATCAACAAAAAGAGAACCATTGAACCAGCTGGCGCGTATTAAATATTAAAATTCCCGAAGCCATCGCACATATGCTGCTCATTTCTTATTCAGCCGTATCTATCTTCAAAAAGATATGTTTTTAAGTTCCCTATAGGAGTAGAAGCGAAAAACTTCACCTCATACATCATGGCTACAATCTCATTACAGATATTAATCGTCATTTTCTCACACGGTTCTATACAAAGTCTTAGTCCTCAACTTACGTATATATAAGCCAAAGCCTAAAAACAAATAAACATCAGACATGGGCATTGGGCATGGGTACCGAATCTGAATCCAATCAAACCAATCTCGACCCGTCCCGCACAGTAGGTATCACCGCCATCAACGCATCGCATATTCCCACATATAGACTCACATATTATTACCACATAATCGATGAGCTAATATCCTTTTTGTGAGGACGACGACGACGATGACGACGCTACGCGGACGTGGCGCAGGAATACACCATCATCAGGCATTTGTTTTTTTCTTCTTTGATTATATTTCTTGCGATGTATTCTGTGCTGTGGCGCGTCTGGACTTTGATAGTCTCATTAACTTTTGTTTATGCAACGATTAATCATAGAGGCCTATCTCATTGCATTTCATGCCCTCAAGGATTAGAATCCGCCACATGCGCTGAGCAATGCGCTGCGCATTCACTACACACATGGTGGTTAATTTAGCGCGAGTTAGTTGCTCGATTTGCTTTCGCGGCAGGATACTTGACTTGGCCATGGTCATGACCGTGCGGACAAAATTGAATCGTACTGCCAGAGTTGGGAGCATGAACGTAAGTTTGAGCTGGTACTGGAGTACTTAGAGTTGAATGAATGTAATGCGCCCATGATATTTGGGATTTGGTTAAAGTTGCAGAGTACATCTAATACAAATTGAAAACATGTTTTTACTATTGAAAGTACCTACTTAGTGAACAGTGATGACAATTTTAACTCTTAGACCTTAAGGAATGATAGTATGTATCTAATAACATGCGGAATAGGTATAGAGAACAGCCTGAAAAAATTGTGTAAATCTTCTATGCTAGGTTTTTTCAGTCTAATTGAAAATTCTTATTGACCTCCTTTAAGATACAAATTTTGTTTGCCTTAAGCCATATCCAAAAAAGAGGTTGGGATGCGACCCACACTTGCTTTGTCTTGCTTAAAAGTTTGTAATTTTTCGTGTTGGGATAAAAAAGTTGTTAGTTGAATTATTCTTAAAAAATTTTAAATTACCAACAATATTTTTCATATAAAGAAATAGTTTGGTTTGAAAATCTAGTTTTATTAAATAGATTTTTATTCGAAAACAAATTTTTACCAATTTAAGTAGCATTTCTAAAAATTTTTACAAATTGGATGAATGAAATTAATTTGAGAAATATCAAGAACCGAACATCAATTTTTACCAAATTGGAGTACTATTTCGAAAACAATATTTTCTGTGAAATAAAAATTTTTACCAAGTTTTAGTATTGGTTTTTTGTTAGGTTTTTATTTTTTGTAAAAAAAAACTGTCAATTTGATTTTTCTCAAAATTTTATTGAATGTTGAAAACAATATTTCTTATAAGTTAAAATTAGTTAGAAGTTAGTTATCTCAAATTTTTAAAAAGATATTTGAGTCGAAAATCAATTTTTACCAACTTTTGTTAATTTTTTTTCAGGTTTTTAATTTTTTGTACAAAAGCTGTCAATTCGATTTTTTTTCAAAATTTTACTGAATATTGACAACAATATTTTTTGAAAGATTAAAGTAGTTTAAAGCTAATATCTAAAAGTTTTGAAAAGATATTTGAGTCGAAAATCAATTTCTACCAACTTTTGTTACATTTTTTTTTGGTTTTTAATTTTTGGACCAAAAACCGTCAATTCGATTTTTTTCAACATTTTTTAGAATGTTGAAAACAATATTTTTTATAATATAAAATAATTTTGAAGCCTTAATCTCAACTTTTTGAAAAGATATTTGAGTCGAAATTCAATTTTTACCATTTTTGAGAAATGTTTTTTTAGATTTTTATTTTCTATAAAAAAAACTGTCAAGTAGATTTTTCTCAAAATTTTTTCAGATGTCAAAACCATTATTCTTCGTTGCACAAAATAATTTTGGAGATTAAACCATTTTTTATTCGTAAAATTTCCGAGGTGATACATTTTTTTTCAGTTTTTTTGATTTATAAAAAAAACCGTTAGTTGGATTTTTTTCTAAAAATATACTTATTTAGTATCACGTAACAATATATAATATACAATTTAATTCAAGTATCTAGCGTCATTGGTTCGTGACATATTTAGGGTTAACCAAAATTTTCACCTTTTTTTTAAACTGCTATGGTAAAAAAAAACCCCCACGCAATTTTGTTGAGAGTCCTTTCTGTATCTTTCTCCATTATTATCTGTATAACAAAATTTATTTGAAGTCGATATCTCTTCTGGTTCTTGAACTATGGACCACGAAAAAAACGTCGCGAACGAACGACGTACGAACGTACGTACACACGCACGCACAGACATCTTTCCAAAAATCTTTTATTTCGACTCTAGGGACCTTGAAACGTCGTCGAGAAATGTCAAAATTTTCAATTCGACAAATCGGACCCATTACAATAACTTCCTATGGGAAGTTAAAAAAAAAGTGCGTATACGCCCAAGTGTACATTTATTACTATCTATATCTATATCTATACTATTATATAAAAGCGAAACCATTTTAAAGTTTGTAACGCACGATCTCAGAAAATAGTCAACCGATTTATTTGAAATATATTTTATTATTTTCTATATTGTTATGAGAGTGTTCATGGCTTTAATTTTTTTTTCATTAATTATTTGTCAAACTTAAATATTATTAATTTTACATTTTTTGTCCATTTTTTTCATTAGTTGACTTATACAACCACTCATATCTTAAAACCTATACAATAATCGACAAAGATTAGCATTGCTAAAATTTGCGCAACAATATTGACTTTAATATTGTTGCGCAAATTTTAAGCCTAAAATCACTTCTAAGTTAAACATACAACCTGAGAAATAAATAAAAACAAATTATAAAATTATAAACTTTTTGAATTTATTTTATATAGGAAATTAGATTCCATCACAATCGCGAGGTCGCTGCTTTGTTTCATTTCATTATCATTCCAACATTTTTAATTTTCTTTTCTTCCCATGCTCTTTCTCTCTTAATATGTGTTCCATTTAATAGTTACGTTTTTTCTCTTACCTACCTACCTACATATATTCAATTTTCTTGTATTGTATTTGTATAGTTCATCAACTAACCTACACACACACATTATTTTTTTGTTTCTCTAATTCTATTGTCACATCGCTGAGCAGCGTGGGCTCTTTTTTTTTAGTTACTATGGACCTTTAATTAACTACAGTGCCGTACACATGAAATGCCGATTTATCTAAAGAAAAATTAGATCTTTTTTAATTTTCTGGTTCGAGGAAGTGAATAGATTATAATTCTTCCAATTTAAAAATAAAAAAAGTTCTGTTATAAATAGCTTGAATTACCAATTTTGTATCACTTCCTCGAACAATAAAACTGAAATTAAGTTAAAATGTTCTTTACAAATAAGTCGAAGAAGGTATTTACAATGACGTCGATAAAAAGAGCACACAAATGTGGGTAAGTTAAGTCAGTTGCACTGCACTGAACTGAACATGAGGAGATGAATAAAAAAATGTGTCTATGGATATTTACGGATTATAGATATATGAGAACATTAAAAACACAAATTTGTTTTTTTTTACCGCAAACTATATTTTTCGGTTGCAAAAAAACGTTTCAAGGTATGAATAAAAGAAAGAAAAGAAGAAAATAGACAAACATTTCGTTCTGTTTTCAACTAAAAAATTGAAATGGTTTTGTTTGTTTTCACGTGCGGCTTGGTCTTTACTACGTAATATTTTACTTAAGTTTTTTTTCTAAAGTGTTAATTTCGGTTAGGAACTGTTTTTTGATTTTTTTATTAAATACGAGTACATAACAAGCTTAAATTCGTTGTTTTTCTTTTATCGCATAGAAATATAAAATGGGTAAAAGAAAGGCTAACATCGGAAGAAAATCCATAAGCACAAAAAGAATGTGTTGGTTACAATTTGCGAAGCAACGCGAGCACGGGTCGGCTAGTCATTTTTTAAATACAAAAAAATAAATATTATCGGAATAATTTTCTGTTTTTTGAAAGTTCTGTATATTTTGATGTTATGATATGTAAAACACAATTTATGTATCTGATGTCGATAGCTTTGGTGGTTCTTGAGATAAGACCGACGAAAAGGATATCCTTAACGAACAAACCTACTTCACAATCATCTCTCTAAAATCGTGGATTTAGATTCCTGAGATCTTGAATCCTCAAGAAATGTCAAAATTGTCAATTTGAAAATAACAGCCTATTAGTTATTAACTAGCAACCTACTCAAAACATTCTGTTTTTTAAGGGATCAGTGATACATAAATATTTATGTTAACTCGCGCTTTTAAGGAGAATTCAAAGTGGCAGCACTTGCAATGTTTGACTTATTTAATAGTTTGTGAGCTATTGCTGCAAAATTTTAAAGGTGGATTAATTAGATCCTTAAAGGTTTAAGGTGACAATTTTATGTTTAGGGAACACAAAATATTTGATGTAAAAGGGGTTTTATTATATTTGATTTTATTTCAATTTTGGTGTATCCAGAACTTTGGGCCTGAGTTTCAACGAACTAACAAACGATTTTGTTTTGTGTTACTCCAAGAAAATTAAAATTATTATAATTATTGCAACAAAACCTCCCAAACTATAACCTATCAGATTTAAGAATATTTTTGTGCCATTATGCAAACCTGAACTTAAAGCACCCCCTGGGAGAAATAGAATAAATTCAAGCCCACTTGACAAAGCTATTTGAATATGTGTTCCTGTGTTTTCCATCAGTGAGCTACATCACAGTGAATATACCGGTCAATGATATGTGGGAATCATCGGGCAATCTGTCTAACCAACGACACACCACATAAAATCTATATACAAATGCCGAAGGAAGTCTGCACGCGTACAACATCATCCTCATGCGCACAGAGCTGGTGAGCTCCTCTTCTCTCCTTTCCAGGCCTCCTTAAAGTGAGATTATACTTGTTGTGCGCCATGTGGCGTTGTTCTTTTTAACCGAATGCGCTCATATTGAAGATAACTCGCGTCTTTGACTTTTGCAAATATATCAATTAAATACCTTAGGTGGTTATGCATGAGCTGGAGCCATGCACTGCAAAGGATTTGACTTTGTTTTTGATGTTGGCCAAACTCATTTGCGCCAACCTTCGCATTTGAACATATATAGATCTTGCCTTACCAGAGAAGCCGGTTATTGAGTCGCTATAGAGGAGAAGATCAGCAAGGCAGAATTAATTGATAATTTTGTATGATTTTGTTAGAGCATACAGTGTTTGACTGGACGGACATCCGCGTGGCGATTAATCATCGTTAAGAGTGCTTCGATTGAGACACAATTTGACAGGGCAGCGATTCATTCGTTTCATGTTTAGCGAAATTTATTATCTATCGATATAGAATCTAATGAAATGAATGATCAGAAGACTGCGCATTTGACAAACAACCGGCATGCGGACCCACAATTTGTTGTTACCATTTATAATCGATTGGACGAGTTGAGTTGAAGAAGTTAATTGCCATAAGTCATTGAAACTTAAGTTATATCTCAAAAAATATCATAACCATTATTACTGCCCTAAAACAATAAATAAACATTTAATCGAAATACCAGAACTCAAATCAATTTAGTCCGTTTAAATATCAATATCAGCATCCCATCTATTTTCGTGTTGCGTTGATAGCTACACATTTATAGCGCTATTCATATTTCACACGAATTGATGATGATGGTCACCAAGGTTGCATGCCTCATGCTTACATTTTGTATACAATATAAAATGACACATGGATGGGTTACTTTGGTAGCCCATCATCAGCTATATCAGCAATAGGGTATCGCAGGAATTTGTAATATTTTCCAGCTTTGATACCTGCAATTTCAATGGTATCCGCAATTATATGGTCAGTTACAAAATACCATTGCACCCAGGTAAATTTACGTGCAATTAGTGATCAATTTGCGAAACAAATTTAAGCCGCATTGGTTATTGAATCGAAGTGGAAGTGGAAATGGAAATGGAAGTGAATTTTGAATGAAGAGGTATATACATTATTGGTAGATATAAGATTTGATAATGTTTAGGGGAAATTAATCAACTATTAAAGAAAAATATTGGATGGAAATGTAAATAAAACGAATCATATTAAAGATTATTAACTTATTGTGGAATTTTGTGTTAAACCCTTGCCTCTAGTGGTTTCTACGTAAAACCAAATTTTAGTATTTATTTTAAAGAGTTTTTCAATTGGCGCGTGTAGATTTTGGCGCCCCGTGGCTGCCATTTTGTTTTGGACACATCTGTCAAATCTTTTGTTTATTATTCAGTTGTTTATGCCAAATCATCATGGCAAGTTACACGATTGAACAGCATGTTAAAATGATCAAACTTTATTATCAAAATTAGTGTTCGTTAACGCAAACGTTGCACGCATTGCGCCCATTTTACGGTTGACGTGGTGGCCCTTCCGAGTCGACTCTTCGACGTTTGGTGGCCAAATTTGAGACGACCGTGAAAGTGTACAGCAGAACCAGAGACAGTCTATTCCTCACGGTGCACAAGAGCTCAACCTTTCGCAGACTTTAACTAATCAATCGACCGATGCCCTAAAGCTGAACATAACACAGGCCATCGCTCAAATTCGGCCGGGAAAAAATTGGACTACTCTTATCCTACCACCGTCAGAATCCGAGGCGGGCATTTGAATGATGTCATATTCCACACTTAATGGTACATGTGCCTTTCAAATAAAAATAATTTTGTTAAAACCTCACAAACAGCTTGTTTCATTTCAACATCTTCACACCCTTATTGAAAACCCCGATATATATTGTATAGACGAATCTTGCCTTGAAGCCTCTCTTTCTTTTTCACAATTGGAACTATCTTTTCTTGATAAAATCCTTCTTACTGACTTACAGCAAACAAACTGTATTCAAAATGAAGTTCTCGATTCAGTATTTTCTTCCGACACTATTAGTACCCTTGTTTTAGAATCTAATGGGTGATTTTTTGAGGTTAGGATTTTCATGCATTAGTATTTGACAGATCACGCGGGATTTCAGACATGGTGTCAAAGAGAAAGATGCTCAGTATGCTTTGACATTTCATCATGAATAGACTTACTAACGAGCAACGCTTGCAAATCATTGAATTTTATTACCAAAATCAGTGTTCGGTTCGAAATGTGTTTCGCGCTTTTTTATCGACAAATTTTGTTCAGCGATGAGGCTCATTTCTGGTTGAATGGCTACGTAAATAAGCAAAATTGCCGCATTTGGAGTGAAGAGCAACCAGAAGCCGTTCAAGAACTGCCCATGTATCCCGAAAAATGCACTGTTTGGTGTGGTTTGTACGCTGGTGGAATCATTGGACCGTATTTTTTCAAAGATGCTGTTGGACGCAACGTTACGGTGAATGGCGATCGCTATCGTTCAATGCTAACAAACTTTTTGTTGCCAAAAATGGAAGAACTGAACTTGGTTGACATGTGGTTTCAACAAGATGGCGCTACATGCCACACAGCTCGCGATTCTATGGCCATTTTGAGGGAAAACTTCGGAGAACAATTCATCTCAAGGAATGGACCGGTAAGTTGGCCACCAAGATCATGCGATTTGACGCCTTTAGACTATTTTTTGTGGGGCTACGTGAAGTCTAAAGTCTACACAAATAAGCCAGCAACTATTCCAGCTTTGGAAGACAACATTTCCGAAGAAATTCGGGCTATTCCGGCCGAAATGCTCGAAAAAGTTACCCAAAATTGGACTTTCCGAATGGACCACCTAAGACGCAGCCGCGGTCAACATTTAAATGAAATTATCTTCAAAAAGTAAATGTCATGGACCAATCTAACGTTTCAAATAAAGAATCGATGAGATTTTGCAAATTTTATGCGTTTTTTTTTTAAAAAAAGTTCTCAAGCTCTTAAAAAATCACCCGATAGATCAGGAATTATTATAATATTGATAAATATCACCCTCCTTTGGAGATTTTTTTTGCCTTAAGCAATTACCTTACTGAACACCGTAATTCCTTTGATTGCTCATTGGATTTTGAATTCAGAAGAGCTAATTTTTAGTTATTGTCTGAATATTTAACCATTTCTGAAATTGCTGATATGTACATTAGCATTTTCTAAATATTGACGAAACGGTTTCAAATTTGTATGAGATCCTTAATAATTGTTTGGAAAAAATCTACCATAAACCAAGAAATACAAACTTTAGCCACCCTTGGTACAAGAAAGAATTGCGTTTATTGTGTAACAAAAGAAATAAGGCATGGAAAACTTACCTCAAAACTCTGTCTCTAATCAACTTCTCTTTTTATTTTACACTATTTAATGAATTTAAGTTTCTTTCTATTTTTTATGCGCTGGTAATGTTAAAATAGAATCCCAAAAAGTTTTGAAAACTTGTAACATTAAAGAAAAAATCAGATGGCTTTTCAGTTAACTTCACTTACAGAAACCTTTCATTAGATTAAACTGTTGATATCTGTAACGCTTTCGCAACCAATTTCCGAGAGTTATTTGTTTATTAGCCCTGAAGTAGTTAATGAAGTAAATTTTCATAATCTTCACTCTTTTTCGCAAACTATCTATAGTCATATCCTTGATCTTTTATCCTTGTTGAATGATTACTGCTCAGCCTTGATGGTATATGATAGTATTAAAAAAGTGTAGTAATGCTCTAGTTGAACCCCATACGTTCATCTTCAAACTTTCTCGAAAAAACAAGCAAATTTCCCAGTACATTACACCAATTTTCAAGAAAAGTAACAAGGCGGATATAACTAACTACAACCCCATTGCAAAACTTTCTTGCATTCCTGAATTTTTTAAACAATTTGTTTGTGAAAGTGCAGCGTTATTTAGTAAGAATATGATTTACAAACAGCAACTTGGTTTTGTGAAAAAATGATCAACCCTTACAAATCTCCTCACATTCTCAAAAATATTTTCAAACGCTATAGATCAAGGTTATGAAGTTAACTGGATATACACTGACTTTTCTAAAAATTTTGAATAACTTAAAGCTCTTGGTTTTCCACAATTTTTCTTAGCTTGGATCAAATCATACCTTGAAAACAGATCTTTTGAGGTAAAATTTAGAAATTGTCATTCAAAACGTTTTGTTGGTCAATCTGGTGTTCCCCAGAGAAACCATCTTGGTTCTTTTCTGTCCATCCTGTCTATTAACGACGTAACGTCATATCTACACTTAAGTGAAGTTCAAACAAAGAGTTTATTCAGTAAAACTTAAAGTTGAAAAAACTGACAATTTTTATTGAACAATGCCAATAATTTATCGGATTGAACAAAAACGCAACCCACAACACAGAACTGTTTTTGGCAGCTCATTTTTCTGCTCTGAGATAAAAAAAAAAAACGCCTAATGTCAAAATTACACATACAAATGTATGTTGCAGCAGAGATTCAAATCCTTATATGGGGTTTCTTTGGTTGTCAATGTATTCCAAGATTCATTACTATAGGCCTTTTTTCTTTTTAAGTTTAAAGCAGAGAACTGAACTGTCAAAAAAGAGATCTGTGTTTGTTTGGCTCTGTTTGTTTTTCTTTTTTCAATCAGAGTTCTATGAGCTCGGAATAAAATGACCGAGGAAATGGAGTTTGTTTCGTGTGGTATGAAAGAGACAGATGAAAAACTCTTCAGCTATTGACAGTTCATTTCTCCAGTGTGTTTCATAAATAAGTCGGAGAGCTCTGCGTAGATCGTACTCGATGTGCTCAGGTTCTCTGCTCAGTGCTCTGCTCTGAGCTTTAAAAGAAAAACGCCTTTAACCAAACGATTCTTTAATTTTTGCAAATGTCAAATCAACTTTGACATACATAAACATAAACAAAACACACGAATATTTGTTAATTCTTTTTAAGGGACGCCTTTAACCGAACGAAGTGCCCGATTACACGAGATGTTTTTTCGGTTGTTTCCTCTTTCGTCTTTTTGACAGATGGGGTGAGGGGTGTAGAAACGTAGGGGGAAAGAAGTCGTGAAAAGAGTCCTGAAAATGTATGGACTTTTTTTGGTTGAACTTTGATATTTATGCTTTGACAACCAATAAAAAAAAACAAAATGCATAATTTACAGCTATAAGTTCAGTTTTCCAGAGTACGGTGTAGTAAAGGCAAATGTAAACGTGAAATAATGTAAATTTAATTATTTATTTAAACGATTTAAGAAATGTGGACAAAAACTCAAACGGAAGTATTATTAACGCTGGCGCTGTTTCAAAGTTGGCCCAATTTGTATAACAAGCTGAACAAAAATTATAAAAATAGAAATAAAAGAATTGAGGCACTTGGAATTATTCGAAAAGAGCTTTTAAAAATCAAACCGGGTGTTACAATTTCGGATATAAAAAGTAAAATAAAAACAATTCGGTCACAAACGTCAAAAAGAGGAATAACGAAAGGAACGAAAAAAGGAAAGGTGTAATCACGAGGGTAGGTACCTGTCAAAAAGACGAAAGACGAAAACGAACGAAAAAACATCCCGTGTAATCAGGGTCTTTAAGTTTAAAGCAGAGAACTGAGCTGTCAAAAAAGAGATCTGTGTTTGTTTGGCTCTGTTTGTTTTTCTTTTTTCAATCAGAGTTTTATGAGCTCGGAATAAAATGACCGAGGAAATGGAGTTTGTTTTGTGTGGTATGAAAGAGACAGATGAAAAACTCTTCAGCTATTGACAGTTCATTTCTCCAGTGTGTTTCATAAATAAGTCGGAGAGCTCTGCGTAGATCGTACTCGATGTGCTCAGTGCTCTGCTCTGAGCTTTAAAAGAAAAACGCCTTTAACCAAACGATTCTTTAATTTTTGCAAATGGCTGCAAATGTCAAATCAACTTTGACATTCGTGAAGAAAACATAAACAAAACACACGAATGTTTGTTAATTCTTCTCAAGGGACGCCTTTAACCGAACGAATCTGTAATTTTTGCAAATGTCAAATAAACTTTGACATTCGTGATTCGTGAAGAAAACATAAACAAAACACATTGTTGGTAAATTCTTCTCAAGGGACCGAAACTGATGTAAAATGGAGCAATTTTGCAGAGAAATGACATTTAAGTCGTGTTGCCTTTCATGCTTTAGGGTATCCATATACGACTACAGATATGTATATCAAAGCACGATTAACGAATCTCTGGAAAATTTATTTCTGACAACAAATTCAAATGTAAAACCTTCTTCTATGCATCTCTTCGCGTATATTTTTTCAAGAACAATAGTCAATACTCAACTCTAACAAACTAAATTAAATTTTCAACCATCATCATGGGAAATGTATAGAGACGTATGTATGTATATCTATGCATGAAAATAAAAATGTAATCCCTGAAATGTGAAAGAATCGACTACGACTTCGACTTTCTTAAATCGAAATTCAAAATGATTTATGCCCTGAGGTCGCACCAGTCAGCGCAGTGCCATCAGTGGGATCTGGCAGCACAATCTCTCTACTCTCGCATTGCATGTGAGACAGTTCTATATGTTAAGTCCTTTCTAATTCCTGACAATATCGACATTTAGCATAACGAAGTTTAAAACTTCCCCCCATTGCACCCTCGCAATTTCACAAATAAGTTAAGACTCTCGCAGGAGTTCCATTTTATACATTGGCAGGTTCTTTTTTCGTATTTCTTTCCTTTTTTGTTTTTAACTTTTCTTCTATATTACTTGCGTTGCTCGGCGTCGTCGTCGTCATCGTCATCGTCGTAGTCGCTCGTCGTCATTGGTCCAATGAAATTACCATTTTCCTAAGGATGTGAATTATTGTCTTTCCATCACCTGCCATTTGGTATTCTTATCCTGAGACTGGGTATCCTTTGGATGCATGCATATGCATACAAAGTCGATTTTTGCCAGTTTCTGATGCCATTGCAATCGTGACTAAGTCTCTGACTACTGAAAGACTGAAAGGACGAGACGACTATAGGATGCAATTTACTTGGGATTCACGAAAAATTGCTGCCAGGCAAAGATAGTTAGGTTACAACGCGATGTAATAACATACCTATGTATATACATACATATCGCCATATACCTATGTATTTTTAGGGTAAAAGTTGTCGTTTTTTTCTAGCTTCATCGTCCTTTGTCTCAATGTCTCTAACCTTAAAGAGTTCCTAAAGAACGTTCCATTTCGTCATCCTAAAGACAAAAAAAAAGGACGACAAAATTACAAAAAATAAGAGGAGCAACTGTCACACGAGTGTGAATATTAAGTAGTTGGAAAGTCTGTTCGCCTTTCAGGATTCAGGATTCAGGCTGCCCGGAATACTATTTCGTTTTACCTATAGGTACGGTACATAGTATATACATACAATATACCCGATGGCGAAAGGATTGGATACTTTTTTTCATCTCATTTTGACTGCGAGGTCCTTTTGCCCGAATTGAGTTTTACTTCAATGTTCAATTTGTCAGTGTAGTAGAAGTGTAAAGAGAAAGTTGGAAAATTAAAATTGACTTTCTGGTTTGGGAAATAGTGTATAATAGTGTATTTATATGGCTTAAGGGAACTTTATATAGGTGCCTCAAGACTCAACAATCTTACCAAATAGTAATGATCAAAATGATAAGAGTCATCACTTGGGATTTTTAATGAACTGTCTGGTTATTGGAGAAAATAAATAAATTGAAGAGACCATCAAATTTAGAATTCAAGTTTGATTCATACTGACAAAGTGACAATTAGTATAAAATAGAAGGAAGTTTTTACTTTCAATATTGAGAGATGTACTAGATGTAACCGTGGTGGTGTGGTGGTTAGTGTGTAGGGTTGTCACGACAGAGGTCTTGGGCCACCTTTATTAAACAAAAAAAAAAATGTTTTCACGGGTACTGCCTCTTGCGAGGAATTGACAAAACCTCCAAGAGTAATTCTTGTCATGAAAAGTGTTGTCTCAAATTAGCCGTTCGGATTCGAAATAAAACTGTAGGTGCCCTCCATCCCTGACAGCTTTACTCGCACTCAGGAATGGTTGAAAGTTGTAAGTCACTAGGCCCTAGTTCTCAACGGATCTTATTTATTTTTTTTAACTTCCCATAGGAAGTTATTATAATGGGTCCGATTTGTCGAATTAAAAATTTTGACATTTCTCGACGTTTCAAGGTCCCTAGAGTCGAAATAAAAGATTTTTAGAAAGATATCTATGCGTGCGTGTGTACGTACGTTCGTACGTCCGTACGTCCCACAGTGTGGTATTTTGACCTGAAACGTGGCCATAAATCAATTTTGTCAACTTTCACCCTCAGGATTAAGCATGTGTCCCATAACAGGTATATATCCAGGCTACTTATTAGTAAAGTCTATCTATAAATTCGTCACCCCCGTTCGCGACACCATCAGTTGCAACTTGCACTTTTTGAATAAGCACGAGTTTGTTTGCGATTTAAAAAAAAAGTGTATTTTCTAAGTGTTTTTTTTTAATCTTAAAAGTGACTTTTGTGAAAAAATTTGATATGGATATCGTAAATCAAGGTATGTAAAATATTTTAAGTAAAGAAATTTTTATATATATTCAACTTAAGTTCTTCATATCGATGAGTTAAAGAATGTACTTACAAAATTTGCACTTTTTCCGTTGTTTTTACCAAACATTAGTGTTTTTGAATATTGGCAACACCCCGCAACAAAGTTTGTCATATATATTATTTAACTTCTGGATATGTAGAACAATCCTGCATTTCAGAACCATTCACAAGTTTTCACCTAAGAAAAAACAAAGCATTTGAAAAAAACTCCTTTCAAGCGACCATAACTAAACATTTTTTATATTATTCCAGATGACTCTAATTCCACCTTGTCTCTGACCAGGAAACAGCTTCATGAGTTGGTAAGAGGAAGCTCACAAAGACTCCTTGACGGTAAGCTTAAAGATTTGGATAAAAAATGTATGGATATCACAAACTGTCCCCAAAGAAAATAGATGAACTTACAAAAATTATCAAGGCGTTCAAAGCAAACTATAAACGGAGATGGCAACTCTGCAACTGCACAGAAAAGCGTTTCTTGGATAAGAATGAAGAGTGGCTTAGCGAAGAAGTAACGCTACCTGTTGGCATACTTCCCGGAAATTCTAAAGGTCGCCCAAGCAAAGAGTTCGGGGAATCAAGTGACCGAACAAAACGTCGAAAAACAGAGGAACTTCGAAAGAGTGTGTCTTTTGATGAACTGACATACGCAGCACAGATGAGTCAACGAGCAGCGGGAAATATTGATGTCGCAAAAGTGATGGAGGTTGCGACCTAAACTCCAACCAGGGCTATGAAGCTCCGGAAAGCAGCTGCGATTGGCAGTAAAGCCCTGAAAACTGAGAAACACACTCCTGAAAACGCTTTGAGGATATTCGTCGAAGCTAATTTAACTTCTAGTCAATACGAAGTGATTCATCAGGCCAACAAAGATATATATCCGTGCTATACCTACGTGTATAAAGCTAAACAGGATTGTTATACCCACCAAAAAGCGTAAGTGAGACAGTTGCCGAAGTGAAGCTCCAAGATTTAGTGGATCACACATCATCACGTTTATATAAATATTTGGAACCACAACTCCAACAGTGCCTTGAGAACAGTGAAATAGATTTAGAGCTCATATACAAGTGGGGATGCGATGGGTCTACTCAAAGCCAGTATAAGCAGAAATTCGAAGATAACGATAATAGTGATGCAAATATATTTTTGAGTTCTCTTGTATCTCTTCGTATCAAATCTTATGGCAAAACATTCACCCTTCATCACCGAGATGGTGCAGACCAATACGGATTCATTTTGTAAAAGAAAGAAGAAAGAAGAAATCGAATACGTTGAAAACCAGGCCCAAAATCTTCAAGCAACAAAAGTAAGCGACAATATAAGAGTCAACCACGTACTGCTCCCAACAATGGTCGATGGAAAAGTGTGTAACGCACCTACGAATACTGCATCTACATTACGTTGTTACATATGTGGAAAAACTTCAAAAAGTTTCAACGACTTGGATTCTACAGAACCGGAGAATCCAGATACTTTCAGATTTGGGCTATCAATATTACACGCCAGGATTAGGTTTTTTGAATTTCTACTGCGTCCTTACGTTCGCGACGTTTTTTCGTCGTCTATAGCTCAAGAACCAGAAGAAATATCGACTTCAAATGAATTTTGTTATACAGATAATAGTGCAAAAAGATGTAGCAAGGGCTCTCAGGAGAATTGCGTGGGTGGTTTTTTTACCATAGCAGTTTAAAAAAAAAAGGTGAACATTTTGGTTTACCCTAAATATCTCACGAACCAGTAACGCTAGAGACTTGAATTAAATTTTATATTATATACTGTAACGTGATACCAAACAAGTATATTTTTGGAAATTAACGTTTTTTTTTATACATCAAAAAAACTGAAAAAAAAATTTGTCACCTCGAATATTTTACGACTAAAATACGATTTCATCTCCAAAACAATTTTGTGCAACGAAGAATAATGTTTTTGACATCTGATAAAATTTTGAGAAAAATCTAATGACAGTTATTTTTATAAAAAATAAAAACCTAAAAAAAACACTACTCAAAGTTGGGAAAAATTGAATTTCAATTTCAATATTTCGACTCAAATATCTTTCCAAAAACTTGAGATTAAGGCTTCAAACTTATTTTATCTTATAAGAAATATTGTTTTCAACATTCTGAAAAATGTTGAGAAAAATCGAATTGACAGTTTTCTTACAAGAAATAAAAACCCTAAAAAAAAATTAATAAAAGCTGGTAGAAATTGATTTTCGACTCAAATATCTTTTCAAAACTTTGAGATATTAGCTTTAAATTAATTGTATCTTTTAAAAAATATTGTTTTCGACATTCAGTAAAATTTTGAAAAAAATCGAAATGACAGTTTTTTAACAAAAAATTAAAAACCGAAAAAAAAATTTAACAAAAGTTGGTAAAAATTGATTTACGACTCACATATCTCTTCAAAAATTTAAGATAATGACTTCAAACTATTTTTATCTTTTAAAAAGAATTGTTATAAACATTCGGAAAAATTTTGAGAAAAATGGAATTGACAGTTTTATTACAAAAAACAAAAACCTAAAAAAAAATTAATAAAAGTTGGTAAAAATAGATTTTCGACTCAAATATCTTTTCAAAACTTTGAGATATTGGCTTTAAACTAATTTTATCTTTTAAAAAATATTGTTATAAACATTCGGATAGAATTTTGAAAAAAAAAATTGGGACGACAATTTTTTTACAAAAAATAAAAACCTAAATACAAATTTAACAAAAGTTGGTGACAACTGATTTTCGATTTAAATATCTTTTCAAAACTTTGAGCTGTTGGCTTTAAACGAATTTTACCTTTTAAGAAACATTGTTGTCAACATTCATTAAAATTTTGAGAAAAATCGAATTTACAGATTTTTTACAAAAAATAAAAACCTAAAAAAGCATTACTAAAAGTTGGTAAAAATTGATTTTCGACTCAAATATCTTTTCAAAAATTATAAATATTGGCTTCAAACTTATTTTATCTCACACAAAATATTGTTTTCGACATTCAGTAATCTTTTTAAAAAAAACCCAACAGTCCTTTTTTTCATAAAAAAAAATAAAATCTTCAAAAAATAATACGCAAATTTGGTAAAAATTGATGTTTGGTTCTCAATATCTCGTGAACAAATGAAGACATTGACTTCAAATTAATTTGATTCATCCAATTTGTATTTGTTTATATAAGAAACTAGCCGACCCGTGCTCGCGTTGCTTCGCAAATTGTAACCACGAACATTTTTTGAATATTAGTACATATTAGCATATGAAAAAATTTCTCAATGGGACTGAGCATATTTTCTACAATAATATTAATTTTAGTTGATATGAACGAAATTTTTGTCTATTTTCTTCTTGTCTTCCTTTTATTCATACCTAGAAACGTTTTTTTGCAACCGAAAAATATAGTTTGCGGTAAAAAAAAAACAAATTTGTGTTTTTAACGTTCTCATACATCTATAGGTATGAGTGTGTAAATATCCATAGACACATTTTTTTTATTCATCTGCTCATGTTCAGTGCAGTGCAACTGACTTAACCTACCCACATTTGTGTGCTCTTTTATCGACGTCATTGTTAGTACCTTCTTCGAGTTATTTGTAAAGAAAATTTTAACTTAATTTCAGTTTTATTGTTCGAGGAAGTGATAGAAAATTAATAATTCAAGCTATTATAATAGAACTTTTTTTATTTTTAAATTGGAAGAATTATTATAATCTATTCACTTCCTCGAACCAGAAAAATAAAAAAGGTCTAATTTTTCTTTAGATAAATCGGCATTTCATGTGCACGGCACTGTAGTTAATTAAATGTCCATAGTAACTTAAAAAAAAGAGCCCACACTGCTCAGCGATGTGACGATAGAATTAGAGAAACAAAAAAATAATGTGTGTGTGTAGGTTAGTTGATGAACTATACAATACAGAAAAATGGAATATGTAGCCATGCAGGTAGGTAGGTGAGAGAAAAAACGTAACTATTAAATGGAACACATATTAAGAGAGAAAGAGCATGGGAAGAAAAGAAAATTAAAAATGTTGGAATGATAATGAAATGAAACAAAGCAGCGACCTCGCGTTTGTGATGGATTCTAATTTCCTGGATAAAATAAATTCAAAAAGTTTATAATTTTATAATTTGTTTTTATTTATTTCTCAGGTTGTATGTTTAACTTAGAAGTGATTTTAGGCTTAAAATTTGCGCAACAATATTGACTTTATGAAGAAATGCTAATCTTTGTCGATTATTGTATAGGTTTTAAGATATGAGTGGTTGTATAAGTCAACTAATGAAAAAAAATGTAAAATTAATAACATTTAAGTTTGACAAATAACTATAATAAAAAAAAATTAAAGCCATAAACACTCTCATAACAATATAGAAAATAATAAAATATATTTAAAATAAGTTGGTTGACTACTTTCTGAGATCATGCGTTACAAACTTTAAAATAGTTTCGCTTTTATATAATAGTATAGATATAGATAAGAACTTTTAAGATTTTTTTATATTTTGAAATCAAACTATTTCATCATATCCAAAATATTGTTGGTTATTTTAAAATTTTTTAGAATAATTTAACTGATAACTTTTTTAACAATTTTAAACCTTAACCACACTGAATGCAAAAATTAAGGAAACTTTTTTTTTTAAGTCAGAATTAGTGTTAGAACCTAAGGTGCATCAAAAACTTAAAGAGTCTCATCTATAGGTTCATCTTATTAAATAACTTCAGACTTAATGTCATTTTTTGTCCTCTTATCGAGAAGTAGCTACATATATAAAATTGGTGCAACAAAATTAGAGGTTTTAGATCTTTAAAGCTTATTTGAACAAATAACAAAGAACAGCATACATTTTAAGCCAAATTTTTGTTTTAAGTACGGAATTATACTTTCTATGAGAACAAAAATTTAATTTTTCTTTAACACTTCAAAACATAATTCGCATCTCGCATTTTGCAAAAGGATTAAGCATACAAATGTTAATGGAAACATACATTTATTTATTTATTTTTTTTATGAGAATGTGATAAATTAGTGTTAAATCCGAAGGCTTATAAAGATAAAACCCAAAATCTATAAATGAGAACGCAAACGAAATTCAATGAGAATAACTGTTATCAATATAACACGCAGCACACTTTATAAGACCTCAAATTTACTACCTATTTGTGGCATGGATGGCAGAGTTTCAGTATTCAGTCCTTAAATGATCAACGTTAAGCTCGCGCGAGCTGCAGCTCGATGGGAATGCAAATTTCATTAAAATCCATTCGCATGGAAAATTTGTCACCAAGTGATAAGTGCGATATTTATTCCCTTACAGAATTTTAATTTCCATGTACAATTTTTGTGTAGTTTTTTTTTTTTTTTTACAGACAGCAAACAAATAGCCACTTAAAAGCTCGTGTTTACACATTCAATCTGGAGGGCGTGCAGGCGTGCAGGCGTGGCTAGCGCAAGTGTCCTTATCGGTGTTTGCAATTTGCATTCGGCAGGCCATACCTACATATAATAATGTCACCGCTGGCTGTCGCTGGCGTCGTTGCCGCCACGCCGGCCGCCACTACGCCACCTAGCTGCCATAACACTAACTACCACAATCAGCTTATATGAGTATACGTCAGGGGCCATCCCAAGGGCCAAACAATGCGGAATAATAATAATTAATCAATTTAAATAACAAAAATTATTAACATAATTAAGTGTGCTTTGTCCTGTTATCGGGGCTTAATTTCTCATTATACATCAGCAACAGAGCGTAGACAGGGCTTGGGGCTTGGGGCTGAGGCAATTCATTTCTTTCCATTGCATATCATTCCGTCGCGTCCTTTTTTATTTTCATTTCAATTCGAGTAATTATAAAACCGTCAACATAATTCTGCGATTTCACAATGACCCGGTCCCTTTTTTCTCTGCTCTATCTCTTTCTCGCAATTGAATTAACGTTTCGCAGTAAATTCTAGATGTTTTAAAATTCCTTGTTTTTTTTTGTAATTTTTATAATTTTTAATGTTTTTTTTTGAAGAATTATTGTTTTCTGTTTATGTCAGAGGCCGCATATCGGTTAGGGTTTTGTGAATTGTGCGAATGTGCAGGGTTGCCTTTTATAATGTAACTCAATTTTTGCGTCCATCCAATTATGGAACACAAATAGTGAAGCAAAAGACAAACGAATTATGGGAATAATTACTGTTGCTCTATGTACGTAGGTATCATTGTTCCTGCTCCAGAGCGACCGACCGACGAGGCATCATCATCATCAACAACCAACACGAACTCGAACTTTTATACTCAAACCCTTCGATATTGCTCATTCCTCGCACAAAGGATGCGAATTTAATTCTGTGATTGTAATTATCCTGACTTTAGTTTCTGAATGGAATTCCGGCAGTTCGACAAATTGCATCGTCCGTCGTCGTCGACGACGTCATCCGGGCGATAGTGTCCTGAATTTTGTTGTTATAGTTACAGTGCTGTGGAAACCAAAACTCTTTTTGTTTTAATTTTAAAAAGGCTCAAGTTTGTTGATAATGTGAAATTCCTTTTGTCACACTCAAAGAAGTAAAAAGCATCTAATGAAAAATTGCCAGGGTACGATCTTATAACTGCTCAGGTTTTGAAAAACTCCAGTTTATAATAAACGCATGCCTAAGATATGTAACATATCATAGGAAATATGCAGAAGACAAAGAATACTAATTCCGAACAATCAATTTGGATTTAGAAATAAATAGACCAAGTATATTGAATCACGGATGTAGTGGCATTTAAAGAAATAACAAGTATGCTTAGTTATATTCTCATCTCAGAAGATGTTGCTCAAGCCTTTGATAAGGTTTGGCACTTGGGAATTGAGTACAAACTGCATACCAACACCTTCCCAGGCAGTAAGTATGAAAAACTGAAATTTTTCATTACAAGTCGGCTCTTTAAAAGAGCGGTCCAACCAAAATTACTCGGAACTAAAGAAAATTGAAAACGGTGTACCACAAGGAAGTGTCACAGGACCAACCTTACTTCTTTTATATACATTCCGGTGGACAGCAACGCATGTATAATCCACTTTGATAATGATACTGAATCGTTGTTGACGTTCGATGGCCTGGCCAACATCATTTTCTAAGAAGTAGAGAGCGACCATGCCTCCAGCCCAAAATCCACACCAACCATTAACTTTACTTAGATGAGTAAATCTTGGGTGGATTGGTGTGATCCCAAAATGAGCGTCATCTAGAGATGATTTTTCGACCAAAATTGGGATCAACTCCCGAACTCCTCCTAAACTCAATTACCGAACAAACGACGTTGTGTTTGTTCGTTTGGTTCCTGAGTCAGTAGGATTTTGTATAGGTGCAGGACTAAATCGAGATGCAAAACTCCCATTCGTGTGTTCCGGTCAAGTTCTTGTGAGCGACACGACTTGGAATTGACTGCCTCGGATTCTGCAGCACACTTTTATGAACAGCGGCGATATTTTCGGCAGATCTTGCATTTCTTCAACGTTTTGGCTGATTGTTTACTGAGCCGGTGGACTCAGATTTGGCCAAAAAACGTTGAATAGAAAGGATGACCATGTACTCCATAAATAGGGCGCAACGCCTATTGCTACTAGAGAACACTCATTTTGACAATAAAGTTTTATCATTTGCACGTGTTGCCTAACGCTGCAGTAACTGATTAATTGAAGATATTTTGACAGAAATTAAAAGAAACAATATGATTGCCACGAGCTGTCAAAATCAACCCGACCTTATAAGCAAGTACAGAAACCATCACACAATTATCAGCGACTAACAATTCAAATACCAACTTCGGAGATCGTCTTAAAAGTGCGAGACATAATGTTCGGGGATTAAAAAGAACCAAGCCCCAAGAGCTGATAGTCTATAAGCGTCATTTGAACTAAGTAAAAATAAGTAGTTTTTCAAAACATTTCTCAACAGCACTGTTTTTTATAATTTTTTAGTCAACACCCAGGGCAATGGTGCAGCAAAATCGTTCCCGATACCGATATGCCTACCCCCATAAGCCCCTTTCATTTCAATGATGGCAATAGGTTGTGGTGGTGGCGGCAGTATAGGGATGGTGGTGGTTTTCGCATTTGAAATTCGTTATTTCGCAATGAATTAATTACATATTTTGGATTTTCACTTTGTGGTCGAGCTGGAATATTCTGCCAAACTAAAAAGGATGCAGAATACTTAATCCAGAAATGATGTTTGTTTAATGGTTTGGTAAATTTGCTTAAATATTTCATTTAATTATTGCTGTACACTGTACAGTACCTACAAAGTACACCAACAGTATAGATACTTCATAGTGAAGTAGATAGTTATAAACCTATGTAAATTATAATTTGGTGGATGAGAGAAATAATAATAATAATAATAGTAGAACGTTTTCATCTCATTATAATTTACATTTAATTAAGAAATTATTTTTGTACATATTGCAACAATATATATATAATGTTAGGGTTAAAATAATATAACACACGATTGTTGAATTATTTTAAATAAATTAAATCAAATAACTGTATAGAGATTTTAGATGTTATCTGGATTAATTAATAACAAAAAACATATTTTACAATCAAAAATACTTCTTTTTATAAATTAAAGCTTTTTTTAAAGAACTATTTAAAATATAGAAGTGGATTCATAGCCTTTTGTAGAAAACGATTTTAATTTTCTTTTTGAAAAAGACAAACGGTAATTAAAAAAAAAACTATTAGAAATTGATGCCGTGAAATAAGGCTAACTTTTAAAAATTGGCTTATTGCTCTTTACAAAAGTGAAGTAAATAATGTTTTCAGCAGTTGGTCTTATTACATTTAAGCAAGTTGGAAATTGTTTTTGGCTTATCACACTTTGGAAAAATGGAATAAGGCCAAATTTCAGGTAAAATTTGTAAACAATTTGTATAACTTAAAAAGCATGCCCTCTAGGCGCTTTCCCTTAAGTATAAGTAAACCCAAGTTAGTTATATATTTATTAAAATAATTTGACCTAGTTCTATTTTGCCAAGGCACAATTTGACCAATTGCTAAAAACAGGCTTCCTTTACTTGCAAAAGTACAAGACGTTCAATTTTTTAAGATTGACAATAAACTATTTTGCTGAACCCAAAAATTAAGCGCCGAACAATTTACTCTAATTAGCAATTTCATAAATACTTATCAATTTACTAGCTATTACAAAACTTTAATCCTTTGGTAACTATTGAAATACTTATTCTCTTTTATTAAAAATGGCAGCACCTGAACACGTTGTTAGTGACAGTTCGTCAAAAATACGAGAAAAGAATATTTAATTTAGTTTATAATTATCACATTCTCTATCAGATTTAATACATTTTTTCTTATTAACCAATTGTTGCAAAAACACTGTCGAATTAAGGTCGGGTAAGCACTTAAAAATGCATTCTTCTTATGTTCATACTTTTTGAACACTGTTATGAATTTCTGATAAATTCGTGGAAAATTTATCCCAACCTTTGATGTGTGTCTTAAATTTAGCCAACATTAGAAGTGTCCATTAACTAACATTTCAGCAATCCAGAATGACAGATATACATAGGTTTCATGTATGCATATGGACTTTCTTCGTTGACAACTATTGTTTCATCTAACTGACATCTGTCAATTTTTTAGTGTTACCAACTCTTGTAAATTTTACATTGGGCAAGTTCAGGCAACATATGGGACTTCATTTGCAGTCAACTGAATTCTTCGACCAAGGCAACTAGGTAATTTTTCAAGTGTCGTAAATTTTAAAGCGGGAACTTTACATCAAAAAACTCTACCTCAGTTTATTGTTGCAAAAATCATTGTTGTCAACAAAACACTTCTCAGGCAAACTACAAGTCCATCACGATTTGTATTTTGTATTGTAAGGAAATATTAATAACTTCTTTTCCAAATTGACAAGCAACCCTTTTACAGAAAACATTAAATGAAGTTAAGCCGGCAATAAATAAATCATAGAATAATAAAGTTCAGCTTTCAGTTGAATGAAAAAACAAGATCAACTGTCATTTTGACAGAAGTAGACTTGAGTTAGGGAGATTTTCCTTGATACAATCAGATACAAAAAAATTGCCTTACTTTTAAGTCCCTTATGTCGTCTTAACTTGCCCATTCATTTTGATATAGTCTCAGTTAAGTTAAAGTTTATAATATACACAAAGCTAAGGGTAGTTTAAATCTTGTGTTTCTTTGGCTGAAAAAAAATCTATTATTTTGAAAAAAATGTTCCCAAACGAAAGTAAATGAGTTGGAATTTGAGGAAAGGATACAATGTTTAATTTTTTATGAAATTTATGTCTTTGCTTTGTCGATGTCCACCTTCACAAAAATCCTTCCTCGACTAACGATATCAATAAACCAGCCCAAGAAAATGTGTTCCGAAAAGTTTCAGACAAGTGACTCTATCCCTTGTTGAATTTATTTTCTTTCTTCAATTGATGATGATATTGCATTATTTTTTTGTCTCATAAAATACACGCGCCATCAACGTTTGGCGCCGAATCAGACTAAGACTTGCGGATCACTAACGCTTCAAACGTCAAAATAACAAATGTCATCCATCAATGTTTTTGTTACCAAATAAACGAACATTTTCTGCTGCGAGGTGCGTCTGTGGCATGTTGTCTGAGTAACATTCGCTTTTGTTTTAATATTAGCAACAAGTCCAGGTGAAATTATATTTTCTACAAACATCCTTGTAAATAAAAACATAAAACAAAAACTCCTTCCTTTTTTATAATCCATTTTTCTAGAAGCAAGAATAGCCATGCTGTTCTTTATTTATTAGCACGCATAAAATCTTATGAGTTTCGATTGAAGTTGAAAATTATTGCTCACTTATATTTTATTAATGACATTGAAATTGAAAATTTTATTTGATACGTTTTACCATTATCATCATCATCAACAACAGGAGGCCATTTTGCGGTTAATTTAACAATCTTTTTTATGGAATTTTGACATTCGTGTGTGGTTTTGAACCAGTGGAAATTCAAGATTATTATGTATTATTCATTTATGTTAAGTAAAAGTTGGAAAGAAAAGGATAAAAGCTGCTAACCAAATAAACCTAAGATATAAGACAGCTATACCACTTAATGAATTCTTAATTCCTTTCTAATTAAAATAGTTAATCTCTTAATCCAAGAACATAACAATAGGCAAACTGGTGGTATTCTTACAACCGCATGTGGAAAATACGGGAGGATTATACCATTCAAACAATATGTTTAATAGGGTGTTTTTTAGAAAGAGAATTGTTGGAATACTCACCAAAAAATACAGTTTCTGGAGGGTAGTAAAAACTTTCGAAAAAAATAACGCCTTCAACTTTGACGTTTAAACACTTTGGTAGAAATGTCCCCAATGAATGATTCTGTAGTGAAAAGTTCCATTTTAAAAAGTTGAATCAAAATTTCTCTCCACGGATGTATTATTTATGTCAAAGTTTAAATGACATTTCCAGCAAAAATACAAAAGTCATTCCATAGAATAGAGAATTTTGAAATGGATTGACAACCTAAACTGACATCTGTCAAATTATTTCTTATCAATACCAAAACTTGTTAACGCACAGGACTTTTGGCTGAAAACGAAAAATAAGTAAGATGAATAGTTTTATGGAATAATGAAAATACTGAGGGAAAATTTTAGCATTGCTTAATGTTATTTTTTCACTAGCTCTTTACCTCCCATAATCTAGTTTTAAATGTCACACGTTACCATTAATAGCAGTTGTTACTTAATAACATATTCAGGTTAGAGACGTAACTTAATATCAAACAAGAAAACAATAATAGTGTGAATAAAAAAGTTGAATTAAAATTACAGTATGAGAATCCATTAGTTGTTTAATTACAGTATGAAATTTGAAACTTGACTAACTAATACAAAATTATAAAAGTCACTTAAGTGGTGAAATTTTACGTCAGTAACATTCAAATATAACTTAATGACAACTAAAAACGAAGGAAATTTCTTATTTACAGTGTAAGATTACAGACTTCTTTAAATACAGTCCTGAGAAAGCAGACCTGATTCTCTGAACATAGACTTTTGTTGTCTTGATTAGAGTCTTCGTTTAGTAAATGAAATCTGCTTTCTTAAACTTTTATGTATATACTCCCTGTATCTGACATTGTCAATAAGTGAAGTCAGCTATCTCTATTTGTGTAAATTAGGGACAACTCTTCTGCTGTCTAGAAATATGCTTACAAGTTTGTGTCAAAATCGTCTTTTGGCTAGAATAACTATCAGAAAACACTCATTTTGATTAAGTAGGAACTTAATAAAAAGAACACCCTGTTTTATATTTAAACAGCATTATAATATCTCTTAATGAATGAATATTTTGTTTGTGTCTGCATAGAAAAAGTCTCGACATCAGTGCAAAAAGGGTTGAATAATTTTTTATTAAGCTCATTCAACTCCGTGATGGTATATAACCACAATAGACGGAGAGTTTCAATTACATTGTACATCAAGAAAGAAGTTCATTCTTATCCTTACAGCGGTAGCCATTGTCAAATGGGCGGATATTACGGTCTACTTCTCATCAAAAGTTATGGATGAATGCAACCAGCTGTCAGTGTCATCTGTAGTATAGAGTAAAAAAACGCAAATTTTTGTAAGATGATGACAAGATTGATATTGATTATAAACTGATATTTTCAGTTGACTTCTCTTTATTTATTTGAGGCGGAGAAAATGCATTAAGTAAATAAAATAAAAATCGTACAAAAAATGTCGAATCATTTGACTCGCAGTGTAAACCTATTATTGTTCTTATTTTTTTGTTTTCCTTCTTTTCTGTCATTTGCAAATGACCAAGAGATGTGTCCAACTAGTAGGAACGCCCAGTGACGACCTCATTTCTTGTGCGACTTCTATTCTTACTTTTACTCAATCATATCATATTTCTTGACTCTTATTGTTGCCCTGCCTCCGGAGTGATGCAAATTTTTTCTTCATTTATTTGCAATAGCAATAAAATAAATGGAGGACGAAGAAGTAGCAAAATAGCTCGCAGCTGAAATACTTAAAATTTATGCATTTCTATTCGTGACCACACACAATGGATTGTCGTCGTCGACGATGCGAACGGACATCAGGTTGTAGCTTTTGCTTTGGTAAGTAATGCCTACTATACATAGTAGGTACTCTTCTTTATTTGAAATGAACAAAAGAAGATAGCTGCAGAAGACACAATAAAGGTTATGTCTCTATTTGACACGGGCGGTGGCCGGCGGCGGCCTAGCTATGGTTTTATACAAATTGAAAAAAAAATCACAAAAACAAACAGAACTTGTTTATTCCTTAGATGTGGAGAATAATTTTTTGAATTGATTCACCCGCAGTGAATGAAGCTACTGCAAGTTCTTAATTAGAAATTCAAAATTACTCAATTATTTATTTTAATTGATGTACCTTCTGGCAAACAAATTAACACAGAATTATAAACTCAAAAATGTCTATGCAAATAGAAATAAATTGATTTTAATAATGAACTTATATTGCTATTTTTACTGTTAAGACTTTTTGAAATATCCCGAAATTCGATATTGTTTAAACGTCAAATACGAGCACCTCTCCAGTGATTCTTTAAAACCAACCTTCGATGTAACAGTCCCATAACTTTCGTTAAATATTATTCCTTAGCTGCTCTTATAACATCGGCTTGTTTGTTTGATTAAATGTAAAGCAACGTAAAATAATGCTGTATGGCATCATTCAGTTTAAAACAAAAATATATGACATTTGGTAAGTTCAGATCGAAAATTAAACTGTTCAACATAATAATAATTCAGTTTTACTACGTTGTATTTTTACGTATTTTACCAAATATTAGCAATTTATTATCTATTCCAAAATTTTAATCGTTGTCCTACCTAAATAAATTCTTATTCAAAAAAATGGTTCATCTGAACACGTCTAAGAAGATTTGTGAACACAAGAAAAGACATAGCAAACAAACCTAAAACTGGAAAACAGACCTTTTATTTGAAATGTCAGACATTTCCATTGATTTGCTCAGAAAAATGTGTTAAAATTTGGAAACATATAAAAAACAGTTAGTAACTGACCCAGAAAAAATAAAATAAAGGTAAAAAGACATTAGAGTTTTGTTTCCTTAATAAAATGTATGAGATACACTGAAATAGTTAGTTAGTTTTTAAATGACGAGATAAGATTGTGTAAACAAACAGAACTACTTGGCTTGTTGATTCCCTACAACCGACAGAGCCGAGCCTTGAATTCATAGAATTATTGAAAGTTTTTAACATTGTCTTAGGGAACGTTCATCAATTTTTTTATAAACTACATAAAAGTGACGTTTAAACCGTTTTCAACAACAACATTTTAGAAGACAGCAACTTCTTCATGCAATAGCGTACCGCACTTTAACCAGCATAATAATTATCACAAAAAATGTATCGTTAGTGACAAATAAAAAACTACTTACCTAAATGTCTCATCGAAAAAATGACGTTTATAATAAAATGGCAGCTAGTCTCTGATATTATCGTTAAGCGTACACTTAAAAGTGACAATAGTGTGCATGTAGCTTTAAACATAATTATAATTGAATTTAATAGAATCAAAATCCTCTATAACATCAGTCAGATTTTATAATTAATAAAATAAATGAAATCTAAACATTCTACGCACAAATAATCCTTTATTTTCTAATCAATGTTATATCATGTTAAAATAGATGATATGGTTATTCAATATCAGCATCAATGAATTTAATTTACAGATTAGCAAGTGCAGGATAAAATTAATTAAGTGAATTCTAAACATTTCACCAGGGACGTAGGAGTAACTGTTCCGGTAGGGACTTAAGCTCTGCTTATACCTTATCATATTTTACGACAAGTAATAAAGAAACCGGCTGTATTGAAACTTCAAAAATTGCTATTTCTAAAAATCTATTTTTTCCTAAACGTTTAAGTTTTCTTTTCACAAAATCATATTATTATATCAAAAATCCGGCATTTCATCCGCAATCAAAAATTGAAACACAACGACGACGCTACGTCCCTGCTCGCAGTTGATGTTATTAAAAAAAAATTAAAAAAAACAAGCAACAAGTGTTTGAGTTGAGAGCGTGCATTAGGATCATATTTTAATGATTCGCAATTTCGATTATACTCGTACACATTTTTTGATTATGATACAATAATGCTGCTGAGTGATGATAAACAATCAAAATGCATTTCTTTGGCTTTGATAACAAATATTGATTGTTAAGTCGGTGGAGTGCTGATGTGCCTGTGCATAGTGAATAAAGATAAGTACCATACAAATTTTTAAATAAAATAGGTATAACATCGTTTTTGAGGTGGGTATAGGCATTTTTTAATTAGAAAACCAATTATTTGGAGGCCGGCTATGTTCATAAACAAGAGTTATTGGGAAGTGATTAGATGTTGAAAATAAAATGATGATGTCAATTTTCATTGATGAAAAATTGTTGTTTTTTTTATGCCTGGGGCCGAATTAGTATTTCAGAAACTTCGAAAAGTATGCAATCAGTAATAGTGAAGATTAAGCTGTATTTGTGGAGACATTTGGGATGTCAAACTTATCAAGAGTCATTATCCAATAGTTTTTTTTTAATTTAACCAAAAGTTAATATAAACATTGGTGCATCATTTTAAAATATTTAGTAAAATAGTAAAGTGTAGCAACTATACATAAATACATTGAGATAAAGTGTATTAAAAATTAATTCTATTGTTAAAATAAGCCCTTCTGACAATACTGTTTTTTAAAAATAATTGAAATTTATCTGACAGTGCCGTTGTGGGAACTTCAATATAACGAAATGTCAAAATAAAAACTCTCAAAGCACGAAAGTTTTCATAACAAAATTTATACAAGAGAACAAAATGTTGCATTATACAATCTGGTCTTGTATTGAAAACAGCTTGGTGGAAAACCTCCCGCCTCTGAATTCTGAAAATAAAGATAAAGCTTAAAAAATGATTAAGCTAATTTTAAACGATTTCAACGTCTTACTATCTCTTAACATTTTTAAACATTTTGCCAAACTTAATATCACGGAAAGGCTACTTTAATTTGTAGCAATCTTCTAAATCCATATGACATCTGTCATTATTCTAGAAAAATGTCTTACCAATTTTACTAGAAAGAGATGATTTTTGTTTTCTATAATTCATTAAATTGTTTTTTTTCTTTTCAGAAGACGAATATTTCGAAATATTTAAAGATTTCAAAGTCCCAAGTAAATCCATTCGAAGAGCTGAATGATGGAGAATTTTACTCTAGGTATAAGTATAACAAGACAGAAGTTCGATTGTTGGTTAAAAATCTCAGCACCTAAGAACGACTTACAATTCATAGGCTTAAAGTTTCACCGCAACTAAAAGTACTTGGACCAATACATTTTGTATACATTTTGGAGAAATATGCTTTAGGCTGACATTGGTAACTAAACTTCCTACTGGAACACGAGGTTGTATATATATTAGTTATTTAATAGGTCCGTTTAAGTTAGTTTGCTTTGTTAATTTTAACGAACTGTCACTTTTTAGACATGTTCGGATGCCCGGTTTCTAGTGAACAAGAATAAGCAATTTATTAGTTACCAAAACGGAAAGAAGGGCTTTAAATTTTGGAGTTCCTAATAAATAGCTAAATAATAAGGAAATTGCTATTTATAGTAAAACTTTAAACCCTTAAAAATAGGTTGTAAAAAATGTTGCACCATTTTGTTAAAGATGAAACAATGTGTTCTGAAGATATTCGAGTCATAAAACAATTTTTCATAATTTTCAGTAGAATTTTTACAGTTTTTTTTTTCAACAAAAAAGTTGTTATTTAGATTTACCCAAACTCTTTACCAAATATTAAAAGCAATACAGTAATACCCGGATAAGTGCCTCTCGCGACGTATGTTCTTTCGTTCGAATAATTTTTTCGTCTGTCATATCTAAAGAACCAGTGAAGATATCGATTTCAAATAAATGTTGTTTAAAAAATAATAACACTTAAAGACACAGGAAGGACTTTCAAATAAATTTTGTGGGTGATTTTTTACTAAAGCAACTAAATTTTTTTTTAAAAACCTGAAAAATTTGATCGACCCAATTCATACGCGAAAAAATATGGCTAACGACTTAAATTATTTTGTATGTTATATTTATATTTTGCTTAAGAATCTTGGTTTACACCCATACAATATAATGCTGTTTCAAGAATTTAAGCCGATATATCATTTGAAGCTATCTACGTTCTCCGAGTGGGCAAGTTGTCAAGTCCTTATTGGAAAACTCTTCAGTATAATTTATTTCGGTTCATCTCAACGATCTCACAAACATATAATGCCGTCGACTTGGTCCAAAAATCATCTTGATGATGGCACGATACACGTTTTTAATTGGATCATTCATTCATATGTACACAACCTTAATCAACTTTTTGCTTAAACTTACTTCCCTAGATTTTCTTTTCAAATCTAAATCGCTCCATAAAATCGCCTAACATTCGACTGATTGGAAAAAATACCTACAACTTATCTATTTGAGGAAAAATAAAATAAAAATATTTATTAAGCCAATCAAATAGAAGGTGTGTCAACGTCTTGAGGGATTTAGATATCAATCTGATTGACTCGTTCAACTTGATGACTGTATACACCGCGTTCGCGTACAGTGACTAACCTAACCAGCTGCAGTTGACTCAAATCCGATTTAGATTCGCAGATAGCCAAATTGATTTCATGTTTGTCCAGTCTACTAGATTTTAGTATTCTGAATATCTAGTTGCATAAGGAGGTAAATTACTATGTCCACAAGCTATTGACATTTACACCTTAAAATTCAATTAACTATCGCACCGAGTAAACTCAAACCATCAAACTATTTGGTTAAGTCGCATGCAATTTAAAATTTGTTAAAAAATTTACTTGATCCCAAAAAGAGTGTAGGTAGATTCATCATCATCATCAAAGCATCAGCATCAACATTCAAGCCAATCCACTTTGTAATATAATTTTGTTAGTTTTTTGCCTTAAACTTTTTAAATATACAGACAAACAACAAAAAAGACTACAACACCATCTAGCGTTTTATTTCGACAAAAATCACACAGATTTTTAATGGAAATATTATGCAAAATGATGTACAACATCTTTTTGGCGCGGTATTCACATAAATAAACAATAAAAAAAAAACTAAAACAGTGTACACGAAAAAAGTTCCTCCTTGAAGTCCTTCGAGGGTCCTTTCAGCACTGAAGTGCAATTACAACCGAATACGATGACACTTTTAATGTTTGCACAACTAGGAACTATCCTATGATCATCCAAAACTTAAAAAAAAAGACAAAAACAAAAACAAAGGAGTACACTCGCCTCTATGCCATAATACAAATCCTCCTACCATCAAAGGATAATGCTCCAACCGCATGCAGGAAGCCCAGGCCAGGCAAACTGGACCATGAAAGGACCAACTTTTCTATGTAAAGTACCTTTAGAGTCAAAGTTAATGCGAAATTGGATGCAAATGACTTTTAGTGCATTAAAAAATAATTTCAAACGACCGACACGAACGACGAAGAGTCGCTCTTCTTTGGTCGTGTAAAGCATTACAACAACAATAAAACTGACAAAAAGAAAACAACAAAATAAATAAAGGAAAAAATTGAGTAAAAGGAATTCAATAAGGACTTTGTGGATGGGTGCTGGATACGCCGACGGTATGGCAATAGATGCCGTTGGCATTGGCGCTGGTGCAGTGGTGGGTGTTGTGAAAGTGCCACAAAGTGGGAAGTTAAAGTAAAGATAAAGACCACAACAAAATCCAAAATAATGCAAAACCGCATAATGATTGCCACAACGACAACGCACCAGGGACTTCTTTTTCCTTTTATTTTTCTTTGACAAGACCGAGACCGCACCACAAAGAGCTATACCATAACGATAATGCCGATGGTGCGAGATGTCCTTTCAAAAAATGAAAAAATTGAATGAGTATTCAAGAAGAAAATATATATTTTTTCCAGCCATATAACATCACTGAAGACACAGGCCCGGATTGAGGATAATTCTGATTTTTATGTCATTGGTGTATAAGAGTATAAAGCAAATTGAAAAATCTCCCTTTAGTATTCTAGAATGACCGCAAGTTACTCTCTAACAAACTATTCCACGAAATCTTTAAATGTCTACCCTAAACCCAGTGTTGTATGGATCCTCAATAAAAGCTGTCTCTTAATTAGTAATAAAATTTACAGCCATGTGCAAGAAAGAGTTGAAAATTTGACAGCTGACAGATGAAATCTAGGATTACACTATCGAACAATGGGCCAGTGTATATTTCTAGGAACTCAGAGATTTAATTTGTAATAGAATTTGCTGCCGTATGTAACAAAGAGCTGCAAATTTGACAGCTGACAGCTAGGATTACACTGTAGAACAATTATTGCCCAGTTTATATTTCTGAGATCTCGGAGGTTTCCGTATTCTCAGATATTATAATAAACATTTTTATACAAATTTCTCACTTTTGCAGTCAGGAATCTTTGAACAGAATTTTTTTGATTCGATTTCTCAAGAATTCTCTACCGCACAATTCAAAAAGAAGGAAACGAAATTCAAAGTTAATTTGATTTGGAAGTGAGAATGAACAGTGAATTGTGTTTGTATTTTTATATTCTATTGCTCTATCAATCCACCAGAGAAAATTCTCATACCCAATTTCACAGTGGATCAGGTGAACCTGAACTTAAGTTTAAATTTGAAGTTCAACTCCTCCAGTTTCACAGTGTGCTCTGAACTTCAGTTCAATTGAACGTAGTTTAATTAAATTGTATGAAACTGGGGGTCAGAAATCTTAGAAATATAAACTGGTCAGAAATTTAAAAAAAATATTAATAATTTAAAATTTCATTAAACTTATTTAAAGGGTGTAATTCTCCAGCTGCTGTATTCCTGAAATTCGTTGTATCGACAAATGGAGGAGTAGACTTCTACAAACTTGACGTTTGTCTGAGCCTCCTGGAAATAATCTTATTGGGTTGTGGCTCTGTTCTGTCATCATTTTTAGTTATCCTCCTTCAAAGTGGTTGAACATTTTACAGTTGACTGTCGAACAATGTTTTAAAAATAATAAAAAACTGTTGACAGTTTAAAATTTCCTTAAACTTATTTGAAAAGTATTATTCTCTCCTGTATCTCTGAAAATCATTTTATTCTTTACTGAAATTCTGAGTCTCCTGGAAATACACTTATTGGGTTGTGGTTGTGGTCAATCATCACCTTTAGTAAGCTATGTATGCTTTCTTGGCAAAACTCTGAACTGTAACTGCAAAATGTTTGTCATTTTTATAATAAATTTAAACAATTTCAATGTTTTATTTTTAGTTCTCAAATGTCAAAATATGAACGCTTCTAAAGTGACATTACTATTCAAAATTAAATCTTATACTAACAGTTCTTATTTAACTCGTACTCATTAACTAATTTTAAGAAATCGCAATCGACTTCCTAGTTTATTCTTTAAAATAATATTTATAAATTATTTGTACAATAAAAATTTGGGATCCTAATTTCTGATTGGGTTAATTTCCAGAAACTTCAAAATGAGACTTCATTATGGCGGGTAGATGGATATTTTGCTCTTAAAATGGTAATGTAGTGTGAATTGTAGTGGTATGAAAAGAGGCAGAATATTTTTAAAAAGTTAAAAGTTAACAAGTAAATAAGGAAAAAAGAGACAGTTGTACAAGACTTTTATGACTTGGAATTATATGTACCTACATCGTTTTATTTTCGTGTAATAAAACACAGCTAACGTATGATTGATTACTTTATATTTTTTTGGTGGATCTGGAAGTTTTCTAAGTTTAAGGGTCATTGGTATTGTTTGGAGCTGCTAAGAGTATTAAAATTCATCCTTCAACTTCAATTTGCGTCCGTTTTTTTGACTCTGATGGGCCCATCGCTAGTTATCTAATTGACTTTCTGCGCAATCCGGCCTAAACGTCATCATACCCGTCGCATTTTGTATGAAGAAAGAAAATTCTTCGTTGTTATCTGTGTCTTTAGATTATTACTATTATCCTTCGTTGTCCTTCCGATTTCAATGTGCAAAGCTGGCTGAATCATCATTTTCTTGTTGATGATGGTGCGATGGCAATAGAATGTACTTTGGATAATTACATTAGCATATAAAGGATTTCAAACATACAAAAAAATGCAACGCGTTTTAGAATCGCGAAAAGTATATAGGTACATTATGGAATGGGCCCGCCGCCGCCGCCGTCAGCCCCACCAACTGTTGTACGGCCCTTCTAGTCCCAATGATTTCAATTATTCCAAATGGAATGCGAGTACTTTGAAAGGATTTTAACGTACTTAAGTTTGTTCTTCTTATATATTATTCTAACATATATGGCAATTGAGTGAAAATGAGAATTCGTTTTTCAAAGACATATTCTTTTATTTTTGTTCGTTTTTGGTTTAAAGCTAAGATGAAGACAACGATGAAGAAGACGACGACGACGATGGCAACGACATCCTAAGCCGGGTTAACGAAGTTGGAGGAAATAAAATTAGTTCGTTGCAATGAATGTGGATTATGGAATTCAAAGTGACAATTTTCAAATGGATTCTTCTGCAATGCGTTAGATAGAATTTTTTGTTTTTGTTGTCAAATTATGTTTATTTAATAAAGTCTCTCCGGAGTTGGAGGGTTATTTAATATGAATATAGAAACCCATGTGGATATGGGGGTATACAAACATGGAATTCATTATGCTAATAGTTGCAGAAAATACTCGTATCCTTGGGATATGAAAGATAAGAAATGTGATTAGTTACAATTTTAATCTAATACTTTTGTTTGACGCTTAACATTCATAGTTAACTTCCCACTGGAAGTTATTGAAACTGGCCCGATTTTCCAAATTAAAAATGTTGACATTTCTCAACGTTGTAAGATCCTTAGCAAAGCAGAAAAATGCTCGAAAGTCAACCCTAAAGATCTACGACCTATAAGTCTATAATCATTCCTTCTTAAGACTTTAGAAAGATTGATTGATATCCATTTAAGGGCAAGTATTGATACAAGACTTCTGTCTATGTATCTACATGCCTACTAAGCACATCAGTAGAAACGGCTTTACACACCTTAGAACGCACCATCGAATACTCCCTCCATCAGAGAGAGTTCACTATGGTCGTTTTCCTTGACATCAAAGGTGTTTACCAAAGTGGACATATCACAGTCACTCACATCATTTAGTGCTGAATAATTAACTCAAAACTGGGCGACTCTTCTGCTAGAAGATTCGTTAGTAGAGGGACAACGCAAGTGTCCGACCCCATCTGCGGCACTAGATACCCTACTCAACAAATAGCTACTTACAAGCTCTGCTGTTCACCTCAAAGCTTCATTGCAATGCGTCAACAACAACATTGGCCACTCCATAATTCTTAAGTATTTAGAATCAATTCCAAAGGACACAGACTACACCATCCTCCAACTGCAATTTGACAGAAACTTCCAGATTTCTATACTTTCCAGATCTTTCTGGGAGGATAGGGCATTCCTGGGAGACCAGTCAATCCACTTTTACACCGATGGATCAAAAACAAATTAATGAAATTTGTATTTTCTCAGATAGTCAGGTCGCTATCAAATCTCTAGTCAGCTGAGGAGAACCTTCGTACCTTAAGCTTTTCGATTTAAGATGTATGTAAGTGTTTTTGAGCCGGATGAAACAATATCTTTCAACGAATTGGAACTTACTATCATGAAAATGGAAAACAACAAAACTTCGGGAAATGACGACGTGCAAGTTCAATTTTTCAAAAATAGTAACGAACAACCTAAAATCTTCATTTTGCATTTCTTTAACTCTGTTTTTAATAATGGCTGTGTGTCATCCAGTTTCACTTAAGCATTCATTTTTGAAAAATACAAAAAAAGAGATCCGAACCAACCTGAGAATAATAAAAAAAATTTACTGGGATACTGTATGGAAGATTGAATTGATAGTTCTAATCGCCTGAGCATATTTCAAGATGGTTTCCGATGACATCAACTTCATTAGTATGGGATGGGTTCAGTTTGCCAGAATAGTTCACAACACCAGCAGGTGTTCCATAGGGGTGCAATCGAAGTCCTTTACTTTTTGCACTTCTCATTGATGACAAAATATTTGATCAGCACCTATAACCAGAGCTTTATCGAGCTTCATTTAAAGAAATAACGGGTTATCTATGTTGCGGCTTGTAAAGTATAGGAACGTTAACAAGTAGATTGTATAAAACGTTTAATAAGTTGTGTCATATTCATATAACACTAATTTTTCAACTGTTTCGTCAAGATTTTAATAACAAATTTTTAAATTGAATTTCATCATACTTAGAAAATAGACAATATATTGTAATATTTCGTAATGAGTGTTAAAATCCGTTCATTGTGAACTCTGGTGTACCCCAGGGCAGCCATCTAGGTCCAATCTTATTTATTTTATTTATAAATGACTTGGAAGACTTAATTTTTTTAGTTAATGGTACAATAGAAATCCTCTTGTTTTCTTGATTTAAATGTTGTTGGTTTTACACGCAAGAAAGTTCCAATTGTTTTTGATTACATGTTTGATTCTTTTTCCTTATAAGTAGAGTATATGTTTTTACTGACTTGGATGTAGTTTTAGACTCAAAACTTAAATTTTCTGAGCATATTAGCTTTGTTGTTGAAAAAGCAAAAATAGGCTTTATTAAGAGATTTGGTCGCGATTTTCGTGATCCTTATGTTTTCATAGTTGTGAGGCCAATTCTGGAATATGCCTGGGTAGTGTGGTCACCTTATTATTCTATCCACGAAATGAGAATTGAAGCTATTCAGAGAAGGTTTTTGCGTTTAGTTTAAATATTCTGCCCCTTATTCACAAAGACTCACTCTTATTAATATTCCTTATTTGACAGACCATAATAATAAATGGAAGAATATCATCATCATCGGTTCTTATTCGTTTCAACTTAAGTTTTAGTCGATGAGCAAACGACTCCAAAGACCACTAAATACAAATTTTAGCTCATCGAACTATGGTGATATAGCCCTCTTAATCAATCAATTGAAATATTCAATGCATTTTATTTTCTTGACAATTTTAAAAATTTCAAATTCAAAACAATGTTTTATAACAGTTTAGATTAAACTTAGATGATAAGTAGTTTTTAAGGATTTATTCATAAGCATTGTTCACGTTAGCATTTAACAAACTGAATTAAATAATTATTATTAATTATTAATTAATTATTCATTTTCTTTTTCTTTAGGGGAAGAATACAAATATTGAAAAATGCCCTAATTGGTACAAATGCAAACTTTTTTCAGAAAAACAAAAAAAATCCCAAATAAGTATTAATACAAAAATCAAAACTATAAAGCCACATCTTAAACACTGTACTGCTGACCTGTCTAATTTGACTCTTTATTAAGTGATTCGTTCTCCCTTCAAGAAGTGCGACACATTTTCGAATTTATGTAGGTACGTCAATTTACAGTTTAGTTCCAATCACAAAACCATCCCCACCTCAAAGTTGAATGGCTACTATTCAAACAGATTTTGTATCCTTAACATTCGAATGAGTAATGTCAAGTCGAAGTCATACCTTACAGACCTTAAGTACCTTCAATACCATGCCTTTAGAATGTTTTCATTTTGTCATGAAGTATATTCAAAAGCTAAAGCAAAAGATACATAGTATACGTATTCTAAGGAAGCACCTTACATTATGATGCTGTACAACAGGTAGCTTGAACATTCAACATTTACATTACACTAACAATAACACCATGAACATCTTAATGAAGCAATTTCCGATTTACATTGCAATCATTGCAATCGTGGGTATGCAATTATGATTTTGAAAATCCTCTCCTCATATTCGCATAAAGATAGGTACTAGCTCCGACGTCCTTCGCTCCTCCAACATAATCTTTACAAATATACCGAATCGTCGTGTTCGTCGTCGTCATCATATTTATGCAAAAGAAATTTCTCTCGTTTAAACAAATCACCAATGAAATGATGTAATTTACCAAAACATGGTTCTGCAATACTTAAAGTATCTTATTCCTTAAACGTAGAACGAGAAGCAGGATATCTATATATGAAAAGCTATAAACGAGAAAGAAGAAAACAAAATTAATAATAATGAAGATTTAATCTGCCACCGAATAAAAATGAAATACATATCCGCCTTATTGCACCACACCACCCGTTCCGTTCTATTCGTTGAAATGATAAAAAGAATAAAGAAAAATTTCATCAAAAAATACAACAGACAAAACAAAATATCTTGCAAAAAGAAATTGCGGTGCGCCAGAACAAAACATTAAACAATTTCGTGGGTTCTCTTATTTCAAAGTCTTATATAAAATCCCATATAGCCATTGCAGTTTTCTTATTCTTTTAAAATTCTTCTTAGGGCCAAGTATTTGCATCTTTTGTTCTTTAACAAAACAAAAAAACACACTGTGACTGCAAAATGTTTACATTTTTAGTAGTGAATTAATATTAGAATCTCAATGCAATTTAAAAATGGCGTAGGTTTTATTTGTCAAATGTCAAAATATGACAGCTGGTAAAATTAAATTTCTTATCAAAAAGTTAAATTCATCATTAACCCAGTTTTTGAGTTTGACGGTTCAGAAGTTTTATCCTCCCTAAATCTATACTAAACGAGCACAAGTTATAAGATATTTTGACACTGACAGCTGTTTTGTTACGTTTATATTTTGTATTTTTTAATAATAATTTTATTTTAAATATGTGACGCTCCTCGGATTTTTGATTTATCCATCTTCGTGCTAAATTTGTTCAGAAATTATTTTTAAATAATTAATGTCTTGACAAAAAAAATCCTGAATAAAATAACGATTTTGCATTACATATAATAACATTATGTCTCTGAACAACGTTGGAATGATTGTTAACTTATTCCCAGACAGTGCGTTTTTTGAAAATAAGGCCAACATGAAGCACCTGCTGTTACACAAGTTTGTAAATTTTCGAACATCGGCTTTTTACTTGCGACATATAGGAACTATATGGCAAGTTTTGCATTCGTGCAAAATTTTGTCTGTCTGTCCACGCTCCTACAGCCTAAACCATTGGGTCGAATGAGTTCAAACTTGGAAGTTAAGGTTTTGAGCAGATTCGCGTTAGGCGTTTTTTTCATTTTTTTTTTAAGATCAAAACTAACAGTGGCCCCCATAAAATTTTTTTGGTCAAAAAACGATAATTCAAATTTTCTCAAAAACGAACCGATAGATTTTTTTTAAATTTTCTCTACAATTTTATTTTTTAACTTGGCTTCTTTTAATAAGAAAGACATATTTTTGTATTGCTCAGGAAAGGTACCGTTCATAGAACCGTTTTTTTGTTTTTTAATTTTCTCATTAATTTATGAACCGATTTCAATAATTTTTTTTCTGAACGAGCTCTTATACTGCCTTAACAATATTTGGTTATCAAAAGTGCAATTTTTTTTTATTCGATTTTTAAAAAAATATTGAATTTTTTTTTTTCAAAATTCTATATCTCAAAAACGGGTCAACATTTTTTTACGAAATTCAAATGTAGAGTGTATATTTATAATCACTAAACAACTGCATATCAAATATATTTTTAGAACAAAATTGAAAAATTTTATATATAAAAAATTAATTTAAAGAAAACCGCTCTAACGATTTTCGAAAAAAAAATTTGAAAAATCAAGGGTTTTTCGATTTATAAAATGGCATTTAAATTTTTGAAGACAAACTAATTTTTCAGGTAAAATTTTGAATCTTAAATTAGTTTTTTTTAAATTATTTTAACTGTATTAAATGTAACCCCCTCCCAACAAAAATGAAAAATGGAGGGTTTTTCGACAAATCAAATGGCATTTATATCTTTGAAGACAAACTTATTTTACAGGTATATTTTTAAATCTTATAATTTATAGACATAGGTACTTTTTTAAACAGACTCTTTGAATACAGGAGCAAGTTCGTGCGACCCAGTCGTGCATTTTATTTTCATTGCACTTGCTCCCGAGTTTTTGGAATATATCCTTTGTTTCTTTAATAGATTATATATTGAAGAGACAGACCCCGAATTTTTTAAGGTGCTTCAAAATTTCGGCTATTTTAAAAAAAAAAAAAAGGTGATCGTGAGCAACCAGAAAACTATAGGTGCATTGCTGTGCAAAATTCTCTAAGAAAACTGTTGTCATTCTATACGTACGACTTATAAAATGGGGAAGAAAAAATAATTTCATCGTTTTGTTACCAAGCTGGATTTCGTGCAAATCTTTCAACTAAAGATCAAATCTTTGTTTTAGTTACTTTGGCTAGGCGTTTTATCGACTTTTTTGCTTTTTTCGTTGGTTTTAAAGCAGTGTTTGACACGGTTAACAAGAAATCCCTAATATACATTCATGATTTTAGTAATCGGTTTATCATCTAAATTCTTAAAGTCTAGTGCAGCTATTCATAACGGCTCCAAAAAAAAACTAAGAAACTTTAAAAGCCAATGGGAGTTCCTCAACGTTATGTCTTAAGTCCTTTACTTTTCTGCCTCTTTATAATTGATGTCGAAAATCACATCACAGGGGGAGTAATGATCGGTGATGAACTTGTCAAAATTCTCCTTTACGCAGACGATTTAGTTATCTTGTCTGACAACCCACTTACTAAGCACGATGCTTTGTATCATCGCCTAGAAGTTTCTATCGACAACTACATATCTTTTAATCTGGAGGCAAAAAGCTACTTTAGAAATTAGCTCTCAGTTCTCGAAATAAGCCTTATTTTCAGAGTAAGAAAAGAAGTTTTAGAATTAATTTATAGACCTCAAAAATTTGACATAAATCAAATCTGCTCGCTTTGCAACCTTCATCAGGACGAACATAATTTACACTTTATAGCGTTATATTCTATGTTTGCAAAAGTTTTCTATCATTAGATGAATGTATCAATATTTTGAATGTTAGCCAAGGTTGGAAGTCTATTATAGAATTTATGTATCTCATGCGAAGAAATAACGACACCATTATTTAGTCTTTTGTATTGCTATTTTCCTGCGGCAGACGGCATTTTTCCATGATATTATAATATCTCTTTATAATAATAATTTATTGTAAATTTAAAAAATAAAGAAGAACTGAATTGATTGAAGTGAAAATACATTAGGTATTGAAATTACCACTTTGAAAATAGTTATTCATTGAAATGATATCAGTTATTTTTGGATGAAAATAAGAAACAAAATGTTCGTTCTTTCTTCGTAAATGTTATTATTTTAATTTTACATCAAAATTTCAGAAATAACTTAATTTTTATAGGTACCAGTTATAGTTTATTTTTTTAAATCCAAAGTCTTAAAATCAAATATGTGCAACATAGTTATGTCCCTAATTTGTATGCACATTAGTTTGGATTTCTTTTGAATATGTTAACGGCAACCAGAATTTCGACAATGAATTGAACATGGAGCACAGAAGCAAGATCTGGACAGTAACAACAAAACGAGTAACTATACCGATTATTATGAAAAGACAAATAAAGGAGTTTACATTTGGACTGCAGGTTGGAGTTCAGAGATGAATGTTGGGCTAAGCTCCTTTATATACAGACTAATTTAGAAAAGGTCTTTATTTTATAATTTTGAGGAATACAACTAAGAACATTTTATGAAAGCTTTTTATAGACGCCTTTAAATAACCTTTACAACCAAGAAGCATCTTCTTCATTTACCAGTTGGAATAAGATGCAGACTTGCCTTATCACTGAACCAAAGTGTTTTTACCAATTCATTATCGTCAAAATCAAATCAGACAATCGTCCCTTAACGCTCAACTTCCTTGGCACATCTTCATCTGATCTAAAGATAATAGTAAATCTTTTTGCTACTTTTTTCAGTAAATTCTATAGTAATGGTTCAGATGAACCCAGTCTAAATTTTCACACTTCCCACAAACGTCTCTAGTCTCACTTTCTATTACTTTCTCCTCCGTCTATGATAAGTTTTACTTAATGAAAGATAATTTTTTTTCCTGGCCCCAATGGAATCCCTGGTATTTTTCTTGAAAAATGCTCTAATGTACTTTTTGAACCCAAAAATATGATATTTCTAATTCCCGTCCGATTGCTAAACTTTCTGTACTACCCGAGCTCTTTCAAAGTATATCTTACCAGTGTTGGGACTTCTACCACTTAAGTGGTATTTCTACCACTTTTTGGTGTTCATGAAAATCTACCACCTAAAAAGCAAATTCTACCACTTTTTGCAACTCACCGTTCACCTATCATTAAACTCTACCTTCTACCTTCTACCATATACCATACGCATACGACTACAACTCCACGCGTCCACTCCACAAACACAACAGCATATAAAATCGCTATGATGGATTTCTCCCATGCACTTTTTCACCTCGGTTATCTTTCTTTTTCTCTGTGTTGCTGTTGTGTGATCTTCCTTATGCAGATCTTACATAGTTGTCTAATCTCTGTATAAAATAGATTGTTTACTTTTGCCACAGATAGATGAATATTATCAACGAAGAAGTTTCATTTAATTTTTCCAAGTATTTAATCCACTAATTTATTATCTTTGGAGTTTTGGATTTTAGAGTTTGGTATTAAAATGCGTAAATTTTTGATTTCAAAACCAAAAAGGTAAGTAAAGCTGATAGTTCATTTATGAATACATGCTTATTGTTTTGTTTTCTATTTCCATATTCTCAAATGTATTTTGGACTTTAATTTGAAAGGTACTTACTTAAAAATGATATTGTTGAACAAGATGTAATGCAACTACGAAAAGTTATGTGCAGCTATTATATTGAATTATGTGTCCAAATTGGAGAAAGGTTTAACCTTTCAAACGATGAACTAAAATTTTTCAAATATTTAAACCCGAAAAACGTCATTGATGGAATAATGCCATCAGTTTTAGGTCTCACGAAACATTTTTCACCAACTATAAATAACTCAGAATTAGAGGTATTTAATAATGAGTGGAGAAAATTAATTGGAGAAAATCAATTACTCCAAATTTTTAAAACTGATGATATTGTTTCAATATGGCTTTTGATAAAAAACTTAAAAGACGGAATGGACAATTTATATATGTTGGAGCTTTGTTGCTTACCGCATAGCAGCGCTGCTGCTGAACGCAAATTTTCAGATTTAAAAAATATAAAAAATGTAAAAAGAAATAAATTAAAAACTACAACCGTTCACAACATTTTGGCTGCAAGGGAAATTTCAGTAAATTTTCAGAATTTTATTCCTCCGGAAGCAATACTGAAATATGCTTCAAAATTTAAATTTTCCGGCGGTCTATATAGCAACAAATAATTTTAAGTTTTTCTAACTAATTTAATTATTGTAAATTGTGATATTTGAAACTGAAAGAACTGAATTATTGTTTATTTAATTTTTGTATTTTTTAATAAGTTATTGAATATAAGATTTACTACATAAAAATGGGTTTTAATTTCTACCACTTTTCTACCACCTTTTTGACATCATTTCTACCACTCTTTTGCTTCTGCGAGGTCCCAACACTGTATCTTACGACTCTCTTTACTTTTATTGTAAGTCTCTTGTTTCCCCTTCCAACACGGCTTCTTAAAAGGCAGGTCCACCACGACTATTGTTACCCAATTTGTCTCCAAAACACACCTTGCTCTAGAAAAAAGTCTCGAAATTGATATAATAGCCACTGATTTTAGTAAGGCCTTTGACAAGATCAGGCTCCAAAGTATCAATTGAAAACTGAAAGCTCTTGGTTTTCCAACATTGATTATTGAGTGGATTAAATCTTTCTTAGAAAATCGACCTCAATGTAGCCATACTTGCTATCAATGACGTAAGTAGCATCATTTCCTTTGCTGATATCTCGATCTATGCTGACGACATCAAAATTATCAAAGCGATCCCTTCTTCCGAAAACTCTTCGCTTCTTCAACATTGGTCACCATTCCACAACTCACAAAGAATTGATGCAGAACAACGGAGCTTTCTTCATTTTGCCTTTCGTACTAGCTTATGAAGACTACTTACAATTGTGAAGTTTGCAAACGCTTTCTCAGTGTCGTAATTTTGCCGATATAGTATTCGTCTACCAACTTATCATTGAAATCATAGACTCTCCTCGTTTATTAGAAATAACAAATTAAAATACGAACCCCCGTTTTTGTAACATTACCGACGGAAACAGTAATCCATTATTTGCTGACAACGATATCAGTTTGACGTCTCGTGACAAAGTTGTCATTTCTAAGAAACTTTCATCGATGTTAGTTTCTTTATCGTTTCAAATGTTTCAGAATCAACACCATTTCAATGTTTGATTGTGGGGCAACTTCTGAAGTTTCGGAGTCACACGATTCTTTGCAAGTTTGTGTGCGTTTTGGGAAGCATAAAATCTCAAACTCATCACTTTGTGTTTCTTGATTTAAACGGCTAAGAACACAACGTCTCTGCAGATGTCTTTCGTTCTACATATATATTTTCGCAATCAAATAAGCTTATTTTTAAAATAAAACCTTTACAAAAAACTCACCTAATTGGACCAATAATTGATAGATATAACTTGTGTTCTATTTTCATTTCTCATCTTAAACTTTTTTCTCAATCCATTACATTTAATAAAATTAATAGTAAAATATTTAAAGTATACACATTTTGTAGTAAAATTGTAAATCACACGTCAAACATATCACTACTGCATTAAGCGAACAAACAGAACTAAGTGTCAAATTTAAATTAACCACAGCACGATAGGTTTGGTCGATTTGTTTTATGTGTAAAATCAAAAGTTAATGCCTGTGTTTAGTTTTAAGTCTTTCTTTAATTTGATAAATATAAGTATTTTATAACTAAATTAAAAATACTATAATTTATGTATGTAGGTAGACAGTGGACCGAACTGATTTTCAGACTTCTCAGGCAGTGCGCCGCCATACGGCAAATTTTATTGGAAAAAGTACTAGCCGTGTTTTTTGGTTTTCCATATATAGTACAGTGAGAAATTGCCAAAAACAATTTGACATAAAATAAAAGCTTCAAGAAGGGGGTTTGTTCGTAGACTGCTACATGTGGTGTTGAAGCGAGCTTGAAGCTCGCCTCAATCAAATTGAAATGAGCTTGATTCGCCTCGATTCCGGTCGGGGATAGGAGTCGAGTCAAAATTTGTGAAGAAAAACCTGTGTGGAGGAGTTGGTTTTACAGATAATGCGTTATGGTCTGTTTATTTGCATGTTTGTGTACAAAAAATATAGTTTTGTTTTAATCAAATTAAAAAAAAATTGCACATAGAGTAGGTAGCATATTCTCATATGGTGCTGAACTATTCAGTTTTCCATTGTTTAACACGAATCAAACTATCTCACTTGCACTTCATAAGAAACATCGAAACACCATTTGCATTTTAGAAAGTGCTGTCAAACTTAATCATTTTTAAAGCTTCTTGTGCGGTGGAAACGCCAAAAGATTTATTTAATCTAAACTGAGATAAACCTTTGGTGGAAACATAGTAAAACTTAATTATCTTTTCCACTGTTTGCTCTTGCAAAATAAGCCCAGTTAGTCCATTTTCATTAACAAAACTAAATAATATCAACAGTAACAGATTGATTTTTTTCCCCAATGGAAAACACATTATTCTAAATGCACAACTACTCAACGAACACAGCCATCGAGATACAAATGCAATATCAATCGCACCAACATTTGAGAACGAAATCACATAAGATCCTTTCGAGACTCGTATAAATGTCAAAAACCCATCCGTAGTAAGATTCTACTTTAACTTTTATCGGTAGTATTCATACTACGGATATTGTTTTTGTTATTCGTGTAAAATCCTACTATACTATTGATAGATTTTCCAACAAAACTCGGGTACTGATAGATTGAACTGATCGGCGGACATATACATATGTATGTATGTACATACCTCGCATTTTATTAATATAAAATTAATAAATAATTAATTTGTCTATCTTATTATTTAAAGTTCCCCAAACTTTAAAAAAAAACACCCAATCCAAAAATGTTAACTTTACACTACATATTTCCAAAACCCTGTTACCAAAATTTCCCGAAGCAGCGCTGACGTAGATCTGCTAGAAAGTATGCATTAAAATGTGTTTACACACAAAACCATAACTTAAATTATTTGACAACTTAAAAACCTTGCCCTAGATATAAATTAGCCTGACAAATCTCTCTTTGGTGTGCTTTTGGAACATTATTTTAGCAAATCTTGTATACCTCCTATACGTGTATGTTATGTGTACGACAAGGACAAAAAAAAACCCAAAGGCTAACCATAATATAATGACGTTTAATGTCTCTTTCTCTCTCTCACTCTGAACATGATACATGACCGAAATTTCAAATGTCCTGCAGGCCAAATGGTCGTGCATCATCAAAACCATCACATAAATCCCCCACATACGATGGATATAATTTTCATCCTTTGCATCCGTTGCAACCGCACCACTCTGTATGTTTTCCGGGCAAACAGAAATACACATTGCAAAGCAAAAGCAAGTCTCCAACAAAAACACATCCTCCAATAACTCCTTTGGGGCTATTTCCATTATTCAGTTGCACTAAAAGATCAAAACAAAATAAAAAAGGGAATCTTTTTGTGCTTAACACACGCTACATGACGAGCGACGCGACGCATCCGTCTACCGTTTTATCCCTGAAAATGTTATAAATCGCAATAATTGGTCAATAAATTCCTCTTACCATCACAAGACCTAAAAAGAATTTAAAGTGAAATTCTCAAATCAAAAAGACTCTTTTTTTAAGGTTCTCGGTCAGCTTCGGGATGATTGAGGCCTTAAATTGAATCTTCAGACGGATTGCAATAATTGCAGGAACTGTGCTCCCATAAATTTTAAGAATCTTTTATGTTCATATGCGGTATATTGTCATCAAATATTTTAATTGGTGTTTCTTAAGCGCAACCTCCGCTCCTAATACACTTATAGGCCATAAAAAAACTTTATGGCCAAGGACACTTAATCCTCTTTCACAGGTCTAAATGAAATTTCAATAAGCGGATCTCAAAGGATGATAAAGTTTCCGGTAGTCCTCGCCTAAGACATTCTTTTGGCAGGGACATTGGGGACATTAAGGTTGAGGATTATTATGCGGCAGCCATATAAAATGTGACCTCTACTCTGACGTCAACTTGCATGAATGTCACTTAAAACATTGGAGATCCTATTCCTTTATATGTATGTATGTATGTAGGAAACCGCTACTCGGTTTATGATGGTGCCTTCTTTAATTGGCTTCCATTTTGTAATGCCTGTGCACTCTGCCAGAATGAACAAGGATCCCACACAGATAGAAAAAGTGGAGAACCTCCAAGTGCAAAGTTCTTCCAGGGTGCACTCTCGCAGTAGACAATAGTCTAATACGAATCCCTCTCTAGCAGAGCACTCGAGGTCTCGAGTCATCCAACTTTTACTGCTGGGCTGTTGTATCTATCTATAGTCGTGCACATTTACTTAATCCTCTTGGAACTTAAACAAAAAAAAAAGACCTTAAATCCTTTTTCATGGGCTTAAATTATTTTAATTAAATATATTTTTTCATGATTATATAATATTATAGAATATATATCACTGTGTTATACGAGTAGAGGAGCGAACTTTCTTACAGCGATTGTTTTGAAACTGAGCTGCAGACACGATATATGGACGAATTGGGTGCAAGGTGCTCACTGGAACCAGATGACATATCCCCAGTAGGTCGTACAGATTCACTCCAAAGACAATGGTCCAATAGGCTATGTTGGCAGTAAAGGATGGTCTTCCCTTAAAAAAAAAAAATTAAAAAGGAGATTAAAAACTTTGCACTTTGCTGGAAAAAGTAAAGCTGGTTAAACTTTATACATATAGTAACAGTATTCTAATACCTGGTTCTTAGTATTTGATCCTTTTTGAGACATTTTTTAAATGATATGTATGAAAGTAAGTAAAAATATATAGTTTCTATTAGTTGATGTAAATTTACTCAAAATTGTATAAAGATTATTTGATTATTTTGAAGTAATAAACAATAGAATTAATTGATTCTTGTTTTTTTTTTATTTTTGAAAGTTAAAAAAGTACTGTTATTAAAGGGATTTCAATAAAATATTTATTTGTGAATAGACCGAAACATGAGCAACTGTCACTTTGACACTTGACAAGTAAAAACTACGTCATTACTAAAAATAGAACGACAAACACTTCCACAATAAATTGAAATTGTTAGAATTTACTTAAAATATGTTGAACATTTTATAATAACAGTTCGCAGTTTAACCAATAAAATTACTTACTAAAGGTGAAGATGAACCAAGACCACAACCCAATACGTCCTGACAAACGTCAAGATATATGTGTTTATGTACATTGGGAACAGCGAGCTCATTTTAAACTGTGGCCAAGAATCTTTTGTATCCTCCTAGCTGTCAGCTGTCAAATTGACAATGTAGGTTTTTATGGATAAATTCAGATTTTTGTAAAAAAAAATAATTTTTTCGTTGTAAAAGACGTGTTACTTCGTGTACGTCTTAACGACTTCGGTAAAACTGTCAGATGTCCACATAAATATTGTTTCTTTTTTAGATCTGCAGATTTTATTTTAAATCAAAAATAAATCAATTTATTTTGCGCCATGTAATGCGGGGAGGATCAGCAATACTTATAAAAAAGTGCTTAACACACTATGAAGAACCAAAGTTTACTAATGAAAACATGCAAGTAACAACAATTAGTATTGGTATAAAAAAGAAAGAATTTAAAATAGCAGCTATATACTGCCCTCCGAGGCGCTCTCCAACTGAAGAAGACTATGCAGAACTCCTACATTTGTTAGGACATAACTTCCTTGTTGGTGGCGACTTCAATGCTAAACACACCCAATGGGGATCTAGGCTCATAACAACAAAAGGTAAACGGCTATACCAAGCAGGCCGAAAATACAACTGCGAATTTTATTCTTCTGGTTCGCCAACATATTGGCCATCTGATACTAACAAAATACCAGACCTTATAGACTTTTTCGTAGTTAAAGGTATTAAACGAAAGCATATAAGTGTCGAAGGTAATTACGATTTATCATCAGTTCATACTCCAGTAATTTTATCACTGAGCGAAACAGAAATAATAGAAAAAAGTAATCCCAAGCTCGTGAATAACAGAACAAACTGGAACGAATTCAGAGACAAACTTGAAAATTTTATAAACCTAAGATCCCCTATGCAAACAATTGAACAAATTGATCATGAAGTAGAACAATTTATTGCTGATGTGCAGCAGGCTGCAGAAGAAAGTACTCCAACTATTTCGAATGCGAGAGAAAAAGAAATAAAATATCCTATCGAAATAAAGGAGTTGATTTTGGAAAAAAGAAGAGCTAGAAGAAAATGGCAATCCACGAGATTCCCAGATGATAAGGTAGTTTTTAACCGTCTTAACAACGAATTAAAAAAAAGAATCTGTGAGTTTAAAAATGATTCACTAAGTAGATTCCTGAAAAGTCTGACGACGGATGCTTCTACAGAATACTCCTTATGGAAAGCAGCTAAGCGCCTAAAAAGACCTCAGACACAAAACCCGCCGATAAAATCTCAAGATGGTAAATGGATCGGAAACCCGAAACAAAAGGCTGATCTCTTCGCTGAACATCTCGCGAATGTTTTCAAGCCATTCCCAGCAAGCACAGCTACAGATCCCTTACAGTTTGTTGACAGAAACGACGAATGTGAAATACCTTTTGTCACGCTCAAAGAAGTAAGAAGCATGTGTCAACATAAGTTGTCAAACAAAAAATCACCAGGGTACGATCTTATAACTGCTCAGATTCTGAAAGAAATGCCTCTTATAGCCTTCAAGAAACTCCAATTTATAATAAACGCATGCCTTAAACTAATATATGTGCCACATCATTGGAAAATTGCAGAAGTCATTGTTATACCTAAACAAGGTAAGCCACCAACAGAAGTTACATCTTACAGACCAATATCGCTTATACCAATCTTGGCAAAAGTTTTTGAAAAACTGCTACTGAAAAGGCTTAGCAAAATAATTGAAGAAAGAAGACTTATTCCGAGCCATCAGTTTTGATTTAGAAATAAACATTCCACGATAGACCAAGTGCATCGAATTACGGATGTTGTGGAAAAGGCACTTGAAGAAAAACAAGTATGCTCGTCTGTATTCTTAGATGTTGCTCAAGCTTTTGACAAGGTTTGGCACTTGGGACTTGAGTACAAACTGCATAGGGACCTCCCCAGGCAGTACTACGAAATACTGAAATCCTACGTTACGAACCGACTCTTTAGAGTACGGTACGACCAAAATTACTCAGAACTTAAGAAAATTGAAGCCGGTGTACCACAAGGAAGTGTCCTAGGACCAACCCTGTATCTGTTATATACAAGGGATATTCCAGTGGACATCAACGCTATCATGGCCACCTTTGCTGATGATACTGCAATATTGGTGCCAGATAAATCCGTTACGAAGGCTACACAAAAATTGCAAAATGCAGTCGATAAAGTTAGTGATTTGACGCACAAATGGCGTATCAAATTAAACGAAACAAAATCGACGCATATAAACTTTACAAACAAAAACATAAACAATGTTCCAATATTTATAAACAGTACAGAAGTACCTTACTCCAATACCGCCAAATACCTTGGAATGAATTTGGATGCAAAGCTTAAATGGAAAGAACACATCAAAAAGAAAAGAGAAGAGCTAAACTTGAAGTACAGAAAAATGTACTGGTTAATAGGAAAGAACTCTGACCTATCTATCCAGAACAAACTAATGTTATATAAGCAAGTATTGAAACCCGTTTGGACATATGGCATCCAACTATGGGGCTGTACAAAGAAAACAAATGCTGAACCCATCCAAAAATTCCAAAGCAAGGTCCTTCGTGGAGTAATAAATGCCCCTTGGTATATAAGAAATAGCGATTTACATCGTGACCTTCAAATTGAAATGGTTACAGAAGTGGTTAAGAAACACGCTGTATCACACAATCAGCGACTGCAAAGTCATACTAACTCCGAAATGGAGACCGTATTAAATGTACGAGACAATGTTCGGAGATTAAGAAGAACCAAGCCTCATGAGCTGATGGTCTAAAAGCTACGGGAAGGTGTTATAACCTTAAACTTCCCCCAATGCGATTTAAAAATTTAGAAATAAAAATCATTTGTCGATCTTTCATAGATTGGTCCTGATTCACCGGTGGTTTTAGTGCGGTAAGAGTCCCACACTACTCGGTACCGATTCTTAACGAGTGTCTTTTGAAGATTTCCATCGGATATAAAAAAAAAAAAAAAAAAAAAAAAAAAAAAAAAAAATGTAATGCAAAAACAGGGGAGATTTGTGTTGTGTGACAAATCTAGATCAAAAATAAATTGATTTATTTAACCCATGGAAAACCCCAATAATTGAGAGACAACACAAACTTTATACAGGATGTAAGGTTAGGCCCTTAAAATGACTTCTTGGCTTTGGCTAAAGCATCTTTAATAAAAAAAAAAACTCTATTAATTGGTTGCCGCCTTTCTTTTGTATTAGAATTTCCAAATTTCATAGATTTGTTCGAAAGTATCGGAAGTCATTTTAGAAAACTTAATGTGATTTTTCAATTAGTTTTATGCTCTGTACTTTACAAGTTTTCAAGTATTATTTACACTCTTAACATTTTGAAATGGCAAGAATCTGAATTTTTTGAAGGGCCCTAAAATCAAAAGCTCTTCAGTAGAAACCCAAGGAAAAAATAAGTAGCAAGTTATCAAACTTTGTAAGGCTTAAGTAACCCAACACTGCTGTCAGTGCTCATTCGCACTATATTTTATATCGGATAGTACGAGAAATTTTGGACATTCCATTATGAAACCTTAAACCGATTGGACCCATTTTAGGCGAGTAATTTTGAAATTGTATCATTATGAAACCTCAAACCGATTGGACAAATTTTAGGCGAATAATTTTGACATTTAGTCATTTAAAAAAAATGTCTACCTCATTTTCTCGTCTCTTTTTAACTGTCAAGTGGGAAGGAGATACTATTTTGAGACGTCACAATGATTCGTATCAAAAAAATCCTATCTTAACACCATTGGTCTTTTCTTTTTCTTAACATTCGTTTATTTAAGTTTTTTGTTAAGAATCGTTAACTATTAAAGTTCCTAAACTTTAAGATTGTTGCGATTTGTAACAATATGACGTCATCATCATTCCTAAGCCCATATTGTTGAAGTGTCAATAGTTCAAATTGTAACATTCGTCAACTCTAAAGTGTTAAACTGCGAAAGAGAATTATTTTTTTATAAAGCCATTTCTTTTGTGACTGGTAAGAAAAAATAACTATAAATAGAATACATACATATGTCATAACTCCCAAAAAAGTATAGAAAGGTTTCTTGTCAAAAATCTTCTGACACTCAATCAATGCGAAGCAAACCGACAGACGATGCTAATAACAGTTAATTTACGTATCGCAATATGACATTGGAGAGTGGGCTATATCTTCTGACCAAAACTACCAAAATAGTGTAGTTGGGGCAACAATTGTTGACAACTGGCAGTTGTGGTCAAGGTTGGGAACAGACCTAATAACAGTAATCCCTAAATGATTGTAACAAATTCCAACAATTTTTTATCAATGACAGTTGAAACAATAATAGTTAACTATAGTTCGAAAAAGAACAGACCACGTCTTACACGTAACTGTCAATTTATCAGTTTTTGACATTTTTTAATGAACTTTCAGTTTTATGACGCTCATAATACCTAACATTTTCTATGATTAATAAAATAGTAATATAGAGTGTCGACATTTTGTTTCTGTTTCATTTATACCAAACTTACCGTTATAGTGACGTTAAATTATCTAGTTTTAGGTTCCTTTCGCAATGAATTGATGAAAAATAATGAGAAGTCTTCAATTCACTTGCATGCTTTACCATCAGCCAAAGGATATCATTTTGATTCATTTGTGTGCCATAGTCTCAGTTATCGTTGTCGTTTTCATCGTTTTCCTTTGTTGTCACTTCTCTCCACCTCACCACTCGTCATCATAATAAAGTCCTTGGTCTTTCTAAAACCAGGGGATGACTTTTACTTTACTAGCAGCGTGTATATATCTGCTAGACAAACAGTCACGATTGAATCGTTAATTAATTCAAGATTCTAGCGAAAAGCTATCGTTAAACCGGAGACCAAAAGCCACTCAACTATGCAAAAGGCTTCTCTTCCTCGGTCCTTTATATGTATGTACAATACACTGTAGATACAGATAGATAGATATTAAAGACCCAGGCACGCAAAAGTGATTTTATTTGTGGACGAGTTCTCTAAAAGCTCTAAAAAAAAAAAAGGTCACCCAAACCATATCGGAATGTGTCAATTAGTGAACTTCAAGGACATTGTTAGCACTTCATTACCCAATCCACGTTTTAGGCTCCAACCCGCTATATACCACTCCACCATGAGCCTCATCCTATCTATAGGACACCCCCTTGGACAAGTTGTGCTCATGAAAGGTTAAAACTTTTGCCGTCGGGAATTTTGGGGAGGCTCTCATACAAATTTTCACTCAATTCAAATAGATCAGTGAAGCTGAAAAAAGAACATCTCTGTCTCTCTATCTCTGAACTCGCCTTTGCTTAGGTTTGAATTCAAATTATCCCAGCGGGTTTTTGAAGGAATATTGCTGCGAAGCTTCTATAATTCCATTTGTTTACTTCTACGAATAGCATCGCCACCACCAGGCACCAGCCAGCAGCGCCAGCTGGAGTCATCCGCCATCACCCTCAAAAACATTGTGATGACTTCTCAACTACCATGGATAGAAGATGTACCTACCTAACTTTTTGCTCTGTGCTTTAAGGGAATTTACATTAACAAGACCCCCACCGACTGTTGTTATAAAAAGTGTGTCCTACAGCACCGCAGGAAATACGAACAATTTCAACAATATTATAGGATGTTAGAGACCAGAATTTTAGAAGACAGAGGGATCATTTGTAGGGAAATTAGAGTAAACATCTGGGAGGACCTATGACATTAGAATCCTTCAAGGTACATATGAACACACCTAATGTAGTCTAAGTTTAGTTATTCTATATGTTTTAATATTTAAATTTATTCATCAATGAAAGTTATTGCAATTAGCGGTATTCAAATACTGAGTCATTTTGTATTGTGTCTCTTATGGTTAAAAAATAAATTGCAAATAAGAACAAAACAAATGTTTGTGATAAATGTCAACAAATTATAGCAGTTTATAGGAACCCACTTTCGGGTTTGGCATATTTGGATCTGCTTCCCTCAACTTTTCTGCATTTTGCAAATGCTGCGGTACATGTACTAAACCCACTTTAAGAATGGTCATTTTTTCATACCAACAAATCAGGCAGATGCGCCAACTGGATTTATCCTAATAAAACCCCGACATTTTTAACAGATTTTTACAAAAGAACTAATTTGTTTTAGGGAACTTCATGTTATTTTATTTGAACTATTTACATACATATGTAGGTTTAGAATAAATGAAACATTATAAGCGTTTAGTTAAGTTAAATGAAAAAACACAATCAACTGCCATTTTGACATAAGCAGACTTTACTTGATAATTAGTAAGATTTTACTTGACTAACTTTCGAATCAAAATGCCTTAATTGGAAAGCAATTTTTTGGCAGCTGGCCAATCTTACTTTCAAGTCCCTTATGTTATCTGAACCTGCCCATTAACTATTAAGTATTAAGTTGATACACATATGTAGGTTTAGAATAAATGAAACATTATAAGCGTTTAGTTAAGTTAAATGAAAAAACACAATCAACTGCCATTTTGACATAAGCAGACTTTACTTGATAATTAGTAAGATTTTACTTGACTAACTTTCGAATAAAAATGCCTTAATTGGAAAGCAATTTTTTGGCAGCTGGCCAATCTTACTTTCAAGTCCCTTATGTTATCTGAACCTGCCCATTAACTATTAAGTATTAAGTTGATACAAATTTATGATGTCAAAATAAGTAGTTTCAAATGAGTCGAATAAGTACACTTCAAAATAATCATAATCAAAAAGCAGTAGTCGTTGGAATACCAGAGTACCAAATAAAAATGACATTTAACTCATAAAAAAACACTAAGGTATCCATATTTCAACAATTTGAAAGTTCTGTTCTTATTTTAACTATAGTCAGTTATTAGTGTTATGTCAAACAAAAAATTGTTCAAGTGTTATTAGTACGTATTGTTTGCATTTGTTAGAATAAATTATGAATGACTACTGTTAGAAATTATTAATCTGTCAAGCTCCCAATAACAAAAATGAAAACAGAATTGAGACTTTTAATAAAAATTGATGACGTTAATAATGTATCTTTTAAAATATGTAATGGTTTATTGTGTAATGACATTTTGTTGTTTGATTTCGATAAAGATTTAATTTTATATTGAGTGTTCTCCCCCAAACCCGACAAAAAAATTTCTTTTAAAAATGCACATTGACAGTTCAGCACTTTTCTCTTCAACTGATTAGTGGATTGTTACAAATCGCAAATATTTGACACTTCAACAATGAGTTTAAAAACTACAATAGTTAACAATAGTTAGAAAAAGAACAGACCTCAATGTTTTCTGATTTAGCGATCACATGCAGGACAGCATCAGAGGAAAACTATTCCAATCCTGAAACGTTTCCTCTTTCATGTATAGTACTTACAATAACTGTCATTTTGTAATGAAGTTTTCCATGGGCAAAACAATTCAATTTGTTCTTGATCTAGATGGGTCAAAACAACAAATTTGCCCTGTTTTTGCATTCCATGGGACAAAATAAATAAATAAATTTTTTTTTGATTTAAAATTAAAACTGCAGATCTGGATTTTTTGTCGGATCTACCCCTCTTTGCACTTATACTAAAACAACTTTTTTTAAATGTTTATAGCTGGGAAATTAACAGCCCTACAGCACTTTATAGCACTTCCATGAACTTACACAAATACAATGATAAGAAAAAAATAATTCCGATTGTGTTCCATGAAAAAAAAATCTATTTTTGAAAGAAATCTGAATTTACCCTTAAAGTTTGAAAAACTTTGAATCAAAAATGCGATAATATTGGCCTACAAGTGTATAAACCATTGGAACTTAAACTAAGACCTTGGTAATTGGATGGAAAACACCTCACCGGGAAATAGTTACAATCATTTTAGACTTCACTTTTATAAAAATAATATAACTTTCAATTCATATTAGAGCTCTAAGTATTGTGTTGTCCTTGTTTTTTCCATCACATATTATTCATGGCCACAATTTCGCAGTCATAAACAAATGGTTTAAATTGTTATTTTTTAACGTGTTCTATAATGGTTTTGATCAAATTCAAGTTAAGACAAATGTCAAAAAATTTGTCAATCTCACTCTTTTTTCTATGACATGACGAGGGCAGCAGGCGTATGTGCACATTTATCCGCGGATGTCAGATTTTTTTTTATTACAATTCTTATATGTGACTAATTTTATATGTCAAAATAGATTAACTCCCAAAAACCCTTTAGCATATACAAATGAAAACTATGGTTAGCTTGTGGTGTGATGGTCCAGCACCAGTGGCGATTTTATGAGTTCTTTTTTCCTGCTAGCGACGAGATCATCCTACATACTGATTCCGAAATTATATGAGAAACGATGATGACCTTTAAAGGAGAGGCTGCATCATCGTCATCGTCGTCGGTGGAGTATTTCCTGTTCCGGTACGTTAGACTTTTTGTTCAGTTGATACTAAAATATTTTGACTGGCTTGTTGGATATAAAGCTTAATTAATTGACTCTTACTAAGTTTAGATATAAAAATCACTCGTTGAGAGGATGAAACTTGAGCTTGGAATAAAAAAGGAAGGAAAAATGTATGTATATGTATGTGTTTAATTTTGTATTTAAATATAAGGGAGGGCTTACATTTATGTGAAAAGTTAAATGAAAACTGTTTGTCATTGTGTCAATGGGGCATTCACTAAGCTAGTGGCTACGTAGTGAATGCATTCTGATTGGCTAAATGCAACAACAAAATTATTTGAAATTTCCCTTCCAACGTAGAGTAAAAATTTCGCCTACCAAGTAAGTGGACAATGATTTTGACGTTTCACAATCAGCTGCTCAGTAAGCATTAATACAAATTAAAAATGAAATTAATCGTTTCGTATTGAAATACAATTATAAATCACTCATATTTTGTCTTATATGTACATATTTGATTTTATGGAATAAAAAAACATAAATAAAACAAAAGAGCTGATTATTTCTGAACGCTGAGATTTTATTTGGTGGAACCTGCCTTCTAACCCTTTTCAAAAAAAACGTGTTCAACAAAAGTTTCCTTCAATAAATTGATTGGTTGGCTGTATGGAACCAAACCATTATTTTGGTAATACATTTTCAATTGAACATAAATCAAGTGACGGCTGTCAAAAAGACCAACTCCGATAAAAGTATTGCCAGATTAAAAACCACACCATTCAAAAAAAACCGTTAGATGGCTAAAAGCCGACAATACTTAAAATAACGTCTTTATTATTATTTATTTATGTATATTGAAAGTATGTTGCTACTTAAAAATTGCCCTACAATTAAGGCAAATTAATTGAAAAGTTGACTGGAAAGCTAGTCAAGAAAAATGTCAAAATGAAAGCGTATCATGTTTTTTCATTCAACTGAAAGCTTAACTTTATTGCTCTTAAATTTATTTATTTTCTTCATAACTCCATTTAATGTTTTATGTAAAAGGATTCCTTGTCAAAATAGAAAATACAAAATACAAGTCGTGATAGACTTGTAGCATGCCTAAGAAGTAATTGTAGATAACTGTAATTTGGCACGATAAACTTAAGGCAGAGGTTTGTGAAGTTCCGAGTTAGAAATTTATGACACTTGGAAAACTAACTAGTTGCTTTGGTCAAAATTTACATTCAAAGATTTCACTTGACTGCAAATGAAGTCCCTTATGTTGTCTGAACCTGTCCGTTAATTAGCGTTCATTAAGATGAACTACTTTAATGAAATCTCAATATTCTACAATACCTTTTGAGCAAGTACAACATCGTGCAAACTGTCAAAATAAGTTGATGTCATTATTTGATTATATGTATATATTTTGTTAACGAATAAAGATGATTTTTTGTTTTCTGACTTTGCATTCTTGATTCAAATTTCCAAATAACGCATGCATGTATTAGAGTCAACTTAAAGTTAAGGGCAGTCTCTGATGATTCAGTGTTCTCCTAAAACCAATTAAATTTACAGGTAAATAAGTAAAAACATAAAATAGCAAATAAAATGTAATTCATAATAACTTTAATAACTCTTCCAAAATTGTATGTTGAATTATTTCTTCAATTTTATTGGGGTTTCCATGAGTAAAATTAATCAAGTTATTTTTAATCTAGATTTATGTATGTCAAAACGCCCGTGCTTTTGCATTCAAAGGGATTTACCCCCTGCATGCTAATACAATTTAAAACAAAATATTTAGCTGAAAACTTGACAGCCCTACCATGCTACCAATTTCAATCATGTTCCATGAACCACCAAAAAATCAATGTTTGATAGAAACCTTACCCAAGTTAAAACCTTACCCATTAATTAAGCCGAATACAGTTTGATTTCTTCTTATTAAGATCTAACATAATGGCTTAAACCTGCTTTGAAAGTTTTCATAGACCTGCATTGCGCCTGCACTAGACTATACTATAATACATGACTTTTCGTTGTCAAATCCACTACGAAGCTGACGAAAGCGAGCTTGGTCATCAGGTTTATGTGAATTGTTTGAAAGTATACACATTTTTGTTTGACATTTTATACAATTTTTATTCTTTAATGGGAGCTTTGGTAGTCGAAATTAAGAACCAAATGTAACATTAGACATTGTTAAGTCATGTGAAGTCAGCCTTAATGTTAAAGTACTTAATGGAGTTTTCCATGGGTAAAATAAATCAATTTATTTTTTATCTAGATTTGTCGAAACATAAATTTGCCCTCTTCTTGCATTCCATGGGAGAAAATAAATTGATTTATTTTTGATTTAAGATCAAATCTGCAGATGTGAATATTTCGCAGATTTACCCCACTTTGCGCTAATATTAATAAAAAAAAAATTTTAAAAATGTTTAATTTAAATTTATAAAATTCAATAACTTTGAATATTAACTAATAGGAGAGCTGATGCATATAGAAACGATGAAAAATATAAGATCTTTTCTTGGACATGCTGCCTCTGTCTGTATTCGTATCTTCTTTACAAAAACCTTCAGTTGAACCTGCAAAATGTATTCCTTAAGAGAACAATAATTCACCAACGCAACATTTCCGGATGCACGCAAAATAAATATATTTCATTTAAAATATAATAACAGCTACAGCGATAACTGCCCTTCCCTCAGAACCTGTCTCACATTGATATTTATTCTAGAATCGTTTACAAACTGCCTAAACGGACTCCAAAAGTTCTCATCGGCGCAGTTTTCAAATAGCTGAGTGTCTAGGTCCCAATCATTCGTGGGAGGATCAATTTCGCATTTTAATTTCTTTGGATTTGGCGGATCTAATGGGACATCTTCAAAATAAACAAAACAAAAAAAAGAATTTAAGTCGATAAACCTGGAAGTCAACATGAAAACAAAATTAACCTTTTTTAATTGGAAATTCATTCCAACTCTCTAGATTGGCCTTCATGACTCTGGGTACTGCATGGTAACACAGTCTACTCTCTTTGGCCATGACCACCACATCGCCACTCCGGAGAAATAGAGCCGCTGGCTTTTCTTCTTTCGTGGTTCCCCCTATGAGAAAGATCGCCGTTTGTCCGAAGCTAAAAGAAAACAAAGGCGCTTCGAGATCAGCTTCAGAGTGGTCAGTGTGCCCAGCCAATGTAGTTCCGATGGGATAGTAGTTGACTATGGCAGCTTCTGCCGAATACTTGCCCAGGCGCAAGGCTTTCGAAAACAATTCGCTTAACTGGGCCAAATCCGAGGGAAATTTATTCTTCATCTTTTCGCTATAATGTTTGCTATCCCAGTCGTGGTGATAGCCAAGCGTGGTCCATCTCATCGCGACTTTCATACGTCGCTTGTCGTCTTTGTCGGAGCAATTTTGAAACGAGCTCCACCAATCATCGATAACTGACTGTGAGAATAGCTTTTTGCTAAGATTCACAACGTTTGGACTTTTGGGATAGTCTCGAATACACCTGGTCATCCAGTAGCGCTGTCCATGAGGTGTGAAGGGATTTCGTATGAAAATAAGTCCAGGACGATCGGCTATCTCGTAACATTTCCATGAGTACACTGGCTTAAGGCCAGGCATTACATCCTCGTAAATACTATCGACATCCAGGCCAAACTCCTTGATTCCCTAAACTAAATATGTAGTCAATTATTTGAATTGAAAATCGGACTGTTCTGTACTCACTTTCGCTGTACAATCATCGAAATCGAGGACATCGCTAAAATCGGGAATTGGCCATTTGGCTTTGTAAAATTTAAAAGAATCTTTGAACATAGTAACTAAGAAAATAATAACTAAAAATTACGCGAGTTTTTTTTATTTTATTTTTAACTACTTCACTTGTTCCTCGCTTGTTGACATTTTTGTGTCACATTTGACATTTCAATTATGTCGTTTTAATTATTAGGCACGTTCCACGTATAAAGACTACAATGGATGCGTTCAATGTCTTGTTGGATTAAAGGAGATTTTTTTTGACTAACTTTCTAGTCAACTGTCCAATGCCTTAATTGAAAAACAATATTTCGGCATCTGGCGGATACCGGAAATATGTCTCACCTTTAAGTCCCTTTTGAACTTCGAATCTGCTTATTCCCAGTTTGAAGAGGCTCCAATCTCACTGAAATTTTGTAAGGTTTAACTGAAATGTAAACTGTAAGTAAAATGGAATCGAGGAGTAGTGAACGAAACACCTTGTTGGTTATATTTTAATATCAACTTGTGGAAATTGTGGAAGCTATCTTGAATTCGAAATCTGCCAAAACGATTATTTTGGGGAACAGCATAGAAGCACAAGGACATTTCTAGCCTTTACACAAATATTTTTTGATAATTTAACTAGTGTATTATTGTATTTTAGATATTTTTATTTCTTTCATGCAGTAAACACAAAATAAAACTCAAACAATGCAATGGATTTGTGACAATATCATGAATATGCATTCTGAATTACTTGAAACATTCATATTTCTCAAAATTATGATAAAATGAAAGGAATGCCACTCTCAAAAACAGTCGTAAATGAAAATCGCAAAAATCTAATTGTTAATTTGTACTTTGTATAAAGCTACTCTCAGTAATTTATTCGAAACTACATTAATCTCAGTATACTTTTCGATTCAAGTTTTCTTTAATTTGTAAAATATAATTAGTCTTTCTTTAAACTTCAAACAGTAAAATACTTCTTTTATAATAAATATTGTTTTTTTTTCTTTTCTCTGGATCTCCGAACATTCTGAGGTTATGGGCCCAGGATTCGATTGAAGAAAAATTAATTTTTTAATCTTTCTAGAAGAAATTATTTTTCACTGCATTTCCGAGATCGTTTTTGATTTGAGACAAAGAAAAAATAATAGCAAAATGGCTGATCATCCTGTTTCTAAGCTTCCATTATTTGATGGTACGAATTTCAGCAACTGGAAATATCGTGTGGGTATTTTGTTGGACGAGAAGGTTCTACGAAAATACATTGAGGAAGATTTAGAAGAAATTCTTCCGAAGATTGAGCCTGCTAACCAAGACAGTGTGAAGTTAGAAGAAAAGAAGTGTATTTCAATTTTGGTCCAGACTATTCATGATGGACAATTGGAATATGTGAAGGAGAAGAGGACTGCCAAGGAGATGTTCGACACATTGTGTGGTATTTTTGAACGAAAAAGCATTTCGAGCCAGTTACTACTCCGTAAACAGCTTCTGATGATGAAGTACAATGAGTGTGAAGACATCATTGAACATTTTCTTCGATTCGATACGAAGGTTCGTCAGCTGAAATCAACTGGAGCTAAGATGGAAGAGCTTGATGTTGTTGTCCATTTGTTGCTTACTTTACCAGCAAGCTATGACAATTTAGTAACTGCACTAGAGACCATGAATCAAAGTGACTTGAAGTTAGAATTTGTCAAGACTCGGTTGATGGACGAATACAACAAGAGGAATGGTTGTGCATCGGCAAGGTCTAGTGAGCCCGGTGCAATGAGTGTCAAGCCTAAGAAGAAGATTGTATGTTATGGGTGTGGTAAGCCTGGACATATCAAATCCAAATGTTTTTCCAAGCAGAAGGAAAAGAAGGACTCAGAGGGTTCAAGCAAAGCTTTCAGAAAGAAGGACTCGACAATGTGTGCAGTTGTTGACAAAGCAAGAGAAAAAGAGCATGCAGCGCAAACTGTACAACCGATGAATGATAAAGTGAAGTTTGTTTTGGATTCTGGTGCTACCCAGCACATGGTCAACAACAAAGATTATTTCAACGTTTTGAAGAACATCGAGGAAATTCAAATTTCAGTTGCCAAGAAAAACGAAAGCATATCAGCATCTGAAATTGGTGATATTTCTGTTAAAACGTTTCATAATGGTGATTCTGCACCAAAGACTATGAAGAACGTTTTATTTGTGAAGGATCTGAAATGCAACTTGATGTCTATCCGAAGTCTGACAGAAAGGGGTTACCGTATAGTTTTTGAAGGTGACAAGGCATATGCATCGATCGATGGAACACCTATGTTTGAAGCAAGTACCAGAGGCAAGCTGTACGAAGTAGATTTGCAAGTTGAACAAAATAAATTCGCTGGCATCTCAGGTGAGAAAAATGATTCACTATCTTTGTGGCATTACAGATTAGCACATTTGAATACATATGATTTGAAGAAGATGGTCAATCATCAGATGGCTAAAGGTTTGGAAGAAGTGAATGTTGACACTGAATTAACATTCTGCGAATCTTGTGTTTTTGGAAAACAAACACATTCATCGTTTCCAAGGAACAAAAATACTAGATCCAATCGCATTTTGGAACTAATTCATAGTGATGTCTGTGGTCCTATGCCAACGTCGGCATATGATGGAAGCAGATATTTTGTGTCATTCACTGACGACTATTCCAGAGCTTCAATGATATTCTGCATTCAACGAAAAAGTGAAGTCCTTAGCAAGTTCAAAGAATTCGTAGCCATAGCTGAAGCACTACATTGCAAGAAAGTTGCGAAGCTGAGAGCTGACAACGGTGGAGAATATACTTCAAATGAGTTTAGACAGTTCTGTAAGTCAAAAGGTATTCAAATGATGCTTACTGTTCCCTACAACCCAGAGATGAACTCCGTGTCTGAGCGATTGAATAGAACACTTCAAGAAAAAGCTACAACTATGCTGGTGGCAAGTGGTTTGGATCATAAATTCTGGAACGAAGCGATTCTTGCAGCAAATTATATTAAGAATCGATCACCAACTAGTGCTGTTGGGAAGCAATTTATGAAGCAGACACCGGCTGAGATTTGGTTCGGAAGAAAACCAGATTTGTCCCATTTAAGAATTTTCGGTTCAGAATGCTTCAATTTCGTACCAAAAGATAAGCGATCGAAATTTGAAGGTAAGTCGAACAAATGTCTGATGCTTGGGTATTCTTCATCGATTGGTTCATACCGGCTGTGGGACATGAAAGAGAATAGGTTAGTTATTGGTCGACACATAACGTTCAATGAAGATTCCGTGTTGGGAAGGCCGAAGATAACAGAAATATCGACTTCAGAGGCGGAACGATTTGGTGAGAACAAAAATGATGAAACTCTGGAAAATCTACCTGTTGACGGCGGCGATGGAATAGTCCACAGCTCTAATTTGGATTGGGCTGGTAACCACACTCAAGGAATCCACGATGTCGAAGAAAACGGCATCGGTAACAACAGTACCAGCGGAAGCGAAAATAGTGTTGAAGACCTTGTATCAAATGTTCAACGAAGAAGTGAACGTTCGCGAAGACAACCTGAGCGACTTGGTTTTTACACTTATTCAGCTGAATCAGACAACTTTGCTCTTAGTGCCGAAGAGTACGTCGAAGATGACCCAAGAACCATTACTGAGGCAAAAGCAAGAGAAGATTGGCCAGAATGGGAAAATGCCATAAAAAGTGAGTACCAATCATTGATACATAATAAAACTTGGACTATTTGTAGTTTGCCAAAGAATCGAAAAGCCATAACCAGCAAATGGGTATTTCGATTGAAACGCAAAGCAGATGGGCAAATTGAAAAATACAAAGCTCGTTTGGTGGCGCGAGGGTTTACCCAAAAACCTGGTTTCGATTACACCGAAACGTATGCGCCAGTTGCAAAGTTGGTAACATTAAAAATATTGCTTGCAATTGCAAATGAGAAATGCATGTATATTCACCAGATGGATGTCAAAGGTGCGTTTTTGAATGGTGAACTGTCCGAAGACATTTATATGGTGTTACCGGAAGGTATTGAATTTGGAAATAAAATCTGCAAGCTCAATAAGGCTTTGTATGGGTTGAAGCAAGCGTCCCGAGCCTGGAATGAGAAGTTCAACAGTTTCATGGTTAGAATTGGATTCAGGCGATGTGAGTCAGATCAATGCGTGTACGTCAAGGACCAAAACGGAAGCAATTTTTACGTCCTGCTGTATGTCGATGACATATTGCTGTTTTGTCAAAATATTCAAATGATTATCATCATAAAGCAGCTGTTGTCAAACGAATTTGACATGACTGACATGGGTAGAGCAAGTACCTTTCTGGGAATGCACATCCAGCAAAACATCGTAGATGGAACTATTGAACTAAGTCAACGGCAATACTTGGAGAAAGTGTTGCATAAATTCGAAATGAAAGACTGCAAGCCAAAAGCTACTCCCATGGAAAAGGGTCTGCACATCGATGAGGGTGACAAGGAAAGATGTACAAATCACCCCTACCGCGAATTGATTGGTTGCTTAATATACGCAACTGTGACCACAAGACCGGACTTATGTGCTGCAACTGGATACATGAGTCGATTCCAAAGTTGTTTTGATGAACGCCACTACAACTATGCAAAACATATTCTACGCTACATTCGTGGAACAATCGACTTGAGAATGATTTACCGAAAAGAAGATACTGCCGAGACCCTGGTGTGTTTCTGTGATGCTGACTGGGGAGGAGATAAAAATGACCGGAAATCTACTTCAGGATACGTGTTCAAGTTATTTGGAAATACCGTGAGCTGGGCCTCAAAGAAGCAATCAACAGTAAGTTTGTCATCAACAGAAGCTGAGTTGATTGCTCTAACTGAAGCAGTATGTCAACTCAAATGGATTCGAAAGATGCTGAATGAACTCAATGTAGAATGCACGATTCCAGTAATCATATATGAAGATTAATAATTCCTGTATTAAAATTGCTGAAGATTCCAAGGAAAGCAAACGAATGAAGCATTTAGACGTCAAATACCATTTTATTCGAGATGAAATTTCAAAGGGCGTTATTCGACTAGAACAAAAACCAACTGAAGATCAACTAGCTGACGTCATGACGAAAGCATTAGGAAGAAATTTGTTCCTAAAACATCGTAGAGGTTTAAATTTAGTTTAGTTTTTTTTTTTTATTTTGTTCGATTAATGTACCTACTTATGATTTAACTTGAATTTATAGTTTCTATTAAATTAAGAGGCGGTGTTAATTTGTACTTTGTATAAAGCTACTCTCAGTAATTTATTCGAAACTACATTAATCTCAGTATACTTTTCGATTCAAGTTTTCTTTAATTTGTAAAATATAATTAGTCTTTCTTTAAACTTCAAACAGTAAAATACTTCTTTTATAATAAATATTGTTTTTTTTTCTTTTCTCTGGATCTCCGAACATTCTGACTAATAACGAGAGATTTTTAATGACAACCATAATTCGTAATATACGTGCTTACTCACCCTTGGAAAAGTTATCGAAATTATAACAGTTTCGTTTAGTACATTTACTTTGGTGTTGTTCTTGTAATCTAGTACATTTTCATTTTGACAACAACTGACATTTCTAATCTTCCTCGTGCAAATGTAAACAACAATTTCAAAATATATCAAATACAAATTCAACATGTCGCACATAGACTTTGGAGAATTAAAAAACGACACAAATTTCACATCAATTGTTAATAATTTTTCAAAAAGCTTAGATGAAATCGATGCAAATATAACCGAAGCTATTAATTACAAAGATTACGATGAACTGACAACAGAGGAAAAAGTTAAATTTGACAATTATTTGGCTTACACCACAAATTCCTTATATTGGATGTATGTTAAGCTCAACGGTTTGGATCCAAATGCTGTAAGTTTTTGATTTAGTTAACAAATTAATTCATAACATAATAAACTCTATTTCAAAATGTATCTAGCATGGAATCAAAAATGAACTATCCAGAGTTCGGCAGTCAATGTTGCGGGACAAACAAATTCACGAAAGGAACACAATTCGGCCAGTTCTGGATAAAAGTGCAGCTGGACGATTTATAAGACATGGTTTGCACGATAGATCAAATCGAGATGAGGAACATGAAAATGAAAATGAAGAGCAAATGGAAACAGCACCACCAAAACCATTGAATAAGAAAATTGTATTTGATAACGATTCGGACTGAAGTAAATAAAATGTAGATTATTATGTTCTTAAGTAAGATTCGGCATTTTTGTTTCACTTGGAATTTTGTTTATGTTGCAAGTTATAGATTCGAATGTGTGGAATCAATAAATGATTTGTTTATATTTTGGAAACTTTTAACGATTCGAAAAATGCATAAAAAGCGACTTGATATTCAATTGCTGGCCAAACAAGAAATCGTTGGCCCTCTAAACTGCACCATCTATAGAGACATCATTCTACTTAACATCGCTTACGACATTTTCTGTGCTGTAATATATGAACGCCTAAATCCCATCGTCAACAACCTGATAGGTCCTTATCAGTGTGGTTTTAGACCAGGAAAGTCTACAGTCGATCAAATATGCACATTACAGCAGATCCTGGAAAAACCCAAGAGTGCAGAGCCACGTCTAGTTTTGGCATCACTGCCAAACTCGTCTGTGCGTAATGACCATGGAAAATTCACGCTGCTCCATAAAGGTTGGAAAACACTTAAAAGAACCTTTCGTGTTCAAAAATGCTTTAGGCAAGGTGATGCGCTGTCATGCGATTTCCTTAACATCGTCCTTGAAAGAATAGTGCAGAGCTCCCACGTCAACACCAGATACAATATCTTTCAAAAGTCTGTCCAATTACTAGCATATGCTGATGACATTAACATAATCGGAAGAACTCGACGTGATGGTAATGGGGCTTTTGTGAGTATTGAGGCAGGGGTGGCAAAAATGGGTTTAACGGTTAATGACGGCAAAACAAAGTATAAGAAAGGACCTACAACACTAACGTCTCGGTCAAAAAGTCACCATCGATGGACGTAACTTTGAGGTAGTTAAAGACTTTGTCCACCTAGACTCCGCTATAAACACAAAAAAAAATACTAGCACTGAGATCAAACGAAAATTTCTCTTGTTGCCAACTGTTTCTTTGGGCTAAGAAAGCAATTGAGTACCAAGGCCCTCTCTTGAGCGACCAAAGTTTCGCTTTATAAGACCCTCATCATCCCCGTCTTGCTATACGGTGCAGAAGCATGGACTATGACAGAAGCGGATGAAAGCACCTTGGGTTGTTTCGAGAGAAAAGTTCTTCTCGTGATCCACTGGCCCGTATGAATAGAAGGTGAGTGGAGGAAAAGATGGAACGACGACCTGTACAGCAACGGAGACTTAGCCAGAATAAAATTCCAACGACTGAGACATGGAAACCAGTGCTCCGGCCCGGAAAGTCTTCGGATCCACACCCACAGGACAGCGCAGTAGATTAAAACCGCGGATTAAGTGGCGCACACAAGTGGAAAGTGACCTCACCCAACTTGGAGTGCGAAACTGGCGACATCTAGCTAGGGACCGAGCTAGATGGAGGAGTTTGTTGGGTGAGGACCTAGTTCACACAGGACTGTAGCGTAATATTGAGTTCGTCGAAAAATACGGACCAATGACACCTTGCAACAGCATCAATTTTGTTTGATCACATACCCTATAATTTTAATAACAATTTTAAGCTCGAATCGCGGAAACTTATTACCTATTAAGCGTCTTTTTGATCTAATCTTGTGGTAGCGTTGCTAATTAAAAGACAAAATAATAAAACTAGATACCGAAGCAGGTAGGTACATATGTATCTTCAAAGTCTATTGATTCAAAAAATGCAAGTATACACATTTCGTTATTTATAAAAACACATTTTTGGATCAAACAAAAAAAAAATATATAAAATGCAGTATTTCGATTATAATTTCATGGATCTGGTGATGGTAAGTTCCGGCAATCATCATCATTTGCTGTGCATAATTCTTCAAATAACTCCACAGCCAAATACGAGTGAGCCTTCTTCATGTTTTGCCATCCATCTGTTTTAATAATCTCCTTAGCATGAGCTTTAACAAAATCAATAGTTTTCTCTTTCAATTGTTTAGCACTATAGAGATCGGCAAAGCATAAAATTTCAATAGCATTTTCAATTGATAATTCAGCAAACACAGCTTCCTCGGACATCTCCTTTAAGGTTATCAATTCATACTTATCGGCAGCTGCTAAAAGTTCTTTGGCCATTTCTTTCAAATTCGGAGCAACTCCTGTGTAAATGAAACGTAGCATTTCTTGAAGCACCTCACAATCAATATCGGTTATGGTGATGGTATTTGACTTAGCCTCCTTCATTTCATATTCGAACATTGCAGCAAAAACATCACTTCGAGCAGCCAAGATTGCTTTGTGAGCTGGAAGTTCTTGTTTATGTTCACCCGCTATTATTATGACGTCACTAAATTTACGACTGTCAAGAAGATTACCAAAATCTTCCGAGATCTTACACTCAGGAATTTTGAATGGTTCAATACCAGAGAAATAGTTGTTATCACAGATGAAACTTACTTCGCACAAGATTGTTAATTTATCCTCAGACAGAAAACCATTATTTACTTCCATTAAATCAACAAGTGGCATAATGTTGTTATGACCCAAAGTAATATCATTTGATTGAGTAATCTTTGATCTTTCAGGATAAGAATTTAAGATGCATGTTTTAAACTTTGCACAAATATCACAAATTTCAGGCATTGTTATGGCATGTATCGATAACCAACCCCTATTTTTTTCACCGAAACCAAGTGGATACAGTTCTACAATGAATTGAATATCGCTTTTTAATGGTGCCCAAAACTTGGGAGACTCAATCATTGCACCAACTTGTTTTTTAATGTAGCTGAAATTATTTATAACCCACGTACATTTGGCTACAATTTTATTTGACTCTGTCAGAATAGTTTCGCCAGCTTTTGGTTGATTTAAATTCATTTTATTTAAACAAAGCTGCTAACGATGTATAATTAACGAAGTAAAGCTGTAATAATTCGTAATTAATAAATATGTACATTCCTGCATATGAATGGTCTCTGATCATAAATATCATAATATGTACTTACCTAATGAATTGTTATTTTCCTTTAAAATATTTTATTTTGCCTGCAAATTAAACTTTTTTGCTTATTTTGACGTTCTTATCTTTTTTGTGATCAAGACGTGAATGTTTTCGTTTTGCATTGAAATGATAGGTATGCACCATAGAGCCTCTGATATGCACTTCAAGTTTTTAAACCAGGCTTGCCATACGTAGCGGAGCGAAATATCACAAGACGTTCGACACGATATTTACGTTATTTCTCTTTCGTTCTGTCATTGAATTATCAAACCATGACCACAATATGAGATCACTTACGAAAATAAATCTCAAATCTGAATTTTTAAAGAAACTGACGAGAAATTTACTTTATTCGAAAGATAACATTTTGATACTATAAATTAAATATGATTTCTGGCATATGACCGCCACGGATGACTCATGAAGTTTGTTGGGTGAGGACCTAGTTCACACAGAACTGTAGCGTAATATTAAGTTCGTCGAAAAAATACGGACCAATGACACCTTGCAGCAGCATCAATTTTGTTTGATTACATACCCTATGATTTATATAACAATTTTAAGCTCGAATTGCGGAGAACTAAAGCAGAAACTCGTTACATATTAAGCGTCTTTTTGATCTAATCTTGTAATAGCGTTGCTAATTAAAAGACAAATTAATAAAATTAGATACCTAAGCATAGGTACCTGTGTATGTACTGTTTATTGATTCAAAAAATGCAAGTATACAAATTTCATTATTTATAAAAACACATTTTTGGATAAAACAAAAAAACATAAATAAAAATACAGTATTTCGATTATAATTTCATGGATCTGGTGATGGTAAGTTCTGGCAATCATTTTCATTTGCTGTCCATAATTCTTCAAATAACTCCACAGCCAAATACGATTGAGCTTTCTTCATGTTTTGCCATCCATCCGTTTTAATAACCGCCTTAGCATGAGCTTTAATAAAATCAATAGTTTTCTCTTTCAATTGTTTAGAACCATAGAGATCGGCAAAGGATAAAATTTCAATAGCATTTTCAATTGATAACTCAGCAAACACAGCTTCCTCGGACATCGCCTTTAAGATTGTTAATTCATACTTATCGGCAGCTGCTAAAAGTTCTTTTGCCATTTCTTTCAAATTCGGAGCATCTCCTGTGTAAATGAAACGTAGCATTTCTTGAAGCACCTCAAAATCAATATCGGTTATGGTGATGGTATTTGACTTAGCCTCCTTCATTTCATATTCGAACATTGCAGCAAAAACATCACTTCGAGCAGCCAATATTGCTTTGTGAGCCTGAAGTTCTTGTTTATGTTCACCCGTTATTATTATGACGTCACTAAATTTACGACTATCAAGAAGATTACCAAAATCTTCCAAAATCTTACACTCAGGAATTTTAAATGGGGCAATGCTATCACAGATGAAACTAACTTCGCACAAGATTGTTAATTTATCCTCTGACAGAAAACCATTATTTACTTCCATTAAATCAAAAAGTGGCATAAGATTTAAATGCTCCGAAGTTTGGGTTGCTTTTAATAATTTAACATCATTTGATTGAGAAATCTTGGATCTTCCAGGATTAGAATTTAAGATGCATGTTTTAAACTTTGCACGAACTTCAGAGTCAGACACTGTTTTGGCATATATCGATAACCAACCCCTATTATCTTCCTTGAAACCAAATGGATAAAGATCTACACTGAATTGAATATCGCTTTTTAATGGTGCCCAAAACTTGGGAGATTCAATCTTTGCACCAAGTTCTGTATTAATGTAGCTGAAATTATTTATAACCCACGTACATTTGGCTACATGTTTATTTGACTGTGTCAGAATAGTTTTGCCAGCTTTTGGTTGATTTAAATTCATTTTATTAAAACAAGCTGCTAACGATGTATAATTGACGAAGTAAAGCTGTAATAATTTGTAATTAATAAATATGTATGTACATTTCTGCATATGAATGGTCCCTGATCATAAATGTCATATGTACTTACCTAATGAATTTTTATTTTATTTTAAAATATTTTATTTTGCCTGCAAATTAAACTTTTTTGCGTTCTAATCTTTTTTGTGATCAAACGTGAATGTTTTCGTTTTGCTTTGAGCTAACTGTACTGTATGCACTAGCACTTCAAGATTCAAGTTTTTAAACCAGGCTTGCCAAACTTAGCGGAGCGAAATATCACAAGACGTTCGACACGATATTTACGGTATTTCTGTTTCGTTCTGTCATTGAATTATTAAACCATGACCACAATGGCTGCGTTCAATCTCAGACAGATAGGGTATCCGGATACTTTTTTGTCAGTGTTTTACGTTTAAAATAATAGCTGAGATGTCACAAAAGGAATCCAAAAACAGACAGAACAGCTGATTCAACACATGGTTGAATTTCAAGAAACTTGAAAATTGATTTCAGCTTTTAGTATTTGTTGGTAAACAAAAAGATACAAAATGTTAGTTGAAGTTGTATTTGAGGATGTTCTGTAGGTACATAATAGACGATGAAGAAGCTATTCGCCTCAGAATTTAAGAAGGTAATTATAATCTATTTTTTAAAACTTCAAAATTGACTTATTTTGTTCTCGTTTTGTAGATGACCAATTTGCTAGGTCTTACCATTATCCATTAAATGTTTTATCTTACAACAATTTTGACTTCGAAGCTTAAATGTTTCTCTGCTTTTTGTGAACAGCTGAAAGTTGTTTTTATTTTTTGACAGCTATCTCAATACAGCTATCCAACTCGTTCAACAAGGTATCTAAAAATCCACCTATCCAAGATACCCTATTCAACACAAGATTGAACGCAATATGAGACCACATACGAAAATAAATCTCAAATCTGAATTTGAAAGAAACTGGCGAGAAATTTACTTTATTCGAAAGATAATATTTTGGTACTATAAATTAAATATGATTTCTGGCATATGACCGCCACGGATGACTCATGATTCAGGGACGTAGATTATTCTATTAGAACTTCCAATGTTTGACGACTTTTTTCAACATTTGTGGCCGTTTATCGGCAATAACGTGCGAATGTTGTCCTCTAAGCGGTCAATCATTTCTTCGGGCTTGTATCGTTAGCTAGCGACTTCACATATCCCCATAGAAAATAGTCAAGCGACGCACAGTGGGGCACATGGTATGGGAGAGCGGACAAAACTCTATAAAATCTAAACTATTGAACTGATTTTGATAAAATTTTCAGAAATGTTAGCTAATAGCAAGACAAATCTACACCAGATTCCACACAAATTCCGCTATTTCCACGCCCAATAAAAGAGAAAATGGCTTTCCTCGGAAAACATCTGAAAACAAACATTTGTTTACCAAATTTAACGTATATTACGAATATAATAATAAATAGCGAAAAAGGCATTTTGAAAGCATTGTAAAATTTTTGTGGATTTTAACGGTGTCTCAACATACACTTGAGGATTATTGGTTTATATATTGACGTATCTATTTAACCATAAGTGAGCTTTATCCCTAAACAAAATTCTCTTATAAAAATTGGCATCAATGGTAATCTAGTTTTGAGCCCATTTATCGAATCTACGCCTTGCTAAGTGATCGTGTTTTTTCAATTCTTGAAATGCCAAACCAAGACAAAGAATAAATCAATTGACAGCTGACAAAATGGCTGCTAATTTCAATAGAATTAACAATTTAAAGTGCAATGAAAAGCATTAGATTTGTGTGTTTTTCCAAATTTTAATTTTCATTTTGCGTAAAAAAAATGTAATTGCTATATTAGGTCACAAGTATGGCAAGCCTGCTTTTCTAAAACAAAAACGAAAATGACAGCTAACTTGACTTGCAGCTCATTCACAGACATTTAAGGCCTATTCAAAAAGATCGCGTTCCAGCTTGATGTGAAACAGTTTATGTTAAACGCACGTTCAAAAATTTTCTTTCAAATGCAACAAATGGGTGCGTTCACAAAAATCAAATACGTCTTGCCATCTGACATTAGTTACTACACTTATAACTCAAAAACGCAATTACCAATTTCGATGATTGGGAATATTGGGATTAATTCGGAACAATACTCGGTAGTACCCGTGGCGTGATGGTTAGTGCGTTGGACTTTCATGCCAGAGGTCTTGGGTTCGATCGTCATGCGAAGAATTTACAAATTCTCCAAGAGTAATTCTTGTCATGAAAAGTGCTTTCTCAAATTAGCCTTTCCGAATCAGCTTAAAACTGTAGGTCCCTCCATTCCTGACAAAATTCATCGCACACAGAAATGGTTGAGAGTTGTAAGTCACTAGGCCCTACTTTTCAACGGACTGTTGCGCCACCTAATTTATTTATTTATAATATTCGGTCCAACAAGAAGAATACTCAAGAAAATTCCCAAACAATTTATCAAAAAAAAGTATGAAGATGATAGATAACGTTTATGTTAACGTTACTTTGCGTTGTGACAATTGTTTTTGGTACAATTTTTGTGACAATTGTTTTGGATGAATTTTGTTTATCACACATTAAAAAATGGACATGATTTCAAATACTGAGAATCAGAACATTTTTCGAATAACATACATATGGATATGTATGTAATATTTGTTCGGTATTCGTAACAAGTTTTTGATTATGATCTTATTCACGGGTCCGGTTATTTAAGGTGGCACAAAATACATAACGCAATCGAAAAAAAAACTTCGAATTTCAAAGCTTCTCAAAAGCGCAATACCTATGACCAAATTAGTAAAAATAAGCTTTATTTGACTTTTGCAATTGCGATAAAGCCAAATTTTGAAAGTTAGCTTTATTTCATGGCACCTTATTCATGATAGGGCTGATTTAATTTCTAGTGATTTCAAAACTTACTGGTATTTGTATGTCTACCAAGAGGTGTTTATTAGAATTTATTACAGGAGACTGAGTTGACCAATATATACCACCTTTAAAGGAAAAGTTTGGCAACCGAATAGATTAACATTACGAACCCGTGATAGTGCGATTTATCGCCGCTTGACTATTTCCCGAAGGACATTTGAAATCGCTAGTCTACAATTATTTTGAAGCAATTGACTTCGTGATTCCAACAAAATGAAGCAACTGTTATGACTTTATCGATAAAATTTATTAAGGACTGGTGAATAATAATTTTGTAAATTTTTAACTCTTACAATTACATATAATAATAATTAACACAACATTCTCGACTCTTCATTGGCCAACACCTTAAGAGCCCATCTATCTGTTTTGCCACAATTCGTTACGGGCATTTCTGGAATCACTTTGAAATATTTTACAATTTGAAGCTGTTGCTTTGTGAGTTTTTCCTTGATTAACTCTCTCAGTTCCTCTTCAATGGAATTTGGAAAAAAATTCCTTTTTAATACTACAAACACAGTTCCAAGTTCTTCTTTGGAATTTTTTAAATTTGGATGTCCGACTAGGGCAGATGTCAAAACATTGGGATGACTATTTATAACATGTTCGACATCATTTGGTATGACCTTAAAGTAGAATTGATATATTTTGATAGAAACAATTTCTTCTTCTAAAAGCGTCCACAATTGATATTCAAATTCAAAACTTACAATTATTCCAGAAGACCTCACCAAGTTCTCATAACGTGTGACAATATTCAACAAATTACTCGAATTCATGTACGAAAAGTCTCCCGTATCGAACCATCCTCCTTTCAAAAATATCTCCTTGTTGGCTTTTTCATCTTTCAAATATCCCAAGAAAGGAAATAACGATTTCAAACACAACCTTCCCATTTGATTCGGTCCTAAGGATATTTCATCATCATCGACAATTTTTGCCATTAGTCCATTTTTTAAAGCTCCTCCCTGCAAGCCATCGCCATCGGGCTTTATGCTAACGAGTTCGTTGGAAACAACAACACCAGCCATTTCGGTCATCCTATAGCCATTGATGACCTTGCAGCTCGGAACAATCTTTGTCGAGTAGTCCAGCAAAGATTTCAAAACAGTTTCGCCACCTATCAACGCCGATCTCAAGGAACTCAGGCACGATGGATCACTGGAAAACTCTGTAGCTTGCAAAACACTTAAGAAACCCTTCGGCACATCGATATAATGCGTAACTTTGTATTTAGCTATTATATCTTTCCCGTCTTTTGATCTCTGATCATAATCGGGCCTCGAGCTATATATCCATTGGGCACCAAAAAACGCCGGTTGCATCATTAACAAAACCTGGCAGATCCATCGACAATCACTGAAACAGAAGATTATGCTCTCTGAGTCGACTTGCCACGAATTATATAAGCCCTGGATCAACATCGCATGTGAGAGCTGGATTATTCGTGGCATTCCAGTGGAACCTGCAGTAAACATATAAGCCGCTGGCACATTTTTCGGATCACCCAGGTCAGGGGGTTGAAAACTTTTGATGTTGACAGTAGAAGTTGGTTGAAAGAGCACCTCGTCGACTGATGCAGTTTCAAAGGAATCTATGCTGAGGATGTGCTTGAGATTTGCAAGCTTAAGAAACTTCAGAGCTGTAAACAGCTGTGGCATGTATTCAACTTCGTAGATAATTACCGTTGGATCAAGTATTCCCAGGTTATAAATTATGGCATCTAAAATAAGAAAGTTCATAAGACACTTGCTTTGCTCGAATTGACACTAAACGAAATGTCAAGCCTGTTCTTACCATGATCGAGGTTTGTTTCAAAAAAATTGACAGGTGCTCCGATTGTGTAACAAGCAAAAGTAATTGGTGTTATTCTTTCGTTGGATTTTGAATACAGAACAATTGTGTCGCCTTTTTCTACACCCAGTCCCAATAGATTCTGGGCGACTGTTATCGTTTGATATCGAACATCCTCAACTGTCAGTCGAGTTCCGGTATCATGATTTATTTCAAAAGTCCTTTTTGGATCGCTTTCGCTTAGATTTTTCAAAATTGCCCTCCCGAGGCACGACACATCGACTTTGAACTCTGGTGCAAGCCATATTTTATCCGATTCAATGTATTTCGTTTGCATGTGACCGATCTAAAACCTTCTTCTCACTTAACGTATGAAATTTGTATCTTTTCTACTCGTATTTCGATTATTTTGAAGAATCTTCGGCAGGTCTTCAAATTAGACTGAAGAGCAGTGTATTTTTTAAAATTGAATGAACTATCTTAAGTTGTATACGCGGCTTTGGATCTTTATTTTTGTTTTAATTGTTGTATTTTCGTACTATGTATGTATGTACGTACATATTAATTAAGAACAAATAAAATGTCTCCACTTTTAGGGTGATTCACATCTGTTCATTAGAGCGGTGTTTGCTTTATTCGAGAGATTGATATTATGTTTCGCGTTTTGATAGATTACCTAATTTGATTTAAGATGATTGGTTTTAATTAGTGTTTGCTTAATTTTTCCTCTTTTTTGGTTCTCTATTTTCCGATAGTAGTTGAAGAAATACATAAAAATTGGAAATTGTATGTCGATTACAATTGCTTTTTCAAGGTATAACTAAAAATAAAAGGCTATACAAATTCATTGAAAGGTATGACGAAACTGTAGTCAACGCCGCCGCCGCTTTGAAATACACTTTCGTTTGACTTCATCTATGTATATTTTTTTATGTAAATAAAGGGTTATTCATTTTGCGGTTTCAAAAGTATACTGCTGGAATTCGACATCTGTCAAACTAAGTTGTTAAACCAAATTTTTTTGTTCAGTTGAAAGTCTGACATTTACGAAAATGGATCGTTTAACTATCGCACAACGCATAAAAATTGTTAAAACAAAAATCGTGATTCTGCCACAGCCACGTATCGTGCTTTAAGAAGAGATTATGGCGTACATAATCGTCCCACTCCGCAAGCAATAATATCGCTGCTGTAAGTGAAAGTGTTGCCGAATACCCGAATGTGTCGATTCCTCGTCGTTCTCAGGAATTAGAACTGTAATACGGCTCATAATGGCGTATTTCGCAATTGGATCTACACCTATATCCATATAAAGTCCAGCTCACACGCAACAACTATAATCCTCAAGTAATTGAAGTGAAAGTGAGGCCATTACATGCACCAAAAGTCAAATTATGGCTGAGATACCGCCCAATATGTGTCAAAAAGTGATCCAAAATTACCTCAAAATAATCGATGAGAAATGATGTAGTGTTTCACAAATAATGTCAACGTTTAAACTTTATAATAGAAAAGAAATGCAAATATTTTATATCTGTTTTATTTATGTTTACTTTTGAAACCTCAAAATGGATAACCCTGTATAATTTACTTAACATGTTTAAAGTATTTAAACACATTACGAGCTTTAGGAAAATTGGAAAGGGTTTAAGAGAAGATATTGCACCAATTGGTCTTAAAGCTTTAAATGTTTAAATTGAAGGGAAAAACTAATTTGAGTAAAGCATTCTATATTCTTGATGTGCGGTTAAAAAAGAATCTCTATACTTGCAAATGAAAGCCAAAAATTGAACTTATAAGCATTCCTACGGCTTAATTGTTTAATTGCTCAATTCGACCGAACATTGTTTGTAAAAATATTGATAAAACGAGCTTGAGTGTCTCAAAAATGATTTAAACATTTCATAAATTGAAATAGAAAATGTTTTCTTTTTGAAATAATATTTTTTGTTGTCATTGTCATTCACCATAAATTCAAAACTTCTGCTGTATAAGACTATGATCCTACTTGCACATGCACTCACTTATGGATCCGAAACTTGTGTCAAAGACCCCTTAAACTCTTATCAGCCTTCGAACGAAAAGTCTTACGGAAAAAAGTTGAACCCATTTGTGGGGGAGGACAATTTCGGGGTGGTGTTACGATGAATACTATGGAATACAACACGAAGCTGATATAGCAACAAAGATCTTATTTTGTAGATCTCGGAAGTCCTTTGCAGTACGATTCATAGTAGAAGACAGCGAGGAAGGTCATGCCTCTGCTGAAAAAGTGGCGTAGGAAAATACGCTCGGAGCCTTGGTGTGCGCTACTGGTTGGCGTTGGCCAACAACTGGGAAAGTCGAAGAACATGTTGATGTTGGTATCACACGCCATCTTCCATCCACAAAATATTGATTCATGGCGAAAAAATCATAGAATACTTTTTATGCGATTTTGCCAATTGGTCAGCTTTCAAAAGATGCTAAGGAAGCACGAAATAAAAACTATACAAATTAAGCTTACATCATGTAAGACAATCTTCACGATCACGATCAAACCTTATTATAAAATATACATCTGATTCTGTCTTTTTGATTCCAGGAAAAACAAGAGCTAAATAGCTGTTAAAAACGGAAGATAAAGATACTTGTGCTTCTTGAAACTTCTACAAGTTGCACTCTTTGAAAAATCACAAAATGTTATAGGAATGGTTTAAAAATGAATTTCCAAAATTTGTTTGGATTCTTAGAAGATCCCAGAGTCAATTCAAACATCTTTTCAGGCTTCACGAAATCTACTTTTCGTAATTTATTTATTAATTAATTTTTCAAAAAATAAGTTGTTTGAAATGTGTCACTTGTCTTATTTTGAAATTATTCCAACGCTTCTGATCTGGCTACAAGCTTTCATTCGTCCAAAACTTAAATATAGTGCCTCAAAAAATAGTTTACATTTTTTGGACAGATTCCAAAAAAGAGTTGATAGATGAAACTCTTACATCGCTCGAAAACAGCCGTCGGAAATATTCTAAGCCAATAGCAGTGTTTTTGGCAATCTCGAATATGGGATAATTTCATAAGAGTTGATCCTTGACACACATACATACATAGTACTGATGCAAGGTTGGGTTACAATTTAACGACAGGGGAGTTTTTGAAGCATTAAATTCCAAACGGTTAATAATTCCCCATTGGACAATGCTGTCGAGTTAGGAATTTAATGAGCTTATCATAAGCTGCCGCTGAAGTTTCACATTCGAAGGAAAAGTATGTGAATCTAGAAACAAGTATGAAAACCTGAGGATACTGTCATCAGCGAAACAGTTCAATAGATTAGGAGTTGCAGATAAGAGAACGTTTATGAAGATAATGAAGAGATTCGAAGACAAAACAGAGTCCTGCGGAATACCAGCATTTATTTTGTGAATTTAAGACTTGAAGCCATTCAAGGTAGATTCATTAGTACCCAACACACGTATTTTCCATAAAAGAGCTTGATGTCAAAATCTATCACATGCTTTTGAAATACCAAATGAAATAATCTTACTTTTTCCAAAACAATGTTAAGGATTTTTTTACTGTTCGATTATATAAACTATTAAATCACCGGGTGATCTGTTGTCACGAAAGCCATACTGCCTGTTATTAAGAAGCTTTCAATCTTTAAGATATTTATTAAGCTAAATGACTAACCAGGGACTTAAGTGCGAACGGATTTAGAGGGGGTCAAATGTTGTTTTTGAACCACTCGGAAAGAAACCTACGGAATAGGAAAGATGAAAGTCTTACGCAATTTTTGTTCTAGCGTCTTCAGAACAATTGTAGTCAAGGTCAATTCCCCATCGAAAATAGTTAAAGAACATTCATTTTTTTTTAAATAAATAAAATAATTATATTTCTTAAGATATAAATTACAAGTAGTTAAGGTGCTAACGATAATTCTACAATCTTGTATAGCTTTTTGAAAATCTAGCAGCCATTTCTGACAATGCAGCTCGATTGATCTTACAATAGTTTAACAAAGGCATTTTATCGATGATTTCTAAATATCGAATAAGGTTATCAAGTTGATTTGTAAAATGATGCTTCAATAAAGCTTTCAATTCAATTTGGATGTTATGGCGATTTGTTTTACTTCCGATTACCACAAAAATGACACCAATTTCTGACCCACTATTCAATGGATCTGGATATCCAACAAGAGCGGAAATTCGAACACTTGAATGGTCATTGATAATATTCTCAACATCAGTAGGATTAACCTTTAAAAGAAAGGAAATATAAATAATAGTAACAGTTTTTTAGGACCTCCGCAAAAAACTTACAAATTGTCCATTAAACCGCAAAAGATATCTGAATCTCATGACAACGTTTAATAAATGTTCAGAGTTCATATAAGCATACTCCTCAGTTCTAAACCATCCATCTTCACTAAAATGCTCTCTGTTGGCAGCGTCATTTTTGAAATAACCCAAAACGGGAACCGTAGACTTCAAACACAGCCGGCCTTTTTCATTTGGTCCCAAAGAATTTCCTTGTTCGTCGATAATCTTTGCAGTGTATCCATTTGCCAGAATTCCACCATTTACCATTTTCCCACCGATTTCTTCATCAGAAGCTATTTTAACATCCAACTCCGTCATTCCATATGAAATGATGACCTTACAAGCTGGCATAATTCGGTCTACATATTTAACCAAGGAATCAGTGACAGCTTCTCCGCCAATTAGAATTGTCCTCAAATAACTTAGTTTTGAAATGGTTTTCCGTTTGACTGCATTCCTTAGGGTGTTAAGTATCAGAATTGGAATAGTAAAGAAATGGGTAACCTGGTTTTTGTGAAGTAGTTCTAATTCATAGGCGTCATCGAAATCTTTTTCGCATTTCGATGTGTAGACACGTTTAACATCAAAAAAGACCTGTTGCAGCATCATTCCAACTTGGTCCATCCAACGGAGATCCGATAGAACACAGACTACACTATTCGAGTGCATGTGCCACCATTTGTTGTAAACTGACTGTAATATCATGGCATGTGATTGCATAGCAATTTTAGGCAGTCCTGTGGAACCAGATGTAAAAGGCAAGACAGCTGGTAACTTGCAAGGATCTCCAATATCCGGTGGCTGAAATTCTTCAATATCACCTAAGTTTTTAAATAGAACTTCATCGACTGATGATTTAGATTTTGAGTCCAAACATAAAATATGTTTAAGTTTGTGCAGTTCAAGGCTCTCGATCGTTGAAAAAACCTCGTTTTTGAATTCTTCTTCGTAAAGTATTACAGTTGGATCTAATATTTCGAAGTAAAACTTTATATCATCTAAAACAAAATTTATCAAAATCTAATGAAATTTTGAAACTGATTCTTCTCACCTCCTTTGAGATCCAAGTAAAAAAAATTTACAGGAGCTCCGATGGTGTACAATGCAAAAGTAATTGGTGTGATTTTAATGTTGGATTTCGAGAAAACAATTACAATATCTCCCTTTTTTACCCCAAGCCTTAATAAGTTCTGTGCAACTGTGATTGTCTGGTAGCGTATTTCAGCTGCTGTTAGAGTAGCTCTAGATTCATGTTCGATCTCCAAAATTCTATTCGGTTTTGTTTCCTTTAATTTCGCTAATATTGCTTTACCAAGGCTACAATTGGGAATATTAATTTCACAGCTTTGAGAGTACCACACTTTCTCAGTCTCCACAAAGTAATTTCCCATTTTTCTTGAAGCTGGATAGAGTTCTATATTTTATTTGTTTAAGCTGAAAATATACATAAAGTGGCTATTTGTTGCAATAAAATAAAGATAAAAATTGAGAACTTGGGTCAGGACACAAGTAATTGCCACTTTCTTGAAACTTTTGGAAGATTAATCAATTTTTAACGCAACTCTCATCAGCAGTAGTACCTTTAGAGTTATAGTAAGTGCATAAAACCGGAATGCCAGAGATCTGGGTTCAAACCCTGCATTTATTTTCAATGGAATTGCTTTTTGCGAAGAATTGACAAATCCTCCAAGAGTAATTCTGGTTATGAAAAGTGCGTTCTGAAATTAGCTTCTCTGATTTGGCATAAAAACTATAGGTCCCCTATATCCCTGAAATTACTAGCCCACATGAATGGTTGAGAGTTATAAGCTACTAAGTCCTGGTACTTCCCGAGCAATAGCGTCACAAAATTTTGTATTTACCATCACCAAAAACGTTCCATTTTATCCTTATTTTGAGTAAGAACCATCAAATATGGCAGATATAAGGGTTAGGGACAAAATCCCGAAATTCCAAAATTCCAAAATCCCGAAAACCCATAAACCAGAAAACTCAAAATCTAAAAATTCTTAAATCTCAAAATTATATAAAATAAAGAATTTCTGCAAATATTTTGACTCTAAAAAGATCATGGGTTTTTGGGATTCTGGGTTTTCTGGTTTTGGGGATATCACAAATTTTTAGTTTTCCGGATTTTGGCTTTCGGGATTCTGTTCTGTTGTTTGAATAAAATGAAGAAAAAATAGTGAAATTAGATCATGACACAAGTAATAGCCTCTTTCTTAAAACTTTTTCAGAATTAATGAATTTTTAACGCAACTCTCATGAGCAGTAGTACCCGTCGAGTAAGAGTTGACAAATCCTTCAAAAGTAATTCTAGTTACGAAAAGTGCTTTCTTAAATTAGCCTTTCTGATTTAAAATTACTATAGCAATTATAAGTCCTGGTTCTCCGAAATCCCTAAAACTCAAAATTCCAAAATCCCGATAATACAAAATCCCGGAGATCCGTAATCCAGAAAACCCGAAATCAAGAAATTTAAAAAACTCTTAATTTTGAAAACCCGAAAAATTGTATAAAATGAAGAATTTCTGCAAATATTTTGGTCCTGAAAGGATCTTGGGTTTTGGGGATTCTGAGTTTTCGGGATTTTGGGTTTAGAGGATATTTTGGCTTTTCGGGGTTCTGGATTTTCCGGAATTTCGGATCTGTGTTCGTCTCCCCAGCTATTACCTTATTCTGTGTTAAATGGTACAAAATAAATAAAAAAAGGGCACGTCTACGGCCCAGTAAACCATAACTAATTTAATTAAAATCCTCCTTATTTTAAGTGAGCTTCTTGTAACTTTTAAGGTACTACTACTATTTATTGTGATTATGTGCACATCCGTGTAAACTGTTTCAGCCTTTATTTATAAAAAAAAAAACATCATCACACTTTGTTAAGACAACTGTCGCCTAACGGCAAGCTTTAAACTAATATTTGTCTTGGTTCAAAGAAACACCCGAGACGTCTTATAAAAGCGGCTCGACGTTATATTTACTCAAGTAATGATTCAAATAGTTTTCATTTACAACTTTAGACACTTCGAAAAACACCCCCACCTTTACGTATAATTCTTATTTGAACTGATTATGTTTCGAAAAATATTTTTACTAAATTTATTAAAGAAATAAATAGCCGTTTTGATGTTTTGATTTAAAACATTTAAACTGCTTCTATTTCTTTAACAGACTGAACTGAACACTTGAGAGACTTAAGCAGTTCTTTTTGAACATTAGATAAATTGACAGGCTTCAAGTAAGCTTTAACAATCAACCTATTCACTTGTATAAATAACTTCTTTATTGATTTACCGTATTAGAGATATTAAAACAATATATATATAATATTCATTGTTGAAAGTATACCTTGAAAGTTAAAGCTATAAATATTTGAATAAGACAAACGTCAGGGCTTATGGCAAGGCAATATGTTTAAGCTTGTTATTTTGATGTTTGATGTTTCGTCTTTAGGTTTTCCTGGCGCGTGAGGCCGTGAGGCTTAGAAGCTCAAAAAAATAAGATTCGGTGTTTTATGCAGTCCACTTAATTAAGAAAATTTAAAAACAAAAATTATATATTTGCATAATGTATTTAGTTTAGGTTCGATATCCCACTTTGTTTCTTAAAATCCCGCTTTTTATAATCTGATATTTTCTTAATCCCATTTTTAATTATGCCGCTTCTCAAAAATGGGATAAATAAAATCAATTAATCAATAAGCAAATACGTGAAGCACTTTGATTTGTTTTAAATTTATAAAATAATAAAAAAGGAAACTAAACAAACATATCTACAAAAAAATACAATGCAGAAGGTGTTTTTTTAACGTGTGGTTTTTTTTCAAATGATATGGTGAAGATTAGATCGTACGATCTTGGAGGTCACAACACAGGACCTGGCTGTATTGCATGCAGTGAGAACCGAACCACTATTTTGGTGGTGAATGATTTGCGAACGTTGTTCACAATTAAGTCTATTCATTATAGAATGGCAAACCAAACTAATCATAAATCAAGTTACAGCTGTCAAAAACAACAACTCCAAAAAAAGTATTGCCAAATTGAATACCACACCCGTTATATTGTCTTTGTGTATGATAAGAACATTTTGTATTAAAAAATTTGATTGGCACAATTAATTAAGTAAAAAAAAATTTGTTGGGATTTTTGAAAAACCGGATTCCGATACGCTCCCTATTAATTCATTATTGACAATCACAAAGATATTTGTTTCTGTAAAAATCGAACACACCTTCGACAAGCAACACTCCATCTATCGATCATTCAATTTTACAATAGTCATAAATTTATCACTTAGTGGAATATTTTTATAGAATCTAAAGTAATGCAGTTTAAAATGTGACGACGGACTCTTAAACTTTTAAAACATTATTTGAAAGAAATAATTAAAATATTTCAGAAAGAAATCCTGAGTTTGTCAATTTTTCGACGTAAAAAGTTGCGTCTATCATTGCGTTCGAAAAATACACTGTGCACTTAAAAATCACTCAACAATATCAAAGTATAGTTTGTTTGATTTTCGGCTAAATTCCTTCTGTATATTTTATTCAAAAAATAATCATAACCTACGAGCACATTCCAAGTTATCGGTTTAATATATTTAAGTTATTTTTTTTGGAAAATATCTGGTCTTTCATTTAACTGCTTTAAATTATAAACTGTTTTGTTTTTTTAGATATTTATTAGAAATCATTTAAAGGACTGTTTTTTAAAACTTTTTTTTCAAATTATTTATAAATGTTAAACTAGCGCACCGCTTAGATGATTTTTATTCAATGATCTTACAAATATTGAATTAAACATTCAAATCAGGTTGAAAATAGACTTACTGTTAACCAATTTCCAAAAAAAGGAAATAAAAACAACAAATTAAACTACCCTCCAACTCAATGCACGCAATATCCGAAAAATATTAAACTAATAAAGCTGTGTTTGCACTATAACAATATAATATACTCCACGCCAATCACTTATGTATAAATATGATGTATTATTTATTAATTTCATTCATTTTTGTTTTGTATTTTTTCGTACATAAATACAAAACACACAAATGTTTTGAAGTTTTTTTGAAAAAAAACCATTTGTGAGCAAAATTAGATTTTTAAACATTAATAACTGTCTTATTGTTTGTAATGGAGAAAAACGTCATTTTAAAAGGCGAAACAACTGCTTCATACTCAGCGTCTCAAAGCAGTTTCTCTATTTGGCAGATAGAACTCTTTGATCTTATACAACAATAGAATCGATGATTTTTGTTTTAAGATTGACTGCCAGGAATCCCCTAACAATAAATAAAGGGTTTTTGTAGTGGTACCGAATTTTCGGCAAAAAGTTTTCGAAAACCTGAAAATCGTTCACACTGAATGCTTACACGTTTTCGTTTGACATTTCAATTTTTGCAATAATGACAGTTATCGATATGTAAGTAATAAAGTTTAGTCCTTCAGTTATTATCTGTGAAAATAAAGTGCATTCTGATCAATGGAAATTGTGTGAATTCTGGAGCCACCAGAACCAGGAAATGTATGATGCCCCCCTAATGTAGCCGATAGTTGCTTATAAATGTGGCAACGTAGTTCTGGTTGCTTTTCGGCCCAGAATTTCAGGAGGTACTTCTCGTCCTCGTAACCCCACAAAAACAATAATTCTAATTATAAGAAATCTTTATAAATAATATTACTTTCCACAGTAAGTTTAATTAATTGTACTATTTAATTTATATTTAAACTGCAGTTAAAGTTGTTTTGAACAACATTTCAAAATATCAAAGTCAAATATTTGTTTTGAGAGCAGCCATCAGCGCTTTTGTTAACATTCATTTGAGCGCTGAATGTTTCCAAAGCTTTGTTTGTTTAATTCATCTTTGAACTGCTACTAGTTTTCGACATGTTTACGAAAACTTATAGCTTACAAATAATGTATGTAAGTTTTCGGCTAAAACCAATAATTTTGCGAAAACCGGGTTTTGGGTTTGTTGTGAAAAGCCTATAACTTTGGAATTGTGTAAAATAAAGATGATTTTTTCATTCTTGAGGCCAATTCACGATTTCGTAACCAAACTGCATTCTTTCAAACTCGGAACTTTATTTCACTAATCTCTACCTGGCATACAAAAACTACCAAAAACATTGGGCAGGTTCAGAAACATAAGGGACTTCGTTTGCAGTCAACTTTATTCTTTGAACGTAAATTTTGACCAAGGCAACTAGTTAGTTTTTCAAGTGTCATGAATTTCAAATTCAGAACTTTACTTCATAAACCTCTACTTTAAGTTCATAGTACAAAAATACCCAAAAACGTTATTGTCTACAAAACACTCCCTTAAGGCAAGCTACAAGACCATCACGATTTTTATTTCGTATTGTAAAAAAATATTACTTATTTCTTTTTCAAATTGACAAGAAACCCTTTTACAAAAAATATTAAATGGATTTTTGCAGAAAATAAATAAATCATAGAGTAATAAAGTTCAGCTTTCAGTTAAAAGAAAAAATATGATCAACTGTCATCTTGACAGAAGTAGACTTGACTTAATAGTTAGGGAGATTTTTCTTGACTAACTTTCCAGTCAACTTTCCATTAAAGTTGCCTTTATTGGAAGGTAATTTTTTGGCAGCTGGCCAATCAGATACTAGAAACTAGCCTTTCTTTCAAGTTCCTTAAGTCGTCTGAACCTGCCCAGTGTTGCCGCCTTAATGTTCTGTAACTTTAAACACCTATTGGTATAATGAAAACACTAATTAATTATTCATGGTAAGAATAAGAAACAACATAGAAATAATAATGTTGACATTCTTGACAGTGGTAATAGTATTTTTTTATTATTAATTATTTTGTTTTTCGTTTACTGCACTTCAAAAGAAAATGTTGATAACATTTAATAGATAGATCATATAAAATCATTAAGAATTACTTCCTCAAATTAAGTTTATTTTCATTTCTTTTTATTCTTTTACTGTTCACTCAATTCAATTATTATTTCCATTATTAAAAATTACTAATCACATTTAATATCCACTAAGTAATTAATTCTAAATTCTTGTATAATTCACCGAATCGCTGGCAGCCATTTCTTTTAGTGCTGTTCGATTTACTTTTGAATAATTGCACATGGGAATTTTATCGACAACTTTCAAGTATCGAACAAACCTAGCTTGCTCAGTTGTGAGATTTTTTCGCAGTAAACCTAAAAGTTCATCTTCAATATCATCACTCTTAGCCTCATTTCTCAAGACAAACATAGTTCCTATTTCGGAATCTTCATTCTCAGGATCTGGATATACAACAAGGGCGGATATTAAGACATTCGGATGATTGTTAAAAATGTTTTCGATGTCAGTAGGAACAACCTGCAAAAACAAAACAGGAGCAAACGTTAAACAAATCAATGTGAAGATTAAGTTGTTTTTCTTTTTTTAAACTTACAAACTGACCCTTGTACTGTAAGAGATATTTATATCTTATAACAACATTGAGTAAATTATCAGAATCCATATAACCGTATTCTTCTGTTGTAAACCATCCGTCTCCTCGCAAATGCTCCTTATTTGCAGCGTCATTTTTAAAGTATCCCATAATTGGAACCTTAGACTTCAAACACAAGCGACCTTTCTCATTGGGACCCAAATGTTTCCCATTTTCATCTATAACTTTCAAAATAATATATTCATTTGCCAAAATGCCTCCGTTTACCTCCCTTCAAATCTGAGTAAACGAAATGTATAGGTGCTCCAATAGTGTACAACGCAAAAGTTATTGGTGTTATTTTAAGATTCGATTTCGAAAACACAATGACAATATCGCCCTTCTTCACACCGAGTCGCATCAAATTCTGTGCCACTGCAATTGTCTGTTGGCGGACTTGTCCAGCAGTCAGCTAAGCTCCAGATTCATGTTCAACTTCCAATACTTTATGGGAATCGGTGTGCTTTAATTTTTCCAGAATCGCATGTTCAATACCAATGTTGGTGGGATATTCGAGTTTAATGGATGGACCACGCCATATTTTTTCCGACTCAATATACTCGTTTGACATTTTAGTTATTTTAAAGAAATATGGCCTGCACTTAAGAAATTACAAAATTTACTTTAACATTCACAAAATATATGTATTAAAAAATTTGTTAGCTTGAATTTGATATCTTGGAAGTTGGAAAACGCAACACTTTAACAAATCAAAAATACCTTTCCAATGGTCCGGCTTAAATGATCTATTGTGACGCTTTTTAAATACTGTTGGGCTTGATTATTTTTAGTTTAATAAAATGGATCTGAATTCAATTACCTCTTCCATAGTTAAACTACCCTCCAACTCAATGCACGTAACATCCGAAAAATATTAAACTAGTAAAGCTGTGTTTGCACTATAACAATTTAATATACTCCACGCCAATCACTTTATGTACATATATGATGTATTATTTATTAATTTCATTCATTTTTGTTTTGTATTTTTTCGTAGGTAAATACAAAACACACAAACGTTTTGAAGTTTTTTTTGAAAACAAGCCATTTGTGAGCAAAATTAGATTTTTAAACATTTATAACTGTCTTATTGTTTGTAATGGAGAAAAACGTCATTTTAAATAAAAGGCGAAACAACTGCTTCATACTCAGTTTCTCAAATCAGTTTCTCTATTTGGCAGATAGAACTCTGTGATCAATCGATGATTTTTGTTTTAAGATTGACTGCCAGGAGTTTGGTGTGAAAAGCCTATAACTTTGGAATGGAATAAAATAAAGATGATTTGTTAACGTAAAACTGCGCCGTTACCAAACGTTTCCTTCAATAAATTATGGCTGAAACACAAAGGCTTGTTTCACACTATACGGTTTTGACCGTACAGGGTTCCTCTGCTTAGTATACTTTTTCACAGGTTTAGTTTTATAAGAACACTCAAGTCGCGCGTTGTTATAATGAACGACAAACAAATTATTGCACTATGGTTATACAATCGTGAATCGTGTCGCCGCAAAAGACGACAGAAAAATCGTGTTTTTTGAGTTCATCCTATTAATGCTAGAAGAAAGGAAGTGGGATTATTTTATACATTATTTAATGACTTACGAAATGATGAAAATAAGTTTTTTAATTATTTCCGTATGTCATGTGCTTCTTTTGATGTATTACATACATGAAAAACTCAAGGATAAGCTTCAACGTGAAAACACGCAATTTAGAAATTGTATACAACCAGTTGAGATGTTATCGATTACATTGAGGTTAGTAATTAATTAACTTAATATTACTATACTGTTAACTGATAATACTTACATATATAAATTACGCTAGAAAATAAAAGAAAAAAGCAATTTAATAGAAAAAAAATCGCACCTTTATTATTACAACATAGCTAATAATACTTCATAAAATAATAACAATAGAAAATAAAAGAAAAATGTTTGACTGTCTTACAATGTTTTTTGTACATGTCAATTTAAGTCTACTAAAATGTACTAAAATCGATGCTTTCAGTTAATGAGGATGCTACTGAATTTACAGAAGGGCTAACTATGTTCAAGTTCTGTGTAAGAGACCTCGTGGCTGGTAGTAACTGGAGTCAGTTGTGATGGAATTTGCTGATTTCCAGTTGAATATGGCTGAGATAAGAAAACATTGGAGTGGTTGGGAGTGTTGAACAATTGTCGAGGATGATATTGAGTAGGATTTGATGTATTTACATAAAGTTGCTGATAAGGTGGGAAATAAGAAGATGTAGCAAGATGTTTTTCTTTCTTACTTTCATTGATATTTTCAATAACTTTCAAAACACCCATTTGAAATCGTTAATATTCCTGATTATCAAACTGTTGCAGGTGAGGCAAGAGACTTTTTAAAAAAGCCATTTTATTACAAGGTTGATCCTTTTCTTCAAGTAATTTTATAATTCTCAAATCAATGTGTCGTCCTGACTTTTATTTTTCCTTCCTTTTTGTGGATTACTTGTTTTTTCCCTAGAAATATCTGAAACATTACCTGAAGCTTGCAGTTGAGGCTCTATGTCATCTTCTTCATTTTGTGGATCGTTTCTCGGTTCCGGTTCCAGGCTATTCGAAGTCGGTCGCTCAACATAATTTTTTTTTTTAAACTGCAATTGATCAAAGTATACAATATTTCTTAATTTTTTTGCTCCTGAACCACTTCTCTTGCACTCTTTGTCTTTTTTGAAATATTTTGAAAATGAATCCCGAAGATTAGTCCATCTTTTAAGAACCCCTTGACCTGAATGAAAAAGTATTAATCAAATATTCAAATAAAGAATATTGCTAAGTCTAAACAAAATTTACTGCTTCAAAACGTGATGACAGACACAAAAATAAATAAATAAAGCACCCACATCATTGTAAAATCAATACATCCATCACTCTGTTTAGAATCTAAAAATAATTGTATTTGCTATTCATAATTTATTTTTTTTTTAGGTATCTTGCAAGTGGTTGTACATTCACGGACTTATATTTCAGTTATAGAATTGGAATTTCAACGGCAAGTAAAATAGTAGAAGAAGTATGTACAGCAATTTGGTGCCTAATGAGAAAGGATTGTATTCCAACACCAACGAAAGAAATATGGGAGTTAATTGCTTCTGGATTTGAGAATAGAGCTACTTTCCCGAACTGCCTAGGAGCCGTCGACGGCAAACATATCCGTTTAACTTGCCCGCTTAACAGTGGGTCAATGTATTTTAATTATAAAGGATATAATAATATCGAAGTTACGGTAAAGACTGCGATTCGTCAGTGTTTAAGAGGTCTAGTTTGTGGAAGTCAATAGAAAATAATGAACAACAATTGCCAGAAGCAAAATCTTTGCCCGGAATAGACAGTCCAAAACTACCTTACTTCTTCATTGGAGACGAAGCATTTGGTTTACATAAACATTTACTGAGACCTTTTGGTGGAACACATCTGACAGTCGATAAAAGAATTTTTAACTATCGACTATCTAGAGCAAGAAGACTTGTTGAATGCTCTTTTGGGATCCTCACAAACAAGTGGCGGATATTTCATAGACCAATTAATGTACAACCAGAATTTGCTGTCAAAATTGTAAATGCTTGCATTGTTTTACATAATTTTGTATTTGAGAGGGATGGATATAACGAAACGATTTGGATACAATGTCAATCACAGGTTTGTCAGATATATCTGATGAAAGTAAAGTAAGAGGAAGCCTTACGCCAAATAATATAAGAAATACATTGTGTAAATATTTTGTTTCTGACGTCGGAAGTTTACCATGGCAAATGTCGAAAATATAAACTTGAAATGCCAGTGAATATGAATAAAAAATGAACTAATTTATATCGGTATTTCAATTTTTTAATAAACTAAGAATTTATATTTTAAATAATATTTTATTATTGTAATATTAGTAAAAATATACTTACCAAACAAATTTTGTCCCTTTTCATCAAGAGCATCAAATTCCGGGTTAAGTTCTATTAAAACTTGATCTCGCCAGGCATTTTTTGTATACTTCTAAACCTTTGTCCCACAACACTGGTCTCTCTTGCACGAGAGTAATTAAAAATTCCACATCTAATTCCTCCTTTATTTACACAATATATTGTAAGTTGTAAGTTTAATCACAAGTACCTAATTAAGTAAATAGTTAAGTTAATCATATAAGTAATCGTGGTTGATCGAACTCTGCCGCACGAATAAAATCGTATGATGTGAAAACATGCATTTCGTCACGTACGCCACTAAGCTTATCGCGCCGTCTGGCTGCCGTATAATGTAGTGGCAGTAGACGGTTGCTTCACGGCGCGGCGCCGGCATTTTGCCGTGACCGTATAATATGAAAGCGTATATGCTCTTCTTCGCGCCTCTAACAAAATGTCGCCGTCCGATTTTTTGCCGTACGGTCAAAACCGTATAGTGTGAAACAAGCCAAACACGCTTCAGCTTCGGCTTCTTCTGCGTTACGTTGGGCCTGCTTCGAGGTTGCTTTGAATGACACTTCCAATATGACATTTCTAAAATGGCACTTCTGTCGTTAGTAGCTGTTATTTTTTCTCAAAATAAAAAAAAAAATATGAGTTTTGAAATCGAAAAAATTAAATTTATTGCGGAAGTAGCTTACACAGCCTATAATCACCAATTGGAAAAGCAAATGTATTTTGTTTGTTGACTTTTTTACAGCTGTTGAGCTGTCAGACAAAGCAAATGTTCAGCAAATTCGAACTAGAGCTTCCGTTTGGAGTCTCATTACGTAACATTACGTTCTTTTCCTTACGATTGTCAAATGAAACTTGAGGTCGAAGCTTCATTGTGATAGCATGCATTGAATTATTATGGCTGAACTCGTAAACGTCAGGCGAAGCCGAAGCTGAAGCGTGTTTGTGTTTCAGCCATTAAATGGGGGATAGCGCTTTGTGACATATTGCAAAGTGCCATCTTGTTGAAACTAAAGCTATTGTACATCATGGTAGTTAAATTGATGTAAAAAAAAATAAAAAGCCAGTAATCATGTCACCATTGACTGTAAAGTTCTGGCCGTCATCGTTTTTAATGACGTACGAACCAAAAACCAGATCAAACAGACAATTCTTGTGGATGTAACGGTATCTTAACATACAACTTGAGATTTATCATCACTCTAAATGTATCATCCATTCAACCAAAAAGAAATTCGCTTTTTCGAACAGAACCACGATTTTCAAAATAAGGAAGAGTTGTTCAGGTGCAAGTCTATTGATGTTGAAATGCCAAACACAATTTAATATGAATCACTTGACAGTTGACAAATGGCCGCCATTTAAACTTGCATACCTCTTAAAAAAAACACACACCTTTATAATAAAAAAAGACTAATTAAATATTCATGGGAAGAATAAAAAACAACATAGAAATAATAATGTTGACATTCTTGACAGTAATAATAGTAATAGTATATCGCTCTCTATTTTTAATTATTTTGTTTTTTGTTTACTGCACTTCAAAACAAAATGTTGACCTTGATAGATCAAATAAAATCATTTAGAATTATACTTCCTCAAATTGTAAGTTTATTTTCATTTCTTTTTATTCTTTTACTGTTCACTCAATTCAATTATTATTTAAATTATTAAAATTAATTCTAAATTCTTGTATAATTCACCGATTCGCTGGCAGCCATTTCTTTTAGTGCTGTTCGATTTACTTTTGAATAATTGCACATGGGAACTTTATCGACAACTTTCAAGTATCGAACAAACCTAGCTTGCTCAGTTGTGAGATTTTTTCGCAGTAAACCTAAAAGTTCATCTTCAATATCATCACTCTTAGCCTCATTTCTCGAGACAAACATAGTTCCTATTTCGGAATCTTCATTCTCAGGATCTGGATATCCAACAAGGGCGGATATTAAAACATTCGGATGATTGTTAACAATATTTTCGATGCTAGTAGGAACAACCTGCAAAAACAAAATAAGCATAGACGTTATCAATATGAAGATTATTTTTTTTTTGATAAACTTACAAACTGACCCTTGTACCGTAAAAGATATGCATATCTTATAACAACATTAAGTAAATTATCAGAATCCATGTAACCGTATTCTTCTGTTGTAAACCATCCATCTCCTCTCAAATGCTCCCTATTCGCTGCGTCATTTTTGAAGTATCCCATAATTGGAACCTAGACTTCAAACACAAGCGACCTTTCTCACTGGGACCCAAATCTTTCCCATTTTCATCTAAAACTTTCAAAATATATTCATTTGCCAAAATGCCTCCGTTTACGATTCTTCCAGTCACATTTAAGTCTTCATCGGATGCTATGATTCCGTGCAATTCTGTCATTCCATAACATGTGATAATTTTACATTGTGGCATAATTTGTGCAGCATATTCGATCAATGAATCTGTCACAACTTCACCGCCCAATAAAACTATTTTCAGATGACTAAGCTTCGAAATGTTATTCGATTTGTGAGCGTTTTGCAGTGTATGAAGGAGGAGTATTGAAACCGTACTAAAATGCGTAACCTTATTTTGGAAAAGAAGCTCATATTCGTAAGTATCGTCAATATCTTGTTCACATTTCGACGTGTTAATGCGCTTAACGTCAAAAAATACCGGCTGCATCATTATCTCAACTTGAGATATCCAACGAAGATCCGAAAGCACACAAACAACACTTTGTGGAACAATATGCCACCATCTATTGAAAACTCCCAACAACACCATGGAATGAGAATGCATGGCTATTTTTGGTCTTCCAGTTGAACCAGAAGTGAAAGGCAGGAGTGCAATGAGTTCATTTGGATCTCCAATGTCAGGAGGTTGAAAGTTCTCAATGTCATCAAGTGGCTTGAATAGAACATCGTCTACTGATTCAGTTTCCGAATCCAAACTGAGAACATGTTTTAAATTCGAAACTTTTAAATTTTCAAGGGCTTGGAAAACGTCCTTTTTGAATTCTTCCTCATAGATTATGACTTTTGGATTCAACTTTTCAAAGTAAAATTTGATATCATCTGAAAGAATTTCAATACTTTATTTCATAAACTGTTTTTATAAGTTTAAAAAATTATATCTTACCTCCTTTCAAATCTAAGTAAAAGAAATTTATCGGTGCTCCAATAGTGTACAACGCAAAAGTTATTGGTGTTATTTTAAGATTTGATTTCGAAAACACAATGACAATATCGCCCTTCTTCACACCGAGTCGCATCAAATTCTGTGCCACTGCAATTGTCTGTTGGCGGACTTGTCCAGCTGTCAGCGAAGCTCCAGATTCATGTTCAACTTCCAATACTTTATGGGAATCGGTGTGTTTTAATTTTTCCAGAATCGCATGTCCAATACCAATGTTGGTGGGATATTCGAGTTTAATGGATGGACCACGCCATATTTTTTCCGACTCAATATACTCGTTTGACATTTTAGTTATTTTAAAGAAATGTGGCCTGCACTTAAGAAATTAAAATATTTACTTTAACATTCACAAAATATATGTATTGAAAAATTTGTTAGCACGAATTTGATATTTTGGAAGTTGGAAATCGCAACACTTTAACAAATCAAAAATTCCCCTCCAATGGTCCGGCTTAAATGATCTATTGTGACGCTCTTTAAATACTGTTGGGCTTGATTATTTTTAGTTTAATAAAATGGATCTGAATTCAATTACCTCTTCCATATCTTTGGCTTGTTAATTGCCTCGAAGATAACATTATTTGTCATTAAAATAATTTTTCCACAATTGTTATCATAAAAATATATTGGGTTTAAAATTTTGGTAATTGATATTTGATACTTAATTGAAGTGGATTAACAGCATTCTAAATTTAACTACATAATTTGAAATGTAAATAAAGGTGATAATACTTGCAAATCAATTTAGCCCCTAGATTCCGATACGATCCCTATTAATTCATTATTGACAAACACAAAGATATTTGTTTCTCTAAAAATCGAACACACCTTATGCGGCATATACATTGTTCATCAAATGCTTGTCAAGCATGTGAGAGAGTATTAGTTAAAATGAAACACGTATACAATGTGTGTATGCTTGAAGCAAAATCAAAATGTTTTGATTTTTCTTCAATCAGATAGGCAGCATTGACATAATGTATATTCGAAATTGGTTGCTTGATCAAGCTAGCTTATTTTTTAATATTTGTCGAAGAGGAAACATCGGGTATCGGAAAAACTGAAACGATCAAATTCGCAAAAAATATTTTTCCCGATAAAACAACCGCACGTCTATTCCCCTAAAATTAAAATAAATATAAATGATTGAAAGCTTATGCATGATGTGTGTATTTGACACTTCAAACAATATTTATTAATACACTCTCACATGCTTGACAAGCATTTGAACAATGTATATGCCGCTTTACGCAAGCAACACTCCATCCATCAGTCATTCAACTTTACAATTGTCATACATTTATCACTTAGTGGAATATTTTTTATGGAATCTAAAGGAATTGTTAAAATGATTGATTGTATTGAGAGAAATTCAGTTAGAAATGCGGCAGCGCATTAAAGCGACGACGGACGCTAAAAGAAACTTTTAACTTTATATGTATAGTATGTCAATGGTGGCAACGTAGTTCTGGTTGCTTTTTGGCCCAGAGTTCCAGGAGGTACTTCTCGTCCTCGTAACCCCACCAAAACAATAATTCTAATTATAAGAAATCTTTATAAATTATATTACTTTCCACAGTAAGTTAAATTAATTGTACTATCTTATTTAAATTTAAACGCAAGTTGTAGTTGTTTTGAACAACATTTCAAAATATCAAAGTCAAATATTTGTTCTAACAGCAGCCATCAGCGCTTTTGTTAAGCGGCATATACACGCGTCAAAATCTCATCAAGCATGTGAGAATGTGTTTGTAAATTCTTTTTCGCGTTGAATATACACACATCAAGCATGAGTCATCAAGCATCATTTTTTCGTAGATTTTGGATGTGAATGGATGTGCGGATTCTTTGTTAGGAAAATATGAGTGACACGGACGATTGTTGCATAGCTCTGGGACAAGCGCTGGCGTTAAAAATGAAGAGGAAAAATTTGCGGAAAAAACGGATGTGGATGAAAGAGTGGCTGAAAAAACGAAAGCAGTTTACACATGAAAATCTTTTGAATCAACTGAAATTAAGTTCACCAAATGACTTCAAAAATGTCTGTACTCCTTCGAATTAATGTTCCACAACGCTGGCAGGGAACGGTAAACTTCAATAAATTCTAACAAAACATTTGTATCTTCCATCATGCACATTAAAAAAAATCCTTACGAATGCTGTCTTGACACTAGCAACGCAAAAACAAGAATGATGCTTGATCAAGCAATCAATCACGAATACACACTTATCAAGCACTTGTCAAGCATAGACCCCTGATTGAAGAAAAATCAAAACATTTTGATTTCGCGTCAAGCATACACACATTCTATACGTGTTTCAATTTCAGAAACACACTCTTACATGCTTGATGAGATTTTGATGCGTGTATTATGCCGCTTTAACATTTATTTGAGCGCTGAATGTTTCGAAAGGTTTGTTTGTTTAGTTCATCTTTGAACTGCAACTAGTTTTCGGCATGTTTACGAAAACTTGTAGCTTACAAACAATGTATGAGAAAACTTTAGTTTTCTATGTAGGTTTTCAGCCAAAACCGATAATTTCGCGGAAACCGGGTTTTGGGTTTGTTGTGAAAAGCCTATAACTTTGGAATTGTATAAAATAAAGATGACTTTTTTTCACTCTTGAGGCCAATTCACGATTTCGTAACCAAACAGCATTCTTTCAAACAAAAACTACCAAAAACATTGGGCAAGTTCAGACAACATAAGGGACTTTATTTGCAGTCAACTTTATTCTTTGAACGTACATTTTGACCAAGGCAACTAGTTAGTTTTTCAAGTGTCATGAATTTCAAATTCAGAACTTTACTTCATAAACCTCTACTTTAAGTTCATAGTACAACAATACCCGAAAACGTTATTGTCTACAAAACACTCCCTTTAGGCAAGCTACAAGACCATCACGATTTGTATATTGTATTTCGTATTGTAAAGAAATATTAGTTATTTCTTTTTTCAAATTGACAAGGAACCCTTTTACAAAAAATATTAAATGGAGTTTTGCAGAAAATAAATAAATCATAGAGTAATAAAGTTCAGCTTTCAGTTAAATGAAAAAATATGATCAACTGTCATCTTGACAGAGAAGTAGACTTGACTTGATAGTTAGGGAGATTTTTTCTTGACTAACTTTCCAGTCAACTTTCCATTAAAGTTGCCTTTATTGGAAGGTAATTTTTTGGTAGGTAGCCAATCAGATACTAGAAACTAGCCTTTCTTTCAAGTTCCTTAAGTCGTCTGAACCTGCCCAGTGTTGCCGCCTGTTCTGTAACTCTAAACACCTATTGGTATAATGAAAAGACTAATTAATTATTCATGGTAAGAATAAAAAACAACATAGAAATAATAATGTTGACATTCTTGACAGTGGTAATATTATTATTTTATTGCTCTCTAGTTTTAAATTATTTTGTTTACTGCACTTCAAAACACAATGTTGACCTTGATTGATCATAAAAAATCATTAAGAATTACTTCCTCAAATAAGTTTATTTTCATTTCTTTTTATTCTTTTACTGTTCACTCAATTCAATTATTATTTCCATTATTAAAAATTACTAATCACATTTAATATCCACTAACTAATTAATTCTAAATTCTTGTATAATTCACCGAATCACTGGTAGCCATTTCTTTTAGTGCTGTTCGATTTACTTTTGAATAATTGCACATGGGAATTTTATCGACAACTTTCAAGTATCGAACAAACCTAGCTTGCTCAGTTGTGAGATTTTTTCGCAGTAAACCTAAAAGTTCATCTTCAATATCATCACTCTTAGCCTCATTTCTCAAGACAAACATAGTTCCTATTTCGGAATCTTCATTCTCAGGATCTGGATATCCAACGAGGGCGGATATTAAGACATTCGGATGATTGTTAACAATGTTTTCGATGTCAGTAGGAACAACCTGCAAAAACAAAATAGGAGCAAACGTTAAACAAATCAATGTGAAGATTAAGTTGTTTTTCTTTTTTTAAACTTACAAACTGACCCTTGTACCGTAAGAGATATTTATATCTTATAACAACATTGAGTAAATTATCAGAATCCATGTAACCGTATTCTTCTGTTGTAAACCATCCGTCTCCTCTCAAATGCTCCTTATTTGCAGCGTCATTTTTAAAGTATCCCATAATTGGAACCTTAGACTTCAAACACAAGCGACCTTTCTCATTGGCACCCAAATGTTTCCCATTTTCATCTATAACTTTCAAAATATATTCATTTGCCAAAATGCCTCCGTTTACGACTCTTCCAGTCACATTTAAGTCTTCATCGGATGCTATAATTCCGTGCATTTCTGTCATTCCATAACATGTAATAATTTTACATTGTGGCATAATTTGTGCAGCATATTCGATCAATGAATCTGTCACAACTTCACCGCCCAATAAAACTATTTTCAGATGACTAAGCTTGGACGTGTTGTTCGATTTGTGAGCGTTTTGCAGTGTATGAAGGAGGAGTATTGAAACCGTACTAAAATGCGTAACCTTATTTTGGAAAAGTAGCTCATATTCGTAAGTATCGTCAAAATCTTTTTCACATTTAGACGTGTAAATGCGCTTAACGTCAAAAAATACCGGCTGCATCATCATCTCAACTTGACACATCCAACGAAGATCCGAAAGCACACAAACAACACTTTGTGGATCCATGTGCCACCATCTATTGAAAACTCCCAACAACACCATGGAATGAGAATGCATTGCTATTTTTGGTCTTCCAGTTGAACCAGAAGTGAAAGGCAGGAGTGCAATGAGTTCATTTGGATCTCCAATGTCAGGAGGTTGAAAGTTCTCAATATCATCTAGTGGCTTAAATAGAACATCGTCTACTGATTCAGTTTCCGAATCCAAACTAAGAACATGTTTTAAATTCGAAACTTTTAAATTTTCAAGGGCTTGGAAAACGTCGTTCTTGAATTCTTCCTCATAGATTATGGCTTTTGGATTCAACTTTTCAAAGTAAAACTTGATATCATCTGAAAGAATTTCAATACTTTATTTCGTAAACTGTTTTTATAAGTTTAAACAATTATATCTTACCTCCTTTCAAATCTAAGTAAAAGAAATTTATCGGTGCTCCAATAGTGTACAACGCAAAAGTTATTGGTGTTATTTTAAGATTTGATTTCGAAAACACAATGACAATATCGCCCTTCTTCACACCGAGTCGCATCAAATTCTGTGCCACTGCAATTGTCTGTTGGCGGACTTGTCCAGCTGTCAGCGAAGCTCCAGATTCATGTTCAACTTCCAATACTTTTTGGGGATCGGTGTGTTTTAATTTTTCCAGAATCGCATGTCCAATACCAATGTTGGTGGGATAGTCGAGTTTAATGGATGGACCACGCCATATTTTTTCCGACTCAATATATTCGTTTGACATTTTAGTTAATTTTAAAGAAATGTGACCTGTACTTAAGAAATTAAAATATTTACTTTAACATTCACAAAATATACAAAAATGTATTGAAAAATTTGTTAGCACGAATTTGATATTTTGGAAGTTGGAAATCGCAACACTTTAACAAATCAAAAATTCCCTTCCAATGGTCCGGCTTAAATGATCTATTGTGACGCTCTTTAAATACTGTTGGGCTTGTTTATTTTGAGTTTAATAAAATGGATCTGAATTTAATTACCTCTTCCATATCTTTGGCTTGTTAATTGCTTCGAAGATAACATATCCATCAATATTATTTATATTCAAATAATTTTTCCACAATTGTTATCATAAAACTATATTGGGTTAAAAATTTTGGAAATTGATGTTTGATACTGATTGGAAGTGGTTTAACAGCATTCTAATTTTAAGTACATAATTTGAAATTTAAATAAGGCTGATAATACCTGCAAATTTTGAAGTGCTTAAAAGAGTTATTTTAAATTTAGTAGGTACATATCTTGACGTAGAGGTAGAACATAATATTTTGAACGTTTATCGAAGAACAGTTTATTGATTTGGGACAATTTTGGGGGTCTTAACTGTGGAACGTATGTATATACATTTAATTTGTCGTTTTATGTTGTAAACCGTCATTTTACCAAAATTTAGCCAAATGTTGTAGGCTGCAATGCTATTTGAAAAATTATTACAATGCGTCTGGCAAGCAGAAGGCTACAGCTATATGTCTTGAACATACGTTTTTGTAATCAGGTGACGTTTTCTGATATTTCGATACACCATTCTTAGAGTATTGTAAGAAAAAAGTTATCAGGTTTTTAAGTTTAAAAAAATGCATTTCAAAGAGCTTAAAATGCGTCTGACAAGCAGCAGGCTGAAAGTAAAAAGTCTTGTAAACAGTGGATTGGTTATCATTTAGACCTTAAAATAGGAAAAATGTCCATTTTCGAACGCTTAGCCCCAACCAAGGCTGAAAAAAAAATTTGCAAGACGGTTGTAACTGATGTGATGGTGCGTATATCTACACATTCACATCAAGGAGTTATCACTCTACTTCAAAAATTTGCTGCCGGCTCTTAGACTAACGAATTACAAACAGTTTCAAGATCGTTTTATTATGAATAGGAATTATATGTTAAAATTTTCTATTCATTCATGAATCCACTTTAAACAAGTTAATTCAAGCACAATTTAAGTGGGTTGTCCGCTGCTGATAAAAAGATCTTTCCACGTAGTTTTAAAGTTTTGTTTTTTATGATAGAGTTATCGAATTTTTAGCTTAATTTAGTTCTTTTGATAATATTTAGTTCTGTCTTATCAATTGGATTTCAAAAATAAATGAAATGCGATTTACGTCACACGTTGCTATAATAATATTCTTTTTGTGTAAATGAATTGATTGGGGGTTCAAAATATTTCGGGTGTTTTTTTAAGAGGTTAAGAAATTTAAATAATAATAAAGTCTTTTCCAATAGGGAAAAGTTCATTTTGACAGTTCGTGGCGGCCATATTTGTTCTTTTAATTTCTGTCAAAATATCTTTTTTTAAATTGTTACTGGGAAGGTTTAGACACTTCATTTGCAGTCAACCGAATTCTTTGAACGTACATTTGGACCAAGGCAACTAGTAAGTTTTTTAAGTGTCATACATTTCAAACTCAGAACTTTACTTCCCTCATTCTTACCTTCAGTTAATCGTGCAAAAACTATCAAAAACATTATTGTCTACAAGGCAACAAGTCCATCACGATTTGTATTATCAAAAAATATTACTTATTTCGTTTCCAATTTGACTAGGAACCCTTTTACACAAAACATAAAGTTCAGCTTTCAGTTAAATGAAAAAGCATGATCAGCTGTCATTTTAACATAAGTAGACGATATTTTTCTTGACTAATTTTCCAGTCAACTTTCCAATAAAGTTGCCATAATTGGAAAGCAATTTTTCGACAGGTATTAGAAACTTGAATTACTTTCAAGTACCTTATGTCGTCTGAACCTGCCGACTATAAAGACAAAAGACTGCATGGCAAGTTCCAGCGTCGAGCAACACCTGCAAATGATAAAACTTTATTATCAAAATGGGTGTTCTCTTGTAGCAAACGATGCGAGCGTTGTGCCATTTTTTAGGGGTGCATGTCCTTCCAAGCCTGTCGTAGACCACAACATGACGAATTTTGCGTTGTGATTTGGGCCTGCTACCATACAAAATTCAACTTACTCAGGAGCTGAGACTAAACGCCCATACACAGCGTCGTCGTGTGTTCCCCAATTGGGTTTTTGAAAAATCATCTTTAGCGATGAGGCCCATTTTTGTATGAATGGGTACGTGAATAATGTTTTTTTTTTAATTTTTTTTTTAAATATTTGTGTTCAGTTTTTTGGATTTATAAAAAACCGCACACACAGATAACTCTTAAAACTTTTTATTTAAGTTCTACGATCCTTAAACCATCGAAAAATGTCGAGAAAATTTTAATTTGATAAAATATGGACCGATTACAAGGACTTCCTTTGGAAAGCTGTAATAAGGACCGATGATGCCACCAGCGCAGCGCTTTTTAGGCTTTCAATTTTACTGGTTTGAGGACTGCCTTCACTTTATACATATGCAGCAGATTTGCTAATTGAAGAATCCATTAATCTTGAAATGTGAATGTTCACAATTTGGAAGCATTGTTTTGCTTTTGAACTATTCATTCATATAACATTCCCAACTGTCAAACTATTGACAACAAACTTAAAAATTTTTTTTTAAAATACATTTCAACAGTAATAACATTTTTTTTAAAATGTTATAACGGATTTTTTTTACACGTTAGGTTTTCAATCTGGCAATATTTTTTTCTGATTTGGTCTTTTTGACAACTGTCACTTGATTTATGGTCAGTTTGGCTTATGGTATTTTACATGTACATTTATGTACATTTCAACAGTAATAACATTTTTTTTTAAATGTTATAACGGATTTTTTTTACACGTTAGGTTTTCAATCTGGCAATATTTTTTTCTGATTTGGTCTTTTTGACAACTGTCACTTGATTTATGGTCAGTTTGGCTTATGGTATTTTACATGTACATTTATAACCAAAATATTGGTTCATTTCACTCTAACTCTTTACAGTCAACAAAACAATACATTTATTGCAGGAAACTTTTGGTGAGCGAATTATACGAGTATAGCGTTCGTGGGCCGGTGGCGTGGCTTCACGTGTGATTTAACACCGCTGGACTATTTTTTATGGGGTTATGTGAAGTCGCGTGGCTACGCAGATAAGCCTGAGACAATTGAAACCTTGAAAGATAATATTCGACGAGTTATAGCTGGCACACGACTCGATTTGCTGCAAAAATTGGACTTCTCTACTGTAATTTTTCCAAGCCAAGCCACTTGCCCAAAATCATTTTTAAACCATAAGGGCGAACTCTTAAAGCTCAATTTTTGGCTATAACATTAAGTTACATATATGCGTTATGCGTTTATTTCTTCCTAAAAACCACACGTCTAAAAAAACGTCCTTTATAGAAATATCAAATTACCAAAACTTATACTTCCATTTTGAATATCATTACTTTAACAAATAGTTTTAAAAATTTTCATTCCATATTGTAAACATGTTACTAAATTTTCAGCATCTTAACCAATTTCAACCCAAAATTTACTAATGACTCGACTTAATTAACTAAAATGGAAGAAAATACATTTCATACTTTTAACTTCATAAAAAAAATTGATTTTCAAAAATAGAGTGCAAAAGTCTATAAACTTTCAACATAAAAATGTCCATTCTAAGAAAATCTATATTAGAAAACCTTATGTATACATGCATCATATGCGACATCTTTGGAGCATAGACTTTATGTTTTTATATCAAAACTACATACATATTTACTTTTATGTGTTCTAAAATCTAATGGTTTTATATTTAGATTTGTTCGAAATATACATAATGTTGCCAAAAGTGCTCAAGCTTACTTTTGAACAAAATTGACTTTTTACAACACAAAAAAGCTCCCAGAATAGTTTTTAGACTCTATTCAAGTATTTGGTTTTTTCATCATTGCTCAGTTTGTTCACAAAGGAAGAAACAGAACATGTGAGTCGGTAAATACGAAAATCATTAAAAGTGTTTTGAATGTGTTTTAAAAGTGCTCAAGTTTTGAATTAGTACTTCGCACAAAAAGAAATAAGTGCTCAATTACGTAGTGTGTTTTGAAATATGTATTAATATTCGAATACGAAAGTGAATCTTAAGACCATTTTAAAAACATTTGTTTTTTATTTAGTTTTGCTCAAGAGTAAACAAACAAAGTATAAATAGTGATTTAATATATAGGGGTTTCCAATAAAAGGTTTCATTTCGATCACACAAAAAATAACAATTAAAAAAATATCCAACTCCCACATTTGCTACTGTAATTTGAGAATTCCATCTTTAACCACTTAAACCGGGTGTGGTTAACATTGAAATTATCATTTACCTGGGTCCGAGGAAAAAAACTTTATGTTTGTAGTAAATTTTGACATTTTCAGTGCATTATTGAATCATGTAGATATCGCTCCTTTTTAAGTACCTAATGGCGTACTTTTCCTTGTCAAATGTCAATATATGACAGCTTCAAAAGTGTCAATGGCCTATTTAAAATGAAATTTTTTAGTGAAAAACTCCTTACAAAGTAGGTCAAATTTATTGTATTTATAGTAAAGAAATAGTAGTACCCATGGCTAGATGGTTAGTGCGTAGGACTGTCAAGCCAGAGGTATTGGGTTTAATTCCTGCCTTTGCCATAAAAAGTTTTTTCACGGGTACTAGCCCTAGCGAGGAATTGAAAAATCTCGTAAGAGTAATTATTGTCATGAAGCGTGCTTTCTCAAATTAGTCGTGCGTATTCGGCATCCATCCCTGACATTACTCGCACTCAGGAATGTTTGAGAGTTGTAAGTCACTAGGATCTGGTTCTCTACGTGATATGAAAATACGTAAATCAAATCATACATGCGGGCCAAAGGTACTACGTAGTTTCTTAAAACTTGAATCTCTATAAAAATTGGAGATATCTTCGCGCTTTACGGTATGTAATAGGTTTCTCTCTTCTTTCAAAAATATATAACAATCCAAAAAACCACTGTTTGTCTAGTAAGTTTCTATGATTCTCAAAAACTGATAACGAAAGATTTGCTAACGTTTTTATGCATTTATAATATCTTAATTAAAATTTCCCCGAGATAAAGCTCTATTGATAGAAAGTTCAACAAACAACAACAATTCATTTACACTTTTTATAAACAAACAAAAACATAACCTAATTACTTAATTTTACTTTTAATGACTACCAATTCCGTTAGATTTTCGAAGTTTTTCAGCTAAGACTTTCAAGGCATTGCGATCAGCCTTGCCACAGGATTTCAATGGAATTTCTGAAATAATCCTTATGTAACGAATAATATCAAATTGTTCATTAGTAAGTTTATCCTGCAGAAGATTTCGAAGTTCTTCTTCGATTTTGTGTAAGAAATGTTGATTTTTCACTAAAACAGCAAACAAAGTTCCTATGTGATCTTTGGATTTCTCAGAATTTGAATGACCAACTAAAACAGATTACTGGACGCATGGGTGGTTATTGATGATACTTTCGACAACACTTGGAACAATCTTTGAAAACAAGACAATTGATATGAAGAATATTCTAAAGTAAAAATATGAACTTACAATTATTGTTTCAGAAGATCGCACCAAATCATGATAACGCGTACCAATACTCAATAAATTATCCGAACTCATGCACGCACAATCTCCGGTATCGTACCATCCGTCTTCCAGAAAAGCCTTTTTGTTTGCCTTTTCGTTTTTCAAATATCCCAACAAAGGTACGGTGGACTTTAAACACAATCGACCTGCTTCATTCGGTCCCAATGAACAACCCTTGTCATCGATTATTTTCACCATGAAACCATTTTTTAGAACTATTCCTTTCAATTCGCTCTTGCTGGAAAGATCACTTGTACAAACTGCACCAGCGACTTCTGTCATTCCGTAGACCTTGATCACTTTGCATTTCGGTATTACTCTTTGCGAGAAGGCAACCAAGGCCTCTGTAACAACATCACCACCTACCAAAGCTATCTTCAAGGAGCTCAAACTCCGAGGGTCTTTCGATTGTTCAGCAGATGCCAGAATCTCAAGGTAGAACATGGGAACATCGACGAAATGTGTGATCTTGAATCTATCGATGATTGCTCTTTTCTCTTCAACTGTAATTCCTGTTTCAGGAAGGGATGTGTAGACACGTTTCGAACCGAAAAAAACTGGTTGCATCATCATCTGGATTTGAACAACCCAACGAAGATCACAATACATATCCACAGATAATCGAATTCGAATCTAAAGGCCACCACTTATTGTACAAGTCTTGCATCATAAGGGCATGAGAAAGAATTACAATCTTTGGCAATCCTGTAGAGCCGGATGTGAAGATTAGGGTCGCTGGATGTTGACTTGGATCTTCTATGTGAATAGGTTGAAAATCTTCTTCATCAGTATGAACTTCAAAGAGTTCATGAGAATCAACACTGAAAAATTTTTAAGCTTGGGAAGTTGCAAGCCTTCGAGACATCTTTGAATTGTGTCCCTAAATTCTTCTTCGAAAATTATCAACGTTGGGTTTAGAAGCTCTAAATTGTGGCTTATGATATCTGAAAGCAAACACATATATAGCGGAGGTATTACTCGAAGCTCGAAGGACTATTAAGCTTATCCCACTCACCATCCTGAAAGCTTGTATACAAAAAATTTACCGGCGCTCTGAGAGCAAAGCAAGCAAAAGTTATCGGTGTAATTTTTGTATTCGATCTTGAGAATACTACAACCGTATCTCCTACTTTTACACCGAATCTTTGAAAATTCCTTGCAAACGGTTTTAGTTTGATGACGTATTTCGTTCACTGTTAATTCTTTGCCACTGTCACAATTAACTTCAATTACCCGGTCAGGATTACTTTCGTTAAGTTTAGAAAAAAATTGCTTCACCTAGACTAGAGTATTTTATTCCAAGTCCTGGAGATCGCCAAATTTTTTTAGACTTTATGTATTCTGTTTCTGTTTTCATGGCGTTATATTGGGTTGCTAAAGAATGGTTCTTTGACAAAACAATTTCAAGAAATGACACACTCTTTAATTTGGCCGGGTCTTCATCAAACCTCTCATAGCAAAAAAAAAATAACAGAAAATAGCCAATTAATTAATTCATAAAAGTTAGTTCCTTTAGGTTAGGCAGTAAACAAATATTTTGTTTTTCACAAATAATGTAGTAGAACGAGTTAAAATAATTGTATATTAAAATTTGAATATTTAGGGGAGACTTGGATAACAATCGTGCTAAAAGTTTTGCTTTGAAAAGAAGAAGCATTACTTATAATTCAGAAATCGTTTTGACATCTGTCAAACCATTTGACGTAACCAAACCAGAAATGTTCATTATATAGTTAAACAATTTTTTGTCGTTAATTCCCCTATTTGCTTGAACTTCTTAAGCAAGTTAAGAGCTGCCTTAGTTTTTCATTCATTATATATTTTGTGATTAAGAGTTAAAAAAACAAATTGTTTTTATGGGTAATAGGTATTGGTCTTTTCACAGGTCACACTATTTCTCACAATAATCATTCCTAAATGAGTTTACTAAATTCCAACAATTTGTTACAATGACACTTAAACACTTGTTTTTGACAAAACATATGAGGTTCTCTTGGGTATATTCAGATTTTCTTCAAAAGTTGATTTTTTTTTTCGTGGCGCATGGAACACGATTGGAATTATTTTTGTTTCTCATTGTTTTAGTGTAACTTTGTGAACGTGATAACGGGAGTCAAGTTCCGAGCGTAACATTTTTAAAAAATTGGATTAATATTAGTGCAAATAGGGGTAAATCTACCGACAAATTTTAATTAAAAAATAAATCAAATTATTTTGCCCGCATGTAATGCAAAAACAGGGGAAATTTGTGTTTTGACAGATCTTTACTGTATCAGAAATAAAATGGTTTACTTTACCCATGGAAAACCCCATTAGTTAACTATAGTTTGAAAAAGATCAGACCACTCTATGCTAGCTTCGTCAGGGATGTAGGTAACCTATAGTTTTCATTTCGAATCAGAATGGCTAATGCCTAATGTCAGAAGCATGACAAGAATTGCACTTGGAACTTGATCAACTTGTTTTCACTTTTTTAAATAAAGTCTACCTATAATATAACCAATTAAAAATAACCAACTTACCTACTCTTAAAATTAAGATCAAACTAATTTTTGTATCCTTATCAGGTTTTGAAATAAATTAGTTTTTTTAAGTCGCGTGTATCTAATAACATCAAATCTTAGTCCATTAAGTTTATGTGTACCTACTTTGTAAAGCCGGATCGGCTTGTCTAGCTTATAACAGGATATAATAACAAAATCACTAAATCAATCAGAAAATCCAAAATATTCCAATAGTAATATATAATACAAATTGTTTAGGAATAGTTAAATTTAAATGTGCATACATAATTTGTTTTCGGTACATCGAACTTGGAGATTCAATAAAATTAGTAAAAGGTGTCGCAAAGGTTTTCACCATATCGAGCAATTAATCCCTCAACAGTTCAGGCAATAATTTTCAAGTTCGGTCGACTTAAAAGAAAGGCATGTTTCTAACATTTGATCGGTAAGCTGTCAAAAAATTGCCTTCCAATTAAGGCAACTTTATTGGAAAGTAACTGGAAAGCTAGTCAAGAAAAATGCCCCTAACTATCAAGTCAAATCTACTTATGTCAAAATGACAGTTGATCATGTTTTTTCATTAAGCTGAATTCTGAACTTTTTACTTTATGATTTATTTATTTTCTAAACAATTTCATTTAATGTTCTGTGTAAAAGAGTTCTTTTTTTAAAATTGGAAGCAAAATAAGTAATGTTTCTTTACAATACAAAATACAAATCGTCATGTACTTGTAGCTTGTCTGAGGAGTGTTTTGTATACAATAATGTTTTTTTGTACGATGAACTGAAGGTAGAGGTTAGTGAAGTAAAGGTCCGATTTTGAAATTTATGAAACTTGAAAAACTAACTAGTTGCCTTGGTTAAAATGAATGTTCAAAGAATGCAGTTGACACCAAATTAAGTCCCTTATGTGTCTGAACCTACCCTGTAATAAAAAGTGTTCTTACTACACAAATGTCAAAATAGAATTGATTGTTGCCGCCATGTAAAAAAAATTAGAGTTATTGATAAAAAAACTTTTTTTACAGCTGACAATTTGAGTGACACCTTGTGCTTTAAAAAGATCACAAAAAATATTCAAAACAAATATATGCGTAAAATAAACAAAACATTTTTAATCAAAACAAATATGCATTAACAAAAAAACAAGAAGCCGAAGCATTAAATCAATGCTCCATAATTTAATATGACTAAAAAATTCATCTTTTAGTAAATTTGTATTCATTATTTAATCTTAATTCGTTCAATAACTTTTAATAAATTCATAAGCATGGAGCCCAAAGATCCACAGCAACAAATTATAAAAACAGCTCTCACTTTTAGTAAGAGCCAGAGAGAAAAAACTAAGTTTTTTTCTCTCTGGTAAGAGCTAAGACCCGATTAACTAGTCACAGGTGCTAGTCAAAAGGGTTTCAAGTTTCTAAAAGTTTAGTTTCTCTAAAGGAGCCTGCTTAGATTAAATGAAGACACAAATTTTAGTTGCTCTACTTGTATGATTTTAATCATCTTACTTATTCTCAACAAAATAGTTTTGTGAAAAGGAGCAGGGTCGTAGTTGGAGAGGGGGTGTTTTGATTAGAAAGAAGGCTGGGCAAAATAGTACGTATATTTTAAGATTTAAAAAAGTCCCTGCACAATAAGTGTATGGCGTGGCGCCAGTTAAAGCTATCATTAAAATGGATCCGGAAAAGTTTTTGAATCGATATTTGACGGTGTTTCCCTTTGATTAGAAATGAAAATTATATACTGATCGATCGGAAATCACACAAAGAATTTTTTTTGAGATAAAAACGTTAAATAGCGCATTAATTTTTCGCTAAAAAAGGTGTTTTTCTATTTTCCGTACGGAAATTCATTTTCCTGAACAGCTGATTCTTAAGGGCCAGTTATAACTATCATTAAAATCGATCCGGAAAAATGTTTGAATAGATATTTGACGGTGTTTCCCTTGAATTAGAAATGAAAATTGTATACTAATCGATCGGAAATCACACAATGAATTTTTTTTTGAGAAAAAAGTGTAATTGCACATTTATTTTTCTCTAAAAATGTATTTTTCTATTTTCCGGACGGAAATTCATTTTCCTGAACTGAGCTGATACTTTTGTTTTCAAAAGTGAAACGAATCGTGGTGGAAATTGGTGGATTTCAATCAGGTAATTTTTTTCAATGACAGAAATTTTTAATGATAGCTTTAAACAACCTGTCAAAAAAATTCCAATGTTTGTTTTCAATGATGAAAACCAATGATAGCTATAACTGCGCCTTATATTTCCAAAAATGAAACGTAACGTTCCAATGATTTGTGTTTCAATTTCACTCAATTCCAATGACAGATTTATGTCAATACAAATTTTTCGGTGGATTTTAATCAGGAATTTTTTTTCAATGACAGACATTTTCAATGTTAGCTATAAACGACCGGTCAAAAAAATTCTAATGTTTTTTTCAATGATGAAAACCAATGAAAGCTTTAACTGACGCCTATCTCTAAAAATTCAAATACTATTGAATTTCTAAAAAAAAAAACATAATTTATTAAAGTTTTTTTTTCGAAAATCGTTAGAGCAGTTTTTTCTTAAATGAATTTTGTATGTACAATTTTAAATTTAAAAATATGTTAGTATGCAATTATTAATATAGTGTTGACTCGTTTCTGTGATATCCAATTTAAAAAAAAAGTAAAATTATTTTGAGAAATAATTAAAGGTTTTTGATCATCAAATATTATTTGGACAGAAGAGTTCAAATGTTAGACATGTGCATTCAAGAGGACACAAGCGTCCACAGGTTTTTCTCAAAACCCACCTCTGTCTATCAACTCCTACTCTCACCTCCCTGCGGTGAAAATCGGGTGCCTAGTACCTCAACTGGAAATTGGGTTCTAACCCCAGTGGAAAGTTGTTGGGGTTCAGCAAACGAGAGAGGGGAGGAGAGGTGTTTCCACTAAGGCACCTCACCTTATCCAGACGGCAGCGGACGAATTCTCGAGATGGAATCAACGGTGGCGTCTACAGTTCCAGTAAGGTTGAACTACTTAGTGAACACCTTATAGGGCTTCTACGACTTATTAGGAGCTCAGGCCTATAAGGAGCGGTTTATCCGACTCCCCTTCCTTGGAGTTATACTAAGGATCTGGCCCTCCAGGTTGGGGGCTGTGCCTCCGGGGTGATTTCCTGACCACGTAAAAAATCTTCTAGTTGCGAAGCACCAACAAGCCTCGGATACGGACGGGTTCACTGTTGACAACCCAAGCAAACGAAATAAGGACAACGAACTTCGGATCTGTACGTGGAATGTTAGGTCCCTTAACAGACCACGTGCAGCCGAACAATTAGCGGAGGCCCTACACTGCTATAAAGCAGACATCACCGCCATCCAGGAAATACGATGGGATGGGCCGGGCGAAAAGAGGATGAAAAACAGCGATATTTACCATTGTGACTGCTACCGAGAAAACCAACAGCGCTTATTTGGATGCTGCTTTGTCTTGAGCTACAGGTGCATCAACGATCGCCTCATGACCATCCGCATCAAGGCTAAATTCGGCAACATTAGCCTGATATGCGCGCACGCCCCCACAGATGAGAAGGATGACAACACCAAAGATATGTTCTTCGAGCTCTTAGACAAAACATATGAGCAGTGTCCTAGCTACGATATTAAAATTGTCCTGGGCGATTTTAATGCCAAGCTAGGAAGGGAAGACATCTTTGGTGGAATAATCGGGAAAAAAAGCCTGCATGACAACACTTCCGACAACGGATTCAGGCTCATAGATTTTGCTGCGGGGCGAAACGTCATGGTAGCCAGTACGCGTTTTCCACACCTCAACATCCACAAAGAACTTGGAGTTCTCCACATCAATCTACCGTCAACCAGATTGACCATATTGCGATCGACGCCAGACACGCTTCCAACATCATGGATGTCCGAACTTTCCGAGGAGCTAACATCGACTCGGACCACTACCTCGTTGTAGCCAAGGTAGCACTTCGGGTTTCCAGACCCAAGGCAAAACAGGGAGAAGGTACAACGTCGAGCGGCTACAATCGCAGGAGATCGCCAAATCCTTTTCCGACCGAGTTACAAGTAACCTCTCTCGAAGTTCTCTGCCGCCAACACAATGTATCGAAAACCAGTGGCAACATTGCCAAGATGCCATCAGAGAAGCCGCCTCTGACGTGCTAGGTTTCAAGAAGCCACCAACAAGGAACCCCTGGTTTGATGAGGAATGTCGGCAGGCAAATGCAGCCAAACAACAGGCACGCAAAGCGGCGCTGCATAAAAGGACGAGAGCTGCACATGAGCTCTATGAGCAGAAGAGGCGAGAGGAACACCGACTTCTCAGAAGGAAAAAAAGAGGGCAGAGTATTGTTTGCCCAATCCTGAAAAAAGGAGACCCTCTAAACTGCACCAATTATAGAGGAATCAGTCTACTTAACATCGCCTACAAAATCTTCTCTGCCGTAATATGTGAACGTGTAAAGCCCATCGTCAACAACCTGATAGGTCCTTATCAGTGTGGTTTTAGACCAGGAAAGTCCACAGTCGATCAAATATTCACATTACGGCAGATGCTGGAAAAAACCCAAGAACACCAAATCGACACCCACCATCTTTTCATCGATTTCAAGGCCGCATATGACAGTATCTACAGGGACGAGCTGTATAGAGCCATGTCTAGTTTTGGCATCCCTGCCAAACTCGTCCGTTTGTGCAAGATGACCATGGAGAATTCACGCTGCTCCATAAAGGTTGGAAACAACTTAACAGAACCTTTCAATGTCAAAAAAGGTTTTAGACAAGGTGATGCGCTGTCATGTGATTTGTTTAACATCGTACTTGAAAGAATAGTGCAGAGCTCACACGTCAACACTAGAGGCACTATCTTTCAAAAGTCTGTCCAATTACTAGCATATGCTGATGACATTGACATAATCGGAAGAACTCAGCGTGATGTCAATGGGGCTTTTGTGAGTATTGAGGCAGAGACGGCAAAAATGGGTTTAACGGTTAATGAGGGCAAAACAAAGTACATGCTGTCGTCAAGAAAGGACCTACAACACCGACGTCTTGTTCAAAACGTCACCATCGACAGACGTAACTTTGAGGTAGTCAAGGACTTCGTCTACCTAGGCTCCGCTGTAAACGCAGAAAACAACACCAGCGCTGAGATCAAACGAAGAATAACTTTTGCTAACCGCTGTTTCTTTGGGCTAAGAAAGCAATTGAGTGATCTACGGTCCCGTATGCATCGAAGTGGAGTGGAGGAGAAGATGGAACGACGAGCTGTACGGGCTGTACAGCGACGTAGACTTAGCCAGAAGGGTAAAAGTCCAACGACTAAGATGGCTGGGTCACGTAGAGCGCATGGAAACCAATGCTCCGGCCCGGAAAGTCTTCGAATCCACACCCACAGGACAGCGCAGTAGAGGAAGACCGCGGATCAGGTGGCGCGCACAAGTGGAAAGTGACATCACCCAACTTGGAGCACGAAACTGGAGACATCTAGCTAGGGACCAAGCTAGATGGAGAAGTTTGTTGGGTGAGGCCCTATAGTTCACACAGGACTATAGCGCCACCTTAAGTAAGTAAGTAAGTATTCGGCATCCATGATCCATCCCTGACATTACTCGCACTCAGGAATGTTTGAGAGTTGTAAGTCACTAGGACCCTGTTCTCTACGTGATAAAACCTACTTTTTTATTCTAAATTTAAGTAATTTGGAGACAAATTCCCGAAAATCTCGAAAACCCAGAATCCATCAAACCCAAAATTAAGGAATTCTAAAAACCTAGAATTCGAAAATTGTATAAAATGAAGAATTTTTGCAAATACTTTGGGCTTTCATAATCTTGGGTTTTCTGGATTCTGGGTTTTAGGAATTTTATGGTTTCTTGATTTTGGATTTGCGGGGTTCTAGATTTTCGGGAATTTGCGTTTTCGGGATCTTGAGTTTTTGGGAATTTATTTTTTAGAATTTTGTACCCAAATTACTTAAATTTAGGATTATTTAATTTTATCCAGCAATCCCTTGACTAATTGTGAACTAATCTGAATTCCAAAAACCTATAATTATATAAAATGAAGAATTTTTGCAAATATTTTGAGCTTTCAGAATCTTGTGTTTTCTGGATTCTGGGGATTTGAAATTTTGTGGTTTCTAGATTTTGGATTTGCAGGATTCTGGATTTTCGGGAATTTGCGTTTTCCGGAATTTTGTTTTAAGGATTTTGTACCCAAATTACTTAAATTTAGGATTATTTAATTATGGTAACGAAATAAAAAGTAACTTGTTTTTTGTTGGTGGTTTGTTGCGTTAAAAACTTCATTTGGCAAAGCAAAAATATTCCAGCAACCCCTTGACTAATTGTGAACTAATCTGAAGTCGTTTCTAAAATTTTCTTATACATCACACAGAAACATTTTGTACTTGGGTAAACATTTAAAATGAAATACTTCGTCTACATTTGAATATATAAATAAATGTGTATATATAAATAAATGAAAATACGTAAATCATATCATACTTGCCGGCCGAAGGTACTACGTAGTTTCTTAAAACTTGAATCTCTATAAAAAGTGGAGATATCTTTGCGCTTTACGGTAAATAATAGGTATCTTACTTCTTTCAAAAATATATAACAATCTAAAAAACCACTGTTTGTCTAGTAAGTTTCTATGATTCTCAAAAACCGGTAACGAAAGATTTGCTAACGTTTTTATGCATTTATAATAACATCTTAATTAAAATGTCCCCGAGATGACGCTCTACTGATAGAAAGTAGGTACAACAAACAACAACAATTCATTTACACTTTTTATTAACAAACAAAAACTTAACATAATTACTTATTTATTTTACTTTTAATGACTACCAATTCCGTTAGATTTTCGAAGTTTTTCAGCTAAGACTTTCAAGGCATTGCGATCAGCCTTGCCACAGGATTTCAATGGAATTTCTGAAATAATCCTTATGTAACGAATAATATCAAATTGTTCATTAGTAAGTTCATCCTGCAGAAGATTTCGAAGTTCTTCTTCGATTTTGTGTAAGAAATTTTGATTTTTCACTAAAACAGCAAACAAAGTTCCTATGTGATCTGTGGATTTCTCAGAATTTGAATGACCAACTAAAACAGAGGACTGGACGCATGGGTGGTTATTGATGATACTCTCGACAACACTTGGAACAATCTTTGAAAACAAGACAATTGATATGAAGAATATTCTAAAGTGAAAATATGAACTTACAATTGTTTCAGAAGATCGCACCAAATCATGATAACGCGTACCAATACTCAATAAATTATCCGAACTCATGCACGCACAATCCCCGGTATCGTACCATTCGTCTTCCAGAAAAGCCTTTTTGTTTGCCTTTTCGTTTTTCAAATATCCCAACAAAGGTACGGTGGACTTTAAACACAATCGACCTGCTTCATTCGGTCCCAATGAACAACCCTTGTCATCGATTATTTTCACCATGAAACCATTTTTTAGAACTCCTCCGTTCAATTCGCTCTTGCTGGAAAGTTCACTTGTACAAACTGCACCAGCGACTTCTGTCATTCCGTAGACCTTGATCACTTTGCATTTCGGTATTACTCTTTGCGAGAAGGCAACCAAGGCCTCTGTAACAACATCACCACCTACCAAAGCTATCTTCAAGGAGCTCAAACTCCGAGGGTCTTTTGATTGTTCAGCAGATGCCAGAATCTCAAGGTAGAACATGGGAACATCGACGAAATGTGTAATCTTGAATCTATCGATGATTGCTCTTTTCTCTTCAACTGTAATTCCTGTTTCAGGAAGGGATGTGTAGACACGTTTCGAACCAAAAAAAACTGGTTGCATCATCATCTGGATTTGAACAACCCAACGAAGATCACAATATCCACAGATAATGGAATTCGAATCTAAAGGCCACCACTTATTGTACAAGTCTTGCATCATAAGGGCATGAGAAAGAATTACAATCTTTGGCAATCCCGTAGAGCCGGATGTGAAGATTAGGGTTGCTGGATGTTGACTTGGATCTTCTATGTGAATAGGTTGAAAATCTTCTTCATCAGTATGAATTTCAAAGAGTTCATGAGAATCAACACTGAACAAATTTTTAAGCTTGGGAAGTTGCAAGCCTTCGAGACATCTTTGAATTGTGTCCCTAAATTCTTCTTCGAAAATTATCAACGTTGGGTTTAGAAGCTCTAAATTGTGGCTTATGATATCTGAAAGCAAACACATATATAGCGGAGGTATTACTCGAAGCTCGAAGGACTCCTTAGCTTATCCCACTCACCATCCTGAAAACTTGTTTCAAAAAAATTTACCGGCGCTCCGAGAGCAAAGCAAGCAAAAGTAATCGGTGTAATTTTTGTGTTCGATCTTGAGAACACTACAACCGTATCTCCTACTTTTACACCGAATCTTTGAAAATTCCTTGCAACCGTTTTAGTTTCATGACGTATTTCGTTCACTGTTAATTCTTTGCCACTGTCACAATTAACTTCAATTACCCGGTCAGGATTACTTTCGTTAAGTTTTGAAAAAATTGCTTCACCTAGACTAGAGTATTTTATTCCAAGTCCTGGAGATCGCCAAATTTTTTTAGACTTTATGTATTCTGTTTCTGTTTTCATGGCGTTATGTTGGGTTGTTAAATAATGGTTCTTTGACAAAACAATTTCAAGAAATGACACACTCTTTAATTTGGCCGGGTCTTTATAAAACCTTTCATAGCAAAAAAAATAACAGAAAATAGCCAATTAATTAATTCATAAAAGTTAGTTCCTTTAGGTTAGGCAGTAAACAAATATTTTGTTTTTCACAAATAATGTAGTAGAACGAGTTAAAATAATTGTATATTAAAATTTGAATATTTAGGGGAGACTTGGATAACAATCGTGCTAAAAGCTTTGCTTTGAAAAGAAGAAGCATAACTTATAATTCAGGAATCGTTTTGACATCTGTCAAACCATTTGACGTAACCAAACCAGAAATGTTCATTACATAGTTAAACAATTTTTTGTCGTTAATTCCCCTATTTGCTTGAACTTCTTAAGCAAGTTAAGAACTGCCTTTGTTTTTCATTCATTATATATTTTGTGATTAAGAGTTAAAAAAACAAATTGTTTTTATGGGTAATAGGTATTGGTCTTTTCACAGGTCGCACTATTTCTCACAATAATCATTCCTAAATGAGTTTACTAAATTCCAACAATTTATAACAATGACACTTAAACACTTGTTTTTGACAAAACATATGAGGTTCTCTTGGGTATATTCAGATTTTCTTCAAAAGTTGATTTTTTTTTTCGTGGCGCATGGAACACGATTGGAATTATTTTTGTTTCTCATTGTTTTAGTGTAACTTTGTGAACGTGATAACGGGAGTCAAGTTCCGAGCGTAACATTTTTAAAAAATTGGATTAATATTAGTGCAAATAGGGGTAAATCTACCGACAAATTTTAATTAAAAAATAAATCAAATTATTTTGCCCGCATGTAATGCAAAAACAGGGGAAATTTGTGTTTTGACAGATCTTTACTGTATCAGAAATAAAATGGTTTACTTTACCCATGGAAAACCCCATTAGTTAACTATAGTTTGAAAAAGATCAGACCACTCTATGCTAGCTTCGTCAGGGATGTAGGTAACCTATAGTTTTCATTTCGAATCAGAATGGCTAATGCCTAATGTCAGAAGCATGACAAGAATTGCACTTGGAACTTGATCAACTTGTTTTCACTTTTTTAAATAAAGTCTACCTATAATATAACCAATTAAAAATAACCAACTTACCTACTCTTAAAATTAAGATCAAACTAATTTTTGTATCCTTATCAGGTTTTGAAATAAATTAGTTTTTTTAAGTCGCGTGTATCTAATAACATCAAATCTTAGTCCATTAAGTTTATGTGTACCTACTTTGTAAAGCCGGATCGGCTTGTCTAGCTTATAACAGGATATAAAAACAAAATCACTAAATCAATCAGAAAATCCAAAATATTCCAATAGTAATATATAATACAAATTGTTTAGGAATAGTTAAATTTAAATGTGCATACATAATTTGTTTTCGGTACATCGAACTTGGAGATTCAATAAAATTAGTAAAAGGTGTCGCAAAGGTTTTCACCATATCGAGCAATTAATCCCTCAACAGTTCAGGCAATAATTTTCAAGTTCGGTCGACTTAAAAGAAAGGCATGTTTCTAACATTTGATCGGTAAGCTGTCAAAAAATTGCCTTCCAATTAAGGCAACTTTATTGGAAAGTAACTGGAAAGCTAGTCAAGAAAAATGCCCCTAACTATCAAGTCAAATCTACTTATGTCAAAATGACAGTTGATCATGTTTTTTCATTAAGCTGAATTCTGAACTTTTTACTTTATGATTTATTTATTTTCTAAACAATTTCATTTAATGTTCTGTGTAAAAGAGTTCTTTTTTTAAAATTGGAAGCAAAATAAGTAATGTTTCTTTACAATACAAAATACAAATCGTCATGTACTTGTAGCTTGTCTGAGGAGTGTTTTGTATACAATAATGTTTTTTTGTACGATGAACTGAAGGTAGAGGTTAGTGAAGTAAAGGTCCGATTTTGAAATTTATGAAACTTGAAAAACTAACTAGTTGCCTTGGTTAAAATGAATGTTCAAAGAATGCAGTTGACACCAAATTAAGTCCCTTATGTGTCTGAACCTACCCTGTAATAAAAAGTGTTCTTACTACACAAATGTCAAAATAGAATTGATTGTTGCCGCCATGTAAAAAAAATTAGAGTTATTGATAAAAAAACTTTTTTTACAGCTGACAATTTGAGTGACACCTTGTGCTTTAAAAAGATCACAAAAAATATTCAAAACAAATATATGCGTAAAATAAACAAAACATTTTTAATCAAAACAAATATGCATTAACAAAAAAACAAGAAGCCGAAGCATTAAATCAATGCTCCATAATTTAATATGACTAAAAAATTCATCTTTTAGTAAATTTGTATTCATTATTTAATCTTAATTCGTTCAATAACTTTTAATAAATTCATAAGCATGGAGCCCAAAGATCCACAGCAACAAATTATAAAAACAGCTCTCACTTTTAGTAAGAGCCAGAGAGAAAAAACTAAGTTTTTTTCTCTCTGGTAAGAGCTAAGACCCGATTAACTAGTCACAGGTGCTAGTCAAAAGGGTTTCAAGTTTCTAAAAGTTTAGTTTCTCTAAAGGAGCCTGCTTAGATTAAATGAAGACACAAATTTTAGTTGCTCTACTTGTATGATTTTAATCATCTTACTTATTCTCAACAAAATAGTTTTGTGAAAAGGAGCAGGGTCGTAGTTGGAGAGGGGGTGTTTTGATTAGAAAGAAGGCTGGGCAAAATAGTACGTATATTTTAAGATTTAAAAAAGTCCCTGCACAATAAGTGTATGGCGTGGCGCCAGTTAAAGCTATCATTAAAATGGATCCGGAAAAGTTTTTGAATCGATATTTGACGGTGTTTCCCTTTGATTAGAAATGAAAATTATATACTGATCGATCGGAAATCACACAAAGAATTTTTTTTGAGATAAAAACGTTAAATAGCGCATTAATTTTTCGCTAAAAAAGGTGTTTTTCTATTTTCCGTACGGAAATTCATTTTCCTGAACAGCTGATTCTTAAGGGCCAGTTATAACTATCATTAAAATCGATCCGGAAAAATGTTTGAATAGATATTTGACGGTGTTTCCCTTGAATTAGAAATGAAAATTGTATACTAATCGATCGGAAATCACACAATGAATTTTTTTTTGAGAAAAAAGTGTAATTGCACATTTATTTTTCTCTAAAAATGTATTTTTCTATTTTCCGGACGGAAATTCATTTTCCTGAACTGAGCTGATACTTTTGTTTTCAAAAGTGAAACGAATCGTGGTGGAAATTGGTGGATTTCAATCAGGTAATTTTTTTCAATGACAGAAATTTTTAATGATAGCTTTAAACAACCTGTCAAAAAAATTCCAATGTTTGTTTTCAATGATGAAAACCAATGATAGCTATAACTGCGCCTTATATTTCCAAAAATGAAACGTAACGTTCCAATGATTTGTGTTTCAATTTCACTCAATTCCAATGACAGATTTATGTCAATACAAATTTTTCGGTGGATTTTAATCAGGAATTTTTTTTCAATGACAGACATTTTCAATGTTAGCTATAAACGACCGGTCAAAAAAATTCTAATGTTTTTTTCAATGATGAAAACCAATGAAAGCTTTAACTGACGCCTATCTCTAAAAATTCAAATACTATTGAATTTCTAAAAAAAAAAACATAATTTATTAAAGTTTTTTTTTCGAAAATCGTTAGAGCAGTTTTTTCTTAAATGAATTTTGTATGTACAATTTTAAATTTAAAAATATGTTAGTATGCAATTATTAATATAGTGTTGACTCGTTTCTGTGATATCCAATTTAAAAAAAAAGTAAAATTATTTTGAGAAATAATTAAAGGTTTTTGATCATCAAATATTATTTGGACAGAAGAGTTCAAATGTTAGACATGTGCATTCAAGAGGACACAAGCGTCCACAGGTTTTTCTCAAAACCCACCTCTGTCTATCAACTCCTACTCTCACCTCCCTGCGGTGAAAATCGGGTGCCTAGTACCTCAACTGGAAATTGGGTTCTAACCCCAGTGGAAAGTTGTTGGGGTTCAGCAAACGAGAGAGGGGAGGAGAGGTGTTTCCACTAAGGCACCTCACCTTATCCAGACGGCAGCGGACGAATTCTCGAGATGGAATCAACGGTGGCGTCTACAGTTCCAGTAAGGTTGAACTACTTAGTGAACACCTTATAGGGCTTCTACGACTTATTAGGAGCTCAGGCCTATAAGGAGCGGTTTATCCGACTCCCCTTCCTTGGAGTTATACTAAGGATCTGGCCCTCCAGGTTGGGGGCTGTGCCTCCGGGGTGATTTCCTGACCACGTAAAAAATCTTCTAGTTGCGAAGCACCAACAAGCCTCGGATACGGACGGGTTCACTGTTGACAACCCAAGCAAACGAAATAAGGACAACGAACTTCGGATCTGTACGTGGAATGTTAGGTCCCTTAACAGACCACGTGCAGCCGAACAATTAGCGGAGGCCCTACACTGCTATAAAGCAGACATCACCGCCATCCAGGAAATACGATGGGATGGGCCGGGCGAAAAGAGGATGAAAAACAGCGATATTTACCATTGTGACTGCTACCGAGAAAACCAACAGCGCTTATTTGGATGCTGCTTTGTCTTGAGCTACAGGTGCATCAACGATCGCCTCATGACCATCCGCATCAAGGCTAAATTCGGCAACATTAGCCTGATATGCGCGCACGCCCCCACAGATGAGAAGGATGACAACACCAAAGATATGTTCTTCGAGCTCTTAGACAAAACATATGAGCAGTGTCCTAGCTACGATATTAAAATTGTCCTGGGCGATTTTAATGCCAAGCTAGGAAGGGAAGACATCTTTGGTGGAATAATCGGGAAAAAAAGCCTGCATGACAACACTTCCGACAACGGATTCAGGCTCATAGATTTTGCTGCGGGGCGAAACGTCATGGTAGCCAGTACGCGTTTTCCACACCTCAACATCCACAAAGAACTTGGAGTTCTCCACATCAATCTACCGTCAACCAGATTGACCATATTGCGATCGACGCCAGACACGCTTCCAACATCATGGATGTCCGAACTTTCCGAGGAGCTAACATCGACTCGGACCACTACCTCGTTGTAGCCAAGGTAGCACTTCGGGTTTCCAGACCCAAGGCAAAACAGGGAGAAGGTACAACGTCGAGCGGCTACAATCGCAGGAGATCGCCAAATCCTTTTCCGACCGAGTTACAAGTAACCTCTCTCGAAGTTCTCTGCCGCCAACACAATGTATCGAAAACCAGTGGCAACATTGCCAAGATGCCATCAGAGAAGCCGCCTCTGACGTGCTAGGTTTCAAGAAGCCACCAACAAGGAACCCCTGGTTTGATGAGGAATGTCGGCAGGCAAATGCAGCCAAACAACAGGCACGCAAAGCGGCGCTGCATAAAAGGACGAGAGCTGCACATGAGCTCTATGAGCAGAAGAGGCGAGAGGAACACCGACTTCTCAGAAGGAAAAAAAGAGGGCAGAGTATTGTTTGCCCAATCCTGAAAAAAGGAGACCCTCTAAACTGCACCAATTATAGAGGAATCAGTCTACTTAACATCGCCTACAAAATCTTCTCTGCCGTAATATGTGAACGTGTAAAGCCCATCGTCAACAACCTGATAGGTCCTTATCAGTGTGGTTTTAGACCAGGAAAGTCCACAGTCGATCAAATATTCACATTACGGCAGATGCTGGAAAAAACCCAAGAACACCAAATCGACACCCACCATCTTTTCATCGATTTCAAGGCCGCATATGACAGTATCTACAGGGACGAGCTGTATAGAGCCATGTCTAGTTTTGGCATCCCTGCCAAACTCGTCCGTTTGTGCAAGATGACCATGGAGAATTCACGCTGCTCCATAAAGGTTGGAAACAACTTAACAGAACCTTTCAATGTCAAAAAAGGTTTTAGACAAGGTGATGCGCTGTCATGTGATTTGTTTAACATCGTACTTGAAAGAATAGTGCAGAGCTCACACGTCAACACTAGAGGCACTATCTTTCAAAAGTCTGTCCAATTACTAGCATATGCTGATGACATTGACATAATCGGAAGAACTCAGCGTGATGTCAATGGGGCTTTTGTGAGTATTGAGGCAGAGACGGCAAAAATGGGTTTAACGGTTAATGAGGGCAAAACAAAGTACATGCTGTCGTCAAGAAAGGACCTACAACACCGACGTCTTGTTCAAAACGTCACCATCGACAGACGTAACTTTGAGGTAGTCAAGGACTTCGTCTACCTAGGCTCCGCTGTAAACGCAGAAAACAACACCAGCGCTGAGATCAAACGAAGAATAACTTTTGCTAACCGCTGTTTCTTTGGGCTAAGAAAGCAATTGAGTGATCTACGGTCCCGTATGCATCGAAGTGGAGTGGAGGAGAAGATGGAACGACGAGCTGTACGGGCTGTACAGCGACGTAGACTTAGCCAGAAGGGTAAAAGTCCAACGACTAAGATGGCTGGGTCACGTAGAGCGCATGGAAACCAATGCTCCGGCCCGGAAAGTCTTCGAATCCACACCCACAGGACAGCGCAGTAGAGGAAGACCGCGGATCAGGTGGCGCGCACAAGTGGAAAGTGACATCACCCAACTTGGAGCACGAAACTGGAGACATCTAGCTAGGGACCAAGCTAGATGGAGAAGTTTGTTGGGTGAGGCCCTATAGTTCACACAGGACTATAGCGCCACCTTAAGTAAGTAAGTAAGTATTCGGCATCCATGATCCATCCCTGACATTACTCGCACTCAGGAATGTTTGAGAGTTGTAAGTCACTAGGACCCTGTTCTCTACGTGATAAAACCTACTTTTTTATTCTAAATTTAAGTAATTTGGAGACAAATTCCCGAAAATCTCGAAAACCCAGAATCCATCAAACCCAAAATTAAGGAATTCTAAAAACCTAGAATTCGAAAATTGTATAAAATGAAGAATTTTTGCAAATACTTTGGGCTTTCATAATCTTGGGTTTTCTGGATTCTGGGTTTTAGGAATTTTATGGTTTCTTGATTTTGGATTTGCGGGGTTCTAGATTTTCGGGAATTTGCGTTTTCGGGATCTTGAGTTTTTGGGAATTTATTTTTTAGAATTTTGTACCCAAATTACTTAAATTTAGGATTATTTAATTTTATCCAGCAATCCCTTGACTAATTGTGAACTAATCTGAATTCCAAAAACCTATAATTATATAAAATGAAGAATTTTTGCAAATATTTTGAGCTTTCAGAATCTTGTGTTTTCTGGATTCTGGGGATTTGAAATTTTGTGGTTTCTAGATTTTGGATTTGCAGGATTCTGGATTTTCGGGAATTTGCGTTTTCCGGAATTTTGTTTTAAGGATTTTGTACCCAAATTACTTAAATTTAGGATTATTTAATTATGGTAACGAAATAAAAAGTAACTTGTTTTTTGTTGGTGGTTTGTTGCGTTAAAAACTTCATTTGGCAAAGCAAAAATATTCCAGCAACCCCTTGACTAATTGTGAACTAATCTGAAGTCGTTTCTAAAATTTTCTTATACATCACACAGAAACATTTTGTACTTGGGTAAACATTTAAAATGAAATACTTCGTCTACATTTGAATATATAAATAAATGTGTATATATAAATAAATGAAAATACGTAAATCATATCATACTTGCCGGCCGAAGGTACTACGTAGTTTCTTAAAACTTGAATCTCTATAAAAAGTGGAGATATCTTTGCGCTTTACGGTAAATAATAGGTATCTTACTTCTTTCAAAAATATATAACAATCTAAAAAACCACTGTTTGTCTAGTAAGTTTCTATGATTCTCAAAAACCGGTAACGAAAGATTTGCTAACGTTTTTATGCATTTATAATAACATCTTAATTAAAATGTCCCCGAGATGACGCTCTACTGATAGAAAGTAGGTACAACAAACAACAACAATTCATTTACACTTTTTATTAACAAACAAAAACTTAACATAATTACTTATTTATTTTACTTTTAATGACTACCAATTCCGTTAGATTTTCGAAGTTTTTCAGCTAAGACTTTCAAGGCATTGCGATCAGCCTTGCCACAGGATTTCAATGGAATTTCTGAAATAATCCTTATGTAACGAATAATATCAAATTGTTCATTAGTAAGTTCATCCTGCAGAAGATTTCGAAGTTCTTCTTCGATTTTGTGTAAGAAATGTTGATTTTTCACTAAAACAGCAAACAAGGTTCCTATGTGATCTTTGGATTTCTCAGAATTTGAATGACCAACTAAAACAGAGGACTGGACGCATGGGTGGTTATTGATGATACTTTCGACAACACTTGGAACAATCTTTGAAAACAAGACAATTGATATGAAGAATATTCTAAAGTGAAAATATGAACTTACAATTGTTTCAGAAGATCGCACCAAATCATGATAACGCGTACCAATACTCAATAAATTATCCGAACTCATGCACGCACAATCTCCGGTATCGTACCATCCGTCTTCCAGAAAAGCCTTTTTGTTTGCCTTTTCGTTTTTCAAATATCCCAACAAAGGTACGGTGGACTTTAAACACAATCGACCTGCTTCATTCGGTCCCAATGAACAACCCTTGTCATCGATTATTTTCACCATGAAACCATTTTTTAGAACTCCTCCGTTCAATTCGCTCTTGCTGGAAAGTTCACTTGTACAAACTGCACCAGCGACTTCTGTCATTCCGTAGACCTTGATCACTTTGCATTTCGGTATTACTCTTTGCGAGAAGGCAACCAAGGCCTCTGTAACAACATCACCACCTACCAAAGCTATCTTCAAGGAGCTCAAACTCCGAGGGTCTTTTGATTGTTCAGCAGATGCCAGAATCTCAAGGTAGAACATGGGAACATCGACGAAATGTGTGATCTTGAATCTATCGATGATTGCTCTTTTCTCTTCAACTGTAATTCCTGTTTCAGGAAGGGATGTGTAGACACGTTTCGAACCAAAAAAAACTGGTTGCATCATCATCTGGATTTGAACAACCCAACGAAGATCACAATATCCACAGATAATCGAATTCGAATCTAAAGGCCACCACTTATTGTACAAGTCTTGCATCATAAGGGCATGAGAAAGAATTACAATCTTTGGCAATCCCGTAGAGCCGGATGTGAAGATTAGGGTTGCTGGATGTTGACGTGGATCTTCTATGTGAATAGGTTGAAAATCTTCTTCATCAGTATGAATTTCAAAGAGTTCATGAGAATCAACACTGAACAAATTTTTAAGCTTGGGAAGTTGCAAGCCTTCGAGACATCTTTGAATTGTGTCCCTAAATTCTTCTTCGAAAATTATCAACGTTGGGTTTAGAAGCTCTAAATTGTGGCTTATGATATCTGAAAGCAAACACATATATAGCGGAGGTATTACTCGAAGCTCGAAGGACTCCTAAGCTTATCCCACTCACCATCCTGAAAACTTGTTTCAAAAAAATTTACCGGCGCTCCGAGAGCAAAGCAAGCAAAAGTAATCGGTGTAATTTTTGTGTTCGATCTTGAGAACACTACAACCGTATCTCCTACTTTTACACCGAATCTTTGAAAATTCCTTGCAACCGTTTTAGTTTGATGACGTATTTCGTTCACTGTTAATTCTTTGCCACTATCACAATTAACTTCAATTACCCGGTCACGATTACTTTCGTTAAGTTTTGAAAAAATTGCTTCACCTAGACTAGAGTATTTCATTCCAAGTCCTGGAGATCGCCAAATTTTTTTAGACTTTATGTATTCTGTTTCTGTTTTCATGGCGTTATATTGGGTTGTTAAAGAATGGTTCTTTGACAAAACAATTTCAAGAAATGACACACTCTTTAATTTGGCCGGGTCTTTATAAAACCTTTCATAGCAAAAAAAATAACAGAAAATAGGCAATTAATTAATTCATAAAAGTTAGTTCCTTTAGGTTAGGCAGTAAACAAATATTTAATTTTTCACAAAATAATAATGTAGTCGAACGAGTTAAAATAATTGAATATTAATATTTGACTATTTAGGGGAAACTTGGATAACAATCGTCCTAAAAGCTTTGCTTTGAAAAGAAGAAGCATTACTTATGATTCAGGAATCGTTTGACATAACCAAACCACAAATGTTCATTACATACTAAAACAATTTTTTGTCGTTAATTCCTCTATTTGCTTGAACTTCTTAAGCAAGTTAAGAGCAGCCTTAGCTTTTCATTCATTATACATTTTGTGATTAAGAGTTAAAAAAACAAATTGTTTGTATTGGTAATATTGGTTTTTTGACAGGTCACACTATTTCTCACAATAATCATTCCTAAATGAGTTTTTAAATTTAAAAAATTTAACAATTTGTAACAATGACACTTAAACACTTGTTTTTGACAAAACATATGAGGTTTTCATGGGTGAATTCAGATTTTCTTCAAAAGTTGATTTTTTTTGTGGCGCATAGAACACGATTGGAATTATTTTTGTTTCTCATTGTTTTAGTGTAACTTTGTGAACGTGATAACGGGAGTCAAGTTCCGAGCGTAACATTTTTAAAAAATTGGATTAATATTAGTGCAAATAATAAATAATAAATCTACCGACAAATTTTAATTCAAAAATAAATCAAATTATTTTGCCCGCATGTAATGCAAAAACAGGGGAAATTTGTGTTTTGACAGATCTGTACTTTATCAGAAATAAAATGGTTTACTTTACCAATGGAAAACCCCATTAGTTAACTATATGTAGTTTGAAAAAGATCAGACCACTCTATGCTAGCACTGTCAGGGATGTAGGTAACCTATAGTTTTCGTTTCGAATCCGAATGGCTAATGTGAGAAGCATGACAAGAATTGCACTTGGAACATTTGTCAATTCCTCGCAAGTGTCAAAACTCGTGAAAAACTTCTTTAGGGGCCGGTTCCATCAGAACAATTTGGAACAGGAGGCATCTGAAATTTTTTACTGATGAGCGTTTATAGCAATCAGTAAATTTACGTCATTAAATGTTGTTTCCTTTCGATCATTACATCGAGCTTCGCGCCTCAGACAATTTTTTTACTGTTCATATCATCAGTAAAATTTTTAATGATGCAATCGAAACATTAAAAAATTGGGACACCAACAGTAAAACGAAATGGAACTTTGTTTGGCTTTTGGCAGTCAGCTGTTCAGTAAAATGAAATTTCATCATTAAAAAAATTAAAATGGATTTATAAATTAAATAAAACTTTAAATGCATTGTTTCTTTTTGAAAAAAAAATACTTGAATATAGGATTCATCTTATTGCATCAATCTTTTGCTAGAAATAAATCTGTAACATGTTCAAAAACTAAAAACTTGAAATTTAACTGATGGATTTTAGGGGCCGGTTATAGCTATCAGTAAAATCCATCAGTAAAATTTAAAACAGGAGGAATGTGAAATGTTTTACTGATGAGCGTTTACAGCAATCAGTAAATTTGCGTCATTAAATTAAATGTCACTTTGAGGCTTCGCTCCTCAAACAATTTAATGATGTGATCGGAACAGTAAAAAATTGGAACACCAACAGTAAAACGAAATGGATTTTTGTTTGACTTTTGGCAGTCAGCTGTTCAGTAAAATGAAATTTCATCATTTAAAAAAATAAAATGGATTTATAAATTAATTAAAACTTTAAATGCATTGTTTCTTTTTGAAAAAAATACTTGAATATAGGATTCAACTTATTGCATCAATCTTTTGCTAGAAATAAATCTGGAACATGTTCAAAAACTAAAAACAAAAATTTTACTGATGGATTTTACTGATAGCTATAACCGGCCCCTTACTGATAGCTATAACCGGCCCCTCAGTTGTTAAAAGACCTAATCAAACACATGAACCCCTCAAAAATCGAACTTTAACTCTAAATACAACTTTTTATTTAAACTTATTAAAAGCACAACCATGCAAGTATAAAGTTGAGCTCATCTGGACCTGAAGTCAATTCAACTAAGTTCAATTGTCACCCAACATTGTCATCCAACATAATAATTTGATAAGAATTCATCTAAACCTATTCGAACTTGATCAAAGGACAAACATTCGAAAAAATAAAAAAATGTTTTCACTTTTATAAATAAAGTCTACCTATAATATAACCAATTAAAAATAACCAACTTACCTACTCTTAAAATGAAGATAAACCTAATTTTAGTATTCTTATCAAGTTTTGCAAATAAATAATTTGTTTTTTTTTAAGTCGCGTACGTTTGTACCTAAAAACATCAAATCTTAGTCCATTAAGTTTATGTGTACCTACTTTGTAAAGTCGGATCGGCTTGTCTAGCTTATAACAGGATATAATAACAAAATCACCAAAATAGTCAGAAAATCCAAAATATTCCATAGTATGTATAATGTATAATACAAATTGTTAGGGAATAGTTAAATTTAAATTCGCATACATAATTTGTTTTCGGTACATCGAACTTGGAGATTCAATCAAATTAGTAAAAGGTGTCGCAAAAGTTGTCACCGTATCGAGAAATCAATCACTCAACAGTGGCCAGGTTCAGACGGCATAAGGGACTTGAAAGTAAAGCAAGTTTTAGGTATCTTATTGGCTAGCTGCCAAAAAATTGCCTTCCAATTAAACAACTTTTTGGAAAGTTTACTGGAAAGCGAGTCAAGAAAAATTTCCCTAACTATTAAGTTAAGTGTACTTATTTATGTCGAAATGACAGTTAATCATGTTTTTTTTTCATTAAACCGAAAGCTAAACTTTATTACTCTATGATTTATTTACTTATGTCAAATTGGAAACGAATGTACTTGTAGCTTGTCTGAGGAGTACTTTGTAGAAAATAATGTGTATAGTAGTTGTTTTAGCGATGAACTGAAGGAAGAGATTAGTAAAGTAAAGTTCTGATTTTGAAATGTGTGACACTTGCAAAAGCTAACTGCGTTCAAAGAATGCATTTAACTGCAAATAAAGTCTTTTATGTTGTCGTTTACAAAAATTAGAGCGACAACTTTTTTAACACCTTGTGTTTTTAAAAAGTTAAAAAACAAATTAAAAATGCAAATATATGCGTAAAATGAACAAAAACATTTTTAATCAAAACAAATATGCATTAACAAAAAAACAAGAAGCCGAAGCATTAAATCAATCCTCCATAATTTAATATGACTTTTATTCATGATTCCATCTTAATAAGTTCAATAACTATTAATAAATTCATAAGCATGGACCCGACCAACAACAACAAATCTATAACAACAGCTCTCACTTTTAGTAAGAGCTAAGACCCGATTAACTGGCCACAGATGCGAGGCAAATGGGTTTTAAGTTTCCCAAAATGTAGTTTATCTTAAGGAGCCTGCTGTTTAGTGGAAATGAACAGGAGCGTAGTTGGAGAGGGTTGTAGTGATTAGAAAGAAGGTGAGGCAAAATTGTACCTGTATTTTAAGATTTAAAAATGTCCCTTCAAAATTAATTTGTCTCAAAAATTGAAATGCAATTTAATTTCTCAAAACAAACTTAATTTATTAAAGTTTTTTTCCGAAAATAGTTTAAGCTGTTTTTTTAATTAATTTTGTTTGTATAAAATTTATATTTAAAAATATTTTAAGTATTCAATTTTTTAGTGTTGACTCGTGTCTATGATATTTTGAAAAAAAAAATAAAATTGTTTCGAGAAATAATTAAACGTTTTTGATCATCAAATATTATTTCGACAGTTTAAGAGCTTTTTTGAGAAAAAAAAAACTATTAAAATCGGTTTATGAGTTCCTGAGAACTAAATAACAGTTCTAAAGGGGTTACCCTTCTGGAGCAAAACAAAAATATATATTTTATATTCAAAGAAGGCAAGTTAAGACAAAAATGTCATACAAATCTATCTATTTACTCTTTTTTACAAACAAAAATTACGTAAATCTTCTTAAGACTTTAATAGCTAAACCACAATCATCGGCTCGGTCATGCCAGCTTTGACATATGGAATAGAAACAATGGACTCTTATGAGGAAATCTGAAATGTTACCATAAGCTTTGTGCTTGCTTAGGATCGTAAACATTGTAAGCTCGAACAGATCAATTTTCTATTTTGTCGCGCTTTGACAGCTGTCATTGCAATTTTGTGTGTTTTACGTCGTTTTCAATTGGCAATCTGGAAGTGAAAAAAAGCATTCTGAATGCGTTCAATTGGGCAAAAGTGACAGTTCTGATTCTGAAAAGAAAAGAATTTCCCTTCTGGTTTTAAAAACAGAATCAGAAACAGAATCACTCACACATTCATAAATTTTAAATGTCACTTCCTCCATGTTTGCAGCACAAAAACAAAACGAAATTTAGCGCGAATACACATATATGTGACACATGTCATACTCAACCAATACATTCTCACCAAACTTCAGATTCTTCGGAATAAAAAAAAACTGTTCAATTGGGATTCCGAATCGAAGAACAATTCCTGATTGCCAATTGAAAACGACGTTATTCTGAATTATTAAAAAAAAAGAAATATAAATAAACAAATTAAAAAAGTGTAAGTAAACTTTCTTCTCAACTCCCGATGTTTGAACCCATGTACATTATTTTTTCAATTTGACAAACTGCAATGAAGCCAAATGATGAAAATAAGCTTTATTTTACTTTTAAAACAAAATTTTGAATTTCGGAGTTTGAATTAATGAAATGAATAAGAATATCATAATCGTTATGAAAAACGTAATGAAAAATATCAAGTTCTCATTACAAAAGAATTTGGTAGTAGCTTTTTTTGGGAATTCCGAAAGTTTTGCAATTCCTTATATTTGAAATGATGGTCGTTTTCAATGCTCCAGAGTCCAGAAAATGTCATAAAAAGAAACGTCATCTATCATAAAGATGGCGTCGCGTTGTAAAATAGCTTTAAACAAAATTATAGATACATAAGTAACTTCTCTTTCTAATTTTTAGTTTCGAGGATTTTTCGGGAACTTATTTGGGAATTCTTCTTGTTCGGCCCGATTATACTATTTCGAATCATCGAAATTGGTCTTGACATTTTGAGTTATAAGCGTAATGACGTAACTAACGTCATTTTCTTTCATATACACATATAGCTTTTACATACACATTTACATACATACATACATCTGTATGTCTACTAGTAATTTTAAATATTATATTAAAATCTACTCTTTCACTTTTAACATATCTATTTTCTGATTCATAGAACACAGAATTTATACATTGAAATAGTTTTTATTTATTTTTTAGAATCACAAAAACGAGTATCAAAATAACACTTACAATTACTTTTTAAATTCAATGTTTCATTATTATCGTTTATTTATATTACACTGCCATCTTACAAGAAAATGATTTTCTATGAAACTATAGACACTGAAAGTCTTACTCAAGACTCCAGAAGAAGTGTAACTAAAGAAATAGTTCACTCGATACCTGTCACTTGATCTCTAGTCATGCACTTACATATATGTTTAAATGCCATTTTTACATAAAGTTGTAAGACGCAATTTAATAACCTTCAAGTATAATTCAGTGGTAACACTGGTTTTCTTTGTTATGGTACTTAGAATTGTCATCAACTCTTTTGTTTTTATTTAATAAATCATCTTAATAATTATGTAAATTTTATAAAGTTAATCAAAATATATGTAATATAATAAACTGTAAGTTGAATTTCAATTTGTAAAAGGTACACATTTGAGTTACATACACATATTTGCATAGAACACAATTTGTTTGTTTTAAGTAAGAATTGGAACTTGTTCTTAGTTAGGTCTACCTGCTTAGGTAAGGTACTTCCCAGCCATATAAAAATGTCATTATAAATAAGTTTTTAATAATTTTTAATTCAGTATACAAAATGAAATTATTACATAAAATGTGTTACAATATCAGGAAGCTACTTTTTATCTTTAATTTTATCATTATTTCATTATAAGATGTGTAATATATTTGGTCTACCAGATCCTCTAAGAACGAGACGAGAGCTTAGTCGATTTTCTGTACCTACCCAACTACTATTGGGTACTTCTCGATTCACTCGTTGGCATTTGGCTATGAAAATTAAAAACAATGATACCTAACCTATCGGCTATATTAATATTTCTTAAGACGTCAAGGGATATTTTATCAAAAAATTAAGAAAATCAATTTTTATTTGTTTACTTTTTAGTCTTGTTGACGAAATTTAAGTTTTTGCCATCTACCTATAACATTTATTTACATATTTTCGAAACTGTAATAATTCTATTTTTGTTTAAAACATTTTTACTACCTCCTAATTTTATCGTTAAAAACTCTAAAGATTTTGATCCAATTTTTGCAAAACACATAATATAAAATAAGTAGTACCCGTGGTTTTATGGTAAAAGCATGGGGCTGTCATGCTAGAGGTCTTCGGTTCAATTCCTGTCTGTGCCACCTAAAGTCTTACTGCCCCTGTCGAGGAATAAACAAATCCTCCAAGAGTAATTCTTGTCATGAAAAGTCCTTTCTTAAATTAGCCGTTCGGATTCTGTATAAAACTGTAGGTCCCCTACATCCCTGACATGACTCGCACTTAGAAATGGTTGAGAGTTTTAAGTCACTAGAACTTAGTTCTCAACGAACTATCGCGCCTCTATTTTGACCAAAAACAAATTTTATACAGTTAAAAAGAAGAATCTTTGTAAGCCCCATAGTTTACAATATTGTGTCCATAATCAAAAACGATGCACTTGAACTAAGCTTTCCAAGGTTGCACCCCACAGCTTTGGCTACTAGACACAGAAAATAATGGTTTTCAATACAACATTTCATTCACTTAATCGAATTTAAAAAAGGAGAACTTTCATATTCTAGAGCGAGTTATTCACTAATCATGATGCTATTCGCTATGATTGTCCATTGGTATAAAATTTCCTTCATTTTGGGAGCCACTAGTGAACGTGTGTCGGGAGCAAACACATGATTATATTAATGAAATACATTCTTGAAGTATGTATGCATATATTGTAATTTAAAAAGGTTTAAACTATTCTTTTTTTATTTAACATCTTGTATAAGCTAGACATATTAATGAAGTCGGCAGCATAATTAAAAAATATTGTATTCAAAACTAATTTGTGAACTTTAAGTCTCAATAAAGAAAACTGAACTGAACTGAACTTCCCTCATTTTGGGCTCTTTTAAGTTTTTTAAAAGTAAGCAAAACTGTCATTTCTATGGGATACTGTTGCAATTAATGTTTGCTCTAATTGCAACCTTTGTTGCCTTATACTGCATAAACGCCATGTTTTACAGCTTTGTGTCCTTACGAAAAAAAAGATGAACTAGTGCTAAGCTTTCAAACGACATATACATACATATATCTCAATTGTGGGCTATATGTAGACCAAAATACATATCATTAATTTTTTTTAAAGAACGTAATCAAATGGGTTCAACTGTATGAACACCTTATCTTACGCAACAAAGCACTTATTATCGTTAGTGTTAATACCTATTCCTATATATATGTATATATAAATATACCTATAGCAATTAATAACAGTATAAACAGATAGTCTCTCCTGATACTATAAATTCCTATATCGCTAGATAGCTTAAAACATTTCATTTAATAGCTCCAAAAGTGATACAACGGTAGTATTTTTAAATTATGTTCTCAAATAAAACCACATATGACAGCTCTACGAAAATTTGGTCTGGCCCAGAAAAGAAACCAGGACCTCTTGACAAATATTCATCTTTGGGTCAGGCTATTTTCGAAAATTTAACGAATAATCCGGAAAACATTTGTCAGGTAAAAGATGAATTTAAACAAAGAAAAATAGTTTTTTTTTATTTTAAAATTTATTTTTATACAGATATCAGATACAGATGGAATAAGCTTAAAGAATCATGAGATACTCACGTTAAGTGTTCGAATAGCACAGCGTTTGGAAATTGAAGAGGGATCGATCATAGGTATCATGGCTGCTAGTTCTACTTATCAATCTTGTGTCTTGATAGCTGCATGGTTTAGGGGAATTGTTTTTCATCCAATCAGTAATTCATTTGATAAAAGTACGTGTGTTGCTGACCAAACACAATAATCTTATAGGTTTTTGTTTTTTAAAGCAAACAAATAATAATATTTTATTCTTAGAGACAACTCAACATGTTTTTGGAATAACTAGACCCAAAATAGTTTTTTGCGATGCAGATAATTATGAGACTCTTATGGCCGCTTGCAACGAAATCAATCTTCATCCAAAGGTCTATACAATAAAGGGACGAGTTGAAGGTGTTGATTGCTTAAATGATCTCATGGAAGCTACAGGAAAAGAAGGTGATTTTCGGTAAATAAATTTTAATCATACTTATACTACAATTTGTGGTATAATATCCAATTTAAAAAATAAATTGTTACTTTGTGATCTTAGCGTAGGTTCGGATGAAATGTAATATCAAAAAATCAATGGAATCATTTTTGTTACATAATTCTTGTTGGTTTTAACTTATTCGTCTTTTTTAATTTTGTGATAACAGTTGGATTATTTTTTTTTCAAAGACGATGAATTATTTTATAGAGCTTTATTAAAAACTTCAGTTGATAAAACAAAAGTTAAGAGAAGGTTGATTTCGAACAGTCATGCCTATATAAAATTATCTACTTCTTAAGTAATTTATTTTCTAAGCCACCTTAATGTTTATGACCCACTTTTTTCGAACCCATCATCAGAAAACTACATTGAATTTTGAATCGTTACCACATTCATCTAAACTTAATCTTTTGTACGACCCCGAAGTTTCTTATAAAAGTTAACACCTTTTTAAGACGACTTTCACAGAATCAAAACAAATACATTCTAAGTTTTTTTTTTGTAGCCCAAAGCAATGTAATCAAGATGACATAGCTGTGATCATGGGATCGTCAGGAACTACGGGGCTACCAAAAGGTGTCTGTATTTCAAATATTGCTCTTCTGAAAATGTTTACGTGAGTCTCGAGTCAATTTATATCAAATTATACCCAACTTAAATTATGTTTTCTTTGCTTTCAGACCCTTACCAAATGGAACAGTAATGTTTGCCTGTTGCAATGTAGACTGGATAACTGGATTAATTTTTCTCCTATTCAGTAGCTTATTTTGTGTGACAAGAATATGCACTGAGGAGCAATTTTCCCCTGAAATGCTACGTCAACTCATCGAAAAGTATAAAATAAACACAGTTATGATGTCAGGATCGTGCATGTCAAGATTTATAAAAAGTGGAGAAGCTGAGCTCTGTGATTGTTCTAGCTTGCGTTTATTTGCTGTTGGTGGAGGAAATGTTTCGCATCCCATGTATGTTAAGATGCAAGAGTGCATCAAATCGGGTATTGTACTCAACACCTATGGGGGCACAGAGTTTGGAGGGGTCACAGTAAGTGCAAATATCGATAAACCAAAATCTGTTGGTCAACTAGGTGCCGAAGTTAAAGTAAGAATCGTCAATGAAAACTCCAACAATTTGGGTATTGATGAAATTGGAGAAATTCTAGTATCGAACAATACCCATTGGAATGGATACTATGGAAACCCAATAGAAACAACAAATATGATTGATTCCCAAGGTTGGTTTCATACTGGCGATATTGGTTATTTCGATAAGGAAGGAGATTTATATCTTGTCGATAGAAAGAAAGAAATAATGAAGTACAGAGGATTTCATTATTCAGCACAAGAAATAGAAAATTGCATCTTAACATTGGATGGTATAGCAGAAGTTTGTGTTTTTGGAACTAGAGTTGATGAATTTGAAGATTTGGCAACGGCAGCGGTTATTAGAAGGAACGGTAGTAAAATAACTGAGAAAGAAATTAGAGATCATGTGGCAAAAGAGCTGTCACAACCAATGTGGTTGCATGGAGGAGTATACTTTGTTGACAACATTCCCAAAACACCAAGTGGAAAATATCAAAGATCCAAAATCAGGGACAATTGTTTGCAAAACAAAGAAATTCAATAAAATTTAAATTTAAACAAAGCGGAAAAAATAAGCTTTATTTTTCATTGACATATGACTACGTAATATTTTTTTACTCGGAATCTTGAAATCTAGGTTCTTGTTTATCCTAGACACAAGGCAAACATCCCCCCAAAATGTCTTTTAAAGTGAATTCTTTCCTCAACTACAAAACACGAATTAATTTAATTTAAAAAATGCATTATATATTTTGCTCTCCTTTCTCAACATTTACTTGCTGTTGTTTTGTCATATTAAACAATACAATTTATATATTATATAATATAAATTTATATAAATAAATAATAATAGTAAATATTATATAATATATTTAAAAAAAAAAAAACATTACATTATAATGGGCTAGTAGTAAATTATCAAAAACGCTTTTCTGTTTGTTTAATTTATTTTAATTTTTCTTTTTTCTTTTAATTTTATAAAACTATTTAAATTTATGTCATATTTTATTTTTGTTTTTGTTATGTGTATTTGATATTAGTTTTGTCAGTTTGTTTGTCTTGTATCCTTTGATTAAAAATTGTTTGTGTTTTTTTTTTATGGTTTATAATTAATTATTTTTATTTATTTGTGTATTTTGTTTTCTTTGCATTTCTCTATTAAATAAAACATTTGCTTTTTTGTTTAAATTAATTTCCTTAGTTACTTGCTTTGCTAATAAAATTTGAATTTTTTCTATAATAAATTGATTAGTATAAATTATATATGTATATTTTCTTGTAAAATTGATGTACTTTTATTTAGCATTTAATATTTATGTTTTTGTATTTATTTAAGTTAAATATTAAGCAGCAATATTGGTGCGACTTTTATATAAAAATTTTATAAAAAAAAAAACAAGAGTTTTGAAATTGTAAACAAAATTGCGAGTTATTTATTTAAATTGTATTTTATTGTTTATGTTTGGCTAAATTCATGTATACTACTAAATTTTTGTTTTTTTTTTGTTGCTCGCGTAATTTATATTATGGGAAAGGTGAATTGGATTAATTTGAGGACTGCCGCAGAGGCTACGTTAATACTCTACCAAATAGTATCTGTAGATTTCAATGAATAATTCTCTACGATCTATTTAATAAAATTTCAAAGAAACCTTCTGCAGCAACTCCTTAACTTTTTAAATTGATTTAATTATTTCTATAAGAGAACTAACTGTACAAATCATTGCAATAATAGTAATAATTAATAATAATAATAAAAAGAAATTGGTATAAAGATTTATTTTATTCCAGAGGAAGCAAAGAATATTTAATTAAAATTTCATGTCACTAATTCAAATAGATCGTGTATAATAAATACATTTATATAAAATGTTTACCTGAGGTGTACTAAAAATTTAGTACAACATTTTTGATTGTTTAAAATATTTTTATAATCATCTTACCAAAAATAAATAATCTTAACTTAACGATGCATTAGACATTTATGCAGAAATTTTCTTAAATATATTACTAAGTTTTAGTACACATTTTAGTCTTAAGGCTAAGAGTCTATGTAAAATTTACAATTAAAAAACTGTGTTTTTTATTTTTTCTCTCTAATTTTGTGTGTATCATTTTAAAAAAGCCAATAAGTGCAAATAAAAAAGAAAAATTTGTGTTGTTTTAGTCTACGATAACACTTTGCTTTTGTAAAGAACTTATCTGGCAAGACTACTAGTCGATTTGACTTGACTGTACTAAACAATTTTAGTACACCTCAATGCGTTCAATCTAAATAATGCAAAGTTCTAGTTATGAGGGATATTTTGTATTATTTACATAATATTTTGTTTAGTTTTTCTTTTTTTTTTTTTAAAACATAAGGAGTAAGTTAGGAGTGGTGATGATGTGCAAAATAAAATAATGACACAATCATAAACAAGGAAGGATGTTTTGTGTTTTTTTGTTTTTTTTTTTTTTTTTTATAAATAAATACATAAAATTCATTCACCATCAATAAAAATCTCATCATCACAGTCGAACACAGTGTTTTTTTTTTTTTTGAAATTTTTGATTTTCAGGGAAATTATTAATTCATATTTTAACTTATGGTTTCTTATTTAGGTTCGGCCTTTCTTGTAATGCTGTTCGCTCGGATTTGATCGGACTAAAGTTTGTGGTCGGTCAGAGTTCTTTGAGAAGAGCACTCTTGGCGTTCTTTAATTTATCCAGTCGCTTAAGAAGGTGATTATTAGATGTTTCTAGTTCTTCTAGTCGTTCCATTGCTTCGCGGTTCTAAAATTAAAAATTAAGAGAGAAAAATGGGAATTATTAACTTTTGATGAATGTGTTTAAATAAAAAAAAATTAAAAAAATTCCAAGTCAAAATGCGAGAGGACCATTTCGGATTAAGGAAACACACAAAAATAAAGGGTGTTTTTGTTCAGTTAAAATATGAATGAATTATAGTGAAAAAAGGAATTTAAAACACAGGAAAAACGTTGTTATATAATTAAAAGGGTCTTCACTGATTTGAAGTGCTTCAATCGTTTTTCAGGGCAGTAATGACGAAAAGAAAACACAAGAAAATGTATGTATATTTCCATTTAAAAGGGTGTATTTTAAGAGGTATAGATCTTTAGCTAAATTATTTCGACTGGTGACCATTTTGTCTGCTGTTAATTGATTTATTTTTAGTTTGGTTTGGCATTTCAATAATTGAAGGATCTGATATTTTTTTTAATTTTTTTGGAAATAATGATTATAATGATTAGACACAGTGCGAGCAACTAGGAAAGGAGGATAGGATTAGAAAGGAGAAACCGATGCACATTGGTTTTGAATGTCTGCACATTGTAATGAGTGGGACATATTGAGCCTGGTAAGGCATTCCACATTCGTGTAATGCGGCTAAAGAAAGTATCCCTGTACTAAACAGTACGTCTGAAATTGGACTCAAGGGTAAACTGATGAGCATTTCTAGAAGTACGGGTATTATGGTTGAATTGTGTGCGGGGAGGAATGCAACTCGCTATTACACTGGAGCATTGTTTATAAAAATAACGATAAAACAATTATAGGCATGAGACCTTCCACCGGTGTTCAAAAGAAGCAAATGTCTCGGTAAGAGAACGATTTCCTAGAGACCTCTTTTCAATTCTATCCAAAAGACTTAAGTACATTATTGGGCACCATCCCAAATATGAGAATTAGTTTTGGACGAAAGGGGTGAAAAACTTCTTGCATCGTCTGAGAAAATCTAGACACATAGCAGCATTTTTGGCAATGATGAATTTGTGTTCACTCCACAACAAGTGGTTTATGATGCAGATACTTAAAACTGAATGCTGTTCAGTCCACGAATGACCAGAAATTTGTACTACCTTTGGAACATTGTAGTATTTTTCGCCGTAATTTCTGGTCTTACAAAAATTTAATGCGTCGAATATGTCCGTTACAAGTCTTTCTAGCTGGTTTGAACTTATTACGGTTTTTCTCGGTGGGATTGGCTTTGTATATTGCGAAACTTACGTCTTTGATCCTAATAACCTCTTTACAACTCGAATCAAACCATACATTTTCTTTAGTTTTATTCGGGATAAAATTTCTCATTCCACAAAGAATTAAGTTTGTAACCATATTTGCACTGGACTCCACGTCACAATCGAAGAAGCATAGTGACCAGTTAAAGTTCCTGAAGAAGTCTTTGAGACCGTCCCAGTTGGCTGTCACATATTACCATACGGTAAAAAATAATAATTAAAGAACAATGATGTGCAAAAGTTATGGTTTTTTGTGCGTCGCACAACATGTCCTCGTATCACAATCGATTTTTTAAAGTTTGGTAACCGCAAGATATGAAGATGCGATTTAACGCTGAGTGACTATTTTTTGTGGGCATATGTGAAGTCGATTTACTACATGGGGACAGCATTGGCCGCATCATTGCCAACACAACACAAATGATGGATAAAGTCGTCGAAAATTCAACCTCTAGATTAGACAACATCCGAGCCAGCCGTGGCGTCCATATGCGAGAATTAATATTTAAATTATAATGCCAGAAGACTATCTTTCGTATAAAGTGATTTCATTAAATAAATAAATAAATTAATTGAGGAGTGATGTGTTCTAAAGCTCTTAATACATATTTGTAAATTATCATCCCAGCGAATTTATTTATTGTTTCTTCAAATATTGATTGATACCAAGGAAGTTACCCTTTTTGTAGTTTGTTTGGACTCAGAATTAATATTAAACAAAAACTTTTTCAATCAAACAACTCAAGCTTTTAGTATTATTTTTTTCTGAAAATTGAGCCCACTTTCCAAGAAAGAATGAAATCATTACCCATAAAACGCAAAACTATAGTTTCAACATCTCTAATATACTTTCATAAAATACTTGAAAGTCCTTACTTAATCTATCTCATTCTTGCAGGAAAGTAAGCCGATTTTCTAAAAAATAAAGTTTCAAATTATTTCATTCTTTTTTTTACAAATAAAGGGAAAACCGACAAAACAAAACAAAAATAAAGTAAAAAAGCAAACAACTAAAGAAAAAGCATTTTTGACCAACCAACACCTGGGGGAGGCGCACTCATTGGCAATGGCACTCATCCCAGAAATGGATCACCAATTCCTGGAAATTAATTGATTAAATAAGAAAAATAAAGGCGTTTGCATTATTTTAAATAATAAAATAAAAAACTACTTAAAGTTTAGTAAATTTTAGAATAGAAAAAGTAAAATTCAAAATTTACTTAAATCTACTCAAATTAGAAAAACAAACAAATAAAAAAACAACTCACCTCTCGTTGGAGTTTTCTCCTCTCGATTTTTAATTCTGCTTCGGCTTTTTCAGCAGCTTCCGCTGTACTTTTATATCGTATAACTTGTGTTTCTGATCTAGCTAAGCTGGCTTGTAGACTAGCAATTTCTTGTTCGGCTTTTTGCAATTTATATTTGTAGTCAGAGATAATTTTATTGGCTTCTCCTATTTTAAAAATGATAAATTCAATATATAAATTATTTTATAGTAAAAATATGGTAAATAAATCTTACTTTGAGCTTCATAATCCTCATCAGAGCCAAGGGTGCCATTCATTGAATTACCTCGTCCTCGTCCCTGGGTCTTGACATTTTCTAATTGGTCCTGTAAATTTTGCACTTCAGCCTGAAGTTGAATTTTTTCTTCGCTAAATTTTTTAAGTCGAACATCTATTTCAAAAACGATGAAGATATATTATATTAATCGTGGGTTTTAAAAATAGATCAATTTCAATTAACATACCAAGAGAACCTTGAACAGATCCTAACAATTGTGCATTTTCTAAAGTGACTAGAGCACGTTTGGCATCAGAGCCATCCTCATTTTCGACAGCTACAATAACCAAACCCTGCTCGGCAATTAGCGCATCCCGTTCGGTTAACTGGCCATTAACAAGTTTCAGTTCTTCTGTCAATTTGTCAAGGTTACGCTTAAAAGCGTTACATTCACGTGTTTTCTCTTTAAATTCACGCTGTAACTGGGAAAAGGATTCTTCCATTTCTTCCAGTTTATCTTTAAGCAATTGAATTTGATAAGATTGTGAGGCTCGTTCATTGTCTAGTTGTGCATTGGCTATCATTGCTTTTCGAAAACGTTCCTCGACATCCTTGATTTGATTTTAAAAAAAAAGATGAAAATACGTTAGGCCAGAGTTGAATAAGACTATTAAAATTTTAATATGTACCTTGAGTTCATGCCTAATATCACGTAAGCTACGTCCTTCCTCTTCCAGGGAATCTTCACTACTTCTGCGGGAGGACATAGAACTGGCACGTACCGAATTAACCACTCCGGTGACACTGGATGCGTTGAGACGCGATCTAGCCAGAGGATCAATGCCGGCTGCTGTTTGCATATCAAATACTCGATCAGCATTTTGCTCCAGTTCTTTTTGCTGGCGCTCCAATTCGCGCATGCGAATTTCTCGTGCTTCGGCACGTGCTTGCCGTCTGGCTGCCAGTCTTGCTTCAGCCTGAAATAGATGATTAATATACAAATTAAATTTAGAAGAGTTTGATTTTTTTTTTTAAATGAGAATTAAATGAATGTGATTTAATGGAGGTTTTAAGGACAACTTGGGCAAGAAAATGCTTTTTGATTCAATATCAGAATCCTCGAATTATGAGTCATAAGTCATAAGCAGTTAAGTTTGACATATTTACGTATCATTAGTTCCTGGAGAAAAATAAAATAGCTTTCAATGTTGAATTTTGAAGAAAATATGCGTCATAGGTTGCAACTTGTAAGGTTTGTTTTATAAAACTCTTAAAGGATGTGAAATTCTCGTATGACTGCATATAAAATAAGTAATTATGATTTAACTGGGCATGTTTCTAGAGAACTACTTATAATTCTTGTAATTCATCAAATCAATAATAATTACAAAAGCTGAGAATAGTTCTTGAAGAACTCCAATGAATAACAGACTATGGAACTATAAAACGATACAAAGTTGCAAAGTTTGTTGACATTTTTTGTTTTTAGTTTTATTTTACTATGTACATATTTTCATTTCCCAGAAAGACTCCCAAGCATGCATCTTTCACTTGTTACTTGTTATACTTGATTTTTCAAACAAGTTCTGGCCAAATACGTTCGACTTTTGGATTATGGCTTGAATTGATTTATTATTCCTTGAACATTTCCATCATAGAAATGCCACAAAATGTTATATCTACATTCGTCGTTTGGATCTGTAAACCAAACCAAACCAAGCCAATGATGATAGGATGATGATGATGGAACAATTATGGCCACATCAACATCATGTTGCATTTAATTGACAATTTTGTGTTTTTTTTTTGTTTTATGGTCGTTCTTACTTCGAAACGACGAACGAAAAGTTGCTCAACTTGAACTTGAAATGTCGAATGTTAATTAAAAACGACATAACCAATTACAGCGAAACAATTAAATTTTAATGGCTAAATTGTTGATAAAATAATAATATAATCGCGTCAAGATACTTTCTACTTAAAACCCAAAACAAACAAATAAAATGAAAATTAATAAATAAAAAGAAAAAGATTAAAACATGTTGTGTGTGAAGCTGGTGTAGTGGAAATAGAAGTTTAACAAAGCCGAGTCATACATTTCAATTTCAAGTCAAGGCGGCGCGCGGTTGATACTAAGCTAAGCTAGCTAGGTCAGAAGCAGCAGCAGCTGTGCCTGTCGTGCGATATGTTCCATGTCTGTAATTCAATACGCACATTGTCTTGACGTTGGCTTTGGGTTTTTTGTTGTTTTTGGTTTTTATTATTTTTCGTTTTGTTGTCAGTAGGTTTGGGCTTGTAATCTAGCATGAGACATTAAATTGATGGCGTCCGACCTTATAACCATTTTCCGGTTTGTTAAGCAGCAATTATCTAATAACCGCCTAGGTTAATTCTTCTTAAGCCAGCAACATGTGGGTGGTTCTTCCGCATGCGATCTGTAAACTGAGCTTGACACGATGGGAGGGAGTTTTCTTTCCACTCAGTTTGGTCAACATGAATGTTGAGTTTGTAAAAAAAAAAAAAACATTACCACGGTTTAACTTAACTTCTGCTATTTTTAGTTTCTTTACAATTCTGCAAAACCTTGATGATTCAATGATTTATAGGCATAAAACAGGTACACAACAGATGCGTTAATGAAACTCTATAAAATCATGAGTCATTTTCTGGCAACCAACCATATTTGGTTTGTAGAAGATGTCTCCGGTTTTCAAAAACACGGACTATTGAAAGTTTTGGTTATTTATTGAACTGAAAATTGTTTAAGAATTTGGGAGAAATTGTTAATATTAATCACTTAAACAAGTACATAGTTTTATAAATCATGGAAGGAAAAGGACTGACTAAAATCCAAATACAATAAATCTTCTCAATATAAAATAAAAAAGAAACTTCATATTTCTTGTCATCAAAGGCGTCACACATATCTTTGTACATTAGACTGATTAAAAAAACAAAAATATTTTACTGGATGGCTAGAGTTTGTTTCTGGCAATCAAATTGCACTTTTCCGATAGGTTTTGATAGTTTAAATTCAAATCCTACTTCATAGTCGATTTATCACATTTAGTTATTGAGAACATACTTTTTTAAATTTTTAATAAATATAAGGAAGTAGTTTTTTGTTCAATAAAATTCGTGATGGTTTTCGAAGTCTATAAGCCCTATCTTCAATATTTGTTTGAAAGATCTTCATAAGTTGTTTGATTTTTTAAACAAATGCTGAACTATTAATTAAAAAACTGGTAAAATGATTTCGAAGTAAGTTTTGTTTCTTGTTACGAATTCGTTGCGTAGTCTAAACGAGGTTATCACATCAAGTTTTTTGAAATGTATTTTGAAAAAATATAAAAAAAATGTTAAAAACTAAAAAAAAAGATATTTAAAATCGAAATTTAGATTCAAAATCAGCACTAAGGAAATTGTATTGTTAAGAACTATATTGTGTTTTTACCTGAGAAACACTTCAGGAAACAAGCGTTTCTGAAATATATTCCATTTGTTTAAAAGATATTTCAGAAACTTTTCTGAAATGTCTCTTAGTTTTTCATTTGTATATTCAGTTCTGTGTGTGAAAATGAACTGTAAAAGAAGTAGTACTGATAGTGTCGTGTTTTATAACCATGAATTTTTTTTTTCTCTTACCATCGTCATTTTTATTATATTTTTTTAATTTTCGTCAAGCGGATCCCACAGAGCTTTTCTTATATCATACGTTTTTATCAATTGGATAACATTCTCGTTGCTCGCGACATTTCATATTTGTAAACAGAAACATTTCAGAAATGTTTTTCAAATGCTTCTGAAAAGTTTGTTTTTTTAAAAAAAAGATTCATGGTTTTGGACACACCTTTATAGCTTTAAAAACACCGTTTTTGATTGTCGTTAACATTTTTAAAGAGACGTTTTTTAAAAACCTGATGTCATAAACAAATTATATTGCGAGATTCGAATTCAGGACACCACTGAATACTTTGAAAAAAGTATTGATTTGTTTGCGGGATAGATAAAACATTAATTTGACAACCAGTGTTTTCAATGCAACTAGGTTTCCAAATTTAAGCTTTTTAGATTAAAAATTAGAGGTCGCTGATCAAGTTTTTTTATTTTCCATACAAATTTAATGGGAACTTTTGGCTTGTTGTTTGTCCGATTTCTAAATAATTTTAAAAGTCTGTTATTTTGAAGTCATAAGTGTGACTTTTTATTGAAGGGATTTGAATGGCTTTTAAAAAAGGCCTGTTTTTTATATACAGCTTTAATATTAAAACGGCTTCTCAAAATCAATCAATAAAAAACTAAAATTTTTCTTTTATTTTTAATCGTGAGTTTGACATTTTCATTTTTTTTAATCTAATGTACATACATGAAGACAAATTGACTTTAACATTATTTTTTAGCCTCAAGACATGTCAAAACTTTTGTGATTAATTGCATCTAACTAGTTTAGCAAACAGAGGTGTTTTTACTTTAATGATGTAAAACTATTTATGATTGTATGTTTTTGGTTCTTGGACAGAAAAAAACAAAAATTCTTTCAGCAAACTGACATCAGTGCTAAAAGTCATTTCAAAACCAACGGAAATGCCACCATAATTAGCACTTGCCTAAGAAAAATTATATAGAAATTGCCAAGAATAAACTCATAGTGGGATATTTAACCATTAAAATTAAATGGGGTTTTTCCATGGGTAAATTCAGAATTCTTTTAAAAATTGATTTTTGTTTCGTGACGTATGGAACACGATTGGTATTGTTTTTGTTTTTGTCATTGTAAAAGTGTAACTTTGTGTTCGTGTTAACGAGCATGGTAGAACTGTCAAATTTCTGACTTAACATTTTTTAAAAATTGTATTAGTATTGGTACAAAGAGTTGTAAATCTGCCGTGAAATCCAGTTCTGCAGATTTGATCTCAAATCAAAAATAAATCAATTTATTTTGTCCCATGGAATGCAAAAACTGGAGAAAAATTGATTTATTTTACTTATGTAAAACCCCATAAATCTTTTATTGTTTTTTGCATATAAAGTAAACAGGTGGTTTCAAGTTTGTAGTCTGTCATTTAAGTTGCCATAAAATCAGTTGAATATTTACAAAATCGCTTAACGATCCAAAAACGCGTTAAAATTCACTAAAATTTTCTACAAAACTGCGAATTCAAACGTGTCACATTAAAGACAATGGTCGTCATATGACGTCACTACACAATTGCTAAAATTTTTAAAAAAATAATAGAGTAGAAATGTAACTGATATCGTTATAGAAATGTAACTGATATCGAACATTTTGCTGCTGCAAGTGTAAGTATTTCTGTTAGTTCGATTTGACGTTTCAACTTTTTGAATTACATACATATATTGTTTTTTAAAACTAAACTAAAATAGAATTTTCATAAAAAAATGTATTGCTGTGTGTTTTTTATTGAGCTTTAATGTCATAGCCGCAAAACTGATGACCATGAATGAGTAGGATATGTGACTGTAAATTTTAAGTCTGTCAAAAATCTATTTATCACAGAGTGAAGTTGCTTTTTGCATACAAAAAATTTGACTCTACGTCAATTTTGATGCTCTTGAAAAACGTATAGCAAAAGTGTAAATACAAATACTGGCAGTAATTTTTATTGTCTCCGTAGATCTTTTTTATGTAAACAAACAAAAATGAAATTTATATTATGTCAATCTTTGAAAGCAAAAACCCCACTGTGAGCTGTCAAAAGAAAACAAACAAAGCCGTCATTTATCGCATCGCATTGCCTTAGTTTATCCGTTTATGTTTATTTCTCAGTTTTTGTTTTGTAAAAAAAAGACGCCATATTCAATAATATAACGTGAAACCCTCATTAGGCATATTTCAAATTCAATTAGAAACTCTCGTTTCCACCAAGGTTTCAACTTGTTGATGACATAAGAAGAATAGGTAAACAACAACAATTAAATAATAAAAAATACAAAAAAAAAAAACATTCCCATCTCATTTGCTTACACTAAAATTTTGTATGCAAATTACGTACAATTTGATTAGCTTGTCCTAAAAATTGTACAATCAATTCGTCATCTTCTTCGTCTTCGGCTACATCATCGTCGTAGTCGTCGCCGTTGACGTCTTCCGTTTCGGCACTGTTATGGCCGTTTGGAATATTCTTACTATTGCCGGTGGTGTCGATTGAAGACTTATTACTCTCTTCACAATCGAAGATTTTACTAGGTGTCATGGGACATATCGCATCCATTTGCACTTCTTTCGATTGATCTAGATTAAGATTCGAGGGTTTTGACAGACCGATATCAACAATTGATACACCATTATTCACTGTGACGTTTAAAACGTCATTCACGTCATTTATGTTATTATTAGATTTGACAGTACTGATGTTGTCATCAATTAATTCACTATCACTGAAATCGAATTCTTCACCAATTTCGTCATAATCTTCGGCTTTTTTCAAACTATTATTATTATTATTATTCTCCTCATTTGTGTTTTGATCATAGATCAAACCATTCGTTTGTTTTATCACTTCTGACATATTGTCAGACACTGTCACTTTTTACAATATTATATTTTAAGGTTTTCTTTATTTTCAGAAAACCCCATTCGTCCACGAGATATAAAGTCGTTTAGTACGTGTATCTAAGAGATTAAACTGAAATTATTCCATAGGATTATTATTATTGTATACGCGAGCTCGAGTTGTTGTGTCATTCATTATTTTTGCGCGATCTCTTTCGCCGCGCGCCGTCGACAACTGACTAACGATCCAGACGTTGACAACTGGCTCAAGCTGAGACTTACGACAAAGACTCGAATGTAGTGTAGGTATGTACATATATAAAACGAAGACAAAGTTGCGTTTGGTAGACGGTAGACCCTCTCTTTCCATAAGAAAAATAAATAAAAACAAATGGTAAACAGATATAAAAAATTATATTTTAAGAAGTAAGAAGTGCGGGAGATGAAGGTACTAAATTTTGAGTTTTGAGTTGAGTGTGAGAAGGGTGTTTCGAAGTTAACTGATGGGTATACTGTTGCTATCTTATCTTGTTTAACAAACACCTTTTAGAGATAGATTTGTATTTATATTATTGTTTTGATAAGAAAAACCGGCTGATAGCAGTTACAGTTATTTGTGTAGCTGTCACCTTACTGCGAAATGAGAATAATTAATCGGTTTTTCATTTTTTAAATAAGGAAAATTATCGGAAAAAAGCTAAAAAAGTGTAATGAACTAAATTAAACTTCTTATAAGCTTTAAGAGAAGTGAAGCTTTTTACAACACAAATATAATATGCAAACATTTCTCTCAAAAAGTTTTAATAAAATATTTGACAGATGTACATAAATTGACATAAGGAAAGCCTATATTCTTTATCTGTCAAAGAAAATTTGTATGCGTTCAATCTCGTGTGGATAGACTATCCTAAATGGGTACATTTTTTGGCGCCTTTTTGATAAACAAGTTAGATGGCTGTCAAAAAATGAAAACAGCTTTTAGTTGTTCACAAAAAAACAGTCAAACATTAAGATTTTGATTTTCAAAATTATTCTAAGATGTTATATTCAATGGATAATTTTAAGAATTATAAAAATTTAAGAATATAAACATTTTAAGCGTATGTTGAATCAGCTGTTCTGACAGATAGAAATTGTTGGAAAACTGCTCTTTTAAATGTCACTCATGACGTCTTTTATTGATGACTTGTGTAAGTTCAATATTTTACTTCATTTCACAATTTGACAATTTAACGATACGGTATTACTGACAAATGAAGAAGGGTTGTCATTTTGTTGGATTCAGACTTAAAACGACCTAGTTGGCTAATGGAATACAATTTCTGTTTACAAATTGTAAGAGATAGCTATATAATTGGTTTTCATCATTGAAAATCTCATATCGAAATTTAAAAATTGGTTTACATCATTGAAAATCTCATTTCGAATTTTAAAAAGACTAAATAAGTAAAATGTGTTCATTGATTAAATCGTTTTAAACACACACCTGATTATTAATTTTAGAATTTGTTTTGTCAATTTTGCTTTCAATAAATATAATCTAAAATTCTTGATTTCAACGAGAAGTATTGTATTCAATGATTGCTATAACCAACCTGTCAAAAAAAACCCAATGATTAGTTTCAATGATAGAAACCAATGATAGATATAACCGGGCCTTGAAAATTTAAAACAAAGTCGTTCCATTTTTCTTCTTCTTTTTATACCAAACTGTCAGTTGTGCTTTCAATGATCAACTCAAATATAAACTCTTAATTTAAACCAGAAACATTTGTTTTTAATAATAGAAATTATTAAATGATCGCTAGATCACAATGCCAAAATAAATTGACAGATTAATTGGGATAAAAAATAGAACGCGGTTTCCCATGTTTTCTGACAGTTTAGAATTGAAATATTTTATTGTATCCTATTATATGGATAAATAGCAATGAAAAATGACATTTCGTTGATGTACAAACTCATTAACAAATTCCTTTCTTAAAAAATAGATGGATTCTATTTCAAGTTAAGAAAAAAAAGAACTATGAACTGGTTAAGTTTACTACTACGGAAATAAAGGCTATCGCCATTGTGATGTTGAATGTTGATGATGATGATGGTGAGAAGTGATGAACACTTTAATGGACAAAGTGCAAAAAGATTTTGTTTCATGCCGCCTTGAGATGAAAAAAGAAAATACAGGTATATCTTTGACGGAATCACTGTCGGCGGCGGCGTCGATGTCAGATGATATGAAACCGTTCTTTTAGCATTGTTTCAACTACCTACCTACCTATGGCTTTATTTGTCTGTAATAAAAACAAAGTGTGAACAAAAACCCTACCTTATGTTTATAGTGGGAGCAAAGAAAATAAAATCAAAGGTTTCGCAAAAGATATTGTGCGGATAAGGTTGATGCACTTCTAGGGCAAACAACCAACGTCTATTAATACCCTGACATATATGTACATACATATGGAGGTATATCCCAGTTGTCTTGATCGTCATTGGAATATTGTTTGAAAAAGATTAAAGAAAAATAAATATCTTTTTTGTAAAGTTGTAGGTATAAAAATATAAAATATATAATAGAAGACAAACAAAACAAAAGCAACTAAGTATTCAGTTTCTATTCCGCTCGATTTATTACGGTCATCATTTGGAATTGCCCAGAATGAAGGTTTTTAATAGTGATGCCATCTTGTATTAAGCTGGATATCGAGTTGATGTAAAAAATATTTATGGACGGAAAGTAATGACTTGTCATTTGAGTAAAGTTGGAGTCTTTTCAATGAAAGTGCATTTTTGTAGAAAAGTGAACTGTAATGAACTTATCTCCATCAAAGTCGGCTTTTTCCAGTTTCTAGACAATCTTGAGGTGAATTTGGCAGATTGTATTCAATCCAATTACAAAAATTATTTGTTTTTGAAATTTAAACTTAATATTTTTAAGTTAGATACCTTGCGATCAGATACAGGTTAAAGTTATTTTACAGGTAGAATGGATACTGTAAGAGAAATCAGATAGAGACAGAGCTAGAGAGGGAGACAGAGAGCAAAAGAGAGATAGAAATAGAGAGCAATGATCAAAGGTTGAGGTAAAAATCATAATTTTTGGCGATTTAAAAAAAGGGAAAAAAGGAACATGGATAAAAAGTCTAGAAAAAGAAAATAAAACCTTATCAAAACAGTAAACACAATCTTTAAGAAGAAAAACGAACAAATGGAAACAGCTTATAAAACAATTTAAAGAAACATGCTCTAGAAAAGAGCACATGTAACTTCTCAGTTAGAGATTTTCTTTGTTCCTGAATGATTTTAAAATTCCATAAAACATATTTCAAATCTCAACAATTATTATTCTTAAATGATGGAATACATTTCTAGCTTTCCCATAGCAGGAAGTGCAGTAGCTAAAAGCATTTTTACAGCAATCAATGTTTAAATTAAAATAAAATATCGAGTTTCACATTCATTTTATGAATACAAATTAAAATGTTTCAAAAACCTTTTGGCGCCAAAAAAGGAATTTTTTTGGGAATCCTGAGCGAGAGGCTCAGCGAGGCTCAACTTTCCATTACCGACAAATTTCGACACGCGTTTTTTTTTATTTTATAGATATGTGCAAATAATTAATAATTATAGCAATTTTAGAGCGGGGAAACATTTATTTCTATTTTAAATTAATTTTCAAAGTTCACTTTTTCACATACAACACACACAAAAATGGTTGATTTTGACATTTCTTCCATTTTTTTGTTCAGTGTTGCCATACTTGATTTTTTTGTACATACCTAGCTGTCAGAACGCCGAAAAACGAAATACAAAAAAGTAGGGTTAAGTCCGAAAAAGAAAATATTTTTTTTATGTCTTAAAGGTGTTTCCCCTTCCTAACTGTAAAAAAAAATCAGAAGGAAATTCGTGCTGCATTAATGGAAAGTCGCCCCTAAAGCCATATATGGAGCAAGCAAAAGACAGAGGGAGCGAGAGATAGAGAATACATCTAGCTATAATAGCTTAACCATATGAAATAGAAACAATGGACTCTTATGAGGCAATCTTAAATTTTACCTCAAGCTTTGTGCTTGCCTAAGATCGTAAATAACGTAAACTCGAACTCAACGTCTGAATAGATCTATTTTCTAATTTGGTGAACTTTGACAGCTGACAACTGTATTGTCATTTCAATCTTGTTTGTTTTATTTCAGAATCTGTGTATAGCATCAGTTTCTTCTCTTTTATTGTAAAAAAAGAATTAAAAAAAAAAATGAAAGAAATGTAAGTAATCTTAAGTAAACTTCCTTCTCAACGCCCGAGGTTTGAAGCTACATTGAGTTTTGCAAATTCTTTAGTCGCGTTTTATGACACATGCTATCATAAACTATCGTAATCGTCGCCGTCGGTAAGAAGCCTATGAAAAGTCCGACCATAAAAATTCTACATTTGCATACTTCTAAAATACACCAAAAGCAACTTTCATGAAACAATAAATATTAAGGCGTTATAAGAAACTTTGGAATTCAAGTGATATTGACTTGATAAAATTTGTCCGTTTTTAGAGGAACCATAATTTTTGTCAAAATAGGTAAAATCTAAAAATTAAAGTTTTGCCAAACTTTGAGCAAGATCTTCGTATTACTAAGATTGTTTGGCTTGCAAGGCTTCTTAACGTCTGTGATATATTTTATTTGCGTTATATTTTAACTAAGGATAGTCTTTAGGAATTCTTTTGAATAAATTATTATCGAATGTAATAAATATTTCTATGGAAATCGTGATATTTTTCCGTTATTTAGAATAGAAGCTATTTAATAATATCAATAGATATAATGTCTGAGATATCATATGTTAGATATAAAAGCTTCTAACTGCACAAAAACATGTATTTCAATCAATATACTGACTCATAGAATCTGCATCTTGAATATTAAAATAAAATAAAACACTTTTATTCACAAACTTGTACTATTATTATTTAATAACGCTCTGCTTAGATTTTCATATGCACAGCTATGAACAATCTACATTCATAAACTGTAAGCTTAAGGTCGTCTCGTCACTTATGTGAAAAACCATTATTCAAAGCTTTATTTGTACTTAAGTATCTATAAGCACCCCACCGAACCGACGACGCGACGACGGACGACCGGCAGAAGCACACACCTTGCTCAATAGGTTGCGTAAGCCATATTTCAATTTAAGTCTGGCCTTACTTAGGTTGTGAGCATCAAGTAAGCTCACAATCGCTTATAATGCAATAATTCAAACGATGAACGCAAATTATATTAATTGAAAACACTCCTTCGTTAAAAATTAGAAAGAAAAAAAAAACGAACGAGTCAAATGCAATGATCTTTTATATTCAAGGCATAATAGATTAGAGAGTTACCTATATGGTGTTGATAATAAGTTAAGATCATTGTATATAAATCAACATTTAAATATTTCGAAAGCCGTATTCGTTTGAACAAAATATTCCTTAACAATGCAGTTGCATTATTTGGGTTCTTGTTTTTAAAAATTGCGAGTAAGCTGCTAGGTTTGGCTTCAAAATTTAAGGATAGTTACAATAAACAAATTGACATTCGTTTAAAGAAAATAATAACATATTAAATTATATTGTGACAGCTGTTTGAAAAATGTCAGCTTGTCAGACATCAAGGAAATATGACAGTTATGTCAAAAATAAAGTTGTACAAGATATTTCTGCCATGTTATTGGAATTTGTTCGCAAAAACTTGAGATCCTTTTGTTTATTTTGCAAGCCAGGATTTTTAAGTTAGGAATTTCATCAAAATCGATGAAGCTATTTTTAAGTTAATTCTGATAAGAACAACTACTTTTCGTATCAAAAAGGAGTGTGCAGTGTGCCCTTACCCTTATTAACTTTTTTATACCTACAGGTAGATACTTCATACAATTACAAAGAGAAATTATATTACGAATAATTTATTGTTATTTTAATCAACAATTTGTTTGTATATGAGCAAGTGTACCAAGGTAACCTGCTGGAAAATTAAAATTCTTTATCAATCGAAATAAAATAATCTTATCGCATTATTGATTCAATTGGACTTGTTTGTTTATAAATACTTATCCTGCAAAATGCTTACAATAAAAACAATGACAATATTTTCTTCAAAGGGGAAAACAATAATTAAAAGTTGCACCATCATTGAAAAATGTGAATATTGTGTTCATAAAACAAAACCTTTTGTAATTAGCTGCATTGTTGTTCACATTCTCAGAAAATAATTTCAAGGACATAAAAAAGGGGAAGTTTGGAATTTCAACATTTTAAAAAGAACACATTACGGCTTAGCCGAATTGTCTGTTTTTTGTTCAATTATGAACTGAAGATCATCGATGATTGTTGGTCATGATTTGACAGCTGAAATTGTTAGACTGTGTTGACATTTCTGTTCAGAAAGGTTTCGCAACTCATCATGAATCGTTTAACGTCAAAATAACGCTTAAAATTGTGAATATTTACTTTGGAAACATTGATTACAAAATGTGTTTGCTGACAACTTTATTTCGAGAAGTAAGTAAAGCCCCTCTTTCATGCGACTTAACGTCTCTCGACTACTTCTTTAACCCTTTCTGTACGAGAGTGGGACAGAACAAAGAATATTTATATGTTAACGTACCACTCCCGTCCCGAAAGGATTAAGCCACCATTAACGCCACACTGTCAGATTTATTCAACAATATATTGAAAAATTTTACTGATCGAATGAACTCTTTAGAGCGTAAATGTCATGAAATTATCTACCACATTATTTTAATGACAAATTAATTCTAACAACATTTATTTTATGTTTTTGTTTATCCAGATATAATTTACAGGCAAGGGGCTAATGATACCCTCTAAATGTTTATATTTAAACAAAGCATAGCAAAATAGGGAAGAATTTAAGAGGAGATACCGGTGCACATTGGTCTTAAAGTTTTGAATATCAAAATGGGAGGGAAAAACATAATTGGCTAAAGCATTCCACATTCTCAATGTGCGCTTAAAAAAAGAATCTCTATGCATGACAGTACGTCCAAAATTGAGCTCAAGAGTGAACTGATGAGCATTCCTCAAAGTGCGAGTTTACGGCAGAATTGTTTAAAGGGTGAAATGCAATTGGTTAATTCTACAGAAAATTGTTTATAACGGTAAAACAACGATTGGCATGGCACATTGCGGCGGGCGCGCGTTCGAGCGATGTAAATGATGGGCTTATAGTTCTATATTCAAGTTTTGATCGTATGAAGGCCTTGTAAATTACAGCCAAAAGGGTTGAAAAATTTCTTGCAATGTCGGAGAAATCCTCATTTTTCATTTTCAGCAGCATTTTTGGCAATGTAGAATATGGGATCATAACATAAAAGGTTTTTAGTTTCCTGGATGCAAGTGCCACTTATCGAAAGCGGTAGCGCTTTATAGACAGGAGACATCATAGTGAATCTAGATACGAATATAAAAAGCTGACAGTATTGTCGTTGGTCAAACAGTTTAAGTTTTATTATTTAAAGTTGTCTTGAGAAACCGAGAAACCAACAATAGATACATTTTTTTTTATAATTTAGAAATGTTCTGAGTCAACTCTCTCTTGGCTGAGAACTATTTCAGCAAAACTATATACATAAAGTCATAAGTTTTTATTAATAGAATTTCTAAATGACAGCCTTATGCTTCAAAAACTTCTTTTGTCAACATTTAGTGAGCTTAAATTAGGCTCGATTTCCGTTATTATGTTAAGTCTATAATTAAAATTCCATATTCTAATTTCATTACAATTAACTAATTTGGCAAGAAGAAGCCAACTTCTATGATCTATGTCATCCAATTATACCAGCGCTAATATCCAATAAGGTAATTATAAATTATAAAGTAATTAAAAATGTCTCTATATCTATATTGTTGGACTAAAAAATAACAAAAATCAATAACATTTGCTCCTGACATAGGTTAAATAAAAATTCCTTCTTTTCGACACGCAAGCACCAAGTAACCAATTTATCTTTTTCATCAAATTAACAATTTATTCCTCCTACACTTATTTACTGTCGCGATAACAACCCCCTTTTAATATTTTGCTAATTTATTCTTGCAATGTTAGCTGCTAACAACAATAACAAAAAATATTGCACACAATTTGTTTAGGTGGGCATATAAATGAGTCATGATGAATAACCCATAATGTCTTATGGAACTTGCAGGAAATAAAAATAAAATGCATTGCACAAGAAGTATACAATTTCCAAAAAAAAAAAGTTCGGCTATACTTCAACAACTCAGAAGTTTACAATGTTACAAACAATATGACTTTAACAATTTTAAGTTCCTTAACGAAAAGTTAAACAAATCAATTTAATAATTATACCCTTTAGCTTTTAATAAAACGTTTCTATGAGAACAAAAATATTAACCTCCCTTTTATCTATGGGAATCATTCATAAGAAGTACATAGGTATTATAAATTAAAATAAAACTTTTTAATACAATCAATTGATATAACTTTTTATAATTTACTTGTTTAAGCTGTTCCCAAGTTTGCATGAAATTCTGTAATAATTTTAAACAAATTTTAAAATAATTTGAATACATTTAAATACTAACAACTGCTTATCTGTAAAATTCAGGAAAAACGTAACTAAACGTCATGTCACTCAAAACTCCGTTACATTTATGACATTGATGCAAAACGTAATGCACTATGTTAATTTTGCTTGTACTCGTATCGAAATTTTTGAATTCTGTAAAACAACATTATGTATGTATGATTTCTCTTAGAAGAACAAAAGTAACAATAGTTATTTGTTATATTTTTAAATGAATAATTAAGAATAATCATGTTCTTAATTTTAAAAGTATGTTTTAATAAGTTTATCCATCATACAGAATTATTAATTTCCAACTTAATATTTTGGCTTTCAAAAATCACAAAATTCAAATCCTTAAGCTGCTATCAGACGGTCAAAGTAAACTGTCTCTGACAAATATCAAATCTGTCCCAAGAGTGTCACGTCGTGTAATCGTCAACGAGTACACGTTGACACTCATTTTTGAGTCAACTCTTTGACAGTTTTCTGTGACCGTGTCATGTCTGAGTCAATGCTACTGTGATACGATGAATCGTTTTTGGGACTGTCAGTCATCGCAATGAATGTGGCTCAACGTTATTGACAAAACAAAATTCAATACCGAGTCAATGCATTTTTTTAATATAATTTTATAGCAACGTACAATTGGAAATTATGTTCAAAGATTGTTTTATAATTTTATTTTAATATACGGGTAAGTTTTATTTGTTTTGTTTTATTTTTCCGTGTTTTAATAGCTAGAGTTCATAAAAAAGTTAAAACCTTTCTTAGAATTTTCCTGCCGTTAAAAATTTTAATATTCTTTCCCAACCTAAAATTAATAATTAAAGCAACTTTGACTTGCATACACTTTATATTATCAAATCGTGTGATCTTCTACGTTTTGCGAGTCAAAACGTTGACAGTGATAACTTATCTTTGTTACCTTGAATTACATACACGTCAAAGCATTTTGGGAAAGCATTTAATGCAGGGTGTCATTCGTGTGACGATAGTCAAAGTTATAAATGCATTGACACTGTGAACGTTGATAAAGAAAATTTTGATTTTTTTACTTTGACCGTGTGATTGTAGCTTAAGGAAGAGAAATCCCTATTGCACTCATTTGAGACATCTGATTATAACGTCTCATCATTCCATCTCACTTGCACTCCAAGGTGTCTCTTTCACAACTTCGAGTGCAAGTGAGATGGAATAATGAGACGTCATAATCAGATGTCTCAAATGAGTGTAGATGTAAGTGAGGCATTCTTTTTTTTTTGCAGTTAGAACGAGATCAAATGTTAAAATGAACACTGTCATTTACTCATATCAAATGATAAAATAAAACTTTTGATTAAAAATTAAAAAATGTACGTCAAAATAATTTCTTCCATAAAGAGTGCAATTTAAGAGAATTGCACAATGCAAATGTGACATTTTGTAACAAATGTGGCATTTTGACATCAGCTGCGAGTTATTGTCATTTATCAGAATAAGTTGGTTCAGAATTTGAGGTTAAAGTTGAAGAAATTCTATATTTGCCGGTTTTGTGAAAAGTTCAGCTTGTCCCAATGTTATGGATTCTTAATTTAAATTTGACAGTTCGCAGAACATTATGTATAGTATATTACTAAAAATTTATTATAATTTGTTAAAATGTTCAACAACAGAATTAAGGTCCTAGTCTGTATGCAAGTTATATTTAAATAACTAAATTCAAATTACAACAATTCTTATTTAAAAATTCAATGTCAATTTGAATGACGGCCGTCCCGTCTCACTATAAAATAATTAAATAATTCACAAACTTAAGCCGGTGTTTTTTATTTTGTGTTATGTATTTCTTCTAAATATCACTCCACTCCATACCGATTGCGTCATTTTGCTGAAAATAACTCTTACAAGCATAAAATACCTGCTTTAGTTATTCAATGAAAGGTTTTTTTATTCGCAATTTCTTAGAAACTGTTTAAAAACAAGAGAACCAGAAAAATAAACCAGAATTTAGCTTCTCAGGTAGGTTTCTATTTGTAACTAAAACTGTATCACACTATAAAAATACTTCCTCTAAATATACTTATTCCAAAGTGGATATAAAAACTAAGGGAATAGATGCCACAATTTAAGGATGAGTTATTTTTTTCATTTGAGATCAATTTGGGAGTTGTCAATGGAACATAAACTACAAGATCACGCTTAAGACATTTTAATGAATGACAATCAACTTCGATCTTATTTTATTTTTTATTTAACACACTTCCGATAGATATCCGAATCCGACAATAAATATTTTGCTTCAAAACAATGGCTTTCATTTATGATAGGTTTTGTATATTTTTGTATAGGTAGGGTTATATCAAGACACAAGAAACCCCGGCTCTTTTGTCAATGAATCACAAACGGAAACTGAAATACGGTTTTCGGTTGCCAGTTGCCACAATCTATTTGGTAAAACTTTGAACGCCGCGTCTACGCGACGGTTGATGGTTGACGGTGTTATGCGCGGTAGATAGATGCGGTTGGGTGTCAGAGTAACTATACTAACACTAATATACTTCACTACTTTAGCCGACAACCTTTCAAGCACCAGGTCATTGTTGTTTTTTTTTTTTTTTGGTTTTATAATTTATTTATTTTGACGGTTCTTTCTTGAATTTGGTTATTGTGGTTTTTATTTTTTTTCTTCAGTTGTGTTGAGGAAGGAACGATTAAAAAATAAACAACTTATTTCCCATGTCCGACTTGAACAAACTAAATCGAATATTAAATAGAAGGTTTTTATCAGTTTCGTTTAAAGCTTATTTTTTAATTTTTTTTATTGGTGACCTTGTTTTATGTTTACATAAGTGAAATTGCGATAAAATTATACTATGTGTACGATATAATGAAAAATGCAGAGAATGTTAAAAAGATAACATTTTTCATCGAAACTAAGTACAGTATTCTTATGTAAGTACAAAAAAAAATTATTTGGAGTGTTGCAACCGTTTTTAAACACATGACACATACATAACCTACTTTCAAACAAGAAATGTAATAGATTGAAAATGCAAATGACATTTAGATGGTGCATTTAGAATATTGGTATTTGCTTTCTATAGAAGGTTGTTTAAGTGCTACGAATCGATAATTTGACAGTTCATAAAGCCCTTTGGTATGTTCTTTTTCATCGTTCAAGTGGCACTGTTACGAATTGTTGAAATCAGTTAGGGTGCCGTGAAGCAAAGCCAAAGACCAACTTTAAAAAAAAAGGCCCTATTGTACATACTTTGAAAAAGTGAAATAAGGGAAAATTATTTTGAGAAATAAAGCTGTTGAGGGTATGCAAACCATATTGTTTAAAAAATCAATGTCGCTTTATTTCGTCTTTGCAATAAGGTCACTGCTGAAAATTCTTGAAAATTGGCTTTATTTCACTTGGCTTTATTTCATGGAAACATCTGTTATTATCATTTATCCAGCTTGCTTTTCTAAGATCTCGGATATTTTTGATTTCTGAAAATATTAACAAAATTTCTCATACAAATTTTTCACTTTTTCAGTCAGAAATCTGAGATTAATGATTATATTTCTCTCCCTCTCCCTCTACGGCCCAATTCAAAAGGGATGAACAAATTCCAAGCTTATTTTATTGCTAGGTGAGAATGAATCGTGAATTAAGTTTACATTTATTCTCCTGCTCTGGTAATCCGTCTAAGATAATTCTCGGAAATGTAAGAAATATAGGATGGCCAATTTAGAAACGATTATGGATGAAAAACAAACACGCTTCAGCTTCGGCTTCGGCTTCGTCTGCGTTTCGATGAGTCTGCTTCGAGGTTGCTTTGAATGACATTTCTATAATAACCAATGGGAAGCCCTCCAAAATCAAATGTATTTTGTTTGTTGTTTTTTTTTTTACAGCTGTGGAGCTGTCAGACAAAGCAAATGTTCAGCAAATTTGAACTAGAGCTTCAGTTTAGAGTCACATTACGTAACATTACGTTCTTTTCCTTACGATTGTCAAACGAAACGTGAGGTCAAAGCTTCATTGTGATAGCATGCATTGAATTCCTATGGCTGAACTCGTAAACGTCAGGCGAAGCCGAAGCTGAAGCGTGTTTGTGTTTCAGCCATTATTGTCAGAAATTGTCGAACTGTCAAACTTGCAAAGTTGCAACATCAAAATGAATCATAAAAAAAAAATATTTGTAGGTATAACTTTAAATCGCAAAATAAAGAAAAATGGAAGATGGGTTTAATTCGCCTGAGAAATTTAATAAAAAATGGGAGTAAAGTTTATCTCAAAATTGTTCCATCAATTAAATTTTGAAATTCCCGTAATTTTCTACTTTTCTTTCCAAGCTCAAATTTAACACATTGAAATAAGATCTAGTCACCCAGAAACTTAATTCTTGATATAACCAAATTCCACCGGTTTAGTTTGAAATAATTACGTTTCCAATTTTTGAATATAGGACAAATTCAGTTGATAATTTTATCCACGATAGTTCCAATGTTTTAAAACATATCCTGAGTCGAATATTTATTTTCTTACCAAAAGGATAAGCAGCAAAGGGAGGAATCAACGAAAAACATCGGCTTTTTGTATAATTTAAACTTTTGGTTCGATTTAATTGAAAAATTGCTTTTTATTTTAATTTTTTTCTTTTATGCCAAAAAATTGCTTGTTTCTCAACAAATAAATCACTTTGAAAGTTTAACGCTTTCAACTCATCTACCGAACTGAGTTGCGGATTGATAAAAATTCTAACTATTTGACAATTCAACAATGGTTTTATAAACGATGTGATGACGTCATATTGTTTTAAATAGTAACAATCTGCTGTTTAGGATTTGTTTGTTAACAAGAATAGACCGCATGATATTTAGTTATATAGCCAAATATTAAACATATTGCAGACAAAATGAGTAATTTCGCAAATTGTAAACAAAAAGGTGTTTAAACAACAAATTTTTTTATTTCGTTTGACAGCTCAAAAAAATAAATAATAAAAATGGCCGCTAATCGACTGTTTTAACGGACTTCTCTTTTGTTTGACATTGGCCATTTTTCTTTTTTGTATCTGATCAAAGTTTTAACTGTCAAAGTGAAGATTTTTTTCTGTTCAGTGTTGTCAGAGCTTCAAAGTTGTTTTATTTTTATAGTTTATAGGTCAGGGCGCTTTCTCGAGTGTTCAGAAAATGATAAACAAGCTCAACAGAAAAATATGTATGCAAAATGCTGAACACACAAAAGAAAACATAAAAAGTAGATACAATATGTTTTTTAATGGTCGCGTACTATTTTTATGCCAAAGACGCAGTGCGAACATTATATGGCAATGTAACTTATTTTAGCCTTCCAATGAAAAAAATCTATTCAAATATTCTTAATTTTAAGAGATTGTTTTATTGATAAATTAATCCATCACACAGAATTATTGATTTTCAACTCTAATCAAATTTCCCCTCAAATGTTCTTGTTTTAAAAATCATAAATAGGTACCAATTAATAAATTTTAAATGGTCAAACGCAAATTCAAAACGATTCAGATAAAACTTTGTTTTGAGAGTATTCAGCAACCTCTGAAGGAAGAACAAGATTTCAGTGCTCTGAACTAAAAAAGAAAACAAACTCATAATACGAAAGCTTTTGAAGAGGGTGTGTTCATAAATAAATGTTCAAGTTGTAGATTAATAGAGTTTTGTTTGAAATGCTCTAATTTCAAGATGTACTCGTATCTTAATGAGAATTTATCAATTAAATTTGATAATTTTTGACAAATTTTTCATAAATTCCTTTATTGCAGGTAATTTTTTTTATAACGTTGTTTTTGTTTGGAAATGCTATTGCAATATAGATTCCTTAGTGTAATAAAATAAAAATATTGACACCTGTCAGCAGTGCTAGAGAAGTTTTGTGTCTATAGATAAAAATATTTTAACGCAACATAATGCATAACTCTTCTAATGGCAGTTCCAACTAGATAGATACAAAAATTATTTAAACCGGGTCAGACCAAGCCCAAAAGCTCTTGCATGACTTTAAACGGAACATCAAAATGTCTTATTTAGAAAACATTATGTCGGTACACATTAATTTATAATTTATGTAGGTATGTACATGTTTTTAGGTTTTTTTTTGTTAAATATAAAAAAAAACAACCCTAATCATGACGTCATGAAAGCGGAAAATGTAGGTATACTTTCAAAACATCAAATCTCAAACAAAAACGTGTTTTTCGTCTTGTTTTTCTAAATCGAGTTTGTATCCCTTTAATTCGTATCTTAAAAACAAGACAAACAGATAAATATAAAGGAAACTTCTCTAATTTTTTTGTTAATCCACAGATGATTTTGAAAACATTATTTATCTACCTTAATTGGAGGAGGGGGAGGAGTGAGTGAATATTTGGTATGAGTATAGAGTATATGGGGGAATTACATGCCCAATTCCCTGTATACATTCTTCTGCACGCCTCCCCGCTTAAAACATTAAATAAAAACCATCTGTCTAACCATTCATCATTGCAGCAGACGAAAGGCGCACTTAGAAAAACATCTAAGGCCATTGAACTGCTTATTAAGTATAAGATACTTTGTGCCTCATCATATCCGTTTATACGCGTCGCGTCTTCGTCGGTCGTCCAAATACCAAACTGCAAATAAATGTAATCTAGGGCTGAAGTAGGAAATAGTGGCGGGGCCTCCAGCTCCATTCTCATCCCCATAAGGTTCATTGATTTTATTCTCCCCTCAAAAAAGCGCTCTTCTTATATTCGTATCCGTGAGCTCGTATGAATCAACATGCGCTTTTATAACGTATAACTTTTTGTCGAGGAAGAAAATGCAAGCTTCAATGCAATATTGAGAAAAATCAATATCCACCAAGAGCCACAGCCACATCGGACATCAAAGACGACCAAGGAAGGAAAAAGGAACTGGGCTTGGGCTAGTACTTACGGATTTCCAGGTTCCCTTGTTGGCTACACCCGTTTTGATGGAAGCGTGTATTTCCAGACAGTCGCTCAGCGATGGACCCCATTGTTTGGCAAACTTTCCGATTAACCGGCTATCAAGCGTTAGTTGCACCATTTTTGTTTTTACAAGTTTTCTTTAACGGTTTTTGAAATATCACTTGTTCAGAACGAAAGATTAATATTCAACTGATTTGGTCTTGATTTAATTTGTGGTTAAGATTCACTTTGGTTGGGTATACTGTTATTGACACTAAATAGTTCCCACTTAGGGGGTTTGAATTAGCACATTTTCGTTGTTTTTAGCACATTAGTGAAATTAAATTAAATATTTATCTGAAAAGATTTGTAGCTTTGTTTTTCGATTGGAGTATTTGGGACACTTTAAAAATTAAAAACAGTGAAGATTCTATTGGAGCGAACTGCACACCTCGGTGGACACTTTTCGACTGTGCATTTTCGGGGCGATGCTCCTCCTTAGATCGTATCGCATCGTCATCGTCATCATCATCATCATGCGCTCCTCCAAAAAACCATCATGGATGATAAAAATAAACAACAAAAATAAAAGTAAAAGAAAAGCAGGGTAAACGACGGACGTTGCAGCACGAAGCGCGCTATTGAATCTCTATTCGTATAGCAAACGCTTTTTTTTAAATGGGGGAGCAGCGCGGAAGATTTAGGAGATGTTGTTTTGTTGGTTAGTGTTTCCCCTATTAAAATTGGTGAAACAAAATATTGTACTCCTATAATTGATTCTGCACTACTGGTACTCTGCTCGTGCTGGCATAAACGTCACAGACAGAGGCAGGAACAGAGGCAGAATCAGACGCAGAACCATCATCATCGTCATCAGGAATAGGTAGTATATAGGATTTTTGTATGCAACATGTCAGACAGAAATTGCATTTGCGTGTTTAGCTACTAATCACTGCTGCAAATGCAACCCCTTTTGGAATGGAATTTTACGGGTTATTTCATGTTTGTGTCAACATCAACATATCCACATACCCCACGCAAGGAAGGATACTGAACTCTAGACCTAGACGAAAAGATTACGTTTATACGTCTGCGTCTAATTTTGATTTTTTTTTTCTTCAAATTTTTGTGTAAAAGCGTTCCTATGATGTGGTTAGGTATATCCGATGATGTTTCTTTGTTCTAGCAACATTGTTTACAAGTTCTATTATATGATGGAAAAATGGAATTCTTTCTTTCTAAGGAGGAAACAGTGTTGATGTATTTAAGATTCCGTTACAAGGGGATATTACTTCCGTTTTGTATGCGATGTTTTTCGTTCTCTTTTTTCTTTTGATGGACATTTAAATAAATAGGTTTTTTGTTTTTATTTAACAAAAGATAAAAACTTCAATTGAAAGATTGTGTGAGTTGCATTCCAACTTTAATCACTAAAAATATACATGATCAATAACGACGGCATAGACTTTACATTTCGCAACTTTTGAACTTTTACTTTTACTTAAGGTTTGTTCACCCAGAAAAATGTCATGTGTAGAATACCGTAATGTAGTACAGGTTGATGAAAACTGTCAGAGCAAATTTAAGCAAAAACGTCATACGTCAAATGTTAAAATGAAAGATAAATTGAAGGAACAATTAGAAATGAAATTTTAGAAGAGTAATTAGGTTATAATTTTTTAAATTAAAGGATTAATATTTTATTTTTTATTTTCTACTTGCTTTCCTTCAAATTTTCATTCTATGAGGGTAGTCCCAGAAGTACCCGACCTGACGTATAGATAACGGTTGTTGTTTGAAAGAATGACTATGGCAGAGAGTGACGACGCTACGTTGTTCAGTATTTATTTGGCACTCATCAATAGTGAACGCTCTCAGTGAATTTGTTAACATGGAAAAATGTGGTCATCGTTATGTTATACAATACTTTCATTTGAAAGGCCTCAATCCAACCAATATCAAAGCGGAGCTAGATCCTTCGTGTAAAACAGTAAAATATTGGATGGCAGAGTTTAAACGAGTTCGTACAAGCTGCCAAGACGATAATCACAGTGGTCGACCAAATGAGGTGGGTGAGCACGCCAGAAATGGTGAAGAAAATCCATAAAATGATATTTGGTGAAATTCGACTGAAAGTGTGCGAACTAGCAGATATTGACTGAAAACTTTGACATGAGAAAGCTGTGAGCAAGATGGGTGCCGCTATTACTCACAATGGAACAAAAACAGCGTCGTGAGCCACAACCACATATCGTGCTTTAAGTGGAGATCGTCCAACTACGCAAGCAATTGGCAAAATTGTGAAGAAATTTTAATAGATTGGATTGGTTACAGATATTCAGCCCTATTACGGTTGTCAATTATCAATACGCTAGTTGACATTTTTCAATGAAATTGATGAATTGGTATTATCGTTGTCAGCAATCAAAATTTTTGATAAACTGTGAACGCTCTTCAGAAATTAGATCTATTGTGAATGATTCAAATTGACAGTCTTGGTATTATGGTTGTCAAAATATTTGTTGATTATTAAATTTTCAGTCAATCACAAATTCCTTGTTGATAAAATATTTTACGGATCGCGAAAGCCAAAAGCATGTCTACTATTGAACTATTTTTCGGTGAAAATGAAATTGAAGAAGAAAATACTTTGGAGCAAGCAAAGATTCGAAGAAAACTACGCGATGCTTCAAATCCGATGGATTTGGCTGAACATATGTATGTAGAAAAAAGGCCTAAGCTGTTTAATTCCACCGCAATCTCTGCCCACTTCTTATTCATGAATAAACACCCTTAGCGAAGTCTGGGTTCTCTTCCATCCGTTCTACCAATCTGGCGAGCTGATTTTTGTTACTTACAATTTTACTCCTACGTAAAGAAAACACTTAAAATTGAATAGCACCATTAATTTATTGCAAACTACTTACATTTTTAATCCAAATCAACCAAAATAAAATTCGTCACACGAAACAAAAGCAGTCCGTTGAAAAATTGTAAATGAAATTGACACGTCAAAAGTAAATAGGCACTATTCACAATAGATTTTTGATCTTTGTTCACAATGGATCAAAAAATGATCAACTCGCGTTCATAATACCAATGTATCAATTAATTGACAAAATGTTTCAATTGTCAATTAATTGATCTTTGACAACCGTAATAAGGCTGATTGTAAGGCTTGTGCATCATCGTTTCGCTCATACCACTGAATATCGCTGTTGTAAGTGAAAGTGTTGCCGAAGACCCGAATGTGTCGATTCCTCGTCGTTCTCAGGAACTAGGACTGTCTTACTGAACATTATGAACATATGATCAAATTCCCATTATCATTATGATTTTTTTGCATTTGGATCTACACCTACATCCATATAAAGTCCAGCTCACACAACAACTGAAGCTGATCATTCACAACGTCGTAGATACGTCGAATGGGTGCTTGAACAACAGGCGGTGGACGGTGATTTTTCTAACAAAATTTTCTTCAGCGACGAAGCACATTTCTAAGTCGGTGGGTATGTTAATAAACAAAATTATCGTATTTGGGGTTCTGAGAATCCTCAAGTAATTGAAGAGAAGCCATTGCATCCACAAAAAGTAACTGTTTGGTGCCCTTTCTGGTCCGGAAGTGTGATTGGACTTTAATTCTTTGAAAAAGACGATGGAAAGACTGTCACCGTCAATTTGGAGCGTTATGGTCATACGATAATCGACTTTTTTGCCTGCTATTGAAGAGTACGACTTGTAGTTTTAAGAAGATGGTGCCACATGCCACACAACTCGAGTGTATATGGCTTCATTGAAAGGGAAATTTCCTGGTCGTGTAATTTCTCGTCGTGGCGATATCGACTGGCCACCAAGACCATGTAGTTTGACACCGCTGGACTTTTTTGTTGGGCTACGCCAAAGACCGTTTTTATGCAGATAAACCTTTAACTCTTAAGCACTTAAAAACCAACATTTGTCAAGTTACGGTTGAGATACCGCCCAATATGTGTCAAAAATTTGTCGAAAATTCCCTCAAAAGAATCGATGCTTGCAACAATTCGCGTGGTAGTCATTTAAATGATGTAGTGTTTTACACAGAATGTCAACGTTCAAACTTTATAATAGAAAAGAAATATCATCAAAAAAATATGTTATACATACATATGTGTTTTATTTACGTTTACTTTTGAAACCGCAAAATGGATAACCCTGTATTGTTATATCGGATTAGATCACGCAAATGATCATCAAACATCAACAATCAAACGAACGTCACATTTAAAAAATTGCAACAACAGAAATAAAATAAGCATTTTGATCTCTTGATAACTTTTAAAAACTCACGATCGTTATAAGATCAACGAACTTAACGTCTGATTAAATCATGTCTCTACAACATTCACTTTATTGGAATGTTTTTTATTGCTTCTATTGTAGCGATAATAATGATGGCGCTTAACTGCAGCACATACATACATACATCAATGATATATGAAACTTATCTTTTAGTACGAAGAAAAGAAAAACTAGCTACAAATCACCTTTATCTGATATTTAATCTAGTTATAGAACAAATTGCAATTCGATTCGTTCGATATTTTTGATACACGACGACACAAATAGCCACACGTCCAAATCAAAATTAATGAGTAGCCATGAATTTGTTTTGGATAAATAACCAAAAACGCTAATAAATCTCTTTAAATGATATGCAATCTATTTCGAATCGATTTATCCACGCACTCAAATCACACACAGCCTCAAACGCAAGACTCAAGCTCTTGCGTATAGTCTATAGGGTGGATAAATCTAAGAAATCTGAGAAAACTGACAAAACATCTCCCCTTGAATGATCGGGCGCACGATTCTACATCCTCGTATATTGTTGGGTTGCTATGTGCTCTGATGTTTTTTGTCGGAGGAAGTGGGCGCAGAAAAATTACTGCACTTAAACTTAAGGACACTTCATAGGGGCAAAAACAACCATAAAGTAAAAACAAAAAATACTATTTCATTTAAATTGTACTCGTTTTTTTTCTAAAAAGCTAAACCTCACGCCCTACCTTCCACGAGAGCCAAACTATCAGGGATAGGTAGGTACCTAGTATTAGAATCTAAAAATATCCAGTCATTTAAATTAGATTTTATCCCGGCGATGCACGGCGTATGATGGGGGACATTCAAAACACCACTTCACCGCCATCGCCATCGCCATTGCCATAGCTGTGATCAGATCGGATCAGATCAGACGCCCTTCTGTCATTCGATTGAAAATATTTTCATTCTGATGGCTTCCCCCCATGGCGTATAATGTTGTATAATGTTGTAGGTGACGATGACGGTGACGCAGAACTGTCAATTCTACCGTTTTGACACAAATTTTTTGAGTTGAGAGCTTCCTTTCCTTCCGTCAAAATCAAAAATTAAAATTTTTTCCCATCGATATGAATGTGTGACACGTGATTTTCGTCACACGCAACTTTACCTTTTATCTCTCCTCGCACCGGTTGGATGCGATGTGATGCCATGTGATGGAATCGGGATGCTGGATCTGAATCTGAATCTGAACTGAATGGGGGGATATATGGGAATTTAAGGTCCCTATAGACAGCCTCTAGAGAGAGGGTGGACGACGCGACGTCTCTTTAATCCAATTCGTCCATTCACACGTTTGACTTTTATGGAGTAACTCGATGGAGAAAAAAACAAATAAATAAACGGAAAGAAACAAATAATAAAAAAAAAAACGAAGATAAGCGTCGCCGCCGTCGCCAACGCCACCACCAACGTCAGCATCACCATCACCAGCACCAATGCGTTGTTTTATTTTTTTTCTATTTGTTTTTAGAACGAAAAAATGTAGTTCACGGGAAAGCTGTCACATTGCAAAGACTTTGAAAAGGAAATCTAAAATTCCATTTGTAATTGGATTCCCTAAGGCCACCACTTTCAAGACATTTGAAGCAGCATTCTTGGAAAATATTTAAAACAAAAAATTTTGATTTTACGGAGAAGAAAATTTTGTTTAAAGAAAATATTGGCGTAAAGCCTATTTTTTTGGCAAAAATAAATTTGAAAACCCCATAAAAAACACCCTTCTCTGACAACGACAGGAAATCTAAAAAAAAAACCCATCAACCATTAAATTTAACAAAAAAGGGAACACCTTGAAAATGTACGTATAAGTAAATATTTTTAATTATATATCATTTGAAAACATAAAAACATCAACCCGTTTCAAACAACTCATAAAACTTAGTTTTTTTACGAGCATAAAAGCGGGAAGTGTCATTTTAGGGATTATTTGTATAATTTTAATTACCACAGTTATGTTTCTAAATCAGTTTTCTTTTTCAATCCAACAGGTCTGCAAGGGAAAATCTGTTGCACCAGTAAAATATATTTTTCTTGTTATTGAGTTTGATTTTGATTTGAATTAAAAATGTTGACAAATGCATTGCAAAAAGCAACCATCAACTGTCGTTTGTGAACTGTCAAACACAAATTCGTAATTTACAAAGTCAGCACATATTCAACAAACCAGCAAATACAAAGGATGTTTTCATAAACGTCAAAAATCTGCGTCTCACTCCCACTCTTTTTGCAGTCAACAAAATTTGGATACACAATCTGCCCGACGCTGATGTCATTTATGACGTTTATGAACATAACTTCTGCAAACTATCTGCATTTGTTTGATCGCATCTCTGAATTAATGAACACGTCTAAGGCATCTTGCACATGAGCTATGAACTGCGAACTGTGGATGTTCGCATATTTTGACTTTTCTTTCACATGAGCTTTATTTCAATTCGCAGATAGCGACGAATTACCCTTTTCTCCATATTTTCCTGAGCCATGATCTTATACACAAAAACAAAACAAGAGTGGTATAATTTTGAGGTTATGATGCGCGTTGTTGTGGATGCTATGTGGAACGCTAATAGAGTTTGACAGTTGGTAGCAACCACACTGCAATTCGTTACTACCAAACTGTTTTTACAAAATTTTCCTGTTTTAGAGAACAAAATGCAAATTGTATTATCTTAACATTAGTGTCAATTGGTTTCTTATAATTTAAATGTGTTTTTGTTTGAAATTGACTTTTTGAAATGTGTCAAATCACGTTTGTTCGTCCATTTGTTATTAGTTGTTCGCTCTCATGTGCAACGCCTTTAACGCTGCTAGTTAGGTAGACGTTTATGAAAACACCCAAATTCCATTCCAGTTTATACTCAAATTGTGGTGCAAATCGCAGTTAGTGACCATTGTAAACAAAATATATACTATCATAGAGATGAACGATGTAAGCGACACCTGGACTATTTTTTTGGCAAAAATAAATTTGAAAACCCCATAAAAAACACCCTTCTCTGACAACGACAGGAAATCTAAAAAAAAAACCCATCAACCATTAAATTTAACAAAAAAGGGAACACCTTGAAAATGTACGTATAAGTAAATATTTTTAATTATATATCATTTGAAAACATAAAAACATCAACCCGTTTCAAACAACTCATAAAACTTAGTTTTTTTACGAGCATAAAAGCGGGAAGTGTCATTTTAGGGATTATTTGTATAATTTTAATTACCACAGTTATGTTTCTAAATCAGTTTTCTTTTTCAATCCAACAGGTCTGCAAGGGAAAATCTGTTGCACCAGTAAAATATATTTTTCTTGTTATTGAGTTTGATTTTGATTTGAATTAAAAATGTTGACAAATGCATTGCAAAAAGCAACCATCAACTGTCGTTTGTGAACTGTCAAACACAAATTCGTAATTTACAAAGTCAGCACATATTCAACAAACCAGCAAATACAAAGGATGTTTTCATAAACGTCAAAAATCTGCGTCTCACTCCCACTCTTTTTGCAGTCAACAAAATTTGGATACACAATCTGCCCGACGCTGATGTCATTTATGACGTTTATGAACATAACTTCTGCAAACTATCTGCATTTGTTTGATCGCATCTCTGAATTAATGAACACGTCTAAGGCATCTTGCACATGAGCTATGAACTGCGAACTGTGGATGTTCGCATATTTTGACTTTTCTTTCACATGAGCTTTATTTCAATTCGCAGATAGCGACGAATTACCCTTTTCTCCATATTTTCCTGAGCCATGATCTTATACACAAAAACAAAACAAGAGTGGTATAATTTTGAGGTTATGATGCGCGTTGTTGTGGATGCTATGTGGAACGCTAATAGAGTTTGACAGTTGGTAGCAACCACACTGCAATTCGTTACTACCAAACTGTTTTTACAAAATTTTCCTGTTTTAGAGAACAAAATGCAAATTGTATTATCTTAACATTAGTGTCAATTGGTTTCTTATAATTTAAATGTGTTTTTGTTTGAAATTGACTTTTTGAAATGTGTCAAATCACGTTTGTTCGTCCATTTGTTATTAGTTGTTCGCTCTCATGTGCAACGCCTTTAACGCTGCTAGTTAGGTAGACGTTTATGAAAACACCCAAATTCCATTCCAGTTTATACTCAAATTGTGGTGCAAATCGCAGTTAGTGACCATTGTAAACAAAATATATACTATCATAGAGATGAACGATGTAAGCGACACCTGGACTATTTTTTTGGCAAAAATAAATTTGAAAACCCCATAAAAAACACCCTTCTCTGACAACGACAGGAAATCTAAAAAAAAAACCCATCAACCATTAAATTTAACAAAAAAGGGAACACCTTGAAAATGTACGTATAAGTAAATATTTTTAATTATATATCATTTGAAAACATAAAAACATCAACCCGTTTCAAACAACTCATAAAACTTAGTTTTTTTACGAGCATAAAAGCGGGAAGTGTCATTTTAGGGATTATTTGTATAATTTTAATTACCACAGTTATGTTTCTAAATCAGTTTTCTTTTTCAATCCAACAGGTCTGCAAGAGAAAATCTGTTGCACCAGTAAAATATATTTTTCTTGTTATTGAGTTTGATTTTGATTTGAATTAAAAATGTTGACAAATGCATTGCAAAAAGCAACCATTAACTGTCCTTTGTGAACTGTCAAACACAAATTCGTAATTTACAAAGTCAGCACACATTCAACAAATCAGCAAATACAAAGGGTGTTTTCACAAACGCCAAAAATCTGCGCCTCACTCCCACTCTTTTTGCAGTCAACAAAATTTGGATACACAATCTGCCCGACGCTGATGTCATTTATGATGTTTATGAACGCATTTGTTAGAACGCATCTCTGAATTTATGAACATGTCTAACGCTGCTGGTTAGGTATAGACGTTTGTGAAAACACCCAAATTCCATTCCAGTTTATACTCAAATTGTGGTGCAAATCGCAGTTAGTGACCATTGTAAACAAAATATATACTCTCATAGAGATGAACGATGGAAGCGACACCTGGACAACTGTCAAAGAGCTTATTATGTGGTAGGGTTAAGATTGGGGTAAAATCACCACCGCCACCAACACACCTGTCAATGTACTAAAATGTTATGTTCCTTAACAGTGCAATAGATTTTGTTCGTTTTGTTCTGTTTTGTTAGCATTGGCGAACGTGAACCCTCAAAATTTGGAATTCGAAATTCTTGTCTCATGTAAGGGGTACTTAAAATATCCACCTTTATTGCAAAGATCAACGATTGATAGAATTTATTTATCAATTAAAATAAAATCGGTATTGTGAAAGCGAATTATTAAAATATTATATGCTATTGTGAATACCTCCCATTTTTTAAATTGTGAATGTGCGTTTCACAGATGTTTGTTTTATTTTCCTTGAGGAAGAGGAACGCGAAAAGAAAATTAAAAACAAAATAGTTCCAACTGAATTTATTTTTAGCGAAGATGAGGAGTTAAATGTTCCTGTTTTATTGAAAATGGTACATTGCTGACATCGTTGAAATAATGAAGCCTGTGGGGGCCAACAAAAGTGGATGTTATTTCAATTTAGTTTCCTTTTTTTAAATTTTGCATTTAAGATCGATCCATACTCTCTGCCACTCTTCTGAAGTTCGTCCTCGAAGACCAAAGCTATTTATATTTTCCCACTTTGAATTAGCTGTACAGCTTTGGAACAAAATACTTTGGCAAGTTCAACGTTCACTTCCATTAATCGGATCAACGTGCACAACTTTTTGATTTGCTTACTACTTTGTAATGACTTTGGAAAGAAAGTAATTAGCAATTTTATCATCACCATCATTATCGTTATCTCTCCAGCGTATCAATGGTCTGCCACGCTATCGCCTACCATACAACATACTACAGAGGACTTTTCGAGCTGATTCCTCTTTGTTCATACGAACTAGGTGTACAGCCCAACGGAGTTTAACGAACTTAATTTTTGTCACATTATCAGCATCGGGGTAGATTGCATTTATGATTGAAGCTTCTCCGGAATCGTCCTTACTCACATGCAGGTCCAACAATTTTTTTTTCTTTCAAACGCGCCTTAGGCCCCTTTCACACCAAACGAATCCGAATCAATCAGAATCACTCCGAATCAAGTTGAATCTGATTCGTCATCTCCACTCTTTCACACCAGCTGAATCAACCTGAAGCTATAAAAATCCTTTCATATTCTTTTTGTTTTCCTTCTTTTAGTTGCTCTCTCTCGTATGGTTGTTGATTCAAGACTGACCGGACGAGGAATCTGACAGGTTGAATCAAGTGCGACCCCGAATCAAACCTGATTGAACCAGATTCGTCCGGTCTGAAGGCGGGAAAAGAATCCCTTCACATTTAAACGGAGCGCTCGAAGCCGAATCTTGGTCAATCAGATTCAACTTGATTCGGAGTGATTCTGATTGATTCGGATTCATTTTTTGTGAAAGGGGCCTTAGAGTTCGGAGTGTCTTTTACTAAGCACCTATATGTGACCACTGGCAGAAAAATCGTCCTGTGTAAAAGCAGTTTAGAAGTTAAGGACTATTCACATGAGAGCGACTAACGCACAACGACCAACGAATGAACCAATAAATTAGATTTTTTTGAATTTATAAACCTTAATTCTGTAGAAATTGTAAACAAAAGATAGAAATAAAGCTTTAGTTAACCTTAAGGTAATACAATTTGGCTTGGTCGCTCTTATGTGAATAGACCTTTATGGTAAGGTTTCTAGATTTAAAAAGCTCTTACAGACTAAAGTTTAACAATTGTATACCCTAATTAATTTAAAACTCACATCTTTGTTAACATATTTCTAAGCCATGACCAACTTATCAACTGTAAATTTACGATTGAAAGAAAAATTGACAGATAACCAGAAAATTGGTGAAAACTGTTGTTCGCAAAACCGACACATATTCACAATAGGTCAACAATATTGGTAATTGACAGCCACAATGCCACTCACAATCACGATTTAATAAAATTGATTGCAAAATATCAATTAATTAATGGATCATCTACTAAATAGATGTTTGATTTATGCTTACGATCTTCCAAGTTTTTAAACGAAAAAATTTTAAAATTCTAAAAATTTTAAAAATCAAGTGGACATTCCGATTAAGAAAATTAAATCTTTAAATTTATAACTATAAGTTTAATTTCTATACAATAATCCGTAGGATTTTAAGACAATCAGTGTTGGGAACACAAAATGTCAAAATCTTTCAACAAACTTAAGGCAAATTAGAAGTTTATACTAAGCGATTTCTTAAAAAGTCTTAAATCACGAACAAATCAAAGCACTTTTGCACCCCTATCCTTTTGTTTATACAACTTTTTTAACATCAAATATACCTACCTTCGCATGTAAATAAATTATGATTTTTTAATAGACATATTGTCAATGTTTTTACACAAATTCCACCCACGTCCTATTAGGATTCCTAAAAATTTTTTAATGCGCACATTATATTTTAGGGAAAAATCTGGAGACAAAAACAAACACAACTTTAATTAACCCCAAACATCTTTTCGAGAAGAAAAAAAAAAACACAGTCATTAAATGAAATGAATAATTCTTCCCACTCATTTAAAAAACTAAAATAATAATAATATACAATAAGATATATCTATGTAGGCATATAGGGAGACAAACGGAGCACATTTTAAGAAAGTCATGGGTCAATTTGTGGCATAAATCGTTGGAAATTTATGTGACCCAAAATATAAACAAACCCAAAACTAAAAACAAAATTAAATGAAAACAAAGCTTTTACGTGACAACAAATATTTTCAGATTCAGAACCAAAAAATTTACTCCAAATCGACCAAAACAAATCGTATGCGAGTTGTCTAATTCTTCAGGGGCTCTATACAAATAAGTAGACAGTGTCTTTAGGGGACATTTAAAAATAGATTCTGACAATCGAGAGCAACAATCTAATCACAATTAATCAAAATAATTTTTAAAAAATGATGATGTTCTCACAAATTTGAACGAATAATAGCAAGAGTAGCAAAGATGATCTTTCAAAAATGTCTGTGTTTCTAAGTACCTACTGTAGGTTCTGCTTTTTCACTTACAAAAAAAAAAAGAATGAAATAATCAAGTCTTGGGTTGAACTGGTTGCTGATATTTCTTTAAACGTAGACAACATCCCAACCCTTCTATACGTTTCACACGAAAACGAGATGTTGAGTTTCCACTTTCGACTTCCAAGTTACAGTACAATCCCGAAAATATGAAAATGACATAAATTTTTAAAAAATTCCTGAATATTTTAAGAAATGAAAGAAGTCTGCAATGATAAGGATTCGGTTGATAATAAGAAACTTAAACTATTAAGAGTGAATTATAAACACTTTTTAACTTTTTTGCTTTTTCTTTCAAATAAGTTCAAAAAATTCTTATATTTAAGTTTTTTCAACTCATCGAAAAAGTTCGTTTGTGGGGAACAGGCCCTTATCCTTGGGAACTATTTGTCTGAGACGAAACGGGGTTTAATCATCATCCTTTACGACCCCGAAAATCATCGTCGATTTGAAAATCTTTCCTGGTTAGGTACAAATATGTCTGCCTTTCCTTATTAAGTGTCCGAATAGATAGACCTTACTGTATAGTTTCCCCTTTTAAATATCAATAAGAAACTTCTCAAAACTAGAAACTTATAAAGGTACGTACTTAACATTCCTTTTTTCTCGGTTCCCTAAAACAGAACTAAATCAGAGAACAGTTGCTACATCTACAAAACCACAAAATAGGGGTTCTGTGATGTTTGACTGAATCTGACGCTCTAAGGCGATGATGCTGGTGCTGGTGCTAGTGCTGATGCTAGTTCTGATCTATAGACGATAAAGAAGAAGTTCACTCTAATCAAAAATGAGGAGGAAATACAGAGCAATTTATTGCAATCGTAATAATGATGTGTGGCTGTGGCTCTCAGACAAAACCTATACCTATATAGTACAGGAGATTCACCTTTCTAAATTTAGAAGAAAACAAAAAGTCAAGTTTTGAAGAGTAAGTGAAATCTTTCGTCATAAACGTGAATGCACTTAAACATTAGCTATCCCTTAATCTAACATCAACCAACTTATCAGAGATCCCCAGCAACTCTTTGAAAAAGGGGAGTTTTTAAAGTATGATAAAAAAGTTGAAAAAAAACTTTAGGCAGGAATAGAACCAAAGACCTCTTGCATGACAGTCCTGTGCACTAACCATCATTTCTAAAATTTGCCATCTGCCTCGATTGACTAATTTCGAGTTTTGTTTCGAAATAGAAAAAGTTAAAGAAATAAAGTCTGCGGATTTCTTGTAAAATTGGGCATGCAGCTGTAAAGTGGTATGTATTTTCTATTTCTTTAAGGTTGCACAAACTACATATCGCACTAAGGTCACTTCTGTGTGGTTTAGATTAAGCATTTCGGTTCTTGCTTTAAAAATGATACTTATTTGATAAAAGGAAAGTTTTTCATTAAAATAATTACTTTGGTACAATATGTGGTTTAAATATTTGTAGATCAATCTTGTTAAATGTTTGAGCTCTATTTAGACATTGAATCTACTTTAGGTATCGATCTAAGCTGTATTAACGAGATCAAGATTTACGCCATGACGATTACCTAACTCCTTGCATTCTTTGAAAGGTGATAACTGACCTCAGAGAGTGTGTTGAAAAATTTGTTTTTGAAGTTTTGTGTCGTGTCTGGTCAAGACTCTTATAATATAATATAATATAATAATAATGGTTTACCGGATTTGACGTTGATAGCATAATTGAGCGTACAACTGGTTGAACTACTTCAATGTTTTGAAAGCCAAATACCTGATTCCCATAGCAAAGGCATGTATTAATGGTCACCTCAAATAGTCTAAACTATGGTAGATCCATCGAATTATTTTTTGCAATAAAATAAGATTTATTGATGTTTTAACTGCACGTTTGACGTTTTATGTATTCTGCCATACACGACACACCAAATCGTACACATATTAATTGTGAAAGAGATCTCAAAGACGAAAGATCAGAATGTGTGACGTGGAAGCTTGAAGCTTTTATTGAAGCAACTTGCGACGCACTGAAGATTGAACTCAACAACTATTCAGATGCAATGCAACTAAATAGTAAATTTGCGCGTGCATTCCCATACACATCACACCGATCGAGACACCGACGTAGAAATATCAACAACTTTTGATTTTACTCGCTCCGTGTTTGACATCGAAAATCGGTGTCTGCTTCAGCCCACACACCACACAAGTGTGGTGTCTATGGGCCGGTTTACAAAACCTAACTTGTGGAAGTCTTTTTCGCCGAGTTTCAAAAATTATTTGTTTTTAACTTTGTCAAAAAACTGAGAGCTTCCATAAGTTAGAAAATCGTTTGAGCTTATTTATTTGAAGATGCGGAGTTATGGGACTATCTGCTAATATGACAATATCGTCCGCATAGAGAAACAATCTTAATTAAAGTCTCGCCCACTTAATTCCACCCGGGAAATCTTTAAAAACATAATCAATAAACAACAAGGCAAACATAATTGGACCTAACCCACAACTCTGGGGCACACCAACTCGTGTATTAAAAAATTCGGACTTTGGTATCAATCCAAATAGCAGCGGGAGTATTAGTAATAAGTAGCTTATACATACCTATATTAAGGAACTTTGGCAATAAACCTAAGGCTGAAAGCTTATAGATCGGAGAAGCTCAGTTCACGGTGAAACTGAAACTGAAACTGAATATACTTGTGAGCGCAAATATATGATCCACCGTGGATAGTCCCGTCCGAAGACCAGCTTGAAATAATCTAAGGAATTTCAACCCATCTCGTCTACTTATGGTATAAAAGATGAGTGACTATTTTTCTAAGACAAGGTGCATAGCATCAATATACAAAATCAATTGATTTAAAAATAAATTGCAACATTTTTTACAAACCTGCAATGCGAAGGTTTCGGTTACTTTTTGTTGGCTTCAATAATTTGCAGATGACACCATATTTTGACCAAGACTGCAGTGTGCTTCATATCAAGATTTTTTCATAAGTATCCTTTTTAGGTTAGTCACACCTCAGAATGTTGAAGCATGCAATTGTCGACAAGTTTCTATCTCTCTTCACGTGCTTGGAGAGCATAAACTAATTTGTTCGTCTGTATGTCACACTTTTGCATCATTATGTTCTTAGTCTTATCTTATAATATAGCCCAAAATACATCTACTTAATCCCTACATTATTGCCATGGGCAAATTAGACAACTCTCAAAATAGATAACTCTTCCCTGGTGGACTTAATTTCTTTGATTAACGGAATTTTTCTTCTTCTTCGAGCTAAAAGTTTTACCCCAAAATAAAATCAAAACCAAAACTAAAAAATCCCTGAAGCCATCTTTTCTCATCTCGTCCATCATGATTTAACGAAATGCAATGTTTGCTCTTAATTCCTTTTACCCATGGCTAAATGCTAAATTTATAAGAAGTTTGCTGGTGAACATTTGTTTTGTTATTTTATTTTATTTTGTTGATGGGCCTTGGAGACCATCACAACATCAACACCAGCCGACACTCAATTGTACGCAATTAGCATTTATCCATTTGCCAGTTCCAAAAAGTGTATATAAATGTACGTACGACAAGCTAAAGACATTTCCCTACTTTAGCATGGTTATAATGGTTAAAATGCATTGCTTTATCGAGAAATACTCCCCTGAAAAAGAGACATATGAATATAAAGAGTTGAAGTACGATGGCAGAAAGAAAACTATCTCTAGAAATGTCTTGTATTTTTGTAACTTCCGTCTAGACATGACATGACACATCGGCCAAAAATGGAAAAACACACACACGCACGTTGCGGAATTTGTGGACATTTTGGACTCAAGACAAAATAAAAACAAAAACAAAACCAAAACCAAAAACAACCCATTCAAACTGAAACTGAAGAATCGAAACCGACCGACCCACTCGCTTATTTGCTTCATTCTTCAAAGCACACGAAAATATACAGAAAGATTCTTTGTTGGATGGGAATGGGAATAAATAAATCAATCAATGGAATCGATGCAGTTGAGTGGAGAAATACTGCTACAGTATTACCCGCTTAAATTCTTGGTTAGTTTTTATCGTGAGAAAAGTTAAGTACAAAAAGTCTTCTTCAATAAAATTTTTAATCAAAATGACGATCGACTTAGGTTTCATCAATCCAGCGCAAATGGAATAGAGTCGGAAGAGCTTACAAGTGGAGCCTCACTCACACGCCAACTTTACTAAACCCAAGTCGGTAAAAATAGAGCTGATGGTTTCAGGCTTTCTTTAGCAAAGTATAAACCAGTTGAAAGCACACTTAACTCGTAGCTACTGTAATTATTTTTATAAACTATTTGATGAACACTTTTCTATTTGATTTTTATTTTATTAAAGTGATATAATGAGTTTTTTTCTTATTGTTGTAGTTGATTGATGAACGAACAGACCCTAATTTACACCGGACGGATGTAACACATTTATTTGGCATCGTTATAAAAATAGAGCACTAAAATTAGATTTTGACAGATTTAGAATAAAACTTTTGGGGAATTTTTTGATTGTGCAAAAGTTAGACATAGAATCGGGCACCTGGTCAAATAAGTACATAGGTTTGGTCTTGTTGTACCTAGTCGTTCCATAAGCTCTGTTACGAGCACAAAATTTTAAACAAAACGAATACGTTGTTTAGGAATGATTGAGAGTTAAGGAAGATGTCAGCAGTCTTACTACCAAGAGTTTTTGGTTTTGGTAGAAGAGGGCAAGCGTGTTAAGTTTTTTGACTTGGTTTTCAAAGAACCACCTTGTTTTTGACTTCGTGAAAATATTTTGACTCTGCGGGCCATATATTTGTATTGCAAGTAGATCGGAGAACGTGGGATTCTTTACTAATTTAAAAGAGGACTTACTGATCTTAGAGCTACAAGGTATGCTCTTTGTTAATACTAAATGAGAAATTATAACTTCTTGGGTTGTAACTATATAAGCCCAGACGAGATATACAATTATTTTTGGTTTCGAGACAGATTTAATAGGGATGGAATTGTTAATTACTGTTCCAGTAACGGAGTCGCTATTAGAAGCTGAATTTGAATCAAATATTGAAGGTATTTGGGGGATTCCATATACAAATTGACATTCACTAGTTTTGAGGGCGGGATTAGAATTTTTAGCAAGCACTGAGTTTTCTCGTCTTCTTTTCTTAAACTTTTTCCTTTGTTTGCCAGTTGCACTTTCTGCGTTATTAACACTAGAAACTGATTACACGAGACCATCTTCATCTGCAGAAGAGAAAGTACTAGGAATTTTGGTGCTAAATCATTAGTCGAAGTGGAACTATATCAACCATGATGTTGGTTACAGAATATGCATTTAATTTGCAAACTGTAGTGTTGAGTAACTTCAGTAGGTGGTTCTGATGAAGAATACATCCAATTTTCTGGACATTATCTTACTCTTCCGAAGGGTTTAAGAGGTATTCGTTCCCGTTCTGGTTTTACAAGTGCTCAAATGTCGGCAGCGTGCCGACAATTAATTTTTGGACTGTCATCTATCTTAAAGACATACCAGACCGGCAGAGAATATGATTCCCGAAAATTATTGGAAAATGGTTTTTAAAACATAAGAATTTCGCCAAAACTCATTTCTTATCTATGCAAGTAGATAACAGAAGCGAAACTGAAACCAAATTTGCATTTTTTCATTGCTTACTAATATGAATATTTAGAAAAAGAAGATAACTATTTTATATTAAATGCATATTTTGAACAACAAGGTCTTGAAGTTATGTAACAGATTGTATGGCACGACTAGGTATCAATTCGTTTTAAACTCATTTGATTCTACTTTACCTATTTTGGATAAATATGATTAAGTAGCATAATATTTTTGTTTGTTTGAAATGTATGTCGTATTTCAAATTCTTCTATTACTAAATTTGAAATTCACTTTACTTGTTCGAATGTTTTACAATAAATGCAATATTGACAGCTTTACCCCGTTGTTTACATCCGGCAGAATTTAAAACCTTTTGTGTAAAATACTCTTTTTTCTTCGTCAATGTTTTGAGCAGTTGTAAAATGTAACAAAAGCAACAACAATGCTTTAAGGTTTAGTTTTAATATCATATCGGTTACCAACAAATACGTAAAACAAAATACCCGCATTTACGATATTCATAAATACAACAAATAATTTCACGAATATAGAGGGGGGCGATGAATCGTGTTACAAAAACAAATATTAATAACGTTTTAACTCCAAACTTTATTTTGTAGATCGATCGTTAAAATTAATAAAAATGGACAGTTGGGATGATGAAACTCGCATCAGTCTTCCGTCAGTAATTACTGTCCAAGAGAGTTTTGGCAGCACTACTACAAGCCGATTGACTATAATGAGGCTGATTTAATCGTTTCCGATCGTGGGGCAGTCGCCTTAAAGAGCACCGAAATACTTCCGTAAGGACACCAGAAAAAATTGCTGCAGTAGAAATTTGTCTGCACGTTTGGGTATCAGTGGACAAATGTTACAAACAAAAATCCATAAGGATTTGAACTTGTTTCCCTAAAAGATTTAAATAAAAAGCAAACTTCCCGATAAGCTTGGAATTCTGATAAAACCCTGCTCCAAATGGTAGGCGAAGTCCAAACTATGTACAACTGCCTTTTTATGTCTGATGAAGCCCACTTTGACTTAAATGGCAATGTAAAAAAGCAGAACTGTAGAATACGTTCTTCATAAAACAGAACTTTACCCAAATCGGGTCACAGTGTGGTGTGTAGTTTCCTCGAGGTTCATTGTAGGCCCATACTTCTTTGAAGAAAACGGAAAATGGTGACCTTTATTTTTGTACTCTGAACTCCGCCAGAAGAACACTCCTTTCAATTCGGTGTTGTTTCAACAAGAACAAGAAATTTCGCATGTCATTAGACCAGTTATGACAGAATTCTAACTAAAATTTCCTAATAAACTTTTTTCAAGAAACTTTCCGTTCCGTTGGACCGCGGATACCTAGGCTTCACTACACAAGGTTCTTTTTTGTGGGGTTATTGCAAACCCTAGAAATGCTCAAGTTCTAAATATTTTTAAAATGAAGTTCCATAGATAAACCGAAAATTACTAGATCGAGTTTTCATTTTATTTAAGAACTTTGTCAAGAAATTGGCTGTTAATGTAACAATATTCATCAGCCACCTTGTATTTCACTTAAAAAAAAGTTTATAGGCTCTTTCTGAATATACCTTATCAACAATATGACAGCATCTCTCAATAATGCATACCTATACTAAATTCTATATAGGCGACATTAACACTTAGCGCTCATCTTTCAACACAAATTTCAATAAAAAAAACTTTAGTCCCTTCAAAAAAATGCTTTATTGGCGTCAACAATCTCATCATCATCATCACTCTTAAGTGCATTTATTCGAAAATGTCATTCATCAAGTAGCTAATCGAAACTTTCAGCATACTGCCACTGCCACGCAGAATGTGATCCAAAAATATAAACTATCAATAGCTGATCTATATAGGTACGTAAAGATCTTCATACACAATTGGAATTGGAAGTTCTATTTTTATTTAATAGTTCCTGTCCAACTATCATGAATATATGCTTATTGAAACATTTAAGAAAAAGAAATGAGAACGAAATTACTCCCCTATTTTCTTTTTTATTGTAAAGTACACAACCTGTATATGTCTTTTTGATTGATTCTTCTTTGCTACTTCAGTTGTTCAAAGCATTCAATTGCCTTCAACCAGAAGCAAGTAATGAAACGCCTTAAAAAAAGAAAAACTCCCCCACAATTAAGAAATAGAAAGCCTATAATACTTCAATGTCTTTGGGAAATTCTAAATTATTTAGAAGAACAAATAAAAGATAAAATAAACCACTAATGTCAAATTGATTTCTGGTACTTAATTATCTTGATTGTCTTTGGGGATTTTTTCCTATCGAGATTGTGAACTTTGACACAATTTGGAAAATACTAAGTTTTCGACTTCTTTAAAAAAAAATATCTCCGACTTTTAAGCAAAAAGTGATGCCAATGACAGTCTTATAGCAAGAAGTATAATGCTACCTATCGAAGATAAGATAGATCCGTCTATTTGAAAATGTATCTTGATAATACCGACAGAGGTCGTCATGGTGATAGGACAATAAGCTAAAGTTATTGGCAATAGCAGCATTCGGAATTTCATTTGTTCATCTCCTTCTGAAAACATTAACTTTTCGAACATGGACGAGGCCAAAAACAATGGTTAACAAGGTCCTCTAACTGGTAGTAAAATTATAAATTTCTTAAAATTTGATTACCTTAGTTTGAATCCATTTCTGGACTGTGTCTCTACAAAGTTTTTAACAGTCTATAAGTGTCGATCATCTTTAATGAAGATGGCACAATAGTTTAAAATTCACCTTTGCTGGTTGCCGGGCCATAGAGACATTCCAGATAATTGTAAGGCAGATGAACACACCAGTAATGGTACAGTACAACCCATTTTACCACGTTTGGCTAATGCTGGCATACCAATCGCTACATGTAAACTATTGCTAATGCAGGATGCTATGAAGAAGGCAAACACTTGGTGGAATAACATTATTACGTGTCAAGTCACAAAAAACATCTGGCCTACACTAGATTTAAAGTGATCAAAGTGCTTGCTATCTCTAAGCAGATCGCATATAAGCTCGATAATCGGTGTCATAACTGGGTATTGTCTAATAGGAAAGAACACCACGCGGCTAGGCGTATTCTCAAATGACTTTTGAAGAAGTTGTATGGATGAGGAAGAGGAGGAAACAGTTCTACATCTTCTCTGTACATGCCCTGCTCTAGCTCAAAAACGCAAGAATTACCTAGGATTCTTCTATAAAAATCTAAACGATCTCAATCATATTAACATAATCAGGCTTTCATGTTTCGTAAGGCACTCAAACTGGTTTCATAGAGCTTAGAAGAAAGTCTCAAGATTCATGTGGTATCACAATGGGCCATTTAACTGATCTACTTAAAGCCGGCATCTCTACTGACATTATATCACAAACTACAGGTTTTTCATCATCTGTCAAGAAAATTATTTTGTAATGAGTCCAATTTTGTGTATTCTAAAGTCTTCCAACCGTGTAAACAGACAACTTTGAGTTAGTAGACAAAAAATTGTCGGCAATTGTCAGCCAATTTTCTACCAAAAAATGTCTGACAATTAAATAAAATCAACCAACCGCATAAACAGAACATTTTTACTTGCTAGATAATTGGCAATTGTCACCTAATTCGATGAAATTGGAAGACTTCTGAAAGTTTGGCCAATATTAGAAGATCTTAAGATAGTGTATACTTAGCCTAAGGGTTTTACTAAAACAAAAATAAACAGACAGTTCCAAGGGAGAGTAAGAATCTAGACTCACAATATAAGTGGACCATCTCACTCAAGGGGTTTTGAATACCCTTATAATAATTAAACCCAGTTCGAACAATTAGGAAAGGAGAAGAGGATTAGAAAGGAGATGCCATTGCACAATGGTTTTGAATGCCTACACGCATTCCACATTCATGTAGTGCGGCTAAAGAAAGAATCCTTGTAATTAACAGTGCTTCCGAAATTGGACTCAAGGGTAAACTGATGAGTATTCCTAGAAGAACGGGTATTACGGTTGTAAGGCATTGTTTATAAAAATATCTATAAAACAATGATAGGCATGAGACTTAATGCGGTGTTCACGAGTAGCAATTGTCTCAGTAAGCGTACGATCGGCATCATTTTTTTAGCTCTTTTCCAAAAGACTTAAGTACGTTATTGGGGCAAGAGCCGAAATATGAGAATTATACTCGAGTTTCGGACAAATAAGAGCCTTGTAAATCATAGCCAGATCAGAAGAAGTAAAAAAACTTCTTGCATCTTCGGAAAAAACCTATAAATACTTAGAAACATTTTTGGCTACGTCAAATATTTGATCATTCCACAAGAGATTGTTTGTTATGCACATACCTAGAACTGAAAGCTGTTCAGTTTTCTCGGTGATCAGAATTTAATGAGCTTATCATAGGCTGCCGTTGCCCAAGGATGAGCATCTAAAAACGAATAGGAAAAGCTGAGGATACTGTCATATGCGAAATAATTAAGTTTCAGACAAGAGGTCATTTATAAAAATAATTAGTAGTGTCGTAGAAAAAACGGAGCCTTGGGGCACACCAGGGTTTATTTTGTGGATATCAGATTTGAACCCGTAGAATACTACTTGAATTGAACGGTCCGAAAGGTAACGCTTACCTACAAAAAGAAGAGATTCATTAATACAAAATGCACGCATTTTCGATAAGAGAGCTTGATGACAAACTCTATCAAATGCTTTTGAAATATGAAAGATTTATCATTCTAGAAAAATGTTATATTTACAGATGAAAGTAAGTATAACAATTTTAAATCAGATGTATGGGTCAACATATTGAGAAAGCCTTTTATTGATAGAATCATGGAAGAATATCAATATATTGAAATTATGAAAAAAACAAAATAGGTATGTATATAGTGCCCAAAACCTTGGAATAGTAAACATATATCATTTCTATCCGAATAAAAATTAGAAACACTCATCCAAAATATTCAACGAATGGCTAGAAAACAACTGTCCAAGGTTTATAATAACACCTTCCTCCTCAATGCCTGGAAATTGTAACAAGAAAAACGAGATTTCTAATCAAAATTACTTAAAAAGGGGTTTGCTGTTAGAATGGAACAAAATAATTCATGATTTTCGAAAAAAAATAATTATGGAATTCATTCCAAACTGACTTAATCAATCAATCATAAGGCAAAATGGGTTTACTTTATTTTATAAACTGTTCCATTTTCATTGTAAATAGATTTTAAGTTTGTTGATATTTTTTAAATAAAACAAATTCTGTACTAATGGTCTCTTTCCATAAACGTTTTTTAACAGAAAACCACAAAATGGAAAAAAATAATTTGTTGTTCTAAGAAAAATTAGAAATTCGCTTTTAAAAATTCCCGACAAAGCTGAATTTTGGTGGAGGCGTTCATTTATAATTTCTTAGAATTCCCTTTTATTTTGAACAAGAGCAAAAAGTTTAAGGAGAGTGAAAGATTACATTTTTAACGTAATGCACTACATCCTAATATTTTTTGTAAACTTTTTTCATAGAATCACATGTTCTTAAGTTTTACCTACAGCTTTTGAGTAATTTTCGAAAGAATGGTACTTAACCCTTCTTTCACCCCTTCCTCCTAAAATTTGTTGCTCCGGCCCAAAATAAATTTAATTTTTAATGATTATTAAGGACGAGACCAAAATTGAGCTTCGCAGCCATTTTTATATCTTATTGCCCTGGACTATACACAATTCGTCGTCTAAAAACATCAAAAACTTTTGTAGGTTATATTTTACTTTCTATCTACTCTAGAAACCACCCTTGTTCTGTGTTTGTTTTCACTTCCGCCTACACATTGAACCACCCCTCTTAACAAGATGGCAATTTTAATTAAACAATTTTACGAGTTTACAAATGTTAATTGATTTCGGATACTTAAAATCGATGGAATTTAAATTTAAACTATTCAAAGCAAAAGAAAACACCTTCACATATTTTTCCACATTGAATGTTTTAAAAGATCAATGTGCCACCATCAAAAAAACAAAAGTTACACTACAAATTTTACAGGCACATAAAAATAGAGAATTGAATTACCTTTGTCGTTTAATTTTGTGGATTAATTTAAGTGGCACTTTTATTTTTATATGATTTTAATGGTTTTTGGGGAGAAAACAGATATTTTACAAAATGAATTATAAGATGAAAACAAAAAAACACTTACCTCTTTTGCAATTTGATCAAGAGCTTGATCTTCTGCATTAACTCGAGAATTGCCTCGACGCCTTCCAACAGCGCCGGGGCTATCCATTTTGGAAGACGTTTGAAAATTTTGAACTAGACACACACAAAAGTGATGAGATTTTTGGACACACTCTTTTTTTTTTTGTTTTTTAATACACTGCTTTGCGATACACTAAATGAAAAAGAGAGAAGAGAACACATGATGTAGCGTAAAATACGATAAAATTGATGTTTTACATAAATAATGAGGAATTTTGAAACAAGAAATGATAGATAATGAGGAAGATGATTAAACATTTTTTCAGGTACACTTAAAAAGACACAAATAAATAGAATGATTATGGAAATGTTATTTCCTTAATGTACGGACATTGCCTGATCTGTAAATACCAACAACTCTTAAGCATAGTTTTTGTTTGGAAAGCTAAGATATTGGGCGTTGTGAATAAAAAAAAACTATTTTTGGACCAAGATAAAATCGAACTATTCATAGCTATTCCTAGTAGCTAAAGCTAGACATTTGTTTATTCACATGTTTTGGCTTGGAAGCCTTAAGATAGCACTGTCAAATTCGCATATTCCAATGCACATCGAACTAGAGCCTATCGGATGGACCGTTTAGCTTCAAATTTGGTATACAGAGCATTTTAATGTCATTTTCTTGAGCTTGCACTGTTGTGCTAGTTTTTCTAAGACAGGTAGCTCCAATACAACGGTTTTTATTAATGGCTATAACTATTTTTACTGAAGTTCATAAATATCCGTAGAGCAATTCTTAAAAGACTACTTCTGAGGTTTTGTCAAATACATCCCAAAATGGAAATAGTTATTTAAACCTCTATTGAGAAAATTGGTTTATTTTTGGCTTATTTATTTCTGTGTATTAAATTTGTTCTCTCGTCTACAAAGGTTGCTTTAACTTGAGTTGTTACATACGTTTTCACCTAGTTGTTGTTCTTGTTGTCTGTCTTGGGTTGGCTGTCTCAGAATGAAATGGCGTCGTCAGGTTATAAAACATTTAAACATTTTTCCAAGTTATGAAGAACAAATGACACCATAATAATCGTTGGAACATTAATTTTGTATCGGAAACACGAAAACCTCTTATTTAATTAGAAAAACATCTCTCTAAAACAACGTGCTCTTGGCAGATTATTTCATTGAATTTTTCGTCAGCATCTATTTGAGGATTTCTGTAGCCAAGGTGTAATACCGGACCTAGTATCTCCAAGAATGATAATATTTTCCGGGACATTCAAGTTCTATAATGAATATACATATGTATTATTGATGTTTTAAAGATCCGCGAGTGGGGAAATGAGCCTGGCCACTGGGCGTCGTTATTTGTGAATTCTTCAGCTTTATTGCTTCTTTCTTACACATTAAGGCTGAAGAAACCCTTCCGGTTGATGTGTTAATCAGGAGATCTTAAGGGTTTGGATATAGAAATATGAATACAATCGATAGCTCCAAAAAAAACTCGGAGAAGCTTTTATCTTTCTGCCCATTTAATTTTGTCTGCTTTGGTTTCTTTACGACTCGACAAAAATCTTATATGAATATAAGCTTTTTCTATTAATTTTTTGTTTGCCACGAGCTTAATGGTTTTACACAATGTAGTTTGTTCAAATCTTAAAACTTATCATACACTAAACTGAAATCCAGGTTTACTAAGGTATCTCAAAAAGAGAAGTTAGTGAACCTTCTCTCTATTGATTCCCCTAAAAAGTAATCAAACAATCCAATGATGACAGTTTTCTATAAAAATTTAGACTGTTGCGTATAAACTAGTCATATTCACATTTCAACTAAAGAGAAATCTTAAAGTAAGAACTACTAAAAGCTTTCTACTCAAGTTTAAGTTTTAGCTTTTTTTATTCACAATGCCTATTTTAACAAATTGAAATTATTGAATTTCAGGAAAGTCTTACCACAGACTACAAAGTGACATAAACCATAACCCCTAAGGTTTCTTACCCTTTGTAGAAAATTTATTGAGTCTTAAGACTAATTTAGTATCCCCATGAGAATCCAACGAGCATACGCTAATGTGAAATTGATTTGTAAGGAAAAACGTAAATGGATAGGATATAACCTAAATTACAACAATTTATAAAAATAGCAAAGTTTGTGCGCACGTAAGATATTCATTCTTTGGTCAATACACACTTTCTTTTAATAAAAACAGGTTAATACCTAAAACAAATTTGAATTTATTTTAATTTTTTTAATTTCAATTCCTGACCTAATAACAAAAGATTAAAACAAAAATACTAAGCACCTTTTATTTATCTTAAAAAAGTAAAAGAAGCCGTTTGAAATCATTTTCCTTATAAATACTAAACACTAACGACTCAGGCACGTGAATTAAGATTTTATTTCTTATACAAAAATTAAGTTACTCAATTTTGTCGCCAGTCACCTTGTTATGGTTTTCCTGGCCGTCATCGAGTCGCTTAAATCGTTCAGACATCAATCAATATTTTTTACCCACAAACGGGAAAAAATAGGTACACTCGTACGCTAGCTGCCAAGAAGACGAATTACTTGTCGTTTATCAAATACATGCTCGTCGCTCTATAACAGAAAACAAATTTTCCGTCAATGATGAGAAGTAGTGCATCATTGACATTGCGAATAATTGCAACTCACAACGTTTAGAAGATTCTTCAAATTGCATTGAATTTAGTGTGTTTTGTTTTGTTGATTGAACATATTTCCTTCCCATTATCGTGCTGCCTTTCCAATGTCATTTGATAGTCAAGGAATAGCGCAAAAACACGACTCTGTCAACCATAGAGACTTATTTTGTTCTCTTTGGGACCAAAGATTATTTTGCAATAAAGTATTTATAGATTCTCCTCCGAGTTGTACGTACACTCGTGTTTCTCTGTTAAATCAAAAAGAAAAGAAAAAACACTGATGATGATAATGATGCGTTCGCCTTGCCTTGCGAATGAAGACATTATTCCATTATGCCCTGATGGTGATTTTATAGACAAACAAGACAACGATTTCTCCGGCAGCGGCGGCAAGGCATAGACATAAGAAATAAGGCCAACGAATGTGCACATAGCGCAATTTTAAAATTAATATAATTTAATAATAAACACAAAACTAATAAAATCTAGAAATAAAAAATTAAAAAACGATCATAAACTGACCACAATACACTATAAAAATGACACGAAACCAAATGAACTCCTTTGTATATGCGAAAAACACGTCCAGGGTTTTAAGAATATTTTTTGTAATAATAAAATATAGTAGGTACCTATCTTTTCGCTAAAAAAAAAAGTTAGTGCGTGGACATAACAACATACAAAACATTAACATATAAAGCATGAAATAACAAATGAATACATATTTTTTAAATTATTTAATTAAACTTTTAGAGAAAGATTAAAATTAGTGTGAGAGGGATAAAAGATTATATTTATAATTTTCGAAAAGGTAGACTACAAATCTGTCCCAAAATCGTTTTTTTGTTTTGTAATCTTCTACGCACTAACCATCTCCAGAAGTTCTACTTAGCTTAAAACAGGATAAGTCATATTCTGCATTAATTGTATTGTAGTTAGTAAAAAAATTTGTTCAGATTTAAAAAAAAAACTCCATATTTAAGCCATCTACAATACCGAACTTTGAGGTGGTACTTCTTTGGAAATCATTTTTGCCGTATAACTTCTGTACATCTCGAGATTGTGACGAACAGCGCTAAGAATCTAGAAGTAATTTTAATATACTCATGTTGGATTATTCCCCAGAGTAAGGCCTTATTTATCAGTGGGGCTTTTTTATAATATCCCATAATTGTCTATTTACATGAGGACTTTTAGCTGACCGCTCCATAACCAACCAGGATTTTATGACCCAAAAAACAATGCTTAAGATTATTATCTTGGTGAAATATGTTAAATTGATCCACATAATTGATGTTCAAATGATTGCTAAGAATTTCTTTGTAGTTTTCAGTTATTTTTTGTATTGATCTACAAAATATGACCAAACTTAGATGAGGTGAAACCAAAAGATTTACCATCACCGGACAGGCTTAACTGTCTATTTGGTGCATTTAGGCGTATGCTCCTGGATCAAATTTAAAAAAACACGGGATGTTTTTAGTTAGTATTCTTTTCAACGCTTTCTACATGGAATTCAATTTCGTTTGGGCTCTTATTTGTACTGATGCCAAAAATGGATCAACCTTTCTAACTAATTTTTTTATTCACTTTAAAATAGTTTTTTTAGAGATTTATTCAGAATGAATCCCCAAAAGCAAATCGAAGATTGAGGTTACTTTTACAAATGTTTTTTTTTTGATAGCTTTATTTTTGCCATTTCAGTTTAATATTTCTAGTTTCATGTGTTTGTTTGTTTTCTGGCTTAATTATATAACTGCAACTGTACCTCCTAAAGTTTTCTAAAATACTAAATACCAATAGCTAAGAAAGTAATTTAAGTGGTGGTTAACTACTTAGAACTTTAAGTTTAACAGACGATATACATATATCTACAATTATTGCTGGAGCGGTTTTGTAGTACCTTTTGGACACAATATGCGAAAATCGTCTTTATTATGAACATTTTACATGTTTGAAAACGGATGTACTAAACGCACATTTCATAATCTGCACAGTTTAGCCAAAAAACTTGTTTGTTGCATTTACCGTTCAAAAATTACAACTTAAAAATAGAAATGTTCGACAAAAAACCTCGATAACTTCTTATCGTCGTCTTTCTATAAAAACTTCATTGGTCCATTTTTAGAAAATATGAGATAAAAACGCCAAGTTAATGCAAATGACACAATCTTTATTTTGTCAGAAATCTCCAAACTCTACGTTCTTCTATATAAACAATTTTAAATAATTAAAAGTCCCAAAATCTGATAATTTTTTTATTGTATGAAACTTCAAACTTCTTCAGTTAACCCTTGAGCTCAATTTCGGACGTACTGTCAAGTACCGGTATTCTTTTTTTTAACCGCACATCGAGAATGTGGAATACTTTACCCAACTTTGTTTTTCCCTGTCATTTTGATATTCAAAACTTTAAGACCAATGTGCACCGATATCACCTCTTTAATCATTCCCAATTTCCCTAAAGCTCGCACTGTGTTTAAACTTAAAACATGGCTATTAATAACCCATTGTGTGCCTGTTAATTAAAAAAAAAAAATGGACTTAGGGAATTTTAATAGAACGGCGACGACGTAATGCTCACATAGGACCTTTGAGTCTCTTTTGGTATAAAGATGTCCTTAGTTTCTGTTTTACTAATTTTCGCCGATATGTGCGAATTATTCCGAAGAGTTTGAGGAGTTATATGTCTATTTTGACTGGATCACTACTTAAATTGTTTTTTTATTGTATTTGTAACGAATTTATCTCATAAAAAAAGAATTCGTGTTTCTTATCTAATACACAAGAGAATCAAACAGACATTTGTATTGTGTTTCAATGTACCTACCAACCACCGAGCGTTTCCGAGGAGATTTTTGTTCAAAAACCAACTAAAATTAATTTCTTTTGAGTAGCTGCCACTTTTTGACGACACTGAATTTCCAGAGAAAGAAAACAATGAGGTGGATGGAATGAATCGAATATGTTATTCAATGCACAGAGAAGAAAAAAAAACAGGTATTCTCCGCAGAGTTTTTTAATAGAAAGTTGTAGGCGGAAGGAAGAAAAGGTGGTGGATTGAATTGGATTCTCACAGAAGAAGAGAAGATGCATCATTAAGCTTAAATAAAGCAATTTTTTAGTTTGTCAAGGCACATTTCTAGAATAACTTACCGATTTTGCAAAATGTGGAAACCAACAACTGGATGCCCTTATGAGGAGTGCGACAATGACAACGACGTACGAGTACGAATACGGCGACTTAGAGTAAAACAACGTCGTCGTTGACTACAAACGTAGATGATGATGATGACTTTGATGTTGAATGTTGAATGTTTTTTGCTCAAAAAAGGAGATCCCAGATCTACAGCTGTTGGATTGCTGGTTGGCCTAGATGGTTGCAATTGGAGACAGCAGGGCCAAGGGGGTTCGATTCAATAGTGAAGTGACACACGAACAAACCGACAACGATAGCGACAAATCGAGCAAGGCAAACCGAAACTTAAGCGCATAGGTGTGACCAGATCCAGAGCCCCTAGCCCGTAGCCCGACAATGCACGGCACGGTACGTCAGAAAGAAGTGAAAAGAAAAAAACTGCGAAGGCGGCACCTTTTTCTTTCTGTTCCCCCAAAAAATGGGCACAAATTCACTTTTTTTTATATAACTAACTGCCGACACGAAAAGATGAAAATACCATTTATCCTGGAGGCCAGTCAATAACCCCCTTCAATGTCCCCACATTTGTTGACCTGCACTTCCAATAACAATCACAATTTAGCCCCGACGAGTATAATCTCTTGATCAATTGATTTCTATGCGGGGTTGATTCATCAAAGAAATGTAAAAAAACGAATCCTTTTATGAACAAAAATCCAAAAAGAAAAATCCAATGAGACGGAAAATGAAAACTTTTTTTTGACACCCCAGCCTTTGCGGAGGAAGATGTTCGACCGAACCGAAGATAGATTTTTAGTGAATTGAAACGTAAATTAGGCGATTTTAGAGATTTAAATTGTTCAAATTGAAAGCTTAGATGTTTGAGTTGGCATTTCGAAGTTAATTGGATATTTTCACATTTAATAATATGAAAGAATTTTATGTTTTTCTGCGGTTTTTAAAACTGTCACGAATATTTTTATGGCAGAAAACAGTCGCCATCATGAATTTCTGCGAAGTCTGTGGGCGATGCCAACCTTAGGATATTAAAATCCAATTTGATGGGCTTACACAAAAGAGTTTCAATTGGAATTTGTTTCTTTTTTTAACTAACAAAAATTATACCCGTTAAAGATTGAAATTTACATATATCTTTTTTTCAATTTAAAGTTTGGGTTACACGAATGTACCAACTAGTTTCTAAACACTCTAAACTATGGTAATAGTTACACGGTTTGATGGGGATTTGGCTCAACTTTCCATTACCGCAGCACGAATTTCCACATGCGTTTTTTTATTTGATAGATATGTGCAAATAAATAATAACTATAGCATTTATTTCTATTTTAAATTAATTTTCAAAGTTTACTTTTTCACATACAAAACACGCTAAAATGGTTGATTTTGACATTTCTTCTCTGTTTTTTGTTCAGTATTGCCATACTTGATTTTTGATTGTTGGGGATTTCTTTGATTTTAGTGCTCAAATGCAAAAATTACTTTGCATATACCCAAACTTGCACCCACCCCAAATCCCATAGTTATCCAAGCAGGGGGGTTGCAGGGGGGCCGCATGCCCCTCCTTATATTCCTAGCTGTTAGTATGCCGTACTATCAATTCAAAAAAACTTGTTTTAGGCTCAATAAACGAAATACAAAAAAGTAGGGTTAAGTCCGAAAAAGAAAATGTTTTTTTTTATAACTTATAGGTGTTTAATCGCCTTAATATTTAAAATATGTTCTATTGCGACCCCTACCTAACTGTCAAAAAAATATAAAACGAAATTCGTGCTGCGGTAATGGAAAGTCAGATCTTAATAAATATATTCTTGGTATGAATTGATCAATTAAACCGAGTAAGTCGCTAGTCAAAATGACAGCTCAGTGCTTAAATGTGTTTTTCATAATTATATCAGAGCATTCTGCACACAATCTTCTCAAAGCTTTGCTCTGAAAGCTCAGAAATTACCTCAGATCCAACAAAAAAAAAACAGAAAAACTCAAATAAACTAACCACATCTCAAAATAAATTTCCCTTTTATTAAAAAAAAAGAAAGTGGAAGCGTGGTCTTAAGCAGTCAGTTGTGTTCTTTTTTTTATTTTTAGTTGGCTCCACTGCTTGTCAACCACCCATTCGTTTCGTTTATCGCATTTTTTCGCTGTCGCTCCACCCCGAACAAAATCATAAAATTTAGCTGGAAAATGTTTAAAAAACTCACGATATTCCTCATCTTCCTAACAACTGGAGCATTTGCTGTACTCGAAAATGAAGCAGAAACCCTTGTGCTCTTAGATAACCTCGCCATTCGAGAAACTCACTCGATTTTCTTTAAAACTTTGCAGGGTAAGTTAAAGACTCGCGGTGTCTGGCTCTGGCCAACAAACCGGCAAAAGAGACACGTCACTTTTGCTTAAACCGTGCGTCGTCCATCGGTGTATTATATTGATTATTAATTTTGATTTTAATTTTTGTGTTCCCTTTAAAGAGCGTGGTTTTAAGTTGACTTTCAAGTTAGCTGATGATGCCGGTCTGGTTGTTTCCAAATATGGTGAATATCTTTACAAGAATTTGATAATCTTTGCGCCATCTGTGGAAGAGTTTGGTGGAGATCTGAGCGTTGAGAAACTAACTCAGTTCGTCGACGATGGAGGCAACGTCTTGGTTGCAGGCTCTGATAGCTCTGGCGATGCTTTGAGAGAGTTCGCTTCCGAGTGCGGATTTGAAGTTGACGAGGAAGGCGCTGCGGTGATCGATCATCTGAACTACGATATCTCGGACTCTGGAGATCACACAACTATCCTTGCCGACAGCAAGAACTTAATCAACTCGCCAGTGATTGTGGGCAGCAAGGATGTGAATCCTCTGCTCTATAAGGGTACTGGTCTTCTGGCTGATAAAGAAAATCCTCTGGTGCTGCAGCTTTTGACTGCTGAGAGCTCAGCGTACAGCTATGTTCCCGAGAACCCAATCAAAGAGTATCCCCATGCCGTTGGCAAAGGAACTCTCCTCATCGCCGCTCTGCAAGCTCGCAACAACGCTCGTGTCGTCTTCTCTGGATCTCTGTTCTTCTTCTCCGATGAAGCCTTCACTTCAGGTGTCCAAAATGCCCAATCAACTAAGATGTTCAAGAATTCTGGAAACCAGCAAGTAGCCACAGCCATAAGCAAGTGGGTGTTCGGGGAAACTGGTCGTCTGCGCGTTGCCTCCGTCTCACACCACAAGGAAGGTGAAACAAAGCCACCACATGCTTACACCATCACCGATCCCGTCGTCTACACAATCGCCATTGAGCAGTTGGCCGAGGGTTCCTGGAAACCGTTCCCAGCCAACGACGTTCAATTGGAATTCGTGCGCATCGATCCATTTGTCCGCACCACTCTGAAAGTCAAGAAGAGCGGAGTCTATGAGGCTAAATTCAAGATTCCCGATGTCTATGGTGTCTATCAATTTAAGGTCGACTATGATCGTGTCGGCTACACTCATTTGTACAGTACAACTCAAGTAAGAACAAATTTAAGGTCTTTTTAGTCTATGAAATTCTAACTCTGTCTATTTTGTTTTGTTTTAGGTTTCAGTGAGACCACTCGAACACACTCAGTATGAACGATTCATTCCCAGTGCGTTCCCATACTATACTGGAGCCTTCTCCATGATGTTGGGAGTGTTTATCTTTTCATTTGTTTTCCTTCACTTCAAGGAAGATGCTGTAGTAACTAAGGGCAAAGGAGACGATAAGAAGAGTCAATAGATTCAACTACAACAAAAAATACTGTTTGTATTAATTAAGAATTTTTTGATAAAAGTAAATTCAATAAAAGATAATTTTGTGATTATTAAATAAATAATTTACTACAATTACTTTAATTTTTAAATAAGAAAATTTTACATAAAAAAAAAGTCGTGCGCAATCAAGGGTTTATGAATTCCTTTAAAATGATTAAACACAGTGCGAGCAATTAAGCAAAGGGGGTAGGGTTAGAAATGATTTGGAATGTCTGCACATTGAAATGATTCAGAAATATTGAGCATGGTATAACATTTATCAAGGAATCTTTACACTTAAGAATACGTTTGAAATTTGATTTAAGGGTAAACTGACGAGCATTCCTTTAAGTAAGAGTATTATGTTTGTTTGAGGGGCGAAATGCAACTGGCTATTTTTCTAGAGCACTGTTAATGAAAATAGCAATAAAATAACGACCTAAATACGAACAAAAAAAATCAGAATACATTGCGGGGATTTCAATTTTTAAAGCTCTCTTTCGAATTCTACCCAAGAGACTCAAGTTGGTTATTGTGGCTCCAAATATGAGAGTTGTTGTCTGGTTTCGACGAATAAAGGCTTAAAAAGTTAACAGCTAGATCAGAAAGGGTAAACAACTTATTGCATCGGAGGAAAAAACCTAAAAAATAGCAGCGTTTTTGGGGACTTGTGGTTTGTGATGTACATTCCTAGAACTCAAAACTGTTTAATCTCCCTGATGAAAGTACCACCCATTGATAATAGCATTGGGGAAGGGTTAAGCTTTTGCGACAGTGAACCATATAGTGATTTTGAAGTATACACGGTTTGTGATTCCCCATTAGACAATGTTGTCAAAGTCAGAGTTTGTTTTAATCAAAACATATGTAAGTGTGTATCAGTAAATGAAATTAATTAATAATCAAAAAGAATAAAGTGCTTGAAGTGTTTGAAGTGTTTACCCAAAAATCAAATTTTAAAACAAAAGGCTTTAATATCTTTTGTCTTATTTAAAGTTGGACCAATAGTTGGATTGCATCAACATTTTAACTACTCCTGGTCCGCAACAATTTGTTTCCATCTACTTTATATCAGTTCGCTGCATGGTGCTTAAGCTGGGTCCATGTGCAAAAGCTTCATTTTTAGACTTGACATCAATGTTTTTCATTTAATCCCAACTTTTCTAATACCCTGTAGAATCCACGAAGGACTGCTTGCAAAATTTTCAATGTGTAATATCAATATTTACTCTTCTCTGATGAGTCCTATCCCCAAACTCAAATTTTTTAACGATCTGTGATCTAGAGAATCTTGTAATCTGCTCGAGATATCAGCAAAGCATTTCCAGGTTTTACAGACGTACAGGAGGAGGGATTTCACTTTGGACTCGAAGTGCGCAGTAATATTATGCTGAAGTTCCCCACAATAGAAAGCGTTCCAAAGTCAAAGTCAGCTCCACCATCAGTTGATACAATACTGCCTAGGTAGTGCCACTTTTTCGATAGTTTTCTGCGTCAGAGTAATTTGCTTTTGTGTGTTTATGGACAAGGCAACATCAATGTAGAATTGGCATATTTGGTCAAAGCCACACTGTTTGCCATGAAACATTATCGGCGATATGTCTGAATGACTAAGCTTTTCGAATGGAATCCATAAGATGCCATTTCGATTGTTAATTGCTTTTCGAATAGACTCCATGTAATGCCATTTCCATTGCTAATAAAAACAAAATTGGTCCTTGGTTACTCCTTGACGGACCTCGAATAAATCGGAAAGCTAGTATTATGTAAAAGGGAACATTGAATTATTTGACGGCATCTTTTATAACAAATGATCGAGTAAGACATTCACGATTAGCCTTATCGAATGAATTAGAAGTAAAGTTGGATAATGGTTCTAATTAAAAGTTAAAACAATGCCTATTGATATACATTTTTGTTTAAGAGAATTCTTCATTTTATTTTTCTCTAATTTTATTTAAGTTAAAATCCATTAAAAATAGAATTTAAAATCTTCTAAAAATGCAGATGTTCTATGGAAGTAAGCCGAAATTGTTTTCAGTTTAATTTGTTTATGTTCGTGGTTTATTTTACAATTTTTATCAATCCTAGTTTGCAACTAAAGTACATTTAGTAGCTGCCAGCTTGGAGAGAATAGTCCTGAAAAATTTTTCAATCACATCATGTTTTTAAAAAATTTATCGAAAATCGTTGTTTTTGAGGCTAAGGAAAAACAAAATAGAGTTTTCAACAATTAATAATTGTATGATGATTTCGCAAAGTAAATCTGGGGTGGAATCGGCTAAGGTAATAAATGACTATCATTATTTTTGATAGTCAAATTTGGCTATCATTTTCATTCCGTCTGTATAAGATGATTCAACTCAATTCAATTCGATTGAACAATTTCAGATTATAATTGTCACAATTCATTGTTGCTATGGTGAAATTTTAAAATCATTCCTATAAAATATCTAAATAGATGTATCAAATTGGCTCTGTTTAATCCTTTCGGGACGGGAGTGGTACGTTTACATATAAATCGTCGCTATGCAGGCAAAATGCACTAAGTCAAAAAAAGTAGTTTTGAGTAAATCGATTTTTAAGATTATTTCTCTTGTGAAAATTCAATATTAACTGTTATTTGTAAAATAATCCCATTAAACACAAACTCAACATTTTGAGATTTGTTTCCAAAAATTTATTTCGTTTTTGAAAAACCAATATGATAATTATGTGAACGCAAATGAAAAAAATGCACGACTGGGTCGCACGAACTTGCTCCTGTATTCAAAGAGTCTGTTTAAAAAAGTATCTATGTATATAAGATTTAAAAATATACCTGTAAAATAAGTTTGTCTTCAAAGATATAAATGCCATTTGATTTGTCGAAAAAACCTCCATTTTTCAATTTTTTTTGGGAGGGGGTTACATTCAATACAGTTAGAATAATTAAAAAAAAAAAAAATTTAAGATTCAAAATTTTACCTGAAAAATAAGTTTGTCTTCAAAAATTTAAATGCCATTTTATAAATAAAAAAACCCTTGATTTTTCAAAAAATTTTTTCGAAAATCGTTAGAGCGGTTTTTTTTTTAATTAATTTTTTATATATAAAATTTTTCAATTTTGTTCTAAAAATATTTTTGGTATGCAGTTGTTTAGTGATTGTAAATATACGCTCTACATTTGAATTTCGTAAAAAAATATTAACCCGTTTTTGAGATATAGAATTTTGAAAAAAAAAAAATTCAATATTTTTTTAAAAATCCAAACAAAAAAAAATTGCACTTTTGATAATCAAATATTGTTAAAGCAATATAAGAGCTTATTCACAAAAAAAATTATTGAAATCAGTACATAAGTTGCTGAGAAAATTAAAAAACAAAATAACGGTTCTATGAGCGGTACCTTTCTTGAGCAATACAAAAATATGTTTTTTTTATTAAAAGAAGCCAAGTTAAAAAATAAAATTTTAGAGAAAATTAAAAAAAAATCTATCGGTTTGTTTTTGAGAAAATTCGAATTATCGTTTTTTGACCAAACAAATTGTATGGGGGCCACTGTTAGTTTTGATCTTAAAAAAAAAATGAAAAAAACGCCTAACGCGAATCTGCTCAAAACCTTAACTTCCAAGTTTGAACTCAATCGACCCAATGGTATAGGCTGTAGGAGCGTGGACAGACAGACAAAATTCTGCACGAATGCAAAACTTGCCATATAGTTCCTATATGTCGCAAGTAAAAAGTCGTGACTTAGTGCCTTTTACCTGTAGTGATTTCCAATTATTTGTTTGTAATCAATAGTTTTCTGACATATAAAGTTAAAGGAAACAACATGATTTTAGTCCAAAAGTAAAGACAAGAGCTTTATTATAGGTTAATAAGTAATTTAACAATACAAAACAATTAAAAACTAAGTAATGAAAGAAGGTTTTAAAAAGTTGGAATTTAAAATAATAAATTATTCAATATCACTTTCATCTAATGCATCTGGTTCTGGCAGGTAATCTTTTACGTTACATTGTGACGGTAATGATGAAAACCAAGAATGAAAAATTTCAGGAATGACGCCTTTATTACACATTTCGATGAGGTCTTTTTTCTTAGCTGAGCTTATTTTAAGTGGTTCGGTGTATAGTTTTGGCCATTCTTTAACCGGCATATATTTAAGAACAGGGTTTCTTCCTCTACGACAGCTCTTAGAAACGTTCAATCTCATTTTTTTTCCAATTTTGTGGACAAGCTTTTCTCCATCTGTTCCTTTTTGTATGAGTTTCTTCTTCCGCTGTGTCTTGATTGGTATGTAATGTTTGATCTTCCATGTTGGCATTTGATCCGACCTCATCTTCGCAATTATAACTTGGATCCAAGATGCAGTCTTCGATTTCTTCTGTTGCTTCTGTCACGGCTTCATCAACATTGAAAAATTCTTCTTCACCTAGGACTATTCAAAACCAATATTTTTATGCCTTATTAATAAATTCAATCATGTAACCAAAGTTAATTTCTTGCTCGAGGGTTTCATCTAGAACCATTTCTTGAATTTCTTGTTGCGAAGGACATTTTTTTTCAACTATTTTAAAGTAAAACACCAGTTTTGAATGGAACTATGATTACCTTACAAAAATAGACAACAACTTACCAAAAGTATCTGTATTCTTTTTAGCCAATTGGAGTATTGCCCAAGAACGAGAATTCTTATTCATTTTTTAAAATTAATTAAGACTCACACAGAACTAAGTTGATTTTTACTCACTGAGAAACTTACAATTTGTATTGATTTATTTGCATTCGACCGCTTTTTTCTTACATTTACCTCATGGCATACTTCTTAAGTCATTTTATTTCAAATTTAAAAATGTTGTTTTGAAGACAGGAAAAAGGCATTAAGTCTCAGTAATGCTTTTTTCCTGTAAACTAGTAGTGATATCATTTTTCTTGTGTTACAGGCAAATAGCACTAAGTCAACTTAGTGCGTTGTGGCAGTATAAAAGTTTTTTTTTCTGACTTCGTGCAAAAAGATACCTCAAATAATTCAAAAAGGACGTCAAATATTTCAACGTGTGTTATTTCACTACATCGATATCATCATTCTTAACCGTTTTGCATTTAAATCTAAAAATCCTAAAAATATGACTTAGTGCGTTTTGGCTGCATACCAACGAAATATTCTTTGTTCTGTCCCACTAACATTCTTACTTTTCTTGTGTTTTTTCGAATGTCGTATGCTTCGTCGGTCACAAGAATGTTTTTTTGTACCTAAAAAAGGTAACTGAAAAAATTTTCCATTCGTTTTTTGTAAGCGTCTGGTAGCTCTTTTCAGAAACGACATATTTGTAGGAAAATGACTATCACATTTTTGTTGTGACAGCTCTTTAGGTATCAATTTGACTATCACCTTACGTAGATCGAATTCAATTATTTTGACTGTCATTTATCAACAATCACCTTAGCCGATTTCACCCCTGTTTCTTCTAGATACAATTTAAATAATTTTAGTATCTCACTTTGTTTTCAAAAATCCTATTAGTTTTGAGTCATTTTTTGTGTCCTGTTGACTCTTTTATGAAGTTTTGAGAAACCTTGAATTTATTTCTCAAAAGCTTGATGTTATAGCCTTGTTTAGAAGACGGATTCGTTAGAAAAACAAAAATTACTTTTAAGCCGTTTTAGTTTTTTATGTTAAAAACAGTTTTACGATAAATGACTCAGCATTTCTTTAAGATTTATGTATGTAAGACATATACATGTATTTAAAAGATCACCACGAATTGTATTTTTAAAAAATACTCCATGAATTGAGATAGTCTCAATAGCCTTACACATATATGTATATTCGACATCTTCCTCCCACAGGTATAAGAATAATTTATTACAATTCAAATATTATATGGCCATAATATTGGTTTGATTGCAAAATGTAGTTTCACTCGAAATGATCGATCTCAGCTCTGATACGTTATGGCCATCGACGTATAGTGGCACACAGTTTCTAGTGATATATTTTTTAAAACTGCTTCCGTTAACTCTATCTTAAGAATTTTAACATTTCTGTGAAAAGTGTTTCAGGCACGCTCTCCAATTTCGACTACACAAATTAATCTTAATGATTAAATTATGAACTTCCCGAGAGCAAATCTAAAACTTTTCTTAAACCTACGATATTGACCCTAATGCACCTTTGTGTTGTCTTTACTTTGTTCGCCTCACCAGAATTTTATAGAAGAAGCCATCTATCTTAACTGAAAAAAGTATTTGTTAAACCCTTTACCAAACCATATACCACATAGTACAACTTGTCAACACCGTTTTCACATTTTTATGCTCATTTCTCGCGTGCCACAGTAAAAGTGCTTTGCGTCTGTATACAAAACTTTTTAGAGTGGAGGTGTTAAAAAATGATCTGTAGAGCATCGATAGCCCTTAATGTGTAGATGCTCCCTAATTATCATAATCATATCATATTCCCTTCCTTACTTTTTTAACAAAATTTTAATATAAACTTAATTAGGCTACTAATATCATCGTTTGATATAAAATACTCTTTAAGAATTTAAATCACCAATTAAAACATACTATTCATGCATACATACATTTTTCCATATGAAATTAAACTTTATTTATATTCTTTCCTCTGTTTTTTGTGTTTTTGTTTTTAATTTAAAAAATTCTAATAATTATTACAAAGTATATTATTATAAGTATTATTAGTTTCTAAACTAAATAAATGAAAAATAATGATACAAAAAATAATTATATATTTTTTCTCAAGTCATTCATGTTTTTATTTTTACTTTTATTTCTATAATTTAATTTATAATATGTATTTTTTTAGATTAGATCACGTTTAGAAAATGAAGCAATTAAATTAAAACAAGGAACGCTTTACAAAATAATAAAATACTATTAATTTGTTACGAAAGTGATGCAGTAAATAGATTTATATATTCTTGAGAAAATAAAACTCAAAAACTGAAAGTTTGAAAACCGTGCTTGCCTTGGGTTGCGTTAAAAAACGTGCACTTTAGATGAAATTATGGGATAATTTATGAAAAAAAAAATTTAATTTAGGAAAAAAGAATGATTTAGAAAATTCGACTAGTTCTCGATGGCTACAACATTTTCAAATTGAATTTGGTCCTTAAAATAATACAAACGCCACTATAACAAAGTATTTAAATCAAGACTTTTGAGTCTTTTAAATAATACTCAAGAATTAGAAAAATAATCATCAAAACTCGGATTTGTTTTTTACCTACAGGTACTTAAATTAGTTCAGCTGCAACAGCAACATCGTGTATTAGTTATAAAAAGCTAAGTTAAGTTGAACCAATTATTTATTTCATTCAGAAAAATACTTCTTATCCGAATTGAATACTTTTATCGCTGAAAAGTATTTCTGCATAAAAAGCAGAAGGAAAAATAAGTTCCACATAAAGATTATGGAAATTAAAAATGATATATAAAAGTATATCTAGCAGTCCTTTAAATAAAATGGATGGATTTTTATTTGAACAGGAAGACAAAGTAAGCTCAAATACATACAATTCAATTCATACGATTCACAAAAACATTAATGTCTTTGAGTTAGGTGTTACAGCAGGGATGGAAGCCAGATCTCAAAAGCAAAGATTCACCATTAAAAGATTTGTCAAAAACTGAATGAATGGGATTCACCTCTATTGTGATAGGCGATGATCTTTTAATAATAATAAAATCCCAGAAATGGGTAAAAAATCTACCACTTTTAAAAACAATTCAATTGAAAGGCAATCAATGGAACATTTGAAGTGATTTGTTTATCTACTTATGTTTTCCAAAACTGCGGTGGCAGTTTAAGACTTTATAAACCAATGGATACAGAGTTCAAATGTCGTTCTGGAGCGGAATGTATTTGAATTTTATATAAAATCCACAAAACAACCCAACAACTCTGTTTTTTCTTACATTTTTCAGATTATATTCATATTCATATTCATATTCATATTCATATTCATATTCATATTCATATTCATATTCATATTCATATTCATATTTATATTCACATTCATATTCATATTCATATTCATATTCATATTCATATTCATATTCATATTCATATTCATATTCATATTCATATTCATATTCATATTCATATTCATATTCATATTCATATTCATATTCATATTCATATTCATATTCATATTCATATTCATATTCATATTCATATTCATATTCATATTCATATTCATATTCATATTCATATTCATATTCATATTCATATTCATATTCATATTCATATTCATATTCATATTCATATTCATATTCATATTCATATTCATATTCATATTCATATTCATATTCATATTCATATTCATATTCATATTCATATTCATATTCATATTCATATTCATATTCATATTCAAATTCATATTCATATTCATATTCATATTCATATTCATATCCATATTCATATTCATATTCATATTCAAATTCATATTCATAACCAAACTGCTTCATATTCATACTCATATTCATATTCATATTCATATTCATATTCATATTCATATTCATATTCATATTCATATTCATATTCATATTCATATTCATATTCATATTCATATTCATATTCTTATTCTTATTCATATTCATATTCATATTCATATTCATATTCATATTCATATTCATATTCATATCCATATTCATATTCATATTCATATTCATAATCATAATCATATTCATATTCATATACATATTCATATCCATATTCATATTCATATTCATATTCATATTCATATTCATATTCATATTCATATTCATATTCATATTCATATTCATATTCATATTCATATTCATATTCATATTCATATTCATATTCATATTCATATTCATATTCATATTCATATTCATATTCATATTCATATTCATATTCATATCCATATTCATATTCATATTCATATTCAAATTCATATTCATAACCAAACTGCTTCATATTCATACTCATATTCATATTCATATTCATATTCATATTCATATTCATATTCTTATTCTTATTCATATTCATATTCATATTCATATTCATATTCATATTCATATCCATATTCATATTCATATTCATATTCATATTCATATTCATATTCATAATCATAATCATATTCATATTCATATTCATATTCATATTCATATTCATATTCATATTCATATTCGTATTCATATTCATATTCATATTCATATTCATATTCATATTCATATTCATATTCATATTCATATTCATATTCATATTCATATTCAAATTCATATTCATATTCATATTCATATTCATATTCATATTCATATTCATATTCATATTCATAATCATATTCATATTCATATTCATATTCATATGAATATTCAAATTCATATTCATATTCATATTCATATTCATATTCATATTCATATTCATATTCATATTCATATTCATATTCATATTCATATTCATATTCATAATCATATTCATATTCATATTCATAATCATATTCATATTCATATTCATATTCAAATTCATATTCATATTCATATTCATATTCATATTCAAATTCATATTCATATTCATATTCATATTCAAATTCATATTCATATTCATATTCATATTCATATTCATATTCATATTCATATTCATATTCATATTCATATTCATATTCATATTCATATTCATATTCAAATTCATATTCATATTCATATTCATATTCATATTCATATTCATATTCATATTCATATTCATATTCAAATTCATATTCATATTCATATTCATATTCAAATTCAAATTCATATTCATAATCATATTCATATTCATATTCATATTCATATTCATATTCATATTCATATTCATATTCATATTCATATTCATATTCATATTCATATTCATATTCATATTCATATTCATATTCAAATTCATATTCATATTCAAATTCATATTCATATTCATATTCATATTCATATTCATATTCATATTCATATTCATATTCATATTCATATTCATATTCATATTCATATTCATATTCATATTCATATTCATATTCATATTCATATTCATATTCATATTCATATTCATATTCATATTCATATTCATATTCATATTCATATTCATATTCATATTCATATTCATATTCATATTCATATTCATATTCATATTCATATTCATATTCATATTCATATTCATATTCAAATTCATATTCATATTCATATTCATATTCATATTCAATTTCATATTCATATTCATATTCATATTCATATTCATATTCAATTTCATATTCATATTCATATTCATATTCATATTCATAATCATATTCATAATCATATTCATATTCATATTCATATTCATATTCATATTCATATTCATATTCATATTCATATTCATATTCATATTCATATCCATATTCATATTCATATTCATATTCATATTCATATTCATATTCATATTCATATTCATATTCATATTCATATTCATATTCATATTCATATTCATATTCAAATTCATATTCATATTCATATTCATATTCATATTCATATTCATATTCATAATCATATTCATATTCATATTCATATTCGTATTCATATTCATATTCATATTCATATTCATATCCATATTCATATTCATATTCATATTCATATTCATATTCATATTCATATTCATATTCATATTCATATTCATATTCATATTCAAATTCATATTCATATTCATATTCATATTCATACTCATATTCATATTCATATTCATATTCATATTCATATTCATATTCATATCCATATTCATATTCATATTCATATTCATATTCAAATTCATATTCATATTCATATTCATATTCATATCCATATTCATATTCATATTCATATTCATATTCATATTCATATTCAAATTCATATTCATATTCATATTCATATTCATATTCATATTCATATTCATATTCATATTCATATTCATATTCGTATTCATATTCATATTCATATTCATATTCATATTCATATTCATATTCATATCCATATTCATATTCATATTCATATTCATATTCATATTCATATTCATATTCATACTCATATTCATATTCATATTCATATTCATATTCATATTCATATTCATATTCATATTCATATTCATATTCATATTCATATTCATATTCATATTCATATTCATAATCATATTCATATTCATATTCATATTCATATTCATATTCATATTCATATTCATATTCATATTCATATTCATATTCATATTCATATTCATATTCATATTCATATTCATATTCATATTCATATTCAAATTCATATTCATATTCATATTCATATTCATATTCATATTCATATTCATATTCATATTCATATTCATATTCATATTCATATTCATATTCATATTCATATTCATATTCATATTCATATTCATATTCATATTCATATTCGTATTCATATCCATATTCATATTCATATTCATATTCATATTCATATTCATATTCATATTCAAATTCATATTCATATTCATATTCATATTCATATTCATATTCATATTCATATTCATATTCATATTCATATTCATATTCATAATCATATTCATATTCATATTCATATTCATATTCATATTCATATTCATATTCATATTCATATTCATATTCATATTCATATTCATATTCATACTCATATTCATATTCATATTCATACTCATATTCATATTCATATTCATATTCATATTCATATTCATATTCATATTCATATTCATATTCATATTCATATTCATATTCATATTCATACTCATATTCATATTCATATTCATATTCATATTCATATTCATATTCATATCCATATTCATATTCATATTCAAATTCATATTCATATTCATATTCATATTCATATTCATATTCATATTCATATTCATATTCATATTCATATTCATATTCATATTCATATTCATATTCATATTCATATTCATATTCATACTCATATTCATATTCATATTCATATTCATATTCATATTCATATTCATATTCATATTCATATTCATATTCATATTCATATTCATATTCATATTCATATTCATATTCATATTCATATTCATATTCATATTCAAATTCATATTCATATTCAAATTCATATTCATATTCATATTCATATTCATATTCATATTCATATTCATATTCATATTCATATTCATATTCATATTCATATTCATATTCATATTCATATTCATATTCATATTCATATTCATATTCATATTCATATTCATATTCATATTCATATTCATATTCATATTCATATTCATATTCATAATCATATTCATATTCATAATCATAATCATATTCATATTCATATTCATATTCAAATTCATATTCATATTCATATTCATATTCATATTCATATTCAAATTCATATTCATATTCATATTCATATTCATATTCATATTCATATTCATATTCATATTCATATTCATATTCATATTCATATTCATATTCATATTCATATTCATATTCATATTCATATTCATACTCATATTCATATTCATATTCATATTCATATTCATATTCATATTCATATTCATATTCATATTCATATTCATATTCATATTCATATTCATATTCATATTCATATTCATATTCATATTCATATTCATATTCATATTCATATTCATATTCATATTCATATTCATATTCATATTCATATTCATATTCATATTCATATTCATATTCATATTCATATTCATATTCATATTCATATTCATATTCATATTCATATTCATATTCATATTCATATTCATATTCATATTCATAATCATATTCATATTCATAATCATATTCATATTCATATTCATATTCAAATTCATATTCATATTCATATTCATATTCATATTCATATTCAAATTCAAATTCATATTCATATTCATATTCATATTCAAATTCATATTCATATTCATATTCATATTCATATTCATATTCATATTCATATTCATATTCATATTCATATTCATACTCATATTCATATTCATATTCATATTCATATTCATATTCATATTCATATTCATATTCATATTCATATTCATATTCATATTCATATTCATATTCATATTCATATTCATATTCATATTCATATTCATATTCATATTCATATTCATATTCATATTCATATTCATATTCATATTCATATTCATATTCATAATCATATTCATATTCATATTCATATTCATATTCATATTCATATTCGTATTCATATCCATATTCATATTCATAATCATATTCATATTCATATTCATATTCATATTCATACTCATATTCATATTCATATTCATATTCATATTCATATTCATATTCATATTCATATTCATATTCATATTCATATTCATATTCATATTCATATTCATATTCATATTCATATTCATACTCATATTCATATTCATATTCATATTCATATTCATATTCATATTCATATTCATATTCATATTCATATTCATAATCATATTCATATTCATATTCATATTCATATTCATATTCATATTCATACTCATATTCATATTCATATTCATATTCATATTCATATTCATATTCATATTCATATTCATATTCATATTCATATTCATATTCATATTCATATTCATATTCATATTCATATTCATATTCATATTCATATTCATATTCATATTCATATTCATATTCATATTCATATTCATATTCATATTCATATTCATATTCATATTCATATTCATATTCATATTCATATTCATATTCATATTCATATTCATATTCATATTCATATTCATATTCATATTCATATTCATATTCATATTCATATTCATATTCATATTCATATTCATATTCATATTCATATTCATACTCATATTCATATTCATATTCATATTCATATTCATATTCATATTCATATTCATATTCATATTCATATTCATATTCATATTCATATTCATATTCATATTCATATTCATATTCATATTCATATTCATATTCATATTCATATTCATATTCATATTCATATTCATATTCATATTCATATTCATATTCATATTCATAAATCATAACCAAACTACTTCCCTTTTTTTTGGAAAAGTAAATTAAAAAATAAAGTCTTTCTTATCTACTCAATTTTTCAAGACTCAAGTTGTTATTATTTAACGAGAACTCTAAGACCTTTTTACCTAACGCCAAAGAATTACTCTTTATACATTTTGTCGATTCCTCGCAAGAAGCAGCACCCGTTGGAAAAAAAAACTTTAAGCTGGTACAGGCTTAAATCCTAATCTCTGGCATATATTTTCTTTTTGAACAAGCCACAAGCTCCACGTGTCTGAATTGCCTTTAAATTAAAAAAATTAGTAGGAAAACGGGTATTTTATATGCAGATATAGGTATTTATAAAAAAATTAAAATATAAACAAAGTCAGGTGACAAAAATTAAAAATAAAAAGATCAAGAACAAACTTTCACACCACTTCACGATTTAAATTGAAAATACTTGCCACCAAAAAAAGACTAAGTAAATTAAATATTTCTCATTACCTTAATTAGTGACCTTGAATTTTAAGGATTGGTAGTTGTCTATGTTTAACCATGAAAACCACTCGAAAGACCTTGACTTAAAAGGATGGTTGAACAAAATATTCTCCATTTTTTGCCACCTACCTGCCGCCTTACAATTCAAATTTCACACCTAATCTGAGTTTGGTCGTTACGTTTATATGTACATAAAATGCTACTTTGTCATGATAATTATTTCCCTAACTATGCATATTTAGAATATGAAACATATGTGCATATTTTTGTTTTTGCGTTTTTGCGTGCGAGAAGACGACATTAAAAAATTAAAAAAAAATAATAATAATAAATTGAAGATGAGGAACAATTTTCTTCGTTTTGTTTTTAGGCTTTTTCCTTGTTTCATATTTTTAAAGTTCTTTTTTGTTTAGATATTTTTTTTCATTTTTTTTGTTGCTTTTTTTGGTGTAAAGTACATATGTATTACAAATTTATATAATTTCTCTTAAATTACCGTTGTTGGTTGGTTGTTCTTTTTGTTTTGTTTTTTTATTTTAATAATAATTAAAGATGATGAGAGTTAGAAAGGGGTTTTGAGTTTTTCAATGTTTTGTTTCTGATGGATGAATGACACAAAAAATAGAATAAAATGATTTTTTGAAGTTTTGTTTTATGTTTTTGTTCAATTTTTGATGTTTTTTTTAACGATTTAACGAACGAAAACCCCATAAACACCCATCCGCATTAAGATGGACAGGATATTTTTGTTTTTATTGTATTATGTTTAAGAACAACAACCTTTGTAGGATGGCTGACTGGTTTGTCGACGATCGACAACAACACGTTCGGGATTTTCTGCAGCTTCGCGTCCAGCAGTTTTGTCGAGAATGGCTTCGGCCAGCTCACAGAAAGCCCTTTCAATATTGATGTTTGATTTAGCGGAGGTTTCCATAAAACGAATGCCATGCTCGCGAGCGATCTGAAAGTTATTTTTTGTTTTATTTATTTATTTTCAAAATCTTTCTTTTGTGGAATATAAAAGCCCTTTGCCATTGGAAATTGGTATACAATTTAATTGAATGTTAATTTAAATATCACTTACCGCTTCGCCGCGATCTTTGCCAACTACTCGCTTTTCTGTCATATCACACTTATTGCCCAAAATCATTTTCTCAACATCTTCATTCGCATGCTAAAAAAAGTAAAGTAATATTTAGTTTTCAATTCTAAACATTGGAACTTATGTTGTTTTAATTGGTTTTCTTTCTTTTTTATTTGTACATACCTCGTCTATGTTCCGAAGCCATTTAACTATATTTTCAAAACTCTTTTCGTTTGCTATATCATATACAAGCATTATTCCCATCGCACCACGGTAATATGAGGTGGTAATTGTGTGGAAACGTTCTTGACCGGCAGTGTCCCAGATTTGTAGTTTGATTTTTTTACCCCTGAGTTCGACTGTTTTTATTTTGAAGTCAATTCCTGCAGGAAGAATAATAAAAGTGTTAATTGTTAAATGTTTAAAAACAGTTTAACAAGTAAGTCAAATTATGTTTGCACAGATCGGATCTTAAGGAAGGCTATGAACAAGTTTAAGAAAAAAGAAACAAAAGCACTGATGGCAGTTTGTTCTTTGGATGGAATTAGTAAATACTTTCAATTTTATTCGATTTGTTTTGGGAAGTAAAATATGATTCGGTTAACTAATGATCTCGAAACTACTTAAAGTGTTTAAATTTAAAACTCGTTTTATAAGTTGAAGGTACGATTTTCTATTCAATTCATGTTTTCCCTACAAAAATGATTTAAAAAAAAAACAAATTCAATAATGAGCATAAGAATGCATTGGTTTTTTTATTTATTTAACAAATGTTTCAAATATTTGGGCCATAACGTTTATTGCACTCCGGAAAAAAGTCCCAAACACCCAAAACTCTGAACTAGTTGCTTAAAATGGTTTATATAGTACCATTTATAAGGTAAGAGAAAATTAAGATTTAAATTTTGATAATATATTGCGCAGCGAACTAAGAAAAGATATTTGGGAAGACCATTAGTTTTCAATACTTCAATTTGATTTACTTAAATGAAAGCCAAGTTTCTATTTAAATCGAGTTAACAGTATAAAACAACACATTCTTTCTTTAAATAATCGATTAGGCAATTGGCCATCATTTGGACATCATTCTCATGTTGTAAAACATTCAAAAACAATATTACATCATTTTAATTTGTCTAAAATCATACTCCGTAGTAGTACCCGTAGCGTGATGGTTAGTGCGTTGGACTGTCATGCAAGAGGTCTTGGGTTCGATCCCTGCCTGTGCCACCTAACTTTTATCACGGGTACTGCCTCTTGCGAGGAATTGACAAATTCTCCAAGAGTAATTCTTGTCATGAAAAGTGCTTTCTCAAATCAGCCGTTCGGATTCGGCATATAAACAGTAGGTCCCCTCCATCTCTGACAACATTACTCGCACACAGGAATGGTTGAGAGTTGTAAGTCACTAGGCCCTGGTTCTCTACGGACTGTTGCGCCACCTAATTTATTTATTTATTTAAAATCATACTCCTGGTAAGGCAGACGATATTACTAAAAATAAAAGGCTGGTTGATTACTTGATTCAAAAGAAATAATATATTTTTAAATAAAAGTTGAAATGTTTTCATCTTCGGCAGTTGATATGTTACTTAAATAAATCAATCTGTTAATGAACAAGGCTGAAATCGACTAAGTTGATAAGTGATTTTCACATTATATTTTTTTCCGTTCGGTGCGAGTTGATTCAACTCAATTCTTTTTGATAAATAATTTGCAATTAGAATTATCAAAATACCTTATATGATTTGACCCCAGATAGAGGTTTTCAATTGCATTATAAGTAAAAAGATCATTAGGGAAATAGGACATAAATTGTTGGTAAGTCATAATATTATCTAAAACCCTTCAAAATAATATAATCATCAACCTGTTCACAACGCTTATTTCATCAACCAGAGACAAATCTCTTAAGCTACAATTAAACGTTCACTCAAAGGGTCAACGCGTTAACTCACTGACGATGACGTTACCAAAAAATCAAAATTGTATCTGCTAACGCACGTTCAACGTTCACAGTGTCAATGCAGGATACTTTGACTGTCACACGAATGACACTCTCTAATGTTGTCCCAAAATGCTTTGACGCCTATGTGAGTCAACGTGACGTCGATTTGTTATCTTAAAACAATTTCTACTCAAATTTTAATTGGGTTCTTTTTATTTTTTTTAGTCCTATGAAATGGTACACAAAATAAACGATTAAAAAACATTATTCGTACACAAAAACAGATAAGTCTTAAATATCGCTTTGCTATTTTATTATGAATGATTTAAGTTAGTCAGTTGTTAATAAAAACATATGGAATATTATGAACGAACAAGAGAAAGAGAAGGGGTCCTAGAGGGCTTCCTTGTGGAACCTCGGAAGTTACAACATCTGGATTCAAAATAAAGTTGGCAATTCGAAGGTGTTGAGTTCTTTATGTTAAATAGGATTCAACTATTTTAATGAGATGTAAACTTATTTTCTAAAGTTTAACTATCAAAAATGAGTGATCAACCCTGGCAACTCTTTTGAGACATCAATTCATATAACATTATATTGATACACCTTTTTAAGAGCTGTTAATTCACAACTAATTGATATACTCCGATTAAATTTTAACACAGAACCAGCTTATGTTATATTCAATATATTTTGTAAACACGGAGCAGAAAATTAAGTTAGTGACTTTTTTGAAATTCAGTTTTTTTTTTAATTTTGTTCTAAAATGCTTTTTTAAGATCATTGAATGACTATTAAATTTTGCTGTCCCCATACATCAGGAACTTCTCCTAGCCACTAGTCATATAAATCAAAAATTAAGTGATAGACCAAATGTGTATGTTTTTTTCAACAGGGTCTGCGAAGAAAATGGTCGTAATTCAAAAGAGAATTGTAGCTTTAAAAGTCTGGTATTTAAATCTTACGGTTCAGAAGCACAATCGTATTAGGTTTCGGATAAGTTCGAAAAATAATATTGGGAACAAAAATTATGATTCCATTTGTTGTGCAACCAATATTTCTGAAGTTAATGATTTATCAGTATTTGATCGAATGCATATCTTTGACAAATCATCGTATAGGCAAACGGCAAATTAAAGGGAATAATGATGGTTAGTGCGTAGGACTGCCATGCCAGAGTATTTCTTGTCATGAAAAGTGCTTTCTCAAATTAGCCGTTCGGATCTGGCATTAAACTGTAGGTCCCCTCCATCCCTGACAACAGTACTCGCACACAGGAATGATTGAGAGTTTTAAGTCACTAGACCCTAGTTCTCAACGGACTGTTGTGCCACCTAATTTTTTTTTTTTTTTAATTTTCTAGAAGAGGATTTACATAAGCCGAATTTATTTTTCATTTTTCTTCGCACTAAAAAATGAAAAAAACAATCAACACAAATTTTTTTAAAGTAGAAGCCGAAAATTAATTTAGAGTGAAATATAAATTAGTCATAAATTGAAAATAAAATTTGTGTTGCATACAAATTATAAGTAAAAATAGAAAAGTAAAGATAAAAAGAGAAATTTATAAGTTAGTTGCTCTAATCAGATAAGAAATTATAAAAAACTTTTTTGAAATTGGTGCACATGTTATTAATCACTCGCATGTTAGAAGAAAAAGTAAATTCCGTAGGCCACAAGCAGCTATACAAAATTGTATTTCACACATATCAAACAATTCAAGCTAAGTAGAATGATAAATGCAGATGTCACAAATCGAAGCTTTTCATTAAAATAAGTTAGTTATCGAGTTCTTTATTTTGTTAAAAATTGTAGCAAAGTAAGAAATTTAATGATATTATCAAAACGTAAATGCGAGACATGATTACATCTTATTAAAACAAAAATATACCAAAAAGCAATTTTCAACTTTTTTTTTACTTGTATAGTCACAGTTAAAATAGATTTCAAAGCCATGTATTACGATTGAAAGTATTAACTTCTTTGGAAGTCAGGAACGGGGTGAATTCATAAGCAGTCAAGTGTTTTAATAGCGGCATAAGCTTTTCCAACTATTGATTTTTTATAGTCTTTTCAGGTTAGAGTTCTGTTAAATATTACGCCAAGATTTAAAGAGGTATTAATATATTCTGATGGAAAGGAGAATTACATTTATTTGGATTAAGAGCCAAACAATTCGATTTTTGCCCAATCAAAAATGCGCGTCAGGATCTTGTTAATGCTGCAAACACAGTTTTCGATGAGACCTAGGGAACAACTTTTATATATTATTTGAGTGTCATTCGCATAAAGGCACTTTGATAATTTGCAAATAAAAGACAAGATCTCATTTAGATAAATTGAGAAATGCAATGGGTCAACTTTCGATCACTGTGGAACTATTTTGCGTGCGGAAAGAAATATTGAAAATTTGTTCTTAATGCAAATTGCCTGTTTTCTATCGCTTAGATAGGAAAGTAATAATTGTATGGATTTTCAGTTGCATTGAATATTCTTGCCGTAACTTATTTAAAAGTGCACTATAGTCAACTATGTCGAATGCCTTAGAAAAATTTAATCATATATAATCTTCTATAGCCTTCAAAAGTGCGTTGGTGTAACTGTGTTTGGGCGGAAACCGGATTAAATTTTAACTAAGAAATTTAACCTTTTCTTATTACAATCAGTTTATTTGAGGTTGAAAATAGCCTGATAACAGACACGTTCGTCTGCCAGCACGTAGTGGCAGCGTTTCCAAGAAAAAGTACATCAAAATTACAAATAGGGAGGAAAACCACTTCATGTAACGCCTATGACTCGCTGATTTCAAATATGGTTTGACAGACTTGTATGTGGCCGCATTTGACCCGCAGTGGTCACTGAAAACGAAACCACTTGAAATTGGTCTTATTCGGAAGCACTCGACTCCCTGACAGACGTCTAGGTGGCCGCATTTACTCGGCAGACGTCGCCCAAAAGGCGTTTTTGGAATTTTGGAAAATCACTTGAGATTGCTTGCATTTGAAAACCCTCGACTCGAATATGAAGATGACAGACATGAGGTGGCAGCGTTCTTCAGACACATGCGAATAAAATCGCTGGTGTTTAAGCAAATCTTTGGATAACAGACGTAGCCTGATTATATCATAATCGAAAGTTCTTAGATACCAGAGTATAAAAGTATTGAAAACTAAGTGCGAATTTTGTCAATTTAATTTTTAGTAATGGTATTTTGAGGGAAGTCACTTCTGGTATATGTTAAGAGAAAAATATTTTTACATTAAATTATAGATTTTTAATCCCAAGGTCTAACTAGCCGAAGCTTTATCCAAAACAAACCATAGAATATCGTGGTAAAAGTCGTGAATGCTATTCTGTATCAGCTCTTAGACTATCATATTTAATATGAGATTTGAGTAAGCAAAACAATCAGAACTTTTTATCTAAACAATAGGAACTTTTGTGAAATTCTATATTTCATCAATATGCTTTTGAAATTTTAAATTACGCATCTTCATATTGACGGCGGAAAGCAAAATATTTACAAGTCCTTAATAAATCCTATGGGGTTCATATAACATTGCTTTCCGTAGACGATGTGTTGATACATGAATAAACACATACATTGAATAAACATTTTATCGGAAATATTAAAATACACAAACAATAGTAAACAAGAAACAAAACTAAAATTATGTTTCTGTTAACTTAACATACATTTGTCTCAATTAGTTTCCTATTGTTTAACTTTTAAAAAAGACTTACTAAAACAAGCCAATTTCTTTCTAGAAACAAAAACAAAAATCTGTACCAATGTCTATTTATGAGTTTTTTTTTTTAAGTCTAGACCCCCACCTTACCAGTTGTTGGTGATATTGTGATTATATTTAAGTATAAGCAATTTAAAAAGAAAGATGCACCACCAGAATAATTATAATAGGTCAAATATGCTATCAACGTTTTTAGCAAAATAACTTACTATGATATCTCCCGAGATCTTAATGAATTCAAAAGCATTTCAAGAATAGCAATTCATAGAGAGACTCTCATTATTATCATTACGCGTGTTCAATACAAAAACGTTCATTTGAATGCAATGCTTTTCCGTTTCGTGCCTCTGATGGATTTTCTTATAATTTTGCATTTTTAAAAATTACAAGTGTTTGTTTGATTATAAGGAAAAAAGCAGGGGAGTGGCTCAGTTTGAAGAAAAATAAAATAACTGATAAAACAACAAAAACATATCATATCATTTCCCCAAATGAGCTAATTATTTACTTTTAGAACAAACAAACCATCACAAGCGTGTAGTTTGTGGCGTATAGCGTGCGCTTAGGAATTCATTCACTCGCACTATCACGATGGCGGCGATGATTGTTTGGGAGCTTACCCCTTTCGCCTCTCTAAGTCTAAACCCATTGAAAAGTTGAAGATAAAGAATTCATGTTCAAAGTAAATGATATCACCACCGTCTGTGGCCGTTTGCGTCTCTGGTCTGCTCCCCAACAAGAAGCTCTATTTCTTATTATTAATTGATTATTATTATTATTATACTATGGAATGTTTATTTCTGTTATTCCGCCGTAAAGAAAAGGCCGATTAGGTTATAAATGCGATCGAGAAACGAGAGTTTTTAAAGGAAAAAATTGTCATAACTGGTTTCAGTTCGTTTTCATAGTAAAAAATTAAAATGTAGGTAGCGACAGTCGACAGACAGGAGAGACGGGAAGGGACAGGAAGAGAAGACAAAAACGCAAACGACAACGACGACAATAGTGGAGTACGTACATTCAACAGTTCACCCCAGCATGGCGATGTTATGATGTTGACCTCTGTGACATCAATCAAAGTAGTCGCTCCTCTCACCCTCTCAACAAAACAAACTGCACTTCAATGAGCTATCAGCGACGACAACGGCTGGGAGGCTGTTGTCAATTAATTAAGATCGTGAAGTCAGGGAAGGGAGGAAGGAAGGAAGGAGCAATACAAAATACAAACTACAAATTAATGTGGAGCTCTCTTCCACTTAAAGATGAATGATACACGAGATGTTATACACTTTGAAGTGGAATTGGAATTGATCTGCAATGCCAATTGAGTTTTTTTTACAGCAAAAAGTAACAATGAATAAAATAAAAGCCCAGAAAATTGGGAACCAGTTTGTTCGTTCATACAAAGGGTAACAGCCCTTCTTCTGTTTTCTGTCGAAGGTTTTTCCTCGATACATAATATTTGTTTCTTTTCTTGCATTTTTTGAAAAAACATTTCAAAAAACAACAGCAGGGATGACATTCAATAAAAATCACTTATAATTGGATATCCCGATGGTTATGATGGGCGTTGGGTGGACGGAAGACACGATACACACCGTCTTGCAACTTCCAGCTCCACCCTTTGTCCTTTTATTTGATTTGATAGAAGGAAAACATAAAACCTTCTTCCTGCTGCTTGCTGCTTGCTAGAGCTTAGGTTTAGTGCTTATTGCTTACCTATTGTTGAGATGAATGTCGATGTAAATGCATCGTCAGAGAAACGAAACAAAATGCAAGTTTTCCCGACACCAGAGTCACCGATTAGCAATAATTTGAAGAGTAAATCGTAGGTTTTCTTTGCCATTTCGAAGACGGGAGTGTTTAAAACTTTAGTTTTTGTTTCTTTTAAAATTTATTACAAAAAAATATTGGTTTGGTTTTGGTTTTCTCGAGAGCGAAAGAAGAAAAAAGTCTCTGAGTGATACGAATACGACGACGGTACGAACAACGAAATTTTTCTTGTCTTGTAAATTTTTGTAACAATGACTCAAATGTCAGTTTAAGTACGAGTATTTAATGGGTGAGGGCGCTTTTGTGAGTTGAAATTTTTTGTTTGGTAGAAGTTGGTGCGACTTAAATTAGCTTAGTCATAAACCGTAGGATATGGAATTTCCTTGCACCCACAACATATGTGGTTTTTTAAACAAGAAATTCAAAAACAAAGTTGCAGACTTTTAAACTTACTTTTGTTTTATGAAATCTGTAATGTCTCTGACGGGTGTCTATAAACTTTAACTTAAAGTACAATAATTAGAATAAAAATAAGCTTGCAGTTTAGTGGTGGGTTGACATGTATCATCTATAAATTATGAGGGTATATATCGAAACAACAAAGTGAGATCACATATACAAGTGGTAACGCTTTTTTACCTGGGGTCTCCATTGGACATTTCTGATGACAGGACTATCAGCCTGTCATCAGATAATCCAATAGAGAGCAACAATCCAACAATAAATTTTTCGAGCGGATCAAAATCCTCTCATCAAATTTGACGTTTGTGTTGTATGTAGTGGTGAGCGTCCATTTTCCAGTCTTTGAAATCAAAATTTCATTTCGTTTCAATTGTCATCGAGTGCGGTCATACCTACATATTTTTCATACCTATTAAGTTACTAAAAGTAAACAACAGATTAACTGTTGTGTCAAATGTGACATTTGAGGTTGCTCTTGGCAAGACATAATATGCCCAGTCAAAAAAAAAACACTGGATTGCGGATGAGATTGCGGAAGAGAAGTTGGATTGGATTTTACTTTTGTGGAGTCTCAGGGTTAAGCATCTTGCACATGAGCAACGAACTGCGAACTGCGAACTGTGGATGTTCGCATATTTTGACTTTTCTTTCACATGAGCTTTTATTTCTATTCGCAGGTAGCGACGAATTGTCAACCCTTTTCTCCATATTTTCCTCAGCAATCATCTTTCACACAAAAACAAAACAAGAGTGGTATAATTTTGAGGTTAAGTTGAGCGCGAACAATTTATTCGTTGCAGTGTGGATGGTATGTGGAACGCGAATAGAGTTTGACAGTTCGCAGCAACCACACTGCGATTCGTTACTACCAAATTGTTTTTACAAAATTCTCTTGTTTTAGAGAACAAAATGCAAATTTTATTATCTTAACATTAGTTTCAATATGTTTCTTATAATTTAAATGTGTTTTTGTGTGGAATTGACTTTTTGAAATGTGTAAAATCACGTTTGTTCGTCTATTCGCAGTTCGCAGTTCGTTGCTCATGTGCAAGGCACTTTACTTCCTATTAACCGGTTTTTGATAGATAGTTGACAGCTGTCACAAACATGTGTTTTGTTGTCGAAATAAAATTATTATATTTCTGACTTTACAACCTCGATTAGTTCTTCTAAATAAAATGCAAACACAATTTAATGATTCTTTATTTATTTTTTTAGAAAATCAATCTCAGCAGAAGCAAATTTTCATAAAATGTTTTACATAATATTACATATTCGTGCCAAAGACATAATAAAAATTCTTCGCTTTGATGTCATCTATTCCTGCTATCCAATTCATATTCCCATAAAAAAATCTCCCTTGAAAGTGATTCCACCTATTAAGCTACACCTCTCCTCTTGTAAGTTTGGTGGTCAAAATAATAATCAGTTTTAAAACACCATGTCATGTTTCTAGGCATCATCAAGCTTTTTTTCAAGGAAACTAAGGACATCTATTATTATTATTAAAACACAAAAAACAAGTTCAAAAGTTTCTTCATATTCCCGCTGAAACTTCAGAAGGGCTAGTGGCGTTAAGGAATAAAAATAATAACAACGTGAAGTTGGCTACTAGCAGTCCATATCAAGTAGGTCAATGCTTTGTAGTTTAGGCGGACTTCTGATACTTGATGCTTATTCTTCAAGCTCTAAGAACTGCTATAACCCATATTTTAGGACAAACCACTACATGAAGGCATTTCAAAGCATCCTCAGCATTGACATTTCAGATGTCTAAAAATGTGGAAATAAGTTTTTAATTCTTAAAAAAATAAACACACAAATCTTTTTAACATAAATAATGTTCAAACAAAATTACTCCTAGGCTGGGTTAGATTCAATTGACGAATATTGTAGATATCTAAGTACTTCAACATCTGCTTGGTGTCAGGATATACTTTGATAATATCGTGTTTGAAAGCAGTTATCACGACGTGCAAGTTCTTTTTCTTGCATAGTAATGGGAATATTGTACAATAATGTCACTTAATAAAAAAAATAATGAATTGTCGAAAATGTTATAATAAAAATTTACATATTGGTCTTTACAATTCCGTATATTGTAGATATTGAGAAGTAAAAATGTGTTTGTAAAAAATGTTTGTTATAAACGAAGAGGGAGGCAGATATAATATTTCAAAACCTGAAAGTGAAATAGAATACATCAGTGGTAACTCTTTTTACTTCCTATAAAATACTTTAACTTTTTGACAGTACATGCGTTGCTGCAAGCCTTAATGAAGGTGTAATAAAATAAAGAAAATTACCTAACCAACGCTAAAAAGCTGTAAGAAAATTGTAAAATATTTTCGCACAACCAAAAAACATTGCTTTAAAAGAAAAAATGGTGGCTATAATTAGGGATACTCAGTGTTTTGAATAGTCTTAAAATAAGAGTTAAAAAGTACTTTGAATTCTTTATATATATGAAATTCGGGAAACCGTCTCATTAATGTAAGATTAATATTACAATTATTTGCATGAATCTTAAAACTAAAAGGAAATTTAAATCCATCCTCTTTGTCTACAGACTACGAAGAGCATATACGTGTTAATCCAATATTACAATCCATCCACAGATCATTTATCAGATTCTGTAATCGGTATAAATATTTAAATTCCAATAACTTGTTTATTTATGAGAAATACGTTGTTTTCCAAACTTAAAAAAGGACTTAATTTCTGAAATTAATGTTTCACTGTAAATTCGAAATGCGTGGGCAACTGGCCTTTGAAAAAATTTCGATACAAAAAGATATTCTTTCAGAAAAGGGAAATTAATGAAAATGTTTTCTACCTTACCTGCCCATGCAAAGGCTCAGTAACCTTCTTTTAAATTTTCACTCTGGCAATGCTCACATATTTCACATAAAAAAAACCAAAACCATGAAATGTCACAAAAATCTTTAATGCGGTTGAAAATTGTAGGGAAAATTTACTAAGAAAACAACAATGGATAATATTCCTCGAACACACGAAGGTATTTAATAAAATATATTTACAAATTAAACTTGCATTTCTGTTGTTCACTTTTCTGTATAATTTACAATGTTTCCAATGAAATAAAACCCTAAAAAAGGCCAAACAAATTCAGGCTTTGCTAAGTCTTCAGCGGCCATATTGAAATTATGAAATCTGTTTCTGCTTCAAGAACGAAAACGTTTTTGTTGTCCAGTCCAAGAATTTTTGAACTTTTTCTTGCTTATCTATGAGCTCGATTTAACTTTTGTATTCATTTTCATCATTTTAGATATCGAAGCCCAAATCAAAGATTTGCAAACCAAAAAGAAAGACATCCAATTGACAAATGCCGAAGGAGTAGCCTTACTAGACAGCGGTGGGTTCTTCGACACCGAGCTGTACGATGATACGCAGAAGGCTGGAAAGGGGCGTTATGAGGGCTATAATACATCGATAGCTGCCAATGATGAAGCCGACGAGGATGAGGACGATGGATTCCCTGTTCCGCAAAAGCGAACCACCTACACAGCGCCCAAGTCTGTCATCAAGGAAGTTATACAGGTTTGTTGAAAGATTTTTGTGCAATTTGTTTGTGGAAGAATTTTTATTGATTTGAGTGTGTTTTCCTAAAAAGGGCAAAGAAGATTTCGACCCAATGGCTGATCGTCGTCGGCCAACCATCGCCGACCGAGAAGACGAATACAGACAAAAGAGACGTCGCATATTGATTTCTCCGGAGCGAGCAGATCCCTTTGCTGATGGTGTGTATTTTAAAATATTTGTCCACTTAAACTATTGCATTTTTAGACTTTTAAGGTTCTGTTAAGTGTTTCAAAACTTTATTTGTGTACATATGTATTTCTATTTTGAAAAACGACTCAAATGATAATTGGAATTGATTGCATAGATATTTGGAAAATATTTTAGAAAAATCGGTATTTTTTCGTAAGTTTACCTTAAAAACAAATAGACAAAAAGAACATAACTGCTAACTGATAAAGAAAAGTGTAAGGAGTTTTGTTATTAAAAGATGAATTTTTTGAAGTGGAAAAAATGATTGATATGCGATCTCCTCCTGCCAATTGCGTTTTGATTAGGACTATCATGGGCTAGAGGTTTAGGTTACATTCCTGCATATCCCATCTTAAAAGAACTAACTTCGAATCGGCTCTAAAATCAATCTACACTGAGTTACAAAAAAAGTGGCGCACTTTGAAATTTCGCAATAATAATTAATAATAATAATAATAATAAATAATTCGCATTGTCTTAAATCAGAAAGAAATGTTTGCCAATAAATGATGCGAAAGGAACCTCATATTCTTCCAGAATGTTGGTGGTGTAATTATTGGAGTTCAACGATCATTCCACTATGCACAGCCCAATTATTCCGTGCCCGGAAACTCCTGCCCACACAATGACATAACCTCCCCAGAAATTTTCCCGCTGGGCAACTGTTGTCGAATTTTATCTCCCACCAGATCTTCTCCATACTCTTTTACGTCCGTCTGGTGAGCTTAGACAAAACCTGTACTTAGTGAAGAGCATATTCCATTCACTCGTGCTGTATTGTGAGTCTTGGTATACAACCAGACCCCCTCACAATTAAACGCCGCTCACACTTTAAGCATTTAAAGTGGTCCCTCTCACCTATTAAAGCCTGTGAGACACTTCAACCGCTTTTTGGTGACGATCTCGAAGGCTTTGAGCCACCTAATATCTCTGCAAAAATAAGGCTGTATATATTAAAGTATGACTGCGCCACTTTTTTTGTAACTCAGTGTATTACGTCAAAACTTCCGATCAAAATGAAATCAAATCGAAATAGTGAAAACTTAAGCTTCTATCGATTTGGCTTTACTGATTTGAAGAAATTTTTGAAATCAATCAAAATTTGGAACACTGAAAACAAATATTACTCGTTTTTTAATTCGATTTCACCAATAAAATTCGTGATGATTTTTTCAATCTAAAATCCTCATCAATTTTTTTTTCAATTTGTGTCAGTGCCGTCAGGTGTGGAGATAAAATAAAACACTATGATTTAATACAAATATTGAATAAAGAAAAATATCCCCTGAAGAAGGAATTCTTACGAAACGTTGGGAGAAAGAATGAAATAGTCTTTTATTTGCATTCCCAAAATAAAAAGACCAAAAAAGCCTATTTTCAACACAATCAATAAAACAAGTTCAAAGAATTGGTCAAACACAATCAACAATCTAAAATCCTCATCGTCAATACTCCGATTAAATTTGTTCAATATATTATATACTTTTCAAAGAAGCCTCAATAGTTGTTAGCCTTCATCTCTGCTACATTAATATTTAAGGAATTCTGAAGCATTTCCACCAAAAACGAAGTAATAATTTCTAACGAATTCGTCGTATAAAAAGGGTTATAAAAACAAGATTTTGAAATACACATATTGATAGGAATATAAAAATTAAGTTGCAAACTCATATTCTAGTTTAGAAGAAGCACAAACATCAACTGTAAATGTTTTTTTTTTTAACTTCTTATACCGTATTAGTTTATTTTGACATTTTCGACGTGATGGAGAAATTATGAGGTGAGATTCAAAATAAGACAAGAACATCCCTTCAAAATGTTTTTTTTTTTTGTTGTGACAGAATCGAAAATTTATTGTTTTAAGAATGCTTTTTCTAGTTACTGTGGCGTGATGGTTAGTGTGTCATGCCAGAGGTCTTGGGTTCAATCCCTGTCTGTGTCATCTAATTTTTTTTTGTCATGGAAAGTGCTTTCTCAAATCAGCCGATCGGATTCGGCTTAAAACTGTAGGTCTCCTCCATCCCTGACACATTGCTCGCACGCAGGAATGGCTGAGAGTTGTAAGTCACTAGGCCCTAGTTCTTTAAAAACAAGCATCAAAACTTAATCAATAATACAAAATTGTTCTACTTTCGAGTAAAATATTTGAATTCCACTTTTATTATTACGTTCTGATTGCAAAAAAATATCATTCATCTCTTTTAAATTTACTGTTGCGTTTTCCAGACGCACTCCAAATCGTTTTTCGATTTTCTAACATTCGTTATAATAAACTTTTAACTTAATTTTTTTCTATTGTTTGCTTTGTTTTTATTTAACTTAAAATGCTATTCATATTCTTCTCGAAAATGAGGTGAATGACAGGTTATAGAAATTGTACGGAGTGCGAAATTGATGCGATTCTAGATGAGTTGAACAAAAATTCAGTGGTGTGGGGCATTTTATCGACATTCGTTCTACTTTCTTTCGTCAGATTTGGTAATAATGGTTTCAAAAATAATTTAAACTGACACTTTAGCCCATTCGCTAAAGAATTCAGGATTCCTGCTGTTCCATCTTCTTTTTTAACCGTAATATTTTTAGTGAGTTTATCTACTAAAAAGTACACGTTCTAAGTATTTCAACAGTATTCTAAAACCTTTCTATTAGTTTCTATTATTATTTCTTTTTAAAAATTAAGCAATTTCGAAAATCAAATCATACAATTTCTAAAACTTTTCTTCCCAGCCCAAGCCAGTTAGTTCTTTTTGATCTAAAACAAAATTCCAAATATCAAACCCAAAAAAAATACTGTGTGATAGATGATGAAGAGAGTGAATGAGAAAAGTATGAATGATTCCGAAGCAAAAGACGAAGTTTATTAATATTCAAAAACGTTTTGCAACAGGTCAACGTTTAAATTACAATTATCAAGGATGCCCATCCACGATCACTCTGTGTGGATGAAAAATATATACAAAAGAAAAATAAATATACAAAATAAAATAAAAGGAAATGAAATGAAATGAAAGTTTCAAAAAAAACAGAAAGATAAGAAACAACTTTCAAAAGCGCTACGGAAACCCGCGCTCTAACTCTCTCCTCAGAGCAAAAGAGCACAACTTAAGCCAAAAATAAGAAAAGGGGGAAAACGCTTTTGCTCATATTTTTTTTTAAACTTTTAAAGATATTTAAATTAAAAAAATATGCTACACCTTTATTTAATTCAAAAACACAATATTGAATACAAAATTTGCGTTTCCCCCCTTTTTAGAGTATGAATGTTAAGAGAATGATTGATAATGTTGAATAAAATATTAATCGCAAAAGCATTATTTCAGGATTTGTTAACGAAGTTAAATGAAATGTTAAACTCTAAAAGTATTGGGAGTCTCATCTGAACACGTACGTATAAAACAGTAAAAATATGAAATTTACCTTCTAAGACTTTTTAAATATACAATATTTTTTAACTCAAAAAAAAATTCAAAAAATCAAAAAACAAACTTCGAAAAAGATGATCTTGCAGGCAGCCGCATCAAAAAATTTCATATTTTTATTAAAATATTATTTTTGTGTATAAATTAGAGCGAGAGAAGAGACTTTTCCAAAATTTCAAAAACAAAACAAAATCATGTACAAAATTATGCAAACAAAACTCTATTTATACCAAAAATAATATAATATTTTTATTGATTCGATTTCGAGTAATTATTACTCTCTAGATTCTTCTTGAAATATTGTCTTGTTATTTTGAATAAACGCAGCAATGCATTATGTTCGGGTTTTCTTGTGTTTCAGGTGGCAAAACTCCAGATGTCGGCTCCAGAACTTACACGGATATTATGCGAGAGCAGTTGTTGAAAGGCGAAGAAAATGAAGTAAGTTTCAATCATAATTTTGTGTCATAGGAAGTCTTTAATATTTTGTTTGCTTTTCAGCTTCGTAAGAAAATAATTGAAAAATCCAAAGATGGCTCATTGAAGGCAGTGAACGGCGATGGAACCAAACAGCCAGAGCAAAGAAAACGTGGTCGTTGGGATCAGACAGTGAGCGAGAGCTTTGTGCCAGCTAAAGTGGCAGCCACCTCTGCCGCCACAACTCCGAGCAGCGCTGCTACACCCAATTGGGAAGACGTGAGTATGATTTCTTATAAAAATATTTCACTTTAATTCAGCACCATTTTCGTTTTTGTTTTACCAATCAACAATAGAAAACCCCTGCAGATCACCGATGGGATGAAACTCCTGGTCATAAGGGTAATTATCAATTTTGTGTTCTATCTGTTTCCCTTCTTTATCGGTGTTGTTTTTGTTATAATTCCTTTTAGGTAGTGAAACACCAGGTGCAACTCCAGGATTAAGCACTCGAATGTGGGAAGCTACACCTGCGCATCCAATGACCCCGGGTCATGAGACACCAGGCAATGAGAAATCGGCCAGACGTAATCGTTGGGATGAAACTCCAAAGACCGAACGTGAAACCCCCGGCCATAGTGGATGGGCAGAAACCCCTAAGCCCGACCGTGGGCCAAGTGACAATGTTGTGATCGAATCAACCCCAGGAGCATCGAAGCGTCGCAGTCGTTGGGATGAGACTCCCTCGAACGCTACTCCCTCAATGACACCATCCGCAATGACCCCTAACATGACTCCCACAATGACTCCGCATGCAACTCCTGGTCATGCTACACCCATGCTCACACCAGGAGGATCGACTCCCATTGGAGTGAAAGCCATGGCAATGGCGACTCCTACGCCGGGAGCTCTTGCCGCAATGACGCCAGAACAACTCCAAGCCTATCGTTGGGAGAAGGAAATCGACGAGAGGAATCGACCATTCACAGACGAAGAACTGGACTCTATGTTCCCACCGGGTTACAAAATTTTACCCCCTCCAGCGGGATACATTCCACTGCGAACACCCGGACGCAAGTTAATGGCAACCCCCACACCCATTGCCGGAACACCAGCTGGTTTCTTTATTCAAGTTGAGGATAAAAACGCCAAGTTTATGGACAACCAACCGAAGGGACAGAATTTGCCATTCATGAAACCCGAAGACGCACAGTATTTCGACAAACTGCTAGTTGATGTTGACGAAGATGCCCTCAGTCCCGAGGAACTGAAGGAAAGAAAAATCATGAAACTTCTCTTGACCATCAAAAATGGAACACCTCCGATGCGTAAATCCGCCCTACGTCAAATTACAGACAAAGCTAGGGAGTTCGGAGCAGGGCCGCTTTTCAATCAAATCCTGCCGCTGCTTATGAGTCCCACATTGGAAGATCAGGAGCGTCATCTTTTGGTGAAAGTCATCGACAGAGTTCTCTATAAATTGGACGATTTGGTACGTCCCTATGTACATAAGATTCTCGTCGTCATTGAACCTCTGCTTATCGACGAAGATTACTACGCTCGTGTGGAAGGTCGTGAGATCATTTCCAATTTGGCTAAGGCCGCCGGTTTGGCAACTATGATCTCAACAATGAGACCTGACATTGACAACATCGACGAATATGTGCGTAACACAACGGCTCGTGCTTTTGCAGTCGTTGCATCAGCTTTGGGTATTCCCTCGCTGTTGCCGTTCTTGAAAGCTGTCTGCAAGAGTAAGAAATCCTGGCAGGCCCGGCACACAGGTATTAAGATCGTGCAGCAAATTGCCATCCTCATGGGTTGCGCCATCCTTCCCCATCTCAAGGCATTGGTGGAGATTATCGAACACGGTTTGGTGGACGAGCAGCAGAAGGTGCGAACCATTACAGCCTTGGCTATTGCCGCTCTGGCTGAGGCCGCAACTCCTTACGGTATCGAATCCTTCGATTCGGTGTTGAAGCCCTTGTGGAAGGGTATCCGTACACACAGAGGAAAGGGTTTGGCTGCGTTCCTCAAGGCCATTGGTTATCTGATTCCGTTAATGGACGCCGAATACGCCAATTACTATACCCGAGAAGTGATGTTGATCTTGATTCGTGAGTTCCAGTCTCCTGATGAGGAGATGAAGAAAATCGTGTTGAAAGTCGTGAAGCAGTGTTGCGCCACCGATGGTGTGGAGGCGCAGTACATCAAGGAGGAAATTCTGCCGCACTTTTTCAAGTTCTTCTGGAACCATCGTATGGCATTGGATCGTCGTAACTATCGCCAATTGGTGGATACTACCGTTGAGATCGCCAACAAAGTAGGAGCCTCCGAGATTATCAATCGCGTGGTCGATGATTTGAAGGACGAGAACGAACAGTACCGAAAGATGGTCATGGAGACTATCGAGAAGATTATGGGCAACCTGGGAGCTGCTGATATTGATTCGCGCCTGGAGGAACAGCTTATTGATGGTATTTTGTATGCGTTCCAGGAACAAACAACGGAGGATGTGGTTATGCTGAACGGTTTCGGAACAATAGTCAATCAGCTGGGAAAGAGGGTGAAACCGTATTTGCCTCAGATTTGCGGTACAATTCTTTGGCGTTTGAACAACAAGTCGGCGAAAGTTCGTCAACAGGCTGCTGATTTGATTTCGAGGATAGCCGTAGTCATGAAGACTTGTCAAGAGGAAAAGCTTATGGGTCATTTGGGAGTGGTGCTGTACGAGTATCTGGGTGAGGAATATCCAGAGGTGTTGGGTTCGATTCTGGGAGCTCTGAAAGCCATCGTCAACGTAATTGGAATGACCAAAATGACACCGCCCATCAAAGACTTGCTGCCTCGACTGACGCCCATTCTGAAGAATCGACACGAAAAAGTCCAGGAGAATTGTATAGACCTTGTGGGTCGTATTGCCGATCGTGGTCCGGAGTACGTTTCGGCCAGAGAATGGATGCGTATTTGTTTCGAGTTGCTGGAATTGCTGAAGGCTCACAAAAAGGCCATTCGACGAGCTACGGTCAACACATTTGGTTATATTGCCAAGGCCATCGGTCCACATGATGTGCTGGCGACGTTGCTAAACAATTTGAAAGTACAAGAACGTCAAAATCGTGTTTGTACAACTGTGGCCATTGCAATTGTAGCTGAGACCTGTCGGCCATTTACAGTTCTGCCCGCCTTGATGAACGAATACCGTGTTCCCGAGTTGAATGTGCAGAATGGTGTCCTGAAGTCGCTCTCCTTCCTGTTCGAATACATCGGAGAGATGGGTAAAGATTACATCTACGCCGTTTGCCCGCTCCTCGAAGATGCCCTGATGGACAGAGATTTAGTTCACAGACAGACGGCATGCGCCGCAATCAAACATATGGCTCTCGGGGTGTATGGGTTTGGGTGTGAAGACGCGTTGATTCATCTGCTGAACTACGTATGGCCGAATATCTTTGAAACTTCCCCGCATTTAGTTCAAGCTTTTATGGATGCTGTAGAAGGTCTTAGAGTGTCGTTGGGGCCCATAAAGATTCTGCAATACACTCTACAGGGACTTTTCCATCCTGCACGGAAAGTTCGTGATGTCTATTGGAAAATTTACAACTCTCTTTACATTGGCGGACAAGATGCACTAATTGCCGGCTATCCCAGAATATCGAATGATCCAAAGAATCAGTATGAGCGTTATGAACTAGATTATAAGCTGTAAGAAAGATGCTTAGTATTTGTCAGTAGAAATAATTCAGTTTGCGAGCGATTTCAATAAAGAAAATAATAATTTAGATGAGAATGAAAGTGATGTTTTTTTTTGTTGTTTTATGCTCGTGATTTTATCTTGAAATTAAATTGAATTATCATCTTATAAGACTGGCGGCTCATTGCCTGGGTTTTAGTGTTCGAAAATCCAAGGTAGATCAATGATAATTATACAGTTAAAAGAAAGGTCAAATGCATTGAACAGGACAAGACGATTTGACACTGCCTTCTAGTTGCCTATAGTACAGTTGGTCGGTTGGTAAATTCAAGCAATTTAAACTTGATCCATGGTTCAACAAAAATTATGAAACTAGAAAATCGTTGTATCAAAATTTCTGAATCACCAATCAAATATCAAACGAGGATTATAAATACTATAGACTATAAGCTGATGAACTAATTGACCTAGAGTTAGCATTATATTCTTGGAATTTTCTTCTTGTTATCATTGCGGCTATTGAATACAATTTCTCATAGAATTTTGTCCTATCATTGAAATTAGGAACGTAAATAATGGCAAAACTAATTCCTTACATCAATGATTACGTTACTCGGGAACCTGGTATATTTCTTAAGCCAATAGATTTGAGCTAACAAAGAAAAGTGGAAAATTATGGGTAATTTCAAATTTCGATTGACAAATTTCGAGGAAAATTTTAATCCATTGTCGAATTTCAGTTTTCGTTTCTTTTTTTCAAATAATACATCCCTTATGTTTGAATTTTTCATACAATCGCTATACTATATGATTTATGATAATAAATGGGCAGGTTCAGACGGCATAAGGGTCTAGAAAGTAGGGCAAGTTTCTAGTATCTGATTGGCCAGTTGCCAAAAAATTGCCTTCCAATTAAGGCAACTATATTGGAAAGTTGATTGGAAAGTTAGTCAAAAAAAATCTCCCTTACTATCAAGTCAAGTCAACTTATGTCAAAATGACATTAAATCATGTTTTTTCATTCAACTGAAAGCTATTACCATTGAATAATTACATATAGAAGGGACACCGGGCAAATCCTGCTCTAGATGGCGACACTTATTTCTCAAATGCTCATAAGTCGCTAGTATCGCACGGCGAGTTATTGTATCTCATTCTATCAAATACAACACCCAATTTTTCAGATTTGGTCCTTATGGGAAATTTACTCACAATTTGTTGTCGAGAAAGATAACGGAATATTGTTATTTAGAATAAAAAACAACAATAACAACTGTGTAGGTACATAATGTCTGTAAAAGTGTGGCATTCAAGGCCAAATCACGTTCGCTGCAGAAAGTGTATTTTGAAGGTTTGTTTTTCTTTTTTAAATTTCGTTCTCATTCATAAAACGAAAATGATTTTGGTGCTTTTCGGTGCATTCGACATGATGATGTTTTGTGAGTTTCTGTGAGTTTTTCTTCAATTTCGTTATTAGTTTGATATGGGTTGGGATAGGTTTATTTTTAAATTTCTTTTTTTTTCTGAAAATAGGGACAGTGGACGAATCATACTTTACTACAAAGTATAGGTACATTGCCAATGTACATACATAAGCATAGGTAGATATATTGTTTAGGCTAATGTTAGGTAAGTACCTAATTAGTAATTACTTATAGGTACATATGTATGTAGGTAGGTATTCATATGCACAAATGGAGGTTAGTAGGTTAATATGAATATAGATACATATATGTATATATATACACATATGTATAGTATAACATAATTTGGGGGCGTACCTATACCTGTTAGATTTTTGAACTATTTTAGTACCGAGTATATTTTTGGCAGATTTCTTTGCTTTAAACAAAACTGTCGGCTGAAGAAAAAAAGATACCTATAATCAAAGTGGAGTAAAAAAGGATTCTTAAAGCCTACTGTTAAGATTTACCAGTGCATACCTCAAGAAGCAGTAGAGATATCGACTTCAAATAAATTTTGTTATACAGACAAAAATACAGAAAGATGTAGAAAGGACTCTAAACAAAATCGGGTGGGTGTTTTTTTTACCATAGCAATTTAAAAAAAAAATCAAAATGTTGTTAACCCAAAATATTTCACGAAACAATAACGCTAGATGCTTAAATTGAATTTTATATTGTAACGTGATACCAAACAAGCATATTTTTGAAAAAAAATCTGGTTAACGGTTTTTTATAAATCAAAAAAACTGTAAACAAATATTTGTCACCTCGAATATTTTACGAAAAAAAATGATTTTATCTCCAACATAATTTTTTACAAAGAAGAATAACGTTTTTGACATCTGGTAAAATTTTGAAAAAGAATGACCATAAGTTCGGAAAAATTGATTTTCGACTGTGAAATCAAATTTTTTCATTATATGCAAAAATTGTTGTAATTTTTTTAATTTTTAGAAATAATTCAACTGACAACTTTTTTAACAAAACACGAAAACCTACAAATATTTTAAGCAAGACAAATCGGCTGAAGGGATGGGATGTTATCAGTGTGGGTCGCATCCCAGCCTCTTTTTATAATAATGTGTTGCGCCAACAACAACAACATAAGGTACATATACATATATTATGGTGTTATATTATGTTATATTTAAAACATACAGTTTTGAGTTTTTTCTTGAGTTAGGTAAGTAATGTACTAACATACCTATACCTAAGGTATATTGTTGAACCTTCGCCGATTTACGTTGTTTATCAATGTTTTGATTAACTTCAAATACTTTGTAGATAAAGCAGACGATTTTAAGTAATTTTTGTTTTGCTTGAAAAAAAAAACTGTAAATTGAACAAACCACATCAAATTATAGTTGCAACACTTTACCAAAACTCTTAAATAAAATAAAAACAGCGTTAAAAAGATAATGTACATGAATATATTATTAATAAGATCAGATAGGTATACTGGTACATATGTACAGATATGGACATTAAATATGCATTTAATACAATACATTTAAAATATTTTAAATTCATAAATGTAAAAAAAGGAACAAATTTCGTGGACATTAAAATAGATACAAAGATTTAAACAAATTAAATTAAATGCAAAGCTATTCTGGATTTAAAAATTATTTTAATATCTGGTAGCCTGGCCCTTAGATTTAATTACAGTGTGACATCTGTTGGACATTGAGTCAAATAATCGGCGGCATCTGTCAATTGAAATATTGTACCACTCCATAGTTCGGTTTAAATTTTTGTTAAATGTTTCCCAACCGCACATTTTAAATCTCCCCCAAAATGTTCTATGGGATTTAAGTCAGGCAATTAGGATGGCATTCCAATACGCTGATTTTTTGGTCCTTAAAATACTTTTGAGCAGATTTGGATGTGTGCTAAGGGTCGTTGTCCTGCTGTAGAACACATTTCAGAGGCAGGTTCTCGTCCTCATAAGGCAGCATCTTATCCTTCATGATATTCACCTTCATATTTTTATCCATTTTACCCTCAATCAAATGTATTGGTCCAACGCGATACCAAGACAATTAACCCCATAGTATGATACTGCCGCCACCATTCTTGACCGTTTTCTGGACGTATTTGGGATTTAGTTCTTTCAGGGAAAGCCTTCTAACGGTTTGTCTGCCATCACTTCCGAACAAATTTGTCTTTGTTTCGTCCATCCACAAAACATTCCTCCACTTTTTGCCTCCTTCTGGCCCACTCCAATCAAAATGATCGTGGGCAAATTTAAGCCGCGTTGTTATATTTTGTTTTCCTTAGAAAGGGCACCATTATTGCGATCCTTCTGAGCCAGTTAGCTTCAACAAGTCTTCTACGAACAATTCTGGAAGTTATTCGAAGCTTTAGTTTGTATTTTATTTCCCTTGAAGACTTGTAAGGATCTTTTTTTGAGGCGCAAATTATCTTTCAGTCTTCTCTTGGGGTTGTTTTCCTTGGTTTTCCCCTCTTTTTTTTGGCTCTCAGCGGTCAAATTGCTTTTGCAATCAACTTGAGAGATCTACTCATTATTCTGTCTATTTTCCTCAAAGATATTCCCTCACTTCGTAGAACTAAAATGATAGCTTTCTCTTCTAGGGAAAAATGCTTACCACGACCCATGCTTTCCTTAGAATTTATTGTAATATTATTAAAATAGTTTGAATTTACTTCCTAAAGTGAACTTATTGTTTTATAAAAGTAAAAAAAAATATCAAAAACTAATATTTTTGATACTAGTTAAATATTAAGGTCTGTGTTCCAATGTGTTTCTATTTTAATGTCCACCAAAAACACAATCTTCCCTAAGGAACGGTTCATCTCCAAACAATCAACAAGCAAAAAAAAATAAAACCCATGTTATTTTGAATAAGAAAGTCTTTTTTTTTTTAACTTTTTTTTTGATAACGGTTAAAACAACTTCTAATGCATGTTGTTGTTTTAATTTGGTTTTACTCTTAGCAACTGTCTCTGTGTCTATTTTAATGTCCATGTCTGTACATTACAATGAAAAAACACTTCCTTTAAAATTTAACCTCGATCGAGTTAAATTGAGTATGAAACTAAGATTGAAACTAAATGATCAAGACCAAGCTACGTTATGAAAAACTGCTGCTAGAGAATTTTGATCGATATAAGATTTTTGTTGTTCATCATTTAATTTTAACATAAGTTTCATAATTAAGTGCTGTTGTGGTTGAATTCTGAGAAAAGTGTACTTTTGAAGCACTCTTCTACAAAACATTGCACAGTAGTTTTTACATGACTTACGAATTCTCTTGTGGGAATTGACAAGCCTCCATTAACATTATTTTCGAATTGACGACATTTTATTAAATGTTCCCCTGTCTCATACTTATTTTATATGGAGTGTCTTTGTTTTGACATTTTCTTTTGTCCATAAACAATTTGCATAAATCAGTCATTTTTCTTTACCACATATTTTGCAATATAGGTATCCTACAAAATACCTATGTTAAGGACATTTTATTGTCATTTTCATTTATTTCATATTATTTTCAACGTCTCCTTAACAAAATTAAGAAAAAAGAGGCTGGGATGCGAACCACACTGATAACTTCCCATCCTGTCTGTCGATTTATCTTGCTTAAAAGTTTGTCTATATGTATCAATTTTTACCAAATTTACGTACTATTTTTGTAGATTTTATTTTTTTTATGGAAAAACGGACTGCTGGATTTTTATAAAAAATTACTGAAGTAAGTTTGAAGCCAATATTTGTAATCTTTGAAAAGCTATTTGAGTCAAAAGTAAATTTTTACTAAGTTTTAGTATTGTTTTTTTTAGGTTTTTATTTTTTGTAAAAAAAACTGTCAATTCGATTTTTCTCAAAATTTAATCGAATATTGAAAAAAATATTTCTTGTAAGTTAAAATTAATTAAAAGCCACTATCTCAAGTTTTTGAAAAGATATTTGAGTCGAAAATCAATTTTTACCACCTTTTATAAATTTTTGTTTAGGTTTTTATTTTTTGTAAAAAAACTTTCCATTCGATTTTTCTCAAAATTTTATCAGATGTAAAAAACATTATTCTTCGTTGCAGAAAATTGTTTTGCAGATAAAATAATATTTTAGTCGTAAAATTTTCGAGGTGACAAATTTTTTTTTCAGTTTTTTTGATTTATAAAAAAAACTGTTAATTGGATTTTTTTCTAAAAATATACTTGTTTTGTATCACGTTACAATATATAATATAAAATTTAATTCAAGTCTCTAGCGTCATTGGTTCATGAGATATTTAGGTTTAACCAAAATTTTCACCTTTTTTTTAACTGCTATGGTAAAAAAACCACCCACGCAATTTTCTTGAGAGCCCTTTCTGCATCTTTCTGCCTTATAATCTGTATAACAAAATTTATTTGGAGTCGATATCTCTTCTGGTTCTTGAGCTATGGACGACGAAAAAAACGTCGCGAACGTACGGACGTACGTACGTACGGACATACGGACGTACGGACATACGGACGTACGGACGTACGAACGTACGTACAGTGTACACACGCACGCACAGACATCTTTCTAAAAATCTTTTATTTCGATTTTAGGGACCTTGAAACGTCGAGAAATGTCAAAATTTTCAATTTGACAAATCGGACCCATTACAATAACTTCCTATGGGAAGTTAAAAATAATTTATTTGATTTAAGTTAGACATTGCAAATTGTAAAAAAAGTTTCAAGAAATACTAATGCATTATTTATGTGCATATATAAGTACTATGTACTAAATAAATTATATGTGTTTCAGTTTTTTTAAAAACCTTCAAATGGCTTTACCTACTGAAGAAATTTATTTTTTGAGTTAATATACAACATGCACTTGGCCATATCGTACTAACATTCACAAAACTATGTATATTCGTAAAATGGTATATCTACCAGTACCGATAAAAAAATTCATGAAAAAGTAGTTGCAATTTTTTTTATTTTGAACAACAAACCTTCAAGTAAACGATTTGGTAAACCAATTTAACCAAATCTCCAAAACAAAATAAAAATAGTAAGAACAATTTTTTACACACGAAAATAGTATCTTTTCAAATATCTACCTAACATATTAAGATGTAGGTATACCTATTCCTTTTTTTATGGCGACACAAAAACATTATCCCTTTTAACGCGTACATAATATTATTGTCTTCATCTATAAATATTCATATAGTTCGTTTTCAAAAAAGATCCCAAAAGGACTTTTATAATCCCTTTTGACTTTGTATACACAAACCTTTTGAGCATTTAAATTAGCATATACAAAAACCAATATCATGAAAATGATATTCAAGCTACTAATAGTACTCACTGGGTGCTCATAAGTCGCATGGTCGTTTGAGCAATGTTCGGTGTCCACTTCTATTTGTAATTATTCAATGCTATTACTATATTACTCTATGTTTAATTTATTTTCTGCACAATTCCATTTAACGTTTTGTGTTGTGTAAAAGGGATCCTTGTAAAATTGGAAAAGAAATAAGAAATATTTCTTAACAATACAAAATGCAAGTCGTGAAGGACTTGTAGCTTGTCTGAGGAGTGTTTTGTAGACAATAATGTTTTTGATAAATTTTGTACGATGAACTGAAGGTAGAGGTTAGTGAAGTAAAGTTCCAAGTTTAACATTTATGTCATTTGAAAAACTAACTAGCTGCCTTGGTCAAAATTTACGTTCAAAGATGGAAGTTGACTGGAAATGAAGTCCCTTATGTTGTCTGAACCTGCCCAATATCTGTTTAGGTTGTTAGGGGTTTTTCAATAAGAAATGTTAATTTAAATATCCCACTATTTGAGAGCCGCCATCTTTTGACATTTGGCAAGTAAAATATTTTTTACTTGCCTTTGTGTAAGGTTGGACTTCAAAAGAAAAATCTCCCCAAAAGTCGACTTCTTCCAAAGATTTCCTTAAGCTTGTTCTCTTTCAAAATAAGGCAATTCTTCATTGCTTCATAACGCAGTAATTAACTCATCTAATTCATCCTCAAAATAACGTTTTTATTAAAAATAAAATTACAAACATCGTTATTCTTTACGATATAGTAGATGCTCTTAATACTGTTAACTATTAAGTTAGCTACGCTATTGTGTATTCAGTATTCACGCAATAAGTAACCTGTCGCATAAACTTCTAGTGAGACCTAACCAGTTATTGTGAAAAACTTATGTTAATTTTATCTGCTGATTAGGTTCCAAGTAGTTTAACTGTGACTTTAATTTTATAGTGTAGAATAGCCCCTGATACTTTTTTCTTTATGTCCATGTAGAAGGTAAGTTCTATGCCAATGCTACAATATCCAATTTTGGTTGTCGAAGAAATACTGCCATAAATGTGCAAATTTGTTACTGCAACCTTTGACATACTAGATATGCACTGCTAGTAGCCAACTTCGAGTTGGTGTCATCGATTCCCTAACGCCATTAGCATTTTTGTAGCTTCAGCAGAAATGTGAAGACACTTTTTTAAATTGATTTTTGAAGAAACAATAAAAAAATAATTCTAATTTTTTCCCTCAAACCTACAAGACGAGTATAGCTGGGGATTTCATATGAGAATATGATTCGACTAGGAGTCCATATCTAGTATGTCAATGACTGCAACGTAGCCTCGCCAACAACTTGGCTTAAATCGTTTTTCATTGTTAATCGTTGATGAACTTCGTCTTTAAATTGAAATAAACATCCATTGTTTTTGTTGGGGTGAGGAAAGTCCTTTAAGTCATAAAAAAAACATTTTCTTTTTCGGACTTAACCCTACTTTTTTTATATTTCGTTTTTTGAGCCTAAAACTTGGATCACTATAGGATTTGGGGTCTGTGCGAGTTTGGGTATATGCAAATTACATTTGCATTTGAGCACTAAAATCAAAGAAATCCCCAACAAACAAAAATCAAGTATGCCAACACTGAACAAAAAACAGGGAAGAAATGTCAAAATCAACCATTTTTGCGTGTTTCGTATGTGGAAAAGTGAACTTTGAAAATTAATTTAAAATAGAAATAAATGTTTCCTCGGTCTAAAATTGCTATAATTATTATCTATTGACACATATCTATCAATTAAAAAAAAAGCATGTCGAAATTCGTGCTGCGGTAATGGAAAGTTGAGCCAAATATTTTAATGACAAACTTTTAATTTAATTTTAAATACTCACTTTTCTACTTTTGGAACAAAGTTTAGTTTTGTTTTGCAAAAACAAAAAGATAAGTCAAGCCTTAAACATATCTTTAACTGCTGAACTCACTCTTTTCCCCACTCAACGGACACACCCTGCACCTTGCAGCCAACATTGACATTACAAAAATTCCAACTGACGTTCAAAAAAAAAAAAAGCGAAAGCGAAAGAAATGTGATTCAGCATCGGAAATTCGGAAACTGTCGTCTTTTCTAAGTTCTTGTCCAAAAGAAAATCGCGACTCTTTTTTTGTAATTTTTTTTCCAACATCGACAAGAAGAATCTTTTTGCAGAACAGTTTCACATTCAAATCAACGCAACATTTCATTGTTCCCAATTATAATTTTGATACTTTAATTTTACCATATTTTGTTGAAAGTATAAATTTAAAAGAAAAAAAAAACAGCAATGGCCCTGAATCCACAATACGAGGACATTGGAAAAGGATTTGTTCAGCAATACTACGCACTGTTCGATGATCCATTGCAAAGGGCAAATGTTGTCAACTTTTACAGTGTAAGTTTGGATATTATTTGAAAATTGTGATTTAAGAATTTAGTATGAATTTCATGAGTATTTTTATTGCATGTGTTGAATACGCCGGCACTTTAAGCTCTGGGTGGAAACACACCCAGCTATTTGTGGAGATTTTTTTTGCGTATATGTACTCTAACCTCAAATCAAGAAAGCTGAGAAGCAACGATATCTAGAAGAAAAAAAAAAAAAAACAATAATTTGCCGTAATTATTTTTTGTAGTTTTAAATCCAACCAGAATCCTTTTAAAATATTGTAGCGAACTATGTCAGTTTTTTGTATTCTTCTTTTACTTGTTACCCTTAATTAAAGCTCGATAATTGCGAAATTGCCTTCTAGAATATACTATAATGATGTTGACTCTTGATTCATTCAAAATCAGTATCACATCAAATTGTAAGGCATTCATATTCAAATTTATACAATTGATGCTCAGGCAAAAACCTTGAGCACTTTATATTGCAAGCATTGCATAGTTTTACAAAATCCTTATAAACTTACATACCTACATTACTCTGTTTAAAACCTGAACCGAGTTACTTATTTGGTGTTTTGCTTCTTCGAAAATATACTATACTTTCGATGGTTAAGAGCAAACGTAGTGATGCATCATACTCTAAAAATGAAAAATGTGTTTGGCTAACATAATAAGAAAAATTTTTAAAAAAATGCATAGTTCCCGATTTCTAATGGGAATTTTATGCACGTTGAGTCTTAAAATTTGGCGCGCCGCGATATTCAAAGGCTTTTAAAATGCCTTTACAAACATGGTTTTCTCAGCATTAAAACGACCCCAACACAAAAAGAAAGCACCGAATCCAAAAAAAAATTGTTCTTAATTATGCAAAAATTATGACAAATTTCAATTACAATCATCGAGTTGCAAGACAATAGCCTATGATTTTGAAAGTAAACAAAACGAAATGATTTGCAAACGGATATAAAGGCAAGTCAGGCAATTCCTTAAATTAAGTGTTTTTTCCGATGGGAGCAAGCTGAGTATGTTTTTTTTTCTGATTGTCCTACCACCTTGTGAAAAAAACCCAACACATGTATGCTCTAAAATTTTGGGGATTATTCTATTCTAAAAGGATACTTCAGCAAAGTTTTGGCATGTAGCACAAGTACTGGTTAGTAATTTAAAATGTCCAACGTTAAGAAAAAAGTAAAATTAAACGACGAATAAAAGAAGAATATGATGTTTTCTAAAAAAAATGCTTTAGTTTTTGACCAGACAAAAAACAAAATAGTATAAAGCTAATATCAGACGGTCAACGGAAACGGTCAAAGCGTTGAATCTCTGATGTAAAAATCACATACAAATCTATCCCAAGGGTGTCACGTTGAGTCCTGTAATCGGCATCGAAAAATGGTGTCAGCGTGTTGTCGAGAGAGAACATTGTCGATCAAGTTGGTACACATTTCTGAGTTAACGCGTTGACAATTTCCTATGAGCATGTAATGTCGTTTTTGGAACTGTCTGTTTAATTAACAGGCCAGAATTTAATACCGAGTCAAAGCATATGTAGTTCTCCAACTACGAACAATATGAAATAACGTTTTAAATACAGGTTTTCCATGTTTTTTATCATAATTATTATCAGAACCATGAGTCTTGAAAGAGTGACTGGTAGTGCACCGAAAGAATCCCAACAGAAACATGAAAGAACAAAAAAAAAAATGTGCACATATAGAATGTCGATTTCAAGAAGGCTTCATCTATCTCATAAACGTATGTTTACCCTTGTTGCTTGTAGCTCTTAATTAAAAAAGTTCGGGAATAATATCTAACTTAAAATTTAGCCGAAAGGTCCTAATAATTAATTCATAAAATGAAATTATTAGAATCAACGCAGTAAATAACCCTCAGGGGAACTAAAACTACCCTCTTAGTTTTTGTACAGCCGCATTTAAACAGAATGCGAGTAAGTGCTAAGAATAAAGTCATGTTCGCCAAAAACTAACGATGCATTTTTTAAGATCTTTTCTTTCAACTCATATTTGATTCAAATGCAGGGTATTTAAAGTGATTGTTTCGATGGAATCAAATCGTCCTCTAAATATAAACATATTCTTGTGAGGGGGTTTCTGGTAGATGTTTAACCACTTTCCCTACCACCTTTTCCCCTCAGATATTTTGTTCTCTTTTGATGCTTACATATATGTAATGCAACAAATTTTAAAAATGTTCCAAGTAACCTTAACTTAACTTCGATTTTTATAAGTTGTACTAAAAAAAACATCATTACTTTTTAAAAAGGACTGTAACTTTTTCTCATTTCTCATTTTTTATTTCATTAGATGCTAAATTAAAAAAAAAACCTGAAGTTATATTTTATGTGCTTATAATGATAAATATTTTTGTTACATCCTAAAATGAATTACAAAAATAAAGTAGACTCAAATCGTGCCATAGTCAAAGTTTTTCGAGTCAACGCGTTGACTCACAATCGCATCAAGTTATATTGAGACGTGTCATTCATATTATGATCAACATTTCAACAGTAAAAACCTTACAGCCCAAATTTATCACGTAATTATTATTATAAATTATTAATAATTTTTGCTAAGTCATTTTAAGTTTCTTTGCAATCAGTTTATCATAATTTTAAATTTTTACTAGTCGAAACATCGCATGTTTCAAAAAATAAGACCTCGCGAAATAATTGAAGTTTGGTGGGTTATTTGTCACTATAAAAATTTTCAATCTTAATGTAATGATTTAAGTGCTCCTTTTCAAAAAGAATCTCGCCTTTGCGAAAGAGAATCTTCATAAGGACACCGACATTTGACACATTATCAATTTAGCGATAGAGCTTTAAATTAAAAACCTGTCAGCAGTTGAAGAGGAAAAATTTCTAATTTTTTAGGGAACATTAGATAAAACTATGTAACAGAATATTAAAAGAAAATTTGCTTCGAAGTGCAAAGAAGTTGGGTATTAACCCCTTGAACAGAATGAGATGCAGCTGTAGCTAAAAAAATCGCTGTAGCACAAACTGTCACTAAAATCGCTCACTATGTAGCAAAGGTCGCCCACAATGGTGCAGCGCATCGGGCATGTTCAACGCATATGAAATTTATATTTGAACTGAATTTGTATGATAGCCTACTATACAAAAGTTACAAAACCAGAAAAAATTCTCAAATGCATTGAACGTTCCCAAAAAAAAGTGAAAAGTCAAGAATGAAATGGGTTTCCCCCATCTGTCATCTCAAATGTAGCTTGTAGCGCAGCCAAAAGTTAAAGTTGAGTCAACTTGCGCTGCAGCTACAACTACAGCTACAGCTACAGCTTCTCATTGTGGCGATGTATAGTATTTTCGTATCTTTTAACTTTGACAGTGCTACAGGCTACAGCTACAGCTACACCATTCTGTTCAGCCAGTAATCCAAATGACGGGTCCTGTCAGGACAATGACCCGAAGCACAGGTAAGGAATTGTGCAAACCTGGTTAATTTTTATTTGTCCGGACTTGATGACTCCTCCGTCACAAGTCAGAAAAAACACAAAATCTTCAAGAAAAAAAGGCACTTCTCAGAAAATTACGCAAAAGTCACAAAAATGTTGTTGAGTCCATGCCGAAAGGCTGCAGGAGTGCCACTAGAAGTTACTAAAGTTGAAGTTTGTAAATAATAATTTCAACTTAAATTTTATACCAAGCTCTGTATCAAATAAGTTACATGAACAATACTTTTCAAGTCCATAATACATACCTTTTTGCATGGGCACTGCCTCTTGCGAGGAATTGAGAAATAATCCAGGATTACTATAGTCAAGAAAAGTGTTTCTATTGCTATAAATTCTGAAAAATCATTAGTTCTAGCAAGCTTTTAAAAACATAAACTTTTTTTTTAGCTATTTAATACACGTTAAATTAAAAATGGAAAATTTCAAAACATTTTTTAATGTTATTCCTTTCTTTTTATAGGCTACAGACTCATTCATGACCTTCGAAGGCCTGCAAATTCAAGGAGCGCCAAAAATTATGGAAAAGCTTTCTGTAAGTATTCACCTAATACTCCCTCAATAAAAAAACTAACCTATTTGAAAAGCAATTCTAAAACAATTTATATTATTTCTTTGCTTTTTTCAGAGTTTAACATTTCAAAAGATTAAAAGAGTGATAACCGCAGTAGATTCACAGCCCATGTTCGATGGTGGTGTTCTAATTAACGTTCTAGGACGATTGCAAGTAAGTTATAGAAATTTGAATTATTGCTTTTGCAACTGCTTCAAGCTTCAATTGAAAACAAATCTAAATAATTTTTTTATTTTTTTTAAAGCATTGCTGTAGTTAATTTGTGAATTTATATAAATTTTATGAGAGTATTTGAAACAAAAAATGTTTCTGTTTTTCTTTGTTTATTAATTTTTTTTGTAACCTTTTATTGCTGCGGTGCGGCTGTCGCTGTCGCTGTATAATAATGATAAATGGTAATCTAAATGTGTCTTTCGCATGGCAACAGACAGATGATGATCAACCACATGCTTACATACAGACGTTTGTGCTAAAGCCGATTGCAAACAGTTTCTTCGTTCAACACGATGTCTTCCGGTTGGCCCTGCACGATCTGTAGCCTGATCAAAGCAGTCGCCCAATAAGACTTAGTTAAAACGAGACCTATTTATAAAAGAAATGCAATTTTTGTCATAAATTTCAAATAATTTTAATGATGACACAAGACAGAGAGAGAGAGAGAGATAGAGAGAGAGAAAGCGAGAGCTATTGTTATTCGTACGTAAATAGGTTATTTCTTGAATTTATGTGATCCTCTTATATTTTACTTTAATTTTTTGGTGTGTCTTTTTTTTAATTTTTTGTCGTAAAACACTAATTTTATATGAATATGTTGAAAATAATATTTTTCCTTCTAACTCTCATCCAAAATTTATTCCAACATGACACAAAATTTAAAAATAAGACGCTAGTTAAAAGATAAGAACTTACTTGCACCTATTTTTTTCTTTTTTATTGGCTTTCAGAGCACTGTAAATAGTTTCATGTATAAACAAATTAAAAAATGTAGTTTCATTTCATAACCAAAATTACACATAAAAATTCATTAATAAACCGTTAAAAAAAAAAAACAAAACGCGATTCTTCAATCACACAGGAGTGATTGTGAATTTTATTCTCAATATAATTAAAAGTTAAATCAGCGACTGTGATCTAGGAACTTAATCCTTTTGACTGAAATCTCAAACAATTCAGTTTGCAAAATTTCGATTGTTCTTTTTCGATGAACAATCAAATTTTGCACACTTGTCAGAGGTTTTATAAACTATTTGTAGCCTTCCCTTAATGTCTTGATAGATGTACAAAGAACCTTATTTTCACGTCTTTTGACCTTACGCCAACCAAAATGTCTAAAATCACCCTTTTCTTGAGCAAACAATTAATTTTCCCTAGCGAGATATATTTTTGCTTTAGGGTTCGGAATTTGTGTTCCGTTGAAGTGCCATCAAGTACATTTCTTGTGAAAGTTTTGAGCTAATTCTGATTTCCTGTGATACAAATTCTTCGCGGATCAAATTAACGAATTTTTATAAAGCGTTGGAAAATGTAAGATAAAAAAACTTAAAAACGCAATCGAAAAAACTATCACGTAGCGATACGAGCTTTTGATAATTTTATAGAAATTTGAGATACTCAAAACTACTCCAAAGGAAATCAATGAAGCCGAAGCATTTTTGTAGTGTTTAACCTATAAAGACAAATTTCGATTTTTTGAAGGAATCCACATTATTTTACCACTCATATTTTTAATAGGAATTTCGAATCGATTGATAAGACTTATTTGTATCTTGCTTGTGTTGTGATTCAATTTACGTTTGTTGTGAATTTATTTCTAAATTAATTTTTTTACAATGGTTTGCAATTTGTATTTAATTATAATTCAATTTATAAAATACGTACCACGGGTAGTATTGTATTCTTTTTATTTAATGTGAAATCAATTACTTAAAGAAATCAATCAAGGTATTCAAAGTTAATTTTTGTATCGACCACGGGTTGTGGTGTTTTGCTTAACTCCCAAAATTTGATTTATAAAGTTTAGAAAGCATTTTAAGGTGAATATGTTTGTTTCCTTAGAACAAGAAAAGGATAAAAATAGGAAACAAAATCCCCCATCCCTCAAAGTTCCATATTAAGGAGTATCGTAGCTGATACTTTAGGTCCTAATAACATTTAAAACTGTCATAAGTCATAATTTGAAGGAATATTTTTTTCATGTATGAAAATCATAAAAAAATTTGTAAAAAAGTTACATTAATTACATTTCATGATGGTCAACTGTCTGCAACCTATTTGTTCGGTTGCCATTACGTGAGTGATGGGTTTTATAATTGATCTTCCATTACTGTTAGAATGAAATATTTTCTACAGGGCATAAACGTCCACTGCTTGAGGTGTTAACAAAATAGAATTTGAAACGGGCATTCCACCTACATTAATAAAATGCATAGACAAGTGCATTTTAAAATCTAGGAAATTGCATTGAATCGTTTACAACCTGCTGCATCAAGATTCACCGCAAACTCGGAAGTTGGAAAATGTTTCAAACCAAAGTATCATCTGTGAAAATCTGTAACTAATTTAAATTTAAAAAAAAAATCACAAAACTGGGCTGAAATGTTTTTTTTAATAAGAGTAAACTTAAAATTGGAATTGAACAAATGTAGAAACTTCTATTCAAAATAGTGACTTACTTAATTTAGTTGGCACTACAGTGCATCGTGCTACTGGACCTCAAATAATAGATCCCGCCAGCTTACTTTATCTCTAGCTTGCTGTTTCCAGTTTCGAATACCAATCCGGCGTGTGTCGGCCTCAACTTGATCACTCCATCGGAGATGATGTCTGCCTCTGCTTCTGGTTCCTTCAGGCTTAGCGTTTAATACCCTACGGGCTGGAGCTTCAATGTTCATTCGCTCTAGCCATCTTAATCCTTGAACACGTAATCTTTTGACCAGTGGCAAGTCTCTGTACAGCTCGTATAGTTCGTGATTGTATCTTCTCCGCCAGATATTATTTTGCCTGTCGACACAAACCGGTCCATATATCTTACGTAGAACCTTCCTCTTGAAGATATCAAGGCATCCTTTACTTCACCTCGGAAAGAGATTTTTTCAAAATAGTGACATCCATTTTTAAAACTAGGGTTTTACAGTTGTTAACTTTGCATTTAGTTTCGGGAGAAGATAGCAGACGACGCCGACAAAAACCATTGAAAGGAAGTAACATAGGTGATACCGTGGGTCCCAGGAGGATGAGCTAAAATAAATTGAAAACACTTGTTAAAATGATGTTTAAAACAATATCAATGTCTTTCGAGTATACTTCGGGGGTTATTTGCTTCGCACTTAGGACGATGAACAAATGTTTATCCATCGGGCTCAGTATCGTTTCACCAGAATGATCTTTTCCGAATCTTCATGTCTTGTTCAGATGCTTGTGATATCAGATATTTTTCTCGACAGCATCATACAACTTTTAAGCCTCCTTCTAATAAGCCTGCCTTACGTTCAAACCAAATTCCTCATTTATATCAGAAATTTTTGTTGCGAAATAACTTAAAATATTCTTACGATCACTTTATCCACTCGTATCGAAGTTTTGACAGGGGGTGGCTTGCGCAATTAATTGACAGAATTTAAGCCTTGTTTTCCTCTTAACAATTAAATGACATTAAATTATTTGGATCGGATTTTTTCCTTGATTGTAATGATCGAAAAAATAAAATAAATTATGAGAGATAAAGCATTTTGTGTCTAGCAGTGAGAGTAAATAAATAGGCAATTGCAAGAAACTAACTAAAATTACGGTACTTTTTAGACTTGATGATCCACTTAACGAACATTTGAAACAAATGATTTTTTAAATAGTGTATAAGAAATAAGAGCTGCCAAAATGCAGCTAAAAAACACCGATAATAAATCTGAAGAAAAGTTTAAGTTTAAACTCCTTTATTTTTAAAATTTTAAATAGCCTAATTATACTTAACGTTTGGGGGTCCTATCTTGAAAAAAAAAAATCTTTCTCCTATTATTTTTTGAATGAAATTGATTTTTTAGTTGCGAATTGAAATTTAAACTTACACAATATTCTGCATTTCAATATTTTTGTTCTGAGCGTTCGGTTTTGAGGAAAGAATAAACACAAATATAAGCTTCTTAAAAGAATTCATTTAAAAACCAATTAAATCAAATTTATTTTGTGTTGCTGAAAATGGTCCAAATAATTGGCTCATCTCTCTTTTAGTTTCAAAGTCATTCTTAAATATTTTGTATCTTCACAAATAAATAAAACCGCTTAGTCATTCATTGCATATGCTCTTAGAGCCAGAAAAAGATATTTCCATTTGTACTTTTACTAAAAATTGTTAATTCTACTATCTAAGCTCTTAATCCCAGCTTTTGAACAAAACCTATCAAAAAACAATAACAATTCGCTTCCTCCGAATGAAAATCAACAACAAATAATTGGGAAACATTTTCATTATTAATATTTTTATTTTGTTTTACCCTTTTTTTTTAATCTCCTAGGGATGTATAATATTGTAGCATGAATATTAATACAAAAGTATATTTTTATAAACATTTTATTCAACAAAATACAAACAATAATTTAAAATTTTTAATAAATTTAATTTTTTCAGTGTGATGACGATCCACCACATGCGTTCTCACAAGTGTTTGTCCTTAAACCACTCGCTGGAACATTTTTCTGTGCGCACGATATCTTCCGTTTGAATATCCATGACTCGGCTTAAATTTTAAATTAGAGCTTATGTGGCCCCCCAAAATGAACCGAACTACACTAACAACCAACAACAACACCATAAAGAAAACACTCACACATAATACACAACTCATAACGTGTTCTCAAACTCTATATATGTAAACAAAAACAACTCACTTTTGCCTTTTATTTCTCAACTTAAGTGTTAAATGACAAGAATTTATTAATTAATAAACAATAAAAAAAAAATAAATAAAGAAAACAAAAACAAGCAGCTTCTTTATTTAAATTTCTTAAATCAAATCATACAAAAATAAAACAAAACACTTTTTCTATCATTTTTTTTTTGTCAAGTCCTTTATAATTATTATAAGCTCGCCAAGCGCTAAGCTAAGTTTCCATTGAATAAAATAAAATGAAAATGTTACTATTTTATAAGAAAATATTAATAAATAATAAATACAAATTTTCGGAGATAATATTCTTTTCATTTAACTAATTAAACAAAAAAAGAAAATAATTTATTAATTTTTGTATGTAAAAGCTGCTCAATTTCAATGTGAAATGCTTGATTAATTTATATTTTAACAATAATAAAAAAAAACATAAAAAGAAAGAAAAGCAACTAATACTAATGTGTAATTTAGAGAAGTAAAAGAAAAATAAATAAAGTTATAATATTTTTTAGAGAAAGTATAATATTACAATTGATGTTTTTTTTTGTTTCATCCGATTGGTTTGGGTTTTGTTACTTTTAGCAGGATATTTGGTTCCTAAAAGCGTCCATACCTCCACAAAACGCAATAGATGGTTTAAGAAGTGATTAATCAGAAGTGAGGAATCAAATCTCACTACTTTGAACTTTGGCAAGATGAGGCCTTAACAAATTATTTTTTAATTTAATATTGATGCTTTTACGGGTGGTGGTTGTTTGACTAAAGAACTTTTTTATTTTGTTGGTTCTTCTCCGTTTTGTTGGCGATCCTGGTTTTCAAAGCGGAATTGCTGAAGATTTCGGAATTAATCAATGATCGTTTTTTAAGATCATCATCGAAGTAGCTGAAAAAATTGTAAGTAAAAAAGAGGAATGGATGAGAAATGTATCATTACGGAAAAAGAATTTGGTTATAGTATTTCCTTCCTGTGCAATTTGTATTGAATTGACTTCACGGCTATCGCCAAAAGTTTGTCGTACTAACAAACTTTTTTTTTTTAAATATTGATTTATTTTGGTCAAAAATTGATTTAGATTTTTGATTTCCTTGCGCTCAGAGACTCCTGAGTGCGAGTATATGTATACTTTTGCACTACGAACGAATTTCGGGTTTCTGAAAAGTTTCCAATTACAATGGAATACATAATAGGACTTCTTATTTTTTATAACCTAAGACAGGAGATTTGTAATGTTCGGTACTAGCTCAACTTCATAAGCTATAAGACGTTGTCTGACTGTAAAACTGTATTTTTGTTAATAAAATTAGCAAAACTATTCGTATCCTCATTTTATTTTAGGTCCCCGGAAATAGACGCTTGGAAAATGAATAATTTTTTTAAAACTGACCTCGTGGATGAGACAAAACTCTTCCTTGAGTCTAGTTTTATTGCAAATGCTCAATCTCACTATCTGGTTCAATAACACTTTCATTGAAAGTCTGCTTCTCAACTCAAAACTTATTTGTTGGCCTGTGCAGAGAAGACTATTGCCCACTTTATTTTTGTCTACAAAACGATAGTCTACTAATCTAAAGGAATAGGTGTCTTTTGGATGCCTCATTTTCGTTCCATAAATGAATTTCTTGTAACACCCTAAAAGAAGCTGTTGTTTTCATTTTCTTAAAACCCCTATTTCTACTTCTATGTTTATTCACTAGAGTCTTTTTTAGCATTCATAGGTTTTAAGCTGACATAAAATAATGTTTTTGAGACAAGGCCTTAAGCCACCCCAAAAGCTTGAAAAAAGTATTTTGGGCGGGAAAATAATTTAAGAATTCGATAATCGAATTTCAATATGGAACGTATTGCAAAAATATTCATAATTTTCTACTACTCAAAATTTTAAACGCATTTATCTCAATTTTTTATTTTTGGACATATAGGAACTGCACTTGTAAAAAATTTCGAAATCGAACGTTACGATGGTAGAGGAGGAGACTCCGTCCGTCTCTCTGTCTTTTTTTTATATTGTGCGCGCATTCAAATCATTAATACCCTTAAAATTTGTAAACACAATGCTAGCAATTAGGAAAGGAGAATAGGATTAGAAAGAAGATACCGATGTAAATTAGTTTTGAACGTCTGTATATTGTAATGAGTGGGTAATATTGAGCCTCGTAAAGTGTTCGACATTCGTGTAGTGCAGCTAAAGAATGAATCACTGTACTTAACAGTCTGCTTTTGACAAGACAGCCTCAATCATTGGATTGATTGAATTCAAAATTGGAAATTAAGGTTTTAAGAAGATTCACGTTAGGCCGATAATAACGGGTCCCATACAATTCTTTTGGTCAAAAATTCGAATTTTCTCAAAAACGATCCAATAAATTTTAATGAAGTTTTCTCTAATTTGTATTTTAACTTGGCTTCTTTCAATATAAAAAATATGTTTTTGTATTGCTATCGAAGGGTAGAGGGTACCCGTAGAGGGTAGAACCGTTATTATTTTTTTTCTGTTTTTTTTTTTTTCAGGAATTAATGAACAGATATAAATGATTTTGTTTATATTGTTTAATTAATATTTGATGAAAAAAAGTGTCAACATTTTGTTTAGATTTTCCAGTTTAAAAAATCCAGTTTATGTAACTTCGATTTGTTTTTTAATATTTCCCAAATCCAATTTTTTAAGTCTCCATGGGCTAAGGTCTTAAACCTCAAAATTCTGTAACATATTTCTTAAGTATAGTAACCATTCGGATCTAACAATTCTAGATGTGTAGGGTTTTAGAATGATTGCCCATGCGGATGACGTTGCTATACCAGTTTAATAGATAAATTTTGACACCCTAAACAAACTCACAAAACGCTCTAAATAAGGTTATGCAATAGGCAGATCGATGTGGATTAGTTATCAACCCACACAAAAGCCATTCAGTTCTACAGGAAATATAAAATCCCCAATGTTAACCTTTCCTCTTCTATAAAAGGTATCCAATTAAAGTTTTCAGAGCCTTATTTTAGAAAAAAAAAATTTATTGGAAACGAAACAAACAACAAAGATTAAAAAAAAATATTATAGCTTTCTTCTCCTGCAAGAAAAGCTATTGGTAATAGAAGGGCGTACAACTCCGAACTATGCATTGGCTATACACATCGGTAAGCAGACCGATTCTACTATATGGTGTAGCAGTATGGTGGACTGCTTAAGACAAAGGTATAAACTTCGACTAACAAAGTAAAGTCCAACTTTCGCAGCTTGCTAATGTATAAACGGATCGCTTCGTACGACCGGCACTGCGGCACTGGACAGGACACCGTACTCTTTCTGACACCTATAGATTTCTAAATTTAGCTGCCTTAAAGCTTAATCACAGTAATGGCCATTCTTCTTTTTATGCAGAACCTGTATGGACGAGAAAGAGGAGGAAACAATTCTTCACCTCCTCTGTATCTGCCCTGCTCTAGCTCAAAAACTTACATAACGATCTCAAACAAACTTATATCCTCAGTCTTTTACGTTTCATAGTTTATATTCAGCTTTAAGGGAAAGCCTCAAAATTCATGCACTCCTTGCCTGTATTAAAAGAACGAACCTAGAAATGGTTTAAAACTGTAAGTCCAAAGGCAACAGTTTTTCTGCACTGACAAAATATGACATTATTTATGTAATTAAATTCAAAAAAGGGAACAACACACAAATTTTCAATGCTCATTTCATTTTGTTTTATTTTGTTTTGCTTCATTTTTAAAGATTTTCTTCAATAAGTTACATAAAGTACTATAATTACGAATTATAAAGAATTAATAATATAATAATTGTTAATATATTTCTTTTCTTTTTTTTTTTGTTTACTTTTATTTTTACTTCAAAACATTATTATGGCTTCCACAAGAGAATTATTAAGAAAAATAAAAATTAAAAACAAATCAAACGCAATATTAAAATTAAAAAAACAAACCAAATTCAAAGAAAATAAATTATACTTCTTTTTTCAAAATAACACTTCTTCTGTTAGGCTCGTGATCAAGACAAGAAAAAATAAGATATAGTCAAAGATGTTGTGTATTTTTTAGTAAAAAAAAACAACAAATTAAAAATAAACATAATTAAAATATTATATTTCCCAAGTTTTTAAGAACTAAGGCGAGGTTTTTAATTCTTCTTTTTTTGTTTTGTTAGCATAGCATAAGAAAATAATTCTTAAGGTACATAATTTTCTTTTTTCTTTCTTATTTTTGTTCAACCTAAAAATAATTTAACAACTAAATCAAAAAAAAAATTATACAATTCTTTGGTTTTTCTATTTCAAACGCATCATTTTGAGTGAGAGAGGAAAATTAAAAAAGAAAACAAAAGAAACTTAAAATATTAAATAATTATGGCGAGTTTGTTCTTATTCAGCATTTAAATTCTAAATTTGTTCGAAAGTATAATCAAAAATTTAAAAAAACAAACAAACAAACTTAAGTACAATTCGATATGATTTAAAATAATGCAACTTATAAGAATACATTTTGCGAGACTTCCTTTTAATTTTATTTTGTTTGTATGTTTATCAAAGAAAATGATATAAATCTTGGGAAACAAAAAATCAAAAAAAGGAAAAACTATTCCGTTTTTATCACAAATACTTTTGGACTTCAGAATCAATAAATCATTAAATCAATAACTTGTTTAAATTAAGACTAGTTTTTCAACGAAAAAAAAATAAAATGTATATATTGTATGGTGTATATCTAAAGAGATCTCGGTTAGATACTCATCCAGACGGCAACTTACAATACAATTTTTTTTTTATTTCTTTGGTTGCCATCTGGTGGTTAAGAAAAGAAGCTCGAAAATAAGTAAGCATACTAATTAAATACAACTTCCGCCTGTGTATTTTGTTTTGTTTTGTGTAAAGAGTGCTCTTTTTTGTTAAATGTATATTTTTTGTTTAGTATTTTCTGTGCTTAAAATTTCGCGAAGAGAATCCTTTGAGGGAGCGCATTGCCATGGCGCGGTTAAAATGACGCTGAATTTTTGGTTCAAATTCTGATTGCTGGCCACATGCGTCTGAATTATCTGACGATGTTATGATGACAATAAAAACCGCAATAACCTATGAGGCATTAGAAATTTGAATTTAGCTCATTTTTAATTTTAAGGGACAATAAATAAACAACTTACCAAAGCAGCAATAATTAAAATTGTATAAACGTGCAGTGGAGACGTTGGATTATTTTCAACGTCACGCAATGCCTTGAGTATTGGCTCATGCTGTGGATAGAGTTCGAGGGCATGGCGTAAGTGTAGAACAGATTCTTGAAAATGTCCGTATGCCTTGAATATCTCCCCAAGAGTAAAATATTGGCGCCAAGCCGAACGATCTGGTGGTTGAACTTCTAGGGATCTAAATGAAAGTTAAAAATATACTTGTCCTTCAAAGAGTCTCTTACAAAAGAAAGCAAAAATATTTACCGTCTTGTTAAATGTATAGCATCATCAAGATACTGCAAATTATAAAGAACTCTCGCCAAATTGAGTAAGACTTCGGCATTTGTGGGTGAAATTGCCAGGGCACGTCGGAAACATTCTATTGATTGTCGCGCATCACCACGAATACGCCAATAGTTGCCAATTTGATTGTACAAATGCACCGAGCGTGGTTTATCTTTTCTGGCACGTTTTAAACGTTTTTCAAGTAAACTTATATCGAAGCTTTTGAGGGATTTTTCGTCTTTGTTTTTGAGAAACAAATAGGCAACCTATTTGAAATGGGAAATTTCAAATGTAAAAATTGTATTATTAATAATTATATTTTAAATTAATAAATATTAAACATAGTCCAAAAAAAATTTGATACAAAAATGGCCTTAATTTGAAAATATTCTGACAAAGCTGGATTTGGTAGGAGAGCTTCATTTATGTATTCTAAAGACTCTATAAAAAGTGCTCAAGGGGGGAAGGTGGAAAGGGATCAACCACACTTCTTTGCAAATTACTTGAAAACGAAAGGTTAAACAAATGTTTTAGGTACCTATGTTAATCTACACAAAAAAGTTAATACACATTTTTGTGTACAGTTGATGACGATTCTAATATCACAAATTTCGGACAGTGTAAGTGATCCTCTTTCACCCCTTCCATAGTATTATTCTCTGGCCCAATATAAGATAACTTTTTGGGGAGTGTTAAGGACGCATAAATGAAGCTCTCCACAAAAATTCAGCTTTGTTAGAACTTTTTTTTTGAAGTAAACGTATAATTTTTAATGTTATATTTTTTTTTTAAATGCGTAGGCTATTTTCGGGACAAGAAACAATGCGGCTAACCTGCACATTGAAAATACTACTACAAGAGCCAACAGCAAATTTTGGGAGTATTTATAGAATTTAAATTGGTGGTGTCAGGGTTGTAGAGGATAAGTGCTTTGATGAGTATGGAAGAGAGTGATATTGAAAATAGACATTTTCTCAATTTCGGAGGATACTAATAACCAAAAGTACGGAATGCCAAAAGATTAGAACAAATCTCCAAATTACAAAAAAATAAATGCCAGAAGTCTCATTTTCAGTTTTTTCCTAGCCAGACCCAACAAAAGTCCCAATCACTTTCCTACTGTTGGCCCGGTAAGTGAAGAAGAATAACGCAGGTCAACAGTACATTTGTGTGTGAGATGTGACTATGCAATTTTAATAAATAAATAAATTAGGTGGCGCAACAGTCCGTTGAGAACTAGGGCCTAGTGACTTACAAATCTCACCCATTCCTGTGTGCGAGTAATGTTGTCTGGGATGGACGGGACCTACAGTTTTAAGCCGAATCCGAACGGCTAAGTTGAGAAAGCACTTTTCATGACAAGAATAACTCTTGGAGGATTTGTCAATTCCTCGCAAGAGGCAGTACCCGTGAAAAAAATTTTAGATGGCACAGGCGGGGATTGAACCCAAGACCCCTGGCATGACAGTCCAACGCACTAACTATCACGCCACGGGTACTATATGCAATTTTAATAGGTTTATTAATACTCATTTGAGGAAAAATATCTGTTCGAAAAAAGAATTTTTTCAATATATACTTCCCCTGAAGGAAAACATCAACAACCACAAATTAAACTCATATATCATTTAAAAATCCTAGTGTAGCAAATTAAATTCTTTACAAAATACTACCCCTAAAAGTTTTCACTCATTGCTATCGTTTAAGATTGGAGTACATTAAGGTTAAAAAGGGTTGTTTGACTCTTATACACTTACATACATATATTTTTTCGTGGCGCGCAAATTATAAAGAATTTATAAATTTTAGCGAATACCGTCCTGGCTCTACAAAGCCTTTTCTACAAAAATATCAAATTTTTCAGTGCAAGCTCCGAAAACGGCATTACTGTCATCGACACAACATTATTCTATTATTTTTGATATCAAAATCGTAAAATAAACCCAGACACTAGATATATGTACGCAATTTACCTCGGCGGACCAGATATTCAGACTAATTTATGAGTTCCACTAGAAATATTTTTTTTTGCTCGATATTTTCAAAGCTATTATTAGTTTCCCATGAAAAAAATTTCATTTTGAATTAGAAATATGATATTTAATAGCCTCCAAAAACCTAAGAAAACATTGAAGTCTTGAATAGAGTTAAATTTCGAATGAAAAGATAACTCATAAAGACGAATTTATAGACAATCAATCATCTTCCTGGTAGTGAAATATATTTTTTCCGAGTGAAATATTTTCTTGTGAAACTTATAATAGACCTTATTGTAAGCTCGATAAATACAGTTGACCCCATTCGGTGCTGCGAAAATGAATAAGGGCTAGCTTTTTTCACAGTGGATTCAAATTTTAAATAACATTTTAGGAGTCTTGGTTAAATATCTCGAACACGAATAAAACGAAATTGGCTTTTCAGCTTAATCCATAAATGTATTCCCTTGATTCACAAGTCCATTTAAAAATATACGAGCCGGAATAATCAGAGATTTACGATGAAACACTATGAATAAACTAGACCTTAGTATTTCTTCAAATTGGTTTCAATTGATTATGAAGTAAAGGAATTTATTACTGATGTGGAACAGACTGCAGAAGAAAGAACTGATGTACTTAGTAAACAGATTTCTGAAAAGTTTGATAACAAATGCTAAGATAAGTTAATATGTGTCGCTTTATAACAAAATAAGTCTTAAAGTTTCTTATTGATAAGTAAGGTCTTTTTTTTTTAATTTCAGATTTTTACTTTTTAAATAGGATCTTATTCAAGTTTAATTTTCATTTAAAAAGTCAGCTCTCTGATTATTTACAAACATGTAAGTAAATTATTTTGTTTAGAAAAAAAGGTGAAAAATTAAGCCAATTAAGAAATTCCAAAAATTGTTTAGGTCGAAATGCAAACTGGTTACAAAGTGAAATTCTGTTAGTATGTCGAGCTCATGCTATTGTTGGGCGGTCTTAAATTGATTTAAGGACAATGTTAGGTTCGTGTTCAGGAAAAAAGAGAAAATTTGACAAAAATAAGAAGCTTTCAGAAACCGAATGGGCACATAAAACCAGGTTATGGAATTACGAATGACGGGACCACTGCTCGACTCTGGTACTTGGTCGTAAGTACCAAATATAAATTAACACATTTGTTGAACTGTAATGTAGTATGGTATGCCTATACATACATACAGTTTCAATTCAGATGCCTTTTTTTCCATTTTCTCTGCCGTATTATGTGAACGTTTAAAGTCCATTGTTAACAACCTAATGGGTCCTTATCAGAGTAAATTAAGACCAGAAAAGTCCGTAGTCAATCAAATAATAATATTACGGCAGATCCTGAAAAAAACCCAAGAACATCAAATCGACACCCACCATCTTTTGATCGATTTCAAAGCCGCATATGATAGCATCTGCAGGGAAATCTGTATGGAGCCATGTTTTGTTTTGCATCTGTGCCAAAATCGTCTGTTTGTGCAGTATGACATTGGAGAATTGGAGCTGCTCTATAAAGGTTGGAAACAACTTAACCGAATCTTTTGATGTCAAAAAGGCTTAAGACAAGGTGATGTCCTTGAAAGAATAGAGAGCTTCCACGTTAAAACGAGAGGCACTATCTTTTAAGTCTTTTCAATTACTCGCATGACATTGATATAATCGGAAGAACTCAGCGTGATGTCAATAGGGCTTTTGTGAGTATTGAAACAGGGGTGGCATAAATGGGTTTAACGGTGAATTAGGGGACAAAATAAAGTACATGCTGTCATTAAGAAAGGACTTCTCCATTGACAGACGTAAATTTAAAGTAGATAAGGGCATCGTCTACCTGCACTCCACTATGAATGCACACAAACAACACCAGCGCTGAGATCAAACCAAGAATTACTCTTGCTAAAAGCTGTTTCTTTGAGTACATGTTTTAAGCATGTGCATAGATTTGTTCTTTAGCTGAACTCCTCGAATATGGAATGCTTTACTACTCTCAGTCTTTCCCCAGTTATTGATTCGGAAATTCAAATGTGCACTGACATTTCCTTTTAAACCCTTTTTCCCTTACTTAAGGCTATCTCTAAAATCATATTGAGTGCGCGCTTAATATACAAAAAAATATATTTATAATCATCAATTTAAGATGAGGAACCTAAAGAAACTTGATTTTATCAGTTGAAATTTTTATTGAGTGATTTAATATTACTTTAGTATATTAATACCGTAATTACTAAGGTTAAAATATTTTGATTGACCAAAAATTGATTTCAATGGAAATATATTTGATTGCTTTGATGATAAAATCTTAAAAGGTTACACTTACACGACTATCAGAATACTATCAATTTTCGAAATCGTGTAAATTCACCAATTAACTTAGAAGTTAAAAATATGATTCAAATATTTATTGAATTTGAATCAACTTAAAATTACTCAGGGACACATAATTAAAAATAATGTTTGTTTTAAAATAGAAATAAATTAAATTTAATTAAAATCAAGCACGCAAAATGCTTTGAAAAAAAACTGTATAACAACTCACATCAGGCTCTGGTATAAGCGGATGATTAAATCTCTGCGCGACTCCAATCAAATAATCGTAATAAGTAAAATTAACAGGCTTGCCACAATCAAGCACCTCGTCCAGTTCGCTGTTGGTCTTTTTCAAAGCCGTCTTAGTATTGACGACTGTCACAACAGACGCTGTAGGGGGTATTCCTTTCAGACTCACTCCTCCACTGTCATTATCGCCGCTTCTAAAACATTACAAAAATAGGGATGAATGCACTCAATGAAGTTAGTATGGAACACCAAAAAGTTTTCAACTCACCCATCACAAGGAATGTCACACGAACGCTCGACAGATTGTTTGCTCCAAGTTGAGCCATACGCAATTGTTGATGTGATGATATTGAACACATCGTCGTTCTTATACTTTTCATTTACAGCCGAATTAAGAAGGACAATGTCCTGTCGAGGGAAAAACACAAACAATTATCAAAATGATGCTTCTAAAATAGGGACAGACACCACTTACCTTATCTTCTTCAATGCGGCCTGTGATTTTTCTATCATCAGTATTTAGTTTCCAAAGAGTGGATGTCTTGGAATTGGTTATGGGTATTTGAAGGCATAGAGCGCACACGGCCAGATAGGCCATAAAAACGTTCAAATTCATGGTTGTCCGAGTCCGTCCAGTTTCGCTATGTCCACTGTCCTACCACTGACCACCACCGCCGCCGCTTTTAGTCTAATATAATTATTGTATTGCTTATTGCTTGGAGGATTGATTTTAGGCAGTAATAAGGCCTGCGCCTGCAGCCGACATTGCTTCGAAAGTTATCACTGGTTATGGTCTTCTAATTGGCGATTAGTTTTTGAAGTTATTTTTTGATAAATTTGTTTATCAAGTTCGTTTGGTTTTTTTTGCACAAATAGAATTTTTCTTCTTCTCTCCTAAACTCTTTTAACTGCACTCAAGGTTTTCTTTTCTATTTTCTGGTTCTTGCTTTTGTCAAATTTCACGAAATCAAATTTTTTGGCATACACAAATATTTTGATTTTGACAGTAATTATTTTTTTAAGGAAACTGTTCGAATGTGAGTTAAGTGTTATACGATTGAGCGTTGCTGTAATTCACAATGGATATTTACATCGATTCACAATAGAAATTGCGCAACAAAAGAAATTTTACAAAATGCATTTTATATGAAATTCGGAGTAGAGCATTTTAAGTTTGTGAATGCTGCTCGTTCGTCCCGCTAAAATCGGAAACGGCCTGGAGTGATATTGCTAATTCTGATCTTGAAGTAATTGTGGCAGTTCAGGGAAGGTTTGAATGTGAGAAAACTAAATAAAAAGCAAAGGAATTCACTAAAAACGACTTTCTTTTACATTCTGTCAAATTATCTTCAGTGAATAATCAACCAACACCCGTACGTCAACGAAACGCAAGATCCGCCGAAAACATCTCCACTCTTCGTGAAAGTGTACAGCAGAATATGAGGCTGTCAAAAGAACTTGGCCTGTCGCAGACTACAACATGGCGAATTTTGAGTCGTGATTTGGGTTTGCACCCATAGGTTAGGTTAGGTTAGGTTTAATGGGCTGACGGTTGATGTTGTTACCATCACACTTAGATCAATGTAGATCCATTGTGGTACCCCGAAGTGTTGGAAACTTCCTGAAAAGATATAATAACCTATGAATCATGTGGTTCGTTAAACCATTTAGAGGCCTTGACAAAATTTAGTAAGCTTTTGCCTGGCAATTCTGATAGTTCCTCCAGTTCATTAAAGAAAAAGTTGCCTAGAGTTTTCTTCCTAGCAAGACAGAGCGAAGGACAGTGGCAGAGAAAATGAGTAGTGTCTTCATGTTCGTTTTCATCACCACAGCCTCTACAAAGGTCATCAGTACTGAGCCCCATCTTCTTCTTATGGTAGCCGAGTAGGTTGTGACCTGTAATGATGCCGATAAGGGATCTTAGGGAGGGCTTATTTAGATTTAAGATCCAGTCGGATCTTTTCTTATCGTATCTAGGCCATATCTTCCTGGTGTTAACACAGGTTTCAAGCAGATTCCATCTGTCATTGGATTTTTGAAGGGTGGTTTTACTGACGTTAAGTTTCAGTTCACATAACGGTATTCCTATATGGTGGTCTATTCGAGAGGGTTCCAGTGTGGAGCCCTCCCTAGCAAGTTCATCCGCCTTTTCGTTGCCTGGTACATCACTGTGGCCAGGAACCCAGCAGAGTCTTACGTTATGCTGTGTGCCAAGAACCTTTAGCTCTTCGCGACAGCAAGAGACAAGCTTTGACTTGATTTGGGTGGCAGAGATAGCTTTTATTGCTGCTTGGCTATCAATGAAAAAAGTGATGTCCGCGTGTGATATCGCCATCATGGATAAATGTTTAGCAGCGTTTTTCACTGCCAAGATCTCAGCTTGGAAGACGCTGCTATAGTCAGGGAGCCTGAATGCTTCGGCAAGGTTGAGGCTTTCAGAGTAAAATCCTGCACCTACTCTACTATCCATTTTAGAGCCATCGGTGTAGATGGCCCATACAAACCTCAAAGACAAAATAATCGATACAATCGGTCAATTCAGCCTGACTTATGCGCTAAAGCTATCGAAAACTGGACTTTTCGAATGCGCGCTTTACTCCGACAACTTCTATGAACCAGTTTTAGCTTTGTCCAATTCAAATACTAGTATTTTTGTTTATAAATAAGATTTTTATTTTCATGTTGAATCATCAGCCGTTTGTCAGATAACCTCATATACCAGAAATTCTTGGGTAGTTTTTGTACATGTTTTTTTTTCTGTTCGATGTTCGTCCTTTCCGTAAGTTAAACTTGTGATGTCCGAAGTATTGGGCAGGTTGAGACTACATAAGACACTTAAAAAAAAAGACAAGTTTCTAGTGTTTGATTGACAAACTGACAAAAAAATTGCATTCCAATTAAGGCAACTGTATTGGAAAGTTGACTGGAAAGTTAGTCAAGAAAAATCTCCCTAACTATCAAGTCAAAGTTTTCTTGAGTCAAAATGTCTGCTGATCATGTTTTTTCATAACTCAGTTTAATTATTTATTTATTGCACAATTTTGTTCAAAGTAAAACGAATAAGGATTTGCATTGCAATGCATCTTATTAGGGACTTAACACTTGGTTGTGAAATATGTACAGATGGGTTCAGAAAATTTCCTGTTTCTGATCTATCTGGCCTGTTTTGTTTCTTATCTAGAAATATAAAAAGTCCTGACATAAATATATGCTTGGGATATTTGAGCTACTTTTTGGGCTATGATCTGCGCTTTCAAATCTGTTTAAGATATGGCAATTTATGCATTGGTTATTTGGGCTACTTTAATAAAATTCAAATAAGCTGTCTAAATATTTCTCATTGCTCTGGATATAATTATACAGAAATTTTTATCCGGAGTATTCAAAATATTTGAAATTAGTAAAATTCTCATAATGAAACAAGATATTAACATTTTGTAATATTTACATACATTTATTGTGCTTTTCTTTTTTTGTATTAATTATTATCCCTTTCTTTGGTTATATAACAATTCTACAATCTTAGTGACTTTAGCTCTGATATTTTTTCCAGAAGCGGTTTTTGGCAACGAATCCACGAAATAAACTCCACCATGTAAATGTTTGAAATGCGCCATTTTTTCAGCTGCATACTTCAAAATATCAGCTTCAGTTAATTTGCTATTAGGAACTTTGATGACAGCTGCAGCTGGCAAGAAACTCGAAATAATATCAGGAATTCCACAAACACAAACCTCAACCACATCTGGAATTTGCATAATAACTTGTTCAATTTCGGTAGGAAAGAAGTGAAAATTGTTGTATTTCAAAATATCCTTTTTCCGGTCAACTATCAACAGTAATCCGTTTTCATCGAAATATCCAAGATCACCCGAATGGATGTAGCCATCTTGATCGTATATTTCATTAGTGGAAGTTGGGTTGCCATAGTATCCGGCCCATTTGAATGGACACCTGATGCAAATTTCTCCCATTTCACCGATTCCGAGCTTGTTTCCATCATCGTCAATAATTTTAACTATCACATTAGACATTAATTGTCCATTTCCTCCAGGTTTTACGGGAACGCCAAAACTGCATGCGCCAGCAAGTTCGGTCATACCATATCCAACCATAATCTGGCAGTTCTTTACGTGCTCTGCGAATTCTTGAACAACTGCAAATGGCACAGCACTTCCACCACAAAAGTACGTTTCTAGGCAGCTTAGGTCTGTCCTTGTAAAGTCGGGACATCGTATGACAGTTGCCATTTGTGAAGGCGGAGTAAAGACTACATTAACTCTGTACTGCTCAATTATTCTCAAAAACAGTTCAGGTGCGTACTTCTGGTCAGTTATAACCCTCGTACAACCAATCATAGTTCCATGCAGGAGACTTATAATACCAGATAGCCAATAAATCGAACTGAAGCAGAGTAGTTTGTCATCTTCTGTAAATGAGCTAAGAATCGAAGTAAATTAAAATGGTTTTTGAACTATATTTGATTGACTACTTACAATATTACTGCGTTGACTATGCTCTCGTGAGACATGCTAACTCCTTTGGGAAGTCCAGTAGTTCCAGAAGAGCACAGAATTGCAGCTGTTTGACTGCTCCCCCGTTTCAATTGTTTCACAACGAAAGAAGCTTCCTTTCCGGTTGAAACAATTAAATCCTCAATTCTTCTTACCCCTTCTAAATGATTTTTCATAGTATAGATTATAATAGAAGGATCAATTTCGGCTAAGGACTCTTTTACAATTTGGTATATTTCTCCATCACAAAACGTGATTTTAGGTTTGCTAATATTGAACGTATGTCGAACGCCATCTATTGGGAAATAATTGTATTGAAAAATGACAGAAAGAAAATATGTATATATTTAACCTTTGTCAAAGGAAGGATCTAGAGAACTAATAATTGCTCCACAGAGAAGACATCCAAATACCAAAGGAGCCAAGTAGTCAGTGTTAGAAGCACAAATTCCAATAACATCTTCTTGCTGAATTCCAAGTTCTTCAAGATGTTGAGCTATCCGAATGCTCATGGTAAGGATTTGCTTGTTGGTATATTGTTTTCCATTATTGTGACAGATCTAAAATTAAAACAAAAATATGAAATGAATAATTTAGACATTAACATTCAAAGTATAGGATGATTTTTAGCTGCATGAAAAGTTTCGACAGTTTGACAGTTGGGAATCGAAAGCTGTGTTCACATTTCTGTTCAGTAATTTTTGGCAATTCATTATGAAATTAAGGCCAGATCAACGTTTATTGTGGAAATTAACTTGGAACAAAATAAGCTTTTAACGTTCCCCAGAGTTCAAAAAAGGTTGTACAAGAAATAGGTACAGTTGACTTTAACTTCAAAAAAACATTTGATAACAAATTTTAATTAATTGTATTTGTACATACATATTATGTATGCATGTATATGTACATAGATTAAATTGATATGTATGATTATATTTACTTGGGAAATACTCACTCTCTTTTTGTGATTTTGATTTTATTCAATTTATTCTATTTTTCATAAAGTCAACTAGGTACGGACATTTAATAGACAATTCTACAAAGGTTGGTTTCGTTAGAAGGCTTGTATCTACACTTGTATTTAGATTCAGGTCCAATTATTGAGAATATCACTCAAAAATATAAATTTTGTTTCTTCGAAATCAGAACTTCTGTAACTTTACTTTACTTTTTAAGCTTTTAAAACTTTATCTAAGGAGCACATTTTAAGAAATATCTTTTGATGGCTTAAATAGATAACTTTTAAATTTTCTTATTAAGGTTGCTTTGTCCCTAAAAGTAATTTTAAGAGGACATGGATTTTTCTTCGGTCAACTTTTACATTAAAACTTATGGATATGCCTGTATTATGCAATGCTAAGATGATTTCAAGATGCATTCCAAGACGACATAAGGGACTTGAAGGCAAGGCAAGTTACTAGTAGCTGGTTGGTCAACTGCCAAAAAATTGCCTTCCAATTAAGGCAACTTTATTGGAAAGCTGACTGAAAAGTTAGCCAAGAAAAATCTACATAACTATCAAGTGAAGTTCACTTATGTTAAAATGACAGCTGATATTGTTTTTTCATTCAACTGACAGCTAAACTTTATTTTTCTGTAATTTATTTATTTTCTGCATAATTCCATTTAATGTTTTGTGTAAAAGGGTAAGAAATATTTCTCTACAAGTCGCAATAGACTTGTAGCTTGCCTTAGAAGTGTTTTGTAGACAACAATGGATTTTGGGAAGATCATTTGAAAGTAGGTTAGGGAAGTAAAGTTCCGAGTTTGAAATGTATGACACTTAAAAGGTAACTAGTTGCCTTTGTCAAAATTAACGTTCAAAGAATGCAGTTGACTTTAAAGTAAATGAAGTCCCTTATGTTGTCTGAATCTTCCCATAGTTTTGAAATTAAACCTAGATTAAAAATCTTCAAAAAAGTATGAGATTTTTCTTCAAGTGTTCCTATTGTTTTGATGTACTGGATGGCACATATCGTTTGTGTACTCAAAAAATTCTTTATTGAATAGTTAAAGAACGTACATATTAATCGTTATAGCATAATATACGTACATATATGTATCTTTTTCCTTACTTAATTGTAAATAAAAATTCAAAAGTACGATATGTAGGTATGAATGTTCCTTTTATTTTGGCATAACTATAAATATTTATGTAAATTTACCCAAATAAATTTCACTTCTATCCAAAGTTATTTTAATGATTAAAGTTCTTTTCATTTTCTATGAGGAATTAAATAATAATATTGTATTGTTCGAGTAATATACCTCAATTATAACTTCACTTAAATTATAATCAACATCATTTACACATCACATTAATAATGCACTGATTGAATAGCACTTAAATCATAAATTATGTCCCTAATGATGACGATGATGCCTACCTGTGTTATGTGTTCTGGTGATTTGAGTAATCCTTCAACTATACAACGTCCCACAGAAACATCAGGTCCTGATTTTAAATTATTCACTTTTGGACCACTCCATGTCCTTGTTTCAGGATCAAAATGAGTCCGTGTCTCTTTTGATTTTCCGGACATTGAATTTATTGTATTTTTGTTTAAACTTCACGATAGCAAACCGAACAATTTAACTTAAAATAGAATCACCAATCGTATCAAGAGTTTAAATGATTATAAAACTCTTTCTTATAGCGACACCGAATTTTATTATAAAATCCTACATATATAGTTTTTAGGTATAGTCGTATCTCTGTTATTGTTGCAATTGCACTTATTTTTCAAGCACGCTAAAGAAAATGATTGCTATTAATTTGTTTGAGTTATATTGATATAGTACAAGTGCATCGCAGTCATATAATTCATAATGATTTCGTTTACATGTCCACATGCAGTTTTTTGTTGTTGGTATAGACTTGATTGCAGTTTATAGTTGATATCTTATTATAAAGTGAAGAATTTAAATATTATTGTTTGATACCTGTCAAGGAGTTGCATGCAAAAGATGCATACTCACTGTGCAATGATAACGATATCTTTGAATTGAAAATAAAACACTTTTGTTGTTTTGATCTTAAAAGAACCTAATTTGAATGTTTTAATTTCAACTAAAATGTGAACTTAAAAATACATCAGAGAGAGGTTATGCACGTGCATATATGAATTACTTTTAACTTAGAATGCTATTTTTATGACCAAACAAGTTCAACAAATTAGTATTGTTCTGTTCCTTTCATTATGTACTTTTAATGAAAAGTGTTCAGCGTCTTTCAAAAAATTATAGATATTTAAATATGTATGGTAACCAAAATATTATACATAGTTGTTAAATATTTAAAAAATAATATTGCATATACGCCCCAATGCATCACTTTATAATAATATCGTTTTAAAAAATAATAGGATTAACAAATTAAGCATCTTGCACATGAGCTACAAACTGCGAACTGCGAACTGTGGATATTCGCATATTTTGACTTTTCTTTCACATGAGCTTTATTTCTATTCGCAGACAGCGACGAATTGTCAATTTATAATTACCCTTTTTTCCATATTTTCCTCAGCCATGATCTTTCACACAAAAACAAAACAGAGTGGTATAATTTTGCGGTTAAGTTGAGCGCGAACAATTTAGTCGTTGCAGTGTGGATGGTATGTGGAACGCGAATAGAGTTTGACAGTTCGTAGCAACCACACTGCAATTCGTTACTACCAAATTATTTTTACAAAATTTTCTTGTTTTAGAGAACAAAATGCAAATTTTATTATCCTAACATTAGTGTCAATTGGTTTCTTATAAATTAATTTTCAAAGTTTAAGATTAAGCAACAAAATGAAAAATATTCAATTATGTGAACGAATCGCTTTTAATCATTGAGTCATTTTAAAACTATGCATCGGTACGGTATACAAATTATGGTTTGTGTATTTTAAAAGTCAAAATGACGGTTGGTTAAGTTAACCTGAAAAAATTGGATAATTTTACTCACCACAATCCGTGGAGAATTTTAACCAAATTGTGTAAATCATATATCATACAAAATTTGACAGTTCATTTACCAAATTGTAAACTTAACCATATGGTATATTTATCCAGTGTTGTTCATAATTGCTTGAATACCCTTTATGATTCTTACCCCACTTTACCCTATTTAGTGTTTGGTGTCATTATGAAGATAAGATTGATGTTTCCTATGGTAATCGTTGAATTGTTAAATTCCAACCCAGTCAGTGTTTACAATATGCGTTTTCCTAGGTTGGCAATTATAGTGAGTGCATCTTCACACATATATATTCTGCATATATTTGATAAGAAACAAAAATAATTTATTTCTGTCGCTGAATATCAGTGAATCAATAAAATGCACGCGTAATGCATAAAAATTACTTTTGAATTTGTATAGGGTGCGTCCATTTTTTTTTTCAAGCATATTTTTTGTTTAATAAAACAGAAAGGTTAATTTAGTATTGTGCCTATGGTGAACTATTTCTTAGCTTGATGCCTTAAACTATCTACAAGAGATATGGAAAATTTTTCTAATTAAAGGTTGCATTTTTGACCCGATTTTGAGATAACTAAGCGGGATTTTTAAGATAAAAACTTGCGAAACTTTATGACATTTTTGATTAAGCAAACATTTTGTAAAATGAATGTAGTTATTATTATTATTTGAATTTTAATATACATAGTTTATAAATAGTTTGAGAAATTAAAATAATAACACAAGACGGAATAATTGTTTTGTTCATACTATTATAATCTGATAGATAAGTTCAGGACATTCCTTTTTGTAAAGATAATTTTTTGAATATTTCCGATGCACCTACAATTGTTCAATACTCCTTCCAAAAAATCTGGCCGTATGCCGTCAATGGGGTCTTTAACTATTGGCTTTCAATGCTTCAAGACTTGCTGAATTGTCGGCATAAGCCAATGACCAAACATGGCTCCATAAGAAGCAATTGATATAAGTTATGTAAGTCTCACAAACTAGTTTACAAGTTAACAGGACAATTTGTGGAAACAAAGTTTTTAGCAAATTGACATTGCAATAAATGTGTGATTATGCTGTACGATAAGTTGTGTCAATATTTAGCTTATTTTGGAAACCAATCAATCTGCTTGGTTTGTTAGCGACCAAACGGTTCGCTCTGTATATGCTAATTTTTTATATTGACGAATTCATTTTACCGGAAATGTGATTTATCACTCATTATCATAAAATGGACGAAGTGTTCTATGAATTTCACGACTAGTTTTAATTTTTCGAGGTTTAGATAACATAAGGGATTCCAATTAATTTTGACTGCATTCTTTAAAAGAAAATTCAGACCAAAGTAATAAGTTTGTTCATTACATATCAATGATTTCAAACTTGGAGCTTTACTTCAATAACCTATACCATCAGTTGATCGTACAAAAAGTACCAAAAACATTATTGTCTACAAATATCAAACTCCTCTTCAGGCAAGCTTCACGTCCAACATAAGCTGTATTTTATATTGACAAGAACTTACTTGTTTCTTTGACAAGAACACATTTACACAAAGCATTAAATGGAATTGTCCAAAAAATAAAAAAATCAGTGAGTAATAAAGTTCTGCTTTCAGTTGAAGGAAAAAACATAATCAACTGTCATATTGTCATAAATAGACTTGACTTGATAGGGAGATTTTTCTTGACTATTTTTCCAGTCGGCTTTATTAGAAAAGTTGCCTTTATTGGAAGACAATTTTTTGGCTGCTGACCAATCAGATACTAGAAACTTAACTCCAATTCTTATATGTTTTCTCGACATGCCCAATGTCAACACATTTTGACATTCTCAACTGCCAAACCATAGAAAACCGTCATTGGAACTAAACAAACATCCTACACATATGCGTTTGCGACTTTATGAGTTGACGTTTTACTGTATTAAAATTAATACATAATAAACAAAGTCCACTTACAATATGGTTATGATAGGAATATGATAAATACCAATAAACAAAATAAGAGGCCCGTCATTAGAAGCAGAGTCAAGATTGTTTGTTGACCTCAATGCGCAATCTAATTAAATTTTTTTTACGAAACGACCTTTAAAAAACTTAAACAAGTAATGAGTTATTATTTTTTATAGCGGATACTAATATTACATTTCAGAACCAATCGTTCCACTGAAAGCGTTCCATTCTCTTCGTATTCTCACCTGTCAGTTGAACTTTCAATTATTGACTCATTGGCTTTGGCGCCATTTATAGCTATCATTGGTTTTCATCATTGAAAACAAACATTGGAATTTTTTTTGGCAGGTTGTTTATAGTTTTCATTAAACATTTCTATCATTGAAAAAAAAATTCCTGATTGAAAGCCACCGAAAAATGTTTACTGACAGAAATCTGTCATTGGAATTGTGTGAAATTGGAACACAAATCAGTGGAACGATTCGTTTCACGTTTGAACATAAAAGTATCAGCTGTTCAGTAAAATGAAATTTCATCATTAAAAAAATTAAAATGGATTTATAAATTAAATAAAACTTTAAATGCATTGTTTCTTTTTGAAAAAAAATATGCACTTGAATATAGGATTCATCTTATTGCATCAATCTTTTGCTAGAAATAAATCTGTAACATGTTCAAAAACTAAAAACAAAAATTTTACTGATGGATTTTACTGATAGCTATAACCGGCCCCTAAGTAAACTTTTTTTCTCAAAAAAAAAATTCTTTGTGTGATTTCCGATCGATTTGTATTTCTAATTAAAGGGAAACACCGTCAAATATAAGGTCCGTTCGCGTACCCTCCTAAAACAGTCCAATTTTACTAAAAAATACGAAATTTAACCAAATCCTGTTTGCGTACTCAAAAATTTCGTAGTTTTTCTTAAAAGAGAGCGTTCCGGAGAGAGTAAAATATTTCCCCAAGCTACGAATATTAGCCCAAGAAATTTCTTTGGGCTGATTTGTGAAAATTTAAAATTTGATAGAAATTCAAATAAATTTAATAAATTGCTCGCTTCTGCTGCCAGTTATAAAATTTACAAACAAATTTTCAAAGAACAGCAACAAGACATACTGTGTGAAAAATTTGTTGTTTTCCCGTTCGCTTACTTTTTTGTAGTTTTTTTTTTGGTGAGAGAATTTTACCCCCACTCTAAAATATTCCTTTTTACGAATTTTAGTGCAGAAAGTACGCGAACGGACCTATAGATTCAAAAATTTTTCCGGATCGATTTCAATGATAGCTATAACTGGCGCCTTTCATCATTGAAACCAATCATTGAAATTTTTTTGACAGGTCGTTTATAGTGATCATAAAAAATGTCTGTCATTGCAAAAAATGTCCTGATTGAAATCAACCGAAAAATGTTTACTGTCTGTGTTTGGAATTGTATGAAATTGGAACACAAATCAGTGAAACGATTCGTTTCACTTTTGAACATAAAAGTATGAACTGTTTAGAAAAATGAATTTCCGTCCGGAAAATAGAAAAATACATTTTTATCCAAAAATAAAAGCGCTTAAAATTTAGTTTTCATTCGATCAGTCAGCCAGATCATCCATTCAATCATTTTTCCAGAACGATTTCAATGACAGCTAAAGCGGTGCTTGATTCCAATTGGGAAATTTGTAATCATATACAGAAAATTTCAATGACCAACTATAATAACCAATTTGTCAAAAAAATTCCAATGATTGGTTTCAATGATGAAAATTAAGCATTTAAACTTTACTAAACACTTTTAAAGCTCGAAACAAAATTTTCAATGATGAAAACCAACGATAGCTTTAATTTAATGATTCCAATCAGGAAGTTTTGTTTCAATGACAAACATTTTTCAATGATAGCATTTAGCCGATCATTCAAAAAAAATTCCAATGATTGGTTTCAATGTTGAAAACCAATAATAGCTATTACTGAACCCTTAGGTTATCCCAATGCAGTCGATTATTTATAAAACACAACCAAAATCAGCAAAAATTATCTCTATAAGTATTTTTAAGTTCCTTATTGTCGCAAGGCAATGACACTCTTTCAAAACATGAGAGCTATGGAATGAATAAGTTGAGAAATTATATGTTAAAGATAAAGTTTATTTTTAATATATTTATCTAAAATTATGCCAAGATAATAACCTTTTTAAGCTCATGATATGTGGCGTATACGTAATATTTCGTTATACTCATAAAATTGTTATAAATTTGGGAAAATCAATTCAATGACTCACTTGACATATCATTAAACAATTTTTAATAGTTTCTTTTAACTAACGCAGATAAACATGGACTTAATATACTTCTTCTGTAAAAGTGATCGAATGTCCACTTATAGATTTTTTAAGGCATTAGTTAGGTGCTACTAAGCAAATAAAAGTCATGTTGTTTTATTATAGTTTACTTAATTTTAAAACTTATTATTTATTTTAATAAAGAAGCGAAAGTTATAATAGCAAATTACACAGTAAATAAATACATTTTGAATTCAAATGCAAAAACGTTTTGTTCTGTGTTCATCTTTTTGTTGATGTTATTATTGTTTGATTTTTTGTTTTGTTTATAAATATAAATTCTACTTATATTCATTATAATGTAAATAAAGTTTAAATGCTATGTATATTATTTGAAGAGATTTCAATTTGTTTTGTAAAAAAAGAGTTTCTACCAGCTGAGTTCCTCTGGAATTCCACCAGGATATTCACCTGTTAGACAAGCTGTACAATAACCAGCTTTTTTAGTATTCGAGCTTGTTTTGTTCATTTGAACGGCCTTCTTCAAGCCTTCCACACTTAAATAGGCTAAACTGTCAGCACCTTTAAGAAAGATAATAAATTGTTTGAATATATGTTGTCTTGGAAAAGCGATTCAATCATAATTCAACTTACCAACATGCCTAGCTAATTGTTCTGCGTCCAGTTTGTTTGCTATAAGTTCTTCCCTGGTCGGAATATTTATACCCATGTAACAAGGATATTGAAGTGGGGGACTGGCAATTCTTATGTGAACCTCAGCTGCACCAGCATCTCGTAGAAGTTTAATTATGGGTCCAATTGTATTACCTCGAACGATGGAATCGTCAATAAGTACTAATCGTTTGCCTTCAACATTTTCTGAGAGTGCACCAAATTTCTTTGCCACACCCAATTGACGTAGTCGTGTCGATGGTTGAATGAATGTCCTACCGACATATCTGTTTTTGCACAAGACTTCAGCAAAATGAAGTCCAGACTATAATTGCAAAAATAGGTTTAAATTAATTCCCTTTTTAGTTGGGAAAACTTCAAATACAAACCTCTCTGGCATAACCGTGAGCTGCTGCTGTTCCAGATTCTGGTACAGAACTAACAATATCGGCTTTAATTGGAGCTTCTCTGGCTAATTGACGACCGCACTGCAGTCGCACCGAATAGACCATCTGTCCTTCAAAGATCGAATCACTTCGAGCAAAGTAAACATATTCAAAAATGCAGAATGCATTTATCTGGGAATCGGGGCGTCCTACGATATCGATGGTACGAATACCATTTCTTGTCATTTCAACAATTTCTCCAGCTTCAACTTCTCGAACATATCGTGCTCCAATTGATAAAAAGCCACAACTCTCACTTGAAACAACCCAACCTTCAGCTGGTGCATCTTCTATTGTTACTATAAGATTGAAAAAGGGAATCATTATAGAATTAAATTAAAATATATTTATTTTTTAAAACATTACATCCTCCAAGGTTGATTGGGACAATTTTTCCTATACAAAGGGGGCGATTTCCATAAGAATCGCGAACAGCATATATCTTATCCTTAAGCATTACAACTAGGGAATATGAAAGAGGAGCAAGAGTCATAAAATGACGAATACGTGCTGGCCAGTCAGGACCGTCTCTCTATAAATATTTTTAAAAAATTTACAAAAATTAAATTCTTCAAACGAATTTCTTTAAAAATTGTTTTCATACTTCTGAGACATCTGGACTGCAGCATAATGATTGAGCAATAAGTTCACTGTCACTGTGAGTTGATAATCCCACTCCTCTTCCAAGAACCTAAATATTAAATCAAAAAATTAGTAAGAAGTCATATTAAGAAGAAATCAAGTTTACCTCACGCCTCAACTGCTCGCAATTAACTAGCTCTCCATTGTGGGCGATTGCTATTGCACCATGTGCTGTGTGAACCACAAAAGGTTGACAATTTACTACCTCAGATGCAGCTGAGGTAGAATATCTTGTGTGTCCAATTCCAAGGTTTCCCTTGAGCTTTTTTATGTTGTCATCATTGAATAAATTATTAATCATACCCATTCCTTTGTGAACATTGAAATTTTTCGAACATTTTCCCATGCTCGTTACAATACCAGCTGATTCCTGACCACGGTGCTGAAGAGCAACCAAGCCCAGACAAATTAGTTGAGCGACATCAATCTGAAGAATAAAGGAAAAATATTGTATTAAATAAATTTTAAATTCGTCTATGTCTTAAAATTAAACAACAAATAATACAATTTGTCAAAAACTCTTAAGCGGCATATACATTGTTCAAATGCTTGTCAAGCATGTGAGAGTGTATTAATAAATTTTGTTTGACGTGTCATATACACACATCATGCATAAACTTTCAATCATTTATATTTATTTTAATTTTGAGGTGGATAGACGTGCGATTATTTTATCGGGAAAAATATTTTTTGCGAATTTGATCGTAATTAATTTTCCGATACCCGATGTTTCCTCTTCGACAAATATTTAAAAAAAAGTTTGCTTGATCAAGCAATCAATTTCGAATATTATACATTATATCAATGCTGTCTATCTGATTGAAGAAAAATCAAAACATTTTGATTTTGCTTCAAGCATACACACATTGTATACGTGTTTCATTTTAACTAATACTCTCTCACATGCTTGACAAGCATTTGAGCAATGTATATGCCGCATAAATCATAAGTCCCAATTCCTTACTGGGCTTTATTTGAACTTTTCAAATAAAATTGAACTTTGGCTGTATTATAAATATTGAATTGGTATTTTTAAGCGAGAAATGCCTGTTTTCGTATAAAATTTAAGAAGATAAGGATTTAAACTAAAATAAGCTGTGTTTTAAAATATAATGGGAAAAATATTGTTTTCATAAATATTTTGTTTTCTGAATTTTGAATGCTTATGTGAACTTATAAAGTTCAAGAACAAAAATCAATAATTTAGCCGTCCATATCTCAAGAATCAGTGCAGTGGAGATATCGACTTGAAATAAATTTAGTTATGCAGATAATAATGCGAAAAACCCAAAATATTGTTATGAATACTTTGTAAAAGTTTCGAGCAAGACAAATCGAGAGACGGAATGGGAAGTTATCAGTATGAGTTGCACCCCGCCTTTTTTTCATTGAAACAAGCAAAATTAAGAAAAAAAATAGAAAAAATTAAAATACAAACCTATTGGTTCGTTTTTGAGAAAATTCGAATTTTCGCTTTTTGACCAAAAAATTTGCATGGGGACTGTTACTATTATTTTTAGTCTTAAAAAAATGAAAAAACCCCTAACGCGTTTAACGGCTTGAAATCTTTATTAACTTCCCATAGGAAGTTTTTGTAATGGGTCCGATTTGTCAAATTGAAAATTTTGACATTTCGCTACGTTTCAAGGTCCCTAGAGTCGAAATAAAAGATTTTTAGAAAGATGTCTGTGCGTGCGTGTGTACGTACGTCCGTACGTCCGTACGTTCGCGACGTTTTTTTCGTCGTCCATAGCTCAAGAACCAGAAGAGATATCGACTTCAAATAAATTTTGATTAACTTTATATTTTTTGAAAAAAATCCAATTAACGGTTTTTTTTATAAATTAAAAAAACTGAAAAAAAAAATTTGTCACCACGAAAATTTTACGACTAAAATCTGATTTCATCTCCAAAACAATTTTGTGCAACGAAGAATAATGTTTTTAACATCTGATAAAATTTTTAAAAAAATCTAATTGACAGTGTTTTTTATAAAAAATAAAAACCTAAAAAAAAAAATTGCTCAAAGTTGGCAAAAATTGAATTTCGACTCAAATATCTTTTCAAAAACTTGAGATTAAGGCTTCAAACTTATTTTATCTTATAAGAAACATTGTGGTTAACATTCTGTAAAATTTTGAAAAAAATCTAATCAACCGTTTTTTTTTACAAAAAATAAAAACCTAAAAAAAATTTATAAAAGTTGGTAAAAATTGATTTTCGACTCATATATCTTTTCAAAACTTTGAGAGTATGGCTTCCATTTAATTTTATCTTATAAAAAATATTGTTTTCAACATTCAGTAAAATTTTGAAAATAATCGAATTGACAGTTTTTTTATAAAAAATTAAAAACAAAAAAAAAATTAATAAAAGTTGGTAAAAATTGATTTTCGACTCAAATATCTTTTCAAAACATTGAGATATTGGCTTTAAACTACTTTTATCTTTCAAAATATATTGTTTTTAACATTCAGTAAAATTTTGAAAATAATCGAATTGACAGTTTTTTTACAAAAAATTAAAAACCTAAACAAAAAAATTAATAAAAGTTGGTAAAAATTGATTTTCGACTCAAATATCTTTTCAAAACTTTGAGATATTGGCTTTAAACTACTTTTATCTTTCAAAATATATTGTTTTCAACATTCAGTAAAATTTTGAAAATAATCGAATTGACAGTTTTTTTTACAAAAAATTAAAAACCTAAACAAAAAAATTAATAAAAGTTGGTAAAAATTGATTTTCAACTCAAATATCTTTTCAAAACTTTGGGACATTGGCTTCAAACTAATTTTATCTTATAAGAAATATTGTTTGCAACATTCGATAAAATTTAAAAATAAAATTCGAATTGACAGTTTTTTTTACAAAAAATAAAAACCTAAAAAAATAAAAAAACAATACTAAAACTTGCTAAAAATTTACTTTCGACTCAAATAGCTTTTCAAAAATTAAAAATATTGGCTTCAAACTTATTTTATTTCACAGAAAATATTGTTTTCGATGTTCAATAACAAAAAAAATAAACATAAAATGGTACGCAAATTTGGTAAAAATTGATACATATAGACAAACTTTTAATTAAGACAAATAGACAGACGGGATGGGAAGTTATCAGTGTGGGTCGCATCCCAGCCTCTTTTTTTCAAATTTGAAGTCAATCAACTGAATGGTTCGGGCTGTAGGGGCCAAAACGGACAGACAGACAGTTGGACGGAATCGGGGGACCCAATTTTTTCGATTTCATTTTTGACTAAAATTTCGAATTCGAAATTGTTAACGAATGCAAAACTTGACATATAGTTCGCAAGCAAACAGTGACGTAAGTAAAAAACCGAAACATAAAGGAGTGTCCACATCAAAAAAAAATTACAAAATATTGCAAAAACATTAAAAAAACATTTTAGCAACACAGAAACATTTCTGGCATGTTTCTGAAATGTTTTTAAACTGGCCAAGCACAAACACTTTATAAAAAAATGTATAATAGTCCATGATGTGCATAACTTCACCTTGACACCGACCAGTACTAGGATCTAGTTCGTCTTAAACTGGTCTAATTTTGATTTTGACAGTGGATAAAAACGGTCCAGCCAACAGTTGGGAATTCCAAATAATAGGTCCGTTTGAGCGTATTTACTTTGCTTATTTTCACGAACTGTCACTTTGTAGAAATGTTTAGAGACTCGTTTTTTAAGAAAAGCCAGTTAGCAATGTACTAGTTACCAAAACGAAAAGAGAGGATTAAAATTGTTGATACCCTAAATAAATTGCTAAATATTTAGCAAAGTGCTAACTAGTAAATTGTCAAGCCCTTGACAGAAGGTTGTTTAAAATTTTGCGCAAATGACACTAATAAGCAAACCCAATACGCTAGTATTATGTTAAAATTGTTTAACATTAGCTAAATCACATCAGGTTTTCAAAAATATCCCCTCTTTAAAAATACTTAAGACAATCAAAAACGGTTGTTTAATGCTAAGTTAAAACTTAGCATATCCCTTAACAACAAATGGCACCATGGTTTTGCAAAGAACAAAAACACAGTTTAAATAAATTCAGTGTCTTACTTAGTTTCTCGAACATCTCTACAATTATAAGTCTTTATTTGACTCTAAATAAAGTTTTGAGCAAAAACTTAAATTTACTAATTCTACGGCCAATTTCTTGACGAAGTTAGGAAATAAAATAAAAACTCGATCTTGTAATCATCGGTTTATTTATGGAACTTCATTTCATAAATATTTAGAACTCCAACATTTTTTCACATCTAATCGGTTTTAAATAATTTTTGAGTTCTAGGAATTTTTGATCTCGGTTGAATGGAACTGAGTTTTTACGTGTTTTTTTTTCTATTTTTGTAACAACTCGTAAATAGTTCTGACTCAAAATTCTAACATTTTACGAACAAAATTAGAAACATCAGTTTTTAAAAACGCGTCTTGGAGTTAATTTCTAATTCTGATTTTGAACCCAAACTTTGATTTAAACAACGTTAATGAAAAAAACTTAATTTCAAATCGTTTTGGCTTTTTCTTTTGTTATGTTGTTGTTGTTCCAAATGCTTTAGCGTTTCTATCATATTTTTGTAAGACAGGTGAAATCTAACAACTTATGAAGAGTTTTCGAAAATTTTATTAAATTCTAAAAATATTTCAACTGTATATTGAAGAAAAGGATTATAGATTTGGAAAATCATTACGAGTGTCAAAAATCTGTATATGCGTTCTTGTTTTTAACTAATATCTCAAAAATCTGACATGATAGAGTAATATTGAAGTCGTATTTAAATTAAGGGCATCAAAACCCATTGAACAAGTGCAAAACCTTGTTGACCAGTGTTCTAGTACAATGTGACATATCGGTCCTAATGTTGGGAAGCACAATGGATTTTTTTCGAAAACTCAATGTTTAATTTGGTTTAGAATTAACTCTTGTATTTTTTTTTAGAAAGGAAAGATAAAATGCTGTTTAGTCTGGAAATTGTTAGTTTTGGTTTACTACTTTTTTTTCTTAATTTGAACTTTTTCAAGCTTTTAAGAAATTGGAACAATTGATATAGATATTCCAGATGTAAGGCAAAATTACTGGTTACAGGAGGCGAATAAATTTAGGAGATATTTCATCAAGAGTCAAAGCTATTAGATTTAATAGAGTCAAATCTGATAAGAAAACAGATTTTCTAAGCTTCTTTATGTTGGTGATTATATCAATTTAAATATTTAGCAATTTATGATCATAGATCAGACAAAAATCTCAATTCGTCTACATTTACGTCAGAAAATGATAAGGAAATGTTAATAACCTAACGTTCCCAAAAAAAAAATACATAACACATTAAGCAATAAAAATAGCTTTCAAATTGTTTTTCACATTTTGAATCTTGTTCTAATTATTTTGTTTTTGGCCAACAAGTAATGCTATTGAGGTATTGATAACCGCGCAACTTAAACCATCACTTTAAGCTTTATAACATGGGCGGTTCATGTTGCAAAAGATTATATTTAATTCGTTTCTGAAGAAAAACCTTAAACTACATTCATTGATTCTAATCTTAGTGCGTAGGTATTTATCCGTTGCGCTGTACCTAATAATTTCTTCAACTTTATCACTAGACTGAAATTTCAAACCAGTCTCACGGCGATCAGCATTTTCAATGGGAACTTCTACTCCACTTATCCAATGTTAAGAGATACAAAAATAAAAATAAACTTACCTGCGTTGGCCAATCTCCGCAAGCTATCGCTCCAAATACTCCACATTCGTGTGTCAAGCCAGTTACATCTTTAGGGTGTCCGGCTGGCTTGTTCTTTCTTAATACTCTAAGGCTTGTTGGCTGTTGTGGTTCTTCAGTAACTAAAAAAAATCAACAAAATTCCAATAAAAGATGTCCTTATAGAGATAATTTCAATTTTAATTATAGGGACATACCTCTTCCAAGGCAATTACTGCTGCGATTCGCTCCAGATGAGCCACAATCTACACATCTTGAATTGTCAGATGTGTTGTCCATGTCCATGTTTTTCGTCAATAATGCTGAGTGAAGTGAAAACTAAAATTTATAACGTCTTGTATGTTTGTTGTCGACCAAACTCAACTGATGATTGATCTGAAAGTTGAAATTGAAATCAATTTTAGTTCCGCTGAAATAATAAATAATATTGTAAGATTTGAGATTTCTAATCTAAACCTCGGGCTTCTTCATATAGGGAGAGATAATTTCATAATTCTATCTCACTCTATCACAGGTCCTAGAATAGATGAAACAATATGAAATAACAACACCATAGGGGGTACCTACAGTATACTGGGTATATACATACTTTCTACTACTGGGAGTTCTCCTTTAGAATGATTTCAGTGATTTTGTTGTTGTTTTTATTGGCAAAGTTGATAGGATTAGGGAGTTTTAGTGGAATTGTACAAATATTTCTTCATTTATTCTATTTATTATTTATCGATTCAGTTATTGGAATCGGTGCAATTTGTCGAATTGAAAATGTTGACATTTCTCGACGTTTTAAGGTCCCTAGAATCTAAATAAAAGATTTTTAGAGAGATGTATGTGCGTGCGTGTGTACGTACGTTAGAAGCTTTTTTCGTCGCCAATATCTCAAGAACAAGTGGATATATTGACTTCAAATAAGTTTTGTTTTGCAGAAAGATGCAGAAAGGACTCTCAACAAATTTGACTAACGGCCTTTTTCATAAATCAAAAAACTGAAAATAAAATAATTTTCACCTCGAATATTGTACGAACCAAGTTTGTCAAAAAAAAAAATATAGTTTTTAACATTCAGTAATATTTTAGGAAAGATAGATAGTTTTACTATAAAAAAATAAAAACCTAAGAAAATATTACTAAAACTTCGTAAAAAATGATTTTCGATGCAAATATCTTTTTCAAAAATTAAGGATATTGGCTTCAAACTAATTTAGTCTTATAGAAAACTGGTTTCGATATTCAGTAAAATTGTTATAAAAATATTATTCGATATCTCGTGAATAAATGAAGGTATTGACTTCAAAATGATTTTATTCTGCGATAAATTTTGTTGATAACTTAAGATTTTGCTCTAAGAATTTGTATTTGTTTATATAAAAAATAAAACTTTTCAAGAAATTCTACTAAAATTGGTAAAAATTGGTTTTTGACTAAAAATCTCGTTAACAAAAATTGATTTTGAAATAAAACTATCTCATTATATGCAAAATATATTTTTTGTTCATTTTTTAGAAAAATTCAAATGACAACTTTTTTAGAAAACAAGAAAACCTACAAAAACAAAAAAAATAATAAGAAATAATTTTCAACTCAAATATTAGGAGAACAAAGAAAGATATTGCCTTCAAATTATTAATCTCACACAAAATATTGTTACGAATATTTTTTAAAAGTTCTAAGCAAGACAAATCGACAGATGGGATGGGAGTTATCAGTGTGGGTGGCATCCCAGCTTCTTTTTGTCAGGTCAAATCTTTAACTTACATTGAAGGTCCTTAAAAAATAATACTTAAAAGTGAAATGAGCAAGTTAATGCAACCACCAAGTCATGTAATGATTTTTTTTTTCAATTTGTTGCTAATGAAAATTAATAATAATACAAATAAAAATCTTATCACAATCAAAAAAAAAAAAAGGAACATGAGATGATCGACACGCTTTGCCAATGAATCCACGATCGAAGAGGATGAATTTACGTCAGCATTTTAAGTTTTGTTTTTGTTTTGTCTTGATTCAGCTTCAATTTAAAACAAAAGCCGATGACGACCAAAAGACTAGAAACCGGGATTCGATTTGTTATCGGTTGTTGTTGTTTATAGTTTACAAATTTTTCTACTTTTCAACATATCAAAACAAAATAATTGATGATGGAAATTTTACAAAAATACATAATAAATTCAATGCGATAGGTCATCAAACAGGAAAGCAACATAATAACAATAACAACAACAACAATGTAAAAGTGTTTATTGTTGGTTTTTGAATCACATTCCAAGTGAAATGATTGTTTTTTGAAAAATATGATGCAATTTTTGAAGATGTTTTGTCAGAGATATTCTTTTGATTATTGGTTTTTTTTAATCGAATTTGTTGTAGGAATACAGAGGCATAATTTTAAAAAATGGTATATTTGTCTTAGTTGAGGTTTATTTTTACCTTATATTTTTCAAGACGTTTTTATTTTTTTTAAATAAAATAGATACACTGTTATAATCACTTTAATTTTTTTTAAAAAAAACTTCCGCATTTGTTGTAACGAATTATTAACATTTTTAAATCACTTTTTATGTTATAACTTGACAGCAGTTACAGGTCAACTGATTTGAGGGGTTAAAATGATAATTCGTTTAGTTATGAACGTGAAGGTGAATCGAATTGCTTCTATCTATTTTTTCGATGCAGGTAAGAAATTATTTCTTGGAAATTGGTATCCTTTAAAAAATTTCCACGATTTCGTAGGTTCATTATGTTTGAACATAAAGATTGTATATTTTTACATTTAATTTTTTACCTAAGTTGCATCATCCAATTGTTGGTTGCTAGGTTGAATGGTGAAGCGATATTTATAGATCCCACAGTCTGTGTGTTTTTTTTTTAAGAAATAGGTACATGGTTCTAGTATTGTTACTTAAGACTGCGTTTTTTAAATGTTTGCACTCAAATCGCTTGAATCCTATGCAAGGAAATAAATTCCGATGGCTATGTTACGAATATGGCATTGATAGGTTGATTGAGTGTTGAAGTTGTAGATAGGTGTAAATTTCCGGTGCAATGTCATATTATTGACAATGATGTTATTGTTTCTATGGTTGTTGTCAATGGTTTGACAGCTATAAGTGTGTTGACATTTCTGTTTTTTAAGGTTTGGCAATTCATCACGATTGTCTTAAGCTTCATAGTTTACAATTTTTCCAAGTTGTGCAGATTTACTTTACGAGAAGTTCATAGAAGACTTTGTCCATTTGACGGTGTTGATCGATGAAGTTAATTCTTGTTAATGATTAAATTCATAAAAATTTACTATTTGGTGTAAACGACGAAACTTGTCACATCTCATCGCGTTAAACAATCAATTTATTGCTAAATCAATTTGTTGACAAATTTGTTTGATATTTTGAAATTTGCTTCACCAACTGCTATTTCGTTGGTTTAACATACAATTTGATATGAAATTTTTCGCAAAGTGTTAATCTTTTAAAAACAATACAGTTTTTGAGACCTGTCAGAGTTGCAATGAAAACTATTCATAAAATGATAACTTTCGTTTATTAACTAATAAATATTTTCATTGTTTAAAGAAATTCCATCATATTATTAAAATATTTGACAGATTTATGAAAAATTGAACAAAAAATATTCTCTTCATAACTTAACAAAAAAAAAATGTTCTGCAAAATGTCTTCTTACATACAATTTTCTAAATATTCGCGATTCATTAATTTAAATAATTCGTCATCTGTCGAATTTGTTTCTTTTATTTAGTTTTTCGTGTTTTTTTTTAAGTTTTTAGTTTTTTTTTTATAAATTAACTACAAAATTAACAACAATACTTTGAATATGATAAAATAGTTTGATTTTAGAATATATTTTTGCTAACGAGACTCTTAGTCGAAGACCAATTTTTACCAATTTTAGTAGCATTTCTTGAAAATTTGTATTTCTTATACAAACAAATCAATCAATGATTAATATATTACGTTGTCAACAAAATTTATAGCAGAATAAAATCATTTTGAAGTCAATACCTTCATTTTTTTACTAATTTTGCTTACAATTTTTTGTAATTTTACTGAATGTCGAAAACAATATTTTCTGTCATATATAATTACTTTGAAGCCAATATTTTTAATTTTTAAAAAGATATTTGAGCCGAAAATCTATTTTTTTTTCCAAGTTCTAGTAATGTTTCTTTTATGTTTTAATTTTTTGTAAAAAAAACTTTCAATTGGATTTTTCTCAAAATGTTGTATCTTATTTTTTATAAGATGAAATTAACTTGAAGCGAATATTCTAAATGTTTAAAAGGTATTAGAGTCGAAAATTCCAATTTTTAGTATGTAATGTTTTTTTAGGTTTTTATTTTTTGTAATAAAACTATCAATTCGATTTTTCTCAAAATTTTACCAAATGTTAAAAACGTTATTCTTCGTTGCATATAATTATTTTTGAGATAAAATCATATTCCGTTTGTACATCTCTATAAAAATCATTTATTTAGTTTCTAGGGACCTTAAAACTTAGAGAAATGTCAACATTTTCAATTCCACAAATCGGACCGATTATAATAACTTCCTATGGGAAGTTAAAAAACATAACCAACAAAATTTGTTACAATGGTTGACTCAAGTAAAACAAAATCTGTGTTTAATAAATTCTGTACATTTTTTGATGAAGGAATTTCATTTGGCCATATTTATATACATACATACATATTTTTAAAATCTCAGAGATTTCCGTATTTTCAGAAATATGAACTAAATTTCTCATACACATTTGTCACTTTTGCTGTCAAAAATCTTAGCACAGAATTTTGATGATTCTCAAGAATTCCCTATCGTATAATTCAAAAAGGATGAACTTTAAAAGCAAAGCTAATTTGATTTGATCGTCAGAAATTTTATAAATTAAGAAACTGGTCAATTTAATGATGCAGAAAACCTAAAACCGTTGAAATTTTGGTTAACAGTAGACTTTATTTAATAAAACATAAACTTCGTTGTTTGATGAAGCACTCTCCATTATAACATATGAAAGCAATTTCGTTAAACCAACTGAATTTTCACTGGCTAAAAATTAATAAAATTTGTATCGGGTTAACGAACTTTTTCGTTATATTTACGTCAAACCATATGTTGAATAGTTTTTTCAATGACAATTACCAAAAATTAATTCTCAATGAATTTTTTCAAAGCTCATTTATAAAATTATTCTTTTAAATAGCTAAAACAGCAATAGTTGCAAAAATTATTAAACACACGACACAAAAAGCTGATTTAAACGAGGAGAAACTGGTTTAAAATTGCAAACGAATTCCCATCACCAGAGATGTCAAAATGTCTTCTTTTTTTGGTTCTAATTAAAATGTAATTATGCCAACATTTTGATATCAAAGAAAACATTTTTCAGGTAGGCAGCAGGTACACAAGAAAACACACTAACATTCTAATCAAAAGGTAGCATACTCCACAATTATTTTATTATTGAACTCAATTTTCTCAAAATAGACCGAACACCTCGAAGTGGTAAAGAATTAATTTATTAAATAATAATTTTTGTAGTATGTACATACATAAGTATATCTAAAATTATTCATTGTCAATTCCCGAATCGAATGATAAACCACGTGCGTATTTATATCTTATGTAAACTATGATTTCATAATTTATGTTATATGCGTGAAAATTGAGTTCTTATGAATGAATATTTTGAAAACAGGTTGCAGTACAAATGGTCGTTTTTTGAATTTTTCTTAAAAATGAAATACGTTTTAACTTACAACAAAATTCACACTTTTTTTTCAAGACGGCCAGAACAAGTTCGGATCCGGAATTTATTAAAGGAAAAACAATTATTATGAGAGTGTAATTATAATTTTCCACTGAATTTGCTGAGCGCCAAAATCAAAAATGAATTGACGATGTCTGCTGATGGTAAAGTCAAACTTATTTAGAGGAGCACCCTAACAGATGCTATAATATTATTTTTGTTATCACGAATTTGTTAGGAAAGAGTTTAGCTTTTATTTTTGTTTTTATTAAACAAAATAAGAAGAAAAAGAGAACAACTTCTTCACTAATAGTAGCGCTGTAGAAGAAGTCTCTACGATACCAAATTGACTGATTTCTGCTACGTCTAAAGTTAACGAGAAGTTTGAAAGACTTTACGAGACAACAAAACTTAAACTTAAACTTGAGTTAATTTCTTGCTGCGCCGTGCCGTGCCCTCCGCAGCCAACAAATCGAAATCGAGCAGAAGAAGAAAATAAAAAACAACTTAATAATTTGTTGTCCCACACGAGTAACACAATTTATTTATGGGGGAATCTAACTCACATTTACGACATATCCGGTATGGTTTTTACGCAAAAATAACCAACTCAATTGTATGGTTACTTAAAGTCATGGCTCAGCTTAACAAAAATTGTATATTGCTTTAGTTTTTTGAACGAAATATTAAATATTTTTGTTGTATGGGGTTAAGTCAAGTCATTGGTAAAATAAAATAAACCAGAAACTCTTGAAGCTTTGGAAGCCAATATTCAAGCCACCATTGGCATATTTGGAAAATACTGAATAACTTTCAGCTCTTATTTCAATTACATGTAATTAGTAATTGAACTTTTTTCCATTACAATTACAAGTAATTAACATTTTGACAATTATTTTAATTACTTGTAATTGTAATTGAAAAAATAAACTGGTCGATAATGTTTTTAAATGTAATTTAAATTTCACTTTTCAAATGGGTTTTGATGGCCTTAATTCAAAACTGGCTTCAAACTTTTTGTATCACGTCAGGTTTTTGATTAATTACATTTTAAAATTCGAAAAAACGCATATACATTTTTGAGGCTAATTAAATTCATGAAGAAGTTTTTTTTTTCAATAACATCATGATGGTTTTCCAAATCTACCAGTATAATCCCTATCTTCTATATTCAATTGAAATATTTAAGGCATTTCATGAAATTTTAGGAAAATCTTCGCAAGTTATTAGATCTCCCGTGTCTCAGATTAATATTAAAGAAACGCTGAACCATGTGTGCCAAAACGGTTTTCAACTGTAAAAGGCAGTTTTGGAAGTAATTTTTTATAACGAATCTATCGTCTAAACAATTCTAGTATATCAAGTTTTTGAAATATATTTAAAAAAAAATAAATATTGAAAAGGGGTATTTTAAAAACATGAGCAGATACGAGTATTTCAATTCAAAGTTCGGATTCGAAATAAGCATTAAAAACGAACTCCGAAACGTATTTTCAGAATTATGAAAGGGTTTACTTAAAATTTCATATCTACAGAAAAAAAACGTCCAGTTTGACATGTTATTGAACATTTTGATGGGTTTGTTAAAGTTCTTGAGGGAAATTACTTTGAAGTTACAATTAAGTTCATTTATTCTTTCTTTCTAATTCATTTTATGTTTTTTCTTAATGAATTTAAAACAAAATTATTTTACTAATAAAATTAAACAATATTTATTATATATAGCGAAATATTAAATATATTTTCTTTTTTTTTGTGTGTGGTTCAAAAATAAAGATTGTGGTTAACTTAAGACAAAATTCAAGAACTTGTAAAATATCGGTGTGTCAAAAGTTTTAAGATTTCCTTTACAAGAAAACTGGTTTAAGTCCGATAGTTTTTTGAGCTAATTTCTATCCAGAAATGCATTTTTAACTAAATACACTGTTTAAACAAGTTTTTTTAAACTCTCAATCCAATTATATATACTTTTCCTTAAGTTTTTGAGTCGTTCAAGTCAGGTTTTTGAGATATAACCTTTTAAAACTCGAAAAAACTTATATACTGCTTTTTGGGCTGTAAAATTCAAGAAGTAGTTTTTTTTCAATACAATTCGTAATGATTTTTGAAATATATAGTCCCTAACTTCGATATAACATTGAAATATTTTCAGTATATTATATTTTTTCAAAAAATCCTTCATAAACCTTTGTTTGTATTACTAATTCGTCGTTTAAGCAAGATTATCACATCAATTTTTTGAAATATGTTGAATAATGTTGAAAGCGGGTATTTTTTATCTGAGCAAGTATCTTATTTCAAAACCTTGAAATCATAACATTTAATATTTTTTTAAGGTGAGATTTCAGTTCAACAAAATCCTTTGATTGCAGAAAAAAGAATGGAAAAACATTGCCTTTAAAGTTTTAAAAATTATTTTTGCGTGTTCTTTTTTTTACGTATAATTCAACGATTTTTCGTTCTTAAGTTTTGAAGTTAAAAATGCTTAAGAAAAAATAAAAACAGTTCTTAAGTTTTGAAGTTAAAAATGCTTAAGAAATAAAAAACTCAAATGGAAAATGGGTGGTATCTTAAGGTATGTTCTATGCAGTACAAAAAACCGTTAGTTTTTTCTACCTACACACCCACAAAAAATTAAAAGTTTTAAAATATACAACGGGATTAAAATTTAAAAAATATTTGCCAAACGTTTTGGTATTAACATTTTCCAATATCATTGTTTATTTAAAAGAAAGAAAAAACCCCAAAGTCAGATATCTTCAACTTCAACGAAAATGTTTACTTGGAGTTTATAAAAATATTTGTAACTAAAGGTCTGTTTCACAGGTTCCGTAAATTAAGGCCAAGTTAAATAAGACCAACTTTCAAAAATTGGACTTATTGCACTTTATAAAAGTATGCAAGGCTTGTAAGCATATTTGAAAAATCATACTGCCAATTTGGCTTTATTTCACTTTGTTTAAGTGTAAAAAGACCAACTGTTGGAAATTACAATACACTTTATAATACACTTTACAATAGTGAGATAAGGCCAATTCTTGAAATTTGGGCTTATTTCACTTGGCTTTATTTGACGGCATTAGTTTTACAATGTAAATTTATGTGTTGGCTAACTACTTGTTAAGTATTCCAATTTTCCAGTGTTGTAAGGGTTTTGACAAATAAGAATTGAGAAATTCCTGCCATTGCAAGGAATTGACAAATTCTCCAAGAGTAATTCTTGTCATGAAAAAGTGCTTTCTCAAATTAGCCGTACGGATTCGGCTTAAAACTGTCCATCCCTGACAACAGTAAACGCACACAGGAATGGTTGAGAGTTGTAAGTCACTAGGCCCTGTTTCTCAACGGACTGTTTCGCCACCCAATTTATTTATTATTATAAAAGATAATACAAAATTAAAATAAAACAAACTTCGTCAAAAATTCCATTTAGTTGTTTTCATTTGAAATACACATCCATTTTGATTAAAGAAAAAAAAAGAAAACATCGTTGCATTCAGTATAGCGCATTAACTTCTAGTTGGTGCTACCCAGTTATTATGAAACACTAATGTTAATTTTATCTGTTGATAAGGTTCCAAGTTGCTTAACTGTGACTTTACTTTTATACAGTGGAAGAGGCCCTATTCTTCTTTTTAAATTAAGGAAATCAAATGTCAATTTTGACATTTCTAATATACAAAACGCCAAAAATTCACTCCGCATTCAGCAATCGAGAACGGGAATTCCAATATTTGGAGCGTATGTAACTCGTTTGAAAATTGAATACATTTATTTTGTCCAATGGAATGTAAAACCAGGAACGTAATGACACAGATTTAAATACAAAACAAATTTATTTATTTTACTTTTTCAAAAATTAATTTCGATCTACATTAATTTCAATATAGAATGATTTTTCAATATAAAACGGACCAAAATTATTTCTTCTACCGAATTAACAATGAATTTGTTCCAACAAAAATTGAGAAGTCAAAATCTGTTGTCACTTTATTGCTTTCCATCCACCCATTGCCGCCGTAGTTTTAAAGAAAACCCTAGCAAACACGTGCTTTTTTATTAAACAACAATGAGAACAAGTGAAACAGAAGTCTATTCTTATTTTCTCATATAATTCAAAAAACCAAAGTTAGACTAAGACAGAAAGTACATCACTTATTGTGCGTTAGAAATACTTGTTCTTGAAACATATTGTGTTGTGGGCATGAGCATGTATGCCAATGCTATTGCCAGTGTCAGATCACACGACGCGAAGCGACGCTATCATTTGACTTGACAAGGGTGGAAATGGAAATTATTTATTTTGTAATTTTCCACAAGCTACGATCGGGTTTATGTTTATTTGTTTTTCTAGTTTTCCAATAAAATTCCACTCTGACAAAAGCAGCACAACAATAATAATATCAAAGCAATGCAACAGTTGATTAGGCCTGGGGGTATTATCATTAACAGAATCGACGACAATGTCACTATACAGAGAGGAAATTGACCTTGCACCTTATACACTCCATGCCACTGGATTGAAATCAAATTTTCAAAAACCAAAAAACACAAAAACCAGATGAAGTAAAATTGATCTGAGGTGAAAATAGCAGGTGCAAATAATTAAGTGGCGCCCTTCTGAGGATCAGGTGTTGGCAGGAGCTAGTGTCAAATTATATTTTTATCAATTTATGATGAATTAGGGAGACGGTTCAAATATTAGGAGAATTAAATGTCAAAATCCAGAGCTAACTCTCTAATTTTGGTCAAATTTTTCACAGAAAAAATGTGTTGAAAACTATAACAGTTAGTGATAAGGTCTATACTCTGCTCAACAAAAATAGTCAGTACAAGGAAGATAGGACGTTTGCCTCTCACATATGCATAAGCTTGTCGCTTTTTAAAGTTTTGACAGGTTTTTGGATTGTCAGTGGCTTGCTTATTTGTAGGAACATTTTTTCCGACGCATTGTAATGAGGGTACATAAGTCTCCATTGCTTTGGAAAAAGCTCGCTTAAAGGGTCTGTAATGACTATTTTTGTTCAACAGAGAATAGTTAAGAACAAAATGAGAACAATCAAGTTATCCAGAGTGTATAGAGAAGCCCTAGCTGTTAGGCAGTTTTTTAATAATAAAATAAATGTAAAAAAAACCTCGAGGAAAGCAGGGGAAGACCTCTAGAGTCTTGAAGATAACCACTCAATTTATTGTTGTTGTACTGAAGCCGGTGTTTTGTTGGAGTGGGTTCTATATTTGCGTTCTAAACGGGAACAAATTGATCAGAGATGTTTAACTTGAATTTAGTACAATTTTCATTTTTGTAGCGAAGCGACCGATCGTAGGTTTTTAAGTTTTTGTAGATAGATACACAAAATTTTGTTTCCTTTCCCGGCAAGTTAAAAAATATTATTATTATTTGTTTGATTTTATTTTATATTTTCTGAAGAGTACAAAAATAGACTGAAAACATGGCAACTAAAAGTGAGTTAACCTCTTTTTGTGACTTCAATACTTATAATTATTGTTTAATTTTTGTGCTTCCATATAAACTCTGAATAGTTGAAGGTTATACTTTGGGAAAATTGATTCAAGAGGGTAAAACAAAACAAGTTTTTGATCTTCCGGAGCACCCTGGTTTGTGTTTGCTATTGAGCAAAGATCGTATAACTGCTCAGGATGGTTTGAGATCTCACGATTTAGTGGGCAAGGCTGAAATCTCGAATAAAACCAATGGAATGGTTTTCCAGATATTAAATACATGTGGTAAGTTCTTTTTTATTTGTATGTGACTTACCTACCTACGTATTAAATTAATTTTATTAATTCTTTTTTAAGGTCTTAATACTGCGTATGTGAAACCATGTTCGCCTACTTCGTTTATTGCGAAAAAATGTGCCATGATACCTATTGAGTGGGTTACCAGACGTCTGGCTACTGGATCGTTTTTAAAGAGAAATCCTGGTGTACCTGAAGGTTACAGGTATGTTTATTAAAGTTTTTTTTTTACAATTGTTAAGTTTAAGAAGTTCTAAGACGTAATCTCGAATAAAGTTGAGGTTGGAAGATTTCAGTAGACATTTACTCGTATTCAAGCTGGATCATTAGTTTTTTTGTATTAAGCCTTTTATTTAGTGCGTAAGGCTGTCAGCTGTATTCTGCCATTCGATGCATGAATTAGATGAATTACAATTTATAGTATTCAAAAAGACACAATTAATTTGAAGTCAATGTCGTTTGCCATGGGGAAAATAAAACTATTTATTTTTGATCTAGATCTGTCAAAACATAAATTTCGCCTGTTTTTGCATTCCATAGGGCAAAATAAATTGATTTTTTTTGATATGAGATCAAATCTGCAGATTTAGATTTTTCACAATTTAAAAAAAAATGGAATTTGACAGCCCTACTGCACAAAAATCGTGTTCCACGCGCCACAAAAAATCAATTTTTGAAGGAAGTCCTTAATTACCCATAAATTTTTACTAAATAGCTGACTGCAAAATGCCAGTTTACAAATGGCCAGTTTATATTTTCAAGTCTTCTGAGAATTTTCTCAGATGGATACACAGAGCAGGAGAATGAAGTGTAAACATTATTCACTATTTATTATCACCTACATATAGCAATCAAATAAGCTTTGCATTTCTTTTCTTCTTTTTTGAGTTTTGCGATAGAGACAGTAAGGGGAAATCATTTATAGCTATTACTGAAATTAATCCGGAACATTTTTTGAATGGATAATTGACTGGGTTTCCCTTTGATCATTGGAATATTTTTTACAGGTTGGTTATAGTTTTCATTGAAAATTTCTGTTATTAGACAAAGATTTACTGATCGGAATCAAGCAGTTCCTGATTAAAATGATGTTTTTGAAGTTAAAGGTGATCATTGAAAGTAAAACTGACAGGTGGGAATGCAAAGAAAATGGAACGCTTTCGGTGGAGCGATTTTGTTCTAAAATGTGAAATCAACAATCAGCTGTTTATTGAAAATGATTTAATCATTAAAAAATTAAAAATAGAACAAGCGGAAATGTCGGGGTTAAATAAAGTATTTTGATTATTAAAAACTTTAAAAATCATTACCTTTACTTTAATACCAAAAATAACAAACTTAACTTTCCTAATCGCTTTTAGATCTCGAAATTAAATTTTATATGATGAAAACTAATTATGTATAGCTTAAGTTGGCACTTTAGAGAGTCAAATGTGTTTTGTTTCCTTACTTCAATTTTAATTTTTCAATGATGAACTAGTTTTTAATGAACAGCTGATTTTTGAGTTTACAATTTGGAACAAAATCGTTCCAATGAAGGTGTTCAATTTTGTTTGTATTCACAATTATCAGTTTCAATGATCAACTCTAGCCCCAAAAAATTTCTATTCGGAAAATTTTGTTTCAATGATAGAAATTTTTACTGATAGCTATAACCGACCTGTTAAATAAATTCTAATGATTGGTTTCAATGATGCAAACCAAGGATAGCTATAGTATTTTTAGGAAATGAGTTTCTAGCAACTTTAAGTTTGTAGGGAAGAAGGACACGAAATAATTAAGTAGTTTTTTTTGTTGTTGAAACACTTGGTTAAGAGCAGACGTCATTATATGTAGATTATTTCTAAAAATAAAACAAAATTCTATAAATTGTTGAAAATATTTAATACTATGTCATCATCTTTTAACAACACAAGGAAAAATTTTATTTATTGTTTATTTATTTTCAAATTCTAGATTTGCTCCACCAAAGCAGGAAACCTTCTTCAAAGATGACGCAAATCATGATCCTCAGTGGTCTGACGAACAGATCTTATCAGCTAAATTGACATTTAATGGAGTTCTCATTGGTAACGCTCTTTTTAAAAATGAACTTAATTTATTAAATAACAAAACAAAAAAACAAATTTTAAGCTTATCGATTAAAATTCTACAAGAACATTGAATTTTTATTATAAATCAAAGTTTATTTCAAAAACTCTGCTGGGGACTGACATCAATAAAAAGATAAGAAAATCGAGATTTCTGTGTCCAGATCATGAACTTTAATATATTTTTGCAATCAAGTTTTTTAAAGTTAAAAATTGACCAATATGAACTTTTTATACGTCACGTAAATATTTTTATAATGAGATTGTTTGTTTGTTATTTTATAATTTGTTTACAATATAATAGAGGCGTGGTATTTTTATGATATTATTGTTGTTCTATTTATTAAATTGGAATATGAAACAAATAACTTTATTGTTTATAATTTTATAATATTTTTCAGGTCAAGATGAAATCGATATCATGCGTAAAATGAGTATCATGGTTTTTGAGGTTTTGGAGAAGGCATGGGCAACAAGAGATTGTGCATTCATTGACATGAAGGTCGAATTTGGTATTGATGAAGAAGGTAATTTCAATTTCTTGATTCTTTAAATTATAAATTGTCTTATAGAAACAAAATATAGTTTGCATTCTTGCAACTCTCGAAGTTACGACTTATAAGACAGTAAAAAACGCTTAAACATTACATTCTATTACCGATGGCGCCATCTGTGAACCATCTTACTCAGACCAAAATCTACGAATGAACCCCTTACCTTCAGTTCTCATTTCAATCGGTTGAAAACACATTAAATATTCCTGATATTTTCTTACCATATCCTTTTGAAAAATTGTCCAATTTTATTAAGTTCAAATTAATTATGGTCTGAATTAAACTAAACTTTTTACAATTTTGTTTTTAATTATTCTGACAAAATTTCAATTGTATCGACTTTCAAATGTAAACATTTTGAAAAAATTTCTCACTGTACTTTATAGTGAGTGGATCCCAAAAAAACATCATTACGAGATAATTTTTCACTATGCAGAAACTACAAATTAAATTCTTTCAAAAACTGTTACATAGAAGATTTTAAAATGTTTGTTTTGCTTTATTACAGGAAACATAGTTTTAGCTGATATCATCGATTCAGATTCATGGCGTTTATGGCCTGCTGGAGATAAAAGGCTACGCGTCGACAAGGACGTTTATCGCCAGCTAACATCAGTCTCCGACACTGACTTAAATACGATTAAAAAGAATTTCGCCTGGGCTTCGGAGCAGCTCGAAGGTATCATTCCAAAGAACGATCATTTGGTTGTTATCCTTATGGGAAGTGCATCGGATACGGCTCATTGTGAAAAAATTGCCAAAGTCTGTCAAAGTTTGGGATTAAATACCGAATTGAGAGTAACTTCGGCGCATAAAGGTCCTGAGGATTCACTGAAAATAATGCGTGATTATGAGAGTGTTATAAGTAAATTAGTATTTATTACTGTTGCTGGTCGTTCCAATGGACTGGGACCAGTGCTGTCAGGAAACACCACATACCCTGTCATCAATTGTCCTCCATTGAAACCAGAGAATTTCCAAACTGATGTTTGGTCCAGTTTAAATGTACCCTCAGGTCTGGGATGTGCTACAGTTTTGTATCCTGAAGCAGCTGCATTGAATGCAGCACAAATTTTGGGATTGAGCAATTATATTATTTGGGGAAAGTTGCGTGCTAAACAGATTGACAATTTATTGACTCTGAAAAAGGCTGATAAAGTTGTGCGAGGAGTTCGAGCTGTTAACTTGGATTAAGTTTGAATTTTGTTTTTGTAAATAACATTTTTAATTAAAAATATAATAATACACAATAAACTTATTAAGTTTTTTAATCAAACCGAGAATCATGGGGATTCTTGACATTCTACCCAATTTCCTGGCTTGTAAGACAATGGCATCTTTTGGGAATGCAATCTTTTATGACTTTAATATAAAGATTGCGTTTATTGAATAAATCTAGAGATTAAGACTTCAAATTTAGAAATTGACCTTGAAAGATTGCAATAATTTGGTCTACAATCATTTGACTAAAATCAATTGAGACTTCATGCATTCATTGCATTCACTTGAAGATCTTCCAATCTTTTGAAATCATTGCATTCTTTTGAAGTCTTTGAATTTGTATTCACTTAAAAAGTGCCCCCATAGAACCGTTATTTTGCTTTAAATTTTCTCAGTATTAAATAATTATAATTTAATGTCTAAATAATATTAAATGTCTGATTTCTTTGTATTCAACATCTTAAAACTGAAAAACGTATAGTTTTTAGCACAAAATCACTGCATACAACAAATATTTTTAAAAAATTATAAAAAAAGAGGCTGGGCTGCAAATCACACTGATAACTTCCCATCCCGTCTGTCGATTTGGCTTGCTTAAAACTTTAACAAAATATTCATAACAGTATTTTGTGTGAGATAAAAACATTTTTGAAGTTAATATCTTTCTATGTTCCCCTAATAAATGATCGAAAACCATTTTTGTTGTTTTTGTAGGTTTTCCTGTCTTTCTAGGTTTTCGTGTTTTCTAAAAAAGTTGTCAGTTGAATTTTTCTGAAAGATTAAAATTACCAAAAATATTTGGCATATTATGATGAAATAGTTTGATTTCAAAATCTATTTTTGCTAACTAGATTTTTAGTCGAAAACAAATTTTTACCAATTTTAGTAGCATTTCTTGAAAATTTTTATTTCTTATACATTGGATTTTTCTAAGAACAATTTATGTTAACAACAAAATTTAGCACAGAATAAAATCATTTTATTTACGAGATATCGAGAATCGAACATCAATTTTTAACAATTTTGCGTCCTGTTTTTTGTAGATCTTAATTTTTATGAAAAAAAACTGACTGTTGTATTTTTGTAAAATTTTTACTGAATGTATCAATATTTTCTATAAGATAAAATTAATTTTACGCCAATATTTTAAATTTTTGAAAACATATTTGAGCCGAAAATCAATTTTTACCAACTTTTAGTAATGTTTTTTTTACGTTTTCATTTTTTGTAAAAAAAACTGTCAATAAGGTTTTCCAAAAAAATATCCAGATGTCAAAAACGTTAGTTTTTCGTTGAATACAATTATTTTGGAGATGAAATCATTTTTTGTTCGTATAATATTTGAGGTGTCAATTATTTTTCTTCAGTTTTTTTGATTCATAAAAAACCCGTAAAATGATTTTTTTTTTAAATAATATCAGTTTAGTATCACGTCACAATATATATGTAATATACAACTAAATTTTAAGCGGGTGCGCGTAGTCGAATCGATCGCGCTTAGTACATTTTCGTTTATATTATTATTTTTACCCATCATATGTAATTTTCATTTCTAGTAGCCTTTTTCATAATTTTAAGTACTTTTTTGACAAATTAGACTTTAAAGATAATGTATCTGAGTACAAATCAATAAATAATTATGGAATAATTAGTGCTTTATTTCTCTTATTCATCCGATAGGTCTTTCCGGTTACGCGCGCCTGCTCCCGTTACAAAAATGACCGCGCGCCAGCTTGAGGGTTAATTCAAGTTGCTTGCGTTATTGGTACGTGAGATATTTTGGGTTAACCAAAATTTTCAGTTTTTCTTAAATTGCTAAGGTAAGAAAACCATCCACTAAATTTTATTTGAAAGTCCTTTTTGCATCGTTCTGTCTTATTATCTGTATAATAAAATTTATTTGATTTGGTTCTTGAGATGTGGATGACGAAAAAAGCTTCACGAACGTACGGACGTGCGAACGTACATAGACAGACATATCTTTAAAACTTTTGTTTAAATTCTAGGGACCTTGAAACGTCGAGAATTGACAAATCGCACCGATTACATAACTTTCTATGGGAAGTTAAAAAGTTATCATTACATTTTTTGCTAAGTTGTGTTTTAACATAGCCTTAAAAAAGTGTGCTCCAATAACTCGACCTAACAGATAAATTATAGGGTGACATTTCAATTCAGAACAACAAAATCCTTTGGAAAAATATTATTTTAAATTTAAATACCTACAAACACTTTATTAAATCGTCATTAAAACAGCTTCTATTTTTTCAATTTTAAACTTATGAGCTTAAAGCACTGAATGCTGTCACTTTTGTTTGCTGATGCTAAATAATATTATTAACTTTACTTAAAGCATATACATATGTACGTTTATCATACTTGCAAGTTTCACGTTTTACTAATAATAATGAGTCACACACCAATTCCATGTTCATTAGTAGTTTATTTCGTTAGTATCGTGATAGATGAAGGTGCAAATAGACGACTGACAATAATTTCTTCAGAAATTTGAGATACAATTTGTTGTGTTTTTCATTCATTACACGAAGTAATGTCAATTTTGTTTTCAAAACTAAATCACAGAATTTTGAAATCATCGTCAATTCAATTAAGTAGAGGTACATGGATACAATATAAATAATTATAATAACTAATAAATTTTAAATAATGGAAACTTATCGAATAGAAATATATTTCATAAAACACATGATTATGTCGGAATATCGAGTGATTAAATACAGCGATTATACATGCATACATACATACATATATGAGTGAGATGAACGTAGATAGCTTTTTTTCGAAGAAGATTATAAATTTGATGTAAACATATGTGACGTTAAAGATCAATTGTGTTCTAAAACAAATGTTTGGAAGCAATACATTATCTTAAGTTAATTGTGTGTTCATTCAAAGGGTTATAATTTGAGTGATAACTGAAATTATAATTTTGTCTATAAACTAACCAAAAAAGTTTATCTATTCCTCTATTTGAATCTATTATGATAAGCTGGTTTTACAGTACCGTATATAGGGTGTTTTTAAAGTGACATGAAGACTTTCGATAGCTGCTGTATGTTGTTTGACAGTTGACAATGTCAAACTGTTTTGCTTTCTTCATTTGCTATCAACTGCATTCTTTGAACGTACATTTTGACCAAGGCAACTAGTTAATTTTTCAAGCGTCATAAATTTGAACTTTAAATTTAAAACGATTTAGTAAAATGTTAAAGCCATTTTTAGGAATTCACTAAGTTTAAAAGATGATTTACATAATTTTAAACGATTATAACATCTTACTATCTCTTAACAACTTGCTAAAGTTAAATTCACGAAATGGCTACTTTAATTTTTAGGGCAAGAGTACGATAAGAATAATGGAATTAGAACAGTTAAAAATAAGCATTTTTTACTATGGGAGGGGGGTCTATCTCCCCCCGTTTAGGCGGGAGGGGCAGTTTAAAAAAATTAGTATTTAAAAGGGGAACAAATAATTAAACATAACGGTAATATGTACTGACAATTGAGTTTTATAAATATTTTTAAAGCCAACATTCTGTTCTATTAGCCAGTTTTTAAATCACGTCAAAACTATGCGTAGTTTTTGAAAAATTTAATTTTAAACTCAAAATTTGAGTAAAAAAAGTTAAAAAAAGGTAGTGTAATTTTTCAATACTTCAAGATTATCTACCATTGTTTTTATTTCAGAATTTATTGCTCTTATTTGTTTTTGATCAAAAACTGAAAACTAGATGATTTTATGTCTTTTAGTTTTTGAGAAAATTGAAAATAACCACAACTACTATTTTAATTTAATTCTTTTTTTTTGCTTGAGTGGTCTTATTTTGATAGTAATAATGGTAGGTGCGAGTTTGGGTGTATGCAACAGTAAGGTGTGTGCGAGTTTGGGTGTATGCAACAGTGGGATCTGTAAGGGGGGGGCATGCTGCCCCCTGCAACCCCCTGCTTGGGAACGCTATAGGATTTGGGGTGGGTGCAAGTTGGAGTGCGTGAGGGTGCACAAGGTGCGGTGGGTGCAAGAAGGGGTGTATGCAAAGTTTCTTTTGCATTTAAATAAGCTGGATTTAAGAAAAATTAATTTACCCTAGGTATATCTTAATCCATATTCGATTATTACTATCAAAATAAGACTACGTTAATACTTAAGCAAGGAAAAAGTAATTTAATTAAAATATTTTGTTTTGGTAATTTTCAATTTTCTCAAGAACTAGAAGACATAAAGTCATCTAGTTTTCAGTTTTTAATCAAAAACAAATAAGAGTAATGAATTCTAAAAAAAAAATAGCAGATAATATGAAAGTTTTGAAAAATTACACTTTAAACCTTTTTTTACTTTTTTTTACACAAATTTTGACTTTAAACCAATTTTTTTCAAAAACTATGCATAGTTTTGACTTGACTTAAAAACAAGCTAATAGACAAAAATGTTGGCTTTAAAAAAAGGTATAATACTTAATTGTAAGTATTACCGTTGTTTTTTAATTTTTTTTTCCATTTAATGTACAGTGGCGAGCAAAATAATAGCAGTGTAATAGGCAACAAGCTATAATTTTTCATAAATCAATAACACAGCCAATTTTTCGCAACTCTACTTTATTTTGGTACTCAGAGTTATTATCTTAAAAGGTGCAAGTGATAATTTAACGGTAAATTCTCATTACTTTGTTTGAATGTCACTTTGTGTAGTGTGATTCATTATTTTAGGCGAGCAAAATAATAGCAGTGATTGACAAATTTAATTTGAATAATTGTGTTTTAATTAAAATTTTGATTTCAAAAGTTATAAAAACAAGTCCTGTTATTTTATTTTATATTTCCCTTAAAATTGTAATCAAATTATTGAATTTAACAATTTAAAGTGGGTTGAGGTAAACACTACACACTGGAGAGGCGGAAATTTATAATAAAGCTCATTTTTCAAGGCAAAACGTACAAAAAGGTTCAGGAACTTCTTGGCTGTTCAGCGAAGATTCTAAGGAGCGCCTAACCTTTGAAAGAAGGGCAGAAACGATAGACGAAAACAATCTCTTACACCATCTTATATAAAACGTGTGGTCCGCTTTTCAAGGAATAATCCTACAGAAGCAGCTACAGAAATTGCGGACGAGCTTGACGTGCCGTGCGGTGTGCATACGGTGAGGAGAACACTAAGGGAGCATAACTTAAATGTTCGCAGTCCAAGAAAGGTTCCAATTTTAAAGAAACACCTTGTAGTTAAAAGGGTAAAGTTTGCTCGCCAACATTTTGGATGGGCTCCCGAAAAGTGGAGAACCATTCTCTGGACCGATAAAAGCAAGGTGGCTCTCTATGGTGGAAAAGGATCTCGAGAGTTTGTGAGAAGACCCCCGAACATGGAATATAACCCTAGATACACTACAAAAACTATTAAGCATGGGGGATCCAGTATAATGGTTTGGAGATGCTTCTCCTATTATGGAGTTGGCCCAATATACTGCATCAAAAGCATTATGAACCAGCACTCTTACGTGGATATCCTGCAAAACACTATGCTGCCATATGCCGAATACGAATTGCCCCTCAAATGGGTCTTCCAGCTGGATAACGACCCAAAGCATACCTGCAGAGCAGCCATGCGATGGTTCCAAGATAATAGGATTGAGGTCATGGAGTGGCCTGCACCGTCTCCTGACCTCAATCCCATCGAGAATCTTTGGGCAGATATTAAAATAGAAGTATCCAAGGCAAAACCAAAAAATAACGGAGAGTTATGGAGCGTTGCTGAGCAGGCATGGCAATCAATAACACCATCAAGATGTCAGGGACTTGTGGAGTCAATGAAACGTCGCTGTGAAGCCGTTATAAAAAATAATGGTCATGCTACCAAATACTAGCTTTAATTAAATAAAATACCGTTAAAAAGAACTTTTTGTGCCCTTGTTATAATTTAATTTAATAAAAAAAGAAAATCACTGCTATTATTTTGCTCGCTTTATTTTGAGGTTTATTTTGTTTTTGGATTACTGCTTAGCTAATTAGCAATAAATTAAATTCCATTCTTACTAAAAATTAAATTTTAATGAATCTTAAGGAGTTTTACTTAAAAAAATTTCCAACATCAAAACTCTTTTCATGTTTTATGTTTTGTTTAAAATAATTTTCCATGCACTGCTATTTTTTTGCTCGCAGCTGTACATATTTTTTTTAAATTGCCCCTACCGCCTAAACGGGGGGAGATAGACCCCCCACTCCCATAGTAAAAAAAATGCTTGTTTTTAACTGTTCTATACAAATCCATCATTAAAATTTGTCGCCTAAGTTATCGTACTCTCCCCATTTTTAGCAATTTGCTAAATCATTACATTTGTACAATTATTATTATGACAGCAGTGGAGGGAATAGTCCATTCAACAGTTGGAAATTTGAAATAATGGGTCTTTTTAAACGTATTTGCTTTATTTATTTTCACTAACTGTCAGTTTTTAGAAATGTTTGGATGCTCGTTTTTAAATAAAAGGCAATTAGCAAAAAGAAAAGAAAGGTTTAAAATTATCGACTCTCTTAGTAAATTGCTAAATATTAAGTAGTAAATTCTTAAACCCTTAACAATAGGTTGTTTAAAATATGTGCGCCATAATTGTTGTTATTATTTTGCACTACTTGTTTATATCACTACTTGTATTTTGTATTGTAAAGAAATATTACTTACTCCTTTAAAAATTTGACAAATTTTTAACAGGTTCAGCTTTCAGTCAAATAAAAAACATGATCAGCTATCATTTTGACATAAATGATCTTGACTTGGTAGTTAGGGAGATTTTTCTTGAATAACTTTCCAGTCAAGTTTCCAATGAACTTTCCAATGATGTAATTTTATATTTGGTAAATTTGATATCTTGTGTGTGATGGTCGAATATTATTTGCAATTATGCACCTTTTACAGGCATGAATATGACTTACTACGGTACTGAGAATAAAGAACCAAAATTTGTGAAAAACACAAACACATTCTTGATGTTCGGCTGAAAAACGAATCTCTGTACTTGACAATACCTCGGACAGTATAAGGAAGAGGAAGAAAAGGAGATATCGAAAACAGAAGAAAAGTTAAGGTCATTTGATTTGTAGCAGAAATGTAATTGGAAGTTCCAATGTTTCAAAAGTTCCTGATAGTTTGTTGTCAATCGAGAGTAAAAAAGAAGCGTTAAGTCCCATGGAAGAGGGGACAGTTAACAGGACCATGTGCTATGGTCAGCTTAATTATTTTGGGAACAAAAATGGGCATGATATCGCCCACCATTTACGCCAACAACAGCTCCTTGCTCATTTTGAAATAAATAAGGACCGATGATGCCTCTAGCTTGTAAACCGCACCAGAAAGTGTGGTTTTTCAGGCGACATAGGGGACTTGAAAGTAAGACAAGATTCTAGTACCTCATTGGCCAGCTGCCTAAAAGTTGCCTTCCAATTAAGGCAACTTTATTGAAAAGTTGACTGGAAAGTTATTCAAGACAAATCTCCCTAACTACCAAATCAAGTTAATTTATGTCAAAATGACAACTGATCATGTTTTTTCATTTTCAACTAAAAGCTGAACTTTATTACTCTGTAATTTATTTATTTTCTGAACAATTCTATTTGTTTTGTCTAAAAGGGTTCCTTGCCATAAAAAATTATGTAATATTTCTTTACAATGCAAAATACAAGTCGTGATTGACTAGTTGCTTGAATAAGAAGTGTTTTGTAGTCAACAATGGTTTTTAGCACGATTAACTGAAAGTTGTGTTTAGTGAAGTAAGGTTGCGAGTTTAAAATTTATAACACTTGAAAAACTAACTAGGTGCCTTGAGCAAAATTAACGTTTAAAGAATGCAGTTGACTGCAGTTGACTACGACAACTATCGCAACTTCTCGTGCAGTAAAAAAACACCCTGTAGAAAAAGTAACATTTTTGTTTAATTTCTTGGTTTTTATCTCACCTAATTTAACATACATTACATATGTATGTTTGCTCATATTTTGATCTTATTAAAACACCTAATTTTAAAATTTATACTTAAGTAAATTTGTTTTATAACCTTCAACTTGATTCCATAAAAGTAATATCAATTCACTCGTCTAGAGGTGTAGTCCTTAGTTGAGGTCAGGTTGTATGTAGTTTATGCCAAATTCGGCATTTGAAAATGTTAAGATATGATACCTATTTACTATTCAGTATTCAGTCGAATGTTGATCTCGTTAGAGGTTTGTTAAGCCTCTTTCTCAATTTAATCTAGAATTAACTCAAATCAAACGTTAACGTATTATTATTATTTTTCTTTCATTTCAGTTTATAAAATGTGTACCAATAATACTTCAGTACATAGCGCTTCTATAGACGAAGTACATGATGTTCCCATGAGTGAAATTCATCGACCATTTCCACCAATTTTAGACGAAGAAAAAGTCCAGTCACTGATGTCAACTTTAGAGGTATAAAATTATTATATTTTTAGTAAGTAAAATATAAAAAAAAAATATTTTAAAAATTTAGATCGAAGAAACACAAGGCAATGTCCCTCCAATTGATATTCTATGGATTAAGGGTTCCGAAGGAGGCAACTATTTTTACAGTTTCGGAGGTTGTCATCGATTTGAAGCTCATAAACGACTAAAAAGACCAACGATAAAAGCTAAATTAGTCACATCTACCCTAAGTGATTTAAGACACTACATGGGATCAAGCACTCCGCAGAATTTGAAGTGAAAATGTCACACAATAACTTAGTTTTATATTAGTATAAATATTTATTTAAGGATATTTCTGAGAGTCTTATTACATATGGACAATCTTTTAAGTCAAGGATTCAATGTTATTCTCTATATGTAAGACAAAATAGATATTTGTATGTAGTTGATTCGATTCCAATTAAGCTATATCTGTAGTAAAATTGTTTTGAAAACTTAACTGACTCAAATTTTGATTTCATATTCCGCTCTTTGGATATTTTTATAAAAAAAATTGAATAAGGTGTTGTTACAAGAAAATATTATTATTTTATGCAATAAATAAGAAACAAAACATTCCTTTTAATTTCCATATTTACACTGCCAAACATTAAGGTGAGGGGGCAAACGACTCGTAATCGCTTTAAGCTGTTTTTGAACCTGTTGGATATTTTGTAACAAAAGATTGCTTACATACATACTAACTAAAGGCGCCACTACAGTCCGGGACGGACCTAGGCCTCTTCATCCAGCTCGGTTCCTAGCTATCTGTCTCCAGTTGATGATGAGCGTCTTATGGATGGCTCGAGAGAGGACTTCACTACTCAATTGCATTCTAAGTCCAAACAAGCAGTTGTTTGCAAGAGACCTTGATAGAGCAGCGTGCATTTTGCACCGTCATTCTGCACAAACTGATAAGTTTGACAGGGATGCCAAAACTAGACAATGCCCTGTAAAACGCATCCCTACAGATGCTGGAATACGCGGCTTTAAGAGTATCGGTGGGTATCGATTTGAAGTTCCTGGGTTTTTTTTTCAAGATCTGCTGTAATGTAAATATTTGGTCAATGGTGGACTTTCCTGGTCTAAAAACACATTGATAAGGACCTATCAGGTTGTTGGAGAACGGCTTCAGACGTTTACATAATACGACAGAAGGAATCTTATATGCAATGTTCAGGAGACTGGCGCCTCTGTAGTTGGTTCAATTCAAAGGGTCTCCTTTCTTGTGTATTGGGCAAACTATGGGGAGATTCCACTCATCGGGCATGCTTTTTTCCAACCATATTTTGCAGATGAGTTGGTTCATGCTCCCTACCAAATCATCGCCTGCTGTTGATAAATAATTCTGCAGCGATGCCATCAGCTCCACCAGCTTTGTTTGACTTCAGTTTAGATTTAGCTATCTTACTTCGTCGAGGTCGGGCAGGCGGAATTGTTGATCTGCGTCGCCTAGGTTGAATGTTTCTACCTCGCTTACAGCGGAATTCGGTTCGTCATCGCCGTTATATAATTTGGAGAAGTGGTCTTTCCATATTCTCAACATAGACTGCGGTTCTACTAGGATGTTCCCTGATCATCTTTTCAGGCTTCGGTTCGGGGCTGGTACCCTCTGGAAGTTTTTTTCACCTTTTGGTAAAATGTACTAACCTCATTCCACAACATTCCTTTATCTCCTTGATCGATTTAGTTTTCTAAAATTATATAATGGAAATTTGCATCAACAGAATAAGGTCAAATTTAAAATTTAAGGGTGCCAGACATCAAGACCACCTGCGCATATGCTGTCCTTGTCTTCAAATTGTATGCCATCTTTATAAATTTTACGAGATAGCCATTATCCAATTTCCTTTAAGTTTTGCTATTGCAAAAGTTCCACATATTCTGATTGAATCAAATCTAATAACTCCGGAAATTTGAATTTGGTCCTTCTTTTGTTGGAAGATCTTGTAGGCCAATAATGATTTTCGGTTTCAGAAATGACCGTTCCAACAAACATTTTGTAGTTGTTTTTCTTTCATTTTTGTGAACAAAAACTCCACATCGATTGTGTCAAAGCTCATCACCCCACCACACCGATATACGACTTTAAGGCATTGCCAGAATAAACTCTTGCTTTCCCAGATTGTAAAAATTAAAGATGTAACCCTCGTGACCATTCGCTCGAGTTATGTGGCATGTGACACCGTCTTGTTGAAACCACATATTCTCCAAGTCGTATTCTTCAATAGCAGGCAAAAAAAGTCGGTTATCATATGACCATAACGCTCCGAATTGACGGTGACAGTTGTTCTATCGTCGTTTTCGAAGAAGTAAGGCCCAATCACACCTCCCGACCAAAGAGCACACCAAACAGTGACTTTTTGTGGATGTAATGGATTCTCTTCAATTACTGGAATCTATATGAATGTAGATCACCTACAGCAGCGATATTTTCAGGGGTACGAGCGAAATGGTATCGGATTGAAATTTTGTAAATTTCCAGCATACGTATTAAATAAAAGTATGTTATAGGGTACAAAAATAAATCCTTTTCTTTTAAATCATTCTTGAAATTGAGGTTGGAGATAAATGTCCTCGCATTATAAAATACAATTAAATAGGAGCACAGTTTACTTACGTACGTTTCAATTCTATTGAATTTAAAGGAGAAGAATAAAAAAAGAACTTGACTTACCATAATTTTTGTTCGTGTTTTTCATTTCTTGCAAACAAAAATTCATCAAAGAGTCAATAAAGGTTTCCTTTGCATTTCAAAAAATAAAAAAACATAAATTATGTTCAGGTTCGCTTAGGGATATAATATTGTCCAGTTTTTGTTTACGTTTTGTAAAATTTTTACGATTAAATTTCAATTTTAAAATATCTATACACAATTTTGAGTCACTTTCTTCACTAATCACTGTCTCTTACTTTTTATTAGACTTTCAAGACTAGAACGCTCTTTTATACAATCCGCAGTTAGAACTTCAACACGATCAGAATCGGCTATGTAAACATCATCTTCAATTCGTATTCCGATTCCTCGAAATTCTTTTGGCACATCAAGACGATCTTTGGCAATATAAATTCCTGGTTCGACAGTGCACACCATTCCAGGCATCAGTTTCATACTTCGAGACATAAGTGGCGTATCATGGACGTCCATGCCTAAGTAATGGGATACGTGATGTGGACAAAAGGCATAAGCAGCCTAAAATATAGATTAAGACATTTATTTGAGTTGGAAGAGTTCTCATTGGAAAGGTTTATAATATTTTTAAAGTACTTTTTTACTTTCACAAGTAATCAACTTTCGAGTGTAATTACCTTTGCTATTGCCTGATCGTTTGTGATATGCGCTGCTATGAGGCCAACTTCTTTCAAGTACTTTCCAAGCCTCAGGCACATTGTTTCGAATAGTTTGTCCAAGTTCTCTCCACCTTCCCGCAGAAGAATTCCTTTAAAAGAGAATTACAAAAACCCATTTCCAGTTTTCAAAATTGCAACAAGATTTATCTCATTCGAAGACTCTTACCAATAAGATCCTTCTGAAGTGTCAATATGACGTCATACAGCACTCTCTGTGGTTCAGTGAATTCTCCATTTATTGGCCAAGTTCGGGTTATGTCGCTTGTATAGCCACCATATTCACAACCAGCATCCATTAGCACCATATCTCCACTCTGCACCAACTGAGTGTTGTTTATGTAATGAATCGTTGTTGCATTATTACCCCCAGCCACGACTGGCGGATAGGCCAAATAACTGGCATTATTCATGCGACACTTAAAATCCACCATTGCGAATAAATGATGCTCTGAGAAACCGGGTTGTGACTCAGCCATAGTCTCGTTGATGGCATCAGAAGCTATTTTGCAGGTTTTTCGCATCAAATCGATTTCTGTTGGGGACTTGAAGAGACGCATACTTTGCAAAAATGCTGCCGGCGACTTAAGAGGCCCTTTCGTTTTAGAAGTTCTGAATATTTCAGACAAGTGATGCTGATCTGAGGTGTGTTCATCATACCATATGGCAGTGTGATCTTTTTCAATTGTTTTTCTACACAAAGGAAAAACGTTTTAGTTGTTTCTTATTAGTTAGGATAAAGAATTATATGAATACCGAGCGATTTGTGTCTTGAACTGACTTACTGGATAGGCCTCTTCCACTCCGAACAGCTCGAGGGAATTATCAACGCCAGTTCGTGGTCCATCCCAAAGTTCAGCGTGTTTGTCCTTTGGTCTCATGAATAGAGTAGAGGTGGGTTGGCTAGATTCATCGATTGTCATGACAAGAACTGAATCCGGTTCCAGACAACCGGTTAGGTAGAAAAACTCTGAATTCTGACGAAAGACGTAGGGGATTTTGTCACTCATGTATTTCTTTGTGGCTGACGGAATAATGACCTAAGGAAATTGATAACATTTGTTTGAAACAAACCACTTATTCTGGCTCAGCTCTTACTGTGTGATTCTTTATGGTTGGTTCGATGTTGAATGAGTGCTTCTGGATTCCTTGCATGAGACGAGCCCTACGCTCTTTGAATTCCTCCACCTTGATATTGGGAACTATGTCACCATTTTTGAGAAGGTGTGGATGTGTCCATGAAGTGGGTTGACCAAGATTGTCATTTAAGTTCCGATGGGCAGACTTGTCCTTTTCCGGTAAAGCTCCAATGGTCGTTGAGAATCTTACTTCAAAGTTGTTTGATATTATGAAAAGATTGTATAAAGTTCACTTGAATTACTCACAGATTTTGGAGGAAAACTGATTGACACTCCGATTAGAGACATTTTTCAATAGAAGCATATTATTTGTAGTTGAAAGTAGACCATGAAATTGTAATTATTTGAAATGTTGGTAGCTTGTGCCTTATTTATTTTTTATTTAGCATAATTTTTGACTTTTCAAATAGAACGAAAACCGCAAGGAGAAAGCTGTCAAATTTGTAGGCTAGTTCAGCAAAATGAAATTACAGAATTGGTTACATTTCTTTAAAATACATTTCCTCGGAGATATGAAAACATTGAGATTTTGTGTCTGTCACTTTTTGTTTGTGATATTTTTTGTTTGCAAAAGTGTGGCAAAAGTAAATAAATAAATAAATAAATCGGGTGGAGCAACAGTCCGTTGAGAACTAGGGCCTAGTGACTTACAACTCTCAACCATTCCTGTGTGAGAGTTCTGTTGTCAGGGATGGAGGGGACCTACAGTTTTAAGCCGAATCCGAACGGCTAATTTAGGAAAGCACTTTTCATGACAAGAATTACTCTAGGAGAATTTGTCAATTCCTCGTAAGAGGCAGTACCCGTGAAAAAAACTTTTTTTTTAGATAGCATAGGCAGGGATCGAACCCAAGACCTTTGGCATGACAGTTCAACGCACTAACCATCATGCCACGGGTTTACATTACTAACGTAAAATAATGGACTCAAAGTTTATCTCTTCCATTAAGTCTTTCAAAAACCTGATGGTGAAGAAGAAATGACAACTGGTAGCCAACGATGGGGGCCTGTGATGTGGCATCCAAGATAATGCGATTTCACAATATTGGATATTTTTTTGTGGGGTTATGTGAAATCGCTTGTCTTCGCAAATTAGCCCGAGACGAGAGAGAGTTTAGTCTGCGCGATACTGCTGACATACGGCCCCAATTTCTGCAAAAAAGATGAAGAATTGGGCTTCTCGGTTGGAATTTATTCGAGCCAGTCATGGCAGCGATGGCAGGAATTATTTTCAAAACATAATGTCAAACTTCTTGGCCATAACATTAAATTATATGCATTTTATTTCTTTTTGAAAGTCACAGGTCTAAAAAAACACCCTCTATTTGATATAATCAATTGAATAATTTAATTGATATATCTTCTAAAGTTCGTCAGCAATTATTTTCCTCGTCGACAATTTGTAAAAGAACAGGTGTGATGTCAAAAAAGGAATACAAAGTTATCCAAGAATTTCTTGTATATGTGGGTATTTGGCAGAACAGCTGATTTATATAACAAAATTAGTTTGAAATTTCTATGATTGTAGTAAAAATGCGCTGAATCATTAAAATTATCCATTGAAAATTTAGTTTTACAACAATTTTTACATCGAAATCTAAATGTTTGATGTTGAACGCAGCCTATTCAATACGGAATTGAATGCAACCAATGTGCCCAACTGTCAAATTATGACATTTTAATTGCATTGCAGTGTGCAGTGTCTGTGTCACCAATCAATCATAATTCATTTGTTATCATAAAATAATAATAAAAAAGTTATTAATTTGTTTGATTTATCTCGTTTACTACGTAATTCATTACATAAAACATTCAAAATGTCAATCTACAAGGATTTACCCGATGTAAGTTTATATTACTTTCAAAAAGTCATTAGACAACACACATCAAAAGTGTTTTTTTTAAATCTTCTCAAGGAACACCCCCGCAAACTGATTCCAGAATTATGTCGCCAATTTTATCATTTGGGTTGGGTCACTGGTACTGGTGGTGGCATCAGCATGAAACTGGAGTAAGTCATACAAGTGTTGCTTATTTTATTCGAGCTATCATTTCTATTTTCTATTGATAACAGCAATGATATCTACATAGCACCTTCCGGTGTTCAAAAAGAACGAATTCAACCTGAAGATCTATTTGTCCAAGACATCGATGGGAAGGACATTCAATTGCCACCAGAATACAAAAAGTAAATCAAAATAAAAAATGAGTTCAATTAGTGGAATAAACTAATGATTTCTCTAGGCTAACCAAGAGCCAGTGCACTCCGTTGTTTATGTTGTCATACCGGCACCGTGGAGCAGAGGCTGTTATACACACTCATTCCCAACATGCTGTCATGGCCACCCTCCTCTGGCCTGGTGATGAATTCCGATGCACTCACTTGGAAATGATTAAAGTAAAGTTAAAGAATTATTACAAAATTCACACTTGTAACACATTTTTTTTGTGTTTAAGGGAATCTATGACGACGAGAAGATGCGTCATCTGCGCTATGATGAACAACTAGTCGTTCCCATCATCGATAACACACCCCACGAAAAGGACCTCGCCGATTCGATGTATGCAGCAATGATGAAGTATCCCGGCTGTAGCGCCATCTTGGTCCGACGTCACGGCGTCTACGTGTGGGGAAACAGTTGGCAAAAGGCCAAAACAATGTGAGATTCATACATACATATGGTCATATTATTCGGGGGAGTTTATCTCTCGATCTCATGTTTGTTTTGGTTCCTCATTTTTTCTTTTCAGGGCCGAATGCTACGATTATTTGTTTTCAGTTGCCGTCGAGATGAGAAAGTGTGGTCTTGATCCTGAGAAAATCAATTTGTAAACGTAGCGGCCGCAACGACGTGAAGTGGCTGTGATAAAAAATATATATAACTTTTCTTTATTGTTTTGTTTTTCCGAATATTTAAAATATTTGAAGGTGAAAATGCATTTATAATAATTTTTATTGAAAGTATAACTCAATATTCTAGAAATGTATCTATTGATTTTTTAAAGTTATGTCAACTGTTGCTTCTTTTTAAACTTTTCCTGTTGCACAATTTGTTAATCTCTCTTTTTCGCCTAAACGTGAATTTGTTTTTATTTTGTGAATAAAAAAAATGTTTCACTACTAAAAAATTATTTAATTATGAAAATTCTGGACGGTCAATGTAAGTACATGATCTATTTGAATTACAGTTCTTTTTCTGTAAGGAGGAGATATTTTTTTTGAATTCTATTTCCGACTCAAAATACGGATGGAACAGGCGTTGTAGTTGTTCGTATAGATCCGAGGCCATAAAATAAAAGCATTGTTTATGTTTTTAGTCAAGCAACTTTATGTTTAACAAAAAAAAAACTATTAAATAAATACAAATTAAAGCTAAACATTTAATTTTGCATTCTATTTTGAGAAACAAACTGAATATTTTGTTTTCGTTTGTTTTTAGATTTGTTTGTGTTTACATTTTGTTAGTTTTTCATATGCTCTACGTGGCTGTTAAAGTGATAATTTCATTCAAAAAGCAAGAAGAAAATAACAAAAGATCAATATCATGAAAGGAGAATGTGCAAAAATGGGACCTGATCTAGGTAGTCTCCAGAAACGAGTATTTTGTATGTCCTTTACAATGGGAGTTGGCTAACTAAAATAAAACACTTCGAAAACAGAGAAGAAAAGTTATACATTTAAAATTTCATATGAATGTTTGATCAACAAAAATTACAATGTTCAAATTTTAATCTGGGGTATGAACATGTTTTGATGTCGGTCCTCATGGTCATGGATCCTCTTCATCGGTTTGCTAATAAACTCCTGTACCTGGTTTTCCGACATTTTTTCCAAATAAAGTCGTCTTCAAAAATAAGTTAGTACCAATTAAATAAATACAAATTAAAGCTAAACATTTAATTTTGCATTCTATTTTGAGAAACAAACTGAATATTTTGTTTTCGTTTGTTTTTAGATTTGTTTGTGTTTACATTTTGTTAGTTTTTCATATTCTCTACGTGGCTGTTAAAGTGATTATTTCATTCAAAAAGCAAGAAGAAAATTAGAATAGATCCTAGGTAGTCTCCAGAAACGAGTATTTTGTATGTCCTTTACAATGGGAGTTGGCTAACTAAAATAAAACACTTCGAAAACGGAGAAGAAAAGTTATAAATTTAAAATTTCATATGAATGTTTGATCAAAAATATTACAATGTTCAAGTGTGTAAGGTATTTCACATTCGATAAGTTCACCTGAAGAACCAATCTCTGTTCCCAGTAAGACTAAAGTAAGGCCCAAGGATATTCCTGTATAATAAAAGGCATGCAACTCACTATTTCACTAGAGCATTGACTGTTAAAAAAAAACCGGTAATAAAAGTAGTGACAAGAAACATTACGACGATGTTCGAGTGACTTAATCGAGTTTATTAACATCATGTTAATGTCCCCAATCGTTATTAAAGCTCTTTGTTGAATACTGTCAAAGAGGAGTAAATTACTGGAGCACCAGCCCAAAAATGGGAGTTAGACTCAAGCTTTGGACATTATGTATAATCATATTTTGTCGTTGCAGTTCTACATCCGAAGAAGAAGAGCGATGTGAGTCTGTAAACGAATACGAAAAAAATACTATCGTCAACGAAACAATAGATTGGATTGTAAGTCGCATTTACAGAAATAAGAAAGAGTATCGGCGACAAAACAGAGCCCTGGTGTACACCACCATTTATTTTGAGGTTTTCTGACTTGTACCCATTCAATATTAATTGTATAGAACGGTCCAAAAGTTTATTTCTAATTCAACGAACGAGGGATTCGTCGATTAATCGAGCCTGATGCCGAACTTTATCAAATGCTTTTGAAATATCAAGTACAATAGTCTTACTTTCGTCAAAACGATTTAAAGATTGGTTACACTATTCGTTGAAATGAACCAAGTGGACCTATTGCCACACTCCCGGTCATTAGGAAGCCTGTAGGCATCGATACTTGAATCAGCGTATCCATGGAATGAAGGGAGGTAAGTGCAATCGGTTGATAATTAGGAGAGAGGGGGAGGAGGTTGGACAAATGCTGTTTTCCATATATTTGGAACGAGACCTGAAGCGTATGATAGATGAAAAAGCTAACACTGTGGTTTTGCCAACGTTAATGAACACCTCTTCAGAAAAATACCGGGAATGACATCTAGGTCAGCGGATTTGTGTTCATTGAGATCTTGTAGAACTCTGGCACTGCATGGGTGGAAAAAAATTGGTCTCATAAAATCACAAGTCAAGTCAATCACAGGCGAAGTCATAACACTCTCTGACAGCATTAAATTGGGGGCGAACTGCCTAGCAAAGTGATAAACTATCTCTAAAGAGCTTACAAATGCAGTTCCATTGGCAAGGAGCATAGGAACCATGGAAGAGAAAGAAGTCCTGATGTTTTTTTTTACAAATGGAGTAAAAGATGGTTGGACATTTTTGTTTATTTCATAAAAGGAATAATCTTTATTTTTAGTACACTGCCTTAAGCCTCATTCTGTATTCATAATCAAAACTGTTGCTCTTGAGCTAAGCTTTCCGAGCTTGGATATCAAAATTGTGGGCACTAGACGCACATAATAGGGAGTATTTTGTTCGTCAACCATGATTACATTAATACAATTGGTAGTTCCTTTATTTTGAGAGGTCTATTAAGTTCTTCAAAAGTAAACAATAATGTCAACAATACTATTGTAATTGATTTTTGCTCTAATTGCAATCTTTATTTCCACATACATACAGAATACTAGTTTCATAGTCGAAATTGGGTGCCATAGTAGCCAATTCATGTTTTTTGGTATCCCATTACAAATTTAGATGGAATTGAATATCGATTTTTGTGTCCTTCTTTCAGGTGGAAAAGTTTTTGACAACCACGACTTGAAAGACAAAAATAGTGTCAAGTATGATTATGATTAACACCAAAAGAAGAACTATGAAATAAAAGATTACTACAAAATTGATAATGATATTAATAATAAAAGTTTTATTTAATTACATTTGTTAATCAATTGATTAATTTCTAAGAACTAGATGCAGATCCCCCGATTGCCAATCGTCCAAAGACCAAGGCCAGCAAAGACAAATTAGTTTGGTTACTAATCATAGTTTCCCATCCTTCGGTCCTAACAACTGCCTTAGCATGAATGCTGATAAAGTTGATGGTATTTTCTTTCAATTGATCCGCATTATAGAGATCGGCTGTAACTAAGGTCTCAGCTGCTGTTTCAATGGTTAAATCAGAGTACAAGAATTTTTCACACATCACCTTTAATTTCTTTAATGAATATTTATCGGCGGCAGCCAAAAGTTCAATGGGCATATCTTTTAATTTCGGAGCTTTATCCGTGTAGATGAAAACTAGCATTTCATGAAGAACCTCGTGGTCGTCGGTCAGATTTAACTTATTCTCCTTCATTTCATGTTCGAACATAGCAGCAAAGACATCACTTCGTGAAGCTAAGATTCCTTTATGAGCTGGATATTTGTGATCACCAGCCACCAGAGTGACATCACTAAATTTCCCACTATCAAGAAGTTTACCAAAATCCTCCATACCATCATATTCTGGAATTTTGAAGTCTCCCATTTCCCTTTGACTGGAGATATTAAAGTTTTTACATATAAATTTGACTTCACAACATATCATGAGCTTGTCTTCTGGAAACAGATCATTGGATTTGTCTAGTAGTCTTTCCATATCTATACATTTTGATACGCCAAACATTTTCGACTCATTGAAACTATGCCCACCAACATAATGTTTTTCATATTCTTCCCGTTTTGAATTTAAAATAGAAAATGTGCCTTCGGCAACAATTTTCAATTCATGAGAAGTTTCCGATAGTAACTTGACATGTACAGAAAGATACTCTTTCCTTGGATACAATATCAATTTCCATTTTATCGTTGGATTATCGTTTGAGTAAAATATTGGAGAGCATAATCTTTTGCTGGTAGTTAAGTAAAAAGAGAAATTATTTATAGTCCATTCATAATTGATTTTATATAAATTTGATTGGGTTTGACCCCATTCGTTGTTATCATTGCTTTCCAATGAAGATGAATTAGAGCTTATGGAACAATGATCTGGTTCCTGATCCTGATCCGTTTCCATCGTGCGTCGCAACTTGTTTATTTAAAAACTTTGTTCAATTTGTATTACGAGTATAGGCCTTATGGAATGAAGAAAGCTTTTGGGTAAGGTACACTACACTGGTTCCTTGTTTTCTTTAAATAACTAAACTATATTCAATTTGTTTTTTTAATAATTTATAAAGAAACGTCCTGTCAAGTGTCTACTGCGTTGTTGCTGATGTTAACTGTAACTGTTGAGTTGAGAAGATGAGGAACTGATTCGCCAAATCTAAAAATACTCATTTCCAAAAACCTCTATTATCCATAATGAAGACAGGGATGAAAAATTAAATGTTTATATACATATTTAATTTAAAATCCAAAACATATCAAAACTAGAAAAATAATTCATGAGTTATTTTATTTTCCTAAAATGTGTAAATAAACATAAATAACTTCTTTAGTAGTACCCCAGAGGTGTTTGCCACTTTGCCAGAGGTCTTGGGTTCGATCCCTGCCTGTGCCATCTAAAGTTTTTTTTTTCACGGGTCATGGCTCTTGCGAGGAATTGACAAATCCTCCAAGAGTAATTCTTGTCACGTAAAATGCTTTCTCAAATTTGCCGTTCGGATTTGGCTTTAAACTGTAGGTCCCCTCCATCCCTTGGGATTGGGCCTTTCAAATAGAATTTATTCGAGCCATCTGCGGTGGTTGGTTTTCAAAATTCCCGGAATCATCTTTAAAGCTTAATAGCCTTATCTTAATAATGAAGCTTAATTCTTGACCATAACATTAAATAATTTGCGTTTTATTTCTTTTTGAAATCCATGAGAAACTATGTTCATATTTCTGAAAACTTCAAGATCTTAAAAATATGAACAGGCCAAATGCATTGAGAGTAATATTTGAATCTCAAATCAATTTCTTTTAATATTTTTGTGAAATATACATAAAATATGCATTGAAATTGTGGCATTTCATAATTCTATCGAATTTTGTACAATTTTATAGAATTTGCCATCCCTGAAATCCGAAAATTGCCGAATTTCAAAAAGTGGGGGAAAAAAACACTCAATTTTAAACAAAAGTACTCAAATACTTTGTTTACGTTGTTGCAACTGTAATTTTGACGTTGTGTCCATGTTCTGCAAAGCAACAACAGAATAGTGAGGTGAATTATTTTAAAATTTCGTTTTGACAACCAATTTCACTGTTTTCAGATTTTTACTTTTACTTTTTTCGATGAAAACATCAGTTTTAAGCTCAAATTTTGTTGTCATTACGTTGATAGCGAACCAATGTACAGTTTTGTTTAGAAAAAAACATGTATAACATCATTTTATTATAATTAATTCATTTATTTGCCACAATTACTATGAAATTCTTCAACATTTCAGAATTCACCTCAGATTATTGTATCAAAGGTGCGTTCGAAGAATCATAAAATTAAGGGTGCGAGCACAATTTATTGAATTCAATTACATTTTTGTAAGTTGTATTAGCGTTTTATTGATTGGTTGAAGATACATATTTACTAATATTTCTCATTAAATGGAATCAGCAGAAGTAAACTATTTAAGGAAAACATAAATGCTATATTCAAATTTCGATACGGTCGAGTTAATTTAATGTTACAAATATTACACAATATTTCGTGTTTTAAAATTAAAAGAATTAGTTCCTTTATATTTTAAGTTATAGTGTGCAAAATATGTATTGAATAGTCTGTTTTGTTGTTTCATACACAATCGAGCAACGCGTTAAAATTATTCAGGCTTATTAGGAAAATGGGCGATCAAATCGAAAGTATATGCAATAATTCAAGAGCTAAAGGATGAGATAATTTGGAACATTAACGGCATAGAACCTTAATTATGCCTCAGCTTCTTCGAATATTTGAAACATCGGGTGGAGGTGTGCCGCCGAGGTCGCGGAGGCCATTTTATCAATGTTATCATAATAAAAAGAAATTACAATAATTTCGTAAATATTTGTGTTTTATTCAAAATCAACATCGTCTCTTTTCATGTAAAAGAACAGCAGATCTGAAAATGACGTATGGGGGCATTCACTAAGCTAGTGGCTACGTAGTCAAGGGATTCTGATTGGCTAAATGCAACTACAATCTACAAAAGTAGTTGAAATTTCCCCTCCGACGTAGTGTAAAAATGTCGGCTACAAAGGGCGCATTCATAAAGCTAGTGACTACGTAGTCAAAATTCAACTAGCTTTGTGAATGCAAAATTGCACTAAAAAGCTAGTAAATTCGGAACTGTCATATTAATGACAAATACAAATATGTATATAAAATAAGAAACATTTGTGTTTACAGAACTTTAAATAGTTTTTTTTTCTTTTTAAATTCAATAAAACCATAAAGAAGATTTAATATGATTGATTTATATTAAATTTGTATTTAATTACCGAAAGATTCAATTCATTTTGAATTCATGTGTCCTTACCGAGTAGCTGATTGTGAAACGTGAAAACCAGTGTGCACTAACTTTGTAGCCGAACATTTTACACTACGTCGGAGGGGAAATTTCAACTACTTTTGTAGTTGGATTTAACCAATCAGAATCCCTTGACTACGTAGCCACTACCTTTGTGAATGCGACCAAAGTTAGTGCACACTAATTTTGACATTTCACAATCAGCTGCTCGGTGGGCACAAGAATTCAAAATGAAATTGGGCGTACAAGGGGAGGCATGCAACTGGCTATTTCACTAAAGCATTTAATAAAAAACGATAAAAAAGGTGTGAAAACAAACATTACGACGATGTTCGAGTGATGTAATTGAGTTTAAGATGATGTTAATGTCCCCAATCGTTATTAAAGCTCTTTGTTGAATACTGTCAAAGAGGCTTAAGTTAATTACTGGAGCACCAGCCCAAAGATGGGAGCTATACTTAAGCTTTGGACATTATGCATATCATATTATTTGTCGTTGTAGTTCTACATCCGAAGAAGAAGAGCGATTTGAGTCTGTAAACGAATATGAAAAGAGTACTATCGTCAGTGAAACAATAAATTGGATTGAAAGTCGCATTAACAAAAATACGAAAGAGTGTCGGAGACAAAACAGAGCCCTGGGGTACACCACCATTTATTTTGAGGTTTTTTGACTTGTAGCCACTCAATATTAATTGAATAGAACGGTCCGAAAGGTTTTTTCTAATTCAATGAAGGCATGCATTTTCTATAAAAGAACCTGATACCGAACCCTATCAAATTCGTTTGAAATATCAAGTGCAAAACTCTTACTTCCTTCAAAATGATTTAAACATTGGTTACACTATTCGGTGATATGAGCCAAGTGGAGCTATTGCTGCGAAAGCCACACTCCCGGCCATTAAGAAGCCTGCAGACATCGATCATTATCATAAGCTGATACTTAATCAGTGTATCCATGACCATGAAATGAAGGGACATAAGTGCAATCGGTTGATAATTAGGAGAGAGGGGGAGGAGGTTGGACAAATGCTGTTTTCCATATATTTGAAACGAGACCTGAAGCGTATGATAGATGAAAAAGCTAACAATGTGGTTTTACAAAATCACTACTCGGTACAGGCGGAGTCATAACACTCTCTGACAGCATTAAATTGGGGGCGAACTGCCTATAGTCCAGTCAAAATAGACATTTGACTTAGCCAAAATTCGCATAGAGCTGAAAATTGGCAGAGACGTTAAATACCTCATTATAATTGAAATGTCAAAAGTCCCCTTCGATCCTCCTTGTGCAAAAAATTCTATTCAAGGTCAAACATACAAAATTACGGTTTTTTCCATTTTTATTGGAAACGGTAAATTTTATCGTGACAATAGCTCAGGCAAAACTTGTAGATCACACAATTCTCTACAAAAATGGTCCAGAAACTTTTTCTCATAAGACTCACCATTCGTGAGATATCGCCGTTTTAAAAATTACAAAATTCAGATTTTACATAATATGCACATATTTCCACACCACCTATGAGGTAATGTACTTGGCGCATTTTTTTTAACGTGGTTTCTCCTGTAGGTATACTCCACGATCCTATTGATTGAAAGAATGGTAATATTGCTAATGATCGAAGATGAATAGGTTGTTTCCTTTTAAATGTTATTATGATAGATAATTGTCTAATTCTACTTCGACAATTATTTCTTCATATCAGTTTCTTCTTCTTGCAGAATTTCTGTTCTCTGTTCTAAGAAAAGGGATGCATAGTCTTTTCATCAACATCATAAATATCTTCATCTGTTGTATTTAATTCAATATTGGAGCAAGCCTGACCCTGACAACTAATGCATACTGGTAAACAAAATAAACCCACTTTTTGACAGCCACAATTCTTACTACAATCCGTCTTGCAGTTACAAAAAATATTGTTAAGCAGTTCTTCTGGAGCAGTCGGGAGTAGAGTTTGAATTGGTTCCAAATAATTATCCGTTAATTTCCAACCCCATTCTTCTGGGTCCAGCTCATTGCCTAGCCACACTTGAACTTGATAAAAAACACGATACAAGTGTTGAAATGCAGAAGCAGATGTTGAAGGCAGACAAGACAACTGTACTGTTTTATTGTTCCATGCAGATTTTACAAACCTTAAATATCTATATTTGTCTATGGAATCAATTTTTTTTGGAGCACCATACATTATTGCAAGAAGAAAACGAATTCCATTTGTAACGATGTCGTGTGGAGAAGAGTCAATCTTTGTAAATACTTCTGCGCAATCAATTAAATCATTACGTTTTTCGAACAATTTAAATACTGCTATTTTACCTCTTTTAAACATTGCTTATGTAGTATCGCAACCTGATATTGCATGTAAAAATAAAATATGAGCTTGACATTTCGGATATGCAATCAGACTTTGTGATGAATATATTGCTGATTGTACTTGAGCTTTCCCAGGTTTCAAAAAGTAAATAATTTTATCATTTGGAGTCCGTGCAGTCAGTAATATCAACAAATCAACATCTTCCCCAACCCAACAACGACAGTTGTATTTGAACTTGTCCATTGTTCTATTGCTGTTTCAATTATAAGGACATAAGCATCATTATCAGCTTGTTTTATTGAAACACCAGCAGCTGTAAATTCTTCACATAACATTGAAATGAAGCGAGACTTATTGTATTGTGAGTATTTGCAAGAAATTGTTGTTGGTTTGTTGGAACTTTCATAGATCGATCAAAAAGTATAACCATCAAATACAATCGTACTGTTATAACCAAAATGTCTTTGAATATACTGAACATATTTTTCATCGAACGTCCAATGACGTATACAGACTGCATTTAAGTACATATTATGCAAAATCTGAATTTTGTAATTTTTAAAATCGCGATATCTCACGAATGGTGAGTCTTATGAGAGAATTGTGTGATCTACAAGTTTTGTTTGATCTATTTTCACGATACAATTTAGCGTTTCCAAGAAAAATGGAAAAAAACGTAATTTTGTATGTTTGACCTTGAATAGAAGGATCGAAGGGGATTTTTGACATTTCAATTGTAATGAGGTATTTAACGTCTCTGCCAATTTTCAGCTCTATGCGAATTTTGGCTAACGACGTTTTCAGTTGGCAATCTGGAATTGTTCTTCGATTCGGAATCCCAATTGAACAGTTTTTTTTTTATTCCGAAGAATCTGAAGTTTGGTGAGAATGTATTGGTTGAGTATGACATGTGTCACATATATGTGTATTCGCGCTAAATTTCATTTTGTTTTTGTGCTGCAAACATGGAGGAAGTGACATTTAAAATTTATGAATGTGTGAGTGATTCTGCTTCTGATTCTTTTTCTAAAACCAGAAGGGAAATTCTCTTCTTTTCAGAATCAGAACTGTCACTTTTGCCCAATTGAACGCATTCAGAATGCTTTTTTTCACTTCCAGATTGCCAATTGAAAACGACGTAAGTTATGACTTATTTTTGTCTATTTTGACTGGACTACTAACTAACTGCTAAGCTGTCTCTGAAGAACTTACAAAGAATTCTCATGTTTTTTTTTTTACACAAGGAGTAAAAGATGGTTGGATATTTTGGTTTATTTCATACTCTTGTTTAGGTACATTTTATTTAAATGAATTTTATACTGTTAAAAGGAATAATCTGTCTTTTTAGTACCTGCCTTAAGCTTCATGCTTTACAATTCAGTGTTCATAATCAAAACTGTTGCTCTTGAGCTAAGCTTTCCAAGGTTGTAGGTTTACCTATTACAATTTTGTTCGCCAACCATGATGCTATAAATACAATTGGTAGTTCCTTTATTTCGAAAGGACCATTAAGTTCTCCAAAAGTAACCAATAATGTCAACAAAACTATTGTAATTGATTTTCACTCTAATTGCAATCAGAATACGAGTTTCATGGACAAAATTGCGTGCCATAGAAGCAAATTCATGTTTTTTGGTATCCCATTACAAATTTAGATGGAATTGATTATCGACTTTTGTATCCTTCTTTGAAGTGAAAAAGTTTTGACAAACACGTCTTGAAAGTCAAAAATAGTTTCAAGTATGATTATGATTAATATCAAACTAATGAACTATGAAATAAAAGATTACTACAAAATTGATAATGATAATAACAATAAAAGATTTATTTAATTATTTTATTAGTTACATAAATAAAATTAAATTATAGGCACGTTAATCAATCGATTAATTGATTTCTAAGAAGTAGATGCAGATTCACCGGTTGCCAAGCGTTCAGAGAGCAAGGCCAGCAAAGACAAATTAGTTTGGTTACTAATCATAGTTTCCCATCCTTTAGTCTTAACAACTGCCTTAGCATGAATGTTGATAAATTTGATGGTATGTTCTTTCAATTGATCCGCATTATAGATATCGGCTGAAACTAAGGTCTCAGCTGCTGTTTCAATGGTTAAATCAGAGTACAAGAATTTTTCACACATCACCTTTAATTTCTTTAATAAATATTTATCGGCGGCAGCCAAAAGTTCAATGGGCATATCTACTAATTTCGGAGCCTTATCCGTGTAAATGAAAACTAGCATTTCATGAAGAACTTCGTGGTCGTCGACCAGGTTTACCAGATTTAACTTATTCTCCTTCATTTCATGTTCGAACATAGCAGCAAAGACATCACTTCGTGAAGCTAAGATTGCTTTATGAGCTGGGAACTTGTGATCTCCAGCCACCAGAGTAACATCACTAAATTTCCCACTATCAAGGAGTTTACCAAAATCCTCTATAACATTATAGTCTGGAATTTCGAAGTCTCCCATTTCCATTTGACTGGAGATAACAATGCTTACACATATAAAACTGACTTCACAATATATCAATAGTTTGTCTTCTTGCAACAGATCGTTGGATTTGTCTAGTAGAGTTCCCGTATCTATAAATTTTGGTACGCCAAGACTTTCCGACTCTTTGAAACTATGCGCACAAACACAACGTACATCATAATCTTCCCGTTTTGAATTTAAAATAGACAATGTGGCTTCGGCAATAATTTTCAATTCATCAGAATTTTCCGATAGTAACTTGACATATACAGAAAGATACTCTTTCCTTGGATACAATATCAATTTCCATTTTATCGTTGGATTATCGTTTGAGTAAAATATTCGAGAGCATAATATTTTGCTGGTAGTTAAGTAAGAAGAGAAATTATTTATAGTCCATTCATAATTGATTTTATATACATTTGGTAGATTGCTTTCAAATGAAGATGAATTAGAGCTTATGGAACAATGATCTGGTTCCTGATCCTGATCCGTTTCCATCGTGCGTCGCAACTTGTTTATTTAAAAACTTTGTTCAATTTGTATTACGAGTATAGGCCTTTATGGAATGAAGAAAGCTTTTGGGTAAGGTACACTGGTTCCTTGTTTTCTTTAAATAACTAAACTATATTCAATTTGTTTTTGTAATATTTTATAAAGAAACGTCCTAACGCCTACTTCGTTGTTGCTGATGTTGACTGTTGAGTTGAGAAGATTAGGAATAGGAACTGATTCAAATCCAAAAATATTCAATTCCAAAGACCTCCATTCTCCATAATGAAGACAGGGATGAAAAATTAAATTTTTAAATCGAACGGGTTTTAAAATACAAAACATATCAAAACTAGAAAAATAATTAATGAGTTAGTTTATTTTCTTAAAATGTGTAAATAAACATAAATAACTCCTTTAGTAGTACCCCTGGCATGTTGGTTAATGCGTTGGACTGTCATGCCAGAGGTTTTGGGTTCGATCCCTGCCTGTGCCATCTAAAGTTTTTTTCACGGGTACTGCCTCTTGCGAGGAATTGACAAATCCTCCAAGAGTAATTCTTGTCATGTAAAGTGCTTTCTCAAATTAGCCGTTTGGATTCGGCTTAAAACTGTAGGTCCCCTCCATCCCTGACAACATTACTCGCACAAAGTTCGTTGCATCCTCAAAAAGTCACTTTTGGGCAGAGGGAATCATTGGTTCATATTTCTTCAAAAATGTTGGGCTATGTGAAGTCACTTGTTTACGCAGATTAGCCCCAGACTTTTCAGACATTTTGGAAAAGAATATTGGCCTCGTTATTGCTGACATACAATTGCTACAAAAAGGGGTGAAGAATTGGGCCTTTCAAATAGAATTCATTCGAGCCATCTGCGGTGGTTGCTTTTCAAAATTCCCGGAATAATTTTTAAAGCTTAATAGCCTTATCTTAATAATGAAGCTTAATTCTTGACCATAATATTAAATAATTTGCGTTTATTTCTTTTTGAAATCTATGAGAAACTATGTTCATATTTCTGAAAACTTCAAGATCTTAAAAATATGAACTGGCCAAATGCAAATCAATTTCTTTTAATATTTTTGTGAAATACTCGTAGGTACATAAAAGATGCAAAGTATTACGTTGTATTGAAATTGTGGCATTTCATAATTCTATCGAATTTTGTACAATTTTATAGAATTTGCCATCCCTGAAATCCAAAAATTGCCGAATTTCAAAAAGTGGAGGAAAAAAACACTCAATTTCAAACAAAAGTACTCAAATGTTGTTTGTTTACATTGTTGCATTTGTAATTTTGACGTTGTGTCCATGTTCTGCAAAGCAACAACAAAATAGTGAGGTGAATTATTTTTAAATTTCGTTTTGACTAATTTCATTGTTTTCAGATTTTAATTTTTACTTTTTTCGATGAAAACATCAGTTTTAAGCTTAAATTTTTTTGTCATTATGTTGAGAGCGAACCAATTTACAGTTTTGTTTAAAAAAAAACATGTATAACATCATTTTATTATAATTAATGCATTTATTTACCATAATTACCATGAAATTGTTCAAAATTTGAGAATTCACCACAGATTATTGTATCAAAGATGCGTTCGAAGAATCATAAAATTAAGGGTCCAAGCACAATTTATTGAATTCAATAATTACATATTGGTAAGTTGTATTAGCGTTTTATGGATTGGTTGAAGTTATTTACTAATATTTCTCATTAAATTTAATCAGTAGAAGTAAAATATTTAAGGAAAACATGAGAAGAATATATTTAAATATTAATTTAATGTTATAAATATTAAACAAATAAATAGTTAATAGTCTTTACGAAATATTAAATGGTGCTCGTGGTTGGCTCACCTTGTATAAATATTGCAATCATGCTATGACTTATCGCAAAAGTTTTTGTCATAAATTAGTTCTTGCAACAAGTCTCTATTTAATTCAAGGGCTGCAAATTACTGCTTTTAAATCAAATCTTTATGTTTCAATAAATGTTTCATTAAAATTTTAAAATTAAAAATTTAATATTCAATATTTAATACTTAAAATTTAAAATTTTATATAAATTTATTCCTCTTATGTTAATATAATCTTTTGTCTAATATTTTGCATAGTATTTATTTTTGTAATTTATTATTTCAAATTTTTTGTAAATCTTTTTGATACATCTTCTCTTTATATAATTTTATTTATTTTACTGAAATGTCATTTCCGGCAGACGGCAGCATTGTCATGTCCGTATTTCCAATAGAAAAACAAAAATTAATTGTAATTATTATCTAATGAATAAAGGAAGAATCTAATCTAATCTAATCTAATCTATTACACAATATTTCATGTTTTAAAATTTAAAGAATTTGTTCCTTGATACATATTTTAATTTATAAAGTGCAAAACATGTATTGAATAGTCTGTTTTGTTGTTTAAGAAGCATTGTGTTAGACTTTTGCCTATTTCCAATAATACAAACCAAAGAAAAGAAGTTAATGCATTTTTTTTTAACTTTATTTAATTAAGTATACACTTATAACTTTTATTTTAATTGATATTAAAAATCTATAAAAATCTTACAACTTTAGACAATGTCAGAATTTGAGTATCTGTTGGTAAGGATTGCTTTATTTTTTTAACGCTCCCATGACACTTTTAAAATGAATCAATTTGATTGGTCTGAGGACTAAATCCGAGAATTTGCTAATTTGTTACCTTTTCAACAATTTTCAACAATTTTCTGCCATTTTCTCTTTTAACAACATTTCACACTATCTTACCATTTGAAGCACAAAATAGCCATCTATCCGTCATAATGAAAACTATTTTTTAGGTTTTTGAAATTGACCCAGATAAAAACTAGGATCACAAATTGTTGTTGTAATACTTGTTGAAAGCTACTTGATAAGATAAATTTTAAGGGTCGATGGTAAATGTGAACCACACCTAAACGTAAAGTTTTGATTTGCATTTCATTTGACATTTCTCAATTTCGGACTAAAACAATTAGAATCATGGGAAGATACACAATCGAGCAACGCGTTAAAGTTATTCAGGCTTATTAGAAAAATGGGCGATCAAATCGAAAGTATATGCAATAATTCAAGAGCTAAAGGATGAGATAATTTGGAACATTAACGGCATTAGAACCTCAATTATGCCTCAGAGTCATCGAAATTTGAAACATTGGGTGAAGATGTGCCGCCGAGGTCGTGGAGGCCATTTTAACAATATTATCGTAATAAAAAGAAATTACAATAATTTCGTGAATAATTTGTGTTTTATTCAAAAATCAACATCGGCCCTTTACGTGTAAAAGAACAGTTGATTCGAAAACGAAACGAAAAAGAAAACCTAAACTAACAAAGACTTTCTGTTAAATGTGGATATTTGACAGAACGGCTGAATGAACATACGCTGGAGTTTGAAGGAACATTAACATGGCGAATGCTGTTCCTAAGTTGTCAATCGTTTCGATTTTATTGGCGTAGACTATAGTGACATATCGCCACAGAAAATAGTCAAGTGGCGTGGTGTTTAATCGTACGATCTTGGAGCTGGAGGCCAATTCACGGGTCCGTAACATAAAACTATCCAGTTACCAAAAGTCTTCTTCAATAAATCAATTGTGGCATGAACAGTGTGACTTGTTATGCCACGCCACGCCGCCGTGGCTTCTTGTTGAAACTACAGCTCGTGCATATCAAGTTTGATCAATTGATGAACAAATGAACTGTAACTTTCTGTACAGCATCGTTTTTAAAGAGGTTCGGACACCAAACCTGTCAATTTTTGTACATGAAACGTAAATACACTTGAAGATTATCATCACTTTAAACACCTCAGCTTTATTTATTGACGTATCCATTCAACAGCAAGTGAGTGAGCAAGTGAGTTTCATCGCTGAACAAAATTTGGAGACGTCCGTTAGGGGGCAAACTAAAAATAAATCGCTTTATATCCGTCAAAATGGTCGCAAGTGAAAATAGTGTTACCAGCTTAGAGTTCTATACTTCTAAAAAAAACACACACACGTGACACTTAATGTTAAACTCGTATCATTTGTCTAAACTTCAAAGCCGTGTAAAACGAAAAGTTAAGTAAATATTCTGATAAATACCTTTCTGAAATATTATGTTAACAATTATTCCAAATTTAATAAAAAGTAAATGCTCTTTTTGTATCTTGCCCACGCTTTATTTAACGAGAAAACGAGAACCAATGTACTACAACATAATTTGTTGTAGTACATTGGTTCTTTTTATGAAATGACTCAGCTTAAAATTTCTCGCTAATTGAATCTTAAAGGCATAATTTTTCACACATTTCTAACAACTCTACAAATTAAGGAACAAACACAAAAAAAAGACACGTATTATTTTATTATTGACTTTTCTTTCAATCTAAAATTGAATCACTGTCATTCATTCCACGGAAGTTCGAAATTTACCAACAGTTAACAGCTAACAGTTCAAATCAAATCATCAAAGTTGAACGTTTATTCCTCCGTCAAAGTGCAACAACCCTCTGAAGAAATAATTTCGAAATTCAAAATACTCGTGGTAGAAATAGTACGTCATAATGTTTATCAAAATCAGTTAAAATGATAAATTAACTAATTTAGTTTCGAGAGTGTTGTCAATTAATGAATACAAAAAGAACTTAAACATCATAGGTAGGTTATTAGATATGTACGTGAAATCTCAAACCATGGTTATGTAAATAAAATTCAAGTGATGTAAAATTTATCTTTTCATTTGTTGTAAATAATGAATTTATGGTATAAAATATACAAATAGGGGAAGAAGCTATAATTTGAATCAAAATCAAAACATTGTGAAAGATAAAAATGTTTAAATAATCTCACTGCCGGTGTTTGATGTGATGTGTACATTTCAAGTGCTAAACTATATGAATGTAAGTAAATATAATGTGCATTAAATAGGGTGTTTTTTAAGAGCTTCATTACTAAACACAATTTTTCGGACGAAGTGCTATGTGAACTTCACGAGCGGATTTCTTTTTCAAAGTATTTCTTACAATTGTTGATCTATATTAAATTTGTCAAACCTCACTGAGCAGAAATGTCAACATAATGTGACATTCTCAACTGTCAACCCTAGACAACAACCATCCAAACTTGACATTTAATACAATTAATAAATGGGTGTTTAATAGAGAAGAGTTGATTTTGACAGCTCGTGTGGCCATTTTGTTTCTTTTTACTTTCTGTCAAAATATTTTATTTTAATCAGTCACCAAAGTCACATGGCACATGGATTGGTTGGAGCAGTAGGAAGTTGATACCAATTTTAGTCGAAAAATCATCTATAGCGATGATGCCTATTTTTGAATGAATGGGTATGTGAATAAGCGGATTTGGAATAACCCCAATCCACGCAAAATTCACGAGGTGTCAATGCATCCAAATAAAGTTATTCTTTGGTGTGGATTATGGGCTGGAGGCGTCATCGGTCCGTAATTTTTCAAAAATTAAGCTGACCAGGCCATCACCTTCAACGCCGATCTCTATTGGTCGACTATCATAATCTTCTTGCCACCCAAATTGGATGATATGGACACAAAAGACATATGGTTTCAACAGGACAGCGCTCGTGCCACATAGCTCGATATCCAACCAATGTAAGTAGTTTAACATTTACTAAAAATGCCGACTCTAAACAAATATACACTTTTCAAACTGAATATGTATTTAATATCAGTTACTTTAAATTAGGGACATATTCAACCTTAACTTAACTTAAACTTAAACTTAAACTTAAACTTAAACTTAAACTTAAACTTAAACTTAAACTTAAACTTAAACTTAAACTTAAACTTAAACTTAAACTTAAACTTAAACTTAAACTTAAACTTAAACTTAAACTTAAACTTAAACTTAAACTTAAACTTAAACTTAAACTTAAACTTAAACTTAAACTTAAACTTAAACTTAAACTTAAACTTAAACTTAAACTTAAACTTAAACTTAAACTTAAACTTAAACTTAAACTTAAACTTAAACTTAAACTTAAACTTAAACTTAAACTTAAACTTAAACTTAAACTTAAACTTAAACTTAAACTTAAACTTAAACTTAAACTTAAACTTAAACTTAAACTTAAACTTAAACTTAAACTTAAACTTAAACTTAAACTTAAACTTAAACTTAAACTTAAACTTAAACTTAAACTTAAACTTAAACTTAAACTTAAACATAAACTTAAACTTAAACTTAAACTTAAACTTAAACTCAAACTTAAACTTAAACTTAAACTTAAACTTAAACTTAAACTTAAACTTAAACTTAAACTTAAACTTAAACTTAAACTTAAACTTAAACTTAAACTTAAACTTAAACTTAAACTTAAACTTAAACTTAAACTTAAACTTAAACTTAAACTTAAACTTAAACTTAAACTTAAACTTAAACTTAAACTTAAACTTAAACTTAAACTTAAACTTAAACTTAAACTTAAACTTAAACTTAAACTTAAACTTAAACTTAAACTTAAACTTAAACTTAAACTTAAACTTAAACTTAAACTTAAACTTAAACTTAAACTTAAACTTAAACTTAAACTTAAACTTAAACTTAAACTTAAACTTAAACTTAAACTTAAACTTAAACTTAAACTTAAACTTAAACTTAAACTTAAACTTAAACTTAAACTTAAACTTAAACTTAAACTTAAACTTAAACTTAAACTTAAACTTAAACTTAAACTTAAACTTAAACTTAAACTTAAACTTAAACTTAAACTTAAACTTAAACTTAAACTTAAACCTAAACTTGAACTTGAACTTGAACTTGAACTTGAACTTGAACTTGAACTTGAACTTGAACTTGAACTTGAACTTGAACTTGAACTTGAACTCGAACTTAAACTTACTACAAATTAAGGATGTTCTGATTCATATCATAGTCATTATAATGTAACCGGTCTTCAAGAGAAACATACATAGGGACATAAATATCAACTGTGTTGTGGTGTATCCTTTAATGACCATCTATTAATTATGTATTACATACATTACATACCTATAATATGTTTTTTCTTATTACGAAATATTTACCACTGCCATTCCTATATTTATAGCTTATTCCTTAATGATGATGTCAACCTCATCGTTCAACCGAAACGAGGACATCAGCTAATGTTGATTGCCACCTTTCCACCATAGCAAGCCGTGCCATAGCCCTTTCATTCAAGTTTATTGGCACCAAAATTTCCTTGCTTATTTTTTTACGCTTTCTTTCTCTCTTGGTGATAAATACTCAACTCAGTGTTATCCTTTCTGTTTATAGTCAAAGCAAAATGATAATAAACATACAAAAATATGATAATACCATGACCAAATTCTGTGATAAAAATATATGTAGGGATTATTATTCTTTCCATTTATATTATGACGGGCTCTCATGGTTTCTAGGATTCAACATTTCTATATAAAAATATGAATGAAAGAACATTTGTTTAAAAAAACAAATATTTATCTGAAAAAAGGACGACATTTTTTAACCTAAAATAGATATAAAATTTATATTTTTTGTAAAATTGTGTCATAAATATTTTAATAAACTTGTTAATCCTTTAACCTTTGCACTGTTCAAAACTTTTATTCTCACTTAACATTGTGATAACCTCTAAATCCACTGATTCCCATGAACTTGCTCCTGTATCCAAATATTCTTGTTGAAAACTGTATCTATATTTTAAAATCTAAAAGTGTACAAACGCCTCTTTTCGTTGCGTTGTAAAAAAGAAAAATGTCTGGCTTTTTAGTAACCTCGTCAACTATGTTATCATGATGGATTGAGGACACAAGTATCGCAGCTCTATCCTTTTGAAAACAGTATAAGCCCCAGAAAAGCCTTCAGCTCAGTCATATTCGCGTCTCTTAGCTCAGGTTTACGATAACTGTTATGCCACGTTAAAATTTGTAGAAGCATTTCTTGATCAAAAAATGTATACCAAATGCTGACGGGGCCTATAATATCCTCGGCTGTAAAAATAAAAGCTACTAAGACGCTGGGTCGCGGGGCTAGCGGGGGAAGTGGTCAATTCTAAGAATTTGCAAACTCGTAACGCTTGTGAGACTTCATTTAACTAATTAAAGGTTAAAAAAAGTAGAGAGACAATTGTATAACAATCTGTCGGGCCGGTTTAAAGAGAATTCGAATTTTCGATTTTTGACCAAAAACTTTGATTTCCAAGTTTCAACTCAATAGACCTAATGGTGAAGGACTTTTAATAAAGATAAACATAATATTTTTATAAATATATTGTTAATTCATTTATAACTTTATCAGGCTCTTCGATCCATGAAGGGTCTCTGCCTCAGAAGGAGTGGCCTTCCATCTCCTATGTTCCAACCATCTAGACCAAGTGTTCTGCCATCCGTGATGGTCTTTAAATCGGAAGTTCGGTTGTCCTTGTCTCGAATCTAAGGGCTTCGAATCGAAGATTTTCTTACCTAGAATGTTAGCTCGAACAATATCAATCTCTTTGTACAGCTCATGGAGATAGCGGTTTATCTTCTCTATTCTTTTTTTTGTATTTCGAAAGACCTCAGCACTTCTAGGATAATTCTTGAAAAACAACATTCACCGCGCTCTTCCTTACATACGGCCACAAATATTAGACAAGTTTATCAAAAATTGGGCTTTCAGATTAAACAACGTAAGAACTAGCCGTTGAGGTAATATGCTGGAAATCCTGTTTAAATCATAATGCCAGAGGGTTGTAAAGTCAGATTAAAAAATCACCTTTGGGTTAGGCCAGATCTGGGGAATAAGCGGATGTGAGGATAGCACCTTTCAGTTTAATGTATGCATTAATTATCTTTGTTACATTTTTGACGAGAGTCTGCGTAGTCGTGGAGAAAAGAAAAAAGTCAAACTATCTTTTTTATTTGGCGTTAATTCATAAGGAAGGTTCATGATGACATAAGTGACTTCATTTGAAATCAACTTGAATTTTTTGAACGCAATTTAGGACCAAGCCAACTAGAAAATTTGTCCGAAGTCATTATTTTCAAACTTAGCTTGACTATTTCTTATTTCCAAAAAGTACCAACAACACAACATTGTTATCTACAAAACAAAAAAACTCTTTACACAGGTAACAAGTCTAAAAAGTACATGACAACAAACCCTTTTACATTAAACTTTAAATAAAACTGTTCAGTAAATAAATAAATCACAGACTTATAAAGTTCAGCTTTCAGTTGAATAAAAAAAGCTTATGATCAGCTGATATTTTGACATAAACAGTCTTGGGTGATTTTTCTTTTTCTTTCCAGTCAACTTTCAAATACAAATTGGAAGCCAATTTTTTGGCAGCTGGCCCTTAACATACTAGACACTTGCCTTACCTTCAAGTCCCTTATGTTGCTTTAACCTGTCCATTACTATAAAAAAGGTGGGGATGTACGTACATATAAAGATTCATTTTGATATAGACGTCAAACTCATGGTATTAACGCCATCTATGTATGAGCAAATAATGAATTTAGGGTTATACGTCCACGTACCTTTTGATTAAGTGAACTCTGTCACTGTTTTTCTAAATTTTAAGTTCAGGATGTTTGTGTCAGCCTTCCTTGAAGAAGACCACTTTGGATAGCGATATTAGTGAGAAGTTTGTGATTTAAATTTCATCTCGTTCTCAATCCACAAATCCTATTTATTATTTTACGTTTAATCGACTTATTATTGAAAGTAAAGTGATATTAAAGAGGTTTTATATGAACGGAACTTGGAACAGTTAAAAACAATTTTGTCTAATTTTATTTTTTACAGCAAAATAAAAAAGTTAATAAAATACCAGTCTTTATATCTTTCTGTTAATTAAATCATGTTAAAATATACAACCCTCCATAAAACATGTGTAGACGTCATATTAGGGTGGTTGTTTAAAAAATATAACGTCTCTCAGTTTTAAGAATAGTATCGTTTTTGAAAAACTCCAAGTTTATACTTAAAAAAAGAACGGTTTAGAAAATTATCTTCCCCTTTTAATTTCTCTAAAGTAAAGTCATTGAAGCTCCATTGATTAAAATAATTGAGAAACATTAAATAGAATTAAGCAAACTAGAAGATATATTCATGGTCCATAAAGTTATGTTTACGCGTAAAACTCATCGTTTTACACTTGTCAATGTTTAAAAATAAATGGTTAGTACTGCAATATTCCCATAGTTTTCTTAAGGTCGTCTTGAAGAAGTTCACAGTCAGCTAATGATCTTATTGTCGGAAATATTTGTACGTTATCAGTGTATGTTAATGCAATTGAACACTGTAAAATGGAAAACTAATAATAGTGGGCCATGATGGCTTCCCTGTGGAACACCAGAGTTAACTAAAAAATTAATCGAACGACTACCTTTAAAAAAAATACTGTAGTACCGTCACTTAGTATGATGAAATCCAAGAAATAATCTTGTCATTAAATCCAATTTTTTCCAATTTTCCTTAAAGCTCAGCTTAGTTTACCAAATGCCTTACTGAAGTCCGTAAATACGCAGTCAATTTTTAGATTTCTTTCGAATGCTTTCACAAACTCAAACAATTTTGGAATAACTGACAGCAGTTTGCCAAAGGACAATAATAATCTTTCTTCTTTTTTATGGGTAAGATGTATTTCCATGAGATTGAAAAGTGACAGCATTGATTAGAATTATTAAACAGAACAAACAACGGGTATGATAAATGTTTTGCATTGTTTTTGACCATAGATAATGGTAAGCGATCAGCGACTTAGATGGTCGTCAAGATTTGAAATATTTTTTAGTATAGCTGCTTCAGAGATTGTCAAGTTAATAGAACCCAAATTCTTTGGAGTTTTGAAGAGTTATTAGACAAGTTAGAATTTGATGAGAAAGAGTTACTCTTGAAATATTTCGTAAACACCATGGATAGATTCTTAGGATCATGGCTAGTTTCATCTATATAAGTCATGCTTGAAGAGAATCCGTCATAATTTCCTTTTACAATCAACATATGAACAAAAGTTTTGCGCATTGACCTTTAAATCACACTCGGCATTTGCAATTAAGTCTTCATAGAGATAGTTTGAGTAAATTATGAATTCATCATTAGTTACTGATAAGCTGCACTTCAACTTATATTTTTTCAAATTTTTAAGATGTCGATCAAACCTTGGTGGATTCTTATTTCTTGATTTTACTTTAAGTGTTGGGAAATTTTCTATGAAGCAGTCTTATAAAATTTTAATACCATCAACTAAATGTATATTTTTTTTTAAATTAAGTTAAATTTGATCAATACAAATATTATCTAAACAATCCGAAAACAAGAATTTATTTGGAATCGATAACTCCACAAGTTCTTCAGATAATAGTCAAAATATATGTTCTAAAAGAACCACCCCAATCTATAAACGTATATAGTCTATAGAAATAATGTAATAGACCTTTCAATTTCATACTCGACTGGACTCCTGTAGAGCATCATATATACACAAATTCATACTCGAATAAACGAAGTAATAAATTGTTTATTGAACTTCTTTTTTAAGGAACAATAAATATATCATTCTGTCTTTATTGCTGTCCACTTGTTTTTTTGTTTTTTATTTAGATATTTATTAATTTTTGTTCTGCTATTAAATACTCGTTGGATGAATTTTTATTTTGATGTCAATTTAAAGTTAAAAATTTGTTTAATATTGAAGGTTAATTTCTTGGATTTATTTGTTAAAGATTGATTTTTATTTTTGTCTTTTTTGTTTGTTTCTTATATTTTTAGAATTTTAATGAAACACCAGTTTTTTAACGATTTTTACAAAATGAGTTCACTTTGTCAAATAACAGAGCATAAAGGTTTTGAATTTAACGTTTAACAGAATAGGGCTTTAGGTCATTTTTCGAAGCGCTATATACACTTCTCCTCTATAACCCCGAAACTAAGGCAATAAAACATAACACTAACCGATGCAATAGGCACGACCATGGCATACACATATAAAAATGTCCAGAAAATAATATTATAAAGTATTTGCCATTCACCTGCTTTGAATTCACAGTGACTTTTCACAGAATATTTCATATAGGGAGGTAACATTTTACATTTAAATTTGTTTACATTTACTTAGTTTGAGTACCAACCTTTTGAACATTAAAGGAAAGAACTCCCAATCACAGTAAGCATCGGGACCGGGAGTACAGGGCCGTCCCGTAAATTTTTGGTCCCAAATTACCTTTTTCCTCCTCGCTGTTTGTTTTGCCGTCCACTTTTTCTAAGTGTATGATGGACAACCCTAGTTCATTTCATTAGTTTGAAAAAAACAAGAAAGACATACAGACAAACCGATAAAATCGGGGGACCCACTTTTTTCGACTTCTCTACCATCGTAACGTCATGTTTGATTAAAATCTCGAATTCGAATTTGTTTACGAATGCAAAACTTGCCATACAGGTCCTATATGTCAAAAGTAAAAATGACAAAAGGGTTAAACTAGAATACATTAGATAAAACGGAACCTCACCGCAAATGCAAATACTCAGTTTTTAAGACTTCATACAAGAGTGATAAGGAGAAAAAAGGAGTAGATTCAGTCTATTTTTATTAAAATTGAAGTAGGTAGAAACACAGATCTTAAAATGAAGTAGATTTCAATATTTTGATGATGGTGCGAAGATTTTTAATTTATTTGAAAAAAAGAAGTAGATCTACTTGATTTGAAGTAAAGTGGTAACGCTGGCCACAACATAGCTTGCCCCGTGATGAAAAGCTATGTTTACCTTCTGTCTTGGGGCACGAAGAGAATTTAGCCCTGCTTTAATCCAACATTCATTTCTTTTCAGTTTAGTGTAGGACGGACAGACTTATGCCACTGGTTTCTTTGGGAAGAACTCTAATACCTCAGTCTCGTACAAAAATGCATCACAATTTCTGAAATCGGAACCTAAAATACTGCTGGATTTTAAACCGGGACACTTCGAAACAGCGATTTAAATCTGGTCATCGAAGCAAAGCCGATGCAACTTCAACAGATTGGTGCAACTATGGACAACATAGACATCAGAGAGACTTCACATATCCCCACAAAAAAAAAAGATCATAGTCAAGCGGCACGGCATTAAGTCGCACGATCTTGGAACCCAATTTACGGGTCCATAACGTGAATTTATGCGGGTTTCCCATACTTTACTGTTTTTTTTTGAGATAAGTTTGACGATGGTATCCCAAACCTACGGACGTATATGGAAGTACGTTCACATGTACACTCAGACATCTCTCTAAAAATCTTTGATTTAGATTTTAGGAACCTTGAAATGTCGAGAAATTTTCAAAATTTTCAATTTGTTAAATCGGATCCATTACAATAACTTCCAATAGAAAGTTAATAAATCACTATTTAGCTGACGATGTCGCCGCTAGTTAAAATAGTGTAGATACTAGATAGTCTAGCAAATTTAAAGTTCTACCCCTTAAAAAAAAACACCCTTAACGAGAAGTGTTATAGAAAATTCTCTCGGCTAGAATCGGAAATTACCTTTTCAATCCATATGAAACAAATTTATTTATTTTTTAATAAGCAGAAGCTAGAAAATGTCAGAAAATTCCTGAGGACAATATTCTTGACCATAACTCCTAACGCGATGTATCAAATCAGCAACAAAGTTTATGTTCAATTTTATTAGATTGTCCAGTGCCTAGAGAAAGTACCCACTCAGGTAGTAGCAAAAACACATATTCTCCAAGTTAATATAACGAAATCTTCAACATCCTATTTTTAGCTTAAATTTGTGGAAATAATTTCTCGTTTTGTTTTTTTTTTTCACTATCAAAATACTCACCACCAATCGAAATAAAATTGCTAACACCTTTGCTACTTTCATTTAAATAAAACTCTATAAGCCAAAACATGTGCTGTGATGGTTTTCTTTGAGTTCATTTCGAGGAAAAACTTTTTCACAGAGACTCTGTATTTTTTTGGATGGGGGCCTCCAGCAATCTAAGTGCCTCGGTCGGATTTTTTTTGTCATACGTAGAGTAGGGCTTATCTTGTTTTGGATTGTATCTCCCGCAAAGCTATTCAAATAAATAGCCAACCTCGGTCTCGTATCCGATGATCCTTTGTAATATATATTTTAAGCTCCAGTAACCATAGCTTCACATATATTGTGACTTTTTATACAAATACGGTTGGTATAGCACAATGCCAAATGTCAATTTAATAATAATTACCTAGAGTTAAATATAAATTGAAAATATTACTCATACGCCCCAGAGGCCACCCCAACTCTTATACATCGAACAATCGAATCGAATGAAATGGAGGAAAAAAGAGGAATGCATAAACAAAACAAAAAAGAAAATTTGTTTCAACATTTCACAACCAATTTGATGTACCACTGCACAGCAACAAGTGGGTGTGTCTGCCACCCACCAGACTCATTTGCCTAAAACCTCTCCGAATTCCCACCCTTATATACCACTTCTGCCGCAATTAAAGGGCCCCCTCCCATTTTCCAATCGACCACCCTTGCAATTTTCTGTAATTAATTGCTAATATGTAGGTATCCTTAAAAATCATCGAGGCAAACCACATCGATTCGATTCAACAGCAGAAAATACGTTATCCTTCTCAGGACTCACGTTTATCGTTTCTCGGTTCTCTTTTCTTGTCCCTGTATAAGCGCGCAAGAATGATGAATGAATTCTACCTGAGCGTTGAGCGTTTGTAGTTTGTACGTTGTGTTATGGCAGACGGAATGCTGATGATGGGTGATGCGCTGCGCAGGTTCTTGGCCTCAGCCATCACCCTCCTCCACAGGGACACCCTGATGATGTCCTGTCAGGATTCAGAACAGGACAGGGAAAACTGATGTATTTCGCTGGCTTGAGATGTAGGTACATGTGACAGCGCGTAAGACCCTCAACACTCAACTTCAGAGTTCAGAAGTGGGATGACGACAATGACAACAACGACAACAACAACAACGAACGACCTAACAAGACAAGACCGAAAAAAAAGAAAGTCCTGCGAAAGGGAAAATTTACTGTAAACAAGGAACGATTCAACAGGTTCTAGTCAGTCGTTGTCGTGCCTTCTCACTGAGCGGTAGTTGGTTCTCAAACACTGGGCTAAGAAAATTATAAACGAATATCGTCAGTTGTGCTCTTTAGAGAATCCTTGACGTTGTTTTCTGTTTTATTCTTTGCACTTTTACCTCTCATATTAAGGAAAGGACACATTAGTTGAGAAATTTGTATTTGGTTCACTTATTTTTTCGGGTGATAAATTACATTTTTCGTGAGTGGATGCAATTGCAGTTCAGTGCAGATGTAATTTGACTTTTTGAATGCATTTGGAAAAAGAGTTAAACATCCTTTTTGTATGTCCTTTGGATCTTCTGTGGGTGATTTAAAAAAAAATAAACAAGATTAAATATCCAATTGGATTAAATTTAAGATTTTTGTTGTGTGGAGAATCATCATCATCGTTGTTGCGGATTATAAAAGGATTAAAAAATTGCAGAGTTGTCTGAAGGAGGAATAATCTTCTTTTCGGTTCTTTTGTTGGTTGGCAGTTTGAACTTTATGGTGTTGGATTAATTCAAAATGAATTTCAAATTATTTGTATTGGATTTTTGTTTTAAATAGAATCACAGCAAAAACATTTCGAATACTCCAAGCTATAGCTTCAGTATGTAAGTAAAACAGACATTTTTATTTTCTCCCTTGAGCTAGTAAATGTTTTTGATTTATTAATTTTCTCTTAACAAACACAATTTTTTGTTTTTCTTCTTCATAAGAAAAGAACTTTGATTAATGTTCGAGTTGTTGTTGTTATTGCTGACCATTGATTATAAAAATATCCTCTTTATATATATTTTACCTTTCTTGGCAGGATATTAAAAAAATTTGTTTTTGTTTGGTATTCTGTGCGTATAAATTGAATTAACCTTTTAGGTCGGATGTTGTCAGTTCAGTGTAGCGTTCACAATTTGTTTTTAAAAAGTTACTCGTAGATACTAACTAGCTATACAGGGTTAGTTTACTTGGAAATTTAATTTAAAAACTCAATTGGATTATTTTTACATACAAATATTCGATACAAAAAAGATGAAAAGGCAAAATATTTGGTTGGGGTCAATAAAACATCAAAAATTGATATCCGGAAAATCGAAAATTCTAAATCTTTCTCGAACCTAGAATGAAAATCAAGAAACCTGAAAACGTGATTCCAAATTAGTATAATTTTGAAAAAGAATTGTCACCTCGATTATTTTACGAACAAAAAAAAATTAAAACCTAAACTAAAAACTACTAAAAGTTAGTAAAAATTGGTTTTCAACTCTAATATTTTGGCAAAAATTAAAGATATTGCCTTCAAACTAATTGTATATTGTACAAAATATTGATTTCAGCATTTATTAAAATTTATACTAACTTTTTTTTTTGAAGTAAGAATCTACAAACAATAAAGTGTGGTTGAAATTTAAGGTCCGATGTTGATTTTGAATAAAATATAAATTATTTAGGAAATAATTGTCATTTCTTTTTCGTATGATAATATTCGTATTGTTCATTTATGTTTGGAACAAAATATCGGCCAAATGGATGCCGCGACCTCGGCGGGATGGAGATACAAATCGTCCAAATATTCGATATTTTCGATGACGCTGAGGCATGATTGATGTTTTATGTTGTTAATATGCATAAAAAAAGTCAAATTATCTCATGTTTAAGTCTTGAATTATTATCTGCCTTATCGACGTACTCCTTTTTTGTCAAATAATTCCAAAGAAAGAAGTCCAACGGTGTCAAATCACATGATATTGGCGGCCAATTGACATCGCCACCACGCGAAATAAAACGACCATTGAATTTAACGCGTAAAAGATGCCAAACAGTCACAAAGAGTGGGTGCATTTGTTTTTCGACAATCACTCTTGGATTATCATTAGCCAAAAGGCGGCAACCCTGCTTATTGACGAATCCCCTGAGGTGAAAATGTGCCTCATCAAATAAGATGATTTTTTTTGAAAAATTGATCATCCACTGTTTCGATTTCTTGCCATTTTGACCATTGATGACGCTTGAAATGGTCAAGAAGTCTTACTTCTTTAGTTAATTCCACCTTATAAGCGTGTACAGGCAAGTCGTTATGCATAATGTTCAACAACGACGGCCGTGAGAGGTGCAATTGTTGGGCATTTTTTTTGCAAGATTTTTCCTATTTTACGCCCATTTGGACGATTGAATTGACCGTAAAAATTACAAAGTACACGATATGCATTTTTATTTGAGAACGCACACTTTCATTATAAGCCTGAATAACTTTAACGCTTTGAACTATTGTGTATCTTTCCATAGTTCAATTGAATAAGTCTGAAATTGACAAATGTCAAATGTAATGCAGGAAAAAACCTGACGTTTAAGTGTGGTTCACATTCAACATCGGCCTTTAAAATATATCCGCCCTTTACTTAATTGGTAAAAACTGATTTTCGGGAATAGATGAAGGTATTGACTTCTAAAATATTTCATTTTATGCAAAATTTTGTTGTTAACGTAAGATAATGTTCTTAGAAAAATGCAATTGGTGTTTTTTCTTAAGAAATTATAGCTTTCAAAAAATCCTACAAAATTTGATAAAAATTGTGTTTCGACCAAAAATTACGGGAACAAAAACAGATATTAAAATCAAAGTTGTTATAGCGTTTGCAAAATATTGTTCTTTCTCGTAACTTTAGGTTAATTAAACAAAAAAAACTGAATAGACAACGTTTTTTTTCATAAACTCGAAAACCTACAAAAACAACAAGAAACTCATTAGAAATGGTTTGTGACTCAAGTATTATGGAAGTAAAGAAAGATATTGACTCCACAGACGGACACGGATAGAAAATTTTCAGTGTGGGTTGCATCCCAGACTGTTTTTACTTTTAATAATTGAATTTCTGAGAAGTTGATAATGTTTACTTAAATAAAATGTTTCGGGATTATGCCTTTCTAAAAAAATCGAAATCTTGGGGTTGAGAGCTTTCGGTTTTACGGATTTTTGGATTCTTAGGATTCTGGGTTATCTGGATTTTGAGTTTTTGGTTTTTTGGGCCCGGAATTCCGGGCCCGGGACGGAAAAATCTCGGACCCCCCATATTTACCAATTTTTTTAAATTTCATGCCTACTGATATGGTACACATGCGAGTTATACTTTTGGATGAACCTTGTAGCGGAGTTTTTAATCTCAAGTTCGTCCATTGTCGAAAACTGTCATAAAAATAAAAATGTAGCATTCAAATTTTTCATCGTATCGAACCGACGAGAAATTCCACATATAATTGAATCAACTATGACGTAAAAGGTATTTCTCTTGGAATTTATTTCTTCGTCTGTTTCAATTTGCTTTCCAGCTCCTCGGTTTTCTTCAAAATGTCTCTTTAATTGCTTTTTTCGGTTCGATGGGAACGATTCTGGAACATCCCCCAATCTAGTAGCAACGGTTTTGCATTCAGATAAAATTTGATCCCATCCGTTTCGAATAATGTTCAAATCGGAGATCAAGTTGTGGAGATTTCGAATTTCAACGTCAATAGTCATGTTTCTGGCTTGAAGAATGATACTTCTTTCATTTATAGCGCTAAGAACCTTGCACCAAATCGAAGACATCAGGACGCATTCAAATGTGTGCATATATTTTAAAACGCCATTTACATCACTTCGAGCTTCAGCAGTTAAATTAATATCACTTAAAGCTTCTAATGATGTTCTAAGGTTTTTCAGATGATTTGCAAATGGTTTCACTGCCTCAATTCTAGCTGACCATCTTGTATCGGAAAGTTTGTGAAGGGATCCGGGCACATTTTTCTTAAGAATTTCCCAACGTTGAGCACTGCTGCTAAACAAGTTGAAACACTTATGAACAACACCAAAAAAACATTCCGCTGAATCGACTCCACGCAAGTTAAGGCTGTGAGCTACACATGGTGAATACATGGCAATCGGAGTTTTGTTTAAAATATGACTTTGTACACCATTATACTGTCCTTTTATATTGATTCCATTGTCATAGCCTTGTACACAACAATCTTCTAAAGGGATTCCGTTCTTTGACAATATTTCGCCGATCAAATCAGCTATTGCGGTGTCAGTTTTTTTTGTTGCTATCGACAAATTCCAAAAACTGTTCTTCGATGGTGAACACATTTTCTTCAAAGCGCATATATCGCAAAATAAATGTGTTTTGTTCCACATCACTTAAATCGGCTGTTGCATCGACAATTATAGCCAATTATTTGGCGTTTTCTCTCTCCTTCAAAATAGTTGAATTCACATGTTGGGCACAAATTTTAATGAACTCATTTTGATTCTCAACGGAAAGGTAGTGGACTTGGAAGCGTTTGTGCTCTTGTTGTGAAATTCTTACTTTTTCCAAGTGCTCCTGACGTAAGGGGTCATAATGACTAATTAATTCCAAAATGCCCAAAACATGTCCATTATTTGGCTCTCCAATAAGATTGCTATCGCCTCGTAGTGCTAGTCCCCTTTCGCCAAGGAAGAAAATGGTGTCCAATATTATATATAGAATTCCTTGCTATTTTTGTATGGCTGGATTAATATACACACTTTGAAGTGACTTGATATCCTTCAAATATTCAGTAAAAAATTTATTCAAAATATTAATTTATTAATATTACGGAAACCACAATTGAAAAACGTTTGCGTGGGATTTTCTGGTCCCCCGAAACCGAATCAAAAATTTCGTTCCCAGCAGAAACAAAAATAGAAGAAAAGAAACTTAATAAAAACAGAAACCGAAATAAATATTTGTGTTTTGTTTTAAGTTGCCGGGCCCCTTATTTTGATTTTAAAAATTTTCAAAATAAAATAAATTTGAAACTTACGTTAAATTAAGTAAGAAAAGCGAAACAATTTATTTGTAACTTTCTTTCAATAGTTCAGAGTTGCCCAATTTTTTATTAAATATTAACAATTATTATGTACACCAATAATAATCAGGGGCCCAGATCGGCAAGCTTGTGATTGTGACTGAAAGATTGGTAGATAACATGAAAACAGGGGCCCGATTGCGAAAGCATGAATGATTTTAAATTTTCGGGCCCCTAAAAATAAGTGGGAATAGGTATGTAGATGATGAATTTAGAATACCTATGTTGAAAAAAAAACACTCCTCATTGCTTTCAATTTTACGGGCCCCTAGAAAATCCCGGGCCCGGGGGTTCCCCCCTTTCCTCCCTTTCCCCCCTCTCGACGGGGCTGTTCACATCGAACAAAATTGGAAAATAATACTTTTGCACTATAGCTTCTATTAAAATAAAGGCCAACATTCTTCTAGAAACATAATTCTTCATGTTACATTTATAACACTAAAGCATCGACAATGTTCGGACCAGTCTGTGTTCACGAAACTGTACATTGTTTGGGAGGAAACATCATTTTCGGCGTCTTCTAAGCCAAAGGGTTTACCTTTATCTTCCATTTAAAAAAAGAAATTTTCTATTGCAGAATTGCAACGTATGATAAAGGCCTAGAAAATATGTACCTGATATAAAAATAGAGGTATCGTCAGCAAATCGGAGATAAAGGTATTGAAGAGAGTTGGACCAAGTATTGTACCTTGAGGAATTCCATATGGAATATTTTGCAAACAAGATATATCGTTTTAATCTTACTTTAGTAGGAAACCCTATTTTTTTTTTTATCTTTGGGTCATGGACTTTCATCATTATGTATATCTGATGTTTGTAAATGACAGATGAGGTAATAGAACTCAAAAATGCACTTTTATTTTGCAACATTTAGCGCTTTAGGGCCAGGTTGTAGCTAGGCAACCCAAGCACAAATTTGTATTCCAATTGATATCTTTCATAAAATATTGGTCATTATCAAATTACAAATGGGAGCAATTATTTCTTCAACGTATCTTAGACTAAAAGTTTTTTAGTTACTTCAGATTGTCTTTTTTTTGTGTGTGTTATATCTGGTGTTCCGCAAGACAGTCATTTATGTCCTATATTCTTTACTTTATGCATCAATGTATCGAAATTTACGCTAAGAAACTCAATAGTGATTATATTGTTATGAACTTAAACAACTTGAACAAACTTTCTTTTGTTGAATATTCACAAGTCTAAAACTATATTATTGAATATGGTTGTCATTGAATTAAACTAACCTTTACAATGTTACCTCAAAGTTTATTGTAATATAAATATATATAAATTTGTTGGTATTAAAACCAAATGAAGGTTCTTAATTATTTATTAAAATATTAATGCCAATTAAAAAATATTGATTAAAATGTTAATTGCCAAAAGGGAATTTGTTTGAAATTTAAAACAATAATAATTAATAATCCCTTAAATGAATATGAACAAATAAGTATTCATATATGTAAATATACATAAAATAAGCATGAACAAAAGTTAAAAAGCTTATTTGTATATTTGATTGAAAAAATGGACTGATTTGTTTGGTTCTAGCGCAATGTTAAAAATACGTTCATACACTGTCAACCACTTGGATGAGGCCACAGGCCACACACTTTTAAATCAATTTTCGCTTTTTATAGCTGGTTAAAGTGTTGTACTAGGAAACTTTTACTACCTTTGAATAGGTACGTGTTTCACCTTTCCAAATTTATAAAACTAAAGGGTAAATTGGAAACAAGCGTTGGAATTATCCAAGATCAAAAAATTAACTACTCAAAAAGCTTGGAAATGTCAGAAAAGAATAACAAAACAATTAATGAAATATTTACATTTTATGGTTTAAAAACATTTCTTTATAATGTTTGTTTACATTTGTAATGACTATGTCCACCATATTCGGATATAACCTCTATAAGACGGTCGTAAAGCATTCAATTTTTTTTTAATAATCACAGGAAATTTGGATCCATGAACCACGAAAAGCTTCGATTAAGGTGGCCTTGTCTTCAAATTGTCTGCCAACATCATAAACTTTCAAAAAAAACCATAGCCTAACGTTTTCAATTATGTTAAAGTGTGGTGAATATATAGACCATGTTAAAAGTTCCAAGTCTTCTGATTTAATTCAACTTCTAACAATCCTCGAAGTGTGAATTAAGGCATTGTCTTTTGAAAAAATCAAGGCAGAGGCCCAAAAAGATTTTGTAATGGTGAAATACGTACCTCTTTATAGGTAGTAAGAGTTTCCGGCTACAACACTTCCACCAACTATAAAAAGCGAACATTTATCCCAAAATGTGTGGCCTTATTCTAATGTTTGGCAGTGTACAATTGGCAGTGTTTAAAAAAATAAAACCAAATGAACAAAGAAAATTTTTGTATTTTTGTTCTTTTTATTTTTACAGAAAGAAAAAACAAAACAAATATTTTTTTATTGACAAAAGTTGTGTTACAAAACAAAAAAAAAAAGCCGACTTTGTGTATTTGTTTTTTTGGAAAGGAAATGATTCTTGCCTATTTGTTCGGAAAACAATAAAACCAAAAGCTAAACAAAAGAAAGAAAAGTTTAAGCTAGAGATAAAGTATATGTTTTTTTTAAGGAAATATACAAAACAAAAATATTCCTTACTTAAACCAAAAACAAAAAAGAATGTTTTGAATCCTTCGAAATGTTGGCCATTATTTTTGCCAATAAAATAAATACATACAACATATGTATTTTACCTCAATCAGGATGTATCGAAGGTCTCGAAGACGGAATCGGAAAGAAATTTAAAATATATAAATGCTTCAAAGCGAATATTCAACCACGTGCCTTAAAATGTTCCTAAAAATGCTAATTAAAATAAAACAGACAGAAATAAATTCATGACATTCTCAAATATAAAAAAGGTTTCACAAAGATGTAACAACTCAGTAATTTATATTCAGTTATTTTGTTTTCTTTAATTTAAAAGGCTTCTTCTATATTTACAACTTGGCAAACAGAGAATTTGTTCTCTATCCAAGATGTGGAACTCTTTAAGATCATAATTAATTAGATTGAGAAAAGGAAACTTTTAAGAAAGAAATTTGGCGGCGTCTTGTGTGGCGCAAAAATAAATCTTTCAAATAAAGTCATACATTTTTTTCTCCAAAAAATTATTGGATTAAAGTGACTAAAAGAGTGCATTCATTTCATTTTGATTTGTGCGGTATTTTGACAGCTGTCACTTTTGAAGACGTCATCTTTTGACATTTTACAAGTAAAAACTTAAAATGGAAACACATTTCAAAAAAGCGATGAAATTGTTCAAATTCAATACAAAAATGAACATTTTGCAGTTACAGTGGTAATCACATTTGGATACCGAAATATTGTGAAGGAAAAGGTTTAGGCTTTAGACAAACTATTCAAGATTGGATTTGTGAAATAATCAAAGAAATACTTAAGGACTTGCTGCGCCCTATGGCGCTGCGTTACTCGCTTACTTTATTTTAGAACAAATTTGGTTATCATAAAAAAGGTTATAGTAAGACAACTTTAAAAGATAGACATATGCCGCCGTTGATTTTTTAAAACTTTATTTAAGGGGAACAATTCTGTAATACATTATTTTAGCAAAACTTTAACCTTAAAGCTCTGATAAGGGAAAAACCTTCCGGGCTGGAACGTTGATGTCCAATCACTCTATGTACATGACCCAGCCATCTAAGTCATTGGACTTTTGTTCTTTTAACCAAGTCGTCGTTATATCTTCGCCTCCATTCTCCATCTATGCAGTCGGGACCAAAAATACCCCCGATTTTTTTTTCTCGATGCCTCAGTGCCATAAATGAGAATCGAGATGATGAGCGTATTATAGATGGTGACTTAAGATGCTTAAGTGAGAACTTTGCTACTCAATTGCCTCCTAAGTCCAAAGAAGCAGCGATTTGCAAGAGTTATTCTTCGTTTAATTTCAGCGCTGGTGTCGTAGTCTGAATTTAAAGCGCAAAGTCTTTAACTTAATTACCTCAAAGTTAAAGCTGTCCATGGTGACGTTTTGTCCAAGACGTCGTTGTTCAATGTCCTTTTTTGATGACAGCATATACTTGGTCTTGCCCTCATTGACCACTAAACCCATCTTCTCCGCTTCCGTCGCAAAGCTCAAAAACACTCTACTGACATTACGCTTTGATCTTTCAATTATGTCAATATCATCGGCGTATCCGAGTGATTGGATGTACCTTTGGAAGATTGTGCCTCTACTGCTGACGGTTGAGTTTTGCACAGTTCTTTCCAGAACAATGTTGAAGAAGTCGCATGACAGTGCATCTCCTTGTCTAAAACCTTTTTTGACATCAAAAGCGTCGGTGAGATCTTTTCCGACCTTGATAGAGCAGCGCGCTTCTCCATCGTCATTCTATCGATTTGAAGTCACTGGGTTTTTTTCCAAGATCTGCGGTAGTGTGAATATTTGGTCAATGGTGGATTTTCCTGTTCTGAAGCCACACTAATCAGGTTGTCGACGAAAGGCTTCAGACACTCACATAATACGGCAGAAAGGATCTTCTATACGATATTCAGGAGACTGATGCCTCTGTAGTTGGCGCAATTCAGAGGGTCTCCTGTCTTGAGTAATGGGCAAACTATACTTCGATTCCACTTATTGGTCATGCTTTCTTCCAACCATATTTGACAGATGAGTTGGTTCATACTTTACTTAATACCAAGTCATCGCCTGCTGCTTTGAATAATTCAGCAGCGATGCCTTCAGCTCCAGCAGCTTTGTTGAACTTCAGTTTCAATATAGCTATCTTCACTTCGTCCAAGGTCGGGTGGGCGGAATTGTTATTCTGCATCAGAATTCGATCTGTCATCGCCGTTATATAATTTGGCAAAGTGGTCGTTCCACATTCTCAACATAGACTGCATTTCTACTACGATGTTCCTTAGCTACGTGCGCATCCCGCACTCATCGTCAAACCAGGGGTTTCGCTGTGGTAGCAGTGTGAAACCTAGCACCTCAGATGTGGCATCTCTGATGGGTGCTATCTAACACTGAAAGAGTTTTTCAAATGGGACTAGTAGTTCCAGAGCTTATCGCGTTCAAACAAACAAGCAAACAAACAAATTGTTTGGTACTGAATATCTTCTAAATGTAAATCTTTTCCCGTGAAAACTCAAAATTTTCATAATTATCCATTCGGATTTTAAACATAATTGTCAGTTGCAAGTTGTTTTTTGGGATAACCAGCAAAAATCATTGAACTTTATATTTTTAAATTTAACTACAAGCTAAAATGATATAAAAGGGGTGTTTGTTTGTATCAAGGTTTGGTATATCTCCCGGTATCTGCATTCAAGTGATTGTGAATTCCAGAATAATAATCTATTCAAACATCAATTTCCCATAACAACTTTATATAATATAGATAGGATAAGTACCTTTTTTTTTTATGGTTTTGCCATTGCCATCAATCATTTCTTTTTTATCATTTCACACTGATTCAATGCAAACATAATCATTGAGCTACCTTGATAACAACCTTGAAGCTTGAAGGGTGAAATGATTTTAGTCCTTCGATAGAAAAAAGAAAAAAAAAAACATTTAAACTTCCTGCTGACGTGAACATTAAACAACCTTTTCTGAGATAATCGAGAAGTCAATTTTGTTCACATTATTCACATATTTTATTAAATCGATCTGACATTTTATTTGTATATAGACTGGAAAGTAATGTTGCAATATTTTAGCTTTTGAGTTTGAGAACAGTTCAGGCGGTAAAACAATCATAATTTGATTGATAGTTGATAAAAAGTATGGACATAAATAAGTGTTCAACTCGTCAATGAGACAATTTTTATAAAGATTTGAAAAAATCAATTTAATATGTGTTAAGAAACAGAAGTACATACCTGTTTGTATGGAAGCTCGTAATCTATTTCAAACCATTAATTTACGTTCTTAAAATTTCAATCTTAGACCATCAATAACTAACATGAAAGGTATTTTAATATTTTTTTTTTAATTTATGTAAGGTATATTGTAAAATTACAATGATTTTTGAAAGTACAAACTGATATAATTTTTGAATAACTTTTGTGCTTTATAATAAATCTCCAGTTAATGTTTTTGCAACTATTTTGAAGGGTCTATGAAATAACTCCCACGAAATAAGTCCCACTTTTAAAAACGAAATAAGTCCCACCAAAAATTGCTTAAAAAAATGAAATAACTCCCACGAAATAAGACCCACTTTTGAAAACGAAATAAGTCCCACCAAATGAAATGATTTAAAAATTTTCTTGAAATGAAATAACTCCCACTCAAAATGAAATAACTCCCCCTTGAATAATATATTTCTTAAATTAATTAAGTCCCACTTTCATAAACGAAATAAGTCCCACTAGTAACAACGTTTGGATTCGTAAAGGTGACGTGAAATAACGCCAAATGAAATAAAGCCAAATTCAAAAAATTTGGCATTATTCCTTTTTGAAAACGAAATAAGGCCAAATTTTCAATTTGGGTTTACTATTTCACTTTAGAAAACGAAATAAAAGCAATTTGGCATTGTTTCGATTTAAAATTTTGCAGAATTAGGAAAAAACATAAAGTAAAATTATCTTTTGTTTTCTCTCTATGCTAAAACAAGTTTTTTTGAATTGATAGCACGGCGTACTAACAGCTATATATATATACCCAAACTCGCACCCACCCCAAATCCTATAGTGATCCCAAGCAGGGGGGTTGCATACCCAGCTGTTAGTACGCCGTGCTTTCAATTCAAAAAAACTTTAGAAAAGTAGCTATTCTAGACAATAAATCAACCATTTTTGCGTGTTCTTTTTAAAAAACAACAAAAAGAACATTATGAAATTCAATGAGAAACAACGTGAAGAGCAACAAATAACGGCAAAAATTATTAAGCATTCACTTAAAATGCAAAATTATGAAAATGAAATAAGTCCCACTTAAAACGAAATAAATCCCACCAAAATATAAATTTAGGGGTATGAAATAACTCCCACTTTACAAAACGAATTTATTCCCACTCAAAATGAAATAAGTCCCACTTAAAATAAAAACGCGTAACGAAATAAGTCCCACCAATTGACGAAATAAGTCCCACTTTTAAAAACGAAATAACTCCCACTTTCAAAATAGCAATTTTTGGTGGGACTTATTTCGTTTTTAAAAGTGGGACTTATTTCGTGGGAGTTATTTCATAGACCCATTTTGAATACTACAAAAAATTGACATTTTAATGACAATTATATGACACTAGCCGACCCATGCTCGCGTTGCTTCGCAAATTGTAACCAACACATTCTTTTTGTGCTTATGGATTTTCTTCCGATGTCAGCCTATCTTTTACCCATTTTATATTTCTATGCGATAAAAGAAAAACAACGAATTTAAGCTTGTTATGTACTCGTATTTAATAAAAAAATCAATCAAAAAACACTTCCTTACCGAAATTAACACTTTAGAAAAATAAACTTAAGTAAAATATTACGTAGTAAAGGCCAAGCCGCACGTGAAAATAAACAAAACCATTTCAATTTTTTAGTTGAAAACAGATCGAAATTTTTGTCTATTTTCTTCTTTTCTTTCTTTTATTCATACCTAGAAACGTTTTTTTGCAACCGAAAAATATAGTTTGCGGTAAAAAAAAAACAAATTTGTGTTTTTAATGTTCTCATACATCTATAGGTATGAGTGTGTAAATATCCATAGACACATTTTTTTATTCATCTGCTCATGTTCAGTGCAGTGCAACTGACTTAACCTACCCACATTTGTGTGCTATTTTTATCGACGTCATTGTAAGTACCTTCTTCGAGTTATTTGTAAAAAAAATTTTAACTTAATTTCAGTTTTATTGTTCGAGGAAGTGATACAAAATTTGTAATTCAAGCTATTATAATAGAACTTTTTTTATTTTTAAATTGGAAGAAGAATTATAATCTATTCACTCCCTCGAACCAGAAAAATAAAAAAGATCTAATTTTTCTTTAAATGAATCGGCATTTCATGTGCACGGCACTGTAGCTAATGTCCATAGTAACTTAAAAAAAAGAGCCCACAGCCCCACACTGCTCAGCGATGTGACGATAGAATTAGAGAAACAAAAAAAATAATGTGTGTGTTTGGGTTAGTTGATGAACTATACAAATACAATACAGAAAAATTGATAGGTAGGTAAGAGAAAAAACGTAACTATTAAATGAAACACATATTAAGAGAGAGAGAGCATGGGAAGAAAAGAAAATTAAAAATGTTGGAATGATAATGAAATGAAACAAAGCAGCGACCTCGCGATTGTGATGGAATCTAATTTGCTGGATAAAATAAATTCAAAAAGTTTATAATTTTATAATTTGTTTTTATTTATTTCTCAGGTTGTATGTTTAACTTAGAAGTGATTTTAGGCTTAAAATTTGCGCAACAATATTGACTTTATGAAGCAATGCTAATCTTTGTCGATTATTGTATAGGTTTTAAGATATGAGTGGTTGTATAAGTCAACTAATAAAAAAAAATGGACAAAAAATGTAAAATTAAAAATATTTAAGTTTGACAAATAATTAATGAAAAAAATTAAAGCCGTAAACACTCTCATAACAATATAAAAAATAATAAAATATATTTCAAATAAATCGGCTGACTACTTTCTGAGATCATGCGTTACAAACTTTAAAATGGTTTCGCTTTTATATAATAGTATAGATATATACATTTCTAAGGTGATCGATTATTAGTTTAGGGGTTAAATGTTTTGATATTTTATATTCACTGGTCAACCAAATTAAGATTGTCTAATGCAAAGTCAAATAGTACTTTTCAAAAGAGATCTTTTGTTTTAAATTTAAATTTGTCCATTAGATAAAAAGTTTTTGAAATATATCTATTTTAAAATCTTAAAAATGCATAAAACCATATTTTTAAACAAGACATCATAATTGCTAACAATAACATTTTAAAATGATTGGTGACAATAACATCAATGATTCTTTTACATTACTCGGTCAATATGGTAACATTCCTTACATCACCATTATCTTACCAGTATTTTAAAGAATTAGCTCTAGTGAAATAGGCCAGTTCCCCTTAAACAGTTTAAGCGTAATACTTGCGCTTCTAGGAGTTTTCATCAGTTTACTCTTGAGTCGTACTGTGAAGTAATGATATTCGTTCTTTAACCGTACTATTTTAATGTTTAAGAATTTTAAACCAATGTATACCGTTATCGCCCTTCCAACCCTTTCCTCTTTTCCTAATGCTCACACTGACTTATGGCATATTAAAGGTCTTTAAACTCTTTCTTTTAAGCGTGTCCTAGTATTTAAAACAAAAACAAATATGATTTTGGAAAGTACAAATATTTAATCACAATTAATACCTTTTTGAGTATCTCTCTAAGTTTTCAGAAATTCTTATCAATTACACTGGTCTTTTACACAAACAAAACAATAAAGAACTATGGTGTCTTGAATTTTTCTATCACATCAGGATTCTAAGTTATGCCGCTTTAAAAATGTTAAAAACAACCCGCAACCGGATTTTTAAGGCTAAGTTAATACTGAACATATCCCTTGACAATATGATGACTTTGCAAAGTACACATTTTTGTCGTCTAGTTATAGTGGTTTAATTTGTTTCTGGAAATTATCGTTAGTTATGACTTTATGAGTCTTAATATTTATTAATTGAAGTTTTGAGCAAACTTTGACTTTCATAGTTTTGAAAAATACATTTTAGAGTTAATTTTAGTGCAGTTTTCCAATTCGAACTTTGATTTTAACTATCTGCTGAAGTCTTAAAAATATTGGTTTTCAACATTATTTTGATATTTACTAAAATATTACAAACAACTTGATGTAAAAAAATTGTTAAGACGACAGATTTGTTACAGCAACAAAAATTACTTTCAATCCGTTTTTTTTTTGTTGAAAACCGTGTTATCACAAATATTTCAACTGAATATTGAAGAAAGGGATTATAGATTTTGAAAAATATCATGAATTCAATCGAAAAAAGAGACTGGGATGCGACTCACACTTTTAACTTTGCATCGGTACCCGCTAAAAATTTTCAAATAGTTTTTTTTTGTAACAATTCAATTTTATTTTGAAGAGAAATTGAAAGAGTAGATATGCAAATAGTACTTACCCGTGACGTGGTGGTTAGTGCAGTGCGTAGGATTGACATGGGTTTACGGGTACTGCCTCTTGCGAGGAATTGACAAATCTTCCAAGAGTAATTCTTGTCGTGAAAAGTACTTGTTCAAATTTTCCGTTCGGAAACGGCTTAAAACTGTAGGTCCCTTCCATCCCTGATAACATTACTCGCACACAAGTATGATTGAGAGTTGAAAGTACCAAGGCCCTATATGCGCCACCTAATTTATTTATTTTAGATATGTTATTCCACATTAAAGTTTAAGCTGTTTTATATATGTAGAGTAGATGTACTTGAGAAGTAAAATCAATATGTTTTTAAAGGAAAACACTGTCCTTAAATATTACAAAACATTAACAATAATATTTCTATGGCATGAAACAACTAGGAAGTCAGTATCTTCTTTTATTCTCAAGATATTTAGCTCAAAACTAATTTTTGGTAGATCTTACGTTCAGGTTCTTATATTTCTCTCAATTTTCATAAAATAAAGTAATTTTGAAGGCAGCAAAATTATTTCTTCTCAAGATATTTGGGTCAAAAATCAATTTTTACCAATTTTCAATAGTGTTTTTGTAAGTTTATATTTTTCTTAAGAAAACTGTCAATAAGATGTTTTTTTCAAATTCATCAAATGGCAGCAACAATGCCTTTTATAAGAATTGATTTTTTGTTTTCAAAATTATACAGCTTTAGTATCACGTCACATTGTATGATATAAAGTTTAATTTGAGTCGCTAGTGTTATTGGTTCATGAGATATTTAGGGTTAACCCAAAATATCTCAAATTTTTTTACATTCTGCATCTTTCGATGTTATTATCTGTAAAACAAAATTTATTTGAATTCTATATCTTTATCAAATATCTCTCTAAAAATCTTTGATTTAGATTTTAAGGGCTTTAAAAAGTCGAGAAATGTTCAAATTTTCAATTCGACAAATCGGACCAATTACAATAACTTCCTATGGGAAGTTAAGAAAGCAATTCCTTAATTTAGATAGCATCAGAAATCCATGTACATATGTGTTTTGTTTTCAGTTTTAAAAAGTAATATCTCAAATACTTTACATGACCTTATCTGATGTTGTAAAAAACCTTGAGTTTTATACTTTAATGGTTTTGAAAAAAAAAAACACATTTTAAAGTTAAATTTTGGTGTTCATTTTAAATCTGAACTTCGTTTATAGCTATGTCCGTAAATTAACGTTATTATAGGTATTATACTTTTTTAATATTTTTCAAATACCTTAAGTGAAAATGATTCGTTATTAGGTACAATTAAAAATTTAAAGTTTTTAACTATTTTCGACTCTAATCGAAACATAAATGGTATAGTGTTTCGTACAAAGCCTTGAAAGAAACAGTGTGAAGATTAACAACTGATTTTTAAAAAATTGTTTGAAATACTGAAAAAAAAACTGAATATTGAAGATGAAATTATAGATTTGAAAAACTTACAAACTGCCAATGCAAGACAATGTAATTCTTCAAAAGAACTACATTAAACTACATTAGATACAAAGCTAAGTCCGTCTAAAGACACATATTTCCAAAATGCTAATAATTCAATATGGATTTTCGTATAAGCTGAAAATAATTTCACAAGTTTTCTTTTGATACGGGAACTAACTTAAGGAGCTATTCACTCTTTTAGTGGAATTATTTCTACATGTAAATAATTTACAAACATTTATGGAATCACAGCTTCAGTCTGAGTCCATTTTAGAATTAAATCTGAAATTTTAATAATTCCAAAAATTAAATCGGTCAACTTAAATTACGTAGGTCTACAAATAAACGTATTAATTGAAAACTTTGAATATCTTGTAATAAAAACTCTTTTACGAAATCTTCTAGTTGCTTAATCAATTTAATCCAAACCAAACTACATATTAATTGTTTAAATAAAGAAGAAACAAATTACTAGAAGGCACGTTTCGAAGAGATTATTAATTTATTACTATGTTATACTGTGTTTATGTATGTAGATGAATGTTTAGTTTATTTAACCTGTACCGTGAGATTTTCGTCATACCCTACATTTGTATATTTGTGTTATATTGTTTGCTCTAGAGTTTCCTTTACTATCGGGTGTTTTTTTAAGAGCTTGAAAACTTTTAATAACAATAGAAGAAGAAAATATTTTTAGAATCAATTTTGTATACTATTATCTGGTAAATAATTTTATGGAATTTTTTTTAATATATGATTTATGCCGCGGCTACGAGTAACATAGTCCAATTTTTCATCATAGTTTTACCAAAAAAACTAGTTGAAGAGCTTGGTTAAGCGCTGTGTATGACAAAGTTTCCCCGGAACTAAAGAATGTCATTGATATTTGTCTGATTAGTTTTTGGAAATGAAAGTCATTCAGCACTATTGGCAAATCCATTTAAGCCTTACTGAATTCCGTAAAGTGGATGAAGTGGTCTATAAGAACTAAGCAAAAAGATCTTTCACAATAAATAAAGACTTATAAGCGTTGATCTAGCCTTAAACGATTAATGATGAATAGCCAAAACCTAAATGAACAGAACTGTCAAATTATAGACAATAACAATTGAAACATCACATACAGTCAAAAAAACACCCTATAGAATACTATTGCCGTGGTGTCTCTGTCACTGTCGCCTTTGTAAATTTCACATCTCGTATAATAACCACGCATGACGACCAAAATCAGGTCTCAGATGTTTTCTTCTCACAATTCCATGCGTTATAATTTGATTAAATCAATTAGACAAATAATAATTCTCCGGCACGGTTGTGATTTTCTGAAATTGAATTTATTTTTAAAATAGACCAGAAGATTGTTTGGACGGCAAAAGAATTATATTATTTTTGTCTCGCGTGTTAAAGAAGTGTCAAAGTAATTTTTAAATAATATTGTTTATATATTTTATACATATTAAACTAATGATAATTTAACAATTTATTATAATCTAATGTTTATCTAAAAGTTTTATATATTTCGTGACTGTTTTTTTTATCGAATTAATAGATTCTGTCGGGAGGATGACAGTGTTGTGTTGGGATGTGAAAATGTAAATTAGTCTAAGAAATATACCGGCATCATATTTGCGTATTAGTCACATCAATCATCAATTTCGGTATCATTTTAAGATAATATTTACAAAACAGAAACAGTGATTGAATTGAATTCTATGGTGTTTCTATAAAACAAAAAATCAAGAAATATTAACTTAAATTCAAAGCACAAAATGTGATCAATCAAAATATTTGTGTGCCCCACAGGTGTTTACTCTTCGGATTTTCCATTAAAATTTGGATTGGTTACAAAAATATTCTAAAACTAAGAAATATTAATAAAATTATGTGAGTATAAAAAACTGATGGAATATTTTATTACCCATATCACCCCTGAATTCTAATTATCATTAAAAACTGTAAATTAAGGATAATCTCGAAAACTACTTAAGGGATTTTAATGCGATTTTCCTCTATCGGAAGAGTGCTTCTTGAGAGAAAGGTTAAGGTGTGAAATGTGTTAAGGTTTTGTGGTGATTGATTAAAATATGGTGATAATTGTTGAAGGTGTTAGAATAAACATGCCCTTTCTTAAAAAATTACAAACTTTTGAAGTGAATAATAAAAGTATTTTAATTTAATATTTGTAGCAAATTTATTTTTTATACTACCATGTCCTTGAGTTCATGGGAAATCTCCATTAAAATTTATTTTCCCTGGAAATATTTCTTTCAATCTAAAATATTTGTTGGGATGGTAAAAAACCGTCTCTAGAAAATCCAATTAAAAAAAAAAAAAAAAATAGGTGGTGCAACAGTCCGTAAAGAACCAGGGCCTAGTGACTTACAATTCTCAACCATTACTGTGTGCGAGTAATTGCAGGAATGGAGAAAAATCCAATGCAATAGTTAAATTTCCACTAACTTTTAATGTTTTTCCCGAAAAATTAACTTAACTTAAAACTTTTGATCACCATTTACTTTTTTATTTATTACTGACGAAAAGCTTTGTACTAGGTTCACAAAATTCGTTTGGTCGTAAAAGTTTAAAAATATATCGCTTTGAAGTAATAAAATAATTTAAACTATTTTTTAAAGTAAAATATTGTTCATAATTAGTACAAAAGTACATATAAAACATATTATAATGTCTGTTGAATTCCTCAGGTTTCTTTGGAGAATTTACAAAATAAGACGAGATTAAATTAAAAGGTGCAAAAAGTCAAGCCTTCCAGTAATTTTTTTAACAATGAAGACAATATATAAATAAGAACGTCTGCTTTCAAGACTCGGCGCATCAAATTGTTTATTTATGTGGTGATAAGGTGTAATATCGTAGGAATTATTTCATCCTAACTCCAAATCTCAGGGACCTCTTTTCCATCAGTTCAAGTCTGGATTTGTGTCAGAATTTATGACAGACATAATTGAGGGATCAGGTTTGTCAAGTGCATTCTAATAGGTGATTTTTTTGAGGTTAGGATTTTCATGCATTAGTATTTGACAGACCCCGCGGGATTTCAGACATGGTGTCAAAGAGAAAGATGCTCAGTATGCTTTGACATTTCATCATGAATAGACTTACTAACGAGCAACGCTTGCAAATCATTGAATTTTATTACCAAAATCAGTGTTCGGTTCGAAATGTGTTTTTATCGACAAATTTTGTTCAGCGATGAGGCTCATTTCTGGTTGAATGGCTACGTAAATAAGCAAAATTGCCGCATTTGGAGTGAAGAGCAACCAGAAGCCGTTCAAGAACTGCCCATGCATCCCGAAAAATGCACTGTTTGGTGTGGTTTGTACGCTGGTGGAATCATTGGACCGTATTTTTTCAAAGATGCTGTTGGACGCAACGTTACGGTGAATGGCGATCGCTATCGTTCAATGCTAACAAACTTTTTGTTGCAAAAATGGAAGAACTGAACTTGGTTGACATGTGGTTTCAACAAGATGGCGCTACATGCCACACAGCTCGCGATTCTATGGCCATTTTGAGGGAAAACTTCGGAGAACAATTCATCTCAAGGAATGGACCGGTAAGTTGGCCACCAAGATCATGCGATTTGACGCCTTTAGACTATTTTTTGTGGGGCTACGTCAAGTCTAAAGTCTACACAAATAAGCCAGCAACTATTCCAGCTTTGGAAGACAACATTTCCGAAGAAATTCGGGCTATTCCGGCCGAAATGCTCGAAAAAGTTACCCAAAATTGGACTTTCCGAATGGACCACCTAAGACGCAGCCGCGGTCAATATTTAAATGAAATTATCTTCAAAAAGTAAATGTCATGGACCAATCTAACGTTTCAAATAAAGAATCGATGAGATTTTGCAAATTTTATGCGTTTTTTTAAAAAAAAAAGTTTTCAAGCTCTTAAAAAATCACCCGATAGAATTGCTCTAAACATGTTTATAAAGCTGCTTTATAATAAAGGGGTAGTACCCGTGGCATGATGGTTAGTGCGTTGGACTGTCATGCGAGAGGTCTTGGGTTCGACCCTGCCTGTGCCACCTAAAGTTTTTTTCACGGGTAATGCTTCATGCGAGGAATTGACAAATTCTCCAAGAGTAATTCTTGTCATGAAAAGTGCTTTTTCAAATTAGCCGTTCGGATTCGGCTTAAAACTGTAAGTCCCCCCATCCCTGACAACAGTACTCGCACACAGGAATGGTTGAGAGTTGTAAGTCACTAGGCCCTGGTTCTCTACGGACTGTTGCGTCACCCAATTTATTTTATTTTTATAATAAAGGGATCAGAAAGTATTGTTTTCCTTTTAATCGCACCAAGAATAAAATAAGCTTTAATAGTTTTGGAGTTTATGTGGTGTGATAATATAAGTTTGTTAATCAAATGAATATTTTCTCCTAAAGCTCGTAGTTTTACATTTATAAAAGACAAAGAGTAGATAGTCGCGGCCACACCAATCGTGGAACGCATTTAAATCACATTGTAATTCTTCGTTCGTATGAATGATGCACTTATACTGATTCAACACAGAGGATTAATTATTTTTAAATAAAATAAAAAGAAGAGGACTTAAAAGACTACCTTGTGGTATTTCGGAATCAATTTAAAAATTAGTTTGACACATAACCATTGAAAGGTTTGGGTGTGTTCTATCGAATAAATAATCCCAGCTTTCTTAGGTAAAGATAAGATTTTCTTTTTTAATCTTGAACCTTAACGTTCATCAAATAATAAGGAATCATTGTGAGAATGATCAATTTGCAAAAATAGTACAACTAAGAATATTTTTTTTTTCGAATTCGGGTAGTGAGGGCGATACCGCATATTTAGTGTTTTGCCTGTTCTTTAAACTGTTAAAATTAGTTTTTAGGGAAATTAAAGTCTTTATTTTGCAAGTCTGGCAATTTAGTAAAGAATAAATATGTCAAAAAAGTGTAATAACTTTCCCCCTAAAATATACTCGGATCAAAGCAGTAAGTAATAAGTTAGGCCCAGAAGTCACAAACTTAATACATATGTGACGTCCTCCAATTCCACGCACAAGCTCGTGAGTCCATTCAGAACTTAATGAAACCATAGGTTATTCTGGATATTGAAAAATGTTCTTAACAGAAGATATATTTTCAATCGTCATCAGCATTAGATTCACAGCCTAAACAAAATGGGCGAAGCTTAAAAAAACGCTTGAAGCAGAAGCTGTCATTAAAAGCGAGCAAGTTTGAAGTGGTAACAAAAAAAAATAATTCATGTGTCAATTTTGTGAGGGAGTTTTGTTGTCATGCTATGTTTGTAAAATTCATTATTTTCATTAATCGTTTTATAAAACATTTAAAGATGATAACCTGTTTGTCTTTCGTTTACCCGGAATAAGTTCTGAAATACATTTACAATCCCAAAGCAATTTATTTTCAAAACTTAAATGAAGATAATTGTGTTGAACGAACCCATTCAAATGGCAAAAATCTGCAGAGCATGAAGTCAAAAGTAAAAGTTCAACTCAACTTGCTCTTCAGCTTCGGCTTCAACTTCACATTGTAGCGCTGTGTGTTGTTTTCGTCCTTTTCAACTTTAACAGTACCACAAGCTCCAGCTTTAGCTGTGTTTCAGCAATCAGCAAATTGTGTTCAGCAAATCATTCTCATCCTCGGGTTTTAATTCGTCTATAAGTTGCGGATTAATTATTTTGAGAACTTTTACTCTAAGTTTGTTCGCTTGTACGTTTTTGGAATAAGGATAGCTTTCAGCTCTGACTTGTACGCTGAACTTGTCAAATTTGCAGCTTTTCCTCATCTAGTTTAGTTTCTGAGTAACTAGCCTTTTATTTCAATAGGAATTTTTACAAGACCTTTTGCTTAAGATATGATACCATTTACTTTGATTTTCAGGATTGGGAGTTGCTGTTAATGGTTGGTTATTGGTGTAATGGAACGGAATGTTGCAGTGGATAATAAAAACATTCCTTTTAGCAATGAATTTGTGGATGCCTGTTTGTTCTTTTAGATGGCTCGAACATCCATCATTCTTCAAAACAATCGCTGTTATAAGGAGATAAATTCAAGCCTTTTTGAACCCTTTTTCTGAGGTTTTGATGACAGCTGACTTCATATATGCAATACCAAAGATATCGGGGATTTGATTTAGCACGCATCCAATTTTCTAGCTTCGATGGTTTCCAATAAAAGAATATGTTCTGACAATTTTGTTTCCTGCACTACTGTAACCACACACTCGGCTGTTTTGGCATCAAGCTCTCTTATCTAAAACTCGTGCATTTGGTATTTATGAATTCTTCTTTATTGGGTTAGAAATTACTTTTGGGACCGCTCTTTTCAAGTAGTATTGGACGGGTTCAAATCTGATATCCACAAAATAAACGTTAGTGTGCCCCAAGGCTCCGTTTTGTCTCCGATACTCTTCCTTATTTTCATAAACGATCTTTTGTGTGAAACTTCTAACCCATTAAATTGTTTCGCTGATGACAGTACCTTCAGCTGTTCATGTTTTTAGATTCTTATCCTTGTTCTTCGGATGTGGGCTACCAACGGCAGCGTATGATAAGCTAATTAAATTCCGATCTTGGCAGCAGTGTCCAATGGGGAATCAAAAACCCTTTAAAATTTAATGCTTCGAAAACTCAATGCTGTGTACTGTCGCAAAACGGTCGTTTTGAAACACTCGGAGGTAAGCTTAGAGTTTTAATTTCGATGTATAACTTTTTTAGGTAAGTCCCGAGTGACAAAGAAAATATTGGAATTTGCTTTTTTTTTTAATTATTACGATATTTCACTGCAAAAGTTTTGATTCCGATGTTTTGATTTTGATGACTCAGAAACTTAAACTCTTATAGTAGGTGCCTTTTAACAATGTCCACAAAAACTAGTCCACAAGTTGCACGTACCTATTTATGTAAGAAGGTAAATTCTTCGAGAACACACAAAAAAGCATATATATACCTAGACCTATATAATGTGAATAAAATGTTTCTTGTTTCTTCATCCATGTCAGCATTTGTGAAATAAAAATAAATTAAGGATTATTTCAAAAAGCTTCATCTACCCTCGACGACATCAACAGAAACACACATCCAGGTGGTGGTCAAGAGCCCTTACTCTTTTTACATTATTCAAACTTTTCACACCACCTCCATTTTAAACCTCTTATATAGCTACAGCAGCAGCAGCAGTGGAGCACCCACCTGCTACACTGGCATCATCTAATGTTAACATCTACTAATTATTACATATTGTTACTTTTGCAATTTTCTATTAGGTTCTTCTTTTGTTTTGTATACATGGAATGGAAACGGAACCAAAGAGGTCATGCACATTGCACATAACTGTAACTGTACACGCGATATATGTAGGTACCTACCTATTTTTGCCCTTCACTCATCGCAGCAATTCAACTATAAGCTCGAGCTGGTATCATTGGCGACATAAAATCTCGCAGCAGCCTAGCATAGCAGCGGCAGGATGTGTGTTTGTGTCCTTTTTAGTTCAAAGGCGTCAACTTGTGTTTGCTTTGCTAGCAAAATGCTACAAGCTAGCAGTTACATGCAAGTGAAGCAAAGCGACAGACTTTTAAATTAAATTTCCCTTTCAAAAATTCTGTGGAAAAATTGTTTAAAATGCATCATGGAAACCCGTTTCGAAGGGAGATGTACTACTACACGGACGATTAGCGCCGAGGACATCGCGTCGTCCTCTCTCAGACGCGCCGCCATTGCCGCCATGTTGACGATGTTTGTTTACAATTTTATCGAAGTGAATTTGTTGTGGGTTGCTTTTGTTTTTGATGCATTGCATAGCAGCAAAACGCTAAAAACAGGACACGAACTATGCGCTACACCAATTTGCATTCTGAATTTATGAATTTTTAGTTCTTTTCTATAAAGTATGAGGGTGAGCTGAAAATTAACACATATGCACAGCACATATGTATGTAGTACCTTTATATGCATACGTTTTTTTTTTTTAAGTTTTAAGATTTTACATAAAACCTTTGTTTAAGTGACAGAAGTTTTCACAAGTTCACAGTTCACAAATTCTTTAAAATACTTGAGAAATAAATATAAGAACAAGCATAGTACGCAGACATTCGATTTTGAAGTGTCGTCTCGTGAAGTGTCAGATTTAACAAAATGGCTACTCAAGCAACCTTGAGCTTATGCAAATTGACAGATGAGTATAGAACAAAATATTTAAATGTGACATGTGCAATTATATCAGATTCCATCAAAGTCATTGTTTTGAATTCAAACTCAACTCATTAGGCAGGTTCAGGTGACATTAGGGACTTGAAAGTAAGGAAAATTTCAAGTATCTGATTGGCCAGCTGTCAAAAAATTGGCTTCCATTTAAGGCAAATTTTTTGGAAAGTTGTCAAAATGACAATTAATCATGCTTTTTCATTTAACTGAAAGCTGAACTTTATTACTCTGTGATTTATTTATTTTCTGTACAATTCCATTAAATGTTTTATGTAAAAGGGTTATTTGTCAAATTGGAAACCAAAAAAGAGGCTGGGATGCGACCCACACTGATAACTTCCCATCCCGTCTGTCGATTTGTCTTGCTTAAAAGTTTGTCTATGTATCAATTTTTAGCAAAGTTGCGTACCATTTTTTGTAGATTTTATTTTTTTATAAAAAAACGGACTGTTGGATTTTTATAAAAAAATTACTGAATATCGAAAACAATATTTTCTGTGAAATAAAATAAGTTTGAAGCCAATATTTGTAATTTTTGAAAAGCTGTTTGAGTCGAAAGTAAATTTTTACCAAGTTTTAGTATTCTTTTTTTTAGGTTTTTATTTTTTGTAAAAAAACTGTCAATTCGATTTTTCTCAAAATTTTGTCGAATGTTGAAAACAATATTTTTTATGAGATAAAATTAGTTTGAAGCCATTATCTCAAATTTTTGAAAAAGATATTTGAGTCGAAAATCAATTTTTAAAAACTTTTGTTAATTTTTTTTTAGGTTTTTAATTTTTTGTAAAAAAACTGTCAATTCGATTTTTTTTTGAAATTTTACTGAATTTTGACAACAATATTTTTTGAAAGATTAAAGTAGTTTAAAGCCAATATCTCAAAGTTTTTAAAAGATATTTTAGTCGAAAATCAATTTTTACCAACTTTTATACATTTTTTTGGGGTTTTTATTTTTTGTAAAAAAAACTGTCCATTAGATTTTTCTCAACATTTTTCAGAATGTTGAAAACAATATTTCTTATAAGATAAAATGAGTTTGAAGCCTTAATCTCAAGTTTATGAAAAGATATTTGAGTCGAAATTCAATTTTTACCAACTTTGAGTAATGTTTTTTTTAGGTTTTTATTTTTTATAAAAAAAACTGTCAATTAATTTTTTCTCAAAATTTTATCAGATGTCAAAAACATTATTTTTCGTTGCACAAAATTGTTTTAGAGATGAAATCATATTTTAGTCGTAAAATTTTCGAGGTGACAAATTTTATTTTCAGTTTTTTTGGTTTATAAAAAAAACCGTTAATTGGATTTTTTTTCCAAAATATACTTGTTTTGTATCACGTCACAATATATAATATAAAATTTAATTCAAGTCTCTAGCGTCATTGGTTCATGAGATATTTAGGGTTAACCAAAATGCTCACCTTTTTTTGAAACTGCTATGGTAAAAAACCACCCACGCAATTTTCTTGAGAGCCCTTTCTGCATCTTTCTGCCTTATTATCTGTATAACAAAATTTATTTGAAGTCGATATCTCTTCTGGTTCTTGAGGTATGGACGACGAAAAATCGTCGCGAACGTACGGACATACGGACATACGGACGTACGGACGTACAGACATCTTTCTAAAAATCTTTTATTTCGACTCTAGGGACCTTGAAACGTCGAGAAATGTCAAAATTTTCAATTTGACAAATCGGACCCATTGCAATAACTTCCTATGGGAAGTTAAAAATTCAGACGCAATATTCGCCCTTTTATAAATGCTCATCAGTTTAACCTTGAGCTAGATTCTGAACCTACTGTCAAATATAAGGATTCCTTTTTCAATCGCACTTCAAGAATGTAGAATGCGTAGCCTCACTTTGATTTTTCCTCCCATTTCAATATTCAAAACTTACTTATTTACTTACCTAAGTTGGCCCTACAGTCCTGTGTGAACTAGTGCCTCACCCAACAAACTTCTCCATCTATACGACCCAAGGTGCTTTCATCCTCTTTGCCACAGTTCATGCTTCTGCACCGTATTACAAAACGGGGATATTAAGGGTCAAATTGACCGCACGCTTCTCCTGCTCTTTTTATTTCTTTCTGAGAAATCGCTGTTCCTCTCTCCTCTCTCCGATATTCAAAACGTCAAGACAAATTTGCAACGGTATCTCGTCTTCCTATTGCTCGCACTATGTTTAAACCTTAGATATTGAGTGCATAGGGAGCTGCAATTGTAGCCGTGGCGGCCATTTGAGTCATATCGTTTACGATTGCTAGAGTTTGATACACATCCATTGATTTCTTAAAAAAAATGTTGTTTTTGTGCATATCAAACTTAAATCTCTTATTAGAAGATCAGATGAAGAAATTGTGAGCAAATCTCAGCTATTTCAAGCAAAGAATTCTGACAATTTCAAAAGTCATCTGAAAATGTCTGACAATGAAATTCCTGAAATTCACACAAAATTTCAAGCTTGAATTTTAACTTGAAGAAAGAAACCAAATGTTTAATTAAAACTCATCTATAAACTCCCTTTTTTCGCTTTTAATCGATTCAAAACTTAAAGTTTAGTTAAAAAACAAAACATTATTTCTGTGCATATTGAATTAAGTTATTGGAGAAAATGCATACTACATTTTATTTGAGGAAAACTTAATGCTTTCCAAAGCCAGGATGCATCACATAACCGCTGTTTTGGAACTCCTCTGAAGTCATATCAGTAAATTGGTTTACGCCTTGTTTGTAAGTGCTAAGTCCCTGATCGTATAAACGGTTGTGGGCTTGAATTTTCCTTAAGTTCTTGCAGAAAATTTCTTTGCGGGAACTTAACTCTTTCTTATCGGCGTACTTCTTGCCAAACTCGGCCTGAAAAAAATTATTAATTTAATTATCAACAAGTTTAGAAAAAGTAATTTATGTTGGTTGATTTTTGAAATGCGGTAAAATTGTGTAAGAAGTTATAAATTTCATAAACTTCCAAATTTTGAATTGATGAGATCGAGTCTTGTTAATTTTTCGGGTTCTTATGAAAATGGGGATTGTATGTCAGTGATGGTGGTCAATATTACAAACCTGGAATTTTTCAAAATCGACATCCGAGCAACTCAAAGCACATGCGACAATGGCTGCCGTAACCAATAGTACCAAAGTGAATTTCATGATGATTTCAAAATTAGCAAGTAACACAAAACTCTATACTTAAGCGTATTTCATTTAATCGCACTTATTTATACTTCGACAAAGATGTGTCGGTTCAAAATCTATCATATCTATAAAATTATCATTACAAAAGATAAAACTTTAAACTGTTTGAGCACACGTACAGCTGGTTTTGAACAAATTAAAAATAGCAAAAAAGATACTCGTAAAGTTAATTTGTTCCGTAAAAAAATTATTTATAGATAAGTGCACTTGTCTGTTTAAGAAAATAACAAAACAAAGGTCTGGGAATGTATTTTTTTTAAACAATATCTTTTTTTATTTGTTGTAAGAAAATAATGTCATTATTAATTTGTTAAGTGTGGATATTGTTTATGTCATCGTACTTATGATAAAACTCAGACATTGTTGTTAAAAATAGAAGCGTAATTAAATATTGATGGAATTTGGAAGCAAAGTTATAAGTCAAGTCAAAGTGTTTTATGTACCTTTAAACAGATAATGTGTGAACAGAAAGAAAACTTAACTTTTACACTCAGACTTTTGAATTTAAGACTGACTTTAAAGTAATGCGGGTAGGTTTGAAGCCAAATTTGTATTAAGAAAATAGACTAAAAGCTTCGATCGTTGCACGACCTTATCCAGATTTTCTTAGGAAGCCTCTAAAGATCTGTAAATAAATGATAGCTTAAAATTTAAAACGATTTTAATCATTATCAACTATTTTCATATCTAACCATCCCTTAACATTGTACTAAAGCTACAATTACAAAATAATGGCCTTAATGACTTTAGGTTACTGAAATTAAAAATTAATAGGTTCATTTAGGCCTATTTGCTTTGTTTGTCTTTGCCTGAAAGGTAGAATTTTAGAAGTAGAGAAATTATTAGAAATATCCCATATAAAAGTGAAATTCTCTTTATAAAGAACTAATTTTTTGGGACCCGAAAGCAAAGTTGTTTTGAAATAATTGTAAAATGTTCGAACAAAGCTGGGTTTGGTACTTTTGAACAAAATTCAATGTTATTACATCTGAGGAATCGGACTGATCAAATGACAATGCTGAAATCGAATTTGTTCGAAAAAAATCCCAACTATACTGACATAAGAACTGCATTTTATAATTTTCGAATTTTTATTAAAACAAGAGATGAAATCTCAGATGATACTTAGTTTGACTTTCATGATTGAAAGAAAATTGATATGATTTTTACTATAAACTAAAAGATATTAACTTCTTTAAAACCAATCCTTTTTGTACTTTTTTTTTGAAAACATAAATGAACATTTAATTTAGTATAAAACTGATTTTTTTTGTGAAACTTCTTTACAACGAACCAATTTTGTGTACCCTTTAAGGTTCGTTATAACGAAGTTTGACTGTATTTTAAAAATTAGCAAAACGAAAAGAAAAGATTGACCTTACAAGTAAAATTCAATGCCATAGTTTATTTTATAATTTGATAAAACACATTTTATTAAAAAAACAAAACATAAAGTTCAAAAGATTTATGTGAGTCCGTTATGAGTGTGACCTTGTAGCTTATTCATATAGGGCGTGTGGTTGAAAATTAGGTTCCACAAATTAACCAATGTAAACGTTCCCTTGGTGGAGAGTAGTTATTAACGCTTTTGTAGAATTACATATCAGTGTAGACAAATGAGATGAAAAGAGGCTGGCGGGATTCGACTAACACTGATAAATTCGCATTGGTGTCCGTTAAAACTTTTTTAAATGTATTTTTTTTATTTAAAACAATTTAAAGAGTATGTAATTAAAAAACAAAACGTTAAGTACTTTTTGTGCATTCCGTTTTCATCAATGATTCCTTGCAATCTTCGGTCCATCGAAAACACTAGAGTTTGTTTGGTTTCACGCGATATTTGTTCTCACTATTCCAGTACAATCCTTTTAAGGGCTGACTTTGAAGAAATTTTCTATTTTCTCAAGGCTTGCCCCAAATTTTAGGTTATTTTTAGTATAATAGAGCAACCTTATACGAGTTTTAAAGGCAGTGTTCTTAGGATCATTGTCTTGTTGTAATTCTTTTAGAATTACGTGTTTTTCCCTGTTAAAAAAATACGAGGTTGGCCTGTTCTTTTCTTGTTTTCCGTTGAACTCGTCTTTTCGAATTTTTTGATAACACTTCGATTTTAGCAATTTACTTCTGAGTAAGCGAATTTAAAACGATTTCAACATCTTAACATTTTCCTAAAGTTCATTCAGTTCAGTTCTGTCATTATATTAGACAAAATGTTTTACCAAGAGTCGAAATAAAAGATTTTTAGAGAGATGTCTCTGCGTGCGTGTGTACGTACGTTCGTACGTTCGGGAAGTTTTGTTCGTCGCGTCGTCCATAGGTCAAGAACCAGTAGAGATATAGACTTCAAATAAATTTTGTTATACTGATAAAAATGCGGAAAGATGCAGAAAGACTTTCAAAATAAAATGCACGACTGGGTCGCACGAACTTGCTCCTGTATGCAAAGAGTCTATTTAAAAAAGTACTTATATAAGATTTAAAAATATACCTGTAAAAAAAGTTTGTCTAAATTTCATATAAGAAGAACCAGGATGGAAAATAAATTATCTGAAGATAAGAAAGAGGAAGAACATGTATGTTTAAATTGTAAAGCGATCGCCTATTGGTTGTGTAGTTAGGTAGGTGTCTGAAACGAATACAGAATAGTGCTTAGCTTTATGCAGATAGATAGATAAAGCTATGTTTATGATGATAATGAAGGAATGTTATTGGTAGGTAGAAGGTACTTACTACAATCCAATCACATTCCTTCCTTCCTACTTCAGCGCAAACATGGAGTTATTAAGTTCAGTTAATTTTTTTGTTAAAGTTTAAAAAAAACAAGCATGCGAACATGTACCTACAAGAAATTGCTATTCATGTGTTGTTTACAGTCAGGCTCTTGTGCGTATTGGATTTTAGTTATGAAGTGACACGTAAGCAGTAGTTGTAGAGGTTGTACGTAATACAATATAAAGGTGTACGTTGAAAAAGTGATTCTAATAGAAAATACATAGGTATACTCTTTCTGGCCCGTTTCTTTAACTTGTACTAAGTATTTATTCTTTTATTTAGGCGAAGGCAAGTAAAAGAATAATATTTTGAAATCATATCTACAAAGGTACCAAGATATTAGTTCTTGATAGACACTTTAAAATAGATTGTTGATTAAATATATCATATTCGTTAATCAGATGCAGTGGCGCTACACGCCCATCGTTGGTATTTACAATAGTTATAGTTATAAAAATATATAAATATGTACCAAATGCCTTAATTTACATAAAAATAGCAATGTTATTAAAATTTTGTCAAAATACATAATGCGCTCTTTCGGGCTCATGTATAGGATTTGAACTGGTGACGGTGAGATGGGAGGGGGTTACATTTAATACAGTTAAAATAATTTAAAAAAAAAAACTATTTTAAGATTCAAAACTTTACCTGAAAAATAAGTTTGTCTTCAAAAATTTAAATACCATTTTAAAAATAAAAAACCCTTGATTTTGCAATTTTTTTTTTTGAAAATCGTTAGAGCGGTTTTCTTTTGAATTAATTTTTTATATATAAAATTTTTCAATTTTGTTCTAAAAATATTTTTGGTATGCAGTTGTTTAGTGATTGTAAATACACGCTCTACATTTGAATTTCGTAAAAAATTTCCACCCGTTTTTGAGATATAGAATTTTGAAAAAAAATTCAATATTTTTTTAAAAATCCAAACAAAACAAAAATGCACTTTTAATAATCAAATATTGCTAAGGCAATATAAGAGCTTATTCAAAAAACAAAAATGATTGAAATCAGTTCATAAGTGGCTGAGCAAATTAAAAAACAAAATAACGGTTCTATGAGCAATACCTACAAAAATATGTTTTTCTTATTAAAAGAAGCCAAGTTAAAAAATAAAATTTTAGAGAAAATTTAAAAAAAATCTATCGGTTTGTTTTTGAGAAAATTCGAATTTTCGTTTTTTGACCAAAAAAATTGTATGGGGCCACTGTTAGTTTTGACCTTTAAAAATAAATGAAAAAACGCCTAACGCGAATCTACTCAAAACCTTAACTTCCAAGTTTTAGTCAATCGACCCAACGGTTTAGGCTATAGGAGCGTGGACAGACAGACAAAACAGACCGGACGGAATCGCGGGACCCACTTTTTTCAACTTCTCTACCATCGTAATATCATGTTTGATTAAAATTTCGAGTTCGAAATTTTGCACGAATGCAAAACTTGCCATATAGTTCCTATATGTCGCAAGTAAAAAGGTGAACATTTTGGTTCACCCAATAAGGCTAGAGACGTGAATTAAATTTTATATTATACTAGCTGACCCGGCAGACTTCGTACTGCCTCAATTGATAATATTGTGGCTATAAGATGGCATCCGATTCAATGCTATTTTGAACATGTTTACGTAATTGTTATTCTGATGAAAAAACATTTGTAATTCTTGGACAATGGTTCTCTTCACTGTTGGATTGTGAGCACAACGATTATCAACTTCCGCATCTGAATTGCCCATAAAATAAATTTGTAAAAATTGATGATCTGCATCAGGTTGTGGTAACATTGCCCCCAGTAAGTGATAAATTTGTCCTTGTATCTGTAATATTTTAAATTTTGTCTATTAATTATTTCATATATACAGCGTGTAACGGAAGGGGGGTATCAACCCTGAAGGAGGTGAATGTACTCATGAAACTCAACAACTTTCCCCAAAGAACATATGTAGGTCGAAATATCAAACAAAAATTTGGTTGAGTTGTTGAGTTTCATGAGCACATTCATTTCCTTCAGGGTTGATACCCCCTTTCGTTAAACGCTGTATATATGTTTTAGTACAAACTTGAATATTATGAAAAAATATTCTGTATAATACCTTGAAAGTGGGCATGAAATTGTCCTGTATAATATGTGTAGCGCCAAATGATGTCATCTGGAAATAGTTGTTATATTTCTGAATGTTGGCCAAGAAGTGCTTAGAATCATTTCCAATCCCAGAAACTAAAGAGCGTAAAGGATCTGGTGGTGGGACCAATTGTGGCAATTTTACTTTGCCTCCAGCACAATATAATCCAGTAGATTCACCAGTGTATTTTAACGCCTTACAATTCTTACAAATTATTTTCATTTCCCCAATTGTTACCGATTTGTCGGCACAATAATCAATTGCCGGATCATTGTGGAATGCAGCTCGTTCAAGAATCATTGGAGCACTGCGTCTGCGGATTGGCTCAATTTCATTATGTCGTGCTCGCTGTTGTTGTGTTTGATGTGCACGAACTCGTTGCATTCTAAGCCTATCCACTTCATTGTCACTCACTAAATAACGCAATTCTGACATAGCAATACGACTATTTTCTTCATCTGTCTCTCTCTGGTCATCAGTGCGGTTAGCACGTGAGGTAGCTCTTCGCACATTTGATTGACTGCGACGACCTAAGTCAGGTCGTCTTCTCCTCGGCACCGTAACGTAATTAATCAAAGTGAGAAAATGTCTCGCTCATTTAACAGTAACTTAAGAGTAAAGTGTCACTTTCACAAAATATCAACAAAAAAAGAGCACACTACTTGGAATGTCACTATCACAAAGGATCACAAAACTAAAAAGAAAGTTCTCGAGCACGTAGCGGTAATCGTCACTCACAAAGATAGAATAATGCACTCATAGAATATCGTAACCATGATCGTAACACAATCTCGTCAATCGTAATACTTTTTTCCGAGTTCTGATTTTTTTATTTATTTTTTGGAGTTTACCTTTAAGCCATAAATCTCCGTGTTCTGAAGTGCGACAGAATGATTGACAGTTGGTTGTCAAATCTAATGTCAAATATTAAATGGTTGTGTTCTGAAACTTAATTTGTGACAAAACTTAAGATTTATCAAACTTAAAAAAATAATCTGATACAGTTACAACTGAAGTTAGCTAAAATTTTTATGGGAAATAGAAAAGGGTTGTTTTTAGGGTTTTCCCGGAAATTATTCGATTTTTTCTCGCCTTTTAAACCTTCCCTAGAACTCCACGAACATTTCAAGACTAAGATAAGATGAAACCGTTCAGCCGTTCTCGAGTTTTAGTGAAACTAACGAACAGCAATTCATTTTTATATATATAGATATTGTACCGTGATACCAAACAAATATATTTTTGGAAAAAATCCAATTAACGGTTTTTTGTATAAATCAAAAACTGAAAAAATATACTCTAAATATTTTACGAACAAAAAATGATTTTATCTCCAAAATAATTTTATGCATCGAGAAATAACGTTTTTGATATTTATTAAAATCTATTAAATAAAAACCTAAAAACAAACATTACTAAAAGTTGGTAAAAATTGATTTTCGACTCAAATATCTCCTCAAAAAAAGAGGGATGCTATCCACACTGATAACTTCAAATCCCGTTTGCCGATTTGTCTTTCTTAAAAGGTTTGTAGGTTTTCGCGTTTTGTTAAAAAAGTTCTAAGAAATTTAAAAATTACCAACAATTTTTTGCATCATAAGAAAATAGTTTTATTTCAAAATCTTTTTTTTTTGTTAACGAGATTTTTAGTTGAAATCCAATCTAAACCAATTTTAGTAACATTTCTTAAAAGTTTTTATTTCTTATATAAACAAATAAAAATTGGATGAATGAAATTAATATTGAAGTCAATATCTTCTATTGTTCACGAGATATCGAGAACCGCACTTCAATTTTTACCAAATTTTTTGTAGATTTTATTTTTTTGTACGGACCGTTGGATTATTATAAAAAAATTTACTGAATGTCGAAAACAATATTTTCTGTGAGATAAAATTAGTTTGAAGCCAATATTTTTAATTTTTGAAAAGATATTTGAGTCGAAAGTAAATTTTTACCACGTTTTAGTATTGTTTTTTTAGTTTTTTATTTTTTGTATAAAAAACTGTCAATTTGATTTTTCTCAAAATTTTACCAGAAAATAAAAAAGCTGAACAAATTAATAAAAGTAGGTAAAAATTGATTTTCGACTCAAATATCTTTACAAAAATTTGAAATTATGGCCTTAAATCAATTGTGTCTTATAAGAAATACTGTTTTCAACATTCGGTAAAATTTTGAGAAAAATCGAATTCACAGTTTTTTTTAACAAAAAATGAAAATTTAAAAAAAAGCAAGACTAAAACTTAGTAAAAATTTACTTGCTACTCAAACATCTTGTCAAAAATTAATAATATTATCTCAAAGACAATATTGTTCTCGACATTCAAAACATATTTTTTATAAATTTCAACAGGCCGTTTTTTCATAAAAAATTAAAATCTACAAAAAACAGTACGCAAAATTGTTTAAAAGCATAGATAAGAAATTATCAGTGTGCGTCACATCCCAGAATTTTATTGAAAGTCCTTTCTGAATTTTTTGATGTTATTGTCTGTAAAACAAAATTTATTTGAAGTCGCTATCTCTGCGAATTCTCGAAGTATGGCTGACGAAAAAAGGTATCACGAACACAAAGAAATTTCTTTAAATTCTAGTGACCAAATTCGAGAAATGTCACAATTTTCAATTCGTGCAATAAGACCGATCACAATAACTTCTTATATGGGAACTTAAAAAATGCCCTAACTTCGACAAAGTTCCGATAAATGTTTAGGTGGATAGCTTCATTTACCTTTATGTTATTAGTTTTTCCTTAAAAGTCCTCTTATTTTGAGCCGGACCAAAAATGTTAAGGATTCTTCGTCACAACTGAACACTTATCTACAACTTTTTTCAAAAAAAAACTATAGTTTTTAAATATTTTGTAAAAAAGTGTACTTGAACCTTTTGAGAACTTTTAAGGGAGTGTTAATGACGTATTAATAAAGCTCTCCGTCAAAATTAAGTCGGAATTTTTTAAAAGCAAATATCTAATTTTCCTAGACTATATACTTAGAGTACACATGTTGATGTTTTAAAGATTGAATTTCAAACCAATAATGAAATTTACGAGACATCTCAAATAGTATGCTTTACATTAAAAAAAAACCTCGTTAAGTCCCTACTAAGGGTGTGTTACAATTAAAGGTGCTCCTCATTATTCTTCTTTACCATACACTTATAAATGTCGATTTAGAGGGGGCTTTTAATACTATTGTCAATTTATTTGCACGCACAGCTAGTCAATATTTACCTTCCCATATACTATACACATACATAAATATAATATTAAGAATGACGATGTTAGAAAGAATGTTAGTTCCTTCCGAAACCTATATTAATTGGATTTTTAGAAGAAAATATGATGACATATTGTTTGCTTCTAAGTAAATAAATAAAATACCATTTCCACCATCAATTTACTTAATGGCAAACAATTCAATGACAAATACGTCTTTATTTTGTTTTATTTGATATGTGTCCAGATAATTGTTTGAAGTCTGTTATATATTTTCCATCGAGTGGAAATGTCCCAAAATTAAAAAAAGAGCGGAAAATTTGCAATTAATGAGCAAACAAAAAGGTTCTGTTGAAAATAAGAAAATGATTATTGCAGATTTAAGATAATTGAAATCATTGTTCATACATTTAAAAACATACGTTAATAAGATACATATCAATATTTACAAGAATGGAATGTGATTTGGAAGGCAAAAACCTAAAAGTAACTTGGGGGAATTAGATGCATATCAAGTGAAAAAAGTTACGACCTAGGATGGAGTCGTCAATTTTTACGCTAAGAAGTATGGTGGTTCTTAAGACTTTCTGAACCGATTCGGTTATTCAATTTAATCTATTGGTGATTATTCGACAAACTTTTGTCATTGAAAATTATGACATTTTTACACCAGGTTTACTAAAAGCTACCAACTTATGTACTTGTAGATTACATGATTCATTGTAAGGACACTTATGAAAGTTAACTCCGTATACGTAAATTATTTTATATTTAATTAAACTTATCTTACGCAAAAACTGTCAATAAATCAATAAAATATTACCACACCACCTCAAGAAAATTGAAAGTAATATGTATGTCCATTGTGACAGTGATGAAAACCAATAATGTCTTTTATGTTAGACGGACGATAAGTTTTTAATTTGATTCCAATTGATTGAAAGTGTGTATTTTTTCTTTCATATGAAAATAAAATGAACAAAATAAAAGTCATTCTTGAACTCAAGGTCAATAGAAAGTTCAATCATTCTTATTAAATTTAGTATTTGTTTTGTTTTGTTTTTTTTTTTTTTTAACGAAAAGTTCAATATGTTGGTTTTGAAGGAACAAATAGAAAGTTAGGTTGACATTTTTTTTGCAGGCTTATAAAAGTGGGGTTTGGAAACTTTGAGCTTCCTAAATAAAGATCCACCTTTTTTGTAATTATTTATTTTGAATTGAAAGTTGTTCTAGTTAGTCCGATTTGTAAATTTTAACATTTTAAGACGTTTCAAGGTCTTTTGAATTAAAATCAATGATTTATACCTCCGCACGTTAAGGATACAAAACAGCATTGGGGTTTTAAAGCATTAAATTTCACTCGGTTTTTTATTCCCCATTGTACAATGCTGTTTAGGTCGAAATTTAACGAGTTTATCCGAAGAAGAGGGATGTGAGTTTGAAAACGAATATGAAAAGCTAAGAGTACTATATTTGTGGTTTTCATACTTGAACCCATCCAATACTACTTGTATTGAAAAATCCGAAAGGTAATTACTAATCTAAGGAAGGAGAGATTCATGGAAACCGAGTGCGCGCATTTTCAATAAGAGAGCCTGATTCCAAACTCAATCGAATGCTTTTGAAATATCAATTAAAATAATCTTATTTTCTCCAAAACAATGTAAACATTGCTCTACTGTTCGGTGAGATGAACCATCAGAACACCAGTGGAAATATTGCTGCGTAAGGGTTTTGATAGCATTGACGAACACCTCTTCAGAACAATAGTGGGGATACCATCTGGGTCAGAGTCCCATAGAATCACTAACGCTCCCAAGTACAGATGGAGTCATAACACCACTGAATTGGTGGCAAACTTCCTAGCAAAGAAATAAGTTTTCTCTAAAGAGTTAATAAATGTAGGTTCAGTGACAACGAGCGTTTTTTACGAATAACTAAAAATTTGTACTGCCTTTGGGACATCGTAATATTTTTTGCCGTCATTTTTGGTCATGCAAAAATGTTGAACTCTGAGAATGGGCGTTAGGACCTTATTAGCTTGAAATTTTTCCGGTTTTCCTCAGTTGGGTTGGCCTTAAAACAACGGAAACTTACTTCTTTGGCCCTAATAATCTTGCTTGCATCGAACCAAGGGTTTTCCTTAGGTCTGATATTTTTAATCATGTTCGCGTGTAGCGCTGGTTTCGACGTTACTATCGAGGAAGCATGGTGACCAGTTAAAGATCCTTATATAAATATTGAGACCGTCCCAGTTCGCTTTCTCACTTGCAAAACGAGTTTCTTAAGAGCTCTTTCTCTAACTGGAGGGTTTTGATACGAGATTTGCTGATATAACACTATAATCAGATGTTCCTAGAGGAGATAGAACACTAATAGTACCTATACTCACGTGGGTCAGTGGTAAGAATCAAGTCAAGAGTATTTTCTGCACGACCTATCACGACTGAATTACGAATGGACTCGTTGACAAGCTGAGTTAGGTGCTTAAACTCAGCGAAGATCTCAGCACATACTCCTTGAAGAGTCTTCTGACCCGAAAGTTGATGCCATGAAGAATTGTGTACATTAAAATCGCCGCCCGTAACAAAGATTTCAGTGCCAAGATAAGAGGAAACAATTCTTTGGGTGGAATTAAACAAAGAATCAAATTCACGTTAAGTTGATACTCTGTCTAGATTAGGGCTTCGACTGTTTTACGGATGGCCTTACCGAAAAACATGGATAATAACGTCAAAGCATGCTTTTCTGCATTGTCAAAAATTCAGTGGCAAGTATTGCGTTCGCAGAAATATTAGAACTCAAGATTTTATTCTACAATGGTAGAAAAGTCAGTAAAAATGGGTCCGGCCATTCCGTCCGTCAGCCTATACCATTGGGTCGATTGAGTCCAAACTTAAAAATAAGGTTCTAAAGCAGATTTGGGTTAGGCTTTTTTTTTTTTAATTTTTAAGACCAAAAGTAACACTGATTTTTTTTTTTTTATATTCGAATTCTTCCAACTTGGCTTCTTTCAATATTAAGATACATGGAACTCTTTCACAGCAAATTTCTCCATTTTTCTTGTCTTTTATAAGGTTAGCAGAGCAGGGAGTTAACCCAAATAGGAAAAGGAAAGATACAAATCATAATTCTTCATCTATTAGAGTTTTATTTTTTTTGGGATGAGGTTTTGTTACTAGTACAAGGTGTCCCAAATTTATGGGCTGAGATGGGCCACGTTCACATAACCTTCAAAAAAATTCCGGATATTCCCTTACAAAGCTCATCTAGGACTGCTCATAACATAAGAATGAACTCATCCCAAAAATAAAATAAAATACAGGGAAACTAATTTATCGAAAGAAATGGTTTGTGTATTCGATTAGTTAGTGCAAATCCAAAAACCATTTATTTCGTTATATTATTTTCCCAGTATATCTTATTTTTCTTATCTCTATCTCTAATCTAATAGGTATATAAAATATTCCTGTCACAGTGTTAGTTGCCATACTCCTTCGAAACGGCTTAACCAATTTTAACGAAATTTTGCATAAATATTCGGTAGGTCTGAGAATAGGTTTTTATCTATTTTTTATATTCCTGATTGGTATGGTTTAATTGCATTAACATCGTACACGGTGCAACGATCTTACGACAGTATTCAGTGACGCTATGTACAATGAAGCATTGATTGCTATTGAGGATCTTTGCATTATAATTGCCAACTTACCACTCAGTCATTTCTATATGCATTCACCAAATCGAAATGCATCTGATTTAATGGACACTGAATTAAATCGTGAAATACAATACAATACTGTAGAGATGGCAGCGATTGTTGCTCGCAACGTCCCACTAATAAATGAAGAACAAAGAACCATTTATGACCACATCATGCTCGCAGTTTTGGCAAGTCAAGGTGGGTTCTTTTTTTATGTACCAGGTAAATATGCGTGTTCAAATGCTTTAAAATCCATCCGCTGAAACATTCTAAAAAACAACTTTTCATAGATATAGGCGACGGAAAAGTTACTACAGATGAAAGTGGATGCATAAAATTACTGGTCGATTTCTGCACGATTATTGATTCACAAAATGTTCTCTTCTCATTGACCAGATATTTAACAATGTATACAGACAATATACAAATCATGGGTGGCCGTCAGAAAGAACAATTTCAGCAGCAAAAAATGTGGATGTCAACGAATTAAATCTCAAGATACAACATTTTTACCGGGAGACTTGGGATCATACAAAGTAGAATTTGATACAGTTTGTGATGCTACCGAAGCTGTAAATTATCTAGCTGAGTTCTTGAACTCATAAGATTTACCAGGCATGCCACCGCAAAATTTACAACTGAAGTAATTTTTTTTTCGTCATTTCAAACGCCTTCAATTTCCAATTATTGGCATTTGCAATAACTAACAATAAGTCTCAAGGCCAAACGATGATTGTCTGCGGCTTACATTTGAGCACTTCATGTTTTTCACACTGACAATTACACGTGGCGTGCTCTCAAATGGTCAAACCATTAAGTTTGTTTGTATTGGCGAAAGATGGGATCACATCACAAATATTGTTCACTCTGTTGCATTAAGGGATTGATATTGTTCTTTTGTAGTACAGTCATAATTAGCGATATGTATATAATTTTAAAGAATTAATTTTAATAAATTAAAAAAATTTGTTTGGTGATTTTCTATTTTAATATTTTATCACCTTTTACAGTGCTCTATACCTCTCCCACTTATATACCACATCCTTACACACTTACAATAAGTTATTTATTTACAGCAAAATATTCTCTAGAAATGATTTATATGACAACACAACGTTTGTCGGGTTTTATTATAAAAAATAAGTTTTCCAACAAATAAAAAATACGTACTTAATAAAAATAAAAAATCAGTATAGCCGACAGAAAATTCTCTTTATTTTTTAAGTCATTATATGAAACAGGGTTTTTCATAAAACCACTTTTTTTTTTTTTAATTTTCTCATAAAGTAATGAACCAATTTATATACTTTTTTTCTGCACATGTCGTTGGAGCACCAATTTTCGATTTGGGCAAATCTGATAATTGTAATCGTTTTACATCGATTGTACAAGTTTACTTTTAGAAAAATGAGTACAGTTTAATTAAAAAAGTGTACGGTAGTTGACCCATCAACTTTCAAACCTGAAAATTTAAAAAACTCAGTTCGACTAATAATCGTTTGTACAAATTTGTAGATCGAATCATTTAGTTTATAGTCTCAAAAAAAAACAAAAAACTTTTTCGCCATTTTTTTATACCAAAATAATGGTTCAGTTCGCGCAGCGTCGCAACGAAACCATACTGATTTTCAATTAAAATACCTTGAAAACATTGAATTCAAACGTACGTAATCTTATAAAAATAGTTGTTGTTATCTTTCAGTTAAATATAAATGCACATTTTATAAGTAAGGGAGTCGAAATTGTGTTGGCTTATTATTCTGACAGAAATTGGCTGGACACTTTATGTTTGAGGATTCTGTTCAGTTTTCAAAATCTGTAATTTAAAATTATTGTTATTTTTAAAATTCTTATTTTATGATATTCGTACGAAAAACGCTCTCGTGTAAGAGTACCATTTGAAATAAAACTTTGGAATCCCTCTTTTTGACAAAATTTAAGGTGAAGTTAATTTAAAATGTCCTTCACCTAATACACTTAGATACATAATAATTTTTGAAATTAGAAATCATCTTTTCAAGCACATACATACATATCCTGCATTGTATACAATGTACACTCACTTTCTCTAAAAATTACACTCCATTAAATGTTGTATAAATGTCATCTAAACTTTTATAATAAAAAGTAACGTGTGTCATGTGTGTTGTGTTGTTCTTGTTTCTTGTTTTGCAGACGATTAACAGAAGTGACACACTGTTGGCTGGCCGTGCAGTGAGCACAGTGGTCCTTCTTTTACTTTCTTTTTTATTGTGGCAGCACGTTTTCATTTTCTAAAGGAATCTTCATCCATCCAAGGACGACGCGACGTCAGTAAAAACCACTCATACCGAACACGCGACAATTATAAGACAGGACACACGCATCATGCTAAATGGAAAATGTGGCCTAAAGCAAAACTCAACATCCGTAACAGAAATGGCCGTAAACAACTGTCAACTTGGAACTGCATCACACAATCATCATCATCAACATCAACATAATCATCATCATCATCATCATCAGGAGGATAAAATATCAATACGGTCGATAAGTTCGGACGATATATCGGGGGCGTTGGGTGGACGATGTTGCAGTGCAGCAGCCCGGAATCCAGCTATAAAAACTGGACGTAGAATACAACTTTTCCAGGTAAGCTAAGTTTTTGTTTTCTTCCTTTTTAACTCTACTGTGGAAAATAACTTTAGAATTCACATCACTTGACTTATAAGGGTGGTGTTGTTTTTAACTTTATTTACAAAAATTTCAAAAGTAGATACGGGATAGGGATCAAAATAAGAAAAAAGACGTTTAGCTCCGAATTGAAAATTACAAAATTAAGGATATTCACCGTTTTTTCGATTTTTTAAATAATGTTTAAAAAATCTAGTATTTATAAGTCTAATGCCATAAACGCCTTGGCAAACAAATGGGGTCTACTCGATTTATGGAAACGGCTCTTTTTTTTTTAAATAGTATAGTAACGATGATTTTTTTATTTTAAATAATTGTTTATATGTTTTTATAATTTTAAATTATTTTTTTTATGACAATGGACAAAAGGAACTCTTTTTAAAAAGTAACTCCAAGAATGGGTTTCTGACTTTCAGAAAAACCATATCGCATTAAAACCCTCTATTGCACGCACTATGATCCAATGAAAAAAAAAAAATTTTTTTCGTTTTTGTTTTTCATTTAGTAAAATTAAAAGAATTAAACAAGTTAATAACTTTTGCCATATATGGCTGCTTGTGCAGTTACACATATTTCAATAAACTTAACTTTTGCCATATATGGCTGCTTCTGCAGTTACGCATTTTTCAAGCTTACAAAAAAAAACAAACATGTATACCTAGAATTTAGTTAAACAGTTTAACAAAACAAAAACATTTTCATAAATATTCGTAACAAAAGTCAAAATTTAATAAAAAGAACAAAAACACTTGGAATGAAATGATGTGAAACAATTTCGATCTTTGTTCAGGCACAGACTTACTTTGCATTTTTTACATATAATAAATGACCTGTATTTGCAGTCATTTTGGCATAGCTGCCTTGATTTCTTCCATTCCGGAATGTGATCCATTGCGTCCAAACGAACCAAATTCAATGGAAAGTCATGGCGCCTTTCTTTTTTCTTCAAATGTTGAGTTAAGGAAGCGGGGGTCAAAGGACTTGAATCAATGGTAGTTTTTTGACGCTTTGGAGTTTTCGAAATTGAAGCCGGGCGTCCCCTTTTCAGGCACTTTTTATTCTTGCTTAGGTGTTCTGCTATAGCCAGCTTAAAATCGAAGAGAGGCATATACGTGTCGCTCTTCTGCCACCACACACAAATCTAAAAAGTGGAACAAAAATTTCATGTACCACTTTTTGGATGGTATGTCAATTCGAAAAAGAAGGTCAACACCACCCATATACTTATTATATTCATCTATTTTCTTTGGGCAGTCAACATCTACGTACTCTTTTTCCTTCCTTGAGTACCTTCATACACCATAAATATTGTTGTGAATGGATAAGGAGCCATATATGGATGTTGTGAAAAACACTTCGTGTCTTGAATTCCACGGACATAATTGAACATTTAACACTTTAATATTACTTATCAATATTGAATCTTTCTTAAAAAAAATATTACTGTCAATAATTATGCACAAGCCAATGAAAAATAAGCTTTTATTTCTATGTTTTTTCCAACGGTCACACCACGCGCACTGTCAAATTTGATTGCGGATTTTCGCGATTGTGCAACGAAAAATAAAACCAAATACACTAAAAAATATAAACAATGAACTCTTGTAAGATATCAAAACGGTACTTTTCCAATATCAGTTTCGCAATCCAAGCAGTGGGCGTTTAAAAATCAAAAGCCATATATGGCTTCTTGTGCAGTAGAGGGTTAGGTGTTGCTGACTTTGGTCAGGCGGAAGGCAAATTATTTTTAGAAAACCCATTGTGCAATTCAAGAAATACAATTTGTGTGTCAATGTTAACGATGGATCAGGTAGTGTCATTTATTTGGGGTCTACGGTGAAATAGGGGCCTTTAAATTCATTGACAAAATTATGGACAGTTTAATGCTCTGAAAAATCAATGCTATTCTACTGTCTCAAAAGCGTAACCCTCCTCCAATGTCACTATCTATGGGTGGTACTTACATCGAGGAGACTGAACAGCTTTGAATTCTAGGTATGTGCATCACAACCCATCTCTTGTGGAGTGATCAGATATATGAAGTCCCATCTTTGGGGAGGTGCTCCAATAACCCACTCGAGTCTCTTGGATAGAATTAAAAAGAAAGCTCTAAAAATGATAGGTGATAGGTTTTAGTTTCATAGCTACGTTCATAAACAATGCTCTAGTGAAATAGACAGTTGCTTTCCTCCCCTCAAACAATTCAATATTGTTGTCAGTTTACCTTTGAACCGTACTATTAAGTATAATGATACTTTCTTAAGCCGCACTACACGAATGAGGAACGCTTTATCTGGCTCAATATTTCAAACTCATTACAAGTTGCAGACATTCAAAACCAATGTGCATCGGTATCTCCTTTCTAATCCTATCCTCCCCTCCTCTATTTTATAATTTAAAAATGTACCTACATTTTATCAAAAATTTAAACGCCACTTGATTTCTAAAAAAAAGCTTAATTTTTCAAAATTTGTATTTGAAAATCGTTACAGCGTTTTTTTTTAAATTTAAAATCGGTTAATTAGTTCTTGGGTAAACCAAAAACAAAATAACGGTTCTATTGGGGGTATCCTTCTGGGGCAATACAAAAATATTTATTAACTTCCCATAGGAAGTTATTGTAATGGGTCCGAATAGTCGAATTGAAAATTTTGACATTTCTCGACATTTCAAGGTCCCTAGAGTCGAAATAAAAGATTTTTAGAAAGATGTCTGTGCGTGCGTGTGCAAGTACGTTCGTAGGTTCGCGACGTTTTTTTCGTCGTCCATAGCTCAAGAACCAGAAGAGATATCGACTTAAAATAAATTTTGTTATACAGATCATAAGGCAGAAAGATGCAGAAAGGGCTCTCAAGAAAATTGCATGGGTGGTTTTTTTTACCATAGCAGTTTAAAAAAAGGTGAACATTTTGGTTAACCCTAAATATCTCATGAACCAATAACGCTAGAGACTTGAATTAAATTTCATATTATATATTGTAACGTGATACAAAACAAATATATTTTTGGAAAAAAATCCAATTAACGTTTTTTTTATAAATCAAAAAAACTGAAAAAAAAATTTGACACCTCGAAAATTTTACGACTAAAATATGATTTCATCTCCAAAACAATTTTGTGCAACGAAGAAAAAAGTTTTTGACATCTGATAAAATTTTAAGAAAAATCGAATTGACAGTTTTTTTTACAAAAAATTAAAAACCTAAAAAAAATTTAACAAAAGTTGGTAAAAATTGATGTTCGACTCAAATATCTTTTCAAAAATTTCAGATTATGGTTTCCAACTAATTTTAACTTATGAGAAATATTGTTTTCAACATTCGATAACATTTTGAGAAAAATCGAATTGACAGTTTTTTTTTACAAAAAATAAAAACCTAAAAAAAACAATACTGAAACTTGTAAAAATTACAAATATTGGCTTCAAACTTATTTTATTTCACAGAAAATATTGTTTTCGATATTCAGTAATTTTTTTATAAAAATCCAACAGTCCGTTTTTTCATAAAAAAACAAAATCTACAAATAAAAGTACGCAAATTTGGTAAAAATTGATACATATAGACAAACTTTTAAGCAAGACAAATCGACAGACGGGATGGGATTATGGGAAGTTATCAGTGTGGGTCGCATCCCAGCCTCTTTTTTTTTGCAAATGATCCTCGTAGTTTAATGATTCTGCCAGCAAAATGCGACCTTTTCTGTATTCATTGATAGCTCTTGTAATGTTTCTTGCCGCTCCTCACTTTAAATACGTCAGTTTTGCTTCTTCACGTATCCGTTTAACCAGAAACACAAAACGCGGAACACAAATTTTCAATAAAACAGGGGATCCATCGACCAACTTTTCAATAACTCATTCACTAAAAATATGGCTTTATAGTAGGTCTATCGGCTTAAGTTCTTGCACCTGTTGTATTTTGAAAGGCTTCACATTTTAATTCTTCAGCAAAATTTTTAACGTAGTGGAGTAATCAATAATTCATGCTTTCCAACAATGTAAATTTGGTGGAAAAGCTTCCTCAGCGGGTTGTTTTAACTGATCATAAATAAGAAAAAGCCCGCGATTAACTTTCTTAACAGAGCACGAATTCATAGTTAAATTAACCAAACTGAAGATATTTGCCAGTGACAAAAAATACAAAACGTATGTGAGCTATCAAAACAAGCGTTGCCTAAGAAAATAGTAACTAAATTACGTTAAGCATTGCATTTTCATTGTTCAAAACATCAAAACTGAATTTTCTTGTTGGTCTTTTTTTTTTTTTTAAAGAATAGAAGAAAAATTGTTTTAAGCTAATTAAAAAAAAAAAAAACTTTTTACCAGGGTCAAATAAAATATAATGAAGCTCTAATAATTTTAGACAGTTATCAACAATGAAAAATCTCAAAGTTTCGCACAATTAACTGAAAATGTACTAACACTTCTAAAAACCCCATCCTAAACCTTTGACTATCATTCCAGACGTCTGCCTTCAATAACTTACTTTTCTGCAATGTCACCTTACATTTTTTGACAGACAATGTCATTTGCATGGAATTGACGTTTCCTCAAAGAATAAATCATGTTAAAAATAAGTGCTTCTGAAAACAAAATATAATTGTAGAAATTGGCATTTATTAGGGAAATTTTTACCTCTACTTTGTCCTTACAATGAAATTAAATGTATTCATGTTCCTGGATATGATTGGTACACCTAAACAAATTAATATTCAACACCATCATAACATGACTCCAAATAGAACAAGTGATGGGTTTAACTAAAGCATTTCTTGAATTCACTTCCCATCACTCGAATTAACCACAACGAGAAGTTAAATGGCTCCCAGCACGTAACTTCTTTGATTGGCTTTCCTTAATCTCCTCAAGGAAACCATTTACCTATAAGCTTGCTTGTTGCTTTTCACAACACGTCCTAAGCACTTCTTTTAATTAGACAAATATTGACACTCTCAAATGTCTGCAAACATTAGACATATTAGTTCCAACAAAAAAAAAACATACTATCTCAACCAATTAACCATAATTACTTTTCTAGCAGCCACACTCCCTTAATAATAATTTAATTTTGTTAAAAAATAAAAGAAGACAAAATTCCACACACTCTTTTATATTGACCCATTCATCTCTATTTCCAGATGATAGTCCTGCCATTTATTCCGATTTTGGCGTTGATTGTTCAAACATCGCTTATCCTGCAGGACATTTTAACTTATCGCAGCGAGGTGTCGGATATTGAAACTCAGGTAAGGACGGACAAAGTACACACAACCAGCACTCCCTACTACTCTATATACTCCTCGAAGTAAGATCTATACTCGTAACAACATCAATATTTTCTTAGCTTAGTCCTGAATTTATCCAACAAAGTAATTAAAATTTATCGATGCACTTTCATCACAACACCGAAGACACAACATCAAACGTGACTTGATGCGTTGTGTATCCTTTTCCTCTATCAATGAATTGATATTGAAAGCTCAGCTTCCTCCCCCCAACCATCTTCATTTATGTCCATACACTGTACTTGAACTTATAGCCTTAGGATCATTCACCATTGGATTATATGAGAATGAGTTGAAGTCACTGTAAAATATTGATTCAAGACAACCCCTTCCTTCGATGAACTTTTACGACCTCAGTCAGAAGAGGTCGAATTCAAAAGATGCAGGAATAAAATAAACTATAGTCTACGATGAACATCGTCTCCAAATGATGATGATAGTATGACGATGAGGACTGTGCATCTTCATAAGCTGATAAATAAAATAACCAAAGAAGTCCATCGGAAAAGTGTCAATAAGGTCAATGTAATTCAGGACAAAAGATGCAGAAACCAAAGATACTTTTCTTCGCCACACGATTAATTTACAGGTCCACACGACACAAACTCCTAAGGATCAAATGATGAATAGACTAAGTCATAAATTGACTTTCATCCCTTAAAAGAAAAAGGGCTTATACTCATACGCATTATTCATAGATTTTCGTGCAATGGAAATAATATCTGACTACTTTAATATATGGTCATCTTTCTTGGATCAGGAGACTAGATGCGCTGTCCTGTCCGAGGATGTGGACTTAGCTGACATATCTGCAACGAGCTTCAGGAACAAATGAATATAAATGCGAAAGAATCGTTGACATTCTGATGAATCACCACACAAATAAAAAATAGAATACATAATGTTCTACAGCTCTTGGCCAGGCTATAATTTATGCTACACATATGCCACAGTGTACCATCTTTGGTAGATAAATTGAGCATAACGAAAATAAGAAAATGTGCATTTGTTTTCGATTTTTCAAGTACATTATAGTTCAAACAAAAATCCTTAATAGTATATTTAACATTTATTTTAATCAATTTTTGTTTATTTATAATAAATTCAAAGGTAACCATTGCAACAGATTTGGGAAAAGTGGTAACTCGGTTGCAATTGGAACGTTCGGAAGTAGCATTTTTCATATTTACCAATGGCAGCACACTCAGGTAAGATTTTTAATAGATAAAGGAATTTTTGTCATCAGGGCTGCCGACGACACACGAAGGAATTACTAAAGGAGTATCAATACTTTTATGACATTTCTCAAATTTTTTTGATTTTGTACTCAGCTTAAAAAATATACAATTTTGTTTAAAAAACTCTTCGACTATTGTAATACAGTATTATCCATTTTGCGGTTTTAAAAGTAAACTTAAATAAAACACATATAAAATATTTTTTGTCATGATATTTTTTTTTTTTTATAAGGTTTGAACTTTGACATTATGCGTGAAACACTACATCATTTAAATGACCACCACGCAAGTTGTTGCAACCATCGATTCTTTTGAGGTAATTTTCGATCACTTTTTGACACATATTGGACGGTATCTCAGCCAAAACTTGACGAATGCTTGGTTTTAAGTGATTAAGAGCTAAAGGTTTATCTGCATTAACACGATCTTACGTGTAGCCTTACAAAAAAAAAACCAGCGGTGTGAAATCGCATGATCTTGGTGGCCAGTTGATATCACCACGTCGAGAAATAACGCGCCCAGGAAATGTCTCTTGCAATAAAGCCATATTCGCTAGAGCTGTGTGCCATGTGACACCGTCTTGTTGAAACCACATATTCACCAAGTCGTATTCTTTAATAGCAGACAAAAAAAAGTCGGTTATCATATGACCTTAACGCTCCGAATTGACAGTGAAAGTCGTTCCATCGTCGTTTTTGAAGAAGTAAGGTCCAATCACACCTCCGCACCGAAGAGCACACCAATTACTTGAAGAGACTTTCAACTGACAAAAAAATTGGTTTAACAACTTAGTTTGACAGATGTCAAATTCCAGCCCTATACTTTTGAAACCGCAAAATGGATAACCCGTTAGAAACAAATAGAAATATTTTTCATTTTCTATAGTTTCTTAAAACTTTGTGAGCTGTCAGAACTTGCAATACTGTTAGACATGTCATCATACAATGAAAATGAATTTAAGGTGTTGTTCACATTTGAGGCAACTAGTTTTTATGTTTTATCTCGCTCAGTTTTCAAAGAAAATTATAAATATCTGCCTCACTTTAATGTCACTTTTTAAATGTAAGAGGATAAACGTTAATATGATTCGCTGTAAAACATCTTTAATGTGAATAGACCTTAAATGTCAGTTAACCCAATTTGTGCTATATATGGTCCATAAAATTTATAAAGTCGTTAAATTGTTGTTAGACCATTATTATGTTTTCTTTTTTGGGAACAGCAGCCCTGATGTTCTTTTGTCATTAAATTGCATTTTATCGAATGAAACAAGAAAAAAAAACTAAAATTTCAGATCTAATTTAACTCAACGCTTTGCCGTCACCGACCAAGCGTTAAATAACATGAGCACATGGAGTGAAGTAAGCGTTCCAACATCACCCGATGACGAAGACTACGGTGTACTACTCAATCGCAGTGAATTTCAAAATAGGCTGAACGATTTTCGGTATGTCTGTCAGTTTCTCAGTTTTTGTTTTTCTGTGTTGATAAAAGTTACAGGAATTTGCGTTTTTTTTTTTGGATTTGTCAACCCTTGTTTAGAAACCTAGTGCATAGATGGACGACGACGGATGAACTATTTCATTTCATTAGCATGCAAATTAAATTGGGATAGTTTTACTACATAACATAAAAAGTATATTATAGTGAGCTAGGTAGGGTGTGAATTGTGTAGCCTAGCCAGTGTTAGAGGAATAAATTTGCACCTGCATTTCAGAGAGCTGAGGAATTTCCTCTATTTGTTTGTTGGAAAAGCTTTATATCTGTCAAAAATTAATGGATAAGTAGATAGAACGAGGAAATGATTGTTTTTGAGATTATACAATAAAATCGTAGAGATTTTATAAAAATTTAAATGGGAGTTTTTAAAAATAGAATTTATCAAATTAATACAAATATGTAATTTAAAATACCGACATTAAAAAAGGAATTCGAATTTTTCGTTGAAATTTGTTCAAGATGAAATCAAAAGAAGTCGTTCACATTTTTAAGTGAAGGTTCAGTCTGAAATAAAGGAGAAAATAAAAAGCAAGCTTTGACCATTGGAATAGTCTTTCTTTCAGCTTTTGGTAGTTTTCTAGCATTGTGCTTATGATGCTACGGAGGAACATAGGAAATTTCTAGCTAGAATTCTCGTTGATAATGATAATTTAATTGTTTGTCAGGTTCAGGTGTAAGTGTTCTATTGATCAATATATTTCTGAGATTTTTGTACATTTTCTGTACATATTTCTCAAAAAATACTGAAAAATTGTTTTGCTACATAATTCTCAAAAAATATTTAGTTCTTAGAATTCTGTTCTTCAAAATGCTGTAAATAGTCTCAAAAAGACCGTTTTGATAATGTAAAAAAGAGTGAGTTTTTCTTTTCAGATGATACGGCATTTTGAAATGCCAGAATTTTCTCCAACTGAATTTTCACCATACAGGAATTTTGTTCACACAGACATACAGTATTTTAAATACAATATTATGTCCTGAACAGTATTTCGAGTGCAACTTGTTTAAAATATAATTAAAAGATTTTATTAAATTATCTAATGGTAAAGAGTTTTATTTTTGTGCCACAAGGAAAGTTATTAAGCTTTTACCAGAAATCTTCTAAAAATGGATTGTTTATAAAAATTGATTATAATGCCAAATTATTAATGAACTAAAAGAAATTGTAGAGATATTGAAGGTGAAAGGGCAGTTTTTTGATAATAAAATTGATGGACATGTTCACTGCTGAGAATAAAGTAATAAAATTGCTTAATGGACAGTCAATTATTTAGGGTGAACTTATCGCCATGAGTTGAATTCCACTTGATCAAATGTTCAAGAAAAACTTTTCTATAAATCAATTTTTTTTATGATCAGTGTTTTAACAGCTAAAATGAGAAATGCGGTTATCACTGAAATTTTTGAAATACTAACTGGACAATAATTTCGAGCAACTTTTAACTTGTCCAATGACCAACTTCTACAATGAAGATTTAGATATGAAACTCTGTATTGCTGATCAAAATTCCTCCATACCAAATTTTGAAAAATGTTTGACATATAGTTAAAGTTCCGTGTCAAAAGTTATTGCTAAAAATAATAAATTGAGTGGCGCAACAGTCCGTTTGAGAACTAGGGCCTAGTGACTGACAACTCTCAACCATTCCTGTGTGCGAGTACTGTTGTCAGGGATGGAAGGGACCTACAGTTTTAAGCCGAATCCGAACGGCAAATTTGAGAAAGCACTTTTCATGACAAGAATTACTCTTAGAGAATTTGTCAATTCCTCGCAAGAGGCAGTACCCGTGAAAAAAACTTTAGGTGGCATAGGCAGGGATCGAACCCAAGACCTCTCGCATGACAGTCCAACGCACTTTTTTTTTTTTTGTAAATTCATTTTTATTAATTCATTCTTAAGACTATCTTAAAGCTAGACAAAAATTCATAAAACTAGCCTAAATTAACCATAACTTACAACTAACTTACTGGTCCCATACGGACACTCTAAGTTAAACAATAATACTTAATGCTAATGCCTTTCGGCCCTAAGATCTATTTAACTTTAATTCATTTTATTTATTTTTGTATTCATTAGAAAATTTCAAAAAAACTAATATCAATATCCTTTTTTATTTTTACTTAAAAACTACTTAAAATAAGGTCCTTAATATAAAACTTAAAGCTAACTAAAACTACCTATTCTACCTATAAACTACTTAAAACTAGAACAACCACAGCAGCAAATCTAACTATCTAACGTTTTTTGTTTATCATATTTTGTTGTCTTTTTTTTTTTTTTTTTTAATGTTTTTATTATTTCTTTTTTTGTTTTTTTTTTTTTTTTTATTTTTTTTTGTTTTTTTTTTTCTGTATTTTTTGTGTATATTTTTTTTTTGTATTTTTTTTTGTGCCACCATGCCTATTCTACTTAAAACTAAACCCTAAAACTATAAAACAAGTATGTAAGCCGGCCAAGGCTTAAAACCCCATCCCGACTACCCACTATCAAGTGCCGATTGAAGCCACCAAAACTGGTTCTCCTGCTTCACCCTATCAGTTCGGTCCCGTTCGGACACAGCCCTACTGAACCGAAGGAGCTCTGCTCCGCCTTGTGCCATGACGTCCCGATTGTACAGGAGTCGCCTATCCACGGTTCGTCGTCTGACGTGGTAGATTAACGGAACTGCCAATCTATCCTGTATCAGACCGCATCTGTCTAAAAAGAGGAATGCCTCTGGTGGAATGAAGCCGCTCAAGCGTGCACTTTCAAAATACTCGTCGTTCGGATAGAACGCCCCGAAAATTAAATTGTTGGTCGAAGACATAGCCCTTGCAATGTGACCTCGAACGAGTTTTATCACGAAATTGTCAATTCTGTTGATTCGAGCCCCGTTGTATAGGACCTCGTTGGAATAATAATGCACGTAAGAAGATTCTGCTGTTCGATATAAGCCGGTACAGCGTCGTAAACACTGCCGCTCGAACACCCGAAACTTCTCCATCTGGGAAGGGGCAACGTTGAACCACACAGGACAACCATAAACGATCATTGGCCGTATGAGGGCCATGTAGCAAATTACCTTCACTCTGGGGTCAAGCCGACTGCTAAAAAACAGCCGTTTCGTCAGAGCGAAGGCTCCTCTAGCCCTGGTCAGAGCAGCATTTATATGTCTGTCGAAATATAAATACTGATCTAACCAGATACCGAGGTACTTCACTACACTTTTGCTCGCTAATGGCTGCCCGTGAAGATCAACGATAACCATCTTGCGCCAATTCCTGCGCGTATCCCTCGTGGCCCTAGCCAACGGAGTCCGGAACAGAATTGTCTCCGACTTCTGGATATTTATTTTCAGTTTCCAGTCGTCGCAATATCGCTGAATCTTGTCGAAATCACGCTGCAAGAGAATTCTAATAACCTCAACCTTTCGGGCCGTTCTGTACGCAATAAGATCGTCGGCGTACGCAATTGCCTTTGTAAGACTACCTATCAGATCGCTGGTGTAAATGCTGAAGAGAATCGGCGAATTCACCGCTCCCTGTTGAAGACCATTTTTAATTAAGAATGTTGTGGTAGAAGTCACATTGCCACTTTTGACAACAAACTTTCTACCGTTAAGCATATCATAAAGTATATACAACAATGGCTTGCTTATGCCAAGCCTGCTCAGTTTTAGGTAAAGACCCTCTAACCATACGGTGTCAAAGGCCTTTTCCAAATCAACCAGAACAGCACCTGTGCATTGTTGTTTTGTTTTATTCCATTGGATATCAGAAACGAGTTTAGACGCAGCATGAATTGTGTCATGACCCGCCTTGAACCCGAACTGTTTATCCGGAATTATTTTGTTGTCCGCAGCCCACTTAGTCAGAGCCCTATTGATTATTTTTTCGAAAACTTTGCTGATGCTCGGAAGAAGACTTATCGACCGAAGATTTGACGGGTTGGAGTTGTCCTTTCCCTTTTTCGGGAGAGGATGAACCACAGCGGTCTTCCAATGCACTGGATAATATGCATTATTCAGTGCATTATTGAAGAGTGTGGTGTAAATGTCAATTGCCTCCATCGGTAAATGTCTTAGTACAACGTTGGATATACCATCGACACCTGCTGACTTTTTATTTTTTATTGAGTTGAAGATGAGCTGAAGCTCAACCTTCGTCACTAACAAGGGACTTGGTCCCGTTTGCTCGGCGATTATGGCATTTGCCAAGGAATCGTCATTGAACCGCACGAAACCGCGGTTCTCAGATCGCCATTGTGTTATATCATTTCGAAGGTAAAAGTGATTAAGTAGGGCTCTGTTTTCCAGGTCGTGGTTGGGGCGAATGCTAACATTCACCTTGTACACTTGCTGGAAAGCAGCTCCCACCGCCTCCACTTTTTCCTTCGGATCTTCAATTATATAAAAGTCATCGTCAAAGATGGCTTCTTCTGGATCTATTTGCGCTGTCATGAGTACGTCTCTGTTCTCTTCAGTTCTTTGGAGTTTCAGACACGGAAGGTCATTGTCGTTCTTTTTCCTGAATATCTTGTTGATTTTAGGGAACATACTAGGGTCACTGGAATTAACTGACCGGATCTTGCGGTCCCAGTACTTGTTAATTGATAACCTGTAGTTCTCCTTAATCAACAGATTGACATTTTTTATTGACGACTTCAGTGTCCTAACCTCCAAGTCGTGTGGGTCTGTGAGTCGTCTGTACAAGTTTTTGAGTCTTGTCAGTAAGCCACTCTTGTGCCTACGTAGTGCGTCAATAGTCGCGTTTCTGTAAGCGTCCATTTGGTCCCGTTCTTTGTACTTTGGTATTGTCCGTTCCATTGTTCGTTTTATTGTTTCGTCCATTTGTTGTAAATGTTGGTCAATTTCTGTATTTGTCAGGTTTCTGTTGTTTGGTGGGGCTATGTCACTCGAGCGAAGTTCTCTCGCTAGGGCGTTGGTGAAACGAGGCCAGCGCATCTTACTGTAATTGTAAGAATGCGTTGCAACGTATTCCTCCAACTCCACGCGTTCGTTCGGAATCTGCATTACAGCAGCCAGTCCGCAGTGATCACTGTCGTACTCGACTATCTGTAAGCAGTTTCGAGGGTGATTACCCACTTTGTCTGTAACTGTCAGTCTGGTGTCGTACAGCAAAAGATCCAGAAAGGAGCCGGTTCTTGGATACGATGGCTTTTCAGTAGCCAGCAGGTCGACGCCATATTCAACGCTGTAAAGATTCATCAAATTAAAAAGATGGTTACCTCTGGGATTACTATGTTGATTTCCCCAATCTTCATGTTTTGCGTTCAAATCACCGGCCAAGATGAAATAGTTTTCTTCCAAGCTCAGTTTCAGTTCCCTAAAAAGAATCTCGAGTTCTGAAGCAAAGTAAGTAACCTGCGGAGCTCCAGCCGCATAAGCCGCAATCATATACATCCGCTTCCCTTGAGTGAGAGAGATGCATACAACGCAAACTTCTAGCGTCTTGAGCTTTCGCAATTCATTGTTGTATATGACCTTATAATTAATGCCTTTTCGTATAAAGAGAGCGACACCACCCCCTTGAGTGGAGTCGGGCCGGTCTCTTCTTACGATATTGTAATTTGTATGAGTCAATTTGTGTTTGTGGTTTAGCTTAGTTTCGCTAGCCATAAACACATCGGGACTGTAGTCTTTCAACAATTGGAACATATTGGCTCTTCGTTCAATCCTAATCAGTGAATTTACATTCACAGCTAGGACTTTTAGGCGCGTCTCCGGCAGCGCGCCCATTATGGTCTAAATTGCGTCAGGCCAGGCAACAAAGAGTAGAGATGATCTACCCTTTTGCCTTGCTCCTTTATCTGACTTTGCAGCCCTGTTAGTTGACCTTGAATGCTCAACAACAAAGCTACAATGTCAGGCTGCACCTCTGGTGCCTTAGGCACAGGGGCCTTTGGGGCAACCGTTGGTGGAGCCTGTCTCGTATTCCCATTCCCTGACACCATTTGGGCGTAAGAGAATTTGGGATCCACGAATTTTTGTGTTGGAGCCTGTCGAACTGTTCGACTTCCTTCGGCTTTTTGACTGGCCTGTTTTTGTTTCATTTGCTGGACCTTAGGGCAACCCCTATAGCTAGCCGGGTGCCCTTGGTTTCCACAAAGGACACACTTGAGCTGGGTCAAATCCTCAACCCGCTCATTCCCCAGCTTGCAATCTCCCTCGTTGTGGGTTTCGGAGCACCTGACGCAGCGCAACTGCATATTGCAGTTGGCTCCGGCATGGCCAAACCTCTGGCACTTCGTACATTGTAAAATGTCGTCGTGCCTTTTTAATGTCTCCCAGTGTATGGCTTGATAGTCGAGGCATTTGATTTCCCTCAGACTCTCAAACCTACTTTGGGGCGATAATGTTACGAGGAACATTGGCAGCCTGTAACCCCCTCGCCTGGACTTCACCGTAGTGAAAGGCTTGACCCCGATAAAATCGAGATCGTCAGTGGCTTTTTGGCGGAGCTCAGCTAAGAGCGCCTCCGGTTCCGTGCAGGAACTTATGCCCTTCAGAAGGACCGTCTTAAATTTTTCGCTCTTAGGCGTGTAGCTGAAGAACTCAGCTGTGGCCTCTTTTAGTAACCCTTTTACTAACTTGTATTCGGCCAGTGAGAAACACTGGACCGAATAATTCTTTTCTTTTTCGTTTAAAATTTTGATTAGAAATTTGCCCTTAGTGGCCGACTTACATACCTGTTTTATGTCGTCCAGGTCAACTCTGTGTGTCCTTATTGGTGGTATTTTTTCCCTTTTTGTCTGTGGTTGTTTCTGGTGTTGCTGCTGTTGCTGTTGCTGCTTCTGCTGCTGCTGCTGCTGCTGTTTCTGCTGTTCCTGCTGCCTTGGTTGTAGCTGTTGCTTAGCATTAACCGAAGTCGATGGGCCCTCAGACATTGGGCCTGTCACTGCTGATGGCGTCTTTTTCTTTTGCTCCGCTCCTGGGTTTTTGGAAGCGGGCTTGGATTGTGGTTGTTTTTGCTGCTGTGGTTGTTGTTGCTGTTGTTTTTGCTGCTGTTGTTTTTGCTGCAGTTGTTTTTGTTGCTGTTGCCTTTGAGCTGCCTCTTGTTGGCGGCGCGCCTCTTGCTTCAGCTTTAGTTGGCTGAGGAGCGGCTCAATGTCCTCCTTGAGTTTTTTAAGGCTTTCTTCGTGTTGGCTGATTTCGGCCTGTTTGGTTTGGAGGGCCTTCATCAGCTTCGCCTCGGTTTGGAGGTCCAATTCCACCTCCAACGCCTTTTCTTTCGACGGCTCTGGCTCCGATCTATTCTTCGGAGACCTGTACATCCCTTCTCCTCCCTCAGAGACGTACTCGGGGGGTTCAGATTCGTCACCCTCAGAGACTTCACTCTCTGATGTCGTCACGTCATTCCTTTGTTTTGGCAGCTTTTTTTTCAAAGCTGCCCTCTTAGCTGGATTTGCTCTTTTTACGAGGTTTGGTGTTGGTGTATCCCTCTTCCTCTTGGTCATTGCAGTTTGCGGGTCCGATGCATGACCCGATGTTACGGTGACTTGTGGTACCGCTGGTGGTAGTACTTTCGCATCACCCGATATATCAGCAGAGGTATCTTTCGATACCCCTGATTTCTTCTTTTTCTCCATTTTCCTTTCTTCCCAGTTAATAAAATCGACAATTTCTCTATTATGAAAAAAAGCGATGATATTTCTTGTCGACTCCGCCTGGGACTCGAACCCACGACCCTTGGAGCTATCTTCGGCTGCCACCTCCACTAGGCTACTGTTTAGTTATTAAAAATTGTGGCTTACTGCCTACTTAAATGGAAAACCCTACAAATGCACTTTTAATATAAAATTATCTACTATCCACTTATTAACACTTGCTTTCTCTTTGAAAGTCAAAGAACGACTGTCCAACGCACTAACCATCATGCCACGGGTACTACAAAAGTTATTGCTATGGGTCATAAATTTGTGACAAAAAAATAGTTTTTCAGAGTTCTGTCTGTTGACATTAAATTAGTATTTAAAATATCTGTTAGAACGTCGAAATATTGTGTGACCAAAATTATATATGATGCAGTTTGGTCAGAATGATGTATGCATGTATGCCTTAAAGTCTGTATTTCAAAATGGGAGCGGGTTGAAATGCTGTATTTTAAAATATTGTATGGTCAAAATACTGTTTGATATTGTATGATACTGTATGGTCACAATACTGTATGGTTAATATTCTGTATTTTAAAATACTGTACATTTAAAACACTGTATCTCAAAATGCTGTATTGCCAAAATACTGTATCTCATAATACTGTATAATACTGGAAGTTTTGACAACTCAATTAGTTTGGTACAATTGTTTATGTACTTGTTGATTATTATAGAAACAATTCATGCAAAAATGTGAGAGTGATACAAACAACTAAGATGAAGAAAATGAGAAAGAGAAAATAAGAAGAACATACCATTTACTTAGACTTATAAACTATCGTAGGTTATTGTTTAAGGGAAGTATATTAGACCATTATGCTAATGAAAAATTATCATAATGTTTTCTTTAAAAAAAGTATTGTGTTTTTAAAATTCTGTATTTTAAAATACTGTAAATAGACTAAAAAATAAAAATCGTCTTGATAATGTAAAAAACTGAGCGCTTTTTTACAAAACAATTTTTAGTTTTTAGCCTCATTTACAAAATTTTGAAATACAAAAATTTAATATACAGAATTTTGAGATACATCATTTTGATCATGCAGTATTTTGTACATACAGTATTTTTAAATACAGTGTTTTGAGATACAGTATTTTAAATACAGTATTATGATTCATACAGTATTTTGACTCGAACCCATTCAAAATACTGGAAATTTATAATACTGTATTTTAAGATACTGTATTTATTTCCGTTTTTGACAGTTTAGTTACATACATTTAAAAACATGGTTGAATCTGATCTTGTGGAAGGAAAGTAAGTACATGAAAATAATGTATTCCACAATACTGATGGATCTGAATTTGTTCATCTTTAAATATATTTTATCCCTAAAAAGATTATTTTTTAAAGCTTATTTTTATCATAGAATAAATAGTCCATTTATCAGTCCAATTTTTCACTACTATTGGCTTACAATGAATGTGAGCATAAACCAATCACATACAATCACAACATAGTCCCATAAAAAATATTCGAGAGGCGTTAAGTCATACAAACGAAGGGATCAGGTAGCCGAAACACTTTTTTAAATAAAGCTGTCAACAAATAAAAAGGAATCAAATATACTGTTTCTAGATAGTAAATTTCTAAATAAAAACGAATCAAATATACCTATTGAGGTCTAACTGAACCAAGCAGTAAATTTAATTGGATGTAATGTGGTTTCGTTAATGGCTTGAGTATTGCCTTCGCTCCTTTTACGAAAATTTTACTTATCAGCCCTTACGTCCAAAGTATTTTATCCCAAAGTAAATTTATACAATTTAAAGGCGTTGTTCTGTAGTTACTTGCAAAACCTTACTGAAGAAAAATGTCAACACAGTTCTCAAATGTGAAACTAATCACAAAAACCATCAAAATTTGTTAAGCGGCTTAAAAACACCCTATACAGTTTTGGATAATCAGAATTTGGACAAAGAATTTTGACATGCAGTAGTTAAAAAACAAATAAATTACTTCATTATGAGTGTTGAAGTGTTCTGTTATTTTAGGCTTCTTTTAAGTTTCAAGTCGTTAACTTTAGAAGTTATCGGTCTGATGGACCTAATTTCTCATTTGAGTCTAGTCCACATTAAATAATAATATGAAAAATCTAATTTCCCAAAAATTCTAAATCATTTCTTTGTGTTGTTAATTGCCTGCTTTATTTTCCAAAAAAAAAGAACTTTATTTTGCTGTTATAAGGTCTCTATTTAGGAACCTACAATATTCTACCACTTAGAAGATGAAGAATCTGACCTGCAAATAATGCCCAGAAAGTGTCATAAAAATATATCACGAACGTGTCAACTGGTCTCTTGATAATAACAACTGCTGACCCTTTTCAAGATGAATAATATTTTTAAAGGAATACCTCCATTTATTTGTAGAATGTCTCTGATGGGTCACGTTGATTGAAATGTTTTAAGAATTAAAACAGAAAAAAAAAGAAATCTTATGATTTTTCATATCCTTCCCGAATTTTAAAGTGTTTCTATTGTTCAACAATATACCTACCTCTTGAAAACATCATGAATTTTAGTCTTGTTTTTTTTTTTTCAAAATTCCTGTCAAAAGGGTCAGTTAATTTATTCCATGACACAGTTACCCCATCACCTCACTCGGGCGCCACCCAAAAAATAATAGCAAAACACAAATCATCATCAGGAATTCTCATAATGTCGCAAATGGCGCACTGCGTTTGCAGGACTTCAATCTTACAAGTTAAAAGTTTATGCCGCAAAAGCAAAACAATCGATTTTTAATTAAAAGAACAATATTGTGTATAATTAATTAATTTTTCCAATCAACTTTAATACATCGTTGATGACAATACCTTCATATATCCTTACGTATGATTATACATATATTTTGTTTTGTATAATATTTCAGCAGGAAAATAAGTTCCGAAGAAAGTTCGATATCTGAGGTGATGAATTGGTATGCCGCCATCAATAAGGGAATGCTCCATCATTTGTCAGAGCAAATCAAGGAGACAGACAATAGTGGAGTTTGGAGGTGAGTTTCATATAAAGAAAACATAAAAATGCTAAATAAACAATGAAAAAGAAAAAAAAATATTAAAACAAAATAAATATTAAATTTCATCTTCATCCTCATCCTCATCGACGACGACGACAACCAAAGATATCTTGTGGGTTTTAAGAACCTCCTCAAAAGCATTGAATGTCAGGGCATAGCATCGTCCTTTGGCATAAAATACTTTGGACGTGGCATCCTGGGCACTGAGGCGTATGTATCTTACATTCGTTACGATTTCTTGGGCAAGGAACTGATAAACTCCACCATAAATTATGTCCCATCCCTGAGACCAATGTACACCAATCTCTCCAAGAACATGGGCGACTTCCAGCAGTTGAAGAATTGGTAAGTTAAATCAACAAGAAGACGTCCTTGATTTTTAATATACATTTTTCTTCTTTCCCACAAAATCTTACAAGGAGTTCAATAATTTTGAAAAACATAAAGATAGAGCCAAGAGTTGATGATGCCATTGATTATTATGATTTGATGTTGACTTACACCGAAGAACTGCGAGTCCTTCAAAGGGAATTGAGGAAGAACATCAAGTAAGTCTTTATAGGGTGCGACTTGGACTTGGTCTGTAATCTTAATTAACACAAGGGCGTTGTTTTTATTTGTCACAGGGACTACGTGGAGAATACTCTGGTCCAGGCTAGCAACAAGGAGGCGGTCGGAATCGCCATTCTGGTGGTGGTTCTTTTGGTGTCGCCAATAATCATCATACTCGTTCGAAATGCTGCCGCGACTATTCAAGTACATATTTTTAGACATATATAATTTTTGAGATTTTGATTAAAGACCACCATACAAAATCTTGTCACATGTTGATTTTTTAGATGTACGCAATTCATTTGGCACAAAAGGCTAAAGAACTAAAGCGGGAGAAACGCAAAAGTGACACCCTCTTGTTTCAAATGCTGCCTCCAAGTGTAGCCATGCAGTTAAAGCAGACTAGGCAGGTTTGCATTAGACAATTATTTTGCATTTTTATGCTGCCACCAAGGGGGGAGGTGGGTTATTTTAGTTTTCTAAGTTAGAAATTTTTCATTTTCCAGGTCCCAGCTGAGTCTTATGAAGCTGCAACAATTTACTTTAGTGATATCGTGGGTTTTACTGAAATTGCCGCCGAATGCACGCCACTTGAGGTAGTTTATGAGAATTGTGTGTGTTTTTGAAAGTTTTTATTTTTTATTGTTTGAATTCTTAAGGTGGTGACATTTTTAAACTCAATTTATAAGGTTTTCGATGAACGAATTGAGTGCTATGATGTTTACAAAGTGGAAACAATTGGAGACTCTTACATGGTTGCCTCGGGATTGCCGGTTAAAAATGGTAATTTTTTTTATTTTTTTTCTAAGGGTTGGATAAGGATATATGTAAAATTCTGTGGTTATTTGTATTTTCTTTTTTGGTTTGTTATGTGGTGTCTTTTTAAGGGAAACTTTCAGTGGTTGTTTCTGGAAGGAATTTCTTAGCTCAAAAAGTAAGACATTGAAAAGATGTCTTGTTTTCAAGGTTATAGCAAAAGGAAAAGGCTACAGATTTTAAATTGGCTACATCGTACATGATGTGTATAATATATGAATATAGAGACAAACAATTTTCAAAGGAAGGAAAAGCTTTTGTCTGATTTTATTAGGGTTCCTATGTGATCACTTACTAACAATGTGAAAATGCTATTTTCTTTTATCCAGCTAAAGTTAACGAAGGTTTAATAAATTTAAGGTTTTTTTTCGTCGTCCATAGCTCAAGAACTGGTAGAGATATCGACTTCAAATAAATTTTGTTATACAGACAATAATGCAGAATGGACTCTCAAAAAAATTGAGTGGGTGATTTTTTACCACAGCAATTTAAAAGAAAGGTGAACATTTTGGTTAACCCAAAATATCTCACGAACCAACAACGCTGGAGACTTGAATTAAATTTTATAGTATAAATTGTAACGTGATACCTAATAAATGTATTTTTGGAAAAAAATCCAATCAACGGTTTTTTTATAAATCGAAAAAACTGAAAAAAAAACTATTTGTCACCCCGAAAATTTTACGAACAAAAAATGATTTAATTTCCAAAATAATTGTGTGCAACGTAGAATAACAGTTTTAACATCTGGTAAAATTTTGAGAAAAATTTAATTGACAGTTTTTTTTATAAAAAAAACAGTACTAAAAGTTGGTAAAAATTGATTTTCGACTCAAATATCTCTTCAAAAATTCGAGATTATGACTTCCAACTAATTTTATCTTATAAAAAATATTGTTTTCAACATTCGGTTAAATGTTGAGAAAAATCGAATTAACAGTTTTTTAACAAAAAATAAAAACTTAAAAAAGAATTAATAAAAGTTGGTAAAAATTGTTTCTCGACTCAAATATCTTTTCAAAACTTTGAGATATTAGCTTTAAACTACTTGTATCTTTCAAAAAATATTGTTGTCAACATTCAGTGAAATTTTGAGAAAAATCGAATTGACAGTTTTTTTTTAAATTAAAAATCTAAAAAAAATTTGACAAAAATTCGAAAAATTGATTTTCGACTCAAATATGTTTTCAAAAATTTAAGATTATGGCTTTCAACTAATGTTAGCTTATAAGAAATATTGTTTTCAACATTCGGAAAAATTTTGAGAGAAATCGAATTGACAGTTTTTTTTACAAAAAATAAAAATCTAAACAAAAATTATAAAAGTTGGTAAAAATTGTTTTTCGACGTACATAAATATCTTTTCAAAACTTTGAGATATTGGCTTCAAACATATTTTATCTTATAAAAATATTGTTTTCAACATTAAGAAAAATTTTGAGAAAAATCGAATTGACAGTTTTTTTTACAAAAAATAAATATCTAAAAAAAAAACAATACTAAAACTTGGTAAAAATTTACTTTCGACTCAAATAGCTTTTCAAAAGTTAAAAATATTGGGTTCGAACTTATTTTTTTTCCAGAAAATATTGTTTTTGATATTCAGTAATTTTTTTATAAAAATACAACAGTCTGTTTTTTTCATAAAAAAATAAAATCTACAAATAATAGTACGTAAAATTTGTTAAAAATTGATGTTCGGTTCTCAATATCTCTAAAATTAATTTCATTCATCCAATTTGCATTTGTTTATAAAAGAATTAAAAACTTTTAAGAAATACTACTAAAATTGGTAAAAATTTTGATTCGACTTAAAATCTCGTTAACAAAAAAAGATTTTGAAATAAAACTATTTGCATATTATGATGAAAAATATTGTTGGTAATTTTTATTTTTTTTAGAATAATTCAACTGACAACTTTTTTAACAAACCACGAAAACCTACAAACCTTTTAAGCAAGACAAATCTGCAGACGGGATGGGAAGTTATTAGTGAGGGTCGCATCCTAGCCTCTTTTTTCATAACGTATTCTACCCCTTAAGCAATTAAACCGCACTTACTGTTTATCCGGAAATGCATACCAAGAAATCTTCGAGCATAACTTGGGGCGCACTGTCAATTACAGAGATTCGTTTGTTCACCGTACTTCACGAATGTGGCTTTATTGCTTTATTCCGAAAGTCAAAACCGCTGACACTTCATTTCAAGCCCTTCTTTTGAAACGTTCTTTTTTAATGTTCACACTGTTCCTTAGGGTACTAACCAAAAAATTAGTTGATTTCACGTTTGCTTAAAATGTTCTTTGTTGCCAAGATACTAAAATAAAAAAGTTTATGTATGTGTGATTGAAGAGTTATTTTTAATTTAATAAATGCATGATGAAATACAATAAACAAACCCTAGAATTTAAATATTTAAAAGCTTCCGAAGTATTTCGCATTTAATCATCACTAACTATTCCAAGATACTTAATATAAAGAAGTTAATGGACTTGGGAAATAAAGAAAAGTGGCCATTTTTTATTTTAACTTTAGTAAAATGTCAAAGTAATCTTCATCTTTGGTTAATCATGTTTTTTAAATAATTTATATTGTGCAAAAATGGCTCCGAAGTGTGACTAAATCGTTAATAATTTAGCCAAATTGTTTTTAATTTTATTAAAAATAAAATACTTTTAGTCAAATTCACAATTAAATGGGAGTATTCAAAAATCTATATCTATACTAATATCATAAATGCGACAGTAACTCTGTCTGTCTGTCTGTTACTCAATCACGCCTAAACTACTGAACCAATTTGCATGAAATTTGGTATGGAGATATTTTGATACCCGAGAAAGGATATAGACTACTTTTTACCCCGGGAAAATGACGCATTCCCATGGAAAAATTCAGGTGGGCCGATCGCTTTTACGCCTAAACTACTGAACAGATTTAAATGAAATTTGGTAAGGAGATAGTTTGAGACTTAAGAAAAGACATGATTTACTTTTGACTTCGGAAAAACAACGCATTCCAACGCAATCCCATGGGATCGGAAAAAATGTTTTAATTCCCCGCATTCCGATAATTCTAACCGATTTGCCGTTTCAGTTTAAAAGTTTGCAGTTTCCTCTGAAAGCAACATTTGCAATAACAATAAATAAAGCTCGGAGGCAAACGCTGAAAGTTGCAGATGTAAATTTGGAAAAAAAACTGTTTTTCCCATGGAAAATTATATGTAGCGTGCTCACGAGTCATGAGTCTCAAACCCACAAAATCTTTACTTCCGCAATATATAAAAATGTATTGCAGTAACCTATCTTCTTCTTAAAATGTATTAACCCTAACCTAACCTAACCTATGACAATCACACTTAGTATGGCCTCATCCCATCTCGACACAATTCAAACATACCTACAAAAAAGTACAGCTCAGGTTTTTTCTTACTATTACCCAAAAAAACTTTCTATAAAGCGGACGAAGTCGCGGGTAAAAGCTAGTATATTAATAAATATTAATTATGACCACGCACACAAATTTCATCCAAAAGATTACAATTTTTTAAAGAAAGTATATTCTTTTTTTGGATCTACATCTACAAGAATTGTGGGACACGATTTTGGAATTCGGAAATTTCTTTTTAATATACTCTTTACTAATTTACTAATTTCCCTCAAAATTTGGATAACTTTTGTAATGTGGCAAAATAACTTATATTTTTCTGATAAGAATCGTTATAGTTTATCAAAATATTCTTAAAGATAAAATGATGAAAATACGTTAACAGAAAATATCTAAACATATTTCAGGAAAAAATATTGTAATCCTTTCGGTGATTATTTATTCGCATTGAAATAAAGAATATGTAGTCGAAAAATATTAACAATAATTATTTATGTAGGTTTAAGAACTGACAGCACTGGACAAGGTACTGAGCACGGACTGACAAAACCGACATCACTGTTCCACAAGTAAAGGAAACACTAAACGTGAGAGGATAAGAGGAGGTTTTCATTTTTAACTCAGAAAATGAAAAAAGAGTTCTGAATAGAGTCCAATCATATCAAGTAAGATCTGAATATTATTCTGAAAAAGCGTGCTATGAGTACTCAGAATTATTTTTGAAACACACCTGAACACTTTAGCTGTCACAGTTTGACATTTGTGAATTTATCTGTCATTTTCGTCTACAGAAACAAAGAAATAAGATTCAAATTTTACCCCTTTGTTCCGAAAAGTGTCAATTTTTTGACATTGGGCAAAAAGGAAACTTTGCACAAAGACTTAAATGAACTTGGAATAAAATTAATGAATATTGGGCCATAGTGTTTTATTTGATATACATACATATGTACTGTGAATAAAAACTAAATTCTGAACTGGTTAAATCTTACGTTTATGAAATTGGGCGTAGTTTATGGAATGCTCATTTTAAACATATGTGTATCAAAAATAACATTTTAAAGCTTTGAAACTAGGACTTTTTATATTTTTCAAAATACAAATTTTGACAATTAAAAAATTCTGACAACTCGATATTTTAATTATTTTAATGACATTTGAAAAAAACTGATTGAACTTGCTTCAGTATCCAAAGAGTTTGTTCAAAATAGTACCTACAGGGTTATCCATTTTGCGGTTTCAAAAGTAAACGTAAATAAAACACATATTAAATATTTGTTTTCATGATATTTGTTTTTTATTATAAAGTTTGAGTTTTGACATTATGTGTGAAGCACTATTTATTTTATTTATTTATTTAAATGACCACCACGCAAATTGTTGCAAGCATCGATTCTTTTATGGTAATTTTTGACCATTTTTTGACACATTGGGCGGTATCTCAGCCATAACTTGACGAATGTTGAATGTTGGTTTTTAAGTGCTCAAGAGTGCATAAATACGGTCTTTCGCGTAGCCCCACAAATAAAAGTCCAGCGGTGTCAAATTGCATGATCTTGGTGGCCAGTTGATAATTACCCGCCTAGGAAATGTGTCTTGCAATAAAGCCATATTCGCTTGAGTTATGTGGCATGTGACACCGTCTTGTTGAAACCACATATTCTACAACATACCCACCGAGTGAGGAATGTGCTTCGTAGCGTCGCTGAAGAAAATTTTGTTCAAAAAATCGCCACTCACCGTCTGCTCCAATTTCACGTACCTACCTACGACGACGTTACAAATGGTCAGGTGGCTTTAGTTGTTCTGTGTTTTGTAGTAGGTTTTAACAATTTGTATGCGTTGTGCGATAGTTAAGCTATCCATTTTCGTAAATTTCAGACTTTCAACTCAAAAAAGAAAAATCGAATTAACAACTTTTACTTTTGAAACCGCAAAATAGATAACCCGTTATAACGAGGATTCGGTCTTTTGACTCAAAAACATAAAATTATAATTACAAAAAATCTTTAATCATGTAAATCTTAAATTTAAGAGCATCAAAAATCACCACAAAAAGAAAGCTTTCTCTTTGAACTTTTCGTTAAAAATTCATATTTTAAAAATTCGTATACATAATTTACATATTTACTTTACACAAGAGATAAAATGATGAGACGTCTTAGTTTGAAGTTTTGACTTTATTTTAAATAAAATAAAATTAAAGTTGTTTTTTCTGAAAACTCTCCGAAAAGTCTATAGTTATTCTTTTAATTCTTTGAAATTAGTTCACAACATGCCACAAAAGTTCAACACTTTCGTCCTTGCAGCAATTGAGGAGCTAAAAAATAAAAACGTCAATATTTTGTCCGGAAAAATGTATAGTTTTGTTTTTTGTTAAAATTAAATTTGAAGACGAAAAATTCTCCATTTCCATCCACAAGGTCTTCTAAAAAAAAACTTTTTCCTCATTTTTATTTTATCTCCTCTCTACCTCACCATGTTCATGGTCTTTTTGCTTTGTCTTCCAGGCATCCAATTAAAACAGTATTTATCAACCCAAAAGAAAATTCCATTTTAGGTAACAAACACATAACCGAAATCTCAACCATGGCCTTGGATTTGTTGGATGCCTCTAGCTTTTTCAAAATCCCACGCAGAAGTTCGGAAACTTTGCAAATCCGCTGTGGAGTTCATACCGGGCCGGTGGTGGCTGGAATTGTGGGGACGAAAATGCCTCGTTACTGTTTGTTTGGGGATACAGTGAATACCGCATCCCGCATGGAATCAACAGGTGAGGCGCATAAAATCCACATAACCGAAGAGATGAATGATGCTCTGGTAAAAGTCGGAGGCTTTAAGACCGAACATCGAGGATTAATAGATGTTAAGGTAAGTTCCAAATATAAGCTCACTTTGAGTTGAAAAAATAAATTTACATATGTTTTATAAAGGGTAAAGGACTAATGAGCACTTACTGGCTGACGTGCAAGGACGGTCCAGTAGTGCAACGCGAAGAGATCTCCTGGTATGCCGACATGCAGCCGGTATTCCTGCAAAACCTCAAATACGATGGCTACATGAAGAAGATGTGATTCCCATCTCGTCGTCGGTGTCGCCACAAAAAGTCACTCTACTACAATCTGTTTGTGAAATTGTTGTCTAATTCGGAACTTCTGATGCCAACAAATTAGAGGCCCAATCACACAACACAACCCAAAAACTCTTATTTATTAAAGTAATTGTAATTATTTAGAATTTAATGTTTTAATAAATGTACAACAATAATTATTTACATATATTAAGAATTTAGAAAAGAAAAGAGAGGACCAATTTCCAGTGCCAGGACGATTTGCATGACAATGTCAAATGGTAAAAATTGGAAGGAGTTCAAAAACTAAATTCCCCCAGGACCCTTTTTTCTTCCTAAATTTTTCATTTGTCTCCTTTGGTGCTTCCTGATGGGTTTTTCTTAAATTTGCAATTTGATTTTCCGAAGTCAGAAAGTAGTTCATATAGATTCAAGGATACTACGAGTATAATAGTCTGGTCCTGGGTCTGAGTGTGGTCATGGATGATTTTTATCTTTTTCTTTCTTTTATTTTGGTGGCTTTGGCTTTCTTGTTGGCAAACTAAACTTCGGTCATGTCGTTTTATTGGATGAATGTGCTATTTCCTTCTCCGTATATAGGAATCGTTCATTTTCGGTTTGTTTCCTCCGAGATATTTGTATCCTTTTTGGATGAGAAAACTTATCCAATTGTTGGGAAAATATTGTAGACCGAGAAAGAGAGAGGAATCCCAAAAACCGCATTAGGCTTTAACTGATTGAGTCTTTTGTTCGGTTTTGGTTTTATCTTAAGTTAGCCAAGCGGAAATTCGAGAGAACACTTTTTGGATTTGTGTGTTGATTATCGAACAAATTCAATCTATTTTTCTATCTTTATCTGTTGTGTCTCTTTTAGTTTGGCGGAACAAATTGTTCGGGGATAAGAAATGAGGTTGTTTCGTTTTGTTGAACAAATGATTGTTTTTAAATGTAGATTTGATTTATTTTTGAAATAAAAACCAACAGAAAAATGTAGTAATGAAAGAGATAAGATAAATTATACAGGTTAAAAAGATATTTGTAACTAAGGTGTAACTATGGAAAGGTTTATTGATAGTCATTTGCTTTTATAGCAATCAGAAGAATTTTTTTCAATATTTCGAGACATACATACATATGTACATAAACATTCCTCTTCAACTAAATACGCACATTTTTTTTCCAAATTTTGATTGATATTGTGCCATCTGTTGGTGCTAAATACTCTCTTAAGATATTAAGAAAAGAATTTGAATTATCCAAAAATCTACCACTAGTTTTTCTACCAAGAAAAATTGAAATTTTTTTAAGTCAACTGAATAGCTAAAAAAATTAAAATTGTTACTAGATTCGAATAAAACAGGTTTCTGCTAAATTTGGTAGTTGGTAATTCCACTTTCAGTTATAACCACTGCGTGAATAAATTCCGGTATGAATTCTACAGCCTTTTAATATAGTTCAACGATATTTCGCTAGACGCTAAATTAATTGCAGAAATTATGGATTCTTTGTTCTTAAACTGATGACCACCATCATGGGGTCCTTATCATCTCTAAAGAGTATTAAACAGTGTTAAGATCAGATGAATATGGCAGTTATTGAAAGAAGTTCCAATTTTACTCCTCTGTCCAAGATTTTACTATGCGCACCGAGTTAATAGTAGCGTTATCATGTTGGTAGGCCAAGTTTATGGGTAAAACAATGTAAGACTATATTTAGGAAAATTTATTTCCAAGATTCTCTTATACCCAGCTGCAGTAATTTTTGATGTAACGACCTCAACCTTAACTGCTCTATAATAACTGACAGCTTTCCTCAAATCCTGAAAATATAATGTTGACCCATCAGGTCAGGTTTGAATTTTGAAAAACCCTAATAGCGTAACTTAACGTTGTTCGTCAAGTAGCTGCTTTTTCTTCTTTTTTCGAATTCAAATGCCTCTTAAAACTGTTGAGCGACTTGCGTTCACGCCAATTTTTTGTTTAATTTTTGCCCCAGAAACACAAGAACCAGATGCACATCTTAAAATTGCTCGTCTTGAAGCTGCTGTTTTTGCACTTCTTTTAATCGCCCTTTATGTTTTATCTGTACGAATTTTTATTTGTTAAGTAAGAATAAAAGCCATCTAGACTTTGGCCAATTGTATCAGCTGCTGCACGTGCGGTTAGGTATTTACTCAAAACACTAAAATCGTTGATTTAAAATATACAGTACTTGAAAACACTCATAAACAATGATTAAATTGTTGCTCTACCTATTCAGTTGACCCAAACAAAAACTTCTTCTTGAAGTATGTTATACTTTACAAGTGGGCGAAAACAAGACTCGCAGTTTTATTTGGATATGTTTTTGAAATGTTGTTCTTAAAACATCTTAAGGAAGGAGTCAGCATGGACAGATGTTACAAAAACACCCAATATTTGGAAAAAATGTAAAAATCATTTTCGAAGATCTTTGAGCGTATTCAGTTGAAGCGGAGTTTACATTAAACTTCAAAATGGAAGTTTTGTATGAAAACGCTTTTATCAAATCGGAAACAGAATAAAGTTAATAGAAAAGTCTTGATTATTTAAGGTTTAAAATAACTACAAAAATATTACTTTCTCCGGAAGTCCCTTGGAAAAGGATAACAAATAATAATGTTCATAGTTCGTGTATTTTAAATCTCAGAATAAATACTTACTAATAACTTGTAGTACCCGTGGCATGATGGTTAGTGCGTTGGACTGTCATACCAGAGGTCTTGGGTTCGATCCCTGCCTATGTCATCTAAAGTTTTTTTCACGGGTACTGCCTCTTGCGAGGAACTGACAAATTCTCCAAGAGTAATTCTAGTCATGAAAAGTGCTTTCTCAAATTGGCCGTTCGGATTCGGCTTAAAACTGTAGGTCCCCTCCATCCCTGACAACATTACTCGCACACAGGAATGGGTGAGAGTTGTAAGTCACTAGGCTCTAGTTCTCAATGGACTGTTGTGCCACCCAATTCATTCATTCATTCAATAACTTGTAGGAAATTTAATTTAAATTTATCTTCTACAATTTTTCACTTATTACTTTTGTTCATAAGTTGCAGAATATTTGTTTGTTAAAGTTTGACTTGTTTTTTGTTTTTGTTTTTGTTTTTATTTATATTTATATTTATATTTATATTTATATTTATATTTATATTTATATTTATATTTATATTTATATTTATATTTATATTTATATTTATATTTATATTTATATTTATATTTATATTTATATTTATATTTATATTTATATTTATATTTATATTTATATTTATATTTATATTTATATTTATATTTATATTTATATTTATATTTATATTTATATTTATATTTATATTTATATTTATATTTATATTTATATTTATATTTATATTTATATTTATATTTATATTTATATTTATATTTATATTTATATTTATATTTATATTTATATTTATATTTATATTTATATTTATATTTATATTTATATTTATATTTATATTTATATTTATATTAATATTTATATTTATATTTATATTTATATTTATATTTATATTTATATTTATATTTATATTTATATTTATATTTATATTTATATTAACATTTATTACAAAATATATGTCACCACGAATATTCTATGAAAAAAAAATCATATGACCTCCAGAATAATTGTATGCAACGAAAAGTAACTTTTTTGACAGCTTTTGTGATTTTGAGAAACTTCGAATTGATAGTTTTTTTTCCAAAAACCTATTACTAATTCAACTCTATATATAAAGAACAAATACATATATTGGCTTTTAAATTTGAATCTTGTACAAAATATTTGTTTAACATTTTTGACTTGAATATCTTGAGAACAAATGTAGAAGTGGACTAAAAATTTATCCATCTACACTAATATTATAAAGAGTAAAGATTTGTATTTTTGTATGTAACGAATACACTCAGTACAGGACCGATTTTAATTATTCTTTTTTCATTAGAAAGCTACATTATCACTGAGTAACAGAGGCTATATTTAGTACTTGTTTACTATAGAAATCTTTAGAAATTCCTATTAAAACCAACCGAAGGTGTAATAAATTAAGCCACAAAATGTCTTTCATCGCATATGCTGCGAAGAGTATTAATGATAGGACAAACAAATTTGTCTAATTTAGTGATTCATGGCCGTTTTAATTAGCATGCTTATAAATTAAATATCTGTACCTATTTATGTCTACCCGTGCGAAGCCGGGACGGGCCGCTAGTCTTCTATAAAATATTATCTATAACTTTTGCTAAAAGAAAACTTTTTTGACAGTTGTTTTAAAAAAATCCCAAAATAACTCCTTTTACGTTTGAATGTATTGACAAAAAACAGCTTAAACTTCAATAGCTGTTTTCAAAGTTCCAGAAATGGAAATTTTATTTATTATTAGTCATTAAATAAAATAACACAAAAACCTTTTGTTGAACTGATTTTAAATGTAGAACAAACGCTACCATATTTATTGCAGTTGGTCTATTTTTAAATATCTAAATTCAAATAAATCCTTTACTGCAAAATTCAAAACTGCAATTAGTTACTCAGAATTTAAGAACATTGTTTTGAAATTTCTAATATAATTAGGGATGCATATTTTTCAAAGTTTTTTTGTATCATCGCCACAAATTTCCACATTTAAACTTTAAGTAGTCGGAAACAATTTGATAGTAATAGAGAATCCTCATGCAAATCCTTGAGAAAATATTCAAATTTTAATGGAAGAAGTTTTTACTTTTATTGTATTTTTATATATACCTAAAAAGTTTTTAAATCCGGAGCCTTAAAGGATAAATTGAACCAATGGGAAGAGTTTTTTAAATGAACAAATTATAATTAATTACATGGATTTATTAAAGGACTTATGTGCTACAATTTAATATTGGGTTTTGTATCCAGTTGTCTTTTTTTTTTAGCAGGATATGTATTTAATTGGTTTCTAAAAATGAATAGCAGAAGAGTGGCCAATCTATTTCGATCCAAAGTAGCTATTTGAATTGTTCAACTCTTGGCAAAACTTAGTTTATTGCATGAATTGCAATAAAAGATGTTTGTCTTATTCATTTAAAAGAAGCACGTCCCTTGCACTAACCCAGATTAAATTCCTGGACACATCCTAAATTCACAATTTCAAAATATTTTATTCCCAGTCACCATGACAGCGACATTTGTCTTAAATGCCATTTCATAAAACTCATATTTCATTGTCAGTTTATAAAGTTTAACATTAGAATTCATTAAGTTTATCCATCAGATAACATTGATTTTTGTTGTTGTTGGTTTCAAAATCTTAATGTAAGTGCAATGACATACAACAAATGGAAAGAAGTAGGTCAAAGATTTAAGTATCTACTACCACACACACCTATTGCAATTCTCAAAGGACCACTTTTCTCCTATTTTCCTTCTCGTACATAGAATACCAAACCTAAAGCCCACTCTTCGTTTTTAACTGACGAGGAGGACCGATATGGCAAGGCAACGTGTAAATGGCCCACAATATGTTTTATTTTTGTTGTTGTATCTTTGCTCAAAAGGATTTAGATTATACCCCTACTTTTCATTTCCTGTCTCCATTTTGCTATTATACCATTAAAATAACATGAGCACGTATTTCTGTCTGAGAACTGTAAGTGCAATCGTGTGCCATCTTGAGTTTGAGTTAATGCATTTGGACAGCATTTTATTTTGTTTAATATTATTTTTTATGAATTCGAGAAAATTAATTTATTTTATTTGGTTTAAAATAAAAATACATACATTTAAAATGTAATTTACTTAAAATAACTTTATTGATTATTATTTTCTTAATGTCTTTGTCGTTTATGTGCCTTTTATTAGTTAACTTAACAGTTAACAGAACTTTCTTACCCGAATTCGAATAGATACTATGATATTTCATAAAAATAAAGTTTTATTATCAAAGAACTAAGTAAACAGGAACATGGGCAGAAAACCAACTGCAATTAACGACTTATTAATTAAAATGTTGAACTTCAACAAGAAGTTCTTACCTTCTTACTTTTTGGAGAAAAAGATTGTAGTCGTCTAAGTTGATACCTGATAAGTTAGCAAATGGGGAAAAAACTTAGAAAACATGATTAACAAAAAATAATTAACCACTGAACTATTCAAAGTAAGAACTTTTTGCTTGTTACTCTCAGTTGATATCGAGTCATCAAAAAGACTCAAAGACATAGAAAACAAGCAAAATTATTTTGAAATGTTCATTTTAGAATTAATACCTAAACTGCTAGATAAATAGGTAGACAGATAGATTTTTAATTATTTATGATATGACAATAATTGCTGTGCCGTAAACCCTAAAGGAGCAGCTATTAACAAGACTTATTCACTACCTCAAAGTTACGTTTGATGGTGACGTTTCGCCTCGCAGCCTGAATCCGTTATTGAAAGTGTTGTCGTTCAGGCTATTTTTCCCGATTATTCCACCAAAGATGTCTTCCCTTCCTAGCTTGTCATTAAACTCGCCCAGGACAATTTATTTTAATATCGTAGCTAGGACAATTTTCATATGCTTTGTCCAAGAGCTCGAAGAACATATCCTTGGTGTTGTCATCCTACTCTTCTATGGGGGATTGTGTTCGTATTAGGCTAATCTTGCCGAATTTAGCCTTGATGCGGATGGTCATGAGGCGCTCGTTGATGCACCTATAGCTCAAGACTTGTTGCCTAAGGCTGGTTCCAATGACAAAGCCGCATCCAATTATGCGTTGTTGGTTTTCTCTGTAGCAGCCAACATAGTATCTAGCGCAGTTTTTCATCCTTTTTTTGCCGGGCCCATCCCATCGTATTTCTTGGATGGCGGTGGTTTCTGCTTTATAGCTGTCTATAGGACTTTCGCTTATTCTTCGGCTGCACGTGGTCAATTAAGTTCCTTAACATTCCACGTGCATATCCGAAGTTCGTTGTCCTTAAATCGTTTGCATGGGTTGCCAATAGTAAATCCGTCCGTATCCGAGGCTTGTTGGTGCTTCGCAACTGGTTTTTCTTTACGTAGTCAGGAATTCACCTCACACACCACCTCCGTTCTGAAGGACCATGTACTTTATTTAACTCCAAGGGCAAGAACCAGCATTACCGTTCCTTAAAGGTCTGGGCTCCGAACATGTCGTAGTAGCCTTATGAGGTGTTCACTAAGTAGTTCAACCTAACTGGAACTGTAGACGCCACCGTTAATTCCATCTTAGGAATTCGTTTGCTGACGTCTGGATGAAAGAAGAGGTGCCTTAGTGGAAACACCTCTCCCCTCCTCTCTCGTTTTCTACCCTCAACAACTTTCGACTTGGGTTGGATTCCAATCTCCAGTTGAGGTACTACGCACCCGATGTTCACCGCGGAGTTGAGAGTAGGAGTTGATAGACAGAGGTGGGTTTTGAGAAAAACCTCTGGACGCTTGTGCTCTCTTGAAAGCACATGTCCTCCGTTTAAACATCTGATTTAAAGGCTATCAATTTTAAATTATCGAATTATATCTGATGAGTTAGAAGCGCTATTACTATAGGTCATGGCATGATTGCAAAAAGTGAACTCTAGATTGGAGATTATTTAACGACCGACAAAATTTCTTGGAAGAATAACCTTCGAATTTCTTGTAAAATAGGACAATTTGCCATAAAATGGAAGATATTTTTAGGTTCTCTTCTCTGGCATGTCTGTTCTTTGAGGTATAAAAATCAAATTAAATAACTCGACCCTTGAATCCTTGATCAACTAAGATGAGTTGAGTAGTTACTATTGAAATAACTTTCTCTAATAAGCAATTGAAGGTCGAGGCTTTTGTAGAACATGCCGATGCTCCAGTTAAATGCTGGTCATATATTTTGTTGTCCTCTTTAGCTATGGTCATTGAAAAAATGTCCTAATAATCGTGAACGTTCCTCTCAGATAACGATAGTTTGATGTTATGCGATAAAGCCAGTTTATTCCATTCCCTGAAATGAGAAGCATTGGTTCTCAAAGATCTTAAAGCGATTGATCTATGGAGATCTATAATCTTAATGCGTTTTCTGGTTTATTTTTTGAGATAAATTGGAGGTAAATCAGATTCTACATGTAAGACATAGGTTGGAGTAGAGTTCTGTAAATGGAATAGTCGATTAAAGAAATATATTATGAAATCTCCTGCAAAACTAACACCTCACGGGATAATATCAACTATCAATATTGTATATTGAAACAGAACAGAAAAGGACTCAAAATGCATCCCTGTATTAAACTTGCAGACGTATCAAATCATTCTGAAAACTTAGAACCATCCCATAAAGCTGCACTTCATCACACCAGAAATTTGATGTTTAAGACAACATTAAGAATTTTGTTGAAACTCCGGTCGATAAATTAATGCCTGCTTAATAACTGTATCGAATGCAGCTATAAAGTCCACAAAATACACGTGCAACTTCTTATTCTTTTCGATATATTTTCTAGCAATACTAGCTATGTATATCAAAAATATGATCGATAGTTGAAAATCGAGGATGGAAACCAGCTTGTTCTTGTTGAAATTTTACCTTTTTTTAAATTGATACAGTAAAAATAAACACCCACTAAATTTTTCGAAAATCTTTCCTGGATATTCTGAATATATTGGCTGTAAGGCGCCAGTTATAATAGTTATCATTGAAATCGATCCGGACAAATTTTTGAATCGATATTTGACGGTGTTTCCCTTTGATAAGAAATGAAAATTATATACTGATTCTGATCGAAAATCACACAAAGAAGAAAAGTGTAATTACGCATTTATTTTTCTCTAAAAATGTATTTTTTTATTTTCCGGACGGAAATTCATTTTCCTTTATGTTCAAAAGTGAAACGAACACTGATTTGTGTTCCAATTTCTCACAATTCTAATGACAGATTTCTGTCAGTAAACATTTTTCGGTGGCGTTCAATCAGGAAAGCTATAAAAGACCTGTCAAACAAATTCCAATGTTTGTTTTCAATGATGAAAATCAATGATAGCTATAACTGGCACCTAAAACCACATTTTTTTAAGGTTCTTGAGATTTGTCCGAAGGAAAAAGTTATTTCGCACTTACAAACGTGCCTATGAATGTACAACCGCAAGTTGAAGAAAAAGCTAATATAAATTACATATACAAGTTAAGAAAAGACCCGAAACGAGCACAAGAAAAATCAAGCTGAATTAATTAGGTTTCACATCACAAGCGGCAAAACAACTCACTGAATGCACAATAATTAAAACACAAGAAAAGCAACTCTTTACTTACAATTCAATTAAGTGATTGCATTTTATCTAAAAGGATGCAAGAGTTGAAACAGTTAATTTCTCAAGTCTCAGTCACATCCTGATAGTTCCTTGATGCATTGTTTACTGTTTCTCTTTTGAGGATTCTGTTGCAGTCACAACCAGACTCGGAGTGAAAGGTGAAAGTAATCTTTTTCATGGTATTTTATTAGATTGCTCCAAGAATTGCTCTAAAAGTCCTTTAGAATTTTTGCATTTTGTTTGTTTTTAGAATGAAGAAAGTGACCATTAAATTTGAAGCTATTTATAATTCCTCCTTTTGCTACAAAATTTCAAATTGTTTAACACAAAAATTCACATCAATTTAAAAACTCTGGGGTATTTTTATCAATCCTCATCACTGAAGAGATACCATCTCCAGCTTCATATTACATATCCTTGGTTTGTTGGAATTCCCTCCCTACATTTAATACCAAAAACACAGAGACCACTTAAGAGCCACTCATTTCTAGGTTGGTAGATCCTTGTCTCCTGCACGAGGCATCACAAGCTTGTTTTTGAAGAAGAAAGGAAAAGAATAGCCCCTCGTGCTTGCAACAGCTTCTGTGTCTGTTTCTTTTTCTATCTCTGGGTGGGATGGATGATGATGATGACCTTCGACTTGGCCTACATTGTGCTTGGGTATATTGTCTTTGGATAACAACAAATCCCATGTTAGCGTAATATTTTCCTTACACAGACAAAAAAAAGGAAACGTACTTTTCGCACGCTCAAGAGCCCCAATATAGATGTCGTCATCTTTTCACTTTCATATAAAGATGAATGGCGTCGTCGTCGTCGTTGTTGGTTGTCGACATTATTTTCATTGAATGAAAACTGCGCGAGAAGCGAGACTGCGAAAAGCGACATCCAGCCGTGAGCCGATTCGAACTGAGTTTGAGTTTTGAGTAGAATGGAGCAAGGATCAAAGAGGCACATAGAGGCAGGAAGAATAATATTTGTGCTTTGATAAAAGCAATTTCATCTTTCGTGAGCCCGGACGTTACACCACTCGTTGAATGTATAAGAGGACGTATCTCCTCCTTGCTCCAACCTTCTTCACTCTATACTATGTATCTGTTGCCTTTGAAAAGAATTTTTCTATTGAAATCCGTAACAACAGTGTTCCGTCACTCAAAACATCATAACCATATAATATCGTTTTATAACAGCAATGCAAACAAAATGTTCGTGAAGAGCGTTCTATTTTATTTTGCCGAGCCTGTGCGATAGATACTTCATTTTTCGTCCCTTATGCACATTAAATTGAAACCTAACCTTATGCCAGAGCTAAGTGAGTAGGTTTCGTTAAAGTAAGTAGGATTTTTGTTTCTAAAAAAAGAGATATTTAATTTTTCATATTCAGCGAAAGTTTTTGAATAAAGAAAATGAAAGAAGTACAGCATCGCATATACTTATTTATGAATGAATACGAAATTTGAAAAAATATTTTTTGCAAACAAAATTGTAAATAAAGCACTCGTTAAAAATCGGGATATGTATTTTAATTAAACTGGATAATACCGTGATAGAGAAGTCAAAAAAAGTCAGCAGTTATTTGTATTTCACTTAAAGATTGCATTGATTGGGTTCACCTAGGAATTGGAACTTAAAATGTTCTAATCACCAATAATTGTAGTACCCGTGGCATGATGGTTAGTGCCTTGGACTGTCATGCCAGAGGTCTTGGGTTCGATCCCTACCTATGCCATCTAAAGTTTTTTTCACGGGTACTGCCTATTGCGAAGAATTGACAAATTCTCCAAGACTAATTCATGTCATGAAAAGTGATTTCTCAAATTAGCCGTTCGGATTTGGCCTAAAAAAAACTGTAGGTCCCCTCCATCCCTGACAACATTACTCGCACACAGGAATGGTTGAGAGTTGTAAGTCACTAGGCCCTAGTTCTCAACGGAATGTTGCGCCATCTAATTTATTTATTTATTTTATAATCACCAATAATTTGACCCTAAGAAGATTGTAATTATTTGAATGCAATCAATTGATTGACTTCATGCACTCTTTTAAGTTCACTTGAAATCTTTCCAATTGAAGCCTTTACAATCTTCAGCATTCACGTGCAAATGAATGATTTCAAAGCGCGTTTGACACCATCTGTAAAGAAGAGTAATGTCTTGTTTTGGCATATCCCTTTCAAACTTGTCCGTTTGTTCATAACAACGATGGAGAATGCACGCGATGTACTGTCATGCAACTACTTCTTCAACATCGTTCTGGAAAGAATTGTGCAAAACTCAACCTCCAACGCAAGAGGCACATATGTATTTCCAAAGGTCCATCTAATTATTCGGATACGCCGATGATATTGACATAATACCCGTCAAAGCGACGGAAGCGAAGAAGATGGGCTTAGAGGTCCATGAGGGCGAGACCAAGTATATGCTGTCATCAAAAAAGAACATTGAACGACGATGTTTTGGACAAAACGCCACCATGGACGGCTATAACTTTCAGGTGGTTAAAGACTTTTTCTACCTAAGCACCGCTATACATTCAGACAACGACACCATCAAACGAAGAATAGGTTTTTTCAAATTACTGCATCGTTGGACTTAGAAGGCAATTGAGTAGAAAAGTCGTATCTCGAGCATCTAAAGTCACCATCTTTAAGACACTCATCTCATCATCCCTGTTCTCATTTATGGCGCTGATGCTTGGACCCTTTCAAAGAGCTTCTTAGGATGGTTCAAGGGAAAAATTCTTGGGGTGATTTTTTAAGCGAGTGGACATTAGAGCTCTAGCCCGGAAGGTCTTCGAATCCAATATCGGGAGACGGCACGCATGGTAGTGGAAGACCGTGATTCAGGTGGCGCACGCAGGTGGGAAGGACATCAACAACTTGGCGTGTGAAACTGGAGTCAGTTAGCTATGGACCCACCTGGCTGGAGACGCATGTTGGTTGAGGCCCAGGTCCGTCCGGACTCTAGCGCCACCTCAAATAAGTCTGTAGGTGAATTTTAAGAATGCAGTCTTGAAATTGGATTTATAAAGCATTGCATTTTTTTACAAGCCAGAGAGTCTTCTAAAAGAAACATTTTATTTTTCTAAATTCCTCCAAAATGTGCTCTGAAAAAGAACATGGAAAGACTAAAAAAAGCCCACAATTAAAAATTGGCTCGCTAAGAAAAAAGTATATCCAAATGTTATTTTTATAAAATTGAGTTCAGTCAATTTTTGACTTCTCTGTCATGAGTTGTCGAGAAATAGAAAATCTGCAATGCGTTTAAAATATAAAGGTATTGTGTTAAAAAAACAAAATTCTTGGAATAAACTAAGTTCTACGAGAAACTCTTTTAAAATTCATTCTTTGAAACGCGTTTAGTTATCATCTGAATGAACACAAAATTTGACTAGGGAAGAGAATAGGCTATAAAACGGAGCCTTGTGTCACTCGATTTTTATTGTGCTTATATAGAAACTCCAAAATTATATTCAAAATTACTTATACTGATAATAATAAGCAAATTAGTATAAAATTAATAAAATTGTATGTACATATATGTAAGTTTGTTGCCATCTTATTCACAAACTTAGCCACCATAATAACTACTTATGCCAGATCTCTTCTACCGTCTCGACACTTTGCTAAAACACTCTACATATTTACATCTAGTATTAAGGATCTTACTTTTCAATATTAATATTTTATTATTTTATACTAATTTTCAATCATATTCAAATTGTTCAATAAGTAGTATTAAAGATTTCAAAGCCGACATAATTGTTGATTTAGGTATGTTAATTAATATTATTCTTTGTTATGTTTTTGTTAATAATGTTTTTATTTGTTAATTTAATTATAAAATATAGTTCTTTACTGCATCAACTTGTGTCTTTATCAAATTATTGGGATCATTTTTATTCCACCATCGAAGTTTCAAGCCAAACAGTTGAAACTTACATATGTATATATTTATATAATGGATCATAGTCGTAAGTAATAAGAGGAGGGGAAAAGGGGGGCACTCTCATGTGAAGTTGAGAATTTGAATCTTATAAAAAGATATTGTTTTGCAGGAAAACCTTTGTAACCTTTGGCTTTCAACAAATGATTGCATTGAAGAATTGAAGAACATCAGCCACATTAGCTTCCTGTTTTTATGAGAAACTGAACAATCTCAAACTAATTTTGTTAAGAACGGTTAAGGATTATATGTTTTTACCGACATTTATATTCGAGAAATCGTAATTTAAACAGGATAACTGTACCACTGTCTCTTGTCTTCATCGCTATTCAAAGTTATGCCAATTTTTCACGAAGTTGTTAAGTTCGAATTTTTTTTATGAATCCTTAGCTATTTTCTTCTCATTGAAAGGAAGAAATGAAGACCGTTTTTGTAGCTTAAGTGTGAACGAAAACTTTTTTAAAGAAAAATCGCCCATCGTTGAAGCCCATCAACAAGAGGGTATAATATAATGAAACTGATGCGAAAACACTTTTAAGAGGCATAAATAGTGGTGCTAAATTAAGTGATTTCACAGCTTTAAAACACACAAATGGCACTTGACCTGTTTTGTTGTTGTTTTCATTTTATATCTTTAAAATATTTTATACTTCCTACATTTCCCATCATAGAGTTTTGTGTTGGAAATTTCAAAAATCAAAATTAGTATTCAAAGCAGGATGTTAGAAGATGACCTTTTGTTAACAGTTCTATAGTTAAAGACGTGTTGAAAACATGAGAATGAAATATACACAATACATAGGTATTGAAATATATTTAGATACTCAGATATAGATGTATAGATAAATTAAAAGGTTTAAGGTTAAATCTTAATTAGAATGGGTTGATTGTTAATTTTGTATTGCTTAAATTTATGGGTCAGTGTGATGATTACCTTATTTTTATATAAATTTAGGATAGTCCAAGATTTTCCAAGAATACTATTGAAATATTTTAATTTCTTAAAATGATATTAAAAGACTACCGAGATTCAATTTCGTTAAAATCAATCAATGCAAAATCAAATTAAAATGGGTCATAATTTCAATTTTTGTAGGCAATTGTATAGTTGATGACATAATGGTTTCAAAAATCTATGTTCAAATTCACAAGCATAAATCTTATGCATAAGATAATACATAAGATTTTATTGTTTTTTAAAACCTCATCATAAGGAATCAAAAGAAGAATAATAAGCCTGTTTTACAACAGAACTTTCTTTGTTGGTGTACAGGTAAAACAATGTTTTTCATTAAATTATTGTGAAGGATTAAAATATTCGGAATTCGGATCTTACCTTTAAATTTTTCTACCATCTACATCAGGTTTTTAAAATATGATATCCTAAAAATGCTTAAAATAACCAAAAACGGTTTTTTTGAGGCTAAGTTTCAGTATCTCAATTAGTTTTCGTAATTTCTCATTAGTTATGCTATGAGATTACTTATGGGTCTTTATTTGATTTATCTGAAGTTTTGAAAAACCTGGAATGTAATTACCTTACAATTTTGAATAAATTGTTTTGAGTTCATTTTTAGTGATAGTTCCAAATCTAAACTCCGATTTTTTCCACATTTATGTGCTTTAACTCAGAAATAACAATTTTCAACATTATTTTTATATTTTTTATTATATTCCAAAAACTTGATGTTATTACTTTAAGACTACGAATACGTAATAAGATAAACATTTGTTTTGCCATTTTGAATTTTTCTGTTAAGAATCGTTTTAACAAAAATGATTCAGAGTTCTTTTATGGTTAAAGTATGACAGGTTAAGACTTACAAGTACTAAAATAATTATATAATACTGATTGATTTGGAAAATCATTATTATTTTGTTAAAAAAAAACTGCTTCTTAAATTTATATAGCCTCTAAAAGGTTATAAGGTTTTTTTTTCAAATTATTAAAGGTTGTTTCTCAAAAATCTGACGTGATAGATTAATTTTGAAGACGGATTCGACTTAGAAAACTCAAAAACCTTAGAAAAAGTATAATTTGATTACCATCTACATAACCTTTTTGACCAGTTTAATTAATTATCTTGACTTTAAAAACTTAAGATTTCAAAAATATGTATAAAAAAATGAACTTTTGTGAAAATAAAAAGGTTAAATTTAAATTTATTACGAAGAAATCCTTTGAAAAAGTATAATTTGTCTACTGTAACCATGCAGGAACTCCCTTACCAAATTTTGTTTCCAAGTGAAGTTATTCAAAATAAATTAAATGTCCCAAGCTCTCAGACGGTCTCATTTTTTTTTTTCATTCATAAATTTAGTAAAACCCTTTTTAATTTTTAGTCAAAAATGTATTTTTAGTATGGAAACACTTCCTTTGTTGCCATTTTCAGCCAAATTCATTTTCCCTAAACTTATTAGTCCTCCATTCGTCATTCCACCATCCTTAAAATTATCCTTAATAATCTAATTTAGTGTTACTTTCTTCTTAGGATGTTTCCGGTAGAATATGTCCTTGAAAGATGGGAACTCTCATAAATTTAGAAAGAACTCATCCCGAAAATATTTAATACCGGGAATAGTTATCTAAGCGAAATAAATGGTTTGTGCATTCAATTAGTTCATTCAAATATACAAACCATTTCTTCTGAATTATTATTTTCCCCGTATTTTATATCCCTACTTATCCCTACTATTATATATATAATATAATATTATAAATGCGAATGTAAGTTTGTTTGTTACGCTTTCACGCAAAAACTACTTAACCGATCATCATGAAACTTTGCACATACACTCTTGAAGGTATTAGAAGTAACATAGGATACTTTATATTAAAAAAAAATAAAAAAAATTTACGAAAAATAAGAAAATTGTTTGTCAAAATATCGTCAAATTTAGCTACTTCAACGTCATCTAGCATCATCTAGCATCATAGTAATGAAGTTTCAACCCTGAATACTGTAATACCAACCCATTGTATTACTGACGGTGACGACAATATCTAATTCAATATCTAATTCAATTGAATATAGTTTCAACTGTTTCTAATTTTTCTATATTTATTGTTATTTTCTTCTGTCGTTACATGCAGTATAATACTAATCACATTTTTGAGGTTATCCGTAATTTTTGTGGTTAGCTTTTACTTTATTATTTTAGATCTTACTCGCTGATGTTAATTCTTACTCTGCTTTTATTTGAAAAAATGCCTCGGAAGCGGAAATCTGGTCTATCCAAAAATTCATCGCGGGCCCGTGCCGCAAAAGTTGCACGAAATCAAGAAACTTCGGCTCACGCAGAGCTGAGGAGACAAGAACAAGCTGAGCGACAAAGAGTTTTGAGAGTAGCTGAAACGCCTCTTCAGGCACGATTTCGTTTAGAAAGACAAGCTGCACTGCAGACAACTAGAAGAGCGATAGAAACACCAGAACAATCGCAGGCGAGAAGAATTCATAATGCAGACGTAATGATTGGGCTGTGTTTAATGGTACTGGGTTTCAATATGATCCTTCTTTGAAATAAAACTGTTTCATCATATGCAAAATATTGTTGGTAATTTTTAAATTTTCAAGAATAATTCAACTGACAACTTTTTTAACAAAACACAAAAACCTACAAACTTTTAAGCAAATCAAATTGACAGACGGGATTGGATTTTTTATTTAACTTAAAATTACAAAACTATTTTGTTTCCATTGATTTTGTTCTATTTTTTTAAATTGTTAGAATTCAGAATTATTTATTTTTGTTACGGTGAAATATATTTTAACATTTGTTGTTGCATTTCAATAAGCATATATTAAGGTGTTGAAACTTCATTGTCTGTAGTAATTTTTAAAAATTGTTGATCTCAGCCAAGCAATAAAATTAAGTTATTATATTGACTCATTTCTATTATTATACCCTTACCCTTTATCTCTCATACTTATTTAATTTCTCCACTGCGGGCGAAGTGGCAGGTAAAAAGCTAGTTTTTACTATAAAATAAAAATTAAGTTTTGATGAAATTATAAATTTATATTTATTAAAAATACCATTAACATAGTCTACGGAGAAATTTAATTTTGTTTGACAACTTAATTGTTAAAATTGATTCAATACGAGAGCCGAAAAATGGAGACTTACTAACGAGATAATAAATATCCAGGGTTAAACTTCATAACCTCTTAGAAAAATTATTAAAATTAGAAATAAGAGAATATTTTTGTTGATTAGAGTTATTAAATAATCTTAATTGTTGTTTGACTAAGTCAACACAAAAACTCGTAACTTTAAGACTCGCTAGGTATTGCTTAAAGTTGTATGGGATTTATATCTAATGTTATAGTTTTTGATTTTTGCCTTTTATGACAAATTTTCAGAACATATAAATAAATAAATGACTCCACATTTTCAGATTTTTTGGCATGGATTTTTTGACTTACGAGGTTATGAAGTTTAACCATCGAGATATAATTTTTGCAACAGACAATAAAATACATTTTTTTATCTCTTGAGAAAATGTCTTCCTAATGCAATATTTAAGATCCAAACTATTTGGAAACTGTGTAGAAAAAAGGTTTCTAATTATAAGTTTCAAGAGTGCTTCAGAAAATATTCAAGTGTTCTAGACATTAACTAAAACAATGGCGGAGCTTGGTATAACTTGTGAGTTACTGTAATACCTCTGGTATTACAGTAACCTAAACTAAAACCTTACTTTCAAATAGAGTAAGGGTTTAGTTTAACTTATAGTTCCTAAATCATCATCTAAAATCAATAAAAATAAATTACCAACCAATTAATAACTCTTAGCTTCTTAATTACTTTTACTTTTCATCAGTCCAAAAATGGTTTATTATTTTCAAGGATGATTAAATTCTCTCTTCTTTGGGTTGAATATTAAAAATTTCAAAAACAAAAGAATTTAAATACGCAAATAAAATTCAACCCCCCAGAATTTCCTTCAAAAAAAGGATGATATCATCAATTTTATTTTACTTTTTCTTATTATCGACAATATTCAACATTCCATCAGCCAATATCCATTGGACTGGAAAACAACAGTATAAATCACACTTAGAATACGAATTTTGAATTAATTTTTAAACCTACGTCACAGTCCTGGTTCTCGTCATCTCGTAGCGCCGTTGTCGTTGCATCTCTGCAGTCATTTTTCAGCGCAAGATATTAAAATTCTAATTTATGAGTCCGCAGAATTTAAACTACTTCGCATCATTCTCTCCATAATGGGACTCAGTGCCTATAAGACAAAGAAATAATTCATTCATTCAACCGAATTGATGTCCAGAAATCGAATCAATCGGAAAAGACTGCTCTTCGAAAACGGTTCTACAGATGCATAGAGCTTTTCTAACATTCACAGAAAAAAGGTTTGTGTCCTGAATATTTCCCTCGTCGGAAAGCTTCAAAAATTAAAAGAAAAACAAAACTCACTGATAAGAACAAAAAATGTCCCTGTCATGCGCTCGTCCTTCTCAAATGCATTTCCTTAGGTTGCAAGTTTTTTGATATCTTTTACGGCCCAGCCTCAGTTTAAATTAGGAATTTGGTCCGTAGGCAATCCTTGCCGAGGAACTTCTCGTATCCCACCGCTGCCGCTTCATAGTTTCTGTTTTCTTTTTTCAATACAAAAGTCTATATCCACACTTGAACAACAGATTAGCGTTTTACCAGTACCTACTCACTTTGATTGTGTGTTTAATTTGAGTGGAGTACGACTGTGATAAGCATCCTTTAATTTGAACCTAATTAGATTTCAAAATTGCCCAAAGGATGGTCTTTAATTAGTTCGAGTTCGTGTGATAATACAGTTTGATTGTGCATTTAATTGCGTTAAATTATGTATGAGATTGAGTGGTTTTTCCTTTACAACAATCAAGTGCGGTCATATTTACAGATGTGTTTCGAGTGTGCCAGGCTTAAGGGATAAGCATCAAGGATCTTTCTCGATTAACAAAACAAAACAAACAAAATTATTTGAATGATATAATCTACAAAGGATACCAGTTTTGGATACTGATTGCGATTGCAAAACAAAAAAAATACACACCTTTCCTTACCCCTATAGTGAAATTTTGCAGTTGACAGGATAAAAAGGACCCGTACATTCCGTTATCATCATCAGGACACAAAAGTGAGTATAAGGCATTTTTATTCAAATATACTCTCGTAGGATGTTTGTTGTGAACCCTAACCTGAATAGAACATGGAAAGGACATCTCTACGGATCTTTCACAAAAATGTCAAAATTATCCTTCTTTATGGGGTGCGAGGTGCGTTGTCGTCGTCTAGCAAGGATCCATATTTGTGTACGTGCTGAAAATATTCTATTAGCCGATAAGGACGAGGACAACCTGGAAGCTGGAAGTCAAGGCCACAACAATGTGCAGTGCATATAGTTACCCCCCAGAAGAATAAGATAAAAATTATAAAAATAAATATGAAATTGAATGAAGGAACCATCTTGTTGAGGTAAAGGTGTTTCCATAACGGGAAGGTATAACCTACACAATTCTTGCGTGTACCGCATATTGAAAAGTCTTGAGAAAATTTCAATTTATTTTCAAGATGCACATCAGTTCCGTCCATATACTACTCGTATATGATTATAAAGGTGCTTCTTCTTTTTTTGGCTTGCAGACGCAGAGAGAGGTTTAAAGTTGGAAATTAACATTAAAAATGGATGTTGGCTATTTATTTTGGGGTATCTTGAAGTGGATTGGGAGAAGATTCTTTTGGTGATTCTAGGAATCCTGGATTTATTTTTTTGATGAACACCTACTGCTTTGTATTCCCAGAAGCTATTTTTACTCTTGCGCTATCACCGCAATTTAGTTTTGATAGATGTTACGTGTGATGTTTACCAAAAAGTGTTTTGTTTGTCTTGTTCAAATTTGTTCCTACCACGCATTAATAGCAGGTTCTTGAGGTTCCATTTATGAATACAATGGAACGAAAGGAGTAGGAATATAATGGCTATCTCTATTCACATAGATAGAATTGTCAGTTTTTACTTTTCTTCTTTCTGGAAAGGCGGGAGCTATACCAAACAATTTGCATTTATTCACATTTATAGCGTTCTATAGAAAAGGTTAAATGACAAATCATATTGACCCAATTGTGCGTGGGATAGAAGCTTTTCGTAGTAACTACGATAAGATCGTGATCTACTTTTAAACAGATAAAATATGTGGTTACTTTGAGTGGGCTATAAGGTGATATAAGGTTAACTAGGACATTAATTCAACGAATCTCCATCTTTAGGTCCCTTTGGCAGGCTCAGTTGAAAAAGGATGTTATAAACTATGGCTGTACCATAAAATTTTAATAAAAGACCCTCTATAATTGTCACTAGTAAAGAATCGTTCAGTATAAGAAGAATTGGACGGCTTCAAATCTGATATTTACTAAAAAAACGTTGGTGTCCCACAGGGCTCCAATTTGTGTCCGACACTCTTCCTCATTTTTATAAATTAACTTTTGTCTGAAAATTCTAGCCAACTTTATTATTTTGCTGATGAAACTATCCGCAGTTTTTGAAATTCGTTTCTATTTAGATTCACAACCTTGTTCTTTGGATATTGAAAGGCAGCTTATGATAAGCTTATTAAGGGATCGATCTTTATTTGTTATTTTTATAAATTGGTTGTATAACATTGTTAAATATTTCCGCAAAAGCATTTTCTTGAATTTAGATAGTGTACCGCTCAAATAGAGCTTCTTCTATTTGAATGTAGGGCTGCTGATATGAAGTGCTCGTAGCGGTTTTCAGCAATATTTAAAGCTGGTTATTATCATTTAACTTATTCTTGAGAATACTGGTCATTGAAGTGTGCTTGGAAGTCTCGTATAATTTAAACTTAGCTGTGCAACGATATTTTTAGTTTCTAGTCTTCAAAAGTTTAACGCGTTTTTTTTCAAAACGTTATTTTTTTTTAAACTTAATTTTTGGTGAATCACAAAAAGCGTTTTTTTTAAATGAGCCTAATTAACAAATAAAACAAAAAATATGTTTATTCTTTCTCGACAAAAACGAGTTTAAATACATTTAAAATGCTGGAACCATTGATTTTTAGGTTCAAAAACAAAATAAGGGTATAAAGAAGTCGAGGTTTTCTGCTGCTCCGTGTCAGGCCATTCTCTACGTTTTCTTTTTATCTAAAAAATGTATTTATAACCTTAAAGATGTATCAAGTATCCCTGCAAAGATTAACCCGTTTTGTAGACTTCTGTACAACATTTATGAAAATCGGTTTGTTTTAAGCTCTTAACAACATTGTACAATTGTGAATCATAAATCACGTAGAATTCAAGGCTTTGAAAACTCAATGTTATCTATCGCTAAACCATTAATCATATTTCGCCAAAAATGCAGGTTAATGCAGGTTCTCTCCGACAAAATTGTACACATCTTTTATAAGTCCATATTCGTCCGAAACTCGAACATTTTTCCAATATGTGTTAAATATGACTCAATAACCCACTTGGTCAGAATTCAAAAGAGAGCTTTAAAATAATAGCAGACCTTTTTCTAACTCAAACAGTTGCAACTCTTGAACTTCGTAGAAATATTCCATGTCTATCAATATTTTATTGCTAATTTCAAACAAACAATGTCACTAGTAAAAAACCCAGCTGTATGAATACAGCCTCTAACATTTCGAGCGTAATACCCGTGCTTCCAGGAACTTTTATCAGTTTGAGCTCAATTTGAGGCTTTGGTTTACCTGATACGGTCTAGTTCAGTATAGATACGACACTCCCAAGATTTTATTATTCTTCTAACACCTCTATAAGTTGCCGAGAAATATTGGCTTGGATTTCTGAGAAAGTTCCAAGGATCATCTTAGTTTTTTGTTTTGTGTTAATCTTTAAACCCATGAATTCTGTTTATCTCTTCAACCTTGTTGTCATACATCGTCATCGTAGAGAGTCATAAATGCCTTAAAAAATCAGGTGCAAAACTCAAAAGTCGATTCTACTTTGAAATGTCAAAAAAAGGGGCAACATGAGGGCCACCAACAGATGAGTCACTTTTTACTCGTGCTCTCAAGGAACACAGGCAAAATTGCTATGGTTTTTTAAAATTATTTGTTAGTGGTAATAGCTTTTAAAAGTAGTTACAACTTTTTTTATCGATTTGTATCGGCTTCGTACGCCGATGATGTGCAGCTTTACTTAAATTGTCCCCTCGGTTTAATTGAACACTACATTGAATGCTTAAATGAGGATCTTGAAAGGATTCAGAATTTGTCCACAGCAAATAGGCTTCAACTAAATCCTTTAAAGACTAAATGTATAATTATTTCCCGTACGCCTCTTGATCTGTCTTACTTTCCTCGTATTGTCATGAACCTTGCCCTGATAGAATTCGTTGAGACGGCTAAAAATTTAGGAATAATATTTAACCATTTTTTAAAATGAGACAACCACATTAACACCATAGTTGGTAAGACTTATGGAGCCGTGCGTCCATTGTTTGCGGCCCAGCATTATACTCCCATAAAAAGGCGTCTTTTACTTGCCAAAACCTTAATAATACCAATTCTTACTTATGGATGCAAAATTTTTTCTTCTTGTAGTTACCAAAGTAAACGAAAACTTACAGTTGCATTCAACAATACTGCCCGCTATATTTTTGGACTTCGAAGATATGATCACATCTCAGAAATTTCAAATCATATTCTAAACATGTCATTTGAAAACATGCTCAATTTTCGGACATTGTCCTTGCTTTCTGATATCCTACTTTCACAGACACCTCGCTATCTCTTCGATAGAATACGACGAATCTCATCTGTCAGATCATTACAACTTATCAGTCAACGTTACTCTTCTCTTACTTCTGAACGTCAATTTTATGTTAATAGCATTCGGCTTTGGAATGCCTTGCCAAGATCAATAAGGGAAATACGTGATGCTGTCAAGGAAAAACTAGAAATCAAAAAATACTTGTCAAGATCGTAATTTTATACATATATCTAATTAGTTGGAATGGAACGAACAACAAATGAATCATTTGACTGAAATTTGTAAATATGTATGTACATGTATATTTAAATTTGTATACTATTTTATAACGATTAGAAACTATTGTTTCAATTAAAATTTAATATTTTTGTAAAAAGCCCTCTGCAATGTAGTACCTTTTATATAGTTCCATATTTTTGTTTAATACTACACTTATCACTAGCTTATAAGATATCTAATCTTAATAAGTATAAGTTTTCGAAATTGAAATAAATAAATAAAAATGAAATATACAAGTTCGCCAAGCAGAAAATAAGAAATAACATTTTGTCAAAAAATTCAACCAAATATAAAAAGTACGTATACGCCCAAGTGAACCATAGTCATATCTTCTTTGTTTAATTTAAAGCAAAAATAATAAATACAAACATGAGTCATTTTCGATTCATAAAAGGAACATTTTTCAATAACCTGCCTTCTCGGCACCATCATCAATTCGATCAGCGAATGGATAAAATCTTAGATTAAATAAATAAATATTTTCATGGTAATCGGTCAATTGATTTACATACAATAGAAAAAGTCTCAAAAAACTTCTATTTAGGTATATTATAATATCCAATTTACATAAATCTATTGGGAAATGGAATCTTTAAAATATATGTATGTATGTAGACAAAGAAAACATAGAAATTTAAATTTTTGGCAGTGTTTCAAATATTAGTCATATTCGCTTAGTCAACTTTGATGTGATTCTATTTGTTTACATTTTGTCAAATACTTTGAATTTCTGGCTCATTTAAGTTATGACTTTTGTTTGTCAAATAAATTTGTGACATCATAAGACCAAAATATTTTCAAATCCAGTCAAATTATGTAAAACTTCTGTATAGCAGACTTAGACAAATATAAAATGTTTATAAATGAACATTTTCTTCATTGGATTTGAGTTGAAGTACATCAAAGGTTTTGTATTTTATATTTTTCTATCTTATCTATTTATTGTTTATTTTATGGCTCTCGAAACTATTCATAAAATATTTATCTATATAATAAGTGCTATAAAATTCCCCGATAACCTTTTAGAACAAAAGCTATTCATTTACAAATAGGTGTGTATTGTTTTAGTAATTCGCTATCCTTGTAGGATTCAGATGAAATTGAAACAATAATCGAAATAATAATAATAAAAAAAAACCTATAATTTTAATAACAAAGCATTTGCAGTATTTTGTCTGCTGAAAGGATTATTTGTTTTTCAATTAAAACGAAATTTATTATTTAATCTAGTATAAGCTAATATTTGAAGCAATGTGCACATATGTACATAAATATGAGTATTATGTTAATCTGATTTCGATTTACAATATTATAGTTTATTTAATATTTAAATACTAATTTCCGCACCATTACTTTTTATAAGCATAATAAAGTTGACTGAAACAACATTCACAGTTCATTTATTTCATTTCGGTTAATGTTCATTAAAAATATAAAAATCAATTTAAAAAAACTATGTTAATAAAGTTTTTCAAAATATCAATAATCGAGTTAAAGTTTAAAGCTACAAGACAAAGGTACAATTCAATGCACCTTAATGTTAATACTCACCCTTAAAGTTTATTTCAATAATGTATCCTTAAAAATCATTAAAATTTGCATAAATTACATTAAACATTTCACGCCTTAACGTTGTGCAAACAATGCAAAAATGTCACAGCGAAATATCTGTTAATTTTGACATAAATTATCATATTTCATATTATTTTCAACCAGTTGAAATATGTATGCATGAATATCATTAAAACAATAACTGCATTCTGCAAATATAGCAAAATTCTGTTCTCTATATACCTCGAGGAATTTTGTAGTGTGAATTATTATTCGTTTTCAATAGTTACGATTTATGTTGTTGGTTTATGAGAAATATAGGGTTCAGCTTTAAGTAAGGACAATGAAATGCCTTTGGGACTAAATTTGAATTCGATCCATAGTATTTTCAAGATTAATATATATGTATAATGTCTTGGCAAATAATCCTTTGGCAGTGGCATCTTTTGAGACAACTTCTCCTTAGCTAGGTGACGAGTTTAGTCGAAATTTTTTAAAAATATTTTATGCACGTTTGTTTTTCGAAGATGAGTTTTATTTCTGCATGTTTTTGGTATATTGTTATACAGGGTGTTACACAAAAATAGCCATAAAAGTCATTTTAATGGGTTAGGCTAACCTAGAGGTTTCGAAATATCAGAATTGTTTCCTAATATTGTCCAGAAGATTTTGGCCAAGAAAAACTCAGTTTTCGAAAATAATTCATGATTTTCAACTACTCAAAACTTGGAACGCGTTTATCTCATAATTTAGATAAATTTTAACAGATTGATTTGAAATTTTAAGTGTTCAAGGACATTGGAAAATACATTCGGTTTGTGGAAGTACATAGGATTCTTTTTAGATTGCATGGTTCATTTGTTATTAATAATTTTGTAGGCAAAGTTTTCACTTTTTTTCATTTGATATTTTGTTGTTTGAAAAAATACGTTATCTTATCAGTTTATCAGTTATCATTTTTTAAAAAGCTAAATATTTTTTTCAATAAGTTTTCGAATTAAATTGCTTCTATTGTGGAGACTGTGGAACACTATTGGTATATTTTTACAGCTGTCTAATTTAACAATGACATAGAGTTGTCAAAATATTTAGTAGGATTCTTCATTTTACGTTCTTTGTAAAGTGTGGTTAAATTTTAAGGGTCGATGTTGAATGTGAACCACACCTTAACGTCAAGTTTTGTTCTGCATTTCATTTGGCAGTTCTTAATTTCAGACTTATTCAATTTAAACTTGGCAAGATACACAATCTAGTAACGCTAGTTATTTATGCTTATTATGAAAATGGGCGTTCAAATAAAAATTCATATCGTCCACTTCGTGATTTTTTCGGTCAATTTAATCGTTTAAATGGTCGTACAACCGGGTCTGTAGGATTTGTAGGAAATATTGCTGATGTTCGCGATAGTGTAGCTAAAGTTCCGTCCACCTCAACTCGTCAGGCTTTGTGAGTTTCCCGCCAAGATCATGTGATTTGACAACGTTGGACTTATTTCTTTGGGATTATTTGAAAGAAAAGGTGTACGTCAATAAACCAGAAATAATTAAATACCTAATGGTTTAGAAAATCGCACGTTAAAGGCATAGAACCTCAATTATGCCTCAACATCATCGAAAATTTTGACCATCAGAGGAAGGTGGGCCTCCTAGGTGGCGGTAGCCATTTGGTCAATATTTTGTTCCATACATAAGTGAACTGTACCAATATTATCATAATTAAATGAAATGACAATTATTTTCTAGATTATTTTGTGTTTTATTCAAAGTCAACATCAGGCCTTAAAAAACGTTGCCTTTTGGAGCTCAAACAAACAAAAAGAAACAAATTCTTTCGAAATCAAGAAACTATTATCCAGGTAAGTGTCAAAAAACACTCTAAAATTTATATTAAATGGCTCATTACATTTTAAATTTAACTTTTGGAAAAAGAAGACCACATTCAATTTTTTTGGATACTAAGAGCTGTTCGTTAACAAAGGCAATTATAATTGTTCGAACAGTTGCAATCCTCAAGTTTTCGAACATTCATACTCAAATGAGTCAATGAAGATTTGTAGAGTTTATTGTTTAACAACACCATCGGAAATTATTATTTTTGAAATGAGAAATAAGACGCCAGCAACAGGTTGAGATACATACAAATTTTCAGGGGTAACCCAAGCTTAAGGGCTGAGAAAAATAGATTTTGAGAAGCGATTTTTTTTTTTTTTTTTTTTTATAATGAACGGGCACACAAGGGGTTATTAATACCCTTAACATGTTTAAAGTTTAAACAGAGTGCGAGTTTTAGGAAAAAAGGGAAGGATTAAAGAGGAGATACCGATGCACATTTGTCTTAAAGTTTTGAATATAGATAGATGATAGGGAAAAACAGAGCTGTGTAAGGCATTACACATTCTCGGTGTGCCGTTAAAAAAAAAAAAAAAGAAACTCTATACTTGAAAGTACGTCCAAAATTGAGCTCAAGGGTAAACTGATGTGCATTTCTAGAAGTACGAGTATTACGGCTGAATTGTTTGAGGGGGGAATGCAACTGGCTAATTCGTCAGAACACTGTTTATAAAAATATCGGTAGAACAACGAAAGGCATGAAACATTATTAAAAAATGACGGCTGTGCAGCGTTTATCAGGGTCCATTAATTTAAAAGTGTTAAAAAACCTATGTATAATTTTGTAAATATATTAATTTTTGACCTAATGGAACGTTGGGAACTAGGGCCTAGTGACTTACAACTCTCAACCATTCCTGTGTGCGAGTACTGTTGTGAGGGATGGAGGGGACCTACAGTTTTAAGCCGAGTCCAAACGGCTAATTTGAGAAAGCACTTTTCATGACAAGAATTACTCTTGGAGAATTTGTCAATTAATCGCAAGAGTCAAATTTACATAGAACATATGTGTTTCTATTTTACAATTTAATTTTACTTTTTAATTATGATTAAAGTAACAAGTTAATAAGTAGGTACTAACACTGCATGTCTTCCTAATCATCCAAGAAAAAGAATGACCGCGATAAGAGGATTGGCTTCCCTTCTCCGGTAACTTGATGCTGGATCTGCAAACGGCTATGTTAGCTTTGTCATCTCTCTTCCTACTATGTAAGTTGTAGGAGTTTGGCTGGCTTGGCTTGGTTTGCCATGTCATCTGTTATTTTATGCGCTATGTGAAGTCTGCATAGCCGAAAAGAAGATAAGCTTGGCTTTGCTGCATAGTTAAAGCGTACAATGTTGCCATTTGGTTGACAACAACGTACGTTGCTTGTAACTCACGCTGTTAAAGTTGAAAGTAAAAAGCTTGCCTAAAACTTCAGATAAACGTCAAATAAATGACAAACAAATAAATGAATATTCTTTTTTATGGAGGTTATGCATTTTCCAAGATATATTCAAAAGTGAATCCGTTGAAAATTGACTGAGGCATGAGTCTGGGTAGCTTAAAAAATACAGTATTTAGATAAAGCCTTTTGAAGTTTTGAGTAGTAGAATTTCATGAATAATTTGCAATACCTCAAGTACTTAAATTTGAAAACCGAGTACTTAAAGGTTTTCCTTGGCCATTATCTTTTGGAACATCATTTTTGAGGTACCACGGAACCATTAAAAGTAAAAAGGTGGCATAAAGTTTTAAAGAATTTGCTGATTCGAGTGTTGAAGCTGAACGGTAATGGACAGTTGGAAAAAATTACTAGAAATTTGCATTTGCAGAAAAAATCATCTTCCTTGACAAAATCAAACCTTTGGGTGAGGAGAGTTTTGAAATTGCGCTTATTGGAGATATCCTAATCCACAAATGTTCGACACAGCACAAAAATCACCTAACAGAATCAATAGCCTGGACTTAAAGCGATATTTAGTCGATTTCGCTTGCCAAAAGTCAATAACATCGATATATCCAACCCTAGATCCAAACAAGATAAAGTAGTGCAATACTAGATTTTGTTTAACAGATGTATGTAGATATTAGGGTTGGCTAAAGCGGTGAAAGACGTCAAACCAGTAGAATTTTTCACTCAAATCTCAATATTTAGTCTCTATTTTTGTTTTACTCCTAAGACAATACTTGACCTTTTAGCATACAAAATAAACTTAAAATACACCTCAAAAACTTTTCAAAGGAATGATTTAACATAAGTTTACTTTTGTTCAAACACAAAATCGCATGAAAGAATTTTGCTAAATTTTTTCTTAAATAAACATTTTTCTTTTGCTTGATATTTAAAAGGGAAGGTATTGGATTCGTATAAAAAAAATCAATCAAAATGATCAGAATGTACATCTATTCTTTACCTAGTGCCTACCTACTGCTTCAGTTATTGAAAATCAAGCTGAAGCTTAGATGTCTTATTTTGTTAACTTTCAATAATTGATTCTTGATAAAAATTGTTGTCAATTGACCATTCTCAAGTTTATTGATTGAAAAATTAAATAATGATTATACATTTTTCAAATATTCTTAAAAGTTTGGAAAGTTTAAAATTAGTAAAATGTTTTTGACTTGTAAAATATAATTCTGTTTTTTTTGAACTCTATCAATTGATAGTTGATACTTGCAAAAAGAATATTAGTTTACCAGAATGTCCATAGTAGTACAGCTAAATTTCTCACTTTTAATGTAAGAGATTATTTTAAAAAATCATGACCTCAGGCTTTTTCGGAAAAATACACATTTTTTTTGGAAATCGAACAATTCTACTGAAATTTTCCACAGAACTGAATAAAATAACAAATATATAATTTATTCAGTGATAAAATGGTTTTAATGCTTGTAAAAAATATAACCTTAGATTTCAAGAGCGAGTTCGTGCAATCCATTCTTGCACCTCATAAAATGTGTGTTTGAAGATTTCTCAAATCGTTTGCACACAAATTTTATTTCTTGAGTGACATTCTTTTGGTGCAAAGGAGAAAAATATTCACTGATGTTAACTTTTATTTAAAAGAAGTACTACATATACTCGTAGAGGTATTAAAGTGTGTTCTTGAATTTAAAAATAATACCGAAGTAGAACTCAAATTGCATTTCAAGTAATTTTCAAGGTGTATAAAAAAAACGTTTTTATTTTTTAACAGAAGAACAATTTTGATTCAGCTTAAACTGACAGTAAGTTCAATTTTCAATTCGCATAGCGATAGATTCTTTTTTCATAATCGATGTCGATTCAGGGAAATAGAAGACATCAACAGGAACACGTTTTCTCAGAAAGATGTCATAAGAACTTTTCTTATGTCTTCTTTTGGATTTGATCAAATTGATTTGCTTTTGACAGAAATATAAGTGAATCTATAGATTTTACACGCACTTCCAAACTTTTTTCACATCAGCTTTGACAAAGGAATAATATTTAAAAAAAAAAATGTTATAAGGTTCTTCAAATCCTGGGGGAGTTTTAGTTGTTCTCGTATCCTGATTTCTTTTCTATTATTCTGTAAAATGAAAAAATCCTTCCTGATTATTACACTTCTTGTTAAAATTCCACTTATTTTTGAAACAATTAATTTAAATATCTTTTCGATCGATTTTGAAATGAAATACATACATATAATCACATAATGGTAAATTTGTATGAACAAATAAAATCTCATTTAATTTGTCAAAACAAATTAACAAAACCCGAATATTGTCACATATTCAGGGTGCTCTAATCATTCACTAGAAAATAACAGAAGACCTCCCTCACCTTATCATTGTTTTGGTGTAATGTTTCAATGTAAATTGGACGATGTTAAAGTTGTGGCTTACACAAATGGTATGCCTTAAAACCACAACAATGTTTCGCTTTCCAATTTTTGGTTAAAAACAAATACAGCATGATGTCAATTTCTAAAGAGGACACACCAACAATTTATTTTCCCTTCTAATAAATATGTGTACGAGTTGGAATTTACTTCCGTACATACAAACAGTGAATATATGTAAGGCTGTCGAGGAAATCCAAGGTTAATTTGTAGATTTCGATTTCGAAAATGTCAATACCTAGTGATAATCAAATAAATTCATATGAACGTACTATTTCTAAAAATTTTCTAAAATTTCTGAAGTTTTGTATATACTTTTGTTATATATTTTTAAGTCTCAAACATCTTTTGAACTTCTCATAGATAGTTATTGTAATCTATTCGATATGTAGAATTAAAAATGTTGACGTTTCAAGGTCGCTTTTATATAATCTTATAAGTATTAAGATATCCAGAAAGGACTTTCAAAAAATGTATTGTTCTTTTGTACCCGTAAAAAAGACAATAAAATGTTTTTTCAGCTTCCAAAAATGATATTATGCTGTAATGAATGACTTTCTTGAAATTGAGTAAGATTTGTAGAAAATACAATTCATAGTTTTCTACAAAACAATTCTGAACTTGAAATATGTAGATTCTTAACTTAAATATCTTGCGTATGGAGACTTTTTCCAGGTTATAAAAAAAAATTGTTGTCAAAATTTTTAGAAAAATATGAAATGCAAATATCTCATATTTTTTAAAAATCTTGATAATTTAAAACATTAAATTGGCATCCACCATCTCTTCATTGGTTTCAATGCCGCATATGAAAACATCTACAGGGACGAGCTTTGTAGATCCATGTCTAGTTTTGGCAGAATTCACGCTGCTCCATTAAGGTTGAAAACAACTTAACAGAACCTTCTTATGTCAAAAAAGCTTTAGATAAGGTAATGAGTTGTCATGCGATTTCTTTAACATCGTCCTTGGAAGAATAGTGCAGAGCTCCCACGTCAACTAGCATATACTGATGAGGATGACATTGATACAATCGGAAGATTTCAGCATGAGTCAATGGGGCGTTTGTGAGTATTGAGGCAGAGGCGGCAAAATGGGTTTAACGGTTAATGAGGGCAAAACAAATTATATGCTGTCATCGAGAAAGGACCTAAAACACCGACGACGTCTCGGTTTCTACCTAGACTTCGCTAAAATTACTCTTGCTAACCGCTGTTTTTTTGGGCTAAGAAAGCAATTGACTAGTGAAGTCCCTTCTCGAGCGACCAAAGTGTCGCTACATAAGAGGCTTATCATCCTCGTACTGCCATATGGTGCAGAAGCATGGACTATGAAAAAAGCGGATGATAGCACCTTGAGTCGTTTCAAAGGAAAAGTTTTTCGCGTGAACTACCCGCCCATATGCATAGAAGGTGAGTGGAGGAGAAGATGGAACGACACGTGCTGTAATGGCTGTACAGTGACGAAGACTTAGAATTATAAAAGTGCAACCACTGAGATAGCTGGGTCATGTAGAGCCCATGGAAATCAATGCTCCGGCCCGGAAAGTCTTCGAATCCACGCCCATAGGACAGCGCAGTAGAGGAAGACAATAGATCATGTGGCGCACACAAGTGGAGAGTGACCACCTTGGAGTGCGCAGCTGGAGACATCTAGCTATAGGGACCGAGCTAGATGGAGAAGGACTTTACCGCCACCTTAAGTAAGTAAGTAAGTGATAAATTAAAATAAAAAGAGGTTGGGATGCGACCCACACTGAACCTCTAACAAAATATTAATAACTATATTTTGTGTAAGATACAAACATTTAAAGTCAATATCTATCTTTGTTCTCTTAATACTTGAGTCGAAAATATCTATGGCTTAATTTTTGAGAAAATTCGAATTTTCTATTTTTGACCAAAAAATATGTGTGGGGACTACTGTTATTTTTAGTCTTAAAAAATGATAAAAACACCTAACACGAATCGGCTAAGAACCTTAATTAAAAAAGAGGCTGGGATGCGACCCACACTGATAACTTCCCATCCCTTCTGTCGATTTGTCTTGCTTAAAAGTTTGTCCATATGTATCAATTTTTACAAAATCTGCGTACTATTTTTTGTAGATTTTATTTTTTTATGAAAAAACGGACTGTTGGATTAAAAAAAAAAAAATACTGAATATCGAAAACAATATTTTCTGTGAAATGAAATAAGTTTGAAGCCAATATTTTTAATTTTTGAAAAGCTTTTTGAGTCGAAAGCAAAGTTTTACCAAGTTTTAGTATTGTTTTTTTTTAGGTTTTTATTTTTTGTAAAAAAAACTGTCAATTCGATTTTTCTCAAAATTTTTCCTAATGTTGAAAACAATATTTCTTATAAGCTAAAATTAGTTAGAGGCCATTATCTCAAATTTTTGAAAAGATGTTTTTGTCGAAAATCAATTTTTACCAACTTTGAGTAATGTTTTTTTTTAGGTTTTTATTTTTTATAAAAAAAAACTGTCAATTAAATTTTTCTCAAAATTTTATCAGATGTCAAAAACATTATTCTTCGTTGCACAAAATTGTTTTGGAGATAAAATCATATTTTGGTCGTAAAATTTTCGAGGTGACAAATTTTTTCAGTTTTTTTGATTTATAAAAAAAAACGTTAATTGGATTTTTTTCCAAAAATATACTTGTTTTGTATTACGTTACAATATAAAATATAAAATTTAATTCAAGTCTCTAGCGTCATTGGTTCATGAGATATTTTGGGTTAACCAAAATTTTCACCTTTTTTTTAAACTGCTATGGTAAAAAAACCACCCACGCAATTTTCTTGAGAGCCCTTTCTGCATCTTTCTGCCTTATTATCTGTATAACAAAATTTATTTGAAGTCGATATCTTTTCTGGTTCTTGAGCTATGGACGACGAAAAAAACGTCGCACGCACGCACATACATCTTTCTAAAAATCTTTTATTTCGACTCTAGGGACCTTGAAACGTCGAAAAATGTCAAAATTTTCAATTCGACAAATCGGACCCATTAACTTAATAACTTCCTATGGGAAGGTAATATTAAAAACAATATTCTTTATAACATAAAATTAGTTTAAAGTTTAGTTCAGTTTTTCAAGATATTCAAGTCAAAAAACAATTTTTTGAATTTTTTAGGTTTTTATTTTTTGTAATAAAAGCATTACTTTAACTTTTCTCAAAATTGTACCAGATGTTGCATAAAATTACTGTTCAATATTAGGAATGATTAATGTTCTTTTTTTCCTTGAAACGTCGTCGAGATATGTCAAAAATTTCAATTCGACAAATCGAATCGATTTCAATAACTTCTCATATGAAGATTAAAGCGCTTTACGCGAATCAACTTTAGACCTTGATTTCCAAACCTGTCCTGAACCGGCTTAGTGTCAAAATCTCTAGGGACTAGAGCTAAAAGACGGACGGATTCACCGTAAACAAATTTTTGTCACGTAGTCCCTGCCATTGTAGTGTCATGTTTGATTAAGATCTCGAGTTCGAAATTTTAACGAACGCAAAACTTCCTATATGTAACGGGTGTTTTTTTAGACGTGTGGTTTTCAATTTGACAATATCTTCTTGGAGTTGGTCGTTTTGACAACTGTTACTTGAATAATGCTCAGTTTCGTTTTCCATATTATCTACACTAATATTATAAAGAGGGAATATTTTTATTTTTGTATGTAACGAATAGTCAAAAAGTACTAGACCGATTTTAATAATTCTTTTTTGATTAGAAAGCTACATTATCACTGAGTAACATCATAGGCTATATTTAGTACTAGATTACTATGGAAATCTTTAGAAATTCCTAATAAAACCAACCAAAGGTGTAAAAAAATTAGCCATAAAATGTCTTCCATCGCATACGCTGCGAAGAGTATTAATGATTGGACAAACAAATGTTTTCTAATTTAGTGATGCATGCTTATAACTTAAATATCTGTAGGTACCTATTTATGTCTACCCTTGCGAAGCCGGGACGGGCCGCTAGTAATAAATAAACTGATTCCTGAAGAACGTTTCCAAAAGTGTGAAAATGTATATCCAAAATAATGGTTTGGTTCGCGCGACGACACACAACGAAACAATCAATTTATTGAAGGAAGCTTTTGGTCAACATATTATCTCACGGGTCGTGGGCCTGTTAAGTCGCCACTATTTAAAACCGGTAGACTATTTTTTGTGGGTTATGTGAAGTTGCTTGTCTAGCGCAGATAAGCCCAAGACGATTAATACTTTGAAATAGAATATTCGGGGCGTTATTGCTGAAATACGGCTCCCCAATTGTTTCAAAAAGTTGGTAGAAATTGAGCTGGAATTTATTCGAGTTAGCAGCGGTATCCACTTACCCTAAATCAATTTTTAATCATAATGACAACTTTTTATCTTAATAATAATTATTCTAAGTTCTTGGCCAGAACTTTAAATTATATTTCTTTTTTAAAATTCAATGTAAAGAAAAACATACTTTAGCATGTGGAATTCTTTAAAGAATCTTACACACATTTTGGGATTTTTGTAATTTTTTCCATTAAAAAGGTCTTGCAACTGAACTTTCTTAAACTCTTTGTCAAAGAAAAACAATTTTGCTGACCGCGTTGTAATCAAAGTTCTTTTAATTAGAATTTTGTTACTATACATAGATAAATACACTTTTTTTTACGGAAAGCCCTTACTAAGGACTCCTTTATTCTATTAAAGCTAAACAAACAACAAATTTTCCTCTAGGAGAATTTCCATTTACTATTTATATTTTTCTTACATCCAAGCCATTCATCAGCTTTTAACTTGAGGAAATGCCCCTGATGACGAATTTCTTAATTAAATATACGATAATTTTGTTTCGCAATAAATTAAAAAAAAAAAAAGTTTTTCTAATTTAAATTTCAGTAAGGACATATTTCTTTGGCAACATATATTTTATACTATCAGATTGTTTTTTTTTTTTGATAAAATAAAGAATATACAATCTAAGTTTTTTCCCACACAAGTCGGTGGGCGAGGCGTAGCGCAGCACATAAAGCCGGAATTTGGCGGCGGACATCTAATTAACCTTAAATATTCTTTTTCATTATCCTTGAAAGGACGAGGAATGCAAAATGCAAAAGGGAGACAAAAAAATGAATAAATAGAAAACTCTCAGAAGGACAAAGTCGATAGTGATTATGTGTTTCTCATTTTCATTTCCTTTTCCAACCTCCTTCTGGGAGTAATTAGCGAAGAATTTGACACCTAAAATTCAACCCCAAAGGACAAGTTTAAACATTTCTATTGGGATTGTTTACAATTTGAAAGAAGGCAACATTTTTGTTGTTCTTGTTTGCCAAAGCAAAATCGTTGGATGCTTTATTAAAGCTATACACACAGTGCTGTCTGTAGACTTTTGATAAAATGTTTTGAAGCTATTTTGCGGCAATTGAGGTTATTCAGAGGAAAAAATTGAAAGGGGTTTTGAGATGCGTTGTATTCCTGCCAGTCCTGTAAAAGTAATTCTTGCCATGAAAAGTTTTTTCTTTAAGTAGCCAATCGGACTTGACATAAAAACTGTAGGCCCCTTCCATCTCTGACATCACTTCCACGTAAGAATGGTTGAGAGTTGTAGGTCACTAGGTCCTGGTTCTCTATGATTGGTGGAGGTACCTAATTAATAAAAAATACAAAATTTGTATGTGTCTTAAAAAATTAAAATAACGAAAAAATGTATCCCAATTTCAGAAATTTCCACAATAGAATAAGTGAACGTTTTTTAAAACACAGCACTGTTAGAGAGTTAAAACGAAATATCATTCGAAACCATCAATCACGAAGGGCGCAGGATTGTGTTGGTTCATTCTTCGTATAGTTCCAATTTTGTTGGGTTCGTTGTTGTTGTTGTTTTGTTTTTGTCAAAAGATAAATAATGATGATTGATATGTTGGGTGGGTAAATTTGAAATTGTTTTTGTTATCAAAAGAAAAAAAAATCCAACGAGGACAGTATTTTGAAAAATTTATTTCTGAGATTGAGTTTTTTGTTTTTTTTTTTTAGAGAAGGGTTTTCATGTCTATAATATCCAAAGCAATTATTATTTAATAGCTCAATAAATAAGGAAACTGTGATGTTGTTGTTGTTGTTAATAATTGGATTGTGTATTTTTAGAAGTATTTAATTAAGATAGATATCTCTTTAGGACAAATTTACATTCTTAACCTCTTTTTTGTTAATAGATTTATGAAGCCATTTAACTAGAAATAAGCATCATCAATAAACACATTTCTAGAGTCGAAGTGCTCTATGAACTTGGCGAATAGATTTCTTTTTTTAAACGTAATTTTAAATAATTTGGAACCTTATTGAACGAAAATGTCAACACAGTTTGACATTCCCGACTATCAAACCATAGACAGCAGTCAACGAACTTCACAACTTAAAAAACTATAGGGTGTTTTTTTCAAATCATTCAAATCTCCTGTCTTTTTTTAAAGAAAGGTTTTATTCGAATATTAGCTTGCTACCTTCCTAGACGTGGGAGGTGCTTTCAATAACGTCCTTAATAAATCGATTCCCCCTTCTTGAGAAAATCCAATTACATCGGCGGTGGCGTCTTGATATAGTAAACTATTGTTTATAAATACGTGTTTACTTTTTTTTAAAGACCTTGTTGACAAATTTTATCCAACAATTTAAAAAACTAAACAAATAATGATTAATTGTTTTAACGTCTGGAATATCTTGAAAAAAACTAGCTTAAAGTTTTTAAGAGCACGGGAGGTTATTGATGATTTTTTTGAATGATATTGAAAACTTATGCATTGTTTCAGATTTGTATTGTTTTTTACTTTTAAACGTCAAACAATCTAAAGATTGTCATAAAATTGGATGAGTTCGAAATATTATATGGGTCATTATCATTGTATTTAAAATGTTGAATGCCAAAATTCTTTATGTTAAAAATTTTAAAAGTGTTGTTGCTAGAAATTTTATTTACGACTTTTTATTAAATTCCGATTAAGAATTCGTTCTGGTTTACAAAAAAATGCATTAAATCAAGTGCAGCTCTAGAGATCTATCAAAAACCCAGTTTTTTAAGATACAGTATTTTAATATTTTAATTTATTTTATTAAATTCAAATGAATTAAATAGAAATTAGAACAAAATTTGACAGAATTTTCAGTTTAGTTAAAAACATTTTCAAAGGACTTTTAGATTAGTCAAATAAAAACAAAAGTTTATTAGGTGAACGGATTCTTAGGCCTGTTAATAGTGTTAATGGTTTGGATCAAATTTTTTTATCTATTATTCGGGCTCCGTATTTCATCGCTTCTTTGTAGAATTCATAAAGGCGCATCCAGTTCGCACCATTCAGATAGTTCATAACCTCTTCAACTTGCAGAAAGCTTTTTTCAAAGTGAACACGTCTTTTCTCCGTCAGAATTGGACAAACGACGAAGTGTAATACATCCTCTCTCTCATGCTGATTACTGAGTGTGTTACTATGGTGTCTAAAGTCAAGTCTCATCAGTTCTCCTCTTATCTTAAATATGGATCCAATGATAGAATTGTTATATTCAGTGGTGAAATAGTTTCTGTCGTTGAGATTAAACACGCACTTTGAATAATATTGCCTTTCCGTTGATGAGCGCTTACCTTTCATTCTCATCAGTGACGGATAGTACTTAGTAAAGCATCTTCTTCAATGCAACCGCATTAACTTCTAGATTCCACACTTGTCAATATTCTCTCAGCTTATTGATCATCAACTGTAGAGCAGTCGGTGACTCCGCAAGAATGACACATCACATTGATCCGTATGTTAGCAAACTCCACTCCACAATTGAGATACTCAACCAAATCATCTAGAAAAAGTACAAATAACAAGGGGCTTAGATTACAGCCTTGTCTTACTTTTGGTTTGGTTCACTTCAATCCTCTCTGATTTTTCTTTTCCATTATAAATGTATGCTATGGTGTTTTAATACAGTTTCTCAATAATGCTGATAAAATTGGTTGACACTCCTAGGTTAAATAGCTTTTATAGTAAAGCGTTTCTATTGATGGAATTAAAAGCTGCTATGAAATTGACAAAAAAGATGCTCAGTTTTTTATTTTGGTAGAGTTTCTATTGCGCAAGTGAACGAAACACAAAGATATTATACACTGTGGAATATCCTTTACGAAAACCACTTTGAAATTCGCTTAACTTGTTTTCATCTTGCACTCAACTGTTCAGTCTTTCGTAAAGAACGATTGAGAATATTTTTAAGGCTGCATTCATAAACGATATTGCTCTATAATTTTTTGGGTCTTCTCCCTTTATGTAGATTGGCATTATTAGGGCTTCAAAGAAGTGAAAGCCATTAAACAAAGCCTCATCCTTTTTCCGTCTTTTACTGAAAAATTGCCACACAATGTCGTTATTATAGTTTCCAATTATATCAATTTCTCAGACAAGGTGTTTTTGTTGCACATAATAATTCCACGTTCACACTGTTTTCTCACAAATTCTGCAACTGTCAGACTCTACGGAGAATTGTCATTGTTACTGTCAGTATCAGATTGCCACTATGAAACTATTACACCTTAAAATACTGCACTTGTTTCAACGCCTTCGGTTATTTCATTATTTTTAAACACAAATGAAAATGAATAAATAATTTCATCTGCAACGGAGTTGAATGGAAACAGAAACATTCCTTCATAAAGAATCTAAATTATAGTTTTTGTTTAAATCAAATTAAGATCTGCTAAGTTTTGCTTTGCATTTCTTCGTTCTTACTTCTGCAATGCAAGAACTATGACCACGTTTAGTAATACCTAATTCAAAGAAATATAATTCTTTTTGAAATTATACATCTATTAATTATAATTTGTTATTTAAGTTTAAAAGCAGGTGTAATAAATATGTTGTTTCACAATCAAAAATATTATTCTTAATGAATTCTCGTATAGTTTGTGTTTAGGTGCTGGGAAGGAAAACTTTCTGTTGAAATTGAAGGAACGGTATGATTAATTAATTGAATTCCAAAAATTACAACAAAATAGAGCAAGAAATGTGAACATAAACATTTCAAAGATATCTGAGCTCTGCTTATTTGGAAACAGCTTGGGAACTTATAATAGAAAAGTTCCTAGAAATAGGTAATGAAAAAAGTAAAAAAAATTGAAAATAGATGTTATAAGATTTGGTTGAAATTATAAATATAGATCTTCTAATTCATTTAATTGATTTATTAATTTAATAATTCATCTAAATTTAAAGAAAACGGTTTTTGTACTTTAAACTTGAATGATCTTAATAAAGTGACTATTTTGTTTTTGTAAACAAAGACAAAAATATTCTTATAAATTTGAATATTTAAAAAATTTGGATATTCTGTTTATGATTGTTCAGATTTTCAAGGAATAGGAGATTTGTGTCAGAAAAAATGTGAAAACGAGAACAATTTGGTCTAGAATAACTCTTTAAAGTTTAAATTGATGATAAATATTTTTGGAGACTGTTTCTAGTGTAATAAATTTTCTTTCAAAATCTGTATATTAAGTTCTGAGAGTTGATTTTCTCGTTATTTAGAAAATTCTTAAGCTAAAAGATGATATCGAAAAAGTGTTTTGAAATTTTTTACATTTCTCGACGTTTCAAGGTCCCTATAGTCGAAATAAAAGATTTTTAGAAAGATGTCTGTGCGTGCGTGTGTAGCTCAAGAACCAGAAGAGATATCACTTCAAATAAATTTTGTTATACATATAATAAGGCGGAAAGATGCAGAAAAGGCTCTCAAGATAATTGCATGGGTGTTTTTTTTACCATAGCAGTTTAAAAAAAAGGTGAAAATTTTGGTTAACCCTAAATATCTCATGAACCAATGACGATAGAGACTTGAATTAAATTTTATAATACATATTGTAACGTATTACAAAACAATTATATTTTTGGAAAAAATTCCAATTAACGCTTTTTTTATAAATCAAAAAAATTGAAAAAAAAATATTATTTTCCTCGAAAAATTTATGAACAAAAAACGATTTTATCTCCAAAACAATTTTGTGCAACGAAAAATAACGTTTTTAACATCTAATAAAATTTTGAGAAAAATCGAATTGACAGTTTTTTATAAAAAATAAAAATCTATAAAAAACATTAATCAAAGTTGGTAAAAATTGATGTTCGACTTAAATATCTTTTCGAAAATTTAAGATTATGACTTCCAACTAATTCTTTCTTATAAGAAATATTATTTTCAACATTCTAAAAAATGTTGAGAAAAATCGAAGTGACAGTTTTTTTTACAAAAAATAAGAACCTAGAAAAATATTAATAAAAGTTGGTAAAAATTTATTTTCGACTCAAATATCTTTTCAAAACTTTGAGATATTGGCTTTAAACTAATTTTATATTTTAAAAAAATGTTGTTGTCAACATTCAGTAAAATTTTGAGAAAAATCGAATTGCCAGTTTTTTACCCAAAAATAAAAACCTAAAAAAACATTACTAAAAATTGGTAAAAATTGACTTTCAACTCAAATATCTTTTCAAGTCTTTATATATGTTTTAAACTAATTTTTTCTTTTAAGAAATATTTTTGTCAACATTTAGTAAAATTTTAGAAAAATCGAATTGACAGTTTTTAAAAAAAAAAAATAAAAACTAAACAAAAATTAGTAAAAGTTGGTAAAAATTAATTTTCGACTCAAATATCTTTTCAAGACTTTAAGATATTGGCTTAAAACTAATTTTTTTGTTATAATTATAAGCAATATTGTTTTCAATGTTCGGTAAAATTTTGAGAAAAATCGAGTTGATAGTTTTCTTACAAAAAATAAAAACCTAAAAAAAAAAACAATACTAAAACTTAGTCAAAATTTACTTTCGACTCAAATATCTTTTTAAAATTATTGGCTTCAAACTTTTTTTACTTCACAGAAAATATTGTTTTCGATATTCTGTTGTTTTTTTTATAAAAATCCAATAGTCCATTTTTTTATAAAAAAATAAAATCTACAAAAAATAGTACGCAAAATTGGTAAAAATTAATGTTCGGTTTTCGATATCTCGTGAACAATAGAAGATATTGACTTCAAATTAATTTCATTCATCCAATTTGTATTTGTTTATATAAGAAATAATTTTTTTTTAAGAAATGCTACTAAAATTGGTAAAAATTGGTTTTCGACTAAAAATCTCGTTAACAAAAAAATAATTTCAAAATCAAACTATTTCATATTTTTAAGAATAATTCAACTAAGAACTTTTTTAACAAAACACGAAAACCTACAAGTTTTTAAGCAAGACAAATCGACAGACGGGATGGGAAGTTATCAGTGTGGGTCGCATCCCAGCCTTTTTTTTTTATTTGAATCAGCTTAGCAAAAAACTTACGAAATTTGTTTGCATTTTAAAGATACTAGTAATTGGCTAAAAATCAATGGTGTAGGTTGTTTTATTGAGTTGAAATTTGGAAATTATTTTTTAAATCAAATTCGTGTTGGGAGTTTTTCAATTTTTGCTGGCATTATTCTTCAGCCAATCATACAGTAATCATCTGCAAGAATCTGACCCTAGTTTGTTTGATTGCCTAAAAGTTTCTTAATGCACGTCCCTTATTTAAATCAAAGTAAGTGATGATATTTTCGACAGAACATTAAGTCTACTCAAAGAAGATTTCTCCCCTGGTCCAGATAAACAAATACAATATTATTAAAAGAATGTGCTAATTCTCTATGTAAACCACTTTCATGTCACTGTATCGTCTTTTTATTTCTTAAGTCGTTTTCCCAAAGCTTTGAAAAGATTTCTTTATTATTCCTGTTCATAAGAAAGGAGCAAAAAATGATAGCCGAACTTTCTTTCAATTCTGAAGCATTGTCTACGAATCTCTCTATTTTCATTGTAGACCTATTTTTTCTTCACAAAATGGCTCCTTAAGAGGCAGATCTTCTAAAACCAATCTTACTGAACTTTTGTCTAAAACTTTTAACAAATTAGAGAGTGGAAATTAAGTGGACTTTATCACCACAGACTTAAGTAAGGCTTTTGAAAAAATCAATCACCAAGTTATTTATCTTAAGCCCCTTTATTTTTCCACCCTCGCTCAGATCATACCTAGAAATCCACCAATATAGAGTTGTTTTAAGGTTATCAAGCTCATATTCCATTGAAGCAAATTCAGGAGTTCCTCAAGTAAGCCACCTTGGTCCTAATATATTTGTCTTATCTTGACTCATTTCAGACTTGGTGAACAAAAATTTCTTAGAATTCAATGTTGCTTAATGCCAATTGATAGCATTCCTCAGTAAGCGATTACAACTTCCCTCCCGAACTTGCAGCCTGCACGATGTTACTATTAAATCTGTGTGTTTTATTCGCAACCTTGGATTTATTTGCTGTACTCAGTAAAGGTTTGGTGCTAATTTGATCGTTTGCTTTCATCAAACGTTGAGCTAGTTCCACTTTTGTTAGACGTCTTTTTATTGAATAATCTATTCAAGCCTGGTCTCTCTTTCAGAACGCTTTTAGAACACTCACTCTAAAAAAATTAAATCTATACAACGCAGATTTTTTTGATTTGCACTCCGCGGTCATCCTTGGATGATAATCTATTCTTACCACCTTACAAAGATCGTTTAAAACTTATTATAATGCGAAGCACCCAGAAACGCCACGAATTCACTGATATTATCTTCATTTCCTTTTATACTAATATGGGGAACGTCAGATTAAACGTCCTTAAAGTTTTTGAAGATAAACTTATTTTGGAGGTACATATATTTTTAAATCTAAAAATATAGGTAATACATTTAAACAGACTCTTTGGAGAAGCAAATTTGTTAATTTTATTTTCCTCATTGATTTTTGAGTTTTCACTCAAAAATCTTACAAGAAATTAATGCTTATAATAAGTAAGGACATACTTAAGAAAAGGGCCACAGTTTTCATGATAATAATTTGTGTTCCCGCTTCTGTATAATATTTTTGCTTAAGCTTTCAAAAATAAAAACAGTCATTTTCTTATTTTGACTTCTACAAATATTACGGTAAAAACAGAATATGAAATTTCTTTCTACTTCTATGTACAGTCTTTCCTTTGGCTTTTTTATGGAAAGAGCCGACGAACGCCGCAAACTTCAAATTTAGGAATTTTGGGTCATGAGACATGCATGCATCTGAACAAGTCCAAGTCTCCCACTAGACTTTATTTTGTTGACTGGAACATCGAAGGCCTTATTAACCACCCAAATCCTGATTGATATCCTTAAACCCCAAGGTTTACTTTTCAATAAATTTTTACAAAAGTGACAAGTCTTCAACGCACCAGTAAACGACCCGACGACGCACGCGACGTGGGTGAACAATACAATATTTCTCAAGAAATTATCGCGCCATCAAGTCTAAGAACGAAAACATCATTTAATTAAAAATCCTGATTATAATCTAACTGAAGGTACAAAGTTTCAAAATTTCCCATACAAAAACAAAAATACTCATTTAATTACGTATACGCCACAGTGTCGTTGTATTGTTAGTATTGTTATTATTATTATTATTTTTATTTCTCTTTGTCGTTTAAATTTTTAAATCTCTTTTGATCGATGTTGTTTTCGACTTAACTTTTAAAAATAAAATATAACGAACACATTTTTGTTGTATGAACTCTTACAATTTCATGCGGTGGTGACTGGGAACCTTCATAATATTTTGAAACACAAAAATGTACACACAATTATTTTGTTTTGCCTCGCGTCTTCTCAAAAGGACGAAAAATAAAAGACAAAAATAGAGCACATAGGTATTTTCTACTTATCATTTTAAAATGAAGAAACTTTTATGATGATGTTTGTTTTTCTTTTTAATTCAAAAGAGGACATAAAATATGATGAAGTACCTAATAAGATACTCTTGCTCATGACTTCGAAAAATTACATTTTACGGCTTGAAAAAATAAAAACAAGAAAAGTTAAATAAATTGTCTTCACCATAAACTTGCAACCGACGATGTTGATGGTCATAAGGCATCATCCTTTTCTTTTTTTCTATTGTGGTTGGTGCAATTAACATTTGTCTCTAACACATAATACATTTATGTACATTATGAGAGATGATTATTTTAATCCTTTGTTATGTTTAACAATAAGGACGACTTTTATGTTCGAGATGACACAGACAATGGAAAAGTTTAGCCACACTTTTTTCTTTTTGTTGGTTTCCTTCGGGCGTAAAGTTTTCGTGTTCTTAACTTTTCTTTTTTTTTTTTTATTTATGTTTGAATAACTTTTCGAGTGTGTTGAAAGTAAGGTGTGTTTATTTTCCTGTTTCCTTTTTATTTTTAAAACACAAAATCACATACAAAAGCAAATCCTTAAACAGGATATAAAATATAATGTGTCTGGGAAACTTTATGATTTTACTGTCTTGGAAAATTGTTTGTAACTCAAAAATTCAGTCGATGATGAACTCACTTGTTCCTTGCTCCTTTTCTGCCCCTATGGATTTTCAATCTCGATTCGGAGAAGTGCCCTCAAGCTTGTTTCCGAATAATGTATGAAGCTTTCCTGCCTGGATGGTCTTTATACAAAAATCGAGTATTTCATGTTCAAGCTTAAAAATAAGCCCTCACATATGATGGAAAACTGCATTTATCTTTCTGTAAATGAAAACAACTTGTAAATATATATTGTTTTATCATAAATCTACCTTTCCCTTCACTGAAAAACTCATCTGGATGTAAAGACTTGAGTAAATAACTGAGAATATTATATTTTATATAATATGAGAGTATTTTCGGTGAATAATGCATTCATTTGCATCAGATGACGATGATGGTGGTCAAGTCAAGTGCATCAATTTGAATAAAAGGATATGCAAATTCAGATAACCTCAGCGTCATATGATGACGATATGAACATAAGAACGAGTATATGGAAAAGTTTTTGTTTCATCCTTTTTTGGCACAAAATAAGGAATTATTCAACAATATTTATAAAAAGCCATTTTTATTTTTGTTAAACAAAAAAGTGTGAAGAAAACTTTAATTTGAATCACAGCCAAAATTGTGTAGTTTATGGTTTATGTAGACGACAACTATTTTACTATGCTTAAGGAGATTGGTTTTTGGCAGGCATGGTCAATATAATATAAATTTAAAAGACGGAAAAAACCTTAAACTAAAAAATTATCAACCGTATTTGATTGATTGGGTGATTCTTAACGAACTTATTCGCACTTTAAGTTCTCAAAGATTGAAATAAGTTGGAAAAAAGCAGTTTTCATATATCTTCTAGATTGGGTCTTAGAAATCTACACAAATATTATAAAGAGGAAAGATTTGTATTTTTGTATTTTTGTATGTAACGAATAAACTCAAAAAGTACTGGACCGATTTTAATAATTCTTTTTTCATTAGAAAGCTACATTATCACTGAGTAACATAGGTTATATTTAGTACTAGATTACTGTAGAAATTCTTAGAAATTCCTATTAAAACCAACAGAAGGTGGAAAAAAAAATTAGCCATAAAATGTCTTTCATAGCATACGCTGCGAAGAGTATTAATGATAGGAAAAAAAATGTTTTCTAATTTAGTGATTCATGGTCGTTTTAATTAGCTTGCTTAAAACTTAAATATCTGTACCTATTTATGTATACCCGTGCGAAGCCGAGACGGGGCGCTAGTAATTAAAATAAAAAATATAATTGTTTAAAATGTACTTGGTATTTTAGTTAAGGTTTGAGTTTTTTTGAATATGAAGGTTTTCGAAATTGCAGACGAAAATACTATAAAGACTCAAAAAAAAAGATTAAGTTTTTCTTAAGACTTCATATTTTAGTATGTATTAATTTTAAATTTAATCATCAGAAAAGTTTGTTATCCGTTTTCAAAGCGTTGGATTAAATTATATTTTTATCATTATTTTTCATTGTTTTATTTAACAAAAATTGTCAATGAATTTTAGTTTTTTCCGAAAGTAAAAACAATATTTTGTATGAGATAAAATAACTTTGAAGTCAATAAAATGTCAATTTTTACCACTTTTGTGCAGTACTGTTGTCATGTTTTACGTTGGATGTCAAAAATTTAATTCTTTGATGTATGAATTGGACAGTTTATATATTTAAGATTTCTGTGAATTTTCTCTCTCAGAATGACAAAGCAAGAGAATGAAACATAAACAAATTTCACTATTCTTTTTCATAATCACAGAATCATAGAAACATAAAAATTCTATTTTCAGATTTTTGACCACAATATCGAGAAATTTGTTTGAAAATTTTGTTTATATTTCCGCAAAATAAAGAAATCTCTGAGATCTCAGAAATGAAAACTGATCAAATTATGTATATTTTGTTCGTAAAATATTCGACTTGACAAAACATCCTGGCAAGTTTTACGTTCGTTAAACAAAGGAAATCGAAATTTTAATTCACCATGACATTACAATTTAAGTTGAAAAAAGCGAGTCCGGTGATTTCAACCTTTTGTCTGATTGTCTTCGTCTCTGCAGCCTAAATCATTTGGTTGACTGAGTTCAAATTTGGAAATCAAGGTTAAAAAAAGATTCACGTTAAACGTTTTTTAATTTTTGGAAGACCAAAAATAGCAGTAGTGTTAACTCAAATTTCTTTATCGAAAACCGGAAATTCGAATTTACTCAAAAACAGCCTAACTGATTTGTATGAAATTTTCTTTGAATTTTCTATTCCTTCTTGGCTTCTTTGAATACTAAAACATATTTTTCTTTAGATCCAGAAGGGTAACAATATAAAACAAAGGAACCGAACAAGCTTTTCTTAATATTATTTAAAATGTCTATTTTCTTGGACCTTTTAAAAAGTTATAATATATATTTTTTTAAATTTAATACCTCAAAAATAGGACATTTTTTACGAAATTAAATTGTTAAACGTATAAGAACTAAATAAGTGCATTCTAAAATTATTTAAAAATATCGGTTTAACGATTTTCGTTACAACAATAGTAATAAATTATGTTTTTTTTTTTGTCAAATTAAATAGAATTGAAATTTTTGAAGATAAACTTTTATCAGGTATATTTTTAAGTCTTTAAATGTCGGTACTACTTTTAATCAGAGTCTTTATATACATAAGCAAGTTCTTTAAATATGACATAAGAAAAAAATACCCCGAAAGTATTTTTGAAATAGCGAGAAATGGTAAAATTTACAAAATTGACAGATTACAACAAGTTTCAGTATCACGTTAAAGTTTTAGCTGTCTAAAATACTTCACGAACAAATAACACTAAAGACTTAATAAAGGGATTTCCATTAAATGCGGATTGATTTTAAAATTTAATAAAAAAAAGTTGAATAAGAGATATCAAAAAAGGTTTTATCTTTATTTGACAGCCCTATCAATGACATTATGTGTGAAATATATAACATCTTTTAAATGGCCTGCGCACTCATTCAAAAGGTCCAGTTTTTGATGACTTTGGTGCATAAATAAGGCGGAATTAGTCCGATGGACTCGATTATTAGAATTTATTTCACAACTCATGTTTCAGCTCAAATTAAAAGGGCTTGATTATGTTGTCTTTAAGGGCCACTGTGACCTGTGACTTAACAAAGCCCCCCAACAAAAAAGCCAGAACGGTTCAAATCGGACGATTTTGGTATCCAATTGACGTCACCTCAGCGTGAGACAACCACGTCATGAAACCGCTCGCGCAGAATATCGATTGTGTCTTAAGTTGTGTGTGGCATGTAGCGCAATCCTGTTGAAACCTTGCCTTCGGTTCGTTGTCTATATCATCCAATTCAGGCCACAAGAAATTGGTGATCAATGATTTAAAGCATTTGCGACGCAACGCCGTTGACGGTGATGGCCTGACCAGTATCACTTTCGAAGAAGTATGGACCTATGACGCCTCCAGCGCAAAATCCACATCAAATAGTTACTTTATTTGGATAAATTGGCATCTCGTAATTTTCACGTAGATTGGTGTCGTCCCAAATCTGGCAATTTTGCTTATTAGCCAATCCATTGATCCCGAAATGGACCTCATTGCTAAAGATGATTTTTCAACCAAAATTGGGATCAACTTCCAACTGCTCCAAAATCCAAATATAGAACACAAGACGCTGCGTATATAGTCGTTTGGTTTCAGCTACTGGGTCAGTTGGATTTATGTATGGATGTATGGATGCATGGATGCATGCCCTAATCACGAAGCAAAATTCGCCATAATGTGGTCTACGATAGGCCAAGTTCTTGTGAGCGACACAGAATTGACTGCTATGTTTTCACTGAGCCAGTGTACTCGAATTTGGCCACCAAAAGTTGGATAGTCAACTTAGAAGGACGACCATAATAACCCATAAAATGGGCGCAACTCGTGCATCGTTAATTCTACAGAACACCCTTTTCAATAATAAAGTTTCATCATTTGCACGTATTGTTCGATGCTGTTACTTGCCATAATGAATTGAAGGATTAAAAAAAGATATTTTGACAGAAATTAAAAGAAACAATATGGCCGCCACGAGCTGTCAAAATCAACCCGTTCCTACTTTAAAACCCTTTATTCATTTTAATATATTTTAAACAATACAATTGGATTACCGTTAGAATAATTCTATACAACGAAGTATGACGTGTTTGAAAATTGGTGTATTTAAAAAAAGATCAATTAGCAGTAAAATTTGAACAAAATTTAAACTAACACAAAATCCCGCTTGAAATTGATTGTGTTTTTAGTTTTGGTACATGAACAATAATGATTTTTAAAACTAGTAAAGTTAAAAAAAATCAATGAACACAATTTTCTAATTTTCTAATAAGGACATCCATATCAAGTTGTTACCAAAATAATGGAAATACGGAAAAATTCTAATCTACTGGTCTTTAAAAATTTGTGTAATCAAAAAATAATTATATTTTTCCAGAAATCCAGTATAGTTGCTTTTTGTACAATTAGCCTCTTTCATATTGGCAAAATAAAAAAGTTAACAACTATAAATTATTTTTGATAAATGGCTATTGACTTTATTCCAGGACAATATGCTCGTACCTAAATTCCGGGTATAAACCTTAAATATGTAATCGGACTTAAATAGAAATTCAAAACAATGGAAAAAAACGATTAAAAATAATGTAATTTATTTTATAGGAAAAACTGATTGAAAAATGCATAATTTAGTAAATTAAAAAAAAAAAAAACTTAATATAGTTTTGGTCAGTATTTTTTTATTTTGTTTTTGTTGCAACATTTATATCCTTTTGTTGCATACGAATTGATAAAAAATACTCCCTTTGATTAAGCATACCACTCAAAAAACCACATTCAGATGTGTTTTCCAAATAACCCAACAAACGCCTGGGTATTATTATTATTTCGTATATTTTTCTTTTTACTTGCGACATATAGGAACTATATGGCAAGTTTTGCATTCGTGCAGAATTTTGTCTGTCTGTCCACGCTCCTACAGCCTATACCATTTAGTCGATTGAGTTCAAACTTGGAAGTTAAGGTTTTGAGCAGATTCGCGTTAGGCGTTTTTTTCATTTTTTTTTTAAGATCAAAACTAACAGTGGCCCCCATACAATTTTTTTGGTCAAAAAACGATAATTCGAATTTTCTCAAAAACAAACCGATAGATTTTTTTTAAATTTTCTCTAAAATTTTATTTTTTAACTTGGCTTCTTTTAATAAGAAAAACATATTTTTGTATTGCTCAGGAAAGGTACCGCTCATAGAACCGTTATTTTGTTTTTTAATTTTCTCAGCAACTTATGTACTGATTTCAATAATTTTTTTTGTGAATAAGCTCTTGTATTGCTTTAACAATATTTGATTATCAAATGTGCAATTTTTTTTTGTTTGGATTTTTAAAAAAATATTGAATTTTTTTTTTTCAAAATTCTATATCTCAAAAACGGGTTAATATTTTTTTACGAAATTCAAATTTAGAGCGTATATTTACAATCACTAAACAACTGCATACCAAAAATATTTTTAGAACAAAATTGAAAAATTTTATATATAAAAAATTAATTTAAAAAAAAACCGCTCTAACGATTTTCAAAAAAAAATTTTGAAAAATCAAGGATTTTTTGATTTATAAAATGGCATTTAAATTTTTAAAGACAAACTTATTTTTCAGGTAAAATTTTGAATCTTAAATTTTTTTTTTAATTATTTTATTTTATTTTTAATTATTTTAATTTTTTATTTTTTTAATAATTTTAAATATTTTTAACTAGTTGAATACACAAACAATTATTGTTTTCGTTAGGTATGCTTACAAGTATTTTTCATTTTCGGGATGAGTTGTCCTAGGATGAGTTGTGTCTTGGGATGAATCACAAGTTTTTTGACAAATCAAATGGCATTTATATCTTTGAAGACGAACTTATTTTACAGGTATATTTTTAAATCTTTTATAGGTACATTTTTAAACAGACTCTTTGCATACAGGAGCAAGTTCGTGCGACCCAGTCGTGCATTTTATTTTTAATCGAAACCACATTTTTGGTGTGGAAAATTCAAGAGTGAAAATTGTATACATACAATTTTTATATGAACATATAAATAAGAGAAAAAAGAAAGCTCAAAGTTCAAATTCCGTCCATGGAAATTCATTCAATGGACTAAGGACCTTTTTTTTGATGTTTGTGGTTGCGTATAATAATAAATGTTATAGATTATTTATTTCATTTAACATTTATATGATGGGATTGTTATTTTCATTGAACTCTCTGAGTGTCAATAAAATGAGAAAATTATCTGGTTTTTGCATAAAATTCATATATACGTATGCAATTAATATAAAGGGCTATGAAATTTATGAAAAAAAAAAACAAAAATTAATTTTAATCCAATATGTATTATTAATATTATTAAACTATATTGTTGTAAATGATATTTTAAAGTGAGCTTACACAAAATAATAAACATTTTGTTGACTATGAACAATGTTAAAGAGAAGGTGTACTCAAATGTCAAATCATATTTTTATTACGTTAGTAAAATTTCAGTGAAGTGTCACTTTGGATTTGAATTTTACGTAATAAAGGTTTTTGATGGAAATGAAGAACATATTATTTATGTGCTGTATAATAGAAAAAGAATATTGAGACAAAAGGTGGCACATAAGTTGTCAGACATTTTAAATTTTCTGTTTGACAATTTTCTGCGACAGTTGTTTTTTCTATCAACTACATATTTGTCAAACTTTAAAAACGACCACGATTTCTTAATCTTCATTGATACTCTTGAAATCTCCATAACTGCCTTGTAATTTCCAACCACCCTAACAATATCAACATCTGCTTTGAAATTTCAGGACCTAAATTAATATTTCAAGACCTCCCGTGACGTTTCAAGACCTGCCTTGGAATTGAAATAATGACCAGCGAAACGGGCGGTTAACAGCTATTAAAAGGTTTTCGAATAGGAAAGAAATGATTTTGACAGCTCGTGGCGGCCATATTGTTACTTTTACTTTCTGTCAAAATGCCTATTCTTAATAAGTATTACTTTCTTACTTAATTTGGCGCTACAGTCCGGCCGGACCTTGGCCTCAACCAACAGCCCGTACCCTTCGTCGTTGTATCTTCTCCTCTACTCTCCATCTATATGCAGATGGGACCAAAAATCACCCAAAGAATTTGTCTCTCGAAGCATCCTAAGACGCTCTCATCTTTCTTTGACAGGGTCTAGACCTCAGTGCCATAAGTGAGAACAGAGATGATGAGTGTCTTATAGGTGGTGATTTTAGATGCTCGAGAGAGGACTTTACTACTCAATTGCTTCCTAAATCCAAAGAAGAAGCGCTTTGCAAGAATTATTCTTCGTTTGATTTTAGCGCTGGTGTCGTTGTCTGAATTTATAGCGGTGTCTAGGTAGACAAAGTCCTAAACTACCCCAGAGTTATATTTGTCAATGGTGACGTTTTTCCCAATATTTGGTCTTTTCCTTATTCTCCTCTTCCAAATGCTCAAAAACGCTCCACTGATATCACTCTTTGATCTTCAAATTATGTCAATATCATCGGCGTATCCGATGTGTCCCAAGTTTTACACAATTATTTCCAGAACGATGTTGAAGAAGTCGCATGACAGTGCATGACAGTGTCTAGAATCTTGTTTGACATCAAAACCATCGGTGAGATCTTTTCTGACCTTGATAGAGTAGCATGCATTCTGTATATAGATAGATGCTGTCAATTTCGCTTCGCTCAGAAGAACTTGGCCTATCGCAGACCACAACATTGCGAATTTTGCGTCATGATTTGGGACAAAATCCAACTGATCCAGGAGCTGAAAATAAACGACTATACTTGACGTAGTGTGTTCGCTAATTGGATTTTAGGGTAGTTGGAAGTTGATCCAAATTTTGGTTGAAAACTCAATTTTAGCAATGAGGCCCTTTTATGGATGTGTATGTAAGTGAATGAGTTTAATTTGCCAGATTTGATACACGATACTGTTTAATGTGGATTTTGGTTTGGAGGCATCAAAGGTCCGTGCTGCTTGGAATGTTATGCTGGTCAGGCCATTACCATCAACGGCTCCGCACGGCCAGAGCGGTGATCGCTATAAATCGATGATTTCCAAGGCTCAAGGCACAATCGAAATTCTTTGCGAGCGGTTTAAAGGCGTGGTAATCACAGAGGTGACATGAATTGGCCACCAAGATCGTATTATTTGATCTCTTTAGACTTTTTTTTGTGGGACATTCTTAAGGCACAGGTCCGTGCGAATAATCCGGAAGCCACCGTGACCCTCAAAAACAACGTAATCGATGCTATCGATAAAATTAAGCCCGATTTATACTCCAAAGTTATTGAAAATGGTAATTTTCAAATGATTCCCGCGATGCTATATAATTCATACATAACCAATAATAATTTATAGGGCTTTGAAATAAAGATAAACCCTTTTTGATATCTCATATATAACTTTTTTATTCAACCCGCCTTTAGTGGAAAACCCTTTGAATAATAATCTAATGTACTTCAAAAATTACATAGCGGATTTCTTATTCTTACATTTTTTAACCCATTACAATTTATTTACTGAAGGCCAGTTAAAAGACAACTAACAGAATTAAAAATATCACCAAGGAAACCCTGTTAAAGCTCTGAAGAAGCCTTAATCCTTTGCACTCTGAGTGAAAGGAAAATATTTTTTATTCTGTTGGATTAAAATGTTGAATTTAAAGCTGGATGTGAAATTTTAAAGTGAGAAAAATGATTAGTTGTTGTAAAATAACGAACATATTTATGTACTCATGTTTTTAATGACAAGAACAAAAACAAAAAGCAAATTGTCATAAACAAGTTTTCAACTACATACATACATAGTATTGAAATGATGCAACAAAAATCAGCTCACATCAATTATAATGAAAGGTTTTTATGTTTCTGGTCATCATTTTCCCATCAATATTCAAGTTTGATTTTTTGATATCGTAGGTACATAATGTGCATGATATATCATTTAAGTGTCAGACAATCGAAAAATAACTTCTGAGTTCTGATGTGTCAACTTCATGTTCGTATTAAAAAAAAAGATATCTGAAAAGAAGTAGATAACTGATGTGAAAAGTTCTTGTAGTACTTTCAAAATAAATTGACATTTTGATAGAAGAATTGAAAATTTGTTTTGATTTATGGAAGGCGGGATATTTTTTAGATTTCTTTTTGATTTATAACTACATACATACATATTATGTATATATAATATTTAATCAGATCATTTATTTTCCAATTTTATTTGGAATCTATTTGCTATTTGAAGATATGAAAAGAGAAGTTGTTTTTCTTTAAAAAAAAACAGATGGTTTTTCAAATGAAAAAGAAGATGTGTATCGACATAAAAGCTACATTTAATACCATCAATCGTCAAGTTCTTATCTATGAAATGGCTTCACTGGGTTTATCTAGAAAGTTTTTAAAAATCTACAAAAAGTCCTTATGTCGAACTTATGCGACAGTTTGGTATGGATCAGAGACATCAAATTGGTTTCAAATGATGGCAGGTGTTCCCCAAGGTTGAATCCTTAGACCAATCTTGTTTCCTCTTTATATTGATGATATTTCTGATAATTTACATGACGGAGTTTGTTTTTTTTTGAGATTCGTATTAAGGTTCCTCTTTAAGTGCATGACTTATTTATTTTAGCGAATAAACCATTTTCTTTTCAATTTCATATGAATAGGCTCCAAACATATTACAATATTTTATGGGACCTTTAAAACAACTCGTAGAAAGAATTTGAACCTCGTACTATTGAAATAGTACAGAAATTTAAATATCTGTGAGTGTTAATTTCTGCTGACGGTACCTTCAATAAGCATGTTAAGTATAAGAGTGAAGAAACTAAAGTAGCGGTCTCAATATATTGTTGCCAACTTTGCTTTCAAACCGTAACATAAATTTAGTATCTAAATATTGGGGTTTCCAAGCAACCGTTAACACGTGCTTGTACTCAAATATTTTCTCAGATCTTTTTTCAAAAGATTATTTCGATTGTTCAATACTAATCTACGGAATTAACGTGGAGTCTGGAATTGATCCTATTTATGTCAAAACTTTTGAATTCTAAAATAAGTAATGAGAATACCAAGCTCCAATCATCACATGTCTATTATTAAAGTTTTTTTGTGCACAGAAATATCGCCTTTCAAGGAATGGACGCAATTTGCCCAGTTACATAAAGTGTCTCTAGATCTTACAGAACTTAACACAAAAATTGACACAAACAAATTTCCAATGTCATCTCGAAAGTTTTATATGTTCACCAACTAAATAGAGCATCATCATCGTCAACAAGACTTATGTATTTATACAAATCTAAACCATTCTTTTAATACCAAACGTTTTGTTTAAAGGGTTGTTAAATTTTAAGGGCCGATATTGATTTTGAGTAAAACACAAATTATTTAGAAATTACTGTCATTTCTTTTTATTATGATAATATTGGTACATTATGAATTATGAATGGAACAAAATATCAGATGAATGGCCGGCTTGACCTCAGTAACATACATGGTCTAAATTTTCCATGATGCTGAGGCATAATTGAGGTTCTATGCCGTTAACGTGCCGAATTATCTCATGTGCCGAATTTTCTCATCCTTGAGTGTTTAAATTGTTGCTGGCTTATTGACGTACACCTTTTATTTCAAATAACCCCAAAGAAGGAAGTCCAACGGCGTCAAATCACATGATCTTGGCGTCCAATTGACATCGCCATTGAATTTGTCCCGCAAAAGAGCAATTGTTCCGTTAGCTGTGTGCAAGTCCACATCTTTATCTTCCAATTCGGGCCATAAAAAGTTCATTATAATCTCACAATAGCGAACACCATTCACAGTAACTGACTGACCGGCCTTATTTGGAAAAAAACGCTCCAAACAGTCACTCTTTGTGGATGCAATGATGCTTTGACAATCACTCCTGAATAAACATTCGCCCAAATGCGGCAATTCTGCTTATTGACGAATCCACTGAGTTGAAAATGTGCTTCATCACTGAAAATGATTTTCTTTAAAAATTGATCATCCACTGTTGACATTTTTGCCATTTCTTGCCACCATTCTGACCTTTGACGACGCTTGAAATGGTCAAGAGGTTTTAGTTCTTAAGTCAATTGGCACCTTGTATGCGTGTAAATGCAAATGTTTATGCCTTATATTGATCAACGACGAGCGTGAGAGGTACAATTGTTGGGCACGACGACTGACTAGTTGAGGTGGACGGCTTTTCAGCCACACTATCGCGAACAGCAGCAATATTATATCTTTTCAAAACTATGAAAAACTTTGGGTGATTTTTTTGAGGTTAGGATTTTCATGCATTAGTATTTGACAGATCACGCGGGATTTCAGACATGGTGTCAAAGAGAAAGATGCTCAGTATGCTTTGACATTTCATCATGAATAGACTTACTAACGAGCAACGCTTGCAAATCATTGAATTTTATTACCAAAATCAGTGTTCGGTTCGAAATGTGTTTATCGACAAATTTTGTTCAGCGATGAGGCTCATTTCTGGTTGAATGGCTACGTAAATAAGCAAAATTGCCGCATTTGGAGTGAAGAGCAACCAGAAGCCGTTCAAGAACTGCCCATGCATCCCGAAAAATGCACTGTTTGGTGTGGTTTGTACGCTGGTGGAATCATTGGACCGTATTTTTTCAAAGATGCTGTTGGACGCAACGTTACGGTGAATGGCGATCGCTATCGTTCAATGCTAACAAACTTTTTGTTGCCAAAAATGGAAGAACTGAACTTGGTTGACATGTGGTTTCAACAAGATGGCGCTACATGCCACACAGCTCGCGATTCTATGGCCATTTTGAGGGAAAACTTCGGAGAACAATTCATCTCAAGGAATGGACCGGTAAGTTGGCCACCAAGATCATGCGATTTGACGCCTTTAGACTATTTTTTGTGGGGCTACGTCAAGTCTAAAGTCTACACAAATAAGCCAGCAACTATTCCAGGTTTGGAAGACAACATTTCCGAAGAAATTCGGGCTATTCCGGCCGAAATGCTCGAAAAAGTTACCCAAAATTGGACTTTCCGAATGGACCACCTAAGACGCAGCCGCGGTCAACATTTAAATGAAATTATCTTCAAAAAATAAATGTCATGGACCAATCTAACGTTTCAAATAAAGAATCGATGAGATTTTGCAAATTTTATGCGTTTTTTTTTTTTTTAAAGTTTTCAAGCTCTTAAAAAATTACCCGATATTAGCTTTAAACTAATTTTACCTTTTAAAAACTATTGTTGTTAACATTCAGTAACATTTGGAGAAAAATCGAATGACAGTTTTTTTTACAAAAAATTAAAAACCTAGGTAAACAAAAATTAACAAAAGTTGGTAAAAATTAATTTTCGACTTAAAAATCTTTTCAAAACTTTGAAATAATGGCTTCAAATTAGTTTTGTCTTATAAGAAATATTGTTTTCAGCATACGGAAAATTTGAGAAAAATGGAATTGACAGTTTTTTTTAACAAAAAATAAAAAAAAACTAAAAAAAGCATTACTAAAACTTGGTAGACATTGATTTTCGACTCAAATATCTTTTCAAAAATTAAAAATATTAATTTCAAACTTATTTTATCTCACAGAAAAAACAGTCCGTTTTTTCATAAAAAAATAAAATCTACAAAAAATTGTACGCAAATTTGGTAAAAATTTATGTTCGGTTCTCGATATCTGGTGAACAATAGAAGATATTGACTTCAAATTAATTTCATTCATCCATTTTGTATTTTTTTATATAAGAAATAAATTTTTGTAGGAAATTCTTCTAAAATTGGTAAAAATTAGTTTTCGACTAAAAATTTCGTTAACAAACATTGATTTCGAAATCAAACTATTTCATTATATGCAAAATATTGTTGGTAACTTTTAACAACTTTTTTAACAAAACACGAAAACCAACTAACTTTTAAGCAAGACAAATCGACAGACGGGATGGGAACTTATCAGTGTGGGTCGCATCCCAGCCTCTTTTTACTTCATTTTAGTTTTAACCAACGTTGAATCTCTTCTATAAAATAATTTATTTATTAATTTTTTAAAAGTATAGTCTAAGCGTTTAACCATAAAAATGTTTTTAGTAATGTTTCGAAAAAATCAAAAAATCTCATTTAATTAAACGAAGCTTTTATAACTTGCACAATAATATTGAATACTGTACTTTAAAGTTAAAACCTTTGAAAACTGTTAATTAAAGTATTTTGTTGTGCATCATTTGTACCTAGAAAATAATCAAAATTCTCGTAAATAAAATTTCCCTCGATGGAAATATTATTGGTAATTCAATGAAGTTTGAACAATTTCATTGAATTTGCATCATTTTATAAATTTCCCAGGTATTTAACAGTTTTTGCTTGAATGTAATTTATTTGATAAAATAGAAAACAAAACATCTCGATTGCAATTTTATTTCGGAGAACTAAACATTTCCCTTCGAAATTCCACATAGGTTATGATATTACATTTAAAACAAGAGATTTTTGATTTTATGTTGCTTGTTGCAAATTTGTGCACCGCCGCGCAGTTAATTGAATAAGTATGCAAATTTAAAATAAAATCATATCGTAACATAAAGAGTATTCTTATATATGTAATCATTACATTTATTCTTGGAAACTTCCGTATTTTTTAACATCTAATACATAGATTCAAAACTACATATACACATTTTTCTGCATATCCTTTTATTTATCATCACACTTAAATTATTCTAAATATTATGATTAGTACTAACCAAAACGATTTGTTTCAAAACATTTTAATAAAATCATATTATTTTTGTAAATAAATATCATAATTACTGATAAAATGTGCTATTAAAAATTTCGAAATCAGAATTATATTTGTTTTTGCTTATATAATCACAATCAAGAAGAAATTTTGAAATCGATTTACGAATTGTGATAAAATAATTATTATTCGCTTAGTGACACATGAATTAATTAAGATTGTCGTCAAGAAAAACTTTCATGTCTACGCAATATTTTATTCATATTGACATTCAAGTATAATTTCAAATGAATATTGAATAAATTTGTAATGTTTTCATTTACGTATCTATGAGTGTTATTATATGAAAATGAAAACATTTATTTCTGACCTTTTTCATTTAAATAAAAATAACACTTGAGTCATATCTCTATTATAACATTATTCCTTTATCTAACGAATAAATTTCATCCTTTACAACTTCGCAGTTTGTTTCAGCTTTTGTATAGATACTTTTTTTTTTTTGTTTTGTATTCATGTGCAAATTGTATAGAAAATAAAAGTTTTTCAAAACAAAGAGAAAAATTGGAGGAAAGAATAAAAAGAATTATTAGGTATTTTTATTTTTGATAAAATTCAATGTGACTGTGTTTGATAATTTAAAAAATAAAATAGTAAAAATTGAAACAAAAATTTCTACTTTTATTTATGTATTTTTTTCTTTATGTATTTATTTCTATATAAACTTAAGTCAAAAATCAAGTACCCGTGGCATGATGGTAAGTGCGTTGGACTATCATGCCAGAGGTCTTAGGTTCAATCCTTGCCTATGCCACCTAAGGTTTTTTCCACGGTAATTGCCTCTTGTGAGATATTGACAAATACTCACAGAGTAATTCTTGTCATTAAAAGTGCTTTCTCATATTAGCCGATCGGATTCGGTTTAAAACTATAGGTGCCCTCCATCCTTGACATGACTCACACTCAGGGATGGTTGAGAGTTGTAAGTCACTAGCCCTTAGTTCTCCATATGGACTGTTCCGCCACCTAATTTATTTGTTAAAAGTGAAAAACCTCAAATGATTCTTAAAACCTTGACCTTTGATATGTTTCTCCAATCAATAAAGAAGTATCAAACTAGAATATCTCAAAAAGAAATATTGGACTGTTAACAGCCGAATTGTTTTTTCCTGAACACCATTTAATTTTAATAAATATGATTTAAAATATAACCAGCATAAGTGTTCATATATGCGTTTCGCCCCGTTGTAATGGTTGGGCTCATCAGAAGATGAAGATGGTGTTCAGGAAAAAACAATTTGACTGTTAACAGTCAAATATTTCTTTTTTAAAAAGTCCCATAGCAAGGCAATAGCTATGGGACAAATAGCTACAATTTATCTTCTGTGAAGACTTGTAGCAACTATATAATTCGCAGTTGCTCTATGTAGCTCGGATTATATGGAATCTCGATTTATTCGAGAAAATATGCGTAAAGACAAGGTGTAATGGTCATCTTCTGATGAGCCCAACCATTACACCGGGGCGAAACGCAAATATGAACACTTATGCTGGTTATATTTTAAATCATATTTTTTTAAATATCTCAAAAAATTGTCTACTTCTCAACTTTAAACATTTAAAAATGTGTTATGTATTATATTTTCTTTTGAAACTTTGACTGTCAAGGTCAAACAATTTTGTAAATTTAATGCGATTTGTTTCCATTTTTGAAAATTTTTTATCTTTTGTTTTCAAATTATTAAGGGTATTCATGCAAACATAGAAAACCCATAGAAACCTTAAAAACTGTAGAATTTTCTATCGGTAGAAATCAACTGTCAAAATTTGTATGGGAAAAATATTCTGCAAAATATAGAATTTTATCTCTCAAATTTGAAGCAGAAATCGTAGAAAAAAAAACGGATAAATTTTGTGTTTGTTTCTAACGTTTCCGCAAATATTTCTTATGGGGTGTTCATGTAAACCCTTTGCGGAAATTTATATTTTTCTACAAAGTAGAAAATTATATCGTTACATGAATACCCTTATTGTTCACTTTTTAAATAAAAGTCTATACAATCCGTATGTTCGTGATACATGTTTTTTCTTAGCGACATACAGTTCAGGCACCAGCTGATTTTTTCTAAAAATTTTACTAGGTGTCAAAAACCTTATTCTTCGATTAATCCCAGCCAAGTTCTGCCACTACTACCCATTTACAGGAACAATCTCAGCAGGTTTATGAACCCTCTCTAACTAAAAAACCAACTAAGCCAAGAACTTCAAATTGACAAGACTTACTATAATAGTTGATAAAATGCACCTTACAAAATTTAAGAGTTTCTGAGATACCGCACTTCAAAAATCGCAAAAAAACCGTAACTGCACTTCTCGACATAGCAGAATCTTGAAATTATGCACAAAAGTAGGTTTTGTGGTGCAAGGATTAATTAAAAATTGTGATTTTACCCACAAAAATATACAAGGCATTAGTTAAAAATATCATTTCATAGTGTTTTAGAATAATGAAATTCAGGCACAAAATTGTGCATTCAGGGGGCGTTTTATACAACTTAATTCTTAAACGAAGTATGAGTTAATATTAACATTTTGAAGTGTAATAGAACAATGAAATTAAGCATAATGAAAGAAGTCGATGTGCATACAAAGACAAACATCGAAAATATTAGGTTATCCAAGAAAGGGGGCGTGGTATCTGCCTACTTTTCTTTTATCTGGTATCGCTTATATGAACTACTTCTGCTTTCGTAGAATGATGATGATTAAACAGAGTGGTACGGATCGATGTGTATAGAAAGACAAAAATTAAAATTTGAAGAACATGCATACATTCAAGGGTCGTGGTAGCCACTCACTTTATTATATGAGGTTTAAATATGAAGAAGATTCTTTCAGGACGGCAGCATTAGAGAGAACAATTGTTTTTAAAATTGGTGTGATTGTTATGCTATACCAGAAATATAGAAGTAAGTCAAGGTTTGGTGAATGGGTCCATAGGAAATGTTTAAAAGTTTTCCTTGCATGTAGATGATAATAAAAGTGCCAAAGAGATACCTACAAAATTCAGTCATGGAATCGTTTATGAGTTAAAGCCGGTAACTGGAAGGTTTTCAGTTAATTTACTACTATCCACATTTTGGTATTCTAAAACTTGGTAATCAAACCCATCCAATTTTAGCCAGTAATCATTCAAAAGCAATTATCTGTCATTATTAAAAAGTTTCTTCCATATAACCTTTTCAAAATAAATTCATATTGAACCTTAGTAAATTAAGAACTTGGCGTATTTTTAGACCTCAATAGTTTTTGAGGCAGTACAGTAGAACTGAGCTCTTTTTTCAACATTAATGTTTTTGTTGTGATACAAATACAATTATTCTGGAAGTAATATCATTTCATGTTCGTATTTGAGGTGATAAACATTTCATCATTTTTTTTAAAATTATTTAGAAACCCTGAAACTTAAATACAAGTACAACAAAAGATACTACAAAGAGTTTTTGATGTCTCAAATTTTTTGACATAAGACAGTTTAAACTTCAGTTTTTGATTTCATTTTAACTGAAGTTCCTTAAATGAAAATTGGACTCACAGAACATATCATTAGCAAATCTTTATGGGCATCGAAGGGAAGTTAATAATGTGGTTCAGAAGTGCTACGCCTTTGGACATAACAAATTATGAATTTAACAAAAAATTTGATTAGTCAAAAAGTATGCGAGCTATGTACGCACAAGAAGCTGTGATCAAGAATTAAGAATTTAATAAGCTACAATTTCTAAAAACAAATGTTTATGATTCTGCAACAAAGTTTACTCCACGTGTCAAGAAAATCACAAGTAAGGTTCTTAAATACTCTAACAATAATTATTTCCTAAAACAAAAATTTTGTTATTGTGTTAATCTGTTTTTCTTTTTTCATTCAGAAGTTACAAGGCGTATGGTCACCACATTTTCCCAAAGGTTATCTTTTATTGAGTTGTATTGTTCCTTATTTTTTATTAGGTACATAGGTACAATAGAAATAATGAAAACACCTTTTATCAAAACAAAAAACTTCACTTTATGAAAAACCAAAGAATAACAACAACAACAAAAATGTGAACAATATTTTATTGTTTGTTCTGCAAACGCAGCTGTCTAATTGAATTTCCATGAAATCATCATATTTTTACTTCATCCAAATCGCATAATGTACAAATGTTCCTCCTTTTTTTCCTGAGATATACCTAAAAATTACAACAAACCTACAGACACACAGACAATCGATGGTCTTCAGACATGTTCAACCAAAGAAAACATCCTTTTTCTTATTTGTTCGTTTGCGTCAAATCCGAATCAGAAGGCAAAAGGATGTTAAAGGATCTTAATCCAAATTCCAAAAGAATTCAGAGAGACAGTTACAATTTCCTGTGATAAAAATCAATATATACGACTTAAGATGTGTATAAATTTGATGGTGGTTCAGGTTTATAAATTTACCATCGTGTAGGTCCTGGTAAACATACAAAATAATTGATGATATAAATCAAAAATCCTTTGTTACTTTATCCTCGGGCTTTATGTAATTTTGCCAACAAAGGACAAGTGTGAGTATTCTCGAGTGCGTATATATCTCCTCTTCATCGGAAAAGTGTTTTGGTTTCGTATCCACGTTTGTCAAAAACAAGGACGACGATGGCGATGACGTCGAGGATGAGGACGAGGACGAGGACGAGGACGAGGACGAGGACGAGGACGAGGACGAGGACGACGACGACGACGACGACGACGACGACCGACCACCGATGAAGATGACGCCACTTATGAATCGATATACCTTCATACATACTCGTATAAGGACTCACATGTCCATTAGGCGAATTGGGTGTCCTTGGGATCCTTAATGTCTATCTTTCTGTCTATCCGATCCGAGTCATGATGTCAGCTAGATAATGATGAAGTAGGGAGGTACCTACCTTCCTATACGAGTATCTGCAAAGTATTTTCAAAGAAAAAAATAAATTAAAGTCAAGTTTAATAGTTTAAGATGGGAAGTTTTCAAGTTTTAGTTTTAGTTTAAGTTATTGTTTTTTTTGTTTTTTTTTTTTTTCTGTTCCTCCTAAATCGATGTGTAAATAGGATGCTTAAGCTTATTAATACCATTGAAACTTGAAAGTCCTTCAAAAACTATTTATTTTTATATGAGAAAAGAAAGCAATTTTGTGGATCCCCAGGGTTTACCTTTAAAGTGTGAGTTGTAAAAGATTTTTGTTTTGGGTTCTCCTACAAAATAAAAACTGAATAGAAATTCTTTGAGGAACTTTTTTCAGGAATATCGAAGCTAAAGAAATAAAGAAAAAAATAAAAAGTTCAGGTAGGTGGGTATATTCTAGAAAATCATCATCAGGAACCATTTTAGAAGAATAGAAATAGGTATAGAAGAACTTTTCCCCATCAGTGCTGGACTATTGGTAGAAAGGTTAAATAGGAAAATTTGTATGTGCGGACTCTTTTCTATAGGAGGATTATAAAAAGGCTTTTAGTCACAATTTTAGAACACAGGTGTTTTTCCAAAAAGTTTTAAAATAACTCAGTTTGTTTCTGAGAAGGGTGTGAAAATTTCAATTCTCTTTGATTTTTGAAAATCATGTACATGTTACATTTAATTTGGGCATAAGGCATAACGCGACAAAATTTCTTTCGAGCTTAAAAATGACAATCCAAACAATACTCTTGAAAAATTGTATGTTTTAACCTTTTTTGATTTCGAATACAGCGAGAGATTACAGGGTTTCTGGCGGCAGATTTATATTTTCAAAATTAAATAACAAAAATCAATTTGATATATTGTTGCATTGAAATATTAAACGACAAACTAATGATACGGATTTCAATTTAGAACATTATGTCATCTTAATGTCATCCGTTGAGTTGCACACACTGTTCAAAACGCCACATGCTATAGTAAACTTGATTCAATTGTATTGATTTATCGACGAATGTTTTCTTTTAGGTTTACTAGAGCTCGGGGATTGTTGCTGTAAGCTTTGTGTTTGAGGAAGCCCCATACAAAAAATTAATTGGGGTTAAGTCGTAGGACCTCTGTGACTACGGGATGTCCCCAAAGTGACTGATAAGTTTTTAAGAGAAAGCTTCTCGAAGCAAATGCATCGAATTTCTAGCCGTGTGTAGGGTCGCACCATTTTGTTGGAACCACGTTTGCGATGAAAACGATGGATGAGTTCGCATGTTCGGCAACAAAAAATCTGTTATCATGCATCGGTAATTATCACTATAGACTTTTTTTTCGAAAAAAAATGGTCCAATTATCCCATGCGTGAATAAGGTGCACCAAACAGTTACCCTAGGAAAATTCAATGGCTTATGGTGTTTCAGTCAGAGGTTATTGGTTTTTGGAGCCCAGTAACTGCAGTTTTGTTTATCAACGTGCCCATTTACATGAAAATGAGCCTCGAAAATGCTCCAACATCGTCTAACAAAAATGTTTTGCGTGAAAAAAAATCATTTTCTTTGAGTTCTTCAACGATTTGAATTGAGAATGCATCGAACTTTCACTTCTTTTTTAAAATTTCATGAATAATGGCTCTTGGAAGTTCCAATGAGGCTGCCATTGCCGTATCGAAAGTCGTAAATTTTCACGTAAACTCTCTTCACCTTCAATGTTTTTGGGAGTCCCTGAAGATCGACTGGGCCCTGGCCGTGGAATGTTCATAGCCAAAGCAGTTACGCAAAACCGCTGCACCCACAACGAATTAAATTCACACTCAGCCCATCAGTTTTTCGTAGTATTCCGAAGTGTGAACAAAACTGTCGGCGCGTCAATGACACATCGTTTATAACTTTTTGAAATAATCGTATTTAAAAACATAAATCTGCCAACAGACACCCTGCATTTGAAGTATTAAAGAGCACAGTAGTGCTCAACCAAGGTCTGGTACTATACGTACTCCTTTTCAATGTTAAGAAACTCGGATGGTTTTTGAACCCTCTCTAACTTTAGAAATAAGTTTGTGCAAATCGATTTCACCAAATTTTCAATCAAATCAAAAAAACTGTAATGAATTGACTGACTTACAGATCATCACATTATAAAACCTAGAATTTTCGAATCAAAATAGGTGTGAAGGAAAAAATAAAAAAATTTATTTTTTTGATTTAGGGGCGTGATGTCCACCCTTTTTCTTATAAAAGGTGATATTTTTATCACTGTACAATTAGTACCTCGAAGTGTTTTAGAATAATGGAATTCAATCGATGGATAGGTGTATGTATGTTCACAACGAAAAGAATATAGGCACTTAAACTGTGCACTTAAGGGGCGTAGTATCCACCCACTTTTCCTTAATTTGTTTTATTTCAAAATTTTTAAAAGTGAACCCATTAAATTTTAGCCAAAAATCATTGTATAGCTAATATTTGTTACTATCGAGAATGGCTCCGACATTTTTACGGCTGTGAAAATTCATGTGCTTAGCTCCTTTATGGCGTGAGTTCTGCATCATTTTTATAAATCCGTTCCTGTTTTATGTGGTGTGAAAATAGAAAAAAAAAAAGTAATTTATTTCCTCCTTCTCCATCACTCGAACAAGAGGCTAAGGCTAAGGCTAACTTTTATGTTCAAAAGCAAAAAGAAATTCGATATGCTGACCTACACTTCCCCCAAAATCATCAGCAATTTGCCACTAGACTTGAGGAATTTCTAAAAAGGATATCGTTTTGCTCAAGCCATAGTATTTCATAGAGTAGATTTTATTTATTTTTTTGTCTATATAGGTTTTAGCAGAATACTGATGGGTTTATTTTTGTTGGTTTTGATTACAGCTAAAATGACTGAACTCAATTTGAAATGTGAAATAAATGTTAAACCTAAAATGGAGAAGGTAAAATATTTTGGTTTGGTTTTCAGCTCTGAATTTTCTGTAATGGAAAGTAACAAATGCATTCCTGCATTATTTGAATTTAAGTGTATGTTGTTTTTGAAAACACAAAGACCGACCTTCAAAATCAAACCATGAAACATTAGGTTGAGACTAAGCTTCATCGGTTGAAAAAACTTAAAAAGGCTCTACTTGAAAAAAAGTTAAAATCAATAAATAAGCCTAAAGAATTCTTTTCTTTTCTATTTTTACAAAGGAATTATTTTTAAATGTATACAAAAAGCATTTCAAAAAATAGAACTTTTTAAAAGGCTTTTCTTCAACTTTTATCGTCCAATATATCGGACATAAAGAACATCTTCTAATGACCTTTAATTTATGTTCATCACACACTAAAAATAGTCCTTCTGTTTAAATCTACGATGATGTCCTTTCAGGAACCGAACACAATAAATAAGTCCACCGCATATCCAATTTCGGGAGGATGATATTCGTTACTCATGTGTCGTATATTTAAGAACAATGTATTGCTAGATATTTATGTATATGAGCTGGGGCATCAATTCCCTGAATTTAGTCGTTTTCCCTTCTCAAAATCATACATATACGATAAATCCTTTGGGGGCTTAAGCACTTAACATGCGACACCAAGCATTCATCTTTTATTCTCATTAAATTTTAATCTCACAGCGAATTCACCACAACCTCGTTTATAATCAGGATTTAATGGATGGATTCACATTTTCCTGACCAAGGCTTCATAGGTTCCACTTTTTGTATTTTTGGAAACACTGCTAAAGTTTTTGGCCACATTTTTTTAAAACACAAAACTGACCAAATTAGCTTTTAGATAAAGAGTGTGACTCTGTCAGAAAAAAACTTAGTTCCTCCAGTGGCGATGGAAATGGACTCCATCCAATATGTGTCTGGCTTCAGTCTCCACTTCTCCGGTGACTCTGCTCTGATATTAATTGCGTGATGAGAGAATATTTTCATGCCCAAGTGGCCATAATAACAGAGCAATATATCGTTCGTAGCTATGACACTACAAGTACTCTTGGAACAACTTGGATGGACAACAAAAGGCATTATTATTGCATGATTTTGGCTATTAAATCTTGGTAATGTGACAGCGGAACAAGGAGTTATATATATTTTATACGTTTGTATGATCATGATACTTTGATAAGTGCTTTGAGAGTAACCAACTGCCAACATTACCAAGCCAACTAAATAGAATTATGCTTATGGATCGAAGTATTTTGTTACTATGGTTGGCAACAGAGTGACGCGTGCAGTGAGGTTATTACGTGCAAAACGTGCTCTTGAAAATGTTTACCATCTTATAGGGAAGAACAACAACAGCCCCTTGAAGGGTTGATGTTAAAAAAGAGCAAATATGCAGATTGATATAAGGTGCTTTGAGATTTGAAGTTTTGACATAGATTCTTTTCAATGGCTTAGATTTTCGTAGAAAACACAATTTCACTTTTGAAGCTATCATCTTTTGACATTTGACAAGTAGAAACTATGTTACACTTTTTAACTACGTATTGCCATTTTTAAAATTAACTGCATTACGGTGCTAATAAGAGCAACCAAACAATCGTAATTTTACGAGAAAAGTTTTCTGACCATGTTGAAACATGAAACTTGTTGGAAATCGCAAAAAACCGTTTACCTACAAATTTGAGGCTTTTGTATTTATATTTGGAACTCACCTACGGTATTTTAAGTAAATAAAGTAAAAGGTGATTTTTTAGCTATTATCTTTTTGGCAACACCGGTTTAAACAGCTGACGCTCGTATCGTGTTTTGTTTCACTGTCAAACATCTTCAGTTTGGTCTATAATTTAACCATGAATCGTCTTACAAACGAACAACGCTTGCAAATTATTGAATTTTATTATCAAAATGCGTGCTCTGTTAAGAAAGTTCATCGCGCGCTTCTTCCATTTTATGGTCAGTTTAATCGACCCACTGAAGCGGCTATTCGGGCTATTGTGACTTAATTTCGCACCAAATGTACATTGTTAGACATTAAACCACCAACTCGCTTACGTAGAGTGCGAACTGAAGAAAATATTGCAGCTGTATCGGCCAGTGTTAATGGAGACCATCTGTTATCGATTCGTCGCCGTTCGCAGCAATTGGGCCTCTGTTACTCAGCAACGTGGAAAATTTTGCGGAAGAATTTATGTGTGATGCCTTTCAAATTACAGCTGGTGCAAGAATTGAAGCCGAACGACCTACTGCAACTTAAAATGTTTGTTGAATGGGCTCTTGGAAAGTTGGGCGAAGATCCACTTTTTTACCGAAAAATTGTGTTCAGCGACGAAGCTTATTTTTATCTCAATGGGTACGTAAATAAGCAGAATTGCAGATTTTGGAGTGAATATCAGCCAGAAGTATTGCAAGAGCTACCAATGCATCCAGAAAAAGTCACAGTTTGGTGCGGGTTATGGGCTGGTGGCATCATTGGACCGTACTTCTTCAAAGATGATGCGAGTTGTAACGTAACTGTAAATGGTGAGCGCTACCGTAAAATGATATATGCCAAAAATGCAAGAGCTTGACTTGCATGACATAAAAAAATAACTAAACATTTTAATTTATCCTTTTTTCTTCAAGTTTCTACAGCTTCGAGGCATTTTACAGAAATATCTCTTCCATTGAAGTTTTCTTCTCTACAAAAATGTTCATTCTTTTTTTCCTTAAAATTCCCAATTTTTTGCCTTTATTTGGAAAATGACAGGATTACAGCCTTAAGAAATTTTCCGAGTTCAATTTTTAGACTTATTCAATTAAAAATAAAACATGCTTTAGCTTTGACAGACCTTGGTACTTTAATAGCAGAGATTTTTTAAATGCTGTAATTTTCAAAATTCCACCCAATTGGTCAAAATCTATATGTAGACTTATTTTAATTTTTCTAATGACATAAGCCAGGATTACATTGTGTTTTTTTTTAGAAATAAAATTTGTTGTTTTTAAAGCAGTAGAAACTTTTTTCAACTAATTTCCAACGTAAGGACATTGAAGTGCACGCATTTGGAAAAGATTAAATACCCGGAATTCACGTTTTGTTTTGAAGGGAAGTACTGAACCGGATATATCCGAATAAAGGTTTTGTAGATTACATCCACTCTAGGAAAGCAGACAAAAGTCCAGGAAAAAAACATTTTGTTTCATTATAAATATTGACATAATTACCTTCCTCTCTAAAAAATATAAATTCTCTTTCTGATATTCTAAAAATCTCAATTAAAGACGATCTTAAATGATTTTATCCCAAAGTGTTCTGTTATTTGGCATAGATACGGATATCTTCAAGTCAATCAATGTACTTACAAATGTTAAAATCTTTATTAAAAGCCAAAGTCCATATAACAATCTTTGATATTAAGTTACATTAATGACAATGACTATAATATAAGTGAAGTATCAAGTTATTGTGCTCTCAATTAATTTCATAATTGAATTGTCTTTGTTTCTGTAAAATTCCATTTAATTTAAATTCATCTTGTAGCTCATAGATTGTATAGAAAATGAATGCACTTTCTCTGTTGATTGCACTTGGATGTTATCATCTCATGGTCTGTCACCTATGTGTGTTATGTTTTAGCTTTGGATAGGGTTTGCCGACTTTGCACCAAACCAAGAAACATGATTCTCTTTATCGATTCAATTAAATGGAAACACCCGGATTCAACATCTGCTTCATTTAATAGGAGACTTGTACATATATCGGTATATTCCTGTCCTGGTGCAGTGTCTTTGTAGGTACATATATAGCCCCTCTGTATATTGTGTCCTTGTGCACCCATTATACCAAAGGACCAATTCATTTGCATCATAATGTTCAACGCTTGCTTTTATCCAGCTTAAAGCATCAGAGTCAGAGTATAGAAGGGGCATTTAGAGCATTTAATCCATCTGGACCTGTTGGAATATGATGAAGCCACTTAAGTACACTTTGTTTTGATTTTTTGTCTTCGGTTTGGTTTGAAAATAAGTTTAAACTTTATTTCCATAGTTAAGAGTTCCCACAAATTAAAACTTTTGCTAGTTAAGAGAAGTCGCAGTTGTAGCTGATAGGAGTAGGTAAAGGGTGTTTCTTGCTTAGGCTTAGAGGAATTTAACTTAGAATTGAAATAAAACGAAGATGATTTTATTAAATTCACATGAAATTTTCCTTATTCGAAATATAATCTTCTGACATTATAATGTACATATGATTTCTGGAATGTGTCCGATACGGCTGGCTCGGGTGTAATATAATCTTGAGGTCCAATTTCTTATGACTTTTCCCGACATTTGTGGCAGTATAAGATTGACGGTCCGACAAATACTTAGCCTACAAAAGAAAAACGAAACTTTTGAAAAAGTTTCCAAATTTATTTTGCATTATAGTTGCCTTTTAAGTCCACACACTTGACCAATCGATTTCCAATTTCTTTAACCCGCCTACAAAATAGGTTTTCTCAAATTCTGCAAAATAGGCTTCCACCGTGGGGAAATGAGATCCTCATTCGACGCAAATTTCTGCCCGGCAAGTGACTTTTTCAAGTCGCACTTGTTTTCCTTCAATGTAATTGGAGTTATTTATAACCTAATACTAGTTTTTCTTTCGGAAATTTAATAAGCTTAAATTTTGTAGAAGATTAATTTTTGATAACACGAATAGTTTTCAAGATAAACCCGAAAAACCGAAAAAAAGTATGTTTCTCTTCACCTCTAGAGTTATTTTATAAGAGATAAGAAAAAATTCATAAAAACTTTTTTTTTATAAAATTTAATGATCTTTAATTTTGTCGAACAATATTTTTTGATACAACAAATAGTTTTCGAGATAAACGTGAAAAACTGAAAAAAACTCCATGTTTCTCTTAACTGCCGCTAGAGCTCACTTCGGATTCTGGAGGACTTTTTTTTGGGTCATTACCAGACATCCCTAAGTAAGTGTGCCAAGTTTCAAAACTGTTGGATTTTTTTTGAGGTGAAATCCTTTATTAACTGGACTAGGGGCCAAATCTAGAGAATACGGTGGATAGGGCAGCAGTCCAATTCTGCCTCCGTGGCGAGGTCGGAGGAGGTGTGAGCCGGTGCGTTGTCATGGTGAAAAAGCACTTTTTTCTTTGCCAAATGTAGCCGTTTGCTCTGCAATTCGGGGTCAAATCGGGCCAATAATTCGTTATAGTGATTTTGACCGTCTTCCCAGTTGATGTAGATCACAACTTGTGAGTCCCAGAAAACAGTGGCCATTACCTTTCCGGCTGATACGGCAGTCTACTCCTTTTTCAGAGCACGTTCGCTGAATGAAATCCACTGTTTCGACTGTTTTTTGGTCTCTGGAGTATACCAGTGGATTTATGTTTCGATGACGGTCACAAAACGACGCTGAATCTCCTTCTGCTTGAAGTGGTCTCACGGTTGCACTCGTTGTACGGAGTGAGCAAACGCTTCATCCATCTCGCCGACAGCTTTCTCAGACCCAAAATTTCATGTAGGATTTGACCCACGCGGTCTTTTAAAATGCCTGCTGTCTCATCGGCATTCTGCCAATACGAGATCGTAGATTTTTGTTACTTTATCCTCCGCAGTAGTGGTTTTCGGGGCACCTGGACGTGGCTCGTGAAAAACCGATGTGCCTCCACTCTGAAACTCCTTATACGAGTACCAATTTTTGATTTCACTTCATTTTCATTTCATTTCATTTCATTTATTACGTATTTTTATATACTAACACAGTAAGATAAATCTTATAAAATAGTGCAAGTTTGTGAATAATATAATACATGGAATATAAAAAAATTATTGTACATGTTTAGTAATTTATTATGGAAAAGGATAATATAATATTAATAATAAATAGATGTAAACCTAGATGGCAAGAAATAGATAAGGAAATTGAAGCTTAGAAAGAAAGAGATAGAAAAAAAAAAGATAGAGAATAAAAGGTTAAGTTAGTTGCTTTGTTGTTTTAAAAATTCCATTAGTTCGTTGTGAAAATGATTGATGCTACTTATTTTTCTCAGAGAAGATGGGAGTGAGTTCCAGAGTCGGATGGCGGCGATGAAGAATTGTCGTTCAGATGTCAGGCAGTTGAATCTAGGGAGTATTAAATAGATCGCACGGTTTGATTCCGCGAAGCGAAGAATCTCGAAAAGATAATTTGGTTCGCGTGATTGAATTATATTATAAAGCATTTTAAGGGTTCGAAATTGAAGGAAATTTTCAAATGACATATCAAGAAGGCTCATACTCAAGTGCGAAACATGATCATATTTTCTAAGTCCGTAGATATAACGAATGGTGCTATTGAAAGCGACTTTTAGTTTTTGTTTACAAAACGAATCACAGTTTAGGAAAATTTCACAACCCTGAGTAAGTACGGGTATTATTAGGGTTTTTGCCAGCATAAATCGTGTATTTATTGGGGTGTATTGTTGGAAAGTCCAAAGAGTGCGGAGAACTCCATAAGTTTTCCCGACAATAGAGTAAATATGATTGTTCCATGTTAGCGTTCGGTTAAAGATCATTCCTAAATTCTTAGCTGTGCTTACGAATTCTAGTGCAATGTTGTTTAATGTAATTGGTGGGAAGTAGGTTAAATCCAAGGGTTTTTTCGAAATTACCAAACATTTGCATTTATTGGGATTGAGACTTAAGCCGTTGCTATTTGACCAACCAAAAATCAAACCAAGCTCCTCATTAATTGTGAATACGCAATTCTCAATTAGGCCGAGTGAACAGCTTTTGTATATTTGGATGTCATCGGCATAAAAGTGCCTAGATGATTGTGAAATGATGGACGCGATTTCATTTATATATAGGGAGAAGAGGAGTGGTGCCAGTATGGATCCTTGGGGAACACCTCGGGGAACAGGAAGGAAACTTGAATAATTACCAGCAAGATACACAGCTTGCATTCTGCCACCTAAGTAGGATGCAATTAGTTTGATTGCATCAGAAGACAGATTGAAGGAGAACTGTAGTTTTCTTAGAAGAAGAGAATGATTGACCATGTCAAAGGCTTTCGAAAAGTCTAGAAGGACCAAAAAGGTAACATCGTTGTCGTCAAGACTTTTCCTGATATCCTCGACCACTTTCATAAGCGCAGTAGTGCAACTGTGTTTGGGTCGAAATCCCGACTGAATGTCAACTAACAGTTTATTCCTCATAATATACTCGTTTAATTGTTTTTGCATTACTCTTTCGCAAACTTTAGAAAGGAAGGGGAGAATAGAGATCGGTCTGAAATCATTACATACTGCATTTTTAGGAATGGGTATAATTTTGGCCAATTTCCATTGACTTGGAAAGATACCGGAGGTAAGAACACTGTTGAGGATGTGTGTAACGAAAGGCAGCAGATATGGCATTATGGCTTTAAGAAACATGGGATTAATTTCATCAACTCCGACTGCATTTGATTTCACTGAAAGAATGCATTCCAAAACATCAAGATCGCTTACACCAGAAAAACAGAATGATGAGCGTGAAGGGGAAACAGCTGGAAACTCATTATCAACCAATAGTGGGATAGAAAGAGGATTTAGGAATTTTTGATTTAATTCATCACTGTCAATAATAGGTTGAGATTGAGGTTTTTGTTTCCCAAGTCCAAGCTCACGTAAATTTTTCCAAAGCTTCTTACCATCGGTTTTAGTTTGGAGGTGACTTGCAAAATGATGTTTTTTTGCTGTTCTTATCTCTAAGACCACTCTATTACGCAATGCTTTATAGACTTCCTGAAATTCAATAACCCGAGTACGAACCCATCGCCTATATGCTTGGTCACGTTGATTAATAAGATCTTTAATTATGTTTGTGAACCACGGTTTTGAAACATTACGAGTTTTAATTTGTTTTAGTGGGACATGGGTGTTATACAAATATAAAATGTTTGTGTTTAAGAACTCAACTTGGTCGTTTGGTGACGACAATAAATAAATATTTTCCCATGGTATGGAACGAATGTCAAGTTCGAGAGAGGTTTTATTAATATTTTTAAAATCTCGTTTAAAAGATAAACGGTTATTAGGTCTATAGATAGTTTCGAAATCAAATGTAAGGAATATGAGATCATGGTGTGAGAACGTTGGAGCATTAAGTTGGTTGTAGAATAATACCCCATCATAGCTGTTAACAAGAAAGATATCTAGCAGAGTACTCGAAGTTTGAGTAAAGTGAGTAGGTACTGTAGAGTTTACGAGATGCAGATCAAAGGTGCTCATTTGTTCGCAGAAGTTATCATCAGCTAGAATATTATTATTTAAGTCACCACAAACTATTATATTTGGTGATATGGTATTGATTTCATCAACTATATTATAAAAAGGCTCAAGGTCAACATACCTATTAGGTCTGTAAACTACCCCCAGAAGAAGACTGCTCTCTACACCAAAAATGTTTATGAATAAGTATTCGTATGATGAACTCACAGACGAGTGACAAACCTTTCTACAGGCTAACCCCTCCTTTATAAAAATCGCAACCCCACCACCTCGACTGCATCTATCAGACCGAAAGAGCATGTAACCATTTAATTTATAAGAAATATCTTCAATGTCAGGAGAAAACCACGTTTCAGAAATGCAAATTGCATCTATATTCGATTTTTCAAATAAAAAGCGAAATTCTTCGATTTTCGGAAACAAACTTTGAGCATTTATATGAACAATTTTTAGGCCCATAACTCTGTTGCAAAAAATATTGAGCATAATTTTTAATGAAACATCCCCACTGTCCTCTCTGAAACTTATATCATTTTCACTCAACTCTGTACTGGTAAACTCTCATGCGAGAAAAAAGTAACATGCATTTAATATAACAAATAAACACAAAGCAACTACTTTTACATGAATCGAAGGTGATACAGAAATTAAAAAATAATAAAGAAAAAAGTAAAGAAAAGAAAAAAGAGAGAAAGAGAAAAAAGAGAGATAAAGTTATAGAGAGCAAATATATAATAACAATTAACGCTGTGCTGGTGCGCTTAACTTTTATCTTAGTGGTGAGCTTCTTCATCATGATAAGTCGTCGTCGCTTTGTCGGCAAGTGCTTTCATAATTGCATTGTTGTTTATGAGTAGGCTATCGGAATCTTCTCTCTCCTTAACAAAAATTGAACCAGAGCGTGTAAAAACGCTGAAGAGTATCCCATTCTGTTTTAGTCGCATTGCCTGTTTAAAATATGAGCGGTTTCGGGGTGTCAAACTTGCTTGCAGGTAGATTGTTTCTCTGGCTTGTGTCATCATCATCATTTTTTTTTGCTTGCACTTTAACACCAATATCTTCCAATTTGAGTTGTCTTTGATTGGTTTTGTGGAAGTTAGCAATACATTTTAGAACCATGTTTCGTTCGTGTGGAGCGCCGAATTTGAGAACGATGGGGGAGTTGTGCAGAGGGTTTTTGTTTCTCATCTTGATTCTAAAAGCTGCGTTCAGAGGAGGAGGGGTGCATTCGATGGCATTGCATATGTTGTTGTATATAGATGCGATGTTTTCATTATGGAGTTCTGGGATGCCGAGGAGCACGGCGTCAGAGGAAACTTCTCTTCGTTCATAAACATCGCATCTCTTTTGTAGGTCTGTTACTTCATCATTAACGATAGTGAGAGATTCTGATTCAAGGCGTGATTCTAATATTTTAACTCGGTCTTTAAGTGCATCCACCGATGTGTTTGCTTCGGTTATAAGAGCAAACAAGTTGTTTTCGATGGTTGTTAGTTGTTTGAGAAAATCGGTCCGAAGGTCTTGGAGATCTTTTGTCAAGCGATTTAATAAATCATCAATTTTTCTCTGAACCAACTTGTCCATGTCTGAGTTGATGCTTTTAAGTACGGATGTGGGTGTCGTTTGTTTGGTGGTGTTTGTTGGAGTGCGTACTGCCGATGCGGAAGAGGTTGAGGGAGTAATTGTTTTCTGTTTCCCCGCAGATCGTAAACCGTCACGGTTCATTATACCAACACAAAAACAAAATGGAACTAAGAGTATTTTATTAGAATTTTTAAGAGTGTGGAAAGCAATGACACGTTGTCAATCAGACCAAAGGAAAAAAAAAATATGAAAAAAAAAAGACTTGATTTTAATTTTTCTTTAAAAGAACTATTAATACTTTAATTATCGCAATTAATTCGTTTTTTTTATTTTTAACTGGTCCAAAGTGTCACTTTTCACGCTTTGAGTCATTTAATGTGATTATATAAATGCAAATAAAAATGTTTTGCCGGGCGAACTTTTTTTGACGTCTATTCGCGCTTAAACATTAAACATTTGAAACATTCAAGAATCAAATTACCGAACACTATTGCTGAAATTTGGGGACACGCCCATTTCTACGCTTGGTCAAAACAAGACTACGAATCCGATTCGGCTGAAATTTCAGTCTACGAGAATGTTCTACAGCTCTTGCAAATCAAGGTTGTTCAACTGATGAAAAAGTCAGTAACTATGGCTTATTAGCGGACACCATTGACTATTATGTTCTGGCATCATCATTTTTAAGGAAGTGCGTACCAATTATTCCATCAAACTATAAATCACATCAAACAGTCCGTTTTTGTGAATGTGACATTTGAGAACAATGATCATTCTAAGTAAGTCAGTTTTGTTTATTGACGAACTCTTTCAACCAAAAGTGAACTACATCGCTGAACAAAATTCGCTCGATACGTATTTCGAACAAAACCATGATTTGCAAAATAAATGTTTTCTAGTTTAAATTCCAAACACAATCAAAAACAAATCCCCTGACAGCTGACAAAATGGCCAGTCAGTTAAAAATGTGTTGCCAACTTAAAGTTCAATACCTTTAACAAAAAAAACACCCGCTATTATAGCCTTTTTTTAAGTTAATTTGCGCTGAAGCTGAAGCAATTGCATCGTTAATAATAGCAAACTTGTGTGGGTTTATTTTCAAGAAATTTAATTAAAACAATGTACAGTGCACTTCTTCTGCATGCTTCTTTTGTAGACGTGCAGCTCTCTTCTTTTGAGCACTCGAGGATTTCTTCCAATTAACGCTAATTAAATCGTGAACTCAATTCAAGTTCGCTGCAATTAAGTCATTTCGAAGGGAATATATGGATTTGGATCTGAATCTGGAGCTGGATCTGGAATAACCCTCCTTAAAGCAGAAGCAGCCGTGTTCTTTTTACAGCGCCCCTTCTAAACATATATTAAAGCATCATTTATGGCTCATGAAATGGCACTTTGGCTTTGTACCGTTTTAACGGTATTATTGTCGCCATCATTTCTAACAATACAACCCTCCTTGCTTCGCCTCGTCTTGCCTTCCTGTGGATGTGGAGAGGAAATGCATTTTTTATTTATTTCATAACTTTTCTTCTCCACACTTGCCTCAAGCCCCTATGGGTCGGCGCGGCGTCGCATCGTCGGTCTTCTTGTAGGGACTTGGGCGGCGGCTTCGGTGGTTATGGTGGTGACGTTCTTTGGAGATATCATCCGTTCGCCGGAAGATTGTCGTTTCCGGTTTTGTGTGTGATTCATGTTCTATTTATGGGGTGCCGTTAAGTTTTGCTCACAGTCACAGTGAAGTCAACATTTAGTTCTTGTTTTTCATCACTTTGTTTGTCATCAAAAAGTGCTGGTTTCTGCCAATGGCAACGACCGAGGACAACAACGATGTGGCGTCATGTAGCGTAGCGTTAGATGGCAATGGCGACACGTGATGGTAAGAACTTTATGATTGGATTTCAAATTAATGCTTGCCCCTCTTTAAGAGGCAGCAAAATGGTTCCTAATCTGCAATCATCCAACAGATATGACATTTATTCGATTGGTTTACATGCTGTATGAATGTCTTTATGGTTTTGGTAGGTACAACGCATCTTTTGTGGATCCAAAGGATGTTGTTTTATTTATACATGAGAACCGAACCACATCTGGTGAAAGTTCAACCAGGACCGGAAAGGATATACCTAAGGTAGGACGACGTTGTTTCTCTATATGTACCGCACCTACGAGTACAATCTAAATTCATTTTGGCAATTGGGGTAAAATTATAGAAGGAAACATTTGAAGATAAATCTGGAATATAAATTTGAGGATTTTCCACAACATCTGTCTGTTGGATGTTGGTGAAATTAATAATATTTTACAACAAAATTCTTTTGGCATGGAAATAATACGAGAAAAGAATGTTTGTTTATACTTTTGAGTTGTATTTTTATAATTTGATTAAATTTTTGTAAAGCAAAATAACATAAAATCTTTTGCCAGAAGTTTCAAATTCGTGATTCGTTCAATATGCTCCGTCGTTGCCGTAGATTGTGGGTATGTAACGTACTTCATGATTTTGTACATTCGTAAAATGTACATTCCTATACAGTACCTACGTTTACGTACATAAGATACAGGAACCCTTTTGACAGAGCAGAATCCACGTGATAGGACTTCGGGATGGAATTTCATACTTTTTTTTCAGATTTAAATTATACAAAAATATATGGTAGGTATGAACCTTTGAAAACTATCCTTCGTACATATGTCTGATTGGAATACTGAATGTTTTTTTAATGTTAGTTGGTATTTTTCAGTACACCATCAGCTACCTTGAGGCGCAATAATTTAATTTAATAATAAAATATTTTCACAAAAATGTAATTTAATAAAAGATTTTTGAATTGTGTTCTGTGATGTGTCGAATCCAATTTGTACTGTTCTTTGTGAGGAGATTTCAAAACATGTGTTTTATTCACACATATATTTTTCTTATACCTACTTTCAAAAACTGTGAAGAAAAAATAACAAAATGTTTGGAAAATTTTCCAAACTAACTTTTTTTCAGATATTCGAAAATAACGCCGATAACTTGTGACAATTGTTCATTCGAAATTCAGTTTGGACTTGACATTTGTGATTTTTAGTTGACACCAAACTGTCAAAGTTAAAGAATTAAGTTTATAAACAATATTTTCACTGACAAAGAAAGTTTTAACCTGGTTAGATTTTTTTTTACAAAGAATTTGATGTATCTTTCGACGATAACATTAAGAGATTTCTTAATGTTAATATTTTGTTGGTAATTTTCATTTCGTATTTTTAGATCAACTACAAACGGAATTTGCATTATCAGTAGAAAAACCACATACACTTCAAAAATTACAGTATGGTCGCATTTGAGCTAATTATTCTAATTCAATTTTTGGATTAAGTTTACTATTCCATTCCATTAAAGTATTTTGAAGTGGTAAAAGTCTTACCTAAAAAGTAGAATACAATTGACCAAATTCTTTCTCATCGGATTATTGCATCATTCCAAGTGCCTCAAGGAAGCCGACTCTTTTTCTTTGATCTATTAAATTCTGTTCGATTTTTATTCGCAGATGAAATTAAATTCCTCAGATATCTTAAATCTGTTTAAGATTGTCTATTGGTGTAAGACGACCTTCAAAAGATTGGTGGTTATGGTGATTGCTTTTAAATGTTTCAAAACGTCTTTGTTTTTTCTAATTGAAGCTATTTATCAACAATTTTTTTTTAGAAAACAACTTTGAAAACCATACATACATACATACATACATACAGTTTATCCGAAATAGAAAATCTTGCTAAATGTAGTTTTTGACTCAAAACTTTATTTAAAGAGCAAAGCAAATGTGCAACATCAAAGAGTTCAATAGTTGCACAATATTAATAACTAAAGAAATAAATAAAATAACAAACAAATACACAATTTCAAAAACTGTATCCCAGTATTAGAAAATAAATGCATAGTTTACTGAATAAATATGTAGATAAGAATAAGGAACAATTAGAAAGTTTATAATTAGTTTATGTTCTTGGTAGACTAAGCTTCATTTTTAAAATTTTATTTTTAAAAATTTATTGCAACTTTTGAATATTACTTTAAGCACATGTTCCCAAGAACTATATAGCATACTAGCGGCCAGTCCCGGCTTCGCACGGGTAGACATAAATAGGTACAGATTATGTAGCTTACTAATGAAAAAAGAATTATTAAAATCGGTGCAGTACTTTTTGAGTTTATTCGTTACATACAAAAATAAAAGTCTTTCCTCAGATCTCTTTCTGTAGATGTAGAATGCAGGGATTTTTAACAGGGACGCTACAAAGTAGAGCGACAGGGACAGCAAACGACGCCATATTTCTTCCCGCTCTTTTGACATTTCTCTTCAGTAGCAGATCAACAATTGAATCCACAGGCACAATACAAAATGTTCCCGTGCCAGTGAGACAAAAAAGTGCCCGTGGTGTCGAGAATATTGCTGCCGCTGAGGCTTCAGTTGCAGAAAGCCTAAATGTGACTCTCACACATCGTTCTCAAGCGTTGGGCATCTCTGTGACGTTGTTGTGGCGAATTTCACGAAAAGATCTTGGCCTACATCCTTACAAGATTAAATTGACGCAAGAACTGAAGCCGATTGACCACCAGAACTGGGCTGAGCAACAACTTGAAAATGATTCGGATTTTTATCGAAAAATCATCTTCAGCAATGGGGCTCATTTCTGTCTGAATGGCTTCGTGAATAAACAAAATATTCGGTATTGGTCAAGCACCAATCCACACGTACTCCATGAGTCATCATTGTATCCTGAAAAAATTACGGTTTGGTGTGGTTTATGGACCATTGGCGTCATTGGTCCGTTCTTCTTCCGTGATGATCAATACCGGCACGTTACTGTGAATGGGGATCACTACCGTTCAATGATAACGGAATATTTTTGGCCACAATTGGATAAGTCACTAGGCCCTGGTTCGCTACGGAATGTTACGCCACCTAATTTATTTTTAATTGGATTATTATGGACTTGGAGGACATGAAGTTCGAACAGAGTGGCGGCGGCGCGGGCGCCACAAGCCACACAGCGAATGTCACAATCAATTTATTGGAAACCAAGTTTGGAGAACGCGTTATCGCACGAAATGGTCCAGTCGCTTGGCCGCCTCGGTCGTGCGATTTAACGCCGTTAGACTTTTACGTGTGGGGCTACGTCAAGTCTATGGTCTATGCACATAAGCCAGCGACAATTGATGAACTTCGTCCGAATATCGAACGTGAAATTGCAGCAGTATCGGCCGATTTATGCTTGAAAACCGTCGAAAATTGGGTTCAGCGTCTGTAATTCTGCAAGGGCACACGTATTGGCCATGCAAAAGAAATCGAGTTCCATACATAATGGCATCAAACGTACTTTTCACAGAAATACAAAATTTCATTGATAACCAAAACCGTTTTTGTTTTATTTAAAAAAAATCTTTTGTAGCGCTCTTATTGAAAACCTCGATACTTTGGAATATGACTTAGCTTAAGACTTAGTTTGAACCTTCAATTTATAAATCAGTAAAGCTAAGTTAAACTTATTAAGTGTTTGTTGTATATGTTAACTAAAAGTCAAAGTTGTGTACACCAAGGTACTTGGCACTCGATTTCCATTCAGTTTGAACCCCATTCAACTGAAGTCTATTGGAGGTAATAGGATTTTATTTTCCTAGTGAAAAGAGAGCCTGCATCTTGGAAGCATTTAACTTTATTTTTCTATTTTCGCAATAAGATTTTACTAAATTCAGAGCAGATTGAAGATAATTTTCAACTAAGGAACCAATTGAATCTGTTGAATAAATGCAGTTATCATCTGCAAAAATTACGGTTTCACGTGTATAATTTATATAATACACAGCAACGGACCAAGAACTGATCCTTGGAGTAAATCTGCAACAATTTCAATTAGATCGGAATACCAGCTATTGACAGAAACTTTAAAGGTACGTTTATTAAGGAAGACCGGAATCATTTTTACTACGTAAAGTGGGAAGTTTAGGAAAAACAGTTTGTTAATCAGTCCTTTATGCCACACTGAATCAAACGCTTTTTCAACATCGAGGAAGACCATTCCCGTACTATTACCAATAGCAAAATTATTTTTAGTATCTTTTGATGATGTCTCCTAAAACCAAACTGTTCTTGTGGCAAAATATTGGTCTGCTCGACATGTTGCAACAATTTGATTTGTATTAATTTTTATAAACATTTACTTAAGGACAGGCAAGCATTTTTGCGGGGCTTAGCAATTCCGATAAATTTAGACGTTTTCCATGAGTTTAGAAAGTATCCTATTTTGAAATACGCTTTGAATAGCGCTTGGTCAAATATGTTAAGTCTTTTCTTGGGAGATTTTTCAAAAATATACCGAGACATTTTCAATAAAAAAGAGAACTTAATTATTAAAATTTGCTAGCAACACATAGAGCCTTGGAGGCTATTGTAATGTCTTAACTTAAGCATTATTAATATTTTCCAATACTGGCTATGGGTACAAATTGTTTCAAGGACCAGCAGTAAGCTTTTGATATGTCGTTTACGCAGGGCCGTCGAGAGGAATTCTGGGCCCGGAAAGGGGAAAATCTCGGGCCTACCATATTTACCATTTTTTTTTCAAAGTTCATGCCTACTGATATGGTACGTTCTAATTTCAATTACGAATAGCATGAAATTGGTTGGAATTAACGGAAATAATAATTTTTTGTTTGCAAAGTGAACCGAAAAAAAAGTGTTAATCATCAAATTAATCTCACGGGTATAGTCCAGTTTAGTTGAAATAAAAGATGGATAGAAAATAATTCTACATGCGAGTAGATCAGATTCCGAACAGAATTATACATTCAATTCGATATTGCCAACGACTTGTTGGTTGGTCGATTAACTATTTAAAAAAAAAAATTAGCATGAAGATCTATTACCTTCTATGAAAATAAAATAGAGCGAAGTAAAAGTATTTGAAATTTGTCTTTAAAAAAAACTATGTATTTTAAAAGGTTTACATTAAAAACTCTTTATTGTTTTTCTTTGTATTAAAATATTATCACAATGTTTTCATTAGAGTTAGTTTGCATTCAATGAAATATTTCTTTTTGCAAACGAGCTTTCCTAGCTTTCTTAGCAGCAACACAACTTATAATTTCATCAAAATTCAATTTCATTGCCAAAGGTACTTCGATACATAGTGTAGCAAGTCCAGAAACACGATCTTGTGTTGAGCACGAACGATGAAAATTCTTTGTTCTGGCAAGGATGCTAAATGAAGATCGGTACTAGATACGGTTACAGGTGTGGTTGAAAACAAACGGAGAGCTACACAAATGTTGGGGAAAATCGTCTCCAAGTTCTGGGAATAAATAGTATTGAGCAAACTCAATGGCGGAAGTTCTGCTTCAAAATTGGCTTCATAAATGTGTTTCAGATGAATTACTTCTTCTTTAAACCCTTGAGAGACATGCGAGTTATACTTTTGGATGAACCTTGTAGCAGAGTTTTTAATCTCAAGTTCGTCCATTGTTGAAAACTGTCATAAAAATGAAAATGTAGCATTCGAATTTTTCATCGTATCGAACCGACGAGAAATTCCACATATAATTGAATCAACTATGACGTAAAAGGTGTTTCTCTTGAAATTTGTTTCTTCGTCTGTTTCAATTTGCATTCCAGCTCCTCGATTTTCTTCAAAATGTCTATTTAAATGCCTTTTTCGGTTCGATGGGAACGATTCTGGAACATCCCCCAATCCAGTAGCAACTGCTTTGCATTCAGATAAAAATTGATCTCATCCGTTTCGAATAATGTTGAAATCGAAGATCAAGTTATCGAGATTTCGAATTTCAACTTCAATAGTCATGTTTCTGGCTTGAAGAATGATACTTCTTTCACTTATAGCGCTAAGAACCTTGCACCAAATCGAAGACATCAGGACGCATTCAAATTTGTGCATATATTTTAAAACGCCATTACATCTCTTCGAGCTTCAGCAGTTAAATTAATATCAGGCTTCTAATGATGTTTTAAGGTTTTTCAGATGGTTTCACTGCCTCAATTCTAGCGAAAAAAAGCGAAAAGTGAAACAGTTTATTATAACTTTCTTTCAATAGTTCAGAGTTGCTGATTTTCCATTAAATATTAACAAAAATGTACGCCAATAATAATCAGGGGCCCAGATCGGCAAGCTTGTGACTGATAGATTGGCAGATAACATGCAAACAGGGGCCCGATTGCGAAAGCATGAATGATTTTAAATTTTCGGGCCTCTAAAAATATATTGATGATATGTTGATGATAAATATAGAGTATATTCTCATTGCTTTCAGTTTTACGGGCCCCTAGAAAATCCTGGGCCCGGGGGTTTCCCCCCTTTCCCCCCCTTTCGACGGGGCTTACGATTAAATTTATTTTGGCGCTTACGATAAATTGGCGGGAATGGCTCAATATTTTTTAATCCATCAAATCCAAGTGATTTAAATTTGTCGAGACTTCTTAAAATATCTCTTAAGTCGTCAGAAGACACAATATCATGTGTAATATCACTGTTACTTGCATTAATCATTTGTATTGATTGAGTAACATGGCTTTCAATAAATCCATTTATAGTTGAATTATTTTCTACCAAATGGTTAGCACAGAATTCCGTTGATAAAGCACTCGATTTTTTTTGGTTAGAAAACAGTATTGTATCATCTATCTTGAACTCTGGAATGTAGACTTTAATTTTCTTAACTACTTTAATAATATTCCAAAAGGGTTTCCTCCCTTTATCTAAGTTCTGAAGCTTATATGGTTCCATGATTGATTCGTCAATTTGAGCAGAATTCCTTGAGTTTCCTCCGGTATTTCTAATTTTTTACTGGTTACTTGTTTATGATGTTAGCCTAATTAAAAAGTTTCCGACCTGGAGCCAAGAACGCAGGATGTCCAAAAATCAAAAAAACCTGCTAAAATTTCGCGCTTTTTTCGCTTATTTGTATTTTTTATCCTTAAGGGTAAATACAATTAGCTTCTAAGATTTTAAGGCAAAAAAATTAACTAGTTGTGCCTGTAGATGTAAGGGTTTTCATAAAACGGTAGTAAAAAAATAGCTAAAATACGTTTTTTACAAAAAATTGACGAATTAAAACTAAAATAACAAAAATAGACAATTTGTCATAAGGAATACCATAACTCTAGAGTGAGAAGATTGTTAAATAAACTAAATAAAGTAAACTCATCCTTGTTTTGTTTTGTATAAGGAAATGTTGATGAAATCTATGTTTTCAACTTCCAACTTGCTTACATCTCCCAATCCAAGAAGTTTCGCCATAAAAATATTGTTAAACACAAATACGATAAGTTTGTTTATTACAGTTTTTATTTACTTACTATAATTGGCAAAAGTTTTTATTTATTTTTCCTTCCTTAATACAATTTTGGTTTACTGAAAAGACTCCATAAGAGCCACGTGTTTTTCGTTTTATATATGTCTACATGTTTATGTTATATCTTTGAAATACCTTAAAGATTTGTTTATCAAAAACCACTTGAAAAGCTAATTTTTGAAATATTAAAGAAGAATTTACTTTTACTCTCACAAAAGTGTGTCAAAACTTATGGAACACACGTAATTCACCCTACTGATGTTGTAAAGAGGAGAATCTTAAAGCAGGCGCACGTTTTTCAACATGAACTTTCCTAACATCAGAGAAGCAACATCAACAAAAACTTTTATACTTCCCTCCAAAACCATCATCACCGTCATCATCATCATCATTATCCTTTTTCGAATAATCATCATCAACATTATAGATCCTGATGATGGTAAGGAGACAGTCCGTCCAAACTCAACCGAAGTCCTTGTCCTTGTTCTCGTTCACTCTTCACTCACAATACTTTCCTTCCACACATGGTACACAATACAAAATGAAGGAGTAGATATATCGATTAAATGAGCAAAATAAAGTTAGAATCGAAAATGGGGGGTTTCAAACATCATCAGGAGCATACAGAAAGTTATCCATATTGCTATAACGGTGTTGCTAATTCAATAACATCACTTCTCAAGGCAACCGAATATCGTTCTCTAAAACATCATTGCTGGAAAATCTTATTTAAGATGCTTTTGCATTGTAAACCAATAAAGACAGAGAGGGTTAAAACAGCAAGTGGTGTAGTTTAGTTGTTGTATTGAACTCGTAATGTACTGAATTGTTGTTAGTTTACGAAAGACGTTGTGCAATGTTCATTTGAAAACCACTCTGGCAAAATGAAAATCGACTTAACAATTGGATTTTCCAGTTGCTTGGGAAAGCACTAAGAAAATGAATAAGTTATATTGAAGGAAAACAATCCAGAAATAGAACTTTGCTCCGGAAATATAACATAACAGAGCAGATAACAGACATATCGAGGGCTTTAAAGGTGTAATCACTATATTTCTCATTAAATTTTAATAACACAAAATGGGATTAAATTTAATATCTTAGTATAGATCTTAAAGGATTAAGGACTTTATTTAATGAAATTTAACGTACTTATGCAAAGCATCAGAAGAGGTGAAAATTATGCATGCTTGAAAGTTTGAACTTTAACATAAATTAATTAAAATATTTTTTATTCAAAACAGAGTTGAAATGAACTGTTCCTTGGAGTTGGTTTGAAAGTTTCCTTAAATTCTAACTTAATCTTTCGATTCGGAATTTATTAAGGTTTCAAGAGTATATCTTTCTATAGGTATTTGTTTTTGTTTTAATTAATTTTGTCCGAAATTTTAACTTATTTGAATAAACTCTGTTAAACTCAGAAAGCTTTTTATGGCCAAAAAATACTCTAAGGAATATTTTCTAATTTAGATTTTAGATTTTCATTCTTGTTTTGATTTTCTGGAGTTTGAAAAGTTAATATTAACACTGAAGAATACCCTAGAGTTCAGGAATACTTATATATTTTTTCAATTCATGATGGTTCCGAGTTGAATGCAAGTACTTTAATAATTCAAAATGAACTCTGGAGAACCAAAAATATTACTTTCATTTAGAGTTATTAGAACATCACATATTAAATTCTGTGAGGCATAACCTTGAAAAGAAATGATGAGGAAGTTCTTAAATCGCATTCAAATTCAGGGCATCAAAACCCATTAAAAAAATGTCATAATTGAATAATGATCTTAAGGACTTTCAAAATCTCATACAGAACACTACTAACATATAGCAGTGTTCACTCTATAAATAGAATTAAAAGGTCAAATTAATTTATCAACGCTTTGACTTTTTGTCATTTGTCAATATCCTATCAAGTCAACGTCAATATCACACGGATGACGTCAGTCTGTGAATAGCGTCCCAAATTGATTTGACGTATATGGTGTTCCCTTTGACGGTTATACACGACTTAATTACATCCGAACACTTTTAGCATTGACATGTATTTTTTTTTTACTTTTACCGTGATAAAGCATTTTTTTAACGTACATACATCCAGTGGTTCACATGGTTTTGGTTGAAAATAAATTAAAGCAGATATGAATTGAAAATTAATTACAAAATAAATTCAAAGGAATTCAATCAAGATAATATTGTTGATGGGGAAAAATAAAAATGGGACTTTGAACTTATGACGAATGTCTGCACAATTCCCAATGAATGTTTTTAAGTGATGTGAGATATGAAAACCGAAGGACTTAATATATATAAATTGCGGATTAACAAGTCGATGGAGGCAGGGTATTATAGCAATTGAATTAATCTGATTAAATGTATTGGTTTTGGAAGGTTTTGGGAGCAGCTTATATATAATAACAAAGATCATTGAAATTGTTTACACGTTTGATGAATTTCATTCCAGAGATCAATGAGGTGTACATCAAAAACGTTAATTTATAATGGTTTTATTTCAATTACATATTTTAATTATTTTATTTAAACTTTATTTAATGAATAAGAATGAGCACAAAGCGTTAAGTTAATGATAAAGATGTTTTTTTTTTGGTTGTGGTTGACACTTTGATTGTTGGTTGAAGTGATGGAATGTTACAATGATGAAGTTTTAAAGCGTCTTAGGGTCTGATTACACTTAATGATCAATTAAAATCATGAAATTAATTTAGAGTGTTGGTTGAATTTAAATCTCTTAGAAAAGTGGATTCCAAGATATTTCACGCTTTGTTTGGGTCTTACTACTGTATTTGTCAGGGAGGGTCAGTGATAAGAGTTTACATTTTGTTGCTTATTTATTCTTTGAGGCTGTTCTGAGACACATTAGTTCTATTGGAGGTTATACTTCCAGAGTCTAAAAATGTATTCTTTGATTCTATGGAGAGCTATTTCAGGACTTCTAGAGGTATTATAAGTTACTCAATCCTCAGCGAATAGAAGTGTCTTTGTTTGTGGGTTATTGATCGGTTTATTGAAGGTGAATTTACTATCCTTGAGCAACCCTGGTTAGGACATTCTTAAGAGTTTAGTTGGTGTTTCTTACCGAAACGTAAAACTTACGATTTGGAAGAAATATATAGTGCGGACAAGGTGGCAGGAAATTGAAAAGATTACAGCTTCTTTTCCAACGAAATCAAATGCTCTGTTAATATCAAGTTAGCAGGCTATTGTCATTTCGTCTTTATGAAGACCAAAAGTTGGGTCAGTGTGAAGCTTCAGCAATGCGTTGAATGTGGAATGTTTGTCTTTGATGCCGAAGTGGTTATGCTGCACTAGATCCAATGACTGGCTCAGTTAGCGAATTCAAGAAGTTTTCTGAGATTAGAAGCAAAGTCATTCACACCAATTGCTTCTGGCTTTTTGGGGATTGAAAATATGTTGGCTATTTTCCATTTATCAGTTAAATAACTATTGTTGATACAAATATTCAAGATAACTGTGAGGAAAATAAAAGCAATAAACGGTAGCCTTTTCATGACAAAATTGGAAATTTTATCAGGTCAAGACGATTTCTTGGCGGTTCCACTTTGAATTGTCTCGTTCAGGGAACGTTGTAAGGGGTACAGGGGAATGAGAAATTAGTCTCGAAACGACGAAATATTCTTTGAAGAATTTTCCTAAGTTTTTGATGATACTTCATATGTGTTCGGGAAGGTCTTTGTATTTTTTTTTGCATTTTCTTTTCTATTGTAATGAAAAGACCAAATAATGAGAATCAACAAGAACGAACTTTGCTTCTATATCACCTTTTTATTCATTGCGAGGAAAACCGCTTTCATTCCTTTTAATTTGAAAGAGGATAAGAGGGAGGGGGGGGGGGGGGGGGTTGATGTGATTTTGTATTTTAGAAAAACATTTTTTGAATATTTTGCTACCTATTATACAATGGAAATAATTTTTTTTTTAAATATAGAATAGCTCCTATAACAGGCGCAAATGTAAACATTTTTATAAGCTAAGAGTATCTTGGGTGGCCCGTTTTGTCGGTTGCGGAGATTTTAACTCACTTTTCAATATCTGTATTTGTTACTGAGATTTTTGGTCGAAAACCAATATTTTTGAATTTTATTAGCTTTTTTGAAAATTTGCATTTCTTATATAAAAAAATGGCTTTTGGTTTTTTATAATTTTACGTTGAAAACAAAATTTAGCAGAAAATGAAATCGTTTAAGATCCAATACATTAATTTGTTTTCAAAGTATTCGAATCCAACATCAGTTTTTTTAAATGAAAAAAAATGACTGTTGGATTTTTATTAAAATTTGATTGAATAATGAAAACAATATTTTTGTAAGTTGTAATTAGTTTGAAGGCAATATCTTTAATAATAATTAAGCCAAGATATTCGTATCGAAAAACAATTTTTAACTTGTAGCTTAATAAATTCTTTACAAATTTTAATTTCATGTTTTGTATTCTGGGCTTAATAAAATATAAAAAAATATGGAATTTATATTATACTAGCTGACCCGGCAGACTTTGTACTGCCTCAGTCGATAAATAAAAGACCTAAACTTTTGTATAAAATAATTTCAAAACAAACAAAACGTATTGAATAAAAAGCATTTTTTTAATGCAGTTCATCAGCAACAGTTGATCGGGGAATAACTGGAAGAGTTATCACCTGACAACAGAATCATGGCCCCACCAAAAATATTTTGGTTGTCATTCAATGTTCTGTCCAGTGCCTCCAGTGACCTCTTATGGGCCATTGTGCATTCATCCCAAACAATTAATTTGCATACCTGTAGGATCTTGGTCATTGCGCTATTTTTGGCGATGTTGCATATTGGTGTTTCGGTGATTTGCATATTTAATAGTAATTTCAAGGCATAATGCGCAGTTCGTCCGCCTTCTAGCAGAGTCGCAGCAATTGCAGATGAAGCCAACGCTAGAGCAACATCATTTCGCGTTCTGATCCTTGCCAAAAGCAATGAAATTAAGAACGTTTTGATATGAACTTTATTGAACACCAATAAAGTTCAAATTGACTCTAGAAAACGTTTGCATGGGAAATAGAAAAGGGCTGTTTTTAGGGTTTTCCCGGAAATTATTCAATTTTTTCTCGCCTTTTAAACCTTTCCTAGACCTCCACGAATATTTCAAGACTAAGATAAGATAAATCCGTTCACGGGTTAAAGTGAGACTAACGAACAGCAATTCATTTTTATATATATATATGAAATAAAATTTTAGGAAATATTAATTTTAAGTATACATAAATGCAAGAAAGGATTAAACAAAAATCATAATTTATTTTTATTCGGTTTATGTCCTAAAAAATTGTGTTACGGCTTAAGGAAATCAAAACAGACAATTTTCTGTAAGTTTTATTATTTTGTTCAAAATAAAAAATCATTGTTACATAATTGCAACTTATTGTGTACTAACCATAGGCATCAGGCCAATCAATTACAAATAGTTTATTAGTAAAATACGCACCAACCACTGTTAATCGATTACATATGCCGAGATAGGGATATCTGCATTTTCTTCCTATTAAAATGTTTTTTCGAGGATAAATCATAACGTTTGCTGGTTTGCTACGGAAAAAATGTCTGTGATTGATAAGAACCAAACGACGACGACGTCTTATGATACTAATAATTCTTGTTCTTCTATGAGGATAAAAACGTCTTTCAGTTGGAGGTTCTTCAATGCTGCTCTCATCTTCATCCGAATATTCGTCTGGTTCTTGATCTGGAATTTCCTCTCTATCATGTCCTCTGAATTTATACTGTAAAAATTTAGATCTTGAAATAATATTTCCATAGGGATGAATATGGAGTCCTGGAGGTGGATGTTTATAATCATAGTACCTAACATTTTTCTTAATTGGTTCTAATTTTGATTTTCCCTTTGAGACATAAGCCCTAGGTGAGGCTCTTAGTGGCCTGTATGTTGATGAATATGAATAATCATCTTCAAACTTTCTAGCCGAGGTGAAATCAACAAAAGTCAGAAGACCAAATAATATTGAGAACAAAATCCAAACACCTAAAATAATATAAAAATAAGAATTAAGTAGGATTTAGTTTTAACTTTTTAATAATGAAATTATACAAACATTTCATTTTGAAACGTCTTTTAGTTTTGAATTCTCGAAGTTAAATGAAAAAAATAATTTCAATAAATTATAAAGTAAAATATGGAATGGTTTAAATAGTTCTTAGCTTAACTAATTAGATTTTTTTTTTCGAAAACAAATAGAATAGTGAAATAAACCTAGTTAACAGGCATAACGAATTTCAATTTCATTCTTAGAACTCATGCCTGATGTTGAATTAAAGTTATTTTCTGCTTTGTTATTCAAAATACAATCTTTTGTTTATCTTTTATTTTCGTACGGCAATCAATGAAATGAAAAAAAAAAGTATGGTACTTTGATATTTATTGCTAACTGCCTTTAATTGAACTCTGTTCCGACTTATGCATATTAATAAGTTTTCTTAAATTTTATCATTAAAGAAACACCCAACTTTTGGATAGAAAATACAGACATTTTGTCATAAAATAAAATGACAAACAGAAATAGTAAGAAAAGCTTGTGGCCGAATAAATAAATAAATTTTAAATGCTGAAGTATCAAGGATGATATTATTTATTTGGAATAGCTTATATTTTGGAGATTTATGTATATTTTAACTGTCGCCTTTGTATATGAAATCTTTAATATTATCATGGAGCTGCTTTTGTTTAACGTTTGCCGTAGCCTCAAGTTGGCGTAAATTTTCTATATATAAAGCTGTAGCTACAATTTTTATTTCATATTACTAATTTCTTTTTCTTGTGTGTAAAAATAAAATAAAATTAACATAATTCTTCTTTGGCAAAAGGGAAAGCTAATTTTTTTCGCAACTGACATATGTACAGTACATATTTCCAAGCTGCTATAAACCTTATGGCACAAAGGAAGAGATATATTACGTTTCATTTCACTGATTTCACTACTGCTTGATTTATGAGCTAAGCTTTTGAATTAAATTTAAAACAAAGAGGTGGAGTGGCACTGGACCAAACTGAAACGTGTACAAAATCAAATTTGCAGATCCTTTGACGAAAAAAAAGAATGGAAGAAATATTATGTTCGACTGTTGCATTTTAAATACAATGCGAAATTATAACATATAAAAGGTTTTTTAATAAGGGCTGGTAGATGTTGTGTGTTGATGTCGTGGCGTTTGCTGTGTGGCACGAAGCGCTGTCCTGCTGGCACCACATGTCGTCTAGTAGTATTTAGTAGTATTTTTAGTAGTATTTTTATTTATCTATGAAAAGCTTACACTGTAAGATACAATATCTTATAAAAAAAAGTGAAGCTAGCGATGTGTTAAATGCTACAGGTTTGATTGAAATTCAAGTGTTACATATTTTATTTTATACATTGATTTATGCTAAATAAACTAAGAATTACAATAATATAGTTTAAGTTCTTTTCCTAATTGCTTCGTGTTGCTTATATTTCTTATCTCTCTTGGCAATGAATTCCAAATCCTTACACAAAAAATTGGCGTTCGGATGTCAGGCAACGAAAACGCGGAATTCCAAGATCTAGAGATCTATTTAAATTAAGGCAGATTATTTTACTGTACAGATCCTCAGGCTGACGGGTTAAAAGTATATCAGAAAACAAGGTCATTGTTCGGAACTTTAAGAAGTTTTCAAATGACATTCCAAGAAATTGCTTTGAGTATTGAGAAACACTATCGTAGCGTCGTAGCCCGTAAACATATCGTATGGCACTATTAAAAGCAACTGTTAATTTTCTTTTACTTTCGTAATCTAAGTAGCAAAAGATTTCGCAACCGTATGTAATCAAAGGTAAAACCAGTGTTTTCACAAGTAAGGCTCTAACGTGTCTTGGAATAAAGTGTTGACTATACCATAGCGTTCAAAGGACACCATACGATTTACCAATGGTGTTATTTACATGGTTCGTCCAGGTAAGGCTGCGGTTAAAAACAACTCCTAAGTTTTTAGCGGCATCTACAAAAGAAATCGGACATTCATTTAACAAGATTGGGGGAAAGTAAGACAAATCAATTTTGCTTTTTGAAATCACAAGACACTTTGATTTATTTGGGTTCAGCATTAGACCATTTTCAAGTGACCAGCGTTCTAATGTATACAAGTCTTCATTTATACAGGCTACATGGTGTTCAATAAGACCCAACGGGCAGCTAGAGTAGAGTTGGGTATCATCAGCATACATACGTATTGAACAATGATTTAAGATCGCAGGAAGTTCATTGACATATATTGAAAATAGCATAGGTCCCAGAATTGAACCTTGTGGGACGCCACTAACAACAGATACAAAATCAGATACCGTGTTGTTAAGTGTTACTGCTTGAATTCGACTTGTAAGATACGAGAATAAGAGTTTGACCGCGTGCGTAGAAAAATTGAACAAATTAAGAAGCTTTTCACAAAGTGTGTCGTGATTGACCATGTCAAAAGCTTTCGAAAAGTCGAGAAGTATTAAAAATGTTACATTATCCTCGTCAATAGCTTTCCTTATATCTTCGGAAACACTTAACAATGCCGTTATACAACTATTTTTCTTACGAAATCCTGATTGTTTAGATGTCAGTAAATTAGATAAATCAAGGAACTCGTTGATCTGTTTTTGAATGACCTTTTCAAAAACCTTTGATAGAAATGGTAGTATCGAGATTGGTCTAAATTCGTCTCCTTTAGAGGTCTTTGGAACAGGTACAATTTTCGCTATTTTCCATTGTTCAGGATATACACTTGTTGTTATGATGGTATTGAATATATGTGTAATAAAGGGCAGAAGGGTTGGTAAGAGAATTTTTAAGAAAGATGGATGCATGTTATCAAGACCTATTGCTTTGGATTTGATAGAGAGTACCGCTTCAACCAGGTTCTCCGCTGTAATTGAAGAAAATTGAAAAGAATTCACATTTGAATTATTAGATGAAAATATTCTTTCGTTTAGTCGTAAATAGCCTGAAGAATTATTTCTTAGATTAACATTAGCAACAAATGATTGGTTAAGAGCGTTGATATTTATGTCTTCTGGATAGACATTAGATCTGCTCCTTATGCCAATATTCTTCAGATTTTTCCAGATTTGTTTTGTACTTAAAGAAGTGTTAATGCGACTTGAATACAAGACAGCTTTTGCTTTTCGGATTTCGTTGACAGTTTTGTTGCGCAGAGTTGTATATTCTTGATGAAAGGTATTTATACGAAACATTTTCCATCGTTTATAGGCTAAGTCACGTTGTCTTATCAGAGATCGAATTGCATAAGTAAACCAAGGCTTATTTTGTGGGGCACAAGTTTAAGTTTTCAAAGGAACATGGTTTTCGAAAAGTCTGTAAATATTGCTATTTAGAAATTCTACCTGGTCACATGGTGATGGCATTTCAAAGATATTGTTAAAATTTATGTTACCAACATCCGTTTCAAGAGAAGTATAGTCAATATACGATATTTGATTACAAGACTTTGAGTCTCAACTTGAAAGTCAAACGTTAAAAAGATTAGATCATGCTTCGAGAAGGCTGGTGCCGAGAGCTGATCATAAAGCATGATTTTTTTTTCATCAGCAACAAAAAATAGATCCAACAGAGTGGGGTCAGACATCGAAAAATGGGTGGCAGTGCATGTGTTAACGGGGTAAAGATTAAGGCAACTGAAATCGTCCAAAAAATTGTTTTCGTCAAGGAGATTACAATTGTAATCGCCACATAAAACAATATTTTGAAAAGAAACTGTTATTTGTTCTAGGAGACCAATAAGCGGGGACATACATACGTTTCTATTTGGCCTATATATAGTTGGTCCATATGGTTCAATTTGGGCCATAAGAAATTAGTTATCATTGTTATGTAGCGCTCGCTGTTGACGGTGACCGCCTAACTTACGTCGTTTTCAAGCCAATTATGCAGCCATGACTGCTTGTTAACACAGCCATTAATCCAAAAATGAGCCTCGTCACTAAAGATGATTTTCCGCCCAAAATTGGGGTCCTCTTCAAAACGATTCGAAGCCCAGTCAGTGAACAAATGGCGCGGCGTTGTCTATGGGCATGAACTTTGAGCTCCTGGGTCAGTTGGATCTTGTATGGGTGCCCAAGTCCCGACGCAAAATTCGCCAAGTCTGCGAAAGGCTGAGTTCTTGTGTACGCAAGGAATAGACTGCCTTGGATTCTTCTGTACACTTTCAGAAAAAAAATTGCCACCACGGGGCGCCAAAATCTCCCGCGCCAAAAAAAAACAATATATTTAATAAACATAAACAAACATGAATAATCAATAAAATATATAAAAAAGTGTGTATACGCCATAGTGTCCCAAATTTATTTTTATCCGTTTTTAGAAGTAATCGCACCACAAAATGTATATGTACGAACCTCAATCACTCACAAAATATATCTGATAGCACAAAAGGTGTTGAAAATCCTTAACAAATTTAATTTAAGCTTTCGAGAACGACATCATTGAATTTTCAAATAAAAGATATAAGCTTAATTTCAATTCAATTGAACCGTTGCAAAATGTTAAAATTATGAATTCTGGAAAAATAAAATAGTAAAACGGTTTCCATAATTTCTATTGGAAATACCGAAAATCAATTGACAGATGAATTTTATACCACAGTTTCTGATTTATGTCTTATAAGTTTTTTAAACCGACTACTATAAAAATGTTCCAGCATGATGATTAGATTTTATTTAAAATGTAACTTCTTATTTTTTATTATTTCAAAACACTGCTTTCAAAACCATCTATCTTTATATTGTATTTTTTGTTTTTATTTTATAACATTATTTATTTAATTTGTGTTCATCGTTTCTGGTATTTCATTTGGGACTTCTTCTTCAGGTATGGTTTTAAGTGGACATGTTGTTGGTGTATGTGAACAATCAACTGTTTCTGGTTTCCAGATCGCTTCAGCCTTCTTAACCGATTTGGAATCAACAAAAGTCAGAAGACCAAGTAATACTAAGAACAAAATGACACCACCTAAAATAATATAAAAATAAGAATTAATTCGAATTTAATTTAACTATAATAATAAAGTTATACAAACATTTCATTTTAAAACGTCTTTTAGTTTTGAATTCTCGTAGTTAAATGAACAAAAATAATTTCAATATTTTAAAAAAGTAAAATATACGGAATGATTTAAATAGATCTTAGCTAAACTAATTAGTTTGTTTTCGAAAACAAATTTAAAGTGTGAAATGAACTTAACTAACTGGCATAACGAATTTCAATTTTATTTTCAGTACTCATACGGGATGTTGAATTAAAGTTATTTTCTGTTTTGTTATTCAACATTTAATCTTTTGCTTATATTTTGTATCAATTTTTGTAAAACTTTACTGAACTTAAATGAGGAAAGATACTTTACGGAATTGCTTTTTTGAAAAAGTAGTTTTAAGTTATCAATGAATTCAATTTTTATGTCAAAACACCACTTTCAAAACCATCTATGTTCTGTTCATATTGCATATTTTGTTTGTATTTTAAAACATAATTGATTTCATTTCTGATTCTCGTTTCTATAAAGCTTGTAAAGGTCAATAGTAAATTTAAATTATCGCATATTAATTCGAAATTCAAACGAATTATTTTGCACTCTCGTCGACGGTGCGGTGGTGGTCCTCGTTAATTAAATGAAGCACTTATCTGCCACAACCATAACATTAACCCATATGTTTTTCAGCTCTTTATATGGATATGAATGAATATTATGTATAAATTCAGTGATGGTGTAGCCATTATTCCTCATGTCATGTATATGTAAATTGATATTATGGTTGGTTAGTCTTTGGTTAAAAGGCAAAAAAAACAAAAACAAAAATAAATGTAGCCATATAATTTATGTTCTACGCTCCAGAGACCCTAACGAAACTTAAATTAGTAAACTTTTCTCTATATAGCAGCTTCAATTAATTACCCACCTCCAACCACTCCTATATACCTTCTATATATCCAAAGAACGGAACAGAGTTTAATTTCAACATCCTACTTCCTGCATATATATACAAAGACAGACCAATTATTTTCAAATGTATGCACTCTTTATTCTCGAACAAGAGATCCAATGATAAGTTTCAGAAACTTATTTTGCTAAAATTTTGTACTTCCTCTTCTCGAAACTTTAGGAGCATCACGATGATGATATTAAAAAATAATTCTAACAGCTACTGCCCTCTTCGTTATAAGTCCGCAGTTCTGTGTGGACTATTGACGACCTTTCTTTAAAAGTTGAACATAAAATGTCTTCAATCTGTCTCGATTTTATAGAAGACTTAACCTTCAATTTGTTGACATTTGCTTTGTATGTCAAAGGTGGTTATGGTGCTTATTTTTTTTGAAAACACCCACAAACAGTCACAGAAATACACATTTATACGGTGTTTTCACTTAATCGATGTTTTGTATAAATTTTATCTTTCGAATCATTTGCCTTCAAAGAAGGTTTATTTAAACACTTTTCCTCCTTCAAGTTTTCAAATCTGATTGAATAAAGAGCACCTACCTTGCCACCATCTTGGCAGTAGATATAACTTTAAGTGGACTTTTAGTATTTGAGTGGAATTTATGGTAGAGAAGGACGATTCGACGGCACACAGATTATGTGACGGAATAACTTCTACTTGAAATATCCAGAGTTGTAATGCAGCAGTAAGGAGTAAAAAGAATGAGCTATATTTTACTGCAGGTATTTTTAAATTTCATCTCAGTCATTGAAATGAATTGATTTAATAAAGGAGTGAAAAATGGTGGGTGTTAAATTTTGGTTTGAATAGAAAAACTTTGGTTAATTATCAAGTTTTTGTAGTTTGTTCTATTTAAAGACAAGAGATGTTAGTTCATCGAGATCTGTTTATTGACTGACTTAATTCAAGTTTTACATTAGCGTTATTTAAAGTTAAGAGAGAGTTAGATTTTACAAATTAAGTATATACAACACAAGTCAATAGCAAAAAACTCCAGGATCTAACATTATAACTAAATTGCTTTAGTTTAGTTTTTCCGTTCGTTTGTTTGTCTAGATGCTTGGTTTTACCTTGTGAGAGTGACCTAGAGTTAGCGACGCACGGATCAAGACTTTAAGTCACTGGTCGAGGCCAAACACTGAAAATACAATCACATTTTCGCACTTAAAAGTTTGTAAAAATCAATAAAAATATGTATGCTGGAGAATCTGAATATTATGCTTATTCTCACCAATAAAGTGTCAACAACATTTAACAAATAAGGAACACACAAAATTATGTTTTTCAATTCGAAGTAATATGCTTCATTAATATACTTTCTGATCTTAAGTAAATTTAGGTGTGATTTCCGCAAAGGTTCAAATTCAAATTTAAATGCAAATTTCAAGTAAAATTGAAAAATCCCATTTCGAGAAAAAACACATTTTGTATCTGTGACTGGTCACAGAGATTTGGTCTTGTAGTTTTATCAGAATATTTTTGAAAATATGTATGTAATTTTCAAAGATTTTAAAATTTTGATATTTAATTTTTGTTTGGAAATAACCAACTTTTTAAAAGCCTCAAACTCTTAATGTGCTTTAAACAATTAAAAGCTGAAGAGGATTAAAAATCTTTAGATATTTCTCTGAATGAAAATGGAAAATTTCTATTGGAATTTTAATTTTAATTGTAATTGTACATTTATTTCTCCTTAAGGTTACTCTGTAATAGATTTATGTCTTATCAGAGGCGATTGGTTAGGCATATGTATGAATATTTCAGTGCACAAATATGTCTCATTGTCATTCTAGAGGAGGAACTTATCCAGCCCCTCATGAACCCGCAACTCTGACTTGTAAATGCTTACACGGGCTCTCTGTCGCTGCCCAGAATTAGTCTGTTGTCTGTCCCAACATGGGAAAACTGCAAATCCGGCTCGAAGGACCAAAATGTTTCGTCCAAAAATGAATTTCCAACAAGAAATAAAAGAATTGTTGTTTTCTCGTTGAGGTTTGACAAAGTAATGATTTATTGAACAAACAATAGCAAAATTTTAGGTACAATTTAACAGTTAAATAGTATATAGGCATTTCCACAGAATCTTTCATTTTCAACAATTGAAAAAATTTTGTTTTTATTTTGAGGCACATCTATAAACAAACATTTTCTTGATTGCTTGGCATCTAAATAACAAGAAAAAACTTGCGTGATTCATTTTGAAACATCGTTAATATTCGTCACGTAATATCCGGTACGTTAGATCAATGAAAAGCATTCAATGAAAAACCCTCATTTCATAATAAATTTTGATTTTGTACTGTCGTACAAACTTTGAAATTGCAAAATTTAGATCAACAGCTTTTTTTTACTATTGATTATTCGTAAAATTATCATTCACAATCATTTATTTAGCTGTAAGATCTTATCGACAGGTGTGCCGCTAAAAAAATCACATATTCTATACCAATCACGTTTTCAATTTTAAACTTTAAAATGGCATTATTTATTTTTAAATAGAGGTACATGATCCATTTAAATTTTAATTAATTTATTGATTGATAGAGAATAATTTAAGCCTATAAAATACTACCAGAATCGATCGTTGAGAAAGTTATATAGAGAAAAAGATCAGATTTTAATATTTGTAAAAACAGAGGTACTCTAATTTAATTGCTTTGTACTATTTTTTAAATGGTAGCACACCTTTCTTTCGAGGTTTTTCTATCAGTGTATATTATAAATAATTATAAATTAATGATGTTAAGTTGTTTCAAAGGTGGTTGAAATGTTTTTTGTTTATAAAACTTAATAAATTTGCATCTGGTACGCTTGAAATTTGCAATATTTAAGCCTATTTTTTATTAATTTTCATTAAAAATTTTAATCCAATCAAGTCACAAGTAGGTTAGATACATAATTGCAATAAGTCATGATACGAAAATCTATCCACTTAGAAAGTGCCAATTTCATTTCTAAGGCTTAATATACTGTGGTAACATGAAAGTTAAAAATACTGTGGAAATGCTCATATAAGACTTATGTATTTTAAAACAAAGAGATTACAAAATTAAAGAAAGGAACCAAAAAACGCGACTTGAAATTTTATTATATATGACATTTGATAGATGACATATTAATAATAATATTTTGACTTCCAAGCTTGAGAGGTTGTTGAAAGTATATCTAGTTGAGCAGCTGTGTGGTTACATCAGTTATGAGCTGCTGTAAACTTTTCTCGTCACTTATGCTTTTGATACAAACTTTTTTAGGCCAACAATTGGAAGTTAACAATATTAGGTTTAAATGTAGAGACAAAACCGTATATATGTAATTACATCAAAAATCTAAATCAACATACAGAAAACATGCCATAGAACCGACCAGCTTTGAAAGAAATATCAACCTCGATTCTTACTAAGATTATAGAATCTTCAAATTCTCTAAACGAAAATAGCGTTAAGAGCACATTTTGTTTTAAAAGGTATGTAAATGACTGCAAAATAGCTGAACAAAAATCATTTGCATTTTTGGAAACTTTTTAGAAAAATAAATAATCTTGGTACCAGACATTTGTAACTACAAGCAAACAAAGAACATATACGACTCTGTACTCAAAAACTGAGTATGTGTAAGGATTCAAACTCTTTTTTAGTTTTCTGTTCGTTTTTTAAATGACCAGAAAAGAACTAATACACTTTCAAATGAGGTTACATGTTCTCGCGACTTATTATGAAAAACTTTTAGTGCCCAATCCAATTTCAAAAATGATTGACTTTGCCTTCATTTCTCATTTACAATCATGGAATTAAAAGCATCCTTAATAAAAATGAAAAATATTCGTAGCAAAGCGTTTGGCCTTAACGGTGTCCCAGTTGAGTTCTATAAACATGTCACTCCGGAGATTTTGGAATATGTACATCTTAATTTTTTTATTAGAATAAACATATAATGAGATGATAGCTCTTGGAAACTTTAGACCCTCCAAAATGTCAGATGTTTTTAATAAAGGTGGCCAGGATCAGACAGAAAACTATGGGGGTATTACTGTGCTAAACTAATTGAACATTTTTTCTTACAATTACTTTACGTAAGGATAACGAATTGGGATGAACTATAAACAATATGATCAATTGCTACCAAACTGGCTTCTATTGAAACCTTTAAATTATTGATCAAATCATTGTGCTAAGTACTTCGGCCAGACGGTTTATTGGTACAATTAAATGTCTATAGACTTTTTTTGTTGACCTGAAATCGGCATTCGACACAGTCAATAGGTAATCATTGATCTAAAAGCTTTCAGTAATAGGTTTATCAACTAAATTCATATAATTCTCCAAGAAGATGCTTGGGAACAATAATACATTTGTCCAAGATGGCTCAAACAATTCGTGAGAATACAAAAATGTCCAACAAGCGTTCCTCGAGGCTGTCTTTGTTATTTTCCTTATTTACTTCCCATAGGAAGTTATTGTAATGGGTCCGATTTGTCAATTTCTCGACGTTTCAAGGTCCCTAGAGTCGAAATAAAAGATTTTTAGAAAGATGTCTGAGCGTGCGTGTGTACGTACGTTCGTACGTCCGTACGTCCGTACGTTCGCGACGTTTTTTTCTTCGTCCATAGCTCAAGAACCAGAAGAGATATCGAAATCAAATAAATTTTGTTATACAGATAATAAGGCACAAAGATGCAGAAAGGGCTCTTAAGAAAATTGCGTAGGTGGTTTTTTTTTTTACCGTAGCAGTTTAAAAAAAAGGTGAAAATTTTGGTTAACCCTAAATATCTTACGAACCAAAAACGCTAGAGACTTGAATTAAATTTTATATAATATATTGTAACGTGATACCAAACAAGTATATTTAAAAAAAAAAAAAAAAATCCATTTAACAGTTTTTTTTATAATCAAAAAACTGAAAAAAAAAGAGGCTGTCTTGTCGATTTGTCTTGCTTAAAAGTTTGTCTAAATGTATCAATTCTTACCAAATTTGCGTTCTATTTTTTGGAGATTTTATTTTTTTATGAAAAAACGGATTACTGAACATTAAAAACAATATTTTCTGTGAAATAAAATAAGTTTGAAGCCAATATTTTTAATTTTTGAAAAGCTATTTGAGTCGAAAGTAATATTTTACCAAGTTTTAGTATTATTTTTTTTTTAGGTTTTTATTTTTTGTAAAAAAAACTGTCAATCCAACATTTCTCAAAATTTTACCGAATGTTGAAAACAATATAACTTATAAGATAAAATTAGTTTGAAGCCAATATCTCAAAGTTTTGAAAAGATATTTGAGCCGAAAATCAATTTTTACAAACTTTTATTAATTTTTTTATTTAGGTTTTTATTTTTTGTAAAAAAACTGTCAATTCGATTTTTCTCAAAATTTGTCCTTATGTTGAAAACAATATTTCTTATAAGTTTAAACTAGTAATCTCAAATTTTTGAAAAGATATTTGAGTCGAAAATCAATTTTTACCAACTTTTGTTAAATTTTTTTTTCGGTTTTTAATTTTTTGTAAGAAAACCGTCAATTCGATTTTTTTCAAAATTTTACTGAATATTGAAAACAATATTTTTTGAAAGATAAAAGTAGTTTAAAGCCAATATCTCAAAGTTTTGTAAAGATATTTGAGTCAAAAATCAATTTTTACCAACTTTTATTAAGTTTTTTTTAGGTTTTTAATTTTTTGTAAAAAAACTGTCAATTCGATTTTTCTCAAAATTTTATCAGATGTCAAAAACATTATTCTTCGTTGCACAAAATTATTTTGGAGATGAAATCATATTTTGGTCGTAAAATTTTCGAAGTGACAAATTTTTTTTTTCAGTTTTTTTGATTTATAAAAAAAACCGTTAGTTGGATTTTTTTCCAAAAATATAATTGTTTTGTATCAATTCAAGTCTCTAGCGTTATTGGTTCATGAGATATTTAGGGTTAACCAAAATTTTCACCTTTTTTTTAAACTGCTATGGTAAAAAAACCACCCACGCAATTTTCTTGAGAGCCCTTTCTGCATCTTTCTGCCTTATTATCTGTATAACAAAATTTATTTGAAGTCGATATCTCTTCTGGTTCTTGAGCTATGGACGACGAAAAAAACGTCGCGAACGTACGGACGTACGGACGTACGTACACACGCACGCACAGACATCTTTCTAAAAATCTTTTATTTCGACTCTGGGGACCTTGAAACGTCGAGAAATGTCAAAATTTTCAATTTGACAAACCGGACCCATTACAATAACTTCCTATGGGAAGTTAAAAATTCGTCACCTCGCAAATTTTACGAATACAAAATGATTTCATCTCCAAAACTATTTTGTGCAACGAAAAATAACGTTTTCAATATCAGGTAAATTTTTGAGAAAAATCGAATTGACAGTTTTTTTTATAAAAAATAAAAACCTAAAAAAAACATTAATTTTTGCAGACGACGTGGTATTATTCGCGTACTCGCCCGAATCATTACAGCTGATGATAAACCGCCTTTATATGTACTGTCGAACTTGGAATTTAACGGTTAACCTTGGAAAGTCAAAAGTGATGATTTTCAAAAAAGGAGGTGGTAGATTATGTAGAAACGAGCAATGGCATTTCAATGGAGAACCAATTGAAGTTGTAAAAAACTACAAATACCTTGGTATGACGATTACTAGTAATCTTAACATGGAGTTACATCTAAAGGATAAACTTGTAAAAGCAAAAAGTGCAATATGTGCTGCATGGAAAAGATGCTTTTCAAATAAATTCGTTGACCATACCGTTAAAGTTTTCGTTGGAGTAGTGGAATCGGTGATGCTGTATGCTGCACAATCTTGGGGACATAGTCAACATGAAATCGTAGAGAAACTCCTGAGATACTATATTAAAAGAATCTTTGGATTACCAAGTACAACACCCAATTATATGCTGATAATCGAAACAGGCCTTTCACCATTATTTGTTAAAACTTTGAAGCTCCACGTAGATTACATACTGAAAGTTCTTGAGATGCCAGACGAAAGACTTCCCAAAATTGTTGCCATGAAACTATTCAAAGAAGAAATTTATGGTTTAGTAAACTTGAGGAGCTTGCGAGTTACTGTGGGATGGATTTCAATTATTTAAGGATATCAAACGGAAGCCAACCAAAAGATATGCTCTATGAACTCATTTCCAAAGTGGATGAACAATATAGGCTAGATTGTATAAATATGGCTACATCTTCCTTTCACCGATCGTTGTACAGCACCCTGAACCACAATTTGTGTGAAAAAAATTATTTCAGCAACCACAACAGCCAAGAACTAATAGCTGCCATCTTTAAAATGAGGGGAGAACTCATAAAGCTTAACTACATACCACATCGTTCGGATTTACCGATCTATTGCAGCCTTTGCAACCTCACGGAGCGAGAAGATGTTGTACACTTTATTGGTAGATGTCCTGTTCTCAAGGAATATCGTAGATTGTATCTAGGCAGTGATATTAAATCTGAATCTGAAGTAAGAGCACTTTTAAATTGTGAATTAGATGTAAAGCTACTTCTAAACTACTATAAACAAGCAATAACTTACCGAAACAATATTATAAATGAAAATTTTTGATTTCAAAACAATTAAGCTACTATTTATTTTGTAAATGATGTAAGATGTAACTAAAACACAAATTTCCTTTTATTTTTTATTAAATGTCAATCAGGCAGACGGCAGAAGCCATGCTTTAATGATTTATGTATAAAAATAAAAAAAATGTTTGTATCATAATGAAGAAAAATAAAATCATCAAAAATCAAAAATCAATCATCATTAATCAAATTGGTAAAAATTGAATTTCGACTCAAATATCTTTTCAAAAATTTGAGATTATAGCTTCCGACTAATTTTAACTTCATTGTTTTCAAAATTCTGAAAAAATGTTGAGAAAAATCGAAGTGACAGTTTTTTTACAAAAAATAAAAACCTAAACAAAAAAATGAATAAAAGTTGGTAAAAAATTGATTTTCGACTCAAATATCTTTTCAAAACTTTGAGATATTGGCTTTAAACTACTTTTATCTTTTAAAAAATATTGTTGTCAACATTCAGTAAAACTTTGAGAAAAATCTTATTGACAGTTTTTTTTACAAAAAATAAAAAAAATGTATAAAAGGTGGTAAAAATTTACTTTCGACTCAAATAGTTTTTCAAAAATTAAAAATAATGTCTTCAAACTTTTTATTTTACATAAAATATTGTTTTCGATATTCAGTACTTTTTTATAAAAATCCAATAGTCCATTTTTTCATAAAAAAATCAAATCTACAAGAAATAGTACGCAAATTTGGTAAAAATTGATGTTCGGTTCTTGATATTTCTTAAATTAATTTCATTCATCCAAGTCGTACAAATTTAAGAAATGCTACTTACATTGGTAAAAATTTGTTTTCGATTTAAAATCTATTTAAAAAAACTAGATTTTCAAACTAAACTATTTCTTTATATGAAAAATATTGTTGGTACTTTTAAAATTTTTAAGAATAATTCAACTGACAACTTTTTTAACCCAACACGAAAACCTACAAACTTTTAAGCAAGACAAATTGACAGACGGGATGTGAAGTTATCAGTGTGGGTCGCATACCAGCCTCTTTTTTATTAATGATGTTGAAAATCACATCCAGAAGGTATAATGATAGGTGATTTTGATATTAAGGTCCTCCTTTATGCAGACGATCTGGTTATCATGGCAGATAACCCGTTTACTCTACAGCTTCAAATCAAAAAGATACAAAAGTACTGTGAAATCCCAATTCAAAATAAATTGCTCGAAGTATAAAATTATGGTTTTCAGATCATGCAACAGATCTATAGATTATAGTTGCAACTGGACTCTTGGCGACGATATTCGAAGTTCTGGATGAATTTAAATATCTTTCTTATATACTTACATATAACTTAAATGTTCATGCGCATGCTAAGGAAAAAACGAAATATATAATACAACCCTAAGTATGCCATCCATACGCAGTCTGGCTTACCCTAGAATTTGATGAGTTGACCAGACTTAAACCTTCAAAAACGAATTCTTAAGATTAGTTTTGATAGTTGCTACAGTCCAGTCAAAAACTGGTATGATCTTGTGGTTTTGGATGACTTTCCGATCACATTGTGAACCGGTAATATTGGAGAATTAAAAATGTCTGTATAGGACAGCACTCTCAGAATTGTATGGAAAGAGTTTGTCTTTGCAGATTATTTTCGTTTCAGCTAAACTAAAATCCCTTTTTTAATAATTTAACTTTTATTTTGACCAAACTAAAAGTCCAAATTGTTAATGTTGTTTTAATGTTTATATATTTCCGTTTTGGCCAAACTGAAAGTCACAGGGTGTTTATTATAGAACTAAATTATAAAATCGTACTTTTTCGTTGTATTTTGATTTTAAATTGTCTTTCCTTTACGGCAGACGGTTTGTCGACACGTTTTGTAATAATTTATTAAAATATGTTATTGTAGAGTATGAATTAAAAAAATAAAGTAAGAATTGAATTATATTGGTAGTAACAAAAAAAAATACGTGCCAACAATATTTCGGTATATCATTATCAAAACTTCTCAAGCTTAAAAAAAATCACTCGATAATTTCAAATTTTGCGTAATTGAATACAATCTTTTTCATTTGAGTAAATAAAGAATGATTTCCCAAAGTATTGCATTCTTCTACAACTAATTCTTTCAACAGAATTAAAAAAAGTTAAAGCATGTTACTTTGGATTTCCTCAAGGACTTAAAAATTGCAGTAGCAAATAATTTTCTTGCTATAATAACTTTTTGTAGGCTCATACAATAATAATTTCTTTTTAAGTTTATAATCAAAAATGTAGTTTTCCCGTTTTGTTCAAGAAAATGGAAAAGTTTGTAATAAGTTTCTTTTTTTTCAGTTGTCATTGTTTCTCGACAACGAGCTACGACGTGACGACGTGAAAAAAAGAATACTTTTCAACAAAACTTTTGTAAACGCAAGAATAAACTAAGATTTATAAATGTCTTTTAGAAAATGACATCATTCAAACGCAATGTTGTTATCTTTTCATTTTTTTTTTTTGAAATCATCACACCAAGGACTCTCGTTTGGACAAATTTGAATCAAATGGAGATGGAAGGATGTTGAAATATCGTCCTTTTTTTCTCTTTTGCATCTGATTTTTGTTTCGCTACTGCGATAACACAATAAGATAAAAACAGGATACAAATTATTTCCTTTCTTTTCTTAACGTTTTCTTGAGCAAGAAAAAAAAGAAAAAGAAAACAATTCATTACTTTTATAATAAAAAACAAGGTGTCCTGATTTGTTTTTCTTATTTTTATGACATTTTGTGTGAAAACTTGTGTATCCTAAGTGTTTTTCAATCGTTATGAGTTGTGTTTCAATCTTTGCAGCTTTTTCTTGCATGAAATAAAATACAAACAAATTTAATCAAGAACATTTTGAATTGCTCTTATTTATGCAAATTATCCTTGAAACATAAGTCTAAGAAGGATATGAATTGAATTTATATTTCAATTACCTTTTTTCGCTCTTTTAAAGGGAGCACTTGATGTAAGGATCTGTATTTGTTTTATTTATTAAAATGATGAATTTTTATTTAATTTTGTTATAAATTCATATTTTATTTTTCAATTTATTACTTGATGGAAAACATTAAAATGTCTGGGGATTAAAGAAGAAAGAGGTTCATGTATTTCAACACAAAAGTACAACATTACGAATGAGATTTAAAAAAAGAAAACAACAACATTAAAATATAAAAATAGCCTAAATGAGGGACTATAATCTGTTAACAGACAATTAAATCAGTAGATCCGTACTTTTAAGGATGTTTTGAAAGAAAATCCTTACAGAGTATAAATTTAAGGAAGGACGATTTAACCACGAAATTGTTTGTGGTGGAAATAAATTAACAACGAATAAAGCTTTATAAAGACTCTGATGGTCCTGTTTATATGAAGAAAAGGATATGATTCGGAAATTTATTGCAATTTCAGAGAGAGACATGAACCACAAGAAATAAATCAACAACATTTTAGTATAATTTAACACACATTATTATAAATAATTTATTTCAAAATTATGCTAAGACAGAATTAAATTCTTAAAATTAAATTATTCAATACATTATTATTTCTTTAAAAAAAACACAAAAAAGAAGTTATAAATCAGAAACTTGTCTACTGCTACTGCTTTGTTGAGTCTTCCTCGGACTCGTCTCATTGATACTTTCTATTAGTCTTTCACTGTAAGTTATGGTATCTAACATATTTTTCAGCTCATCCTGATCAAAACGATTGATGTCCTTAAAGGTTGATACGACAATTTGATTTGTGAGATTATGTTTTACTTTTGAAAGTTTCAATAATTGAGAATTCTTCTTCTTCTTCGGTATTCGATGCAATTGTCCTCGATACATGAATAATTGATAAGCAATAGAAGAATCATTGCGAGACATTTTTCTTTAATGATATGATGTGATATACTTCTTCTCAGATGATAGCTTAGTTGAAGACTGATAAATTTCGAAACAAATTGTTTGCTTTTATGTATTATAATGGCGCTATGAATTTTCAACTAGATTAGGTAGGTAACTAAATGCCTGCGATTTGGATTAAATTCTATGGATATATAGACCTTTTTGGGTGGTTGACGTATCTTTTATATTAAGGATCTACCTACCTTGTTCAAGTGGATTTATTTTATGGATTACTAGGAATAATGAATAATATTTATATTCTATCAGCTTAATCCACTTAATACCAGTATGACTTTTATTAATGAATAACAAAGTTTTATAAGTAAAGGAATACAAAGATTTGATGCTATTTATTAGTAGTATTTAAAAATTCATCACTTTTTATTATCTTTAAATTTTTGGAACATTAATGTTTATAGAAATAGATTAAATATAGAAAAATATTAAAAATTTCTGCAATGAAGGTTTTTTTTTTAAATAGTGATGTTGTCTCACATCTTTATCAATCCGAGAAATTTCATTGTTATGCTTTTTTATAAAAACCAGAAATAATAATATTCATTTTATAAATAGGGTTGTTGTGAAAAGGATAAGAGATTACCTGTTAATGCAAGGTCATTTTTAATAGACCAAAATAGTAATAAAAGTGATGTCGACAAATTTTAAACTTTATGAATTCAAAAGTGAAAAGAACGTAGTGCATTAAACAACCAAAGGGTTTCCTCTTCTGTCTTATCAAGTTTTGTGAAAAAGGGTCGATACAGCAGAGTCCATTGAATCTATAAAAAGAAGAAGCAATCCATTTCAACCATTCGAGATGGTCCCTATATTAGAACCTTCAACATCATCACTTCATCAAGTAAGAATAAATATGGCCTTTCTCTTTCAACAATTTCTTCAGGACTTTGGAATTCTATAAACCGATAATAACACTTTCGTTATTGACAAAATAAATCGAGCCTTTTTGAAATCAAAAAACAGTTCATCAAACCAAAATGATAGTATCTTAGCTCGAAATATTTTAATGGAAGAAAAGAGAAGACCTTTATTTCTGAGGAAAAAGAAAGATGGGCTATATTATTAAAAACAGGTTCTAGAAGAGCATATATCAATTTTTTCAGAACTACAACAATATTCCTGGGTCACATAACTCAGAAGTATGCAATTCAATTTAACACATTTTATAGTGATTTTTTTTTTAAAGATAAGGGATTGGATTTACAAATTGTTTTCTGCATTGGATGTAATGGTACTGCCACACATACGGGTTGGAAATGAAGAGTAATTCGTAAAATGGAAATGGAACTTAGTCAATCATTATAGTTGACAATATGTTTACTTCATGTGAACAAATTGTAACTAGGAAATCTTTTCACCAAACTTAGATGGATCTATTTCGGAACCTCGTGAGTATTCTGGACCGATTGGTATTGGTAAACACCAATGTTGTTCAAATTTTTCGTGTAACCAATACTGACCAAAAAATCGCAGATCAACTAACAATATCTTTTTAAAATGTGCCAAGCTATAAAATCGATGGGTCATAACTGATAATAGAATACTAAGACTTTATGTGGGTTCCATTTGTAGGTCTGAGAACCTAAAAGTTCTTGTGGAATACACAGCGAAAGTGTCCGCACAAGTTAGGTTTTCTATTAAAAAACAAACCGTTTCAATTAATATTTTCTCAAGATGGTTCCAGCAGAAATTTGAAATTAATCATCGATGCTAATATTGAAAGAAATGCTTTTTATGCGCACCCCGAAAACTTTTTAGTTTCAATGCTCTTCGGCAAAAGGACTTATGTCAGAGAACTTGCTCTAAACCACCAAATATAAAATTAATTGCCGCAGATTATACAGATAAAATTTTTTGGACTGAATGTGAATTAACTTTACCACCTGTTTTACAAGATTTTTCAGATGAAAATCTTAGAAGCGTAGAACAAGATAGACTTGAAATTCCGGATTTCAAATGTCATACACCAAGTGTCGAAAGTTGTATCAAATCTGTGACTGAAACGAGCCAATGCGTCATAGGAGTAAAATCAAGAGATGGTCTCAAAAGAAATAAAATTAAATCCAGGATTAAAATGTCTTCTTTTAATTTAAAGAACGAATTTTAAGTATAATATTATTTGTTTTCAAGTGTTTCAAATATTTCTTTTGAACTTTATGTAAGCATATAAATATACACATATATGTATATTTTAAGATAAAAAAACAGGCTGGGATGTGACCCACACTGACAACTTCCCATCCCGTCTATCGATTTGTCTTGCTTAAAAGTTTGTCTATGTGTATCAATTTTTACCAAATTTGCGTAGGTACTATTTTTTGTAGATTTTATTGAATATCGAAAACAATATTTTTTGTGAAATAAAATAAGTTTGAAGCCGAAAGTAAATTTTTACTAAGTTTTAGTATTGTTTTTTTTTTTTTAAAAAACTGTCAATTCGATTTTTCTCAAAATTTTATCGAATATCGAAAACAATATTTCTTATAAGTAAAAATTAGTAAGAAGCCATAGTCTCAAATTTTTGAAAATATATTTTAGTCAAAAATCAATTTTTATCAACTTTTTTTTTTTTATTTTTTTTTAGGTTTTCAATTTTTTCTACAAAAACTGTTAATTCGGTTTTTTTCAAAATTTTACTGAATGTTGGTAACAATATTTTATGAAAGATAAAAGTAGTTTAAAGCCATTATCTCAAGTTTTGAAAAGATATTTGAGTCGAAAATCAATTTTTACCAACTTTTATTAATTTTTTTTTAGGTTCTTATTTTTTGTAAAAAAAACTGTCTATTCCTTTTTTTCAAAACTTTAAATGAATGTTAGCAACAATATTTTTTATAAGATAAAATAAGTTTGAAGCCTTAATCTCAAGGTTTTAAAAAGATATTTGAGTGGAAATTCAGTTTTTACCAAATTTGAGTAATGTTTTCTTAGGTTTTTATTTTTTATACAAAAAAACTGTCAATTAGATTTTTTTCAAAATTTTACAAGATGTCCAAAACATTATTTTTCGTTGCAAAAAATGATTTTGGAGATGAAATCATATTTTAGTCGTAAAATTTTCAAGGAGACAAATTTTTTTTTCAGTTTTTTGATTTATAAAAAAAACCGTTAATTGGATTTTTTTCCAAAAATATAATTGTTTTGCATCACGTTACAATATATAATATAAAATTTAATTCAAGTCTCTAGCGTCATTTGTTCATGAGATATTTAGGTTTAACCAAAATGTTCACCTTTTTTTTAAACTGCTATGGTAAAAAAACCACCCATCAATTTTCTTGAGAGCCCTTTCTGCATCTTTCTGCCCTATTATCTGTATAAAAAAATTTATTTGCAGTCGATATCTCTTCTGGTTCTTGAGCTATGCACGACGAAAAAAACGTCGCGAACGTACGTACACACGCACGCACAGACATCTTTCTAAAAATCTTTTATTTCGACTCTAGGGACCTTGAAACGTCGAGAAATGTCAAAATTTTTAATTTGACATATCGGACCCATTACAATAACTTCCTATGGGAAGATAATATTGAGGTAAAATGAAACCAAAATGTTTGATTTCTTTCTTTTAAATGATCTTCAAACGCCAGCCGGTAGAGGCCCAAAAATTATGCCCATTTCGAAAAGTAAGTACATTTTCAGAATCTACTCTACTTTTTACGAGTACAAAAAAAAAAAAACAATTCATTTTGTTTAAAGTCCTTTCTGCATATCTTGATACTTATAAGTTTATATAAAAGGGATCATGAAACAAAATTTACAATTCTACATATCGGACAGATTACAATTTCAATGGGAAGTTCAAAAGATGTTTAAGACTTAAAAAATATGTGTATGACATTTCAAATAAAAAACTTTATTGTTTTAAATTAATGGTTACTTATGTAAATACTAAAACATTTTGTAGTACCTACGTTCATATAAATTTATTTAATCATCGCTCAGTATTGACATTTTCGAAATCGAAATCTACAATTGTACCTTGAATTTCCTCGACAACCTTATATTCATTGTTTGTATGTACGGAAGTACATTTTAACTCGTACACAAATTTATTAGAAGGGAAAATAAATTATTGGTGTGTCCTTTTTAGGAATTGACATCATGCTGTGTTTGTTTTTAACCAACAATTGGAAAGCGAAACATTGTTGTGGTTTTATGGCATACCATTTGTGTAAGCCACAATTTTAACCTCGTCCAATTTCTATCGAAATATTACACCAAAACAATGTGTTTTCAAAATGAGGTGAGGGAGGTATTCTGTTATTTTCTGGTGAATGATTAGCACCCTGAATATGTGACAATATTCGGGTTTTGTTAATTTGTTTTGACAAATTAAATGAGATTTTATTTATTCATAGATACATATGTATGTATATACATATGTATGTGATTAAATTTTATCAATCGATCGGTTTTAAGATATATAAAACAACTGCTTCAAAAATATATCACTGTTTAACAAGAAGGCCACAAATCAAAAAGGATTGTTTCATTTTGCAAAATTATTTAAATTTAATAATTATAAATTATAAATTATAAGAAATAGGGATATGATACAACTACTTAAACTCCCACAGGATTCAAAAACCCCAATAATATTTTTCCAAATTGTTATTCCTTTGTCAAAGCTGATGTGAAAAAAGTTTGAAAGTTAGTGTAGATTCACATATACATACTTCTGTCAAAGGAAATCAATTTGATAAAATCCAAAGGAATACATAAAAGTTCTTATGACATCTTTCTGAGAAAACGTGTTTATGTTGATTTCTTCTATTCCCTGAATTTCACTTTGTTATTTTTTTTGACGTGACAACGTCTTAAATTAGGTTGCGGCTAGGAGTCACTTATGAAAAAGTGTAACGCCCGGTAACGTTACGATGAGTCACCGAACGAGAGAGAGGCCCGCCGAATGCCTTGCGTCTCTCTCCCACTCAACTATGATCGGTCTGCCGCGCGCGCAGCACTAGAGAATTAGGCGCATTGAATCGGCGCATGCTTGTGTCTCTGTCTTTGTCTTTCTCGAACGTTCTTGGCGTTGGAAAAACAAGAAAGCGTCATAATACAAGTTCACACGTGTTCGTAAGACACATTACAGCAGAAACACTTCCTTTCATTTCATATTTCTCCTATCATCGTCCTATCCTCAACAAAATCACTCAAATAGGAATTAGTTAAGTTTAAGTTTACATGTACAATGTTTTAGTAAACAAAATATATTTCTATAGTTAAAATTTGTGCAATTCTTATTTTCATTCAATTCCTTGTTCCTATTGTGCAATTTAATTATATTCATATCAATAAATATTCTACCGAGAAAAAGACGTTGTCACGTAAAATCTTCGCCCGTAAAACCGACTTTACAGGCAACCATTTTTTTAAATTTAAATCATTGAATATTTTGATTCTTTGCACTAAAAGAATGTCTCTTAAAAATAAGAAATCTTAAAAAGAAACATTTTATGAGGCGAACTATTGGATTGCACGAAATTGCTTTCAAAATCAATGGCGGATCCAGGCGTAGGGGTTATGACAATTTTTAAGTTTTATTGATTATTAACTTATTGAAAATCAAAATATTTTCAAAAGGTTCACACGAAACAGTAATTTTTTAGAATTTGTCTTCTAACATCAGCCCCTGAATAACGATAGTAATATAATAATAAACTCCCGAGAATTGAGTCCGAAACAAATACGTAAAACAAAGCCATACAATTTTTCATATCAGATTCTGTTTTATTTTCCCACGGAAAAAGATCAAATTTTTCTGGAAAACTTTCTCATTTTCTGGATTTTGCATCTATATTTTTGTACCGTTCTTTGCATCTTTAGCAATGCCAACAAGAACAAATTATATTTGTTTTGGTAAAAAAGCTAAGTTTCAACACAATTTCTAACATTTCCGCGTGAAATGTACCAAAAACCCTATAAACTATTGAATTTTAGCTCTTAAATATAACCTATTTAGAAAACTGTTGGAATCTTTGAATTCTTTTATATGTTATGAGTCGTCCAAATTAAATAGTAAGACATTATATTATTTTAATTTCCAGGCCCATTTACAGAACATTAAATAAAAAAGAGGCTGGGATGCGACCAACACTGATAACTTCCCATCCCGTCTGTCGATTTGTCTTACTTAAAAGTTTGTCTATATGTATTAATTTTTACCAAATTTGCGAACTATTTTTTGTAGATTTTATTTTTTTATGAAAAAACGGACTGTTGGATTTTTATATCGAATGATATATGAATATCGAAAACAATATTTTCTGTGAAATAAAATAAGTTTGAAGCCAATATTTGTAATTTTTGAAAAGCTATTTGAGTCGAAAGTAAATGTTTACCAAGTCTTAGTATCGTTTTTTTTTAGGTTTTTATTTTTTATAAAAAAACTGTAAATTTGATCTTTAACTTATAAGTTAAAATTAGTTAGAAGCCATAATCTCAATTTTTTGAAAAGATACTTGACTCGAAAATCAATTTTTACCAACTTATGTTAAATTTTCTTTTAAGTTTTTATTTTTTGTAAAAAACTGTCAATTCGATTTTTCTCAAAATATTACCAGATGTTGAAAACGTTATTTTTCTTTGCACAAAATTGTTTTGGTGATAAAATCATTTTGTATTCGTACAATTTTCAATGTGAACATTTTTTTTCAGTTTTTTTGATTTATAAAAAAAAACGTTAATTGGATTTTTTTCAAAAAATATACTTGTTTGGTATCACGTTACAATATATTATATAAAATTTAATTCAAGTCTCTAGCGTTTTTGGTTCGTAAGATATTTAGGGTTAACCAAAATTTTCACCTTTTTTTTAAACTGCTATGGTAAAAAAACCACCCACGCAATTTTCTTGAGAGCCCTATAATTTATTTGAAGTCGATATCTCTTCTGGTTCTTGAGCTATGGACATCGAAAAAACGTCGCGAACGTACGGACGTACAAACGTACGTACACACGCGCGCTCAGACATCTTTCTAAAAATCTTTTATTTCGACTCTAGGGACCTTGAAACGTCGAGAAATGTCAACATTTTCAATTCGACAAATCGGACCCATTACAATAACTTCCTATGGGAAGTTAATAAAGTTGCCCTTGAAATATGAAAATGTAAGGTTAAGATACACATTATATTATTTAAATTTTCAGGCCCATTTCAGAACATTAAAGAACATTTTTAAGCGGTTTTCAAAAACTCATATTTATGTTAAGTGCGTGACTCAACCCCCGATTAAAAGTTTGGATCCGCCCTTGCTCGAAATTAAAGGTTATAACTTATAATGTTGAAAAGTATTGAAACTATCCTATGCAATCACTAACATAAGCCTAATTTGAATTTTTTAATGACCAGCTGAATAAATGTTTAAATTTGAATTAATTTCTTGCAAAGTTTGAATAGAACTATGAAAATGCGAAATGCCTTTTAGTAGAACTTAAAATCCTTTTTTAAAAAGCCTTCTTTTCTGTTTTAAGAAGATTAAGAGCTCAAATCATGTTTGGCACTCTAAAAATATGTTACTGGTCCATATTTTTTGATAAATTTTAATGGATGTTGTTATATGATAATATTAAGCTTTTGGCAACTCGATTTTAGTCATCAATGTATTGATCCCTTACATTAAATTTTCGAAACTACAATGGAAAGGAAAAGCCTTACAAAGGATCAAAATTCAAATAAATTCGATTTTGCTTTATACCTGCAGTAGACCAGCTGTTTATTATCCCCCTCTTCCAACATTGTGAATCCGGATAAAAATAGGTTTTTGTTTTTGCTGCCATAACTCGTCCTTTTGTAAGTAAGTAAAATTTTCGTTACTAAAATTCAGTTGAACTTATGAATATTGTCTGACATGGAACAATATTTTCCATTAAAGTAAACCTAGTTTTTCATTTTACAAGTTTGTAAAGCCCAAAAAGTCAATTTGTAGGGGTTTGGTCCCTGAAGACCTTCTATTGAATTCAATTTTCAAAAATATATGTTTTTCCTTTGTAGGTATAGGAACTCGTATACACTTCATCACTAAGGCAACATCAGACAATGCCATCAGGGGCAGCAGTGGTGTGATGATGATGATGATGATGATGATGCTGATGCTGTTGAGGATGATGCTGGTAAAAATGACCAACCCTATACAACTTATAGAACGATAGTGGATTTTCAGATATATGAACAAACCAACAACAACAACAACTCCATATCGCAAGGATTCTAGGTCCTTCTGCATTGGATGCCAGTCATACGCATTCATCTACTATCCGGACCCAAAATAATTCACATCATGCCAGCTGGACGAGTTGCTGGTAAAGTTGGTTTCTCCAACAACTATTACGATGGTAAGAGTCCATAATATTCAAAATTTTGTGCCTGTGGTTAATTTAGTTTTCTCTCTTCCACCCCCTTCAGGACGCTCTTATGTGGGCATCAATGAGGAAATCATGTGGGTCAGCATAGGCATGGGCATCACCATAGTGATCCTGATAACAATTGCCCTTTGCTATATTGCGAGAGAGAAATGCCAAAAACGAAGTCGGGAATTCTATGTGACAGCCTAGCTGGTCTTTTGCAATATGATGATGGCAAAGGACGACAAAAGTCGAGATGATAATCGAAACCTTCTATTCTAACTTATAGTAGAACGATCCTTAATTCTGAATGTTTTGCCTTGTCAGCATCAATGGTGGAGTTCTTTTGAAATTGAACGAAATTTATAACAAAATCGAAAGGACATGAGGATGATGAGGCGAAGGACGCGGACGGTGATGGCGACGCCGACGCCGACGGTGGCGATGGTTCAGGAAGAAGCCTACCATTTGGCTAACATACGTGTGGCTTTGTATGTCTGTTTGTGCGTATTGTTTTGGGTTATATATATACTTAAGTTTCTATTGTAAGAAAAATAACGAAATTTAGGAGTTGAATCTCATTCTTTATACCTACTCGTATATATTAAGGATAAAGCGTCTGAATAAATAACATACACCAAAACAAAAAATGAGCTTGCAAAATTACACGGATCAGAGGATATTTTTGGACCTTTTGCGTCGTCCGTGTGTCGGTGTGTCACATTCCCATATTGTTGTTGTCCTAAAATAGGATTGTCTTCCTTTTTTCATATTATTTTATTGCCATGAAAATGAAAGGATAAGGTAATAACTCAGGGATCGCACTGTGAATTAGAGACTGAGTGCGAATGCCCGATAAAAAATATATATTTCATAACAGATGTGATTTTGCAAACAGAAAAAAAAACATTTTCCGAAAGGACTCTAAACTCAGCAATCCTTTTTTTCCTTTTTTTGTTATATTTTTTCCAAACATTGAATACTAAAATTGTCGGGTTTGCGAATTTAAAATGTTTTATTACCTTTTGGGAATTTTGTTGATATAATAAAATATCCTTACAAACCTAAATAAAACATATGTTTGTACATAAATAAAACAACCAGTCAACCAAATAAAATTTGGAATTGTTTATAAACAGCGAAAACCTACACATTATTGTGTTGTTGATTAGTTTAAAGCTTTAAATTGAAATGTTGACATTTAAAGAGTGATTCATTGAAAAGTGAAATTGTTGAAATTATTATAAAAAGTAAAATAAAATTTGTTTTCATGTTAATAAAGGACATTCAGTCACAATTAATAAATGCCCATCAACGAATATTAACACAAAAATTATGTATATTAATGAAAGATACAAAATTTAATTATTGTGATAGCTTTAAGCACTGTTTTCTAGAATAATTTGGATAAGGAATATTGTTTTTAAGAATGGCAATGATTTTAAGTTGAAAATAATAATTTTGAAAAAAATTAAATAAAATGTTAATAATTAATTTAATGCATAAATAAGAAAAAAACAAATAATTTGTACCTGTAAGTGAATGTATACAATTATATTTTTTGTATTGAAATTGGGAATCGAATAATGCCTATTTTATTGTAAAACTTTTTAAAAGATATTTGTTTATAAATAATCCAAAAACAATAAGCATCTAACTTATGCTCAAATTGTTTTTAAAACTATTTATATTGTTTTAGATTTTTATTTTATTTAAACATGATTCCTTGAATATTTATATACATTTTTGTGAATAATAATTTTGTATGCAAATACTTATGAACATTTTTGTCAATAAGCTGAATATTATAAAACAAAATAGGTCAAGTCTTAAAATCAAGCAATATATATAACTATTTAATGGTCCTATAAAAAGATGATCAATCGATTGATGATGAAATTAATTTAATAATTTAGGATTATTAAAATACAGGATAGAGTGTGACGGTATATTAAGCAGCTTTAAAATTGTGTATAAGCTTCATAATCATAACAGTTGTGAGATAACTTTTATTTGTATAATTAATTTAAGCTACTGTTTTATGTAATTAAATAATCAGGCAATAATTATGCAGCTTTAGCTGATTTTATTTTCGTTAGACAGTAACCGTAACAAAGGTCACTAAGTTAATCTACTTTTAATACATTCTGAATGAATGTGTCTTTTCCTTTTTACCTCTCACTGAGAAATATCATTAACCTTTAGTTTGAAAACAGACTAATAAGTCTAAAAAGTGGATTAAAAGAGGTCAACTTATTGTAATCTTGTTTTCAAATCTTGAAACGATTTTGTTCGTTAGGCTTAATATGGTCTAGTTTTAACGTTTCTGAAATGAAAATTATATACTGATCGATCGGAAATCACACAAAGAATGTTTTTGAGGAAAAAAAGTGTAATTGCGCATTTATTTTTCTCTTAAAATGTGTTTTTCTATTTTCCGGACGGAAATTTATTTTCCTGAACAGCTGATACTCTTATGTTCAAAAGTGAAACAAATCGTTCCACTGATTTGTGTTCCAATTTCACACAATTCCAATGACAGATTTCTGTCAGTACAAATTTGTCGGTGGATTTCAATCAGGAAATTTTTGCAATGACAGAAATTTTTTATGGTAGCTATAAACGACCTGCCAAAAAAATTCCAATGTTTGTTTTCAATGATAGCTATAACTGGCGCCCTAGATTAATTAGGGATCAGTTTTTGATGATTTTTGACTGACTTCTGGAAGAAACTAGTTCATATATATGAACAATAAATATTAATGTAAAAGCCGTTTATGAAGCCGTTTCAATTCGCTAAACAAACTGCAGGTCTTTTCCATCCCTGAAATTACTCGTAAAACTGGTTGAGAGTTATAGTCGGTAGACCCTGGCTTTATACGAGCTATTGCGCCACCTAGTTTATAATTTTTTTAATTTATATTTTTGGATTCTGGTTCACGTTTTTCTCTAACTTGTGTACTCGTATTAAAAAATCAGTTTTTGTTTTTGAACATTATTAAAATAGTTTTATGAAATATTTGTTTGCGTTTGGGTTTATATCAGCTTCCATACTTAATATACAAACTTCATTTGAGGTTTTAATTAACTTTAATTATGATTTTTACTTGCGACATATAGGAACTATATGGCAAGTTTTGCATTCGTGCAAAATTTCGAACTCGAGATTTTGATCAAACATGATATTACGATAGTAGAGAAGTCGAAAAAAGTGGGTACCGCGATTCCGTCCGGTCTGTTTTGTCTGTCTGTCCACGCTCCTACAGCCTAAACCATTGGGTCGATTGAGTTCAAACTTGGAAGTTAAGGTTTTCAGCAAATTCGCGTTAGGCGTTTTTTTCATTTTTTTTAAAGATCAAAAGTAAAATCTTATATAGGTACTTTTTTAACAGACTCTTTGCTTACAGAAGCAAGTTCGTGCGACCCAGTCGTGCATTTTATTTGTTAATACGCACATTTGTGGGTGTTTGACTTTGATAACTTCAATAATTCCATCTTTAAGGTCCTTATCGATTGCATGGAGCATTTGTATATACATTATCCTTCACGTGGCTTCACAAAAAAAAAAATTCTTAATTTGTTTAATCACAAAATCACATTAGGACCACATCTTCAAGAAATAAAGTTTCAAGAGTGACTGTTGCCAAATAGGGAAATATTCAAAATGAAACCTCTTATTGAAACACACTCTTTGTATTTTGTGTACACATCACAAAATTTGTGGGCTATAACTCCAAAAGAACACATACTCTACGGGTATATTTTTAAATTAAATGCATCGAAACACATGCTAAAAGCTTTTAATAAAATGCCCAATTTATTGTATTATTTCTTAGAGAGTGTCAAAGAAAATCGATTGTGTATCATTGAAAGCAATCAATGGAATTTTCAACAAGTTGGTTATATAGTTATTCATGATTGGAATTAAGTTATAGCTACCATTGAAATCAATGCGGACGAAATTGTGAATGCTTTTGATCGGAAATCCTTCAAGGATTTTTTTTTGAGATAAAAGTTTAATTGCACAATTTATTTTTCTATTTTCCTAAACAGCTGATTCGCTTATGTCCAAAAGTGAAAAGATTCGTTTCACTGATTTGTGTTTCAATTTCATACAATTCCAATGATAGATTTGTGTTAAAACAAAATTTGACGGTGGATTTCAATCAGAAAATGTTTTCAATGACAGAAATTTGCACTGATAGCTTTAAACGAACTGTAAAAATAATTCCAATAATTGGTTTCAACGATGACAACCAATGATAGCTATAACCAATCAATTTTACAGTTGATCATTGAAATTACGACTGACAGGTTGGAATACAATGAAAATAGAACGATTTCAGTGGAACGTTTTTGTTCCGAATCAACTATAAACTGATAAATCAGCTGAAAATTAGAAGTTACCTAAAAGAAAAGTCATGTTCTAAATAAAGTATTTTAAAATTCTACAACTCATAGCTTCTACACAAAAAAGTAAACTTTCTTGGTCGCCTTTAAGTCTCGAAGAAAAATGTTGAATGATGAGAAATAATGTTTAGCAGAGCCTAAGAATCTACATATCTTTCAAAGAATTTTAAGGCACTCACTTACACTCAAAGAAGAATTCTCGTGTCTTAAAGGAAACTTAAATTGGTCCAGAAAGAGCCTTACAAATTGATTACAATTTCCTTCCTTTATAGCCCAAAGACGCAGTATTCGACAAGGGTTGTTTTAATTGATGGCTAGTTGTCAGAGTGTATACCTGATTCTTTAGGCTGATTAAATCCTTTACTTACTTTAAATTAATAAATAATTTTCGTGAACAAAAGTTGTAGCTAACAATAATTTAAGGAACTAATCTTTTTCTATAAAATTTAAGTCTTTTGTAAGTCTCTCGGATTCAAACCTTATTCATTTAAGTGGATTATCAGATTTCTAAACACAGATTTAGTTTTAGTGTCCCTAAAAAGATAAGGTAATAATGTAAATCCTTAAGATTAATTTGTTCTGTAACTCCACGTATTTTATCAAACTGTTAACTTAAGACTTTTGGGAATTTTTCTTGGAATTTAATTGGGTATTGTAATAAATGGTATAGCTCAGGTAGCAGAGTAATTTTGTCTTTGTCTTTATTAATAAATGTCTTAAGCCTTAAGAGCTGTTTGCTAATAGATAACTTAATTCTGTTTAAGGCTTAACAATTTCCATATGAATCTTATTGCTTTATTGTGTTAATAACAGAACTTAAACTTTCTTAATCTTGTTTCGAAATTTTCATCAACTTCAAACACCCACCTCTCTCTCTCTATGATGTGATAATAAAAGCATAATCCCATTACCATCAAAAGTTATTTGCCGTGATAGTACCACACGCAATATTTTTCACCTAAGGCTTTCCAAAAATAAATTGAATGTCATTCCCACACACATTTTCTGGTTCATTTTCATGGTTCATATAAAAAGACAAACACAAAATTATCAACTTAAATAACTGCGTACATTGACTCCTGCCTCTACATACTCGTAATGCATGGTATAATGCCTAACCTAATACTAAACCCTTTAAGACAAATTAGCTTTTACTTTCAAGAAATATACAAAAACAAAGTGACCTCGACAAAAATCAACTTTCATTCCATAGACAACAAACCCTTTAAGCGAATAAGAGCATGAAATAGGATTTATAACGCCATATTCACCATCATGCACATATCCTAGCTCGTATATGTCGTAGATGTTTGTCCTGAGAAAGAAAACTTTTTTTTGTTGAAAATTTACTTTTCAATGAAAGTTTATATTTTCTTCTTAACTTTTCACAAATCCATTTAGATTCTTTTTATTTTGAGAATTGAGAGAAAGTTATTTTTGTTGTTGTTCGTCATGAAGTAAAAACAGTCTTTTCGATTTAATGTCACTGTGAGAATGTGATATATATTGAATACAGTGGGGTAGAATGTTACGAAAATTGGAATATTTTTAAAAAGTAATCCAAAGTGTAAAAAATACTGATAACTTCCTATTGGAACCCTTAAACATTTTAAAATGGTATTTTCCAAACCCAATTGTGACTTTGAAAACTTTTTAATCAGTTTTCTGTCCAGATATTCAAGATGTTAAATTAATTATTAGTAATTTTGGAAGCTCTTTAAGAAGCAAAGGCATGTTTCCTGAGAAGGCCCTGCATAAGGTGGTGTTTACCATTGAGGAGACAATTCATTATAAATAATTTACTCTTGCTACATTCCTAGACGCAGTACATGCTTTTAATAACGTCCTTACTGAATCGATTCACGAAACATTTACTCACTTCGGGGTAGAGGTTTTTAATTCAAGAATGGATAATTTATTTTCTAAGTGATAGAAGGATTCAAGGTTGGTTAGGTAACACAATCTCTTTCAAACATGTGAGTAGAGGAACACCAAAGGGCTGTGTTCTAACCCCACTCTTTTGGATTTTAGTTATGAATAAAATCCTCATATTGTTAAAAAGGTGTGGGGTCAAACGTACCCGTGGCATAATGGTTATTGCGTTGGACTGTCATGCCTGAGGTCTTGGGTTCGATCCTTGCCTATGCCATCTAAAGTTTTTCCATGTGTACTGCCTCTTGCGAGGAATTGAAAAATTCTCCAAGAGTAGTTCTTGTCATGAAAAGTGCTTTCTCAAATTAGCCGTTCGGATACGGCTCAAAATTGTAGGTCCCCTCCATCCCTGACAACAGTACTCGCACACAGGAATGGTTGAGAGTTGTTAAACTAGGCCCTAGTTCTCAACGGACTGTTGCGCCACCCAATTTATTTATTTATAATGTTAAAAAGTTGTGGGGTGAAACGCTGTAGCTTATGGTGATGATTTGGTTCTACTAGTGTTGGGAAAGTTCGTTACCGTGATTAGCGGTCTACCTGTAGACCAACACATTTAAAAATTTAGTATCGTGCAGCATGATAACGCTTAAAAAACCAAGCTGTCGGTTTTCCAGACCCTAACGAACTGATTCCAAGGGATATTTTCGCGACGGAAACCGACTACTGCAACCCTTGCTGGCACATCAGAAAAGATTTAAAAGTCATCTTTCCTGTCAAAAAGGACTGGGAGGTTCCGAAATACTTAGATACAACTATCTTTACTGACGTGTCAAACATTGAGTGTAGAGTTGGGTCGAGAACCTTCTCTTAATCCTTAAATGTTTTTTTAAGTCTTTTCGGCTGATTGATTGTGTCAGTATATTTCAAGCGGAATTACTTGTAATCAGAGAAGCATACAAAATACTCAAATCAAACTCAAACTTAAATAGAAATATTATCAATTCGGCCACAATATCCTCTATTGTACAAAAATGTCGGGATGAACTATCCAGCCTCAAAATCAACATCCGTTTCACTCTCATTTGGGTTCCTCCAAGTCATAGTGGCATTGATGGAATGAACGGGCTGATATTTTGGCCCGGAAAGGATCGGCATTCATAGCTCACTTGTGGAAAGGGTTAATATTCCTCTTGGAGCTATGAAGGGCAAAATTTTCTCAATTTTTCTGACATAATTCAATCCAGGAAGATATGGGCTACCTATAACAAAAACCGTTCTGTCGAACTTTTATGCAGACCAAGGCATAACATACCCAAGGTCACTGCAATATTTACCGGATATTGGCTGATAGGAGAGAATGCAGCAAAGCTGGGTGGATCACAATACTCACTGCGATGAACTTTCCGAGATGAAAATCAAAGACTTGATTTCCTTTCTGAATGCGACGAAATGGCTCTAGAATCGCTAATTTTGTCAATATAAATCCCGTCATAATATTAATGTAAAAGAAAATAAGTCGAAAATGAATTTTAACCAATTTATCAAAAAAAGTTTCTATTAGTTTTAAAGTGTTTGTTAATAGAAATGTCAATTAATTTTTTTTTTTGTAAAAATTTTACTAGAAGTCAAGAACGTTCAACAAATATTCTGAAGTTAGTATAATTTTCGGTGAAGAGCCATATAAACATTAAAACGTCTTCAGTAATACCGAATTATTTACTGCCCTTTTTAAAGTATTTTATTCTTTTTATTTAGTTTTTATCATAACAACTGTCCCACTGTATAAAACGGACCAGTTAACGAAGTGTAAAAATGCAAGCAGTTGGTTTTAGGCCCATAAAGTTTACTCCTTATTTTAAATTAAATAAATCAATGGGTATCTTTTTTTTCGTTTTTGAATCATAAATACGAGTAAAATACGGTAAGAAAATATTTTTCATCCTTGAATAACCTTAATCAATCAGGTTTTGTAATAATTAAGGGCAATAAATCATGAAATGACCATTCATAAGATGATTTAAAATTACATACATCGTGTTGGTATCCTATATGGCCCAACTCTTTCGATAACTCATATATAATTTAAGAGCAATGATGTTGAGGAAATTTCTCTGGTCGTTGAAGACTTTTTTAAAAGTTGAGTCCCACAAAAAAAGGAGGAAGGATATTGACATTGATTTATTAGTGAAATTTTTGTTAATATAAAATGCGAATGCGGCGTCATTGGGTCCGAAATTATTTTCTGATGATATCGTAAAAGAAAACAATTCATGTAAAACGCTTAAATATATTTATAAAATAAGAAAAAACAAGACCATATAACAAAAAACAAAATTAAATCTATTAAATAGAAACAAACTCACATAATTACACTATTTCGAATTTAAAATGGTGGCCAAATTGAAAACACTCAAATTGAATGTTTACATTATTAATATAATCTAAAAAAAATCTACATAAAAACTAATTATATACTTACTAAAAAAAAAAGCACATTTATCTAAATTAAAACTATACAATGTATCTGATTTAGAAAATTGCACTTAGTGTAAACAGAAATCTTTTAGAATAGATGTAAAATATAATAAATGTTTATTACTAATAATAATAATGATAATAAATTTGTTTTTAATTTAAACATAATTTTAAGCTTTCTTTGTAAATAAAACATATATGAAGTTATTTAGAAGCTAAAATATAATATATAAAATTAATTACGTACCTTTATTATGATGTATTTAAAGAAAAAGCTGTTATTTAGTTACTAACTATATATGATGATGATGATATTTTCGGAATAAATTATAATTGTTATTTGTTTATTTATTCAACACATGTCTAGTTTTATTTGATTTCGCATGTAGAAGTTTTAACCTTTAATTTAGTTTTTTTTTGGGAGCAATTGAGTCAAAACTTTCCTAATTCTTTGTTTGAAAATCAAACTGGTCTGGCTTAAAACTTATACATGATTATTAAAGACTTTTTCTAAGTTTAAAAGTTTGAGGCTAACAAACAGAAAGCGGTTTCTTTATTGATTCAAAATCGATATGGAAAAGAATTGTATTCCAAAATAATTGTACCTTCAAACAACCAGCGATAAATTTAAGGCATGGACGAGGTGGTGCGCCCTAAAACAAAAGAAATCTCCCAGTCTCACCTCAGTATCTGTTTAAAGTATTTTTTAAGGGTACATAACATATTTTAGTTTACCCTCATCAAATTCTTATTTTATCGAAGCTATTAAACTGTTTGATTAAAATATTCTCAATATACCATGTTTCTTTTTTTATTTGGGTTTTTAATCTTGGACAATTTTTAGCACAGATTTATGGCACGCACGATCCAACAAATGCTGAATGGTTGTCATTACCTAAAGAATCCGACATTCGAAGTGTAATCAGTTTCAGACCATTGTCTGATTTTGTTCTGTCGAAGGTGCATCAGCTGTTTAGAAATTTGCTAAGTGAAAACATTTTGCTGAAAGTGATTTAAAAAACACTGATTAAACACTAGTAGCATCCGAAAACGCCATGTAGGTGGTCATCAAAAACTGCAACGTCACTTAAGATAGTTCGAAAAGTAGAGAAATGGCTTAAGCAATATCCTCATCATAGTGACAATCAAATTTCTAAAGAACTAACTATTTCCAACCGAAGCATCCGACACATATTGAAAAATGAGCTCAAGGTCAAGCCCTACAAGTTCCAATAAAAGTGCATGATCTTTACACCGAATCAGTAAATAGTTAGACTCGAGGGAATTAAACAGATGCTTCGTTTGTTAGAAATTGGTCAATTTCCAAACATCATGTTTTCTGACCAGAACATTTTCCCAGCTGAGAAGATAGAACGATAGAGTTTTCTTGACGAACCGTACGAGACATTGAGTCATCGGTTGTGCAACAGGAAGCAGCACTTGCCCCAAATAATAGTTTGGGCAACAGTAACCGGGGATGGGCACTGTCTAATTGTCGTCATTGATCCTGGCGACTTATTATCGGGAAAGTATTCTTGAGGCTGCTTTTCAGACAAAAATTTCGGTCGCATACCATGGAGGCTTCAAGTTCAACAAGACTCTAAACCGTCTCACAAAGTTAGAATGAACCAAGAATGATTAAAAAACTACGTTCAGAACTTAATATCGACCACACAGTGGCTCTTAAATTCAACATGAGACGCGAATAGAATGGATTATTCTCTGTGGATCATTTTGAAGAGCAATGTGAACTTAAAAATATACCAGCCACGAGATGCCATTGCCCGTGAGCGGGATGAAATACCGACAAGTAGCTTATGATTTGTTTTTTAACCTCATGGCAACATTCAAGGTGAAAGGTGGCCATGTCGAACCAAAATAAATTGGTTTTGAATTTTCACACATTCTGTGTATTGAAATAAATAAAAATTATTTTCTAAACCAAACCGAGTTCTGGACCCTGTTCAAGTTGTCCTTAACAAACTTTATATTTATTTTTCAAAATAATCTTGTTTTTATTATACATCAAAATTGATTTGTATGCTCTATTTTTTTATTCTCCAAAAGTAATTCTTGTCATGAAAATTGCTTTCTCAAATTAGCTGTTCGGATTCGGTTTCAAACTGTAGGACCCCTCCATCCCTGACAACAGTACTCGAACACAGGAATGGTTGAGAGTTGTAAGTCACTAGGCCCTAGTTCTCAACGGACTGTTGCACCACAAAATGTATTTATTTATTTATTGAACCGTAAAACTGTACGGGCTGTACAGCGACACTGACCTAGTTAACAGAATTAAAGTCCAACGGCTTAGTTGGCTAGGTCATGAAGAGCGAATGGACATCAACGCTCCAGCCCGGAAGGTCTTCGGATCCAATCCCGAGGGACGGCGCAGTAGAGGAAGACCGCGACTCAGGTGGCGCACGCAGGTGGGTGAAGACCTCAACCAACTTGGCGTGCGAAACTGGAGACAGCTAGCTAGGGACCGAGCTGGCTGGAGACGCATGTTGGTTGAGGCCCAGGTCCGCCCCGGACTGTAGCGCCACCTTAAGTAAGTAAGTAAGAACCGTAAAACTGTTAGAAATGTAGTTTCTTTATTGGGAAAGTCAAGATGTTGACTAAAATGAGACTATAAATAAGAAATCACTGTTTTGCGGAAAGGTTACTTAAGTTATACTTATAAGTTTTTGAGGTTATCTAAATCCATGAAATAGTTTTATTTTCAATTAAATTCATAATGGTTTTTCAAAATTATAATCTCTAACTCAATATTCATTTGAAATATTTATATTTTTTCATACATTTTTAGAAAATTCTTCATAAGTTGTTAGAATTCACGTGCCTTACAAAAATCTAAAACTGACGCTGAACCATTTAAGTATGCTAAAATGGTTTTTTACAGAACGAAAGAAAAAAGGTTTAAGATTATTTTGTTTGTAACAAGTCCATCCTCACATCAAGGTTTTTGAATATATTTTGTTAAGAAATAAGATTTAAAACGTGTATTTTCTTAATTTGAAAAGATTGTTGAAATTGAAGTTCGGACTTTTAACCAACACTAAAAATATATTCCAAAACCATGGAAACATTAATTTCAAAGTTTTTCAAAACCTTGTTAAGATTCAAATGAAGACTCACAACTAGTGAGGATTTCTAGGAAGTAAGTAAAATACTAAATTAATTTAAACTGTATTTAAAAGACAAAGATTTGTACCTTGAAAATCATCATGAACTTTTTTTTTAAGGGATATATTGCGTCTTAGCCATAAAATAATCGCTTTCGTTGTTTTTAGCATTTTTAATGAACATCTTTTATGAATTTGATGTGATGACAACTTTTAAAGCGAAATTCTAATTCGAAACGAAAAAAAAACGTAATTTTGTGGACCAGTGTTATTTTCGAAAATTAAGAAAAAATAATGTTTTCTTTACTTGAAAGCTTTTCCAACATTGGTATTGATTTGCTATTAACCAGCCATCAGTTTAAAAATAATTGAACAATTATATGCTTTTCACGAGATAAAAATGATCATATGTCTTTAAAATACGTCAATACTATTTATTATATTTTATTTTATTATTTAAGAAATTGTAAATTTTGTAGTAAATTGCAACAATTTTTAAACATAATGGTGTATCAATCAAAGGGGATTGACGTGTGAAGTAGTTTGAAAATATTTTTGGTGTTTTCAGGTATTGTAAGCTGAGTTTAAACGATTTATTTACTATCTCTTAAAATGTTAACGAATAATAATAATTAAAAGGTCCGTTCCTCAGATAAAGTTTTTTTTTTATAAACATTCAATTTTTAGACGTGTTCGAACTTCGGAGGCACCTTTTAATAAACAGATTACTACGTTGTAAGGAATTGAAATTAGGAAACAGCCGCTAACAATTTTAAAAATTGTTAAGTCTTTGTATAATATTTTGTATTTTTCTGAAATTAAAAAAAAATGAGAAGTCGTTTAATTATATGTTCAATGCCAAGACACCGACTTCAACTTTATTTAAGTAGCCTTGTGACTCCCGCTATTTAATGTATTTATTTAATTCCAAAAAGGAATCAGGAGATACCAGGTAGACACATAATTGCCTTGTAGGATAATAAACAATTCCCACTTTAAATCTTTTAACCACACAAAATAGGCACACAGGTAACGTACTAATATACATAGTTCCTCCTACGAGTAAACATTACATTTAAGATTTACAACCTCAATGTTTAGTTTTAAGTTCTAAAGCTACCTTTACCTTTAAGCAAGAAATAAACATAAATCCCGCATGAATTTCCCGCACCAATTCACTAATGGAATTTTCCACCTTGCTTTCTTACCTATTCTTCATCTTGACGAACGACACCATAAAACAGTTTTTTTAAACCCTTGCTATATCCCCTTGCTATATACCTTACCCAAGGTATACTTAAGCTGTTGAACCTTTCCTACTTTCACTTCGAAATTTTGACATTGATTTGTTCAAATGAAAAGTCTTGATATAAAATAAAAAATAACCAGACGATTTGCATAATATTTTAACTTTTTTATAACTTTACCTTTTGAATGTTAGTATTATACCTATTCTTAGTCCTTTGGACCGAAAAGCCTTAAAAATACAAATTAAATTGAAATCAAATAAACTTCATGTTTTTCTTCGATTTTTAAAAACAAAGGTTATGCGCCTGCTGGAAATGACGTGTGTCCTTTATGGTTTTTAATTAACAACTCTCTGCATGCAGCTCTTATGACGCCGCTGATGCCACTACCGCCACCTTCGACAACCCTCCTTAATTTCTTCAACAAGTATTGATGTCATTCATTTGTAAGTACAAAGGTAGGTATTTAAAAACAAATATTTAGCTAATGTCTCATAAAGTCAGAACAATCTTGCGTAACGAAGGTAAGTGACATCAAAAACAAACTTTTCCATCCATAATCACTTTTTCAAAATGAAATAGCTCTTAGGAACTCCAATCACGTCCCAACTCCCATTGGATGACATAAGTATGCGTCATTTAGATCGTCACCACAGCCATTAAAATATCAGAATGGTCGTACCTACATGATTTCCATAGAAACCTCGAAGTTTTTTAGCCAAATCAAAACAAAAATTCGTTTTGAATGCGTTCGTAATAGTTTATGGTTTCTCAATCAAAGCTCTATTTGAAATCTCTGATTTCAATTTAAATGTCGGGATGTGTGTTTTTGTGTTTCTGTGTTTATTCAATAGATTGAAACCTTCGTTCAACAAAATTTTGCAGACCTCTATTGAAATATGTAGTTTCTTTGAAAGTTAATTTGCCATAAACCAACATCAGAGGACGTTCAAAGGAAGATGTTTATGTTTACCTCTACTGGTTAAGTCTTTAAAGGAAGTATAAGAGTAAAGGAAACCTTAGGTAGATTGAAATTTTGAATAGTTATTCACTTTCTGTATGTTTATTTAACATGGGACTTTTCTAGTGCAAAGTGGGCTATCGTTGAGTGCATTTAAATCCTTCAAGGATACCTGTACCTGCACCTGCTCAGAGAGTTCGTTGCTTTTCTTTAATTTTTTAACATATACATTTTCAATATTACGATTTGTTTTGAAGGAAAATCCCATATTTTCTAAAGCTATACATAACTCTTAACTTTTATAGAAAACTGTTTCGTCACTCATAGCACTCATTTTCGAATTTCTTAAAATATGTTCGAAGATAAGAAAATTTCGGAATAATGAACTTCCGAAATAAAATTTTGAGAGATGATATCTTTTATTAGTTTTGATATACATAAATGTCAACAGGACAGAAAAGTTAGTATTTGGAAGATTTTCTGTTGATTAGCTGCGAAAATGTTGATATTGTAGCGTCTTATGTTGTTTTGTTATCAACACAGCAAAGAACCCACACAGCATTTTCCAATGGGAAATTATTAACCGTGTGAAGTTGAATGCTTCAAAAACTCAATGATGTCTCCTGTCGTTAAAGCGTAACCCACCCCCGATGCCACAATCCATGATTGGCACTAATCAACTTTAAGTACTGGGATCACAGATCACCCCTTATGAAATGATCACATATTTGACATTGCCAAAAATGCTGCCTAGATACTTAGGATTTTTCTGAAAGTGCAAGAATATAGAATATAACTCGCATACCTGGGCCTCAAACAACAAGTTTGAATATCTTGGATAGAATCCAAAAAGATCTTTGAAAATGATACTCGCATTTCCAGGAATGCTCTTCATGTTAACTCTTGAGTTCAATTTCCAGCGTATTGTCAAGTATAGAGATTTTTTTTTTTTACCACACATAAGGAATGTGGAATGCTTTGCCAACCTTCCAATTTGATACTCAGAACCTTAAGACCAATGTGCACCGGTATCTCCTCTCGAATCCTTTCCTATTTTTCTAACACACGCACTTTGTTTAAACGTAAAAATGTTAAGGGTATTAATAACCTATTGAGAACCTGTAAACTTTAAAAAATGAGGTCTTATCTTAAGTACTTTATTCTCTATTATTGATTCAGCTTTTAGTTATTTGTAACACTTCTAGTTTTCTATGTTTTCTTTAAAAGTCGCTATGTTTTTTAAAGTGTCTTAGCTATATTTCTAAGATGTAGAGAAATGTCATAACTTTCAATTTAGTAAATCGGACCGTTTACATTCGACTAAGAAAATTAATATTTACTGTTCAAAAAGTTTGTATTTCGATAATAGTAATTTTGTTATTGTCATGTTGTTCTATGTTTTCTATGTTTTTTTGGAGAAAAACGAATTTAAAGGAGTTATATCTTTAATACTTGTCTGTCCAATAATTTGTTATTAGTAGTAATAGTTGTTTTATGGTTATAGCGTAAGACTTTCATTCCCGAGGTTTTTGGTTCAATCTTTGCATGTGCCACGTTGTTTTTTTTTACTGGTACTGTCTCTTTTAATTAATTGAAAAAATCCTCTAAGATCTGTTTATGTCATGATTTCTTAAATTAGCTATTACGATTCGGCATAAAAACTGTAGTTTATTTTATAGGAATAAGCTGTTTTCGTAAAGAAAAATATAACTATCCTTTTTTTCTAAACTTTAACATTTTAACATCCACCTCTATTAAGCTTAATTTGATGGAGATTTTTTTTTATGTAGATGAACCTTTCAAACTTTAAATCCATCAAAGCTTGTTTTTCACCATCAACATACTTTCCCAATCTATTACTATAGTCGTCTCGTCAAGAACTATTTTACGAGCAACCAAACTACGATTATTAGACTCCTTTATATATCGTGCTTAATTTATTTTTAATTGAAAAACTTTTACAGCGTTCCTAATTGGATTTAAAACCTTTCGTCTTAACAAAAGCCGATGATGTCTAACGCATCGTGTTACGAAAGCCACGTAATTTTCTCAAGTATTTAATAAATTTTACACACTCATGTCTGGAAATATACATAGCTACATATATATCGATAGGTAAGTATGGATACGTGCCTTACAATCATGAGTTTATTTTTTTTTTAAACTTTTATAATTCAAACCGAACGTTGAAACAGGTGTTTTAATCGTATAAGTTCGAAAACTTCATAAATAATCTACTAGAAGTAGTAGGGAAGGAAAAAATTGAATAGCTTTCCTCACTGATATATACCTATACTCTCTTGTTGATTCAACAAATAAATATTGATGGAATCTATATATGCCCTCTTTATGGAGGTAAGTCCTTAAATGGGTGTATCGTGATGTAGGAACGTATGTTATATATTTGCAAATTAATTGGATAATCCAAGAGATAATCCGGATCGATGTGATATCAATTATTGTAATTCAGAATGGAAGTGAGCAGTCAGCGGGAGATAACAAATCATACTAATGGATTAAAGGTTAACATTGTCCTTTTTTGTTCAAAGGACATTCCATTGTTTAAAAAGAAATGTACCCAGAAAATCAATCATAGGTAGGAAAAGAGAACAAATGACAGACTTTTATGTTGAAACGCGATTGCAGAAGTCATTGTTATATAGCAAAACAAGGTAAGTCACCAACAGAAGTACCATCTTAAAGATCAATGTTCCTTATACCTACACGGGAAAAGTTTCCGATGATACTGAAATGGTTCAGCAAAACAATAGGAGAAAGAAGAGTAATTCAAAATCCATCATGGGTTTAAAAATAAACATTCAACTATAGACCAAATACACCAAATTACGGATATTTTAAAAAAGGCAAAGCTATACTTAAAGACGTCGCTCAAGCCTTGGATATGTTTTAGCATTTGGAACCTGAGTACAAACTGTATAAGAGACCTTCACGCGTAGTACTACGAAATACAGAAATAATATGTTACGAACCGAAGTACGACCAAAAACACTCAAAACTAAAGAAAATAGAAGCTGTACTTTTTATATACAAGGGACGTTCCGGTGGACATCAAAGCTATCATGACCACCTTTTTCTGATGATACTGCAATAATGAAGCCATATTAATTCGTTTCTAAAACTACACAATAATTACAAAATGCAGTCGATAAAGTTAGTAATCGAAACTTTATAAGCAAAAACACAAACAACTTTCTGCTTCATACCTTGGAATAACTTTGAAAGAGAAGAGCTAAGCTCGAAGTACAGAAGAATGTACTGGTTACTAGGAGAGAACTTTGACTTATCCATCCAGAACAAACTAACCCGTTTGTACATATGGAATTCATCTACGTTGGATCTTCTAAATGAAAGAATAAAAAAAGCTGTATCACACAATCCGCGACCACAAAGTCATACCAATTTTGAAATGGATACGAAAGAACTAAAAAAAAAACATAAAACAGATACTATTTTTGTATAGGTACTTTTATATTTTTTTTAATTTACCTTCAAAAGTTGAACATTGTTCTTTATAGTTGATTTTTGATAATTTGTATCATGTTTTTTTGGTTGATTCATAATGTTTTTATATTTTTTTTTAAATTTTATGTAAGTTTATTTCTTCATATTTGTTTTGATTTGTTTTTTTTAGATATAACTCTTATTTTTGTTTCTTTATTTAGTTTAATTTTATTTAATAATTTTATAGGATTATTTCCAATATACACTGCTGGTCATAAGGTTAGAAGCAGGCATTTTCGAAAAGTAAAATTGATATTTCTCCCGTTACATGATGGATTAGAAAAAAAACAACTACATATGCAAAATGAGGGACTATTTTGTTAACAACAGAATATAACATTTGGGTAAAGGAGACATTTAGCTTACGGAACTATCATAGCAAATTGTTAATTGAGTCAAGAATATGCGAAAATAAATCGGGTCATTAGATTAGAAGCAGTGAATAAATCGAAATGCGTACATTTTTTTTTCCGGAAAAACGGTGAAATTTATAAATGAATTGTCCTTGTTTGAGTGTTAACAGAAATGGGCAACAAAAAATGTTTGACAGTGGAGGAAAGGGAAAGAATTGATGTGTATTGCTCTAAAGGTCTTTAATGCTTTGCTATAGCCCGAACAAAAAATCGAAGTGATCATTGAGTCAGCAATTATTTTAAAACCCATCGCCTTACTCGAAAGATTATAAAAAAAACACTTCCTCTGCCTTAAGACTTCGCGAAACGCGAAGTATCCTTAGAATAGCGATAAATTCAGCTTTATTGGCAGCTAAAACTAGGGAGAAAGCTAATGTTAAGGCCAGCTTATCCACTGTTAAATACACGATTCGCCATGCTAAACACTTAAATTACCTAAAGCTTAAGAAAAAACCACCACTTAATGACGCAAGGAAGAGCAACGCTTGTGTTTCGAGAAAGATCACATGAGTTGGGATGTGCAAAATAAAATGACCGCAAATATTTAGCGGAAGGTTATTTTTTTCCGACGAAAAATTTAATCTAGATGGGCCAGATGGTTATAATTATTATTTCCATCATCTGAGGAAAGAGTAGTGGTTTTTAAACCGTCACCATAGTAAAAAAAGGAGGCGTTGTAGTCTGGGGCTCAATTTTATTGTATGGCGCTATAGACTTGGTAGTCCAAGATACCAAATGACTAGGAAAACATACAAGGCCTTCCTGGAATCAGTATTTCCCAATATTAGCGAGCTTTTTGGACCAATTCCATGGATTGTTCAACAGGAAAACGCTCCCATACACACAGTCCGAGAGGTAAAATCCCTTATTGCAAACCAAAACTTCCACTTGCTGCCTTGGCCACCATATTCCTCGGACTTTAACATACTTGAAAATGTGTGGGGCTAGCTTACACGTAAGGTACATGAGAGAGGATAGCAATACGGTGACAAGAAAGCGCGAATTCATGGTATCAAATTGGCTTGGAGTGAGATTTCTTTGGTCTACTTATAATCTCTTTATAAATCCTTAAAAGGTAGAATTTTTGAAGTTATTTTGAAGGCTGGTAGTAGCATACATTATTAAAAACCTAATGAAAACTAATAAACATAACAAAATACAAATACTTGCATTTTATTTCCATTTATTTCATGTGCTTCTAATCTAATGACCCGATTTATTTTCGCATATTCTTAACTCGATTAACAATTTGCCATGAAAGTTATGACCGGGAGTGTATGTAAGTTCAAGTACACAATAAAATATTATTGAAGGCATACTTTTCTAACTTTGTCAGTTGCAAAATCATGAATTCAATTTCCTGCAGTAATTCATTTTCAATTGATAAAATTGACAAGCTTTTTATAGTCTATCTTGTAGCATTGTGCTTCGAAGTTCATTTTTTATCCGGTTCAATTTCGGAAATGAACGCTCTCTACTGCAGTTTGAAACCATCAAAGATAAAAAATTCTACAGGCAGTTTCTACATTTGGGAATATGTTCCCAATTTCATCCACTGTAATTAGACTGTACAATTTTGATATTGTAATAAGATCTTCATTGACATCTGTATTGAATTCTTTTAAATACTGTACGAGGTGCAGGCATTCTACCTCAAGTTCTTCTGCATTAACATCTCTATGGTATTTTTTTGAAAACTGTTCGCAAGAATTTTGCAACTCCACTGAAGTCAAATATAGCAATAGACAAAAAAAGCCAAACAATGCATTAATTTCTTTATAGCAATTGGATCGTATTTTAAATTGCAAAGCAATAGTGTCAATAATTGATATTTTAAACTTTTCTTTCCCAATTAGCTGGACGGACGGTGCAGGACCATCAAAATATGTGGCACGCGAACTTCGTACTATTTTTCGTTGCATTAAGTCTTTATAATTAGCATCCGGATTCTGAATTTTTGCACACGCTTCAAATTTAGTTGGTGGATTTGGGGGCCAAATAATTGCGGGGCCCTGGGCCCTGGCCCACCGGACCCATGCCTAAAGACGCCACTGAGTGTACTAAACTATGTTCGGAGAAGAACCAAGCCTAATGTTCTGATGGTCTAATCTTAAAGCTACTTGAAAGTTTTGTACTACATTATACACTTCCACCAAAGTGATATAATAAACATTAAGAAAGAAGAATCATTTGTAGTTCTTTCATAGATTGGTCCTCAATAACCGGTGGTACTCGGTGCCGATTCATATTGAGTGTCCTTAGAAGATTTCCATTTGATAGAAAAAAAAACAGCCATTCGCTGTATAAGTAATGGTTTATTTGTTTGTTATTTTCTTTTTGGCAACACTGGTTTTGACAGCTTTTGATGTTTTGTGTTCTGTATCATTGTCAAAAATGTACAGTTTGGTCTATACTTTAGCCATAAATCGTTATCCAACCGAACAACGCTTATTTTAAAAAAAAAAATTGCGACTTCAGAAGGAATTCGATGTATTAAAAATAGATTCTCTTATAAGGACTATATTTATAGCACCGAATCTAATCAAGCAAACACTTTTGGCGATTTTTCAAAAGTAAAAAGAGCTCAAATGGGATTCCCAACTGTATGAACTACTCAGGGACTAATTCTAGTGACTCTAGTGAAATTAGTTTTAAAAAAAAATTCAGTCTGTGTATTCATTTTCATTTACAACTGGCAGTTTTCTCCAATCAATCAGTGAATTAAGTCAATATCAGTTCCTTATTCTTAAGCTATACTCAGATGTTTTAAAGAGCCCTATGTGATTTTGGTAAGAAATCAGGTCCTGATAGGATTCCACCAATTGTCTTGAAATCTTGTTTTGCTGCTCTTTAAGAACCATGAACGCAACTTTTTAATGAATCCCTGCGTGCGGGCCATTTTTTAAAACGATTGGAAAGTTTCTACCCCACAAATCGGGACCCAAGCAAGATATCTCCAATTATCGTCCTATAAGTAAAATCTCAACGATTCCGAAGTTATTTGAGAAAATCGTTTATAATAAATTAACTTTTATAATCAAAGATCTTATTTCGCCGTTTCAGAATGGTTTTGTCTCTGGAAGATCGACAATAACTAATCTAACCATTCTATGCAATGAAATCACTAGTAACCTTAAAGATGGTTTTCAATCTGAAGTTATTTTCACTGATTTTTCTAAAGCTTTCGATAGAGTCAGTAACGACATCTTAATAGTTAAACTATCAGCTTTAGGGTTTCATTTGAGTTTTTTGTTATGGTTGGAATCTTAATTGGTAGATCAAATTCATCTTTATCACTTCCAATATCTGTGACCTCTGGCATTCCCCAAGGATGCTACCTTTTACCTTTACTTTTTCTTCTTTTTTTTCAATGATATTCCTCAAATCGCTAAATCTTCTCTTTGTCTAATTTTTGCTGACGAAGTAAAATTGCTTAAATTTATTAAATTGGCACCTGATCGGATTCTTCTTCAAAAGAATTTATATAGTTTAGTTAGCTAGTGCCTTATTAATGTGTCTAAATGTGATTATATAATCTTTCGTCGTAACATTGAATTATTAAACTTTACTTATTCAATAAATGCTGTCAATCTTCAAATGGTTTCTAAAAAAAAAAGACTCTTGGAGTCATCTTTGATTTGAAACCAACTTTTTCGCTAATGCTAACTTCTTACTTGGTTTTATATCTCATAATTCCAAGGAATTGTTTGACCCTTTTACGCTCAAGACATTATATTACTACAATGTCAGACCAGTACTTGTGTATTGCTGTGCAACATGGAACCAGTACTATTCTCTGCATTTTTAACGACTTTAAACCATCTAAAAACGATTTACTAGAATAGCAGTATGTAGATTAAAATGCAATATTCGAATGCCTTTATAGGCTACAAGATGTAATCTTCTTGACCTTTAACAAATAAAAACTCGAAAACGATACTTTGAGATAGTTTTCATTCTTGATATTCTTGCTTATCAAATTGATTGACATTAAACCACCAACACACTTGCGTAGAGTGTTAACTGAGGAAAATTTTTTAGCTCTATTGGCTAATGTAAGTGATGGCCGTGAATTATCGATTCGGCTTCGGCGCCGCCGATCGCAGCAATTACTCTTTTAGTCCACAACTTGGAAAATTTCTCGGAAGAATTAAGTTACGAAGCCTTTCAAAATACAGGTGGAGTAAGAATTGAAGCCGAACGACCGCTTTTTTACCGAAAAATTGTGATCAGCGACGAAGCTCATTTCTGGTTGCATGGATACTTGAAGAAGCAAAACTGCCGCATTTGAAGTGAAGAGCAGCTAGAACACATTGCAAGAGCCGCCAAAGGTCACTGTTTGGTTCTGAATCATTGAGCTGCTTTTCTTCGAGACAAACTTTTTTTGCGCAAAATTAAAGATCTTGTCTTGCATGATACATATGTGTTTTTAACAAAACGGTGCCACATGTAACGCACGCTTAAAAATGGACCAATTGAGAGACGAGTTCGGGAATAGTTTATTTTACGTTTGGTACCGGTCAATTGGCTGCCTATATAAATGTTGCAATTTAACGCCTATAGACTATTTTTAGCTTGGCTATGTTAAGTCTCATGTATATTGCAATAAGCTTTGATTGACGCACTGAAGCCAATATTGAAGCATTTTATTCGTGATATAGGTACCTGTAAAAATGTTAGAAAGGGTTTATTAAATTTTCAAATGTTAAATTAGATTGATTTAAGTGATTTTTTTTTAAATTTCTGATAGCTATTAAAATATCACGTGTTTCTTCGATGGTCTACGATTTGATTTTGTATGATAACGCTTACACATTATTTTGAAAATTTAATAAGTTATGGCAGCTATGAAATGTCTTAAACTTAATTCCATTAATCTACGATACAAAACTTCAACTACTTTGACTATCATCTTCATCGCCTTTTAAAGTTGCAGTTCGTGTCATTTAGAACCTTTGAACATACATTTTATTTCTTAATTACGTCATTAATCAAAATACAAGCAACTTTAAACATTTACCTTTTCCTCATCTCCCTTCAAGGTAATAAACCCCATTCGCTATCGTGAAAGTCATTTCTCTAGTTTCCATGTAAATCCTTCACGACACAAGAGCCAAGCGTATGTGCAAAATTGCTTTCAGCACAAAAAGCACATGTGACCATAAAATTTCTGTAGCATCATATTACAAGTTCGTAACCCACTAAACAAAGATGTCGTAAATTTCCAGTTAAAAAAATGCACATTTCAAAAACGAAAATGCATATTATTTTCTTCGAAATTTTATGAAAATCAATTTTGAGAACATTCTTTTCTTTAAGCATTAACAAATATCCCATATCTCTGCCACTTCACTGCTGACACATGATATTTTTGAACATAGAAGACGAAAATAACATAATCTTGAAGGACATCCTCAATTCTGAATACTCAACTCTCCATTCAACTGTCACAATTCGACTAAAAGTTGATATATGCATATAAAAGGACGAGAAACGATATACTCTGATATTGCTTACCTCTATTCTTCAAATGTTATCCTTTGTGGTTATATAACCAACTTTAAAATTCTTCTCCTGCTACAGATATTTCCTCCTGCACATATAGTGCATATGTGATGCTTCAATATGAAGCTATATCCTAAAATAAAGATGCATCTTTTCCTCAGTCAATTGCACATAAAAAATACATTTCTTTATACTTTAACGTCCCCCAATCCTTGTGACAACATCAAAACCAACCAAAAATGTTTATGTTATCCTCCAGCAGAAGTTCTTCGCCGCCTCCGCAGCGCCGCCACCCGCCGAATGGAAAATGCAAATTGGTATGCAAGGACATAAAATAAAATGCAGCATAACATTTTTATTTTTTTCGAAGAGCTTCTTTCTTCGTGACTCCTGGATTCTGGAATCTAGATGAAAGTTAGAAAGAGATTTTTTTAAAGTCATCTTAAAAAATAACAACATTGACAAACAAAGTCAAATTTATTTAGAAAAAGAAAATAACATCAAGAAAGGATAAATTTTCAAATGCATTTTAGTTTTGGCAGTAGATTCTATAGAAATGATTGAACGCTGAGTGAATGCAACTGGATCGAGCTATTGACAGGGAATATGGATAGTTTCATCAGGGTTATGATAATACTGTTCCATTAGCACGAAGCTTATATTTCATTTACTGGTATTTCCATGGAGAAAAGAGCATTATCCAGCTGGGTCACTAAAATGCTTTTAAGGGTGTCATTGTATTTAAGTTATTATAATTTTAAGGGTAACCAACTGTGTTTTGCTTAGGGATTATACAATTCTAGTCGTAAAGACTCATTTAGTTTTAGACAAAAATACTTTTGACCAGTAGCAATAAAATTTCTTGTGAACTATAAAAACTCAATTTTTGTTTAACGCCTCAAGTAAATTGCCAGACATATGAAACCTGACTTTTTTTAACCGTGAAACAGCAGCCTTGCACCCTCAAAAAATATCTTGAATTTTGAGTATCGAACATTTTAATATTAAAAATGTGTTTTCCATAAATCAATTTAAAACTAATTTGAGGAAAAGTAATGGGTGATTTTTTTGAGGTTAGGATTTTCATGCATTAGTATTTGACAGATCACGCTGGATTTCAGACATGGTGTCAAAGAGAAAGATGCTCAGTATGCTTTGACATTTCATCATGAATAGACTTACTAACGAGCAACGCTTGCAAATCACTGAATTTTATTACCAAAATCAGTGTTCGGTTCGAAATGTGTTTATCGACAAATTTTGTTCAGCGATGAGGCTCATTTCTGGTTGAATGGCTACGTAAATAAGCAAAATTGCCGCATTTGGAGTGAAGAGCAACCAGAAGCCGTTCAAGAACTGCCCATGCATCCCGAAAAATGCACTGTTTGGTGTGGTTTGTACGCTGGTGGAATCATTGGACCGTATTTTTTCAAAGATGCTGTTGGACGCAACGTTACGGTGAATGGCGATCGCTATCGTTCAATGCTAACAAACTTTTTGTTGCCAAAAATGGAAGAACTGAACTTGGTTGACATGTGGTTTCAACAAGATGGCGCTACATGACACACAGCTCGCGATTCTATGGCCATTTTGAGGGAAAACTTCGGAGAACAATTCATCTCAAGGATCAAGATCATGCGATTTGACGCCTTTAGACTATTTTTTGTGGGGCTACGTCAAGTCTAAAGTCTACACAAATAAGCCAGCAACTATTCCAGCTTTGGAAGACAACATTTCCGAAGAAATTCGGGCTATTCCGGCCGAAATGCTCGAAAAAGTTACCCAAACTTGGACTTTCCGAATGGACCACCTAAGACGCAGCCGCGGTCAACATTTAAATGAAATTATCTTCAAAAAGTAAATGTCATGGACCAATCTAACGTTTCAAATAAAGAATCGATGAGATTTTGCAAATTTTATGCGTTTTTTTTTTTTTTTAAAGTTCTCAAGCTCTTAAAAAATCACCCGTTATTTAAAGACACTAGCATAAACTAAATACAGTCCGTAACATTAGAATAGCTTAACACTATAATTTATCTTAAAATTAAATTTTGCTGACCATTTTTGTAATTTGGAATTCAATTCCTGAGACTATGGAATTTTGTGAACATTTTTTTTATGGAGTCACTAAAATTTGAATTATTATTCACTTAACCGTTTAACCGTAGAGCAAATATAAAACACAGTTATTTAATTCAATTTGTTTTAATATTTTATATTTATTTTGTGGACTTAATCCAATTATTTTAATATTTTGTACAGCCTCCTGTATTTTGAATTACCTCAAAAATTTGAACCTTAAGCGAATCATTCAACGAATCAAAAGATCTAAGGTAATATTAGCCCAGGCCAATTTTAAGTCTCCAATAAGCTACCCTTTTCTTCTGTACTGCTTCCCACCTTCATAAACCTTGCGGGTCAGCCAACCCCAAATATTTTCTATGATATTAAAATCGGGAGATACGTTTTTACTATACCAGCTGAATCGGTGCTATATCTAGCTGAAAATAGGGGTCAGCCTAAAAATATTTTGGAACTGATGTAAAGCTGTCTCCAAAATAGTTTTGTAGTAGGCTACTGTCATTTTACGGTTTACAAAAACTAAATCTATTGTGAAAAGTCCACTTTTCTCCAATCGTTTAATATAATGCTATCAGTATTCCGAGCCATGTGGTACCTTGCAAATTTGAGCGGTTGTAGCTAGATCTCATTGTTTAGCGGTGATTTTTTTGCAGTTTTAGGCGCTTCAGGTGTCTGGTATTTTTGATGACTTGACTTATAGTCATTCAGCTTACTTCTATTCCAGTTTTACGTGTGATCTTATTCGAAAAGTGTTCGGAACTGGAGGCTTTGCTAATGATTTGACGTTTATCTTTACTTGAAAGAATGGATGAAATACGTTCTTTGTAGTTTTTTCCATATAATAACGGGTTTTCTTAACAGTTATTAGCTACCTTTGGGCATCTGCTAATCTTCCGAAATACAAAGCGATTAGAAAGTTCTTGCTCATCATGAGCCTCTTTTATGGCAATTTCTGTTTTAATTAATGTTTTTTTTCGACACATTTTCCCGATAGCTTTTCGATGGTTAAACTTACAGGTTACGCTTCTGCCGCGTAGAAAAGTGAAATGAGGCTATTCTAATGTTACAAAGAAAAATGGTTTTTTTGTGAATGTGAACGAAATCGGCTTTACAAAGTCCCTTAACTTTGAGAAATTCTTTAAGGTTCTCTTGATCTCAAAAATCATTTTCTTACCTTGTAATAAATAAATTTCCGTATGTACAAATCAAGGAAGTATCAAAAATAGTAAACTGTATGAAAGTTTAAGTGTGAGGCTACTCAACTATTTAACTAATACGTAAACGGCGTTTGATCTAATAACTCGAGTAGGTGTTGTCCTGATAATATCGACATTTCACCTCGAAATAATATACCAATATCGATCAAAATTGAAACAGTAACTGAGGAAATCATTATTAGCAAATGACAAAAAGTCCACAAAAACTTACTAAGGTATTTTGTCGAAAATTCTAGTTCTTCTTCTTCTTAGTGGTAAATGCTACAAAAAATGTCTTCAGCTAGACTTTCAAGGCCATCAAACTTTTTTATAAAATAGATTTGGAATTTTCTTTCTACAAGCAAGCTGTTGAAAGTAACAGTTGTTTCAGAAAATGACAATTGTCGAAAATACCGATTTTCGGCGCTTTGGGTAATAACAATAGATTCAGTGTTTTCCATCAGTGTTAGTGTTTTTTCATCAGTGTTAAAAAATATTTTAACCTTGTTTATTAACTACTAATAGTTGCCTGAAAACTAGGTTTTGATAATAAAATATTGCTGTACAATTCCAAGTAATTTTTTCTAGGCACATATTTTAAACAATATTTACTTCCACAAATCTACGTTCTTTGTTTTTATTTAGAGTTACTGATTGGAAAAATTTAAGTGTTTGTCAAATTTGGTCAAGAAAGAAACTTTTTTTTTTGAATGACTACATTTTTGATAAAATAATTAATATGCTATATTTAGTTCAAATAACTTTCTATTAGAAATAAATAATTTCTATCTCATAACATCAAAAAATTAAGAAATCTGACCATTTCAAAAAAAATTATTCAAGCCCCAATGTTTGATGTTTAAACGTTTTTAATTTGGTATTTAATGATTTCTTAAAGATTTTGAGTGGCTCAAAGTTCAAAAAAACTTAGGATTCAGAATCACTGTATAGAATGCGATATCAAATGCATTCAAATTATCGGATCCTGAAGATAAAGGAAGTCCAAGAAATGCAAAATATGATGACAAACCATTAAGACTACAAAAATGTCATACATTTAAAAAACTTGAATAACTTTTTATAACTACTTGAAATTTTAAGAGATTCTTCATAGTTTGTTGATTGAACGTTTGTGTTTTGAACCTCTGTACCTATTTCCAACACTATTATTGAGAAGTAAATTTTCTATTTCATATTGAAACTTATTGAAAAATTGTTACTTGTTAAAAACTATGTCTACTGTAACAATTTTTATCGATAGTCTTATTATTCCTATGTTTAAGGAATTTCAAGTTTATTAGTTAAGTAGAGTAAAATTAATATTGAATGAAATAGAATGAAAAATAGAGGAGAAAGTGAGATAGCTGTCAATTAGCTGTCACTCTTTCGGTATTTTTAAATTTAAAATATATGTTCAAGGTAGGTGGAAGTAATTTACTTTATTAACCAGTTATTTGTGAACAGTTTACTTTTTCGGACATTTGACATTTTAGTATCAGACCAATTTTACAGTCAGTTGTCAAAACGCTATTTGACATTTTCTATTAACTAATTTGGTAATTTAGTAGTATCGTTTTCAGCAATACAAATTAAACTGGGAACCTGTCTTAGATTTTAAATCTATTGTGAATGAAAATCTGAAGCATTGACAATTAATTTAAAAACTGAAGCACGTCTATCAGTACATTTATATTGTTATTAACTAATATTGGTATTATGGTTTTCAAAAATTCTTGTTTCATATTAAATTAGGAGTAAATCACAAATTTCTGTCATAAGTATGGTTACTATAGAAGTATGTACATGGCTTCTATATAATACTTTTAAGCAAGCACAAATTAGAAGAACATTTTCGATGCTTTGCTGTTGTTTTTTCGCTTTTTTTTTTATTTATCCAAAACTTTTTCGAAAAAATGATTTCAATAATATTTTCTTTTTTAAATATCAAAACATTAAACTAAACAAAAACACCGCAATCCTATTTATAGAAGATTTGTAGCTTAAGACTCTTTCCAATATTGCGTTGAAAACTTGTCATAATATTGACCGTGAAGTAATAAAACACGTGCTGAAGTCTGAGCCTTTAAGTTCTATGCGTTGAATATCATTGATTTCTTTTAAGATCTTTCATTTTGGAGTTTTTTCGTTCCACCGAAAAAGCGCCATTTCTCTACTACTTGGCATTTCAAAACCAAATTCTATTGGATGGATGGAGCACGTCGAGTGTGCTCTAAGCTGAGTTTGATCAGAGCTCTCCGACTTATTGATGTAACACGCTGGAGAAGTGAACTGTCAAAAGTTTTAGAATTTGCCATCTGTGTACTACAAATCTTTTTTTTGATAGTTTCTCTACTCTGATCTTGAAAAGGAAAGCTCCTAAGGCTGTACATTAATAAGTGTCGTAAATCCACAATTGTTTAACCGAAGAGGGCCATAAAAGTATTGAATAATGAATTATTTTTAAACAAATAGAAAGCTGCGAGAAATTATAAATAACTTGTGAATTTTCCATATTTGGCCACCTTGGTCGCAGACAATTATTTCTACAACAAGGACATCCATTACGCATTTGAACATTTGCAATTAAAAAACAGTATTAATTTCAGTTGATAAGCTTTTTAAAGTAATGAGTTTAAGTTATAAATTTAATTTGAATTAAATAAATCCCCAGTAGCCAGCATTACATGTTAACTAGAGTGTAAGGATTTAAATTTTATCTTTAACCAACAAAAATAACAAAAAAAATAAATACAAATTATCCTGGAACCTTCCAAAAAAGGACAACATCCAGATGACACTTTTCCCACAGCTTTACCGCGTATACTCGTATATTAAAAGACTACCTCCCCCACACCTCTCAACAACCGGAATGCCAAAATCGCAGGAGATGCAGACGATGTGTCTGTTTTTCGTTGATGCTGATGCAGATGCAGAATAATTCACAGGACATCAGGATTTTGATGAATGTCATTGAAGTGCGGCATGCAGTGCAGATGCATCAGATGTGCTGAGGGTAGAATGAGACGTGATGAGACTTTTGCAAAGTGTCTCTGGTGTGTCTGATGTCATCAAGAACGCGCTTTTCATCGCAGATAGACTTTATAGACTTTTATAAAATGCTGGACCACTTGGAGACGCCATCGTCATCGCCATTGCCACCGCCGCCACAGCCACCGCCAATCAACTGATAGATCATAAAATTTAAATGATGGCAATAGTCACTTAAGCTGTGAGCTTTTTATTGGATTTCGGTTGGAATTAGGATTTAATCAAAGAGTGAATTTTTAATGGGGTCAACAGAAGAAGTGAAAGGAAAACTGCATTGGAGTGAGATATTGATTTCAACAAAGAAAATAAGAAGAATAAAAAGAAACATATTAAGGAAATATTCATTATCGAACAAAATTTTATTTTCTTAGAATTTTCATTGTAATATAATCAAAAATTCACAGAGAAGAGAAAATTGTTTATTTTTTTGGGTGTTTCTGACGGAGAGCAATTTTAAATTATATCAATTTCGTTTTTTAAGTTGATAGTTGGTAAGGATAGAAATTGTGTTTGCACTATCTTTGGCAATTTGGATAAATTTTAAGTGATTATTTTGAAAAAAAAAAGTAAAATCGGAATTTTTACTCCATTGTTTTTAACAACATTGTTTTCTTTTTAATGACAAAATTCATTTTCAAGAATATTTGGCAATGAAATAAAATGATGTATTGACTAAAAGCTTAGACAGTAGTTTGTGAATTTAGGTTTTACCTAAAAAATCTTATTTTTTACAAGCTCCGTCAATTTTTTATAAGTTCGGTAATTTTAGAAAAAATTCTTATGAATCTATTGTAGGCTTTTGAGTAAATTCAATTTTTCGATTTTGTATCAAAAAATGTTTGGTCTAAGAAAAGAAAAATAATTGGGTCTAAGCTGTGGGGGCGAGGATAAACTGACTGATGGACTCAAGTGATGGATCCACTTTTTTCAACTTCTCTAATTTCTTCTTCTCTTCTGAATGTAATGCCTGCCATATTCTTCTTCTGCGGCACAAGAAAAAAATAAATAGCGTATTAAAGTATTTTGATCGCTGAAAGAGGTTCCAAATAATCCTACAAAAATGTTCGAACTAATAGGGATTTTCGTTGGGCGCCATTTCGATTGTAAGGTCTTTTCGTTCTTTTTAAATTGAAAGTTTATTTTCAAATGCAAAGAAAAATAAATACCACAAAAGTTATCTACGCCAATATTATAGAGGAAAGATTTGTATTTTTGTATGTAACGAACAAACTCAAAAAGCACTGAACCGATTTTAATAATTCTTTTTCCTTAGAAAGCTACATTATCTGTACCTACTTATGTCTACCCGTGCAAAGCCGAGACGGGCCGCTAGTTTAAAATAAATTTATCTACACTTTTGGTCATAACTAACTTTTCTCTAGGATTGAAACTTTTTAAATTATTGTCGAACAAAGTAATTTTTAGGTGAAGTTATGAATGCACATTTGATTGGGCTATATGAACAAAAAATAATTCTATTTTTTAGAACAGAAAGTTAAAGATGTTTTTGGTTCAACTTAATACTTTTAGTGAACAAGAAACTCGAGAAAAATAGCTATTCTTGGTAAATTGATTCCTTTATCATGATACCCCAGCTCACAAGAAATTTCATGAATCATGACCATAATGTCCTCTTTTGTCCTTTTCTTTAGGTATATACAAAAAAAAAAAAAAAAAAATACTTCGTTTGCAAAAAAAAATAATATTCTTTCTCGGTCTTCTTTAATCTAATTCACACACTCCCAAGCCCAAACCTTATATACTCGTAGTCCAGAGTCTCCCTTCTTTATGAAAGGAAACTAAATTACTTACAATAAAATAAATGACGAAAATATTTTCTATAATTTCTGGACATGACAACTCATCAAGAAGCACTCTCTTCTGCTCCCAGCATCAGTTTCAGTTCCATATGGTTCAATATATATAAGAGTGTGCGACTGTCTTCAGTCTCCCGTCGTGGAGCAGCTCATCGTTTTGATTCAGATTATAGTTTGAATTTATCACATCTTTCGTAGGTGACAGGTTTTATTGCTATATTGAGTCTGGAGGTGACCATATAGAGCTTCATTTTTTATTTAGTCCTGTGGGATGAGGTTTTTTTTAAAGGGATTTTCGGAAGTTCTTCACTCTTATTGCGCTGGGGTAAATAATCTGAATTGTCTCATACGTGAAAGGTCGAGGTATTTAGTTTCAGTAAATCATCAAATCCAACAAGAATTTCAGGTCATTAAAAGTGTCTGTCTTATGTATGTCAGTTCGATTTTCCCAATTTTTATTTTCCCATTTTCAGATCCATGCTGTGGGAAAATTATATACTTTTACTATTATTTATGTATACATTTCGCTCTTAATGTAAAATAGAGAGTTGCACGAAAAAAAACTAAAGAGTTAACGAAAGCTTCAATGGAAAGACGATGATGGTCTTGAGACTAATGAAATCCAGGAAATAATTTTCTACGTTCTGTTAGTTTTTTTTTGTTGCTCTTTTGTGAATCTACTTCATTTAAGTTTATTCTTGATGAGAGGAAAATTTTTTGCAATGAGACCAGTGCCGGATCTATTTTGAAAAAAAGTGCCAGTCTTAAATATAGCAGATGAGACTCACTGTTCCTCTATGATGTTATTCAAGACTTATAGTGTCAGGTTTTACTTATTGTTCATCAGCATCAATCAACGTTTAGAAGTAATATGTCCAATCTTTTAAAAACCATTATTTTGAGACTGAAATTATTTTTCTTTAAATATTGAAAGAGTAGAAATGGCCTGAAAACAACTTTGAATGGAAACAAATTACAATAAGGTCATTGACTCAAATTTAAGCAACATATTTTGCAAATAACATTGTAGATATTTCAAAATGTAAAGTTTTCATATTGTTTTGTAATCAAGTAAATCATTAATTCAATTTTATGAAAATACGTGCATCTGAACACGCCTTAAAAATGACAGTTTGTAAACTAAAAATCAAAGCAAACACACCCAAATCTGATGAACGGATCTATTCATTTGAAATGTCAGAAACTCAGAAGCCATATGGACACAACAAATCACTTAAAGTTAAAGTAGCCATTTTGTAATTTTAAATCCATCAAAGTTTCAAAAGTCATCTAAAGTACTAAATTTGTTTAAATTAGTAAAATCGGAAAAATTGGAAGAACAATTTGTCAAGCAAGCAAAACAGCTGAGCATATATTTGAAGTAGTGCAATCCTTCAAATATCTTGGTTTTAAAGTAGCAGCCGATAACAATATATAAGAATAATTACGTGGGCTGTTCCTCAAAGCCAACTGAGATTACTTCAATCTCAGCTTTTTAAATCTCAAAACCTTACTATAATTTCTAAGGTGCTGCTGTATAAGACAATGGTTCTGCCAGTACTCACATATGGATCCGCGACCTGGGTGCTTAGTAAAAGGCACTCGGATCTTTTAGGCGCGTTCGAGGGGAAGGTCTTGGAGGATAACTGTTGACTCCTTATGTGAGAAAGAACGATTCCGGAGACGCAACAATCATGAACTTTATGCAATCTATCTCGAAGCTGATATTGTGATAAAAATTAAGCTTGGTAGACTTTGGTGGGCTGGATACCTAGCTAACCGCTTAATCCATTTTTGCCACCTCTGCCTCACTCACAAAAGCCCCATTGACATCACGCAAAGTTCTTCCGTTTATGTCAATGTCATCAGCATATGCCACTAATTAGACAGACTTTTGAATAATACCTCTAATGTTGACGTGGGCGATCTGCACTATTATTTTGAGAACTGCGCATCACCTTGTCTAAGGCTTTGTTTCCAACCTTTATGGATCAGCGCAAACTCTCCATGTTCATGCTGCCCTAACGGACGAGTTTGGCAGGGATGCCAAAACTAGACATGGCTCTATACAGATCGTCCCTGTAGATGCTTTTATATGCAGCCATAAAATCGGTGTAGAGATGGTGGGTGTCGATTTGATATTCTTGGGTTTTTTCTAGTATCTGCCGTAATGTGAATATTTGATCGACGGTCGACTAACCTATTCTAAAACCACACTGTTAAAGACATATCAGGTTGTTGACGATGGGCTTTAGACGTGCACTTACTACAGAAAAAAAGATTTTGAAAGCGATGTTAAGTAGACTGATTATAGAGGTAGTTGGTGTTGCTTAGAGGGCCTCCTTTTTTCAGTATGGATTTCAGTGTCCTTTTTTATATGAGATTATAATATGTAACTATAAGCGTTGATCTTAGCTAAGTATTCTTTCTAAAATAAAAATGTCTAACTTTTTACGTATTTGACGCTAGCAGCTATGTCAAATCCACTCATGTTCGCGCATTTTCTATGTCCCGCATGGAAGAAGTGGAAAGTACTATTATTATTGTTATTCTTTTCAAGAAGAGTAATTTAAGTTTAACGACAGACTTAATGGTGCGTTATCATCTTTAAATAGCTGCATATCCTTTGCGTTCGCTCTCGTGAGACATAAGATTCGGATATTCAAGTTAAGTTTCCTCGTTTAACTTGAAAACAAAAATTCTGCATAGTCAGGAATAACATCAGAAAATAAAGATTATCAGTGTTATGTGTGTTTTTTTTTTCTTTGTTTTTTTTTTTGGGAAAATAATATAGTTCCTATTTTTGTGTATGCTTTTTAAACAAACTGCAGACTGAAACCCTTGAGAATTTTCTTTAGATTAACAACTTCATTCGTGGCAACTAAATGTTCTACAAAGATTTTTCTTTTTCAACTACAAAATAAACTTGTCATATCCCACCTGGGTTTTATCACATTATTTTTAGTGAAATTCATGGATGTGCAGCCCCGTAGAGAGGGGAGGGGGGACGAAATTTTTGATTCGGTTTCGGGGGACCGGAAAATCCCAGGCAAACGTTTTTCAATTGTGGTTTCCGTAATATTAGTTAATTAATATTTTGAATAAATTGTTTACTGAAGATTTGAAGGATATCAAGTCACTTCAAAGTGCGTATATTAAACCAGCAATACAAAAAAAGCATGGAATCCTATATTGAATATTGGACACCATTTTCTTTCTTGGCGAAACAGGACTAGGACAACGAGGCGATAGCAATCTTATTGGAGAGCCAAATAATGGACATGTTTTCGGCATTTTGGAATTAATTAGTCATTATGACCCCTTACGTCAGGAGCACTTGGAAAAAGTAAGAATTTCACAACAAGGACACAAACGTTTCCAAGTCCACTACTTTTCCGTTGAGATTCAAAATGAGTTCATTAAAATTTGTGCCCAACATGCGAATTCAGCTATTTTGAAGGAGATTGAAAACGCCAAATACTTCGCTATAATTGTCGATGCAACACCCGATTCAAGTCATGTGGAACAAAACACATTTATTTTGCGGTATCTGTGCGAAGAACGGTTTTTGGAATTTGTCGATAGCAACAAAAAAACTGGCACCGCAATAGCTGATTTGATCTGCGAAACATTGGCAAAGAACGGAATCCCTTTAGAAGACTGTTGTGCACAAGGCTATGACAATGGAAGCAATATAAAAGGACAGTATAATGGTGCACAGCACAGTCATATTTTAAACAAAACTCCGATTGCCGTGTATTCACCATGTGCAGCTCACAGCCTTAACTTGCGTGTAGTCGATTAAGAGGGATGTTGTACTGCGGCAATCACATTTTTTGGTGTTGTTCAAAAGTGTTTCAACTTGTTTAGCAGCAGTGCTCAACGTTGGGAAATTCTTAAGAAAAATGTGCCCGTATCCCTTCACAAACTTTCCGATACAAGATGGTCAGCTAGAATTGAGGCAGTGAAACAATTTGAAAATCATCTGAAAAACCTTAGAACATCATTAGAAGCCTTAAGTTATATTAAATTAATTGCTGAAGCTCGAAGAGATGTAAATGGCGTTTTATAATAAATGCACAAATTTGAATGCGTTCTGATGTCTTCGATTTGGTGCAAGGTTCTTAGCGCTATAAATGAAAGAAGTTTCCTTCTTCGAGCCAGAAACAGTACTATTGACGTTGAAATTCAAGATCTCGACAACTTGATCTTCGATTTGAACATTATTCAAAACGGATGAGATCAATTTTTATCTGAATGCAAAGTAGTTGCTACTGGATTGGGGGATTTTCCAGAATCGATCCCATCGAACCGAAAAAGGCGATTAAAGAGACATTTTGAAGAAAACCGAGGAGCTGGAAAGCAAATTGAAACAGACGAAGAAATAAATTTCAAGAGAAACACCTTTTACGTCATAGTTGATTCAATTATATGTGGAATTTCTCGTCGGTTCGATACGATGAAAAATTTTAATGCTACGTTTTCATTTGTATGACAGTTTTCAACAATGAACGAACGTGAGATTAAAAACTCCGCTACAAAGTTCATCCAAAAGTATAACTCGCATGTGTCCCAAGAGTTGAAAGAAGAAATAATTCATCTAAAACACATTTATGAAGCCAATTTTAAAGCAGAACTTCCGCCATTGAGTTTGCTCAATGCTATTTATTCCCAGAACTTGGAGACGATTTTCCCTAAAATTTGTGTTATCTCGGTGTGTGTTCCACCATACCTATAACCGCAGCTAGTGCCGAACGTTCATTTAGCATCCTTGCCAGAACAAAGAAGTTTCATCGTTCGTGGCTAATCACAAGATCGTGTTTCTGGACTTGCTACACTATGTATCGAAGCACCTTTGGCAAGGAAATTGAATTTCGATAGAATTATAAGTTGTTTTTCTGCTCAGAAAGCTAGGAAAGCTCGTTTGCCAAAAGATATTTCATTGAATGCAAACTAACTCTAATAACACATTGTAATAATATTTTAATCAAGAAAAACAATAAAGAGTATTTAATGTAAAACTTTTGAAATACTTAGTTTTTTTTTTAAAGACAAATTTCAAATACTTTTACTTCGCTCTATTTTATTTTCATAGTAGGTAATAGATCTTCATGTTTTTTTTTTAATAGTTAATCGACCGTCGTCGTTGGCAATATCGAATTGAATGTATGATTCTGTTCGGATTCTGATCTAATCGCATTTAGAATTATTTTCTATCCATCCTCCATTTCAACTAAACTGGACGATACCCGTAAGATTAATTTGATTTCATGATTAACACTTTTTTCGGTTCACTTTGCAAACAAAAAATGATGGAAAGGTAAAAACTACACCATCCTTGCAAAGAAGTCGTAGTTTCGAAAATAAAATGCTTATAAATATCTTGAGTCTCTTTAAGTTAAAATGGCGGGAAAACTTAAAGATCTTTTCAGAAGTGAATAGTTAGACGAAGTTATTTGGCTGAATTTGTTTGTTTTGTGTGGGCAGTGTTCAAAAAAATTGGAAATCGTATGTAAAACAATCATTTGGGTTTTTGTAATGTTAAGCCACATTCAGTTCACATAGGCATTTTCAAGAATTTAAGATTTATTCTTCTTGACGAATATAAACCGAGGTATTTTTGAACATATATATATGGAAATTTTCTCTAAATATCGCGAAAAATCTTTTAACAACATTTGTACCAATTAAACTTACCTTTGCACTTTACAATCACGCTATCAATGCATTCATGACTATTTTCTTAAATTCAACATTCCATAAATTCAGTTCATTATGTTTCTTTCAATTTGTTAAGTGAAATTAAAAAAACAAAAATAAAAAACAAATAAAAACAAAATCTCCATGTATGACAAAATTAAACTTACTTATGCAGCAAACCAGTTTGCAACGCACAAGCTGAGCTTCGGGCCATACTAAAACATACCCACCTCAGCCACTAGCTACCTTGATGGCTTGACTTGTTGTAAGCAAACGAACGATCCAAACGGTGGCGATGCGGCGGAGCGGTGGCGCGTCGAACGTCGAACACAAATCCAGCCAAAGCAAAGAAAACTAAAAACAAATTAAAACTGGTCGACTTAATGTCAACTAAATTGACAGACTACTTAACTGTGCCTTGCAACTGTAAATTAGTATTATCTGTAAGGCCGAAGTGTGACAATCGTCGTAATGGCATCCAGCAATATCGTTAATCGCACCCTCAGCCATCGACAACCAAGACGCCAACAACTTCGACCCCCAACTCCAAATCTGACACCGGCATCAGCATCGGCTGCAAGATGTTCCATTAAGATACTTTATCTGATGACAATTTGCCTAATTTGTCTGCAACAAATCATCTTCGTCACCTGTGAGTCCGATCCGCAGAAGCAGAATGTGACTCTTACGACATCGTGTAAGTCGGGCGAGTGTGTGGCAACCAGTTCGTGCCAAATTTTGAGGTCAGCCATGAGTCTGCAGAGTATTTCCAAAGAAGTCATCGACATCGTCAAACAACAGCGATGCGGAAACAGAGAAAGCGTAAGTCTGAAGCATTTCTAAGGTTGCCTTGAGTCTTGAAATCATAATATATTGGCTTACCTGCCGGAGTGCGTCACTTGTCACTTTCAGCGCAACGTGTGCTGCACCGATCTGGCACTGGATCTAGTGAGCAACAACATTCTAGCGAACGTGACAGACCCCAACAGCACTAGTGCTCTAGTTCAGCTGATGACGACACCGTGTGGAATATCGGATAGTTCGGATCGCATTCTAAATGGGGAGACAGCTTTTCTCTTCGAGTTTCCATGGATGGCGTTGCTGGAGTACAACACCACCGCAGGGCGGAATTTTCTGTGCGCTGGGTCTTTAATTAGCGATCGCTATATTCTGACAGCTGCTCATTGCTTTGCCTCGCTAAATGCCCAACTGTGAGTGATATTGCTGCTGAATGATTCAGAGTGATATTGTAATACATTTTATTTCTTTATGTATCTATAATTATATCAAATGGTTTCAATTTCAATTTCAATTACTGATGCTTGTTTTTTACATTCACAGAATAAGTGTCCGATTGGGGGAACATGACACGAGTAAGGAAATCGATTGCGAAGGCTATGGGGGCCAGTTTGACAGGGAGTGTGCACCTCCGGTTCAGAATCACAGAATCGACGATGTCATCATACACAATGATTTTCGATTTGGAATTTTTGCAAATGACATCGCTTTGATAAGACTTCAAACGAAAGTTGCTTATGAAGGTAAGTTAACAAAAAAAATAGAAAAATAATTAAATTGAATTTAGATATTTGTTAGATGCGTATAGTGATATTGATTTCGTTCTTAGAAAATATAATAAATAATCTTTGCTATTTGCTTCGTGCTTCATTTTAATTTTTAAAGTTATTGCTTAAGTATACAAAATTCTTCATGTTTTAAGTTAAAATATAACGTTTTTATACGTATTCAAAAATTAAGTTAAAAAGTTCTCAATATTTCTAAAAGCGCTTAGGCCCGTTTGCTGATACGAAACATAAATCTTGTTACTAGCTAGGTTTCACATAGCGTTTAAGTCAAACATAAATTTATTTATGTTGCACATACAAATTTATGTTGAACTTAGCAAAGGAGCAGATTTAAAACATATCTTACGAACCAAAAACGCTATTGACTTCAATAAAGTTTTTTATTATAAACTTAAACAAAATTTAACACACTTTTTTTGGCCAAAAAAAGACTGAACCAAATATTTGTCATCTCAAATATTTTACGAATACAAAATAATAAAAGAGCCTGGGATGCGACCCACACTGATAACTTCCCATCCCGTCTATCGTTTTGTCTTGCTTAAAAGTTTGTCTATATGTATCAATTTTTACCAAATTTGCGTACTATTTTTCGTAGATTTTATTTTTTTTATGAAAAAACGGACTGTTGGATTTTTATATCGAATGATATATGAATATCGAAAACAATATTTTCTGTGAAATAAAATAAGTTTGAAGCCAATATTTTTAATTTTTGTAAAGCTTTTTGAGTCGAAAGTAAATTTTTACCAAGTTTTAGTATTGTTTTTTTTTAGGTTTTTATTTTTTGTAAAAAAAACTGTCAATTCGATTTTTCTCAAAATTTTATCGAATGTTGAAAACAATATTTCTTATAAGTAAAAATTAGTTAGAAGCCATTATCTCAAATTTTTGAAAAGATATTTTAGTCAAAAATCAATTTTTACCAACTTTTGTTAATTTTTTTTTAGGTTTTTAATTTTTTGTACAAAAACTGTCAATTGGATTTTTTTCAAAATTTTACTGAATGTTGAAAACAATATTTCTTATAAGATAAAATAAGTTTGAAGTCTTAATCTCAAGTTTTTGAATAGATATTTGAGTCGAAATTCAGTTTTTACCAACTTTGAGTAATGTTTCTTTTAGGTTTTATTTTTTGTAAAAAAAACTGTCAATTAGATTTTTCTCAAAATTTTATCAGATGTCAAAAACATTATTCTTCGTTGCACAAAATTGTTTTGGGGATGAAATCATATTTTGGTCATAAAATTTTCGAGGTCACAATTTTTTTTTTCAGTTTTTTAACTTCCCATAGGAAGTTATTGTAATGGGTCCGATTTGTCGAATAGAAAATTTTGACATTTCTCGGCGTTTCAAGGTCCCTAGAGTCGCAATAAAAGATTTTTAGAAAGATGTCTGTGCTTGCGACCGTGCGTGTCTACGTACGTTCGTACGTCTGTACGTTCGCGACGTTTTTTTCGTCTTCCATAGCTCAAGAACCAGAAGAGATATCGACTTCAAATAAATTTTGTTATACAGATAATAAGGCAGAAAGATGCAGAAAGGGCTCTCAAGAAAATTGCGTGGGTGTTTTTTTTTACCATAGCAGTTTAAAAAAAAGGTGAAAATTTTGGTTAACCCTAAATATCTCATGAACAAATGACGCTAGAGACTTGAATTAAATTTTGTATTATATATTGTAACGTGATACCAAACAAGTATATTTTTGGAAAAAAATCCAATTAACGGTTTTTTTTATAAATCAAAAAAACTGAAAAAAAAATGTGTCACCTCGAAAATTTTACGACTAAAATATGATTTCATCTCCAAAACAATTTTGTGCAACGAAGAATAATGTTTTTGACATCTGATAAAATTTTGAGAAAAATCTAATTGACAGTTTTTTTTACAAAAAATAAAACCTAAAAGAAACATTACTCAAAGTTGGTAAAAACTGAATTTCGACAAAAATATCTATTCAAAAACTTGAGATTAAGACTTTAAACTTATTTTATCTTATAAGAAATATTGTTTTCAACATTCAGTAAAATTTTGAAAAAAATCCAATTGACAGTTTTTGTACAAAAAATTAAAAACCTAAAAAAAAATTAACAAAAGTTGGTAAAAATTGATTTTTGACTAAAATATCTTTTCAAAAATTTGAGATAATGGCTTCTAACTAATTTTTACTTATAAGAAATATTGTTTTCAACATTCGATAAAATTTTGAGAAAAATCGAATTGACAGTTTTTTTTTCAAAAAATAAAAACCTAAAAAATAAAAATTATAAAAGTTGGTAAAAATTGAATTTCGACTCAAATATCTTTTCAAAACTTTGAGATATTGGCTTTAAACTACTTTAATCTTTCAAAAAATATTGTTGTCAACATTCAGTAAAATTTTGGAAAAATCGAATTGACAGTTTTTGTACAAAAAATTGAAAACCTAAAAAAAAATTAACAAAAGTTGGTAAAAATTGATTTTCGACTCAAATATCTTTTCAAAAATTTGAGATAATGGATTCTAACTAATTTTTACTTATAAGAAATATTGTTTCCAAAATTCGATAAAACTTTGAGAAAAATCAAAGTTAGGAATATAAAATGTGCAAGAGTGGGTCGCACGAACTTGCTCATGTCTCAAAAGAGTTTTTAAAAAAATATTTTCTGCATTTTAAAATTTAAATATAGTTTGATTTCTCAATAAAAAAAAAACTTAATTTTTAAAAATTTGTTTTTGAGAATCGTTAGAGCAGTTTATTTAAATTAATATTTTATATATAAAATTTTTCAATTTTAGTTTAAAAATATTTTGGTTATGCAGTTATTTAGAGCTTATTAATTTACGTTTTACATTTCAATTTCGTAAAAATAAAAATTAAAAAAAATAACATTTTCGATCAGTAACTATTATTAAGAGTTGGGCAGTTATTACTTCTTGAAAAAACTTAAACACAAAATAACGGTTCTATGTGGGGTACCCTTATTGAGCTATACAAACTAATTTTTTTATATTGAAAGAAACCAACTTAAGAAATAAATATTTAGCGAAAATTAAAAAAAAATCTATTGGTTTGTTTTTGAGAAAATTCTAATTTTCGATTTTTTACCAGACAATTTGTATGGGGATTACTGTCATTTTAAGTCTTAAAAAAAATGAAAAAAAAAAATGGCTAACGCAAATCGGCTTAAATTATTAAGTTTCAAACCTAAAGTCAATCGTATTAATTGTAGGCGCTATGACAGACAGACAGAGGGACGAAATCAAGGTACACATTTTTTCGACTTCACTACCATCTAAATGTAACGTTTGATTAAAATGTTTTTGTTTCCCTGAGTTTTAGTCGAAAATCAATTTTTACCAATTTATTTTATTTTTTATATGAACAAATACAGATTGGATTTTTCTAATCAAATTCAGCACAGAATGAAATTATTTTGAAAATAATACATTTATTTATTCACGTGATACCAATTTTTACCAATTTTCCGTACTATTGTTTGCATATTTTAATTTTTATGAAAAAAATTGTACTAAATGTTGTAAACAATATTTTCAATAAGATGAAATTAGTTGGAAGCCAATATGTCAAATTGTTTGGGTTAAACAACATTTTCACTTTTTTTAAATTGCTATGCATCGTTATCTGTACAACAAAATTTATTTGAAGTCCATGTTTCTACTGGTTCTTCAGATATGGTCTGCGAAAATTGCTTAACAAACATTCGGATTTACGGACGTACGGACGTACGGACGTGCGAACGTACGTGGAAACGCAAGCACAGGCATTTCTCTAAAAATCTTTTATTTAGATTCTAGGGACGTTGAACCGTCGAGAAATGTCAAAACTTTCAATTCAACAAATTGGACTGATTTTTTAATAAGTTATTTTATTTAGTTGATAATTATTATTATTCATTCAAAATCACATTCATTACATTATTTTTAAAAAACATCTCTAGAGCACTTAAAACCGATTATATGTGTTTTAAGTCAATTAAAACACATCGAGCTTTATATTAGTATAAGGATACGCTCCTTTTTAGTTGTCGAAGTGAAAACCTTCTAAATCGTTTTTGAATACTTCCTATTCTATTTGACGAATTTCAATAGTACAGAATTCAAACCACACACCAGTATTCCGAAATCGGTCTAATGAAACTAACAAAAATACATTTTAATGTGAAAGAACATTAAAAGTCGTAAGAATTTCTTATCAAAATACGATGAAATATCGAGTTCGAAATTTTGTGCGTACATATTCTTTTAGTTTCATATATTTGATCAGTTTTTAAGAATATATTAAAGGAATGACATTTTTTTTCAGTAAATTCCTTACATTTTTGATCGAGTATTAAAATAACTTTTGTTGATCTGCAAAATGTATCTTTTTTCTCTTCCTTTAACGAGAAATACGTCTTTGCATTGAGTTTTGAAATTTTAAATTAAAATTTGATTTCATTTCTCATTCTTTCTGTACGGTTAAATATCATGCCTGAGGTTATATGTTATTGGATGTTCAATTGAAAAATTAGCAACCGTGGTTTTAAAACCTTTAAAAAACTTCTAACCATAAATATGTAAGTTCTTGAATTTCCAATCCTCAAAAACTGTTTTTTTTTTTGAATCCTTAATAACCATGTTTCCACTCAAACTTTTCTCAATTTCAAAATAAATATATTTAGTTAAATTCAAGTCCAAAAAAGGCTCTGTTAACCTTAAGTCAATAATTAAGTGAAAAGCATATTATACAATTTACAAAATCTATTACAAGAATCACTGTCCATATATTTACTACCCCCAACACGGTTAAAAAAGTTTATATAGGATTTCCGTATGTTCCTTTTACAGCATTACACATACAAAAAGGACACACTTTCCATTTCCTGTCAAACATTTTGAATTTATATTTTTCCATTGCAGATACTGTGATACCAATTTGTTTACCCATATCCAAGGATCTAATAAGAAACCTTGATAGTGCTACGGTTGCCGGATGGGGACTTACACTCAATGGTACGTATGCGAGTATACACCTAGTATTCAAATTTAAAGCCCCATAATATACTCGCACCACCAATGCGAGTATAAAATTTACTTAACTTAGTTAAACCCCGAACTGATTTATAACTTTTTTGTTCTTTCTCCTATACACATACACACAATTTAAAGGGAACACCTCGAATGTCCTGCAAAAGGCACATCTGCCAGTCCTGGCAAATGAATATTGCGGAAAACTATTTGCGAGAAATTTCACTTCATCTCATATATGTGCCGGAGGTCGGAGAGGAGTGGACACATGCAAAGGTGATACGGGTGGGCCATTATTTGCCCGAACTGGAAGTTATTTTCCAAAGTTTGTTCAGTATGGAATAATGTCTGGTGGTGGATCAGCGGTTTGCGGTGGCAATAGTACAATTCCGAGTATTTACACAAATGTTATAGATTATGTGCCGTGGATTATTAAAAATATTAGACTTTAATGTAGTTTTCTTTATACAAATGGACAGACTTTTCCCGACTTCAGGTAAAATTAAATGTGTAAGTTTTCGGCTATATTATCGAATTATAGGTGAGAAATTCCTATAGATTTGGGTATTCTTATATATTTGAGCTAAGGGTTGTAATTTACAAAGATATGCTTCACTTATCATTTTATCAATCAAAAAAATTGAAAATACCCGTAAACGTGAAAATTTTTTTCAGAAACATTTTAAACTTAGTCAAATAATTCTCGTTTAATAAAATAAGAAGTAAAATGGTTCAAAGGGTTCAGTGATAGAAAGCCCTTGAAACGGTTGGGTGTATGAATAAATGTTTGTGACAAAAATATTATTAAATTATATGCTTGAAATGTTGATAAAGGTGTTGACATTATTGTAGCTATAAAAAACAAAGATAATCACGACAAAGTTGTTTTCGCGACGTTTGGCGATACATTTCTTACTATGCGCCTTAGACACGAAATTCTATGAGTCGTTTTACACAATATTTAGAACAGCAAGAGGAAGGTAGCTGTTTCCAGCTTATTTATTTCACTACTAAGGTCCTCGGACCTTGCAGTGCATAGAGCCTCCACTTTTCCTACGCGCCATCTTGTAGAATTTTTAGAGAAAAACATCATCTCTCTCTAACTCTTCAACAGTCCTACTAAGTCTTGTTCGACCGTTCTTCGAACACTTATCTTCTCTCCAGTTGGAGCGGGTTATACTGCATCGTTTGACCCAAAATGCATCGGTTAACTTTTTGAAGTGTGTGTCTAATCTACTTTCACTTTTTCTTCTTATAATAGAGCATTGAAGATACGATTGAGCCAGAAAATCCTTAAGATGTTTCCAAGACATCTATTAGCGAACGTGTGCAGCTTTCTTTTGACAGTATCTGAAACTTTCCAAGTGCTGCATGTACAAGGTAGAACGGATTCGATATTGGATTTTAATAGTCCGTAGGTTGGTCTCTAAGCTAAAAGTGTTTTTTTTCCATATTTTGGTGAGCATTCTCAACACAGACTTTGCTTTTCTGATGCTGCTGTTTACGTCTAGTTCAGCTCCTCCATCAATAGAGACAATACTCCCAAGATATTGGAAATCTTCTACCATCTCTAGGTAGGTAGGTAGGTAGAGATGACTGTCAAAAGCAGACCTTGCTGCGTGACTTAACGGCTAGAAAGCCCGCCGTTTTGATACCACAAATTCGTAAGGCATATGTATTGAAAGCTAAAAAGATAATATTATGACAGATTTATATTGACAAAATTAGCAATTCTAGAGCCATTTCGTCGCATTCAGAAATGAAATCTGGTCTTTGATTTTCATCTCGGAAACTTTATCAAGATCTGAAAAAGATGTCCTTCCGAAGCTTAACATTCTAGAACTGGCCAGGACAGGACATTTACAATGAAAGTCAGAGTTTTCAATCAAGTAGCCGAACAGATTTAGATACATTTAATAACTCAGAGGAGATTCGCGACCCAACTATGGTACCTGAGAAGAATACCTGATGACTTCCCCGAGTAGCTCCGCTATGGTTGGCTTTGCTACCTGAGGGTTCGGCTTGGTTGGTTGGTTTAGGAAGCACGTGAGTTCTATGGCTGCTACTTGCTGTGATCCCTGAGGGTTTGCAGGGAAGCATCACAACATCAGAATTAAAAGTGCTTTGAATGGTGAAGGTCAAAACTTATCCTCAAAGTTGGCGGATGGTCCAAAGTTTGTAATGTTAATATCGTCCTTAGGGGTGAAAAAATAAATGAAGGTCCCACGAGTTGTTCGGAAATGAAAGGCTGATTACCGGGGTAAGGCAAGAAATTAAGAAAGGCCATGCCAAAGCGTCCGAATGAGCTCGTTATCGGCTGGTTTACCCCCCACCATATATTATGAAAACGCTCACACCACAACTGAAAATTAGGGACCCTGTATCTATGATCAGAACACCTTTCTGTAGGTTGAACTATTGAAGATTAAAGGAACCCACAAACAATTGGTCCTGACCTTAGCTGATCCCCATTTTGACAAGTTTCAAAACAGCCCTGGTGATAATAACCTCCCCGCACCCACGAGGGATTTTTGCCAAGCATCTCTACCAGCTGTCCATAATTATAGACTTGGATTGAAGACTCTCTTCACTCTTGTTTTCAACAGATCTGTGATGCCTCTCCTGTGTAAAGCAAGCCAAATAAATTGTTCAGCGTTGAGTGTGTCTTCGAGGTGGCCTGCATGAAGAACTCATATTCATCTTGAATTTCGAACTGCGTTAGATCTCCTTTTTGTTGGGAGCTTGATTATCATACTGTTTTTTCTAGTCTTCTTAAGCTCTTTTAATAAGTGAATGCAGTAGCTTACTCAATGTTGTTGCCGCTGCTTTTAATAGCTTTGCTGCAAGCCCAACCACATTGTTTCCCTTTCTCACTTTGAAGGCGGTAATAATTTCTCTTTCACCACTGTTTTCAGCATACTATCTTTAATGTCGAGGAAAACCCCTTATTTTACTCGACTTCGTATTTCCAAAACGATTCATCTAAGTTTTAAATTTGATTGTGCAAACATTTCAAAATCAGGAGTTCCTCACCATTTTGACCCAATACTCACTGTTTTGCTACCAAGAGAATTAGACTTTTGAATGTGAAATAATAACGCAATTCCCATAAAATACTTCATTGAATTTTTTGAACCACTTACGAATATTTCCCTAAGTTTATTCCTTTAACCTTTTCTAAGGGAGAAATAAAAACTATTGGTCGTTTTTCTTTTATTTTTATTTTCGATTTCTTTATTTCCTAAAAATTACTTAAGCTTGTTAAAGCCAAAATTGGTTTAATGGATTTCAGCACAACAACTAACAATACCAACCAACTCTTCCTTATCTTTACTTGAAAAAGTCTCAAAAAACTAACCCTTATTATATACATCCGAGCGTATCCTTTCCGAAAATACTTTACCTACATATTTGAAAATAGAAACAAATCTTGATGGTAACTTTTGGAATTATATTGCGGCCACTTCGGTACTTTAAGTTTTCTCTATATAAAACTTCTTTATACAGGTGGTTCAAAAAAGTAAAGTTAAGCATCATAGATAAAATTGAAAGTTCTATAACAACTTTCTTAGGTATAGACAACATGAACATCGTTGAGTTTTATGGAAGGATTTTTATCTCTGGCAAACATGTGCAAAAGCGTAAATAATTTTCCTACGGAAATCCGGAATAAACTTCATAAATCAGACAGAACCCAGTTTGATTTCAAGGGTCGGTCTTTAATGAATAAGGCGGGTATATAAAGGTATCGTAGGAATCCTAATTTCTATTACAATAGGTAATTTGTTGTGAATAATGCCTCTGATTTCGTAAAGGTATATGTATATACCCTTTATGACAGCACAGATCCTTTTTTAACGTCATTTACCCAAACTAAATAGATTAAATTTCAAAGAGTGGAAAACTCATTAGTCATCCTTAAGGTCTAGGTAATCATCCATGAAAACTTCTTTCCATATTTTTGTAAGCAAAGCAGATCAAACATCCCCAAAAAGGTACAATACCCAATTACCAACAGTTTCTTGAGAAAGAAATTTTATTTTTGCCAAAGCCGAAATTATTCCCAGACTTTGGTCTTTCGCAAACTTTCCATAAGTTTTACAAAACATCAGACCAAAAAGAAAAACTTATACATAATACCTACATGGTCTGCGTTTGCTGGCCAATGTGCGGTAAGTTACGGTTTGTGTCATTTCGGAAACAGTTGGTTCTTTTGTGTGTATTTTCCCATAGCACTTAAGTGCTATTTCGGTTATAACAACTTCTAACAGAAAATCCATTATTATTCGTTTTCAAAAAAATAAACTCATTCGTATTGTTATGTTGCTTTTTGAGTCTTAAAGTTGTCGCCAGTAACAGTAATAGTAAGCAGCAGCATATTACAATGGAAATGAAAAATTGAATTTTTTCTTTCTTGAACACTTTAAGATCTCTTGAAGGTTACTTTTATATGAAGAGCGTAACTTTTATACGTCTATGGGGAGCTTATATTTTTAGGGTTAAGAAAAATTAATAAAGAAAAGGTCGAATGATGGAGAAAATGTTGCAGCAAAATTGCGAATCATTTGAATAGAAAAGATATTTTTTATGTTTCATTCCCAAATGTGAATTTACTGGGCGATGTTTCTTTTCATTGAAAGGATATTTGTATGGCTACACGAATTTTGTGTGAATGAGGAAAACAGTTTCAATTTAATAACATTTCTTTTTGAGTAGAATTTTTAATCTTCTAATCCTCTAAAAGGTTGAAAATCACAGATTGGGAGGAGTTATTTTTTTCCCGGATCTCGAAATTGAAAAAGGATATTTATGGAAAATAAATAATTCCTACATATGGATTGTATGTACATCTACCTTTTCAACATAAATTTTTGATTTAATTTTGGTTAAGCAGTTAAATAAAAAACCTTACCATTTTCAAGGTTTCGTCTTTGGGAAATTCTTCTTTAAAGTTAGTTTAAAGAAGACTTACCGAATTTTAAACTTATTGACCTTTTTAACCTTTTTGGTATAAAGGCAATAAGTTTTACATTAGGATCCCATCATCTTAAGTAATTTTTCTAATTTTGAAAATAAAAACACATTAAAGGGTGATACTGATACAGATGAATTTGACATTTTAAGTTCAGTATATTTTTATTAATGCGAGGTAAAAATTTTATTTTTGTTGAGTGGGTTTTGAGAGCACCCTCAGTGTGAGAGGTCCTGATGGGGTAAACAGATATTCTCTATACTGATTGAGATGACAAAAACAAAACGAAATACGGTTTTACCCTTGTTTTAAAAGAGTTGGTTTGAGTAAATTAGCTTTCCCTTAAAGCGAATGAATTGCGTTTGACAGCCAATGGCATAAAACATGGAAAGGTTAACCACCGCCGCTAGTAGTTCCTATTAACTTCATGTTGTTGGTGACTATAAAAGTCAATTGTTTTTCTTTTATACGAATATTATTATCCTTCATCTTTGCAAGCAGAAATTGGAAACCACATACATATTAACCATATCCTGGAAAAAAAGTTTTAAATTACATGTACAAAATGACAACCGATGGAAATGAGTCTCAAGAAGGTTGAAGGTTACAGTATCTTCACCTTCTGCCACGGCTGTATGCTATCACTAAATGAATTAAGGCGTATCGGTGTTGCTTGAGAAGCTATCAGAAATTCGTAAATTCGACAAACGTAAATGGTGTTATTTTTAACAGTATGACAATTTTAATGATTGTTAGATATGGCTTGTAAAATTGTAATAACATTTTTATTCATTGATTGATATACACATAGTCGAAGAAGCCTCCGTACAGCAGCTTTTTTTTTGTTGATTCTGCGATAAAATATTTATTAATAATTATTATTAAGCAAGTATTTTGAAAATCACAATCACAATTTTTTAAAATTTGGTAAAAAGGTAAAGGTGGAAACTAAGTTTTTTTTCAATGTTACCACTTTGGTTTTTACATTACTTCTAGTACTTTTTTTACACTAAAATTAAGATAAGTAATTAAACCTGTTCGAAAAAATTCATAGAGCACTTTCTCAATTTACGGTATTTAGTTAGGAAGCTCATTTTTGGTTAAATGGTTTTTCCAAAAACTTATTTCTGCCGAAATGAAGAAGAAGCTGCCTTGGATCTGTCAATTTCTTTGTTCCATTGACGTCTAACTTGGCTTTTCAAACTTTCATACCTTGTTGCCATTTTCTTGAAGTTGATGCAGCATCGTTTTCGCTATACAATATCTTCGACAACATTTCTTCCAACAGCATTGATTTTTTCACTTAAATGTCCTCATTGACTATTCCGTTAAAGTTTGCTAAAGTAATGTCCATCTGGTAGATTTTCAATTGGTACTAGGACCATGAGTCTTAATGAGCTAAGTCTGGCCACAAGAGTAAATGTTTCATGAAAATCTTTTTCATGCTCTTATGTAAAGCCTTTAGTCTCGCTTTCCGCCTCTCGAGTGTTCCGTCTGCAGTCCATTTATTTCGTAATACCATTCTCCAGCCTGAAGTTCTTGACTTTTCAGGCTTGTCTTTGACTGTCTAGGTGTCATTTGCAATTATATTTTGAATTTCCGTGTAGCGTTTTCCTAGACCGATGTTTCATCTCCTGATAAAGCCGTGGTAAGTGGTAATTCAGAAGCATTAATTTCAAATTTCTCCTCTTGATCTGTCACTTCTTGATCACTACATAAACACCGATCATCAATATTGTTTTCCGTCCGGGTGTTTTGAATTTCATTTTGCATTTTTCTAATTACGTCCTGTTTTTGAAATTTTAAGTTTAGCTGGTCTTCCTGGTCTGTACTTTGGTTTTGTTTGGAATATTTTGTTGCGGTAAAATTTACCACAATAAGTTTCACTAGCCTACCTCATCCTTTTTCCTTTTTAACCTTCCTTTGGTCATTGTGGCTCCAAAATAGAGTTCAGTTGAATCCTGCTTTATATCAGTCAGTGTCCTGCTCATATTTTTTTTTAGAAAAACAAACAAAATAGGTCTTTCAGTGATAATGCAGAGTTGTGTGACAGAAGGTCCACATGTGAATTTACTTTTAAAAGTTGTGACGGGTGGTCACAAACTGCAAACTGTGTTACGGATGAGTCACGAAAACGAACTTTTTGTTCAACGAATAGTGTGACACCTTTCTCTGGTTTTCACACCACCAAAATAAGTATGGCTTAATGCCCAACCTGAAGTGTCGGAAAACTAAGAAAAGTCACCTTGCGATGTGTTTTCCCTTCCCCTAAAATTGTCTGCACGGAAGTCTAAGGGTTTAAAGTCTTTAAACTTCGCGTGAACTATCGGATCCTGTCTCTCAATTTTGGTTAAGAAATTCCAAGGTTTCCATTTACAAAAATGCTTTTCTCAAGTTATTAAACTAGGCCGGTTTGAGCTGGGGATTTTATTCGTGATTTCTCAATAATTTTTCGAACAAATTTTTACTTTGTTTTATAAACCAACCCCTTTCTTCTTCACTTGTCTAAAAAGTGCCATCTTCAGGGCGAACTTTCCTCATCCAAGAGACGATGACGATGAACATTCTATCCTACTCTGACCTTTTGTTATGAGCTGGTTTTCTATTTTGGTCTAACTGCGACACTAGACTTTTTCGCTGCGGTGCATGCCGTTTTCAAAACCAGCCAAACATTTATGGTCTCTTTCATCTTGTTGATTTGAACACCAACCTGGGCTTAATGGACGAGGTCAGTTCTTGTCCGTAGAATCCAAATGGTTTCAAAAGTAAACTTCTTTTGGATACATGTTGTTGGTTAATTTGTGCTGAAAACGTCATCTTCAATTTCCATTTCAGGATTTTTATCATTTAAATCAACATCTAAGTTCTTTGTACAATGATCAATAATGGTGGCAAATTTGGAATTTTCAAAAATGTGAACCGCACGTTTTCGGTACCTTCATCAATTATATCATTAAAATATCTTTGATTTCCTAGATTATCCATTGAACTTTTCTCTGAGATGGAACCCAAACTATGTACCCTCTTTGTTTATCCGGTTAACCAACAAAGATGTGCTCTATAGCCCTATCATCAAACTTTCCCTTTCTAAATGTTTTATCCAAGATATAGACTCTACTGGCAAATGGATGAAGATTATATAATTTAGGTAACCTACCAGTACATTTCTGAAAAGGTATATCCCTCTGCAAACTTTTCGTGTAGCAGCGATTACGAAGATGATTAGTAGCAGCAATGGCCTTAGCCCAAAAAGAAAGGGGAAGTCCTGGCGCTTTTAAAAAACATCCTATATATTGCCTATCTTTAATTCTATCAATACTAAAATTATAAAATGGCTTCTTTTACATTTAGTTACTAGTTGAATCCCTACGATTTCTGTGTTTCTGACATTTCAAATAAATAGATCTGTTTCCTACATTTTAAGGTTTGTTTGATTTGTTTTTCTTTTTAACTGTCACTGTTTAGGCGTGTTCATTTTTTATTAAAAAAATACAAGTATTTTACTAAAGAAAACAAAATAAATACGGATAAACAATAGCAACTAAATTGCTTAATATTTAGAAAATTACTCGTAAAATGTCAAGACTTCAAAAAAATATTTATTCCAATATTTTTAGCGCCAAATGTGATTCCAATGATTAAGCTATGGACAAACCAAATTGCTGTATTGAAGAGATATGGAGAAATTTTGTTATATTTTTCTTTCTCTGCGTACCGTTTCAAAAAATCGAATATTTGAGCCCAGTAAAGTCTTACTTGATATCAATAAAAATTCATAGGCTAGAAACTGCTATATTTGAAATATTTTAGGTTTTCCAAAAGGGCCTTCAAAACGAAAGTAAATTCGCTTGTGTTTTACTTTTGTTTATCGTCAAAGTAACTGAACTGAAAAGATGCAATCAATGATTGTGATTGAACCGTGCAGAAAATGAGTCAAATTCCACTCTTTACTTTATATGACAACGACGACGACATACGGTATCCTCTTTTTGGATCGATTTTGAAATTTCAGAAAGATATACTTTAAATGAGCAAATAGGTTAAAGAAAAAATGTGACATATGAAAATGGAAGTATACAAAAATATGCGACGAACGAATTTAAAATGGTAACTTAATACTTTAAGGCAGAAGACATTTCGGGAGAAATTCAAAAAAAAAAAAAAACATTTCTGATGAAAATATTTGTTGGTCTTGATTCTTCTCGTTAACTGATGTAAGCTAAAATAAACACAGACATAGATTTCTCAGAAATCTTTCAAATTTGTTGAACATTGAATTCTTTAGAAATGTGCAGAAGCTCAATCGATTTTAACGGAATGTATCTGTCAAATACTTATAAAAAATCAAAACTCGTTCTTAACTCTTTGATGATTAAGCCAAATTTGGAACTTGTGAGATTTCAAAATTATACTCGTACGAGTTGACGAAGAAAGAAATTAAATTTTTAAGGTTGAAGTGATGGTTAAATGGCATGATTTTGGCTCAAAGTCTCGGTCTCCTTGAGTCAAACATTTTATCTTCTATTTAACTTTTTTTTTCTTGAAGTTAAAAAATATATCTCTGACCTTCTGTGTTTTTATTCAAAACGCTGTGACTTCTGTGTAACATACACAAAACTCGAGATACAACTATATACATATATTCATAAAGCCCTTTATCATTCCAAGTTCCATATAGTTTAGAAGACACCCAACATAACCACTTACACAATGTAAAAAAGAAATCTAAATTCTATTCAATTGAACGGAAGTGAGTATTAAAAGAACGCAAGCAAACAGGAAGTGAATTTATACTATGGGTGTTGTTAGAAAAATATAAAGACCAACAACAACAACAACGAAAATCTCTTTAAAGATATTCCACACTTGAATACTACGATTTTCTTTTCCAAATATTTATTTTCACTTGAAAAAGTTCACTTCGCTTTTCTGTTTTATTTTTTCTTCCTTTTTTTACGTCTCAACTTTTGCAGGAAGTAAACAAGAAAATAAAAATAGAAGAAATAAAAATACATAAACTAGCAAAAGCTGTGTTATGGTAGAAAAGTTTGAAAAAAATTGATTCTTCGAATTAGGTTTGTACTCTGATGCTCCAATGGGAATTTTGTAGGGTTGATATTTGCTATCAACCTAAAGAGTCATATCTATGGGGGTTTTATTGGTGTTTTTTTTTTTACTGAAACCTTTGATTATATCAGTTATTCCAATTTGAGAAGGGTCTGAGAGTGAAAATGATGAAAGATTCAATATATCGTAGTCGTGCAATGAATGGAAGTCTTGGAATTGCGCTAGAGATCATATTTGAACTATTTTTAGCAACATGAAGTGTACAGATGGGTAACTAACCAATACTTTCCGAATGAAAAAAAGTCAATAACTCAGAAGGAACTATTGATTTATTAACTCTTGAGCTATAGATTGGCAAAACAATTCTCTGTTTTCCACCTTTATTTCTTAGAAAACAGTATCAGTTGAGTATTAAATTTCACTCTGTTTTCAATGTTTTACGATTTTTTAACCTTTTAGTAAGCATTGTTGATTATTTTACGAGATAGAAAAAGCATGAACTGATATTCGCTTATTATGAATTGAAAACGTATTCCGTAGAATTTTTGCCTTTGGGAAGGAACGAAGAATTTGTACACAGATTATTTGGAATACTGCTTTTTTCTTCTTCATTTTCTCCGAAAAAATTTTAATCAATACTTCAGCCATATAAAACTTTTACTTAAATCAGTCTCAATGGAAATTTAAAAGAATTTTTATAAAGATTTCTTATAGAAGTCTAAAAGACAATATATTATTATTCTAGAATAGTTGGAGAGGATGAACACAAAGAATTCAGGCTGCTTCATTAAGGTTGGAAACAACATAACATAACCTTTCGATGTCAAAAAAGGCTTTAGACAAGGTGATACGCTGTCATGTGATTTCTTGAACATTGTAGTTAAAAAAATAGTTCAGAGCTTCCACGTCAACACTAAAGGCACACTTAAGGAAGTATGTAAGAAAGGCGAGGAGATTCATTTAGGACTCCTTAAAACCAAACCAATATTAATAGGTATCATATTATATATTCTATGAATTAACATTCTCAACAAGCTCTTAACCCTTCATAACAAAGTGAATTTGATAATAATTACCTATCAGTAAACTAAATTGGTATTCTTCCTGAACTTTGTACATACATACTTCAATTGTATCCTTTTTCCTTCGTCAGTAATTTTTAGGACTAAAATGTCAATGCCATAAAGTTCGCATATTATTAATCTTAACATAAAATTCAATAAACAAACGCTCCATGGAATTTTAATAGGAAAATCATCTAAAATTGCCATTTATTAAAGGTCTTTCAGGCGGAAATGTTTTGAACATGCTCCAATCCCTATGTATACCCAAACCAAACCCCACTCATTAAGCCCCATTAGGACCTATGTATATAATATTTGTGTATGGATGTACATATTTTTCTTCCTTATGGAACAGGCACCGGAACACAACACAACACATCATCATCATCAGCAAAACAAGTCCCGAAGAAGAAGATGGGAATAAGAAATCCATAGCTGATTCGAAATTACACATAAATATAAGCTTATTAAATTACTAACTTGGCGTCTATGTTATGTCGCGACAAAATTCCTTTTCTCATTGTTCTATACACTTCAGTCTCCCCGGCAATAATGTCATCTTTTTCAAACGAACTAAGATATGTGTCGGATGTCGGATGTTCGGAGAGAGTCTTTAGAGGTTCGTATTTTGAAATGTGGTGTCCTTTCTTCGCTGTTGTACGTGAACATTGGGAACAACGCACAAATTACCAAAGATGTATACAAATCCCTTGCGATGATGGGAGAAGATGAAATTATTGTGTGGTTCTGAAATTTCTGACTTTTTCGACAAAGAAACATACATAAATAAACTCCTTGTATTACCAATCATGTGGCATTCTTGTCACATATTAGAGACATGGATCATGGAGATGAGCGAAAAACGTAATTCTTTGTGATTTTTGATGGTGAAATCGGAAACTTTGACGACAACGTTCTACACCAAAAAAAAAAAGTGCGTAAATACAAGAAACAAAGTGAAAACAAAAAGCCTATACAAGTCTCGTATAACAAAAGAATGTTTGAGTTATTTATTCGATTTTTATTCCTTTCTCAGATTACTTCCGAACTGAGTAAAGGCTTTTTTGCACTAATTGTCGCTAAGGGGTTCGGTAGTGGTTTCGAGTTAAAAACTACTAAACTATTGCAAATTAAAGTATGTATATTAAAACTTCATTGAACTTGTTTAAATTTTTTTTTTGAGATAAGTGGTTCTCCTGGGCTCTTAGATACATTTTGGTCACAAAATTCTCAAAGTCTTCTTGATCAAAATAAATTATTTAAACTAGAATTACGTAGTAACTTCCATATGCATATTTGAATATTCTTGATGAAACCGCAAGAATAGTAATCTAATCATCAACAGTAGATTGTAGGCGAGACAACTACGGGAGTGAAAATTTAATTGAGCACAAGTAGTTTTTGCAGATAGAGCTGATTAGGGAAACCAGCATACATTTCCTGCACGATAAAATAATCAGGACTGGGATTCACCATCATGACTTGTTGGGAATGTATATGGAATGAATAAGAGTCGAGTTTTTATACACCTTTAAACTATTCCAGATACACAGCATGAGAAAAAAAGGAGGGTTCGGAAAGCTGATGACGGCTTACACTCGATTTGAATTCTTGAATACTGCGACGACAGCGAAAGATAGAGCTGGGTAAGGCATTCCACATTCGCGTAGTACAGCAAAAGAACGAATCTCTGGACTTCATAGTACAACTAAATTTGTGCTCAAAGGTAAACTGATAAGTATTCCTAGAAGTGTTAGGGCAGATCCAGACGAGTTTTTGAAATCCAATTAAAAATGTTCTTTAATGTTTTCTAAAGGAGGCTGACAAAACTTAAATAACATAATGTGTATCTTAACCTTACATTTACATATTTATATTTAAAAGGCTAAAGTGACAACTTTAATTATTAAATTATTTGAGAACACTGTTATCGAGCAAGATATAGTCTAACCATTGGACGACTCCCTACATATGGAAGCATTCCAAGACTCCAACAGTTTTCTAAATATGCCATATTAAAGAGCTAAATTAGTTAAGAAGGTTTTTTGTGCATTTCACGGAAAAATGTTAGAAATTGTGTTGATTGAAACGTAGCGTATTCTTTTTTTTTGTTCCCATTTCTATAGATGTGAAGAACTCTATAAAAATATACTATATGCAAACAACCAGAAAATAAGAAAGTTTGACAGAAAAATGTGATCTTTTTTCGTAGAAAAATAAAACAGAATCTGATATAAAGAATTTTCTAACTTTTTACTTGCGACATATAGGAACTATATGGCAAGTTTTGCATTCGTGCAAAATTTCGAACTCGAGATTTTAATCAAACATGATATTACGATGGTAGAGAAGTCGAAAAAAGTGGGTCCCGCGATTCCGTCCGGTCAATTTTGTCTGTCTGTCCACGCTCCTACAGCCTAAACCATTGGGTCGATTGAGTTCAAACTTGGAAGTTAAGGTTTTGAGCAGATTTGCGTTAGGCGTTTTTTTCATATTTTTTTTAAGATCAAAACTAACAGTGGCCCCCATAAAATTTTTTTGGTCAAAAAACGAAAATTCGAATTTTCTCAAAAACAAACCGATAGATTTTTTTTTTATTTTCTCTAAAATTTTATTTTTTAACTTGGCTTCTTTTAATAAGAAAAACATATTTTTGTATTGCTCAGGAAAGGTACCGCTCATAGAACCGTTTTTTTGTTTTTTAATTTTCTCAGCAACTTTTGAACCGATTTCAATAATTTTTTTTCTGAACGAGCTCTTATATTGCCTTAACAATATTTGATTATCAAAAGTGCAATTTTTTATTGTTTGGATTTTTAAAAAAATATTGAAATTTTTTTTTTCAAAATTCTATATCTCAAAAACGGGTGAACATTTTTTTACGAAATTGAAATATAGAGCGTATATTTACAATCACTAAACAACTGCATACCAAAAATATTTTTAGAACAAAATTGAAAAATTTTATATATAAAAAATTAATTTAAAAAAAAACCGCTCTAACGATTTTCAAAAAAAAAAATTGAAAAATCAAGGGTTTTTTGATTTATAAAATGGCATTTAAATTTTTGAAGACAAACTTATTTTTCAGGTAAAATTTTGAATCTTAAATTAGTTTTTTTTAAATTATTTTAACTGTATTAAATGTAACCCCCTCCCAAAAAATTGAAAAATGGAGGTTTTTTCGACAAATCAAATGGCATATATATCTTTGAAGACAAACTTATTTTACAGGTATATTTTTAAATATTATATAGATACTTTTTTAAACAGACTCTTTGCATACAGGAGCAAGTTCGTGCGACCCAGTCGTGCACTTTATTTAATGACGAATTACGACTCAATTTACGTGGCTATCGTTACCAGTCTGCTTACTTGTAGGTTGGAGCTGATGCTAGTAAACAAATTCTAAAAAATTACTGGTTTGTGTGAACCTTTTGAAAATATTTTGATCTTAAACGAGTCAACAAAACTTAAACATTGTAGAGAGAAAAATGTTCAGTTCTTGAATTTAAAAAATATGGATATGAAATGTTCATTAGTTTAACGAGAGTGTTACTTTTGTTTAAATCTCAGTTCTTGTTTATTACAAGAAGACTTAACAATATTTAGGGAATGGTGCAATAAAAACCGACTTGTTTTAAATGTTGACAAATGTATAACTATGAGTTTTACACGTAAAAAAATTCCGTTTTTGTACAACTATACGTTTGATTCTTGTCCGTTATGTAAAGTTTCTATGTTTTCTGACTTAGGTATTATTCTAGATCCCAAATTATCATTTAATGATCATTTAAGTTATATAATTAAAAAAGCCAATAGGGTTCTTGGATTCATTAAAAGATTCGGTCGTGATTTTCGGGATCCTTATGTTCTTAAACTTCTATTTATTTCGTTTGTTAGACCAATTTTAGAATACGGCTGTGTATTATGGTCACCTTATTACTCAATACATGTTTCAAGAATTGAAGCGATCCAAAAAAGGTTTCTGCGTTTCTGTCTTCGGTCTCTTCCATGGGCAAGGGAAAATCTATTTCCGCCTTATTCTCAAAGACTAGCTTTGATCAGCCTCCCTTCTTTGACTAACCACAGAAAGTATATACAATTCTGTTTTATTGTTGGGATTATTAATGGTTCGATATCATTACCATCAGTTCTAAGTAAATTAAATTTCAGTTTCAGTCGTGCAAGTTTAAGGCGACAGCAACCTATTATTCAAATATTTAGCAGAACAAACTATGGTGTATGTAGCCCTCTCAATCAGTTAATAACAATTTATAACGAATTTCATTTTTGTTTAGAATCTGTAAATGATAATATAAAATGTAAACAATTTAAACTTATGTTTTTCAACAATATTGTATAATAAATATAAATTATGATATTAGATATTATTAGATTATAAGAATTTTTTAAATATTGTTAACGTTAGATTTTTAACGAATTTAAATAAATAAATAATTGTTTAATTGTTCTAGAGCATCCAAATCAAATTCAATTGAAAACGTAGATTTCTTTAATTTTTTAAGACCTACAAAGTTTTTGTATTTAAAAAAATCAATTTTAATTAAAAAAGTCCTACACTTTTTATGTGCTTCAAAAAATAAAAAGGAATTGAAGAAAGGAAATTTAAAGGCAACTTAATACAAAATTGGAGATCTTTTATTCAAGGTTTCTTCTTGAGAGACTGAATATTTGCTCTTTCTCTCAGAAAAGATCTTACGAAAATAATTTAAAGCATTACTAAAATTTTTTCAAATTCTTAATTGTGTGAAAACAAAGACTTTAGTTGTTTTTCACAGCAAACTGTTTTTGGCAAATATCGTTAAATATTTACAAATTTTTAGATGAAATCTTCATATACTTTTGACCCCTACGACCCACCTGGATAGGCCATTGGCGTTATTGTTAAACCCGCTATTTTACTAGAGAATAGTGTTTAAAATAACTGTAAAAAAGGGTTGGACACGAATCTTTACACAGATGTTCAAGTGACGTAACGCAAACATCTTGAAACGTTTTTGGCGAAATCGCGTATTTGATAGTTATACAAGATTTGATTGCCTTTGAAAAATCAATAGCAATAATCTTACTTTCTCCAAAACGATGTAAAAATTTGTTCCACTGTTCTGTGAGATGGACCATATGATATCACCAGTGAACCTATTGCTACGAAAACCGGACTTCGTGTTTCAGTGTTTCCATGACCTTGGAAAGAAGGGACGTTAGTGCTATCAGTCGAACATCTGAGATGGAAGAATATTAGCTTTTTTTGAGCATTGGCTGAGCAAATTCTGTTTTTCAAATTCTAAAAACGAGCCCAGGAGAATATTATAGAACTTGGATAGCCATGACACTATCATGTTAGTTGCTATTTGATTCGAAATGTCTTGCAAACAAATAAGCTTTCTCAAGGAGTGTAATTGAAAAAATACGTAGAACCCAAGGAAGAGAAAGAATTCTCCATGTACCTATTTTACAAATGACTAAAAATTCAGTATTTTTGCCGTAGTTTTTGGCCATGTACAAATTTGGTCCTTCGGTATGAGCGGGGCAAGCCTTCCAGGCTTGCTTAAACTTTTTCTGGTAATAGTTATTTTCATTGTCTTCTAGCAAATCATAACGTAGGGCCTGGTTTAAGTACATACTTGATTTGGTATTTTGGAGGGTTACTTACTTCCTTAAGGTGGTGCCACAGTCCAGGACGGACCTGGGCCCCACCAACATGAGTCTCCAGTCAGCTCGGTTCCTAGCTAGCTGTCTCCAGATTCACACGCCAAGTTGGTTGAGGTGCTCTCCTTCCCTCGGGATTGGATTCGAAGACCTTCCAGACTGGAGCGTTAATGTTCATTCGCTCTACATGACCCGATGCATGATGATTTCCTATAATTTCGGTATACCTGGGCGTATACGAAATTTTCGCATTATTAGCATTGTATGGAAACATCATCAAAACATCAGCAACAATAAAGGAACATTTTAACTTACAAGCAATAACATACGACCTAATGGTTTGCTTTATTTTTTAAGGTCCATCTATACCCATAGCCTACAATGGTCATTATCCCAATGTTTGGTTGCCACCGTAATTCTAATCCTTTATGGGGGAATGAGAAAAAAAATAAAAAACATTCTTTGCCGGATAAGGATCAACCATAAAATGTTTGATTTTATTTCTCACCCCCTTCCCATATACATCGCCTACAACACCCCCAATTCACATCCCCACAACGCTCAACCTCAAGTCAAGTGCTGCATTCCTTGTACACACAAAAAAAAAAGCTGATACGGTTTCTATATTTTATTACTCCTCATCCTTTGTCTGGTCCTTGTTTTCCAAGAATTTAAAAGATTGCTTCTCTGATGCTGATGTCGTTCCCTTGGTAGACATGTAGAGCTTTTTGTAGTAAAAGCTTTCCAGTGAACGTCATAAAAAAAGGATAACAAAAAATAGAAAACAGAAAACAACAAGGATACCCATACCACCCATATGCTACAGTGGGAAACAAAATTTGGTGTCATGCTCAGTTTGGCGCCAATATGATATTCCATTGATGATGGACCACATCACATCTTCTTAAAGCCATCAGGATGCTACTTTCAGTTTGATAAAAACCTTTCGTGCGTGTGGAGTCCTTTTGTGAAGTCCTTTGCAACGCCGCCGCCAATAAAATCGTATTAGAAATACCGCTTGACTAAGTGATAACATATTTTGCATGTTAGAATTTCAATAGTGTAACAGCTGATCTATTCAAGTTCTTGATGTTTGTGTGCTCGTAAGGATTCACCTGAGCTTAATAAATATAAAAAAGAGGATCTAAGGATTCTTTGTGTAGATAAGAAATAAAAAATAAAAAATAAAGTGAACATAAAAGGATTTCCCAGCTAAAAACAATTGGCTTCTGGCATTCTATCATTTCTGAAAAGAGTTTCATCACCACTACCATCAGTGGAAGAAATCCATTTTACGCGGTAAGCGATTTAAGATGAATAAAAATAAAGTATTCAAAAAAACGAATCCTTTTTGGTTTTGTGTGTATAAAAGTACCTAGAATAATTTATCTCATTCAATTTGGAAAGACAATGTTTTTGTTTGAGGTGAGTTGGTGCTGAATGCAATGGTGGAAATATACAAAAACAAAAATTGGTATCATTTAATCCTTTATTCCAATTATTTCGTTTTATGATTCTGCTTCCATTTGTAGTTTTTAATTATGAATTTTTATCATTGAACGAATCCTTATGAATATTAATAAAATAGATCTTCTTTGATGTGTATTGTGTCTGTGTAGGTATGCCACGGTTGGGTATTATATTACCTATTTTTGTTTTATGGACAATATTTATGGTTATGTGAAGTGAATTACTAGGAGTCGCCATTATAATCGTGATGACTTTTATTGTTTTTGTTTTTATTTTTCTAACCGCAAAATATGAATAAAATAATACTTAAAGGGATGTTGTTAATATCGATGGATAATAATGAGGTTTGACATTAAAGGTTAACCACATAGCAAAGCAATTTATATGTACGAGCAAAGGATACTTGTTTACCAACATTTTCGATAAATTGTGGGTGACCAATAATATTGAACATAGGAATGGGAAACCAAATTAGATATCTCAAGGTTTCTATTCCCTGGAGATAATTAAATAAATAGGTTCTGTAATCTTGTGTATGAAGGCTTAGTTTTAATTTGGCTTCACACCCTTTATTTGACAAAAAACTGAAGTATTTAAGTTTAACAAAAACGAATCACAAAAATGAAGCTTATGCTAAGCTATAATTTTAAAAATCTTCCAATATTGACCGAAATGTCAAAAGTATTGCAATAGCATCCAATAAGGTGACAATTGTCACCACGTTGGTTGATTTTATCCAAATATTAGACAATTTTTTGGTAGAAAATCGGCTGACATTTGCCGACAATTTTGTATCTTCCAATTAATAATTGTCTGTTTACTCAGTTAGAAGATTTTAGACGAGTATTAAATTGGTACAGATGGGAAGACAATTTTTCCAACAGATGACAGAAAATAATAAAATTATTTTAAGTCAATATCTTTCTCTGTTCTCCTAATACTTGAGTGGAACAGCATTTCTTGTCAGGTTTTTGTTGTTTTTGTAGGTTTTCGTGTTTTTTAAAAAAAGGTGTTAGTTGAATTTTTCTTAAAAAATGAACTAAAAATTACCAACAATATTTTAGATATGATGAAATAGTTTGATTTTAAAATTTATTTTTGTTAACGAGTTCTTAGTCTAAAACCAATTTTTACCAATTTTAGTAGCATTTCTTGAAAGTTTTTATTTCTAATGTAAACAAAATCAGATAAGATTTTTCTAAGAATAATATTTTACGTTAACAACAACATTTAGCACAGAATGAAATAATTTTGAGGACAAAATATTCATTTTTTCACGAGATACCGAGAATCGAATATCAATTTTTACCAACTTTTAGTAATGTTTTTTTAGGTTCTTATTTTTGGAAAAAAAAATATCAATTCGATTTTTCTTAAAAATGTACCAGATTTAAAAAAAAAGTAATTCTTTGTTTTATAAAGTTATTTTCGAGGCAAGGTCATTTTTTTAACTTCCCATAGGAAGTTATTGTAATGGGTCCGATTTGTCAAATTGAAAATTTTGACATTTCTCGACGTTTCAATCTTTTAGTCCATTTACACCATTTTGAGTTACAAAATTTTGTCCTTCACAGTTTTGACCATACAGTATTTTATTCATACCAGTATATCAATAGAGTATTTTGACCAAAGGGCTTAAAGTCGTACAAGGGAGTCGGTGCAAGTTTAATTTATGTGGACCAGTTTTTATTCATTTTAAAGTATGATCAAGAGAACACAGAACCCGTTGAATGATTTTTGGTTTCCTGCCAAACATAATAAATATAAAAGTTTTTGGCAGCTGATTCTTGCCCAGAAGCTGCAAAATATTTCGGCTTATCTACACTAATATTATAAAGAGGAAAGATTTGTATTTTTGTATGTAACGAATAAACTCAAAAAGTACTGGATCGATTTTAATAATTCTTTTTTCATTTTAAAACTACATTATCACTGAGTAACATAGGCTATATTTAGTACTAGATTACTATAGAAATCTTTAGAAATTCCTATTAAAACCAACCGAAGGTGTAAAAAATCATCCATAAAATGTCCTTCATCGCATACGCTGCGAAGAGTATTAATGATAGGACAAAAAAAATGTTTTCTAATTTAGTGATTCACTGTCGTTTTAATTAGCATGCCTTTAACTTAAATATCTGTATACCTATTTATGTCTACCTGTGCGAAGCCGGGACGGGCCTCTAGTTACTAATAAAGGGAGAATTTTTAAAGATACGCTTATGTATTCTTCAGTACAAGTAATGTACCATCGAAAGGCTGTTAACTTTTAGGGACTTCACATGACTTGAATTAATGGATAGCTCATTGTTCGATATATTTTTTTATGTTTGGAAGCTAAGTTACCACAAACAAATGTCACTCGAACACGATTTTTTAATAGTGATCGCCCAATCTACTCATCGCCTTTCACAAAATTCTTCTATAAATTAGCTAAAAGTTTACCAAAACTTAGGAACCCTCTTTAACCGTTTCTATAAGGATTTGATACTACTCACTTAAATCATATGAGATCCATGAAAACATTTATCATATCAGTTTTTTTTTTTAAGTGTAGGATGGATTTTTTTTTTGGAAAAAATAAATATCCACCAATTTAAAAAAAAAAAAAAAAACATGAAGAAAAAGTTTCGAACCCGATATTATAGTGACAAAGGATAGAATTATGCAAATTTCTTCAAAATCCACAAAATTCAATAAGTTTAAGGTATAATAAAATAATTCCAACACAAACACCAAATCTATTTTCAAAAAATGTTGCTATGGGCGGATTTAAAGTTTAATTGACATTATAAAAGAAAATTGTTAAGGTGTTACTTAAGATTATGTCGTATCTATGAGATTGGCGAAAGGTATTTATCTCAATCGTCAAGCGTTTCTTTTTTGTACTTCTTTCTTGGGTTGTTGTTGTTTTTTCTTAGACAAATCCTCCATTACTTGAGGGACTTTGAGTATACATATATTAAGCAAATATACAAAAGAAAAACACATAAGAATAAGATTTCGAGGGAATTTGTTTCTAAGAATATGTAAACAGGGAGATTTATATGGATGCTTGACAACATTGCTTGATAGAAACGGATTAATTTTTTAAAATTGTTTGTGTTCAAAAACCCTAAAGAACATTTTGTGATGTCATGAGAGGTTATTTTTATTCTTGTGATACGATGGTTGTCTAGTTAACGCGTATTTTGTCAAAAATGGTGGTACTGGGTCGATATAGGCCTACCCTATGAGATGTGACAGACATTGAGTAAATCAGCACTTAAAAAGAATTATACCTTTTCCTTTTTTTGTCTTCTTTGCATAAGTTGTCAATACTCGGTTGAATGTCTTGAAGGAAAAAGTTCTTAATCTGAAAAATAAAAAAAAAATTGAGAATTTATCAGAAGAGAATAATTCATTTGACTTAAGATATACCAAAAGTGTAATTTATTAGATTAATCCAAAACATAAACAAAAGAACCTACATGCATAAGATCCATGCATCCTGATTAAATATTTAGCTTGCATCCTTTATAAAGTACTCTTAAGGCTATTCACCAGGCGAGACCGTCTTAACTCCAATAATATCTAAGGTTTCCATTTTCTATTTTATGGCATAGAAAAGGTCTAAGTATATTAAAGTACGCAACGTGAAGGTATTATCAAAAAAGCTTCGAAAATCATAAAATAACGATACAAATTCATCTAAATTTTAAAGTTTGACAGTGTCAAATTGTAAGAAAAAAGAAAGTTAGTTTATCAAAAATTTAGAAAACTTTACTAATAAATTCAAATAAGTTTCTAAATTATATGTATGTAAGTATTTTTTATTCTTAAAATGTATGATGAAATTGGTCAATAATCTTCAAAATGTAACTCTGAGTGGCTATGTATATTTGATGCACATTTAACGTACGTTTCATCGAATTTTATTTGTACCGTTTTGGGTGCAACACACAAACTTTAGAATTTAAAATAAAAATAAAAACATATTACATTAAAATGCCGAGAATTGTCAAAATCTTCAATTCGGACAAATTACAAAAACTTCCAATGGGAAGTTGATGAGCACAAGAACGTCGAGTTTTATCATCAATTGAAAACTAAGTTTGCCAGTAAAAAACACTCATGCAATTGACAATGTTGTCTATTCTGCTTTACAACCGTTTCGAAAAATATATAAATAAAAAAAACAAATCAATAATGAAAATATAAATCTGTTCCCGCAGCTTGTATCATATTTCGTTAATTTTACGGTGATTGGTGATGAAGGTTAATCATGGCGGAATCATTGGCCCTTATTTTTAATATATATTAGATGCTGACTCTTTTAATGTTTTGAATAATTTATCAGCCTATATAATGTCAATTCTTAAAAATTGGGAAGCAATAGCTTGTATAGTAATAATATAAGGCTTTTGTATGCAAGTCAAATACTGTTTTAATTTTTAAAATAATATCTTTTTTAAAACCTGCGAATATGAAATTGATAAATCTTGTACAAAGGTTGTGTATTTAGGTATGCAAAGGTCTTTTGAATGCCTGCTTAAAATATTGTCATTGATTCCGAGTAACTTTTACTTCTATTCAACTGTGAGTATTTTATTAATTCTTCCAGAAATTCACAACAATTTGCAACATGGGGCCTTTTATTGTGATAATATTTGTATCCGATTGTACATAAACTAAACATTTTCTTCGAACACATTCTTAAAATATTATTCATCTTGTTAACTTCAACTATTTCATTCGTCTTTCCTTGATGTAAGCTTCCATTAAATCTGATACGACTTTTAAAAAATATTTAAGAAAAACGCATTCAAGTTGTTAACATCTTAAATTAACTTTTGCCCAATAATTTGGGAAAAGTCGGAAAACTTAATTTGATTTTGTGTAAAATAACTTATGTTTCATAATGTAAGATTTCCTTACACTGTGTACGGTACGATATTTGCAAACATAAAATTTGAAGTTACAAGTCTTAAAAAAAATATTTAGCTTGCCTTACTTACATCAAAGTGATTTGCATAAGGCCTTTCACAAGTTTAAAACAAGTCAGAAATCAGCTTGTATTAAGCCTTATACATACAAGTCAATTTGTTAGTTGGGTTGGTTTCATGAAGATGTCTCGAAGCAATTTGTCATAAATCACGCATAACTATTAATTTAATAGAAATCAATTTAGTGACAACTTTTTTTTCCAAAAGTAGACTTTTTAAACATTTTAGGCAAAAATTGAATCCACTTTTGACGTCATACGGCCATTAGTAACATTTCTGTACCAAAATATTTACAATTTGGTATTAAATTTATTTTTAATAAAGAATGTTTTTTTCAGAGCTTTCTTCCCTTTTTAATTTTAACAAATCTGTTCAAATTCGACACAAAAGTATCTTCTAGATTCATTCTGTTTTTGCCATATCATTCCTCCAGAAATTCTTGAAGCTTAAGTCACCAGACTTTTGCTCAACCAATTAAAATTTAATTTAAAATAATAAAATTGAAATGAAATGAAAAATTCCTGCGATTTCCCATTGTAATGTCGACCTCTTCATGGAATTATCCAAATAGCTGCAATACTTTATAATTACGAATTCAAAGTGCAAAGAATTTTCGTCGGAATCACCTCCTGGTTCACACCAAGGGCCATTTATGCTTCCATTATTCTAATACTGAACATTTTCAAAATATGTTTATGGGATGCTTTTTTTTCAGCGAGTATTAATATAATTTCATAGCTTAGGCATTCCACAAGTACATACAAAATATAAGAACTAATAAATTGAATATTAAATTACAACAATCTCATTTCCTGGCAATATGCCCTCAGGTTTATAAACCTCATTGTGTTTAACACAATTTTTCTTTGGCTTTGCTTGTTAGTTCCAACTCCAAGAGAAAGAAATTTTGTGTAATGCGTATCGACAACAAGATGTTCATTTCGTTCACATCCGCTCTATACGAATTTTTCATTTTTGTTTACAAATGAAATCCTGTCTTTTATGAAAATTCGTGATAAATATACCTACAAATACGTGAGTGTATGTTCGGAGGACATGTTTTCAGTTTGGGAGAAGTCTCTCTCATTTTTTTGATATTTAAATTTCTACAAATGCTCGAAGTGTTCTAGCTTCGGATAAAGCTCCAGTTTTTTTTTGAAATGCCTTCACATGTGAAAAGCATGAATCATTTATATAAGAGTGACATAAAAAGTGAGGTAACATTGGAATATTATCCTGACAATTTCTCATGATATGTGTTGGATGGTGGTTGGAGCGTTTTTATGCTTTGTAGGGATGAAATTTCGAGGAATTCGGTGTAATTTTGCTTGGGTAAAAAATTAGAAAAACAACGAGAAAAAATTTGTATTTTACGCTATTTTTATTACGATGGTGTTTTGGTGTTTATTTTCCATGACAAGTCTTAATATTTGATATTAAACAAGCGTCAACACACCGGAAACGCAACATTCTAATGGATGAAATGGATTAAAGACTGACAGTTTATGTTGCTATATTATCATAGCCAATGATGGTTGTCATGGGCCATAAGTTCAATTCATTTTTTTAGACGTTATTATTTCTGATTTGGCAGCTTTTAGTGAAATGTTAGTAAATATAATACTTTTTTAACAGTTCTTCAGAAAAAATAAGAACCCTTTAAACATTTTTGGACAAATTTTATTCACTCCAATTTTTTGTGCATTATTTGTTCTTTTTCAGCCTAAAAAACTAAGTTGATAAATTTTCGAGGAACTTTTTACCTCATCAAATTAAATTTTTAATAAATTCCAATACAATACATTTTGGCCATGTTTTTTCATAGTAAGTTTATAATGTCGCCTTAAAGTTCGTAATTTGTTTAAATATATGCAAACATTCTTCTCATGTCACATTGAAAATTTTTCTATAAGCTCATTTAAAGTTCATCAATCTGAAAAGTCCTTGAAAATCTTTCTCCAAACAATATGAACCATAAAAAAACATCACCTTCTAAACAAAAAAAAAACCCTACAGAACTTGTCACATTTTTGTGTTTTATTTTTTTTCGATATATTCTAAGAATTGTTAAAGGTTTTAAGACTAGAGAAAATATATACGTGGCGCCACGCTTACTATACACGCAGACAGAATATCTTGGAAATAATGTGACCATCTCGACTTAGTAAATTGGATAGCAAAAATATCAAAAAAATAAATATAAATGATAATAAAAAGATATAATTTCTATTGAAAGCCAGAAAAAAACTGAATATTTAAAAAATAGTGAAACGTAAAGGTATGGCAAGTTCTAAAATTAAAGGGGAATACAATTATTTTTTTGAATGGAGTGATGTCGAAGCAATTCTAAATAATAACTAATATTTCATATTTAGTAATTAATGTTAAGAATTTAATGGTTTTAATGCTTCTTGAAAAATAAGGTGAAGATGTTTTTCTCGGTTTGTACTTTAAATTTCATGATTCAACATTTTTCATAACCATATGTGAAAAGTAAGTGGATTCCACGCCCTCTGAATGCACATGCCTAAATTTATTTTGTTAGTTATTTTTACGCATACAGCCCTTTTAAATTTCGTTATGCTACAACACTTCAAAGTGTTAATTTTAATTCACATCTTGTAAATGAAAATGGGTGGATATTACGCCTCCTAAGTTGAAAACTGCAATTTATTGATTTTTTCCTTTCATTGTACTACCAGACCTCCCCTCATACGGAATTTCAGGGTTCTGCCATTTTGGGAAGTGCTTTATAATTTTGATGATCTGTCAGTTAGTCAGTGATGTAGGGTTTTTCTGTTTTCGAAGTGCTGCATCTCAGAAAACTCTTTTGATTAAAGTGAAAGAAGTGAACTAGATTTTAAATTAGAGATACGTGAAACAATATTTTTCCAAAATATCAGGTTTTTTAATATCACTGGTTTACAAGGTTTTCTTACTGGCATTAAAATTGAATTTTTTCAATGGGTTTTGGTGGCATTAATTCATATCTGACTTCAAAATTAATGTATCACGTCAGGTTGTTAAGGTATCACTTTTTAAAATTTAAAAAAGACGTGTATAAGATAAGGCTTTTTGAAGCTATGTAAATCTATAAAACAGCTTATTTCAATAAAATCCATGATGGTTTACCAAATCTATAATCCTTTTCTTCAATATTCAGTTAAAATATTTATATTATTTCATATAATAATAGTATTCGAAAAAACTTCAAAAGTTGTTATAATTCACCGGTCTTACAAAAATCTAAAAAAAAACGCTAAACCATTTTTGCTAAAATGGTTTTCAACAGAAAAATGCAAAACGGTTTGAAAGTAAGTTTCGTTCTTGTAACGAATATGTTGTCTAAACAATTATATTATATCAAGTTTTTGAAATATATTAAAAAATATAAAAATAGTGGTGAAATCGGATTTTTTTAAATTTGAGCAAATAGTTAAAATTAGAGTTTGGATTCAAAATCAGCGTTGAGAATTAAGTCCAAAACGTATTTTTCAAAACTATGAAAGTATAATATTAAAGGTTTTCAACAACAAAGAAACTACAATGATCTAAATGTTACCTAGGGTTGAGTAAAACTCGGTTGTAAGTCGAAATGAATACTCAACATTTGGTCCTTCGAGCCGGATATTTCGTTTCTAATCAATAACAACGAAAATAAAAGAGACATTTTATTACAATTAGTTTATCAACGATATACTATGATTTAAATAATTAATTTATAAAATTAATAGCCATTATTTGTTCAAAATAATGAGAAATGAAAAGCCGAATTAACAATTACACCTAGAAAAGAAACGTTTGTACTTTGCCCAATATTATCATACAATTTATTGTTAAGAGATATTTTAAGTTTTAACTTAGACTCAAGATCCCGTTTTTAATTATTTTTAGCATTTTTAAAGGGGAATATCTTAAAAACCTGATGTGATAGAAAAAATAAAGACGAGATTTGAACGTATGACATCTTAAAACAATAAAAAAGAACTGCTTATGTGCGTTGGCGAAAAAAAACTTTATTTTCTCGACCAGTGTAATTAGTGTGCAAAATTTAATAAATTTAATGCTTTTTCAAATGTAAGCTACGTCACTAAAATATTAAGTTTTAGATGTTTTTCGAAGGTACTTCAAATTTCATCATTCAATATGATTTACAAATGTAGTATTTAAGTGATGATACATTGTGAAAAGTGGGCGGATTCATTGCACTACCAGACTTATCCTTATGTGGAGCTTCAAAGTTCTTCGATGTGGGAAAGTTCTTCATAATTTTGATGAACTGTCATTTAGTCAGTGTAATGTGTATTGACAGCATGATGTTCATTTCTTAATTCCGTTCTATATGTAGTTGACAGTAGATGTCCTCAACTAGTTAGTTAAATATTAAAAATGTATAGTTTCTAGCTTTATTTGTTCTGAAGTAAAAGTTTGTTAATGTAGAAAATGAGCAGCATCAGAAAATTGTTCTAAGAAGGGAATAAGCTTTTTAATTAGAGATTAGTGACATAAAATTTTCCCAAATTCTCAGCTTTTTTGATTAACATTTAGAGATCGCTCACTTCGTTTTTCTAATTTCTACAAAAATGGGATTTTGTATGTGTTGGCTTTCATTCATCCCATGGTTCATTCAAATTATGATTGAAAAATTTTAAAGGAATTTCAATGGGTTTTTATAAAAGGTTCTTTTATTCTTTGAAATTCATCTCTAATTTCAAAATTGCATTGATCATCTATTATTAGCTAAAACAAGAACTTCGTAAACATAACGAAAATTACAAAATTCTATTAAAATAAATTTGTATAAAGCAGTTGCCTTTTCCATCTCAAACTTTTATGGTAACCTCAAAATTTGAAGTCACAAAAAAGTCTAGTATAAACGACGCGACGCGACACAAAATTATAGTATCTATTAAGGCAGTAAAAACAAAAGTTCCTATAACTGATGTGGGAATAGCTATTTACGTTAAAATTATAGGCAATAATTATTTGTTATTACAGTGTGAGATTTTATACATAGGCAAAGTCGGATTATTTGTTGTTCTCCTAAATATTTTAATTACCATGTGAAAGAAAATCAATATTAATTTTTTTTTCAGAGAAAAATATGTACGTTGAAAAAGCAATATTGTGTAATTATGTACATACTCATACATATATGTATTTTTTTAAAGATAATATTACCTTATAATATCATAATCAAAGATACATAATATTGTATTCGAGTATCGATATAACATGTATTTATAATTGGAATATTAATGTGTCAAAAATTCTATGGAATTTTAATTTTATTTTGCTTATTATTACTTACAAAATAATTGGATCAATTAGTTATGAGGTATTAATAATTAATTGAACTGAATTTTGCTTTTTAACAGAACTTAATGGATTTTATGAATTGAAAATGAATCCTTTTAGTAGAGGCATAATGATGATATAATTAAGTCCTGGATTGTACAATCTTTAGTAAGTATATACATAAATGCAAACAAAAGGTACTGCCGATATTTTCCTTGAATAAAATTAGGATTTCACACTAAAAAGATATGGTAATCGGTCCGTTTTGGGGAATTGTGACATTTCTCGATATCCTTTGTTAATGTGAAAAATGTCTTTATGCGTGACTGTACTCACGTTTATCTGTTCGTTCGTAACAGGCAACTCGGCTTGCATATCGCTAGTATCAGCAGAGATATAAATTTGCGTTCCAGAATTGTTATGAATTTTAAGAAAAAGCTACTGATACATTTTTGTTCAGAAAAAAACTATTTTCCAGCTAAAATATTTTAAGTACAAAAATTGGTGAAGTTACATGTTCGCCCATGTTCCGAATTTCGATCGAAAGTGAATTGAAATCACTTTTCAATTTCACGTGAAATGAAATTGCATGTTCTTTAATTCGATCGATTTCGAAAACTTCGAAATTGCTTCGAAATGTCAGAACTGAAGGATCATCCATTTTTATTTTGTTTCTAAAGTAAAATGTTTGCTGTTTTGAAGATGGATGCAGTATTAGTGGCAATTTTAAGTGAAAAAAGGAAGCGGAATTCAAGAGAAAAAATAATAAGATTGTATAACAAAATATTAAATGAAAGGTAAATACATACATATCTACCATGTTTATTAAATTTTTTTATTATTGAATACTTAAAAAATAAAAAGGAACTTCGGGTACTAAAATACTAAAAAAAGGTACCTCAGGAACTTAAATAATAAAATAGAGATCATTAGAAATTTTAGTTTTCTAAATTAAGTTTCATCTCCTCTATTTCAAGCCACTTTCTCTTAATTTCTATCTTCTCAGCATAAAGTCTTAAAGCTTCCGTATTATACCTTTTTAGCTCAGCGTTTTGTTCTTTTAAAATATCGCAAAGTTTCTCAATTGCACGATAAGTTCTTTTTAGGCTAGTTTTATTTTCCTTGGATATTTCAATAGATTCAGTCATATTTGTTGTAAGACTTGTTTCACACTACACGGTTTTGACCGTACGAAAAAAAAAGGACGGCGAAATTTTGTTAGAGGCGCGAAGAAGAGCATATACGCTTTCATATTATACGGTCACGGCCTCTAGCAAAATGTCGCCGTCCGGTTTTTTGGCGTACGGTCAAAACCGTATAGTGTGAAACAAGCCTAACTGTCTTCAATATGGCTTTTTGGTCTTCCTAGTATTTAAACATTTTATCTGGCCTCTCTAAATTTTTTCTTGTTTTTTGTGGTTCAGGTTCTGGTAAACCTTCTTCAATATAACAACTAAAGTCGACTGTCGTGTTAGCATATTTTTGAGCTTCATTTTCAGCCCAAGGACTTCCGGTTGATTCAATATTTTGTGTGTTGTTCCATTTTGGAGCTGAATCGCTAAAAGATCCACCAAAATTGGAAGTCCCTTTGATGCCATCAATAACACTGTAGATACCTGTAAGTTTTGAAATTCCATCTTCTATGGCAGAAATTGGAAGAACATTATTTCCTACTCCACCTGTTGCTTTAGCTTCTCTTTTTTTGTGTGTGAGTTTTTTGAGCATATTGGATTTCCAGTCGCAGGTATGGTCCTGTAAGATGTTTTGAATGATAATCGGATGATTATCGGATGATTCTCCATCCATTTCAGGAATACCTTCTCCTATCTTATATTCTTATGTTTTCCCCTAAAAATAAAAACAATAATAATACCAAAACAACGACACATTTTGCAGGGTGACGAAGAAAACATGCAAGCGAACGAACAAAATAATTGCAACTGTATTATTTGACAGACAATTCACAGAAATAAAAAAATGTGATTTGAATGCGTTCAAAAAATGGAAGAAACCGAAATACAGAACATCCATTTGCATGTTCGCAAATCTAATTCACAATAACGAATTTTGGAACACCCAAATTCACTTTCGCATAGTGTATTCACAATAATGAACATGGGCAACATTCTAACAAAAACCAGGAATTGAAATAAATCGTTTTTCGACTGGAATATTTTGAGAACTAACAAAAACATTATTTTTAAAATGATCTGATTTAAAAAAAAATACATAATAGTTTCAAAATTTAGTTCAATGTCCAATCAAATTTAATTCAATTTTTTTTTTAAGAAAAATAGAAAACTTACGAAAAATTATTTTTTTTACGTGTTTTAAGATTTTTAATTTTGTTCATGGAAAATGTGCACAAACACTTTTCGGGACTTTTTACCTACAGATGTGGGTTACTAGTACATGATGCGTTTATAGACTTTTAACAAACCTAAAAAAGCCAAAAGTTCTTAATGGTCTTTTGGCTTATGGGCTGTGTTAGCCTCGGTCATTTTGACAGAAAAAAAAGTCAAAAGACAATTTGGACCCAAACTGACAACTTGCCATTCATATTTTTTTAAGCCAAATTTTTAGTAGGACTTTAATTTATCCAAATTTTATTGATTGATTTTTTTAAAGAAATTTTACTAAATGTTACCAACAATATTTTGTATTAGATTTAAGAAGTTAGAAGTTTTTCTGTTTTTCTTATCCGAAAGAAACAGCGGTTAGCAAGAGTAATTTTTCGTTTGATCTCAGCGCTGGTGTTGTTTTCTGTGTTCTCATAGCGGAACTTAGGTAGACAAAGTCCTTAACTACCTCAAAGTTACGTCTGTCTATGGTGAAGTTTTAGGTACTTTCTTGATGACAGCATGTGCTTTGTTTTGCCTCATTAACCGTTAATAGCAAAAAACCCATTGACATCACGGTGAGTTCTTCCGATTATGTCAATGTCATCAGCATTATGCTAGTAATTGGATAGACTTTTGTAAGATAGTGCCCCAAGTGTTGACGTAGAAGCTATGAACTATTCTTTTAAAAACGATGTTTAAGAAATCACATGACAGCACATCACCTTGATTAAAGCCTTTTTTGACATCGAAAGGTTCTGTTAAGTTTTTTCTAACCTCTATGGAGCAGCCTTCTCATGGAAAGTTAAAAATATCGGATAAATTCCAGTACTCGTAATTTATCGAACGATGTTTTTAAAAGTTAAATTCAGAAGTTAAATTTGAATCTTGATTAAACTGCCTAATTATAATTAATCGTAATCTATTAATTAAAGTTCAATTACATTGAGAAGCTCTACTTAGGGCATTAGAACTCTTTATAAAGACGAAAAGTGAAAGGGAAACCTTTTCACTTCTTGCAGCAAATATAAAAAATTCCAAATATTTGGACTTCACGCTGGAAATGTTTTAAACGATTTCAAAATCAAATTTTCCTTTCAGTAAAAATCATATAATTTTTATCGATGATGATTTTCAATAATTTTTTTAATTCCCGTAAAATTCTTGTGGGTTGAGTGGTTCTCTCTTCCACACTCAAAATATGTATGTTCTGTACATTGTACATTGATATGAAATTAAATTTGAAAACGAAATTTAGTTTTGATTGATGGCATCGGCTAATATAAAATTTAATTGCACGGAATGCAATCAAATTCAATTAGCTTACGATTTTCAATACTAACAATTGGTATCGTTGGCGAACAATAATATTATAATACGGGAGTTTCAATTAAAAAAATGTGCATGCATTGGATGTAGGTGTGTAAAGTTTTTAATTTAAAACAGTTTTTCGATCGAATGCATAAATTGAATGTTCGATTTGTATATTGAATTAATTATTGTTTCATATTCCCACACATTTGATATGGAAATGATTTAAATCGCTATAAATTTATGTCATAGTTCCATATGTTGTGAAACTTTTCCGCATAAATCAGATGGTTTGTCCGACAAATAATAACAAATCAAATTGTTTTCATTTCCATCACATAATTCAATTTAGATAATATCATATCCCCAACTCACAATAAATTAAAATCGCACTAATTTGTAAAGAAGGTGGTTAAATAATAAAATGTATGTAGAAATTTTCCTTCTATCCAAAATCTAAAAAATCATACATTTTCAGTTCATGTTAAAAATACATAAGTGTTTAAATATTTTGAGGTTCATTTTATAATTGACTTAAATTAGGTATTTTTCCACATACCAAACTCATTAATATTAAAATGGATTTAATTTTAAATAGAAATATATATTTTGTTTACTAAAGTGATGGTAGTTATCGAAAATTGTTGCTTTTTAGTTTATTTTATTTTTGTTTGGGTTATAGACATCCTTTAAATCTCTAAGGAATTTAAAGCACGTAGGCAGTTTACTTGAGCTGAAAATCCTGCTGTGGAATTTACGGGTTGGCGGTTATGAATTTGCATTCCAAAGAAGAAGCCTCATTAAATCCCCAAGTGGATGATGTTCTTTGGCTTTAAGGGATTATTTTGGTCACGAAATAAGATATTTTGAATATTTTAATCTCACTTCTCAAAAAGGTATATAAATTGTATGTCTATAGGTAGACGAGAAAGATACCTTTTTAAGCTTTGGAGAAATGTTATTTGACACAAACAAACAAAAATATTATCTTAAAGGTTGGCAAAAAATTTACTTACCTTAATTAGAATTGTGAGATTATCTGATGACAAGGACTTTAATATTAAAATAACAATTTTCTCAAGAGTCTATTGTATTTAGGTTGTATTGGGGTACATATGTATGTATGTATATGTAAATAGCTTAAAAGAGTGATAGAATAGCACTTCATTGTAAATTAATTCGTGTTTTGTTAAATTACCTTTAGGACAAATGAGGGAGATGGGACATTTTTCCGGGAATTAATTAGGAATTGTTTGAACGTTTTTAAAAGTAATTTTTGTTCACGTAGCATAATATCTGACATTTTAAATTAATTGTTTTCAAAATAAATGCTTGGCTTGTCGTTCTTAATTGGCAACACACTGAGGAAGCTTTATTTTCTGAAGGTTCCTTGAGCACTTATGATGATTGCTATAAACTTTTGATATAATATATAGCTGGAAGAGGAGAATGCGAAATAAAATTCCATACTTTTAAATTCTCTGATAAGTTTTTGCAAACTATTAAATTTTCATTGAAGATAATTTAAAAAGTATGTGAAATTTATTTAGCAGTATTTTAGTAGCTTTTTATTCCTTTTATTTCATTTTCTTCTTGATGTACTTAAAATTAAACAAGTTTGAAGTCATATTCACAGTCCTTTGATACGTTCTGATTTTTTTTTTCTAAACTTATTTATGTTATTGCTATTCAAAGAAAATCAAACCCATTTTTAAACGAAAACGTGGAGACTAACTATAAACACGATAGAGAGTATGTTTCTGTTTTTAGCTCTGTAAAAATATAAATATTAAATATACAGACTACGATTTTTTGACAGGGCTGAATTAAATGTCTAGTGTTTTTAAGAAATAAATAAGAACCAAAATGTCACTTGATTTAAGTATCAATAAAATTCATGAAAATGTTGGTATATTATTGATACGATTCCATCCAATAGAAAACGAAAGCTTCACCTGAACCGCATCGATCCTTGTGATGTAGCGGAAGATCATGACTCCTATGAGAGGTATCGGTTCGATGAAAATGCAGAAAAGTTTATCATCATAAGACAAATATTGAAAATTTCGACATTTCACGACGTTTCAAGGTCTCTAGAATCTAAATCCGTACGTCCGTACGTTCGGAATACCATTTTTCGTCGTCCATTTAGCCTAAGTTTAGCAGACAGTTACATCAAAAGATGCAGAAAGAACTTTCAACAAAAATTGAGTATGTGGTTTTTTTCACTATATGGCAATTTAAAAAAAGTTAACATTTTGGTTGACCTTAAATATCTCATGAACCAATAAAGTTAGCGACTTTAGTAAAATTTTATATTATATAATGTGATGAATGATACCAAATTAACATAATTTTGAAAAACATTCAATTAACGGTATTTTTCAAAATTCAAAAATTCTTTACAAAGCAAAAATGATATTATTTCCAGAATCATTTTATTCGACGAAAAATAACGTTTTTGACATCTGGTAAGGTTTTGAGAAAAATTGGCTTTTTTCCAAAAAATGAAAAGCTAAAAACACCAATACTGAAAGTTGGTAAACATTGTTTTTCGGCTCGAATATCTTTTCATATATTGAAGATATTGTCTTCAAACCAATTTTATTCAATTGAAAATATTATTTTAATATTTGTTAAAATTTTAAGAAAAATGTTATAAAAGGTAAGAATATTCAAAAAAAAAAAAACTACGCAAAATTGGCAAGAACTGCAATTCGATTCGAATACAAGAATAGATGAAGATATTGACTTTAAAACTACTTCAAAAAATTATGATAAAATGGATAGAAATTGGTTTTTTTACTCAAAATGTTGAAAAAAAAAACAAATGTTGAAATCAAACTTATTTGTTGCTAACTTTAGTTAATGTTTTAAAAAAAATCAATTGACAACTTTTTTACAAAACACTAAAAACCTACAAAAACCACAAAAAAAAACTGATAAGGTTATAAGAACAAAGAAAGATATTGAAAAACAACAGAGATGATTTAAAAATTCTTATTATTTCTGTACAAGTGAGACATTTCGATTTGTCAAACTGACAATTTTCCTATTTCTCGACGTTTCAAGGCAACTTGAATCTAAATGCATAATTTTTTAAGAGACGCCTTTGCGTCCGTATGTTCGCAATAGTTTTTTCGTCGGCCCAGCAAAGATGTCGACTGAAATGAATGAAAACAAAGGAGTTTTATGTAAATCCATTCTGTGTTATGTAGCAATCTTTGAATAAAATGCACTACTGTGTCGCACGAACTGGCTCATGTATGCTAAGAGTCTGTATGAAAATATTTCCTGCATCTTAAGATTTAAAGATATAAGTGCAAAAACTGTTTGTTTTCAAAAATTTGAACGCCATTTGAATTCTTAAAAAAAAAACTTTAATTTTTCAAAATTTTGATTTGAAAATCGTTTTAGTTTTTTTTTTAAATTAATTTTTATCCATAGATTTTTTTAATATGAGTTTAAAAATATTTTTTCTACGCAATTATTTAAATGTTATACACGTTTTACATTTCAATTTCGTAAGAAAAATGATGACCATTTTTGATGTATTGATTTTTGAAAATAAATTTAATATTTTTTTTTTAAATCAAAAATAAAAACAATAACATTTTTGATAATCGAATATTATTGAAACAGAGTAAGATCTTTTACAGAGAAAAAAATGTATTGAAATCGGTGAAATAGTTCTTAAGAAAGCTTAAATACGAAATAGCGTTTCTATGGAGGTACCTTTTTGGAGAAATACAAACATATTTTTGAATATTGAAAAAAGCCAAATTAAGAAAACAAAATTATAAATAACCTAAAAATAATCTAATGGTTCGTTTTTGAGATAGTTCGAATTTTCAATTTTTGACCAAAAAATTTTTAGAGGGACTACTGTTATTTTTGGTCTTTAAAAAAAGAAAAAAATGTCTACTGCGAATCGGCTTAAAAGCTTGAACTCCAAGTTTAAACAAAATCGACCCAATGGTTTGGACTGTAGAAGGGAGGGCAGATAACCGAAGGGAATCGGTGTACCCACTTTTTTCGACTTCTCTACAATCGTAATGTCATCTTTGATTAAAATCTATATTTCGAAATTTTGTACGAATGCACAACTTGCCATAAAGCTCGCATGTAAATATATTTGGCACCTCTAATATGTTACGAATAGAAAATGATATTACCTCCAGAATATTTTTATGGAACGAAATTTTTTAAATATCTCAAAACATTTTGAGAGAAATCGATAAAACGGTTTTCTTAAAAAAATATGAATCTAAAATAACTACTAAAAATTGATTTTCAACTCAAATATCTTGGTAAAAATTAGAGGCACTACCTTTAAATTTATTTTATCTTATGAAAAACATTGTTTTTAATATTTTGTAAAATACAACCCAAAATTGGTAAAATTTTATGTTCAAATTAAAAAATTTCGAGAGTTGACTTCAATAATTTTTCAATCGAAACAAAAACAAAATTCAAAAAAAAGTTGGGTTTTGACTAAAAATGTCGGGAACAAAAATACATATTAAATTCAAACTTATTTTATCACATATCATACAAATTTTTTTGATTTCTTAGAAAAATTTAATTGACATATGTACATATTTTGTTAAAGTTTAAAAAAAATCAACACACAGGCACGGAAAGAAGTAATCATTTTTGGTCGCATCCAAATCAGTTTTTTGATTTGTTTTTAACTTCATTAAAACAGTTTTTTTGAAAAACATACTGTAATTATGTCAAACATAATAGTTGTGACATTTCTCAAAAACCAGCAAAAATATTGATTTCAAATTAAGTTTGGTTTACAAATAATAACAAGAAGGTGAGAAAAAAATTGATTTACCCCAAATATCTACCACGAATTGTTAAAAAAGCGAAATAACGGTCATAATTAATTTAATGAGAATTTAGGGTTTTTAAGTAATTGTAATTATAAAATAAACTTTTTTACACTAATATCCAGTCGAATAATACTCAAATATTTATATACATACATAGATGAAAACTTAATTGACTACAAAATAAATGAATTTTGGTTCCTGAAATTTTGTATGGTGTTTTAAGTATTTTTATTTTTTTTTAATTTGGTTTCCAAGGAGGATAATTCTCTCCCACTTTGTTAACGAATCTTTTAAAACCTACACACTACTGTCAATCATTCTGCGCAATGAAGATCCATTAAAAAAGTTCTACGAATATAAAAAGTATTTTTTTTCTAAACTTTTCGAAATCATCTTGGGGATTTTCTATAGGGTAAAAATTAATTATTCTTGCTAGATTTTATGATTAATTGGTTTATTCAAATATTAACTCCCAAGCCACACTTTAGATTTATCCAAATGATTTAACTTTTTATTTCATGTAGGTTCTTCTTCTTCTTCCCTTATGATTACTAACACATCATTAATGATTCCTACATAAAAGTAAATCTCCTTCAAATGTTATTAATCAACTCAAGCCCTCTTAACGCATTAGTGAGTTTCTTTTATCAAAGAAAAACTTTCCATCATAATTAGCAAATCTTCCGAAGAGAATTATGATACTACACATAACTCCAAATCCCAAATGCCACGAAGTATCAAAGCACGAGGAAGTAAGGTATTGCAAAGAAAAAAGTGAAGGCATGTGTTTTATATTAGGAATTGTACTGTATCCGGATAGTAATCTGGGAAGTAGTGTTGGAAATGAAGTTAAGGATTATTGCTGAACGATATTTTATTGGAATCCCTAAAGTCGTTTTGGAAAATCTAAGGTACTTAATTACAAATACAATGTATATAATGTCTTTCGTTGGGATAAAAATAAATAAATTGGGTGGCGCAACAGTCCGTTGAGAACTAGGGCCTATAGTGACTTACAACTCTCAACCATTCCTGTGTGCGAGTACTGTTGTCAGGAATGGAGGGGACCTACAGTTTTTTTAAGCCGAATTCGAACGGCCAATTTGAGAAAGCACTTTTCATGACAAGAATTACTCTTGGAGAATTTGTCAATTCCTCGCAAGAGGCACTACCCGTGAAACAAACTTTAGATGGCATAGGCAGGGATCGAACCCAAGACCTCTGGCATGACAGTCCAACGCACTAACCATCATGCCACGGGTACGCGCCTGGGATACCAATATTTAAAAAAAAATCGGTCTGCACACCCCCTTCCCTTCCCTCCCCTCAAACAATTCCACTCTAATACTCTCAATCCCAGGTATGCCTATCAGTTTACCTTTCAGCTTAATTACAGACGTATACTGTCATGTACAGATATTGTTTTTTTAACCGGACATCAAGAATGTGAAATGCTTTACTCAACTCTGTTTTCCCTTGCATTTAAATATTAACAACCTGTGCATCGGTATCTCCTCTAAAATCCTTCCCTTCTTTTCTATTTTCTAACTCAAGCACTGTATTTAATCTGTAAACATGTTAAGGGTAGTAATAACCCCTTTAGTATGAGCAAATAATAAAACAGATGTATTAAACCCTAAATCATGCGTCAAGCTTAAAGACTTTAAATTCAACAAAAGCTTCTTTTCCATGGAAATGTTAATCCACATCACGAACATTTCTCTGTTTTAAACCCTCGATCCCAGGCTGTAAAAAAAATCAACTTAAAAATCTAATTTCACTTGCAATTCCCTGAAGGGTCAAAAAATGTTGCTCCATAAAAAGTTCAAATAGTTTTGTGTTCTGCTCTTTCCATTATTTTGTATGTCCATAGAAAAATTAAAATGAAAATGGTATTTCGAGTTTTGTACAATTAAGGTCAAGTTTTATACAAAAAAAAAGTAATAAAGATTCAGCAAAGGTTCATTCAATTATTATGTGTCGACAATATACGCATAGATACACATCCAGATAAACCCTTGAGGCCTTTTTACAATTTTCGGTGTGTTGCCTTTTGAACTTTTAAAACGTTTTAATTGTTAAAATTAAATTTGTATTTGAATAGATAAAATTGAAGATAATTTTCCATCAAAGTTACACACAAATTTGTGGTAAAATCACTTATTTGGCTTCAATCAATTTCATTCGAAACTTTTTTTTTTAAATTGGAAATTTTATTCTTTCTTTTTCTGAAACTTATTTTCCCTTCTTTACTCGTATGAGGGATATGAAATAAATCACAAAAATATATTTTTCAAACGAGATGTAGAAAGAACTAGGTGAATATAAAATCCTCATTTTATTTATCAAGGTTCTGAGGAAGTATTTCGATCTGAAGACATCCCATTTAAATTATAGTCGAAGAGAGAATATATAAAATCAGTGATGTGTATTGTGTCTTTTATGACACTAATAATTGCATCTATCTCTAGGATATTTTTGTCGCCGGGTCTTGACTTTATGACTAGAAAGACTTTTTTCATATAATAAAATAAAACACGTTTAGGATGCATTGAAGAATTTTTTTGAAAAAGATTAGATTTTTTACTGCGCTTTCAAGACGAAAAAAACTTTGAATGGTTAAGAGGAAGAGTGAAATTGTTTTGACAACGGATATCTTTACCTTAAAGATGTTTTTAACTTCCTTTAGTTCGTGAATAAAGTGAAAAGTGAGCAAAAAGGAAGTCGTCTGTAATAACCAAAAGATATTGAGATCTATTTTTATCATCCTTAAACTTTCAACCTTTTTTTCAAATAAGAAACTTCAACTGAGTGACTGGTTTTTCTCTAGGAAGTTAAAACTACACCAACAAACAGATGTAAAAGAACGAAACCTCAAATGTTCTTACAAATTTTGAATGTCTCTTCCGAATTCAGGCAGCTAGTGACACTTTGGTGGAAATGGTGTAGGTATAAGTTGAAGCTTGTTAAAATGACTTTTTTTTATTCGAATTTATGCAAAAATAACTTAAGAACTTTTCATAGAATTCAACATGAAAAATTGAAGAACTGTGATATGCATCAGCGCATTAGTAACAGGAAATATGACGTATTTAGCACGTACTTTTTTGGTAAAGAGCGAAAAAAGATTGTTAAAAAAAGGTTGTAAAATTGGTCTCTCTTTTCGTTTGTTGATGTTCTTCTGATTTCTTTTTTTTTCTTCCTTCTATAAAAAGCTCCAGAAGGACTTGGATTTTTTTCTGCTATTTGCAGCTCTTCAAATCCAGAGAGGGATTCAATACTTGGTGCTATAGTCAAAAATCTTCTAAAACGCTGCAATTATAACTAAAAGTCCAACGATGAATTCGTTCACGCCATTTCTTTGGCTTCAATAAGCAGTTTTATGAACTTATTTGGAACGTAGTGGCATTTATATGTTACTAATGTTTATAAGGTGTATAAAATATGGCATGTGATATACTATGTTTGCCACATTAAAAATGCTCCTTATAAAGTTGTGTATCGATAAGCTTATATCTGAAATTGTTATGTTATATCATATTTAACTTTATTGCACCAAAAACATCTTTTTTCAACATCGTGTGCAGGTTATTTTTTCGTAGAACTTATTTGTTATAACATCTTCATCGTTCATATTCTCATCAGGGGTTATAATAAGTGACTATAAATAAGAGGCTTCATGAAAGTAGTCAGTTGTAAGGCATTTATTGGTTCTAAGAACTGAATTTCATATGATCTCTCATCAATCTGAAGAATAATCCCCAAAATATTAACTTCAAGTGCAGAAATTGGGTCCATCAGGTTTTATCGTTATAAGAAAGGCTTTCGAATGTGTCGTACATATTTGTCTACAAGTATGTATAGCATATAATTTGGTAATTAGTCATATGGTGCAATTTTAAGTCCTAGTTGCAATTTTAATTCGAGCTTTTTTTTTAACAATTTTTTGGAAGTTATTGTAATCGGTCTGATTTTTCAAATTACAAATTGGCAGTTCAAGATCCGTAAGTTCGGGAAACTTTTTTTTTCAGCCATATTTCAAGAATCACGAGAGTTGTTGTCTTCGCTGGAATTTTGTTTTCCAGGTAATAACATCAAAATATGCAGGAATTACTTTCAATAAATTTTTTTTATAAAAATTCTATTAAAATTGATTTTTGACTCGAATATCTAAAATATAGTTTTTAACTTTTGAAAAATATTTTTTTTAATGTGTGCGCACTCAAGGGGTTTTGAATACCCTTTAATGTTCAAACACAGTGCTAGTAATTTGAAAAGGAATATAGGATTAGAAAGTAAATGCACATTGGTTTTGAATGTCCGCACATTGTAATGAGTGGGAAATATTGAGCCTGGTAAAGCATTCCACATTCGTGTAGTGCGGCTAAAAAGCGAATCCCTGTATTAAACAATACGTCCGAAATTGGGCTCAAGGGTAAACTGATGAGCATTAGTAGAAGTACAGGTATTACGGTTGAATTGTTTGAGGGAAAAAAAGCAAGTGGCTATTTTACTAGAGCATTGTTTATAAAAATAACGATAAGGTAATGATAGGCATGAGACCTTGCGGCGGTGTTAAAAAGAAGCAACATTCTCGGTAAGAGAACGATCTCCTATCATTTTACGATCCATCTTTTCAATTCTTTGCAAAAACTCAAGTAGGTACGTTATTAGGACACCACCCCAAATATGATAATTATATTCGAGTTTTAGACGAATAAAAGCTTTGTAAATTTTTGCCAGATCAGATGGGGTAAAAAACTTCTTGCATCGTCGAAGAAAACCTAAACACTTAGCAGCATTTTTGGCGATGTTGAATAGGTGATCACTCCACAAAAAGTGGTTTGTGATTCACATACTTAGAACTTAAAGATGTTCAGTCTCCATGATGCAATTACCACCCTTGGACATTCGCATTGGGGGAGGATTACGGTTTGCAGACAGTAGACAGCATTGAGTTTTCGGAGCATTAAATTCTACACGGTTTGTCAATGATCTGTCAAGATCATCTTAATATATATAATTCTTCTGTGAGTGTGTATGTCACTGAACTTCTCTTAAACGACTGGACCGATTTTGATGAAATTTTTTGTGTGTGTTCAAGGGGATCTGAGAATGGTTTAGATTCACAATTTTGTCCGCTAGGTACACCTGCTATGCTTTTAAGAAATTTAAGCCCTCCTTATATGTGTAATGGTACAAGACTATTGATCAAAGAACTAAGAGATAATGTGATTGTAGCAACTATCATTACAGGTCCCGTGGCTGGTCAGCTCGCACATGTTCTGCGGATTCCAATGATACCAACTGATTTGCCCATATCTTTTAAAAGGTTACAGATCACTTTAAAAATATCCTTTTCCCTAACAATAAATAAATCCCAGGGACAAACTTTTTCCATAGTTGGTATCGACTTCAGGAAAGAGTGCTTTTCCTACGGGAAATTGTATGTGGCACTTTCTCGAGTAGGATCTCCTGAAAATTAATACATTTTGTTGCCACCTAGAAATACCACACAGGGTACAGGGAGGCTTTAAGATAAGCATAAAATTTTTTCTAATTTAGTGATTCGTGGTCGTTTTAATTAGCATGCTTATAACTTAAATATCTGTACCTAATTTTGTCTATCCGTGCGAAGCCGGGACGGGCAGCTAGTAATTTAATAAACTTATCATACGCTGACGTTGGTAATCCACATCCGAAGGACAAGGATGAGAATCTAAAAACAAATATGAAGAACTGAGGGTACTGTCATCAGCGAAACAATTTAGTGGGTTAGAATTTTCAGACGAAAAACCATTTATAAAAATAAGGAAGAGTATCGGAGACAAAACGGAGCTCTGGGGCACACCAGCGTTTGCTTTGTGAATATGAGATTTGAACCCGTCCAATACTACATGAATTAAACGGTCCAAAATTTAATTTCTAACCCAACAAAGAAGAGATGCATCAATGCCAAATGCACGCATTTTTGATAGGGGAACGGCCAAACTCTATCAAATGCTTTCAAAATATCAAGTGAAATAATCTTACTTTCTCCAAAACGACGTAAAGATTTTTTCCACTGTTCGGTGAGATAAACTATGAGATCACTAGTGGACCCATTGCTACGAAAGCCATACTGCCGGTCATTAAGAAACTATGCAAACTGTGCTGGAAGCAAATCAATCTAGCCTATAAAAGGAGTGTCACTGAAGAAGCGCACACTCAAGGGGGTTAGTGTTATTCTTAATACGCCAATACACAGCGTAACCATTATGAAAGAAAGAGGGGGTTTGAAACGAAATATCGGTGCACATTGATTTTAAATTCCTGAATATTGCAATTACTGTTAAAGACAGAGCACACTAAAGCTTTCCACATTCACGTAGTACGGCTAAATAACGAATCTCTGTACTTGAAAGTAGGATTCGAGTTGGGCTCAAGGTTCCTGGATGTGTGAGTTTTTATTTTGAACTGCTTGAAGGGAGGAGTACAACTCTTTAATTTTCTAAAGCATAATCCGTTCAAATAAATGTTAAACAGAGGATGACCCGAGAAACTTCATGATGCTATTCAAGCCACATAAATGGTTCAACGCCAATATCATAATTCATCACCAATCAATTTGAATTCTTTACGTTAAATACTGTCCAAGTGATTTAAGTAAGTTGCAGGAGCATCCGCCCAGGGATCGGAATTTATACTCAAGCTTTGGACGTATTTATAAGTCTTATAAGTAACAGCCAGATTAGAGGGAAAAACATTTCTTGCATCACCTTCCACAGTGATCCTTCCACAAGAGTTGATTGGATATACACTACACAGAATTTCAAGGATTTCGGTCTTCTCTATGGAAGTATCACTCAGAGGCAAAGGTGGTAAATTATGTTTTAACGACAGTAAGCAGTATTTAGTTTTCGACTCATTATATTCTACTCGATTTTTGATTTCCCAATTAACAATGTTGTCTAAGCAGAATTTAATGAGCTTATTATACCTTGTAGTTGATGTTCCACATCCGAATCTTCCGAAAAGTAGGGTTTTGAATCTAAAATCGAATATGAAAAGGTGTGGGTACTATCATCAGCGAAGCAGGTAAGTGGATTAGAAGGTTCAGGCAGGAGATCATTAATAAAATAAAAAAAAGTGTACTTGACAGATCTGAGCCTTAGGACACAATAGTAATTATTTTGTGTTTTTCAGAATTGAACCCATTCAAATGGTTATTTTTAATCCAAGGAAAGAAGAATTCGTCAAAACTAATTTTCGAAAGAATTAAGATATTAAGGGTGTTTTGAGAATTTAAATGGAATTAAAGTTCTTGAAGATAAACTTAATTTGCAGGTGTATTTTTAAATCTTAAAATATGTAAGCTGAAGTCTTAAATTATATAAAATAAAACAGACTCCTTATATTCAGGAGATTTTGTTGTTTTATCCAAAACAAAAAAGAGCTTAATTCATAACTTAAACCTGTCAACAATACTTCATGTGGTATCCTTGAAGTAGGTCAACGAAAAACTAAGAAAACATCCTCACATTCTCTATAAAACAAAAAAAATTAAACTTGTCTCTTAAAATACATTTAATCCAACATCAACCAAAACTCAATGCTATATACTCGTAGGTACAAAAATGACACATCTAGGTTTGAAATTTGTTTAAAAATCATTCGATGATGTGCTGATGTATGCATCAAAAGACGTTTCGCTCGGGTGCTTCATACTCGCAATGTGAATGTTTTCATGTGCACTCTCTAATTCTTTATGCATCGAGTATCCTTTTTAGCATGTGCACACAAAACTCACAAAACTCACAAATTTCAAAACACAAAACACACTTCAAACATCAACATATCCCATCCATTCATTTGGGATAGATATTTCACTTGAACAATGAATCCTATCTATACAACCATGATCCTGTGTCATGACATATTTGTCTCTTGGAACATAGACACCAAAAATGCACAGGAATTTCAAATAGATTCCATAAAATAAAAAAAATAAGGACGAAATTGAAAGCCTAACTATGGTCCTGTACAGTACATGATTTTGATTTCACATTAAAGAAAACATATATACGGCTACGATACCAACGATACGATCCTAGAAAAACAAACTATCAACGCAATCCTTTTCATCAGGATGTTAATTTTGTATATATTGCATGAATTATATAACACAGCATCAGGACCTTTAGTTGTTGAAGTTTTAAGGTTTTAAGTATACAAATGGCTGGCATGGTGTTTTAAATTTCCCTGCCGAAGCCGAGCATAAACAAAAGCTTTTTGTTTTATTTTTAATTCTCCTTCCTTTTATCGAGAATTAATCTTCATTTGATTTTAGCTAAAAATAATTCAATTAAAAGTTTTTGTATTCCCTCAAACTGGCGCTGTAGCATAGTTGGGAAATTTTTAATATTAAGTCTCCAAAATTTTCAGCCGTCCAAAAAGAGAGCGAAACTGTAAAGGAGATAGCAAAAAATGTGTCTGAAGAATATTGAATAAAAGTTTAATTTTAAATTTCTTTCAAAATTGAATTTTTCTAATGGTCTCCCTAGGTATCGTCTTCGTCACCATCATGGGATAAAAATGTGCCCTCATTTTATTTTCAATTCCCCCGACGCGTCGCGTCGCCAATTCACATCAACTGACTCTTAAGTGAAATTTTTTAAGCCCGAATTCCTGATGGATTAAATTATAATTGATGAATCTAGCCCGAGGGTTTTATTTCTCCATTTTTCCTGACTAATGAAGTGATTTTGAGGATTTTTCTCAATTTTTCTTTTTACTTATTTCAAAATATAGGAACATTTTTGTGAGTGGATTTTTAGGGGTAAACGAGGCTGAAATAGGGATTCATCACAATTCCTGACAAAATACCACATTCCCGTCTGCGTCGATTCGATTCGTCTGTCTACATAGACACACAAAGTTTACTCTCCTATACCAAAGATTAATGATGGATCATTTGATAGAGCAAAAAGCGTGCTAAAAATATTTATGTTATGATGGAAACATTTTATATTTTATAACCCTGCTGTTTTATGATTTCTGTTTTTATTTTTATTTTTATTTTTGATTTGTTTTTTTTTGGTTCAAGGATATTAATTCGATTGCTTATTGAAAATGATACGATGATTTGTAACCTATAAATTTCGATAGATGAATGGCAGCTGTAAATTGTGTTTCCTGTGAAAGTGATTGGGAAATGCGAACCTTTATAGATTTCAATGGTACTCGTACAACTCCTTTGGATCATCTAAATTAATGAAGCATATTTTCCAAGCAAAAACCCTACATACTCTTCGTTGTCTTTGATGTTGAGAAATTCCAGGAGAACAAAACAAACTCTATTTTACGCGAGAAACAATTTTTAATTAGTATTGATTAATATTTCAAACATACAAAATAAAATGCAAGTTATGAAAATAAAATTGCTTTTCTTGTTGTTCTGAACATTCTCAAACGTGGCATGCAACTTTTTGTAGAATCATTGATGACGGTTTAAGATACGTATGAATTTTTCAGAAGTTAATTATAGTTACAGCGGAATGAAAGAAAATTGTTTGTATTTCTTTTTTAACAGAAAATTTTAATCAATTGTGAATGAATAATTTGAAACCTTTCACAGATCAAAAATACATTAAAAAAACAACAAGGAAAATTGTAGTAAAAATTCTTTTGTTTCCATTATTCATTTTGGCAATTATATTTAAATTAAAACAATGGAGTGACGTACAAACAGAATTCCATAGTATTCTTAACTTAAAAATTCCTTATTGAATGGTCGTCAATTTTATTGATTAAAAAGAGTTTTCTTGTTGCTACGGAATGGAGTGGATTTCTGGTTTCAAAACTATATCAGTATGTAGACCTATTTAATAAAATGCACGACTGGGTCGCACGAACTTGCTCCTGTATTCAAAGAGTCTGTTTAAAAAAGTACCTATGTCTGTAAAATAAGTTTGTCTTCAAAGATATAAATGCCATTTGATTTGTCGAAAAAACCTTCATTTTTCAATTTTTTTTGGGAGGGGGTTACATTTAATACAGTTAAAATAATTTAAAGAAAAAACTTATTTAAGATTCAAAATTTTACCTGAAAAATAAGTTTGTCTTCAAAAATTTAAATGCCATTTTATAAATCGAAAAACCCTTGATTTTTCAATTTTTTTTTTCGAAAATCGTTAGAGCGTTTTTTTTTAAATAAATTTTTTATATATAAAATTTTTCCATTTTGTTCTAAAAATATTTTTGATATGCAGTTGCTTAGTGATTATAAATATACACTCTACATTTGAATTTCGTAAAAAAATGTTGACCCGTTTTTGAGATATAGAATTCAATATTTTTTTAAAAATCCAATAAAAAAAAAATTGCACTTTTGATAATCAAATATTGTTAAGGCAATATAAGAGCTCGTTCGAAAAAAAATTATTGAAATCGGTTTATAAGTTACTGAGAAAATTAAAAAACAAAAAAACGATTCTTTGACCGGTACCTTTCCTGAGCAATACAAAAATATGTTTTTCTTATTAAAAGAAGCAAAGTTAAAAAAGAAAATTTTAAAGAAAATTTTAAAAAAATCTATCGGTTTATTTTTGAGAAAATTCGAATTATCGTTTTTTGACCAAAAATATTGTATGGGGGCCACTGTTAGTTTTGATCTTAAAAAAAAATGAAAAAAACGCCTATAGCGAATCTGCTCAAAACCTTAACTTCCAAGTTTGAATTCAATCGACACAATGGTTTAGGCTGTAGGAGCGTGGACAGACAGACAAAATTTTGCACGAATGCAAAACTTGCCATTACTCGTAGTTCCTATATGTCGCAAGTAAAATACAAAATAAGTGAAGGATAACATTTTGGTTAACTTTTTCAACCACTCTCTTAGATTTAAGGTTTCTATTTTTGTAACCGCTTCAATGTGATGAATGGAAAATTTTGATATTTCTCGAAATTTCAATGTCCTTACATTGAATAAAATAACCGTCATCATATTGAAAAATGGTGTTCATCAATTGAAAATCATCATATAGATGTACTTTTCATCTTATTGATGAAGAAATTTAATGAACAAAAAATTCGCTTGATATGAAGAATCACGTTTCACTTTTTAACCACCAATTCCATACAAAAGTCTTCAAGGGAAATTTCATCATAGTTCATCAAAACTTTTCATACATAGGGTTTTTCAATAAGGGCGCTAGATGTTGTGTATAGATGTCGTGGAGTTTGCTGTGTGGCACGTAGTGCCGCCGCGCCGGTCGTCCTGCTAGAACCACATGTCGTCAAGGTCCATAAGGTTCAATTTGAGCCATAAGAAATTAGTTATCATCGTTATGTAGTGTTCGCTGTTGACGGTAAATACCTCACTAACGCGTTTTCGAAAAAATACGGACCAATTACGCCACCGCACCCGGCCCAAAATCTACAGCAAACGGTAACTTTTTGAGGATGCATTGCCACCTGGTGAACCTCGCGTGGGTTGGTGTCGTCCAATATACTGCAATTTTGCTTGTTAACACAGCCATTCATCCAAAAATACGCCTCGTCACTAAAGATGATTTTTCGGCCAATATTGAGGTCCTCTTCCAAACGACTGAAGCCCAGTCAGCGAACAAACGGTGCGGCATTGTCTATGGTCATGAACTTTGAGCTCCTGGGTCAATTGGAACTTGTAGGCCCAAATCTCGACTCAAAATTCGCCAAGTTAAAGTCTGCGAAAGGCCGAGTTCTTGTGCACAACGAGGAATAGTCTGCCTCGGGTTCTGCTGTATACTTTCACGGACCGCGGCGGCGTTGTGCTCGGCCGATCTTGCGTTCATTGAACGTACGGGTGTTGGCTGATTGTTTGCTGAACCGGTCGTTTGTGTTAACGAACACTTATTTTAATAAAGTTTTATCATTTGAACGTGCTGTTCAATCGTGTAACTTGCCATGATGATTTAGCATAAACAACTGAATAAAGAACAAAAGATTTGAAAGATGTCACCACAACACCAATATCTGCCCGCGCCATTTTAAAAACCCTATATGTGATGAACCACAGTTTTTGATGACATGTGCATTGTGCACTCATCATATTTATGAACAAAGGATTTATTCATTTTTCATCATATGCATTCATCATATATATAAATGATTTTAAACAATTTGTTGATCATATTGATGAATCCATTCATCACATTTATGAAAAACTACTCCATATTCACGAACGTATTTATCATATTTATGAATGCAATTATCAGTTTGAAGAACTTAGTCATTATATTGAAGAAAATCTCTCATTTTTTTTGTTGTTGATAATTTTGATTATTTTTCCAGGGTAGTACTAATTTGCATTTGCTACATGTTTGATTGTTTCAAGTTCGTCTCTGCAATCTTTTTTATTATTAGGATGGTTAAACATCATAATCTGCCAAGTTATTGTAATCGGTCCAATTTGTCGAATTGAATATTTTGACATTTCTTGACGTTTCAAGGTCCCTCGACGTTTCAAGGTCCCTAAAGTCTAAATACAAGATTTTTAGAGAGATGCCTGTATGTGCATATGTTCGGAAAGCTTTATTCGTCGTCCATATCTCAAGAACCAGTGGAGATATCGACTTCAAATAAATTTTGTTCAGATAGTAACGCAGAAAGATGTAGAAAGGACTCTCGACAAAATTAAAAGGGTGGTGTTTTTACCATAGTAATTTAAAAAAACTTTACACTTTGGTTAAACCAAAATATCTCATGGACTAATAACGTTAGTGAATTAAATTGTATATTATATATTGTGACGTAATACCAAACTAGTATATTTTTGGAAGAAATTAAATTAACGTTTTTTTTACTAAAAAAAAATTGCCATCTCGAATATTTTACGAACAAAAAAAATGATTTTATTTAGAAAATAATTGTAGGCAACGAAGAATAACGTTTTTGACATCTGCTAAAATTTTGAAAAAAAAAAAACAAATTGACAGTTTTTTCAAAAATTAAAAACCTTATAAACAAACATTACTAAAAGTTGGTAAAAATTGACTGTAGACTCAAATATATTTTTTCAAACATTAAAAATATTGTCTTGAAACAAAACTCATCTTATAGAAAATATAGTTTTCGACATTCAGTAAATTTTTTACAAAAATACAACATTTAGCTTTTTCATAACAATTAAAATCTGCAAAAAATAGTACGCGAAATTGGTACAAACTAGTATTGGTTTTTGACTAAAGATTTCGTTAACAAAAATAGATTTTGAAATTAAACTATTTCAACATATGTATGTATGCAAAATATTGTCGGTCATTTTTAGTTATTTTTTAGAAAAATTTAACTGACAGCTTTTTTAACAAAACACGAAATCCTACAAAACAGTAGAAAACTGATAAGAAATGGTTTTCGACTCAAGTATTAAGAGAACAAAGAAAGGTATTGATTTCAAATTATTTATCTCACACAAAATATTGCTATGAATATTTTTTAAAACTTTATGACAAATAGACGGACGGGATGGGTCACACACCAGCCTCTTTTCAATATTTAAAACTAAACCATTAATATTGCACCATTCCAAGACATTTAGAACGTTCTCTCTTTAAAATACCATTATATAACCTGTGTTTAAAATATTAAGATATCCAAAAAAAAACAAATCTGTCGTAAAGACCGATATTTTGTAGTTTTCCTAAAAGAATACGGTGGTTGAGTTCGTCAAATGCTTCGCTAAAGTCATTAAAAATACAGTCAACTTGTTGTTTTATTTTTTCAAATGCGTTAATACAAAATTTTGTAAACCGTAACAAATTTTTAACAAGACCATATTGGTTGTCACATAAAATGGAGAAACAGTGAGAAGACAGAATGTAACAAAAAATTTTGTCAAACATTTTAGGATAGCATATAGTTTAACAATTTGTCTGTAAGTTCTTTTTTACCTTTCTTATGGGTAGGTATGGGTTTAGGGAAGGCATTTTTACAAAAATCCGGAAATTAACAGCTTCTTATAGACTGACAGAGTACAAAAAACTGATTTGACACATGCATATTTTAACGAAAAATCTGGAAAACAATGAGGACTTAAACAATCACCCATTTTTTTAATATACTCTATAAGATAGTTAAGATATCCGTAACGGAATGGGTTCTAAAAATTAATCAAACCAAATTTTATAAAAACGAAAGTATACTGACTTTCAACAATAAGCTATTCCTGTTAATATCATCCAATAAACGGTAGATTTTGGAAAAATTACACTTTTTAAAATTTAAAAGTACACAAGGTCCTTAATTTTCAAAAATTGGTTTCTGACATTGCTTATTTGATTAAATCCAAGTGAAGTCACTCCATCGTTAGAAAGAACTTCTTTGTTGTTCGACGCTTTAACAACATGACAACTTTCATGTTACGATGATTTTGTCTATTCAAGATTTTATAGATTAAAGCACTTATAACAAAAACTTTACCAGAAGGTTCCATTTTGGCCACTTATAGGTTCTAAGGAATCGATAAGTTTATTGAAGACTGGCGGAAAAAGGAGGGATATAGCAAGCAACTAATAAATAGTCAGACAGATTTGATATTTCAAGGTTGGAAATTTCAAAAAATAGTCGACAAGGTTACAAAACAGATGATAACGAACGGCTATTAACAAATTTTCTCCAACTATTTCTATATTGGAGTCATTATGGCGATCACGTCGAAAATTGGAAGAGAATAACTCTGTGAGGTTCCTGTGAGTATCAAAACATCATAGGGAATGTAACTTACGTTTTTATAGAACTCATTGGTAATTTTTCGGAGGCTGTTTGATTTAAAAATATTGTTTAATTGTTTACATTATACAGAATTGTTATAAATATTTAAAAAAAATCAATATCATTTTTATTAAAAATTCTACCAAATTGGTAAAAGATATTGAATATCTGTACAGAAAACAGCTTAAACTCTTTTATTTGACTGAAGATATCTTTTCCAAATGACAATTCGCCTTATTACACAAAGAATCTGGTGAGTTTTTGAGGTAATTTATCAGTGTGTGCTTAACATATTTATTTTTTTAAGTATTTAGAACCAAACAGTTTTTATGTATATAATCTATAATAGTTTGTATACAAGTTTTAGAATAATACAAATTTTATTTTACTTTCTTCACTGATTAGACATTTTTAATGAATGAATAAGAACAACATTTAATAAAACAAAATTAATACTTTTTTAGACTTTTACAAAATTTAAACCAACAAAATCAAAACTTAACTAAAATTCAGTTATGTTTAAACGTTTTCTTTTGGAAAACATGATTTCAATTTAAGAAAAATGTTAGCTTCGTAACAAATTTTGTGGAATAAATGAAATTAGTTTTAACTTTATTCAATACGCCGAATGTTACTCAAATAAATTTGTTTAATGTAGAATCTGACACAGAATGTTGGATGTGAAAACAAAATGGTGACACCTTTTTTTTGAGTTTGGATTTTATTAGTCGTGTGTATGAAACTTACAAATTTCACTTTTCTTTATAAAAGTGCCTTATTTAACTTTTCTTCTAAAGCCAAAATAATTTGAAAGCCAACTTACAATTTCTCAATTTTTTCAATTTCCTAAGTCTAAACTTCTTTTAAACAAAAAATGTCACAAACTTTCTTTGGTGTCAAGGGAGCTTAGTTCTTTTTAACTTTTCAGAAGACATTTTTGAAACCATTCCAATATAAGTTATTTTTCTTTCATTTTTAGAAAGTGTACTTAAAAAGTATTCTCCCTTCAACTGACATCCTTAAAAACTTTACAAAATATCAATTATATAAGAAAACAAGAACAAAATAAAACTTTTTTAATTAATTATGTGTCTTACAAAAAACAACAAAAAAAGAAGATAATCACATCCTTTTGGCCTTTCTTACTTTGGTCATAAAACAACACCCCCTTATAAGGAATAACTTTTAAATTCATAATAACAAGAGTATGTAGTTTATATGATTGTCGAAGTTTAAACTTTAAACAAGGTGTCAAAATCCATCATACAATTTTAAAAATTAACACTTTCAGCTTACCGGAAATAAAATTCCTAAAGTTTCGAACCTTTATATTCCTTGCTGTAAACTCTACAATTTGAACCATACTCGTGTGTCGTATATCCTTAACCCCTCACACACCAACTTATGTTAACTCATTATAAGTTTCCAGAAAAGTGGCATGTCACTATAATTTTGATACAAAGTTGTAGGTATTCTGATGCTCGTATATCAAAACTTAAACTTGTGGTGTCTGCAGTGTGTTCCTGTTTTTCTGAAATGGATCGAACTTTCCAAACAGCGTAATGATGTGTCAACATAGGTATACGAGTTTACTACACTTTCAACTTTATTAATCTCATCAAGTTTTAAGGTGCATAGAAAAGGACATCGCATACAACTTTTAATTTATTTTTATCGATGCGATTCTCAACTTGAGCAACAAAATATTAATTTTTCAAGCTTCACCATCACAATTTTGAAATCTTGATACTTTAAATTCTTCATCAAAATTATTTTAATTATTCGTCTAACATGCAGTACGTATCCTACATGTTTCCAGATTATGGTTTATGGTTTTTCCTTATAGAAAGCCCAGATTGTGTTTCCATTCAACCTCTCCATCACCAGTGGATCATATAAGTGGTGAGAAAATGCAATGCTCCCTCTACAAAGCACCATTGACCAAATAAATTTAACCCTTCACTTTTGCATCATCCACTTCTGCATCTACACAAACTATGATTGGGACAAAGTGTCTAGGTTTCTGGTTAACATTTAGTCCCTCTCCATGGTGTACTCAACTCATGTCTGATCATCGCATATTATTGACCAAATACCATCCAAGAACCAAAAGCATTTGTGTTTGCTTTGTGTGGTTGAAGCAACTAGATTTTACTTTGCAAACCGAAATCAGCATTCAGGACCTTCGTTATATAATTTGGATTTTGATGCGCTCCAACATAATTCTTTGATGTTAAATCGCATATTGTAGTGCCATGAAGTTTATGGTTCCACCGCAAACAGAGAAGTCCTTAAAACTCTCCCATGAACTCTCGTAGAAATTCATGGAATTTTCCCCGAAAATAAATTCAAATTAGTTTCCAAATGAGTATTATACAAAACGTTGCAAAAATGTGCTGTTTTTTAAACAAAAGTTCACATATTGGAAATGCATCCTTTCTGGATCCTGACTACGTTGCATAAAAGTTCCAGCAGGGTGTCCTCAATGGCTATTTAATTTACAATCTTAATACTGTATTGGAATCGTCTTTTAAACAGTCATTGGAAATGGAATATATTTGAACATAAATTCTATATATAGTCATAAAATTCAGGGACTCCATTCCCTCTAATAAAAAATATACCAGGATAACGATAATTTGGCTCCAGCTTTGAGCATGTGTTATGTTATGTTATTGTGTATTCTGTAGTTATTTGTGTTGTTTTCAGTTCTCCAGTTGATTGAATTGATTCCGATTCTCCTGTATGTCGTGTATTTTTATCTCTATCTAGGTAGCTACTTTGTAACTTAGATATCTTTTAGATTGTAGCACGTAACAAATGGAATTTTACAGAAATGAAATTTGTAACATACCCACTTACATATGTATATGAATTACATTTTCCTTACAAAAGTAAATTGTCACGTAGTTGTTTAAAACGATTTGTTTACTTTTGTCAAGACAATTTATACAATTATTTGGGCTTTGAGTTTTGAGAAAACAACAAGTTTTTTTTTTAGATGACATCTAATTTTAGAAGATAAATATTTACATTCTGTTGTGGAAGCAAATTGTCCTAACGTATGCTGGCAATTTAATTTCTTAAGAAGATAGTTAAAAATGAAAGAATGTGTTATTTTATCAGTTACACCTGAATTTAATATAAAATTCCGCAAGAAAATTTTAAGAGCAAAAGATTATGTAATCAACAAAAATCGAAGTAGGATGTTTTTAAAAAAAATTAAAATTCCACAACAATAATAAAAAGAGGCTGGGGTGCGACCCACACTGATAACTTCCCATCCCGTCTGTAGATTTGTCTTAAAGTTTTGAAATAATATTCATAACAATATTTTGTGTGAATTATAATTTGAAGTCAATATCTTTTCTTGTTCTCCTAGGGCTCGAGTCGAAAACCATTTCTTAACAGTTTTTGTTGTTTTTGTAGGTTTTCATGTTTCTTTAAAAAAAATTGTCACTTGAAGTTCTAAAACATTATCTAAAAATAACCAACAATATTTTGCATAGGTAATATGATGAGATAGTTTAATTTCAAGACCTGTTTTTCCTAACGAGATATTTAGTCGAAAACCAATTTTTCCTAAATTAAGTAGGATTTCTTGAAAATTTTTAGATAAAGATTATTTATTTCTTTAAAAACAAAATTTTTTTGCGTAATTTTTTCTTCTAGATTTTAAGTTTTATGATTTTTATAAAAAATTTAAAAAATGTCGAAAACAATATTTTCTATAAGATGAAATTATTTGGAAGTCAATTTATTTAATTTTTGAAAAGGTATTTAAGTCGAAAATCAATTTTATTTAACTTTTTAAGTAATGTTTTTAGGTATGTTTTGTAAAAAAACTGTCGATGTTCCTTAAAATCCAGATGTCGAAAATGTTATTTTTAGTTAACCAAAATGTTTACTTTTTTTAAATTGTTATGGTAAAAAAAACACACACTAAATTTGTTTGAGAGTCTTTTCTTCATTTTTCTGTATTATTATCTGTATAATAAAAGTTATTTGTGTTCGATATCTCTACTGGTTCTTCAGATACGGACAACGAAAAACGTACATACACGCACAGACATCTTTCTAAAAATCTTTTATTTCGACTCTAGGGACCTTTAAACGTCAAGAAATGTCAAAATTTTCAATTCGACAAATCGGACCGATTACAATAACTTCCTATGGGAAGTTTAAAATTACCCAGAGGTCTTGGGTTCAATCCCTGTTGTGCCATCTAGAGTTTTTTCCACACGTACTTCCTCTTTCGAATTGACAAATCCTTCAAGAGCAATTTCTTGAACAGCGATTTCTCAAATTAGCCGTTTCCCGAAATGGCTCGCACACAGGTATGATTGATAGTTGTAAGTCACTAGGCCCTAGTTTTCTACGGGCTGTTGCGCCATTTAATTTATTTTGTTAACAACTATACGTTAAAAATAAAAACTAAAATGTGTATGAAAATTCAACTCTCTGATTTTGTCCAAAAACTACAAAATTACTGTAGGATTTGTAAAAGGTCTCGAATATCTGACACAATAAATAAACACAATAAAAGTTGACATTTAAAAGTTTAGTTTATAGAATTTGTTCATATTTGAAAAGTTAAAAAAGAGGCTGGGATGCGACCCACACTGATAACTTCTCATCCCTTCTGTCGATTTGTCTTGCTTTAAAGTTTGTCTATACCTATGTATCAATTTTTTAACAAATTTGCGTACTATTTTTTGTAGATTTTATTTTTGTATGAAAAAACGGACTGTTGGATTTTTATAAAAAAAATTACTGAATATCGAAAACAATATTTTATGTGAAATAAAATAAGTTTGAAGCCAATATTTTTAATTTTTGAAAAGATTTTTGAGTCGAAAGTAAATTTTTACCAAGTATTAGTATTGTTTTTTTTTCAGGTTTTTATTTTTTGTAACAAAACTGTCAATTCGATTTTTCTCAACATTTTATGGAAAGTTGAAAACAATATTTTTTATAAAAAAAAATTAATTTGAAGCCTATATCTCAAATTATTGAAAAGATATTTGAGTCAAAAATAATTTTTTACGAACTTTTAGTAATGCTTTTTTTAGGTTTTTATTTTTTGTAAAAAAAACTGTCAATTCGATTTTTCTCAAAATTTTACCAGATGTTAAAAACGTTACTTTTCGTTGCATAAAATTGTTTTGGAGATAAAATCATTCAAGGTGACAAATATTTTTTCTTTTAGTTTTTTTGATTTATAAAGTCGAAATCTCTACTGGTTCTTAAGCTATGGAAAAAAACGTCGCGAACGTACGTATATTTCTAAAAATCTTTTATTTCGACTCAAGGGACCTTGAAACGTCAAAAAATGTCAAAATTTTCAATTCAATAAATCGGACCGATTACAATAACTTCCATTGGGGAGTTAATAGGAAAATACTACTCAAAATCGGTATAAACTGATGTTCGATTCGAATACTTAGGGAATTGACGTCAACATTTTTAATTAATTCAATATAAAATGTTCAAATGGTAGACATGTGCATTCAAGAGGACACAAGCGTCCACAGTTTTTCTCAAAATCAACCTCTGTCTATCAACTCCTACTCTCACCTCCCCGTGGTGAACATCGGGTGCCTAGTACCTCAACTGGAGATTGGGTTCCAACCCCAGTGGAACGTTGTTGGGGGCAGCAAACGAGAGAGGGGGGAGAGGTGCGTCCACTAAGGCACCTCTCCTTATCCAGACGGCAGCGGAGGAATTCCCGAGATGGAATCAACGGTGGCGTCTACAGTTCCAGTAAGGCTGAACTACTTAGTGAACACCTTATAGGGCTTCTACGACTTATTCGGAGCCCAGGCCTATAAGGAGCGGTTTATCCGGCTCCCCGTCCTTGGAGTTATACTAAGGATCTGGCCCTCCAGGTTGGGGGTTGTGCCGTCAGGGTGACTTCCTGACCACTTAAAAATCTAATAGTTGCGAAGCACCAACAAGCCTCGGATACGGACGGATTTACTGTCAAAACGTCACCATCGACAGACGTAACTTTGAGGTAGTCAAGGACTTCGTCTACTTAGGCTCCGCTGTAAACGCAGAAAACAACACCAGCGCTGAGATCAAACGAAGAATAATTCTTTCTAACCGCTGTTTCTTTGGGTTAAGAAAGCAATTGAGTGGAAAAATCCTCTCTCGAAGGACCAAAGTGTCGCTATATAAGACCCTTATCATCCCCGTCCTGCTATACGGTGCAGAAGCGTGGACTATGACAAAAGCGGATGAAAGCACCTTGGGTTGTTTCGAGAGAACGATTTTTCGTGTGGTCTACGGTCCCGTATGCATCGAAGGGGAGTGGAGGAGAAGATGGAACGACGAGCTGTACGGGCTGTACAGAGGCGTAGACGTAACCAGAAGGGTAAAAGTCCAACGACTAAGATGGCTGGGTCACGTAGAGCGCATGGAAACCAATGCTCCGGCCCGGAAAGTCTTTGAATCCACACCCACAGGACAGCGCAGTAGAGGAAGACTGCCAATCAGGTGGTGCGCACAAGTGGAAGGTGACCTCAACCAACTCGGAGCGCTAAACTGGAGACATCTAGCTAGGGACCGAGCTAGATGGAGAAGTTTGTATGGTGAGGCCCTAGTTCACACAGGACTGTAGCGCCACCTTAAGTAAGTAAGTAAGTAATATAAAATGTTGTTAATAACGGAATATAATATTCTAAGAAAAATCCAATCCAAAATTGATAAAAATAGCTTTTCGAAGATTTTCGGGAACAAAAACAGATTGAAATCAAACTTATCTAATCATATTGAAAATATCGTTACTAACTTTTAGCTAATAGAAAAAACAAAGAAAGATATTGACTCAAATTTGTTTTATCTCACACAAAATATTGTTGTGAATATTTTGTTAAAGTTTTAGAAAAATCGACAAACTGTTACGGATGGGAAGTTATCACTGAGGGTTGCATCCTATCCTCCTTTCTTGAATTGAATTTATTAAAGAAATACCCACTGAATTATCTTTATTTCCTAGTGGTTTCACTGTGGAACCACAATACTGACAAATTTTTAGATATGTTCTTAGAGGTCTCATGATATAAACCACAATCCATTTGTGTAAAATGTAATTTATATACCTTCGAGAACAAAAAGTTAGAGAAGTTTCCGCATAATCTTGATGTTCTTATCTGTCCAAAAAAAAACAAATACATACTTATTTATTTATCCCAAACGTAAGGACATATAGACGTCATAAAAACCATTGATTAAGGCATTGAAATACCGACAAATTTCAAAAATCCCACATGTTTAAATTTTCTAATTTGTGTGTCACTTTATAATAAAATGTATTTAATTGCTTACAAAAGTTTCTTATTGTAATTGTAAGACAAATTTTGTTTAAATTTTTCATCATCAATTCTTCTTCAAGGGATAAGGGATTAAATGTTTTTATTTTTCCATGAACCATATATTTCGAAAACAAATAAAGGTTCGATTTATCAAAAATGTATCACTCTATTTAGAAGACTTATAAAAATTCCTAAGACCCTTTGATATCGATTCCAACAGTATTGAGATTATTTAAAGAAAATATTTCCATGAAATGCTATTTCAGCAAAAACTATCAAATACACTCTCGCTTTGTTGTTTACTAAAATTTGGAAAAAAAAAATAAACAAAAACTTTCTTCAATACATCCTTTTTTATATATCTGTGTCGAAGGACGTGCGTTACATACATACATATGTAAATAATTTCAGATATTAAAGAATGTTTTCAAGATATACAAACCCCAAAAAAAAAGAGGATACAAATTGTGAACATTGTCCATCAGAGAGAAAACTTTCTATCTTTATATGTGTGGTATGTGAAATGTGAGCCATTTTCTTCCCTTTCCTGTCCTTATAATCGTGTTGTTTTTCCTTTTTCCAAGGAATCATTTGACAGCCTATTTACTTTTATGAGAAAGAAAAACATTCTCAGGATCGGAGAAGGCCTTAACACATTACAATATTTTAAATTTGCTTTCATACTCTGTTGATGTAATGAAAGTAAAGCTGGCGTCACAAAACATTGAAAGAGAAGTTATTATTAATGTTGCCAATAACAACATAAGACTCTATATGTCAATGTCCTTTCTGGAACAGAGGTACATACAATATTGACATTGAAAAAAGATCCTTTTTCAATTGCCCCTTATTTAATCTTAAGTATGGATTGGATACACCCTTAGTCAGCTCTCTATTTATATAATTGACCATAATATGTTTCGTTTATTTTTCTGTAGACATTTTCCAATAAAATATTAGAAAAGTTTCTATTTTGTGTCGTAACTTGTATATGATGAGTAATTTTTGAAAAACAATCATTTTAAATGGTTAAACAAGAAAGTTGAATGTCCTTTAAGCTTATAATGTACCATATTATTGATGCTTGGGTTGGTTTAACTTTAAGATGCCATAATTTCGTCATATGAAGGAGAGGTTAAGTTATTGGATTTTTTCATGTGAAAAATCTAAATTAATATAAAAGATTTTCATTTATTTGTTCGTTTAAGAAATTGATTTTAGAGAATTTTTGATTGACTTTTGAAAAAGAGGCTAGGGTGCAAACCACATTAATAACTTCCCATTCGTGCCATTACAAATGTTCAAAAGACTTTTGTTGTTATAAGCCAAATTATTATTTATTGCCCTGTAGTGAAATTCAATGAAAAATTGAAGTTTAAGCTGATTTAAAAAAATTTAGTAATATTTTCGGTAGGTTTTGATTTTTTTTTTAAGTGTCTATTATATTTTTCTAAAAAATTTACCTGATGTTAAGAACATCATTCTTCATATTATAAAATTATTCTGAAAGTATTACTGTTATTTGTTTGTAAAATATTTTAACTGACAAATATTTGAAAAAAAAAGATTCAAAATTTGTGCTATAATGGCATTACTATTACCGGTTCATGAGATATTTGGGGACGATCAATTTTCTTGCAATTTAATTTTATAGTACAAACATTTTTCGTTGCAGCCACCTTTGCCCCCTTTTGCTCATTCTTACTTTCAACGATCTTGAAATTGTCATATAGCTTTCTTCCATTTCCAAGACCATTTCATCAATCCCTGACAAGACAACTTTACTCGCACACAGGAATGGTTGAGAGTTGTAAGTCACTAATCCCTAGTTCTCAACGGACTGTTGCGCCACCCAATTTATTTATTTATTAATTTATTTCATCAATAAATTACTCTTACCTTATGCAACATGATCTTGACTGTAACTGTGGCTTGGTGACTTACAAATTGCTTTGAACTTAAAATTTCCAAGTTCTACTCAAGCACTTTTTCACATAAACGCTTAAAGACTAATCCCCGTCTCTATCTTTTGCACGAATGTGACCAAGAGCTTAATTTCCTCTCCCATATAAAGACGATATCATTCTCAAAGTCAACTCAGCAAATTGGTCTAACCCCTATGTGACACGAACCATATATATAACCTTAGATCGCTCACTCCTCGCGCGTCAAGCTTGGTCCCCTTTTCAATGAATTCATATTTACAGAATCGACAGCATCCAATGTAGTTTCCTTTACTTTGCTCTTTGTGGTTTATCTTGGAACAATTCTCCTATCCTTCATCCCTATGTTGACCGCCTAAAACTTCTCAACTTGAACTCTTTGGAAGAACGTTGGCAAATTTCAGACATTCTCTTTATCCATCAATCCTTTCTGGATCCACTGATTGCTTTTCCTTCTAGAACTCTTTTTGTGTCAACACTTACCATCGCAACACTCGTAATTCTTGACTCTTTTATGTTCCTACCCAAAGAACCTCTTATGGCTCCATGGAACCTATATCTCTTATGCTTCGAAGTGTAGATTCGCAGATTGAAGACTTTTTAACTTCCCTAGGATTCAATTTTCAAATGATTTTATTTCATAATACAATTTACAAAGATTTGGTTCACATTCATTATATGACATGGCATACGCCGTCTGCCAGTTGGCGAATATTATAATAAATTGTTATAACATATATCATTCATCTATAAATAGAGCGAATAATAGAGGACTCAAGCTGCAGCCTTGTCTCAGTCCTATTTCAATTCTAAATTGTTCGGAAAGTTTGTTTCCATATGCAATTGCAGAGGTAGTTGAATCATACAGTTGTTCTAGAACGTTTGCAAACTTTGTTGACATTCCTTTGTTGTACAGCTTCAAAATTAATGCTTTCCTGTCTATGGTGTCGAATGCCGCCTTAAAATCAATGAAAAAAGCGTAGAGCTTCTTTTTATTACCTACAAATATTTCAGCTATGTTGGTGAGCGAATAAATTTGGTCAATTGTCGATTAATTTTCCCGAAAGCCAGCTTGTGACTCACTCAACAAGCTGTTATTCTGGACCCATTTATAAAGCCTTTTTGAAAGTATTTTTGTAAAAATTTTCATTGAAGAGTTCAGCAACGATATGCCTCTGTAATTCGCCGGAACTCTATTATCGCCTTTCTTGAAAATAGGGCAGGTAATAGCCTCTCTGAAACAATCCGGTAAACAGGAGCTGTCATAAGCTTGGTTTAAAGCTTTTGTTGAACTTTCTACGAAAAGAAAAGTGCTGAATTTATAGAATTCTTGAGGTATTCCATTCGATCCCGGAGACTTATTGTTTTGGAGCTCATTTAACACTATTTGTACCTCTAAGCAAGAAAATGGTTCATCCAGATCGTCGTTTTGGATATAAGGCCTAGCAAATTGAAAAGACGAGGAGAAATTTTCCTGCGTTAGCATTCTAAAGTGTTCTACTAATTCATCCATTTCAAGTAACCCAGCAACTTGTTTTTTTCGGTTTATTGTTGACTAGCTTTTTACCCGCGGCTTCGCCCGCAGTGAAGAAATTAAATAAGTATGAGAGATAAAGGGTAAGGGTATAATAATAGAAATGAGTCAATATAATAACTAAATTGTATTGCTTGGCTGAGATCAAAAATTTTTAAAAGTTACTACAGGCAATGAAGTTTCAACACCTTAATATATGCTTATTGAAATGCAACAACAAATGTTAAAATATATTTCACCGTAACAAAAATAAATAATTCTGAATTCTAACAATTTAAAAAAATAAAATACAAAGTATTAATTTAAGATATTTTTATAGACAATGTTATAAGTTTTCCCGTCGGGTGCAAATATGTGTAAATTCCGGGCATTAGATCCACCTGAACAGGCTACATAAAGTTGACCATGAGAGAAGCATGGGTTTTCTAAATGCACTCCTGCTACCTGTAATGTTTGTCCTTGTGCCTTGTTTATAGTAACAGCAAAGCTAAGCTTGACGGGAAACTGAACCCTTTTAAATTGGAATGGAAGGTCAGTGGGAATAATTGGTATCCGAGGTATTATAACACTATTTCCCTTATCCGAAGCTTTGTTCCATTACATAGCCGAGGAGCATCTAGATTTCGCATAAGCATTACTGGTACATTTAGTTTCAATTGAAGTTTATGTGACGGTACACCCGATAGTTCAAGTGAATTTAAAAACTCCACAGGATATGAAGTACTTAGTTCCGTATCCATAATTGTATCCATTGACAAATATTCCTTCATTTCTCCTTGAACCTCGTTTAAAATGTCAGTGTTGATCCTATTTACAATTTCATTTCCTGGTGCTAATATTGCTCTTGCACACAACCACTGATCACTACACAAATTTTGTTGCAACTCCGGAAAAACATTAGCAATGAGATCCACATCACTTTCTACTAAATTAAAAAATTCTCTTGATAGTGATATGTAGCCTTCAGCGTCAACGTCTACACAACCATCACCAATTTTCAACAACATTTCTGCGTAAAGTCCTGAATCCACGTCATTATGAAGATGCACTCTCATATTCGTTTTCAGGTGGAGTTTTTCAACTGTCGGCCATAAGCTTGATGATTTAATGCACGCTTGAATTTCATCTGCTGGTGCCCCCCTTTGAATCACTGGTAGGGTTTGACGGAAATCACCAGCCAATAAAACTACCATGCCTCGCATTATATCTGTACTATCTTGCAAGTCCTGGAGGGTCCGGTTTAAAGCTTCTATAGCCTTCTTGTGAGACATTGTACTTTCATCCCACACTAAAAGCTTGCATTCTCGCAGTATCCTACCTCGTGAACTATTTTTACTAAAATTACAGAAAGGCGAATCTTCCTGTGCCAAATTCAATGGTAATTTTAAAACGGAATGTGCCGTACGACCGCCCTTTAATAGCGTCGCGGCAATAACTGACGAAGCTACAGCAACTGCTATTTTTTGGTCTTTTCTGACGGACATTAATAATAAGTTAAGCAAAAACGTTTACTTTGCACATACACTCTTAAAGGTGTTAGAAGTAACATAGGATACTTTTTATTAAAAAAAAATAAAAAAAATTTACGAAAAATAAGAAAATTGTTTGTCAAAATATCGTCAAATTTAGCTACAAAAAAATTTTCTTATTTTTCGTAAAAATTTTTTATTTTTTTTAATAAAAAGTATCCTATGTTACTTCTAATACCTTCAAGAGAGTATGTGCAAAGTTTCATGATGATCGGTTAAGTAATTTTTGCGTGAAAGCGCAACAAACAAACTTACATTCGCATTTATAATATTAATTATATATATATAGATTACTCGAACAATTTTCCAGAATTCTCCGGTATTTCTACAGTCTGCAAGGTCTCGAACAATTTTCGTTGAGTATATTTGCCTTTTATTCTTTAATACTTCCTTGTAATTTTTGTTCATATTTATGTATTGTGCTTTAAAGTAGGTATTAGTCTGAAATCTCCTAAATAATCTTAACCATGCGAATGATTTTTTTCGGGCATCTACACAATCTTTATCATACCCTAGGAAGTTATTGTAATGGGTCCGATTTGTCTAATTGAAAATTTTGACATTTCTCGACGTTTCAAGGTCCCTAGAGTCGAAATAAAAGATTTTTAGAAAGATGTCTGTGCGTGCGTGTGTACGTACGTTCTTACGTCTGTACGTCAGTACGTTCGCGACGTTTTTTCGTCGTCGATAGCTCAAGAACCAGAAGAGATATCGACTTCAAATAAATTTTGTTATACAGATAATAATGCAGAAAGATGCAGAAAGAGATCTCAAGAAAATTGGGTGGGTGGTTTTTTTTTACCATAGCAGTTTAAATAAAGGTGACAATTTTGGTTAAAATCCAATTAAAGGTTTTTTTTTATAAACCAAAAAAACTGAAAAAAAAATTGTCACCTCGAAAATTTTACGAATAAAAAACGATTTTATCTTTTGTGTAACGAAGAATAACGTGTTTAACATCTGGTAAAATTTTGAGAAAAATCAAATTGACAGTTTTTTTTATAAAAAATAAAACCTAAAAAAAAATGTTACTCAAAGTTAATAAAAATTGAATCTTGACTCAAATATCTTTTCAAAGCTTTGAGATTATGGCTTCCAACTTATTTTAACTCAAAAGAAATATTGTTTTCAACATTTGGAAACATTTTGAGAAAAATCGAAGTGACAGTTTTTTTTACAAAAAATTAAAAACCTATGAAAAAACTTAACAAAAGTTGGTAAAAATTGATTTTTGACTTAAATATCTTTTCAAAACTTTGAGATATGGGCTTTAAACTAATTTTATCTTATGAGAAATATTGTTTTCAACATTCAGTAAAAGTTTGACAAAAATCGAATTGACAGTTTTCTTACAAAAAATAAAAACCTAAACAAAATTAATAAAAGTTTGTAAAAATTGATTTTCGACTGATATATCTTTTTTAAAATTAAAAATATTGGCTTCAAACTAATTTTACTCACAGAAAATATAATTTTCGACATTCAGTTAATTTGTTATTAAAATCCAATTGTCAGTTTTTTTCATAAAAAAAAATAAAATCTACAAAAAATAGTACGCAAATTTGGTAAAATATGATGTTCGGTTCTCGATATCTCGTGAAAAATAGAAGGTATTGACTTGAAATTCATTTCATTCATCCAATTTGTATTTGATTATATGAGAAATAAAAAAATTTAAGAAATGCTACTAAAATTGGTAAAAATTTGTTTTCGACTAAAAATCTCATTAACAAAAATAGATTTTGAAATCAAACTATTTCATCATATGCAAAATATTTTTAGTAGTTTTAAGTTAATTTTTAAGAAAAATTAAACTAACGACTTTTTTTTTTACAAAATACGAAAACCTTCAAATCTTCTAAGCAACAGACGGGATTTGAAGTTATCAGAAAATTAAATTGAAAGTTTTTTTTTTAATCAAAGCCTAAGAAACTGATTTTGAACTTTATATCTTGAGAACAAATAAAGGTGTTGTTTCCAAAATGATTTAATTTTTTGTTGGTAAAATTTGAAAAATACAAAATCAATTATAAGTGTTTCTACAGAAAAAATTGAATTATACTTAAAATGCCAAACTAAACTAAAAATTTCTACAGAAAAAAAACAGCTTAAACTTAAAGCCAATTTGGCTTAAAACAAACAAAATTTAATTTTTGTGAGCACGTAATTTCCTATTTTAAAACTGGTTCTTTATTTTTAAAATGAAATTCTTTTAAATATAATGAATAATTTTTATTGTTAAGAGAATTCAAATTTGAAGACCATTTTTAAAAAATATTTAAAAATGTCAATTAAAGAATTGCCAATGAACGGTAAAATCTCTGGATCTTAAACATCTATTTAGAATTTGAGGCCTGTAAAAGATTTAATGATGTTAATTTTCTTTAAGCTTTACGCTCCATTTTCTGAGAGCTTTAAAGCAATAGCTGGATCTATTTTAAATTCACTGAATAAGAATATTTTGACAATTTTAAGATCCTATTTTTAACAGGAAGCTTTCTCAATTCCGCTTTTACCTTTATTCCCTTATTTAAGGGTCAATAAATCAAATTAATTCCAGAAAACTGTCTTTTGGTCTCTAATTTGCAAACTTAATTACAACCAGCCCTGATTTATGTCCCATTTCCAGAAAATCTAAATTTAACAAAAACATAGCAATCCTGATTACGAGAGTTATATAAAAATAAGTAAAAATGTGTATTTAAGATGTGAAGCACGTCCAGACTGAAAATCAAAATAAACAAAAAAAAAGTATCTACATAGATACTGGATCCATAGATAATAAACTTCAAACAAAGTTTGCATGATGTGTTCTCTCATGTGAAAAGGAACAAAATATCATTAGAGGAAAGGACCCTCAAATATATTTCGTATATAAAGCAAAAATGAAATATTCCTTATTTTTGTCTCTATTTCATAGTCATCATCCTGAGTACCTAAATATCTGCTACGCTACGTCTACGTTACACAGGGAGATGATTTCATGGGGGAAAAAGTATAGATGATGCTATAAAACATTCTACACCCAATTTTATTGATGGAATGTGAATTCGTTAAGGATTTTAGGGACAAAAGCTTAAATTACTACACATAACACTCAATGGTGCTTTGCAAACCTCATATATACTCGTACACAATCAGTTGAACCTCCCAGTGCTGTAGTAAAAATGAAAACAGATTCGTTTTGTAATCCAGAATGTGTCCCATCGGATGTGTGGATGGCTTAAGTAAAATGTCCTTGGAAGTTTGGGGTGGGTTGTTTTCATCAGGTTTTGTTTTTATTTTATTTTGTTTGTATGTTTTCAAGTTGCTAATAAATTAAGGAAGAGAAACCTAACCATGAAGTTTATTATACGTGCAATTAATGTTTTGATATGAAGTTAAAAATAATTTCCAGATGAGTTTGTTTTATTGTTTCAATGACCCTAATCAAAATGATCATTATAAAATGTTTTGTTAATGTGCATTAATTTCGAATTTGAAAGACCCGAAATAATGTTTAACTTGACTAAAACAATAAATCAAATTATAAGAATTAATTCGACATCAACAAAATCGCTTATTACTTTAAGCTGAAATATAATTAAAAATTCCAATGATGATTTTAAATGAATGTTATTTTGGTATTACAAACCTTCATCTTGTTAATTCCTTTCAAATGTTGACTTTTCTTCACTCGGAATTCTCATTAATTATCGATATTAATACCTATCCCATAATTTTATAATATCTACAAAAATTCCATTTAATTAATTTTCCAGGTCAGGATGATTTGTTGAAGACACAAAACAATCTCTTTACCTTCAGTTAACCGACTTTCAAACCGAAACCATTTAGAATACCTAAAAACCCGCAAACATCTAATAAAAATGCCTGTGGGAGGAAGAACCGCTGGAAAATTTGGATACTCGGATAACAGCTACTACAGTGGTAAGTAAAATATAATCATTTTAAAAAGCAATTACAGTTACTCACATAAGCTGCGATAAGGATATAATGACGAGCGACGACGATATGATGAGGTATACGCTTAAAAGTTGAATTCTTCATCCGTTAAATGAGCATCACTTGCTTTTGGCTCTCAGTGACATATTAGATGGTTGATGGTTCTGAAAAGATGTCCCTTTCAGTTACATTCAAAAACACACACACATCTAAGTTGGGAAGAGGAATCCCGTCCCATATGTAATTATTCTGAATTGTTGGCAAGGTTTTAAGTGCTAAAATTTCAAGTGATGCTAACTGCAAGGATCATATTATTCAAATTATGTGCTCCTTTTTGTGACAGATGGTGGCAGACGGCGACACACATCACTATACATTCGACTTTAAGAATTTCAAACACAGTATGGTTTGCTCATAAAGGATACCTATATCCTTTGGAATATTTGATGTATGTCCTTATGATGGGTTATTGTGAAAATGAGTAGATATGTTATATGTTCTTAAACAAGCAATTTTATTTTTATTAAAAGGTTCATAAATGGTTATGTTGATAATTTAATAAGAGCAATCAGGCATGTCGTTGTTTCAAAGTCCTTTCTTTTTTTTGTTACAGAACGTTTATACAGTGATGTACGAGCACATGTTGTCCCAAAAGGATAACATACAGGTTTATAATGTGAGGACGTTTCAAAATATTCTAATAAAATTATAAATTTTAAAAACCTACTCATATCGTCTGATCTTACATGTATACCTACCCACTCGTATGTATACATAAGAGAATATTTCAAAAGGATATTAAGTATTAAATTGCGATACAAATGGGAATTTAAAAAGGTAAAAGCAACAAGTCAGTCCTTTTTTAGCAGCTTTAGGGGGGAATATGATTTTATTTTTAGGAATAATATTTAAGTCGTAAATCTTAGCCACGCATTTTCATTTTCATGATAAAAGCTAATAAAGTTTGAGGGCATCAGAATAACGAGTATTATATTTATGTTTATAGGGGGGAAATTCAAGGATGATAAAAATAGAAACAAGGAAAATGTCATAGGTATAAGATTTTCGTCATTATGTTGTTTTTCTTTTTTGTGTGAGTTGGTAAGTCCGGAGCTTGTATATACTTTTTGTGGCAAAGGTTTTTAATGTTTATTTAATATAAAAGACAAAAGCGGCTAACGACGCGACGACGGCGGCGCTATAAGAGTATTAACCATTAATGAAAGACAATACCAGGATAATACACAAAGTACTTCTACACATATATATTATATTTGAAAATGTCAACGTTGATCTTCTATATTTGTATAAAATTTACCGAAAGCTAACAACAACATTTTGTATAAGGTGAATTATGTTTGGAGTCGATGTATTTATTTGTTTTCAAGATATTTAAGTCGAACATCAGGGGCCTATTTCACCAAACGCTTTTCACTTTGCAACTTTGCAAACAAAATTATAACCTGCAAAGTAAAATGCAAGGTGTTTCATTTTGCACTTTGCGAAGTAAAAAGACGTTTTAGTTTTCAATTTTTGCAGAATATATTTTTAAAGTGAAAACTTAAATCTATGCAATTAATTCGTATTTTGAAAAGTTGCAAAGTAAATCTTAGATTGTGTTATTAAGATAAAAAGTTGTAAGTATCTAATAATTGTTTACAATGCAATCTGATTTGATAAGACAAAAATAATAAAAAGTTAGCCATCTTGGAGGTTGTAGAAAAATCAAAGGTAATTCATCAATGATAATATTTGACACTTGATGAACTACTCTGCAGACGGTTTCTTTGCTTATTGTGTGCATAGATACAACACCGTGATATTGGGCTCCATTCCCAGCCCAATGTAATTTAGTGTACATAAAAGTTGTTTCAGCGAATTTAAACACAATATATTCCTTTGGCTATTGAATATTAATTTATTTCCATTTTTGGACATCACAGACTCGACACGACTGTACTTTTTGTTAATTGGAAACTTTCTTTTATTCAAAAATCAATTCCGAAATCGAAGTTAATACTTAGTTTCACAACTACTTTGGTCATTATTAACTAAATTCTTCGTATTCAAAATATTCTCCAAAAAGATTAATTTTTTTTATAAATTATTCTACAACCGATTTTCAAAAGAAAAGTTATTTGCTATAAACTGTCAAATTCCATTGAACGATGACTAAGATATCGATGGATTAAAAAACCTCTACAAAAACTGGCATTTTTGAAATTGAGATGAATAAATACGTTAACACTAAAATTCAAAATTCATTTTCTTTGGTAAATTCTTCAAAACTACAGCCAATGTCCATTGTCTTGTTAACTATTATTTACTTCCTGAATTTAAAAACGGGACATTTTTGTATTAGTTTTCGTCAACTTTTCAAAACAAAATCTGTTTTGAAAATGATAATTTCTTTTTGCATATGACTGGGAAGCTTTTTAAAATTCTAAACATAATTTGCAAAATGTATTGTTTGATGAAAGGCAGAAAGAATAAATAAAAATAAAAAAATCAGGTGGCGCAACAGTCCGTTGAGAACTAGGACCTAGTGATGCCCTGGGTACTTACTACTAGAAAGAATAAATACTTTGCAAAATAATAAAACTTTTCAGTTTTCAGAAAAAAAACTTTTCACTTTACATTTTGTTTGTTTTTTTACATTTGAGTTTGGTAAAACGTTTTTTTCAAAGAGGAAAACTTTTGAATTCAAAAATTTCCTCTTTGCAAATCTGTGTTTGGTGAAACTTAATTTGCAAAGTAAAAGTGCAAAGTTGCGAATTGAAAAGTGTATGGTGAAACAGGGCTCAAATATCAAAAAACATATTTTTCGTTATGCATACAATTATTCTACACATAAAATTATTTCTTAATTAATTCTTATTTTAAATCAAAAGGAAACACAGTAAAGTATGCATTCAAATATTTTTACAAATTAATTTCAATATCTTTTTTTCAAAATCTTTAACTGAATTTATATTCTGAGAGCATTGAAATGTCAAAAAATATCATAATTAATAGTTTGAAAATTATCTTTAAGACCGTTTAATTTAAGTAGTACAAACACTGGTGTGCCTCAGGGTTCAGTTTTATCTCCAACACTCTTAATTATTTTTAAAAATGACATTTTGTCTGAAACTTCTAACCCTTATTGTTTTACTGATGACAGTACAATCAGCTTTTCATATTAGTTTTTAGATTCTAATCCATGTGGATTAAAAACATATGATAAGCTCATTAAATTTTGATCTTGACAGCATTATTCAATAGGGAATCAAAAACCGTGTAGAATTTAATGCTTCGAAAACTCAATGCTGTTAACTGTCGCAAAGGCGTAACCCCTCCAAATGCCACTATCCATGAATGGTCCTTGCATCGAGAATACTAAACAGCTTTTTTTGGTTCTAGGTATGTTCATAGCAAACCATCTCTTTGTATTCCTTCTGATCTGGTATTAGTTTACAAGATTATTTCGGCTGGTGCTCCAATAACGTACTTAAATTTTTTTAAGAAGGAATTGGTAAAAGACGGAGAGGTAAAAATATTTGGCATATCGATGGCTCATTGGGACATTTGCTACTATTGAACACCGCCACAAGGTTTCATTCCTGTCATTGTTTTATTCACACTTTTAAGAGCGATGCTCTTGTGAAAAGGCCAGTTGCATTCCTCCCCTCAAAAACTTCAACCGTCATAACCGTACTTCTAGAAATGCCCATCAGTTTACTTCTGATCCCAATTTGATACGTACTTTTAAGTACATGGATTTTTTCTTTAGCCGCACTGCACGAATGAAGAATGCTTTACCAGGCTTAATATTTTCCTCCCATTACAATGTGCAGACATACAAAACCAATGTGCATCGGTTTCTCTTTTCTAATTATTGTTCGCACTGTTTTATCTTTATAAGGGTATTCATAACGACTTGGGTGCATGCACAATATACAAACAACAAATTTGGTAAGTTGGCAACTCTGTTAATCTTATAATTAGGACATTAGGGTTACATATTAATTTCTAAAGCTTAACTTGTCGAAGTTATATCTAATATCTTTCTTAAGGGGTCCATTTGTAAACAAAATCATTCTTAAAAAATATCCCATTATAGAATTCCGTGAGCAATTTGATACAGTTTATGCGTTACGCCTGCCATTCCCAAAATGTCATTAATCTCAATTCTGAGAAATAAATCTGTAACCATAAACATTACCCTATTCTTCCACAGTAATTAAGAATAAAGATATATACGTTCCTTATAAACCTTTTAACGCACCCTAGGTATTGTTCTACTTACTGGTTGCAAATGTGATCCAAATAATAGAATTTCCATTAAACCTAATGTTTGCAAAAGAAGGTCAAGACATTGAAAGGAATTATGTTATCGATTGAACATTGAACGAAAGAGGTAAGAAATCGGTAACTACATGTATACACACTTAACCTTTTTTAACTCAACATAAACAAACAATAAAGGCAGCTTCAGGAATCTTGAAACATACAAAATTATACAGAAGAAAATTCTTATACATTTTAGGATCTTAACAAATATAAAAATGGCACGTTTTTAGAAAGCATTTATCGAAAATCTGATGCCAGGGATTGAGTTTCGATTTTCGGGCAATTTATCATAATTATCAAAGATTGAATTCTATCCTACAGAGTGCATCTCAAATCAGCCGTTTGGAATTTATATAAAATTGTAGGTCCCCTTCATCTTTTTTTAGCTCGGACAAATAAGTGTTTCGGAGCTGTGAGTCACTCACTACTAAAAGATCTTGGAACAAGATGTTTCATTTTGATACCTAAACCACGAATATGTTTTAGAGAAAATCAGTAGATTTTTATTTTATTTTAAATAGAAAGGTTGTGCAACTTCAAAATTTTAGCCGCTTTTTCTATGCGTTCTTGAATTATGTGTCTTTCCATTTTTAATAATGGCATAATTTTAACTGGTCAAATGTCAAAAGATGACAGCTTCAAAAGTGACACCTTTCAAAATAGTGGCCTATTCACACAAAACTTCTTATTGAAAAACCAAATAAAATACCACGTTATCATTAAGAAAAAAGAATGAATGTAGAATTTACAAAGGCTTTAATTTTAAAACATTTTCATAATCAAAGGAAAGCAAATATCTACGACCGTCTTCTCGTTTAGTTTATCCTGATCCTGACATTGAAGCAAAATAATTTGTTGCCACATCATTTGATATCGTTTGTCAAAGGAAATTAATGACCTGACATTATTTGTTATGTTTAGTTTAGTTTTGTTGTTGAAAATTCAAAAAGGGCAAATTCGGGACTTTTTCTTTAATCCACCCTAAATAAAGTGTATATGTATAGGTAAAAGGTATTCGAATTGTGGATAAAGTGTACAAAATTACTATAACTTTTTATTGAGTAGAAGAAATACTTGTACTCGTTTTGTTGAAGAAAATATTAGTTTCGTTTATAGATATTACTTCTTTTGTTCTGTAATGTTATAAAGAATAATGGCAAATATAAAATGTAATGTTGAACATACAAAACTGGATAAGTAACGTACTGGAAGAAACTACAGAATATTTATTGCGAAATAGTTTTGCTGTATTGATTCGAAAAGACTTATTTTACTGACATATTATTATCCATACCAACTTAGTAAGCATTTTTAGTACTACATTTATGCAACCCCTGACGTGTACTCAACTAATGTCCTAAAGCAATAAAGTATTCACGCTTAAGAGATCGCAATAAAGAAAATAAACCTGGATCAATAATTTTCAAGAGCTTATAACAAATTTCTTGAAATGATATTTAGCTGCATTCGCAAGAAGTAGATCAAAGTAAATCGTATGCCAGAAGTGAACATATTCCGGATTACGGAAGTGACTTTTTTTTGGTAATAAATAAATTAGGTGGCGCAACAGCTCGTGGAGAACAAGGCCTGGTAGCTTACAGCTTGGTTATCAAGAAAAGTATAGGAACTCTTTAATTGCTGTCTAAAATAAACACATGCAAATTGGTGAGTGGTTTTTTTAAAGGCCTTTAAGAATTTACAAAAGAAACTGGTCGAAATAAAATATCTCAAATGCTCTATTGACAAAAGACTGTATCTCAAGATTCCTTACCTCAAAATGCTGTACTTTCAAAATTTAAAACAAAACTCCGTAAGAAAAATAACCATTCGAAAATTGAATGGGAATAAGGAGTTCATATGAAAGAAATTGGTCTTATTTTTCAAAATAATTTTACCTTATTTCACCTTGTCAAAGTGCAATATGACCAGCTGCTGAAAATTTGCGTTATTTCACGTTTGTAAAATACATTAAGGGACATTTTTTGGGCGGTGTGGTGTGGTGCTGATGGTCAAATTCGAGAGCTCTAAACTATGTGATTAATAATAACTTAAGCTGGAATGTTATAGTTTAAGCTTTAAAAAATATCAAGGTTTCCTGAACTCCTGACTAGAAAGATTTAACTTGTTCTAATTTCAATATTTTGAGTTTAAAAACGTTCAGAGATTAGTGATGAAGACTTTCATAGTTGATTTCGATTTTTAAAAGAAAATGGCTTGATGATTGTTTTTTAGGGGAATCAACAGAGTGGATATTTCTGAGATATCTGAGTCAAACTGGATATCTGTTCAGTGTAGGACATGATGTTGGAATTATAGTTGGGCAACAAAATTATGGAAAATTTCCATATTCATATAACAGAAAAGACAAATTGGACAGAAATTACAGGTTTTCTGGAGTTTGGAGCTATCGATTGAAACAATACTGCTATCTCCGAACCTTTCAGATTTCCTTGTTAATCATTTGTTATCGTACAAAATTAAGACATATTGGTTTTGCAGATTCGAGGCTCACGTAAAACAAAACGAAATATTTTATTGAAAATTCAATTTTATGTAAAATCTTATGACACAAAGCAGTTATGTGATATTTTTTTGAAGGCAAAATCCAATAATTCTAAATCTTTTAATTCATATACAGTAACGAAGAATTTCTTAATATTTACTACTCCAATACCAAAATTCATGTGTTTTTTATGTAAATTAAATTTTTAACCCAACCTTCACACCGATATTAAATGAAAATCATCTCACACATCATGTGATTCGTGTCGTAAATGTTATTTTAGAAACCATTAAAAAAATTCCTCATACTTTTTAAGGTAAATGTTCAAGTAATAAAAGGAAAAGAAATACCTACCAAAAAAATATTCATCTCATGTTTTGGAATATATACCTCGTAAACCCGTGTCAAAAAAGAATATATCCCAACCCCAACTGTTAACACCCACTTAACTCTGGCAGTGGTTTTTATTGAAGAACACACTGTTCCTTTACAGAAATCCGAGTATGCTATAGACGCTCTTAACATACACGAAAATATTCAGTTTAACCTTAAGGACTAAAACGAGTATGAATTCAAAATTATTTTTATTTTTATTTCTATCTGCTAGTGACGCCTGATGGTGTTCAAATGTTTGACAAAACAAAAGGAATTTCCTGTGGAAATTCAATCGTTTTGAACTTAACCGACCTTTATGTAGTACTCGAGAAATATTGTACGTATTTCCAACAACTACAACGCAATTGAGCAAAAACACAAGAACTGAAAAAAGGCTTTATAGATGTGAAACGGAAATAAAGTCCTTCTTTTAAAACATTTCTCTCTTTTTTTAATTCTACTTTTGAACACTTCTTACTTGAATGGGTATGTGTGACGGTATTTTTAATTTACTGACCTTTATAGCCTTCTTCTTTGAAATGGTCTTGAAAAATATATGTTTTGGCAATCATTTCCGTGAGCGTTCAGTTTTTTAAAGAGATGATACTTTTTTTCAGTCTCTGAAGTTCAGCCTCACCCTTACACTGGATTTGTTATTTGGTTCTTTGAAGTTACCCTTAGGTCCTTGAAAAACTTGTGGGTTTATTTGTGATGAGATATGGTGGTCATTGAGAATTTCTTTTCTGCGTAATGAATTTTTATAAGATCTTTCAATCTCCTTAAGTGGTATTTGCAGATAAACTTGAAGAATATATCGAAAAATCCATCAATAGGCCTAAATTTCAAGAGTGCTGATTGACAAAAAACAAAATTGTAAAGGTTTCGAGTAAACATGGAATCTGGGATCTAGATTATTAGAATCATCAATGAAAAAGGGAAACCATTGTTAGTTGTCGCAATTTCACAAAGAAGAAAGGAATAAACGAATAATTTGAAATACTTTATTTGAATAACACAATAAGACTTCGTCGTTGGATTTTTCTTTAAATTTAAAAAAAAAGTCAGTGGCGTGAGTTCCTAGTGTCTTGCACTCACAATCATTTTGGGTGCTCCTGCCCTCCCTTCTTGGCACTTTATCAAGACATATAATAATACTCTTTGACAAATTGTTCTTCATTGCTGAAGGAAGTAAATCCTATAAAATAAAACGTTTAGGTGAAATCAGTTGAAAATCGATATCAAATTTTTCCCCCAGAGGCAGGTGTAACTTTTCTCTTCCAGAGAATATATATTTCTGGGTAAAAATAACACTTTCTGTTACTCAACAGGTTAAGAAATATATGTATTGAAGAAAAGATTCAATGAATGTCTTCAGTTTTTAAAGTAAACTCTTAACGTATGGAAGAAAAAGGGGAGAGTTTGCTATTAAGCCTTCTCATAGAAAAGATTTACTATGGATTTTAGTTAAATTCAAAATAGATGCAGGTTTACCATAGGGTTCGGCATTAACCTCGAATTTCTTTTTTCAATTCATCATTTTGAACTTCCCTCATTAACTTCCCATAGGAAGTTATTGTAATCGGTCCGATTTGTCAAATTGAAAACTTTGATATTTCTCGACGTTTAAAGGTCCCTAGAGTCTAAATAAAAGATTTTTTGAGAGATGTCTGTGAGTGCGTTCGACGTTTTTTTCGTCGTCCATAGTTCAAGAACCAGAACAGGTAATGACTTCAAATAAATTTTGTTTTGCAAATAATAAGGCGAAAAGATGCAGAAAGGGCTCTCAAGAAAATTGCGTGGGTGGTTTTTTTACCATAGCAGTTTAAAAAAAAAGGGAAAATTTAGGTAAACCCTTAATATCTCACGAGTCGATAACGCTAGAGACTTGAATTAAATGTTATATTATATATTGTAATGTGATACCAAACGAATATATTTTTGGAAAAAATCCAATTAACGGTTTTTTTATAAATCAAAGAAACTGAAAAAAAAATTGTCACCTCGAAAACTTTACGAATAAATATGATTTCATCTCCAAAACAATTTTGTGCAACTAAAAAATAATGTTTTTGACATCTGGTAAAATTTTGAGAAAAATCAAGTTGAAAGTTTTTTTTTATAAAAAATAAGAATCTAAAAAAAACATTACTCAAAGTTGGTAAAAATTGAATTTCGACTCAAATATCTTTTCAAAAACTTGAGATTAAGGCCTCAAACTTATTTAATCTTATAAGAAATATTGTTTTGAATATTGTGAAAAATGTTGAGAAAAATCGAATTGACAGTTTTCTTACAAAAAATAAAAAACTAAAAAAAATTATTAAAAGTTGGTAAAAATTGATTTTCGACTCAAATATCTTTTCAAAACTTTGAGATATTGACTTTAAACTACTTTTCAAAAAATATTGTTTTCAACATTCAGTAAAATTTTGAAAAAAATGGAATTGACAGTTATTTTTTACAAAAAATTAAAAACCGAAAAAAAAAAATTTAACAAAAGTTGGTAAAAATTGATTTTCGACTCAAATATCTTTTCAAAAATTTGAGTTAATGGCTTCTAACTAATTATAACTTATAAGAAATATTGTTTTCAACCATTAGCAAAAATTTGAAGAAAAATCTAACTGACAGTTTTCTTACAAAAAAAAAAAACTAAACAAAAAATGTATAAAAGTTGGGAAAACTTGTTTTTCGACGTAAATATCTTTTCAAGAATTAGAGACATTTTCTTCAAACTTATTTTATGTTATAAAAAATATTGTTTTCAACATTAGATACAATTTTGAGAAAAATCGAATTGACAGTTTTGTTTACAAAAGATAAAAACCTAAAAAAAAACAATATTAAAACTTGGTAAAAATTTACTTTCGACTCAAATAGCTTTTCAAAAATTAAAAATATTGGCTTCAAACTTATTTTATTTGACAGAAAATATTGTTTTGATATTCAGTAATTTTTTTTTATAAAAATCCAACAGTACGTTTTTTTTATAAAAAAATGAAATCTACAAAAAATAGTACGCAAATTTGGTAAAAATTGATACATATAGACAAACTTTTAAGCACGACAAATCGACAGACGGGATGGTAAGTTATCAGTGTGGGTCGCATCCTCTCTTTTTAAGTTATTGTAATCGGTCCGATTTTTTAATTGAAAATTTTGACATTTCTTGAATCTGCTTGAATCTGGATCAAAGATTTCTTGGTGTGCATTTGGATACCCTTTTTCGCCTTCCATATCTCGAGAACCAGTAGAAATATTGAGTTAAAATAAATCTTGGCAACTTTTCTTACAAAACACCTAAAAACTTTTAAAAACAACAAAAAACTGATAACTAATTTTTTCATCTCACACAAAATATTGATATCAAAATTTTGTTAAAGTTTAATTTGGGTCGCATAACAGCCTCTTTTTTATTGAATAAAAAAATTAATTTAAAGTCAATTTCTTTTTTTGTTCTCAAGACATTAGAGTTAAGACTGTTTTTTGGTGAAATATTCGAGACGTTAAACAAACTAAGTTTTGCATTGTTGGTAGGACTATTTTTTTAATTTATTAATTGATTTATTTTAATTTTTACTGAAAGTTAATAACAATATTTCGTATGACAGGAAGGAAGTTTGAAATGAATGTCTCTATTCGTCCTCAAAATATTCGTGTCTAAAATATATTTTTTTACAAATTTTTAGGACTATTTTGTTAAGAATTTAATTTATACTTTATTGTTGATATTTTGTTACATTTAATGACAGCACTTTTTATATCAAATCAAATTTCTGCCAAAAATTCACTTTTACTATTTTTATTCTCGAATATGTCTCGACAAAAAATAGCTACTCCTTCAAATTAGAATTGAATTTCTGTCGATTTTTGAATATTCATACAAACTCGGTATGACGTCACAATGTATAATATACAATTCAATTTTAGATTGGTTCGTAAGAAATGTAGGGATAACCGAATAGTTTACTTCTATTTTTCTAATCAAAAAGTCCTTTGTATATTTCGCTGTAGGTCCATTGGAATATTTCATGAAATTAATTCCTGAAAAATTGTATTAATTTTTCAAAGATTTAAAAAATGTACTTATAAGTAAGAGTTTATTTCAAAATGTCTCCCTTTTTCACAGCTAATGTTAAAGGTACTTCAAGAGCTCAACAGAGTAAATAACATGAAAACTCAAACAACTTAGAAAAGCACTTATCCATTGTATTCTAGATTCTTTGTTCTTAGTGACAAATCCACTCATAATTCCTCCACGATGCGTGTATACTGTACAAAACATACCATGCATTCAAATTATGTTCTTAGATTTATTACCACAACGATATATACTCGTATACTTTAAGGACACTATTATCCTTCCCAGCCTCGGGACTTAGATTTGAACTTTGAATATCGTATGACATATGAACATTAACCAATAAATAAACCCTATGATTTATTCGATGTTTGATTTCTTTATAAATCATCACAACATAAAGTCTTTATTTTCTCTTTTGTTTTTGACAGACCTTAATAAATCTAAAGATTAAGGATCTCCTAATTTTGCCTTTGTCAACGGTTTGGTTAGTATCTATTGTTTTCAAATAAACAAACTTCTTTTTAAATTTATTTATTTGGAACTATTCCTGTGTTGTCTGATGTCTTTCCCAATCGTTTACTCTTAGATAAAATTATTTATTTTCTTCGCTTTTTATTTAACTATCTCAATTTTAAACACGCAAATAGATTTTCCCAACCGATAACAAGAAAGCGAAGATCCAATGACTTTCACCATATCCCTTTCCTTTAAACTAACCATCATCGTTGAAAGTCTAGGACCTGACGAGTGATGGCACCAAAGGAAACCAGATGGATGGAAAAAAAATATCAGAACCTAACCTTAAATAAATATATCTTTTGTATATATATAGATCCCAGCTTTTATAATGATGTTTATCTACAGAGTATATATGAGAGTAGATATTTTTTATCCTTCCTGTTTCATTCTACTTTTCGGAACAATTTCCGTAAAGCTCTAAGACCGGAAACCGCTTAACAGGATTCTTCTTAGTGGTTTTACCTTTTTTCCTTGTTGTGAACTATAAAGATACATATACTATATATATAAGTAAGTACGACGACGTACTACTTAGAACGGTGGCTGGCATCATGTAATCGAATTCGTTTAATTTCGCTTTCGAGTTATAAAGTGTCAACAAAATGTATACCGCACTGGCGATGGAAAAAATCAAGGACGATAAAAACTTAGTGTGTTCATAATACCACCTCTACCTTTCTGGTGTGTTTTTGAAACCTTAAATATTAAAAAACAATCTCATTTTTAAACGAGAAACTATGTATATCAATATAATGGAAAAAAATACATTATTTTACCTGCCCGGCTCTTACTCTTAGATCTATATGCAAAATTATGCTTTTAAAAATCAGTCAAGGGAAATGAGCTATAAGCACTCTTGGAAGGACTTTCCGCGGTTATGAACCTATTTTTAATTTATTTATTGCTTCTCTCATCTTGTGGAAACGGCACGGCTGAGGCATAAAAATAAATAATTTTGATAATCTAATGCCTGGTAACTCAAGCTGTGATGGCGATTGAAGACATGAATTGAATTTTAATTCCATGAAATTTAATCATTTTGAGTGCAGCAAAAATTTGTTTCAGAATTTTGACAGAAAATATTGACACCCCTTATTTTAATTGAAAGTTGGAAAATATTTTTAGTAAACATTCCATAAAAAAAACATACTTTCTAAATAAAAAAATGCCTGAATTATGTTAAAACAATGATTGTATGTTCCACATACGCCACAGTGAACCTTCAAAATGTTTTTGTTTTAATATTATTGCTGTTGGCTTAGGCAACATTGAATTCTCTTGGAAGTCATGGCAATTATTGAGTTGGTTTTGGTTGATTTTATATTGACTCTTTAACTTCTTGTCAGATCAGACTAAAACAAATTAAAAAGACTTTGGTGTTACCTGGCATTAACCTTTGTTTCCTGCGTTATTGTTTTCAATTACCAAAGTAAGCACAACAAAATTAAGCTTAAGGCTACTTACTTAATTCCCATGTTGCTTAAAAGAATAAAACCAAAACATAATTCCATGAGCCTTTTATTCAATTGTTTGCGTGTTTCGATAAACCTAAGTCCGCATAATTCCTTTGAAATCCTGGATTTTGTTTTTAATGTTTAAATTTATATACGAATCCTTCTAAAAAGTTTAATTTTAATAATCCCACCAAATGAAAATATGCTCTGGTAAAATAATCATTTACTTTTGGGAATATTCTTAGCCTTTTGGGCTGGTTTTTGGCTTAATATTGAAATGGCATTCCCTGACAGAGTTTCGTTTGGTTTGTTGCTTGTGGCACTTTTGTTATATGCGCTCCTCTCTTTTATATTGATTGTTGTTTTTTTATAGCTTGCAGCAGATTTTGTTGGATTGAACTTCCTGATGGCGCTGACGATGACGATGACAACGACACCGACGACAACAACGCCGAAGGATGGTGACGATAGCAGGTATCGGTTGGTGGCATGTTATATTCGGAATGAGGACGAATTTCAAAATGATTTTGTTGCCAATTTCTCATTTTGATGACATTATCATCAGTCAGTCACCGGAGGCAGTTAGTTATATCGAAGCAAACATTTGACTCTGTGTTTAGATGGGAATTAATTCTAATTTATTATTGTCCGGAAGGTTAGAGATATACCCTACCCACACGACGACGCTTCATTGTAGTTATGGCCACTGGGACAAATAGACATTGGCATAATCATATTGAATGTTTTATTTGAAGTCGGAATTATGTGTTATTTGGATAAGATTATATCTGGTATAGTCTAATTGCTTGAATTAATTAGTTTGTTGTAATAGCTATCTACCTCCTACACCTACATTTATATTCTATGGTCATATGTTTTTCTTGAAGGGGATGGAAACTAAACACAAAAAGGTTATGAAGGTAAGAACAATGACAGACAGAAAAATGGAAGGATTTTAGATAAAAATGCAAAGGAAAAATGGAATCAGGTGAAACATATTTATAAAGATTCATGATGCTTAAAGTGTGACTAAAAAAAAACATTTCCAACACTTAAAGTTACATTTGAAGTGTTGGACTAAAGTAGGTGACAACTTTTGAGAAGGAAATGCAGCTGGGTATTTCAATGATTTATTCTTTAACATTTGAACTTTTGTTTCTTTTTTTTAAATATTCCAGTCAACTTTAATTCATTATAAAAAAAAGGACTGGGATGCGACCCACACTGATAACTTCCCATCCCGTCTGTCGATTTGTCTTGCTTAAAAGTTTTTAGGTTTTCGTGTTTTGTTAAAATAGTTCTCTGTTGGATTATTCTTAAAAATTTTAAGACTACCAACAATATTTTGCATTTGGTGAAATAGTTTGATTTCAAAATCTAGTTCTGTTAAAGAGATTTTTAGTCGTTAACCAATTTTTAACAATTTTAGTAGCATTTCTTAAAAGATTTTATTTCTTTTATAAACATATACAAATTGGATGAATGAAATTAATTCAAAGTCAATATCTTCTATTGTTTACGAGATATCGAGAACCGAACATCAATTTTTACCAAATTTGCGTACTATTTTTTGTAGATTTTGTTTTTGTATGAAAAAAGGACTATTGGATTTTTATAAAAAAAAATTACTGCATGTCGAAAACAATAATTATCTGTGAGATAAAATAAGTTTGAAGATAATATTTTGAATTTTTGAAAAGATATTTGAGTCGAAAGTAAATTTTTACCAACTCTTGTTGTTTTTTATGTTTTTAATTTCTTGTAAAAAAAACTGTCAATTCGATTTTTCTCAAAATTATTATTATTGAAAACAATATTGCTTATAACAAAAAATTAGATTAAAGCCAATATCTCAAAGTCTTGAAAAGATATTTGAGTCGAAAATAAATTTTTATCAACTTTTATTAATATTTTTTTTTAGGTTTTTATTTTTTATTAAAAAACTGTTTATTCGATTTTTCTCAAAATTTTACCAGATGTTTGAAACGTTATTTTTCTTTGCACAAAATTGTTTTGGAGATAATATCGGTTTTTGTTGTCACGGTAAAAATTTACCGCGACAAAAGTCATTCTTTCATTTATCCCATTCCTTGTTCCTTCCTTGCCATTTCTTCTTTTCTCTACAGGTGTTTCCGTCAATGTACTGAGAGAGAGAAGGGCAGCCATGGTCCATCAGCCATTGGTTCACTCTCTCAGTATTTTGACGAGACAATCATCAACGATATCAATCTTGATATTGAACGTGGATAACCGATTGTGACAGACAGACGGGCGGTCTGATCCAGCAGAGAGAGCGTGGGTGGCAGTTGGGCCCGAACGCTAGATGTAACTCATTTTGAGTTCACTTCCTAAACTTATAATTTTCACTTCTCACTATTGTACAAAATGGAACGCTATTCGCTTATCCCTCACCCCCCCCCCCCCCAAAATCTAACACAAGCCCACCGACGTAGTTTTATTTTTTTTGTAATCGCGTATAAAAATATAACTGCCAACTTTTCCTTCGAAATTATATACATATTCTTTAATCAAGGTTCCTTCCATCATTTTCGATTTCTTCTCGATTTTTTTTTGTTGTATTATTGTATTCTAGATTCGGAGGGGACTAATGTATTCATTAATTAGAAGTAGAATTTTGAATCCTGGTATTTAACTTTCTGTTTGGCTTTCTCGAAAGAAATAGTGGGAAAATGGCTGAACACACTCATTGAGTTTGCCGCCCCTGGAAGTGACACCAGCGGTCGGCGAATTCAGCGATGACTGTGTATAAGCCGGGAAGTTATGTGTGAGTAGGTAGGACGGCTGGATTTCAAGAGCGTTCCGATTGGCCGAAAGCATTGGGGAATCAGTAAAGAAGAGGTTTGGACAGCCATAGAAAACCCTGGAAGGATCACTTTTTTCTTGACGACAAGAAGATCGACATATTAAATTTTTGAAGAAAATCAAGTGTCAGAATTCAAGAATTTTATTTCGAGGTGTTAAAAGAAAAAAAAAAAAAAAAAAGGTCGAGAAAGCCTGTAAGGGAAAGGACAAAATTAAAGAAGAAAAATCAAGAAGGAGTATCTAGAACGTGTGGATGAAGGGAGGAAAGTTGAAAAAGGAAGGAAAAAGAATTCAAAGAGGGTCTAGTTGGCAGGAAATAACAAAAAAAAAAGTTAAGTATAGTTGTTTTTATTATTTTACGTTTAAATCGTTTTATTGTGCAAAATTTTGGAAAAGATCAGAAATCGGTTGACTTGTGTTCCGTAAAATTTTCTCGAAATTACGAGACGCGTGACCCGTTAAACTTTTCTTTTGTCCGTTCGGGCCAAAGCAATAGCGGTCCATTTTACCTTGTTTCAAATTTCGATTGTTCTATTTCTTTTGTTCTCGAAAAGATCTTGGGTTTTACTCCTATTTAAAAGGTTTCCCAAGCAAACCAGTTAAAACTAATAAAAAGAGTTAAAATCCCATTTCGGGAATATACATTTTTTGTTCTTATTTAAAAGTGCTTTAACCGTCGGTTCCGCTCCGAAGGTTTGCAATTTGCTTTAATTTTTCAAAAAATTGCTGGCGCCCTTTTTACTTTTCAGGTCTTACGCCCCTGTGGTAATCAAAAATCATTTCAATCAATTTAATTGATTGATAAAAATAATTTATTCGACCCATAAAATTAATTGGTGTAACCCACCTCTTTGATCTAGCCGTGGTGGTAGCATTGGAAGTGCGAATTCGAACGCACCTTTTCGTCGTTTCCTTTGGTTTGACATTCGTCTGATAACCAATTCATAATTCGTATATTATCTCGTGTGCCCGTCGTGTTTCGGTTTCGTCGTTTTATTTTGCTTAAATTAATAATTAAATAAGTAATATAATTGTTCGGTTCGTCGCGGGAAAAGTGCAACATTGTTCGTAAATTTTTCGAGGTAAATAATATTTCTTTTTCAGTTTTTTTACATTTATAAAAAAAACCGTTAATTGTATTTTTCCCAAAAATATACTTGGTTAGTATCACGTTACAATATATAATATAAAATTTAATTCAAGTCTCTAGCGTTATTGGTTCGTGAGATATTTAGTGTTAACCAAAATGTTCAACTTTTTTTTAAACTGCTATGGTAAAAAAACCACCCACTCAATTTTCTTGAGAGCCCTTTCTGCATCTTTTTGCATTATTATCTGTATAATAAAATTTATTTGAAGTCGATATCTATTCTGGTTCTTGAGCTATGGACGACGAAAAAAACGTCGCGAACGTACGGACCTACGGACGTACGGACATACGGACATACGAACATACGGACATACGGACGTACGAACGTACGAACGTACGTACACACCCACGCACAGACGATTTTCTAAAAATCTTTTATGTTGACTCTAGGGACCTTGAAACGTCAAGGAATGTCAAAATTTTCAATTTGACAAATCGGACCCATTACAATAACTTCCTATGGGAAGTTAACAAGAAGCCCTAGGGAAAAAAGTGCTCACTTTTTTACATTGTCAAAACGATTTTTATTTTTTAGCCTTATTTACAGAATTTTGAGATACAGCATTTTGATCATGCAGTATTTTGTACATACAGTATTTTGAAATACAGTATTTTGCGATACAGTATTTTAAATACAGTATTTTGATCCATACAGTATTTCGATCCCAACTCTTAAAAAAATTGTTTTAAATTTAATACTGTTAAAATTTTAAAAAAGTAAACGTTATAGTAATAGTAGTACCCGTGGCATGATGGTTAGTGCGTTGGACTGTCATGCCAGAGGTCTTGGGTTCGATCCCTGCCTATGTCATCTAAAGTTTTTTTCACGGGTACTGCCTCTTGCGAGGAATTGACAAATTCTCCAAGAGTAATTCTTGTCATGAAAAGTGCTTTCTCAAATTTGCCGTTCGGATTCGGCATATAAACTGTAGGTCCCCTCCATCCCTGACAACAGTACTCGCACACAGGAATGGTTGAGAGTTGTAAGTCACTAGGCCCTAGTTCTCCACGGACTGTTGCGCCACTCAAATTATTTATTTTATTTAAACGTTAATTTAAGAAGAGTTTTATTATGAAGAAAATTTAAGAGTTCTCAAAAATTAAAGGTCTTATTAGGGCTAGGCACCCATCCTGCTTAAATGAAAAATGTTCTTGTATTGAAAATTCTAAAAAATTAACATTAGGTACCATTTTTAGAGTAAAATCAAAAGGTACTTTTTTTTATTAAGTCGATTCCCTTAAATATAGTAACCTTTTAGGTTCCTATTTTTTTGGGTAAATTTAACTTCTTCTGAATTTATGAATTTCGGGAGAGTTTTACTTCCTCCGAAATTATCATCGCAATTCATTCATTCAGAAAATACCATCATTCATAAGTATCTATTTTAAAATATGTATACATAGTACAGCTATGAAAAAATAACAACTATGTTGTTCAAACCTTTTTACTTGGTTTAACTGGGAACGGGAAGGGTCCCAACTGTATAACCTTTTCTTAATTTTTGTTTCCATGATAATAAAGGTGTCCATCAAAAAAAAGACAATAAAAACCGTTTTCCAATAAAAAGCTAGAAATCATCATTTTTATAATGACATTTTTTACACCCCATATTTTATGACGCCATTTAAAAAAGGTTGACATTGACAATATCAACTTATTTATGTGTGTTCTATACATGAGCTATGTGATGAAATTAAATATTTTTTTATGGTTTTTCATCCTGAACGAATTCAACCCCTCTGATTCGAGGTTTTGCATTGTGTCGTCACGTCAATAAAAATCACTTAAGCACTAACCTAATTAAATAACCAAACGTTAATCCGTGAAAAACAAGAAGAAGTAATCTTCTGTTTTTTCAATATGTGATGTGCAACTATGGATGTTGGTATATGCTCAAATGACATCAGGGCATGTGCCAATTTAGGATTAAGGAGTCTTCAATTACTGGTGGTTTGAATTTTTATCTCTCGCATGATACAAATTTTTCCCATTTCCATGCCACAATGTCTCTGTCAATTTGCGAAAACAATATCAGTTTTATTTTACTGGGTTGCTGCTGATGCTCGTTTGATTATAATCTCAGCTTAATAAAGTATTTGGTCGTTAAGAGAAGAAAAGACAAGTTAATTTAAACAACATTATTTGATAGCTTTATTGGGTGAAAGCTGACATCAGACAGTTTGCATATATACCTCAAACTTTCTGTCTATAATCATAATCCGACGATAAGGGATGAAGGTGAACGCTTAGACATAATAATGTCCTTAGATAATACATCCTGCGATAATATTGACATCTCTTCATAAAAATGAGAAAATGGAAAAAAGAATTATATTCCCTGAGTCATGTTTTGGCGTCGTCCGTCGAACGTTCATCGTCGTTATTTCCAAAGAGTGCTTGAGCTTCAACTTCGCCTTTCAACTTTTTGAGAATTGCAAAGAAAACCACTCAACTGTTTAATCATTTGACGTTCTTTAAAGTTTAAAGTTACAAAAACTCTTGTCATTGAATACCTATTTTATGTTCTTTAGAAGTGACTTGTGATTTTAAAGTTGATTTACCCTTAGGGAGTATATCCTTGCTGCTTGTGCTAGAGGGACAAGCCTGTTTAACTCAACGGTAATTAGTTAAACGGTTGGAAAAGCGAAAAGTGCGTTGTTGTGAGTTGAAGTGATGGCTTGGAAATATTTTAATGAGTTGGTCAAATTGACTGACTTTTCGATGGGTTTAACTAATGAAAAGTTCCTTTGCTCTTTTGATACTTTTATAATATTTGCCAAGTACTTTTCGCTACAATAATTAATTTTAAATGAAATAAACATTCGTAGATATAAGTAGTTAGATTTTACGATAAAAGACTTTGATTTAATGAAATTTGAGTTTTCAATATTCTTTGTGAATAATTAATGACATTTGCTTTTGAGCTATTCTAAATTTTCAAGAATACTATTGTTTGCAGAATTTTATTTCAGTAAGGCCGATTCATTAGTGCAGAAATTTGAGAATGATTTTGAAACGCATATTCAAAGTCTTACAAAGAAGAGTCTTCCATGGTGTTTGGCCAACTACTCGGTTTTGATGAGACTATTGTAAATTACAAATTTATTGACACATCTTAACAGAAGGAAATCTTTCTACTGAAGACGCTGGGAAGAGATTTAATTTGTTGGCTGAACTTTTTTTGAAAAAAAACATAATGCATCTTTATGAATCTTTTGAATAGTTTTAACAAGAAAGTTCTCATATTTCATCTAGAAATTGGTATTAATACAATAACAAATCAATTGAAGGTTTTTACAATTCAAAAAAACTAAAGAAAAATTATTTATCACCTTAAGAATAGAAACCTAAACAAATTGGTAAAAAAGAGGCTGGGATGCGACCCACACTGATAACTTCCCATCCCGTCTATCGATTTATCTTGCTTAAAAGTTTGTCTAAATGTATCAATTCTTATCAAATTTGCGTTCTTTTTTTTGTAGATTTTATTTTTTTATGAAAAAACGGACTGTTGTATTTTTATAAAAAAAATTACTGAATATCAAAAACAATATTTTCTGTGAAATAAAATAAGTTTGAAGCCAATATTTTTAATTTTTGAAAAACTATTTAAGTCGAAAGTAAATTTTTACTAACTTTTAGTATTGTTTTTTCTTAGGTTTTTATTTTTTGTAAAAAAAAACTGTCAATCCAACATTTCTCAAAATGTTACTCAATGTTGAAAACAATATTTTTTAAAAGTTAAAATTAGTTGGAAGCCTTAATCTCAAATTTTTGAAAAGATATTTGAGTAGAAAAGCAATTTTTACCAACTTTTGTTAAATTTTTTTCGGTTTTTAATTGTTTGTAAAAAAATTGTCAATTCTATTTTTTTCAAAATTTTACTGAATGTTGAAAACAATATTTTTTGAAAGATAAAAGTAGTTTAAAGGCAATATCTCAAAGTCTTGAAAAGATATTTGAGTCAAAAATCAATTTTTACCAACTTTTATTATTTTTTTTTAGGTTTTTATTTTTTGTAAAAAAAACTGTCAATTCGATTTTTCTCAAAATTTTATCAGATATCAAAAACATTATTTTTCGTTGCACAAAATTATTTTGGAAATGAAATCATATTTTAGTCGTAAAATTTTCGAAGTGACAAATTTTTTTGTTCAGTTTTTTTGATTTATAAAAAAAACCGTTAATTGGATTTTTTTCAAAAAATATAATTGTTTTGTATCACGTTACAATATATAATAAACAATTTAATTCAAGTCTCTAGCGTCATTGGTTCATGAGATATTTAGGGTTAACCAAAATGTTCACCTTTTTTTTAAACTGCTATGGTAAAAAAAACACCCACGCAATTTTCTTGAGAGCCCTTTCTGCATCTTTCTGCCTTATTATCTGTATAACAAAATTTATTTGAAGTCGATATCTCTTCTGGTTCTTGAGCTATGGACGACGAAAAAAACGTCGCGAACGTACGGACCTACGGACATACGGACGTACGGATGTACGTACACACGCACGCACAGACATCTTTCTAAAAATCTTTTATTTCGACTCTAGGGACCTTGAAACGTCGAGAAATGTCAAAATTTTCAATTTGACAAATCGGACCCATTACAAAAATGATTTCAACTAAAATACCTGATAAATAAGCAATGTTTTTGACTTAAAAATTAAAAATAATAAAAACAGCATAGTTTTTGTAGTGGCTGCCCCCTACAACTTATTTTTGTCTTTTTACAATCTTTTGGTAATCTTCTTTCCAAAAAGAAATGCAGGTATGTAGATGTTTTCTATACAGATTTCGTGAGAGATTTCAATAGAGTCCTCCACAGACTTCTTATGAAAATAGGATCTAAACTTAGTTTTCTTAAATGGTTGGCACCATATTTATCGAATCGTAAACGGATTGCTCAAATTATAGATGATCAATCTACTTTATTGAGGTATTGTTAGGTCTTTCTCAAGGTAGTCATTTGGGGTCTCTACTTTTCAACCTATTCTTCAATAACATTCCAGATTGTCTAATGTTAGCAGACGATTTGAAATTGTATTCTCAAGCATCTTCAATTGATGAATGCCCTAAGTTCCTAAAAAAAAACCATCTTGAGCTAAATATCTCTAAGTGTAAAATATTTAGAGCCTTTCGTTCATTACTTAAGGTGATATTCAGTTACAGCCTTGGTTATGAAAGCCTTTTCAATGGTAAGCGAATGAAAAGACCTTGGTGTCATTTTTGACACAAAGTGGTTTTTTTTGGAACACGTAAGTTTCAATTCCTTGTTAGGTTTTTTAAACCCCAACACAGTTGTATTCAAAGATAGCTATATTTTGGAAATGTATTACATATTTTTAATAATATCGATATTTGAATATTGAAGCGTTGTTTGGTCATCTTTTTACCACAACTCTTATGACAGTATTGAAAATGTTCGAAAAATATTCACTAGGGAACTTAGGGTGGTCGAAAGGTTTAACCAGCTATAGACCTAGAAGCGCATTAATAGATTTGAAGTCTCTAAGAGAATGCTTAAAAGATTTTTTTATAAAAGACATTCTTAATGGCAGAAGAAAATCTCCGGGCTTAGTAGCTCTTCTGCTTTTTTCTGTTACTGAGAGGAATCTAACAAAGAGAGACGGTCTCTTTTTGAATCCTTATCACCTGACGAACAATGGACAAAATTAACTTTTGACCCTTTTTTAATTTAATTCATCATGAATTCGATTTTCAAATGAGTAGAAATGTGTTAAAGAATGTTGTTTTAATTTTTTAAAATTGTTATTAATTATTATACTCAACACATTATGTACAATATCCCTTGATGATGATGATGATGAATAAATAAATATTAAGTTTATTTTTTTATAAAAATAAAATTGACAGCTTTTCTTAAACAGAATATAAACCTAGATAAAATACTACCGAAAATTGATTGGCGACTCAAATACTTTGAAAGCAAAGAAAGATTTTGAATTCAAACTTCAAAATCTTGTTGTTTTCAATTGATAAAATGTTTTAAAAAATTAAACTGACGTTTTAAAGTCGCAACAAAATTATTAAATAATTTACTTAGCCTCTTGAAAATCTATGCAAGAAACAGCTTCAACTTTAATTTTTAATTGCAAACTTCGTAATATTCATTAAATCACAAATCGACTTACAAAAACATACATATGTACATATATACAATTTAAGATTATTTAAAAATAACTTACTCACATAATACATATTATTTGCTTAGGTATAATTTATGCCTCTAAAAAATTTCGTAAAGGTCTATTTATTCAAAAGTTAAACATCCCAAAATTGAACAAAGACTTTTAAACATGCCTCTGGTTTAATAGAGGTCAATTCTCAGTAAATTGAAAATATTTCTTCATGTTTTTTTTCGTTTTGATTATTTAGTCTAAGTAAAGATTTCTTTTTATAAATTTACCCAATACTTAACTTATAAAAGACCTTCAGTTTTAGAAAAGTTTCAAGATAAAAAGCAATTCACCCTTTTCAATTTATTTGCGTTTAAAGGGATAAAGACGTTTTCTTCTTTCTTTCTTTTTTTCTTAAAAAAATTAATCATTTCATTCATCGAAATGGGACTTCATTTTTATTCCTTGGGTGAGAATAAATTATTGTAGGTACATAAGAAGATACATACTTATATTATCTTGATGAAGACATCAATGACAAGGAGCGACGCGACATCAGATAATTGGGACTGATTATCTGTAAAAAAATAAAAATATATTTTGGCTTTGCTATTAGGTATGTTTTTTGATTATAATTTATGACCTAGTAGTAGTCTCCTGATTTCTTTTGTACCTTTTAAAATCTTTTTTAAAGAATTTATTACTTGTTTTTTTTTTTAATTTTCAGACATTAATATAAATAAAATATTAAAAAAAAAAACATAAATTATCTAAGAAAACGTACAAATAAAACAAATTTCCACTACATATGTATAAATAAAGGGATTTCTATTAAGAGGTTTCAATTTAAAAACCTGCTATAAAAGCAGCTACAAATTTTTGAAGTGTCATCTTTTGGAATTTGACAAGCAAAAATAACATCCTTTTTACAAACTTAACGATACACGCTGCAACAAGGCGTTGAAATTTTAAAAATGTCGTTTAAAAATGGTGATATTTTTGCATTTGTAAAGCTAAAGCACTTTTTAGTCTTCGTGAAGCACCACTAGCTATAGCCACTATTTAACTGATATCGTTTTTTTATTATTTTTATGGCACAATTTTATCTTTACAATTAAATAAACATCCATTGATGTCCTTTAAAAAAACACTAAATTTTGTGTAATATCAAAATGAAACTGCTTATTGGAAAATCCTGTATATCCTCAAGGATTTGTCTTAAAAATATCCCATTTATTAAAGTCTCTGGGAATATAGCCATAAAGTATTGCAATAGCTCAAAAAACAATACTTCAGTGTGCAATTAAAAGCAGTGAAAATAAATCTTCAAAAAGGATAGAATTTTGTACTGTGAAAAATCTTAAATAAACATTCTTCATCGCACCATTTCCTATTCCATTTCATCTTCTTTTGTTATAAATAAAACAATAAAGTATATCCAACTTAATCTCTGCCATTTATTTCCTTTTCGTTTTATTTCCATCATCAAACTCTTGCTTTATATATATGTATCTCTAGCAGAAAGATATGTATATCCGAATATTTACTCTTCCTTCCAAGGACTTTATTATCACATCAAAGATATATCTATAACACCCCAACTCCAGAATCCCCCTTACTAAATATATTCCATCAGCATTATTTGTCATCCCACAATGAACTGGAACATCTTTCGACACACTCTTTCAAGTCCATAAATTACCTAAAGCCATTTGAATAATGTCCTTGGTGGGAATTCCTTTACTCCTCGCAAAATATAAAAACCCTCGTGTGTTTCGTGTCGAATTGGATGTTTCTTCACTGTGTCTTGCATGATGCTCCAGTTCCACACAGAAGAGCATGCTTCAATTAAATACATCATTAACGTTACGTGCTACATACGTTTAGACTGCAATAATCATTTTGTCTTTCATTTTTCTTCTATCTTCGACAGGACGATCCTACAAGGACATCAATGACGAGATAATCTGGGTGAGCATTGGCATGGGCATTACCATTGCCGTGCTCATTACAATTGCTTTATGTTACATCGTTTACGAGAAATGTCAAAAAAAGCGAGAGTACTACATTAATGCATAACGTATCTAAAAGTCAACTTCATTTGCAGCTTTAACCTGTTTTCTATCTACATATAAGTATCTGATGCTATCGGATCGAATCGGATATGGCAGGACTATCTACTAATGGTTTAGTTCGTTGTTTCTCTTGATATTTTTTCCAACCGGAAGGAGGTTATGGTGGAGCCAAATAATAATAATAATAAAAAATAATGACACACGTTACGTCAATAAAAAAATAAATATGGCGTTACGTATAGTTGACTTAACCAATAATGACGTCTTGAATCAAAGAAGTTCGAACATCAAACGGAAACGGAAACGAAAACAAAATATACATAAATAAGAATACCAATATTCTGGGACCAAAAATTATAAAAACACAGAAAATAAAAGCAAAAAGCACAAAAACATAGAAGACACAAACAAAAAAGACAAACAGAATAAGAAAAATTGATGTTATAGATGTAGAATACTAATTTTTAAAATAAAACGAAACAAAAAGGATATATACATTTGAATGTTTACCACTATTTTTTACATGTGTTTAGAATAAAGATTATCCTCTTCTCAAGCTTTATTAATAATATAAAAATATATTTGTAGTATTTTCAAAAAGTTATTCCTTACTTAAAATGAGTTTGATTGTAATCCTATTGTGACAAAAAGTATACTTTTATAGATTTTCATTTAAGATATTGATGTCATGAACGCCTAATTTTTCGTTCCTTATCAACAGAACATATAATTTTTAAGTTTATACATAAATGGAATTAAATACAAAATCAGTTCACGTCTTTAACTTAAAGAATTAAATTGATGACAGCTACTATTATTGATCAAATGTATCACTGTAAAAAACGGGCCTTAGTGTTGAAACAGAATAAAAGGATATAACATTTTTCAAAACTGCAATAAATAATTTTAATTTTCAAAAATACAAAAAAACAACCTGAAAAATAAATTGTGAAAATCTGTACATTCTTAAAGCTTTTATTCAAAATCTGGACAATATTATCTATACTTGCCGATCTAACTCAACTCAAAAACAAAACAAAACAAGACAGTTTGTAACATTTTGCGGGTTTTCAAAAAGTATTACCACATAAACTTTAGTGTAAATCTATAGAAACAAAGGGTTTTATTTTAATTAAACTAAATTGAATTCTAAAGATAAGAGTATGTAATAATGTATATTTAATACTAAGTATTTGTTTGAAAATTAAATAGAATTGATAAAATCAATGGTATGTTATTTTGGATTAAATGTTGTTTTAATTTATCAATAATATACAGACTTTTTACCATTCAACCATATTTAAAACAGGTAAACTTTTGTAGATAAAGATGCGGGTTGGAGATTTTAAACAATTCTAAGGTGTTGGCATTGTTTAAGTGTTCTTTTACATTGGATATCTGTCTTTTCAACAATTTTGTATTTGCAATTTTCGAAACAACTGAAAATGTTGTTGTTTTGAAAACATTTGTTTTTATTCTTTTTATTTTATTGTGTTTCTTAATATCTCAAGTTCTTGTTGTTTTAAAACGTTTTGTTTCGTAAACTCTTTTTTTTTTAATACTTTTTATCTCGAAGTCCCTTACTTAGAATGCCCCTTTTATGTAATGCTGGTTTTTGTTTTATGGGCATAAAAACATTCGTCAAATGTTTAATCTGATGGTAAAAAAAGTGGTATGTGCTTTAAAAATAAAGTTAATAGTTCCAACTGGGGCAAAAGGCATTTTTTCGCCTATTATTTCAATATTTAATAAAATGTTCAAGAACTTTCCAAAGAATCCGTTTATTTTTTGGAATAATAAAATACACCTGCAAAATAAGCTAATCTTTAAAAATTAAACAAAAATTGTATTAATTTTGTTTTCGAAAACCATTAACCTATTATTAGTCAACGTAAACGGTCAATGCGTTGACTCTTTGACGTAAGAATGAGGTCAAAATCTGTCCCAAGGTTTTCACTTGCGTCGTGTAATCATCAACGAAAAATGATGTCAACGCGTTGAAATATTGTTTGATATATAAAAAAATACAGGTGAGTTTTATTTTTTTCCAATTTATTTATTTATTTACGCTTAATGCAAGCTATGAAAAAGGTAAAAGACAGGGCCTGTCTGACGCTCCTTGGACTATAATAAATAGGAATCTTTCCTAAAAGAAATGGCGAGTCCGTGGTACCTGCTAAAAGCTGGTGTAGAAAGAGAATATCAGCAACTTCGGGCTTTTTGAAGGGTTTGCAGATTAATAAGTCTTAAACGATCTTCATAAGGTGATAAGAATAGATTATCACCCCAAGAAAGACCGTGGAGTGCAAACTGAAGCAATCTGCGTTGTACAGATTAAATTCTGTGAGAGTGAGAGTTTTGATGGGGAGACCAGAATTGACTAGCGCATTCAAGTAGGGGTCTAACAAAGGTGGTGTAGAGGTATTTATCGACAAGTAATGAGTTGGCCTTGTTAATAATATAATCAAAATGGTCTCGAAAATTTAACTGTGTGTCGCAAGTACCTCCTAGGTCGCGTATAGAACAGAAAAAATCAATACATCGTGCAGATTTTAAGTTCGGTAGGGAAAGTTCAGAAATGAGTCAAGATCATTTTTGTCGCACCAAGTCTGAAATGAGTCAAGATGATGAACCTTTGTTATTTTCACGTCATCAGCGTAAATAGCGACAGTTGAATTATCAATGACATTTATAATGTCGTTGATAGTTAAAACAAATAACAAAGGCCCAAGGTGGCTCCCTTGAGGGACTCCTGAGTTTGCATAAATCGGAGGTTGATAACCTGAAAAAAACTCTATATCGACGGTTCATATTCATATTCATATTTATTAATTCATAATTCACATTAAGATTAGTTAGTTAGAAAAATTGGATACAATGATTTATCAACCGCTATATTTAATTCTCTGTCAACAAAAAAAAGATCGAGTACACGATTAAAACTATTCTTACAACAATTGATTTGAACTAAATCATAACTAGAAAAAGAATCAACAATTTCTATTTCATAATCATTAAGTACATTAAAGGCTAAAAGTTGAAGCTCTTCGGGATCAAAAACCCAATCAATATTTGTTAAATTAAAATCTCCTAGTATAATAATATGTTCATTTTGAGTAAGCTTTGATAAATAAAATTGACAGTTTTGTACATGAATTTTATAGAGTTCTAATGAGCTTCTCGGTGGAATATAACTAACAATAACAAATTACAACCTTATTATTTGTGAAGGCTTTATAAAATATGTTAGAGCGTTCGAGAATTTTAAATTTAGTAGATACTAAAAATACAATTTTAAAACTATAGTTTACAATATTTAATTTTTTTTTTTTTTTTTTATTAGTTATAATAACCCTAAGCATCATTGGTCAGATGCGTTAAAAGACGATATTTGAATGCGTTTGTGTTAATTATTCTTGTAATTGTAATAGGTAGTGAGTTCCATAATTGAGTGGCATGGACAAAAAATGTACGTTCAGATTGCAGGCAAGCAAATCTTGGCTGGATCAGTACAACAGTTCTTAGCGAATTTGAAAAAGTTAATCGGTTGTGCAAATAATAATCAGGTTGACGATACTGTATAAAACTGTGAGCCATGAAATAAAAAAATGTGGAAAATAAAGGGCTTTAACTTTAAGATAAATAATTTGGTGACTGATTTTATCAAAGCCTTTACTAAAGCCTGTAGTGATAACTTCCACTTCATTCCCTTTCTCTAATTTATTTGGAGTTTCGGACAAAAATTTAATAAAATTGGTTTCAATAGAACTACCTTTTAAGAAGCCATATTGGTTGAAAAAAAAGTAGGTCTTGAATAAAAATAGAGAGAGTCGTGACAATACTTTCAAAAAGCTTGGAAATTAAAGAAAGTTTGGCTATGAGCGTGCAGTTCATAACATCTTTGTTTGCTTCTTTTTTTTGAACAGGAAAAGTAAAAGAATCTTTCCAAAGCTTTGAATGTTTTGATATCAGAATCATGACTCATGAGTCTTGAAAAAGCCAAGCCACTGGTATGGTAGTGCAGTAACAGACCTGCAACAGAGAAGGCTTTACCTATCTCTTAATATTTGTTAACCATTGTTGTTTGTAGATATTATTTAAAAATAGTTCAAGATTCGAGGCAGAGATTAAATCTGTGTGTCCGAAATCCACTAACTTTTGACTTTTTTGTGGGCCCTTCTATTAACTCAAATTTGTTTCAAAGGCAAAGAATTTTTAACGTTTCAATAGATGGAACCAAAGTTGAGACTATAAATTCACCGTAAAAAAAGTTAAAGTCCTATTTCAGGTAAATACATTTCCCTGTAAAACCATCCTTTTCTGTGAGACTTCTTTTGTTTATTAATTATTCTTATTAAGAACCAAAAATTCAAACCAACCTCCATTAGCATTCCACTTTTATTTAAATACGAAAAATTAATTCTTAACAGTATTTTAAAAACTTCTCGATAATATTTTATCTGCTGTACTAAAACAAACATCATTAAACATCATCACGTAACGATTTTTATTTCATTAGACGCTATCATTAAAAACTACCCAAAAATATACTTATTTTGTACCAATTTTTGGTGACGTCAGAGAGCCAACGCGTTAAGTCTTTGCGTTGGCCTTGTATTTATAGCCTTAGAACTGTTTTTTAAAATTAATTTTGTCTAATGAGAGTTTTCTTAAATATATGGTTTTCAATCTGGTAATTCTTTTGAAGAAGTTGGCGTTTTTTGACAGCTTGGTTACTTGGTTTATGCTCAGTTTGGTATGCCATTTTAATAAAAATAGAATTATTAATGAACAATGTTTGCAAATCATACAATCTTATTACGAAAATAATAATAATAGTTCAGTTCGCGTAACGCATCGAAACAAAATTTTTGTTACCACATAACCTTTCGTCGCTTCGTGTCTTAGGTGTTTGAAGCCTTGGGAATGAATATTTTGCAAGGAATTGCTTACATACCTACTGGCCCAATTTCTGAAAAAAAAAATGTTTACAAATCGGGCTTATCGGTTGAAACTCATTAGAGCCAGCCACGGCAGCCACTTAACCGAAATTATTTTTAAAACATAATAAAAACCCTTATCTTTAAAATAAAGCTGAATTCTTGGCCATAACATTAAATTATATACGTTTTACTTCTTTTTGAAAACCTTCGTCTAAAAAACCACCCTTTTATATAAAAGTTTTTTTTCAATAAAGTGTTTTTAAATTGATTTGAAGATTGATAAGAAAAAAAAATTTAGAAAACATTTTATAAAAATCTATCGCGTCGTTTTTTAGAAATACAGAATTATCGATGTGTATGCCAACTACTATAATTTTTGGTCTTCAAAAAAATTAAGATAACACCTAACGTCAATCTGCTTAAAACCTTTATATCTGAGTTTCAACTCAATCGACACAATATTTTAGGTTGTAGGGGTGTTGTTTGATTAAAATATCGAGCTTGAAAACTTTACGAATGTAATACTTGCCATATAGTCCTTATAAGTTGCAAGTTATGATGTTAAAGCGGTGAGTATACCTAAACGCACTATATTTCAAGAACAAGGACATAATTAATTCAGTTAGGTTAAAATTTCATGTACAAAAAGTTTGAAGACATCAGTTACGATCCCAAGCAAATAACACAAACCCACTAAAGTTGCTGATTCTTCTTCTACACTTGCTCGTATATACACATACACGCATATATTATAATGTTTTATTATTTACAAGTTATAAACCTTCGAAAACTTAGCTTTTTCAAATGTTAAATGACCAACAAAAGTTAAGGACGTTTTTATTTAACATAATCTAGCCTTGACATAAAATAACTTTTTGGCAAGCATTAGCTCATAAAATATTCGAATAACTTAAACGAAAAAAAAGAAGACAAGTCAAACATAGAAATAAAGAAGTACAAACTTTGATATCATACGAGTTCATGCATATGTTTTCATAAGTTTGCCATAATATTTATTAATTTTTAAAAATACAGTTCAATGGAAGTTCAGAAGGGGTGAAAATATTTTTTCCAAGGCACTGAAGTTGATAGCTCTTTTATATGAAGCAGCTTCGCTTATATGCGACATCTTTTGAAAGTTTTTGCTACATTTGTAAAGTTAAAAAATAGTTAAAAAGAACAGTCAAGCAAAGTGAAAACCACCGAAAAACATGTAGACATGGAAGGCGACGATTCATCAAGAAGTCCAAGATGCCTACGCCGAGAATGGAAAACAAGCTGAAAACGAAAATATTCAGTTTTGAATTAAATTATATTTGCAATGGTTTGTCGACAAGAAATAAATGGATAAAACTCTTAAGGTACTGAACATCTTATATGCAGAAGAATTTAAAAATGATTCATGATTCATTCACATAAACAGGACCTTAGATATCCTCAATTTTAGGCAGATTTTTACTTTGGTTTAAGCAAATCTTTTCACTTTATGAGTCAGTACATAAAATATTTGAGACGTCCTTTCATTTTAAAAAGAAAGTTTGATTATTTTAAAAATGTTTCCGATATTAGTTAAATGGTGTTAATTTTAAATGTTAACTTTAATGGACTCGTTTTACACCTTTGTTAAATATTTAATTTGTATACTATACAGATAAGCATATTAAAGACTTTGAAAATATAATCCCTAATGAACAAATTAAGTGAACTAACTCGGATTTATTTAAAAATTTCTCTTTCACTCTTCTGAGAAATAAAAAGATTTTCTAAGAGTGTCTAACTCATTTCAAGAAAATTTTCTTTTAAAGTTCGCTATTCGCGGTTGACATGGAATTGAAATCGCTCCAAAAAATGCTTGTGAACTTTTAGTTACAATATTCTTTTCATGATATATAGGGTGTTTTTTTAGCTACATGAAAAGTTTTCATGGTTATCGTCTATGATTTGACAATTGAGAATATGCAACTGTGTTGACATATCTGTTCAGTAAGATTTGGCAATACATCATGAATCGTTTAAAGCCAGAAAAGCGCTTTCTAATTGTGGAAATTTACTTTATAGCAAATAAGTCTGTTTGTGAAGATTATAGAGCACTTTGTCCTAAGAATTTTGTTTAGTTCGTTAATATGCAAAACTCCTGTATTTGGAGCAAAGACAATTTCATTAAAATTGAGTCTTTGGTGCGGTATTCACAGTGAATAGGAAGCACTGTTAATCATTCTGACTGATTTCCAAAAAATTGTCAACTAAACATATACAACACGACGTACGGTGCGGCGCGGCGGATGCGGGCGCAACTTGTCATACAGCGCCCTAAAACAATTTATTTCTAGACAACGTCCTATCGAATATTGATATTTATTGGAAAAATTATTGAAAAAATGGACTCATTCAATAGATTTGTTAAAAAATAATTTTAAAAGTATTTGTGTCTTGTTAACTTCCCATAGGAAGTTATTGTAATGGGTCCGATTTGTCAAATTGAAAATTTTGACATTTCTCGACGTTTCAAGGTCCCTAGAGTCGAAATAAAATATTTTTAGAAAGATGTCTGTGCGTGCGTGTGTACGTACGTCCGTACGTCCGTAAGTTCGCGACGTTTTTTTCGTCGTCCATAGCTCAAGAACCAGAAGAGATATCGACTTTAAATAAATTTTGTTATAGAGATAATAATGCAGAAAGATGCAGAAAGGGCTCTCAAGAAAATTGCGTGGGTGGTTTTTTTACCATAGCAGTTTAAAAAAAAGGTGAACATTTTGGTTAACCCTAAATATCTCATGAACCATCGACGCTAGAGACTTGAATTAAATTTTATATTGTATATTGCAACGTGGTACAAAACAAGTATATTTTTGGAAAAAAATCCAATTAACGGTTTTTTTTATAAATCAAAAAAACTGAAAAAAAAATTTGTCACCTCGAAAATTTTAAGACTAAAATATGATTTCATCTCTAAAACAATTTTGTGCAACGAAGAATAATGTTTTTGACATCTGATAAAATTTTGAGAAAAATCGAATTGACAGTTTTTTTGCAAAAAATAAAAACCTAAAAAAAAAATTAATAAAAGTTGGTAAAAATTGATTTTTGACTCAAATATCTTTTCAAAACATTGAGATATTGGCTTTAATTTACTTTTATCTTTCAAAAAATATTGTTGTTAATATTGAGTAAAATTTTGGAAAAAATCGAATTGACAGTTTTTTAACAAAAAATTAAAAACCTAAAAAAAAAATTAACAAAAGTTGGTAAAAATTGATTTTCGACTCAAATATCTTTTCAAAAATTGGAGATAATGGCTTCTAACTAATTTTAACTTATAAAACATATTGTTTTTAACATTAGAGCAAATTTTGAGAAAAATCGAATTGACAGTTTTTTTTACAAAAAATAAAAACCTAAAAAAAATTTATAAAACTTGGTAAAAATTGTTTTTCGACGTAAATATCTTTTCAAAACTTTGAGACATTGGCTACAAACTAATTTTATCTTATAAGAAATATTGTTTACAACATTCGATAAAATTTTGAGAAAAATCGAATTGACTTTTTTTTTACAAAAAATAAAAACCTAAAAAAAAAACAATACTAAAACTTGGTAAAAATTTACTTTCGACTCAAATAGCTTTTCAAAAATTAAAAATATTGGCTTCAAACTTATTTTATTTCACAGAAAATATTGTTTTCGATATTCATTTTTTTTTTTTTGTAAAAATCCAACTGTCCGTTTTTTTCATAAAAAATAAAATCTAAAAAAAAATAGTACTCAAATTTGGTAAAAATTGATACATATAGACAAACTTTTAAGAAAGACAAATCGACAGACGGGATGAGAAGTTATCAGTGTGGGTCGCATCCCAGCCTCTTTTATTTATTATTTAGTTTTCGAGCTCTTAAAAAAACACAAGATAATTCAAACTTAAGTGATTTTTCATGATTTAAGGGAAGATAATGTTTTCTGTTAATTTGAGTGCACTTTACATTAAATACCTTAGGGTATTGTTTGTAGGTATGCTGAAAATATTTCTTGTTTATCATCTGATGTGTGATTGAAAATTGTTAATATTTTTTGGGCACCGTGTCCTTCATGCATTGGGATGCTATCTATTTGGAAAATTTCTCGCTCACGTGGAAGTAATTTTAAAAACTATCTAAGCATAATTTTGCTGAATCATTGATTCTTTTCATTTTAAGTTGTACTTACATTTTCGTTCTTCTACATTAAAAATATTATAATGTTGCACGAATTCGAATTAATATTGAACAACTTGCAGCATGATGCTCCTCTGGATTATGTTCGCATGAGAAATATTTCGAGTGAACAAAATTTATGCTGAATATAAAATTTGTATCTTTCGGATATTTTACAATATTCAACCGAAAAAAGTAAAACACTTATGAAGCTAGTGGAAAGTGTAATTTATTTTCCATGAGGAAGTATATTTGCCCAATCCTCTAGTTCACTTAGCTTAATAATAAATAATGGGACTTTGGCGTTTTTTGATACTCGTAACATATATATTTTTAGAAATAGACAAAGATTTAAATTTATTGGAGCTTTTCACGAAATATGCATTTTAGTTTTATATTTCAACCCAAAACTTTCATGAGAGAAAAACAATAGCTGTTTTATGAAAACAAAACTCAGAACATCAGATTTTAGGTTTTTTATATACACTTATTTCTTTGAGAGGAGTTATTTACAAAAACAGCACGACGTGTGAGTTTAAAGAATTTACCACCCTAATTGCTATGGTTGCATGCTTCCTTATAGTATGGAATAAAATGTTGGAAATAAGGTAAGATTTTCCAATAAGAGGTTTCATTTTTATATTTTGAACAAGAAACTAATATTTTAGAAGCGGATGTTTAAATCATTCTAAAGAGAAAGGTATGCTATCAAAATGGTAAAAGATTTATACCTTCATAAAATTTTCCATGAAAAATTTACTTCATCCTTGTATTTTGATAATTTTACGAATTAAATCTTTGAATTGTTTGTGGAGTATTAACATAGATCTTGGCTTTGATGTGGACCCAAAGGAAAACGTCTAAAAGTGTAAAATTACAAAATCTTTGTTTACAACTTTGAGCAATTCTTCGAAAATTAACCATGCATTGTCGAAGCCTGTATTATAACATTTTAAGTAATGGAATAGTTTTAACTTGTCAAATGTCAAAATATGACAGTATCAAAAGTGCCAGCTGTCCAATTAGTGGGTCACTCAAAATTTAACCTTGTATATCATAATATTTGTTATGAAATTTCTGCTGGTGGATATTTTTCAAAATTCCGCTAAATTGTTTCAACAAAATTACAATACCACAAAACTTCTCGGTCTATTGCTTAACTCTGATACCCTGGTACTCTATATCCTCTTACCAAGATTGTTTTTAGTTTATTTATTAATGCATCGATCGATTTTAAAATAAAGCTCTAAACTCAAACATAAATCCAACAACGTGTTGTAAAATAATCACGTACCTAACCTACATTGTCTATATGATACCAAAACCAACCACCATTATTGGAATGGCAGCAAAACGTCGCGTCGCATCGCGTCGACAAATGACTTGAAATGGTTTGGTGTTATGTTCAATGTTCAAATCGTGCTTTGAACGAGATAGTCCTTTAAAATATTGAAAAATCTCATGTATGTGAGTACATGAAGTCCATTAATATGATCCCATTTGGGCATCATACAGGAATTGGAGGTTGGGTCAAATAAAACAAAACATATTGATTGCAATAAATCACAATAAATTTATAGTGAATGTTCAAAAATTTAGTGTTTTGATTTTGTTATTTCAAAAAATATCAATGCATCTGGCTTGACTAATTTTTTAACATTATTTTGTTATTTAATTTTTGAGCGTAATAAGTGCTATTATTAATTATTTGCAAAAAACTTTAAGTCATTTAAACACGTTCATAAGATTTGTTGAAATAAAAGGTCATTCATTTTTGGGTTTTGGAAGTAAGTCTTATTCAAAGTTTTATTCTTATAGCAGCCTCAAGATTCTTTTGAGGTGATTTTGTAACCACTCTTTAACATAATTTGAGTAATTTTAGTCTTCAATGCGTCTAGAACTTTGTGTCATCATAAGCATAAAGAGATTTATGTGTAGACTTAGAAATCAACTCCATATTAGGAGGATAAAAAGAAGAGGACCTAAGTGGCTACTTTGTGGTACGCCAGAGTAATAACAAGAAAAGGGTAAAAGGGAGTGAATCTGAAGCATACATTATGTACTTTGCTTTCAAGTTACAAATAAATCCATTTGAACAAAAAGCTTAAAGAGTATAAGCCTGTAGGATATTTTGTCAAATGCATTGCTAAAGTCAGTGGAGACTACGTCAACTTAATTTCCTCTTGCAAGCGCTGCAGACACGAATTGGTAGTTGTAGACTTGAATTTCCTAAAACCATGTTGTTTAGAGAAAATGAAAGATATTCCACATAGATTAAAAACTAGTGAGAGGGAAGAGCAGATAGTTTAGAAACATAATATTGAGAATTCATCAATTACTTGATTAAACTTCTATTTTACCAAATCAGGGTCAATTTTTCTAGAAGTAAATTTACAGAAATTAGGCAAATATTCAAAATATGCAGAATCTCGAAAAAAAAGTCATTCTCAAAAGGATTCTTTGAAGTTTGTAGGAAATTTCAATTATTTACTTACCCAACGAGTGAAAAATTTTCCTCATATTTGTTTTTCCAAAAATCAAAGTTTATTGTCTGGAAATGGTAAACACTCAACTTTTATAACGACGCTTCAAATGATAGCTATCAAATCAGTTAAAATGTCAAGAAATGTTGTTTTCAATACTTTATTGTTATATGAGAATGCTCTTCATAATTTTATAAGCTTGTATTCATAAAATCAGTCTATCCATAATAAGGAATTATATTTGAAGCGCAACTCAAATTTTCGTTTAAATTTTCAGCTCTCAAAAATCAATAAAGCCAATTCCAGAATTTTAAATGTTCAAATGGGATTTAAAACAATATAATGGGTGTTCATTGTTCAATGCTTAGAGCAGTCTTTGCTGCCTCCCAACCCCCAAAAACTCTAATGTATAAGCATGTGGTAAATTTATGCAATATGGTTCTATTACACAATGAATCATTTAAAATTTATAAAATTTTCCAACAATACGAGTATTTCTCCTTAATTAAAGAGTAGGTACATACACTGCCGCTCATCTGAATAGGTTCACAAATATTTTCACAACACTGATGGCCTCCCTTCATATGTATTGCAATGACACATCTTTTTTATATATGTAATGAAAGAGCATCATCATGTGCTTGTTTTGGGAGAAAAAAAATTGTCTTAAAGCTTACCGTTATTCCTCCACGGTAGCTAGACTAAATGTATTCATAAAAACAAGCATTTTTTTCGGCTCATCTGAATAGGTTCAACGGATGAAATGGAATAAAACAATACAAATTATTTGAATTCAAAGATTTATTTTACCTTTTTGTATTGTATGATTATTTAACAGAAGTTAATTATGAGTGTTGCCACCTCTTTTTAATATAGTCTCGTAAATTCGATTTGGAATGGAACTATACAATTTTTCCAGGTATTGAAGCGAAATTTCTGACCAGGCTTTTTTAATGGCTGCGATTAATGACTTTTTGTCTTCGAATTGCCTCCCTGACTCGTATACTTTACATTAGAGAAGTCCCCACACATTCTATATTATGTTAAGGTCAGGGGAGTATGGGGGCCACACCAGCATCTCCACATTTTGACTATCAATCCACTGCATTACTGTCCTCGCTGTATGGATAGGGGCATTATCATGTTGGAATGTCCACGATATTGGTCCAAACAGGTCAGAAATCTGTGGGAAGGCTTTTTCTAGCACACTTTTAAAAGAATTTGCATTCATTCTCGATGTAACAAATTGGAGCTCCTAGGCTCCGTAGAAGGAAATAGCTCCCCACACCATAACACTGCCTTCATAGCTATGCAGCCGACTTAAATAATGCTCCTCTCTTCGAAGGTCATGAAAGTAATAATTATAGCCGTCAGGGCCCCCTAAATTGAACTTTTTCTCATCTGAAAAAATCACTTTGCCACTCTGACTTCCACGACATGTATTTCTTACAGAATTGGAGACGAATTTCTTTCCTAGATTTGTTAAGTGGTGGTTTTCTCTGATTTGTTTTTCTTTTCAAATGAGAAGCACTTTTAATAAGGCGTTTTACCGTAGCTAAACTGCAATAATTGACACCGGTTTTTATTTTTATTTTTGACGCGGAATCATGAGAATTAGAAGCTGCTCTGATGATAGCACTTCTATCAGCCATTGATTTGGCCGTATAAGTTCCTCCTTTCATGTTTTTTCCATAATTTTGGATATTTCGCAAGTAACTGCATACCAAATTTTGACTTCTTTTAATTTTCTTCGCTAAAAGTCGTTGGCTTAGGCCTGATTCCCGAAATGCTTTTATTTTGCCTTTTTCTTCCTCGGTTAAAGATTTTTCGCGACCCATTTTCACCGTTAATAGGAAAAACACACTAACTTTATTGACAGATAAAATTTCGATTACAATTAACACGCAACTCAACGCAAATTGCAATTTTTGCTGTTGAACCTATTCAGATGAGCCAAAAAAAATGCTTGTTTTTTTGAATACATTTAGTCTAACTACCGTGGGAGAATAACGGTAAGCTTTAACATAATTTTTTTTCTCCCAAAACAAGCACATGATGATGCTCTTTCATTACATATATAAAAAAGATGTGTCATTGCAATACATATGAAGGGAGGCCATCAGTGTTGTGAAAATATTTGTGAACCTATTCAGATGAGCGGCAGTGTAATTACAAAATATACACACACAATTTATACCCTAAAATTCTACATTATTTTACGTATGAATAAAGAAAATGTATGAACGGCTTAAGCTCCTTATGGTATCAAAAATGTATGTATTTATATTTGAATTATTGAAACCATATGAGGTTTGTAATATTACAAAAAGGAAAAAGTATCATTTTCCCTTTTGAACATTATTATTGTTCGGTATCAGAACATAATAATAATTCAATTGAATATATTACGAAATTAAATTACGACACGATACATTATATCAATTATAATGAATATTTATGAAATAAAAAGGTAATCACAGTTGAAGGTATCCAATTAATTTCCATCAGACTTTTACATAGAATCTCGTATTTCACAAATAATTGTATTTTCTTTTATTGTTTTTTCGTTAATGAAGACGGAATAAATTATGATTTTACTTTAACTTAATTTGGCAAAAATAAAGCAGATTTCTAAACACACATCACACAATTATTTAAGATGAGTGATGATGATCAATTAGCAAAGAAAACTTGTTTATTGTGGCTGAGAAATATGGAAGTATGATGCTTTTAGATCAATGAACTCTTGAAGCTTAAACTATAAGATAAACCAAAAGATCTAATCAAAAGCAAATATATCATAATCAAATAACCATAATTAGCACCTTATGTACGTATATAATGATTCTAGATTTTTCTATCTGAATTACTGTGAGCAATTTGTCAACTTTAATCAACTGGATAAAATAAGATAAGATGAACATTTCGAAATCACTTTGACTGACTGAGCAGAAAAAGAAATTATAACAAGACAAGGCACATAAAATTATTTGTATTTTTATTGTATTTCAACAATGACATAGAAAATAAATAAATTAATAGTAAATAAAAAAAAGAGGTTGAGATGTGACGCACACTGATAACTTCCCATCCCGTCTGTTGATTTGTCTTGCTTAAAACCTTAAAAAAATGTTCCTAAAAATATCTTGCGCGAGATAAGTAATTTGAAGTCAATATCTTTCTTTGTTCTGATACTTGAGTCAAAACCATTCCTTACTAGTTTTTCTGTTATTTCTGAAGGTTTTATTGAAAAGGTTGTCAGTTGAATTTTTCTAAAAAATTGAATAAAAATGAATAACAATATTTTGCATATGATGAAATAGTTTGATTTCAAAATCTATTTTTGTTAACGAGATTTTTATTCGAAACACAATTTCTGTAGCATTTCTTGAAAGTTTTTATTTCTTATATAAACAAATACAGATTCTACATTTCCGAAAAAATTAAGCACATAATGAAATCAATTTGAAGCCAATACTTTCATTTGATCACGAGATATTAAGAATCGAACATCAATTTTTACCAATTTTGCGTTCTATTTTCTGTAGATTTAAATTTTTATGAAAAAACTGACAATTGGATTTTTACAAAAATGTATTGACCTTCGAAAATTTTCCACAAGATGAAAACAATTTGCAGCCAATATTTTTTAATTTTTGACACAGATACTCTCTAAAAATCTCTTATTTAATATTCTAGGCTAGGGACTTTGAAACGTCGAGAAGTTTTAGAATTTTCAATTTCCTATGTGAAGTTAATAATATAAATCTTTCAACTGAGTATTGATGAAATGCATTATAAAGAGTTTTTCAATAAGGGCTGGTAGATGTTGAAATGGAATAAAACAAGCTGTGTGTGAGGTTTTAACAAAATTATTTTTCTATTTGAAAGGCGCATGTATGCCATTAAGTGTGGAATATGACATCATTTAAATGCCCGCCTCGGCTTCTTACGGTGGCACGGATACGAGTGGTCCAATTTTCAAAAACTCTTCCGCATAGATCCGGCTGAATTTGAGCGATGGCCTGTGTTATGTTCACCTTTAGGGCATCGGTCGATTGTGGTTTATTTGAATAGACCTGCGACTTCAAGAAACCTCACAGGAAAAAGTCTAGCGGGGTCAACTCGCATGACCTTGGTGGCCAATTCACATCAGCCCTGTAAGAGATAACGTTATGGCTGAATCACAAACACGCTTCAGCTTCGGCTTCGCCTGACGTTTACGAGTTCAGCCATAGGAATTCAATGCATGCTATCACAATGGAGCTTCGACCTCACGTTTCGTTTGGCAGTCGTAAGGAAAAGAACGTAATGTAACGTAATGTGACTCCAAACGGAAGCTCTAGTTCAATTATCTGAACATTTGCTTTGTCTGACAGCTCAACAGCTGTAAAAAAATGTCAACAAACAAAATATTTGCTCTTTGGAGGGATGAAATAATAGAAATGTCATTCAAAACAACCTCGAAGCAGGCCCACCGTAACGCAGACGAAGCCGAAGCTGAAGCGTGTTTGTGATTCAGCCAATACCCTCAAATCGTTCATGCAAAATGTCAATCGTTGCGTTGGCTGTGTGGCACGTAGCACCGTCATGCTGAACCACATGTTATCTAGGTCCATATGCTTCAATTTGGGTCATACGAAATTAATTATCATCATTATGTAGCGCTCGCTGTTGACGGTGACCGCCTCACTAACGTCGTTTTCAAAAAAGTACGCAACAATTACGCCGGAGCTGTAAAATCGTTTAACTTGCCATGATGATTTGGCATAAACAATTGAATAATAAACAAAAGATTTGAGAGATGTCACCAGTACAAAATGGCTTCCACGGGACACCAAAATCTACCCACACCAATTGAAAAACCATTTAGATTTGGAAAACAATCACGATTTTTTTTGAAAAAAAAATCTATTTTTGAAAATCTATTTGTAATGTGCCAAAAACTTGACGTGATACATACTTTTTGAAGACAGGCTTGAAGAAAAGCTACCAATACTCATTGGAAAAGTGCAATTCTATTACCAATAAGAAAACCTTGTCGACCACTACATTTTTAATACCAACGAAGAGGAACTAAACAAAATTCACTTTCAAACTCTCATAGAGAGAAAAACATTTAAAGTTGATGAGTGGTTAACATAATTCATCAAATACAAGCAAACTCTAATCAAAAATTCAGCTTTAATTAATCGCCTGATTTGCCTTTCCCTCTTGAAAAACACTCATAACATGGAGAATTATAAAATATTTTTATAACTGGAAGGAATGTTTTCGAGGAATTTGCACTCATTACAATACTTGGAAGACTCAATAGTAGACACGTGTGTGCTATTCGGAATTAATAATTCCTTGAATATATCCATAGATAAAAATGTTGGTTTATTATCTTTAAACAATTTTTCATTTTATGAAATATTTAAATTCTAATAACAATATATTATAGAATGTACCTTTGTTCCACATCAATGCGGTGAAATGTAAATATTTTAAATCCTTTTCATTCAAATCAAACATGTAATGGTTGCAGTTTGTTTTTACGATTATTATTAAAACCAAAGCGAAAATTTTCGCAATTTATTTCAATATCAGCGGTATTGGTTTATATAGAGCAAATGTCATATCCACATTGATTTAAAGCAAAATATATTAAACCAAAATCAAATCCACTATTCACCAAATATGTAGGTACAAACTAGATTCCAATTTTATACAATTAACTCCGACAACCCACTGTTTGCGTTGTTGTTCATTTGGTATTTGATTCCAACAATGCCCTCTGGTGGCAGTGGCATGTATGTCCTTGGTTCATGTTATATGTAGGTTACTATTCCTGTTTTTGATTTTCATTGTAAACTTTTCATTTTAAATATCTTTTCATTTGTTCATATATGTATGTATATAGTGACATCCTTAATATACATACGTATATAGTTAGAGGGTTCTGTTACTGCACAGTTCATAGATTCCTATATAAATGATGTGTTTCCGCCCCAAACATATTAACGGTGTCTATATTATACTGCGCTACTGCATGACATTTACACTCTATTGCACAAATAAACTCTGCAATTGAATGCACTTTGAACTGCTTGTTGTTTCCCTTCCCTTAACTTAACTTAACATATTTGAGGAGGTCTTATAATAAATTAAAATTTAAGAGAGAACTATGCTGAAGGTGAAGTAATGTTGATGGCGTAGACATTTCTTTTTTTAATTTTGTAATATTGACTGAGAGGATAAGAATAACGAAAAAAGAGGCTGGGATGCGACCCACAATGATAACTTCCCATCCCGTCTTGCATAAAAGTTTGTAGGTTTTCGTGTTTTGTTTAAAAAGTTCTCAGTTGAATTATTCTTACAAATTTAAAAACTACCAATATTATTTTGCACATAATGAAATAGTTTGATTTCGAAATTATTTTTTTGTTAACGAGATTTTTAGTCGAAAACCAATTTTTACCAATTTTATTAGCATTTTCTTAAAAAAATGATTTCTTATATAAACAAATACAAATTGGACGAGAAATTAATTTGAAGTCAATATCTTCTATTGTTCACTAGATATTGAAAACCGAACATACATTTTTACCAATTTTGCGTACTATTTTTTGTAGATTTTAATTTTTTATGAAAAAACTGACTGTTGGATTTTTATTAAAAACGTACCAAACGTCGAAAACAATATTTTCTGTGAGATAAAATAAGTTTGAAGCCAATATTTTTAATTTTTGAAAAGATATTTGAGTCGAAAGTAAATTTTTACTAAGTTTTAGTACTGTTTTTTTTAGGTTTTTATTTTTTGTAAAAAAACTGTCAATTTGATTTTTCTCAAAATTGTACCAAATATTTAAAACAATAATGCTTATAACAAAAAATTAGTTTAAAGCCAATATATTAAAGTCTTGAAAAGATATTTGAGTCGAAAATCAATTTTTACCAACTTTTATTGATTTTTGTTTAGTTTTTATTTTTTTTGTAAAAAAAACTGTCAATTCAATGTTTCGCAAAATTGTACTGAATGTTGAAAACAATATTTTTAAAAGACAAAATTAGTTTAAAGCATATATCTTAAAGTCTTGAAAAGATATTTGAGTTGAAAGTCAATTTTTGCCAACTTTTAATAATGTTTTTTTAGGTTTTTTTTGCGTAAAATACTGTCAACTCGATTTTTCTCAAAATTTTACTGAATGTTGACAACAATATTTTTTTGAATATAAAATTAGTTTAAGGCCAATATCTCAAAGTTTTGAAAAGATATTTGAGTCGAAAATAAATTTTTACCAACTTTTATTAATATTCTTTTTTGGTGTTTATTTTTTGTAAAAAAATTTTCCTCAAAATTTTACCAAATGTTGAAAATAATATTTCTTATAAGATAAAGTTAGTTGGAAGGCATAATCTTGAATTTTCGAAAAGATATTTAAGTCGAAAATCAATTTTTACTAACTTTGATTAATGTTTTTTATAGGTTTTATTTTTTTATAAAAAAACTGTCAATTCGTTTTTGCTCAAAATTTTACCAGATGTTAAAAACATTATTTTTCATTGCACAAAATTGTTTTGGAGATAAAATCGTTTTTTGTTCGTAAATTTTTCGAGGTAAATAATAATGTTTTTCATTTTTTTTGATTTATAAAAAAAACTGTTTATTGGATTTTTTTCCAAAAATATACTTGTTTAGTATCACGTTACAATATATAATATAAAATTTAATTCAAGTCTCTAGCGTCATCGGTTCATGAGATATTTAGGGTTAACCAAAATGTTCACCTTTTTTTAAACTGCTATGGTAAAGAAACCACCCACGCTATTTTCTTGAGAGCCCTTTCTGCATTTTCCTGATTTAGTGTCTGTATAACAAAATTTATTTGAAGTCGATATCTCTTCTGGTTCTTGAGCTATGGACGACGAAAAAAACGTCGCGAACGTACGGACTTACGAACGTACGTATACACACGCACGCATTGACATCTTTCTAAAAATCTTTTATTTCGACTCTAGGGACCTTGAAACGTCGAGAAATGTCAAAATTTTCAATTTGACAAATCAGACCCATTACAATAACTTCCTATGGGAAGTTAAAAATGGTTGGTATATTTTTAAACAAAGAAATTTAAAATTTTTAATATTATGTAGAGTTTTCCAATAAGAGGTTACGTATGATTTAAAAAAAAGTATCTGATTCTTATTTCGAGCTAAGAATCAAATACTTGCAGTCAAATATCTACGCCTTTGCTTATTAATTTCTTCAACTAGTCTTACGGAAAAATTTGAATACAAATTTGTTCGAGTTTGAAGTATTAATATATGTAAGTGTATATGAAATATGAATAGGGTCAAAGGGTCACTTGAAATGTTTGTAACAGCTTAACCATTCAATGTCAAACATTTTTGTTTATGCTACTTAAGTTTGGATTGTATTATCTATCAAAGAGTAGTAATCTTAATTGCGTTTGTTTACTAGTTTTCATACAATTTGATGTTTACATTTACCCCCCTAGTTTTTTAAGTAAACGATAAAAATGGGGTAAATGAAAACGGTACCAGTCGTCCTACCATTGTGGAAAGGGGTAACCAAGTTCTCTGTCCTTATATAATGTAGGTACCTACTAGACCAAGGAGATCATCCTTATCGCAAGGATAACCAGCACGAGATCTGAAATAAGGCACCTTGCTATAGTGTCCTCCACGTCTGACGAAAGGGCTGGTTTTCTGCCTCTAGATGTAATGACAGTAGGATTTTTCCCTTCACCGATCCTCTGATGTGTAGGTATGATGCAGCTGTAGTTTTTGGTTGATATGTACGTGGCATCTTTTTGATATAAAATATTGTTAGATCAACACCAAAGCTATTGAAAATGAATGTTTACAATTACCCCAAATTGTTCACTTTTACCCCATTTCGGTGTTTACATTTACCCATGATAGGAACGTAATGGGGTAATTGTAAACAGCCAATAACTTTTAAATTTTTTCATACAGACAAATAAAAACATATAGCATGCATTTATACTCATATTTATTTTTCTTAAAGATAAAATTTAACTTACTTCGATTGCCTTTGTTTGTTTTGCAACAATTTTAATTAGCACTAAAAAACTTAAAAACACAGAAAAACGAAAGACTCATGGAAACGAACAAAAAACATAAATAACCCTTTGACAGATAAGGCCTTCCACGCGTCCATATGATTTAAATATAATGCCTTTTCAAATAATTTCATGGCATGCTTCAAATTATAAACGGTTTTGAGAAAATTAAGTGTGTTTACAATTACCCCTGTTTACAATTACCCCCGTACCTAATAATAATAATTTTTAACCAGTAATTTTAAATATTTGTTTTTTACTACGACTAACGAAGGTTAAACAGATCCAAAAAGAAGCAATCTTAAATAGCAAACTATCATACTATTTTTTCCATTTTTCCATATCGAAAAATAGGAACTTATCTTGTTCTTTATGACCATCATCATACATTTATTTCCCTTTCTCAAAAAAACGTTATTTTGAATGCGTATTTTTTTTAACTTGTGAGATGTTATGTTTCATCATCAAAATAAAGGAAACCACTTGCAACCGAAAAGTATACTATTTCCGCCTTAAGTATACATTTTCCATGCATTTTAAAAGAGAATACCGAATAAATAAAGATTTCTCAAGAAAGAAAAAAACAAGATATTTAAAATAGAAAGGAGGATTTTTTAAAGAACTCCGTTAAAGACACTTAAAAGCTGCTTATAACTGTATCTTTAGAATTTAATATTAACAACAAAAAAGAAACGAATCCTTATACCTATTTTTAGTATAAGATGAAATAAAATTGAAACACTAAACAAAATTAATGCTTTATCAATTTAAATAAAAACTAAATGCATGAAAAACAACTATGTACGTCTTGCCCTGAGGAAAGTGTAAATCAATATCAATACCATGATAAATCTTGATGCTTTCCTTGGTTCTATGGATACCGCACATTTTAATCTAGGTCACTGGACCCGTTATACTCTAACTCAATAGAAACACACCTGATTCATTGAATATATTATTGGAGGTATACAGAAACACAAAATTCACCTTCATCTTGTAAACAGTGTAAATATCAATACCAATTGTGTCTTGAATATAAAGGGTGTTTTTTTTTTATGTACATGGCAAGTTTTGATGGATGTTGGTTATGGTTTGACAGTTGATGATTTCGAATTGATTTGACATTTGTATTGTAGTAATCAGGCCCAGTGGCAACACTGTATCAGTGCAATAATATAATAATATATAATAGTTATACTCACACATCAACATATGTAAACCGTTGTTACTAGTACATAAGTATATATTCCCTAGTTAAATTTCCCTCTTGTACAAATTCCCCTAGCTTGTAAGAAGAAAGAATAAAGATGAGTCAGTCTGAAAACGAACTCGAAACGAATAAGTTGTGCGTATTATTCTTCTGAAGACTTTAAATATAATAATTATTCGGCCAACAGATTTGCTTACTTCAACCTCAGAAGTGGGATACAGCCCTAATAGCTACCTGGCAATTAGTATAAACAATTAAATTAAAATAGTAAGCTGTATGTGCGCGTCCCCGACATTCATATTCTCATTTTTTTTTTAGTTGTTGTTTGAATTCAACTGCCGCAGTGTTCCGTTTTGATTTTTTTTTTTCTTTTCTTCCATTTTCCCCCTAAAAACAAATTATTAGTGCAACATGAGTGACTCAAAAGAGCTGAGTGAGTATTCGGTGGTGCAGCTGCGAGAATGGCTGCAACGTTTGAAGATGCCAAGCAGCGGTACAAAATCAACGCTAATACTACGTCTAAATGGTGTACCCGTAGAGGTACGTGGAGAGAAGCCAACGGATAAGAAAACAAATGACAAAGATGAGAAAAATAAAAATAACAACAGCAACGACGACGGCGCGGACGGCGACAACGAAGCGAACAACGAGGGTGACAACGATAGCAAGAGCAACAATGGTGAGAATGACAACGACGATGGCGAAGGCGACAACGGCGGAGACGATGGCGAAGGCGACAACGGCGGAGACGATGGCGAAGATGACGACGAGGATGACAACGACAACGAAAGCAGCAATAACGATGAGGAAAGAGAGTGTCATCACAGTGATGGTGTCGACACACAATCGTTGCTGAAGAAGAAAAATGAACTTCTCGTAAGAGAATTAAAACTGATCAAAAGAGAACGAGATTTATTGACAAAGGAAAATGAACTCTTGAGAAGACAACAAATTGAATTTAAAAAGCAACAACGAACAACTGAAGCGAACAAAAACAAAAATAAACGACGAGACGAAGAAATAGACGACAAAGAAGAGAGAAGATATAATACGTACAAAGAAATGTTGCCGGAATACGATGGTGGTAATAATTTTGATGTCTGGCTGGCGCAATTGAGGAGTACGGAGAAAGCATACAATGTTGAGAAGACATTGTTGCGCAAGCTTTTTGTAAACAAGTTGAGAGGCAAAGCTCAACAGTGGTTATTTTCTAAGCCAAATTTTGCTGAACAGGACATCAACGATCTGATTCGAGAAATGACTGAAATGTTCGGTGGTAAGGAGAATAAAATCTCGATGAGGAGAAAATTTGAAACCAGGAAGTGGCGCTACAACGAAACGTTTCCAGAGTACTACAATGACAAAGTGGTGCTGTCCAATGGGATGGGCATCGAGGAGGATGAATTCATCGAATACGTCGTAGAAGGCATAAGCGATGAAAACCTGCGACTTTATGCTCATGTCAGCAATTTTAAAGACAAGTCGCATCTACTCCGGACATTGGGTAAGGTCGAGCAGCCAAGACCCAACAACTTCCAGTCAACGTCAAGGGCAGCGATGGCAGCAACGGCAGCGACAGCAACAACTACGACGGCAGCGACAACGATGCGGCAACAAAAAAAAGAAGGACCGAGATGCTACAATTGCAATTGCGTAGGACACATAGCCACCGAGTGCAGAAAAAGTAAGCGAGAGTTTGGGGCATGCTATGGGTGCGGCTCGATGGAGCATCGGTTGACGACGTGTCCAAAGAAGAAGTACACCGTCCAGTTGGTGGAGAAAAACAACGACGACTTCGTAAGTTATTTATATTTAAAAATTAAAATAGGTGAGAAAACAGAAAATTTCTTTCTAGAATGCCTTGTAGACACCGGTAGTCCCATCAGTTTTATGAAACGTTCGCGCCTTCCCGAAGGAGTAAATTTAAATTTAAAAACTAACGATGTAACTTATTATGGTATTAATAAAAGTAAACTCGTAATTTTCGGAAAGTTTTGTTGTCTCGTTGAATGGGAAAATCTTTTGATTTCGGTAGAACTATTTGTGGTTGACGATAAGTCAACAGGTTATGAGGTTGTTCTGGGAAGAAATTTTTTGAAGGCTGGAAATTTTAAATTAATTTCAAATTATGAAAACAATGAATATATGAAAAGACAAACTTATGAAAAATTAAACGAGAAAATTAATAAAACAATTGATAGTCAAAATTATAAAAGTTATGAAAAAGAACAAAATGATAATAAAAATTGTATAAAATTTAACGATGAGTCAATAATTAGTTTAGACAATAAAAAACTTAATGAAAATAAAAACAACGATGAGTCTAAAGGTAAACAAAACAACGAGAGAAATATAGTTGTACCAATTTATAACCACAATGTTAACGAATTTAGAGCAAATAAAAACAGTATAATCGAAAATAATGTAAATATTAACAAAGATAATGAAGATTTTGTAAAAACTTTAATGATGATAGATTGCAATTATGATGTATGTGAAGAGAAAACTTTAAAAATTGGAAATAATGTAAGTTATGCAACTCAAAAATGTTTACAAGATATTTACAAAAATTGTTATCTGGTGCCTCGACGTCCGGTAGAACCATTAGTAAAAACAGAGATGAAGTTAAATCTAAGCTCAGATAAACCTTTTTATGGGCCGCCTCGTAGGTTGTCATACACAGAAAAGTCAGAGTTAAACAAATTGCTAGATGAGTATTTAGAAAAACGTTACATTAGGCCAAGTGAGTCAGAATTTGTTTCTCCTATAGTCCTAGTAAAGAAAAAAACTGGTGACCTTAGAATGTGCATAGACTATAGAGTTTTAAATAAAGTAACTACAAAAGATAGTTTTCCTATACCGCTGATAGATGATTTGTTAGATCGTATGGCAGACAAACTGGTGTTTACCAAATTAGATTTGAAAAACGGATTCTTCCATGTATATATGCATGAAGATTCAGTCAAGTATACGTCATTCGTTACACCTTTAGGGCAATACGAATTTTTGAGAATGCCGTTTGGTTTAAGAAATGCCCCATCCGTTTTTCAAAGACACGTTAATAAAATTTTTGCGGATATGATAAAAAAAGATGAGGTTATAATATATCTCGACGACATAATGATAGCAACAAAGGATATTGGCAAACATTTGACGATTTTAAAGGAAGTTTTTAGGAGACTTGTTGTAAACAAGTTAGAATTAAGGTTGGATAAGTGTGAATTCCTTCAGTCAAAGATCAAGTATTTGGGTTATACTGTTACTGGAGAAGGTATACAAGCCGATGATAAGGGTTTAGAGTCGATACAAAAATTTCCACTGCCACAAAACGTACATTCGGTTCAAAGTTTTCTGGGTCTATGTTCGTATTTCCGCAGGTTTGTAAAAAACTTTTCAATTATAGCTAAGCCACTTTACGATCTTACAAGAAAAAACAAAGTGTTTCAATTCGGTGCAGAGGAATTAAAGTCATTTGAAGTACTTAAACAAAAATTGATAGAATCTCCAATTTTAGCACTATATAACCCCAAAGACTATACAGAATTACACTGTGATGCAAGTGCAATAGGTTTAGGAGCAATATTGCTACAAAGAAAAGACGACGGAAAGTTACATCCTATTTTCTATTTTTCCAGAAGAACTACAGACGACGAAGCGAAATTTCATAGTTTTGAGTTAGAAACTTTAGCTATAGTTACCGCACTTAAGAGATTTAGAGTATATTTACAAGGCAAACATTTTAAGATAGTGACGGATTGCAATTCCCTTACAATGACACTTAACAAAAAAGAACTAAATCCACGAATAGCAAGGTGGGCGTTAGAACTCCAAAACTACGATTACGAACTAGAACATAGAGCTGGTACACGTATGCAACACGTAGATGCCTTGAGCCGTTCAACGAACATTTTAATGTTGGAAACTAATAGTTTTGAGGAAAACTTAGTTATATCACAAGGTAAAGACAACGTTTTAGTAAAACTTAGAGATTTGTTGCTGAAGTCAGAACATCAATTATATGAAATGCGAAATGGTGTTATATATAAAAAACAAAACGATGGGACAATTTTATTCTGCGTTCCTGAAAGTATGGAAAAGCATGTTATGTATAAATACCACGACGAGATGGGACACATAGGTACTGACAAAATGATTGAACTTCTAAAGAAGAGTTATTGGTTTCCTAAGATGAGGGACAAAGTTAGTACGCATATACAAAATTGTTTCAAGTGCATAGTTTATTCCTCTAAACATGGAAAAGAAGAGGGATTTTTGAACAATATTCCCAAAGGCGATGTTCCATTCGAAGTGGTGCACATAGACCATTACGGGCCGGTCGACAATTCCCGCAACGTTAAGAAACATATTTTGGTGGTCATCGATGCGTTTACGAAGTTTGTTAGATTGTACTCCACGAAAACAACGAATACAAAAGAGGTAGTTAAAGCGTTGTCTGACTATTTTCGATCATACAGCAGACCAAAGTGTATAATATCAGATAGAGGAAGCGCGTTTACGTCTGGAGAATTCAAAGAATTTTTGTTAGAAAACAACGTAAAACATATTCAAATTGCGACAGGTTCACCACAGGCAAATGGTCAGGTTGAAAGAGTCAACAGAAATATAGGTCCGATGTTAGCCAAGTTAGTTAAACCAGAAGAAGGAGTCTACTGGGACCACGTTGTAGAAAAAGTCGAGTTCACATTAAACAATACCGTCAATCGAATGATAGGAAAGCATCCAAGCGTTATGCTGTTTGGAGTAGATCAAAGGGGACAAATTATAGACGACTTTAAAGACAATTTAGTAGAAGTTCAACAAAAGATAGTTCAAAAGGATCACAAACAGATAAGACAAGAGGCAATAGTAAAACAGGAACAAGCACAGGCTTATAATAAAAAGTATGTAGATAAAAAACGACAACGACCAAATAAGTATGAGTCAGGAGATTATGTGTTAATAAAAAATTTTGATTCACATCCGGGAGCGTCGAAAAAGTTGTTACCAAAATTTAAGGGACCATACCAAATAGTAAAAGTGTTAAGAAACGATAGATATGTAATCAAAGATGTGGACAATTTTCAACAAACGCGGTTACCATATAAGGGTGTATGGGCAGTTAGTAATATGAGACCATGGTTCGGAAATCGAGGTGCCAAACATAAAAACGTTCAATAAATTGTAAAGATCAGGTGATCTTAAGTGGTCAGAATGGCCGAATTGTAGTAATCAGGCCCAGTGGCAACACTGTATCAGTGCAATAATATAATAATATATAATAGTTATACTCACACATCAACATATGTAAACCGTTGTTACTAGTACATAAGTATATATTCCCTAGTTAAATTTCCCTCTTGTACAAATTCCCCTAGCTTGTAAGAAGAAAGAATAAAGATGAGTCAGTCTGAAAACGAACTCGAAACGAATAAGTTGTGCGTATTATTCTTCTGAAGACTTTAAATATAATAATTATTCGGCCAACAGATTTGCTTACTTCAGTATTAAGTAAGGTTTTGTCAATTGATCATAAATCGTTTAACTCCAAAATAAGGCTTCTAAATTGTGGAAATTTAATATGAAAACAAATTTGATCTCTTCCACAAGTCAACAGACCAATTCGTCCATTTTAAGGTTTTCAGTGATGATAAGCAAAAATACAACAATAATTGAGCAAAGAGAATCTTCAATCTTCCCGCACATATCCTGTCAACTGGTTTCCTAGTTAATGCGACTTAACGCGTCTCAATTCCTTATTATGGAGTTCTGTTAGGTCATTGGCTCATGCCGAAAAAACAGCCAATATTCAAGTCACCATTGAAACTAAGCGTCCACATTTGCAAAGATATCTTGAAAAATAAACAACAATATTTCTCTCTGTTGTATTATTATTTAAAATTCTTGAGCTCTGAAAAAAACACCCGATTCATACATTCAGGTAAGGTACACAATAAGAATTAATAAAATGAGTATTCATGGAAACCATCCAACAACCCAAGAAACACACCGTGACAGGTGGTAGGTAGCCTCTATCTCTAATCAACCGGGTCAACAGTTGAAGATGTTCTAATTGAATTAGAGACCAACACGACGACGACAAACGGCAAACGGCAAACGGTGACGACGACGTTCGTTTGATTAATTCATTGTTACCAATAAACCATGTACCGTACCGATACGACATTTTGTCATTTAAATCGATTTTCACCTTAACATCGGGAAGACAGTTATAACATAGCTGCCGTTTTATTTAGACATCATGAATTTTCGGTAAGCAAGTCATGAATTTTTGTTGATAAATTGTTCTGAGGATAATTTTTGTTTTTTTATTAGAATTTTTCTCTAAATTAACTTTTAACATTAAATTTAAAAAAGAATTTATTTTGCAGTTGTTGTAATAGCGGCTGTCTGCTGGTTGGGAACATCAAATCAGGTGCAGGAGAAACCGAAAAATTCAACCCATGATTGGGCCAAGAGTCGACAGAAACGTTTTCTAATTTTTCAAACTCAATCCACCCACAAGGTATGTATGTATGTTATGAAAGAATTTCACCAGTGAAAAAGTTGTGTGTTTTTTGTTACGAATTTTTAGTGTAAAATTTCAATAATACACAATTTTAAAGAATTTTTAATAAAACGCTACAAAAATTAAAGAAAAGGAGGTACACTCTTTGTATACCTTATGTCAAAAAGTATGTAAAATAGTTCTGGAGTTTAAATATAAAGTAAGCAAATCTGTTAGCCGAATAATTATTATATTTAATGTCTTCAGAAGAATAATACGCACAACTTATTCGTTTCGAGTTCGTTTTCAGACTGAACTCTCATCTTTATTCTTTCTTCTTACAAGCTAGGGGAATTTGTACAAGAGGGAAATTTAACTAGGGAATATATACTTATGTACTAGTAACAACGGTTTACATATGTTGATGTGTGAGTATAACTATTATATATTATTATATTATTGCACTGATACAGTGTTGCCACTGGGCCTGATTACTACAATTCGGCCATTCTGACCACTTAAGATCACCTGATCTTTACAATTTATTGAACGTTTTTATGTTTGGCACCTCGATTTCCGAACCATGGTCTCATATTACTAACTGCCCATACACCCTTATATGGTAACCGCGTTTGTTGAAAATTGTCCACATCTTTGATTACATATCTATCGTTTCTTAACACTTTTACTATTTGGTATGGTCCCTTAAATTTTGGTAACAACTTTTTCGACGCTCCCGGATGTGAATCAAAATTTTTTATTAACACATAATCTCCTGACTCATACTTATTTGGTCGTTGTCGTTTTTTATCTACATACTTTTTATTATAAGCCTGTGCTTGTTCCTGTTTTACTATTGCCTCTTTTCTTATCTGTTTGTGATCCTTTTGAACTATCTTTTGTTGAACTTCTACTAAATTGTCTTTAAAGTCGTCTATAATTTGTCCCCTTTGATCTACTCCAAACAGCATAACGCTTGGATGCTTTCCTATCATTCGATTGACGGTATTGTTTAATGTGAACTCGACTTTTTCTACAACGTGGTCCCAGTAGACTCCTTCTTCTGGTTTAACTAACTTGGCTAACATCGGACCTATATTTCTGTTGACTCTTTCAACCTGACCATTTGCCTGTGGTGAACCTGTCGCAATTTGAATATGTTTTACGTTGTTTTCTAACAAAAATTCTTTGAATTCTCCAGACGTAAACGCGCTTCCTCTATCTGATATTATACACTTTGGTCTGCTGTATGATCGAAAATAGTCAGACAACGCTTTAACTACCTCTTTTGTATTCGTTGTTTTCGTGGAGTACAATCTAACAAACTTCGTAAACGCATCGATGACCACCAAAATATGTTTCTTAACGTTGCGGGAATTGTCGACCGGCCCGTAATGGTCTATGTGCACCACTTCGAATGGAACATCGCCTTTGGGAATATTGTTCAAAAATCCCTCTTCTTTTCCATGTTTAGAGGAATAAACTATGCACTTGAAACAATTTTGTATATGCGTACTAACTTTGTCCCTCATCTTAGGAAACCAATAACTCTTCTTTATAAGTTCAATCATTTTGTCAGTACCTATGTGTCCCATCTCGTCGTGGTATTTATACATAACATGCTTTTCCATACTTTCAGGAACGCAGAATAAAATTGTCCCATCGTTTTGTTTTTTATATATAACACCATTTCGCATCTCATATAATTGATGTTCTGACTTCAGCAACAAATCTCTAAGTTTTACTAAAACGTTGTCTTTACCTTGTGATATAACTAAGTTTTCCTCAAAACTATTAGTTTCCAACATTAAAATGTTCGTTGAACGGCTCAAGGCATCTACGTGTTGCATACGTGTACCAGCTCTATGTTCTAGTTCGTAATCGTAGTTTTGGAGTTCTAACGCCCACCTTGCTATTCGTGGATTTAGTTCTTTTTTGTTAAGTGTCATTGTAAGGGAATTGCAATCCGTCACTATCTTAAAATGTTTGCCTTGTAAATATACTCTAAATCTCTTAAGTGCGGTAACTATAGCTAAAGTTTCTAACTCAAAACTATGATATTTCGCTTCGTCGTCTGTAGTTCTTCTGGAAAAATAGAAAATAGGATGTAACTTTCCGTCGTCTTTTCTTTGTAGCAATATTGCCCCTAAACCTATTGCACTTGCGTCACAGTGTAATTCTGTATAGTCTTTGGGGTTATATAGTGCTAAAATTGGAGATTCTATCAATTTTTGTTTAAGTACTTCAAATGACTTTAATTCCTCTGCACCGAATTGAAACACTTTGTTTTTTCTTGTAAGATCGTAAAGGGGCTTAGCTATAATTGAAAAGTTTTTTACAAACCTGCGGAAATACGAACATAGACCCAGAAAACTTTGAACCGAATGTACGTTTTGTGGCAGTGGAAATTTTTGTATCGACTCTAAACCTTTATCATCGGCTTGTATACCTTCTCCAGTAACAGTATAACCCAAATACTTGATCTTTGACTGAAGGAATTCACACTTATCCAACCTTAATTCTAACTTGTTTACAACAAGTCTCCTAAAAACTTCCTTTAAAATCATCAAATGTTTGTCAATATCCTTTGTCGCTATCATTATGTCGTCGAGATATATTATAACCTCATCTTTTTTTATCATATCCGCAAAAATTTTGTTTACGTGTCTTTGAAAAACGGATGGGGCATTTCTTAAACCAAACGGCATTCTCAAAAATTCGTATTGCCCTAAAGGTGTAACGAATGACGTATACTTGACTGAATCTTCATGCATATATACATGAAAGAATCCGTTTTTCAAATCTAATTTGGTAAACACCAGTTTGTCTGCCATACGATCTAACAAATCATCTATCAGCGGTATAGGAAAACTATCTTTTGTAGTTACTTTATTTAAAACTCTATAGTCTATGCACATTCTAAGGTCACCAGTTTTTTTCTTTACTAGGACTATAGGAGAAACAAATTCTGACTCACTTGGCCTAATGTAACGTTTTTCTAAATACTCATCTAGCAATTTATTTAACTCTGACTTTTCTGTGTATGACAACCTACGAGGCGGCCCATAAAAAGGTTTATCTGAGCTTAGATTTAACTTCATCTCTGTTTTTACTAATGGTTCTACCGGACGTCGAGGCACCAGATAACAATTTTTATAAATATCTTGTAAACATTTTTGAATTGCATAACTTACATCATTTCCAATTTTTAAAGTTTTCTCTTCACATACATCATAATTACAATCTATCATCATTAAAGTTTTTTCAAAATCTTCATTCTCTTTGTTAATATTTACGTTATTTTCGATTAAACTGTTTTTATTTGCTCTAAATTCGTTAACATTGTGGTTATAAATTGGTATAACTATATTTTCTATACTTCTTTCGTTGTTTTGTTTACCTTTAGACTCATCGTTGTTTTTATTTTCATTAAGTTTTTTGTTGTCTAAACTAATTATTGACTCATCGTTAAACGTTATACAATTTTTATTATCGTTTTGTTCTTTTTCATAATCTTTATAATTTTGACTATCAATTGTTTTATTAACTTTCTCGTTTAATTTTTCATAAGTTTGTCTATTCATATATTCATTGTTTTCATAATTTGAAATTAACTTAAAATTTCCAGCCTTCAAAAAATTTCTTCCCAGAACAACCTCATAACCTGTTGACTTATCGTCAACCACAAATAGTTCCACCGAAATCAAAAGATTTTCCCATTCAACGAGACAACATAACTTTCCGAAAATTATGAGTTTACTTTTATTAATACCATAATAAGTTACATCGTTAGTTTTTAAATTTAAATTTACTCCTTTGGGAAGGCGCGAACGTTTCATAAAACTGATGGGACTACCGGTGTCTACAAGGCATTCTAGAAAGAAATTTTCTGTTTTCTCACCTATTTTAATTTTTAAATATAAATAACTTACGAAGTCGTCGTTGTTTTTCTCCACCAACTGGACGGTGTACTTCTTCTTTGGACACGTCGTCAACCGATGCTCCATCGAGCCGCACCCATAGCATGCCCCAAACTCTCGCTTACTTTTTCTGCACTCGGTGACTATGTGTCCTACGCAATTGCAATTGTAGCATCTCGGTCCTTCTTTTTTTTGTTGCCGCATCGTTGTCGCTGCCGTCGTAGTTGTTGCTGTCGCTGCCGTTGCTGCCATCGCTGCCCTTGACGTTGACTGGAAGTTGTTGGGTCTTGGCTGCTCGACCTTACCCAATGTCCGGAGTAGATGCGACTTGTCTTTAAAATTGCTGACATGAGCATAAAGTCGCAGGTTTTCATCGCTTATGCCTTCTACGACGTATTCGATGAATTCATCCTCCTCGATGCCCATCCCATTGGACAGCACCACTTTGTCATTGTAGTACTCTGGAAACGTTTCGTTGTAGCGCCACTTCCTGGCTTCAAATTTTCTCCTCATCGAGATTTTATTCTCCTTACCACCGAACATTTCAGTCATTTCTCGAATCAGATCGTTGATGTCCTGTTCAGCAAAATTTGGCTTAGAAAATAACCACTGTTGAGCTTTGCCTCTCAACTTGTTTACAAAAAGCTTGCGCAACAATGTCTTCTCAACATTGTATGCTTTCTCCGTACTCCTCAATTGCGCCAGCCAGACATCAAAATTATTACCACCATCGTATTCCGGCAACATGTCTTTGTACGTATTATATCTTCTCTCTTCTTTGTCGTCTATTTCTTCGTCTTGTCGTTTATTTTTGTTTTTGTTCGCTTCAGTTGTTCGTTGTTGCTTTTTAAATTCAATTTGTTGTCTTCTCAAGAGTTCATTTTCCTTTGTCAATAAATCTCGTTCTCTTTTGATCAGTTTTAATTCTCTTACGAGAAGTTCATTTTTCTTCTTCAGCAACGATTGTGTGTCGACACCATCACTGTGATGACACTCTCTTTCCTCATCGTTATTGCTGCTTTCGTTGTCGTTGTCATCCTCGTCGTCATCTTCGCCATCGTCTCCGCCGTTGTCGCCTTCGCCATCGTCGTTGTCATTCTCACCATTGTTGCTCTTGCTATCGTTGTCACCCTCGTTGTTCGCTTCGTTGTCGTCGTCCGCGTCCGCGTCGTCGTCGTTGCTGTTGTTATTTTTATTTTCTTCATCTTTGTCATTTGTTTTCTTATCCGTTGGCCTCTCTCCTCGTACTTCTACGGGTACACCATTGAGACGTAGTAGTAGCGTTGATTTTGTACCGTTGCTTGGCATCTTCAAACATTGCAGCCATTCTCGCAGCTGCACCACAGAATACTTACTCAGCTCCATTGAGTCACTCATGTTGTATCAATAATTTGTTTTTAGGGGGAAAATGGAAAAGGGAGAGAGAAAAAAAAAACGGAACACTGCGGCAGTTGAATTCAAACAACACAAAAAAAAAAATGAGAATCTGAATGTAGGGGACGCGCACACGTTTGTTCACGAACGAATACAGCTTATTATTTTAATTTAATTGTTTTAAACTAATTGCCACGTTGCTATTAGGGCTGTATCCCACTTCTGAGGTTAAAGTAAGCAAATCTGTTAGCCGAATAATTATTATATTTAATGTCTTCAGAAGAATAATACGCACAACTTATTCGTTTCGAGTTCGTTTTCAGACTGAACTCTCATCTTTATTCTTTCTTCTTACAAGCTAGGGGAATTTGTACAAGAGGGAAATTTAACTAGGGAATATATACTTATGTACTAGTAACAACGGTTTACATATGTTGATGTGTGAGTATAACTATTATATATTATTATATTATTGCACTGATACAGTGTTGCCACTGGGCCTGATTACTACAAATATTATCTACAAGAGAGGTAATGGAAACAAATGAATATTTCTAATTGCAAATTAAACAATTTTTGTTCATTGTGAAGTATTGAAACTTGAGTTGATATTGATAAAAATAATTTCCCATAAAGTCATATCTTATGCGATTATAGTATATTTTACATAATTTCTTGAAAAAGTTCTAAAATAAATTTAAAATCTCGATTTATTTTTGAAACTTTTATTTGAACTTTTTTTGAATTCGACTATTTCCTAATATATAATCATTTGTGTAGAACTTTACTCGTTTTAAAATGCTTTTTTAGTTCTAGGAACTTTAGATTTCGATTGAATGGAACTGAAATTTAAGGAGTTGTTTTGATATTTTTGTAGCACAATCCGTTGTCGATATTGACTCAAAATTCTGAAAATATGCAAACAAAATACATAAAGAATATCTATTTGTTTTTGTGTGACCGGCTTTCGAGTTAAGAGTTAAAAATTGTGTTTTAATAGATTTCTATTTTAATTGGTGTTATTGTAAATTATTTTGTTTCTCACATTTCCTTGAAAACTTGAATCACGAAAATAACCAAATTGCATTACAATTCTAAAGTCTTTGAACCTCTGAAAAATAAGGGGATGCGAGAAATTTACATGAAAGAGAATTATACTGGTGATTTTTTTCGGGGATTCCCTTTATTGCGACAAATTATCAGAAATTATTACCACAGAAATTATCAGAAGATTCAAGAAGCAGCTTATTTTCAAGGTGCCACAATATTAATAATGGTTAAAAAGTAAAAAAGTAAGATTTGTACTGTATTCTGATTATCCCGGAAATATAAATTGGAGTTCTTAAAAATGTTAATATCACGTTTTCTTTAAGCCAGGACAAGATTTTTTTATCGCCAAAAGTTCCGTCTGGAACACGCTACAAAGATTAGGAAGGCAGAATGAGAGACTTAATGTCAGTCGTTTAGAGTACACGCCTCCACCAACCCTTTCATCCATCTGTGTAAAAGTGGATTGACTCGTTCTTCAGAAATGTCCTATCCTCCCAGAAAAATCTGGAAGGTATACAAATCTGAAAGTTTTTGTTGTCTGAAAACTTTAATTGGTTACATTTTATTTAGGGAGGGTTAACATATGGAATTTTGTATTTCCTCAAAAATAAGACTAATTCGGGTTTGAGTGGGTTGACACCCAGTCCACACCGATCAGCCTAAAGTATTAGTTTCTCTTAAACATTTTTTTAGGAGTTCTTTTAGGGTATAAAGATGCTTTCTTAAGACTGCTATATCACTCTGAAACCCTCCGCATCCAGACTAGTTAGGATTTCATTTACCATTAGTTTTCAGAGGATTGGGGATAGAATACAACCTTGCGGTGTCCCTCTACTAACGAATCTTCTAGCAGAACAGTTGCCCAGTTTTGAGTTAATTATTCTGCTAGTCAGCATTAAATGAATTAACTCCCCAAACGAACCATCAACTAGATAAAGTTAGTGTTATTTGAATCCGACAAGGAAAAATTAATAAACCATAACTTTTTAAGGTAATGCGCTTGATTTGTGAGAAGTGGCAGCTTCTACTTTGAATTTTAAGACAAGACATTTAAAAGCAATGCTTCTTTCAAAAACTTTCTAAACACCTTCAAAAACTATGCTTCGAAACCCGAATTTCTAAAGCGATATTTGGAAACTAGATAAATAAATAAATTAGGTGGCGCAACAGTCCATGAAGAACCAGGGCCTAGTGACTTACAACTCTCAACCATTCCTGTGTGCGAGTAATGTTGTCAGAGATGGAAAGGACCTACAGTTTATATGCCGAATCCGAACGGCTCATTTGAGAAAGCACTTTTCATGACAAAAATTACTCTTGGAGAATTTGTCAATTCCTCGCAAGAGGCAGTACACGTGAAAAAGTTAGGTATGGCACAGGCAGATTGAACCCAAGACCCCTTGCATGACAGTCCAACGCACATAACCATCACGCTACGGGATATTTGTAAACTGCCTATCGCAAAGAACTGCACACAAATTATGATAATCAACAGACTTTTTTAAGGACTGATGTGATATCTGTCGGAATTCTTTCATTTCAATAGAAACATTGCTAGATCAAGTTCCAATATCTTAGATCCCTCAATTTTGAGGTTATAATAAATCGAAGTTCTTAGGGAAAATAAGATCTAAATCAGAGTTTTATTAATGCTTTAGAACTTGATGTAAAAATGAATTAGAACTCAATCGAATTCTAATTTTTCCAAAAACCGAAATTAGAACTTGTTGAAGAAATTAGAAGTTAGGCGTTAGAATAAACTATCAACTATCAATTCTGACAAATATTTGAAAGGAACATTTTGTGATACATTTTTTTCATCACGCATCTTTTTCTTTTTCACTCTTAGTGAAATTCACCATTTCATCTAATTTTAAAAATTCCAAAAACTAAACTATACTCTCCCTTACAGTTTCTAATCAGTCTGGCATTGACTATCGACTTGCACGACAAAACAGCATGGAGATCATTATCGGGTGCATGGAATTTCCAGTGGCAGCATATGCTGCCATTGAAAGTAATCCACTGGTGGAACAGCACCTATTTTCCGGTAAAATCTCGTTCGATGTCATCGGAAACAACATCTCTACCACTGTCACTGCCAGGTCCTGAGGAGCCCAAGGATCTGACAGCAACTTTTCTCTATGCCATGATTGAAAACTATATGAATAATAAAGGCATGAATGGCAGGGAGTGTCTGCAGAGGGCAATTTGCGAGAATGCCCAGGTACATTTTGTTGGAGGAGTACTTGACCATGTCTACAAGCGGCTGCTGACGTGAGTTTTAATGCTAGTTATGGATGAGCATTTTCCAATTAACACGTTTTTTGTTTCGTTTTATGAAAATGTATTCTCCGCACTCAGGCCCGAACGTTCCATGGAGGAATATTATAAGGACTCGTTTGTGATGGGCTTGAAAGGTGCTGATTGCTTGAAAACGTTCTATGGCTGCCCCAAAGGGAAGAGTGTATTCGATCATTTTGTTCGAGTGGAAGACGTAAACGTGGACGTGAAGTGAAAATAAAAATTAAAAAAAAATAACTATGAATATTGAAGATTGCAGATTTTCTACCGGATATTTCAGGAACGAACAACGAAAACCTAGGACAATAGATGGTTCAGTAGGTGCGCTCCCTGAATAGTCAAGGAGATTTACGTACCATGAATTGATGCATAAAAATAGCAAGACCTTAATGTTGTATCGATTGTGTTTCACTTTGGACATTTCACAAATAGATAGACATCCTTTTAAAGCTTGAATAATTCTATTTTTGAACAGACTTTAAGCTATGATAGGCTTTTGAGCATCGGGAAGGTTATTTATTGTTTCCTTTTGAACCAACCTACTGGTTATCAGTTTTTCTTTTGAAATTTAAACTTTTGTTCGAGAATTCTGAAGAAATAAGTATATTATAGATACAATGGGGAGTAACAAGGTTTAAGTATCTTTAAATACATCACTTTGTGTCACTTTGTCATTGATTGACGTACCTTTATAGCATTTCGTTTAATTGTAATTAAAAAAAAATATCTCCGGGAGAAGAATCGAATGTTTCGTTTTGATTTTTCAATCAATTAAGTCTTGGAATTTATCTTGGAATTTCGGACATGTTCCATAGGAATGTTTGCTTGATTATCAAGGTTTAAGACAAGGATCAGGTGGATAAGAAGGTAGATTTATACCTCAAGTCATCTTGCATTCTCAACGTGAAATCAAAAGAAAGAAAGGCCAAATCATCCTTGATATGTCATACAGAATTGTTTCAAGACGTTTAAAGTAAATTTGACAGCAAACCTTCGGGTAGAAAATGTTTAACACAAAAAAAGGCGTATACGCCTCAGTGCACACATTAAAACTAATTACTTTTCGTGAAGCAATTTGATAACATTTTTGGAATTTTTTATTGTTCTAAGGATTTATCGTGTGTTCATAAAACACAAAAGAATATGAATATAAAATTATAAAGAAAGCAAAACAGTAAACAGAGAGCAGACACTTACCTAATAAACATAAAGGTATAAATTTAGTTTTATTGGAACATCAAATTATAAATCATATAGACTGTGTATTAAATAGTCTGTATTACTATGCCAATATTTATTAATTGTGAACTTTTATTTGGAATCATTAACTTGAAAGGACACACAACTTGAGTAAGCAATTTTTTCTTAATGTGAAATGAGCACACATTACATTGGAATAGATATTACATTAAGGGATCAAATTAATTAATTCATTAAATATTAAAATTGATATCGACGTAGAATTGAACCTTCTATAACATTACATACTTAAGTTCTATGGAATATCTTTATTGGCTTTTTTATATACTTAGAAGGCTTAAAATAAGCATAAATATGAAGATTCTAAGGGGCTTATGTAGAGTACATGTCTATATTCATATGAAGGTGTGTAATGTTATAGATCTTTGAGGGTAAAATTGAGAGTCGATAAAGGAAACTTAAAATTGTATACATTTGTTTGAGGTTTTTTGAAGAATAAGTATTATTATTCTGGGTCTTCGAGTACATTATTAGGATTTTAAAAATTGTATCTCTAAGTTTATGTTGTTCAAAAGCCTATTTATTTTTAAATGAGTTTAAGAACATTGTTAATTTTCTTCACATTTCTAAGTCAACCATATCATTTCATTCTCTCAAATTTATAGTTGGTAAAGGAATGTAACCCTTTACTTGGTTCAGTTAATTATTATTGACATAATAGGGACAATAAATCGAGCTCCTGTCAACGGTGTTTAATGGAGTTGTCAACAGCACACATATTAAGTGGATAAGGAGAAGATATGTGTTTGGCTGTAAATGAGACAAGTCAATTGTTGCGTACATGACAGGTAAAGGCAACAACATTTTTGGGCTCTGTTTGGTCAACTGTCAGAACATTACCTTTCAATATTCAATTTAGGGAATAATGTTGAGAAATTTGCAATTTTATGTACTAATGAAATGTTTTCACTTAAAATTACCGCACAGTTCTATGATTTATGGATTTCTGCAACTTTTAAGGATTTGATTTCGCTAGATCTTAGGAAGCAATAAGGAATCAACGAAAAAAGTAGAAATACTAGAAATAAAGCTACATATATTAATTGTTCGTTTTTAATTGAGTATTGACGTTTCGACTGATTCTAAATATATTGTTTGTTTATTAAGTACTCATTCGCAAGAGAACTAACAAATTCATTAACATACAATTTATACAAATGTACTTATTCGTTTGCTTCTCACTTAACACCTTTTAATTGACTTACCTATTTTCGTTGACGTTTTCAAGAAACCTGTAAAAGTGTAAACAAAATGTAACTGTGTATAAATAATAAATAGATATTTACCTTAGGAAAAATAAACATGAACAAAACTGCTAAATGAACAAACAACAAATTTGTGCTTTGTGACGATGCTAATTGGTTAAATGCAATTAATTCTTAATGTTTAATGAATTAATTCTGCGTTAAAATGATCCTGTATACTTTGACTCAATCATTATGCACGATATGTGTATGTATTTATGAGTAGAGTGAAAAGTACACAAACCCTTTGAGGTTTGATTGGAAGCCATAACAGAAATAAAAAAAAATATGTTTAAATCATTTCAATTTTTTTCAGAAGTTCGTAATTTTAATCGTGAAAATCCTTCCGAATTTTCAAAAATGTACCATTTTAATATCAATGTGTGAAATTTCGTAGAAAATATTGTTAATTCTTTGATTTGTTGGGTAGAATGACATTGACTTTTTAAATCAATCCACATCCTTTTAGACTCCTTTTAGACTTTTGTCGCATGTTTATGGCCAAAAGAGTAATGATCCAACATTTACCAATATCTCAAGGAAAAGATAATTTTAAAGCAAGTCCCTCCGGTAACGATTCTAATGGTGTTTCTTGAATCTTCTTTATAGCATTAGAGAATGTTAAAAATGCCATTTTTTCATAAAATGAAGTTTCATTTCGACCATTCAGGAGGTTGAATAGGTATCCCAAAACTTTTTGATTAAACACAGTGTGAGCACTTAGGAAGGGAGGAGAAAGGAGATACCGATGCACATTGGTTTTGAATGTCTACACGTTGTAATGAGATGGAAGTATTGAGTTTGGTAAAGCATTTCACATTCGTGTAGTGCGACTGCAAAATTGGGCTCAAAGGTAATCTCATGATGATGAGCATTCCTAGAAGAACAGGTATTTCGGTTGAATTGTTTGAGCGGAGAGAGAATTGCTTATGAAAATACCAATACAAAAAAGAGCCTGGGATGCGACCCACACTGACAACTTCCCATCCCGTCTGTCGATTTGTCTTGCTTAAAAGTTTTGTAGGTTTTCGTCTTTTGTTAAAACAGTTGTCAGTTGAATTATTCTAAAAGATTTCAAAATTACCAACAATATTTTGCATTTAATGAAATAGTTTGATTTCAATATCTCTTTTTGCTAACGAGATTTTTAGTCGAAAACCAATTTTTAATAATTTTAGTAGTATTTTATAAAAGTTTTTATTTCTTATATAAACAAATACAAATTGTATAAAGCAAATTAATTTTAAGTCAATATCTTATAATATTCGCGAGATATCGAGAAAGGAACATCAATTTTTACCAATTTGGAGTACTATTTTTTGTAGATTTTAATTTTGTATGAAAAACTGACTGTTGGATATTTTTTTAAATGTACTGAATGTAAAAACAATATTTTCTGTGAGATAAAATAAGTTCGGGCCCAAAGTAAATTTTTACCAAGTTTAAGTAATGTTTTTATTTTTTGTAAAAAAAAAACTGTCAATATTTTTTATATGATTAAATTAATTTGAAGCCAATATCTCAAATTTTTGAAAAGATGTTTGAGTCGAAAATCAGTTTTTACCAACTTTTAGTAGTATTTTTTTTAGATTTTCATTTTTTGTAAAAAAAAAACTGTCAATTCGATTTTTTCTCAAAATTTTACCAGCAGATGTCAAAAACGTTATTCTTCGTTGCATACAATTATAATTTGGAGGGTAAATCATCTTTTTTTCGTAAAATATTTGAGGTGACAATTATTTTTTTCAATTTTTTTGATTTATAAAAAAAACTTTAAAACATAACAATATATAATACAAAATTTAATTCAAGTCGTTCGTGGGTATTTTGGGTTTAAAAAAATGTCACCTTTTTTTTAAATTGCTATGGTAAAAAAACCAAATTCTCAATTTTCTTGAGAGTCTTTTTAGCATCTTTCTGCATTATTATTTGTATTACAAAATTTATTTGAAGTCGATATCTCCATTGGTTCTTGAGATATGGACGACGAAAAAAGCTTCCCGAACATACGCACGCACAGACATCTTTCCAAAAATCTTTTATTTCGACTCTAGGGACCTTGAAACGTCGAGAAATGTCAAAATTTTCAATTCGAATAATCGGACCGATTACAATAACTTGATATGGGAAGTTATCTTCGATTTCTGAACCTCAAATCCTAAGTTAACCTAAGTTAATGGTCTTTAAAAAATCCAATCTGTTTTTTTATATACAAAATTTCAAAAAATGCTAATAAAATTAGCAAACATTTGTTTTCGACTAAAAATCTCGTTAACAAAAACAGATTTTGAAATTAAACTTATTTTATAATATGCAAAACAATGTTGGTTACTTTTAGTAAATTTTTTAGAAAAATTCAATTGGCAACTTTTATTACACAACACGAAAACCTACAAAAATATTTTTAAAAAAATTGGTAAGAAATGGTTTTCAACTCAAGCATTATGAGAACAAAGAAAGATATTAACTTCAAAATTTGTCATCTCGCACAAAAAGTTGTTGTTAATATTTGGTTGAACTGTAAGACAAATCGACAGACGTTCTTTTTTGTACCTGAACAGATTCTGAACCATCAGTCAATCTAAAAATTATGTATCTTTTTCTATTTAGTGTGTTCAGAACTTAAAGTTGTATAGGTATTTTTTTTGTTCAGAGGACAGATTTCGACAGTGAGAGAAAAATTAAATATTGGCAAAACAATCAAAATTCCGGAAGCAGCAGGAAAATTTGTTGATATTATATGTAAATAGTTTAATATTTTGCTTTAAATAGGAAACATCTTATTTCAGCTTTTAAATGAAAATGGAAAATGTGCACGCTATAAATGTCATCATTTTCATCAAACATTTTATCTATTAAAAACTTCTTCTTTCAAAATCAATTCCTCCATCATACAAAACTGTAAATTTCTAACTAAACTTTTATTTTCGTTGAAATTCTTAGCTCGCAAAAATAGCAAATGCCAATTTCTTTTTTTCGACCATTGTTCCGCAGTTTGATGTTTGACGTTTTAGTAACTGTACTTTGCACTTCACACATAAACCTTTAGCGTAAGGTAAAAAGGTCTTACTTATGTCAAAAAATTGCATTTTTGATTTTGTGTGCCTTTTTTGTCTCCTTAGTTTAATATTAACAACTTTAGTTTCGAGTCTAGGACAACTGCTATAATTCATATTAATTTTGTCTTTAGGCAATTAGATAGACAAATTCACATTTGTTTTGAGACATTTCTAATGAACATTTCATTGTTTAATCTTGAAATGTGTTATGATCGAAAAACGATGAAATATGGTTCAAAATGTTGGCATTTTGTTTCTCGACCAATTTTGTCGATGTAAGAAGTAACAGAACGCTGGCACTCTTTCATTTTTCAAATGTCACAGTTTGCAAAATCGTGTTTTATTAATAAAAAGTGAAGTACATAAAACATAATAACAATCGAGAGCCTTAAAATCAATAACATTCTCAAAATAAGTTTGTTTTAGAAAAAAAAAATGTATTCGCAAAATTAAGTGAAACCTTGAGATTATGATATGAAGCTTAGTAAATTAAAGGATGTTACAGAACAGGCAAAAGGTCTCAACGCAATTGATTCAAACAAGTACTGGAAGTACCTTCGAGATATCATTTAACTATTAGAAATTATTTTTTATTCTTTGTTTAAAATTCCGAGGTTACAAGAAACATGTCACCTGTCACAATTCTTAATGATTATAAAATAGGCCTTAGATCTTAAGTAAGGGAAGATACATAGTAAAATGTTGACAAAAGGAGTTGTAATTTCTGTTTCTCCACATTACATATGAAAAAAGGCAATAAATAAGAACCCACAATTCAATTTAATTAATAGTGATATTGATTTTTTAATCAAATGAATTGTCTTCGATCCATATACTGCAATTTTACTTATGGGCGTAGCCATTTAACCAAAAATAGATATCACCGCTAAAAACCTCAAAACTTCGTGAACTTTCTGAATATATTTTCCTTTCAAAGCATATTTCCACAGTTTGGAACATTGTGCTGGTGTTAAGCGATTCATGATGAATTGCCAAACCCTACTAAAGAGAAATGTCAACACAGTGTGACAACTCTCAACTGTCAAACCATTTACATCAACCATCGAAACTTCTCATGCAGTTACAAACAAAAACACCCTTTACATTAAGAGAATAAAAATATTGTCACTGTCAGTACCTGTCTACGGGAGGTTCAATAACCTCTTAAAAGACCTGTCAGAATGATGTGCAAGGTTGATGTCATTTACAACCCCATTAGAATATATAATAATAGAAAAAACAGCTACATATGTATAAAACATCGATATAGTAGACATTTGTCTTTATGTTAAATTTAAATTGTTTTTGGTAGCAACATTTTTTTTTTTTTTCAATTTAATTCAATTTATGTGTTCCTTAGAATTGTGTTGCCAGAAATATGATTTATACGACATTTTTTCAAAAACTGAAAAAGTTATAAAGTTATACATTTGTTCCTATCCCTATAGCCTTAGCACACACACAAAAAATACCAGACTAATTGGCGTCTTGTTTCAAAAGGAACAAATTTTCTTTTTTTCTTTGTTCAACAAAAGAGGAGATATAAAGTATAAAACAAATCTTTTAATGGAACACAAAACATGTGAATGGGTACAAAAGAAATTTGTTGCCATTGTTGTGTCCCAATTCCCAACTCCATTTTCAAAAATACCAAACACAAAGTGTATACGCAATTTCAATTGTTAAATCTTTTAAGCAGAGTTAAAGCACATCAGAAAGTACTCGTATTGTAGATATTTTCTCCTTTTAAGAAATTACTCTTTTTTGGAAAAAATAAAAGAAGTGAAAAGATCTTCTTCCTAAAAGCACCAATTTATTATGAATACACCTCGTTTTTGTTCGTTTGTAGCAAACCTCTTAAATGCAATCGGTTGTAGTTTTAAACAAAACATAAGGCGAATATCCGTATAATTTCAATACTTCACTTCACCTTCACTGCACCTCTCTGCCGTATAGATTTTACAAAACTCCAGAACATTGGGAATAATTCAAAGAAGCCCCCCCTCCCCAATTCAGCATGGAACAATTTCAAAAACTAAGCACAATGGCTCGGGATCTTATAAATCATGCATAAGATGAGATCCAGAAAATCCAAGTGGCAGAAGCAGTATAGCAGTAGATTTGCTTCAAATGAAGAAGTGTATCATTTTCTACAAAACAGAAATGAATGATGGCAACGGGGTGATGGTGGAATGATAGGAATGTCAGTCTTGTATCTTGTCGAGCTTCAAAGTGCCTGCGTGGTGCAAGGAGGTCGAAACACTTTCATTCCAAGATTTAGCACGGAGGTGCTGTTTTTTTTTTTCGTTTTCATAAATATTTCAAAATGTTTTTCTACTTAGAAAATCATCTTTGTTGTTTTTGCTTTCTGGGAATTTGTTTTTCTTATTTTTGTTCTCCTTTTTTTTTGCAAAAGGGAGTTGTCTTGGTTATAATTCAATAAATGTGGTTACTTTCTATTCTATGAAGAGAAACTGACTAAGTGAGGGTTAACTGTCACAAGAATTTAATAAGAGCGTTTTTATATTGATTCTTTGTATAAGGAGGTTGTTTGCAACAGGAAAACTCATAAGAAAAACATCTTAAAGAATTTTCTTTATAAGAAGGGAAATTCTTCAAAGAGGAGTCTTGACTTGAGCATCGTTCGATAAAGGTAATTAAGTTAAATTTCACAGTTCCTTTGGACAAAACAAAATTACCTCGAAAGAAACTTTAGTTACAACTAGATTTATGTTCATAATTATAAAATTAATTTATTTATTTATTATAAAAAACTACAGTCTTTAACTCTCACTCGATCAATAAAGTATTAGTTTTTTCTTCTTAAAATTCATCAGCCGATTTGAAATTTGCATAAAATTAGAGTGTTTGCGTATTAAAACTTTCGATAAGTAAAATAGTGACCATTTTGGATAATGATACGAAATAATAATTCCACAATTTCTCACTGCTCGTGGAACAATATACTTAATTGCTTTGCAACTGACATCGCACTCAACATAAGGCCTAAATTATTGTTTACTTAAAGGTCATAAGGTACATTTCAATTTACTCAAATATGCATTATACATTCCAATTATGTTCAAAAATAAAAAAAAATATTTAAAAATTAAACTCAAACAAATCAGCCCAAAAACCCTTCATCTACATCTCAATTATTAAAAACAGTTCCCTAAAGGCAAATAAAAGAAGAAACCTCTTTTTGTTTCCATCATACACTTCAGTCACACTCGATTATGTGACAATCACAATGCCATTGTTAACATTATGTGACATCAAAAAAAAAAAGAAATTAAATGCTGAATTCGGGTTGAACGTATTTGCTGAAGGAATCATCTGTAAATCTGTAAATAAATTGTACTGGAAAATAAATTGAGATTAAGCTAGTTTTGACATCTATTTACACTCAATATTTTTTTTGGAAGAGAATTCCATTGGACAAAATAAATTGATTTATTTCCAATTCAGATATTCATGCAACATCGTATTTGGATAGTTTAATCGTTTTCAAATAGATTTAACTACGGAAAATTATTGAATATATTTGCATAAACATCAAAAGTCAGTGGCCCGAAAATTTTAAGCAACCTATTGTTAAGGGCTTAATATTTAACAAAGTAGCAATTTTCTAAATAATTATGAATTTACTCGACTCCAAAATTCCAAACCTTTCTTTTCCTTTTTCTAATACTACGTTTCCACCGGGCACTAAACCGAGATTTAGCTAGATTTGTCACAAATCTCCTTGAAATCTCGAAGATTTAGTACCATATAAATTTTAATCTCCTCAAATGAAGATTTCAAATAAAACTCATTGAAATCTACTTGGAAACATTAGTTTGTCAAATCAAAAAAACTTTTTTTTCGGAGAATAATTGTTGAACCGACCCATTTAAACGCCAATTTCGTTTATTGACAGATGGAAATGTCAACAAAAACTATCTGTCTCACTTCCATATGACTCAAATTCAAAACAATAAACAACTTTCAAGAAATCACAGACGAAATAAAATGTATCTAAGTATACAAAAATAATAAATTTGTACAAGAATATAATAAAACTAATTACTTGCAGATGATGAGTGAACAAATACATATTTTTTTTCTTTTCGAAAGGAGAATAATTTGAAGTTTGGTTGTTATGACATAAACCAAACGTCAAATTAATCTCCTTTTCTTTGGTGGAAACACATCATGATTTATTTTAAATCACTTGCCTTAAATCTCGGATTATTTGTTGGTGAAAACGTACTATAAGTAGTAAATTTGCTAATTCCCCTTTATTATAACACTGGCTTCCGAACATGGCTAAATAGTGACAGTTCATTAAAATGAACATGGCATACAAGCTCAAACGGACCTATTAATTGGAATTCTTAATTTTAGACTGGACCATTTCATCCACCGGTCTTTTTAGATTAATTGTACAGATTTTATCGTTTAAAATCGTTTAAAATTAGGTAAATGATCTTCTAAGTTTAGTAAATTTCTAATAATGGCTTTAACATTTTACTAAATCATCTAAAATGTTGCTCCAGTGACTTTTAGAACTAGACATGTTCAGAAATATTAAAGTTATGATACCTCATCGAAATAAAAAAGGGGATGTTCTGTAATTAAAGTATTGCGTGTTAATTTTTTTTTGTCACCATCAACGACTATAATTGTCTATTGAATAGTCGCGAGCAGATGTCACAATTCATAAACTATAATGAAAAGTTGCAGACTTTTTTCATTTCCGAAAGTAACAATTAACGAATTCAAGGAAACAAAATTATGTACTGCCTTAAGCTTGTCTCTATTATATTTCTACTATATTAAAATGCGACTTTATTTGGTGAGAACGCAATTATTTTATTTTATAGAATATTTTGTAATCATTAGACACATTTGACTCCGGTTTAGCATTGGTTTGTTAAATGTTCTCCATTTCAAAAAATAACTTCAAAATCTGAACACGTCCAATTTGACGTTAAGCGAATAACTTATTCAATTGCATAACATTTATCCCAATGAATATAAAGGACGCTCGTGTAAAATGTTTCATCTTTTTACCCAAATGGTAAGCTTTACAAAGTTGTATAAATACCCTTAATATAAAATTAAATGCTTCGATTTAAATCTTCTGACAGATGAATTCCTCTATGACAATGTTGTCATGGAACTCTCTAGAGGTGACTTATTTATTTGTATATATCATTTTATCTCACTCCCACTGACTTCTTAAAATAAATTTCTTCACTTCCTTATATCTTTTCAAATATGAGGTGAGAACGAGATAAAATGAGGAAATGTCAAAATGCGTTTGGAACAGATTTCGAGCATATCGAACATGTTCTTAACATCGCCAGTTTGACAATTCAGACTCTGCTCTGAACTAAGGTAGAAAAACGCTTTAAACAAATCAAAATCTCAAGTTAACTACTGGAAAGCTCATGAATAAAAATGGTTTTTCAATATCTTACTTTTAAGATTATCAAATCAAATATTTATTGAACTTTCAGTGAGCAATGAAATTTCGTTTGTCTGAAAATACTCAAAAGGGAGATTAGAAAATGTGTCAAAGTCAAAAACAACAGAAAATATTTGATAGATGATAATCGACGGCATAAAACTATAGATAGCATTCCGAAGTGAGAAAAAACTATAGTGTTCTTAATTATTATCTATAAAATCGTAAAATCTCAAACAAACATTTTAAGTCAAAAAATGACTTTTTGAAATTAAAAAAAATGAATATTGATATTGAATGATATAATTTACTGTGAAAAATGAAATTAAAAAAGAAGCTGGGATGCAACCCACACTGATAACTTCCCATCCCTTCTGTCGATTTGTTTTGATTAAAAGGTTTGTAGGTTTTCGTGTTTTGTTAAAAAAGTTATCAGTTAAATTATTCTAAAAAATTTAAAAATTGACAACAATATTTTCCATATGATAAAAGAGTTTGATTTCAAAATCTATTTCGGTTAACGAGATTTTTATTCGAAAACCAATTTTTACCAATTTTAGTAAAGTTTTTTTTCTTAAAAGTTTTCATTTCTAATATAAACAAATGCAAATTGGATGAATGCAATTAATTTGAAGCCAATGTTTTCTATTATTACGAGAAATCGAGAACCGAACATCAATTTTTAACAATTTTGCGTACTATTTTTTGTAAATTTTAATTTTTTATGAAAAAACCGACCGTTAGATTTTTATAAAAATTACTGAATGTTGAAAACAATATTTCTCATAAGATAAAATTAGTTTAAAGCCAATATCTCAAAGTTTTGAAAAGATATTGAAATAGAAAATCAATCTTTACCATTTTTTGTTATTTTTTTTTCAGGTTTTTAATTTTTTGTAAAAAAACAGTAAATTCGATTTTTCTCAAAATGCTACTGAATGTTGACAACAATTTTTTTTAAATTAAATTAAATTAAAGCCAATGTCTCAAGGCTTTGAAAAGTTATTTGAGTCGAAAATCAATTTTTACTAACTTTTATTATTTTTTAGGTTTTTATTTTTTATAAAAAAAAAACTGTCAATTTTTCTCAAAATTTTACCAAATATCAAAAACGTTATTTTTCATTGTACAAAATTGTTTTGGAGATAAAACCAGTTATTATTCGTAAAATTTTTGAGGTGACAAATTTTTTGGATTTTTTCCAAAAATATATTTTTTTGGTATCACGTTACAATACATAACATAAAATTTAATTCAAGTCTCTAGCGTTATTAGTTCGTGAGATATTAAGGGTTTACCAAACTTTTCGCCTTTTTTTTAAACTGCTATGGTAAAAAAAACATCCAGTTAATTTTAAAAGACCTTTCTGCATCTTTCTGCCTTATTATCTGTATAATTATTATTATTTGAAGTCGATATCTCTTCTGGTTCTTGACGAAAAAAACGTCGCGAACGTACGGACGTACGAACATACGTACACACGCACGCACAGACATCTTTCTAAAAATCATTTATTTCTACTCTAGGGACCTTGAAACGTCGAGAAATGTCAACATTTTCAATTCGACATTTCAATAACTTCCTATGGGAAGTTAAAAATAATTAAATTATAAGGATCAAATTACAGAGAATTTGGTTAAATGCTTTTGTTCAGATTTTTAGTTCCATAATAACCATTAAAATTTTGTATTTACTATCAAAATCGCTTTATCACCCCGAAACACTTTTGAATGAGAATTATTTGTATTTTAAACTTTAAAGTAGTTTTCGTTTAATTTCGATTTAATTTTTCATTATCTCACTTTTCATGTTTTTGATTTATTACTTCCTTAGAAAAAAAAACATTAGAAGGTTTCTCGGAAAATATTCATTTATTAAATTATAAACAAACAAAAAAATTACGCTAACTATTGAAATTTGTTTGATACAAAAATGCATTTCCATTGAAATACTATTCCTATTTATTCAGAGGCACATATTTACAAAACATGCAAATAAAACTTCATGGATTTAGTTGAATTTTTAAATTCCAATTTTTATTTTGAAAAAACCATAACTTTCCCTTAGGCATCCAGGCACCATTTCGTTAAAAATAAAATAAAAACATAAAACAACTTCATCACCGAAACGTATTATGTACGTGCTTATTGTTAGCTTCGTTCATTGCTTATTGACATTACATTTTTTATTTTTTGATTGAGAATTTTTCATAAAGTCGAATTTTTGTTGTTGAGCCAAAAGTAAATTTTGTTGAATTATTTGTTTTAATTTACATACATACAAATATAAATTTTATAAGATGAGTATTTGTATGTTTTTTGTGTAAAGTGTCATATCAATTGTTCAGCCTCTTCAGTATTTATTGTGTTTGTTTTTGAAATACGTTTTCAATACAAAACACAATACAAATAAATTTTATGCATTTTCAAAAACATTCAGGATGTTTATTATTTGATTTTATGAAAACAAATAATATTGGAAAATAATCAATTTGTGGTGAAAATACAAAACAAAAATGTCAAAATAAGGATTAAAAGAATTGGATTTTATTAATTGGTTGGTTGCAGTTTAAATAAAAAAATGAACTGTTCATTGGTCACGATTTCTATCACACTGGTCGACAAAATTACGTTTTTTTCCATACAACAAACATAACAATACTTTTTTAAGGATTAAGATGTCCTAAATTCGTATCTCACCTCTTAATGTTTCTATCACATCAGGTTCTTAAAAAATGCCACTTTAAAAATGCTGAAAACAACCAAAAATGGGGTTTTCAAGGCTAATTTAAAACTCAAAATATCTCTTAGTATTAAATTGTATGATGATTTTGCACAGTACAAATCTTTCTTTTCTAGATACAATTTAAATCATTTTATATCTTACTAGGTTTCTGGAAATTTGCATTAATTTTGAGTCTTTACTCGACTCTACATAAAGTTACGAGAAACTCTTGAATTTAATACTTCCATAGTTTTAAGTTAATTTTAAGTGCTGATATTGAGTCAAAACTTTATTTTTAACTATTTGCTCTAGATTTAGAAATTACCGTTTTCAACATTGTTCTTAGATTAAAATATTTCAAAAACTTGATGTAATAGAATTGCTTAGACAACTGATTCGTTACAAGAACAAAACTTACTTTCAAATCGTTTTGTCTTTTTCTGTTGAAAGCGGTTTTAGCATACATGGTTAAGCTATTCTTTTAGATTTTTTTAATACAGGTCTAATAAAGATTTGTTAAATATTATATGAAATAATGTAAATATTTCAAGTGAATATTAAAGAAAGGGATTATGGATTTGGAAAACCATCACGGATTTTATTGAAAAAAGCTACTTCATAAATTTATAAAGCCTCAAAGCCTTCTATAAGCTTTTTTTTCGAATTTTAAAAATAATATCTCAAAAACCTGTCGGATTTTAATTAATTTAAAATTATGAACATAGGTAAAATGACTGCTTTAAAAAACTTGGAAGTTCAAAGCCATTTTCAAAGTTTTAAAGTTTTATAATTTTGTTTAGCAGTTGAAGTATATATAGGGAATCTATTAAATTATATTATTTCTTAAAAGATTTAATCATCTCAAAGGTGAACTTATTTGTTTCATGTTCGTCTGCCATATAGAAAATATTATACAAATTCTTAAGGCAATTTAGTAATTTAAGTTCCGTAACAGGTTCTAAAACTTAACAACCTATGAATATCAAAGTTTTTAATGCACATAGTATACCTTACCTCTACATAAGAACCAAGTTTCCCTATTAATGATGGCTTCCAAGAGGAACCACAGAAACATTACTTTCAAGAACCTATGTAGGTGGTATATATACAAAAATCCTGAGGATATTTAGCAAAAGATACTCGTACCTCTCAGAATCTCATTCTCATCCGTTAAATTGTTCTTTTATTTTTCTTCTTTTTTGCAAATTACGAAAATGTTAGGCACATAGTAATTCTAAATAAGAAGTATATTCATTTTAATGATGTTGTATACTTAGTTGTTCTTTTGTTTATAATGCATTGCTTTTTATGCTATAGAAGAAGGTTTCTATGAAATTAAAATAAAACTGAAAATATATATACAAGTAAAAGTACACAACAAACTAAAGCTTAAAACTTTATCTTGCATTTTGTTTAAAGGGTGTCTACTTTGAATGTTTTAAAAAGTTTAATAATGATGTTGATGAGATTTGGAGATTTATTTGCACTTTTCTAAATTACTACATCCATGGAAATCTTTTATAATAGGAATTTTGAAGGAAAAAGTTAAATTAACTTACATACAGAATGCATTCTTTTTGTTATAATACAAAAATTGTGCTCCATTTTATAGTGAATTTTTTAATATTGAAGTGTTTTGATACTGAGAATTTTGTTTTGCACGGAAAAAGAAATCTGAGTTAAGCTCCATTTAATCCGTGATAAGTTTGAAATTAGAAATTAATTATTGTTTGATGCAACACATTTTTGTGAAATGATTCGCACACAACTTTATTTTATTGGTGCACAACTTAAAACAACCATTGTTAAGGGGAAAGCATTTTACTAGTTAGAAAATTTGTTACAAATTTAAATAGTATTTTTAAAGTTGACTCATTTGACGCGATGAATGCGTTCGAACACGCCTAATCAGTGACAGTTAGTGAAAATAAAAAACAAAAGAAACGTAACTAATCCCGCAAATAGTCAGAAGTCACATGGATGTCAATCATTCATAAAAGTGAATAGCTTTTCACACCAAACCCAAACCGAAAACCTACATCGAAAACTCAAGTTTTCCCATACATTATTCTTAAGCCAAAAGTTTTCTTAAACAAGTTTTATATTTAACAAGTCGAAAACTAGTAACAATTCAAAGTTGAACTAAACAAACAAACCTTCGGAAACATTCAGCGCTCAATTAAATGTAAACAAAACAGCTGTTGGCTGCTGTCAAAAGAAATATTTCACTGGGATATGTTGAATTTTTGTCCACAACTTCAGAGGTTAAAATTTAAATTATCCTTGATTTTGTTGTGGAGAACTGTCATCCCTAAGGTAAAGTTTTAAATAAATAAAACAAAATGTAGTATTACGTAAATTTCAGAGATATCAATAGATACGTTTCCTGGTTCTGGTGATTCCGGCAGGTACTTCTTAACTTAATAAAAAGATGACGTTAATACACCGTCCATGAAAAATCTAGAAGACACAAAAATGTTTTATCAAAATATTTGAAACAAAAATTAAATCAAATAAAATGCACGACTGGGTCGCACGAACTTGCTCCTGTATGCAAAGAGTCTGTTTAAAAAATACATATGGCTCAAAATCACCAGTTTGATAAAATCAACAAAAACAAAACAGAGTACATAATTTAAGCTTTGTTTAATAACATGGGTATATTATGTATGTGTATTAAATAAGCAATAATGAAAACAATACTTACAAAATCTTCTACAAGCAAAATACATAAAAATCATGTCCGGGAACGTTCCCGAAATGACGATTTCAAATAAGCGCGCGCTTTAATTATACGGCGGTCATCTTAAATGCGATCTGACTTTGTCAATAGGAAAATATTTGAGGTAACTTTGAAATTTCGTGTCGTAGAAAAGAATTTCATCAATAATTAAATGTAATAAATGCGTTCACGGATTGACGGACTATTGATGTATGCTCTACGAATAATGAATAAAGAAGTACTTACCATTTAGATAAAATTTATTTTACGATAAATACTCTGGCAGCTGGCTTTGCTATTGTTCTCTACCTCGACTGACGTGTCACACCGAATGGCTGCGTTCACTTAAAATTATTTTTGATCGATTATCGATATGTTCACTGAAATGACTTGTGCGGTATCGGACAAACTGTTTTTGCATTTTTTACAGTTAAAAATAAATAATCTATTAGTATCCTTTCTAAAACTAGATTTTGTATAAAAAATACGGTGTATTAAGTGATGACCGGGGTTGAATACCTTACATTTTTCAATTATATTTTGAACTTGTTGTTGAAGATTGTAGATTAGGACGCGTTCCCATCAAAATGATTTTCTATGCGTGTATATTGATTTCATTTAAAATTTAGTTTATTAATAGATTATATTGTTTGATAGACACACAAAACAGGTTACTTTTAGTATTTTATTAATTTTTTTTCTTAATTAAGTGAAGATTTAAGACATTAAATTGCTAGCGAAGCCAATTCTGCACCTTGGTGATTTTGAGCCATATACTCTTTCTGCCCCGTTTCTTTAACTTGTACTAAGTATCTATTCTTCTATTTAGTCGAAGGCAAGTAAAAGAATAATATTTTAAAATCATATATACAAAGGTACCAAGATATTACTTCTTGATAGACTCTTTAAAATAGATTGTTGATTAAATATATCATATTCGTTAATCCGATGCAGTGGCGCTACACGGCCATCGTTGGTATTTACAATAGTTATAGTATAAAATACATAAATATGTACCAAATGCATTAATTTGGATAAATGATAGGAATGTAATTAAAATTTTGTCAAAATAATGCGCTCTTTCGGGCTCATGCATAGGATTTGATCTGGTGAGATGGGAGGAGGTTACATTTAATACAGTTAAAATAATTAAAAAAAAACTATTTTAAGATTCAAAATTTTACCTGAAAAATAAGTTTGTCTTCAAAAATTTAAATGCCATTTTATAAATGAAAAAATCTTTGATTTTTCAATTTTTTTTTTTTGAAAATCGTTAGAGCGGTTTTTTTTTAATTAATTTTTTACATATAAAATTTTTCAATTTTGTTCTAAAAATATTTTTGGTATGCAGTTGTTTAGTGATTGTAAATATACGCTCTACATTTGAATTTCGTAAAAAAATATTAACCCGTTTTTGAGATAAAGAATTTTGAAAAAAAAAATTCAATATTTTTTTAAAAATCCAAACAAAAAAAATTGCACTTTTGATAATCAAATATTGTTAAAGCAATATAAGAGCTTATTCACAAAAAAAATTATTGAAATCAGTACATAAGTTGCTGAGAAAATTAAAAAACAAAATAACGGTTCTATGAGTGGTACCTTTCCTGAGCAATACAAAAATATGTTTTTCTTATTAAAAGAAGCCAAGTTAAAAAATAAAATTTTAGAGAAAATTTAAAAAAAATCTATCGGTTTGTTTTTGAGAAAGTTCCAATTTTCGTTTTTTGACCAAAAAAATTGTATGGGGGCCACTGTTAGTTTTGATCTTTAAAAAAAATGAAAAAAACGCCTAACGCGAATCTGCTCAAAACCTTAACTTCAGAATTTGAAGTCAATCGACCCAATGGTTTAGGCTGTAGGAGCGTGGACAGACAGACAAAATTTTGCACGAATGCAAAACTTGCCATATAGTTCCTATATGTCGCAAGTAAAAATTGTGTTTCTTTATTGTTTTTTTCTTTTAACACTAAACATGTATATGGTCATTTTGACCCATAGTTAGATTGAAATCTTTACATTTTTTGCATAAGAGAAGTTTGTGATTTTTTAAACACACCAAACTTACTGACAAAATATTTTCATAATGATGTATAATGTGGATTGAATATGACCACCCCCGAAGATAGCTGAAATTGTCCTATATTCAAATGCTGTTCCCAGTGTATACATATGTATATTGAAATGACAATATTTTCAATATTATTTATTTAATGATAAACATACAGTTGCTAAGGTTTGTAGCTTGCATTTTCAGATCCATTAATTCATTGCAGTGTAGGTATATTAAAAGTTCTTAGGATCATTCCGAAATGTTGTTTAAAATACTCATCATTGTTTGGCAACATTTCACGTTCGTACGAATCTGATGAAATTATTTAGGTACATTATGTAGTTTCCTTTTAATATTGAATTGTTATAACAAGCTTACCTTTTTCCATTATGTATTTCTTTGTATTCTTTGTCGATTATGATTTGCAATTGCATCAATTAAAGCTTTTTTTGTTTCAGAATTCCAGGATTTGCAAAAGAAAACGACGTTTTTTCAATGATAGATTCTTGAGATAGTGACAAAATATTTAACAAAATCTTAATAATGTATTTTGTTCAAGTATTCACGCAGTAATATAAGACACTGGATAAGTTTATCATTTGGTTTAGTTTACCTTTTGGCAAGTGAACTGTAAAATTTGTATACAATTTGGTTAAAATTCTTCAAGGAATTTTGATGAATAAAGTTATTTTGGTAAATAAAACCAAATGTCATTGTGACTTTTAATTACAAGAATTTAACTTTTGTTAAAGAAAATACCCAAACCATGTTTTTTCCGAGTACATAGTTTTAAAATAAGTAAATCATTAAAAGCGATTTGTTCATACAATTGAATACATTCCTTTTTGTTACTTACTCGTATTTTACGCGTTTATAAAAAATCAAAATAATTTGTGTGAGACCAGAAAATAATGATGTCTAATATTTGACGTTAAACGAACAGCTGATTCAACTACACGAAATTGAACCAAATACATAAATTAAAATTATCATTTTAAACAAATTTGTAAACTAACCACATGACGTTAATACTACTATAGATTCTGAAATCGTTTAAAATAATCAAAACTGCTTAAAGAATTTCTATTTTCAACATTTTATTTCATTCATTTTAAACGTTACTTTATTTTTTTTTTGACAAGACATTATAATATAGAATTTATTTCAACTGGCAATCAAGTTATACTTTTCCTAAGGTTTTTGACGACCTTAATCTGAAATCAACTATAAGCTTTTAAAATTCAAAAACAAAATAAGGTTTTTGAGGCTATGTAAGTTCTTGAAGTAGTTTTGTTTGCAATGTAATTTGTGAAAATTTTCCCGCTAAACGCCGAATTATTTATACTAAACTGGTATTTATCAGAAAAACGCAAAACGGTATAAAAGTCTTGGGATAATATAACGAATTCGTCGTCTAAATAAGATTATCAAATCAAGCGACCCACACTGATAACTTCCCATCCCGTCTGCCGATTTGTCTTGCTTAAAAGGTTTATAGGTTTTCGTGCTTTTTTTTTTTGTTTAATTGTCAGTTGAATTATTCTAAAAAATTAAAAATTACCAACAATATTTTGCATATACTTTGATTTCAAAATCTATTTTTGTTAACTAGATTTTTAGTCGAAAACCCATTTTTACCAATTTTAGTAGCATTTGCGTACTATTTTCTGTAGATTTTATTTTTTTTTGAAAAAACTGACTGTTGGATTTTTATTTTTTAGGTTTTTATTAAAAAAACTGTCAATTCCATTTTTCTCAAAATTTAAAGAAATATTGAAACAATATTCGTTATAAGATAAAATTAGTTTAAAGCCAATATAGGTATTAAAGTTTTGCAAATATATTTGAGTCGAAAAACAATTTTCAAAAACTTTTATTAATTTTTTGTAAAAAAACTGTCAATTCGATTTTTCTCAAAATCTTACCAGATGTTAAAAATGTTATTCTTCGTAGCATAAAATTATTTTGGAGATAAGATCTTATTTTGTTCGTAAAATATTTGAGGTGACAAATATTTTGTACCAGTTTTTTTTATTTATAAAAAAACCGTTGATTGAATTTTTTTCCAAAAATATATTTGTTTGGTATCACTTCACAATATATGTATATAATTTAAAATTTAATTCATGTCTCTAGCGTAGTTGGTTCGTGTGATATTTAGGGTCAACCAAAATGTTCACCTCCAAAAAACCACCCACTCAATTTTTTGAGAGTCCTTTCTGCATCTTTCTGTGTAATTATCTTTATAACGAAATTTATTTGAAGTCGATATCTCTACTCATTCTTGAGCTATGGACGAGGAAAAAAACTTCAAGAACATACGGACGTACGTACACACGCACGCACAGACAAGACATCTCTCTGAAAATCTTTTATTTCGACTCTAGGGACCTTGAAACGTCGAGAAATGTCAACATTTTCAATTCGATAAACAGGACCGATTACAATAACTTCCCATTGGAAGTTAATAAAGAACAACAAAATCCTTTGGGAAATGATTTTTTGGTTTGTGCGCCAGACACAAATCTCAATTTTGTTGTTGTTTTCTGTTTAAAAAACCTGTAAATTAAATTTTTTTTTAAAAATCAATATTAGGCGTCAAAAACTTCACTATTTATAATGTAAGCTTATTTGTATTATATTATTATTTTGTTCTTAAAATTTTTCACAATATTATTTTTTCGATAATATCTCAGTCCATATTTCTGTACCTTATTTACATGAATTCAGTTACACACTTTGATGCGTAGAATAAAAATTACTTGAAGTCAGTTGCATTATTTGTTCGTTCAATGCTCAAAAAGTAAATGATCTTAAGTCGACTTAATTTATTTTAGCTGTTTATCCTTATTTATTTATTCTCTCTACAAACTATTTTTCTTTTTTATCCTCGTTGATAAATCTTTTAAAACAAAAAAGTTATGACCTTTTGTGAGACAGCTTAAGTTTAATATTAGTAGAGTTTTGCAAAAGGTAAAACAACTTAAGTAGAGGATGATTCGTTTGTGTATCAATTTATTTTATCGATTTCAATTCATTTATTATTCGATATTTATCAAAAAAGCCGAAAGTTTCTCTCCGATTACTTTAACTGCAAAGGTAATTTAAATGTCAACACGATTCACAAAAACATTCCCCATACCTAAGGCAAAAATAACAAACTTTGAAATAACAAACCATTCTTTAAAAAAAAACACCCTTTTATCAATTTGATCACTTCTTCAATGAAAATCATTGTTGCCTCTCCACCAAGATTCCTCTATTTTGCTGTTGGTAATTGGACATCATTTAGAGTTGTATCTCACTTAACTTCTAGAATTCCTTGAAAACTCTGGAATCTCATTTGAAAAACATTGGTGTTCCCATCGTTTTTGGTATAATTGAACGTATTTTCAACCTGAATAAGATAAATTTAATTAGCTTTAATTTTTTTTAAATACGTGCAAAGGTAGGTACGGTACGAGTACGTCAAGAATTTTCACTGAAATTAAGCTTCATTTAAAGAACAACTCATCAAACTACTTTTGCGGTTGAAGTGCAACACTTAAATTATATACTGGGTGTATTTGCCATTTCATTATAGAAAGGTCGCTCTCGAGTCTAGAGATTGTCCTCTTCAAAAACGACCATCATCCAAACCGGAGGAGAGCACACCTTTTAATGGTACATGAAACACTGAAACTATAGATAAATATTTTATGAATGAACAATGCTCCTGCCCTAGAAAAGTCCTTCCAAGTTGTAGCAACATGGGTTGGGGGGTGTATCAAACAGAAAAAATAGCAACAGTTTGAATGTAGTACAGTGTACAGTGTAGATATAGGAGGCGCCTCTAAAGTCTATCTTTTTATGAACAAGGAGGTATGTTGGAAAAAAAATTATTGTTATTCTTTTTATGCGGAACTGCCATTCGGATAGCTTTGGGTATGGAATGCCTGCAATGGCATCGTAGTTTACACCTTAATTAGTTTTTGTGATATTTTCTGTGTTATATCCTCCTGAAAAACTATACCTATGCACAATAACCTAAGGACGAAATAACACGAACTTTTCCCAGGATCCACCAAAGCCTCGGCATTCTCACAGCCAGCGAGCTATGGCTGATGTATAAATATAACATAAAATGATTCTATTCTCACTACCGAGTTATTGTGTTAGAGTCGTCCTTTCAGGGAGCAGCAGAGTCAAAGGCTTTTTTTATTTACATATCGAATAAGGCATTGGTGGATTGTGTCAAGTTTGTTTGACTTTTTTCTCAAAGCCTTTTGTGTTAACATTTTTTATTAGATAGGTTCAACATGGTTGGTTAGGAGAATGAGTTCTTCATAAAACATAGTTCTGAACATGGATATTATTTAATTATAAACGAACCTTTAGAATATAGGTTTTTATTAAAATGTTCGTTGGGGGAAAATCCGTTTAATATATTTTATTATGGCATTTTTCAAAATAGAATCAATTTCAAAAAGTAAACAAAATTAAGTTAAAGTTATTTTCAATCATAGTGAAAAAAAATAAACGCTGTGGTTTTCCTTAGTTTATAAAAGGTTTTTTTTAAGGTACAGAACTTGAAGAAGGCAACAATGTTTTAACTGGTGGCCATTTTGTTTTGACAGTTCAAAATGAATATTTTGAAAATGATGGTTGGATGTCATATGCAAGAAATAATATTCAAAATATCAACGGACTTATAACAAAAACCAGTAAGGTTTATAAAAATATAAATACAATCCCTCATGACGTCCTCGTTCTAACAAAAACATGGTTGATATTTTGAGGAAATTTAGCCAACTGATGAAATCATTACAGATTACACTAGTCGACATGATATTCTTACTCGAATTACAAATTTTCTGGTGGCCTTGATTCAAATCCTTCAAAATGAATCTACAACGCCAGGTTTTTGAGATATCACTTTTTAAAATTCAAAAAAAAATTTGTCAAATTGAAAATTTTGACATTTCTCGACGTTTCAAGGTCCCTAGAGTCGAAATAAAAGATTTTTGGAAAGATGTCTGTGCGTGCGTGTGTACGTACGTTCGTACGTCCGTACGTCTTTACGTTCGCGACGTTTTTTCGTCTTCCATAGCTCAAGAACCAGAAGAGATATCGACTTCAAATAAATTTTGTTATACAGATAATAAGGCAAAAAGATGCAGAAAGGGCTCTCAAGAAAATTGCGTGGGTGGTTTTTTTTACCATAGCAGTTTAAAAAAAAGGTGAACATTTTGGTTAAACCTAAATATCTCATGAACCAATGACGCTAGAGAGTTGAATTAAATTTTATATTATATATTGTAACGTTATACAAAATAATTATATTTTTGGGAAAAAATCCAATTAACGGTTTTTTTTATAAATCAAAAAAACTGAAAAAAAATTTGTCACCTCGAAAGTTTTACGACTTAAATATGATTTCATATCCAAAACAATTTGGTGCATTGAAGAATAATGTTTTTGACATCTGATAAAATTTTGAGAAAAATCTAATTGACAGTTTTCTTTACAAAAAATAAAAATCTAAAAAAAACATTACTCAAAGTTGGTAAAAATTGAATTTCGACTCAAATATCTTTTCAAAAACTTGAGATTAAGTCCTCAAACTTATTTTATCTTATAAAAAATATTGTTTTCAACATTCCGAAAAATGTAATGAAAAATCGAATTGACACTTTTTTTACAAAAAATAAAAACCTAAACAAAAAAATGAATAAAAGTTGATAAAAATTGATTTTCGACTCAAATATCTTTTCAAAACTTTGAGATATTGGCTTTAATTTACTTTTATCTTTCAATAAACATTGTTGTCAACATTCAGTAAAATTTTGAAAAAAATCGAATTGACAGTTTTTTTTACAAAAAATTATAAACCTAAAAAAAAAAATACAAAAGTTGGTAAAAATTGATTTTCGACTCAAATATCGTTTCAAAACTTTGAGATATTGGCTTTAAACTTTTTTAATCTTTCAAAAAACATTGTTGTCAACATTCAGTAAAATTTTGAAAAAAATCGAATTGACAGTTTTCTTACAAAAAATTAAAAACCGAAAAAAAATGTAACAAAAGTTGGCAGAAATTGATTTTCGACTCAATTATCTTTTCAAAAATTTGAGATAACGGCTTCTAACTAATTTTAACTTATAAGAAATATTATTTTCAACATTAAGACAAATTTTGAAAAAAATCGAATTGACAGTTTTCTTAAAAAAAAATTAATATCTAAAAAAAAAAATTATAAAAGTTGGTAAAAATTGTTTTTCGACGTAAATATCTTTTCAAAAATTTGAGACATTGGCTTCAAACTAATTTTATTTTATAAGAAATATTGTTTTCAATTCGATAAAATTTTGAGAAAAATCGAATTGACAGTTTTTTTTACAAAAAATAAAAACCTAAAACAAAAACAATACTAAAACTTGGTAAAAATTTACTTTCGACTCAAATATCTTTTCAAAAATTAAAAATATTGGCTTCAAACTTATTTTATTTCACAGAAAATATTGTTTTCGCTATTCAGTAATTTGTTTATAAAAATTCAACAGTCCGGTTTTTCATTAAAAAATAAAATCTACAAAAACTAGTACTCAAATTTGGTAAAAATTGATCTAGACAAACTTTTAAGCAAGACAAATCGACAGACGGGATGGGAAGTTATCAGTGTGGGTCGCATCCCAACCTCTTTTTTTAGTTGGCATTTCCCAATTAAGAATCGTTTTTAACTTGTGAAAAAAAAATCACGTTAAAGTTATTTTTCATCATATTGAGAAACAACACACGCGAATGATTTCTTCTGGTTTGAGCTTGTGGCCTTTTCAAATCAAAAATTTTCAGGCTATTGCAGATGTTGAAATGCTAAACATCGCAACGTGGTTGTTTTCCCTCTTCAACCGATTTATTGCAATCATTTTTGAACTCAGAGAAAAATTTATTAATTTATGCATCAAGTTAAAATAGCCAAAACTCGAATTTGGTTTCGTGTTTTTGAATGCCATCATAAATCGGGGCTATGATGGTTAGTTTATTTGCAACAACTGATAACTTCTCCCACAGTTGCGTATAGTAAGTTCTCGATGGGAATTATTCTGCATAACAAACGGCCCTGAGCACTATATACCCAAACTTTGTCTTGATTGCATGGCATGTGCTGTTTTTCTTATATTTCAAACCTCTAGAGCTCCAACAATCAGGTGCAGGAAATCGTGAACGGGTATTCTAGTATCTCCCTGAAGATACAACAACGAGGAAAAAAAGACTATAAAAAGAGAAAGTTAGGTGAGGTCCTTTCCTCTTTTCAGTAGTTTTCTCGTTGTAGGTAATATTTAATTTTCATAACGCCCATGAAACCATGAAAACTTTAAACTTATAAAGCTAAGATTGAGCTCCCAAAAGCGAGATGATATATGCAATGCAGGTGTAGGTAGTAACGTAGAACTTTATTAAGGCGCGTAAATTTATAATTACCTACACATCGGCGGCGCTTTTAGTTTTTGAAATTACAAAGGTACTTCTACACACGTTTTGAAAAAGCTTACTTATTATATTTATTATAAGAAAGGTAAGTGTTGCTACAACTTACAGCATCATTGAAACAAAAAAGGATCCAAAACCAAAAACCAAATTTGCCGGATGTTTTTGTTAATTTTGCATCTGAGAAAATGTTCATAATCAAATTGTGGATATTTCATCGCAGCATCTTACCTTACTCTTGTACATATAAGTGCTTCATTAAGAAGAAGGAAATTAACCTTTTGGATAATTAAGGTGGCAAGCTGTGTTCGATGCAAGTTAAATTAAGTTAGTTGGCATTATCAATTATTGAACTTTAAGTAGGTATGTTCCTTCCAAAGAGCAGAGGGAGGAGGTATGAAGAATTTTATTGATTAGAAAGAATCCTTCGCAGTTAAAATTAACTTCTCTTGTCCTTATGAATTTCGAAAGGTAACAACGACGTAATTTATCATTCATGAACTTATAAATATAGAACTTATGATACTTAATTAGATAAGGAAGTACGTGCACCATAATAGACAAAGTAATGCTGTGTCTAAGTGTAATTTTAACCTATGTACAGTACATACACTGCGAGTAATAAGGATAGACACAAGCAATTCATCCACCTACCTGAATGCGAAAAAATTATGTTTTAAAGGTTAGTTTTGAAATGTCAAGTTTTTTTTAATTTTGAAATATGTTACAACTTGTAATCAAAAGAATTATAGGTATTAACCTTTCCGCCAACATCCATGCAAATATAATTTGCATAACATTAACTTTTAAGTCAAAAATTAGAAAAATAATTTTTCAAACAAACACTTAATAAATAATTAAAATATAGGGTTTGCCAATAAGAGGTTTTGTTTTTATATTTAAAAAAACGATAATTTCTTAAGAAAAATCAATGGATGTTTATTTCATTACAAAGCGGAAGGTATGTCATTAATATTGAATAACAATAGCACCTGATTAGCCATCACGGCCATTTTAGCATCGTAACTTTCACGCGGCACCAAAATAAATGTACATAAAGGTGCCAAATCACAAAATCTCGGTGTTCAATTGTGTTCTTCTTTTCGAGAAATAACACGATCAGGAAACTTTTATAGCACAACAGCGAACTATGACTTTAAAATGTCAAATATCAAAAAATGACATCTTCAAAAGTGACAGATCCTAGAAGAGCTATTCGAAATGAAACCTTTTTCTAAGAGCTGTTTTAGTTGAATCTTAAAGTAATTTAAATTTTTGAGCTTGATTCTATGGAATGTTTAAATTTGGATCCTGAAGTTTCAAATAGATAACATTCAAAACATGTACATGTACAATGTCAATAAAATGTTGAATATAAAAGCAGAAAGGAATTCCTAGTTTGGAAATACAAAAAACTATTTTCAGTACCTACTTGTTTGAATTTAAAAAATATGTACATAGTTAAATTAAATGTTTTATTATTTAATTTTTAAAAAAAGTTTTATTAATATTTACAGCTAACAAGATGTTAGCCGGAGTATTGGATCTTAAGAACTAACTTATACAAACTGAAAGATATTCTCTGAGACTTAAAATCTAGAGTAAAAATACTAAGTCATCAATTTGAAATGTAAACACTCAATCGTGAGAATGTATCCATCAGATAGCATTGATCACATTGTTTATACTTCATATCGGACTTGGGTTTGATATTTGATATGCATTTAACTCCTCCCTTCTTTTAAATTTTTCGTCCCGAAAAATAATCTAATTTAATGTTATAAACATCCTTTCATCAAATTTTTTTACTGGGAGAGTTTTTAATACAATGTTTTCTGTTTTTGGTATTTCATTAATTACATTAATTTCTTTTTGGTTTTTACCCTTTTTTGCAAAAATAATGATTACAATAATTATTATCAAAATGTACAAAACTATATTATTAATGAAAGTTTGGTTGCCAATTGTTTTTATTTCTTCTATTTGTTTAATGTTTTCAAGATGTATTTGATCGATATTTAGTTTTATATTTGATTCTGTTAATTGTCCTTGGAATATTGATGGCAATGGTACATAATTGGTTATTTCTTTTGTTATAAAATTTAAGTTTCCAAGATTTATTGAACAATTAGAAATTTGTACAATATAGGTTCCATTTAACGTTCTTGTTTTGTTTTCACAATCATATAATTTTCCTTTGTAATTGTCTATAAAAATTAAATTTTCTGTTTCTTGTTCAATGGTTGTTTTAATGTTAAATATATAAGTACAATTTGCATTCATACTGTTTAGTAGATTGGAAATACAGGAATTTTTAGATAATTTGATAATTTGGGTTTGTTTACAAATTAAAATTTCTTGAACTTTAAAACATTTTTCTTTTATACCATACATTTCTTCTTTATTAATTAATATATCTAGATAAGGAATTAAAATTTGTTTATTTTCTTTTGTTACTGGTCTAATTTTTAAATGGCTATAAGTTTCATTAGTAGTTATATGCAATGAAATGATATAAAGAATCACTTCGCCTTTAATTGCAACGGAAGGGGTTGCATAGTTCAATGCTTGTGCATCGTTACCGTAAGGTAAATTTTCTATGTCATTTAAAATTTGTGTTAGGTCTTTTTTACAAAGAAGTTTTGAATTAACTATTCCCTGTTTTGCCCAATTTATCGCATTTGAAATTTCTTCTAATTCTTCTTTTAACATTAATAGTTTATTGAAAATTGCCTGCATAAAGGTTTCTTTAGGAATTTCATTAAATTTCTTTAAAATAAATTTATAATTTTCTATTATCTTGTTTGTGTTATCTAGTATGTCTCTATTGATTACATATTGTTTGTTGTTGTTTCTAATTTGTTCGTTTTGTTTGTTTATTAAATCGTCTAAGTCATAAGCGTCTGGTGATCCCGCTAACCATTTCCAAGCGGATCCAATCCATTTAATGGATCTTCTATTGCGATGGGGTAATAAAAGTTCTAGTTCTTTTTCTATTTTGTTTTGTAGAAAGAGTATTTGTTGTTTTAATGGCGACGAATTGTTGAATTTGAGTAGAATGATAGGGATAGATGATCTTTGGACTGTTATAAAATCTGTGAGGTTTATTAAATGAATAATTTTAAAGCTGCCTTCTGTTATTTTTCCTTGTCCTAATTTTAATGATATTATCGGGGAGTTACTATATTCATAGATGTTCATGTCCGCAAATGTATACGTTATACAGATAGCGATAAATCTGAAAAGAAATATAATTAATCGTTTTTAATATTTGTTTTATGTATTTTCCTTCCAGTCATAGTTGTAATTGTTACTCTATGATCATCTTTAACTATTTCCTTAATGAATTTTTGCTTTAATTTTCCTTTCCTTTTACATAAATAATGTCTCCGGGTTTATATTTTTTTGGTTTTTCCCTATGTTTATTTTCATAGTTTAATCTTTGCTGCTGGATTCTTTCTATTAAATCCTTAGTTCTTATGTTTGTTTCTTCTCTGGCTTTGTTTAATTCTTCTAAGGAGTTTGATGGTTTTCTTCCAAAAAATATATTTGCTGGAGTTTCTTTTACTGTTGAATGTATCGTATTATTATATCTGTCTGTTGCTATTGCTGCTAATTCTTTAATTGGCGTTAAATTATATTCCTTTTGTATACACCGTATTATTTCTTGAATGGTTGAGTGAACTCGTTCCACCTGTCCATTTACTTCACTTCTGCTTGAAGGTGTCAAATAAATGTTAATGCCTAAATTTGATAAAAAGTCTGTTATGATTGGGCTCGTTAAAGCCTTGTCTCTATCCATTACTAAGAGTTTAGGAGTCGTAAAATAGTATATGAGTTCAAATACTTTGTCTTTAAGATAAACTGCAGATTTGTTTTCTATGGGAAATATTTTTGTAAATTTAGAAAATTTATCTATGGATGTGAGAAATAGTTGTCCATCTAGTTCCATAATGTCAATGTGAACTATTTCAGTTGGGTAGTTTGGAACGGGTGTTCCCTGGAGTTCTTTTTGTGTTGGATGACGGTCATATTTATTTTCCTTGCATATTTTGCAATTTTTTAAAACTTCTTTTATTTTCGTATTCATGTTTGGGAAGTAATACTCTTGGATTATTTTTTCTTTATTTTCTTTAATACATCTATGAGCTTTTCTATGCTCTTGGTGGATTATTTCTACAATTTGTTCTTCATCGATTAAATCTGTTACTACTTTTTGTGTAAATCTTATTTTTAAACTTTTATTAAAGTTTTCTTTATAAACTTCTTGTATAAGTTGCATTAATTTTTCTGGAGCTTTTAGTCCATTGATTATATCTGGTCTCATTTCATTTTTAAATATATTTTTTATAATTTCAGCATTAAAAAAGTTCTTTATTATAGTTTTCCTATGATATCCAGGATGTGGGAGTTCATATATTCTGTCTTCTTCTTCTCCTTCTATGATTATTACCTGATTTTTAAAGACATTGAGTGGGGCTTCTGTGCATATTATTAGATCTGTATTATCTTCTTCGGCACTGTGTTGTGTCATTAAAGTTGATGCTGGGTTACATTCACTAATATTCATTCTTGATAGTGCATCAGCAACGTGGTTTGTTTTTCCTGGTTTGTAAATTAGCTCGTAGTTATATTCTTCGAGTCTCGCTTTCCATCTTTTTAATTTAGAATTATAATTTTTGTTGCTTAAAGAAAATGTTAGAGGTTGGTGATCGGTTATTATTTTAATTTTGTTTGCTCCATAGAGATAATTTCTTAGGTGGTCTAATGCCCATATTATTGTAAGCATTTCCTTTTCATTTGTAGCGTAACCTTGTTCTGTTTTGTTTAAGCTTCTGGAGATGAAAGTTATCGGTTTATCTTTACCTATTTCACCTTGAGATAGTACTGCGCCTAATGCGTAGTTCGAAGCATCTACTGTTAATATAAATGGTCTGTCAAAGTCGGGGAATATTAATATATCGGTTGATATTAAGTAGTTTTTTAGGTCATTAAAGGCTTTCCTTTGATATTCATTAAATTTAATCGGTACCTTTTTTGATTGATTCTTACTAATTCTTGCATGTTCACCTGATGTGAGAAGGGTTAATGGTTTTGCAACTTTTGCAAAATCTTTAATGAAACGTCTGTAGTAGGATGCTAATCCTAAAAATGATTTTAATTCTTTAAGGTTTTTTGGTTCTTGGGTATTTTGAATAGCTTGTATTTTTTTTGGGTCTGCTCTGATACCTTTTCCCGAAATTATAAAACCTAAGTATTCTATTTCCGTTTTAAGAAATTCTGTTTTTTCTAGATTTATTTTTAAATTTGCTTTACTGAGTTTACTTAAAATGAGTTTAATATGTGAAAGATGTTCTTCAATAGATTTACTGAATATAATTATATCATCGATGTACACGTAGCATATTTTTCCTATGCATTCTTTAAGTACATCATCTATCATACATTGAAATATTGCCGGGGCATTTTTTAATCCGAAAGGCAATCTGAGAAATTCATATTTTCCGTTTAAGGTAGAAAAAGCAGTTTTTTCTTTGTCCTTTTCATTCATTAGTATTTGATGGAATCCTGACGTTAAGTCAATAGTTGTGAAGAAATTAGATTCTCCTAGATTCGCAAGAATAGTTCCTATATCGGGTATAGGATATGTATTTGCTATGGTAACTGCATTTAATCTTTTATAATCAATTACCATTCTGTATTTTCTTTCGCCATCCTTATTCAGTTTTTTGGGTACAATCCAAATAGGAGCGTTATATGGTGAAGTTGAGGGTCTGATAACATTGTCTCTTAATAATTTCTTAATTTCTTTGTCTATTTCTTGTCTCATGCATACCGGGTATGGATATAATTTTGCATATATAGGGGTGTCTACACAGGTTTTGATTTCTGCTCTTACGTTTGTTACGGCAGTAATTTTGTCATCGGGTTTTGTGAAAATGTTTGAAAATGTATTTCAAATATTATTGAATTCCTGTCTTTGTAAAGAGTTAAGTAAATCGTTATTTAAAACTGAATTGACGTCAACTGACCGTCTTATTTCTAAAGGTATTACTATACCTGGATGGATAGTTAAAATAGATTTATTTCTATCAATAATTGCTTTTAATTCTCGAAGTGTATCATCTCCGATGATACCATCGAATGATGTTAATGAGGGTAAAATGTAAAATTTTACTAAAGTATTGTTTCCATAAGTTGAAAATATTTTTCCTGAGGCTGATTTTTCAATTTTTACCTTTCCTCCTACTGAATTAATATAAAAAGGTTTTTCTAAGACTATTTGTTTAGCAGTATGTTCCGGTTTAATAAAATTTTTGTTAGCGCCTGTATCTATGAGAAAATGTAAGCATTTTCCATTTGGTGCATTATATTTTATGTAGGGAGTTCCGCTGACCCTATCATGAGAAAATTTAGTTCCTGTCCTTGTAGTTCATTTATGTCATCGAATTCTTCATAAAGATGTTCTGAGTATTGTTCCATTTCCTTATTTTCTTCAACATTGGTTTGGAATACTCTTTGTTGTTTTGGAGGTCCTGGTGGAGCGTCATTGTTTGGTATTGGCCTTTTATATTGTTGTGGTTGTGGTTGCTGTTGTTGTTGTTGTTGATGATGATTTGTATTCCATCTATTTTGGTTCCAATTATTCTGAGGGCTTAACTGAGTAAATTGTCGTGGTCGATTCATATAATTTATTTGTCTAGTCTGAATGCTTCTGTCTACATCCATTGGTTCTGGTCTAGGTTGTCTAGGTGGTGGTACAGGTCTGTAGTTATTGTGTTGTTGCCTATTCACGTGAGAATACAACAAATTTTTTTGTTGTTGTGTCAATTGATGTTGTCTAGATTGTGAGTTTTGCATTGGTTGCGGATACGTAAATTTTCTTGGATTTTGTATTGGAGATACAAGAGAGTTATGAGGGACTACTATTGGATTAGTAGAATTACTACGCGTAAAATTGGTAGCTCTGTAACTCATGTTTTGTAATTCAAGACATGCTGAATATGCTTCAGGCAAGGATTTTGGATTTTTTATAGCTATAAGTCTCGATAAATCGCCGTTAAGGCCCCTGATGAAGGTATCTAATGCTCTATTTCTATGACCTTCAATAGTGTTAGCCATTGTTTCCAAGCTTAAACACTCGGTTTGAACTTTATTTATTATGAGGGTTAACTGGTGGTTTACTTCACCGAAATATTCGTCGATTGTTTTTCTTCCTTGATATAGGGAATATAGTTGGTATTCAAGTGTTCGTATATCTCGTTTGTCTGCATAATGCAGTGACAAGCATTTCTTTATGGACGTCCAGTCCTCGTCAGGTATGTTATAAGCGATTAAAGCAGTGTCTGCTTCATCTGTAATTTTTTGTCTTATAGACCTTATAATTGCCCTATAAAGTGGCTTCCTTTAATAACTTTATAATCTTCTAAAACGTTTTCAACTGATTTGACCCACGAAGCGTACTTTGTCGGGTCACCATTAAAGGTTCGTATTTCTTTAACAGGATCAGGAATTCTATTTTGAGATTGCAAATCCGCTTCAGAAGTTGGTCTGGCCAAAACTTCCGGTTGTTCGATTAAGAACTGGGATTGCGTTTGCATCTGCAGGAATTGCCTTTGCAGATCAGTTGTTGCTTTAATTGAAGCATTAATTGAACCGGTAAGGTTCATAATATCAGCTTTTAGCTGATCAACAGTTGCTTCTAGTGACATGTTTAATTATATTTTTTCTTTTCTTTACCAATATAAGTGTTTCAATTTTTTAATTAATATTTTTAATAATAAGAGTATTATTTTGAACACAAAATCTATAATAAAATGATTTCAAAAACCTAATAATAATATAATAATATAATGATATAATGATATAAGATGATTTCACCCAATTTCCATTTAGTTACATTACTGGACAACAGGTCCTGATATTGATGCTCTTTGTAGTTTTCGTCAATTGTCTGTTGATAAGATTCTTCCCTTAGAGGATTTCCACTGATTTTCCTTTATTTTATTAATTAAAAGTTATTGCTTGGTTTTTCTTTTTTTTATTTTGCACTCTTTAAGCTTGCATTTATTTTCAATTATTTTATTATTATTTTTCATTTTTCCACAGGTTTCTTTTCTTAGATTTGTATTTATTTAATTTTCTTTTATTTTATCAATTACAAGTTGTTGGTTGTTTTTTTTTCTTTTTATTATTTTACACTGTTTAGGCTTGCATGTATTTCCACACAATTATTTTATTTATTAAGATCATTTATTTTCGTTTTAAATATTTTTGTACTTATTTGAAATGTATTATTTTTACTATATTTCAAAATTTCTTTTCACTTACACTAAAAAAAGGTTCCTAGTCATCGCAACGACTTAGCGGGGTAGCGCACGGAATAAACCCTATTTCGATTCGAGAACCTAAAGCTATTCGTTTGACCAAACCCGAATTTCTCCCGTTTGTTTGTGATTTTTTTTTATTCGTCACGCACTACTAATGGTTCGGCGAAATGGTACGGTTGTAACTAGTATCTTTCGAAAACTTAGCTTAGCGAAAGGCTCTACACGTTGGGCGCCAGTTAAATTAAATGTTTTATTATTTAATTTTTAAAAAAAGTTTTATTAATATTTACAGCTAACAAGATGTTAGCCGGAGTATTGGATCTTAAGAACTAACTTATACAAACTGAAAGATATTCTCTGAGACTTAAAATCTAGAGTAAAAATACTAAGTCATCAATTTGAAATGTAAACACTCAATCGTGAGAATGTATCCATCAGATAGCATTGATCACAGTCGGATGTTTATACTTCATATCGGACTTGGGTTTGATATTTGATATGCATTTAACTACATACACACGCAGTTTAGCCATTAAAAATATGCATACATATAATATTAAAAAAAATAATGAAAAACATATTCTGACAGCAGATTTGCTTGGTATTATTGACAGTTTCACAGCTGTTATCCTCGGTCAGAAATATTTATTTGATACCTTTAGCCTAGTCTATCTTATCTTACCGTCTTTTTATTTATCTCGGTTTGTGTTTTAAAGTCCGTTTTGCGCTGATTATTTACAGTGAGTTAAAACAAAAATAAAATTTCACAGTTTTTCACTCTTTTTTCGCAACACGTAACCAACCATAAACTGTCATCTGTCACATTGCTTTTTTATTTTTAATACTCAAATACAAATGGCGGCGGGTGACTTTAACTTATGGTGTTTTCCATTGGTAAATTCAGATTGATTTTTGTTTCGGTTAAAGCTCATCACAATTTGTATTATTTTTAGAATTTATCCCAAAGAATTGAAATGCGATACAGCAATTTTTCCGTTTTCTTTCGAAAGAATTGAGATCTGAAAAATTGATCACATTAAAAGAAAAGAAACAGTTTGTGGTATCGTTGTTATTTTGCACTCCGGAAGCCTTGATGACTCTTCTGAATTTTGGTTTGAAGCATTTTTCCGATCAGTTCATCACAATTTGTATTATTTTTTGAATTTATCCCAACGAATTGAAATGCGATAGCGCAATTTTTCCGTTTTCTTTCGAAAGAATTCAGATCTGCAAAATTGGTCACATTAAAAGAAAAGAAACAGTTTGTTTCCTTTTGGTTTGATGGACCTCCAGGTCGATTACTGAATTAAAGTATTATCTACATTGAACTTAAATGCATCTGCCTCTTTTTTGTTTTGCGTATTTAATAATCGCTTAGTTTTAACCTTGAAAATAATTATTTTGAAAAATCGAAAATTATTGAATCGCATTGCTATTGTATTGATCTGACAGTTGTTTTTAATGCTCTTTTTTAAAAACTCCGAAGTGTGTATTTATTAATTTGTTTGTATTTTTTAGAAAATATTTTTCCTTTGTTAAATTTAATATCTTTAACGAAAATTATGAATGCGTTCCAAACAACTGAGTCCTTACAGTCTCGTCACAATAACAAACCAGAAATAATGTTTTCATTCAAGAAAAAATCTCAAAAGCAGTTTAGACGAAGACCACCATCAGCATAATTAAAATGTATGACTTTTATTTAGATTTTTATAAGCTCTTTTAGGCAGGTATTTCAACTTAATATAACGTTTTCTACTAAGGAGCTTGTTTGCTCTAGCACCTACTTTCCACTAAATTATTCAATATCTTACCTATTCAAATTTAAAGTAGGTACACAATCTCACAAAGAAAATAAACGTTCAATTGTTTCAACATCACCCATCCTGGTAACAACTACAACAACAGCAACACAAAAAAAGTTAATTTGATTCTTATCCTCCTCCTTTAAAAATTCAACGTCTACCTATGGTATAAAGTCGTCCTATGAAACCTTTAATAAACTGTTATTGGCTTGTTCTCTTGTTAGACATCAGAGAGTCCATTACAATACCTCATCATGTTAGCTTTTTTTTTGTTTTTTCTCAAGAATATAAGACCACCGACCGACCGACGCTATACGAACGACAGAAAAACGAAAGGACATCCGACCAGACTTTAGAATAGAGGAGAAATCCTTTTAACAGCTTCTATTGATAAAAGGCATCGAAGCAAGCAAAGAAGAGGTAACCATGGAAATACAAATTAATTTGTTTTCATTTATCCTCAGCAACCTCAGCTCAAACCAAGTTACCACAAAACAAAAAGATTCTCACGATCCTGTCCTCAATGTCCCTGCTTTGCAGATTCAATGGGAATGGGAAATCTATAATCGAACAAAATGCGTTCCAAGTTACAACCTATAGACATTGTGTCCTGTGTCCTTGCATACGTAGTGCTTCCTCAATGACTACTATGACATTCTTCTCTTCTCCTATCCTAAGAAGATAGTCGGGTTCGTTTCGTGTATAAAGATACAATTCTAGGGTCTCCCTTTCAATTATGATTGAAAGTCATTAAAAGACTCCACTATAAGCCCTCAATTTCACCCTTGAGTTTCAGCTTCAGCGATAAGCACTCAAAATCAATATGGTATTTATGGGGATTGCTTTGTTAAGCTCTTTTTCTCTTCCTCTCTTACTTGTCAGGATTCCAGCGTAATTTACTGGAAGAAATAACTTGGAACAGGAAGAGGAACATGTTCGTTGGACTTTTTTAATGCGGTGTCAGCTTTCTTGGCTCCAGAATAGTGGCATTTTTGCACACATGTTGCTAAGGGGATGTATAATGGAAGTTATGAAGTCATGAAATAATTCCTTTGACCATATTATTGGTATTACACGTGTAAGACCGGGTTTGTGATTTAAGAGGCATTCCTGCAGAAGGTGCTACTCTTTCCATGTATCTCAATGACCCACAAGGAATCCCATGAGAAAATATTTCCCATATGTGGCAGGGCAGGTGATTGACTTTTGTAAGGTAACTTGGCGAAGGTACTATAGTTATGTAATTTAAAGGAGTTGTTTATTAGACGAACTTATGGCTTGTTCCATAATAAACGATAGAATGTTGATACCTACAAGTAGTTTTCTCAGCAAATTCCTATTGAACCAAATTAACTGATTAAGGATGGAGAAGTCTTGAGAATTTATGTTCACTTATGCCAAGAACAAATATTTAGTGGATGTAATTTCTTATAGAATCTTTTGCAGGCGTTACGAGTTAAGAGTTACTATAACAATAAATTCCTTCCCAAAAAAAAAAAGAAAAGAAATATGGGTTAAAACTTATAGCCATTAGACCTGACTCTTATATTTCAGAAATTATATTATGGATTAACACGGCTGAGAAAATGCCATTATTTCTGCAATATTTCAGACCTTTACGGTCATAATTGCTTTTATAATATTAAATGTTAACAAAAGGGTAGGTTTTAACAGGTAAATATTATTGCGGTCTGTCAGTCATGTGTAATGACGGAATTACTCTTTATAAAGAAATTTAAATATTAATTTACCTCCAGCTAAAGAAACAAAGTAAAATAACATAGGTACACATAATTATATCTTCTTTGTTGTAGTTAAGTCATTAAAACATATATAATGTACGAACATAAATTTAAATATTTTTTAAAGTCCTTTCATATTTTTCTTAAAATATTTTCAAAGTGATAATTTCGATGGAGTTTATTTGAATGTTGAAAAAGTGGTTTCCCTCGTCACGTAAACATTTTTTTACCATGCTTACTTTTACTTTATTTACTTTTAATAAATTCGAATGTAAGATATTTTTAAATATTATATGTACCTATAATTTAAGGGGTTCAAGCTTCAAAATCTCCCACACATGGAGTCACGGCACCTAGCAGATTTTTTTTCGATTTGACGTTTAAATTCAAAAAAAAGAAAGAAAGTTGTTGACAAAAACACTCAATAAACATATTTGGCTTGTCTTAACGCATATATAGAATTAATTAAGGAATTTTGCGGGGAAATGTCAAAAACACATTTAATCACTTTATGAGTCAGCTGTTCGCTTTAGCTTATAGATAAACCAAGATGGCTACCGAGGACTTATGTCTTAATTAGAGTGTGTTTGATTGTTGTGGAAAGCAATTTACAAGGTGCCAATGACATATTTTTTGATTAACATAGCCGCGTTTTATTATCACCATGATCTGATCTGGATCAGATCATGATAAAACAGCATTGGATCATCATATTTTTTATTATTTAAAGTTTGGTAGCAGTGTCAAATTCGTTCTTTCAAAAGTGACATTTCGAAGCAAAAAAAATACAAACACATTTATCGATGATGATGATTCAAGTTCCAGTTCTAGCTCCACAACTTTTGAAAATGTTCCTGCAAATCACCAAAGAATTAAAAATTTTTTTGGAATAATTCAAAGCTATTCCGATGTAGACTTCAAAAAACAATTTATTACCGTTTATTAGTATTTTCTCCCATTTGTGCTGCAGCTTTCTCGATTTTATTTATATTTTTTGATATTTTAAAGCAGTGTTGCCCGAATGATTTTTTTTGTTCTTTTTTTTTGGGAAAAATAATACCCATGAATTATGTCAAATATACATTTTTTTGAACTTAATTATTTTAATTTCACCAATTTATGTATGTCTAGTTTTGTTAAAATATCTCATTATTTCATGGATTATATACAAAATAAATAAATATAAAGCTTCTCGCTTTCTATTTGAAAAATATTTCATTTCAGTCAGATGTAAATGTTTATATGGCAATACAGGTTTTATATAATTTTTTTGCAATGATACCAACATTTACATGTGAAATTACAATGATAAAGCCCTCCTTGTGTGAAAAAAAGAATTAAATTTTGGATCTCAAATTGAGATCCAAACACAAAGCAGGATCTTGTGTTGTTGTAATGCATGTAAATCCAAGATCCGGATCATATCATGGTAATAATAAAACGCGGCTATTGTTGGTCTGTCAAATTTTGAAAAGTGGGGATACAATTTTCGGAGAGTGGAAAACTAAAGCTCTTTTCTACTCAAAATTGTGAAGTGTGGAACAGCATTTGGGCAACAATTGTAGATAATTGGCAGTTTTGGTTGAGGTTGGGAACAGACTTAGTGTTTTTTGGCTGAATAATGGTTAATGGTTGATGTCCATGGTTGTTGACATTTCTGTTCACTAAGGTTTGACAATTTATAATGATCGTTTAATGCTAAAACGTAAGGGTAACGTTTTTGACATCTTGTAAAATCTCAAAGTTTAAAAAAAACTACTAAAATTTGGTAACTATTGATTTTTGGCTCCAATATCTTGCCCAAAAATTAAGGATATCGGCTTCAAACTAATTTTATATCCTAAAAAATCATTGTTTTAAATATTTATACAAATTTTAAGAAAATTTCAACCATCTAGACTACGCAAAATTGGTAAAAACTGAAGTTTTCGAGAATAGATAAAAGTATTGACTTCAAAATTATTTCATTCTATGCTAAATTTTGTAAAATTCAATCGGTATTGTTTTATAAGAAATAAAAAAAATAAATTAAAATTGATAAAAAAACGGTTTTTGACCTAAACTCTCGGGAACAAAAGAAGATATACATACATTTAATATTTGAATTTCGTTAACAAATGTAGACCCGTTTTTTAAGTACTGAATTTTGAAATTAAAACAAGCTCCAAGCCTTCAAAAAACACCAGATAGTTTTTGTATGTTGACTTTTGATAATTGACAATTTTGCCAATTGCTTACGTAGTTGGAAAATTATGTAAACCATAATCTCCCCTAAAAGCACGATATGTGGCTGTGGCAGAATCACCATTTTTGTAGTAAGTTTTAAAAATTTGTATATGCGTCGTGCGATAGTTAACCGATCCATTTTGTTAAATGTCAGACTTTCAACAAAAATAAGAATTAATTAACTCATTAAAAATTGTTAAAATTTACAAATTTGAAATACACCTTTGAAAAACCAAAACAAATTATAAAATATTTTGTTGTTTCGGTATTTTTGTAGCTTTTTCAAAAGTCGAACAATAAACATTAATTGACTGCACATAAATAAACAACAAAAATATTTTTACTGAATTACATTCCAATCATAATTATGTCACTTATTTATGTTCGCATAATTTTACTCGCTATTCTCATTAATTTAAAGTTTCTTCTTTTGCATATCAACCTTTTTTCTTTTCATTAAAATTCGAATAAAGGAATTCAATTTTAATTCATCTCATAATAAAAATGATGTGAAATGTTAATGAATATAATGAGTTTATACTCCGTATACGAGTATAATTTCAGAAGTCGCAGAATTTTGTATGTAAGTTAAATTATTCGTTTAATAGGTAGGCACATGTACACAATTATTAAATTAAATAACATTATCCGTCACCTGAAACAAAATTTAATTTGCATTTTCAATTGAAATTCAATTCAATTGAACCAGGTGCGTGTGTAAATGAAATAATTATGCGGATATTCGTGTAGTTTAATTTTTCTTGTAAACATATACCTAGAAGAAAGATACAGACTGCTATACTTTCCAGCAATAAGGAAAATTTCTTTAATTTTAGTATGAGGATATCAGACCTTTTAAAATAAAATTACTTGATTTCGAAAACAAATTAAACATGAATTTCAATTACTAATCTAAAAAGAAGGCTACAAACAAAACATGCTTTTACCAATATTCTATCAATTATTTCGGTTCGGGGACACGCCAACATTTGAATCTATCAATTAGGTTAACGAAATCGAGTGAAATGAAATCTAAAAACCAGTGAATTTATTTTCAGGGTTTAATATTTCGACCGATTTCATAACTTTGAATTGTTTTCGAAATCACTTCAAGCAAAATTAAGATGCAGGTTTTAGATATCAGTAAAATCCATTATTAAAAATTCGGCCAATGGCGGATCCAGGGGGGGTCTTAGCGATTATGACCCCCTCTACCTGTGAGATTATTTTGATTATTTTTTTTTTTATATATAATATACGCGCACTCAAGGGGATATAAATACCCTCATGATGATTAAACACAGTGCGAGCAATTAGGAAGGGAGGATAGGATTAGAAAGGAGATAACGATGCACATTGGTTTTGAATGTCTGCACACTGTAATGAGTGTGAAACATTGAGTCTGGTAAAGCATTCCACATTCGTGTAGTGCGACTAAAGAAAGAACCTCTGTACTTTACAGTACGCCCGAAATTGGGCTCAAGGGTAAACTGATGAGCATTCCTAGAAGAACGATTATTACGGTTGAATTGTTTGAGGGGAGGAATAAAATTGGCTATTTCATTAGAGCATTGTTTATGAAAGTAGTGATAAAATAATGAAAGGCATGAAACCTTACGACGGTGTTCGAGAGATACAAAAGTTTCAGTTAGGCAACGGTCACCTATCATTTTTAGAGCTCTCTTTTGAATTTTGTCTAGGAGACTCAAGTAGGTTATAGGAGCACCTGCCCAGATATGGGAATTGTACTCGAGTTTCGGACGAATATAGGCTTTATAGATTATAGCCAGATCAGAAGGGGTAAACAACTTCTTGCATCTTCGGAGAAAACCTAAACACTTAGCAGCATTTTTGGCGATGTCAAATATGTGATTACTCCACAATAAGTGGTTTGTAATGCACATACCTAGGACTGATAGCTGTTCAGTCTCCTCAATGCAAGTACTACTCATGGATAGTGGCATTGGGGGAAGGTTACGCTTTTGTGACAGTAGACAGCATTGAGTTTTTGAAGCATTAAATTCTACACGGTTTTTGATTCCCCATTGGACAATGCTGTCAAGATCAGAATTTGATGAGCTTATCATACGCTGCCGTTGGTAGTCCACATCCGAAGAACAAGGATGAGAATCTAAAAACGAATATGAGAAGCTGAGGGTACTGTTATCAGCGAAACAATTAAGTGGGTTAGAAGTTTCAGACAAAAGATCATTTATAAAAATAAGGAAAAGTGTCGGAGACAAAACGGAGCCCTGGGGCATACCAGCGTTTATTTTGTGGATATCAGATTTGAACCCGTCCAATACTACTTGAATTGAACGGTCCGAAAGGTAATTTCTAACCCAACAAAGAAGGGACTCATCAATACCAAATGCACGCATTTTCGATAAGAGTGCTTGGTGCCAAACTCTTTTAAATGCCTTTGAAATATCAAGTTCAATGATCTTACTTTCTACAAAACGATGTAAAGATTTTTTCCACTATTCGGTGAGATAAACCATAAGATCACCAGTGGATCTATTGCAACGAAAGCCATACTCCCGGTCATTAAGAAGCTTCCGTTCTTCAAGATATTTCTTAAGCTGAAAATTGATCAGCGTTTCCATGACCTTGGAAAGAAGGGACGTTAGTGCAATTGGACGATAATTAGATGGTGAGGAGGGTTCGCCTTTTTTAGGGACAGGCTGGACAAATGCATGTTTTCCATCCACTCGGAAAGAGACCTGTAGAATAGGACAGATGGAAAAGCTTACGCAGTGGTTTTGCCAGCGTTGAAGAACACCTCTTCAGAACAATAGCGGGAATACTATCCGGGCCAGCGGATTTGTGAATGTCAAGATTTTTAAGGACTCTAGTAACTGAACAGGTGCGAAAGAAGATTCGTCCCATAGAATCGTTTTCGCTTTCAAGTACAGGCGGAGTCATGTCACTCATTGGCAGCATCGTATTAACAGCAAACTGTGCTGCAAGCAAATTGGCTTTATCAATCGAGCTTACGTAGGGAGTGTCATTGGAAATGTTTTAATTGTCGTAGGAAACCTTTGTATTGAGTTGATGGATATGACCCCAGTATATTTGTATCATTTTTTGAAAATAAAATTAATATTTTACTGCTTTAAACTTTGTTGCTAAAAATACTAATTTTAACTGAGGACTGAACCTGAACTAAGAATCGAAAATCCAGCCCTATTCCAATCGCTCAGCACTAATTCATCAAACGATCCAGGGGTATTAGAATAGGGCTAGATTTCCATATGCGCCATAAAGCTTATACGGATTAGTTGTATAAATTATTCATCTTAAAACTTGTTAGTAATTTAACGATATTTACCAAAAAGCGGTTTGCTGTCAAAAACAACTAAAATCTTTGTTTTCACACGATTTAGAATTTCTATTTGAAAAAAATCTTTAGTTATGCTTTAAATTATTTTCCTAAGTTCTTTTCTGAGAGAAAGAGCATATATATTCAGGTTCCTATGAAGTAAATAAATAAATAAGGTGGCGTAACAGTCCGTTGAGAAATAGGGCCTACAACCATTCCTGTGTGCGAGTACTATTGTCAGTGATGCAGGGGACCTACAGTTTTAAGCTGAATCCGAACGGCTAATTTAAGAAGGCACTTTTCATGACAAGAATTACTCTTGGAGAATTTGTCAATTCCAGTGAAAAAAAAAACTTTAGATGGCAAAATCAGGGATTGAACCCAAGGGCCAAGACCTCTGTGATGACAGTCCAACGCACTAATCTTCATGCTACGGGTGCTACGTTCTTAAGAATTAACCTTAAAAAAAAGAACGCCACTTCGATATTAAGCGGCTTTAAATTCCTGAAAGTTTAAGGCTTTTTAAAAGTGTTTTTTTTTTTCAAAATTGATTTTCTATAACATACAAAAACTTTTAAGATCTTAGAAATTTATTTAAAGTGCATTTGCTCAAGAAAATAAATGCCTTAAACACAGCAAAAGTGACACTTTTATTTAAAGTAATGGCTTATTAAAAAAACAATGAACGTTTCATATCTATTAATTTAATACAAAAGCTTTGAAGCTCTCAAGAACTGAAGTCAAAAAAGATTCTGTAACGTGTAATTTGTAAGAGCCACACTAAAGTTTCTTCCCAACTTACATATTTGTTTACCTTAATTTGTTTTTTATTTAATTTTTAAAGAAACTATGTACTTTAATGCACCTATTGTCTTAAATTCAAGAACCAAACATTTTTCTCACTACATTTTTTAAGTTTTGTTGACTCCTTTAAGATCAAAATAATTTACAAAGGTTGATGCAAAACAGTAGTTTTTTAGAATTTGTCTTCTAGCATCGGCTATAATCTACGAGTAAGCAGACTGATAACGATAGTTTTTAAACAGGGCATATTTAGAAAACTGTTGGAATCTTGGAATGCTTTCATATGTAGGGGCTCGTCACAATTAAGGGGCCGGTTATAGCTATCAGTAAAATCGATCAGTAAAATTTTTGTTTTTACTTTTTGAACATGTTACAGATTTATTTCTAGCAAAAGATTGATGCAATAAGATGAATCCTATATTCAAGTATTTTTTTCAAAAAGAAACAATGCATTTAAAGTTTTAATTAATTTATAAATCCATTTTAATTTTTTTAATGATGAAATTTCATTTTACTGAACAGCTGACTGCCAAAAGCCAAACAAAATTCCATTTCGTTTTACTGTTGGTGTTCCAATTTTTTACTGTTCCGATCACATCATTAAAAATTTTACTGATGAAAGCAACAGTAAAAAAATTATCTGAGGCGCGAAGCCTCAAAGTGACATTTATTTTAATGACGTAAATTTACTGATTGCTATGAACGCTCATCAGTAAAACATTTCAGATTCCTCCTGTTTCAAATTTTACTGATGGATTTTACTGATAGCTATAACCGGCCCCTAAATAGTTAAACCATATCTTGCTGGACAACGGTGTTCTAATCCCATATCAAAACTGAAGAATTTATTTTTCTTATTTTGACGCAAATCAACTGATTTTGACACTCCGAAATTAGTATTTCTGTGTGGCAATGCTTTTTTGATTTTTTTTTGATTTCGTTCGGGGCTTATGATGTAAATGTATTCGTAGCGTAACAAAATTTATTTGATTACTTATTTCTTTTCAATTTGACAAGGGATCCTTTAACTAAAAAGTTCAGCTTTTAAGTGAATGAAAAAAATACGACGATCAGCTGTCATTTTGACTTGAGTTAGGGAGATTTTTCTTGACTAACGTCGTTTTCAATTGACAATCTGGAATTGTTCTTCGATTCGGAATCCCAATTGAACAGTTTTTTTTTATTCCGAAGAATCTGAATTTTGGTGAGAATGTATTGGTTGAGTATGACATGTGTCACATATATGTGTATTCGCGCTAAATTTCATTTTGTTTTTGTGCTGCAAACATGAAGGAAGTGACATTTAAAATGTATGAATGTGTGAGTGATTCTGCTTCTGATTCTGTTTTTAAAACCAGAAGGGAAATTCTATTCTTTTCAGAATCATAACTGTCACTTTTGCCCAATTGAACGCATTCAGAATGCTTTTTTTCACTTCCAGATTGCCAATTGAAAACGACGTAATAGACAGTTGGCTGCCAATTTCTTTTCTGTCACTTTTGATAGATAAAACTGGGCGTTTACATAGGTAATAGAAAATTGGTTAAAATTTCTTGTGAAAAATTTGTCAATATTGGAAGATCTCCCAATCATGTAAACTTAGCTTCAGACAGAAAATGTGGTAAATTATTAAAATCACTAAATTAGGGGCCGGTTATAGCTATCAGTAAAATCCATCAGTAAAATTTGAAACAGGAGGAATCTGAAGTGTTTTACTGATGAGCGTTTATAGAAATCAGTAAATTTGCGTCATTAAATTAAATGTCACTTTGAGGCTTCGCGACTCAGACAATTTTTTTACTGTTGCTTTCATCAGTAAAAATTTTAATGATGTGATCGGAACAGTAAAAAATTGGAACACCAACAGTAAAACGAAATGGAATTTTGTTTGGCTTTTGGCAGTCAGCTGCTCAGTAAAATGAAATTTCATCATTAAAAAAATTTAAATGGATTTATAAATTAAATAAAACTTTAAATGCATTGTTTCTTTTTGAAAAAAATACTTGAATATAGGATTCTTCTTATTGCATCAATCTTTTGCTAGAAATAAATCTGTAACATGTTTAAAAACTAAAAACAAGAATTTTACTGATGGATTTTACTGATAGCTATAACCGGCCCCTTAATGTCAAATAAAAGCGCCATGACACCACCCGTTTCACTATTAAGCCTAGTACATACTTTCTCGTGAAGTGAACGTTCGCCAGTGGAGAAAGTGAACTTTTGACATTGCTCACTGGTACACACTTGTGAATACACGTTGTGAACATTTGTATTCTATTTCATATAAATCCATTTTAACTTTTTTTTTTTAAACCACGCAAAAAGCAGCCACAAACTTTAAATCATAGAGGAAATATATTACCTAGAGTCCCGACTTAATGGGTTTGCTCTCTTTCGGCCTACAAACTAAATTGAGCGAATTTTGCCCATTAGCATAAGCATGTGTTAGTTGTCCCGTGCATTTCTTATGGGAAAATGCAGATTCTATGTAGTTGTTACGGGCTTTTAAGAGAGTTACCTCAAATAAAATTTGAGGGTGTTTCAGGCAAGACGGGTACCAGTCGGGACTCTAGATAATATATTTCCTCTATGCTTTAAATGAGGAATCAGTATCAGTATTCAGTACAAATTGAAAACTGTACTTTTTTTTTGTAACCAAACGTCAAAGCTTCACCAACAGTTCCCGTACATTTTGCACGTGAATTGCCCGTGAACGAAAACTCTCCACTTTGTTCTCCACTCAGCTTCACGAGCACGTTCACGGGTGAACCAAAAACCGAAATTTGTATGGGTTCACGAGATGGTTCACAAGTATGTACTATGCTTTAGTTTGACAACTGACAGATGGCAGTTTGCACTTGAAAAGATCAATCTGATCTGATTAAAAAATCAGTTTTATGATTGAAAACTAAATTTATAAATCGAAAACATCCTTCATTCATAAATGAAGATTGTCGAATAAATTGGGTGTTATTTTCAAAGCTTATGCACTTAATTATGGAAGACGCCGTTTACAGTAAAAGAAGCTCCTTCCTCATTATAAAAGAAATAAGGGCCGATGATGCTGCCAATAATAATATAAACCGCACCAAAGTCCATTTTAATGAATTTAAAGGTGATTCGTTTATGGCTTCAGGATTGTCAGAAATGAGCTTCACGACTGACGACTCATCACACCATTAAATGAACAAGGATCTCTATGACCATCTCAAGCATAGATCTATTTTATGCAAAGTAAATTTGTAAAATGTTGTCCTGACATTAAACGATTCATGATAAATTGGCTGCGTTCAATCTCAGACAAATAGGGTATCCGGATACCTTTTTGTTAGTGTTTTACGTGTAAAATAACAACTGGTCAAAAACAGCTGAGATGTCAAAAAAGGAATCCAAAGGTATCCAAGAATTTCTGGGGTATGTAGGTATCTGACAGAACAGCTGATTCAACACATGGTTGAATTTCAAGAAACTTGAAAATTGATTTCAGCTTTTTGTATTTGTTGGTAAACAAAAAGATACAAAGTGTTAGTTGAAGTTGTATTTGAGGATGTTCTGTACATAATAGACGATGAAGAAGCTATTTGCCTCCGAATTTTAGAAGCTAATTATGTTTTATCTTACAGCAATTTTGACTTCGAAGCTTAAATGTTTCTCTGCTTTTTGTGAACAGCTGAAAGTTGTTTTTATTTTTTGACAGCTATCTCAATACAGCTATCCAACTCGTTCAACAAGGTATCTAAAAATCCACCTATCCAAGATACCCTACCCAACACGAGATTGAACGTAGCCATTAAGAGACCTTGTTGAACAGAAATGTCAACACTGTTTGACATTTCCCAACTGTCAAACAATTGAAACTTTTCATCCACCAAAGACAAAAAAAACACCCTTTTTACACAATTAATATTAAAAATTGTACAATTTTCTACACACGCAATGTAATTTATTTTTTATTCTTGAAATAATGTAAATACCATGATTATGATAAAATTCTAAAACTCGATCGATTAATATTCTTACAATAAAATGTTTTGTTTATGTTTTCTTGTATATATGTATAAATTAATATCTAACAAAATATCTCCCTATCAATATTTATATATATGTAAAATAAAAAAAAGTCTGCCACGATTTGTCGTGTGATTTCAACGCCATAAAATAGATTCTACTAAAAACTACATCACGCTCTTGGGCGCCCAAAATCTCTACACTTTCTATTTTCCGTTTTCGCTTTCTTAAGAATTTATCTTGATAGCTTGTTGATGGAGCTGCATTTGCTTCTTTTCGCGTTCCCTTCGACGCATCTTCTTGCGTCGACGGTCGATGCTGGCCAAGTCTCCTTTGATCATGTTGTAGGTCTTGCGGAGGTCTTGGATTTGCTTGAGGAGCAGAGCTATCCTCTGATCGGGGTTCATTGTGGGATCTAAGAAGACAAAAAGAGACCATCGAACCACTTTCTGGAAACATGAGAGTCAAAAACTTACCCAATTGCACGAGGAAATTATATTGGCAAGGTCTGTTGTGGCGTGAAGATGACGACCGCTGGGATATGGTATCAGAATTGTCCTCACTATCGGAACCTACAAGATGGAATCAATTTTATAAAACCTCACTTTACTCTCCAACTCCAACTCTAACTTACCATTATTCTTTTTAACATTGGCTAAGGGTCGCCTTCGCTTGGCCTGGGATTCCATCATCATTTCAGACTGCTTGCGGGTGCGACGCCTCTTCTTGGGCGACACCTCGTTCTCGATGTCGACTTGCTTCTTCAGCTCCTCGCCACTCTCGTCCTGACTGGCAGAGTCGTTGGGAGAACTGTTGGGCGTTGGTCCCGGTTTCATTGGGGCTTCCATGGGAGGCGGCGGCTTACTCATCGGAGTGGAGCACTCGATATCCATGGGAACTGGTTTTATATCCGACTCAGTCGGATGGGAATTGCTTCGGCAGATGGCCAAAGGATCCAGTACATCCTTACCCACCATCGAACATGGACTGCCGGGGATTGTTTCCTCACAAAGAAGAAGGTTTATTGATTCTGTGTGCAGATTCAGGCTCTCGGCCGCCTGATCGTCTTTCTTTACTTCCAGTTGCTGCTGCTGTTGTTGGCCTTGTTGCTGCTGTGGAACTGCCACGACCTGCTCGATTATCGACACTGGCTCGAGCTGTGGCCTCTCGGGAGGCTGCGATGCGCAGACCTCCACGGGTCTTATATCAAAGATCGGTTTTACTCCATCCTCTGGCTGGAGGTTCGGGTCGGAATAGAAGGTCTGGGGAAGATTGAAGATACTCGGCACGACAAGCGGTTTAACGGGAACCGGGGACGGGAGCTTAGGCTGCGGAAGTTGCGCCTGTACTTGTTGTATTGTTACAGGCGAAGGTACGGCCACTATGGAAGAAGGAATGGAAGGAGCTGGAACTGTAACAGAAACTGAAGCCGGAGGAGCAGGCACAGAAACGGAGACAGAAACCGAATCCGAGACAGGAGGTTCAACATGTTTCTCCACCTCAACCTGGACAGGTTCATCCTTCTTCCTGTTGTTCTCGACCTCCTCCGGTTTTGTTTCCGCCTCCAAAACCAAAGGCACCACCGGTTTTGTTGGTTCCTCTGGTTTCTTGACTTCTTGTGGTTGTTTCACTTCCACCGGAGTCATTGTCCTCGAAGTCTCCGAAATCGAACGATCGTCCTCATCCTCAATGATCAACCTCTGCTCCGAGTCGTTGCTGTCCGACGACTCCTCGACAAAGTGATCGACGCTTGGCGCCGCCGTTGTCTTCTGGATTGCACACTCCAGCTTCTGGATGGTCTCGTTGAGAACGTTGTTTTTGACTGGGATCGACTCCAGAATTCCGATTTTGGGTTCGGGACTGGTGAGCAACGAGCGTTTGGGCGTCAGCTCGAATTCGCTCTTCACTAGCGTACAGGTGACGTCTTCGATCTTCGGTGGTTCGGTTATGAATGGTGAAGTACTGACGGCACTGCTGCTGCTGTTGCTGTTGCTATTGCTGGTGCTGCTGTTGCTGGTGCTCGGCAGATTGTCCTCGTCGATCTTGACGTCCTCCTCCTTCAGCAACACTTTCGGCTTAACGTCGGCTTCGATCTTCACAGGGACCTCGCATTTGTTCTTCTCCTCCTCTTCCTTCTTCTGGCTGATGGCCCTTAGAACTTTGTCAGCTATGGACGAAGGCTTCTCCACTTTGATGGGTTCCAAGTCGAACGAGGAATCGCAGAGGAGAATTTTCACATTTTCCAGCTCGAATTTGTTGTCCTTGGCTTCGTCGCTGCTAGTCAGGCCCTCGGCGTCCTGGTTTAGCTCGAAGACGTTGGACAGATCACAAGTGGTCTCGATAAAGGGACTTCCCACCACTCTAGCGGCGCTGTCTGAGGCCTCCTCCCCACCACCACACTTGGTGGGCGTCAATTGCTCGGGCGGCGGGACATCCGTCAGAGCTCGGGTCGTTTCTTGAACTGTGGTCGCAAGTTCCTCGTGGAGCGCGTTGAAATTCAAATTGAAGCTGGGCGACTTGCGCAGAGCATCAAACAAGGTTGTTTCGTTCTTCTGGGGCGTCAGCAAGTTGCTCATGGCCGCCGAGAGGCTGGACAGGGAGATCTTGTCGTCCATCTTCATTTGCTTGGGCTTCTCGGGTGATTCCTTGATGGGCGAAGCCTTCTTCTTCTTTCCGAAGGTGGCCGACAGAGGAGACACCGACGGCTGCTCTGGAGGAGATGGTTTCGGAGCTGCTGCTGCTGTGATGGCCTTCTTCTTGGCTTCCGAGGTTCCCGCTCCCGCTGCTGTGGGCGTCTTGCGGGCTTCAAACTCAAATGGCTCTGGTTCCTTGAACTCGTAGATATCGGGAGTGGGCTGCGGCGGTGGCGGAGCTGGGGCTGAGATAACCTCCTTCACGTCAACGGGTTCCTCCAGCTTCAGAGGGTCCGAAACGGGCTCCGATGGGTCCTCCTTTATGACCAATGGCTTGTCCATAATCACCGGGTACTTGCCGATTCGAGTGAGATTCACGGTCGGCTTGGTCGCAGATTCCAAGATCATGGGGAAGGGCTTCTTGTCCACGGGAGCTGCTGCTGGTGGGGCTGGCGCATTAACAGTCTCGATGGGTTCGAGCTTCACTTCGGTTTTCACCACCTTCAGAGATTCCTCAGCAATGAAGGGCTTCGCCTTGAGGCTCTCTTGCCGCTTCTCGGCGAGCGATTCTTTGATGATCTTCTCAATTCTGGAAGGAGCTGCCTTTTCGGGCGCCTTTCCCAAGGGGAACTTCTCCAGCAAAGCCTTCTTGTCGGCATTGATCTTCAGTTGCAGCTTCTCTGTCATATTCTCCAAGGTTGTTGTCTTATCCGAGGACTGGGAATCGTCATCGGCGAAGGAATCTGTTCCGTCTGAGGACGAATCCGAATCGGAGGACTTTGTCGTCTCGTCGTGCTTCTGGTCGGAGGACTCCTCTTCCTTGGGCTTGAAATCGAACAAAGACTCCGACTTCGAGTCCTGCTGGTCGGCAGTATCGGTCTCTGGATCGGAAGTGGGCGACTTCAGCTCCTGGAAACCCTTTAGCTCCGACCTGATTTGGTTGAGATCATAATCACGTCCCTTGGCGTTGGAACTCGATGTTTCAGGCATCTCCTCGTCATCGGCCTCCTCGTCCTCATCACTCTCGCTGGCGCTGTTGGACTTGGTCGAGGTGGCGGTTACCGAGGCGGGTGACTTTCCTCGAGAAGCCTGCGTTCCCTTACCCTTGGAGTCCCTAGTGGCCCGTGTTGGCCTCCGAACTGGTTCATCAGAGTCGCTATCCGACGAACTCTGCATCGAGACATCCGATACATTGTTTGAAGTGCGTCTCATGGTATTCGGAATGGTTCGTGGGGTCTTCTTGCGGGCGCTTGAGGCCGCTGGCGACTTTGTGCGACTCGAATTGGATGCCACTGAGCAGGGAGTCGTGGAGCGAGGCGGCTGCGAGTCACTTCTACCACGACCTCGCTTTACAGCCGATGTCGGGGTTTTTCCTGGTCCCGGCGAGATGACTGACGGCGGCTTCGGTGGGTTCTCGGATTTCTCTGTTTTACCCTTATCCGAGGATGCTCCTCCGACGCGAGTTTTCTTGAGCTTATTGTTGGTGAGGTTCTCGGCGATGCGTTCCCGAGGCACCCACTCGTCGTAGCGGTTATTCCAGCCGGTGTAATGGACCAAGTAGAGGGGCGATCCTTTGGTCACTGAAATTTCAATGACCTTCGCCTCGTAGGTGACCTTTTTCTCGTGGTAATAGACCTTCAACTTGTCCCCAACCTCGACTGGGAAATCACCAACATCGACCTTCTCTTGGGTCTCCTCTTTTTTCTTCGGTTTCGGTCCACGTTTCTCTTCCTGTGGAGGTTTCTTTTGTTTCTCTTTTTTACTAGAGGGTCCTGAAAAGGAAAGATCACAAAAGATTAAGTTTTTTGAGACTTTCTCAGGAAATGGGAAACTTAAAACAAGAAACTTACCAATGGAACCCGTGGGTGAGTTCTCTCGGGTTGTGTTGGGCGTCTCGGAGCTCTTCCGCTCGGTAGAGCGTTGACTGCTCTTCTGAATCTTCGCCAGCGGTATGTCACATTCTTCCTTGGCTTTCTCCTCGAATTTCTCCACCAGACTCTTGACCTTTCCTGCTCCGACAGAGGACTTCCTCTTAGTCGCAGCCTTGGCCACGGTCACCTCCACACTCGACTCACTTGTGTTCTCCGATTCGTCGTTTGTCGGCGGGGGATTCACAACAACAGCTGCCGAAGTCGATGGCACTGGAATCGAGGAAGTGCTGGGTTTCACTTCTTTACTTGTGTCCGCTGGCTTTGGCGACGCCACCGAATTGGCTCGCACCAAGCTGCGGCCTTTTGTGCGGTTGGCATTGCGAGGCGTCATTATCATAGAGCAGCCCAGCTTCCTGTGGAAGTCCTCGTAGGGCTGCAGGAATTTTTTGTAGGCCTGCTTCACAAGGTTAGTCACGCTGACGGTGATTGGAGTGAAGCCGAGGCGAATAGTGATGGACTTCCATTGGTTCTGAGTGGTCACACGATTATAGCCACCGAGTTTTTGAACCGCCCTGAATAAGCGATAGAAATCAACGTCGCGGTTTTGGATGGAAGGGACTTTGTTTAGGGGAGTTCCGCGGTCATCCATGTATTTATACAATTGAGCTATGAACAGATCCTTCTCCTCGCTTGGCTCATCATCGGAACTGTCCGAATCTGCTTCCTCATATTCGCTGGAGGAGTTCGCCAGTCCAAAGAGCGAATCTCGATCCCAATGTGTGGGCAATATATCGCTGTCTAAGTACTCTAAAGCCGCCTGGACAGCAGCGTTATCTTGTTTGTGAGCCTGGAAGAGAGAAAGTCGAGGTTTTTGATCTCAATCTAGTAGCAAAAAAGGAGCCCTAAGAATTTCTTGAGCTATTAAATTACCTGTTCTCTGGTGAACTCCATTGCCTCCTTCTTGGGGACAGTGTAGTAGCGTCCGTCCTTAAAAGAACGCACCAAATATTCATCCTTGACTCGAATGCGTACCGTGACTTGTGCCGTTGGAGACACAACCAGCCCCGGGAACCACTTTTCCTTGTCCTTCTTTTTGCTGTCCGTCGATTCGACGCACACCACCTTCCCGATGTTCTCCTCCTTCTCGTTGATCACCTCCTTCGCATCGCTCTCGTCATCCTCATCCGAGCTGTCGTCGTGGAGGTGCCGCGAGCGTCTTCCTCGGCGGCCGCCCACCACTGGATTCCCGAAGTGTTCGGGATGGGTCAGCGGGAGCTGGTCTAGTGTCTCACTTTCGTTAAAGTGCCGGCCGCTCTTCAAGCAGAGGGCTGTGCGTCTGAGAGTGGTGATGTCGCCGTCATCGAACACCACCGTGTACTGGGAGCAGTCCTGTATCTTCATTACCGTGCCTTCGACGTTCTCGCGTCGGTCGGGGTGCTTGACTTCGACGGTCGAGCCCACGCGGAGCTGACCCGACTTGATGGCGTCATCTGAGACGACGCCCGATCCAAGGCCATGCTTGAAGGCGACCTTCACCTTTATATTGCGAACTACCTTCCTAACTTTTGCCTCGCAAAAGGCTCCTTTATATTTTGCGCTTACCTCCGTTCCAACGGGTAACGATGGTGGGTCATCCACTTGCTTTTTTTAGGTATTAAAAAAAGACAAATGAGGAACTATGAATCAAGGCCATTTGGAGCCTTTGAAGGACTTGGACTTACCTGCATTTTTTGGAGGAAATAACGCTCAAAACTCAAATTATCGCTTACAAACGCCACTTTTGCGGAATGCTTTTGTACATTTCCCCAGAAAATTATTTAATTTAGAGCAGAAAAATTTTCGAAAAAAAAGCTAATTAAACTTTTTAAATGATTTTTCTTAAGAAAATAATAAAAAATACAAAAGAAATTCATAAAAACGCGATGGAGGTAGCAAAGCACAAGCGAGTTCTTATTTTCTTTTCTTTTTTTTATGGCGGATGACTTTAGATTTGTATTGTTTTTTAATTAATTAAATGTGGAAAATTGTGCTTTAAGTAAAATATTTGAAGAAAATTTTATATAAATCAACGTTTGATGGTGAAAAAAGCCATGAAAAGAAAATTTTTGTACACAAAATCTAATTTGCTTTTCTCTTCTTGACGTTTTGTGTTTTTAATGATGGACGATAGAATTTATGCATGAAGAGTGAAACAAGAACTATTGTGGCGCACTCTGTGAGTTGGTAATGTCAAACGGGTTTGGATATCTGTACGCACTCTTTGTGAAAAAGAGAATATAAGGCTGGTTATACACGTAAGGTTTGCATTTGTGTTCATAGAGCAAAACATTTAACAAATTAATTTTTTAAAATTCAAACACGATTTCACCATAAAATACGATATTATATTTTATTATAATGAAGTATCGACTGAGCTCTTATTAAATTAATCCATTAATTTCACTGTTGCATTGTGTTGATATTAATTATTTTACCATTTTATTTGTTATACTTTAAATTTTGAATACTTGTTCTAAACAAAACAAACTAGTTACTTGTGAATATTTTTAGTCATATGAAAACTTTTCTGATTTTCTTATTTCATTATAAAATATTTAATCAAACTGGAAACTTGAATGTGAATTTTTGTATCATAACTACAAAAGGTATTATTGTGTTAATTTCATTATTTAGTTGCCTACAATGTAATTATTTGTCTTTTATTTATGTTGCAGGCGCTTTTTGTTAAATAAATGTTTCTTAAATAAATGTACTCTGACTAAATAAATTCATCAGGTTATGGGCCCAGGCATGTTGCCATGCATGTATTGGGTTTAAGTTTGAGATTGAAATTTTGAATTGTCTGGAATAATTAACATTATATAATATTAAAAATGGAAAGTATACGCTCTCAACTTGAATGTTTAACTGAAGATCCCAGTGGAAACGTTAATTACGAGTCATGGAGGTTTAAATTAAATTTAACCTTGAAAGGTAAGAAAATTTTTGATGTTGCTACTGGTATAACCGTTAAACCTGAAGGAGAAGAAAACTGTCAGAATGTTTTGTCATGGATCGCTAAAGATTTAGAAGCTCAAACACTTATTGGTCTTAATTGTAGTAGTACAATTGCTATGAAAATTTCAAAATGTACATCTGCCTACAGTATGTTATTGAAATTGGACACTTTATATGGTAAGAAGTCAGATGTATCCATTGAAGGCTTACAACGACAATTTTTTGAGTACAAATATAATGAAAATAAGTCAGTGATCGAAAATTGTATGCAAATTCAGCAGTTAGCTGACAGTTTGGCAACTGAAGGTGAAGAAATGAAGGACTCCTGGATTATGCAGAGAATTTTAGGTATATTGCCACCGAAACTATACCACTTTCGAACAGCCTGGGACAATGTCAGTGGAGCAGAAAAATGTCTGGGAAACTTATTTGATAGGCTAAGACTAGAAGAAGATAGATTAAATGAAAGTCAGTCACAAAAGTCTACATCTCAAAATGCTTTTATATCGAAATACAAAAACAAGTCAGATACATCCTCTGGAAGTCTGAAGAGCAAGCCTCCGGAATGTTTCAAATGTGGAAAGACTGGCCACATGAAGTCTCAATGCCATGGAAAACCGTCTGCAAAATATGTTGAGTACTGTAAAAATACATATGGCTGTAACAAATGCAAATGCAAAGGACATTTCGCGAAAGACTGTCCGAATGCAGAATCTAGTCATAATGAAGACAGATATGATAAACGTAACAAGAATGGCAGTAACAGACGTGCACTTATAACGGTCAGTTTATCCTCGATAGACTCTTTCTACAAAAATTCTGAAGACTGTTGGTATCAAGACTGTGCTGCAACTCAACACATGAGCTCACATAGAGAATGGTTCAAGAACTACATAACCCTTCAACAACCGACTATGATTGTCATTGGTGATGCAACCGAACTAGAAGGCATCGGTATAGGTGACATTGAACTTGAAGCTTTTGACGGTCAGATCTGGCAGAAAATTGTGTTACAAGACGTATTACATACTCCAAAAATGCCTTTCAATCTCTTCTCAGTCAGTTCAGTGTTGGATAAGGGTTACAAACAGTCAGCAAATGCAGATCAATCGATATTCACAGACTCAAGTGGAAATGTAGGAGCTTTGGCAGAAAGAGAAGGGAAGTTATACAAAATGAAGTTTCGCCGAGAGTTTGAAAAATGTCTTGTTAACATCTCCTTAAGAAAATGGCATGACAAGCTTGCACATCAAAATGTCACACATGTGCGAGATGTACTGAATAGAAATGGAATCAAGTTTAAAGATGATTGGAACGAATATGTTTGTCCAGGATGCATTTATGGAAAGCAACATAGAGTATCTCATCCTCTAAATCCAAAAATTTCAGAAAAACAGCTTGATTTAATACATGTTGATTTATGTGAGATGAACATTCACTCTTTAGGAGGAGCAAAATATTTTCTACTTTTTAAGGATGACTACTCTCATTTTAGGACTGTTTACTTTTTGAAAAATAAAAGTGAGACAGCTGAAAAGCTGGAAACTTTCCTGAAACTAGCTGAAAATCAGTTTGATAGAAAAGTTAAGACATTACGTTCAGACAATGGAACTGAAATAAAGAACCGCCAAACGACACAAATTTTAGAAAGTCTGGGAGTTTTTCACAGCAAGTCAAGTGCTTATACTCCAGAACAAAACGGACGTATAGAAAGAGAAATGAGAACGATAGTTGAAGCTGCGAGAACAGTCATTCATGCTCGAGGCCTCAATGAAAACTTATGGGGTGAAGCCGTAAACTATGTCGTTTTTACAATCAATCATACTGGTACTAGTACTGTTAAAGATAAAAGTCCAGCAGATTTGTGGTTTGGAAGAAAAATAGACATAAACAAGTTGAAATCTTTTGGTTGTGACTGCTACGTATTAAAAGAAGGCAACAAGAGAGGCAAGATGGACAGAAAATCAACGAAAGGTATATTTGTCGGTTATGATGTTGATTCTCCAGGTTTCAGAGTCTTCATAAATGAGACCAAAGACGTTATCAGTTCTAGCAATGTAGTTTTTGATGACAAGACTGAAACCAAGAGCTCTACTGAAATAGAAACACCACTAACTGAAACATCTGATACTGAGAAATCAGACACAAGCTCAGAATATGGAAGCGTTGAATCTGAAGAGACTGAGGAAAATGGAAGTAAATCTGATAGCTCTGAAAGTCCAGTAGTGCCAACTGTAAGAGGAAGCTCACGATTACGTCGCGTCATAAAACCACCATCAAGATTCAATGACTATGTAACTGACACAGCACTAGTAACACAAGATATTAAGGAAAGTATGCCCAGTGAAACTAGTGATATTTCTGTCAATGAAGCCCTTCAAGATGAAAACTGGAAGAAAGCAATGTTAGAGGAGTATAATTCATTGATAAAAATGAAAACATGGATCTTAACTGAAAAACCTAAGGATATTGCACCTCTAACCTGTCGTTGGGTGTTACGAAAGAAAAATGATGGAAGATATAAAGCAAGACTGGTCATTAGAGGGTTTGAACAGAAAGAAGGTAGAGATTATTTTGAAGTTTTCAGTCCTGTTGCTCGTCTTATGTCAATCAGGCTTATCTTGAGCATAGCTGCATCTGAAAGTATGAAGTTAATGACTTTTGACGTAAAGACAGCGTTCTTACATGGTAAGCTTGATGAAAGAATTTTCATGTACCAACCAGAAGGCTTCAATGACGAGTCAGGTCGTGTATGCGAATTAAAGAAAAGCCTATACGGTTTAAAACAGGCACCAAAAGTTTGGAACGAGACTTTTTCAAAATTTCTGAAGTCTCTAAGTTTCAAATCCACTGATGATGACCCATGTGTTTTTTATAACAAAGAGAGAACTATACTTATTGTCTTACATGTCGATGATGGTCTCGTGGTCGGACAACATGAAAACGAGATGTTAGAAGTTTTGAAGAAACTTGATCAAAAGTTCAAGATCACTCATGATACTGGAAGAGACAAGTGCTTCTCATATCTCGGAATGCAGATTCAAGTGTCTGAAGACAGAATATTTGTAAATCAATCCAAATATGCTGAAAGAATTTTGCTACGATACAACTTTGGAGATTTAAACCCTGCACACACACCTATGGAAAGAGGAATGGTCACAGATCCTGGAAATTTTGTTAACGATAGTCCTTTGGACAAGTCCACGCCATACAGAGAAGTCGTTGGAAGTCTGCTATATCTCGCTACCATATCACGTCCAGATATAAGTTTCGCAGTCAATTACGTAAGTCGCTTCAACAATAAGCCAATGAGAAGTCATTGTGCAATGGTAAAACGTATCTTCCAATATATAAAAGAGACAACAAAATTTGGAATATGTTTTAATGGAGATAAGAATCTGTCTGTGTATAGTGACTCCGATTATGGTGGAGATACAGAAACTGGACAGTCCACTAGTGGAGTTATCCTACTCCGTGGAGGCCCTATAGTTTGGCTTACTCAAAAACAAAATACCGTATCAAATTCCACCGCTGAAGCGGAGTATCGAGCAGCAGTATTAGCCATAGACGAAGTCTGTTGGATACGAAGATTAGCTCAAGAATTAAAACAATTAGATACAAGCAAACCTACACCACACTATATTGACAATCAGTCTGCTATTCACATGTTGAATAACACACATGAAGGAAAGATAACTAAAGGCAAGAAACATATCGAGATATCAAGGAAGTTCATCCAGCAGCATATTGGAACAACAGTCACGCCAGTTCATGTCAGAAGCAAGGATCAACTGGCTGACATCTTGACCAAGCCTCTTCTACGCAAATACTTTGAATATTTACGAAGTAAAATAATTAAGGAGGAGTGTTGATATTAATTATTTTACCATTTTATTTGTTATACTTTAAATTTTGAATACTTGTTCTAAACAAAACAAACTAGTTACTTGTGAATATTTTTAGTCATATGAAAACTTTTCTGATTTTCTTATTTCATTATAAAATATTTAATCAAACTGGAAACTTGAATGTGAATTTTTGTATCATAACTACAAAAGGTATTATTGTGTTAATTTCATTATTTAGTTGCCTACAATGTAATTATTTGTCTTTTATTTATGTTGCAGGCGCTTTTTGTTAAATAAATGTTTCTTAAATAAATGTACTCTGACTAAATAAATTCATCACATTGTTTTCTTCGACAGCTATACACAATAAATATTTTTTATTGCAATTTTAGGGAGAGAAAACATTTATTTCTACGTTTAATCAATTTTGAATTATTACTTATGTGAAAAATAAATCATATTTTATCTTTGTATATTTATTTAAAAAGTACTACAATGGAACACAAAATTGTGTTACGGAAGCGGAGCTATGTTGGGGCTGCCTGTACGAAAATAAAGTGTGGAATCTAAGATCGACGGGATATGTAAAATATTGAAATCAAGAGTGTGGGAATGAGAGGAGTAAATTATTTTATTTCTCATATTTAGTATTAGGATAAATAACTCGAATGCAAACAAAAATCAGTCGTTTCCAACCTACCTATCAATGTTAAGAAGGTATGCATATACAATACATTTTATTGTATGAGTTTTAGATTTTCTTCAGAAAATTGTATTCATTTGATTTTAGATTTTCTATTTTTGTGAAATCTGAAAATTTAAAAGAAACGTTTGATACAATGCTTCGTTGTCATATTTTGAATATTTCCATTACAAATACAGTAGCTATTTACAGAGAAAATCAATGACTACTTTTGACGTTTCTGTGTCATAGTAAAAGTGTCAAAAAATCGCTAGCGATCCATCAGCATGAATATTTTTGATAAGTTATATAAACATAAGCTGCGACAAAAGCTCAAAAATGTTTATATTTTGTTTTGAGAGTTATAATAAAAATTACCTATTTTTTCGTTCAAGAAAGTTTTGGTTATATCCTAAGTACAGAATGTGAGTGACTTGAGTGGGCAGGATGCAAAAAAAAGTTTAAATCTTATGACATCAAAAACGAATTTAATATTGAAAAATATGCTTTTGAAACCATGCAAATAACGAATGTTTTCTTCAAAGTATAGAACTTTAAGTCATCAGCACTATTTTGACTGGCGGTCATTTTGTCAGCCGTCAAAAGTGATTTATTTTAAGTTTGGTTTGGCATTTCAACATGAATTGTCTGACAACTGAGCAACGCTTCTAAATTTTGTAAATTTAGTTGGAAAATCATGGTTCTCTTCGAAAATACTAATTTTGTGAATTTTGTTTAACGATGAAGCTCACTTTTGATTGAATGAATACGTCAATAAATAAAACTGCTAGAACGATACAGTCAATGGTTATCACTAAAGAATTATTGTTAATGACTTTTTCGTTTATCTATTCAACAATCATGATGTGACGTTTGGTAACTACATAGTTTTACATTACAAACATACTGAGTCTGGTAAAGCGTTCCACATTCGTCAAGTGCGGCTAAAGAAAGAACACCTATAATTAACAGTAGGTCCGAAAATGGGATCAAGAATACATATCGATAAAACAATAATAGGCATGAGACCTTGCAGCGTTGTATAAGAGTAGCAAATATCTCAGTATTAGAACGATCGCTTATCATTTTAAGAGGTCTCTTTCAATTCTTTCTAAAAGACTTAAGTACGTTTATCGGACATCAGTCTAAATATGAGAATTATACTCGATTTTGGATGAATAAGAGGCTTGTAAATTATAGCCAGATCAGAAGGGGTAAAAAGCTTCTTGCGTCGCAGACTTAGAAAATTTTTTGGAGATGTCAAATATGTAATCCCTCCACAAGAAATGGTTTGCGATGCATAAACCTAGAACTGATTTGATTCCCCATTAAGATAGGAATTTAGGACAAGGATCAGTGAAACTATTAAGTGGATTAGAAGTTTCAGACAATAGATCATTTACAAAAATAAGAAAGAGCGTTGGAAACAAAACAGAGCCCTGAGGCACACCAGCGTTTATTTTGTGGTTATCAGATTTGAGCCCGTACAATACAACTTGAATTGAACGGACCGTTCAGATGTTGAGATTTGTTCCACTGTTCAATTTAATAAACCACCAAATCACTGGTAAGCCCATTAGTTTACGAAAGCCATAATTTTAAAGCTTTCGTTCTTCAAGATATTTTATAATTTGAAAATTTATCAGCGTTTCCATGACCTTGGTAAAAAGGAACTTATGTAAGTGCAATTGGACAATAGTTAGAAAGGGACTAGGATTCGAATTTTGTAGGACCACTTGGAGGACAACATTCATATACGGCCACAAATGTTGAAAAAAGTCATCGATTGAATTCCAGATTTGACCACGCCCAGGCACTTGGCAAAACACCCTTTTGATTGTTTCTAGCTTTATCCTTCAAGACATTGTTTGACAAATAAGAAATGAAGTTAGTAGACAAATTATATTAAGACCTATTACACATATTTCCTATCCATTTTAATGAAAACAATTTTGCTCACTACCATATTTTTGCAAATACATATATTTCTCAGTTTTGCACTTTTTATACAAGAATTGTAAGTACTTCTTTTTAGTTTTCCAAGATTCAAGGATTTGACATTCAACACTTTTAAACTTGGCAGAAGTAGAGATTTTATCGATTTTTCGGAATTTTAAGCTTTTTGCCTATGGTTAGGTTTCTTCATTTATGTAATTATTTTACACTTTCGTGAAACGTGAAGTCATTAGGCAAGCAACACTATACTGTGAAATAGTTATAGTATTTTATGTGAAGTAAAACAAATTACCACTGGTGTATTCTTTCCCATTTTCGGGTTTCGACATAGATCTAATGCCTTCTACTACTTTTTGGCATCATGCAGAAGAAGATGCATTTATGCAGAAGAAGATACATTTAAATCCATTTTAAAACTACACCACTTCGCAAAACAAAAACGTTTTTAGGTACTTGAAGTACTAATTTTCAATAAAAACCCTTCAATCTGAATTCAAACATTTACAGTCTTTATCATAATTTTGAAGTTATAGTTAAATTATAACTTAAAAAAGAGTCAAATATGAAAATGACATTTATTAAAGAAATATATCCCATGTGGGAAAGCCGAATTTATAGCACTTTTAAAATGAGAGTGACACAAAGTAATTAGACAATCGGTACAGTCACACAATACATACAAATTCTTTTTTCTACAATAAATTAGAAGAATTTCTAGTAATTTGCTTCCCTCTTTTCAAATGTAGAAGAGATTTTAAAGGGTAACATCAAAAAGTTATCAGTTTTATAAACAATTATAACACACTTTTTATATTAATGAGAGCAAAATTGGGTTTCTTCTAGTTTGCTGTCGCTTATTGCACATGTAACTGCTCAATAGCAATATTCAAAGTCTTGTGTTTATAGCCAAAGGTGCTTTATTTTTGAACACGCACTGTTCTCCTGTCAAAGTGACATATTTCAAATAAGAGTACTTTTAAATGCAAAACAAAATTTAATGTTTATTTTCTTCTAAAAATCATTCAAATGAAAATAACATTAAAAATAAAATATGTCAAGTAAAAATAAAGGCTTCCAAGGAAAAGACTCTTTCAGTCGAATGAATTTCCTCTATCAAGCATCAATGTTGATGGCCGGGAAAAGCGCTACACTCTCAGCTTACTATGGAAACCTGTGCAAGACTATTGGCAAGAAATCAGTCCTTCGGATGTAATTTACAACATTTCACTTTAATGAATGTTTAAATAATAATAATTCTTTTCAGAGACCCAAATATAAAGAGATCTCTTTGTAAAAAGTGCCACATGACCTTGAAACCTGGAGTTACAGCTGAAATATCCGCCCTCGATTGCAAAGATGAAATTTTGTCCATCAAATGTTTGAAATGCAATCATTCGAAGAACTTCCCAATCAACTCGGAGTACAAATTCTGGCTTGAAAATCCCGATTCAAAAGCCGAAGTGTGTTCCCTAGAGAAAGATAATAACAAAAAAGGTGCAAAAAGAAAGAAGACAAAAGTGGAAGACGTCTCAGTTGTTCAGGAAACAAGTCAACTGTAGAAAATGTGGAATAGAATTAATTGTATTTATAAATTAATAATAAGTTAGTTTTAAGAGGCTGTTCATTATTTTTATAGAAATAAAAAGATCAATATCCAGAAACTCCAAGAACTGTTCTTATTGTCACTTCATTCCATGTTGAATGTTTGACACTGTAGTTAAGCACCAATTCCCTGAGACTCCTCATTTCTTTAATATAAACAGGTTATTAAACAATTTTGGAAAATTCAATTTTCTAACACAAAGTTAAATAAAAAAGGTAACAAAGTTGATAAAAAGAACAAAATTCCAACAACAAATTGAATGGAAACGTAAAACAATGTCGGGGTTTCGTGAATTTATGTTGATGGAGGCGATAAAATGGTTCAGTTTCGAAAGATTTCTTAGTATTTCAAAACTATTTGCAGCAAAAAGAAATCATCTTGCTTTCAGGTTTAAAGTTTTGATACTACGAGTATTTAAGTTTAAAGTGCGAAGAAATAACAGCAGCTTTTCGAATAAATTGGTCGGGGTTTTGAACAAAATAAGCAGAACAAATATTTTTAAGTTTCTAGCACAAATAACGACATGAGTGGGAGATGAAATTAGGAAGGTGAAATAAATAGTCCAATTTCTTATAACAAATACAAAACGGACACATGAGGAGTACAAATAATTTTTGTTTACATATTATTGAGTCATTATATTCAATAGTCAGTAAAATTAATCTTTTTTCTGGTTCAAAAATTGAATAACATTTTTTGAAAGGATTTTGTGGTCCGCATTGTGGTTTCGTCATCAGGTATAATTTTTGAAATATATTCCATTCAAAATTTGTTTTTTTTTGCTAAGGTTAAACAAAACCAAATAATTTTATATTGATTTTGCATTGTATATATGTAGATAGAGTTCAAAATTGATTAGTTACTGACTTCCTTTCCGGAAATTAATATAAGTTATGAGTCTTCCTTTTATGAACTTTTGAAAAATGTTGAATCTTATGCTTTCATGGTTTTCAAAATAAATTCTATAGCTATGTATGTATGTATACGTTTAAATTAAACAAAAAGTTTTCAATTTTGTTTTATCTGATGCGATAACCTTGTTTAGACGATGAATTCCCATAAAAACAAAACATTACTTTTATCTATTAAAAGCCGTTTGAGCATAAATGCTTGGGAGTTCTATTAACGTTTATGTAGAACAGGAAATAGTAAGCACTTCCAACGCCAACGCCTAGCGGTTAGCCATAATTTGACGGCAAGTTTTTAAACTTGCTGCCCCTTGCATTGTATATTCGCTTAGTTTTTGAAATTTACCAAAAGGATTTACCTACACATAGAGTTACTCTCTCTTATTTGGCGAAATGCTTCGAGTGAGTTCCTCTTTCTAAGCTACCAAGCCATAACAAATTCACATCTTTGTTAACCTTTGGTATTGGCTTTGTCCATCTATATATTGAATTTTTGAACCCAGGGGAAGGACAACGGTCCAGGTGTTTACCATCTTTCGAAAAAATTAATTTTAAGAAGGAAGTAAACCGTAGCTTCTTGCCTTCGCTCACAAGATTGAGAATTTCCTCAGGGCAGTTCTAAGCGGTGCCTTTTTTAATTATTATTAATTGTACAGTATCATTCGTTATCGAGCTGCACTGATTTCTCAACTTGCTTGCTCCCCAGGAGCCCCACGGGAAGGTGCAAGTAAGCACTTCTTCCTTCCAGATTATAGTTCTGCTTATACCTAAGATTCCCTGCATCTACATAGAAGTCAGTTTGACTCCCGTTTATGTAGAACAAGTGAAGGTCAACTTAACCAACTTTCTATAAGCCGTCTAAACACCCCATATTATCTGTCAAAAGTGACAGGAAAGAAATCCGCAGCCAACCGTTATACAATTTTCTATCAACAATTTGGGGAAGGTTCAGACGACATTAGGGACTTGAAAGTTAAGCAAGTTTCTAGTATCTGATTGGCAAGCTGTCAAAAAATTACCTTCCAATTAAGGCAACTTTAGTGGAAAGTTGACTGGAAAGTTAGTCAAGAAAAATCTCCCTAACTATTAAGCCAAGTCTACTTCTATCAAAATGACAGTTGATCATATTTTTTCATTCAAGTGAAAGCTGAACTTTATTACTCTATAGTTTATTTATTTTCTGCACAACTTCACTCAATGCTTTCTGTAAAAGGTTTCGTTGTCAATTTTTAAAAGAAATAAGTAATATTTCCTTACAATACAAAATACAGATAATAAGGCAAAAAGATGCAGAAAGGGCTCTCAAGAAAATTGCGGGGGTTGTTTTTTTTTTACCATAACAGTTTAAAAAAAAGGTGAAAATGTTGGTTAACCCTAAATATCTCATGAACCAATGACGTTAGAGACTTGAATTAAATTTTATATTATATATTGTAGCGTGATACAAAACAACTAAAAACAAGTATATTTTTGGAAAAAAATCCAATTAACGTTTTTTTTTATAAATCAAAAAAACTGAAAAAAAATTTGTCACCTCGAAAATTGTACGACTAAAATATGATTTCACCTCCAAAACAATTTTATGCAACGAAGAATGTTTTTGACAACTGATAAAATTTTAAGAAAAATCTAATTGACAGTTTTTTTTTTATAAAAAATAAAAACCCAAAAAAAAAACATTACTCAAAGTTGGTAAAAATTTAATTTCAACTCAAACATCTTTTCAAAACTTTGAGATATTGGCTTTAAGCTACTTTTATCTTTCAAAAAATATTGTTGTCAACATTCAGTAAAATTTTGAAAAAAATCGAATCTACGGTTTTTTTTACAAAAAATTAAAAACAAAAAAAAGAATAACAAAAGTGGGTAAAAATTGATTTTCACTTAATATCTTTTCAAAACTTTGAGATTATGGCTTCAAACTAATTTTATCTTATAAGAAATATTGTTTTCAACATTCGATAAAATTTTGGGAAAAATCGAATAGACAGTTTGTTTTACAAAAAATAAATACCTAAAAAAAATTAATAAAAGTTGTGTAAAAATTTATTTTCCACTCAAATAGCTCTTCAAGAATTAAAAATATTGGCTTCAAACTTATTTTATTTCACAGAAAATATAGTTTTCGATGTTCAGTAATTTTTTTTATTAAAATCCAACAGTCCGTTTTTTCATAAAAAAATGAAATCTACAAGAAACAGTACGCAAGTTTGGTAAAAATTGATACAGATAGGCAAACTTTTAAGTAAGACAAATCGACAGACGGGATGGGAAGTTATCAGTGTGGGTCGCATCCCAGCCTCTTTTTTGAAATAATTTTGGACGATTGTCCACTAATCGGATATTAAATAAGGTTCTTGCCAACAACATCATCCAATTTTTAATTGGCAGAAAGTTTTTGAGGAGAAAACAACAACAGAAGTTTACAGGATTTTGAAAGAATTTAAAAATTACGAAAATGGAAAGAAATGTGAATTCACTTCTAAAATAAATGTTCTTGAAAATTGTCTTCCAATGGCTGCGTTCAATCTCGTGTTGGATAGGGTATCTTGGATAGGTGGATTTTTAGATACCTTGTTGAACGAGTTGGATAGCTGTATTGAGATAGCTGCCAAAAAATAAAAAACAACTTTCAGCTGTTCACAAAAAGCAGAGAAACATTTAAGCTTCGAAGTCAAAATTGTTGTAAGATAAAACATTTAATGGATAATTCAACTGATTCGTCGGACGATGATGATTTGATAGGTGCGTACAAATTTAATAAATAAGAGATTACCTAAATCTGTGATCTATGTTAAATTTCCTCTTAGCTCAATTGGAATTCTATACGATTAATAATTTACTTGATCATAATTACCTTCTAAAATTCTGAGGCAAATAGCTTCTTCATCGTCTATTATGTACATTGTACGGAACATCCTCAAATACAACTTCAACTAACATTTTATATTTTTTTGTTTACCAACAAATACAAAAAGCTGAAATCAATTTTCAAGTTTCTTGAAATTCAACCATGTGTTGAATCAGCTGTTCTGTCAGATACCTACATCCCCAGAAATTCTTGGATACCTTTGGATTCCTTTTTTGACATCTCAGCTGTTTTTGATCAGCTGTTGTTTTACACGTGAAACACTAACAAAAAGGTATCCGGATACCCTATCTGACGGAGATTGAGCGCAGCCAATGAGTCTACCAGTTTTTTGTTTTCTAAAGTCTTCCAACTGCGTAAACAGACAATTTTCAGTTATTCATATTGGAAGATCTTTCAATTGTGTATATTTAGCTTAACATCTTATGAGGAATTTTTGAAAAGTAAGTAAGATACTTCACATATTTGAACGGAATATTAAAAATAGGGATTTTTAAAATCATCATAACCTTTATTGAATAAAACTACGTCATGAATTGATAAAGCCTCAAAAAGTTAAGTGCCTTGCACATGAGCAACGAACTGCGAACTGCGAATGGACGAACAAACGTGATTTTACACATTTCAAAAAGTCAATTCCACACAAAAACAAATTTAAATTATAAGAAACCAATTGACACTAATATTAGGATAATAAAATTTGCATTTTGTTCTCTAAAACAAGAGAATTTTGTAAAAACAATTTGGTAGTAACGAATCGCAGTGTGGTTGCTGCGAACTGTCAAACTCTATTCGCGTTCCACATACCATCCACACTGCAACGAATAAATTGTTCGCGCTCAACTTAACCTCAAAATTATACCACTCTTGTTTTGTTTTTATGTGAAAGATCATGGCTGAGGAAAATATGGAGAAAAGGGTTGACAATTCGTCGCTACCTGCGAATAGAAATAAAAGCTCATGTGAAAGAAAAGTCAAAATATGCGAACATCCACAGTTCGCAGTTCGCAGTTCGTTGCTCATGTGCAAGATGCTTAAGGGGCCAGTTATAGTTATCATTGAAATCATTCCGGAAAATGTGTTTACTGGATATTTGACTTTGTTTTCCTTTGATTATAAATGAAAATTATATACTGATCGATTGGAAATCACACAAAGATTATTGGAAAAAAGTGTATTTGCGCATTTATCTCTTAAAATGTATTTTTCTATTTTCCGAACGGAAATTCATTTTACTGATAGCTATAAAAGACCTGTTAAAAAAATTCCAAGGATTGGTTTGAATGATGAAAACCTTTGAAAAAGTATACCAACCTGATGAATGACTAAGAGAAACAATAAGGGTATTTACACAATGGCTGCGTTCTATATCGTGTTGGATAGGGCATCCAAAATAGGTGAATTTTTAGATACCTTATTGAACGAGTTGGATACCTAAATTATGTTGAACTAACTGTTCTCTCAGATACCTTTGGTTTAATTTCTTGACATCCCAGCTGTTTTGGATCAGTTCTTCTTTTACATGTAAAAAACGAACAAAAATTTACCCGGTAAATGAACTGTCAAATTTTGTATGAGAATTGATTAAAATTTTACAAGGATTTTGGTGGGTAAAATTATCCGAACGTTTCTGGTAAATTTAGCCAAACGTCATTGTAACTTTTAATTGCAAGAATTACACTTTTATTAAAGAAAATACACAGAACGTAATTTTTTTCATACAGTTCTAAAATGACGACACCATTAAATGCGATTTGGTAATATAATTAAATAAATTCTTTTTTGTTTCATATTTTTGGCATCTTTGATTAATAACTTTTTAAAATTTTGTACAAGTTTATTAAAAACAAAATAATTTATCTAAGCGCAAAAACCGTTTTTGATGTGAAATATTTGACGTTTAGCGGACAGCTATGTATTTTTTATTTAACTTATTTAAAACAATATTGTGAATAAGAGGCATTGAAAAAGTTTTCCTTTTAAGAGATAATAAGAAATCTTAATACCAAACTATATCAAATACTTTTAAAATATCCTAAGTTCAATAATCTTACTTTCTCCAAATGTTGTTCGTTCCGTATAATACTAAAATTACATATTTAAACATTAAATAACTTTCAAAAAGTAAAAACTTCAATTAAATCATAAATTACTTTAACCCCATTTGCATATAAAGCAGGAAGAAGTTGGAAATTAAGTCTCAACTTTCCTTGACATGAAGCATCTTCGATTCCTCTTCGTTTGCTTAAGATTAGCTAAATAAACGTCACAAACGAAGAAGCTTATAGAAGAAGGTGTACAACATCCACAATTTCGCAATGATGTATGTATAACTATTGGAAATATGAAACCAGTAAATATTTAGTTTATTTTATTCGAAAACATAGCTTGCAGCGTCATAAATTCAATTCCTAAGATTTTCGCAACTTTTTAAAAAGAATTATTGAGTTAATTTTAACTATCTTCTTCACGGTTCGTTTTTGTTGTGCTCGTTTCTTTAAACAAAAGTAAGCATTTTACATCAAATTTGAAAACTAAATTGCCTCAAATATAAACTAACTAACCTACCTTCATACCTAGTTATAAAGACATTTGTTTTGAATATTGTTCTCTTGGAAGTAAAAATGAGTTTGCTCTGGAATTGTTTTGGTTACAGGAAGGATTCCAATTTAAGCTTTTGTCTTGATGGTTTAACCCTCACAGGAAGGTCTAGTAAATATACATTTTGAAGGCGAACGTTGCCAATGGGGCGGCCCTTGATCCAAAGACGGCGGCGGTCCTTTAAGTATTGGGCCTCACCGCTCTATGTTGCCAGTATCGCTAGAGCGATTTACAATTGTCAAGTACATTCCCTTAGACCTCTCTTGTCAAAATATTAGCTCAATCGGACTCTTAGCTTTGTTTTGACCACGTGTGGTTTTTGACACCACTACTTTGCCGACACGTCGGGAAAACCTTTTTTTCGGATGGAATAAAGCTGTTGGAGCATCGCTGAACCAAGTTTAAATCACCTGTCAAAGCCATCAGTTATGGTTCACACTTATTTATTGAAAATTACGCATTACTAAGAAAAGTTTTAAAGAAAGGATTGTAGTACCGGTATAGTGTGATGATAGTTCGTAGGACTGTCATGCTAGAGGTGTTGGGTTCAAAACCTGCCTGTTTCATCTAAAATTTTTTCGCGGGTATTATCTCTTAAGAGGAATTGACAAATCCTCCAAAAGTAACTCCTGTCATGAAAAGTGCAAGATTTGGCATACAAATTATATCCTATTTCAGAAATTACTTATTTTAAGTCACTAGGCCCTAGTTCTCAACGGACTGTTGATGCATCCAATTTATTTAAGGATTTAAGCTTGAAATAAACCGTTCATTGGCGACAATACTTCAAATTAACTTCAATTTCTTAGGCCTAAGTGAACACATTGTTTTGCCTATATCATTATGCCGTTCCTGGTGGTGTCTGTTTTTGGTAGTCATAAATTATGCTTCCGTTTAATTTTGTTTATTTCTATTTCATTAAAATCTGATGGAAAATTTTGTCTGAATTTGCTTTAGAATAATGAATTATCTTTAAGTGAGTTGCAGTCTTGAAAAGCACACAGCTTTTGAGAAAAAGGGGAAAGATGTTTCTTTTTTTTTTTTTGGGAAAGCAAATGAAACTTGGTTTATAAATTGTAAATTATGTCATGTCAACCTCTCGCAACTGAACCGTCTTTGTTGGTTTTAGGTTTAACAAATGATGTTAAGGCTTGATGGTGAGATGTGAAGACGAAACAGGATATTCTTACAAAATGTTGTTCTTTCTAAGTGAAATGTACCTACAACCCAGACCCACCGGGTAAGCTACATTTCACTGAAAAAGGGATGGTGTGAAGCAGGATATTTCTTTCTTGAGTAATATTGACATACAAGGTGTTTTTTAAAGAGGTTGATAACCTTAAATACAAGTTAAAGACAGAAATATTGTTGGAATGAATTGTTTATTATTATGATGTAGTGGATAATTTTATGGCGTTTAGTTTTCAAAGATGATTTTCGAAATATATCGAAAACCGCTACGAGCTGCATTCTCCAGTTTTTCATTAATTTTTCTGGTGTTAAATGATTCATGAGGAACTGTCAAACCTGACTGAACAGAAATGTTACCATAGTATATTATTCTCAACTGTCAAACCACAGACAAAAATCATCGAAAATTCTTATGCAGCTAATGGCTGAAACACAAACACGCCAGCTTCGGCTTCGTCTAACGTTTACGAGTTCAGCCATAGGAATTCAATGCATGCTATCACAATGAAGCTTTGACTTTACGTTTCGTTTGACAATCGTAAGGAAAAGAACGTAATGTTACGTAATGGGACTCCAAACGGAAGCTCTAGTTCAAATTTGCTGAACATTTGCTTTGTCAAAAAGTCAACAAACAAAATACATATGGTTTTGGAGGGATTCCCATTAGTTATTATAGAAATGTCATTCAAAGCAACCTCGAAGCAGGTCCATCGTAACGCAGACGAAGCCGAAGCTGAAGCGTGTTTGTGTTTCAGCCATAAATAACACCCTCTATAAAAAATTGAAAGGTGCTGATAAGACAAAAATAATCTTTTAGTGAACTTTGAGAGTGAAAAGTTCAATACTTAAGCTTATATGAAAAGAGTCTACTGAGGTATTCTTATTTAAATTGTGGCAATTATTGAAAGGGATGTGATTTTCAGTTTTAAACACTTGACTTCTTTGGGAAGAAGTTTTTTTTTTATTCTCTGGCTTTGATTTTGATTTATTTCATTTCATTACTTGAATCCAATCATGATGTTGAAGTTGGGTTGGAGAAACCTTCTTTTTGTTTAAAATTTAATCCAAATCTACATTCTTATGATTATTAGAATAATCAAGACCGTTTTAAATTATAATATCTTCTAAGGGTTTTACAAAATTTATTGTGGGTCCACAATACAAAAAACTTTAACTCTTTTGTATTCAAATTGGTGTTTAAGCATGAAGTTGTACACATCTACAAAAGATGATAACCTTTGTACGAGAACATTATTATAAAGCTTCAATTCAAATTTAGAGAAAATGTAATCCTGTAGAAATCACAATTCTATTCAAATTCAAATGAACAATCAATATGAACAGACAGAAAAAGGGAAGAAAAGCATTTTCTCTAAGGGATAACATCACCAGAAACTCCCATTGCCATACTCAATTGTAAAATCCTTGAATATCTTCAAAAAATACAGCTATGGCCAAAATAATGGGAACGAAACTTAATTTTTGGTAATTATGTCTTTAGCATTTTAGTGAGACAAACAAATCTAAAATATATGTTTTTTTTATTTTAATGGTAAATATGTTTTGTAAGTGTCTCTAAATTAGCGATTTTCAAAAAGTAATATTAGTCGCCCAGATTTTGGAGTACTGGTCCAGAAACAGTAGAAACACTTTATAAATGTCATAAATTGTATTTGGTATTTAATTATATTTGATCTTTATTTTAATTTATCACATCATCACATTATTCTTGATCAATTGAGTAACACATTTCAGTAAAAATTCTACAAAGGTTTGTTTGTTCAGAAGGCGCATGTTTACTCTTTAAACTTGCGTTCAATAAATTGGTTCACAAAGAGATTCAAGTCGAGTTATTGAGATCACCTCTGAAACACATAATGTACATTTTCTTCCTTTAAAATCCGAGTAGGTAATTGAAGCCCATATTTTTGAAACTTCAATTATAAGTAATTAGAAAAGTAAATTACTATAATTAGTTCTAATTGAAATTAATTACTAAAAGTAAACATAACAATGTAGAGAAGTTGGAAAAAGTGGGTTCCTCATTTCTTCCGTCTGTCTGTCTGTTTTCGCCCCAAACCATTGGGGCTTATTTACTTGTAAATAAAAGTTTTAGTCAGATTCGATTTTAAGGGCCGATGTTGAATGTAAACCAATAAGCTATAGTTGAAATATTTGTATAAAGGGTGGTTAAATTTTAAGGGTCGATGTTAAATGTAAACCACACCTAAACGTCAAATTTTTGTCTGTATTTAATTGACATTTCTTTATTTCAGACTAATTCAATTTGAACCATGGAAAGATACACAATCGAGCAAAATGTTAAAGTTATTCAGGATTATTATGAAAGGGGGAGTTTAATTCAAAATGCATATCGCGCCACTTTGTGATTTTGTCGGTCAATTTAATTGTCCAAATGTGTGTAGAGTCGGAAAAATCATGCGAGTCTGTAGAAGATGTCAAAACACCAGTGCATACTCGCACAGTTCATACTGCAGAAAATATTACTGCTGTTCGCGATAATGTGGCTGAAAAGCCGTCCAGCTCAACTCGTCGTCGTACCCAAAAATTTCACCTCACGAGCTCGTCGTTGATATGCATTTTGCATATAGACTTGCATTAACACGCTTACAAGGTGCCAATTGGCTCAAGAACATGAGCCTCTTGAGCATTTCAAGCATCGTCAATGGTTAGAATGGTGGTAAGAAATGGCAACAGTGGATGATCAATTTTCGAAGAAAATCATCTTCAGTGATGAGGCATATTTTCACCTCAGTGGTTTCGTCAACGAGCAGAATTGCCACATTTGGATGAATGATAATATAATAACCCAAGAGTGATTGTGGCGATGTCAATAGGCCGCCAGGATCATGTGATTTGACACCATTGGGCTTCTTTTTTTTTGGGGTTTTTTCAAAGAAAAGGTGTACTTTGATAAGCCAGCAAAAATTCAAGAGTTAAAGGATGAGATAATTCGACATATAACCTAAATTATTCCTCAACGTCATCGAAAACTTGGACCATCCATTTGATTAATTAAATAGCATTTAAATTGTTTCGCTGATGACAGTACCCTCAGCTTTTCATATTCATTTGTAGAATCGTATCCTTGTTCTTCAGATGTGGACTACCAACGGCAGTATATGATAAGATTATTAAATTCTGATCTTACCAGCATTGTCCAATGAGGCAACAAAAACCGTTTCGAATTTTAAGCATCAAAAACTCAATGCTGTCTACTGTCGCAATAGCGTAGCCCTTTACCACTTCTGATATGGCTATAATTTACAAAGCTTATATTCATCCAAAACTCCAGTATAATTCTCATATTTGGGCTGGTGCCCCAATAACGTACTTGAATTCTCTAAATAGAATTGATAAGAGAGCTCTAAAAATGATAGGAGATCGTTCTCTTACCAATATATTTGTTTCTCTTAAACATTGCTGCCTATTATTGTTTTATCGTTATTTTTACAAACAATGCTTTAGTGAAATGCCAGTTGCATTCCTTCCCTAAAACAATTCAACTGTAATACCTGTATACTGCTAGAATTGCCTATCAGTTTTCCCTTGAGCCCAATTTCGGACGTACTGTTAAGTACAGGGATTCTTTCTTTAGCAGCACTACACGAATGTGGAATGCTTTATCAGGCTCAATTCATCACACTTATTACAATGTGCAGACATTCAAAACCAATGTGCATTGGTTTCTCCTCACTAATCCTATCCTCCTTTCCTAATTGCTTGCACTGTGTCTAATCATTATAAGGGTATTCATAACCCCTTTAGTGCAGTTGTGGATTTTATATTTAATAAAGTTGTTCTATTTTTAAGAGCTATATTAATAATATCTTTTATTTCTTTCGATTTTTCCAATTGTACATATGTATATCATTAATAAATTAACATTCTTGCAGAACTTTCATCTACTTTCGCTATTTGATTTATAATATAATATCATTTTGTGCTAAAATGACTTCAAGATATTCTCTAATATTTTATATTCAAAGAAAACTTAGGCATAATTTCAAAATTGTATCCAAAAATTTTACTTGTTTAACCAACAAAATTATTATTTAAGATTTTTTTAAAAGTGTTCCTATTATTTTTCCCTGTTGAATTCTTATTGAACAGTTGTATGTTCCTATTATTTCAGACATAGCTGTTAATATAAATTCAAAGAACATTTTGGTTCTATGACCGGTAATTCCTTTATAACCTCTGTAGCTTCGATACACAATAATTGAAACCATAAGCAAATAATATACGAACAATAAAGCTAAATCACAATTGAATTTTCACAGTTTGAGGTATTGAAGTATCCATGTTGTATGTATGTATGTAACTTGAAAATCAATTTATTCAAGCATTTTCTCAGTTCAATTTATATCTTTATCGGTGTTAATATTTTGACACTTTTGTAAGAAATTTTCTCTAATGAAGCTTTATTAAAAAAAAAAAACGAAAAGAACAACGACACAACATTGAAATAATGTGTCTTTATCTTAAAGTTACCCTGTGTCCATTATTTTGTGTTTGCCTTTAGATCTCAAACCCAATCCCACAAATCATTATTGTCTGGGCAAAGCTGTCGTAAAAATTTATGAATAAGTACTTATTAATTTTTTTCCCAATATTGTACAAAAACAAAATTACTTGAGGCAGTAAATTGTGATGGTTTATTGAACCGATTCCTTTTTTTTTTATTTGTATTAAAGTAAGTCTAGGGTGTACGGGGGTGGATTTAGTGATTAGTAGCATAAGTTCTACTTTGTTTTGCAAAGTCTACCAATAAAATCTTTATTATTTGGTATATTCTTCTAGAAAAAGCTTTTCTTAACTCTTTGAGATTGAAAAAGTTGTCAAAATTCTAATTTTCCTAAAAGTTCTCACAAGTTTTTGTGTTTGGGGCCTGACAAAGTTTGAATCCATCACCGATATTTGTATTTTGAGAATGCGATTAAGCATTTAGATGCATACCTTTTTCAATTCTGAAATGTTCATTCGCCCGGAATGTTTATAGATAGGGGTTCGATTGAAAGTTGAAAGAATGACACTTTTTTTGTTAAGTCTTAAAAAGAAAAGTTTGGGTTTATTCAGAAATATGTCCACAAAAATTTTGAAAACAAAACAAGAGTAAGGGAGTATTTTATTGAAATTTGAATGATTTGATGAAATTATTAACTTTTTTAAGGTATAACCCAAAATTTGAGAAGCATGACCAACAATTTCCAGTTCGAGATAAAAATAACTGATTTATAATAAGAGTAACAATAACGAAATAAGGATTTATTTACATCGCAAATTTAATAAAAAGGGCGTTGGCGTTATAAGTCCAATTAATGAAAATTTCTATTGCGTTTTTTAAGGACTTAATTCTTATGACTTAAGATCTACCATTCAAATTAAAAAAAAGCCTTCCAGCCTAAGTAACCATAAAAAATCACTCAAATTTTATTTCAAACAAATTATAAATAAAATGACAGAAGTGTAATTTTATAAAATAATTTTCGAAAATGACACAACAAATTAATTTGTCGGTGTTTTTACTGTTGAATTTAAATATTAAATGCAACTAGTATTTAATTTATTAAAAATTTATTTAACTCTGATCACCATAATTGAATGTTTGGGAGAAATTTTGTAAGCTTTTCATTCAAATTTTTATACTTGCACATCGATTTTTTAACTTCCCATAGGAAGTTATTGTAATGGGTCCGATTTGTCACATTGAAAATTTTGACATTTCTCGACGTTTCAAGGTATCTAGAGTCGAAATAAAAGATTTTTAGAAAGATGTCTGTGCGTGCGTGTGTACGTACGTCCGTACGTCCGTACGTTCGCGACGCTTTTTTCGTCATCCATAGCTCAAGAACCAGAAGAGATATCGACTTCAAATAAATTTTGATATACAGATAATAAGGCAGAAAGATGCAGAAAGGGCTCTCAAGAAAATTGCGTGGGTGGTTTTTTTACCATAGCAGTTTAAAAAAAAGGTTAAAATTTTGGTTAAGCCTAAATATCTCATGAACCAATGACGCTAGAGACTTGAATTAAATTTTATATTATAATATTGTAACGTGATACAAAACAATTATATTTTTGGAAAAAAATAAAATTAACGGTTTTTTTTATAAATCAAAAAAACTGAAAAAAAAATTTGTCACTTCAAAAATTTTACGACTGAAATATGATTTCATCTCCAAAACAATTTTGTGCAACGAAGAATAATGTTTTTGACATCTGGTAAAATTTTGAGAAAAATCGAATTGACAGTTTTTTTACAAAAAATAAAAAACTAAAAAAAAACTTAATAAAAGTTGGTAAAAATTGATTTTCGGCTCAAATATCTTTTCAAAACTTTGAGATATTGGCTTCAAACTAATTTTATCTTATAAATAATATTGTTTTCAACATTCGGTAAAATTTTGAGAAATGTTGGATTGACAGTTTTTTTTACAAAAAATAAAAACCTAAAAAAAAACAATACGAAAACTTGGTAAAAATTTACTTTCGACTCAAATAGCTTTTCAAAAATTAAAAATATTGGCTTCAAACTTATTTTATTTCACAGAAAATATTTTTTTTTTAATATTCAGTAATTTTTTTATAAAAATACAACAGTCTGTTTTTTCATAAAAAAATAAAATCTCCAAAAAATAGAACGCAAATTTGTTAAGAATTGATACATTTAGACAAACTTTTAAGCAAGACAAATCGATAGATGGGATGGGAAGTTATCAGTGTGGGTCGCATCCCAGCCTCTTTTTTAAATTGCTATATGGTTTCTTAACTCACTTACTAAAAAACTAAAATCGAAACCAATAAAATAAAAATGAAAAAGCAAAACTACAATTGTATTTAAATTAGCTCGCCATGGGCATCAACTGTCACTTTTGAAACTGTCATTACTGTCATCTTTTGATATTTGACAAGTGAAAGGTGTGCCATTACTAAAAATGGAAAGATACAAGCTTCAAGCGTATGGAAAAATGGTCAACATATTAACAGTCAGTTTCCTGGCCGTGTTTTTTCTCAAAGACGTCGCACTGTCACAATTGGCCACTTAGACGAGTTATTCAACACCGTTGAACTTTTTTCATTGGTCATGGAAAATTGTATGAAAAGGCTTTGGCTGATACTTTGGCATTACTTCTTCTTTGGATTATAATGAACGTCCATTTATTTTTCATAAGAAATACATATGTATTTGTTTTTTTTTTTTGTTGAATCAAAATGAAAGCTCTTATTGGAATACCCTTTGTAAGTACATATAAGTTAATTTATGCAATTATTTCTTTAGGGGCGTCAGGCAGACGCAAAGCGAGAATTTGTTTCTTTACTGAATGCTCTTAATTTACCTATTCTACGTACTGTCAAAATTGAAAACGTCAAAAATTGGAAATGGCTACTCATAATCATATCATAATGTTCTTAAATCTCTAACTGACAGACAAACAAAACAAAATAATATTGAAATGTACAGTCTGAAAAAGCACTGGTAAACTTTTTTTATATCAAAAAAGTATTCAAGTGTCACTGTTATAAATTCTTTAAATTTGTAAGAATCCTTTTATATAAATTATAAAGTTTTCACATGGATAATGAATTTTTAGTAGATTGACTGTTGATTTGCCATCATTTTTAACTCTTCCAAATTGAGTTTCTTTAAGTCTGCTCCAGGTGTCACTTCGTTCGTTGGTTACCTCCATGTTAGAATATTGTTTATCTGTCAAACTTATAATAGAAAACTTTAAATAATTGTCTTTAAAACTTTAAATCTTAAAATGAATAACGAAAGAAAAATGTTTGCAACTTTTAGCTTCCTAAGAAATTTACATCTACAAATCTATATCTATTATATCTGTTATAAGGTGAAAGTTTACAAATGTATAGCGAATCAAATTTTTGACTATTTAAAAAATTGTACTAATTAATGAAAATTCCTCATCGGTTTTTGATAAAGTGTTTCTTTGTAAATAAACTAATTATTTTGACATTCAACTAACCATAACTATTTGACACTCCAGCACTTAGTTAAGGAACGTCGCTATGAAATTGCAACAAAAGAAACGACAAAGGTTAGTAACAATTGTTGATAATTGTTAGAAAAAGAACTTGATAAAAACCTATTCTGCTCTATTCTGTATCCTTGACAGTGTATGTTGACAAATACTCCATTATATTTCCTGAGACTTAATCCAATATGTTTGAATTTATTTTCCAAACAACATCGTTTATTGATGCTAATCATGCATTTTACTTCGTAAATCAGGGTAAACACTTGCAATAAGTTCAGAATTACCCTGTACTAAATTACAAAAATCTTGCTTATGTTACATATAGCCCTTGGCATCGATATTTTTATTAGCCTTTAAGCATACTTTCATGCGCTATTGTTATTATAAGAAACACCTAATGATAATCAAAGATGATAGGTCCAAAAGCAAGCAGAACCTAAAGCTATGCTAATTAAGTGCTCTTAAAAAAGAACATATTGAATATCGAATTATAAGGTGTAACCGGCGGATCTGCTATGAATGAGATATTTTACCGCTGAAAAACTTAGCTTAAAAAACTGTCTAGCTTTGTAACTACCTCCACACAAGAAATTATGTCAATATATTGCTCCATTGCGACGTGAAGGACGGACAAACAAGCAAACAAACAAACAAACTGACTTTTCAATTTTTACTATGAGAATAGATATGTAAAATGTGAATTTTACTTTTTCTATTAGATATCAAAATTTAATTTTGGAAATATGTACATTGTACAGCAAAACAAAAATCGATACCAATTTTAAAACTTCAGTTCTACGGCGATACATTTATTTAGTTTACCAGGTTAACGTAGGTTTCCCGACGTTGCATGTGTACCTCTATTATCAATTATGTGTATATATAAACTGCGTGAGTATTGCTAACCAACAATATTCACTTCAAACTCTGACGGTGGCGTTAACAAGCTTTATTTCATTTGGGAAAAAAGAATGCCCCGAGATATATTACACTCTTTTTGGTGCCGGTGTGGTACTACGCCGAAAACATCATTCAGTACTTATTTCAATTTAGTGGAAAAGCTTTGGACGGTTATCGCTTGATGGCTTTAACACTTTGCAAATCAATAATCAAACGATGAATTTTTTTTTCTATTTTATTGCTATTTCATCCCAATTAAGAACCATTTCAATTAAAAGTTTATTTCAAATTATTCGTTATAAATTAAAAAAAAAAAAACAAAATTAAGTGGAAATAGTGTTTTGTTTTCAATTGGATAGAAATGTTTTGGTACACCTATGTATAAACAAAACAATATTATTTTATTTACGAAAAAATAATTAAATATCTGCTCATCAATTTAATTGACATTCCATTTGTATTTCTATTTAAACCAGGAATTGAGTTTACGGAAAATCATTTCTTGCATTTGACCATTTGTCAAATTGATTTCTTTTAAGTATACCTAAGCCATTTTCATCGGAAACTCATTGTGCAAGCAAGGTGTTAGAATATTGAATTCTTTTCAATCCTTTTTCAAGGTTTCGATGCTTATTCTTCAAATATACCCACTTTATCCGTTTGAACCTTTTTTTTTTTTTTTTTTTAAGAATAGAAAATGGAAAGACAGGAACTGGAAGTTGCCATATTGTATTTTGTAGTTGAGTTCCATTTTAATAAAGGTATTTAGGATCCTATTTTCTTTTTAATTTTATTATCTCATCGCTGTCCAAGTTGATAGGAAAAAGTTTTATTTTTTCATTGAAAAAATTAGTTCAAACTTCAAGAGTAAATACTTTGCCCAAGAACCTAAACAAAACGTGTGTTTGTTTTTTAAGGATATAGATACTCGTACATTTATGTCTGGGACATTTTAAGTATCTCAAATGATAGGAATCAAAAACTTTCTTAACTATTTTTCTATCCATATTGATGTGAACTTAAGTGGAATTAAAGTAAACAGAAGAAAACTTTCGTTTATGTTAGATTCTTCATCTTTGCTTTGAATCAATATTTAATTTTGTATTCTATAACTTATACGTGTATAGAAACGTAGTGTTTTTAACTAGAATCGTAGGCCCTTTTACAAATACCTATTCAAAGAAAATAAAAAAAAATATTAGAAAAGAAATCAATCTTCTTTTCCTTGAGATTCATCTTAGTAACTTAAGATAGGAGTGTTACAGGTTTTGAGTTTTCTAAGTTCTGATTTCAGTGAATAAATTTGTCTTTTATATATTTAAGAACTATGATAAAATTTAAAGGGTATTTCTATTGGAACTATTGTTTTCTTTTTGACAAAATAGTAAGTTTTCTTTCTGAACGCTTCTTCTAAGAAAATGTAATAAATGTGACTAAATTCCTTTCATCTGAATAAGTTTTCTTGAAAATATCCTTTAAAAACCTCATTAGATCATTTAAGGTCACATTATGGGTTTCATTTTCTTGAAAATACTCTTCCTTTATCTTTTTTCGTGATAGAAGCTTCAAGAATAGTCGAAAAGACCTTGTTAGCAAGTCTATTATGAATCTGATTTTTTTCTTCACTAAACCTCATAGTTTCTTACAAATTGAAAGATATAAAGGGGGACGAAAAGGGTTGCCGCATCAGACTATTATAGTAGAGGGATAGTCTTAAATAAACCATAGAAATGACTTTAATATTTGTATGTATATAAGGCGACATATAAGCGTTGTCGTTCTCAAAAAAATATTAAAAGTTTTCACTACATACAAAGTCGGAAAACCATAATAAACTTTAGACAGTTTACGACGTCGTAAAACCAACCACTGCCAAAGCGTTTGAAATCTTTTTTAACAAATTGCAAACTTTCCCGACATGAATTTGTGTCGTAAATTTTAATGCACGGAGGTGGTGGACTTTGAAAAAAAATTTCTATTGGCAATGAAATTATGACGTCTTGTTTATGAGCTATGGCATTTTAGTTTCATGTATGACCAATAAATTAGAGTGTATACAAAATGGAGTATTTAAAATGAATAAGGTGAGATTCAGTGTAAAAAGAGCACATACAAAATTAAAAAAAAAAAACTATTTTCATCTAATAATATATTTCCTAAACGTTTAGTAAAGAATATGAAGCGATCTACGGATTCAATGAACAAACTTTTCGATGATAGGAAAATGTAAAATTTTACGACAAACAGTGACGACTTTAAAAAAAATTAAAGTTAAGTATTAACAATAATTGGAACTAACCCTTAACACAATGCTGACTAAGGTGAAAATTTTTGTTTTGTATATATTGAGCGCGCACTACAGGGGTCATGAATACCCTTAAAATGATTGAACACAGTGCGAGCAATTTGGAAGGGAGGACAGGATTAGAATGGAGATGCCGATTCACATTAGTTTTAAATGTCTGCACATTATAAATATTGAGCCTGGTAAAGCGTTTCACATTCGTGTAGTGCGGCTTAAGAAAGAATCCCTTAACTTAACAGTACGTCCAAATATAAGCTCAAGGGTAAATTGCTGAGCATTCCTAAAGTACGGACTTTACGTTTGAATTGATTGAGGCGATGAATACAATCGGCTATTTCACATTCGGCGGTGTTCAAGAGAAGATAATGTCTCAGTAATAGAACGATCACCTATCATTTTCAAATCTCTTTTTTCAATTCTATCCAAAAAAACTCAAGTACATTATTGGGGCACCAACCCAAATCCCAAATATGAGAATTATACTTTAGTTTTGGACGAATAAAAGCTTTGTAAATTAAAGCCAGATCATAGTCTGGGAAAACCTAACACTTAGCAGCATTTTCGGTGATGCCGAATATGTGATATCTCCACAACAAGTGGTTTGTGATGCACATTCTTAGAACTGAAAACTGTTCAGTTTCCTCGTTGAAAATACCACCCAACAATTTAGTGGGTTAGAAGTTTCAGACAAAAGATCATTTATAAAATAAGGAAGAGTGTCGGAGACAAAACGGAGCCCTGGGGAACACCAGCTTTTATTTTGTAGACATCAGATTTGAACCCGTCCAATGCTACTTGAATTGAACGGCCCGAAGATAAGTTATTTCTTAGCCAACGAACAAGAGATTCATCAATACCAAATGCACGCATTTTCGATAAGAGAGCTTGATGCCAGACTCTATCAAATGACTTTGAAATATAAAGCGCAATTATCCTACTTTCTCTAAAACGATGTAAAGATTTGTTCCATTGTTCGGTGAGATAAACCATGAGATCACCAGTGGACCTATTGCAACGAAAGCCATACTGCCGGTCATTAAGAAGCTTTCGTTCTTCAAGATATTTCTTAACCATTGAAATTGATCAGCGTTTCCATGACCTTGGAGAGAAGGGATGTTAGTGCAATTGGACTATAGTTAGAGGGGGAGGAGGATTCGCCATTTTTAGAAACAGGCTGGACAAATGCTGTTTTCTTTTGACTCGGAAAGAGACCTGTAGAATAGAACAGATGGAAAAGCTTACTCAGTAGTTGCCAGCGTTAAAGAACACATCTTCAGAAAAATAGGGGGGATACTATGCGGGCAAGCAGATTTGTGAATGTCAAGATCTTTAAGTCCTCTAGTGACTGTACTAGTGCGCAAAAAGATCCATCCCATAGAATCGTTTACGCTTTCTAGTACAGGAGGAGTCATTGGTAGCATCGAATTAACAGAAAACTGTGCTGCAAGCAAATTGACTTTACCAATCGAGCTTACAAAAGGAGTGTCATTGGATACACAAGACATTTTAGTATATTTAAGGCATTGTACATTCTTGACGTTGGACTGAAAAAATAATCTCTACACTTTATTGACATAAATAAATACAAACATTAAATACAAACATTGACCTAACTATTTAATTTAATTTTTGTTAGTGGTTTTAAGTTGGTAGCGCTTGAATTTGACACCTGTCAAACTCAGCTGTCATTTGAAGTGTCATAATATTAGTTGACTTTACCATAATTGAACAATAGAAAAATGTGTGAACAAATCGTGTAGAAATTTGAAGAAAGTTGAAGTGTTACTAAAATCGTAAGACCTGTGAAATGTGTATCAACGTAATGCATGTTCAGTCGAAAATATTGCTCCTGAAAGTGCGAGTGGCTTCAGTTAAATATAAATAATATCGATTTCATGATACTTACCTTAAGAGCAATGAAAAGATGTGGGTTGCTTACATTATGGCAACATTATTCTTTGATTGAATTTCCCAAGGCCAAACAAATAATTGATTTATTTTTAAATTTAAAAGACAACAATCTTGAATTTCAAAAAAAAAAATACAAAATACAAAACAACATACAACGTTAAGTACGTTCTTTTAAACTTTTTATTAACTTAAGTCATCTTAGGGATATGCTTACAATACTTTGTAGGGTTTTCTAAGTAAATTGTAAGCCATTTGGAATTACCTAACCTTGACAAAGTTGGTTGGTGGATACATTTTCTCAGAATTAAGATTAACTTACCTTCTGTACACCGTATGAACAATACCCTCTTCCTTAACTTATGTATCTAAAAAGCTTCCTTTAGTTAGCTTTAAAAAGTACTCATTCGTGTATTTTTGTTACTCGAGTTTCATACAAATTCAACACTCTTTCGAATTTCTTTGTTTATTATAAATGTATATACGAAAAATTTGTTCCTTGAAGATATTTTGTTATTTAAGCACAAGAAAGTAAAAGTTTCTTTATTCGTTTTCCAAAAGTAAAAACTTGTGACTTGTGAGTAATAAAAGTTTTTTAAAGGAAGGGAGCAACAAAAATTTTCACTTAAAACAGGAAATAGCTGGATGAGTTTGGGGGATTTAGGGCTTCCGTTTAGTTTAGATAAGATAATGTAAACATGTCAGTTTTGTGTTACTTTTGTTTTTTTGTCATTATTATACTTCTTGTATATATGTAGTTTTTGGATATACTTAAATGATGTTTTTAGAAAGCTTTTTGTTGCGAGGTTTCTACAAAGAAGCAGAATCAAATTACTTGGCTTTTGAAACCACCTGTACCGCACACCAAACCACAAAGACAACAGGTATGAACAAAAGAGATTTTTATTTTGATTATTATTATCTCAAGGTTTGAATTTCAAACTCGTATTTTTGTTTTGTATACATTTTCCAACAATAAAAGAACACTGTTAACTGTGTATCAACTGCTATATTTTCTAAACATTTAACTTTCATTAATTTTCATTGTTAATTATTTCTCAGGGTTGCCAACAATTTACTTCACAAATTAAATTTTCAATGAAAGCTGTAACTAACCTATCAAACAAATTGCAGTGATTAGTTTCAATGATGGAAACCAATGATAGCTATAACTAGACCCTAAGCAGATTGGTCTCTAAGCGGCCACTAATAAATATAATTGAAATCAATCGGGAACGAAGTTTTAATGAATATTTGACTATGTTTCATTTTGTTGCATAAATTTAAATTATCTACTGATCGATCGGAAATTGCTAGAAATGTTTTTTTCTTTTTTCCGGAAAGCTGATACTTTTATGTCCAAAAGTGAAACGAATACACCGATTTGTGTTAAAATTTCACTCAATTCCAATGACAGATTTTGTTCATAAGAAAATGTACGGTGGATTTCAATTAGAAAATTAGTTTTAATCACAGAAATGTTCATTGCATTACAATCTATCAAAAACTTCCAATGATTGGTTTCAATGATAAAACCAATGATAGCAATAATTTGCCTTTAAAATTAAAAGGAATGCAACGAAATCCATCTTTTGTTTATATTGAAAATCATTAAATTAATAAAATTAATTATTTCACTTTATCATTTCTTAGTTTATGGAAAAACTGACAGCGTCGATAAGCAAGTTTAGTTAGTTTATAATAAGGTAGTTCTGGGAATTGACAATGTAGTTCATCCGGTGAATAATTTCATAATAAAGTTTTTTTTTAACGAATGTGATAGTTCTGTGGATCAAGTTCACTTACCGGGAGTAAAATTTTTAGAATTCTTTAATCGACATGATTAACTTCAAACTTATTTTGTCTTTTATACAATTTTTTTATGTACTTTCGGTAAAACTTAAAAATAAAGTTTTTTTTTACAAAAAGATAAAATCCAAGTAAAAAAATTAGTTTGATGTCCCAAAAATCTCGACAAAAACAGCTTTAAGTTTAGTACGAGTATATAATTGCTTACTTTTTGACAATTTCTTAAATTATCTTAGCCTTTTTTATTTTATGAAATTTTCTTTTGAGGACCAAAAAATGAAACTTGACAAACTTAATTTTACGGGTTAATTTTCCTTAATATGAATAATTAAATTAATTAGCGCAGTCGCAACATTCCGAAGAGAACTAGGGTCTAGTTCTCTCAACCATTCCTGAGTGCGAGGCATTCTAAGGATAGGGGGGACCTACATTTTTTGTGCCGAATCCAAACGACAAATTTGAGGAAGCACTTTTCATGACAAAATTTACTCTTGGAGGATTTTTCAATTCTGCGCCAGAGGCAGTACATGTTAAAAAAAACTTTGGGTGTCACAGGCAGGGATTGAATCCAAGACCTCTAGCATGACAGTAACACTAACCATCACATTACGGTTACTATTTTTCATTATATTATACTTCACGAAAAGTTTAAGAATCTATGTAAATAATGCTTTAATAATACTTTCACTGGACTTAAACGATAAAATCCTTAATTCTGTAAAATTGTACAATTTATAGTTCAAAGCGGAACTTAAAGTAACTGTTATAAAATTTCTATAAGTCACTTTTCGCTGAAAGTTCTATCAATTCAATGAATGCCCATCAAAATTTATTTCATTTTTAAATCCACTAACATTTTATAACATTTTGATGTGAAATTTAATTTCAAGATTTCAATCAATAAGATAAGGACATCAATAAAAAGGTGTTTCAGGTCAATCAACTAAAATTACCTATAAAAAGATTTGATGTGTTTTGAATGTCCACAAAGTCACCCTGCATTGTATCAAGATTATTTAAACACATTTTGAGAGCAAGATAAGTCCAATATATATAGGATACATTTACAAAATTTAAAGAATAACATTTCAAATAACTTATGTAAGCAGTAAATAATGCAAGATGATTATCATCCTATTTATGTCCTTAGAAATACTAGAATCCATTAAAAGGTTCAATTAAATCTATTTTCTTTTCAATTCTTCCCTTTTTCATTTAAAATGAAAATGAGATATATATATTTAATTGACTTTATCCTTGTTTGTGAAAAGAGATAAACCAAGTTTGATGAGAAAAAAAAAAAACAAATTAAGTTTTATTATATCCTTTAAGTTTGAGAGTTTTAGTCTTCAGATGGACGAAATTGCGTTTTGAGATTGAAACAATATAATATATTATACGAGTATGAAGTATGTGTTCAGTTCATGTTCATGCCCGTCTGACCAAATTGTTACAAGACTATAAAAACCCTTTTATAAATCCTTATTGGACTACAAATTTAATGATTTGCTATAATACTTAAACCTTCAATCTGTTAAGCATCAACAAATTGATAAAAATGAAATAAAATGACTTAGGCACTAAAACTGGAACACTATTAACACCTAACTGCAGAATTCTATTTTGTAAATATGGCTTCTTAGGAGATTTGTTGGTATTATTTTTATAAAGACTAAGAAGTAAAATATTATTGTTAGGGTTTTATTATAGCATAAACAAAAAGAGTGAGGGATTTGGGAATAATAATAAATCTACTTTATTGCATTAATCAAAGCTAACAACAAAATGGCTATTTATTTTATTTTTTAAAGTGAAACATAAAACGTATAAAAAGTTGTACAAACACTCAAAACGGATTAATTTTAAAGAGTTACCATTGTGAACAAAATGTGAAAAACTTTTCAAATATATAATACAAAGAAATAATAAACTTCATAAGCATATACATACGTCCTTTAAAATAAATATTTTGTTTCAAATAAGCCAAATTTTCATTGAATGAAGTTCGAATAATTGAAATTTTTGCTATTTTTCTGTCCACTTAATTGGAACGTCAAAATTCGACCAAAACATTGATTTAAATGTTATTTTATTTCATTAATATAAAACAACATTTAAATCAATGTTTTAATTTTTTTACAAAACATTTGCTTCAAAAATCTATGTTTACCAATTTTGGAACTACAGTCGACTCCCTCTAAGTCGAACTTTCACGATATGTTATAATAAGTTCGAGTTAGAGGGAATTCTTAATAAATTCGAGTTAGAGAGATCATATATTTTTAACTTCCCATAGGAAGTTATTGTAATGGGTCCGATTTGTCAAATTGAAAATTTTGACATTTCTCGACGTTTCAAGGTCCCTAGAGTCGAAATAAAAGATTTTTAGAAAGATGTCTGTGCATGCGTGTCTTCCATAGCTCAAGAACCAGAAGAGATATCGACTTCAAATAAATTTTTTTATACAGATAATAAGGCAGAAAGATGCAGAAAGGGCTCTCAAAATTTTGGTTAACCCTAAATATCTCATGAACCAATGACGCTAGAGACTTGAATTAAATTTTATATTATATATTGTAACGTGATACAAAACAATTATATTTTTGTAAAAAAATCAAATTAACGGTTTTTTTATAAATCAAAAAAACTGAAAAAAAAATATGTCACTTCGAAAATTTTACGACTAAAATATGATTTCATCTCCAAAACAATTTTGTGCAACGAAGAATAATGATTTTGACATCTGATAAAATTTTGAGAAAAATCGAATTGACAGTTTTTTTACAAAAAATAAAAACCTAAAAAAAATTAATAATAGTTGGTAAAAATTGATTTTCGACTCAAATATCTTTTCAAGACTTTGAGATATTGGCTTTAAACTACTTTTATTTTTCAAAAAATATTGTTTTCAACATTCAGTAAAATTTTGAGAAAAATCGAATTGACAGTTTTTTTACAAAAAATTAAAAACTGAAAAAAATAAAATGCACGACTGGGTCGCACGAACTTGCTCCTGTATTCAAAGAGTCTGTTTAAAAAAGTATCTATGAGTATATAAGATTTAAAAATATACCTGTAAAATAAGTTTGTCTTCAAAGATATAAATGCCATTTGATTTGTCGAAAAAACCTCCATTTTTCAATTTTTTTGGGAGGGGGTTACATTCAATACAGTTAAAATAATTAAAAAAAAAAAACTAATTTAAGATTCAAAATTTTACCTGAAAAATAAGTTTGTCTTCAAAAACTTAAATGCCATTTTATAAATAAAAAAACCCTTGATTTTTAAAATTTTTTTTTCGAAAATCGTTAGAGCGGTTTTTTTTAAATTAATTTTTTATATATAAAATTTTTCAATTTTGTTCTAAAAATATTTTTGGTATGCAGTTGTTTAGTGATTGTAAATATACGCTCTACATTTGAATTTCGTAAAAAAATATTAACCCGTTTTTGAGATATAGAATATTGAAAAAAAAAATTCAATATTATTTTAAAAATCCAATCAAAAAAAAATTGCACTTTTGATAATCAAATATTGGTAAAGCAATATAAGAGCTTATTCACAAAAAAATTATTGAAATCAGTACATAAGTTGCTGAGAAAATTAAAAAACAAAATAACGGTTCTATGAGCGGTACCTTTCCTGAGCAATACAAAAATATGTTTTTCTTATTAAAAGAAGCCAAGTTAAAACATAAAATTTTAGAGAAAATTAAAAAAAAATCTATCGGTTTGTTTTTGAGAAAATTCGAATTATCGTTTTTTGACCAAAAAAATTGTATGGGGGCCACTGTTAGTTTTGTTCTTAAAAAAAAAATGAAAAAAACGCCTAACGCGAATCTGCTCAAAACCTTAACTTCCAAGTTTGAACTTAATCGACCCAATGGTTTAGGCTGTAGGAGCGTGGACAGACAGACAAAATTTTGCACGAATGCAAAACTTGCCATATAGTTCCTATATGTCGCAAGTAAAAATGTAACAACAGTTGGTAAAAATTGGTTTTCGACTCAAATATCTTTTCAAAAATTTGAGATTATGGCTTACAACTAATTTTTACTTATAAGAAATATTGTTTTCAACATTAAGAAAAATTTTTAAAAAAATAAAATTGACAGTTTTTTTACAAAAAATAAAAACTTAAACAAAAAAATGAATAAAAGTTGGTAAAAATTGATTTTCGGCTCAAATATCTTTTCAAAATTTGAGATATTGGCTTCAAACTAATTTTATCTTATAAATAATATTGTTTTCAACATTCGGTAAAATTTTGAGAAATGTTGGATTGACAGTTTTTTTTTACAAAAAATAAAAACCTAAAAAAAAACAATACTCAAACTTGGTAAAAATTTACTTTCGACTCAAATAGCTTTTCAAAAATGAATAATATTGGCTTCAAACTTATTTTATTTCACAGAAAATATTGTTTTTAATATTCAGTAATTTTTTTATAAAAATACAACAGTCCGTTTTTTCATAAAAAAATAAAATCTCCAAAAAATAGAACGCAAATTTAGTAAGAATTGATACATTTAGACAAACTTTTAAGCAAGACAAATCGATAGATGGGATGGGAAGTTATCAGTGTGGGTCGCATCCCAGCCTCTTTTTTAATTTAATATGAGAAAGATAGCAATCAATAAATAAATAAATTAAATAAATAAACAAAAGCTGTAATTCATTATTGTCTCAACAAAATTGTATAAACAAATTAGTCATTTTTGATTGATATATATTATATTGGATGGAGTATTAACTAGTTTAAAAAACGACTTCATTTTAAAAAGGCTGTTTTGAACCTCTTCTGGTTTATCTTCTGTCAATTCAATCCCTGTTTGAAATATTTAAATATTAATGTCGTTTTCAATTGGCAATCTGGAAGTGAAAAAAAGCATTCTGAATGCGTTCAATTGGGCAAAAGTGACAGTTCTGATTCTAAAAAGAAGAGAATTTCCCTTCTGGTTTTAAAAACAGAATCAGAAGCAGAATCACTCACACATTCATAAATTTTAAATGTCACTTCCTCCATGTTTGCAGCACAAAAACAAAATGCAATTTAGCGCGAATACACATATATGTGACACATGCCACACTCAACCAATACATTCTCACCAAACTTCAGATTCTTCGGAATAAAAAAAAACTGTTCAATTGGGATTCCGAATCGAAGAACAATTCCAGATTGCCAATTGAAAACGACGTAAATATTTTCGATTACATTCTTTTTTGGCATTTCGGTGTTTATTATTTCGGCTACTTCATCAGCTTCAGTGCCGTCATCGTTAGCATCATAAGCATGAACTATTTCTTCCAAAATTGTGTCGCTATCCAGTATTTCTGTAGCTACATGATTCCTCAAATTAACACCCGAAATATTTTAATCAGTTTCAGTTATCCGGTTTCAGATCTTCTCGAATTCATTGGTGTCATGGGTGTCAGATTCACATATCAGTTGGTTAAGCGGAATATCATCTTTAACGTTCCAAGTCTTGTCCTTGAACTCGGCCTTTTTAACTTCCCATAGGAAGTTATTGTAATGGGTCCGATTTGTCAAATTGAAAATTTTGACATTTCTCGACGTTTCAAGGTCCCTAGAGTCGAAACAAATTATTTTAAGAAAGATGTCTGTACGTGCGTGTGTACGTACGTTCGTACGTCCGTACGTCCGTATGTCCGTACGTCCGTATGTCCGTACGTCCGTATGTCCGTACGTCCGTACGTCCGTACGTTCGCGACGTTTTTTTCGTCGTCCATAGCTCAAGAACCAGAAGAGATATCGACTTCAAATAAATTTTGTTATACAGATAATAAGGCAGAAAGATGCAGAAAGGGCTCTCAAGAAAATTGCGTGGGTGGTTTTTTTACCATAGCAGTTTAAAAAAAGGTGAACATTTTGGTTAACCCTAAATATCTCATGAACCAATGACGCTAGAGACTTGAATTAAATTTTATATTATATATTGTAACGTGATACAAAACAATTATATTTTTGGAAAAAAATCCAATTAACGGTTTTTTTTAATAAATCAAAAAAACTGAAAAAAAATGTGTCACTTCGAAAATTTTACGACTAAAATATGATTTCATCTCCAAAACAATTTTGTGCAACGAAGAATAATGTTTTTGACATCTGATAAAATTTTGAGAAAAATCAAATTGAAAGTTTTTTTACAAAAAATAAAAACCTAAAAAAAATTAATAAAAGTTGGTAAAAATTGGTAAAAATTGATTTTCGACTCAAATATCTTTTCAAGACTTTGTGATATTGGCTTTAAACTACTTTTATCTTTCAAAAAATATTGTTGTCAACATTCAGTAAAATTTTTAGAAAAATCGAATTGACAGTTTTTTTTACAAAAAATAAAAACCTAAACAACAAAATTAATAAAAGTTGGTAAAAATTGATTTTCGACTCAAATATCTTTTCAAAAATTTGAGATAATGGCTTTAAATTACTTTTATCTTTCAAAAAATATTGTTGTCAACATTCTGTAAGATTTTGAAAAAATCAAATTGACAGTTTTTTTACAAAAAATTAAAAACCTATAAAAAATTTAACAAAAGTTGGTAAAAATTGATTTTCGACTCACATATCTTTTCAAAAATCTGAGATAATGGCTTCAAACTAATTTTATCTAATAAGAAATATTGTTTTTAACATTCGATACAATTTTGAAAAAAATCTAATTGACAGTTTTTTTTACAAAAAATAAAAACCAAAAAAAAAAAACAATACTAAAACTTGGTAAATATTTACTTTCGACTCAATATCTTTTCAAAAATTAAATATGGGTTTCAAACTTATTTTATTTCACAGAAAATATTGTTTTCGATTTTCAGTAATTTTTTTATAAAATTGCAACAGTCCGTTTTTTCATAAAAAAATAATATCTAAACAAAATTTGGTAAAAATTGATACATATAGACACAATTTTAAGCTAGACAAATCGACAGAAGGGATGGGAAGTTATCAGTGTGGGTCGCATCCCAGCCTCTTTTTAATTGTCAAATGAGTTACATCCTGTAACCACGCCTTTGAAACCTGTGTACACAGTCTAGTACTTAAGATCTTGGTAAGTATTCGGCGTTTATAATGAACTTTTAATTTTTTTGTAGTGCCCATGTCCATCGGTTGAACTATTGAGGTCATATTGGAGAGGGGGGGGGGTAAATACTCAAGTTTTATAAACTTTAATTTATCCTAGACTTGTTTTGGGTGGGCAGTACAGTTATCGATGAAGAATTATATACATTGTGCTTCGATCGTCTAAACTTTACATCGAACTTTAAAAGCCAACTAGTAAAAAGATCTGCTGCCATCCAAGAACCTTGGTTGTTTACATAATTAACTGCGAATATTTTATTTTATTAAAACAGCGGGGACTTTTGCTCTACCCGATGAGCCAGTCTTGTTACTCTTCTTTTTAGTGTGCTTCCCTCCTAAACATTTTTCCCCTTTCAAAACCAAGGTACCTCGCGGCAAACATTTGTAAAAAATCCCGTTTTATCGACATAAAAAATGTCTTCCAGTTTAAATCCTCGGACAACTTTTGAAATCAGTTGTTTCCAATAAATGTGTTTATTATTATCATCAAGAGAAGAACTTTCACCAGACAAAACTTTGCTTAGGATATACTCTGCCTGGTTTTTAATCTGGTTAGCCAACCATCACTTTCTTTTTGTAGATTGTAAAGCTTACAGGTAAAATATTGACACTTATATAATTTCGAACCATTTGAAAACAGCTTTGTCAACACTTTCATACTCACAAGGTGACCACTAATATTAGCACAATCTTGCTGAGTTCTTAATTTTTCTCTTTCAGTCTTCACGTCGAAGAAAGATTACTCTTGGGAACGCCACCAATTTTCTTTTTATTTTCAACTTTCTCAATTTCTTTAACGAATCTTCGTTTCAAGATCTGATGTATTAAATTTTCTTCTGGCCATAATTTATCTTAAAGTTAGCATTGAATTGTAAAAAATTAAGAATTTTCCTCACATAAAGGACGCATTAGTTACCAAACTAATAATGAAGTTCTTTTAAGGTTAACTTTTGTTAAATTAACATTTTATAATTTTCTGTTAACATACAAACAATTCGACTTAGATTGATTGAAAATAGTTCAAGAATCTAAAGAAGTAGTTCGAATTAGAGGGAGTTCAACTTAGAGAGAGTCAACTGTATTTTCTTTGGTTTTAATTTAATGTTTACAATTTTTCTTGGAATTATACCAGATACTAAAAACATTATTTTTCGTTGCACAATATTATTCTGGAGCTAATATTAGTTTCAGTGACAAATACATATTTTTATTCAGCTTTTTTGCTTTATTAAAAATAAAGTTAACTCCAATTCACTAGCGTGATTTCTCCATTTGAAATTTAGGATTTATCAAATTTTCTCTTCTTTTTAAATACCTAAATCAAAAAACCACCCGCAGTTTTTTTTAAAGTCCCTTGAGATATTGCCGACCAAAAAGGTATCACGAACGAACGGACCGGACGTAGAGACCTCCGGAGTTTGTTGGGCCATTGAAGGCAAGTTCTATAGAAATTTTTCCCAGCGAAGAAAACTCGAAACACTGGTATTTTCACAGTTTTTCTTGTAAGCTCGAAATTGACCAAAATCTGCTGATTCGATTAATTTTGAGGGATACTTTCGACACCATTCACTTTGTTCATTGCTTACTTTTAATCATCGGACGATGGTCACCACAGCATAATATTTAATAATAATAAGCATTAAATAATCGTTCTATCTATACAACGAACAATTTTGCAAAGCACACTCCATAAAATCAATATTTGTATAGACTATAAGCTTAATAGCTACATTTTTTTTTAAAGTTGTATCTTAACGTCAATCAACTCATTAAATTATGTTAAACATCATCCATTATCTGATAAAAACTCACTATTCAATCGTTAATGACTTTACAGATCTAAGTAATGAAGGTAAACCTTTTTCCTATACAAACATTATACATAACATAGTTAAAGGTATAAAACTGTATAAGCTGTAGACTCGGTTGACGTTGGTTGTCACTCGTTTATCTTAATTAATGGTTTTAATTACCAAATTGATGAAGTTCATGAACACCATTGACTTTATTTCTGACTCTTTATTATTTTAGAATAAAGTTTGTAACAGCAGCGGCACGGTCGGTGGCGCGGCGGCGGCGCGGCGGCGGGTGTTGAGAAAACTTGCTTAAAAATGATAGTGTTTGGTTAGGTTTGGTGGTGACACACCACGTTATGATGGATAAATAAAATCACGTAAGTTTCGATCAAAAGTTAGATTATTTCTAACACGAAACCAATTCCTAAACCTAACGTCTATTACCTACAAGGGAAAGTTGTTAACTCAAACATTTCCCACAAAAGTTTTTTAAAGTAAAAGTTTTAGTTTAAAGGCAATTGTGTACCTAACCATTGAGATAAACATATATTTATACATATAGTTATACTTTTATAAGTGTACTTCAAAAAAGAGAGATTGTTTGTTTTAAAACTGTAGATATGCTTTTGTGGTTTTACTTTGAAAAAGATTTTGGTCAAAAAGTTTTTTTTTTTTGAAGTATGGTAGTGAAGTTTGTTTTGTTCTTTACTGAAGAAGCCATGTACGTATAATAAAGCCAGTCAGTTTGTTTAGATTTCTTTTATAGAGTGCCTTTTGTTATACGAAGTTTGCCCTTAATGGGTGTTTTTTTTAAGAGCTTGAGAACTTTAAACAATAATATAAGGCAAAAAAATGGTTGGATTGATTGATACTTAATTTCATAGTGGTTATTTTTCAAATATGATCAGTTTTCTTATTGACGAAGCTATTTTACCACAAATGAGCTTCATCGCAAAACACTGTCAAATTTACAAAGTGTTCTTTCTTGAATAGATTAATCGATATTTTTCTTTCCTTATACAATTCATGATGAATTGTCCAAACTAAAGAACAAGTACATAATGTCAACCAAGCTTGACATTCTTAACTGATAAACCGTATATATATGCTATACCCATCGAAACTTCTCATGCATCTAAATAAACACCCTATATGTTTGTTTCTTTCCATATACGGTTTTTCTTTTATTGTAGTTTACTTTTGAATTTATTATAAAAGTTTTGTTTGTATTTCTTTATTTTAAATAATAATGTGAATGTCTTAAATAGCTTCTGCTTGAAAAAGACCTAAATCTAACCCCTCAAGGCATCTGGGATATAAAGCAATACTATTAGCTTTATTAGGAACTTAAATAACCATGAATCTTTTGAGAAAATCCTTATACTTTGAAGTATCATGGTTGAACATCGAAATTTAGGTACATATGTATATGTTCCAAAAAAAAATTTAAACCATCCACATGAAAATCTATCTTATTTTTTACCAAATTCTATAGACAAATTAAATAACAAAAAGGATATAGCCAACAATGATCCATGTTCAAATGTAGGTTCATATATGAGTAAACTCCCTGAAGGCATTAAAATTAAAGTAACTTTCTTAAAGCATTATAATCATAAACCTATTTTCTGTCTGGTGTTTTTTCTCTTGGAATAGGGAGGCAATAAGCAAGTTTTGTTTTTAGGTTTGGTTGGGTGTCAAATCGCAATCAATTTTTTGGGCGATTTGACATAATGTCAAAATGCCCAAAAAAAATTATTTTGGGCGATTTGGTGTTTCGGCAATTTTAGTTGGCCCTGTGTCAAATCGCCCAAAACCAAATCTCCCAAATCTGAAAAATGTCGCATCGCCCAAAATTTTTTGGCAATTTGACGCTGTGACAAAACGCCCAAAAAAGAAAAATGTCAAATCGTCCAAAGTAGAAATGGGCGTTTTGTCGCAATCCAAAAATACTAACATTTAGGGTTCTTTTAACAAATCGCCCAAAATATTTATTGCAATTAGACCAAAATATAAAAAAAAAAATTTTTTTCAGTATTTGTGTCAGTTCCATACCAGTACAAATGTTATTTTTAACATAAACCATTCGATCTAAAAATCTCATTATATTAATGGCACCGTTTTCAAGAAGCGCAGAAGCCTCCATTATATTTTTGTTTCTCTCTATATCGATTTTTTTCCTTGATTTGGTACCAGTAGTGCCACTACTTTCTATAAGCATAGAGAAATTACGGCTTCTCATAAATTCCTCTTCTTGAAGGACTTTAACAAATTTAAAGAAATTGCCCTTTTTGGTCAACATTCGTTCAAGTATACTATTGTAGCCTTCAATATCGGATGTTGTCCTTGTTAGCTTTTTAAAAACTGATAACTGTAGTGGCCCGATCTAAAAGTAAGTAATGGGAAAAAAACACTTTGAACGGAAATGAAGTAATTAAATGTGTTTTGTTATCGTTTGGACTTAGTTTTTGTTGTATGCTTATCCGCGAGGGCAAAACGTTGCGCGTGCGAGGCGCACGTCGCGGAGGGGCGTCGTCGCGGACGGGCGTCGCGGACGGGTGACGCGGACGGCCGACGACGCGGATGGGCGACGCACCGCCACCCGACCGCAAAGCGCGTCGCGCCGCCCCCCTCCCCCCGGTGGTTTCATAGTATTACCTTTCACAAACATGATTATTTAAGTAAATTTATATTCATTTACATACCTTTCGTATCCAAAACTTCTCATAATAGGCCAAAAAGCTGTCAAAATTATTGGAAAATTCTTCCACTTCGAGGAAATAAAAAAAAAAAACATTATTTTATGAGGATAATTCACCAACTTGTTACCACTTCGAGTAGTGTTTTTACACTGTCTTATCAGGTAATGGCAAATATTTCTCTAATCATAACTCATTAATGTGGAGAAGAACCAACATTCCGATGTGCCCGTTAATGTAACTGTTACAATTCTTCTTGAACATAATTTTTATCCCAATTTAACAAAAGTGTCAAATCGCCCAAAAATAATGCTAAATCGTCCAAAATTATTTATATTTTTTGGGCGATTTGACATTATGCTAAATCGCCCAAAAATGAAAAATGTTAAATCGCCCAAAAATTTTTTTGGGCGATTTGGCATTTTTCTTCATTTTTGCAATTTGGGAGCTTTGGTTTTGGGCGATCTGACACATGGCTATTTTTGCATTATGACAAAACGCCCACTCTTTTTGGGCGATTTGACATTTTTGTTTTTTTGGGCGATTCAACATAATGTCAAATCGCCCAAAATTTTTGGGCGATGTGACATTTTTAAGTTTTGGGCGATTCGGTTTTGGGCGATTTGACACCCAACCTTAGGTTTTTAAAGATTGTATAGAGCGGGAATAATATACAAAACATAAAGTTCTGAAAATAAAGTGTTATTTTAAGTTTACCTTTACAAAATCGGAAATTGGAAAATTATAGAAAATAAATTGTAACTTTGATTTTTCGAAAAAATGTCAAACTGTAAGGTTTTCCAATAACAGGTTTCATTCCAATAGTTAAAAAAACGGTTGGGTGTCAAATCGCCCAAAACCGAATCGCCCAAAACTTAAAAATGTCACATCGCCCAAAAATTTTGGGCGATTTGACATTATGTTGAATCGCCCAAAAAAACAAAAATGTCAAATCGCCCAAAAAGAGTGGGCGTTTTGTCATAATGCAAAAATAGCCATGTGTCAGATCGCCCAAAACCAAAGCTCCCAAATTGCAAAAATGAAGAAAAATGCCAAATCGCCCAAAAAAATTTTTGGGCGATTTAACATTTTTCATTTTTGGGCGATTTAGCATAATGTCAAATCGCCCAAAAAATATAAATAATTTTGGACGATTTAGCATTATTTTTGGGCGATTTGACACTTTTGTTAAATTGGGATAAAAATTATGTTCAAGAAGAATTGTAACAGTTACATTAACGGGCACATCGGAATGTTGGTTCTTCTCCACATTAATGAGTTATGATTAGAGAAATATTTGCCATTACCTGATAAGACAGTGTAAAAACACTACTCGAAGTGGTAACAAGTTGGTGAATTATCCTCATAAAATAATGTTTTTTTTTTTATTTCCTCGAAGTGGAAGAATTTTCCAATAATTTTGACAGCTTTTTGGCCTATTATGAGAAGTTTTGGATACGAAAGGTATGTAAATGAATATAAATTTACTTAAATAATCATGTTTGTGAAAGGTAATACTATGAAACCACCGGGGGGAGGGGGGCGGCGCGACGCGCTTTGCGGTCGGGTGGCGGCGCGTCGCCCATCCGCGTCGTCGGCCGTCCGCGTCACCCGTCCGCGACGACCGTCCGCGACGCCCGTCCGCGACGCCCGTCCGCGACGCCCGTCCGCGACGCCCGTCCGCGACGCCCGTCCGCGACGACCGTCCGCGACGCCCGTCCGCGACGCCCGTCCACGACGACGCCCGTCCGCGACGTCCGTCCGCGACGCCCGTCCGCGACGCCCCTCCGCGACGCGCGCCTCGCACGCGGCCCCGTTTTGCCCTCGCGCATAAGCATACAACAAAAACTAAGTCCAAACGATAACAAAACACATTTAATTACTTCATTTCCGTTCAAAGTGTTTTTTTCCCATTACTTACTTTTAGATCGGGCCACTACAGTTATCAGTTTTTAAAAAGCTAACAAGGACAACATCCGATATTGAAGGCTACAATAGTATACTTGAACGAATGTTGACCAAAAAGGGCAATTTCTTTAAATTTGTTAAAGTCCTTCAAGAAGAGGAATTTATGAGAAGCCGTAATTTCTCTATGCTTATAGAAAGTAGTGGCACTACTGGTACCAAATCAAGGAAAAAAATCGATATAGAGAGAAACAAAAATATAATGGAGGCTTCTGCGCTTCTTGAAAACGGTGCCATTAATATAATGAGATTTTTAGATCGAATGGTTTATGTTAAAAATAACATTTGTACTGGTATGGAACTGACACAAATACTGAAAAAATTTGTTTGTTTTTTTTTATATTTTGGTCTAACTGCAATAAATATTTTGGGCGATTTGTTAAAAGAACCCTAAATGTTAGTATTTTTGGATTGGGACAAAACGCCCATTTCTACTTTGGACGATTTGACATTTTTCTTTTTTGGGCGTTTTGTCACAGCGTCAAATTGCCAAAAAATTTTGGGCGATGCGACATTTTTCAGATTTGGGAGATTTGGTTTTGGGCGATTTGACACAGGGCCAACTAAAATTGCCGAAACACCAAATCGCCCAAAATAATTTTTTAGTTAAATGTTAGTATTTTTGGATTGGGACAAAACGCCCATTTCTACTTTGGACGATTTGACATTTTTCTTTTTTGGGCGTTTTGTCACAGCGTCAAATTGCCAAAAAATTTTGGGCGATGCGACATTTTTCAGATTTGGGAGATTTGGTTTTGGGCGGTTTGACACAGGGCCAACTAAAATTGCCGAAACACCAAATCGCCCAAAAAAATTTTTTTTTGAAATGTCAAATCGCCCAAAAAAGTTTTTGGGTGATTTGACCTTTTTTCCCTTTTTTGCATTTTGGGCGATTCGGTTTTGGGCGATTTGACACCCAACCAAAAAAACGAGTATTTCTTAACTGAAGTCAATGGATGTTCAATTTATTGTAAAAAGAGAAGATGAGCTTTTTAAACTTAAAAACGATCACATATAAATTCAAACAAAATGGAGCCAAGTTCAAGGCAATCCAACCCAACCACTTCCATTCTGTTAAATTGTACTTTTCTGCAAGAATAACAAGTACAACGCATAAACTATACCAAATATTTTGAAAGTAGGCGGATAGAACGCCCCCTTTAGGTTGGGTTGTATGGGGTGATGCATCTTCAAAGTTCGATAAAACATCTCACTTGGATCTCTTTGGATTCATTGTTCTCCGCAGGAAATGGAAATGATTGGATATGGTATAGAAAGTTTGGGGAAGATTTAGGTTGAGGGCGCCTCGCTGAACCATCCTGTTTTCTGGGAAAATTTAAGAATGTCTTTAGGTGGCAAGGACGAGACGTAGCATAAGTCATTGAAAAAGTAATTTCCTAATATTGTCATTCTTCCTTTGGCTTGTTTTGGACATTCGCAAAGAAAGTGGAAGGTATCTTCTTCCGTCTTCTCGTCCTCACATCCTCTCCATAATTCGGATGAGTCGATACCCATTCTGTTCATGTCTAATGAGTTGTGATTGGTCATTTGCCATAGGTTCTTAGAAACTCTGAAAATGGATTAGTTCATTTACCTGCTCTATTGGCCTGTATATCATTGATATCATATTGCTTGAACTGAGAATTGATCCGTTTTTGGCCAATTTGTATGCCTTTTCATTAACGTCAATGTCACAGTGTCCTGGGAAACAACAGAGGTTAACCGTGTTGGTTTTGCTAAGTAAACAAAGCTTCCTACAGCATTGCCTTGATTGATGCTTAACTGTCGATAAATATGTCTATGCAAATTGTTGGAAGAAAGATTCTTAGCGGCTTCAGAATTCGCCAGTACTTCAGTTTGAAAGACACTGCAGTAATCTGGAAGCTTTATTGATTAGTCTATGAAAGATTACATGAAAAGACGCTAGACCATTTGAACCATCCGTAAAGACATATTTTTCTGACCATGTTTTCCATCCAGACCTTCCTTGTCGGAATTTGTGTTTCTGCTACTGGGTTAAAATCTATGTACGGCTTTAAATAGTCTGTCTAAGTGCCAATGTTAATAGTGCTCTTTATGTTCTTATGCCAAAGAAAGCCCTTTTCAAGTCTAAGATAATTTTCCGTACCAGTAATGTGTAGGGAAACACCATTAATAGTAGTGCAGTCCATAATTGAAATGTTTCGTTTTCTCGTGAATAAAACCAGTTCTGTCTTAAGTCAGTTAAAGTTAACTCCACACTTACTGGCCCAATTACTGAGCATATTAAGACATATTTTTAGATGTTCACAAAGTGTAGGCATACATTGCTCTGAAGCCATTATAAGGATGTCGTCTGCATATACAATGACATTTAATCCACTTACACTTAATTCTTGTAATATTTCGTTAACGATTAATATCCATAGCATGGAAAATATTGCCCCACCTTGCGTAGTACTCCTAAATATCCTATAACTTTTAACTTGCTGTCTCCAATCTCTGCATCTAAAATTATTGTTTTGAGCAACGCATCAATCCATTTTGACAACATTGGTTCTATATTGATGGAGTTTAGGGCTTGTCGATAAGCACTGCTAGTGACATTGTTAAAGGCCCCTTCGATGTCTAAGAATGCACCTAAGGATTACAAAACTTAAAACATTGGGATAATTACATGAGGCTCTGGAGACTTGTATGCTGTAACGCCTCCTTTATACATAACCTCATATTTTTCCTGTTTGTCTTTGTATAAACATCATCTCCTTCCACTGTGCTTAATTTTATTATTTAACAAAACTTAGAAGTGGTATTTTTAACTCATGTCTTGTATATTCTTGTGGTTGGGTACCACGCCCACTTGATCGAAAATTATATTTTTTTAAAGTTTTTCCTCTCCTTCTAAGATATGGGATTAAGGTTTTTGCGATTTTTTATATGCTGTATCTCAAAAACATTTTTGGCTTCGGAGCTGAAATTTTGTAAACAACAAATCATCGACTAGCTGTAGTTAAAGGGCGTTAAAAATCGGTCGATTTCATTTCTGTAAAAAGATAGTAGTGCCAGAACTTGGCTGGGCACTTCCTTGCCTTCTTATATGAGGGAAATGGCCGCCACGACTAGGTTTGCAGCACCATTTCCTTTTTATGAAATTTGTATGACCAATTCGCTCATATTCGATTGTATCTATGTACATATTATGTCCTAAATAACTTTATGAGTCCCATTTTTAAAGGTTTGAAAAGATCGTGTAGTATTGACTTAAAAGAAAAAGAAGTCTTAATGAGAAGCCTTTCTTCCAAAACTGCGAAATTTCCCAGAATTTAGGGATTTAGAGTAAAGTTCGGAAATATTTAACGAGATTTAAAAAAAAACTTAATTTCTAGAAACTTCCCTGGAATTTTTGACTGTACACACTTTTCATTTCCGTCACAACATCGCATCTTCCGAGATTTCTTGATGTTTTTGTTCGTTGAAAAAAGAGTGGATTTTCTCGAATTAGTTCTTTATTTATTTAAATAGAAAAGATCTTGGCATTGTCCTTGGAGGACTACGTTGGACAAAAAAGAAGTTGTCTACAATGATACTATGTCGTCTAAAGCTCATTTGCATTGAAGCATACAAAGTGACTAAATAAATAAAAGTTCTTTGTTTTTTGTTTTGTCCTATCCTATCATCTTAATCTAATACTGTCTTTATTTCTTTTCCATCTTCAAGACAATAAAAAGAAACTCATTGCGACATCAAACAAATAAATCTTTTATTTATCTTCCTCAATCTATGAACCCTTGCGAACTTTTTACCCAAAAAATGCTCAACAAGTTGAAAATCAAATCTGAATCGAATTAATTTAAATCACATATCCGAAAGAAAATAAAAAGAAGACATTAAATCATGTAAAACTTTTTTGATAAACATCATTTATCCCTTCATTTTCGACACTCAAAATTCTTTTTTAATGGGGTGAAATGATGGGTTAAACTTCGCTTGTATCCTTTTGGAAGAACTTTTTCTTTCCTTGGCAAAATATGTCTAGGGTTGTTGTATGTATAATAAATGTCAAAATTTACTTAGTATACTTTCAAACATCAAAATGAGACTTAAATTAATTTCATTCCCGATAAAAGTCCTGTGAGTTTTGTGTGTCTTTTGCAAGAAGCTTTAGCGCTGTGCCATTTTCTTTTCGCACAGCGACGAACGTTCCCATGGGAATTAATCAACACAAGCATAGCATCAGTCAGAGGCTAATGGAAATATGGGTTTGACATGAAATGAATTGAACTCTGCGAAAATATCAGAATGATTGACAGAAAGATTGCATGGAGGGAGCTTAGTACCTACATTAATGTTGCTATAAGATAAAATGCATATTCCTTGACAGAAATTTGCATCAACTTAAGTCCTTGGATTAAAATTCTTTGTAAACTGTTCAATAAGGTTTGCCTTATCAAATATTCAAGCTTCTAGTTAAATTAAATCAGAAATACATTTTTTTTTGTGAAAATGTAATAGAAATACATTTGTAAATATGACCATTGTTTGGACTTACAAACTGTAAATAAAAAGCTTTACATTTCAAAAGTGAATTCAACCATTAACGAGAATTCAAATTGTTTCTGATTGAAGAAACAATATTCATTGAGAGTGAATTAATAAGTCCATTCAAAGTGCATCTGTCATTTTAACAACTTCTTTAAATCTGATGGATTGTCAGTACTTATCTTCGCTCCGTTACACATAATAAAAAAAAATAAAATCTTATAAGATATAACATATATACGAAATATTCGAATACCCTTTATATGAAACAAAGAATAAAAAGTGGGACTGATGTGATTTATTGACCAATAGTTTTAAAAATTTAATGCACAAATTTTGCATTTACGAAAACACCGAGAGAAATTTTTTGAAGATTCGTCAAGATTGGTTTGCTTATATTTTTCAAGATTTTGTTGTGATTTTCAAAAATGGACATAGAAATTGTATGTTAAAAAGATATGTTGCAATCTTATTGTATCTACCTAAAAAAACAATGATAATACAGAATGGTACCCTCAGGCGTATATGTACGTGTTTTTATTGATGTATCTTTTATTTGTAAAGTTTTTATAGATGCATGAGAAGTTTCGATGGCAGCTGTATATGGTATGACAGTTTAAAATGTCAAACTTTGCTTACATTTCTATTCGGTCCTTATTTCTTTCAAAAATAGAAAGGGCTGCCATTGTGCTTCAATCCAAGCCAACTAATTTTTGATTGACCAAAAATGTATTGCAAAATCAATTTGCTGACAAATTTATTTGAAAAGTTATTCGGTTAACTGGCTTCTAGTTCGTGGTATTAAAGTCCTCTCGATTATGATTATGGTAAATATTAAGTCAATATTAACGACACACGGCCAGGCTTATTGGAACAAGAAGCTACAAATTGTAATGATCATAGCCAGCGGCTATGCATGTCTGGATCGCAAAGTAAATTTATCTTGAAAAATTTGAATGCCATTTAATTCCTTAAACAAATCTTAATTTAATAATAATTTATTTTTTTTCGAAAACTGTGTGAGTGTTTCATTTTGAAATTAATTGTTGATATTATGTAATTTTTAAATTGTGTTTGTATGCTGTTATTTGGTTCTTATAAAAATAAGTTTTATATTTGAATTTTATTAAAAAAGTTGATATGTTTTTGACATATCGAATTTTGAAAAAAATGTATGCTTTTTAAAATCCAAAAATAAATCAAACTAAAAGTTATAAGAACTTATTCTACAAAAAATAAAATGCACGACTGGATTTGTTAAAAAACCATTAACTGTATTTTAAGATTTAAAAATGTACTTGCAAGAAAAGTTTGTTTCCAAAAATTAAAATGCGATATGAATTTTTAAAAAAACCTTAAAAATCGTTTTTTTAACTTCCCATAGGAAGTTATTGTAATGGGTCCGATTTGTCAAATTGAAAATTTTGACATTTCTCGACTTTTCAAGCTCCCTAGAGTCGAAATAAAAGATTTTTAGAAAGATGTCTATGCGTGCGTGTGTACGTACGTTCGTACGTCCGTACGTCCGTATGTCCGTACGTCCGTATGTCCGTAAGTCCGTATGTCCGTACGTTCTCGACGTTTTTTTCATCGTCCATAGCTCAAGAACCAGAAGAGATATCGACTTCAAATAAATTTTGTTATACAGATAATAAGGCAGAAGGATGCAGAAAGGGCCCTCAAGAAAATTGCGTGGGTGGTTTTTTTACCATAGCAGTTTAAAAAAAGGTGAACATTTTGGTGAACCCCAAATATCTCATGAACCAATGACGCTAGGGAATTGAATTAAATTTTATATTATATATTGTAACGTGGTACTAAACAAGTATGTTTTTAGAAAAAAATGTGACTAACGGTTTTTTTTATAAATAAAAAAAAATTGTCACCTCGAAAATTTTACGATTAAAATATGATTTCATCTCCATAACAATTTTGTGCAACGAAGAATACTGTTTTTGACATCTGCTAAAATTTTGAAAAAAATCGAATTGACAGTTTTTTTTACAAAAATTAAAAACCGAAAAAAAATTTAACAAAAGTTGTTAAAAATTGATTTTCGACTCAAACGTTTTTTTTTTATTTGAGATAATGGCTTCTAACTAATTTTGTTTTATAAGAAATTTTGTTTTCAAAACTAGGAAAAATTTTGAGAAAAATCAAATTGATAGTTTTCTTACAAAAAATACAATGCTAAAATTTGGTAAAATTTTACTTTCGACTCAAATAGCTTTTCAAAAATTAAAAATATTGGCTTCAAACTTATTTCATTTCACAGAAAATATTGTTTTCGATATTCAGTAATTTTTTTATAAAAATCCAACAGTCCGTTTTTTCATAAAAAAAAGTCTACAAAAAATAGTACGCAAATTTGGTAAAAATTGATACATATAGGCAAACTTTTAAGCACGACAAATCGATAGATGGGATGGGAAGTTATCAGTGTGGGTGCATTCCAGCCTCTTTTATTTTTTAAATTAATTTCTTAGGTACACATTTTTTAAATTTAAGTTTAAAAGTATTTTTAGTATGCAGTTATTTAGTCGTTATTAATGTACGTTTTCGATTCAGTTCTGTTAAAAATGATGACCTGTTTTCGAGATATTGAAATTCGAAAAAAAAACATTTTCGATCATCAACTATTATTGAAACAGTATAAGAGCTTGTGTAGGAAAAAATTATTAAAATCTGTTGATTAGTTCTTGAGAAAATTTAAAAACAAAATAAAGGTTCTATGGAGGGTACCCTTCTTGAGCAATCCAAAAATATTTGTTTTTCTTTTGAAAGAAGTCTTAAAAACGCCTTACGTGAATCTAATTAAAACCCAAATTTCCAAGTTTGACTTTAATCGACCAAATTGTTTGAGCTGTACGGGCGTGGATAGGCAAACAGACAGACGGAATCGGGGACCCACTTTGTTTGACTTCTCTACCATCGCAATGTCATGTTTTATTAAAATATAAAGTTCGAAATTTTTGCAATATTGAAATCTGTTCATTAGATCCTAAGAAAATAAAAAAAGAGGCTGGGATGCAACCCAAAATGATCGATTCCCATCCCGTCTGTCGATTTTTGTAAAACTTATACAAAATAGAATATCAAGATTTGTGTGACATGCAAAATTTGAAGTCAATATCTTTCTTTGTTCTCATAGCACTTGAGTTGAAAACTATTTCTTATCAGTTTTTTGTTGTTTTTGTGGGTTTTCGTACTTAAAAGATGTTTTACCATATTTTAACATCTTACTATCTCTAGCAATTTGCTAAATTTATAAATATTTAGGGAACAATAAACAATTGCAGGTTGTTTAAAATATCTTTAATTTTTTGCCAAGATATTCGAGCCGAAAATCAATTTTTACAAACTTTTAGTATTTTTTTAAGGTTTTTTATTTAAAAAAAAACTTCGATTTTCTTAAAAAACGTTATTCTTCTTCGCGTAAAATTATTTTGAAGTGAAACTATTTTTTGTTTGTAAAATATTCGGGGTGACAAATATTTGTTTTTGATTTATAAAAAAAACCGTTTCATAGTAAAAAAAAAACAATCATTAATTTTTTTAAAGGCCAATCTGTAAAATACGTTTTTTTGACGTTGTTATCTCTGATATGGATGTCGAAAAAACGTATACCGCACACACAGACATTCTCTAATAGCCTTTTATTTAGATTCTAGGGACTTTGAAACATCGTGAAATGTCAAAATTTTTCATTCGACAAACCGGACGAATTATAATATCTTCCTATGGGAAAATAACAAATGCCATGAAATTGCATTAAAGATTATAATACTACAAAATTAATTACTACAATATTTGGGCCTTAAATTATTATTTCAAGTTCTGAAGCTCTTTAAAAAAACGCTTGATTTAATCAAAAAGTTCATATGCATAGTTGACTTTTCAATTTACCTTCCTCCTCCACTAACTCCACCCTTAATAGCTTAGTCCTTACATTACGTATGGAATATAGGTTTAAAAGTATGATTCGTTGTTGTAAGCATGATAAACTTTTACCCAACTTTGTCTGCATTTCTTCATTCATTTCAAACAGAACTATACTTTCATACTCATTATGAAATGAAGAAATGGAAATATACATTTCGTCACTAATTTAGTTTGGAAAATAAATTAAATTGTTAAGAAAAGTTTTGCCTTACAACATTTTCATCAGTATTATTTTAAATTGAGTTTTATAGTTTGTCTTTAATTACAGAGCTTCGTTTTCGTTAAAGTCCTCTCACTCAGTGTGTAATTGTCGATTAACATTGATGAAATTGATAGAGTTAAAGAATTCTATAAAACTTTTAAAAAGACGTTCATTAGGGCAGACAGAAGGACGGAATACGAATTCATCAAGATACACAAAACAGTGCAACCATATCACACTAAACTTTTATTTCCAAACAGAACTCTCCTCAAAACTAAGCAAAAAAGTCAAGCAATTTAAGAAGTAGCTTTTCAATTCCTGCTAAATAAAAATGAAATGGTAGAATAGATGAATCCAAACAAGTGATTTTTGAGAAAGGAAAATATGTTAACAAAAATCTCTAAAACAAGTTTCTTATGAAGTTACTCACTGATTACCTTTCAGGAATGATGGACTAAAATCATCATTAATTCACTGGACCAGGTTTAATGACAAGAACATATTTCAAAGAGTAGTCTTGATTATTTCCGTGTTGAAAATTTGTCAAATTGTGTCCTTAGCCAAAAGTAATTGGCCTTATTACGGATAATCACATTGGTATACTTAGTTCATTTACCAATATAAGATTTGTTTGCCTATTTGATTATATTTTGTTTCTCATTCTTTGACACTTTTTTGGCAAAATAGATCTGAAATTTGTCATTATATCAAACAACTCACTTTTACTACATGACAAATCGACGAGACGTACGTTGTAATCGACAATCCACTTATACAAATTGTATGAAAACCCACCGAATCAAGGAAAAGTGGTCGTTAAAAGCCATCACTGGTACTTATAAGCCACATCGTTAAAGATGCTCTGTCGACTGGTGTACGTGCTAGATATTTTTACAAGGACTTTATTCTATTTTTTTCTTTACTCGTAGGACTTGAAAAATTCCTAAACAGCTCATAAATGAGTGTTTTTTTCTTAAGATGTTTTTGTTTTTCCAAAGGACTTAAGGACAAACTGAAGTATGGATGTTTTTTTTTTATTCTAAGGCTTGATGTATTATGAAAATTCTAAGGAAAAAATATCTTTCTTTTTATAGTTGTTCTATTCTATGTATACACAAGTTCATAACATTTTCATGGTTGACGAATGAGGTAAGGTTTATAGGTAGGTCCTTATTTATTCTAAAAGATTGGAAACGAATTTTTTTGGTTTTATGAGTTTTCATATAAATATTTAAGAGCAAAAATAAATGTGCATTAAGTTATGAAAATATAAAATGTAGGTAGGTATATTTTTTGTTTGTTACCAAATTGCATTGACTATTAAATAATAAAATGCGGGTGATGTCATAAAATGGGATATAAAATATGAAATTTTTATATTGTTGGCTATACGAGTATTAACATAATCAGAATTTATTGTAAAAACTGGGATGTGTTTTTATTTAAAGAAAATTGGGTCAATTATTGTGCCGGTTTACTTTTATATGAGATTTAATTTAAACTTATATCTTAAGAAGTATTTAAGTGTACTTAAATCAAATTGTTATTTTTTAGGGCTCTCCAAAAATCCTCATAGTTAACCTTAACATCATATCTTTAAAGAACAAACAGACAAATATTTCTCAGTTAAGGAACTAAATGTAAGACAAATTATTAGTTTTATAAAGGTTTTCGAAGATTTTTAAATTAATTTAAAGTACTGTAGTTTTGAGTTTCTTCCAAAAAAACAATAAATTTGAAGAAAAAGTAGAAGAACCATCACACAAAATTAAAAAAAACGCAAATTTTGTCTTCCAAAAACTGTTTTGCCGTCATAGCTTTTCCTGTGCTTTGTTTTGTCCTCATTAAATGCTGAACCCATTTTATCCGCTTCTGTCTCAATACCTAGAAAAGCTCCATTGACATCACGCTGACATATTCCGATTATGTCAATGTCATCAGCATATGCCAGTTATTGGACAGACTTTTGAACTATAGTGCATCTAGTGTTAATGTGGGAGCTTTGCACTATTCTTTCAAGGACGATGTTAAAGAACTCGAACGACAGCGCATCACCTTGTCTAAAGCCTTTTCTAACATCGAAAGGTTCTGCTAGGTTGTTTCCAACCTTTATGGAGCAGCGTGAATTCTCCATGGTCATCCTGAACAAACGGACAAGTTTGGCAGGGATGCCAAAACTAGACATGGGTCTATACATGCTATACATGCTATCATATGTGGCCTTGAAATCGATGATGAAATGGTGGGTGTTAATTTGATGTTCTTGTTTGTTTCCCCGGATCTGCCGTAATGTGAATATTTTATCGACTGTGTACTTTCCTGGTCAAAAACCTCACTGATAGGGACCTATGAGGTTGTTGACGGTTGGTTTAAGATGTTTACATATTACGGCAGGGAGGAGAATTTTTGTACTTGCATTGATTTTATTATAAATAATAAATAAAACAATATGTGTGCCAACAGAAGATATTCGAGACGAAACCCCATATTTACCAATATCTTGTAATTAATTTTTACTAATAAAAATGACTTTATTCGTATCCAAAATATTTGACTTAAAAATTGATTTTTACCGATTTTTATTAGCTTTCTTCTAAAAAAATGGTCAATATGTAACTTTTGCGTAACGTGGAACAAAGCCAAGTTCTGACTTGCTGCCGTTTCACGGTAACAAACTCAGCCGGTTTTTGACCCACCTATAGCTTCAGAACAAGTCAAACCAAGAACTAAAAAAAGAGGCTGGGATGCGACCCACACTGATAACTTCCCATCCCGTCTTTCGATTTGTCTTGCTTAAAAGTTTGTAGGTTTTCGTGTTGGGTTAAAAAAGTTGTCAATTGAATTATTCTTAAAAATTCTAAAATTACCAACAATATTTTTCATATAAAGAAATAGTTTAGTTTGAAAATCTAGTTTTATTAAGTACATTTTTACCAAGTTTTAGTATTGTTTTTTTGTTAGGTTTTTATTTTTTGTAAAAAACCTGTCAATTAGATTTTTCTCAAAATTTTACTGAATGTTGGCAACAAAATTTTTTAGAAGATAAAAGTAGTTTTAAGCCAATATCTCAAAGTTTTGAAAAAATATTTGAGTCGAAAATCAATTTTTACCAACTTTTATTAATTTTTTTGTTACGTTTTTATTTTTTGCAAAAAAAAACTGTCAACTCGATTTTTCTCATAATTTTTCCGAATATTGAAAACAATATTTCTTATAAGCTTAAATTAGTTGGAAGCCATAATCTCAATTTTTTGAAAAGATATTTGAGTCGAAAATCAATTTTTACCAACTTTTATTAAATTTTCTTTTAAGTTTTTATTTTTTGTAAAAAAACTGTCAATTCGATTTTTCTCAAAATTTTACCAGATGTTGAAAACGTTAATTTTCTTTGCACAAAATTTTTTTGGTGATAAAATCATTTTGTATTCGTAAAATTTTCAATGTGATTTTTTTTTTTCAGTTTTTTTGATTTATAAAACGACGAAAAGCGTCGCGAACGTACGGACGTACGAACGTACGTACACACGCACGCTCAGACATCTTTCTAAAAATCTTTTATTTCGACTCTAGGGACCTTGAAACGTCGAGAAATGTCAACATTTTCAATTTGAAAAATCAGACCCATTACAATAGCTTCCAAAGGAAAGTTAAACACTTTTTAATTTGGTAAATAAGATTTATTGTTGGCATAACATATGTGGACAAATGTAAACCTAACTGACTTAAGAAACAAAATAATAAAAATAAATTTTTAGTAGGTACGAAGAATAATTTTCATATACAAACTTCTTCAATAATTAACTATCCTATTTCATTTACTAATATTAAAAATTAAAAAGTTCTCAAACCGATATCTTTCAGTGTTTTTAGAAGTTCAAACAGTTGACCTTGCCCGAAATCTGAACTCTGAATTTATTAAGCTTTTTTTCCTATGATAAAATAATTCTAATATTCCCTGAAAGCAATTTGTTATTATGTTATGTGCATTCAAAAATTGTTTTCTTCATGAATATGAAATAATGAGAACCTTTTCAAATGAAAGGTGGCTCTCTCAATATGCATCTCGGACTCTGCTATTTAAATGAATTCATAGAAACTACAATTTATTCCTATTAGACAAGGATAATAACTAGATTTATGAAGAAGCTGCAACAGTCCCTTTATACTATATTATGATAAATCATTCTATTCTTTAATGATATTAATTTATTTCAATCTTTTCGTTCGTCGAATTTTGTATTTACAATCATTTTGATGATGAACCTTATAACCTAACTTTGTCTGCATCAGCTCCATAAATAAAGTTATTTTATGAACAGAAAAGCAAAGCATAAAAACGAAAAATAAAAGATAAAAATGTTACGAGCTTCTATCGAATATTATGTACATACATATCTAGTACTGGACAAAATTGAATTAACATAAAGTTATAAAAAAATACAAAATTGAATTCAACTCATAATGTCTTCATTTTTAGTCTACAAAAATTGGCGATTCATTTTAGGTGATCTCATTTCTGGCATTGTCTACGAAATTTTTCTTTGTAAGGTAATGTTCAATACACTAAAAATGTCTGGATATAAATTTTGATTTATTGACAAAAATCAAAATGTTCAATAACTTAGAGTATTTTTCTATGCATTTAGTAGGCATAATAAATTCAATTTTTATTCAGAGAAAATTCAAACAGAGTAATAATTTTAGACTAGAAATATATTTGGCTTTTTTGTCTAATAAATAGGGCTGTTTATTTCGACAAAACAGAACTGTTTGAGAAAGTAGAAATATTGATGATTTAATTCAATTAAAGTGTGTTTTATCAATAGAAACATCTATCGAAGTTCATCATTATGGAAGTTTTTGAATTCGCTCTGATTTATGTTTATTTTGTCATTTATCTTTTCAAGGCCCTTAAAATCTAATTCCATGGTTCTTGGAGAGATCTCTGGTTATTCTTATGCCTGTGCATTTTTATTTAAAGAAATTGGAAGTATATGGAATCTAAAGTGTAAGTTTTGTGTCATACAAAATTTAATATGTTTAATCAATATATTAGTATTTTTTGGCAGAGCTTTTAGTTTTTCAATTTTTAGTACTTTTCTGTTTAAGGCTTTTATTTTCAATATAATATTTCTAAATGTTTTACTAAATATTAATAATAACAATTTGTATAGGGATAAAAAGGTTTGTACTCAAAACACCAAAATCTTAATCTATATTTAAATTTATTGAAATTTCAATTTTCCTTTTTGAATAAAATATCGCGCATTGTAATTTTCTCAATTAGTTTGTTTGTTTTTGACGTTTTATAGAATTAAAAACAGCTTAAACTAAGGGTTCTGTCGTGTTTATTTTTAGACTCCGTTTAAAAATGGGTTTAAATTGCCTATGAATAATAAAAACTGTAGTATATTTCAGCACAAACAAACTTAAAGCTTATCAAAAAACTATGAAGATGAGCTAATTTCTTTAATTGTTGCCAAGATATTCTTACCAAGTTTAAGTATTTTATGTGTTTTTATTGTAAAAAAAACCGAATTGAGGATCTTTCCAAAATTTTCGAATGTTGAAAGCTATATTTTTTTTTAAGATTTCAATCCATTATCTTTAATTTTTAAAAAGATATTTAAGTCAAAAAACAATTTTTAAAAACTTTCAGTATAAGAAATAAAAACTTTCAAAAAATGCTAATAAAATTGGTAAAAATTACCAGTTTTTAGTGCTTTATTTGTAGGTTATTTTATTTGCGAGAAACTGTCAATTCGAATTTTTTGAAAATTTAACCAGATCTCACAAACGTTATTTTGAAATGCATACAAAATATTGGAGTTTCATAAAAAAAACGTTCAAGCTAGCTTTATTGATTTGTGGGAAATAAAGGGTCTACTACATTTTTTGCTTTTGCATACACACATACTCATCTTTCTTAAAACCTTTGATTTTGAATTTAGGGAACTTCGAAAAATATCAAAAAGTTCAATTTTTCAAATCGGGACTATTAAGAACTAACTTTAAAAAAAAAGTCGAACTCACAATTTTTTGATAAGGAAAAACTACTAAAAATTGGTAAACAATTATTTCGACTCAAGTATCTTCTAAAGATATAACATTGGTCAAAAATGCAATTTAGGTGGTAATCAATTTATACTTTTTTTAAGGTTTTTGATTACCATAGTGCGAATCCGAGAAATGAATTTATTACGTCAGGTTTTTGGGATACAACCTCTTATTATTCTTATATTAGGTTTTTTGAGGTTATGTTAATTCATGAGTCAGTTTTTTTTTCAATACAACACGTTCTAATTTTCTAAAATCCATTACTTCGATTTTTTGTTTAAAAATGTTCAGCATCTTACAAATTTTTCAAAGAAATCCTCTTCAGTTGTAAGTCTTTACCTACATTAACCTTAACAGAACGCTGAAGAATTTATGGTTCTTAACAGAAAAACGTGATCCTGTATAGAAACGGTTTTTGATCTTATAACGAATTTGTAGTAATAAGGTTATAACATAAAGTTTTTGAAATATATTTAAAAAATATACAAATAATGTTGAAAAGGGGTATTTTTGAGTGTGAGCTCATATAGCTAAAATTGGAGTTTGGATTCGGAATCAGCCCTTAAAATTAACTCTAAAACGAATTATTCAACATAAAAGGAATTACATTGAAGATTTTTCAAAACTTTAGATAGAGTCAAATGAAGACCCGTAAGTCATCTCATAACTAATGAGAATTTACAAAAAATAAATGAGATACTAAAATGATTTAAACTGTATCTAGAAGTTTATGATTTGTACTTTGCAAAATTATCATACAATTTATTGTCAAGCGATATTATTGTGTTTTGACTTAGCCTGAAGAACCCCGTTTTTGGCTTTCTTCAGTATTTTTAGGATGGCATTGTTTAGATACCTGATGTTGTAGACAAATTCAAAGCTAAGGTTCGTATTCAAGACATATTAACCCTTGAAAGAAATATTATTTTATTTGTGCAACAAAAAACTTAATTTTTTCGACCAATGTAATATATTTATTTCAAACCCATTTCATTTGTTAGAAAACATTTTTGTTAACATTTTATCAAATGTGCTTAAAAATACACTTGACAATGTTTTAGCAATAAATTGAAGTCAGATTTATTTAAAATTTCAAATTTGTCTCAACTTTATTTCATTAAAATACACTAAGTTTAGTCATGAATTCTTTTGCAATACATCGAACAAATTTTACCTCTTTGGTTTCACTAAGAAACCACTAGAAAGCAAATATTTAAACTTCAATGTTTGGTTGTTCTTGAGATGACAATTTGACTTACAAAAAAAGTCATCTGCAAATTTTTTAATTGAACCAATGGGAAGTTATCAAGGTGGGTCACATCCCAGCCTTGTTTTTTATTTCTTAACGCACAAATTCTGTTTTGAATTGAAATCAATAAATTTGAGTTAAATCAAAAAATCTAAGATTGCTGTTTTCATTAAGCTAATTCTTGAATAATACCCAACTTACGTTACCATATTAAAAAAAATTCCATTCCTTATGAAATTATCAATTTTTTTCCTTAAAATTTAAGTTTCAATTAAAGTTTTGTTTGTTGTAAACAAATGACATCAAGGAACAATTTAAGAAGCCTCAAGCTCTTAAATAAACCAACCCATGAAAATTAATACTCGTTATACTTATGTACATACGTATGTTTCAATAAATTTTTTTATTTAAGTTTGTGGTCTTCAAATCATAATCTTTATATACATACATATGTCTACATACGTATATAAATATATGTATGATGTGTATGGCAAACACAATGTTTATGGATGAAAACTTAAATGAGTTCTTGGAATTGCGACATTATCCTTTACCATAAAGCTATCTATTTCCGCAAAGATATCTAGCTGTTTCCATTGAAAATAAAGACAGATCTTGGTTGTCTTAAGATACATAGCAGCTTAGGTGATTATACGTATGTTATTATGGCCATCATCAAATTTCCAGAACGTTAATCTTGTTTGAGAAGTTGTCATCTCTTCGACCTCAATTTCCAAATACTCGTATAGGGTAGTTGTCTATTATAAAATTGTTATTTCCGGGTAGTGCGTGTATTTCTGTAACTCTGTCTTCCTGCAGAGTTCCAAGTTCAAATATTTACGAGTGAGAGAGCATAATCTATTTTAAAGGAAATAATGAACCGTATAGGAAGCAATAACATACTTATTTGGTATAATTCTGACTACACACTGGCTTAATCGGAAGGTTTATTTAAGACAATACCCTTGACGTACCCCATTATCCATGCATTGAAATAAAACTCCAACAAGAAGTGTGTTTAAAGAATAAAGTTTACATTTTTTATTTGGAAGGAAGTTCATGCTACGTAAACTTTTGTAAACCGGATGTTGGTATTGTCTTCCTGTTGTTTTTTGTATGGATTATGGTTACAAACAGGACATTTTTACAACATTTACAAAGACAATATCCAGGTGGAATCTTGACAATGGTATTGATATTGGATTTATATCTTCTCGGAAATTGAAATTAATTTTGAGTGTTTCTGATGACATGACACTTGATAAACGAACAATTTTTGTCTTATTTGACATGACCTTACATTGGTTCTTGAAGATAAATAAATATCAATGAAATTCTTTCTAAACAATGTTCGTATAATCTGAAGAATTTTTCTTTTTGAGGAGAAAAACTATTTACTGACTGATCTTGTATTTCAAAAGAAAACAAACATTCGAAAGAAAAGACTCTCTCAAAGATAGTTCAAGTTATAAAGTTCTTTGTAAATGATGTGTATTTTTCAAATTTATTTAATATTGGTATATTCACATTATTTCTATGGCTTTCTTATGACAGGACTATAAAGGTTTATGTTAGGGATATTGCTATAAAGTTTTTAGAGTAAATAAATGTGCATTCAAGTGTAAATATCTATTCATTTATTTTGTGTAACAAAATTTGTTTGTTATCTTTTGAGAAAAATGAAGAAAAAGATAAGATAGAATAAAGTATGGGAAATAGGGTTAAATATAAGCAGAAATAAGACGTAGAATATTTTTCTGTTTTTGAATATAATTTTATTTGATAAAAGTCAAAGTTATGACTCATAAAAGTACGATGAGGAAGGTATGATTGTATATTGTATAGCTTATCCATAAATAGGTTGTTTTACTTGCTACTTTATGTCAGTTCTATATTTGTTTTTATATTTGGGTTAGGCGTTACAGGAAATTGTTATTCCAAAAAGAATTAACCTGTTTTTTTTTGAGCTTATAAGAATGTTCCAATAATTTCGGCTTTTTGATGTGACTACTTTTGGTTGGTTGATGTATTTACTTAAAAAGAGGCTGGGATGCGACCCACACTGATAACTTCCCATCCCGTTTGTTGATTTGTCTTGCTTTAAAGAATTGTAGGTTTTTGTGTTTTGTTAAAAAAAAGTGTCAGTTGAATTATTTCAAAAAAAAAATTAACAATATTTTGCATATGATGAAATAGTTTGATTTCCAAATCTATTTTTTTTAACGAGATTTTTAGTCGAAAACAAATTTCTACAAATTTTAGTAGCATTTCTTAAAAGTTTTTATTTCTTACATAAATAAATACAAATTAAATGAATGAAATTAATTTGAAGTCAATGTCTTCTATTATTCACGAGATATCTGGAACCGAACATCAATTTTTACCAATTTTGCGTACTACTTTTTTTGAACATTTTAATTTTTATGAAAAACTGACTGTTGGATTTTTATAAAAAAATTACTGAATGTCGAAAACAATATTTTATATGAGATAAAAATAGTTTGAAGACAATGTTTTTAAATATTGAAAAGATATTTGAGTCGAAATTAATTTTTTACCAGGTTTTAGTAATGTTTTTTGTAAGGTTTTTATTTTTTGAAAAAAACCTGTTAATTCAACTTTTCTCAAAATTTTACTGAATGTTAAAAGCAATATTTCTTATAAAATAAAATTAGATGGAAGCCATAATCTCAAATTTTTGAAAAGATATTTGAGTCGAAAATTACCTAACCCTCAATTTTACCAACTTTTTTTGTAATGCTTTGTTTAGGTTCTTCTTTTTTTCTCAAAATTTAACTGAATGTTAAAAACAATATTTCTATTAAAATAAAATCAGTTTATAGCCAATATCTCAAATTTTTGAAAAGATATTTAAGTCGAAAATCATTTTTTAACAACCTTTAGTAATGTTTGTTTTTAAATATTTATTTTTTGTAAAAAAGCTGTCAATTCATTTTTTTCAAAATTTTACTGAATATTGCCAACAATATTTTTTAAAAGACAAAAATAAGTTTGAAGCCAATATCTCAAATTTTTCAAAAGATATTTGAGTCGAAAATCAATTTTTACGAACTTTTAGTAATTTTTGTTTAGGTTTTTATTTTTTGTTAAAAAACTGTTCATTAGATTTTTCTCAAAATTTTAACGAATGTTGAAAACAAAATTTTTTATAAAATAAACTTAATTTAAGCCAATATCTTAAAAATTTGAAAAGATATTTGAGTCGAAAATTAATTTTTACCAACTTTGAGAAATGTTTTTTTTATGTTTTTATTTTTTATAAAAAAATTATCAATTCAATTTTTCTCAAATTTTTACCAGATGTCAAAAACGTTATTTTTCGTCGCACAAAATTATTTTGGAGATAAAATCATTTTTGTTCGTAAAATATTCGTGGTGACAAATATTTTTTCTTTCAGTTTTTTTGATTTATAAAAAAGGCAGGAATAGTGAACACTCTAAGGTGGATGATTGTAGTCTGTAGTTGTTAAGAATTATGAAAAATAAGCCCCTAGAAATAATAATAACACTCAGCTAAGAAGTCCCTTGGAATTGCTATTTTACATTTTATAGTAAGGCTTAGATTAAATAACAACAAGAAAGGATAAAAGTGTTGAGCAATTCATCTTAGATACTTTTTTTTGTACTTTATATGTGTCACTCAAATTGAAAAATATAAACCTTTGAATGACCAATTTGAGATTACTTTCGACATAAAAAGGGTTCTTGTCCTTTTTCTTAAGATTGCTCACATTGAGGGCTTTCATTCAATATGGTGCGATATATTATTTCATTTTTTTTCTAAGATATAGGTACAATCTTTGATTTAGATAAATTTTTCATTTTGATAATTTATGTACCTTATTTTTTATTTTACACCAAATAAAGGAAATATGCTGATTATTTCTTTTTCCAATTTAAACAATAAATTTCTTATAGGGTTTAGTGCATTTGGTGTCAATGAAGACTCCCATCATCGACTATTTTATAGTAAATCTAAAAAATAAATAAATTGAGTGGCGCAACAGTCCGTGGAGAACTAGGGCCTAGTGACTTACAACTCTCAACCATTCCTGTGTGCGAGTACTGTTGTCATGGATGGAGGGGACCTACAGTTTATATGCCGAATCCGAACGGCAAATTTGAGAAAGCACTTTTCATGACAAGAATTACGCTTGGAGAATTTGTCAATTCCTCGCAAGAGGCAGTACCCGTGAAAAAAACTTTAGATGACATAGGCAGGGATCGAACCCAAGACCTCTGGCATGACAGTCCAACGCACTAACCATCATGCCACGGGTACTACTTTTATATACTTTTATATTTATAGTAAATCTATGAATTGAAAATAATGTACTTGGATTGATGGTTATATACATAAATATAGATACGACAAATTATGAATAGAAAGCACATTTCTGAAAACAATCTCAAATGTTCTCACTTTCTTTCTCTTCATTATTTCAGTTCAAGCTGTTCAAAAAATGTGAAATGAACAGTTGAAATAGTTAAAATGATTCAACTATGCTCAATAAAACGACGTTACCATATTGGACTACTCTTTATTGGTGATCGTTTGCTTGAATTTCGAACACGAAATTTCCCTGGGTTCATTTTTTTAGACATAAGTATGAACCTACTTATATAGTTAAATTACGATTGTAATTTCAAAAACTGAAGTTTCTGAAGCTTTTCAAAGTACTGGGGTAGAATCAGATAAGGTGATAATTGGCTATCATATTTTTGATAGTCAAATTGACTTTTACCGAGTTTTCCGTCTGGGTAAGATGATTGATTTTATTCAATTCGATTGAACAATTTCAGATTAGAATTGTCACAATTCATTGTTGCTATGGTGAAATCTTAAAATGATTCCTTTAACAAATCTTAAAAAAAGTATCAAATTAGCTGTGTATTAATAACATTCTACTTTTCTTGTGTTTTTTTGAAAGTCTTTAGGTTTATCGGTTTTCTTTTTAACGAAAAAAGGTAAACAAGAAATTCTTCCGTTCGTTTGTCTTAGCGTCTAGTAGAAAATGACTATCAAATTTTTGTTGTGACAGCTTTTGACTGCTACAATTCGACTATCACTTTACATAGATCAAATACTGTCATTATATCAACAATCGGCAGACGGCTCTAATTCCATGCTTGTAAGTTTTTGTTTCTATTGTAAATTATTACGTATCTTTTTTAATGAATAAATAATGAATAAAGATATCAACAATCACTTCAGCTGATTCCACCCCTTTTTTCAAAATCAAAAAACTATGAAAGACAACTATTGTTACTTTTATTTGATTTTAAAAAACAACACGAACAGAACATGCTCCTACATTCAAAATAGTACCTATATTTTTATTTCTCCAAAATAAGTTTATCTTCAAAAATATATATGAGCCAATAGTTCACACATGGCTGTATTGCTACTTTAAAAAATAATTTTTAAAATATACGTTTTATATTTGAAACAAGACACCGAATAAATTGGTTATTAAGATCAAATAATTTATGTGTACTATAATTTCTTAAATACCCATGTTCAATGGGAAGAAGAGCTTTTGTTTAAAATTAAAAGAAAGGTTACATTCTACTTATTTTTAATATACATATAATATAGAAGAATTACGTTTTCGATATACAGATAAAAATATTATCTTCAAAGGTTCTCAAAAGCTTAAGTAAAAATATCTCTTAAATTTCCAGGATATTTCCTGTTTATTTTTGGTGCTGCCTATCTATTATTATATAATTATTTTTGTATTAATTTAACTTTACCTTAATTAAATTTTTCTGCGAACAAAAATCGAAAATGTCTTATTTCATTTCGCCGAAATAAAATACATACTGAATTATATCCTTTCTGTTAAAAAAAAACACCTCCATACTTATTATATTCAACTCAGCGCAAACAGGAAATCCTTCCAATCCCGTTATCTCTTAATATTCACTCAAGTAAGGAAGATACTTAATATATATTTCAATATGATTGACTTTGTATAGGTAAGATATACCTACTCAACTCGTATATAAACCTATATCCTTATGAGTAAAAAAGGATAGGTGTACTCATTCAAGGACTTTTTTTCTCTTACTTAAGTTGAAATTCTGAAGATATTTCTATTGAATAAATAATCATCACCAATCATTTCTTAAGCCCAAGTCCATTATCTCTACGTGATGCAGAAAGGTTCCTTGATCTTGTCGTTATCTGATGGATATTATGTTAATAGTATTCAATTCGATGTGTGAAAATAATCATAAAGTCCTTTACCTTTGTGGAGTAAAATTTTGTGCGTTCATTGAATTTTGTTGTTTTGCACATTGCGAAAAAAAATATAACTTAAAAGCAAGGATAAAATTCAAAAAGAAAAAGGATACACAAATAGGTTCGAAGTGTGTCAGTATAATATTGTCCTTTGTATATTATTTACTTCAACATTTTCTCTTGCAAAAATTACAGACACGCACAAATAATTTTATAAAAAATAAAAAAATAAATTGAAAAACTTTGAATACTTAAATTTAACGTGATTGGAAAAATGAAAAGGGTCGCTTTTGGATATGGGAAAACCATTGTCCTTCTTCAAATGGCAGATTTAATCATATAACAAAATGAAACAAACTTTCATAACTTTTAAAAAACACTATATATTCACTTTGGTTCAATGATGACAAACTAAATTGTCTTTCAGAGAGCAGTTGTGGTACAAAAATGTCACGTTTAATTTGGGACGTGATAAAATGTTTATTATTATAAGAAAATGTTTATTAAATGAAGAAACTATTAGAATAAATTAATAGAAGAGAAATAGCTTGATATATGTCAATTTATGAGGATTGAAGTAAGTAGCGATCATTGTTTTTTTCTTGGTGACAAAATTTCAATTATTGTTAAATTCTAAACACTCAATAGACAATATTTTCAATAAAATGCTTATTAGAAGACATGATTGTGAAACTGTCCAATCTTTTGGGAATGCAATCGTATATGACTTCAATAGAGATTGCATTCATTAAATTCAACTAAAGATTGGGACTTCAAATTAAATCAATTAGCAATCATTTGACCTTAAAAAAACTGCAATCATATTTTCTCCAATCATTTGACTGTAATCACTTGAATCCTTTGTACTCACTTAAATGTTTTTGCATTCTTAAGTAAAATTTCAGTACACAAAATATCCTAAAGTTACCCGTATACCTCGCGCACCAATTTTCGGTGTCAGACACCAAGAGATTAAAAACAAAATTTAAAAAGAGGCTGGGATGCGACCCATACTGATAACTTCTCATCCCGTCTGTCGATTTGTCTTGCTTAAAAGTTTGTCTATATGTATCAATTTTTACCAAATTTGCGTATTATTTTTTGTAGATTTTATTTTTTTATGAAAAAACGCACTGCTGGATTTTTATAAAAAATTACTGAATATTGAAAATAATATTTTCTGTAAAATAAAATAAGTTTGAAGCCAATATTTTTAATTTTTGAAAAGCTATTTGAGTCGAAAGTAAATTTTTACAAGTTTTAGTATTGTTTTTTTTAAGGTTTTTATTTTTTGTAAAAAAAAACTGTCGATTCGATTTTTCTCAAAATTTTATAGAATGTTGAAAACAACATTTCTTATAAGAAAAAATTAGTTTGAAGCCAATGTCTTAAATTTTTGAAAAGATATTTACGTCGAAAAACAATTTTTACCAACTTTTATAAATTTTTTTTTAGGTTTTTATTTTTTGTAAAAAAACTGTCACTTCGATTTTTCTTAAAATGTTTCCTAATGTTGAGAACAATATTTCTAATAAGTTTAAGGTAGTAAGAAGCTATTGTATCAAATTTTTGAAAAGATATTTGAGTCGAAAATCAATTTTTAACGACTTTTGTTAAATTTTTGTTTCGGTTTTTAATTTTTTGTAAAAAAAACTGTCAAATCGATTTTTTTCAAAATTTTACTGAATGTTGACAACAGTATTTTTTGAAAGATAAAAGTAGTTTTAAGCCAATATCTCAAAATTTTGAAAAGATATTTGTGTCGAAAATCAATTTTTACCAACTTTTATACATTTTTTTTTAGGTTTTTATTTTTTGTAAAAAAACTGTCACTTCGTTTTTTTTCAAAATGTTTCCTAATGTTGAGAAAAATATTTGTAATAAGTTTAAAGTAGTAAGAAGCTATTATCTCAAATTTTTGAAAAGATATTTGAGTCGAAAATCAATTTTTAACAAATTTTGTTAAATTTTTGTTTCGGTTTCTAATTTTTTGTAAAAAAAACTGTCAATTCGATTTTTTTCAAAATTTTACTGAATGTTGACAACAGTATTTTTTGAAATATAAAAGTAGTTTTAAGCCAATATCTCAAAATTTTGAAAAGATATTTGTGTCGAAAATCAATTTTTACCAACTTTTATTAATTTTTTTTGTTGGTTTTTATTTTTTGTAAGAAAACTGTCAATTCGATTTTTCTCAACATTTTTAAGAGTATTAAAAACAATATTCTTTATAAGATAAAATAAGTTTGATGCCTTAATCTCAAGTTTTTGAAAAGATATTTGAGTCGAAATTCAATTTTTACCAACTTTGAGTAATGTTTTTTTAGGTTTTTATTTTTTATAAAAAAAAAATGTCAATTAGATTTTTCTCAAAATTTTATCAGATGTCGAAAACATTATTTTTCGTTGAACAAAATTGTATTGGAGATGAAATCATATTTTAGTCTTAAAATTTTCGAGGTGACAAATTTTTTTTTTTCAGTTTTGTTGATTTATAAAAAAAACGTTTATTCGATTTTTTCCAAAAATATACTTGTTTTGTATCACGTTACAATATATAATATAAAATTTAATTCAAGTCTCTAGCGTCATTGGTTCATGAGATATTTAGGGTTAACCAAAATTTTCATCTTTTTTTTAAACTGCTATGGTAAAAAAACCACATACGCAATTTTCTTGAGAGCCCTTTCTGCATCTTTCTGCCTTATTATCTGTATAACAACAAAACAAAATTTATTTGAAGTCGATATCTCTTCTGGTTCTTGAGCTATGGACGATGAAAAAAACGCCGCGAACGTACGGACGTACGGACATACGGACATATACGGACATACGGACATTCGGACGTACGAACGTACGTACACACGCACGCACAGACATCTTTCTAAAAATCCTTTATTTCGACTCTAGGGACCTTGAAACGTCGAGAAATGTCAAAATTTTCAATTTGTCAAATCGGATCCATTACAATAACTTCCTATGGGAAGTTAAAAATATCGAAATTGTGTAGCTAAAATTAAATTAAGAATGCAAAGACTTTAAGTGAATGCAAAGAATGCATGAAGTTTCAAATGATTGCAATCAATTGATTGCAATCAAATGATTTCAGTCTTTTTAAGGTCAAATAATTGGTGATTGCAAAATTTTAAATTAAAAATCCTTAGGTGAAACCAATGTATACAATCTTTACGTTGAATTTAACAAATGATTTATAATGACTGCATTCCCAAAAGATTCAAGTCAGAAGAATATTAATAAAATATTAAACTTTTATCTTTAAGGATATCAACTAAATACCCTAATTATTTTTACTATGCCCTTAATTGTAAAATAAATCAATTTTAAGTTTTTTGTATTGAACACTCTGCATAAATCAATTTATTTAACTTGAAAATTTGAGTTAAATTTTCTAAAAATCTATAAACACAATTTGAAACAAACAAAAACTTATCTCTTCATAAAACTCTAAAGCTAATCCTCTTTCCATTACGAAGTTAAACATAATTCGATAAACTTATTGAGTAATCCATTATCCCCTAAAAATGTCAGGTAATCTATTTCCCCACATGTTCTGTGACGTACCTGATATAAACCACTTGAAAGGATTTTCATAACTGATTATAGTCATAACATAACATTATTTTATATGATCGATATTATATGAGTATTTTCCAATCGTTTTAATCCAGCAATAATTCACATGAAATTGTTTCAAGGATAAAAGGATTAGTCCTAACGCGACATACTTAAGCTATAAGCGATTTGATATTATCCGTGGAAGATTAGTCTACTTGTAAGGGTATTAATTTGACCTGAAAACATATCCTTTTTTAATCCACACAATGTTCCTATAAGAACCAATTAAATTGTTTCAACTTTATCAGTCATTCACTTGACATAGAGCTGAACACAAGTTGAAGGGAAAAATAAAAAACAATCGGAATTAAAATGAATAGAAAGGAAACATCAGTTGCTTATCATTTATTCGTGTATCGAGGACAATTGCATCGAAGGAAGAAAAAGAGGTGCCAATTGTTAAGACTATTCAAAGCCAAATATTGCCTCACAAATCAAATTGTCTTATCAACATTTGACGACATCGACCGATTTGACCAGGATGAGCTTATAAATATGTTGGATGCTATAACAACCTATAACGAAAAGCTGATAGAAAGTATCAATGAAGAACGTTCGCGGAGAAAAAATTGCAAAGAAGTTATCAATTTTTAGTTTTAAGATATAATTTTTGTTGATTACATATTTTTAAGTTAATATTTTGTTTTACTTGACTCGAAGAAATTTGTATATATAAATAAATTCTAAATCCTAAATCTGTATAAATGTTAGTGTTCTTTTTTTAAATTCTTAAAAACTGGTAAAAACTGAATTATTCACTTTAACCGAAAAGTCAAATCTCATTTAAGTTTAAAGTTCGATTTATTTTGGGGAATTCAAAACTTGCCCAACATTGTCTATGATCATGGGGTTATGGTTTCTTGACCGTAAGATAAAATTCCATACACAAAGTAAATTTACATAAAAACCCATTTCGAAATAGTTCTGAAATGGTCTTCGTCGACTTGCAGAGTATCATTGCTTCCTTTCAAAGCTTATATCAGTTATTGGAACTTCCAGCAGCCATCATTGCAATTTCACAACATCTTTTGCTACATTTCGTTGTTATTTACTGCCAGAAGACAACCAATATCACAATGAAAACTAATTAATCTTTTTTATGCAGGCATCAGGAAAACTTTATAAAACATACTCGTCTATGCTGTATTGGAACTTCATACACATAAGTTGGAGAAAATTGCAGACGACGAAGTTTAAGAAAACCAATTTCTTAAATGCCTCCAAGTTTTGTTGGTAATGGAAACTTTAAATAGTTTTTTGAAATAGTTAGGAATGCTTTTCTTCAACAAGAGCAAACCTCATCCTTTTTTATCCTATTAAAACTATTTAGGAAGCTTTCTCCAAAAAACCCAAACAAAAATATGCAAATTTCAAGAATCTTTTGGCATAGTTATATTGTCTGAGAAAACTTTCATTAATTAAAAGTAGATATCTATTGGTTAGACATTCAACTATGTCTGGTGGTTTTCTCAAAGGGTTTTACATCCGTTTATAATTATAAATGTATGTTTACTTACAGAAGAGATGCTTCTTGGAGCTTTATACTTTGAAAATTCATCAAAAATAAATCAAATCACTTTGTCAATAAAAAATTAAGTATGTTACTCGTAGTGATGTAAGGTTCTTCAAAAGTTTTAAATACTCTTTCCGCTTTCATTTGCGGTGCGTTTTTGTCCTATGAAAGGAATATGTCTGCCTTCAAAGTGATTAACATGGTGGTTTTTCAATGACTAACTTTTGTAATCCACATTCGTGTAGTGTGGCCTAGGAAAGAATCTGTTACAAGCTTATGGAGTTTTTGAAACTTTTAAGTTATTTTTATTTTTAAAAAGATTAATTCAATTATTTTTTTGAATAAGTGGAAAAATACTAACAATGTTTCATAGAAGAAGGCAACTCTTAAAGTTTTACTGTCAGAAAAACCTTTTTGTCAAATTTGTATGTAAAAAATACTATAGGCATTTTGTTGACTAATTTTGTTTAAATTAAAGTGGCTTTCATTTATTTTTAATGTCAAAAAGTGTTTTAATTAGTAGATATGTATAAATAATAAATAAATTAGGTGGCGCAACAGTCCGTAGAGAACCAGGGCCTAGTGACTTACAACTCTCAACCATTCCTGTGTGCGAGTACTGTTGTCAGGGATGGAGGGGACCTACAGTTTATTGCCGAATCCGAACGGCTAATTTGAGAAAGCACTTTTTCATGACAAGCATTACTCTTGGAGAATTTGTCAATTCCTCGCAAGAGGCAGTACCCGTTTTGTTTTTTTTTTTTTAAATTAAGGTGGCACAGGCAGGGCTCGAACCCAAGACCTCTCGCATGACAGTCCAACGCTATAACCATCATGCCACGGGTACTACATGTATGTATAAATAATGGTAAATAAAATATAAACGGAGAAATGAGCAATATTTATTCAATAAGAAAGTTGGGTGGCCAGATTATTCTTCAATGGAAGTAGACATCTAGGGGAATATCAAATAGACCTATTTTTGGAAAAAAATCAAATTAACGGTTTTTTTTTATAAATACAAAAAAATGAAAAAAAAAATTTGTCACCTCGAAAATTTTACGACCAAAATATGATTTCATCTCAAAAACAATTTTATGCAATGAAGAACAATGTTTTTGACTTTGAAAAATCGAATAGACAGTTTTTTTTTACAAAAAATAAAAACCTAACAAAAAAACAATACTAAAACTTGGTAAAAATTTACTTTCGACTCAAAAAGCTTTTCAAAAATTGAAAATATTGACTTCAAACTTATTTTATTTCACAGAAAATATTGTTTTCGATATTCAGTAATTTTTTTTATAAAAATCCAACAGTCCATTTTTTCATAAAAAAATAAAATCTACAAAAAATAGTACGCAAATTTTGTAAAAATTGATACATGTAGACAAACTTTTAAGCAAGACAAATCGACAGAAGGGATGGGAAGTTATCAGTGTGGGTCGCATCCCAGCCTCTTTTTGTAGTAGGTCTTAACAATTTGTATGCGTTGTGCGATAGTTGAGCGATCCAATTTCGTAAATGTGAGACTTTCAACTAAAAAAGAAAATTGGTTTAACAACTTAGTTTGACAGATGTCGAATTCCAGCCCTATACTTTAAGTTATGAGCTGTCAGACAATTGGGTGCGTTTGGTTAGAAATCAGAACAACAACAGCCCTTACAACATCAGAAAACTCAAAACTTAGTTAAATTTATAAATATGTTATTGAGGTTTTTTTCATAGTTCGAAAAAAGGACTTATCATTTTTAAATAGGTCTGGTAAGCCTCTACTTTAACTTACATACGTGGGATTCTATTTACATTTTCCTAAAACAACATTTTTAAATGCCACACAAGCACCACATATCACACCCACAATAATTATAATAACATAATTTAGCTTATTACTAATTCATAAATTCATTAAACTATAGCTTTAACTATGCACTAGACTAAAAAATTAAATATTTATTTTTCAAAATATAGATATGTATGTCCTATAATTCATATAAAAAAACATAAACTATATTTTTAGTAAAAAAAAAATACTGGGCATTAATTTCATTAAAACTCATTGCAAAAATGACATCATTTTAATTAAAATCAAAAATTAAGTGGAAAAGTATTATTTTACGGTTGATAACTTTGCACGAACTCTGAGTTTGTAGGAATTCAGATCTTTTTGTCATTTTTTGTTTATATGTACTCTTATTATATATCTATAACCTCTACCGTCATCACCACATCACTGCGCCGCCGCCGCCGCCGCCGGCGGCCGGAGGGGGGATCCGTTGATAAATAGAAATGGCATAGTCTTATGCATTTCCTTTTCACATTGTACATTGAATTAATAAACCAGAGATGCACAAGTCGTCTGATGTTAAAAAGAAAGTAAAAACAATTAAAAAGCCATATCCATGTACCATAAAAAGAAAGATGAGTCCTCAATTTATATGAAAAGCATATAACTAACGTTTGCCATAGCTTCAAATTCATATTACAACATCCAGACGACCTTATTTCTATTTTATTTTTCTCAAGGGGACTATAACTTTCATTGAGGGTATTGAGTTTTTTCTTGCAGTAAATTCTATTTTCCATAAGATTGACTTCACATAGTCCCAAAAGACTTGAAAATATAAAGTGGATACAGATAAGTTCTAAATCAGTGTCGATATTTTTTGGGTCTCAGTAGAGTAGAGTGTTATAAATAGAAGTAAAAGAAAATTGGTTTTCAATATTCATAAGTCATAACAAGTTTTAAAGGAAACTCCAATACTTGAAAATTTCGTTATCGATAACGTCCCACAAGGAATGATTATTTTTGGATCATGTTATTTAAAGCTCGGCTTATCCTTAGTTTTCGACTCCTTTCTCTTCCCATAGGAAGTTATTGTAATAGGTCCGATTTGTCGAATTGAAAATGTTGACATTTCTCGACGTTTCAAGGTCCCTAGAGTCGAAATAAAATATTTTTAGAGAGATGTCGGTGCGTGCGTGTGTACGTACGTTCGTACGTCCGTACGTTCGCGACGTTTTTTTCGTCGTCCAAAGCTCAAGAACCAGTAGAGATATCGACTTCAAATAAATTTTTGTATACAGATAATAATGCAGAAAGATGCAGAAAGGGCTCTCAAGAAAATTGAGTATTTGGTTTGTATACCATAGCAATTTAAAAAAAAGGTGAAAATTTTGGTTAACCCTAAATATCCCACGAACCAATAACGCTAGAGACTTGAAAATTAATAATACATATAAATATTAATAAATTTCATATTATAGATATATTGTAACGTGATACCAAACAAATATATTTTTGGAAAACATTCCAATTAACGGTTTTTTATAAGTAACAAAAAATGGTTTTATCTCCAAAACAATATTTTGTAACGAAGAATAACGTTTTCAATATCTGGTAAAATTTTGAGAAAAATCTAATTGACAGTTTTTTTTTTACAAAAAATAAAAACCTAAAAAAATAACAAAAGTTGGTAAAAATTGATTTTCGACTCAAATATCTTTTAAAAAATTTGAGATTATGGCTTCAAACTAATTTTAACTTATAAGAAATATTGTTTTCAACATACAGTAACATTTTGAGAAAAATATAATTGACAGTTTTTCTTACAAAAAAATGAAAAGCTAAAAATAAACAACACTAAAACTTGGTAAAAATTTACTTTCGACTCAAATAGCTTTTCAAAAATTTAAAATATTGGCTTCAAAGTTATTTTATCTCACAGAAAATATTGTTTTCGATATTCAATCATTTTTTTTATAAAAATCCAACAGTCTGTTTTTTCATAAAAAAATAAAATCTGCAAAAAATAGTACGCAAATTTGGTAAAAATTGATGATCGGTTCTCGATATCTCTCAAATTAATTTCATTCATCCAATTTGTATTTTTGTTTATATAAGAAATAATTTTTTTTAAGAAATACTAATAAAATTGGTAAAAATTAGTTTTCGACTAAAAATCTCGTTCAAAACTAGATTTTGAAATAAAACTAATTCAATATATGAAAAATATTGTTGGTAATTTTGAAATTTTTAAGAATAATTCAACTGATAACTTTTTTAAGACAACACGAAAACCTACAAACTTTTAAGCAGGCGAATCGACAGACGGGATGGGAAGTCATCAGTGTGGGTGGCATCCCAGCCTCTTTTTTCTGCAATAATTATTCTCTTTGATTTCTAATTTTAATGGGAATAAAGTTTGACCTTTCACTTGATATCTTTGCGTGTTGTTATGAATTTTCTGTTTCTTCGTGTCATGTTATTTTTGTTCACGGTCTCTTTACAGACTAGCTTCCAACTTTTCCTTCGATAACTTAAACTCATCAAACTTTTCAAAACTTTTGTGTTTTTTTTTGGCTTCCACAAACGGAAATTCTTTTAAGTTTCGGTACAAAAATATTTCATTCCCCTTTAAAATTTCACAAAAACTTAATCTTTAATACGTCCTGATGATGTGTCTAAACTATAAACCTCCATCAAACCTCCAACGGCTGTCGATCAATATTCATTACAAAGTCTAAAGTTCACTCTTTTAAAATATTAGTGAACTTTTAGATGTTTTATCCTTATTCTATTTTTGGGACTAAAAAATAATATTGATAAAAAAATCACCATCCATGGCTGTCGAAAACAAACTTTCTCTTTGTGAGATTTCTCAAAGGCAATCCTTCTCAAATAATAACTCTGTCAACTCATGTCACGAAAAAAAAAGAACAACATAAATATGCTCAACATCCTACACATTTTTCGGTTGTTGTTGAAAAACCTTCAAGCCACAAAATGCCACCATAACAACCTCCTAAGCTGCACAATATTAGAAAAACCCAAAAGTTTTTTAATGTTGATAAATTAGAATTTTGTGATCAAATTTAATTTATTCTCTTTGCATTTAAAAGCTAAGGAAATGTTATTTTTACTTATACATGAAAGAGGTCATGCTTTTTGATCATATAAGACCAAGGATGTGGCTTCGGAAGTCTCCCTTTGGGTCAAATTAGTTAAACCACTGATTAATGGTTTCTTATTTTTATTTTTTAGGAGAAAACAAACTTTTAAACATTAAAAACCAACAAAGTTTATAGCAAAGTGATTAAGTGCTTTGTCATTTTGTTAATCGTTTGCAGGAAATTTTAATCAAATAAAGGGAATGATGAAGACCGAAGACATATTTAATATATGCAGTGATTTTATAATACTGAACTTTTGGGACTAATCGTGTTGTATAAAGTTGGGATAGTTCAAAGATAGGAAGGTTAAAATGCCACTCGTATGAGTAATTAACTCTAGCTTCTAGCTCAAGGAATACCATAGCTTTTAGGCCATGGAGCCATTTGCATGTAAAGCGTTTGACCGAGGACAGGAAATTGAATTACAAAGCATTAAGTTAGATATCCGTGCGGAAATACTCACCCAGCGAATTATCGCCTACGCTGGATTCTGCGAAGCTAACAAAATTAATTGGCTGATAGTTCAAAGGTGGATGTATCGATAAAAGGTCCTTTTCCATGTTATTTTCCATATATGTATACAAATTCAAAGGCATTGGAAATATTAAGAATTGACAGTCCCGGAAGCTCTTTTTTAATTAAATTTTCTAGAACTGAATTCTCTTTGCGTGTTTTTATGTTGAGCTGATGTACGTTCTTTTTGTTTTTTGTCAAGCAAATTTAAAAAGGTAAAAGCAAAGGATATTTACATACTGAATTTCAGCATGGCTAAGCTAAGTAGAAAGTCAATACCTGGTTTTGCTTTTAAATATTTCAAAAAACTAGCTAAAAGTGAGAGTTCAATATACCATCCAACCATATTTGTTGGTGATAATTAAATAATACCAATCATGAGCTTACTTGCCGTATTTTCCGGTAAACGAAATTGAAATTATTGATCGATTAATAGTGAGGTCGGTATAATTTGATGACTGTCGGTATGATTTCCTTGCTTGCCTATTTTACTGATGTAGGATGCCGCGAACATAAAAAATGAGCCAAAGAAATAAAAGAGACGTTTTCGTTTCGACAATTTATTACAAATTGATTTGGTTTTCTTTAAAACTATAGAATGATACCTTGGTTTAACAAAGAAAAGTATTACATGGATTAAAGAACAAACTGTTTTATCACTCGATATTGTTCCGCTTTAAATAAAATATATTCATATAATATATAAGTTTTACAAGTTTATATAAGTTATAAGTTAGGTAAAATATAAATGTAATTGTATACGATTTTATACAGGGTGTTTCATTATAATATTAATCTTATATGAGGGTTTATAAAATAAAATGTGCTACAGCTCAACCCTCCTAAAAAATAAATCGCCCTCGATTTACTCATTAAAATAAATAAACGAGCATTCAGAAAAAGAACAATAATAAAATTAAAATAATCCAAATTAAGACATTAAATTTTAATTTTCATTTGAAATCAAACCATTAACGAAAGTTTAATTATACATATTGTTTTAAAACAAATAAAAGAATACAAAAGTAAAGTTTATATAAAAAGAATTGATACGTGTAATGATAACACCAATCATTCTGGTATAGAATATAATTTCATATTTTCTGGAGATGATACTCCTTCATACGGGATCCGCGAAATTTGAAAATTGTCTAAATCTCTTATTAAAAACCTGTCATTTGGAAGCAATTTTGCTATTTTATAGGGTCCTTTATATTTAGGAGACAATTTTTTATTAGTGCCAGAGGTATTATCCGTATTTTTTATCACGATAAGATCACCTTCTTTATACGGAAAGGGTTTTTTGTGTTTTTTGTCGAAATACATTTTGTTTTGTTCCTGAGAATGAACAATGTTTTTAGATGCTTGTTGTCTTAAAGCTTCTAAATTTTCAGATTTTTCTGAACTTAAACTTTCTGTAAGATGCTCGCGAATTCTATCATTTACTTCACCTTTTTGAGGAACACCAAATAATAATATACTCGGAGAGAAACCTGTGCTTCTGTTTTTTATATTATTTAAAGCAAACTCCACTTTACTTAAATGTTTTGTCCATTCAGCAGGATCTATTTCACTTTCCTTGGCCAGCATAGATGTTAAGGTTCTATTTATTCTTTCAATCTGTCCATTAGATTGAGGTGAACTCGTTGCTATTTTTATATGCTGTATGTTGTTGTTGTTACAAAAGTTGACAAACTCCTCAGAAGTAAAACAGCTTCCTCTGTCCGACACGATACGTATTGGTCGACTATATGACATGAAATAAGATTCCAGACTTTTAATTACCTCTTTGGTATTTGTTGTTCTAACTGCAAAGAGCTTTGTAAATTTTGAGAAGCCGTCAATAACCAAAAAAACATGTTTTTTCAAATTATGAACAGAAGAAGGAAAAGGACCATAGTGGTCAATATGTATAGTTTCAAATGGCTTATCACCTTTAGGAATGCTGTGTAGCACACCTTCTTTCTTACCACTTTGAGGTGAGAAATGAATACATTTTAAACAGCTCTTAACATAATTTTTTATTTTGGACTTCATAAAGGGAAACCAATAAGTTTTTTTAATAAAGTCATAACATTTTTCAGCACCTGCATGACAAAGATCTTCGTGGTGCGTCTGGATTACGTTTCTTTCCATTTGCGATGGAATGTAAAAAAAACTTGACCATTTAATTTTCGATAAACCAGGCCATTAATTAGTTCATACAAATGACTTTCCCTTTTTTCAAGCATTTGAACCAATTCCCTCACTGTTTTATCCTTATGTTGAGATGCAGCTAATACATGTTCAAAAGATTCAGAGTCAATTGTTAAAACATTATGACACCTACTGAGCGCGTCAACGTGACCCATCCTCTTGCCATCTCTATGTTCAATTGTATAGTTATACTATTGTAGTTCTAATGCCCAGCGAGAGATTCTAGGGTTAAGAAGTTTTTTGTTGAGAGTTAAGGTCAAGGACTTGCAATCAGTAAGTATTTTAAAATTAATTCCAGCCAAATAGACTCTAAATCTTCTAAAAGCGTACACTATCGCCAATGTCTCAAGTTCGTATGAATGGTATTTTGACTCTTGATCTGTGGCTCGTTTTGAGAAAAAAAAGATTGGGTGAAAAAGCTTATCATCTTGCTGCTGAAGCAAAACAGCTCCAAAACCGAAACTACTTGCATCACAGTGTAATTCAGTGATTGCGTTTGGATTGTAAATACACAACACTGGAGCATCTAAAAGTTTTTTCTTCAAAGACTCAAACACTGACATCTCTTTTTCACCAAAAACGAACTGAGAATCCTTTTTCAAAATATCGTAAAGTGGCTTTGCGACAACCGAAAAATCTTTAATAAATTTCCTGAAGTATGATCATAAGCCCAGGAAAGAATGCAAGCATTTTATATTTTTAGGAACAGGGAAATCTTGAACTGCTTTCACACCATCCGAATTTGGACGTATTCCATTTAGAGAAATTTGGTATCCTAAATATGTAATTGTTTCATACAAGAATAAACATTTATCAAAACGTAATTGCAAATGGTTTTCTCTAATTATTTCAAAAACCTCTTCCAAAATATTAAAGTGCTCATCCAATGTTTCGGTCGCCACAAGCAAGTCGTCAATATAAATTCTTAACTTTTCGGATCGTAATAATTTTTTAAATTTTGATTCAATAAATCTTTGAAAAACAGCTGGACCATTTTTTAGCCCGAATGGCATAAAAAGATACTCGAACTGTCCGGATGGTGTCACAAAAGAAGTAAGTTTAGTTGAATCATCAGCCATTTTAACATGTTGGAAACCGTTTTTCAAATCTAATAAGGTAAAGTATCTTTTATTACGCAGCCCATCAAGAATGTCTTCAATAATAGGCAGCGGAAAATTATCTTTAATAGTTATTTTATTTAACTGGCGATAATCAACACACAGACGCAGTTCTCCGGTTTTCTTTTTGGCTAAAACTATTGCTGAAGCAAATGGTGAATTACTTTCACGAATAACTTCCCTACTCAAAAGGTCATCTAAAATTTTATTCAGCTCAATTCTGTGCGCAAATGGCAACCTTCTCGGTGTGCAACTAAAAACACTGTTCGCATCTTTTAGAACTATCTTCATTTCAATATCATTGATTGAACCTTCGTTTACATAACAACTATCTGAAATACTTCTGGCAACTAACTTTTGAATTTTGTCTTTTTCGTAATTAGTTAAATTTTCATTCAAATTCAAATTAAATTTAAAATCGCGTTCATCAAACGTATCAATTTTTAAAACTTCATTTATCTCATCAATACAAATATTTTCGCTTAAATCGTTATCATTTTCAATTTGTTTTACTTTTTCATTTTCCAAACTTAATTTCACATTTGTTTTTCTTAAAAAATCTCTACCTAATAAAAAGGCATCTCTCATGGTATCATTCTTTACAATATATAAACATTGACTTACAAGATTTTGGTTAAAATTAATTTTACAAAACACCTTACCAAGGATGATCAATTTGCTGTTGTTAATACCCACAAAGTCTTCAGGTTGCGTTTCAACAGATGACGTCAGATAGGTTGGAATGAATTTTTCTTGTACGAAACTAATAGGACTCCCAGTATCAATCATTGTTAGAGCACTCAATTTAGTATTTACGGCTCCATACTCGCTGCTCTGAAGATGATAGTCCAAAACACCATGAAAGTCTCGAAAAATGGATGCATCATCATCGTTATCAGCATCTTGAACAAGGCACACCGCAGATGACTTTGGGCAATTCTTGACAATATGCCCCCGCTCTCCACATCCAAAACAAGAGCCTCTTTCACGTGGAGGTTTTGGGCACTTTGATGATACGTGACCAGCTTCGTTACAGTTGTAACACTTTATGCCAAATTTATGACTTGACTGTACGATAGTTTTTGATTTTTGTACAGTATGGTGAAAAGCTGATGTGGAACCTGATGAACATTCCAGTTTCATTTTTTCGTACCTTCTCAAGACGGTCTTCAGCTCCGGTATGGTATTAGCTGTGAAAAGAATTTGTTTATTAAAAGATGAGTCGGGTATACCTCTTATGATGTATGATATGACATCATTCTCCTCAATGTCAGATGAACTCGCAATTTCTAGCATCGTAAGAACGTATTGTTGTATATTTTCCTCTTTACGCTTCCTTCGGTTCCTCAAGGTATTGTGCACATCGGAGGCTGATGCATGATGACTGAACTCGTTCATTAATGCTGATTTTAATTCAGTCCAGGAACGGCATGATGTCGATCTGAGAAAAAGCTTTGCAGTCCCTTTCAACATTCGTTGTGCAAAAATGAAGCACTTTGACTCATCAAAATTATAAATTTCCTTTGAATGCTCAAAGCTTTGAATCCATTTGGAAATAGGCAAACTGTCATCGCCAGAGAATGTTTGCAAGGAATCTTCTATGTCCCTAAATGAGCAAAAATTAGCTTGTGACTCACTTGGGATATTTAACTCTGCCAGTCGTTTTTGCAGTGCTAGAATCTCTTCTTTTCTAGCAACTATCCTCCGCAAATCCTCCAATTGTTGCTGCTCCACATCATTTTCAGGCACATTTTCGTCGATGTCTTCATTGCTGCTGTCATCATTGCTTGCAGGAAAAAACTCATTAATTCGTTCATCATCCAATTGACGAGCTGCTTCTTCAAGGCGAACTCTCAGCGCAGCTTTAAGGCCATTTGAAGGGAATCCCATAGCAGTCAATTTTTCCTTAAGCGCCTGAACCGAAGCCACTTGTAAAAATTTTGTAACACGTGAATCCATTTTTATTTTATTAAACTGAGACTTCACTTTATTTTTCAATCCGAGATTGCACTAATTTTTTTCTTTCTTGAAATTGTTTTTTCTTTACTGTTCTTCTCTTGGTCTTTTCTTTACCACTCGTAGCAGAAAATTAACATAAAACGTAAAACATTGAACTTGTAATCATAAAAAAATTGTACAGTCGAACGTACACTTAACACATTAATTATCAATCAATCCCGCTTCTGAAGCTGTAGGATGCCGCGAACATAAAAAATGAGCCAAAGAAATAAAAGAGACGTTTTCGTTTCGACAATTTATTACAAATTGATTTGGTTTTCTTTAAAACTATAGAATGATACCTTGGTTTAACAAAGAAAAGTATTACATGGATTAAAGAACAAACTGTTTTATCACTCGATATTGTTCCGCTTTAAATAAAATATATTCATATAATATATAAGTTTTACAAGTTTATATAAGTTATAAGTTAGGTAAAATATAAATGTAATTGTATACGATTTTATACAGGGTGTTTCATTATAATATTAATCTTATATGAGGGTTTATAAAATAAAATGTGCTACACTGAGAAGGGATTTTTGCTGTCATTTTCTATATTTAACGAAGGTTAAAAACTTTTCTCATGAAACACTTAATTTACGACCTAAGCTAAGTCAATTCAGTGTAACCGGAAACATCTATTTAACACGTGAACTTGATTTTGATTTTTCTCCCTATCCCTTGTTTTTAACTGACTTAATAAAAGTCGGAGACAAAGTCTTCCCTTCCTCTATTTTAATTAATTTTGGATATGTGCTAGCTAATGTGTAGCTTGTAGCAATAAATAAGAGGCAAGTTAAGGGATGTTTCAATTGTGTGAAGTGTTTGGAATTTGCTGTATGTAAATGAAGGGCTACGAGGGGATATTATTACGATAGGGATATTTGTTGTTATACTTTTGGTTTAATATTGAACATACTTCTTAATTTTAGTACTTGTGGCATGATAGTTAGTGCGTTGGAATCTCATGACAGAGGTCTTGGGTTCAATCCCTTTCTGTGCCAGATAAAGTTTTTTTTTGTGAGGGTTTTACCTCTTGCGATTAATTGACAAATCCTCCAAGAGTTATTTTTGTCATGAAAAATGCTTTCTCAAATTAGTCTTTCGGATTCGACTTAGAATTGGAGGTCCCCTCCATTCCCGACAACGTTATTCGCACACGGTTTTGAGAACAAAGGAGGTCCTTTTGTTTGAATTTGGTGCTTTACATCCTGTTGGGTCTTAGTCAATAGTCCTTGATAATGTCTTCAAATTTTTCAACAAATCTTAAATGAAAGGCGATAGATTTATTGTTTTTAATACCTGCAAAACTGGATGAAGTTTTGGCACTAAAATCGTGCGTTTCAAAACTTGTTTTTCGATTTATTAGTTTCTTATCTTTAACGTCAACTAAAAGATCGAAAAATGATAAGAAATTAGAATCAATGAGGCGATTTGAGTAATGACAAAAGGCCAGGAAAAGTTTCTGCGAAGACCAAGGTTGAGTGACATCAATAGTTCGCCATAAGTTCGAATATCAGTGCCATTCGATGCTTAAAGAAGACGATTGGATTGGTTATTTCGTTTTTCTATATATAGGTTCCAATATCTATGAGAAAATATTTATTTTTAGATTTGTCATTGACATGAAGTTGACTTATAGTGCCGGTGGAGAGACTAGTCACTGATTGTTGTCCTTAAATTAGTTTTCTATCTTAAACTCACAAGGTTGTTGACATTTTCTTGAATCTTTGCCATATCTTTGGTGGGAGTTGCAAAAATTTGAGTTGTTGGATCTTGATCTCTTTTTGAAGGGATACTTTGAACGTGAAGAACTTCGACTTCTAGAAACTTGAAGCTGTTTAATTTGCTTTTGGAGATCAGTTATGTGATTTTGTAATTCAGAAATTCCAGCAACACTAAATAATGCCATCGGTGCGGCTGCGCCGTTAAGACATTACCAATTTCTGAATTACCCTAACTGCCAAATTATTAAGGTCTTGATTTTCACTACACGATAGGATAGATTGGGTTGTGTTTGATAGTTATTTCATTTATAATATCCTGAGAATATCTTCGGAAATTGTGGGCTGAGATGGCCGTCTTCCGTCGAGAGTAATGTCGCTGGGAAGGGTATGCCTCCTCTTTTCCATAAACTCCTGAAATGCTGACAGAAGTCGTGTCTTTACACCATTATATTTTCCCGTGGCAGTTGGGCCGTTAAGAATATCTCGTGCTTCAGTTAGCACATCTTCTTCCAGGTTTGCCACCAAAGTGTGGTCTCTGAACTGATTCCACTGGTGTTGAACTGGGCTTCAAGTTGGAAAACCACAGGTCCGGGCTCCGTTTCCAAAATGGTTGCAATTTTGTAGAAACTTTGGCGATTGCTCTTTCTGAAATGTCCTCTTCTGTATCAGGTATTGTGTTGGTGTTAGATGTCTATAGTGTGTAGTTTAATAATGTCACCTTACCGTTGGTCGGGGGATACCTTGTAACTGTGATAATGTGGTATTTTGTGATATCTAAGAGTGTTTTAATTCGGGCTCACCAATAAAGTTGCTTCTAAATAATAAAAAGTCAAGTCTTCAAATTCCAAAATAGAATTGATTTTTATTGAAGTTATTGTGATTGAAAATTGTTCTTAAAGTAACTTTTTAAAAACTAGGTGGACGATATGATTGAAGGATCGGTACAAACTTAATAAAAATTCAATAATAACATTCTTATATTATCAAATAACTGAAAAAAATGTTATTTTTTGACCTCGAATATTTTTTCGAACAGAAAATTATAACTTCCAGAATAATTTATGCAATAAAACTATCGTTTTTTACACATAGTAACATTTAAAAAAATCAAATTTTACTTAAACTAGATACAAATTTTTCCGCTAGAAATTGGTACATAATGATTTTCAATTCAAATATCTTGAGAATAATAATATTAAAACTAAACTTATTGGGGCGTATTCATAGAGAATTACTAAAGTCGTGATTTCTTCATCTATAGTTTAAGGCTTGTTGGTTAAATAAACACAGCTCTTATTCATAGTCAATTCTCTAGCTGTGTTTAGTAAAACCCCAGGTTAAGGTTGTATTCTACTACAATTATACTTCAAATGACAAGTCAAAGCAAACAAATACTGTTATATTTTCAAGCTTGTTATTTTGTGCTGTCATTCCTCATATGAGATGTATAAAATAATAATAATATAAAACAAATGTGACTGTTTCTCTATCCAAACGATAGTAGAAATCCTTGTCGCTTAATTCAAATGGATTGAACCATGTTTTGTATATTTTTCTTTTTCTTGGTAGCATATTTTGCAGATCACCAAATAACTCAAACTCAACTAAGATATCCATATCTTCTTCAGTTGCGATATCAATCGACATTTTTCTGGACAGTAAGTTCACGTAGAATTTATTTGATATAATTTACTTTTTCAGCTTTTCAATTCACAAATAAAAATCAAGTATGACATTTGGCTGTGATAATAATTACTTAAACACAGCAATTTCTATGTTTATAGTTAAAACACAGGCTTAGCCCTAAACTTAGGTTTAAATCTGTTCATAAATAGCCTAAACTCTGGACTTGCTTAATAACAACTTAGCAAGAGTTTAGCAAACATCTATGAATATGTCCCATTTTGTTTAAAAATTTCATATGAATTATGAAAAAATAGAATTATTATCTTTGATACCGCTTTTACATAAATTAAAATCCTACCAAAAGTATTAATAAATTGATTTGATGTTTTGAATATTGATTGTATTCCATTTGATGTTTTTAAATGTCGATAATACATATTTGAAAATTGTTAGGGCACGTATGGAAAGTCATCAGTGTCACATCCAAGCTTTATGTTCTATTTAATTTTGAAGTTAACCTAATCGTTGTTTTTCCATTTATTTTTTGTAATAAGATTAGAAGCAATCCCGGATTATGATTTTGTTCATAGGCATTTAAGGGCTTCCAACTAAGCGATATATTGTTCAGAATCAAAAAATTATAATTACTCTATCGCATGAATTTAAAATTAGGTTTAAAACCATTTCAATTAAAATATTAGTAGAAATCATTATGAGACCAAAATAGGAAATAATATACGAACATTATAATTCCTATGATGTGAATGCATTCTAAAATTATTTAACTTTATGAAAATAAAATTAAGAAAATATTTCAAATTGTGATCCACCCAGGCGTATATGTATTATCGTTATTCAAAAATGTAAATGGAAAAAAAAGGAATTACGAAAATATTTGTTTTTCCATTTGTTTCTATAATAACACATATACGTATGTATAATGTGTAAATTAAATACTTAAATTTGATTATGCTATTGCAATTTTGTGACATGAAAAAACATTCCGATTCAGCGTGTGCAATTTTTGGATATTTATATTTAAGCTTTCTATTGATAATAATAATTGCGGTGATGTGATTTTTAATTTTTCGCTAGATGGATTTGAATCTCAGAAATTAAATTTAAATTCCAATAAAAGATAAAAAAAAAAACAAATCAATGCAGCGAATGTATTGAATGAAGCCATTCTCGCGTGCCTGGCTATACACATACTATACACATATAAATACTTATCCTTCTTATGTGTTTGGGGGGAAATGTATTCAGCAATAGATTCGAATAAATGGTTTTCCGAAAGTCAAAGAAATTTACATAAAAATACTTTATTTTTTTACCTAAAGAATTCTTATCAACCCTCTTTTATTTGTTGAAATTTGGTATGCTTGTTTTTTTTTTTGGTTTTTGAGCATTCGATTTTGGAATTCCTTATCAGGAAGAATTAAACAAATTAGAAAGAGATTGACAAATTTCAATTACAAATAAATTTGTAAACAATTTCCAAATGCGCAATGATTTCTCAATGCAAAAGAAGGAAAGTAAGAGCAAATTAAAATAGAGTGTACTGGGAAGAATTTTAAAAGGAAATTAACATGAAATTAAATAGTATCTACCTTGAATTATTTAAGATTTAAACTAAGGATCGAAGGTTTTCAGTTTAATCGGTAATTTTGAACACAATCCTCTTCCTTTCCGTTTTCCAATTTAACCTTTAGTTCTTGTTTGTATAAATAATCTTATAAACTGGAAGAATACACTAGTCAGGCCACGCTTACTCTGATAGCTAACTATGTTTCAGCGACCTATTCTCGATAATGGAATACAGAAGTTTTGTTTCGATTGGCTTCAGATTTTTACTTGCAACATATAGGAGCTATTATGGCAAGTATTTCATTTGTAAACAAAATTCGAACTGGAGATTTTAATTAAATATGACATTACGATGAGAAAAGTCGAAAAAAGTGGGTCCCCCGATTCTGTCTGTCTGTCTGTCCTCGTTTTTACACTCTAAACCATTGTGTCGATTGACTTCAAATTGGGAAATTAAGGTTTTAAGCCGATTCGCGTTAATCGCTTTTTCAGGATAAAAAACAACAATAGTCCCCATACAAATTTTTTGGCCAAACATCAAAATTTGAATTTTCTCAAAAACGAAACGATTTTTTATTAAATTTAAAGTTTTTTAATTTTTGTAAAATTTTCTCTAGATTAGACGTTTTGAGACAAGAAAAACATATTTTTGTTTTGCTCCAGAAGGGCACCCCCCACTAGAACCGATATTTTGCTTTTAAGTTTCTCAGGAATTAACGAACCGATTTCAATAATTTTTTGTCTGCAGAAGCTCTTGTACATATGTATATACTTTCTTGATGATCAAAAACGTCATTGTTTTTTGTTTTGATGTAAGTATTCAATATTTTTTTCGAAATTCAATATATCGAAAATGGATCATCATTTTTTTACGATAGTCAAATGTAAAACGTATATTAATAAGATCTAAGTAACTGCCTACTAAAAATATTTTTAAATCCAAATTGAAAAATGGGGAGCGGGTCGACATACTGTATTTCAGAATACTGTACATTTAAAATACTGTGTCTCAAAATGTTGTATTGTCAAAATACTGTATCTCATAATACTGTATATGTATAATACTGGAAGTTTTGACAGATCAATTAGTTTGGTGCAGTTGTTGATGATGATAGGAACAATTTATGTAAAAATGTGAGAGAGATACAAATAACTAAGAAGGAGAAAATGAGAAAGAGAAAATAAAAAGAAGATACCATTTATAATATTTTTGTTTTTATTATTTCAGAGACTTATAAATTATCATAGGTACATATGTTATTGTTGAAGGGAGTATATTAAAACATTATGCTAATGAAAAATTGTAATGATGTTTTCTTAAAAAAAGTATTTTGTTTTCAAAATTCTGTATTTCAAAATGCGCACTTTTTTACATTGTCAAAACAATTCTTATTTTTTAGCCTTATTTACAGCATTTTTAAATACAGAATTTTGATATACAGAATTTTGAAATACAGAATTTTGAGATGCAGCACTTTGATAATGCAGTATTTTGTACATACAGTATTTTGAGATACAGTTTTTAAATACAGTATGTTGATCCATACAGTATTTCGACCCTAACCCTGAAAAATGTTATACATACAAATTAGTTTAAAAAAAGCACTACAAATTTTCAAATGCAAATTTTAAAATAATAATTTTTTTTTAAGAAATCAGTTGACATTTAATTTTTTTAAAACAAACTTTTCTTGCAGGTATATTTTTAAATTTAAAAATACAGATTGTATTTTAAACAGACTCTTTGAATACATAAGCAAGTTCGTTCGACCCAGTCGTGTATTTTATTTATCATGTTTTGCTAATCATAATCTATACTGCGGCAATAAACGGAATTAATCTGTATTTTATTTCATCAACAAGGTTTTATAACTGAGAATCACGCTATGTATAAATTGTCGTGATTGCATTTATAGTTTGAATCCGATTTCAAAATTACAAACGATTTTTGAGATATCAATTTTTTAAATTAGAAAAAAAAAACAAACTTCTAAAAATATATTTTTGAGATTATGTAAATTCAGGAAGTGATTTTTTTAATAAAATTTGTGATGACTTCGTTTCTTATTATTCAGATCTAATATTTTCAGTATCTCATAAATTTTAGAAAATTCTCATTATGGTTGTATTCATCTGTCCTACATAAACCTTAAAGAAATGATGAACCATATGCTAAAAGATTTTTTTTTAAACAGAAAAATTGCAAAAATGGTTTAAAATAGTGTTGAAAATTTGTTCTTTCTTTTTTAATTTGAGGTAATGGACAAAATCAATGTTCGGATTCAAAATCAGCACAAAAAATTAAAAGTAAAACGTATTTTCCGAACAATATTAAAACTTAATATTGAAAGGTATTTAAAAGCCATTCATAACTTATGAACATTTCTGAGAAATAAATCAGATACTAAAAAGATTCAAACTGTATTTAGAAAATTCGCAAATTCATCGTATATTTTTTTAAAACTATTTATTTTAACCTCAAAAACACTGTATTATAATTTGTATTTTTATTTTCATTTTTATTGAAATATTTTTTAAGAACCAGATCTAATGGAGAAATTATGAAATCAGATATGAATTAAGGGCAACAGAATCCTTCAAACAAATGTTTGTAATAAAAAAATCGTATTACTTTCAACAAAGTTTTTTGATTTTTGGAATACATTATTTTTAGAAAAATCACAAAAATAAAACCTAAAAAACTACTATTATTAATTATTAAAAATTAATTTTGAATTGTATGTTTTGAGAACAAATAAAGACATTAATATTAAATTTCATCGTATACAAAACCTTTTGTTAACAGTGAGTGCGAATTGATTTTCGATATAGCAATTGACTGGGTTGCCTCTTTATAGAATTCATACTTTTCGTTTTCCTAAATTTGTTTTTAATGAATTTCTTAGTTCTCCTCGAATATTCTCAATGAAGTGATTTATCGTTTTATATAATACATTATGTTTTTAGAATTTAAAATTCGTTGTATGAATGTGGTGCGAGAAGCGTATAATTTGGTCTTTAGTTCTATTAAGGCCAAAATTTGGTCTAATTGTGTTAGCTTTCGAGCCAACAATCACCTCTACCTTTTCGTAAATATCTTTACTATTCTAAATTTTAGATGAATTAGAGACTTTTAAGTGTTTAAGTGTTTTGGTTTCATATATTTCGAGTAAATAACTATTATACTCATTCTCTTACTCACATTTGGCTTATTGAAGCTAAAATGTGTCGTTTAACTACTGGAAAGTATTTCAAATAAAAATCCATTTAATTTAATTAGAATTAAGACTAACTTTTAGAATATGTTACAGTTTTTTGGTGTTTTAAACATCAAAGACAAAGTTTAAGAAACAAAAAATCTCTTATAATTATTTTGATAACGTGCCCTAAAATCTTCATCAAAAGCGTTATATTAAAAAAAGACTCCTTCTTAATTCCATTAAATTAAGTGCTATTCAATATCCCTTGACTAAATGTTGCTAACCTGCCACCTCATCCTCATATACCTACCTACCTAAAATAATTTGTAATTTCATCAAGCATATCTAATGGATAAATAAATTCAAACGAAAAAATCAACACGAGCATAAGGAAATATACAAACATTATTCTATTGATAATTTCATGCAAATCCTTAACTTAATTAATAAAGTTACAGATGGTTAGCCATTAGTAAAATATAGAAACAAAACCAAAACAATACCACAACAGCTTGTTAAATAAATTTTCTGAGAAAATTACATGTTTTTTGAACTTATCTAAACTAAAAGATTAGATATGTTTGAGGTGGGAAGGTGTAGCCATGGAAAGACTCTAAAGAGAAAACAAATGCAATCATTTCTATGGATCCCATCCAGATCAAAATACAAAAAAACTTCAAGGCATTAAGAAAATTGCTATTTTCATCTGAAAACGAAAATAATAAAGCATAATGCATATTTAATAATGTGGTACGAGTATATGTGCTTCACCTACAACATCATGTCTGAATTATTATTTCGTTTTTTTTTTTATTTTTCAGAAAGACTTGAGGTCAGATTATTTTACTGTTGAAAAAAGAATAAAAGTTTGTATCTTACACAACACAGTAGTTAACAGAAGCATTTTCATTTGAATTAAAAGCAAGAAAAGGTTCGTGTTAGCTTGAATAATATTTCCCTTGGATGTTCTTTATAGAAGTTTTGTATGAAAACAACTTAACCCAACCTTTTTGTGTGGGATTTATACTTTAGCTATAACTTCCTGACAGTTATGTATGCAATAGTCTTTAAAACTGACTCATGCATTTTCATTTTCCCAGAATAGGTCATAGAATACGATACATAGTTTACTCAGTTAACAGCTCAGGAGAAGTAGTTGCAAAATCAAATATTTTTTTAGTTTTATTTCTGTATTATTTACCTGCGTTTACAAATTCCAAAAAAGAATTCAGTAAATTAAATTTGCTTAAGAAATTATCATACACAGTTATTTCAGTTAAAAAGAGAAAAACATTATTGTTTATTGTTTTCCAATGAGAAGTTGTCTTTTGAGCCTGATTTTTAAGCAGATGTTGCTTGTGAAGCTGTAAACTTTTGACATTTAACAAGTAAGAATTTTGAAATTACTTAAAATGTAACGATTCATGCTTCAAAATTCATTACAAAGATGGTGAAAACTCCTGACCGTTTTTCGAAGAGGTATTCATAATTGGACACAGATGTTTTGTGATTTAACATTTTAAAAGAATAAGGCCTTTACCAATACTTCAAGTTCAATTAAAAAAACTTTAAAGACGCGTTAAGTCAATATTGATTTATTTCGGCTTAGAGAAATAATGTAAATACACAAGATGAATATATATGCAAACATCACCCGCAAACATTGACCGTGAGTATAATAGAACATGTTTTAAATGACCTAATAACATTAAAAAGATGGTTATTATTATTAACATAAAATAATAAACGAGGACCAAAAATAGAGCTCTGCGGAACACCAGCGCACGCCGGATTTGACAGGGATGTATGTAAACATCTAATATATTTTACCAACTCTGTTTTTCGCTAGTCCAGATAAAATAACATTTCTTAAAGGGCTTTGAAGTCAATGGTAAAATCGAAACTCTCAATATTCCAAGGCGATATTAAGAAGAGAGTGGGCTTGGAATATTTTGAAATTGAAATCATTTTTTTCAAATTTTTTTAAAATTTTAAATAACTGTAAGAAAATTCAACGACAACTTCTGGACTATCGTCAGCACTTTTTAAAACTACATTGTATGAATATATGTGTGAAATTTACTATATACCCACTAAAAACATCATTTCCGCTGGAGAAATAAATCAAAATGATGATGCAGGTAACGTGCTAAAGGACAATCATTCCATGCATAAGTTCAAAGCACGTTGGTGATTTTGTCGTCAAGTCAAGATAACGTTTTTCGCTGACATGATGGTCCTAAAAAATAATTCAAATTCCATAAGTACAGAAGTTCATGCATACCTTGAAACCAGTATGAAAAAAGTCTTAGAATAGAAAGTTGTCTGACCAAAATATGGGTATAGGGGTTGTGGTTTGTAGATTAGGAGGATATTTTCAAAGTCAATGTTGACAGTGGATTTTTCTTGAAAGTCATTTTTACTTGCTTTAAATGTTGTATAGGAAGTCGTGGAAATGGAGATACACATAAAGGTCAAAGAACAAATACAAAAGTTCTGAGAAAAGTCATGTTTACTCCTTTGGCTATTGTGAATGATTCAAACCAAACAATATTATTAAGAAAGAAATGGTATAATATTTTTTTTAGTTTAAAAAACTTTAACTTTCAATAAAATTAAGTTATACCATCTTTGACTTGAATTGCTAGATAAATTGACTTACTAACTAACCTACACTTTTAAGATTTAATAAATGACTACAAGTTAAAGTAGCAGAATGTGTGATTAGAACTTAAGTAAAATATTTATAATTAATGCATACAGTATAAGGGAATATACTAACTTATATAACTAATTTTTAATTAACTTTTTGGTTGACTTCAATTACATTTTATATAATGCTAAAATGACGTAATACCAAACTTATTTAATTTTGAAGAAAATTCAATACACTGCTTTTTTTATAAATAAAAAAAAATTAAAAAAAATGTCACCTTGAAGCTTTTACTAACAAATAATATTTTATCTCCAAAATAAATGTTTGCAACGAAGAATAAAATTTTTGACATCTGGTCAAAACCTAAACAAACATTACCAAAAATTGATTTTCGACACGAATATCTTTTCAAAAATGAATGATATTGGCTTCAAACTAGTTTCATCTTATACAAAAATTATGTTTTCAATATTCAGTAGGTACAATTGTTATAATAATCTAACAGTCAGTTTTTCAAAAAATAATACATAAAACTGGTACAAATTGATGTTCGATTCTGTATACCTCGTTAATTAATGAAGGTGTTGACGTCAAAATGATTTCATTCTGTGCTAAGTTTTGTTTTAAACTTAAAATGGTCTTAGACATATAGCAAGTATTGCATTCGTTAAAAATTTCGAACCCTAGATCTTAATCAAACATGACATTACGATAGTAGAGAAGTCGCAAATATGTGGGTCCCCCGATTCCGTCCGTTCTCAAAAACGAATCGACTGATTTTTTTAAAATTTTTTCTTACTTTGGCTTTTCTTTCAATTAAAATAAATATTTTTGTATTGCTCCAGAAGTGTGCCCCTGAAAGAACCTTTATTTTATTTTTAAATTTTCTCAAGAACTAATGAAATGATTTCAGTAAATTTGTGTCTGCATAAGCTCGTATATTTGATTATTAAAAAGAGGGTGGGATGCGACCCACACTGATATCTTCCCATCCCGTCTGTAGATTTGTCTTGCTTAAAAGGTTTGTAGGTTTTCGTGTTTTGTTAGAAAAGTTGTCAGTTGAATTGTTCTAAAAGATTTAAAGATTACCAACAATATTTTGGATTTGATAAAATAGTTTGATTTCAAAATCTATTAAATAAGTAAACGAGATTTTTAGTCGAAAAACAACTTTTACTAATTTTAGTAGCATTTCTTAAAAGTTTTTATTTCTTATATAAACAAATACAAATTGTATGAATGAAATTAATTTAAAGTCAATATCTTCTATGGTTCAAGAGACATCGAGAACCGAACATCAATTTTTACCAACTACTATTTTTAATTTTTGAAAAGATATTTGAGTCGAAAGTAAATTTGTAAGTTTTAATATTGTTTTTATTAAGGTTCTTATTTTTTGTAAAAAAAAGCTATCAATTCGATTTTTCTCAAATTTTACTGAATGTTGAAAACAGTATTTTTTATAAGACAAAATTAGTTTAAAGCCATAATCTCAAATTTTTGAGCCGAAAAACAATTTTTACCAATTTTTTTTTTTTATTTTAATTTTTTTTACTTTTTGTAAAAAAAAAACTGTCAATTCGATTTTTCTCAAAATTTTACTGAATGTTGAAAACAATATTTTTTATGAAATAAAATTAATTTGAAGCCACTATTTTTAATTTTTGAAAAGATGTTTGAGTCGATAAACAACTTTTACGAACTTTTAGTACTTATTGCTTTTTGTAGGTTTTTATTTTTTGTACACTGAAAAAACAAACGTGCATTAATATAAAAAACGGCGTTTATTGACTGCTTATTTATTGTCACAACAAACTTTTTCTTGTCAGAGTGAACGGTTTATTAAAAAAAATTTCAGCGTTTGATAATCGTTTGTTAATACTATTGACGGCCGTTTATTAAATGAAAAATAAAGCACTTAATCACCGTTTATTAAAATTAATAACTCTTTTAACTGCCGCAAACATCTTAGTTATTAAAAATGATTAATCGTTTATTGCGAAAAGAAACAAGATGTTTGAAAAGGGATTGTTAAAGATTATATCCCAACCTTCATCCAATATCACAACCAATTCTCAAATTTACAAATAGTTTATTATTTTTTATAACCTTATTCACTGAGACATACAAATTTGTCAATTGAAAAATAATAAACCGTTTATTGTTGCAACGAACAGCATTATTAAGAGACGAATTGGAAAATTTACAAGCAGTTTATTATTTTTTATAACCTTATTCACTGACACAATAAACTTTGGTAATTGGAAAATAGTGAACCATTTATTTTGGCTATGAACAACATTATTAAGAGGCAAATTGTTAAATATTATATCGCAACCTCCATCCTACATACATACATATAAAAAAAATGTATGCGGAAGATTGGGCAAAAATAAAATTGATTCCTTGACAAAAAAAAAATTTAATCATAAAGATAACACTGCACTCAAATTCAGCGGAACTAAACTTCATGGCACGGAAAAGCATTATTTGTATGAAATTGTATGAGGTATATCGCTAAACTTCATATCATTTCATACGAATTCTTGTGAATCGCAGTAACGCTGCAGTCAAAATAAGTAAAATGATCAGTGATGAGTTTTAGTTATATGTATTTATAACTCGTTCTATAAGAGTAAAAGTCCTAGAGCTTAATATACATATCTATCTTTTATAATTGTTTTTAATTCTATAAAGGTAATAATTTTGGCTAAGTACTTTTATAAATAAATAAATAATGTAATGACGCATTACAAATCTACAACGAAAACACGAACAATGCATTCTGTCACTACACCGAGCATTGTGTTCACACTCAGCTCAACTTGGCCAGAACTCGGTGACATTAATTTGCAAAGGTTATTTTGTCATTCGCAAGGATATAATTCACACTATGTTGTTACCAAAAGGTTGCCTAGTAGAACTGAACAAGACCAACAAAAAAGTAGTAGAAGCAGAAAAAGAGAAGTAGAAGCAAAAGAAAATAGAAGTAAGGAAGTTGAAAATAGTGAACCAGACCGCAGAAACCAGTTGGACTTTGATCGCCGATAAGCAAGTAAGTTGGATATTAACAGAGGCTTCCCCCAACCAGAAGTATAAGCGGAAATAATAAACATTTGTTTATATTTATGAACGCATTTATTAAAATTAATAAATTCTGTTCATTGGGATTATAAACAGGTTTATTAATACTATAAACGGAAATAATGAATGGTTGTTTATGTTTATTAATGATTTATTAAAATCAATAAACTCAGTTTATTGTGGTTATAAATGAAAATTTTAAATTGTTTGTAAAATTTTCACCCGGAAATGGAAAATAATAAACGATAGTTCACTGACACAATTAATATGTTTATTGGACAAACTCAATCATTTTATTTATTGTCTCAACGAACTTTTTAATTACATTTACGTACCTTTTTGGTTCAGTGTAAGAAAACTGTCAATTCGATTTTTCTCAAAATATTACTGAACATTGACAATCATATTTTTTAAAAGTTAAAATAAGTTTAAAGCCATAATCTAAAAGTTATGAAAAGATATTTGAGTCGCAAATCAATTTTTACCAACTTTTGTTAATTTTGTTAAGGTTTTTAATTTTTTGTAAAAACACTGTCAATTCGATTTTTCTCGAAATGTTATCAGATGTCAAAAACGTTATTTTTTATTGCACAATATTATTTTGGATATAAAATCATTTTTTGTTCGTAAAATATTCGAGGTGACAAATATTTTTTTTAGTTTTTTTGATTCATAAAAATAACCGTTAGTTGGATTTTTTTTTTAAATATACAAGTTTGGTATTCTGCATAATATATAATATAAAATTTAATTCAACTCACTAGGGTTATTTGTTCGTGAGATATTTTGGGTAAACCAAAATTTTCACCTTTTTTTAAAATTGCTTTGGTAAAAAAACCACCCAGAAATTTTTTTGAGAGTCGTCTCCGGATATTGCTTTATTATCTGTGTATCAAAATTTATTTGAAGTCGATATCCTTTCCGTTTCTTGAGCTATGGACGACGAAAAAACGTCGGTTTGGACGTACGAACGTACGTACACACGCACGCACAGACATCTCTCTAAAAATCTATTATTTCGACTCTTGGGACCTTGAAACGTCGCGAAATGTCAACATGTTCAATTGAACAATTCGGACCGATTCCAATTCCTATGGGAAGTTAAAAATGTCACTGTTTTTATTATTGATTTAATAAGCTCTAAATAACTGCATACTAAAAATATTTTTTAACTCAAATTAAAAAATGTATATAAAATTAATTTATTTTTTAAATTAAAAATTTTTAAATTTTTAAATCTTAAACATAAAGAGTTTTTGAGCACCGCTTAAAAATGTTCTTTAATGTACTGTAAAGGAGTCGGACAAAATTACATTTACAAAATTTGAATACATCCTAACGATTTTAACGGCTTAAGTGAAAATGTTTGTTGTCCGATTCCTTAGGAACAATTTTTTCCTACATATGGAAGTATTCCAAAATTCGAACAGTTTTCTAAATATGCACTGTTTGTCTGCGTTTCATGCAGAAATTTTAGAAATTATGTTCATGCCATTGTTGGAAGCCATTATTATAAATAGGATATTTTTGTTGCAAAAAGCCAGAAAATGAAGAATTTTTTTTTAGAAAAATTTGATATTTTTTCCTATGAAAATAAAACAGAATTTAATATGAAGAACTTTGTGACGTATTTTCTTTTGCCGAAATTTTCTGGGAGCCTATTACCATCATTTTTAGTCTGCTTACTCGTAGATTGGAGCCGATGCTAGAAGACAGATTTAAACAAAAATATTGTTTTGTGTGAACCTTTTCCAAATATTTTGATCAAAAAGGAGTCATGAAACTTAAAAAATTGGAGAGAAAAAAAAATGTTTAATCCTTAAATTTAAGGAAATGGGTGCTCTAAGGTGCAAATTTTTATAAAATAAGCAATTCGGTTTACGAAAGTGTCACTTTTGTTACTTTTGGAACGTTTAAATTCTTGAAATTCATGTTTTAATCTCAATTCCAGAACATCCAAAGCAAATTCACCTCAAAATGTAGATTTCTTCGAATTCAATTTTGAAACACTTTAGGAAAGCCTTACACCCTCTTAATGAACTTTTTGCGACAAAGTGGAAAGCAATAAAATTAAATCTTTCTTTTTATATATAAAAATAAAAATATAAGGGGTTTTATACATTAACGCAATCGGATTAGTTTTTAATTCAAATTAGTTCTGACGAAAATTTAAAAAACTATCTTCCAAAGGGGGTCATACCCCAAACTATCTTTTAAGCTCAGTAACTTAATTTTTGTACTTAAACTCACACTTAGCCTTCAAAAATTGCCTTTACATTTCCTATGTAGACAAAAATGTTTGTTTCAAGAATTAATATCTTAAAAAATGTTTGTTAAGTAAATTATTATTATTACCATAATTTTTATAACTTAATAACCAATTTTCAAGTGAAAAGTTTTGACTTATGTAACTTTCCTTCTGATTGGACATTAGGTAACTTGAGTTGCGGGGTAAATATTTGTTGGATTAATACATATTATGACCTTGTTAAATTATTAAAGTTATCTTCGATTTAAATTATTTCAGACAATTGAAAAACGATTCCACAACAAATACCTTTTTCACTTTCATCCATATATTCTCCGTCCTTATGTCAACTCATTACACGATAAAAATCTTGACAGCAATGTTGAGTTCATGTTTGTCAATCTTAATTTTTTGGAAAAGTTCTCAATTGAGTGGGAAATTGAATCTCCTATAAATGCTTATTATATTTTGTCATTTTCTCATATCCTAATATCAACACTTTGTGCATCTCACCCCTCATCATTTAATATCACAACTGAAGTGAACAAACATCAGATTTCAAAATTAAGGGTAATTTAAACGCGCATTAAATTAAACGGGTAGGCAGTCTGATGCATTAAGTGAGCAGAAATAAAATTTTCTTTTTAATTTACCAATTTTATATTCTTATCATTATGCGGAAATTATATTTTCATTTAGCATTCAAGCTTATAAAAGATGTGTGTGTGTGTGTGTATATGTCATGAGAGTATGATAATGATGAACACTTGGTTGGTTGCTTTCCACCAAATGTTACCAAAATTCAATAAATTATAACTGTTATTGGAGAATTAAGTGAATATGATATATGTATAATTTATCTGAATTAATTTACCAAATACATAGAAAGGAGTTTATTCAGAGCTCTTGAATGATTATTTTCATTGTAATTGTTGGTTTTAAGAGCTTTAAGATTAAATTCCAGGAATTGTGAAATAATTTAAAAAATGTTTCCATTGAGTTTCTCAATGTGTACAACCAGGTTTAATTAAGCGAGTGATTGAGTTAAGCCGTTTATCTACTTTTCTACTTAAAACCTTTTGCTCTTCAAAGCATAAAAAAGGTCAAACTTTTGGCCTAATGAACAAGAAAAATACTCGTAATAGCAGAATGTTTTTTACTTTGGAAAAGAATTCCTTTCTCTCATTTAACTTTATAGTGATGGTGCTCATTTGGGTGTAAGAGAAGCTTGAGCTGAGTCCTTAAAGGATGAAATTCAAGCACATTTTAAATATGAAAGGAATTGCAAAGTAGAAGAAGTGTCATCAAATGGAATAATTGCTATAAAATTGCAAATTATAATTCAATGTTGAAAATGGTAATATCACATTCTAATGAGCTAGGAACGTAGCTTAAAAACCAAAAGCTTGTGTGTGAGTCTTTTTTAATAAATTCCCATAGTTATAACTTCATAATTAAACCCATACAAGTTAATTTGTTTGCAATAAGATAAATTGTCATTTAAGGACCTTTGAGATAATGCTACCAATAATTGAAGTATGAGCTGTTTCTTGTCAAAAATTCGGGACGATAAATGATTTTTTGATGATTTGATTTTTAAATTTTACAAAAAGTTACAAACAATGGCGCAAAATTTTAAACAATTCTCGTTTAAGCAATAAAGCTGTCTTTATTTAAAGCTGTTCCTTGTTTTAAAAAATCTTGTTTACATTTTTCTTAATTTTAAACACTTTAAACAACTCTTCTAACAAATACATTTTTTTAAAGGTATCGCATTTGTATGGTTTTTTATGGGCATTGTATTAGAGCATTCCACTATAGATCGAGAGGTCCTCGATTCAATTCCGAGTTCCTCTTTGCAAATTCCTTTTTTAGACTTTTTTCTCTGTATTTTTACACGCCTTCAGAAAATTCGCCTTTCCAGCTTATATGACGGACGGTTAATTTAGTGAGCAGAAAATGATTTGCCGCGAGATGGTAGTCTAACGCTATGTACGTACCTACATCATTCTTTTTTATTTGTTGGGGCGGTTGACGAAATGCAAATTTGTCCAAATATTGTATATTGTTTGGGCTCGTAGTCTATTGAATCGGGGGGTGGAAATGGTGTTGTATTGTAGTGGCAATAGTTATTTGGTGCATGCACCACAAATTCAAGCCAAGACAAATTTCGGGATTGTTGAATTACAAGCTCAAAGTCATCTTCTGATCTTCAAAAAACATTTTTCTTTGACTTGACTTTAAAAAGATTAAGAAGCGCATTTTGCTGCTTTTAAAATTAAACGAATGCCTTAGCGTTAAAGTATATTTCATATCATTTAAAACTATCAAAGTCAACCTTAATTTTAAAACTAATTTAAAGAGTCGACTTTGAATTTAAAAATGATTAAGTGTGAGTTTTGAATGTTTAAAAATTTGCACTAATATTTTTAGGCGAAGAAATGAGTTTAAAGTCAATACATTAATTCGTCATCAAGATATTCAATTTTCAAATTAATAGAATACTGTTGGCTTTTATTTTTTGTAAGAAAAGCTGCCAATTTTTTTTCTAAAAATTGAAACAGTTGTCATAAACGTTATTCCTCGTTGAATAAACTTATTCTGAAGTTTCATTTCTTTCGAAGTTTAGTGCTCCATATTAAATGTAATGTAAAAAAATGCCCCTCTGGCAATTCTTTATATTGATGTATATTACTTTAACCAAACAATACCAAAGAAATGAAATGTCAATTTAAAATGTAACCCTAAAATAAAATATCAAAAAGCAATACATAGAATGTTATACTAAAATGAAATGTCAAAAATAAAATTTAATATAAAAGCCGAAGCAAAAATTTAAATCAATCACTCGTCATATACGTACATCAGCTCCGTGGAGTAACTCCGCTTTTTGATTGCCTTGACAGAATTTAAAAGCTACAATTATTGTGTATTTTATTTAACTAATAGCTCTGTAAGAACCGCGCTCCTTGTTCAGTTCAATGCGGTAGAGTTACCTCAGCCTCTGAATCTTGATCAAAACTTTTTTATATTACCGACCACTCTTCCTCACTCATCTCTACTCTCCTGAAGAAGTGATTTTCTTTCAGTCTTTTTGGTTTAAAATTATAAGTGATTGTTGAATTTTTTAAGCTAATCCTTAATATTAAAAAACAAAAATGAGTTTTTCAAATAAGGTACAATTTAGTCTTTTGCAAATTATTGAATTTTATTATCAAAACGCATTAATTGTTAAGAAAGTTAACGCTTCTTCTATTTTATGGTCAGTTTATTCTTTGCAACAAATTTGCATTGTTGGACACAAAACCACCAACACGCTTACGTAGAGTGAGAACTAATCGCAGCTGTATTGGCCACTGTTAGTAATTTCCGTGACTTCTGTTACTATACTTAGGTGTAAAATCTGTCGAAATACAGCTAGTGCGAGAATTGAAGCCGGATAACTTACCACAACAGCGAATTTTGGGGAATAAGCTCTTAAAAAGATGGCCGAAGATCCACATTTTTATCGAAAGTGACAAAGCCTATTTTTGGTTGAATGGGTACGTTAACAAGCAAAGCTGCCGTATTCAGATAAAAGCCAGAAGAATTGCAAGAGGTACTAATGCATCCAGAAAAGGTCACTGTTGGTGTGGGTTATGGGTTTGTGGAATCATTGGGCCATATTTCTTCAAAGATGCTGCAAATTGCAACGTGAGCGCTATCGTGTTATGGACAGCAAATTTGTTTTTTCCTAAAATGGAAGTCATGTGGTTTTAACAAGAAGGTTCCACATGTCACACAGCACACGTCACAATGTACCAATTGAGATGTGAGTTGGGTGAACAGTTTCTTTTATACGTTTGAAGCCGGTGAATTGGCCGCTTCGATTATTTTTTGTGAGCCCCCTTCGATTGACGCACTGAAAGCCGACATTAAAGCATTAATTAGTGAGATACCGGACGAAATGGCAGAAAGAGTAAAACAAAATTAGATTAAGCGGATCGACCATTTGAGGCGTTTGGAATAATCTGTATACATTTAATTATATGGACCAATTTTTCTGAATTGTTTGTGCTTTTTTTTTATTTCTGAAAGCTCTTAAAAACTCGTTTGTTTTCGAAAATTGTCTAATTAAAGTAACAAACAAGCGGTACTATTAATTAATATAGATACAATCCATTTATTTTATGATTGTTTAATAAGAATTTAATTACTGAAGACAACACTGTATTTTAATACTAATAAATATACCGGATGTGTGCTAAATATATTGAACAAATTTGAAATTTGGATTGAGTTTATTCAATTCATAGAAGAAATAATTTCTTTCTTCGTCACAGTTAAAGATAAATATAAATAAGTAATAAATTAAACTAGACTCACCGTAAGCAGATTACGAATCTACAAATCTTAATTATTTCGAAGGCTTTTTGATTTTCCTAGAAATTATTGCTATTTCCTGTGAAATCGACAACCAATATTTTGTCTTTATCAATATCTTAACAACATCTCGATATACCATTCGATTCGCTAATGGTCTCATCTGTCATTCAATATAATTGATATAACTGAAATCGGACTTCCTGTCAAAATACTCTCTGTCGTTTATCTCTTCTCATCATCGCTAGTCACAGTACAAGGCTGATTTATTATGAATAAAAAATGTCTCCTTCTTCTTTCAGGATAACGAAAGAGGATTAAGTTTCATTGATTTTTGAAAGAAATCTTTCAATAAATCAACACATCAACTTATCAATTGTAAAAGAAGGAACCTTATGCTTGGTACATGTACATACTCGTATATTAATGTTTCTTCTAAGAAAATAAATGTTTTCGTATAAAAACATTATTAAAACTGGATCGGTTTTTGAAATTTTTACTAAAGTGAAGTACCTTAATAATATATTACAAGCGGGTGTACATTGAACATTAAATTTTAATGGTATCTATTTTCAATTTCCATCTTAAAGGTCAATTTGCATAAAGGTTATTTAGCAGGTATTGTTGTTCTTAAGCTAAGACATATACTTTCTTCTCAAGGGAATCTTTACTTTGGGTACTTTTGTTTTTTTCATGTTCTCTAGCAATTTACAAAAAAGTTTGAATAATATTTTCAGTTCAGATTACTTAATGGATCAAAAACAAGTACTTTTGGCTTGTTTTTCACAAGGAAGAAATAATAAATCACTTATTCAAATTAAAGCAACTTTGAATTAAGTTAAAATAAGATTTAATTGAAAACTTGTTTCCCCCAAATTAATGGAGAGAGACTATTAGGTTAACTATTGTTCGCATAAAACATATTGATCGTCCAAAAATAAGCCATATTGAAGCTAATATTTCAATATCGAAACAGAAACATGTGTGGCTTCCAAAATGTCATTGTTTTTCAACAAAAAAATACGTTGTCTTGCTCTATATTTTTCTACGCCCATATTATTGACATTTTTCAGAACTCTATAAACGGTGAAACTAGGTTTAGAATGCTTTTGAATTTCATGTTTTCTGTATTTAAAGTATAATAATTTTAAAAATAATAATTTTACTGACATACACACCAAATTGCTCATAAAATTGAAAATCAATTTAAAACCAGTTTTGAAAAAACTCATTAATTTGGCCTTTAAAAATCTTAAATTGACAGCTGTCAACTTGTTTTATTTTGTCTAGAGTTGCCAATAATTTACGTTTGAATACAATTCAATTTCAATTTTTATTAAAACAATGTTGTACAAGTAAGACATAGTCTTTTTGGTGTTCCTTTAATTTGCCCTACTATTAAATGCAGGGAGTTTCATAGTCTAATTTTATATAAACAAAGAAAAGTCTAGACGAATTTAAATAATTATAGGAATGAGAATTTGAGATTTAGAGTTCGGATTAAGCTTGTGAAAAAGGTATGGTGGTGTTTTATTATGTTTTAACTTATGTTAAAACAAGCAAGATCTTGAATCAAGAAATTGCTTGAACATACATCTCAGAAAAAGAGGCTGGGATGCGACCCACACTGAAAACTTCTCATCCCGTCTGTCGATTTGTCTTGCTTAAAAGTTTGTAGGTTTTCGTGTTTTGTTAAAAAAGTTGTGAGTTGAATTATTCTTAAAAATTTTAAAATTACCAACAATATTTTGCACATAATGAAATAGTTTGATTTCAAAATCTATTTTAGTCAACGAGATTTTTAGTCGAAAACCAATTTTTACCAATTTTAGTAGCATTTCTTATTTCTTATTTAAACAAATACAAATTGGATGAATGAAATTAATTTGAAGTCAATATCTTCTATTATTCACGAGAATTCAAGAACCGAACATCGATTTTTACCAATTTTGCGTACTATTTTTTGTAGATTTTAATTTGTTTATGAAAAAACTGATTTTTATAAAAAAATATCTGAATGTCAAAAACTTTTTTTTTCGTGAGATAAAATAAGTTTGAAGCCAATATTTTTTAATTTTTGAAAAGATATTTGAATCGAAAATCAATGTTTACCAACTTTTAGTAATGCTTTTTTTAGGTTTCTATTTTTTGTAAAAACTGTCAATTTAATTCTCAAAATTTTACTGAATGTTGACAACAATATTTTTTAAAAGATAAAATTAGTTTAAAGCCAATATCTCAAAGTTTTGAAAAGATATTTAAGTCGAAAATCAATTTTTACCATCTTTTATTCATATTTTTTTAGGTGTTTATTTTTTTGTAAGAAAACTGTCAATTCGATTTTTCTCAAAACGTTTCCGAATGTTGAAAATAATATTTTCAATAAGATAAATTATTTGGAAGCCATAATCTCAAATTTTTGAAACTCGAAAATCAGTTTTTACCAACTTTGTGTAATGTTTTTTTTTAAGGTTTTTATTTTTTATTAAACGTTATTTTCGTTGCACAAAATTGTTTTGGAGATAAAATCTTTTTTTGTTCATAAAATTTTCGAGGAGACAAATATTTTTTTTTCATTTTTTTTTATTTATAAAAAAAACCGTTAATTGGAATTTTTTCCAAAAATATATTTGGTTGGTATCGCGTTACAATATATAATATAAAGTTTAATTCAAGTCTCTAGCGTTATTGGTTCGTGAGATATTTAGGGTTAACCAAAAGGTACACCTTTTTTTTTTAATTGATATGGTAAAAAAACTACCCACACAATTTTTCTGAGAGTCCTTTCTACATCTTTCTGCATTCTTATCTTTATAACAAAATTTATTTAAAGTCGATATCTCTACTGGTTCTTGAGCTATGGATGACGAAAAAACGTCGCGAACGTACGGACGTACGTCTACACGCACGCACAGGCATCTCTCTAAAAATCTTTTATTTCGACTCTAGGGACTTTGAAACGTCGAGAAATGTCAAAATTTTCAATTCGACAAATCAGACCGATTACAATAACTCAGTATGGGAAGTTAACAAGTCGATAAAATTGGGAACGTGGTCAAACCTTCGCAAACCAAAAACGTACCTCACCATATCATTGAAAGCAACAACTAGTTTCTGCGTTGACTACGAATAAGGTCTACAGTTGACTACTGCACTCTATTCAATGATAAGTAGTAGCAAAGATTTAATAAGCCGCAGCTTAACATCAACAGAATTCAAGGCAGAAAACAGATTTAACTTAAGGAGGCCACCATAAATACGTCTAATGTAGGGATTGACATAATCATTTGCTGAGAGGTCCAATTTATTTCGAAGCCTAGATTAGTGGCAGACTTAACAACTTCAAGTTAAAAACATGATAAGAAAACAGGTGGTAGTTTAAATACATCAAATTAATTTTTCGATATAGCAATGATATCTACGATTTTTTGGATTTAGGGTTAAGCCATTATGCACAATGCGACCAATTGAAGATTTATGAAAGACCTTCAATAACTCAACCGATGATGACCTCCAATAAGTTAAATGGTCGGAAAAGGTATACAATTGAAAAATCAAGCAGACATAATATTGTCAACTCATTCAGATCATACGAAATCCAAATGTCATTATTGTAGAATAAAAGGTAATAAGGGTAAAAGGGGATATTATTTGATGTATTATCTTTTCTTAAAATTCAAAAGGGACACCATCATCACCTATGGAATTAGACTTAAGAGAATGAATGGCCTTAAGCAAATCACACTCAAAGACGATTTAAAAATCAAACTCATGGGAATCACAAGTCCAGAGTCACTGACTTGGTAAGATTGATAAAACTCATTTATTTTCAAAAAATATATACAATCTCATTATCAACCGCTGTGAGAATAAATATATTTCAAAAAATATTTATCATTATCTTAAAAAATTATCTTTTTTTAAATTCATTCTTTACGATCCTTGAAATCTCATTAGGGATGTACATTTTGGAAGAAACTTATTTCCCGTCACATGCATTATTAATGCTCACACAAAATACAAGTCTTCATGAAAAAGGAAAACCTATGTATCTATATTTCATTACAATATAAAAAAAGTAACGACCAAGCCTCTCACCCAACCCCATACCTTACCTATATTAGAAACCAAATGAGTTTTCAACTTAACATCTTGCTAATATATTCAAACCACACGCAATATAAAAACTATTTCCAAAAAAATGGTGCTCTTGAAGTCGGAAAGGCGAAGAGGCGAAAAGGAGTCGGGACCAAGTAATTTCCCATCTACGTGTTCAGAACACAAAATGGATATTTTTTCTTATTTATAAATTTAGTCTCACACACGATTACTGAGCAACAATTTAGATGCATAGAACCTTTTATCCCTCTCGCTGTAAGTTAAACGCTAAATGATAACATATGCTATGCCACAATGCAGACACCAAGGATAAACATTGTTGGTATATACAAACATGATAATATTTTTTCATACACGTAATATCCTTAAGGGCTTCTCGAACGCACAATATTTTCACTTCATCTCTGCCAAAAAGAAAAACTGAAAAAAATAGTTAAGGCAAGATTTTATCAAAGCAAACAATCTTATATACCTAAACCTTACCTATCTTTTCACGCAAGGTGGAAGGATAAAATATATATAAATAGCTACGTACGACAACGCACGCCCGCCGCGCGCCGCCGAGCCGCCCAAAGTATTAGCACCAGTTTGTAAAGAGATTTGCAAGGATATCCGGTATTACCATCACATCATTTATCAATCAGTCCCAACAGTTACCAGTCCATCACTATACGTCACGTAAAGACTGTAACTTAAGCTTCTGAGATATACGTTCTCACTTCGCACAAAATATCCTCACGATATTACAAAAGTTAGATATCCCAAACCCCCTTGCGCTACTCCTTGAAACTTCTTCTCTATGGAATTTTTGTTGTGGTGTTCTTTTTTCGTCTTCTTTTTTAAAAGGCAGTATTTTATCTCAATACCTAAGAGGGGGAAAAAGAAAAAACAGCGTTATCCCTTCAGAGATCACTAGAATGACAAATCCCAACGAAATCTCGCATTTTTATGCAAATGGAAAAACACAATTGTATCTATTTATAAAAATAAAAAGGAAAACGCTTTGTAAACTCTTGCTATGAGTGGAACAGTTCAGTGAAGTTCTTCTTTATTTATGTGAGAAACTTTGGAGGGCAAAATAATTGGTGAAAGGTATTTTTAAATAATTTTGTTGAAATTTTGAGAATTTAAAAAAATCATGAAATAAAATGTACATTTTTTACCAGAATGTGATCTTACAATTGTTTGACGTTAGGCAAAAGGACTTAAGTCAGAAACTGATTACACAGGCTGAATGAACTTAAGACGTTAATATTAAAACAAATATATGTATTTTTCGGTCTTTTTGTTTAAAGACTAAATTATTACGATATTTAGCAGTTGTTCTAGACTCAAGTTGTCGTTGGTAAACGAAAGAGACAAAAGAAGGCCGTTAAACCAAATTAAAAACCTATGCAATTTTTTGACTTAAGACCTTTTTACCCAACGCCAAAGAAGTGCATGTGACAATTTTGCCGGAAATACCACTGATGTCAGATTACGTTGTTCAAGACAAGTTCTGACAATTTCTTCTTCACATATTTGTAAGTCTTCTACGCGGACTCAAAATTGAACCAATTGCAATGGAATTGTAAGACTTTGGAACCAAATCTGCTAACTGGGGGGACAATTTGTACCTATTTACTCATATAACATCGTAAGAGCTGACATTTATTTCTGCTTAGCTTATGGATCTGATATCTGAAAACAGTTGCTGGAATGTGTTCCATTTTTGCTAATAATTATGATTACATGAATTCGAAGCGGTTTCTAAATACGTTGCATAATTTTTTTTCATGGTAGTCAGGGAAATTTTCATTTTTACAAACCGGTGCTTGAGTAATGAGCCTTATTTTGAGAATAAGCTATCAAATTATACTTTTTCGAAGTTTTTTGGTGGCTTAACTCCGAATCTGGCATCAAAATCACTATTTACGTGAGATTTTCCATATATCGCCTTTGAATTTTCGAAAAAACGTCATTGGTATTACGTTTTTTCAAGGGAATGTAAATTCATGCCCTAATTTTTGTTTTAATAAAATATGTAAGAGTTTTTAAGTTCAAGTATTTTTAGAACCTACTTAAGTGAATGTTTGACAAATCCTTTCTAGTTTGTATTATTCACATATTTAAAATAGTTCTAAAAGAAACATTGCATCATTTATGTTTACACGGTCTTGACAAAAAAAGGTAAATAAGTTTTAAAGGAAAGTTTTTAATATGACAACAGTTTTCAAAAACGGCTTTTAACATATCAAATTTTTGAAATAAACACCAAATAAAAAGATTACATTAAAACTGCACCAATAATTAACTCTAATTTACAAAAACAGAACAAAATAAAATTCAAAGTTTAATAATACTTGGACTGTATTTTTTCAAAGCCAGGAAAGAATAAGATTCAAAGTTTTTCAAAACTTCGTATATAGCCAAATGAAGACTCATATCTAATGGGATTTCCTGAAACTAAGCGAATGATTTTTAGAGGCTTTATTATTGAAATGGTAGTACCCGTGGCATGATGGTTAAGCTAAGTGTACACGATTGCCAGATCTGCAAATATTGCCAGATCTGTCACTGAAAAATTTGTCTCGAATGGCTGACAATCGTGTACACACCAAATTAATTTGCGGACAAATGGTTTGCCTCTTAATTTGCAGACAAATATCTGCCAATTAATTTGTAGATATCTGGCAATTGTCTACACTCAAGCTGACAACCGTGTACACACCAAATTGATTTGCAGAAAAATTTGTTCATCAATCATTTTGAAGACAAATGAATTTGCAGATGTGGCAATCGTGTGTACACACAATTCATTGGGAGATCACCAAATTTTTTTCATTTTCTGACGTTTCTGCAAACGTCTGACAATGAATAAATTTGCAGATGCCGTTTGAGGAACATTTGCAAATTTATTCATTGGCAGACAAATTTGGCGAAAACTACAAGATAAATTTTTTGTGTGTACACGGTTGGAAGAAAATCTACAAATGTTTTCAAATCTATTGCTAGCTATTTGGCCAAATTAGTTTGTCGACATTGTCAGATAAATATTTGGCAACAGATTTGCAGATGTTTGTAGATTTCTGCAAACCGTGTACACATACATTAAATTTCAGCTCGTTGTCAGCTCATTTTCACGCATTGTCAGACGTTTGCAGATCTGACAATGATTTTCAGACCTGGGAATCGTGTACACTAAGCTTTAGTGCGTTGAACTGTCATGACAGAGGTCTTGGGTTCGATCCCTGCCCATGCCATCTAAAGTTTTTTCACGGGTAGGTAGGTCCCCTCCATCCCTGGCAACAGTACTCGCACACAGGAATGGCTGAGAGTTGTAAGTCACTAGGCCCTAGTTCTCAACGGGCTGTTGCGCCACCCAATTTACATTTATTTTTAACTTCCCATAGGAAGTTATTGTAATGGGTCCGATTTTTCAAATTGAAAATTTTTACATTTCTCGACGTTTCAAGGTCCCTAGAGTCGAAAAAAAAAACTGAAAAAAGAAATTTGTCACCTCGAAAATTTTACGACTAAAATATAATTTTATCTCCAAAACAATATTGTGCAACGAAGAATAATGTTTTTGACATCTGGTAAAATTTTAAGAAAAATCGAATTCACAGTTTTTTTTACAAAAAAATAAAAACCTAAAAAAACATTTATAAAAGTTGGTAAAAATTGACTTTCGACTCAAATATCTTTTCAAAATTTTGAGACATTGGCTTTAAGCTACTTTTATCTTTCAAAAAATATTTTTGCCAATATTCAGTAAAATTAAAAAAAAATCTAAATGACAGTTTTCTTACAAAAAATTAAAAACCGAATAAAAATTTAACAAAAGTTGTTTAAAATTGATTTTCGACTCAAATATCTTTTCAAAAATTTGAGACATTGGCTTCAAACTAATTTTATCTTATAAGAAATATTGTTTTCAATATTCGATACAATTTTGAGAAAAATCGAATTGACAGTTTTTTTTACAAAAAATAAAAACCTAAAAAAAAACAATACTAAAACTTGTTAAAAATTTACTTTCGACTCAAATAGCATTTCAAAAATTAAAAATATTGGCTTCAAGCTTATTTTATTTCCCAGAAAATATTGTTTTCGATATTCAGTAATTTTTTTACAAAAAAAAAAAATACCCAAATTTGGTAAAAATTGATACATATAGACAAACTTTTAAGCAAGACAAATCGACAGACGGGATGGGAAGTTATGGGTCGCATCCCAGCCTCTTTTTATTTATTTATTATTGAAATGGAATACAACAGAGCTGATTTTTTTAAATTGACATGAAATTTACAAATAGGTTATTTTGCCTACCGGCTGAATCGGAAGTAGTCTAATCTGGAGATCCAATTTTGGATGAAATATTCCAACATTTGTCCCCGTATATTGTCAATAACGTGGTGAATTTTGTTCTGCAAGTTTTTTATCGTTTAGGACTCATTGGCTTAAGCTACCGACTTCTAGGAGGCTGATAAACGTAACGCGGAACTATGCGATTACAAAAGTTTCCATCAACAAATCGATTGTGGCACATGTTGCTCAGTCTTGTTAAAACCACAGCTCCTGCACATCATGGTTGTTCTGTTGGTGAACGAAAAAGTCAGTAATCATATCATTATAGCGTTCCCCATTGACTATTCTATACCTCTAAAAATACCAAGATAAACATGTGTACTGTACAAAATCATCATAAATTTTGTTATTTAGAACTATGTCTTGTTTTATTTTAGTCTCAAAAACACCGTGTTATGGATTTTTAAAGAATTTCGAGGAGTTATATTTCAAAAACTTGAAGTGATCTTAAAATTGAAAGATCGAATTTGAATTCAGGAAACGATAATCCTTTGAAAACCTTTTATTTGATTTTTGCATCAGGTAACAAGTTTCTTTTGAAGACCCTGTGATAATTACTAGTTTTCAAAATTTAATGTTTAACAAGCCAATTGAAAATATTTTTTATATTTAAGATTTAAGAATGAACTTGTAAAACAACTAAATCAAACATTTTTAAATATACATTTTAATAACCAAAGTATTGAAAGTAAAATTTCAATATTAACCAACTATCAATGTAAAGTCGATACTTGCTTTCAATAAGAATGAATATGACTCATACTTCAACAGATAAGTGTTATCAAGAATATTTTTCGGAGCACCTTCTTTCGACAAAGGATAATTTTGCAGTCAGTTGCGTATTCGTATTACCATTATACTTTTTCCTACAAATGCCTCCGAAAGAATTGAAACTATTTAATTGGTATACTCAATTCATTGTTCAGTGCTTTAATAAATGTTTCAAAATCATATTCTTGTCAAAGTCTTCTACTTTCAAGGGTACTAAGTTCCCCTTTCTCTGCATCCTTTGGACGACAATGCCTTGTTACCCTTCAACTTGATAGCTGAATTATTATCCTTTCTAAGAAAAAGAACAATCCTGATTCTATAAAAAGTAAAAGAAAAACTTTCCCTCTTCTATTCTATCACTCAACTTCATCTTTCTGAAATAAAAGGAATACATTTATACTTTGTTATTGTTTTGATATTAAAAACAATAGAAATCTACGATACCTTTTTCTCTTCGAATTTTGATTTAAACTATTCTGTATGATGTATTTTTATATTTCTGTTGTTATTGTTTTTGTTTTTGTTTTTTTTATTAAAAATTCTAAAAAAGAAGAATTGTTTTCAATTCTTATGCTAAAAGTATACCTTACTCAGAGAAGAATCCTTTATTTGTCATTTTCTAAACTCGCGATATCACCGGCAAGCGACATTCACATCACTCAAGCAAGATGTTCTTTTTTGTCTGCGTTACTTTTCAAAAGGTTTTGATTTAGGTACCTATTTGCATGAAAAATTCATTCGGTTATCGATAGGAATAACTACAGGACGATATAAGGGTTGATTGTATAGGGTTTACCCACATTTTTGTCAAATATTGACGTAAGCACAAAACAAACCCAATAAACCATGAAACGAGAGTGGAGGTGAACCAACAATAAATATAATGGAAGAAAATAGACTTTAAGCTGTTGTTCAATGTTCATAATATTTGAATGTCTTTGGAAAATTTTCAATCTGGTACAATTTGAGCACACAAATATTTTTTGGAAAAATTTGAATATATTGCACGTTTTTCAACTAAAATCAAATAACTTTTCAATAATATTTTGTTTGGAAGAATTTGGTAGTTCAAGGTTGGAAGACATTTTTTGATGTCGAACATTATTTAGAGGAAATGATATATTTTAGAGAAACTATTATCAACATAAACCTTTGAAAAAAGTTTAAGTTTGCGTTATAAACGAATAGAATTTTGCCCTTGTGATGATTCATGAGACTATTAGCCAGAGTTATTGAAAAAGAAAATTGTAAAACAGTCTAGCAGGAGAAAATAATAAAAGTAAACCACAAGAAAAAGTTCGCAAAGGTCATAGCCATTCAAAGAGTCTTAAGAACGCACACATGTGGCGTTCCCACTATTCGACTTAAGAATACTGAATGAAATAAATGTATTACATTATATTTACAGCCCACAGAAGTAGAAATAAGATAATTGAGCAATTTGTTGACAGTTGTGAATGTCATGTTTCATTCATAGATTTTCAGGATTCATCAAAGTATATAAGACAAATAATGTGGTAGTACCTGAAATAGGTTTACTTTTAACCACCCCCTATATAAATAAAATCTTTAGGGTTAGAAGTCAAAAACTTTATAACTAAAGTCACCATATTATAAAAGATGTCCTTGCACCTACATACACCATTATTTTCCTATTTATGTGCCTGACTCATGCAGCTTAGAAAATTGAAAGTTTATTATTATAATTTACTTATGATTCTATAATGAACCTCAGTCTTATAGTTTAGCTTTTACTTTATTCAATTGCGATAGTTAGACTACCCACGATTCACTTTAACAGCTTGAGCAATTTTCGATGCCCTACACCGCATCCGCCGCGGCCGCCGACACTGCCTCTGCTATAGTTGCATTAACTTTGATTGATGTTGCAATTAAAATAACAATCTTGTGTTTAAGAAGTCTAGTTTCAAAGATTGTTCAATGCTAAACTAAACTGTTTTCTGAAGTATCTAAAAGTCAACAACGCCCGCCAGTGGCGAATGTGATTAAAAATTTAGAATTTTCATGACATGTTGGGTAAGGGAAAAACAACCCTCTAGCAATATTAAGTAATGCAGTAATACATCTTGATTGAAATTGTCATATTGAAAGAAAACTTAAGGTCCTTTCTATTTTCGACTAAAGACTCATGGAACTCACAGCAATTTCATTCTTTAAAAGTTGTCAGTTAATTACATTTATTTATTAAGGAAATTAACTTTGTATTGATATTTTTATACTCAAATTGAAGGACGACCAAAACAAATATTTGTACTTGTTATGTAAACTTTTAAAACATTTTAATAAAAATTAAAAAATAAAAGTTTCCAATTTCTAAGAAATATATAAATACTCCCAATTAGGATATAAATGTGATGCTATTTTTGTGTCAAGAAAATTTGTTGCTAATAAAATTATTAGAAATTGGAAAATTGGAAAAAATTGTTTGTTTTTGATATAATATCAATATCTTCATTCACCATACTCTAAGCACCATAATTTTTATATTACTTATACTATTGCCATTTTCAATTTGACGCTTGGAAGTTGCCGAAATCAAGCTGAAGTTTTATGCATCAGACAATATTTTTCAACTTCTGGTAATTCTGAGAAGAAAACATCGATTCGTGGAAAAATAAAATATTCAAAGTCAAGGTTTAGGGTAACTTCATGCTATTTTCTTTTTTGTTAACTTTTACATAGGTTTTTTATTTTGATTTTGTCTGAATACTTTAAAAACTCGGTCGTTGGAATTTAGAAATATTTCGAGGGCTATTCAAAAAACACCATGAACTCCCACGAAAATTGTGTAAACGCCTACAATTCATTTTTTTTAATTATTTCTCCCAAAATATCATTTTAACTATAAAGTTTTTCTCAACCATTTTCTTTTGCTTTGAAATCTTTTTTGGTCTTCATGTTTATTTATTTTTAAGCTTATAAATCCGACATATGTACATAAAATATGAGCTTTATATTTTGGTTCTGTTTGCTAACGAAATTAATATGAGTTTAAGAAAAGAATTTTGTATACCTACTCCTAAGGAAAGAAATAGAGAGGAAATATCATGACTCATAAGGAATGTTCATTTCTTTGTGTATATTCTTTAAAGCCCTTGGGCTACTCTTTTGAGGGTACACATCAGACAAAATATGTATGTTTGGATTTAAACATTGTGACAAAACATCCGCATTCCGGAAGAATTACCAAAATAATGTATCCCTTGTTGTATAGACTTCTCAGCTTAATTGCCCTTACCAATTTACCATATTTTAATGTATTTTATTTAACCGTCAAAGTACACTATTACGTCAATTTAAGGATCAGGGATTCAAAATAACAAAAATCTGTCATTTTATATGCAGTGGTATTCAATAAGTTCGATTTAATCAGCTTTCCCTTTTTGTTCCCGATGGAGTCAATTACATTTTGCACAAATAGATTTGGTTTTCGTCATGAAACCTTGAGGAGCATATCAGAAAAGTATCAAGTTTGTGGTTCCACAGCGAAACTACTCGGAAACAAAGGATATTTTTGAATTACTTTTTTCGGTAAGTATGAAATTATTTGCAATTAAACGGGTAACACTGTTTTTTGAATTTGAAACATTTTACACACATTTTAGGAAGAAGAAGTGAGTATTCGGGAATCGGGAGATAAAAAAAAAAAAATTTAAAAGGAAAAATCGTAAACAAAAATATTACTTAAAACGAATAAATAAACCCTATATTATGGTTATTCATTTGAAGACAGGCCTACGAAGTACAGGATACAAAAATCATACATAACTTTAATCCTTTGAAATTTAATAAATGAATTCTACCGGAAATAATTTGAAATTTCTCGTATTAATCGTTTGCTTTGGTAACCATATAATATCAAAGTTAAATAATTTTGTTCTGTTTTTGTTTTGTACTTGTTAAATGCTTAAATAATTGGGTCAGTTTGCATTAGCATTATGCACTAGGGGAATTAGAAAACTAATGGAAGCAGAGAGCACTGAATTTTCTCTTTAAGAAAAGTTATAGCTCTTTGTGAGGTTTATTTTTAATAATTTGTTTTTATGTTCAAGGTGTTGCTTTTAGAAAATTCCATCTTCGTCCTAAACGGGGAAAGCTATACAAGTTGTTATTAAATAGGGGCTAACTACGTAAATGTAAAGTGTATAACAAAATCACGTTTTATGACTGTTTTAACTTCCCATAGGAAGTTATTGTAATAGGTCCGATTTGTCCAATTGAAAATTTTGACATTGCTCGACGTTTAAAGGTCCCTAGAGTCGAAATAAAAGATTTTTGGAAAGATGTCTGTGCGTGCGTGTGCAGGTACATTCGTACGTCCGTACGTTCGAGACGTTTTTTTCGTCGTCCATAGCTCAAGAACGAGAAGAGATATCGGCTTCAAATAAATTTTGTTATGCAGATAATAAGGCAGAAAGATGCAGAAAGGGCTCTCAAGAAGATTGAGTGGGTGTTTTTTTTTACCATAGCAGTTTAAAAAAAAGCTGAAAATTTCAGTTAACCCTAAATATCTCAAGAACCAATAATGCTAGAGACTTGAATTAAATTTTATATTATATATTGTAACGTGATACAAAACAATTATATTTTGGAAAAAAATCCAATTAACGGTTTTTTTATAAATCAAAAAAACTGAAAAAAAATTGTCACCTAGAAAATCTAACGACTAAAATATGATTTCATCCCCAAACTAATTTTGTGCAACGAAGAATAATGTTTTTGACATCTGATAAAATTTTGAGAAAAATCGAATTGACAGTTTTTTTTATAAAAAATAAAAACCTAAAAAAAACATTACTCAAAATTGGTAAAAATTGAATTTCGACTCAAATATCTTTTCAAAAACTTGAGATTAAGGCTTCAAATTTATTTTATCTTATAAAAACTATTGTTTTCAACATTTTAAAGAAATGTTGAGAAAAATCGAATTGATAGTTTTTTGTACAAAAAATAAAAACCTAAAAAAAATTAATAAAAGTTGGTAAAAATTGATTTTCGACTCAAACATCTTTTCAAAAATTTGAGATAATGTCTTCTAACTAATTTTAACTTATAAGAAATATTTTTTTTAATATGAGGACAAATTTTGAGAAAAATCGAATTGACAGTTTTTTTTTTACAAAAAGTAAAAACCTAGAAAAATTTATAAAAGGTGGTAAAAATTGATTTTCGACTCAAATATCTTTTCAAAAATTTGAGATTAAGGCTTCAAATTTATTTTATTTTATAAAAAATATAGTTTTCAACATTCTAAAAAAATGCTGAGAAAAATCGAATTGATAGTTTTTTTACAAAAAATAAAAACCTAAAAAAAAATTTAATAAAAGTTGGTAAAAATTGATTTTCGACTCAAACATCTTTTCAAAAATTTGAGATAATGTCTTCTAACTAATTTTAACTTATAAGAAATATTTTTTTTAATATGAGGACAAATTTTGAGAAAAATCGAATTGACAGTTTTTTTTTACAAAAAGTAAAAACCTAGAAAAATTTATAAAAGGTGGTAAAAATTGATTTTCGACTCAAATATCTTTTCAAAAATTTGAGATTAAGGCTTCAAATTTATTTTATTTTATAAAAAATATAGTTTTCAACATTCTAAAAAAATGCTGAGAAAAGTCGAATTGATAGTTTTTTTACAAAAAATAAAAACCTAAAAAAAAATTTAATAAAAGTTGGTAAAAATTGATTTTCGACTCAAATATCTTTTCAAAACTTGAGATATTGGCTTTAAACTACTTTTATCTTTCAAAAAATATTGTTGTCAACATTCAGTAAAATTTTGAAAAAAATCGAATTGACAGTTTTTTTTACAAAAAAATAAAAACCGAAAAAAAATTTAGCAAAAGTTGGTACAAATTGATTTTCGACTCAAACATCTTTTCAAAAATTTGAGATAATGGCTTCTAACTAATTTTAACTTATAAGAAATATTGTTTTCAACATTCGATAAAATTTTGAGATAGATCGAATTGACAGTTTTTTTTTTACAAAAAATAAAAACCTAAAAAAAAACAATACTAAAACTTGGTAAAAATTTACTTTCGACTCGAATAAGCTTTTCAAAAATTACAAATATTGATTTCAAACTTGTTTTATTTCACAGATAATATTGTTTTCGATATTCAGTAATTTTTTTATAAAAATCCAACTGTCCGTTTTTTATCAAAAAAATAAAATTTTCAAAATAGTACTCAAATTTGGTAAAAATTGATACATATGGACAAACTTTTAAGCAAGACAAATCGACAGGCGGGATGGGAAGTTATCAGTGTGGGTCGCATCCCAGCCTCTTTTTTTATTTTATTTTATTTTATTTTATTTTATTTTATTTTATTTTATTTTATTTCATTCTATAAATAATGTTTTATCGAATAAGCCTTTTACATTCTACCCTCAAATTCCTGGATTGCAAATCAGTTTAGACTTAAGCTCAATTCTGTACTTTCAAACATAGAAATTCTTTTTTAAGCTAGCCATACGGTGAACATGTTGGTGTCATTTGTTGGTGTTGGGCTGAAAATCATTCGTGTATGGGCATGTTGGCCAACAAATCCACGGTTTATGAAATATTTTATAAACCGTGAAGTTGTGGCGTACATGTTGGCTGTGTATGGGCAAGTTTACAACACGTTTTGAAGTTTATCAACATGTTCGTCGTGTATGGCGTTGTGGGACAACAATTCGGCATTTGTGTTGTTATTTTTAATGAGTTAACATGTCGTTATCAAACATGCTATTGCATTATCCGCACTTCTATCGCACATCTTGACTTCACGACAGTCACACAAAAAATGAAGTTTGTAAACATGTTGGGCCGTGTATGGCGAAGCGCGGCTGTCCAACAAATCACACCAACATGTTCACCGTCTATGGCTAGCTTAACCCACACATCGAAAATCGAGAGTTGCCCGTTTCATAGGGTACATGGTTGTCCTTCCAAGTCGACTATTCAACATTTGGTAACCAAATTCGAGTCCACCGGCTCAGTGAGCAATCAGTGAACACCACTTCGTCAACGAAGCCCAAGGTCTGCCAGAATCATTGTCGCTGTTCATTAAAGTGTGCAGCAGAATCCGAGGCAGTTAATTCTGCGTGCGTCGTTCATGGCGATCGCTATAACTCGATGATCACCAAGTCATTTGGCGTTTCGTGCCACGCGCAAGCGGTTTTATCGAATGTTCGTAATTTGGCCAAAAAGTTGGTTGTGATTTGACCCCTAAGACTTTTTCTTGTGGTCAAATTCAGCCTGATTTAAGCACCCTTAGTTTTTGTGGGAATATTAAAAAACTTGTCTACACTAATATTATAAAGAGGAAAGATTTGTATTTTTGTATGTAACGAATAAACTCAAAAAGTACTGGACCGATTTTAATAATTCTTTTTTCATTAGAAAGCTACATTATCTGTAAATTTGTATGTCTACCCGTGCGAAGCCGGTAGGGGCCGCTTGTAACTTATATTTTTTTTAAAAACTTAGGAAGAAATAAGTGATGAAGAAGCATTTTGTTTAGATCTTATTTCAGATCAGGTGTAGTATAAATATTTAATTATTTTTTAGAAAAGCTTAAAACACATTTTGTATTAGTTGTTGTGTGGTTGTTTTTTCTCGAAAAGAAAATCGTTACTCTAGTACCAACTTTTTTATTTATCTTATCACCATTTAAAGTCATAAATACTGTTTCCCAAAACTTTGATCATACCGACAATGATAAAAGTCGACTTCAGAAGTTTTAACTTATTGACACAGATTTATATTTTTTTTTATAAATAAAATGCATCATTTTACAGAATTTTCTTAGCACTTTATATTTGTATTTTACCCTTTATATGAAAAATCCCTAGAATTTCAAATTTCTTCGAATATAAGAACACATTTATGAGACCAACTTGAGCACTTAATTTAAGTTATTAGATTCTTAGAAATAAACTTTGCTAATAGAAACTTCTTCTTCTCATATTAGGTATTTTGTTGACGTGTGACGCGTTTACTCGAGCGTATATTGAAGAGAGCAATTTACTGTTGCAACTATTTAGAAGACTCATAAGTATAGTGGGTTTTCGAACACATCATCACACAATTATGTACCTATGTATACGCTACGTATGAACGTGTACTTGAGTATAGTTCATTATTAGCTGTCCCTAAAAGGCTACATAACTTGTTAAGTTGTTCGCACAATATATTCGTGGTTAACTTTATAATAAGTGAAGTGTACAAAACATAAAATGATTTGATAAATGATTACATGTGTTTTTAAAATTAAAAATATTGACATCACTCAAATGCAGTCCGTGTGCAATTTGTAAAGTTTACTGTAACTGGGTTTGAAATTCTATACAATTTACTTTAAACGAATATTCGATATATAGAATCATCATAACATGAAATACGAGCATTAAGTCACAACTTAAATATATATTAGAAAGTTTCAGCCTTGATGACCTGAAATCTGTCCCTTTCATAGGTCATGGTAGCCCAAGTGAATTATTTTCTCAGAGTGCAAAGACCTTTCATTATATCTATTGTACTGAAATTTAAATTCTTTTAAGAAATCTCCTTAAAACTTAATACGTTAAGAATCAAGTTCATTATATTACCCTATATCGCAAGACGTTTTGTAGTCTTGACAAAAATGTACTTAAATCTATTAAAAGAACACAGTTGAAAAATCAACATTTCTTGGCCTAAGTGTCTCTTTTGTCTTTCGTAAAAAGTGTATGTTATGTCTCACCTTGAATTTACTTGTTTAAACAAAATTCCATTAAAATCACATTAATCTTAAAAGCTTATTTTCACTTAATGTAAATTTAAGTCCACCAACATTGCCTACATAAGAAAAAGTTTTCTTGACGTCATGATGTCTTGTTGAAGGACATTCAATTTTCTATCGTCCGTCGTCCTTCGTCGGTCTTCGGTCGTTGTTGGCTTGAATCAGTAATAATTTATAGATGTCGTTATGAAAATTGTTGGATTATTATTGCCACTTGATAAGAGAAAAAAAATTATAATTATATTTTGAGGTTTTATTTCTTTCATAAGAAAAATAGGAAAACCAAATGAGAGGAATTCCCATTTCATGAATAAAAGTTATTTTTGTGAATTCTTCCGGATGTAAAAGACACAAAGCTATTTTGGGAATGTTTATGTATGGGTCTTTAAGTTGAAATAAGCAAAAGCTTTAAGATTATTTTGTTCCTCCTAATGGCTATTTAAATCTTGACCTCTTAAATTGAAATAAGAGGACAAATTTTGTACTTCAAATCGAAATCAGAAGACCTGTGGAGAACATAAACAGTGGTATTTCATGAAACGCTGAGCATAATATTTTAGTTTCTTGACTTCCTCAAATTATATTTTCCAGCTTAGTGCCTTTACTCATTTTTTCTTGGAAACAATTAATTATACCAACTTATTTTCGGAAGATAAATAAAATATAACAAATATTTATTATTTTATAAAGAATTAATGAAAAGTTTAAATATATCTTAAATTCTATACCTTAGCTTTTTTTATCATTTTCTTTTAAATAAATAAATTAATTAACTTATTGCTGTAAGCTACTTTTATACATATATACAGGCTTTACCCCATGACTTTTAAAAACAAACATTATTTCTACTGTTTTCAAAATCCTTGATGTTCATTTTAAATTGTCGAAGCAAAATATATGTTAATTGAAACACGCGGAGAACAATCAAAATCAACATTATTATTATTCAGATGCCAATTTATATGCATTGAGAATTGAGCCTTTCAAAATTCGTAAATAGCAATGAGATTCAAGGCTCAAGGCAGGGTGAATTAATAATAGCAAAAAAAAGGTTTTTAAATTAAAATTATCTAAATGCAATTATGTATTAATTGTCTTTAAAGTCTTTAAAAAATTTCAAGACAGTAAATTCTACTGAAGTAGAAATGTTAATTTTAAGGCAAAAATACAGTAGATAAGTTTCATAATATTAAGAAGAAATAAGTTCAAAAAAATACGATAGTATGTTGAGTTTTTCAAAATATCTCAAAAACTGCTGTTTTCATACAAACAAAAATTTAATAAAATTTACATTTTTCTGTTTGTTTCTTTAAAAGTTATTCAGAGCCAAAATATTCAGAACCCTTATTTTTTATTTTGATATTGTGAAAAAAGTATTCTCAATCATGTGATGGGCTGCCTGAAGTTGCCTATTTCCTGTAACTTTTGTTGTTGTTGATTTTTGTATTTCCAAGGATTTTGCCTATTAACATATTATTACCATTTTGGCCTAAGAGAAACCCGAGATAACCTTCAACAAATTTTTGCAAATTCGTGTAAAGAAAAAAAAAACAAACATATCCTTTTGTATGAAAATACAACGCCCTATTTAGCTTTTGTCTTTGTTGGTTTATCTTTATTGTGGGCTTGAAAATGTACATTCTTTTGTTTTCATCAAGGATGGAATTGCATAATTTATATAAGGGTGGTTAGTTTTTTCTTTCCATAAATTAAGGCCATTTTCTACTTTTTTTTTATATATGTATGTATAAGTAATTTCATATATGAACTGCATTATTTTATTTAAAAAAAGAAATGTTTAAAAACAACTTAAAACCTTCATCCAATAAAGAAGATTCATTTTTTAATTTAAAAAGGTACGAAAATATTATCCAATCAAAGACAACATTAAAGAAGTGATGAAGCAAAACCAAGAAATTTGTAAAGGGTGTTTTTATTGGACGTGCCGTTTTCAATCTGGTTATAATTTTTCCAGAGTTGGTCTTTTTGACAACTGTCAGCTGATTTTTGCTCAGTTTGGTTTGTTATTTTATAGTAAATAGACTTCTTAATGAACAACGTTTGCATAACAAGTTAACAGTCCGGTTCAAGCAATGCATCTTAACAATCAATTTATTAAAGGAAACTTTTGGTGAGCTCATTATCATGGAGGGTTTGTGGGGTTATGTAAAGTTTCTGTCTACGCAGATAAGCCCGAAAAGATTGACGACTTGGAAGAAAATATTTGACGCGCGTTATTGCTGACGTACACTCTAAATTGCTGCAATTTACATTTATTTCAATTCGTTAAATCCTAATGCGAACAATTCTTATGAAATAATACTTAAGAACTACTTAAAATCTAATTTTTATCTAAACTGTTATAAAACATTGTTTTTAATTTGAAATACTTAACTTTATCATTTGGTGAACGAACAAGAAAAAAAAATAAATTGAATATTTCAATTAATTGATTAAGAGAGCTGTGATCACCATAGTTCGATCTGCTAAAAGTTGTGTTTAGTATTCTTTGTTCTTTATTTCGATGGACTAAAACTAAAGAAATAAAGAACCGATGTTGATGATATCGGGTGATTTTTTAAGAGCTTGAGAACTTTTTTTTTTAAAAAAACGCATAAAATTTGCAAAATCTCATCGATTCTTTATTTGAAACGTTAGATTGGTCCATGACATTTACTTTTTGAAGATAATTTCATTTAAATGTTGACCGCGGCTGCGTCTTAGGTGGTCCATTCGGAAAGTCCAATTTTGGGTAACTTTTTCGAGCATTTCGGCCGGAATAGCCCGAATTTCTTCGGAAATGTTGTCTGTTGTCGCATGATCTTGGTGGCCAACTTACCGGTCCATTCCTTGAGATGAATTGTTCTCCGAAGTTTTCCCTCAAAATGGCCATAGAATCGCGAGCTGTGTGGCATGTAGCGCCATCTTGTTGAAACCACATGTCAACCAAGTTCAGTTCTTCCATTTTTGGCAACAAAAAGTTTGTTAGCATTGAACGATAGCGATCGCCATTCACCGTAACGTTGCGTCCAACAGCATCTTTGAAAAAATACGGTCCAATGATTCCACCAGCGTACAAACCACACCAAACAGTGCATTTTTCGGGATGCATGGGCAGTTCTTGAACGGCTTCTGGTTGCTCTTCACTCCAAATGCGGCAATTTTGCTTATTTACGTAGCCATTCAACCAGAAATGAGCCTCATCGCTGAACAAAATTTGTCGATAAAAAAGCGCGAAACACATTTCGAACCGAACACTGATTTTGGTAATAAAATTCAATGATTTGCAAGCGTTGCTCGTTAGTAAGTCTATTCATGATGAAATGTCAAAGCATACTGAGCATCTTTCTCTTTGACACCATGTCTGAAATCCCGCGTGATCTGTCAAATACTAATGCATGAAAATCCTAACCTCAAAAAAATCACCCATTATTTTTCCATTTCTATTAACCCTATTTTACGGCACGCAAAATAATGCAATAACCAAACTTGCTTTTATGCACCTCTAATTGTTCATTATCAACAATTTGATGCATTGTCTCTTTCTGTTATTGATTAAGGTGACAGTTGCGGTGTTTTTTTTATGATAACACGTGTTTGGTTTTGCTAAAATATAATACAAATTGTTGAAAATAGTGAAACAAAATTTTAAGTTACTAAAAAGTAAGTTGTAAAATTTTGTATTATAAATAATTGTAAAACTTATATACTGTTTGTATATTTCAGTGTCTAATTTAGATAGATTATTGAGAAATTATAATAGAGGTGATGAAGAAGAAAGAGCAATTGCATTGAGAGCAATGTTAGACCTGGAATCTGATGAAGAGGGCGAGACTGATCCATTTGATGTTGGCGGCCGGCGATGACGAACAGAATGACCCAGATTATATGCAAAATGACGCATTTGACGAAAGTCAGTTTTATTTTACATTATATGCTTTGTAATCATATCATATAATTTTAATTCTTAGCGGATTATGAAGACATTGATGAAGCTGCAGCAGAGGCATTAGGACCGATGGAAAATTTGCCTGAACCAGATGAAGTTGGAAGCGGTGAATTGGTTGAGAGTGACCAAGAGCCGTCGACGTCAGCTTCAGCGTCGAATGGAGAGTTTTTTCTTGCCAGCAGTGGTCGAAAATGGATAAAAGAGCCGGAGGAAGCAGTTTTGTCTCGTTTCCAAGGTAGTAATATGTTCAGACCTGGTGGAACTGTTGGTCCAGTAGCTAATTTGAAAAATGCGTCCCTTCTTGCTATTTTCAATCGCATTTTTAACACCAAAATAAAATATGAAATTATCAAACGGACAAACGAAAAGGCCATTGATGTATATACCAAATTGAACGCAAATCGAAAATCGCAACGTATCTGGAAGCCTTTGACAATGAACGAACTTCAGGCATATTTTGGAGTTTTGCTGTACATTGGAGCATTGAGAGATAGTCCCCGTAGTGTTCGTACACTATGGGATCCCATCAAGGGACATCTTATTCTTAGAGCTGTGATGAATTGTACACGTTTTGAGGAGCTCAATATCTTCCTTGGTTTCGACGATTCAATTGGTCGACGAGCCCAATCAGCCAGAACAAGCATTCTCCAACTTTTGAACGAATTGAATGAGACGTTGTCAACAAATTACATTCCTTCTGAAAATCTTACGATCGATGAGCAATTGAAAGGCTTCCGTGGTCGCTGCATGTTTCGACAATATATGCCAAGTAAGCCTGCCAAATATGGACTGAAGTTCTGGTGGCTCAATGAGAGTACAACGGGATATCCATTGAAATTTGCAATATACACTGGAGTAGGAATAGGGGCGGTTGGGCTGTAATGTGTCTCGGCTAAATTAATTGGGTTTGTGTCTCTGCTAGACAGAAAACCAGTTTATAACGGTAAAAAAGCGGTTTAATCCAGTTATACGAGCGGTATAAACCAGTTTTTAACGGTAAAAAAGCGGTTCTGTCTAGCAGAGACACAAACCCAATTAATTTAGCCGAGACACATTACAGCCCAACCGCCCCTATTCCTACTCACTGGCAGTTGTGATGAAAGTCTCGGACTTGGCCGTGGATACGACGTGGTGATGTTTTTGATGCCAAGATATTTCTACACTGGACGTAACCTAACGGTAGATAATTTTTTCACTTCCGTAAATTTGGCGTTGAAATTGCTGGATAAAAAAATAACAATTCTTGGCACTATTCGAAAGAATAAAAGAGATGTACCAAAACCATTTGTTGTCAAAGAGATTTAAGATGAAAATAACGAACCCATCAAAATAAATAAAAAAAAAAACAATACCGTCCACTTCATTCATCGATTTTTGGATTTTCGCAGCGAATGACATTGGTATCTTATGTTCCTAAACCAAATAAACAAGTCGTTTTACTATCAACACAGCACAATATTCAAAAGTCTATTTCAGGCTGTCATAACAAGCCAGACATGATAATGGATTATAACCGGACAAAAGGTGGAGTCATTGGGGAGTCATTCGCACGAACCCCAATCCGTCAACTAGGGTTAATAAGCCTTCAATTTCAATATGACCGAAATAAAAGAACCAGATGACCTGTCAAACGGCACACCACCCGCCGGAGAAAGCTCAGGGAACGTTGTGAATGCAGTAGAACACCAAGTAAGCGCTTTACATTTCTGCCATTTTGGCCCGATAATCCTGATCGGTATCACAGGTTAGGTCAGATAACACGCAATATTATACAGCTTTGGGTTTACTAGACGGGCGTACGATTAATATTTGTAAAGATATAACAATGAAGCCACCCGCGAATTCGCTTTATGAAAATTTAAAACAAACATTTTTATCTCGTCTTTCGGAATTCTTTCGAATTCTGACTTTTAAACGACACGCCTTTAGGTGATAAAAAAACCCAGCGAACTTTTTCGTGAAATGCGCGCATTAGCAGGAACTCAAATTTCGGAATCGGTTCTAAGAAATCTATGGATACAAAGACTTCCACCGACTGTACAAGCTGTAGTTATAGGAAATGCCAAGGAAGACTCTGAGGTAGTAGCAGGCATTGCAGATACAATTTTAAGCAACATATCCATCTAAAAAATCTAATGAAACGTCAGTTGAACCAAATTTTGAAAACATGCAAAAAGAAATTTTAGAATTAAGGAAGCAAATTAATGATAAGAATCAGCGTGGCATGTCCATTTCTCCAAGACGGAGATTTTCGAAACGGCGGCGTTACAACTCACACGAGCGCTTAGTTTCTCCGTTTTGTTGGTACCATCGAAAATGGGGTAACAATGCAAGATCATGTACTCAACCTTGTAGGTTTAGGGCACAAAGTAATCTAAGGTCATCATACGTGACCGCTCCGGCCAATTCTGTTTTCTGATAGATTCCGGAGCAGACATCTTCGTGCTTCCGATTTCTTTTGCTTTTCCGAGACCCAAACTTAGTGGAGGGTTATTATATGCAGGTTATTATATGCATGGTTCTCCAATCCGAAAGTTTGGCCGCAAGAAAATAACCACCGACTTAGGGTTTAATCGCAAGTTTACTTACGATAATCAGAGCTGACTTTCTAAAAGCCTTTGGTCTTTTAATTGACATTAGTAATAAACGTTTATTGGACCCCAATAACCAACAATCAAAAGGTAAAATAGTACAAGGCCCCTCGTATGAATTATCCCTTTTAAATAAAGACAGCGTTAGCCAAGAGGTTATACATCTCATTAAAAACTACAATATTATATCCAACGGAAACTTATTCGTGCGACCAGCACAACACGAAGTTATACCATCAGGGCCAGGACTAAAACACTCATCTAATTTCAATATGTTTTGTGAAACTGTATGTTCACGTATTTCAAGATTAATATTATTAAAATATTAAAGGTTTAAAACTGAAGAAGAACTTTGTAAAATTCATCAAAAGCTTCTTTGAAATAGCTTGCGAACATGATTGCAATAACTTTTGGATCATGACTAGAGTTGTGTTCAGCGAGGATTTTTCTAGATCAGAACAGCACAGGACAGCACAGTTTCGTGAGAAACGTCAGATCAAGTTAGAACAGTCAGTTAAACGTCAGTTGTCAAAAAAAAAAAACAAAACAAATTGCAAATTGTGTGAATTTTTCGTTTCTCGAATATTTTTTTTTTAATTTTTTGTGTTTTTACTGTGAAAAATATTATTAAAAATTATTGAAATGGAAAATCAAGTGATTGCTAAGATAATACTAAATGAAAATGTTAGCAGTTCAGACACCGATAGTGATTTTTCGTCGGATTCCTCTTCAGATGATTGGAATGAAAGTGTGACGAATGTTATTACCTTTTCTTTGATGAAATGTAAAAGATTTATTTATTTAAAATGTAAAAAAATGTATTTTATAATTATGTTATTAAACAAATTAAACAAATTGGCAAAATAACTTTATTTTATTTTTTTTAAATCACGAGAAAAAAAAACACAAAGTACAACGAAATCAAAACGTAAACAAAAAAAATGACAACTTCGATTTTGACATTTCTCACGAATCTGTTCTAACCTGATCTGACTCAAAAGCAAGAACAGAAAATCCTGTTCTAAATTGTTCTAGGTTTGTCAATGAACAGGAAAGTAGAACAGTTCAGCACAGAAAAAACCTCAATGAACAGCAAAAAGCTGTACTTTTCTGTCTAGAACAGTCCAGCACAGCGTCACTGAACAGACTTTAGATAATGTTGAATTAGACAAAGTGTTAGGGTGGGCACAAGATTTTTTTTTACAGTTGACAAACATCCAGAAATTATCTAAATTATCTATTTCAATTTTATGAATATACTAATCACATAAAGAATTTGAGTATTCAATATTCATGGCTTAAGAATAAGGAACGTTCTATAATCATCATCAGCTCTAGTTTTATATGAGAATCGGATCATTATGGTGCATACGAGTTTATACGAGCTTTTTTAAATGGAATTGTTTTACTGAAACAGTCAAAAAGAGTATTACAAAAAACGTTAAACATATCATCAATATTTAAATTTAAAAATAATTCAAGTTTGTCATATGAATAATTGGTATTAGGAGAAGACATATTGAAATTAAATCTAAACCAGGTTTCTTTAAGTTTAACAATAGAAGTAATTACTGCTGTTTCAGCTCAAACTGTGTCGGACAAAACATTAAGCAGTAAGCTCATTTGAGCTGGATGTGTTTATTGGAACGTAGAAGTTGTATAGCCACCAATCAGTGTCCAATCTAGATTCAGTAGGTTGAAGTCACCTACAATCAAAATTTAATCTCTGCCCTCCAAAAGAGCATATAGACTTTCAATACAGTCATTAAATTTTTCGTAAATGCCATTGTTAGAACTTGGAGGTATGTATGTAAGTCGATATAATAAATAAATGTCTGGATACCAGCTTAAATTCTATTCAAAGAACTTCGAGCGCCCTGAAGATTTGATAAGAAGCATCAAAAAGCTCCGAGTCAAGAATAGAAGTATTCAGCCATGTTTTTGTTAGCATAATGACATCGTGCGGTAGATTGTTAATGTTTTTGAAGAGTATTTTGGTCTTTGTCCGAGTGGGCTTGAATTCGAATGCTAGCGGGTTTTGTAACTTCGTTTTTTTTCAGAATTCCATGCTTTCCTAAAGTATTGAACCGATTTCCCCATTTATTGTTTAGATTTGTGAAATAATCTCCACATACCTTTTTCTTTCCGAAAAACAAATAAATATTTGCAAGATAATTGAAAAAATTCTAATAAAATATTGGAAATTAATAAACATTCTTCTAACATTTTAAAGTCTCTCCACTCTACTATTCTACAGTGGCGTAACACACGTCACCATTACATAAAATGTGAAAGAATTCCATCCGACTCGACAGCCAATTTCATTTTCAACTTTCACTCAAAAAAAAATAAGTTTCACCATCAACATCAAATAACCTCGAAAACTCAAGTTTGAATGAATGAATGATGTGAAGTATGAATAGAATCAATCTGAAAATTTTTCTTATATTAAAGGCACATTTATGTAAAATCGTGTGGGATGGACTGTCAAAAGTTGTGTGGGATGAAACTTCATATTCAGTTTTCTTTTCACAATCTTTTATTCCACATGGGTTAATAATGACGTAAGATATTCTATAGAAGGTTAATATTATATGGTCCCAAAAGAAAAGTTGAATACGTGTATTTTTTGTAGCAAAGGAAGGAAAAGTATGCAGAACTTTTTGAATTAAAAGTTTGAAAACTTTGGAGGTAGTCAATTAAGAAAATAGCCAATTTTTACACGTTTCCTAACTAATCGACAATATATGTACTCGTAGGTATAAAGAGGAAACTCATTCTTCCAATTTAATGCACATGACGGAAAATAAAAAAATATCAAAGAATTTCTTAAAGTTTCTCCAACTAGCATTTTTTAAAATCAAATATTTTTTAAGTGTCCTTGTATACCTAAAAAGCATATCCTAATTTAACCCATCCACATAAACATAACACAGAAATAAAAGGCTACAAACATCGACCCTATTATAAGTTAAACAACTTGCTTTAGGTAAAGGTACATTTTCATTCCATACTTCTTCATGAAGCTAGTCTAGCATAAAAGTATGTTTTCCAGGAACCAGGAGGGTTCTTTTGAGTGAAAAACTTAAATTTGAATTGTTTTGTTGAAGCACAATATGAGTGAGAGAGTTAAGCAAAGCTTGTGAATTATTAACACTATGCATATACAATATACAGCATAACACTTAGCACCATATGTGTTAAGAACTTGAAAGCAAAGGGTTTATGATAAAAGACATTTTTGACACGTTGTGTACATTTTTTTAAAGAATTTATTTCTATTGTTTTTGTTTATGTTTCCATATGAAGGATCGTTGAAAAAGTGTGTTGTATTTTTTTTTTTTTTTAATATTTTTGTTAAAATTTCTTTTGTTTTATTTTGAACTTTGGGAATTCTTTTGAAGACAGCATCCAATTTAAGTTTTGCCCTTGAACTGTTGAAAAGTGAGACTTTTTTCAAACTTACCTATTATATTATTGAGGGTCGGTTGGTTTTCATGTGATGGGTTGAATATAATATACGATTTTATGAGGTTCTGATTTAGTAGTGCAACTGAAACAAAACTTTTAAATTATGTTCAACAAACATTCTCAATTGTTCAATAACCAGCAGGCAGTGCTGCTCTAAGTATTTCGTTAACATTTGCTTTAAATATGAATTAATTTACCTTAAAGTTTCTATGGGAAAGTTGATTTCATGTTAACTATCAAAAAATATAATTTTATAGTTTTAAAATAAAACATTAAACACATAAAACAATCATACAATTTTAACTTGTTTACATTTTCAAATTGATTCAGATAAAGTTATTTTCCTGATGCAATAAAATCAGAGTTAAGGTTAATGGTTTGCCTTACCGCAAGTAGTAAACCCTTTTAGTAGTTTTCATGTTAAAAGTAATTATTTTATTACATGACTATTGAATATGACACGAACCATTAATTCTATAAAAATTTTAAATTGCTTGGGTTGCTGCAGTAGGGTGCGAGTAAAATTTTAATATTTCTAACAATCCTTTTAAATTGTATATCACAAAATTTAAGATGATTCAGTCAAATTGTAAATTAAACTTACGATTTTATGACCTGGATTCTATTTATAAATATTTTATTAAAATTAAAATCATAAAATAGTTTAAATAGCTTTAGTAATTTTCTAAATGTATGACTATGAGTTATTGACACTTCAAATTATTATTTTGGAATCATAGTACTTGTTTTTCAAAATTAAATTTTGTTAAGCGATGTAGCTCACTTTTGGTGGAATGGATAAGTCACTAAACAAAACTACCATGATAATACTCAAGTTTATGTTGAGACACTGCTGTTTGGTGTGATCCATATGTTGGTGAAATTATTGGTCCCTACTTCTTTAAACACGATACTGGCTAGAACGTTACAGTCAATGATGACCGCTATTGAGCCATGATTACTAACTTTATCGTTCATCAATTCAACAACCATGATGTGCAGAAGCTATGGTTTCAACAAGACGGAGAAAAATATCACACAGATTTATTAAAGGAAACGTTCGGTAACGTTTAGTTTCATGTTACGGACCCATGAATTTGAATTCAAGATCGTGCGATTTAACGTCGTCGCTTGACCATTTTCTTTGAAAATATTTTGAGTCTCTAGTCTATGCCGATTAACCTGTTACAATTGACCATTTGGAGCAAAACATTTGTCCGTTGAGAATTAGGGCCCAGTGACTTACAACTCTCAACCATTCCAGTGCGCGAGTAATGTTTTCAGGGATGGAGGGGACCTACAGTTTTAAGCCGAATCCAACCGACTAATTTGAAAAAGCACTTTTCATGACAAGATTTACTTTTGGAGAACTTGTCAATTCCTCGCAAGAGGCAGTATCCGTGATGGCACAGGCATTGATCGAATCCAAGACCTTTGGCATGACAGTCCAACGCACTCACCATCGAGCCACGGGTACTACTACCGATATGCATATATTTTTAAAAAGGGCTGCCAACGAGACGAGACTAGTCTCGATTTGGCCTCGTGGAACCAAGACGAGATGATACTACTTTGGAAGCTTCCGAGATGAGACCGAGATGAGACAGTTTATTTTGTAACGAAATTTACGAGAGTCTCGTTAATCTTTTCGGTTCGTATATTCCTCTTCTAGATACCTGGTAGGATTGTGAATAAATACAATCTTTTATGACTTCAATACAAACATTTTTTTAATTGAATTCACCTAAAGTTGGTGACTTACAATTTTCAAATCACCAATCATTTAATCTTAAAAAGGCTGCAATCATTTGATTGCAATCATTTGATACTTCATGCATTCTTTGCATTCACTTGAATTCTCTGCATTCTTCAGCAAAATTTCGCGACACACTTTTGAGGTTTTGATTTTAATCTCTTCGTACCCGACACCGAATATTTTGTGTAGTGAAATTTCATTTAAGTAAATGCAGAAACTTCAAGTGAATGCAAAGAATACGTGAAGTCTGAAATGATTGCAATCAATTGATTGAAGTCAAATGATTGAATACAAAATGTTGCAGTCTTTTTAAGGCCAAATTACTGGTAATTGCAAAACTTTAAGTCCCAGTGTTTAGATAAAATCAATGAATACATTCTTTAAGTTAAATTAAATAAATGATTTATATTAATGATTGTATTCCTAAAAGATTGCATTCTATTACAAGCCTGCTAGATAGAAGAAAAAATAATTGAAAATAATTAATTATATAGCATCGAAACCTCGCACTATTGTTAACTTCCCATAGGAAGTTATTGTAATGGGTCCGATTTGTCAAATTGAAAATTTTGACATTTCTCGACTTTCCAAGGTCCCTAGAGTCGAAATAAAAGATTTTTAGAAAGATGTCTGTGCATGCGTGTGTACGTACGTCCGTATGTCCGTACGTTCGCGACGTTTTTTTCGTCGTGCATAGCTCAAGAACCAGAAGAGATATCGACTTCAAATAAATTTTGTTATACAGATAATAAGGCAGAAAGATGCAGAAAGGGCTCTCAAGAAAATTGCGTGGGTGGTTTTTTTACCAAAGCAGTTTAAAAAAAAGGTGAAAATTTTGGTTAACCCTAAATATCTCATGAACCAATGACGATAGAGACTAGAATTAAATTTTATATTATATATTGTAACGTAATACAAAACAAGTTTATTTTTGGAAAAAAATCCAATTAACGGTTTTTTTTATAAATCAAAAAAACTGAAAAAAAAAATTAGTCAAAGTTGGGAAAAATTTAATTTCGACTCAAATATCTTTTCAAAAACTTGAGACTATGGCTTCAAACTTATTTTATCTTATAAGAAATATTGTTTTCAACATTCAACAAAATTTTGAAAAAAATCAAATGGACAGTTTTTTTACAAAAAATTAAAAACCGACAAAAAAATTAACAAAAGTTGGTAAAAATTGATTTTTGACTAAAATATATTTTCAAAAATTTGAGATAATGGCTTCTAACTAATTTTAACTTATAAGAAATATTCTTTTCAACATTCGATAAAATTTTGAGAAAAATTGATACATATAGACAAACTTTTAAGCAAATCGACAGAAGGGATGGGAAGTTATCAGTGTGGGTCGCATCTTAGCCTCTTTTTTATTTTTTATTTTGGTTGATTTTAGAAAGTCTCCAAAACTTTGAGGCTTCCGACTTAATCTTGCAAGGTCTAAGTGTAGATTACAATTGCAGTGTGGTTTTCCCACCTTTACTTCAATTTTGTGAGAAAAATGATTTCTTTGTGCAGCAGGGATTAGAACACTTTATTAGCTTAAAGAGCTCCCTGAATTCCTGCATGATTAGAATTTCGATTGTGATTATCAAACCTTACGGACCTAAGACCTTTAATGTTTAACATAAATTGTACATGGAAAAATATAATTTAGGTATACATAATTTTTGAGCCTTTTTCAAGCCGAATCAAATTGTAGTCATTTGATTCGGTTTGAAAAAAAAGATCCTATTTTTGACCCACATTTCTATAGTGAACGCATCTGGCCCAAAAGTGTGCCTTTTGGTGTTGGTGGCCCAAATTTCAAAGAAGCAATCAAATCTATACGACTACTCCTCAATCATTTAATTATTACTCCCTAAGACCTGGAAGAATCAAAGGTATTATTTTTCGGGTTTTTATATTTCTAAAATTTTGTATTCTAGTAAAGCTTAAGTTTTGCCCATTTCTCAATAATTTAATGAAATTTTCAACCCCACTGTATCTATGCTTATAAAATCCTACATACAATATTACCTCTGAAATTTAAAAAACACATAAATGTTTTATAAGAGTAACTTTTTTTGCACTGTGAGATTTATTTGGTGTGTCCTTTCCTCAAATCGCATGAACTCACAGAAAGTAATTGAATTGCTGAACCGTTTTTCTTCGATGTCAGGACTCAGGAATTCACAGAGGTACTCTTGTTTTATGATTATTTTCACACAACATATTATATGTGCTATTAAAATGACTACCCAGATCAGAATCAGATTAAGGAGACTTTCCTTTTTATTTTTGTTTTTATTTCGTGAAGAGCTAAAGGTATAGTGTGGTACCTTTTGGGTAAGGCTGAAAGTTCAGAAAATGATTTAGTGTTTTATGAAGGTGAATGGCAAAAGCAATAACACAGACAAAAAAGAAACTTTTCTCCTTAAATTTAAGTAGAAACAGTTAACTGAGATTTTTTTTTTTTTTCTTGAAAAATTCCTTTTGAAGATATAATGTTTTGGTCCTTTGCTCCTGGGGCTATATGGTTAAAAATACACCTACCTGCTTAAAACTTTCCAAAGGAAGGTAGCTAAGGTATTGCATATATGTAGGTACACATAAATGGCCCATAAAATAACCACAAGTATCGAATTTGTTGAATCTTGGGATCTTGTTTAGGTATACATACTCGATACTCCTATATATTTCAACTTTCAACGGAATTCTTTTAAATATACATAAATATATAACTCAGAGAAACATGTTGTTAATAAAAGTCAAATAACTATTTCATATTTTTATTGTTTAGACATATACAATTTCACCCATTTCAATTTCATGTGTTTTTTGGGATGGTTAAATTTGGCTTTATATTGCCAGTCGAAATTGGTTGACATCAGACGTCACAAAAGTGATAAAGGACCCCTTTTCAAAAAGTTTTGAAAAAATTTAATCGGGGAATTTCACTGTACCGTACATATGTATACATATGTATCTAATAACTCGTATCCCATATATTTAAAGTGGAACAAAATGATTTATTTAGGTTCTGTCTTCTGTGATGTTATCGCAAATGATGTGAGAAGTGGGAATGATATTTCTTATTTTTTTCTTTTTTGAATTGAAAATGTGAATTGGGGGCGTGTGAAGATAAATTATATTCATAAAGAATTTTTATCAAAAGTCAGGAATTCAGCTGATTTAAGAGTTTGTTTTTGATGAAAGAACTATTGACATGGATGAACTGATAATCTTGATAAGGAAGTTCTGATTGACAATAGGCAAGAGGAAACATCTAGAATTTAATACAATTTCTTTCAAAAGTCTCGATTTTGCTTACCATAACATTGCAGTTCATTAATTATTTGCTTAGGACATCCAGAATAGACAGACAGAAGATCAACATATATTGGGTTTAGTGAATATAAAAAAGCTAAAGCTATAACTTGGATTTCAAAGTCAAAGCTGTGTGATTAAACACAAGCTTTAACTCGAAAATAAAAGAGCCTTCTAGTAATAGCTATTTTGAAATAGCTTAAGTTGAATTCATGTGGCCTTAGCATGTTTTTCCATCTTAGGCTACAAATTGTGTGATTAAAAGGAAATAGCTTATGCTATAGAACATTTTAGTTAAAGCTACAAAAATATCAAAATTCCTGGACCCCAGACTAGAAAGCTTTGACTAGTTCTTATTTTAAGATTTTTTTCAAAGTTGAAGTGCGAACATGACCGAATTTATACGCGTGCCATAGTCAAAGTTTTATAGAAAACGGTCAGAAATAAGTGATGTGGAACTTCTCAGTTTATTTATTATTTTTAAAATGCTTTCTGAATACTTTTAAGGAGAATCAATTGAGCCTTGAGAAGGTGTACTGACATCTGTGCAGATATACTGATATTTTTGAGAAATCTTATTGAAACAAACATTCAATGAAATTGACGGAATGAGGAATGGTCAAGTCTAACAAGCTGACATTCTAATACGAATAGTACAATAAAATAACAATAATAACTTAATAATCTGGTTCGTTACCGATTCTTCCAACCTCTCCCCCTTTGATACGTACTACGAATTGTAAGTCTATCGAAATAGGGTATGGAGAAAAATGGAGGCGGAACAAAACAGCATACTTAAAGGAGCTTATAAAAATGTTGATGCTTCAAATGCATTTGATAAACAATAATTATCACATCTCGACCTGTGACGTCAGTGGTCTAAAGTAGTGGAGTGCGTAGTGCACACGACTTCTAAGACTGAGCAAATCTGATATGCGTGGGTTCGAAACCTATGGTGTGCATAAAAAGTTTTTCAAATAAAATTGGATTAAAGCTCAGCACCACAAAAAAGGAGACTGATGAGTGCAAAAGTGGCAAAGCACGAAATAGCTATATCTCCAGCCAAAACAATGAGTGGTAGCACCTTTAAGTTGTTGTTGTTGTTCAAACATTGAATCTTATTGAATCGTGATTTTATTTTGGTGTTGGATTTGAATGTCCTACAGTGTGTTAGTATGTGACCAACAAAATTATGGAAGGGGCTCATTTTCATGTAAGAAAAATTCCATCGATTCGTAATGAAATCTAAGCAGGGCAAATTGGGCAGAAAAATTTACGTTTCCTAGAGCTTTAGGAGCTATCGATTGTATCCATATTGCTATTTCCAGATCTTTAGGATTTTCTGATCAATATATCAATACAGTTGAAAAATTCACAAGTGTGGACGCCCAGTCTCCACGTTCAGTTCACGATTCGTGGGTCTTGAAACGATTAACAATATTTTTTTTTTTTCCAAATTCATTTTTTATTAATTCATTCTTAAGACTATCTTAAAGCTAGACAAAAATTCATAAAACTAGCCTAATTAACCATAACTTACAACTAACTTACTGGTCCCATACGGACACTCTAAGTTAAACAATAATACTTAATGCTAATGCCTTTCGGCCCTAAGATCTATTTAACTTTAATTCATTTTATTTATTTTTGTATTCATTAGAAAATTTCAAAAAAACTAATATCAATATCCTTTTTTTATTTTTACTTAAAAACTACTTAAAATAAGGTCCTTAATATAAAACTTAAAGCTAACTAAAACTACCTATTCTACCTATAAACTACTTAAAACTAGAACAACCACAGCAGCAAATCTAACTAAGTATCTAACGTTTTTTGTTTTTCATATTTTGTTGTCTTTTTCTTTTTTTTTATATTTTTTTTTATTCCATGTTATTTTTTTTGTATTTTTTGTATTTTTTTTGTGCATATTTTTTTGTTTTTGTTTTTTTTTTGTTTTTTTGTATTTTTTTGTGCCACCATGCCTATTCTACTTAAAACTAAACCCTAAAACTATAAAACAAGTATGTAAGCCGGCCAAGGCTTAAAACCCCATCCCGATTACCCACTATCAAGTGCCGATTGAAGCCACCAAAACTGGTTCTCCTGCTTCACCCTATCAGTTCGGTCCCGTTCGGACACAGCCCTACTGAACCGAAGGAGCTCTGCTCCGCCTTGTGCCATGACGTCCCGATTGTACAGGAGTCGCCTATCCACGGTTCGTCGTCTGACGTGGTAGATTAGCGGAACTGCCAATCTGTCCTGTATCAGACCGCATCTGTCTAAAAAGAGGAATGCCTCTGGTGGAATGAAGCCGCTCAAGCGTGTACTTTCAAAATACTCGTCGTTCGGATAGAACGCCCCGAAAATTAAATTGTTGGTCGAAGACATAGCTCTTGCAATGTGACCTCGAACGAGTTTTATCACGAAATTGTCAATTCTGTTGATTCGAGCCCCGTTGTATAGGACCTCGTTGGAATAGTAATGCACGTAAGAAGATTCGGCTGTTCGATATAAGCCGGTACAGCGTCGTAAACACTGCCGCTCGAACACCCGAAACTTCTCCATCTGGGAAGGGGCAACGTTGAACCACACAGGACAACCATAAACGATCATCGGCCGTATGAGGGCCATGTAGCAAATTACCTTCACTCTGGGGTCAAGCCGACTGCTAAAAAACAGCCGTTTCGTCAGAGCGAAGGCTCCTCTGGCCCTGGTCAGAGCAGCATTTATATGTCTGTCGAAATATAAATACTGATCTAACCAGATACCGAGGTACTTCACTACACTTTTGCTCGCTAATGGCTGCCCGTGAACATCAACGATAACCATCTTGCGCCAATTCTTGCACGTATCCCTCGTGGCCCTAGCCAACGGAGTCCGGAACAGAATTGTCTCCGACTTCTGGACATTTATTTTCAGTTTCCAGTCGTCGCAATATCGCTGAATCTTGTCGAAATCACGCTGCAAGAGAATTCTAATGACCTCAACCTTTCGGGCCGTTCTGTACGCAATAAGATCGTCGGCGTACGCAATTGCCTTTGTAAGACTACCTATCAGATCGCTGGTGTAAATGCTGAAGAGAATCGGCGAATTCACCGCTCCCTGTTGAAGACCATTTTTAATTAAGAATGTTGTGGTAGAAGTTACATTGCCACTTTTGACAACAAACTTTCTACCGTTAAGCATATCATAAAGTATATACAACAATGGCTTGCTTATGCCAAGCCTGCTCAGTTTTAGGTAAAGACCCTCTAACCACACGGTGTCAAAGGCCTTTTCCAAATCAACCAGAACAGCACCTGTGCATTGTTGTTTTGTTTTATTCCATTGGATATCAGAAACGAGTTTAGACGCAGCATGAATTGTGTCATGACCCGCCTTGAACCCGAACTGTTTATCCGGAATTATTTTGCTGTCCGCAGCCCACTTAGTCAGAGCCCTATTGATGATCTTTTACGATTAACAATATATTATAACTATTAATGGACAAGAATAAGCAGCAAAATTACTCCTTGCCTTGAAACGCCTGACAGAAATCCCTAATCAGATGCAGACAAAAATGTTCAAGGAAATAATTTGCCAAGAGCGAAATTATTTCCTTGAAATGTTTTTGGTCAGTTAAAGCAGAGGTTTTTGTGTCTGAAATATAAAATGAATGTTGCAAAGAGTATTGTTCCCACTCTGGTCATTTGCCTCTTTGTGCTTCACAATTTGGGCAAAATAATTGAATAACTTATAACTTGTCGATCTTCATGCTGTTTCATTATTAGATAGCTAACCCAGGGTAAACAACAACAACTATAGGTACAAACGAAATTAATAACTCAAGTAAAATAAACCCCAATAGACGACTGCAACTGCGCAGAAATGAAATATATAGAAATGAAAAAGCCCAAAACAAATCAATTTGCTTAGAGAATCTTTAAAGCTTTATTTTCATTTTAGGATTTTTGCTGACAAAACCCTCCGAAGTAGTCTTTTTAGAATATTGCTCTTCAGATACGAATTTAAATACAAATAATAATTAGATCCAGTATTGATAAAATTTTAAGTTATCAAAACCATTGTATTCTGCATTCGTACAAAGTGTGATAGGCACTAGATGGCTTAGAAAACATGGCTTAGAGATAAAAGCATGTATGTATTGATTTTGACCGAAATGTCTAGGTTTTTTAGGTTTTTGAACACGAGTTCATCATTAGTTGCACATCATAATTGATAAATGAAATACGGTGTACAAAACAAAAACTTTTGTTCCTAAAATTCGAAACAAAATTTCATCTTTAATGTTTCTGTAAACACTGCACGTTAGTTTCTTGATGAATGTGATGAATTATACATCAGGAAGTTGCTTATTCCTTGACCATACGCAATTCCTTCCTCAATTTTAAACAGCTTTTTATTTTCAAATTCTTGGAGACCGGGTGATGAATATTCAATAAATGTGTAGCTTTCATTTTTGTCTGAAAATCGATTTTTTGGTTCAAACGAAACAGATCCCCTTGATAGATTTTTGAATTCACAGATTATTGGCTTAAATATGGCAATACGATACCAGTTACGTTACCACTTTCTTCAAATTTCTTCACAATTTTATCGATTTAATACTTTTGAATTACCTTCTTTGTAGTAGGTTTTAATTAATCCGTTTTAAGGTAATTTTCGATTTTAAAGTGATACATTTTCTTAAATGGTAAACATTAAACATATTACGAGACTTCAAAGACAGTTAAATTTGACAGGTGTCAAATGCAAAATCAAAATAGACAAATTTAAAATTAAATTTGATACCAATTTTGTAAACAAAAACTAAGCTTGAATTTAAAAACATTTGATTCTTAAAAATCTCTTAGCTTCCCGTATTCGGTCTTAACATTAATTGCGTTATTTTTTTTCAGATGATTAAATCAACAAATTTTACTCAGAATCAATTTTCTTTCACGTCACATGCCTATATGCTAAAAGTCCTCCAGGCTGACATAGCTTTTAGAAGCAAGATAAAATCCTTCTCATTGTCATGTGTCGTATGGTCGTTTTTGTGTTTCAAAACAGGTGGTTTGCTGTATTGTATGATCCCTTTGTATTCGATGTTTTCCTCACGAGAGTTCTACTTTTCGTTAAATTTTGTTTTGTTTGATGGATCTCACCGTCGCGTCCGTGCCGTGCGTCGCCATCGTTTATTCAATAGAATAAAAGCTATCTAAAACCTTTCAGTTAATTTCAATTGAAATCAAAATCAATTATTGTGTTTTTTTCTTCGGGCTTTTCTTTTTGATTGCATGATTAAAGCATTAAACAACGCGTTGTCATTGTGCGTTCGTGGTATTTCTGAGAAACAATCGTTTCTAGTCTAATAGACATCAAACACATCTATAAAAAACAAGCCAATCATAGCTTGCGGTATACAATATATTGTCAACTACCTTTCAGGGATAAATTAGAAAAAAATACCCTTTTGAAAAATGTTTTGGTATTTTGTTGAAATACCTTATCCATAGATACATACGAGTAGATATACAAACATAAAAGAATTATATCTAATGAAATATTTACGAAACATCGATTTAATTAAATACCGATATAAAATTGACCTTTTGCCAAATAAGGATAAACGAGCTTGTTATAAAAGAAAAATATTTTAAGGATTCTGAAATACTTCTTCATGCGCAACAGGTACGGTACATGTCCCTAAACTTAGAAATAGAAAAATAAATGTAATTTTGTGGCCATTTTTCTAAATTTGTTGCCACCTCTTTTAAACAAAAATTATTTGACCGATATTGATTGATATTGGCTTTTATTTTTTGAAGAGTTGCTGGTTTGTTGGCATCAACTAATGATTAAACATAGCTTCATACAAATTAATCAAAAGGATTTTAATTACACCATCGATAGGGGGTGTGTAAATCACTTCTGGAAATAAGGATGTCAACAAATTGATTGTGCTATAATTAATGGTTAAGCGTGCGGTTTAAAAAGTTTTGCGTCTTGTAAGAATAAAATGTAGTCGATGTTTAGCAGACTAATTTTCAAAAAGAAAAATATCATAATGGCTTTCTTTAAGAGGGAACATTGCAATGAATCTTTTTTGAAGAAACCTAATGGATTGTGAATATCTCTCCAGCATGAGTCCTTCGATATATATATGGCGAGACAAATTTTCCGGGCTGCCAGAATTGCAACCCCAAAACGCTAAGAACTCCAAACACTTATCTAGTTCATGTAGAACAAATGAATTCTGTTAATGCTTTAACTTTAACTTTCTCTCCCTTTAAATATCCAGGTTTGGGTTGCATATTATCAGTAATGCTAAAAGAGCTGCAAGAACATGGCTGGAGACCATCTTCGAAGGATGCTTCTTTCTCAATTATGCGTGCCTACCGGAGACATGGAGACAGTTCAAAGTAGTTTGTATCCTGAAAATGGGTACGCGCAGCCATGAAAACGCAAAGGATTTTTGGCCAATTAGCTTGAACTCTTTTGCGCTTAAAACACTGGAACGATACCCATATCAGGGATATTGTGGAAGAATGTTTACTAGAAAAATCTCAGCCCTCATTTCTCAAAGGCAAATCTACTGATATGGTCCTGCATGAGGTAACGCGTACCATTGAGAAGACAATTCCTAATGAATTTACTTTTTCTACCTTCCTAGACTTAGAAAGTGCTTTCAATAACGTCCTTACTGAATCCATTTACGAATCACTTACTCAGGTCGGGATAGAGGTTCGTATTCAAGAATGGATGATTTCTATATAAGTGATAAAAGGGTTCAAGTTTCGTTAGGTAACACAATCTCTTGCAAAACTGTGAGTAGAGGAACACCCCAGAGCGGTGTTCTCTCCCCGCTCTTATGGATTTTAGTCATGAATAAAATCTTCATAAAGTTAAAAAGTTGTAGGGTAAAGGCGATACCTTATGCTGATGATTTGATTTTACTGATGTTGGGAAAGTTCGTCACTGTGGTTAGCGAAATCACGAAGATGGCTTTAAGAAAGTTAGCAGCTGGGCCACGAGCAGTGGATTAGTTGTGAATCAGAGTAAGACTGAACTGACGCTCTTTACGACCAAAACTAAAATACCTGTCTTCACTCTACCCCGACTGAACGGTCAAATCCTATCTTTTACGCCTGTATAAAAACTTTTGGTAAAAAGTGGGGCCTTCAATTGAAGATTATTTGTGGACGTACACAACCGTTGTACTTCCTATTTTGTCTTATGGATCGATTGTATGGTGGCCTGCGCTTAAGAAGAAATACAACATCGAAAAACTAACGAAGGTTCAAAGAACAGCTATAGCGTCGGCACTACAGGGGTTTTTCGATCCTGCCCAGCAAATGCCTTCAATATTTTTTTACATCTCCTAATAGTAGAACTACACATTAAATATTTAGTATCGTGCATGCCACTAATGATTAAAGAATCAAACTCTTCGTTTTCTTGGCCCTATGAGCATAGCAACACTAGCGAACTGATTCCAGCGAATATTTTTACGACGGGTACCGACTACTGCACCCCTACCTTGTACCTCAGTAAAGATTTTAAAGTCATCTTACCCGACAGAAATGATTGGGAGGATGTCATGGTTACGAAAGACTTCGACTCTTAGTCTTTTTGGCTACCTGATTGTGCCAATCTTTTCTAAGCGGAATTACTAGCAATCAGAGAAGCATGCAAAACACTCAAATCAAATTCAAACCAAAATGGAAATACGTTCTATTTAACTTTTATGCAGACCCAGGCATTATATAGCCAGGTCACTGCAATATGCACCGGATATTGGCCGATAGGAGAGAATGCAGCAAAGCTTTGTATCCCTCAAAATGCTCACTGCCCTGCCCATGGTTGCGGAGATCACCATGAAAGAGAAACTGTGATTCACTTCTTCTGTAAATGTCCTGCCCTCTCCACTTCTAGAATGCTAAGCTTCTAAAGGGTATTCCTTAAAGATTTGTATGAACTTGTATGATGAAAATCCAAGACCTGTTTTAATTTCTGAATGCGATGAATTTTATCAATATAAATCCGTTATAATATTTTATTTTTATATTTTTATTTTTGAATACATCAGTCCAACGAGTTTATGGTATGAAACCGGCGTTTTACAGCGCTTATTGGGTAACGCAGAGTGGACTGCTTGTGACTGCCATCTCTACCTCTACCTCTACCTCTACCTCTACCTTCTTTAAGAAATGATGATGCAATCAGTGTTTTAAGCAGAAAAACAGCAACAGTTTCAATGGATGTTATGACGAACCAGTCAAGACTTAAGAATTTTCTTAAATCCATAGATTCCAATTTTTGCTTATGACACAAATCATTCAACCAGAAATGAGCTTCATTAGTAAGCTCAATTCTTCGTACGAATTCCGCAAACAAACTGATTTTTATTTAAAGTGATTTTTGGAAATTTGAAAGCGTTGTTCTGGCGTTAAATGGCGTTACTAAACAAAAATACCAACTCAATTTGACGTTTTCAACAGTCAAGCCATTGACTACCACAATCGAACCGTCTCATGTAGCTTAAAAAAACACCTTACAAAAGTATTACTTCAGATTTAGTCTACAATTTGGCTGTGAGTTGTAGCTGTTGTAGTTAGGCAGTTATGGAAGATGAAATATAAAAATTTACGTCCATCCTAAAAAAATACATAAAATCTGAATTCATAGTTAGCATAAGCACCCGAGCCCTATGAGTAAGCCACCTTATCATAAGAAACCTTAAATAAAACTCTGCTTAAGAAATCACTTGAATAAAAGCTTAGATGCAATGCACTCTTCATGCTTTTAACAATGTTTTTTAAAAACAGTTTCGACTTTAACACAAGATCCCTGATTTTCAAATTTAAAGTTTCAACCAAAAGGACTTAAAAACAACAATTTCAGGCAAGTTCAAAATAAGGCATTGATATGAACGTTCTCTGGTGCAAAATTAATAACACAGCTTGTCATGTTATCAAAAGGGCTCAATGGTTCCTATTTTAAAACTTCTAAAGTATTCATTCGTTTTATTCCCGATAGTATAAGGCAAAAGCCTTTGATGGAACAGCTTTTTTTCTTCCTTAAATAGAATACCAAACAAAATTCCAAAAAAAAAGTTGAAAATATCAGAAAGTACCTTTATCCCATAAATCATCTTATGTTCAACGTTAATGTAACTTTACTTGCTTCCGTCCCAGCCCCATAGGTATGTAGATTAAACAAAAGACTAAGGGTTTGGAAAGAGTATTCGATGCTCTCTGGGTAGAGCCAAAAATATCCTGATACCTGCCTCAAGTCAATACAAAATCATGATAGAAGGTAAACAGGGAATGCTCTATCGAACTTAACCAAAAAACTTCAAACGAAAATAACTCAACAGTGAAATTGATATTTTGCATTTTCATCTCTGATGAAGCTTAGCTTGCACATCGAAAAAACCAAAATCTCCTGGCAAACCGAAGTATGTATTTACTTTTGCTTGCTCAGCGCTCAGAGCACAGGTCCACATATTTAACCTATGGTATAAAGGTTATATCGGATAATCTTGAACGAATCATGTTATAGTCAATCAATATACTCGTACAAGAACTAACCTTACCATACCGCAGAAGCCGCATTTCATTGAAAATCCTTCAGTTGGTCGTTTCTATTTGTATGTAAATAGGTTTTATTTGATTTGGTAAACAACACGTTTCCTAGGAGTCAACCCGCACTTCTTCAAGAGGAGCTACTCTATATACTGACACAGGATTGGCGGCGATGTCTAGCATCAGCATCAGCATGTTGGTTTCCGAAATTGCTAAAGCTGCTGAAGTTGAGCCTGCAAACCCCTAAAACGAGAAGTTGCTGTTGCGGGTAATTGTTTGCTTTTCATCCGCATTCGACCCTAACAGCTTCGTTTGGGTTCTTTTTTTTCGAATACTACTTTTTTTTTCACTGCTTTGTTAGAACTTATAGAAGGATACGTCGTGGTGGCCGATGCGGCGAGGCGGCAGTTGGCGATGTGATGTAGTCTTAGGATAAGGAGGTCACTTAAAATTCAAATCTCAATTTGCCGTATCCGTATCCTCGTACAACATCCATTATAAATTTTCTTTTTGTTGATGTTATGGGCTTAAATAGGTTAAATATGTATAAATCAGCAGATAAAAATAAAAGTTCTTCTTGCTGGGGGAGGTGTAGTCTGAAAGTATTTAGCATTTGATGATTTAAGAATTATTACTCCTTAGAATAGAATTGTCTGAGTTGTGTTGTGTTTAAGGCGCATTGTTATATAAGTTCATGCCTCGAGGCAGTTTTATGTTCTGCTGAATATTTTAATAATGAAGGAAATTGCAATTTCATGTTTTGGAATTTAAAGTAATGGAATAGAATTTGAAAGGAATGCAAATTAATAAAAAGAAAGAATTACTCTTTTTGCGTTTAACCTTTTGGAAAAAAGAGCACACAAAAAGTAAGATTGCGTTCTTCCCATCATTGTCGCATTTAGTTGCTGTTGATTCACGTTTAAAGTATTATTTTATCGTCTTATATGAAAGTGCATTCTATCAGAGATGAAAAATGTTTTTCTTTAATAATAGAAAGCTTTAATGTGTGAAATGAATCAGCCCTATCATGAATTCCATCGTAATCGGAAATTTTTACAAATCCCGAATAATTGTATCGTGAAATCCGTTCGTAATGCAAAATTGTATGAGATTTTCCACTACGAACGGATTTCATGATACAGTTTTTCGGGATTCGTAAAAATTTCCGATTACGATGGAATTCATGATAGGGCTGAATATCTTTAATACTTATTCATTCTCAACTTTGCAACTTCGCAACTTGAATTGAACACAAATTTTTTAAGTTATAGGAAAGTTGTAAAGAATTTAATAAAATGCATGACTTTATCCTTAATTAAGTACTGCGATCATAAGAACGTAGTTGATTTTTTCGGTAACTAAACTATGTGAAGAAAATGACTCTATTAAATTTTTAGACCATCCAAGTGCTATTGATTTCCATGTGCACTTATATTTGTAAGAGGAAACCACAATGTTGGGCCTCAGAGCTCGACTAGCTAAGAAGAGAATGTAGGAAACTTGTTAACCGAGCCAAATCCACAAGACTAGCTTCTTACTGGGAAGGCACTAAGGAAAGCTAAGCGATCTTCCTTGTGGTCCTTCTGCGTGGCAAAAAAGAAGAAACTTTCGAAGCCTCTAGGTTGCGAAAAATTCTTTCAACTAATTCAGAGATGCTAAGCTGTCTGAAAAATGAAGACGGCTTCTGGACAATTTCAAGTGAAGAATCGCTGAACTTACTACTGGATACTCACTTTTCTGATAGATTTCTAACCGCAACTTGCAACAGTCAAATTCGTTCAATGTAACATATCCACAAGGTCTGATCACAATGGGACAAGCTACAATAGGCTCTCAACAGCTTTGAACTGTTAAAATTAGCACCAGATGGCATAATACCAGCCGAACTACAAAAAACCTCAGACGTAATTGCACCAATCCTCGAGCCAATTTTTAACCCTCGCCATGGAGTGAAGTCAACCCTAAAATTCTACGACCTATAAGTCTATTATCATTTCTTCTTAAGACCTTAAAGAGATTGATTGATATCCATTTAAGGGCAAGTATGGAAACAAGTTTTCTGTCTATGTCTTAACATGTACAGTAAGGGCAAATCGATGGAAACAGCGTTACACACCATAGTACGTATCATCTAATGCTCCCTCCACTATAAAGAGTTCACTATGGTTGCTTTCCTTGACATTGAAGGCGCCTTGAAAAACGTGTACACATCTCCACTAACATCTCTTAACATAGGGACTTCGGTCTCTTTTCCTGCAAAAAAGCTTTTGGTAATAAATGGGGCTCACAACCGCGAATCAAGCATTGGCTATAATACACATCGGTAATCACACCGTTTTTAATGTACGGTGTGGCAGTATGGTGGATTGCTTTAGAAAAAGCTATAAACTGCGACAAAATAAATAAAGTCCAACGTTTAGCTTGCTTATGTTTAAGCTAATTGCTTCGCACCACACCATCTGAGGCATAGGAAACCTGACTCTACCTAACAGCTCTTGATATACTTAGCAAACAAATTGCTGCAAGCTCTGCTATTAGCCTCAAAGCTCCATCGCATGGATTTATAACAACATTGGCCACTCCGTAATTTTTAAGTATTTAGAATCAATATCAAAGCACACAGACTACACCATTCTCCAACTGCAATTCGACAGAAACTTCCAGATTTCAATACCTTCCACATCTTTCTGGGAGGATAGGGAATTTCTAGAAGAAGAGTTCGTCCACTTTTATACAGATGGATCAAAAACAAAAGAAGGGGTTGGTAGAGTTGTGTACACTGAACGACTGAATATCTAATTCCACCTTCCCAATCATTGTGTTGCAGGCGGATCTTTTTGGCGATAAAAGAAGTCCTGCCCTGGTTTAAAGAAAACGTGATATCAACTCAAATAGTCGGGCCATACAGGCATTCCGGGAAATTGTAAGTCGAATGAAATCACCAGAAATGGTACAGTACAACCAATTCTACCACGTTTGGCTAATGTTGACACACCAATCGCTACATATAAACTATTGCTAATGCAAGACGCTATGAAGAAGGCAAACATAAGGTGGAATAACATCACCACGTGAAGCTGTATAGATGAAGAAGAGGGAGAAACAGGTCTTCACCTCCTCTGTACATGCCCTGCTCTAGCTCAAAAACGCAAGAATTACATACCTAGAAGAATTCTTCTAAATGATCTCAATCATATTAACATAATCACTCCCTCACGTTTCGTAAGGGACTCAAACTGGTTTCATTGAGCTTAGAAGAAAGCCTGAAGATTGATGTGGTACCACATAATGGGCCACGGGCAGCCACTTGAACCTTACCTAACCTAGTATGTTTAATTTCTATAATTTTTTTGAAACTAAACGAATAACTAACTTCAAGGAAAAGTAAAATTTCTTGCGTCAAAAAGTAGTGGCAGTATACCCGTTTTAAAGTCAACTCTATCTGTTCTTCAGATTTAAAGCAAACATAGTGTTGAAAGGATATTTACTTCTTGAAGCTTAATTCGTTCAAACACTAAAGTCAATTTAAATCAGTAACAATAATTAAGAGCCTGAGATAAAATGGATTTAATCCAAAAAAGGATATTTTATTTTTGGCACAAACTGCATATGGACTTATAATGATGTAAAATTGATTGCATTTGTAGTTAAATTTGAATTTAGAAGTTTGAAACTAAAATTACATTTGCATAGAAGTTACGTTTTCATTATTCAAGTGTATGATGCATTTCAAATTTCATTTGATCCTCTTAGGTTCTTCTTGGTCTACAGTGCACCTACTACATTTACAGGGTGTTCAAAAATCGTTCGAAATGTCCATGGCAAGTTCCTTTTCTGAATAAATTTCATATACATACATATATATATTCTCCAGAAGTAACTGCTTTCAAGTTTTGCTAAGGTAGAGAAATGCAAATTTATCTTTTTGAGATAAACACATTTTTAAAATTGTTAAAATTTTAATTGTTCATATTATTTTATTTTCTAATAATGTTATTTTTTTATAAAAATACGCTTAAATTGTACAAAATTTGTTTCAAAAGAATTTTGAATTTTTGATTATATATTTGGCAGTCATATATTTGACATTCGAATATAGCTCGGAGAGAATCATGTTCTAAGAATTTCAAAAAATTAAGTGAAACACCCTGTTTTATGAAAGTATCTTATTCATTTTTGTGGTACATAAACGTATTAGATGAAAATAACCCATGTAGGAGAATATATGAGCTTTAGGTAGGTATGTAGGTGCCTGATTTTGAATATGATTTAGATGAACAAAGGTTAAATTGATTTATTCGTTTAAGGTTAAGGTACTATCCAGAAGGTGTAGTGTTGGCTTTTTAAAATACAAATAGTACCTACCTACACTTAGTTCCAAAGTTTTAATAGAAAATCACCTTTGAGAAGTAAATAAGGGTTTAGTTGAATTAATTCCCAATTTATAAACATTCTGAAAACTGAAATACCAAAAATGAAATCCTTAAGCGAAATTAAATATGCAGATTACAAAAATTAAAAACAGAACTGCTTCAAAGTTATGCTGCTGTTTGTGCTTTTTTGGTATGAAATTCTTCTAGTTAGTTTCCTAAAGGCAAATTTAGAATGTTGGTTTTACTTAATGTCTGGATGGATTTTCTAGCATTTGTCCCACTCAAACATAAATCAAACGAAAAACCTTTCCATACCGCAAATAATAAAAGCAGTTCATGATGTACGATGCATTCATGCATAAAAACTGAAGGTCGTATAAACTTCAGCTTTTCAACTTTGAACTCCACTTGAGGTATGAAATGTTTTGTAAAACTTCCTTCACTCTAAGTCACTTGCTTTCATTTGATTTTGTTTTTTGAAATAATCCTTTGGAATCTCTTTATTCATCATTCTTATTATTCAAAAACAAAATATTTGTGTTGAGAAAGGCGTACTCCAACTTTAATTTTTTTTTTTAAATGGGATTCTCAAAAAGTCCTGTCGACACATTTAACATTAAGGCTGCCATTTTTGACACATATAAGTATTTTTATTTATCGTATTGTCATTCCTAAATAATAGCGGCACAATAATATCCTTTACTAATAAATGTTTTTAAAAGTACACTGTGGTGTATATTTACTATGTTTTGCCACTTTTTTTTCGACTCAGTTCATTGAGCCATCGAGCCACTTTCTACTATTCTGAACTTCAGACAAAAGAACTTAGAACCGTCCTCAGTTATGCTCAAAAAAATGGATACCTCTGCGAAAAAAAATCACATCTGGTCAAATGTCATAAATTCAAGTCCCTTAAAAGCTCCCTAAATCTAAATTGCTTTCACCGAAACTACATTCTTTTCCAAATCCTTGCCACTAAGTACGAGTAAACCAAAGAAATGAAATAGATCAAGGGAACTTTCACATTCAATGAAAACAATGCCTGCACTACATTTTCCTATACAGCAACACATTCTAGAACTCTCTCTATCGTTTTTGAATTAAAGTTGAGAATAGTCCCTGTACCATGCATTTCACACATCCTTGAATGGATGACAAAACACAAAAACAAAATAACACAATACAACACAACACAACACAACACAAACATCCATTTGATTCTTCTTAAGGCTTTTAGGCAAGAATAATAAAGCGAGGTAAAATGTCCTGACAGCTGTTGCATTTTGCATTCTGCAATGTGCTTGTGCACTGCAGTGCATTGCTGTATGCCATACAATACTTTGGTGCAAGTGATTGTGCTCTTTTGGTAAAATTTTCCACACACTTAGAAAATGTCATTCAACAACAAATGGAATATTTGTATCATACCTCATCCTCAACTCTCCCGCATAAACAGGACACCACCATGCCAGCTTGCTGCATGCATCATAAGAACGAATTGAAAGCATTTAATAAACTCTGCTGGCATTTCGGTTAGGATGTGGTGCAATGAGTGTCGCATGCGATTTAATTTAAAATTAAGTTAATGAAACCTGGTTATGGCATGAAGCGAATTAAAATGTGTGCCGCAACTTAGATCGGACCTATAGCAATGGCGCCGATGACGTGGTGTCGGTGTCGAGGACGCATGGGGGTGCAGCTAGTGCTGACAATCATCTGTTAGAAATAAAATTCGTTTTAATTAAGAAAGCAGTAGAACTCTCATTCCATTCTAAATGAAACTAAAAACGAATTTGATTTAAATGTGTTTTTGAATGGGAGAAACGTGCAAGGCTTTAATCAACATTACAGGTGAGTTGAAAGTTTTGTTTTAATGTAGTTATAGAATAAAGGATTTGGAAAGTTCTGTTAAAATTTTGAAGGACCATTCTCTTGTCTCTCGGGTTGTTAGATATAAATACAATTAACACGGAGCCGAAAATGACTCAAATGAGAATTCCTGGAAATGATTTGAATAGTATGAGAGCTGCCCGCAATACTGTTTTCCAGAATTCTGTAAGACGTCTTATAATACTGTTGGGTCATAATGTTGTTTGTCTTTAATTATGTAATTGAAAATACTTTAAATTAAGAATACTATATCTCCGAATATTTTATCACACAATATTGTATCCTTTAAAAATGTGTTTTTAATAGTTAGTATGTGTTTTTAACCATCTGTAAACAAGAGGCCAGCACTTGACTTAATGTATTATAATTTTTGAAAATCAGAACAAATTTCAAAATAGAATTCAATAAAAATGCGTGTAGAAGATGATAGGTAGATAGAAAACATTGAATGCATTTAACTTATTTTGTAAAAATTTACAAAACCATTATATCAAAGAAAAGCAACAAGTTAAAATATTGATATTGTTACATAAACTTCGTTTACACAAATTTTCTAGTCAGAAAAAGCCTAGTTTTTCGAAACAATAATAATCAAGTACAAACATTAAAATAAACGACTTTTATTTTATTTCGCCGATTACCGCATAACTGGATTCTATACATCACATCCCACTTTATATGGGCCGTCCCAGTGTGTTTGCAATTTGGGGGAAAGTCCTTTCTTTCGCTGTTTCCTTCTTCAAATCCGTCTGAATTCGGTCTGATGTCATATCTGGCTTTCATTCATCACTCACAAGTTGAGTCCGGTGGCGCACCACATCATGAATAAAATCTAGTAATTTTCTAGATTTACCTGCGTAGGTATTAATGTCGTAGGTAGAAATAGTGCAGGAACTAAAAACTTTAGGTTAGTAGGAAGTCTTACGTCTGTTTCAAAAATGACATTTGCTGATGTTATTATTAACTGCAGATCAATATACCATTAGAAACATCGGTTTATGATTATCCCAGTCCTATTGATTTCTACTTACGAATTTTCAATCATACCGTCCGACTGAGGATGCAATGGAGTAGTTCTTGTTTTTCGGATTGCAAGCACTTTACACAATTCTTTAAACTGGACTCCAAAGCGGTCCAGCAATATCCATTGCAACTCGTTTGAAAGGAGCTATAACAAAATATTGATGCATCTTGTCACAAGTTTTAGATTTAGGTCCTTTTCAAGTTGGCTATTGATCACATTTTTGTACTCTTCCATACACTATGGAGACATCCGTTTTATATCTCCAAACTTTGCCATTGTTCCTAAAGTGCTTTTGATATGTGGCTTTCACTCAAAATTTCTTCCCGAATTGGTCTTACACCTTTCTTTTTGAATTCAATAATTTTTTATAAATCTGTGTCGTTCTTTTGGTCAGTAAAAATGTTCTCTGCCGTCCAATCATACTCAAGAAGAACTGTTAAGAGGAGGATGTCAATTATTTTTTCCTCTGTTTCAGCTTTTGAACAATATTTGAATTCTAGGCAACAAGGTCGTCCTACAGTGCATCTGCATTAGCGTGTTGCCCTACTTTACGATTATGTATTGAGAAGTCATAGCTCTGCAACCTATCTATCCATCTAACAAGCTTACCATCTGGATTTTTAGATTGAAATTATCATCTCAAAGCAGCATGATCGGTCCTTAATTGCAAATTTTGACCATATACATATTTGTGGAAGTTCTTCACAGACTCTAAGACACCCAAGAGCTCTCTTCTCGTGACACAATAGTTTCACTCAGCTTTTGCTAGGAATTTGCTCTAATAAACAATTACTCTATCTTCTCCATTAATAACTTGTGATAGCACTCCTCCAATACTTCGGTCGTTAGCATCAGTATCCAATATCAATTTTTCACCACCAACAATTAGGCTATTACCGTTACGTGAGAGTTTTGTGATTGTTATTTTAGGTCGGTCATGATTCTCTTAGCTCATCAAAACATTTAGGGGAAGATGAGGGTCTTATATAGCAACACTTTGGTCGCTTAAGAAAGGACTTTACTACTTAATTGCTTTCTTAATCCAATGAAACAGCGGTTAGCAAGAGTAATTCTTTGTTTAATCTCAGCGCTAATGTTGTGTTTTGAATTCATAGCGGAGCCTAAATAGACAAAGTCCTTAACTATCCAAAGTTACGTCCGTCGATGGTAAGGCTTTGACCGAGACGTCGGTGTTGTAGGTATTTTCTTGATGACATTATGTACTTTGTTTTGCCTTGATGAACCGTTAATCCTCACAAAAGCCCGATTATGCGTCAATGTCATTAGCATATGTTAGTAATTTTACAGATTTTTAAAAGATAGTGCCTCTAGTGTTGACGTGGGAACTCTGCACTATTCTTTCAAGGACGATGTTAAAGAAATCGCATGACAGCGCATCACCTTGACTAAACCCGTTTTTGATATTAAAGGTTCTGTTAGGTTGTTTCCAACCTTTATAAAGCAGCGCGAGCTCTCTATGATCATCCTGCACAAACGGACTAGTTACCATTGATACCAAAACTGGACATGGCTTTGTATAGCTCCTCCCTGAAGATGCTGTCATATGCGGCCTTAAAATCTATAAATAGATGGTTGGTGCCGAATTGATGTTCAATTTTGGACAGGCAGAAAAACAAAACGTTATTGAAAATTTAAAAATATGTTAACAAATTAGAATAATGAATAAATCGCTGCGATAAATTTTATTTTTTACCCTATTTGCAGAATTTTGGGGAACACAATTTTGATTATGCAGAATTCTGTATTAAAAAATTTTGACATACATTATTTAAAATACTGTATGAAGTATGCAATATTTTAACCCCAACCCAATAAAACAATTTTTGTATACTAAAAATTTACAGCCAAAAATTAACACAGAGTTTTGGGAAAATTGTAATGCAGCAAAGACGAAAAGCAGGCTAATATACAATTCGAGCATAAAAGTTAATTCAAGGTTTTTCAGTCAAAAAATATAATTTTAAGCTTATAACTTCTCAAAGTTAAATACGTTGTATTATAAAGTTTACTAAAAGTTAACTTTCAACATCATGCGATTTTCTTCAAAATATAGCTTATGATCTAGAGAATTTAAATATACCGGAAGAAAGAAAACTTAAATTTTGTCTTTTTGTTTAGTATTCTAAGAAACATTTCAATTTTAAAAATTATGAGTACTAGTGCCGCGAAACCACGAAAACTTAAATTTCAAATATTCAATTTTATAAAATTTTTCAACATTTGCTCTGAAAAAATTAATGACAACCATAAAGACTTGCACAGCAATGATACGAATATTCCTCAAGCTTTTTTTCCCAGAAAAATAAAAGTTTTTTGGTTGTTATTTCAGTTATTTTCTTTTTTTAATATGTGTTTTCATAACTTGCATGAAGACTTTAATAAAATACATTTTTGATTTGTATGCAATACATTTTTGATTAACAGAATTTATGTACATATATATGAACTATAAATATTCACACAATTGAATATAAAACATTGAGTTCTTTTTGAATGATTGAGTACGAGTTTCAAACACAGCAACTTTCCTAGGAAATTTACGAAAAAATTAAATTGTTTCTTACTCGTACATATTTTGCTTTTAGCGCGTTACCATTTCGAGTTAAAAAAATGAAAAATATTTCTTTGTGAAGTTTATCAGTTTATTTTTTTTTGAAAGAAGAAAAAATATATAGTAAATAAATAAAGATAACTTTTTTTGATTAATTAAGAATTTAGTTATTGATTTTAGTAATTTACAGTATTAAATTCTTGTGAAATTTCATTTGAATTGGATCTTAATTGAAGGTTATTTTGATTGTTTATATATAGATTTTTTCAATAAAGGCGGGTAGATGTTGTGTGTAGATGTCGTAGCGTTTGATGTGTGGCACGTAGCTCCGTCCTTCTGGAACCACATGTCGTCTAGGTCCATATGTTTCAATTCGGAATATAAGAAAATTGTTATCATCGTTATATAGCGTTCGCTGTTGACGTTGACCGCCTCACTAACGTCGTTTTCAAAAAAGTACGGACCAATTACGCCGACGGCCCAATATCCACAACAAACCGAACCTCACTTGGGTTGGTGTCGTCCCATATACATACGGCAATTTTGCTTGTTAACACAGCCATTTATCCAAAAATGCGCCTCGTCACTAACGATGATTTTTCGGCCAAAATTGGGGTCCTCTTTCAAACTGTTCGAAGCTCAGTCAGCGAACAAAAAGCGTTGTCTATGGCCATGAAGTTCATTTGCAATTAATGCAATTTTATAATTTTTATATAAAGGGGCGTTCATGAAACTTTGTCGGAATCTTTACGATTTTACGACGTCGGAAAGTTTCCGACGTTTCATGAATACCCTTATTGGGTAATTGTGATTTGGGTATGTCCGCATCGCACATAATTTTTTGTAAGTGAAGTTGTGAAGATAAAAGAAAATTTAGTAAAGGAATTAATCAATTTTGTACAAACAATTCAAAATAGTACTGAAAATAGCAAAGATGTACTTACGTACTGAGAAAATCAAATAGTACTGAATTCAGTACAATAGGAAGCCTTTTTCCAACGGTGCCATGAACTTTGAGCTCCTGGGTCAGTTGGATCTTATACGGGTGTAGGCTCAAGTCCCGACGCAAAATTCGAAGAGTCGACTGTGAAGGTCCACCACGTCTAACGTAAAATGGGCGCAATGAGCGCAACGTATGCGTTAACAAACACTCATTTTGATAACAAAGTTTTATCAATAGTGTAACTTGCCATGATGGTTTGGCATAAACAACTGAATAATAAACAAAAGATTTGACAGATGTCACCAAAACAAAATAGCCGCCACGGGGTACTGAAATCTACCCAATTTAAAAACCAAATCCTTATTTCAAAAAACTTGAGTGCATGTATAGAACTTTTCAATAAGAATTTTCATTTTGATTGGTATTTAATAAACAAACAAATGACTTCCACGGCTACGGTTTTAGCGCCCACCATACCGTTTTTATGAAATTTTTTTTCCATGACCAATTCGTACATTTCCAGTCTTCGATATCTTGAAGACTTCCAACTTTAAAAACATATCATTGGCCTAAAGTGAACCTTATCTCTTGACTTCTTGAGGGGCTGCAAAGAAAAAAGTCTAAATGTTTTTGATATCAACAACTCTTCGAGAAATAACACCTTAAGGAAAAATTTCTGACGAAAATACATGCTTGACAAAAAATATTCACCATTTTTGTAGTGAATTTTAACAATTTAAATGCGTTTTTTGAAGCGTGTATCATTCAATTTTAAGTATTGGCGTAGTTTTAGTTTGTCAAATGTAAAAAATTACATCTGTTCTGGCATCTGTTTATTTGACACTTTTCAGCTTGATGGAGTTGGTATTTTTAAGATTATTGCTCTAAGTTAAATAACTCAGGGAAAAATTGAAAATTTAAGATGATTTAAGTACAGCACCCTTAAACTGAACACTTTTTACTTTATGCAGTTTATGATTTAGTACCTTGATGTCCTTTTATATTTTTCTTTTTTCTGTTAATATGAATAAAAAACTAACTATATGAATAAAGTATTTCAAGGCTATGCCACACTTTGTTATATCAAAATGTAGACAAGGAAAAATTACTTTTCATTTAATTTGAATAAATGAAAGATATGTGAACACGTGGGGTTTTAATTTTTAATCTTCATAAACATACAAGCTCGTGGTGGAGAAACTTCCTACCTTTTGTAGGTGTTAGGAGTGTGAAGTATATGTAACTTATAGCTGTCAAGGTCAGTAATGGTTATTTAAATTTAAAAAGGTCTATTAGTATTAAAAGTCTTAATTTTTGTGCATAGTTTGGAAAAATTCTTTGATTCCTTAATTCTTATCATCGACCTTCCTTTTATTTCCTGTTGACTTTTGACAGTAGCTATAAACTTAATTTTAGACGACTGTCAAGTTAGCACTACATTTTTCGAAATTTAAAAAACTGAGTATGCAGTTAATTGTAGCTTTTTTGTTGTAAATTAGTTGTGGAAAAAAAAAATTTGTAACTCGACGATTTTTCAAAAAAGTGGTATGTAGTGCTAGGTTGATATCAAGTTAGCACTACACTTTTTGATTTTGTTAAAACTTAGTACGCAATTAGTTGACAATTATTTGTTGTAAATTAGTTGTGGAAAGAAAAAAATTCCAAAAATTTTTTTTACTTTGATTTTTTTAAAAAAGGGGGGTATGTAGTGCTAACTTAACACTGCCGCCGCGCCTTGAGTCCAGGCACAAAACAAGAAAAAACTGTTTTTGACCTATCCCCCCCTTTTTCGAAAATCGATTTTTTGAAAATTATTCCAGGTTTTTCTAGTTGTTCTGAACATTGGTCCAAATTTTTGGACCTCTATAATCAAAATTTCAAAAATTTTAGCCCCCCCTTTTTTCGAAATTCCAACTTTTTGTATTTTTTTTAGATTCTGAAAAGTGTTCTAACCATTGTTCCAAAAACTAAGAGTCGTGAAATGTGTATTTTAAAAGATAATGCAAAATACGTCTCCCCAATTTTGTTTTAACCCTACAGCATAATAAATCGTGAATAAGCACATGTACAAGTACATCAACCAAAACTTGGCTTATAAACTATTATTTACGCTGATGGTCGAACTTTCAAAAAAATCTCAATATCTTTTAATTTTGTAAACATTATTTTAGCTCCCCTTTTTCAAAAATCAAAAATTAAAAAAATGTTCCAAGTCAAACCATATTTCCTCCAGTTCGTGTCCAAATTTCATCCAAAACTGTAATCAAATATAGCTAAAGGTGCACACAAACGAAAAAAATAATACCTATTTCCCCTCAAAAATAAAGATAATAAGTCCAAATACCACTTAACACTGTACCATTCTGTTAACGATATATAAGTTAGCACTACATACCCCCTTTTTTAAAAAAATCAAAGTAAACAAAATTTTTGGAATTTTTTTCTTTCCACAACTAATTTTAAACAAAAAAGCTACAATTAATTGCATTTTTACATTTTCGAATATCCTTGTTTTATGCGTGGACTCAGGGTGTCAAGTTAGCACTACATACCCCCCTTTTTTAAAAAAATCAAAGTAAAAAAAATTTTTGGAATTTTTTTCTTTCCACAACTAATTTTAAACAAAAAAGCTACAATTAATTGCATTTTTACATTTTCGAATATCCTTGTTTTATGCGTGGACTCAGGGTGTCAAGTTAGCACTACATACCCCCCTTTTTTAAAAAAATCAAAGTAAAAAAAATTTTTGGAATTTTTTTCTTTCCACAACTAATTTTAAACAAAAAAGCTACAATTAATTGCATTTTTACATTTTCGAATATCCTTGTTTTATGCGTGGACTCAGGGTGTCAAGTTAGCACTACATACCCCGCTTTTTTAAAAAAATCAAAGTAAAAAAAATTTTTGGAATTTTTTTCTTTCCACAACTAATTTTAAACAAAAAAGCTACAATTAATTGCATTTTTACATTTTCGAATATCCTTGTTTTATGCGTGGACTCAGGGTGTCAAGTTAGCACTACATACCCCCCTTTTTTAAAAAAATCAAAGTAAAAAAAATTTTTGGAATTTTTTTCTTTCCACAACTAATTTTAAACAAAATATCTACAATTAATTGCATTTTTACATTTTCGAATATCCTTGTTTTATGCGTGGACTCAGGGTGTCAAGTTAGCACTACATACCCCGCTTTTTTAAAAAAATCAAAGTAAAAAAAATTTTTGGAATTTTTTTCTTTCCACAACTAATTTTAAACAAAAAAGCTACAATTAATTGCATTTTTACATTTTCGAATATCCTTGTTTTATGCGTGGACTCAGGGTGTCAAGTTAGCACTACATACCCCCCTTTTTTAAAAAAATCAAAGTAAAAAAAATTTTTGGAATTTTTTTCTTTCCACAACTAATTTTAAACAAAAAAGCTACAATTAATTGCATTTTTACATTTTCGAATATTCTTGTTTTATGCGTGGACTCAGGGTGTCAAGTTAGCACTACATACCCCCCTTTTTTAAAAAAATCAAAGTAAAAAAAATTTTTGGAATTTTTTTCTTTCCACAACTAATTTTAAACAAAAAAGCTACAATTAATTGCATTTTTACATTTTCGAATATCCTTGTTTTATGCGTGGACTCAGGGTGTCAAGTTAGCACTACATACCCCGCTTTTTTAAAAAAATCAAAGTAAAAAAAATTTTTGGAATTTTTTTCTTTCCACAACTAATTTTAAACAAAAAAGCTACAATTAATTGCATTTTTACATTTTCGAATATCCTTGTTTTATGCGTGGACTCAGGGTGTCAAGTTAGCACTACATACCCCCTTTTTTAAAAAAATCAAAGTAAAAAAAATTTTTGGAATTTTTTTCTTTCCACAACTAATTTTAAACAAAAAAGCTACAATTAATTGCATTTTTACATTTTCGAATATCCTTGTTTTATGCGTGGACTCAGGGTGTCAAGTTAGCACTACATACCCCCCTTTTTTAAAAAAATCAAAGTAAAAAAAATTTTTGGAATTTTTTTCTTTCCACAACTAATTTACAACAAATAATTGTCAACTAATTGCGTACTAAGTTTTAACAAAATCAAAAAGTGTAGTGCTAACTTGATATCAACCTAGCACTACATACCACTTTTTTGAAAAATCGTCGAGCTACAAATTTTTTTTTTCCACAACTAATTTACAACAAAAAAGCTACAATTAACTGCATACTCAGTTTTTTAAATTTCGAAAAATGTAGTGCTAACTTGACAGTCGTTAATTTTAGTCAATGCCATTCAGAATGATGTTATCATCATTTCATACAAAACTTCCCTTTTCCTTGAAATTAAAACAAGGAAAATGTGTACTTAATTTAGAAATCCAACAAAATTGTTTTTGACTCAATCTCTAATTCCTCTTACGGAGCGTATAGTTAGTTGGAAAATGTTATTTCCTGGGAATTGAGGAGTGTTCTATAGTTCAAAAGTTCACCTCTGGGTTTTGAAAACTCTACAAATCGTATCATTACCTATACCTTTCGTCTGTATACATTGAAGTAATTGCACCATGTTTCCAAAATTGATTGTGATCCTGAAGTTTAAACATTTTCAATGCTGTCGGAAGTGAGTGCCTTCATCGACTGCTAAAAGTTGTTCAACTCTTCATTCTACAATTGGACATTGGTTGATGCGTTAGCGTTAGTGTTAGCGTTATATCCGTGCTTATTCCTATCCTCTAAAACTTTGAACTCTGCCAGCGACTTAACATTGCTTGCAGTAGCAACATTTTCATGAGAATTGCTAAATGTATATTCGTGTGGTTCGTTTCTCACTGATTGAAGAATGAAGTTGAAATGATGTTTTAAAGTTTCGTTTGAAATAGCGATGAGGATATAATGGTTTAAATGAACATCAGGGTGTTGATTGGTGAGTGTACTACGGTAGATTGAAAGCCCTTTTTCAAAAGTACCGCAGCAAGTTTTCGATTGTATATTCATGTATACAGTACACTTAAAAAGGCTAGGAGTATATTATAGGAACTATACAGCATTTTTGAATTGGGAATTCCAAATTATCTTGTGCCTTGCTTAGACTATTTTATAAAGCTTCTCCATAATAGTTGGTAATTTACCAAAAGAAAATGTATAAGTCTTATCCTTCTTATCTTATTGTTTTAGTATATTCGGTTAAAAATTGGGAACATTCTTACAGCCCTTCTTAATGTTGCAACACACATTCAATCATATAAAGAGTTAAAATAAATGTGCATCATTTCAAAGAAGTATTTTCTAAGTACTCAAAACTAGCTTTTTGTAAATAATTTATTCCACAATCTAACATATAAAGGGTGTTTTTTTTTAATTTGAAAACTTTTAAAAATAATACAAAATATAAATTATTGTTGGAATACACACAAAAATACTGTCGAAATATTTTGTTTAAATAACCAAAATTAAGGACCACTAACGTAAAGAGGTCCACTCAATAAAAAAATTTATATTTATGGATAACCCTAACGGTATAAGACTTCTCTTTTGGAGTAGAACAAAATGTTTAGATTATTATTAATATTATAGATAAAAGGGGATACTTTTTCGTAAAAGGGAACTTTAAATTTTAAATCTGGTCTTAATAGGGCAATAGACCCGATAAATGTTGAACAACAATGGACAAAGTATCGATCCCTGTGGATAACCTGAGTTCACTTGAAAAAAATCTCTGTATTCAGATCCTATAAAAATCGATGTTGATCTACCTATTTGTTAAAAAGCTAAAAATGATCTTAATGAGGCTCATTCAAAAAGTTCAAATGAATGAGTTTTTAAATAAGACTATGATGCCAAAGCGAATCAATATCTTTTTTAAGGTCAATATCTAAACATGACTGAATGGCCTTATCCTTGAATAAGAGCAGGACATGTTCTGTTCAGTTTTCTTTTTTAAAACCAAAACAATTATTGGAATGATATCCGTATCTTCACAGACGCTATTTAAAGGATTAGTTTAAACCTACACAAACAATTTACCGATATTACAAGTTAAATCAATACAGAAGTATTTTTGACTTTTAACTTCGTATAGGAAGGTCCAATCAGTTGCTTTCTTATCCAAAGAAACAGCAATGAGTAAGAGTAATTCTTCGTTTGATCTCAGCGCTGGTGTTGTTTTCTGTGTTCATAGCGGATCCTAGGTTTACAAAGTCATTAACTACCCCAAAGTAACGTCGTCTGTCGATTTTGACGTTTGCACCGAGACGTCGGTGTTGTAAGTCCTTTCTTGATGACAGCATGTACTTTGTTTTGCCCTCATTAACCGTTAAACATATTTTTGCCGCCTCTGCCTCAATACTCACAAAAGCCCCATTGACATCACGCTGAGTTCTTCCGATTATGTCAATGTCATCAGCATATGCTAGTAATTGGACAGACTTTTGAAAGATAATGGCTCTAGTGTTGACGTGTGAGCTCTGCACTATTCTTTCAAGTACGATGTTAAAAAATTCGCATGACAGCAGATCACCTTTTCTAAAACCTTTTTTGACATCGAAAGGTTATGTTAAGTTGTTTCCAACCTTTATGGAGCAGCGTGAATTATCCATGGGTATCCTGCACAATCGAACGAGATTGGCAGGGATGCCAAAACTAGACATGGCTCTATACAGCTAGTCCCTGTAGATGCTGTCATATGCGGCCTTAAAATCGATGAATTAAGAGATGGTGGGTTTCGATTTGATGTTCTTGGGTTTTTTCCAAGATCTGCCGTAATGTGAATATTTGGTCGACTGTGCACTTTCCTGGTTATTACACTACACTGATAAGGCCATATCAGGTTGTTGAGCGATGTTAAGTAGACTGATGCCTCTGTAGTTGGTGCAATTAAGAGTGTCTCCTTTTTTCAGTATCAGTATCGGGCAAACAATACTGAAGTTCCATGCATCGGGCATACATATCTTACAGATTAATTATCTCCAACTGCTTTGAAGAGCTCGGCATTCAAGCCATCTGCTTCGGCTTTGTTAGACTTCAGCTAAGATATGGCAATCTTTACTCCGTCTAAGTCGGGAAGACGAGATTGCTGCATTTCGTCGTCTATATTGTTCATTTACGCCGTTAAACATTTTGGAGAAGTAGTCCTTCCATATCCTCAGCATTGACTGCGGTTCCACTATCATGTTTCTACTTTCGTCTTTGCAGCCTTCGGTTAGAGGTTTATGTATTTGTGAATTTCGGTTCACCTGCTCATAAAATTTTCGAACTTCATTTCTGCTTTTGCTTCCCTTCATTTATGAATTTCTAAATGTTACTGAACAGAAATATCAACTAAGTTGTACATAATCAACTGTTAAACAATAGACAACCACCGTCGAAACTTCAAATGAAGTTAAAAAACACCCTTTACATTCATAGATCTAATTGTTAAATAATTTTCATTTTAAATATGAATTTCCTTATCATTTTATCAGATTGTTATTTTCAACTTTCAATATATGTATGTGCTTTTAATTTTCAGTGTTTAGTTCTTCATTCATAGTTATTAGTTTATAACGTAAATTCTCCAGAATATTGTACTATTTCTATAAAAAAATAAATAAAACAATTCAATGATGCATTGATGCAGTGAATTCCATGTGGGATTGAAATTTGTTGTTCAAAAACCACATCCACATTACACAAACGAAATGAATAATTTATTTAAAAGTACTTGTTTCAGAAATAAAATAATTGCATTACCCTACAGCAAATTCAAATTGTTTTTGAAAAGAATTGCAGCTATTTTCATTCGTTTGTGGGAGTAAATTGTTTAACTTACATAAAATTGTGGGGTCGTATACAAAGCGTAGGCATGAATTAGTTTATATTATTTTTATTCAATGAGTAAGGCATTTAAATTTTATACACACGCACGTGTATATCTATACGTATAGAACGTTTCATTGGACAAATTATTTCAAATCTGTTTTTTGTAAATACTAGAGATACTTTGTAAATACAGAAATGTCAAAGTTTAAATCCATTTGATTAAAAATCAACTTTAAGTCTTTTATTATTGATCAATAATCTCCTTAAAATGACTTCCAGAATTTTGTTTTGTTTATAAAATAATGTTAAATTCCGTAAATTGTATCGTACATGATTGAATGTATCTTTGTTTTCAGAAGATGTATCGATGTAATCATTTGTTCTCAAATAATTCTAAGTTGAAAGGGGAAATAATTTCAATAGGATTCCAAATTTACTGATAAAAGTGCAATAAGGGGATCTATTCACTCAGAAAATTCATTGGAACTATACAAATACGATGTATTCTGAAAAGATAAAAGAATATATAACACTTATGGTATTGACCCGATAAAAGGATAGTTTGCTTCTTGTGATTCATTAAGACACTTATTTTTTAAATTAACTGTTTTTATAGGCACTCAAGGTTTGAACTTATAGAAATAAAATAGCCAGATGAAGATACTGAGATTGGGCTATCAATAAACTCCTTAATGATCAATCTTTGACCCTTGTACTTAATTGTAGCGTAAATATACACAAGAATGATATGTTTTCGGCAAGAAGCTTAAAGGATTAAGATAATACATTTTTTATTTATTTGATGTTTTTATTTCCTGTGTTGTCTTTTCCTCTTTTTAGAAATGAAACACATCCCAAATATTGTCGTTGCCAGTTGACTAAAATATTCTAAGAGTCGGCAGCGTATTTTGGGAGTGCAATCAAAACTAAATTCTTTGATTTGAAATAGGCACCATTATATCAAATTCAACAGTCTGGCAGGTTCTATTTTCAAGCAGTGGTCGGAGGTAAGCGGTCCAAAATAAAAAAAATCCCTGATTACGAAAAAGTATGTCCAAAACGTTTTACTTTCAGCATTCTGCTTGCGACACATTTAAATGATTGCAAAATCTATCCCAAGAGGTTCGAAAACAAAATTTCAAAAACTGAAATTCTAAATTTTGCTTCAGAATAAAAGGTCACAAAGACAGTTGTATGTGGAAAAAATCGAGAAATAAAAATGAAAAGGAATTTAATTGAAAGGATACTTTTTATAGCATCACAGAGTTCATCCAAAATTGATATGAAAGAAATTTTTAAATATCCATTAATTCCCGTTCCTCAATGTTTTGGGGATGTAGATGGATCAGTGGTTAAAACTAATAAATCTGTTTTTCTTAAACATTTAGAAAAAGGCATAAAAAGCACTCTTCGAACTAAGATTGATGTGACAATTGTAGTTGAATTCTTTCCTCTAGATACCTAAGGAGATACATTATGTCTGCGTCTTATGATGGAATTGCATTGCAAGTTTTGAAAAAGATCTGTCGGATGAATGCAAAAGAAATGTATCTTATCTTTGACCGAATTATTTAACTTATTAAGGATAGTGATGAAACAGTTTATTCAGCGTTTAATAAAAATGGTAAGCTCCCAGCAAACTTCAACAAAAGTCTAAAAAATAGTTTTTTTGAAGAAATATTGAACGAATTCAACCCTATTATTGGCGACAAGAAACTTTATGTTTCATTTGAAACAAAATGCTATGTTTTCAGTGCTGCAAATGAAAAACTAATTCTAGAAGAGGTCAAGGAGCTTGAGAGCTTACAAGATGAAGCTGATACACGAATGATACATCATTTGGCACTTCTTCCATCGAAATTTTCAGTGATCATAAGAACGCCAGACACTGATGTGCTCATTATAGCTCTTAATTCTCTTCCCCACTTAAAAAATAAGTGTGAAGTATGGTTAGAAATAGGACATACATACATAAAAAGTGATATGAAATGCTGATTAGTTTGGGTCCTACGCTTTGTGCTGCACTTCCTGTAATTTACAGCTTTACTTGTTTTGACTATACACCAAGTTTTTTTTAGAAGGGAAAAGTAAAACCTTTTGAAATTTTGAATGCTTCACTGAAGTTTCAGAATGCCTTTTCAAATTTCGGAAAATGTTCCTACATAAGTACTGATGACATTTTGACAGTAGAGTTATTTTACAAAACTTGGAAACCAACGTCGAAAACAAATTTGAAAAACATCAAAAGTCAGTTAAAAGTTTAAAATATTTCTGTAAAACCTTAATTACATTTTATGCTTAAACATTTTGTCTGCAGGTTTTGAGGGAAGTTTACTGCCGCCAAATGGAAGCGTTTTATTCCAACAATTAAACCGTGCGTTGCAGCTATTGATGTCAAATTTGAAAAAAATATAGTAATTAGTACAGGCATAAAGCTTACCCCATTTCATTGTGGCTGGACAATGGAGGATAACACTGTAAAATTGAAATGGTTTAACGAAATTGCGTTCCCAGAAGCCATTTAAAACTTTTAAACGAAAATGAAATTGCAGACATTTTGACATTGGGGTTTTATGTTGAAAAATGCATTTGAAAAACTATTAAAGTGCGTCTGGAAAGTATAGAAGGCTGCATTTAAAACGTCTTGGACATACATTTCCGTAATGGAAGGAAGTTTTCTGATATTTTGGTATAGCGTTCTTATGGTTATATATTATAGGAAAAAAGTTATCAGGGTTTCAAGTTGAAAAACGCTTTTAAAAATCTTAAAATGCGTCTGGCAAGTAGAAGGCTAAAAGTAAAACGTCTTGGACACACATTTTTGTAATCAGGGGATTTTTTGATGTATTACTCATGTGGCTTTCATTTCGACCTCAAATTGGAAAAATTACCATTTTTGACCGCTGATCCATGAAACACATTCACATCAAGTGATTTTGGTTATCACTCCACTTCCAAAATTTGCTGCCGGCTCTAGGTCTAAAATCAATAAATAAATTAATGTTTGCTAAGTCACCTTTAAAAGTGATTTTTATACATTTAAAAACATGGTTGGTTTTGATCTTGTGGAAGGAAAAAGCACAAACAAGCACATTTTATACCTCAAAATCATAATTGCATTTTGTATTCTATTATTTTAAAGCAAGTTGAAAAATAAAAAATTGTAAAGGCAAACAAATTATTAAAAACCAAAACCACAGAACTATAAAAGGTTTCTCTCTAAAATTACATATTTGTTTGTTTTGTATTTAAAATATATTTTTAAGTTAAGTTATTGTAATTCGTCCGCATCATCAAAGTAAATATTATAACATTTCTGGATGTCCATATATTTTGAATTCATGTTTTTTATGTTTCCAAGATATTTTTTTTGCAACGTAGAATAATGTAAGTGTAACTTTTAAAACCATTGAATCAACAATTTTTTTTACAAAAAAAATTAAATCTTATACAATACAACTTTGCCAAAATTGATTTTCGATTCGAATATCCCGAAAATAAAGGAATCGACCAAAACTTATTAAATGTTATAAAAAATATTTGGGCAAAATTTTAAATGTTTCTCGTTTAAGAAATAAAGCAGACTCTAGCTAAAGCAGTTCTTTATTAAAAAAGTCTTGTTCAAATGTTTCTTAATTTTAAACACTTTGAACAACTTTTCTAACTAACACAGGTTTTTAAAGGCTAGATGCCTTTTTTATATCCTGTGGTAGAGAAGTCCATTTTTTTTTAAATATTTTTCCTTTGCTTTTTAAGTCACCTTTAGCCAAGTCACTTTTCCAAAAATGCAGGCCAAGACAGTTTTCGGGATTTTGGAATTACAAGGTCAAAATCATATTCTTATCTTCAAAAAACATATTCCTTTATTTTCTTTTTATGAAATGACAAACGTAAAATTGATAAAAGATAACTTTGAAAAAGTTAAGCATTTTGCTGCCTCTTTGTCTTTAGCGCTAAAATATACAATATATCGTTTAAAATTATCAAAGGACCCTCATTCTAGAACTCATTTTTGAGTTGAATTCGAATTTAAAAATGATTAAGAGTAGGTTTTAAATCTTTTAAAGTGTCCGCCATTGTTTTTAACTTTCAGTAAAATCTATTATTTATTAAATAAATTAACAGCTTTTTTACAGAAAATACAGAATATCTCGAGAAAAAATACATAAAAATATTGATAACATACTTTTTGAAGATCCTTAAATGACAATTTGGCCTATTTTAAGAAATAATAATTATTTTAAAGGACAACTTCCAGATACCAATTTTATATTTTCGAGGTTTTGCACTTTCACCGCAAGATTGTGATTCAATGAGCTGAATATAACATATATTAAAATCTGGAGACATTTCTTAAATTTCGTTATTGAGAAATCTACAGGGAAACACTAGTTTTGCAATGCAATTAATCAGTTTTCGTTTCACAGACTCACAAAGAGTTCCTTTTCCGAATTACAAAATGAAAACCCTATTAGCATGTTCCAGGTATTAACCTCATGAAAATAATCATCATTTTAACAAATTAGAATTGATACACAACATTGATTTCAAAGTTTTCCACACGAATAAGTAATAAAGAAAACCAATGTATCACTTCTTCGTAAATTAATATGTATATTCAAGATAATTTGGGTCAAACAAAAATTATTTAAATTCTTTAACAAAAATTTCAATAAATTATTTTGGTTGATATATTTTATTTCTTCTCTCTTCCTCTCTAATTCAAAACCACTTTGATAATGTTCAAAGTGTTTAATTCAAAATACCAGAACAAGTCAGGCACAAGATTTACTAATGAATTATTAATTAATTAAATTTTAAGTATACATATGCACCTGGTTTTAGAAACGTGTGATGTGTACAATAATGTCCAACATTATGCATAATATTAAATTGTAAAAGCAATCATCTAAGCATTTTATAGTTCAAAACTTGAAACTTAGGTACCTACATGTGAACAGAGGATAGATGCATTCAATGATACAAGGATAAAATTTTATGTGAACTCAAAGGGACTGAAAATTCATATAAAACCAATTAAGAATTAAATTGGGATATTACACACAATTCACAATTCAAAGTTAAATTTCAAAGGCAATCGACTATAGAAATTGTATAGCTTTGACATATGTTCTGTTCAAAGATAATTTCAAACTATACTTAGACAAAGACCTTACAATTAAAGCAATATATTCAATCCGAATATTTATTGGAGTTGGCAAAGCCCGGTATAGAGATGAATCTTGGAATCTTGTATTTCAAAAGTGTCTGGATTGAGTTTCATTAGGCGTATTTTATTGGTAAATTATTAGCTAGTGCAGTAATGGAAAGTAAGTGCAGTAATGGAAAGTGTGAATAAAACATATGTTCACTATTATATGCACTTTTATTTTAAATCTTCAAGTTGGTATCTGTGCAATCATACTTATGTCAAGATCAGCTGTTGAAAATACGTACTCAAGGGATGTGTTGAAAAACTATTATTGTTTTTATGTAAAGTTGAATAAGAGTTCAAGTTAATGTGTACATGCAGGTCCAGTCAGAATAGAGTTGAGTATGAATTGAAAGATTGAAATGACATAAGAGTGCCTGTCCACATTTAATTTTTAATGTTAGGTGCAAGCAGTGAGACAGGTAGATTATGTGAGTGAAAAAGAGAGAGATGGGTAGATTACAGCCCAAATGCAAACAATATTCTTGGATTCAACACGAAAGATTTTGTATTGTATGAGTGAAAGATAGATAGATTTCAAGGGTGTGCGATAGGGATGTGCAGATTGATTTTCTCTTCATCGTATGTACACAACGAACATAATAAAACCCAGCATTAAAAATCCAATGTAGACAGGCACTAAAAGCCAAAAGAAGGGTGTGAGGCGAGATTTTGTCCTTCCCCGTAAGCCCGTCTTGCCTACAAGCTCCCAGTTGCTGGCAACTCAGTTTTCCTGGGTGAAAGGGGACAAATCAGCGCGAAACATTGAGCGCCACAATTAAACTTTCTCTTCTCAAAATAAACTTACACTGCGATAACTGACGCGAAGCGAATCCGGGCAAATCATTCACAATGATAACAAAAATGACAAATAAACAATGCCGCGTCGGCGAATGTGCCACTTTCGCGTTGGTTTGGGAGAGCCTTTAAACCCGACCAATGACGAAAGTTTTGTTTTCGCATCAAATGCTTCGCTTTGGTTTTGGGCGAGTCCTAACACACATCACACGTCAATAAATTTAGAGCTAGCACTGTGATTATTGATGATTTTTGGGTGTGTCAAGTAGTCAACGCATTGAATATTTAAGTTGACAGTCTAATCGTAGATTAATATTTCAAACCAATTTATTTTTATTCTAGTGAAAACAGAGCACAAGAAAAATACGAACGCATCCCCAAATAATAAAATCCTGCCAACCTTTAAGTAAAAAATATTTCTGGAACTGGATGAAGTGTCATTCTATTCCAACATTCCAAAACTTTATCTGAACTATTTATATGCACTATTTTTGCTGCCTTATTTATCCGCACTATTTCTTTGTTGTTGTTTAGTGTGTAAGATTTTGCTGCGCTGCGTATAAATTTACCAATAAAAAACGGCTATTATTAAGTTTTTCCATGGAATTGATGTAAGGCTAAGGTTTGTATATAAACAAGGTTCGTATAGATTCATTAAGGTTGTTTAAAAGGGTTTTTTTACGAACATATTTTCATTAGGTTGTGACTTTAATTTCATTTCGATTTAGTAAATTTACAACATTTTCAAAATATCTTACGTCAAATTTGACGCGATTTAATAATATGTTGATGCAATTTTAGTGAGATTCTTGTCATGAAAAGTGCTTTCTCAAATTATTGGTTCGGATTCGGCTTAAAACTGTAGGTCCCCTCCATCCCTGACAAAAGAGAGTGGTTGAGAGTTGTAAGTCACTAGGCCCTAGCTCTCAACGGACTGTTGCAATACATAATTTATTTTATTTATTTATTTTAGTGAGATTCTAAACATTGTACCTTTAAATCTTTAGACCCGTTTTTTTTTTGGAACTGTCACAACTTAGACGTGTTCATGTGCACCATTTTTAAACTTGTTGTAAAAACAATCCAAATTTCGGTAATGCTAATTAACCTATGCTCAGGGCCGTCGAGAGGAATTCCGGGCCCGGGACGGAAAAATCTCGGGCCCCCCCATATTTACCATTTTTTTCAAAGTTCATGCCTACTAATATGGTACGTTCTAATTTCAATTACGAATAGCATGAAATTGGTTGGAATTAACGGGAATAATAATTTTTTGTTTGCAAAGTGAACCGAAAAAAAAGTGTTAATCATCAAATCAATCTCACGGGTATAGGCCAGTTTAGTTGAAATAGAATATGGATAGAAAATAATTCTACATGCGAGTAGATCAGATTCCGAACAGAATCATACATTCAATTCGATATTGCCAACGACATGTTAGTAACTGATAATACGGTCGATTAACTATTAAAAAAAATAGCATTAATATCTATTACCTACTATGAAAATAAAATAGAGTGAAGTAAAAGTATTTGAAATTTGTCTTTAAAAAAAAAACTAAGTATTTTAAAAGTTTTACAATACTCTTTATTATTTTTCTTTATTTTAAAATATTATCACAATGTTTTCATTAGAATTAGTTTGCATTCAATGAAATATTTCTTTTTGCAAACGAGCTTTCCTAGCTTTCTGAGCATCAAAACAACTTATAACTACATCGAAATTCAATTTCATTGCCAAAGTTGCTTCGATACATAGTGTAGCAAGTCCAGAAACACGATCTTGTGATGAGCCACGAACGATGAAAATTCTTTTTCTGGCAAGGATGCTAAATGAACGTTCGGTACTAGCTACGGTTACAGGTACGGAGAGCAACACAAATGTTGGGGAAAATCGTCTCAAAGTTCTGGGAATAAATAGTATTGAGCAAACACAATGGCGGAAGTTCTGCTTCAAAATTTTTTTTTCAGATGAATTATTTCTTCTTTCAACTCTTGAGACACATGCGAGTTATACTTTTGGATGAACCTTGTAGCGGAGTTTTTAATCTCAATTTCGTCCATTGTTGAAAACTGCCATAAAAATGAAAATGTAGCATTCAAATTCTTCATCGTATCGAACCGACGAGAAATTGCAGATATAATTGAATCAACTATGACGTAAAAGGTGTTTTTTATGAAATTTATTTCTTCGTCTGTTTCAATTTGCTCTTCGGCTCCTCGATTTTCTCCAAAATGTCTATTTAATTGCCTTTTTCGGTTCGATGGGAACAATTCTGGAAAATCCCTCAATCCAGTAGCAACTGCTTTGCATTCAGATAAAATTTGATCCCATCCGTTTCGAATAATGTTCACATCGAAGATCAAGTTGTCGAGATCTCGAATTTCAACGTCAATAGTATTGTTTCTGGCTCGAAGAAGGAAACTTCTTTCATTTATAGCGCTAAGAACCTTGCACCAAATCGAAGACATCAGGACGCATTCAAATTTGTGCATATGTATATTTTAAAACGCCATTTACATCTCTTCGAGTTTCAGTTTCAGTTAAATTAATATCACTTAAGGCTTCTAATGATGTCCTAAGGTTTTTCAGATGGTTTCGCGGCCTCAATTCTAGCTGACCATCTTGTATCGGAAAGTTTGTGAAAAGATCCGGGCACATTTTTCTTAAGAATTTCCCAACGTTGGGCACTGCTGTTTAACAATTTGAAACACTTTTGAACAACTCCAAAAAATGTTATTGCGGCAGTACAACATTTCGCTGAATCGACTCCACACAAGTTAAGGCTGTGAGCTGCACATGGTGAATAAACGGCATTCGGATTTTTGTTTAATATACATAATATGCCTTTGTGCACCATTATACTGTTCTTTCATATTGCTTCCATTTTCATAGCCTTGTGCACAACAGTCTTCTAAAGGGATTTCGTTCTTTGCCAATGTTTCGCAGATCAAATCAGCTATTGCGGTGCCAGTTTTTTTGTTGCAATCGACAAATTCCAAAAACCGTTCTTAGATGGTGAACACATTTTATTCCAATCGCAGATATCGCAAAATAAATGTATTTTGTTCCACATGACTTGAATCGGGTGTTGCATCGAAAATTATAGCGGAGTATTTGGCGTTTTCAATCTCCTTCAAAATAGCTGAATTCACATGTTGGGCACAAATTTTGATGAACTCATTTTGATTCTCAACGGAAAGGTAGTGGACTTGCAAACGTTTGTGCTCTTGTTGTGAAATTCTTACTTTTTACAAGTGCTCCTGAAGTAAGGGGTCATAATGACTAATTAATTCCAAAATGCCCAAAAAATTACCATTATTTGGCTCTCCAATAAGATTGCCATCGCCTCGTGTTCCTAGTCCCCTGGTGGGATTTTCCGGTTCCCTGAAACCGAATCAAAAATTTCGTTTACAGCAGAAACAAAAATAGAAGAAAAGAAACTTTATAAAAACAGAAACCGAAATGAATATTTGTGTTTTGTTCAAATTTACCAGGCCCCTTATTTTGACTTTAAAAATTTTCAAAATAAAATAAATTTGAAATTTACGTTAAATTAAATAAGAAAAGCGAAACAATTTATTATAACTTTCTTTCAATAGTTCAGAGTTGCCCAATTTTCCATTAAATATTAACAAAAATGTACGCCAATAATAATCAGGGGCCCAGATCGGAAAGCTTGTGACTGATAGATTGGCAGATAACATGCAAACAGGGGCCCGATTGCGAAAGCATAAATGATTTTAAATTTTCGGGCCTCTAAAAATTAATGAAAATAGGTATGTATGTTGATGAAATATAGAGTATATTCTCATTGCTTTCAATTTTACGGGCCCCTAGAAAATCCCGGGCCCGGCTTACGGCTATACTTATTTCGAAAATTTCTAATAGTGAAATTCTAGGCCCTTAAAAATATTTTGTTTTCAATTTTCTAAACCGTTTTTAAAAATTAAAAAAAGTTTAGAAATTATTTAACGCCAGAACAACACTCCCATAGTTTGGTAATTGACTTTGAACGAAAATAATTTGTTCGTAAATTTTACGATGTTTAGCTATAAAGCTCCTTTCTGATTAAATGGCTCCGTCAACAAGTAAAACGTTCGTTAATGAAACGAAGACAATCTTCAAGCTATCAAAAAATCACAATTACGCGCTGAAGGCTCACCATCACCAGTCTCTATTTGTTTTGACAACTTTATTTCCAACAAACCAGCAGCTTTTGAAGCACTGTAAGCCAATATTCAAGCCAAAGGTTGGACTAATCGAATTGACTTTGTAACTAATACCCATGGCGGACATGTGCCGAAAATCATATTTTAGAAATAAATTTATTTCTATTACAATAGGTACTTCTGTCTTATATTAGTATTAAAAGTTCTCGAGCTCTTCAAAAAACACTCATCATGTAATAAATATATTTTTTAGGAAAATTGCACAAATTATTCAAAATTATAAAGCATGCTATTAATTTATTAAATAAATTTGTAAAGATGTTTTAAGAACTAAACGTTTACCTTTTAACAATTCCAGTACGATAAGCAGACACGATTCTTCCTAACGCATAGCTCTCCGAAGTACATTAAAATGTGTGGATTTTTAAAGTGCGTACAAAAAAGTAAAAAATATCCAACCATCAGTCTTTCCTTTTTAAACTTTATTTATTTATTTTTTCCATATATGTTTTTTGTTTCATTGATGATGAAAGTTTTCCATTTAACTGTCTGAAAACAATATAGATTGCAGCTTGAGCTGGAGCATATTATTTTGAAGTTTCCTCAACTTCTTCTATAGAAAAATGTTCATCTACTGTTACTATATCTATCCATAAAATTCTAAAACTTTAAACGAAACTTTAAATTGTAGTTTTAAGGGCAGTTTTGTTCACAGTGACCTATCAAGCTTTTTTGCCATAGTGTTAAAAATCAATTGTCAATTGGTAAACATCAAATTTTGATATTTAATAAGAAAATTGATTAAAGCCTTTATTTGAGAAAGACGCAAACAATTTCGGAAAACAAATCAATTAGTAGAAATCAAAGAATAGCTGGTTTATGGAATTCTTTATTTATAAACTATCAATTGGTAATTGACATTCTTTAAAAGGCAGATAAGGATTTCCATAAGCATTAAGCATGCATTTATTAAGAGATAATTGACATTCTATCGACCTACGACCTCGACCTCATAGTCCTTAAATTGCACTAATCAACCACAATCGTTAAACAATACATTTTTACGTGCGGCCTATATCACCTTACGAGGATTTTATTCATGACTAAAATCCATAAGAGCTGGGAAAGAACACTGCCCTGGGGTGTTCCTCTACTCACATGTTTGGGAGAGACTGGGTTACCTAACGAAGCTTGAATCCGTCTATCACTTAGCATAGAAATTAATCATCCTTGAATAAAAAGCCTTACCCCGAAGTGAGTAAGTGATTCGTAAATCGATTTAGTAAGGAAATTATTAAAAGCACCTTCTACGTCTAGGAAGGTAGCAAGAGTAAATTCTTCACAATAAATTGTCTTCTCAATGGCTCAATAGTATGCACTACCTCATTTTACGGCTGTCTCACTAGACTTGATATGCTTGCCGAAAACCCTTCGCGTACTCATGGCCACGCTGACCCACTTTCGTGATAAAAACTGCTTCAACCTGTCTCCAAGTCTCGGGTACATGATTGGGATAGAGGCATCCTTTGAAAATGGTCTCCAGCCATGTTACTGGTATGTATGTCTTGCAGTTTTTGTAGCATTACTGGTAGTATGCCATCCAAACCTGAAGATTTGAAGTTAGAGAAAGTATTAACAGTCTAGGAAATGCTCTTCTAATAAACTCTTGTAATAAGCGAATTAATTTGTTCTTTATGAACTAGATTAGTGTTTGATGTTCTAAGCGTTTCGGGGTTGCAATTCTGACAGCCAGGAAAATGTATCGCCATAAGTACTTCCAAGGATTCAGTTGGAAAGGATGTCCACAATCCATTAGGTTTGTTCAGAAAAGATGGATTGCAATGAGACTTTACTAAGTCTTTCAGAATTTTGTATGTCTTCAATCGATCCTCAATATTCTCTCCAACTTTATTTTTGGCAGTATCTAAAGCTCGCTTATAAATTTTAAGGGAGTCTTTATATGGTTGGTGAAAATCTTGTTTGTGATAGATATTGAAGATCGTTCTGGTAATTTTTCTTAGAGCAGAAAGGTCTGTATTTTGCTGGGCATGAAATCTTAAAAGCAGTTTTAACTGATGATTTAAAAAGTTTAATCCTGGATTGCAGATCGTCTACTGATTTTGTGCTAAGATTTGGAATTTTGTTTAGTTTGGACTTAACCGAATTTTGTCCATTCAGTATACGTTTAGGATTTCTATAAGGGGGAGGAGTTTCTGACTCAAAACTTATGTTGAAGAGAATCCATTTGTGATCCGAAAAAGAATTGGCAGAGGAGACTCTCCAATTTTCCACCAATAGATTACGGTTGTTAGTAACAGTAACATTAAGTACATCTTCACAACCGTCATAATTTTCGGAACTCGGAAAGACAAAGGTAGGAGTATTACCTCTGTTAAAAACAATTGGTTTATTATTGATGATAAAATCAAATAGAGACTCACCTAGTTCGTTTATCTCCGAACTACCCCAGAGAGAATGCCGTGTTTCCGCATCACATCCATTCAGGAGGTTAGTTCTTAGTGACTCCGCTTCTCTTACCGGGATGCTCAACTCCTCGGTCGGTGATTGTCGGTCATGGTCGAAATAGGCAGACGCCAACAGCAGTCCATTCGTATTTTTGTCTTCTAATCTGACAACTGTAAGATCGGAAGTGCTAAAGTTGGAAGACAAAAAGCCTTTTAAGAGTTTTTAAGCTAAAATACGAGTTCTAGGATTACCTTGGTTTTAGTTTGGGATTGTATGATACAGTCATATTGGCTATCTGTGGGGCCTCGCATTCTGAGGCCATTAACTCAAGGCTCTTGAATAAAGCTGATGTCAACATTTTCCACTCTAAGATTATCCAAAGCACACTTAGAGTGCCTTAGATTAATCTGGACGACGTTGTTCTTAACTTCCAGTAGAGTTTTTGTTTTAAATTTAAATTCGATATCGCAAGAACGGGCCACTATTTTTTTTTTGTGAAATTCAAACGTAAAACATATATTTATAAGAACTAAATAACTGCTAAAAATATTTTTAAGACACAATTTGTATATTTACAAAATTAATTTAAAAAACTGCTCCAACGATTTTCGAAAAACAAATAATAATTAAATAAAAAATAATGTTTTTTTCGAAAACATACTTATTTTATTTGTACTTTTTTAAATATTAAAATATAGCAAATATTTGTATACAGATTATCTGGATGCACGATTAAGTTCGTGCGACCCAATCGTGCATTTTATTTATTTAAAAATGAATGTTTATATTTTTTCAAATAAAGTAAATATAATAATCATGCAATGATGCAATAATGAAATTCCATTGTGATGTACGCAGACGATCTTGTCATGTTAGCCGAATCTCCTGAATCTCTTCAGCTAATGATCAACAAACTACGGAATTACTGTTCGAAGTGGAATCTAACAGTAAACCTTGACAAATCAAAAACAATGGTGTTTCGGAGAGGATCAGGGCGATTGGCTGCAAACGAGAAATGGTATTATGGAGCGGACCAAGTTGAAACTGTGAGGGAATACCAATACTTGGGTTACACTATGACGAGCAACTTAAACCTAGAAAAACACCTAGTAAAAAAACTTTCTTCATCCAAAAATGCGATTGGGACGGTGTGGAAAAATGTGTATGGTAACAAGGACCTAGCATTTAGTGCAAAATACAAAGTTTTTCTCGCAACGTCCGAATCAATAATGCTGTATGCTGCGGAATCATGGGGCTGGAATCAGTCTGAAACCACTGAAAAACTCCTGAGGTTTTTTCTAAAGAGGCAGTTCCTACTACCCGACACAACACCTAACTACATGCTTCTCATTGAAACCGGTCTATCACCCTTACATCTCTCATCGCTAAAACTGCACTTCAACTACATTACCAAGTTAATGTATAGCCATGTGGATAAAGTTGCACGAAAGATTGCTGTTTCGATTATAAAGTCGCAAAGCTCATGGTTTCAGGAATGGAAAAACTTAGCGGACTCTTGTGAACTCTCTTTCAACCTAACTTTAGACAATTTACAAGAATGGAAACCATATCTTAACAGTCTACTCGAAAAGCTCCACTCCAAATCTAGGGAGAAAAGTATAGAGCAAGCTACTAGTTCACTACATAGGGAATTCTACCCCCTACTTCAGCACAATTTAGGAGTATCCAACTACTTCAAGGACACCCATAACATTGAAACAATATCATTGATTTTCAGGGCTAGAGGTGAACTTTTGCCTCTCAATTTCATTCCACATCGCAATGACCTATTACTAAGCTGCTCCTTATGCAACACCAACGAAAGAGAAAACGTACTGCATTTCATCGCAAGGTGTCCGATTCTAGCAGAAATTCGGCGACAAATATGGCAGAAAAGTTATATGGAACAAGCGGAACTCATTGAAATTCTAAATGGAACAGATTGGAAAAAACTATCTCAATATTTAAAAATAGCACTTAACTATAGAAGACAGATAATAAGAGAAGACTTTTAATATAAAATTGTATATAAAGCACCATAAAACAACAAAAATTAGAAATTTTTTTTAATTAAGGCTATCATCTGGCTGACGGCCCTTCCGGCCATGCCAATAAAGATTGAAATTTAAATTTAAATTTGAACTCAAATGTTTTTGTAAATATTATTATGAATGAATAAATCTAATCTATGAATGATGAATAAAATATTCAGTGATAACCCTAACCATTGTGAATAAAATGTTCCTTATAATTTTACGCCTTTTAACTTTGACAGTGACGAGCTATAATTATAGATATAGATCTCTACACTATAATGTGCAGGACACATATTACACACAATTTTATTCGCACTTTTACAAGGATATATGAAAACTGTATCCATTAAAAAGTTTTGTTTTCCCATATCCCTTGGAGCAAGATGAATTAACAAAAGCATATCCTTCTCAAACTTGTACCACATGGGATTTGCAATGGCATAAAGACAGGCACGGAACTGGATAATGCTGGAGGACGATATATTACACGAGGACGTATGTAGGTGGTCAATAATAAGAAAGGATATGGGTTTTCACTTGCTTAAGTAGGTTTTTACTAGAAATTTTGAAGGTATGTGGTACAAGGATTGTGTACATGTTTTTCGACTTGTATTAATTTATCTATAAAGAAGCTCTGTTTTTAAGCCGGGAATTAAGTTCATATCAAAATTAGTTAGTAAAAATGTATTTGTGAATCATTATGAAGTATTGTTCTCAAAGCTTTCAGATCTTGAAAAGGAAAAAGTGAATCAGTGTACACGTTCCGACAGTAGGAACATTACAAAGCTGCCATTTTTGATCGTTCCTTCCCTGGAAAGCCGAAACCGAAAAACTCCTCACAATGAGTTATATCGCTAAAATGTATGTACTCTTTCATTTTCGAAATAACCATAAGCAAACTTCTTTTCTCATGATTGTTGAAGACTAAAAAAGTTTCTTTTTTCATAAATAATGTATGATAAAAGGATATTTTATCGTAGAACGAAACCAAAATTGGTATACGTTTTTGTACTTAAGAAAACAACTTTTATTCATTTCGAATATTGATTAAGCATCAATTTGCTTAATAGCATAGTTTCCAATGGTATTTTTCATCTCATAACTCCTGCGATGAGCTTTGTTTTGCTGTTTTGATGGTCGTAAGACACGAAGAAACGTTTGTTTTATTTTTGAGTTAGGTATTCATGTCCTGTACCTATATTATCCTTGTATACATATACCAAATACCTTAAGTATTAAATTCACTCAATTGAGCTGAGTAAACTTAGTGAACAAAGATAATAAAACATCTACCAAGCAATAAAATCGGTGTGTTTACTTTCTTCGAAAGACTTTATGAACTATGAAGCTTTATTCTCTGATGTGGTGCAATATTATTCTCTATAGCAATTTTAAGGATAGATTTATTTGTGTAGATGGGAATTGAGTGGAATGAGGTTATGTTGTGTTGATTTTACTTGTTTTAATTTTAGTTCTGGTTTTGTAATACTTTGGTGCTATTTTAGTGTAGGATATTGTTATGGGGGTTATTTATTTTGTATTTTGCAACTATAATGTTAATTGTTTTGGAATTTTTAACTTCCCATAGGAAGTTTTTGTAATCGGTCCGATTTGTCGAATTGAAAATTTTGACATTTCTCGACGTTTCAAGGTCCCTAGGGTCAAAATAAAAGATTTTTAGAAAGATGTCTGTGCGTGCGTGTGTAGTGTACGTACGTTCGTACGTCCGTACGTTCGCGACTATTTTTTCGTCGAGTCGTCCATAGCTGAAGAACCAGAAGAGATATCGACTTCAAATAAGTTTTGTTATACAGATAATTAGGCAGAAAGATGCAGAAAGGGCTCTCAAGAAAATTGAGTGGGTGATTTTTTTACCATAGCAATTTGAAAAAAAGGCGAAAATTTTGGTTAACCCTAAATGTCTCACGAATTAATAATGCTAAAGACTTGAATTAAATTTTATATAATACTAGCTGACCCGACAAACGTTGTGTTGTTATATAAATAATTTCTAGAGAATATTTTTCTAGAAATAAATAACTTATTGTAAGTGTGTAAGGATGTGGTATATAAGTGGGAGAGGTATAGAGCACTGTAAAAGGTGATCAAATATTAAAATAAAAAATCACTAAACAATTTTTTTTAATTTATTAAAATTAATTCTTTAAAATTATATACATATCGCTAATTATGACTGTACTACAAAAGAACAATATCAATCCCTTAATGCAACAGAGTGAACAATATTTTGTGTGATCCCATCTTTCGCCAATACAAACAAACTGGATGGTTTGCCCACTTAAGAGCACGCCACGTATAATTGTCCGTGTGAAAAACATGAAGTGCTTAAATTTAAGCAGCAAACAATCATCGTTTGGCCTTGAGACTTATTGTTAGTTATTGCAAATGCCAATAATTGGAATTTGAAGGCTTTTGAATTGAATTGGCACATATGTGGGCATAATAGGGATTCGCGGTAATAATATATTTTCACCTCGGAATTTGCCATTTAGCTATATGGCTTGGATATCATTTTTAATTACTAATCGCGTGCCGTTGCACAACCGTGGTGGGTTCAAATGACGAAAAAAAATTACCGGAGATCCAACCTTCAGTTGTAAATTTTGCGGTGGAATGCCTGGTAAATCTAATGAGTTCAAAAACTCAGCTAGATAATTTATAGCTTCGTTAGCATCACAAACTGTATCAATAGATTTGTATGATCCCAAGTCTCTTGGTAACACATGTTGTATCTGGAAATTTAATTCGTTGACATTCACATTTTTTGCTGCTAAAATTGTTCTTTCTGACGGCCACTCATGATTTGAATATTTTCTATGTACATCGGGAAATATCTGGTCAATGAGAGCATCTTGTGAATCAATAATCGTGCAGAAATCGACCGGTAATTTGATGCATCCTGTTTCATCTGTAGTAACTTTTCCGTCGCCTATATCTATCAACAGTTGTTTTTAGAATGTTTCAGCGGATGGATCTTAAAGCATTTGAACACGCATATTTACTTTCAGTTGCGATGATTTTAAGCATCGTAACTGCGTACGTTGAACGCGGAATAACGGGAAGTGTTTGTCTCAAATCACCTGAAAGCAGTAACAGAGTGCCGCCAAATAGGCTGTCGTTGTTTTTTATATCTTTCAATGCCCTGTTCAACGCCTCAAGCGAATGTTTGTGTGCCATAGGGCATTCATCCAAGATGATAATTTTACACTGTTTTAGCAAAAATAAATGTCATAAATGGTTCTTTGTTCTTCATTCATTGGTGGAACATTGCGAGCAACAATCGCTGCCATTTCTACATTATTGTATTGTATTTCACGATTCAATTCAGTGTATATTAAATCAGATGCATTTCGATTTGGTGAGTGCATACCGAAATGACTGAGTGGTAAGTTGGCAATGATAATGCAAAGATCCTCAATAGCAATCAATGCTTCATTGTACATAGCGTCACTGAATACTATCGTATGATCGTTGCACCGTGTACGATGTTGATGCAATTAAACCATAACACTTAGGAATATAAAAAATAGATAAAAACCTATTCTCAGACCTACCGAATATATATGCAAAATTTCATTAAAATTGGTTAAGCCGTTTCGGAGGAGTATGGCAACTAACACTGTGACAGGAATATTTTATATATTAGATATTGTAACGTGATACCAAACAAATATATTTATGGAAAAAATTTCAATTAACAGTTTTTTTTATAAATTAAAAAAACTGAAAAAAAAATATTTCTCACCTTGAAAATTTTACGAACAAAAAATGATTTTATCTCCAAAACAATTTTGTGCAACGAAGAATAACGTTTTCAACATCTGGTAAAATTTTGAGAAAAATCGAATTGACAGTTTTCTTACAAAAAATTAAAAACCTAAAAAACAAATTAACAAAAGTTGGTAAAAATTGATTTTCGACTCAAATATCTATTTAAAATTTTGAGATATTGGCTTTTTACTAATTTTATCTTTTGAAAAATATTGTTGTGAACATTCAGTAAAATTTTGAGAAAAATCGAATTGACAGTTTTTTTTACAAAAAATAAAAACCTAAAAAAAAAATGTGCAAAAGTTGGTAAAAATGTACTTACGACTCAAATAGCTTTTCAAAAATTAAAAATATTGGCTTTAAACTTATTTTATCTCACAGAAAATATTGTTTTCGATATTTACTATTTTTTTATAAGAATCCAACAGTCCGTTTTTTCATAAAAAAATAAAATCTACAAAAAATACTACGCAAATTTGGTAAAAATTGATGTTCGGCTCTCGATATTTCTCAAATTAATTTCATTGATCCAATTCGTTTTTGTTCATATTAGAAATAAAAACTTTTAAGAAATGGTACTAAAATTTGTAAAAATTACTTTTCGACTAAAAATCTCGTTAACAAAAATAGATTTTGAAATCAAACTTTTTCATCATATGCAAAATATTGTTGGTTTTTTTAAATTTTTTTAGAATAATTCAACTGACAACTTTTTTAACACAACACGTAAACCTACAAACTTTTAAGCAAGACAATTCGACAGACGGGATGGGAAGTTATCAGTGTGAGTCGCATCCCAGCCTCTTTCTTACAATAGTATGTTTGGTGCCAAAGTAAGTGATAAAAGAAGCAATTTTTAAAGAACTCGCAAATTAAGAAAATATTCCACGATAAACATAAGGTTTCCAATAAGCGGTTTAATTTTGATTTCCGCACTTCTTTTTGTCCTCGATAACTTCCTGAATTCCATCTATAAAATCTTGAAAAGAGTCAATTGTTTCTTGCCAAACTGCGAATTTCCAACTGTGACTGCAAAATGTTCACTATTTTTAGATGGAATTTTTAAAATTTTGCTGAATCGTGTTTTGTTCCAGTTTTACTAATTTCGTTGTTTAAGGTTACGAAATGTCGAAAGACGACAATTTCAAAAGCTGCCGAACTAGAAGCCTACTTAAAATTAAACCTCTTATTTTCTAAACCAATTTGAAGTGTCAAAAACCGTGATGCTTAGTACTTCTCTGCCTTAAATATTGTGGTCTTCCATCGTTTTCGGTCCCTTGCAAGGTTCTTCCAGTTGTGTTAACAAAGTGTTATAGTTTCAAAATTCGTCTGATCCCTATAGCGAATGTTTGGTATTCCTGGTCGTCTCAAACCTGGATGCTGGCGGTCGAAAATTTTCTTGACTAGAACGTCATTGTTCATTCGCTTGATGTGAACAAAGAGAGTATTCTACGTATTTTGGATATTTGTATTACTTCCTTTCAAAAGTGTTATCATTCAAAAACGAGGGCCGTAGAATAGAAATAAGCAATTTATTAATGTATCGTGCATTTTGTCTTTTAAACAAGGACTTTTTAACCCATTCAGTAGTTCGCTAGAATAATTCTTCGCCGAACTGATACTAAGATAATGTTTGTGGAATTAATATTGTTCCGAGGTAGTTTAACTCTTTCCTTTACTTAAAATTACAACAGCGACGTTTTGTCCTTGGCAATAGCAAGATAAGGCTTTTGTTTGTTGATAGCATATACTTTGATTTGCCAACCAATGCGTTTTATCTGTTCATCCATAGCTGTAAACACTTCTAGTACAGCTCGACGGTGGAAGCTGTTGATGTTGTAAGACCTATTGAGGAACTAGGTTGATTTATGTATGGGAAGAAAAACTGGACCTCGAGCAGTATTTTTTTCTGCACATCAATTGCTGTACTACCTTCAATGTTGGTAACCACCGCGCCGCCGGATGGCCTTATATCATCACTGTCTAAGCTTGCAAGTATTGTTGAATGAAAGAATTGCAAGACCAAGCGCGGGGCTAACGACCCGGCCATAATTAAAACAAGACTTTTGATATAAAAAATCTGGGTGAAGCTTTGAATAACGACCCCTAAGAGAAACAAGTATTGGTGAATTTAAAACAAAATAGATGTATTCATAATATATTCAAAAAGAACAGAAAAACAATCACCAAGTCGTTCTTCTATATCTAAATATTATATTCCTCATTTTTTACACCCAAATTATTCACAATAAAACAGTACATTAGTTGTACATGAGAGAAATCAGGTGGATTTAATGGATTCGCACTGGATTTAATGAACTTGTTCAGGTTTTAACATACGCATTCATTTATACAAAAACTTCTAGCGCCGGCGTTAAAAGCATGCCTTTGATGTATATATTTCTGTGTTTTTACCTTCTCTTATTTGAAATGAAAGACCATCATAGAAATGAACTATAGAGAGGTATATGAAGGTATTAGGACATGTTCATTGTTTAGTCACATCCTTTCAGCCATCCGTTTGGAATTTATGATTTGTTTGTGCAGTTAACCGGAATGGAGACTGTGCACAGAACACTGAGGGACTTAACATCAGCTAGATGACAAAATTGAATAGGTAATGTTGAACAATACTTCGCAAGCTTAACAATAATGCGACACACGTGCGGCAATAATATCACTCATATGGTAAAGCTCATATACGGCTATTGAATGGAAATAGTAATATTTTTCAATAACTTTTCTATATTTTCATTCAAAGATCAGAGGTTTTCCTGAGTGTGTGTTATACCCTAATGCTGAACTGAAGAATGGAAAAAGTAACTCGTGTTTTGAAGTGTTATTTCTCAATTTTTCATAATATAAGTAAAACACTTTTTATCTAAGAAAGAACAGCTCTTTTCGAAACAAACTTACTTTATGTGCATGGCTTTTCTTTTACAATTTTTTTAAAGTTCTTAAACCTCCTAAATTCCAACCCATGTAATTGCTCATTTCTTCTGGAGCAAGATCTGTAAATTGATTGACTCCTTTCTTGTAAGTGACAAGCCCTTGATTGTATTTCTCGTTATGCGTTTCGATGTCCTTCAAATTTGCGCAAAATATTGCCAAACGTCTGGAGTTTTCTTCCTCGTTCTCATTAACCTTGTTGTACTCAAGCTGAAAAACACAAAGTTTTTAATAAAATTATGTATTTATAAAAGTTAATTGTAAATATGTAAACATCTACTTACCTTGTAGGCATCATAATCTTCCGCTGTGCAACTGAAGACACAACCGATAACGGCTGCAACAATCAATAAGGCCAAAGTGAATTTCATTGTTCTAGCTTGGGTTAATTCCAAAAGTCAACTCAACATTCTTTTATATTACTGCTAACTTATATACCCTAAGGTGTATATTTTTTTAAATAATTTAACTTACTTATCATTTACGTGTTCTAATCTAAAGATATATAAAAAGAATCTGACGCATGCACAGCTGTTTTTAAACAATTTATCTATATAAAGTAATGTTATTTTTTTATTGTACACAATTTGTTCTTAATAAATAAACAATGAGTTTTATATATTTACATAGTATCCACTGTTCTAATATTTGAATTTTACCGGAGCTTTTTTATCTTCTTAAGCAAATATGTAAGCCCACATGTTTCTGAAATATTTTGAATCAATTTTTGACTAAGGGTATGCCAAACTACGCTAATCAAATCATAAGAAAATATGGATATATTTTGTTAGGCCTATTAAGATGAGTAATAGACAAAGCAGTTTTTTTTTTGGTAGCATTAGGGGCCATTTACAGGTATTGTTGCTTTTAATCAGGTGTGTTATAGCTATCATTGAATGTTTCTGCCATTGGACCACAATTACCGGATTGGAATCATTGAACGTAAAACTGACAGTTGGGAATACAGAGCAAATAAAACGCTTTCAATGGAACTGAAAACTCAGCTGATCATTGACAACGATTTTATTATTGAAAAAATAAAAATTTACAAAAAGAAACAACTCATTAGCTGTATTTTAATACCAAACATAACAAAGTTAACTTTCCAAGTCAGTTTTAAATCTCGAAACCAACATTTCAATGATGTAAACCAATGATAGCTCTAACTGGTGCATAAAAACTTTTATTGATTAGATCTGATAAAGGTTTTAGTGTAGCTACTTCTTAGTTAAGACTTAGGGCCAGTTATACCTATCATTGGTTTTTTTGTTATCATTGAAACCAATCATTTTAGTTTTTTTTGACAGGTTGGTTATAGCTCGTATTGAAAATTTCCGTCATTGGATACAAATTGGAATCAAAAAATTCATGGTTAGAAGGAACGCTTTCAGTGGAACAATTTTGTTTTGAAATGTGAATTCAATAATCAGCTGTTTATTGAAAACGATTTCATCATTAAAAAATTAAAAATTGACTAAAAGAAAACTGCTGGGTTAAATAATATATTTTTTTAAGCACAAAAGTTCTGCAACTCATTATCTTCATTTTGATATCAAATATGAAAAACTTGACTTTTTTAACCACTTTTAAATCACTTAACAAAATTTTCAATGATGAAAACCAACGATAGCTATAACCTTAATCATCAACTACCAAATTCTTACGAGTTTCTCTTTATTTTATTAACTTCCCATAGGAAGTTATTGTAATGGGTCCGATATGTCAAATTGAAAATTTTGACATTTCTCGAAATAAAAGATTTTTACGTTCGCGACGTTTTTTTTGTCGTCCATAGCTCATGAACGAGAAGAGATATAGACTTCAAATGAATTTTGTTATACAGATAATAATGCAGAAGGGGCTCTCAAGAAAATTGCGTGGGTGGTTTTTTTTACCATAGCAGTTTAAAAAAAAGGTGAACATTTTGGTTAACCCCTCTCATGAACCAATGAAGCTAGAGACATGAATTAAATTTTATATTATAAACTGTAACGTGATACAAAACAAGAACATTTTTGAAAAAAATCCAACTAACGGTTTTTTTTATAAATAAAAAAAAAACTGAAAAAAAAAATTTGTCACCTCAAAAATTTTACGACTAAAATATGATTTCATCTCCAAAACAATTTTGTGCAACGAAGAATAATGTTTTTGACATCTGATAAAATTTTGAGAAAAATCGAATAGACAGTTTTTTTTATAAAAAATAAAAACCTAAAAAAAATATAACTCAAAGTTGGTACAAATTGAATTTCGACTTAAATATCTTTTCAAAAACTTGAGATATTGGCTTTAAATTACTTTTATCTTTCAAAAAATATTGTTTTCAACATTTTGTAAAATTTTGAAAAAAATCAAATTGACAGTTTTTTTTACAAAAAATTAAAACCTAAAAAAAAAATGTATAAAAGTTGGTAAAAATTGATTTTCGACTCAAATATCTTTTCAAAACTTTGAGATATTGGCTTTAAACTACTTTTATCTTTCAAAAAATATTGTTGTTAACATTCAGTAAAATTTTGAAAAATATCGAATTGACAGTTTTTTTACAAAAAATTAAAAACCTAAGAAAAAACATAGTAAAAATTTACTTCCGACTCAAATAGCTTTTCAAAAATTAAAAATATTGGCTTCAAACTTATTTTATTTCACAGAAAATATTATTTTCGATATTCAATAAAATAAAATCTACAAAAAATAGTACGCAAATTTGGTAAAAATTGATAAATATAGACAAACTTTTAAGCAAGACAAATCGACAGACGGGATTTGAAGTTATCAGTGTGGGTCGCATCCCAGCCTCTTTTTAGATTGTATTTTTGACTACTGAAGCTCTCGTTAAATTACAGTACCTTGAACCTGGGTTTGGTAGTATCAAGTTTAGAATAGGACGTCGCTTTTTATATATTTTGAATATTTAACTTTTGTACGGGCTTAAACAATTTGCGCACAATTTCTTCAGACTTCAAGAAAAGAGGCTGTTGGTAAAAACACTCTATTATAATTTTTAACTTATAAATAAATAAATAAGGTCGCGCAACAGTCCGTAAAGACTGTGACATACAACTTTCAACTATTCCTGTGTGCGAATGATGAAGGAGACCTACAGTTTATTTGCCGAATCCGAACGAATAATTTGAAAAAAGCAATTTTCATAACAAGACTTACTACTGCAGAATTTATCAATTCCTCGCAAGAGGCAGCATCCGTGAAAAAAAATTTTAGGTGGCCGAGGCAGGGATCGAACCGAAAACCTCTCGCATGAAAGTCCAACGCCCTAACCATCACGAGTCCAACGCCCTAACCATCACGACACGAGTACCAAAGTTTTAAACCAAACAAAATAATATTTAAAGATCGAATAGTTAGTTAGAATACCCGGTGGAATGATGGTCTTGGGTTCGATCCGTGCCATATAAAGTTTTTTTCACGGGTACTGCCTCTTGAGGGGAATTGACAAATTCTCCAAGAGTAATTCTTGGCATGAAAAGTGCTCTCTCAAATTAGCTGTTCGGATGCGGCTTGAAAACTGTAGGCCCCCTCTATTGCTGACAACATTACTCGCACACAGGAATGGTTGAGAGTCGTAAGTCACTAGGCCCTAGTCCTCAACGCATTGTAATTTATGTTATTTGTTAGTTAGTAGGTGAATAATTTGCCGTTAGTTAGTTTCCTCGAATTTTTATTTTGTCGTTCTATATTTTCTGTTATATGGCACAATTTATGTCAATAAAAGCAAAGCCAGAAAAGTTTTGAATGGCTTTTAATCTGCCATCATCACCCAGAAATATGTTGAATTGTTTTATTAATTTTTGGTTATTTTAACGTTACTTAGAGGCCAACAATAGCTATTATTGGTGTTCATCATTGAAACTGATCATTGGAATTTATTTTTTGAAATTTCTGTCAAACAAAATTTCATGATATAAATTTACTGGAATTGGGTTTGTGTTCAATTGAAACACAAATCAATTGAATCTTAAGTTTCACTTTTAGACAGAAGAATCAGCAGTTCAGGAAAATTAATTTCCGTCCGGAAAAAATAAAAATAGACTATTAGCTAAAAATATCTCTGCGATTAAATTCTTTGAGTGATTTGCAATCAATAAGTATACTATTTGCATTTCAACAATTCAACAATTTTCTGGATTGTTTTCAATGATACCTATTAATGGCCCCTTAGTCGAGACGAATTATATCTTGTCATTGAAGATCTTTTAAATTCTTAATCAATTGCAAATTGTGCACTTTCTCACATTTCCATCATAATAATTGTTCTTTTGTAAAGTCGAAGTTCATCAATATAAGCATAGTCGATTAGTACGGAAGAAAGTTTGTGCGACCTGGACATATAAACATTTTTAAATTATCTCTTTTCAAGAAAAAAAAAAAACAGTAATTTTCGGTAATATTTAACAAAATTAGGCACATCACTGTCTAAACAAACACAAACTACAACGTTATTAATTAATATTGTCCCTTATTGTTTATTAATTAAAAAACACAAAATTGACATAATTTAAGCGTCAATAACTAATTAGCTTTGCATACATGGTAAAATATGCAGGCTGTTGCTATTTGATTAAAGTTTAAATTAAAAAGTACCTGGATTACGAGTTTTATAATAATTTTGAACTCCTTTTAGAATTTAAATCTAATTCATTCGTAAACCGGGGTAAGCTCACTTTCTACGATTCGATCGCACGCCTATCATTTTGACTATTGTCAACTATTGAATAGTGTCCTTCAAAACAAAAAGTGCAGTCCAGTAATTGAATTTTGAAAAACCTGGTATAATGACTTCTTGACTTGATGAACAGGTAGCCATCACGAAAAAGTAATTAAGAGGTAACTCAAAGCAAAACAATACAAACATTGTCTGCTGTAAAACATAAATCCAAAGATACCTGAATCAATATTGGTCCATTACGGAAAATTTGTTCTATGTCATCACTTAATTATGAACCTTAAAGTAATAATTATCGTGGGAAACCCTTCATTCGAATCCTTCACAACCCTAAGTTCTCATACCTACCTGCATTCACTTATAATAATAATAAATATAAAATCTATAAAGCAACGGAGACCCTTGATGGTTATGTCAGTTCCTTGAACCTTTTTCCATCGAAAGGATGTGCTTTCAAGTTTTCTAAAATAAAATAAAAAAAAAAAAAATCGGCACAGACAGAAGAACTGAGAGTGGAAAAATGACAAATGGCAAAAAAGTCTCGTTTGCCTATGAATTATTTGTCTATCGTCAAAAATTGCGTTCCAAAACAAAAATCGATAAGGATCAAAGGGAGCAAATGATTAAAGCCTACAAGTTAAAATATGACCTCATTAAATATTTAATAGCTGTTAAATTGGACACCATGTTGGATTGTAACGACAGCGAACGTGAATCGATGAAAGAAGTCATCCATTTTAAAAAGTCCCTCAAGAAAAAGCTGAAGAAGATGTTAAAGTCTGAACCCAATAATGATACAAATAATAATAATAAGAACCTTCATCTATCTCTACCATCTCTGACTTGAAGCTGAAGGGCAATCGATTGGAAAACGATAAAATAATATCATTTGCAGTTTTATTTCATTTTCATTTCTTTTCTTTTATAAATATTTAAATGGGGTTTTTAGGGATCTTTGGTTAGGTTCGCTTGCCTTTTTGATTTTATAAATATAATTTTTGTTTTGGTATTCAAGTTGGAATGTTGAATGTTTAATAAAATTAAATATTTTAATTTTAAGCAAAATCGGTTCACACTTTGTTTTTCTTTCATTTGCATTTTAGATTAAAAATTCATAAATAAAACATTAATAAAAGGTGGAATTTTGAATTAAAGAAACATTTATTATTTTTGATGAATTGGAATAAAATTAAAAATGTTTCATTCGTCAGGATTAACAACGTCCTGACGCGATGGTCTTTTTTCTTCTCTGGCCATTTGAAACTGCCTTTTTCGTCTACAACTTTCATCTTCTAATCTAATAACAAATGGTAAAAAAAAGACGGATTTGTTGTTCTATTTTGAACTAATTTGAAATGTATGTAAATAGAACAAAATGAGCGAATTATAATGATTTAGGTTGGAAATGGTTCGCTATGTAGTTTCCATTAATATTTTCTATGTTAATTTCAAATATAAGGAGTATAGCTAATTTATTAAGGCTTCATGCTAGAGCAAGAGTAACACGTGCTTTAAGAGAACATACATATATGTACATATTGTGCCTATTTCAAATGTAATTAGAAGATTTTGGGAGGTTGAGAGTGTCTGGAACTTTCAAAAACACTGTAATTATTTCCAAAACCCTCAAGACAATGGTAGGTTAACAAATAACTGTCATCCTTGGTTCCAACGCTCGTCCATAATGAAACTCCCTATATGAGCTCGATTAATAAATTCAATTTGCTTGCAGCACAGTTTGTTATTATTTTGACGCTACCAGAGAGTGTTATGAGTCCTCCTGTTCTTGAGAGCGTAAACGATTTTATGGGATGAATCTTTTTTCGCACTCATGCAGTTGCAAGAGTACTGAAAGACCTTGACATACACAAATCCACTAACCGCTATTGTTCTGAAGAGAAGTTTTTCGAAGCTGATAAAACCAATGCGTAAGCTTTTACATGTTTTCAACTGTACAAGTGTACAGGTCTCTTTCCGAGCGGATGGAAAACACCATTTATCCAGCCTGGTTCTATAAAAGGTGAATCCTCCTCTGCTGGTGTTCCCCAGGGCTCCGTTTTGTCTCCGACTCTCTTCCTTATATTCATAAATGATCTCTTGTCTGACACTACTTATCCATTAAACTGTTTCGCTGACGACAGTATTTTCAGCTTTTTATATTCGTTTCTAGATTCGCATCCTTGTCCTTCGGATGTGGATATTTAACGGCACTATCCATGTGAGGCAGTTGCATCCAGGAAACTAATTTACTTTCAGTACTCGGAATGTTTATCACAGATCACCTCTTATGGAATGATCACATATTCGACCTTGCCAAAAATGCTGCTAGGTACTTAGGATTTCTCCGACAGTGCAAGAAATGTTTCATCCCTTCTTATTTGGCTCTAATTTATAAAGCCTTCAAAACCTTGAATATAACTATCATAGTTAAGCCGATGTATTTTATAAATGGACTTTTTTGAACATTCTTTAAATTTTTTTCTAAATAACTTTTTGCCTATTTAAATAAGTATGTTCAGTATTAGATCTTTCCAGACCGCTACTAGGAGTATATTTGGGCAGGTGTCCCTAAAACCATCAGTTTGAAAATAATATGCAATAGAACTCTGACCCAAAAATTTACATATAACCTCGAACGCTGCCACAGTGTTAGTTTCTTTTAAAAAAAACAATCTTCTGTCGAATTAGTCAGTTGCATTTCACCCTCAAACAATTCAGCCGTAATACTCGCACTTCCAGGAATGCTCATCAGTTTACCCTTGAGCTCAATTTCGGACGTACTGTTAAATACCGCTCATCCAGAATTTTGAATACTTTACCAAACTCAGTTTTTCCTCCCGTTTTTATTTTCAAAATTTTAATTCTAATGAGCACCGGTATCTCGTCTTAAAACATGTTAAGGGTATTAATAAACCCTAACCGATATCCTCAACCAATTTTTGAATCACCAAACGCCCAAATTTCTTGAAAAATTAATTAAAAATCGGTCATACGCTGTACGAGTAAAATAAAAACCTAGAAATTGTCTACCAGATTATTTATATTAAAAAATGTATTCCAAGAATATGTCTTTACCTTTTATTCTTATTAAAAGTTCCCAAGCTTATGAATGAGAACTTCGTGTGGTATAATTAAATTCAATAAACTAAATTTAAATCGATTCACTTTTATATTGGATACACAGAGAACACATGTTAAATAATTGAATTTAAAATGAAAAGCGTCTGGCATAGTAGAAATTTATTGGAATTTTGTTTGGTATTCAACATGAGTGCTGTTAGAAGCAATTTGATATTGTATTTCATACTTGAAACAATCAATTCAATAATGAAAAAGTATTCTTTTGCAAGTAAATGGTACATTTTGGGAGCTCTTTACTTTCTCATTAAAAAAGTTATTATTTAAGTTATGGTGCCCCACTTATGTAAATATATTTAAGGAACAGCGCTTTAATTGGAAAAAACATCCATATTTTAAAATTTAACTACAGCTTGAAGTAATGCTAAGCTCAAGAAAAACTAAACTCTACCATAGTCTGAATTTTTTTTAATGTATTATCACGAAAAACAGTTGATGGAGTTCCAAACCATACTTTCAGAAAAATAGTGCTTTTGACATTAATTTCGTACGAACAGGACAAAAATGGGTTTTGTTAGAAAATTGTATATACCATAAAGTTTTAACTTATGCTAAATGAAAAGCAAATTTCTATTTTGTTTCATTATTTGATAACATTGATACATTACATATGCATTTAATACTATTTTGATGTCTTGATCTCTGGAAGATAGCAAAAATCATTCCACTTCCTAAAAATGCTAAAGGAACTGAATATGGATCTATACCAATTCTACCCTACTTGTCTAAAGTCTTTGAGAGAATGTTGCAGATACAAATCAACGATTATCTTACAGCAAACTCTTTGCTCACTCCAAAACAAACTGACTTCCGGAAAAAGCATATAGCTGTACAACATCACTCCTTTACGTGACTGAAGAAATAAGACAAGCGCTGGATAAGTCTTAGTCTTGCTTGATTTTTCTAAGGCTTTTGACACTGACAACCATGTCATTCTGTGTAAAAAACTTAGGCAGCAGTTTAATTTTTCTGCAAGTTCCGCTAAGCTTGTATATTCTTTTTTGACTAACGGAGAAGAAGCAGTTTAACTTGGTGACTGTTTGTCTAGTTTTCTACTATCTACTTCGTCCGGTGTTCCTCAAGGGTCGATATTGGCTCCTCTACTATTCTCTATCTATGTCAATGAACTTCCAAGTTTATACCGACGGCTTTTAACTTTACTCCAGTTGTCGTCTTGGACTCATTGAGCCTGACGCTTCTAATATCAATGAAGACCTTGACAAAGTTTCAATCTGGTCTTACTTAAATGGTCTTTTCTTGAACCCTAAACAATCAAAATGCGTAGTGATTTCTATAAAGATTCTTGATCTCTCGTACTTTCCCTCAATTTTGTTAAGTAATGCACCCATTTAATATGTAGAAACTGCTTAAAATCTCGGCTTTAGCTTTAACCGCTCTCTAACATGGGACAACCATACTTTATGGGTAACCCAGTATTTTACACCAGTAAAGACAAGTATGTTGCTTTCCAAGACTTTTTTAATACCAATCTTAATTTATGGTTGTGAATTATATTGCAACTGTAGTTATGGTAGTAAACGTATACTTAATGTTGCTTTTAATAATATTGTTCGCTATGTTTTTGGTCCTACGAAGATATGGCAGTGTGTCCAATATTGCTACCATGCTGCTAGATATGTCCTTTGATAATTACTTTAAATGTTCGTAATTTGTTGCTACTCTCTGATGTACTGTACTCCAATCCAACCACAATATTGTTTTTAAAAAATTAATTTCTCTTCCTCTAGAAGATCTCTTCAATTGATTCATCCTTTCCTTGCTTTACATGTTTAACATCCGAACGCCAATTTTGTATAAAATCAGTCCGACTGTGGATATCCAAAATGCAATAAGAATTAAAAAAGCTCTTAAAAATTATTTTTCAAAAAAACATTTAAATTATATAAACTATAAAATTGAATTGTACAATTGCAAACAATCTTTTTTCAACAAAATTTCGCTTGCTCTACCAATCTTTAATATTAGCTTGTAACTAATTTTTAAAATATCGTATGTTACAGCTATTAAGTATTAAAAAGGTATATGAAGTTTCCAAATTAACTTAAATGCATCAATTTGATTTTGATATTTACTCTGCTCGTCCTTGAAGCAACAACGCATTTGCTGGATTTGTCACCAATTGATATGGTTTAATGTTTAATATTCAATATTCCGAACGTACTTTGAACTTTTAGTCTTTGACAAATCTTGTATTTTTTTTAATTTCTTAACACACATTTGACTCAAAATTTAAGTCTTGTGTTAATATTGTTCTCATTCAAAGAGAATAAATCGCCCTTCGTTACACTAAATGAGCTTTTGATAATGAGCTTTTTGCAATTAATCCCCATTGACAAAATCACACTATAAATGCTGATTTCTCCAAGATAGGGGTAATAAACAAACATTATTGATCTGGTAATTTTACAATTAAGATTGTAGATACCTCCGTATATTAAATATCATTAACAACATTTAATCTACCTGCAATATATACACATTCAAAATTCCCAACCCTTTTATAATAATTAATATACTTGAATTCTGTGAATCTCTTCTAGGAAAATCCAGGAAGGTAGAAATTTGAACGAACGCATAATCCTTAACTTCATTTTCGGAAATATTTGCAATTTTGTATTTAAAATTGTGGAACTCAGCTAGATTGGTCAGTTTACAAGAAACTCTCAAAAGTTGAACATCCTTAAAAAAAAATAAATATAAAATGCCACCTCAATCGCAGCAGAATACCAAACCAAATCCAACCAATGAATTAGTACCGTATCTACTATTTATCTACCAAAAAGAACTTCGTGTAAAACGTCCATCTACTCCTGTGCCAAAAGTCCAAGAAGAAGTAAAATATAATCTTACCAAAGAACTTGTTCGGACGAACTTAAGTTTGGTCAAAAAATCTTCTGAAGAAATTGGACGCGATTATGGAAGTGAATTTACCAAAATGTATCAAAAGATGAAACTAACTAAACTACAAATGCAACAGGCAGCAGCGGGTGCGAGAAATGGAAATAAAGCGAAGAACTCCTGAAAGGGTTACGACCAACAAAGTGATGTCTGAGGAAAAATCAAACTGTTTTATTATAATTTACCTATTTATGTACATTAAGACAAATAATATTTAATAAACTGCAATAAAAAAACAAAACTTAAATTTAAACTTTTTCTTTTAATATATTTCGCTCATTAGTTCGTCACTTCTTCCGAAAGTTAACAAAAAAATCTTCAGTATATTTCCTCGAAAATTACACCACTGAAATTTCTTACAATTTTCTGGTATTATAATGATGTAATCTGAAGCCCCCTTTCATTTCATTATACTCAAATTAAAATACACGAACAAAATAACAGTCAGTCAACGCTCGAATTTATTAATAGACCTGAAATAAAATTCCTCATCTTGATAATCTTCATTGCTGCGCCATTTGACAATAATTTATGTAATCATAATTTATGTTAATGGGTAGATCTTACGCAATTTACGTGGAAATCTCCTTGTCAAGATTAAATTAACGCCTGCTTTGCCAGGATGGTTTCAGGAGAGATACTTACTCGTATTTAATATATACTGGTACACGAAAGTTTGAAGGAAACTTACAGAACGATATAATTCCTCGAAGCACCTCTGTGGAATTGAGGAGGAAAACTCCGCAGGACCCTTCATTATTAGGGCCCAGAATTTTTAGTTAGGGTAGATTTCTGTTGATGCATAGTTTAAGTAATGTTTTGAGTATACTTAATTGCTTCTATGTCTATCAGCTTTCACTTCCCGAAAAATATGAGTGAACAGTTTCTATATCAATCTGCTATTTCTAATCGAGGAATGATATTCCACTTGCAAAAAGAATTGGCTTGATTATTCTTTTATTGCGAGTGTCAACTGTCAATAATAAAAGATTAATGTATCGTTGTTTAACTGATAAAAGATTTGTGTCATTTCTAATCTAAAAATGATATTCCAGATGTACAAATTATTGGTTTGGTCTTTAAAATCTCGAAAAATCATTAATATCTCCAAAAATAGAATACCTAAGACTAAGTTAAGATGATTTTTAGATTTTGCGTTGTTTGTCAGATCAGTCAGAACTCTGAAAATAACTGCAAATGTGCTAAAAGTAACAAAATAATAATCAATGAATAATTGTTTATTCACGGAATTTGTCAGATCGAATTCCAAAGTTACAATGTGTCAAATGATTAGGTAATTCAATTTTTAGTCCATGCAGTATTCTGAAATTTCGAAACATTTTTTCACTGAAAGATCTGACATATACACCAATATTTCGAGTGACAACAATCAATTGATAATTGCTTAAAATATTGGAGTCCAACCAGTAACTTGATAAGAGTTTTGGTAATTGAGAATTTTCCTGATTTCTGTGAATGAGAAAACAAATTCGTTTTAACTCCATAGGATTTGTTAAGGAACAATTTTGCTATCTGTTAACGATTTATCAACTATCAGAAAGTGATAGTAGTTGATACTCACAATAATGGTGACAATTGTCCTTCTTCTAAGAGAAGAGTAACTAACTAATGTCTTCTTTCACAGTTCTTCTTGGGGCTATGCAATTTTCTCTCGACGGCCCTGGTCTTCTGCCTAAGATTATAATTTATTTTGTATTCCTCTTTCTTAAAATTCAAGAAAACTCTTTTCTTTCTTTTTAATTGATTTAGCCTAGTTAGTGTTTCTTTATTGCCTTTTTAAGTCAACTCATCTTTCTTGCATGAATGTCAGAACTTCAAACCGAGAAAGAAGAGGTTTGATGAGGGTTTGAATTTTTTTTTAATGGCGGTTGGTTTTCATTCAGATTTGTTTTATGTGAGCATGATGTTTGATGTTTTTTTCGAAGGTTATTTCTTTAAATTAAAATTGTAATATTGTGTCAAAAAATTATTCTCAACAAAATCAAGTCCGAAGAAGGACCAGCATCATCATGGTATTAAGCTTTTATTTGTTCGAAGCCGTATTCATTTGAAAAGTTATCATAGTAAGTAAAATTTCATTAAAATACCTGAAAATAAATTAATTAATATGAAATGCAAACTCAAAGCGTCTCATATACAGAAATTATGAGACATAGAAGAAAATAATATCATATTAAGTTTGCAACATAAAGCTCTCAGATTTGAGATTGTCATTTATAATTTATAGTTTAAGAGGACTGTTAGCGCCATAGATCTGATAAAAATAGTTCTAATGTTTAAATTTCTTCTGTAGCCTTACTCAGATTGAAATTATATAGAAAAAGAAATCGTTCCATTCAATATAACAGCTATGAAGCAGAACTGCAAAAACTCTCTGTGATCAGAAAGAGATTTATCAAAAGAAGCCTATGAGCGTTGAAAGGTAATAAAAGTCTATGAGGAAAAAATTAAGACAAAATCTTAAAAATCTACATATGTAGAAAACTTTCTATTCTATAAATACAACGAAAGCGTATTCAAGAATTTGCTTGAAAACATACAGATTTTTAATAATATATGGATCACGGAACTTTGAGGAAAATCTTTTGACGAAACTAAGTGTTTTGTAAGCTTTTTTTTAATATAATTATAGTGGTCAGTAAACGTTAATTTTAAGTTTAGTACATCACCAAGATCAGACAAACTGACAAATTCAACACATAGTCATAATTTATTATAATACTTTTGCGTGTAAAACACATTGTCTTAAATTTGTCAATACTTAAAATTAAACCATTTTTATTGCACTATTCCCAAAATTGATTAAGATCTTCTTGAAGCTCTTTACAATACTTGATGGAGTCAATAATTCGAAAAATTTTAACATCATCTCATAGATTAATGATGTAGAAATATTTAAAACAGAAGGAAAATCATTTATAAATAAAATAAACAGCAATGGACCAAGATGACTCCCTTGAGGTATACCAGTATTGACTTTAAATTGTCATGAAGAGTTACTCCTGAGCATGAGGCTATATTATCTATTTAAGATATAAGAAAATACAATGAAACGGTCAATTTCACTTTATTTATTAAGAAGAATTTCATGACTTAATTTGTTATATGCCTTGCTAAAGTCTGTAAAGATGCAATCGACTTGAGCGTGTTTTTCGAAAGCATTCAAACAAAAAGTGGAGAGTTGTAATAAATTAGTATGTAAATGTAACAAACCAATGTTGATTTTCACACATAACATAGTAGAGTAAGAGCCCAGGGCCGCCAGACGTTACTTATTTTCTGAGTAACAAAATGTATCGTACAGAATAGTCTTAGTGTATACTATGAAGGTATGCATACTTGCTAGCTTGGGCCGGGCGGCCAATTTACCTGTACCAGGTACTAAAGGTAAATAAAAAACTCGCTTACTTTTCTTAAAGTCTGAGTGATAATTTTTGTATATATTTTACACAATTTCGTTAAAAATTTAAAATCAATATTGCCAGACAGTTTTCGTCGGCGGTAATTTCCGCCAGACACTTTAAAGTTTGCGAAAAAATGAGGTAAGTTTTCTTAGAGTCTGAGTCTTAATTTTTATACATGACATTTTGGAAACTATTTCAACACCATTTGCAAACAGCCAGACAAATTGTAGGGGCCAAATATCCCCCAGACATTTTTAAAATCTCGCCTTGAGTATGAGCGCGCATATAGTGTTTTGACGGTTTTTTGTCACAGGCCCATTAAATTTATGTTCTATTTCAGTCTTGTAAATTTTTTTAATAGTGATTAAACCATATTAAAGTACTCAATTGCAAATTATAAATTTCAGTATGACAGAAATTGTTAACTTATAGGCAAAAGGTTCATACTAAAAGTAATTAGAAAATTAATTTTGTTACTAGCATTTAATTCTATAAAAAATATTTATTCACGTTCTTCTACAAGATATAAAGAAATTTGTATAGAAAATATTGTAAATAAACTAGCGGCCCGTCCCGGCTTCGCACGGGTAGACATAAATAGGTACAGATATTTAAGTTATAAGCATGCTAATTAAAACGACCATGAATCACTAAATTAGAAAACATTTTTTTGTCCTTTCATTAATACTCTTCGCAGCGTATGCGGTGAAAGACATTTTAGGGCAAATTTTTGTACACCTTCGGTTGGTTTTAATAGGAATTTCTAAAGATTTCTATAGTAATCTAGTTCTAAATATAGCCTATGTTACTCAGTGATAATGTAGCTTTCTAATGAAAAAAGAATTATTAAAATCGGTCCAGTACTTTTTGAGTTTATTCGTTACATACAAAAATACAAATCTTTCCTCTTTATAATATTATTATTATTATATTATTATTATAGTGTAGATATTATACGAAATTCTTCAAAAAATCATTTAAATCCGAGATTTGTATGAGATTGCTTTAAAGTATAATTAACATCGTACGCACTATTGTTCTTAACATTATCTAAATCTTATGATAAAACTTTTCGGCAAGATAACAGGAATATGTAACAGAAAGACGACTATAATTTTAGATGACAAAAGCTCTACTAATAGACGATTTTGATATAAAATTAAGAAAACGCATTTCATAAATATAACATTATATTCAGAATTATATAGAGCATATCAAATTAAATGAGAAATAATCCAGAAAAAGCGATGTTACGTAATAGATCGATCAAAATATCACATTGCACCACTTGTTGTTGAAAATGAAATTTCGAATTCCAACGTGGCGCCATCTATGAAAAGTTCACGATAGATGGTCCGACAGTTTTCTGTAAAAAGTCTAATTAAAGGCGCCATCTGTTCGAGACTTATGAAACTTACGATTAATAACAAACACCAACATTGACAATCAGTTTATTGTTAATTATAAATTATTAAGACCATTCATCGAAATATAAATTATCCTATATCTCAAGTTAGACCAAATTACACATAAAATGCCAACCTTCATCGAAATCGGTTGACTTGGTAAGGAGTTCACTGGGAACATACATATGACACTGGATTTTTAACTTCCCATAGGAAGTTATTGTAATGGGTCCGATTTGTCAAATTGAAAATTTTGACATTTCTCGACGTTTCAAGGTCCCTAGAGTCGAAATAAAAGATTTTTAGAAAGATGTCTGTGCGTGCGTGTGTACGTACGTCCGTACGTCCGTACGTCCGTACGTTCGCGACGTTTTTTTCGTCGTCCATAGCTCAAGAACCAGAAGAGATATCGACTTCAAATAAATTTTGTTATACAGATAATAAGGCAGAAAGATGCAGAAAGGGCTCTCAAGAAAATTGCGTGGGTGTTTTTTTTACCATAGCAGTTTAAAAAAAAGGTGAAAATTTTGGTTAACCCTAAATATCTCATGAACCAATAACGCTAGAGACTTGAATTAAATTTTATATTATATATTGTAACGTGATACAAAACAATTATATTTTTGGAAAAAAATATAACAAACGGTTTTTTTTATAAATCAAAAAAACTGAAAAAAAAAATTTGTCACTTCGAAAATTTTACGACTAAAATATGATTTCATCTCCAAAACAATTTTGTGCAACGAAGAATAATGTTTTTGACATCTGATAAAATTTTGAGAAAAATCGAATTGACAGTTTTTTTACAAAAAATTAAAAACCTAAAAAAAACTTAATAAAAGTTGGTAAAAATTGATTTTTGACTCAAATATCTTTTCAAAACTTTGAGATATTGGCTTTAAACTACTTTTATCTTTCAAAAAATATTGTTTTCAATATTCAGTAAAATTTTGAAAAAAATCGAATTGACGGTTTTCTTACAAAAAATTAAAAACCGAAAAAAAAATTTAACAAAAGTTGGTAAAAATTGATTTTCGACTCAAATATCTTTTCAAAAATTTGAGATTATGGCTTCTTACTAGTTTAAACTTATAAGAAATATTGTTTTCAACATAAGGACAAATTTTGAGAAAAATCGAATTGACAGTTTTTTTACAAAAAATAAAAACCTAAATAAAAAAATTAATAAAAGTTTGTAAAAATTGATTTTCGGCTCAAATATCTTTTCAAAACTTTGAGATATTGCCTTCAAACTAATTTTATCTTATAAGTTATATTGTTTTAAACATTCGGTAAAATTTTGAGAAATGTTGGATTGACAGTTTTTTTTACAAAAAATAAAAACCTAAAAAAAAAATAATACTAAAACTTGGTAAAATATTACTTTCGACTCAAATAGCTTTTCAAAAATTAAAAATATTGGCTTCAAACTTATTTTATTTCACAGAAAATATTGTTTTTAATGTTCAGTAATCCGTTTTTTCATAAAAAAATAAAATCTCCAAAAAATAGAACGCAAATTTGGTAAGAATTGATACATTTAGACAAACTTTTAAGCAAGACAAATCGATAGATGGGATGGGAAGTTATCAGTGTGGGTCGCATCCCAGCCTCTTTTTATATATTAAGATTAATTCAAGATTAGTTACTTTATTAATTAATAAGTACATTGTAATTTTCAATTTTTGTCATCGTTGATATTTGATAACTCGTCATCCAGCCAATCTTTGTCTTGAGTATCTAAGTCATCATCATCGTCATCAAGATCAGCATTACTTGTCTCTGTAAAAACGTTTAACGTAATAAAGGATGGAATAGCTATAAATTTATAAAATACATTTTTAGAAAAATACCCGAGTTTTTGTCAAGCGATTCACTGACGAAAGCTTGTAATTGATTGAAATAGAACATACATTTAATGGGCCTGTGACAAAAAACCGTCAAACCACTATACAGTCCCTGGCCATATTATTAGACGCACTTTCTATTTTATGCAAAATCTCAATTTTCAGCTATTTTAATCAGGTTTTCGAATATTGTAATGCATTTAAATTATTTTGTATGCAGCATATAAACTATTTCCTACTTTTTTTTATAAAAATAAAACAACAGATTTATTGATTTTTTTTTTATATAATATTTAAAAATATTGCGTATAACCTAATAGTTATAAAAATTCTGCAGTGCGTCTAATAATAGGGATTGTATGCGCGCTCATACTCAAGGCGAGATTTTAAAAATGTCTGGGGGATATTTGGCCCCTACAATTTGTCTGGCTGTTTGCAAATGGTGTTGAAATAGTTTCCAAAATGTCATGTATAAAAATTAAGACTCAGACTCTAAGAAAACTTACCTCATTTTTTCGCAAACTTTAAAGTGTCTGGCGGAAATTACCGCCGACGAAAACTGTCTGGCAATATTGATTTTAAATTTTTAATGAAATTGTGTAAAATATATACAAAAATTATCACTCAGACTTTAAGAAAAGTAAGCGAGTTTTTTATTTACCTTTAGTACCTGGTACAGGTAAATTGGCCGCCGCCGGCCCAAGCTAGCAAGTATGCATACCTTCATAGTATACACTAAGACTATTCTGTACGATACATTTTGTTACTCAGAAAATAAGTAACGTCTGGCGGCCCTGGGCTCTTGGACTATAGGAACAACTAAAAGAAATTATTTTACAGACAAGGGATTTGAAAAATTCATAGCCATAGGACGATAATTCGAAACAAAATTTGTAGCACCTTTTTTATGGACTGGCGTTAGGTATGAATATTTTCAAATATTTGGGACTTGTTGAAAAGAAGAAACAATGGATAGGAAAGATTCCGACATAGATTATGTCTTAGATTATCAAATATTGTCCGGTAAAGAAGTCTCAGAAACCAAAAAAATCATTGATGTAAGGTGACCCTATTCTTTGTGCGTAAGGAGAAATAAGTAAAGAGGTTCTTGCAGAAGAAAAATCTTCAAATGAAGTCTTGAAATGATCTGCGAACATGTTTAAAATTGACTCTGGAAGATGATTTGGAGAATTTTGAAAGTTCATCCTACATCCGCTGAGCTTACGTATACTATTAACGTATCTTCAAAACATTTAGGGGTTCATTTTTAGATCACACTCAGTATTTGAAATAAATTGAAAGTACAAAAAGTTTGAATAGGTCACAAAGTCGTATTGAAGTTCTTGATAAACTCTTAGCGTCTCATCACTCTTTGATATACTGAAATTCAACCAGGCCTTATTTCTTTTATGTTTCTTTCAATTTTAACTTAAGCTACATTTTAAGAAAGAGTTATAATCATATAATAGCGTATTATGCTTAATTCGTTTTAAATTATCAAAATAATAACATTTTTCTAAATCCTTTAAAATCTTGCCGAATGTTTTCTATTGGGAAAAATAAAATATCCAAACTCAAATTTAAATGCATTTTACACATATTTTATTAAAACACAAATATTTCTTACACAGGGAATTGTCCTTAAAATTATACTTAAATCTAAAAATATATATAGTTGATAGCTTCTTTTACAAATAGGTAACTTGTTTACTCCTCTTCCGCCTTGTTCCTTGTTCCTCATCGATTAACTTCCTTAGCCTTTCATTATACATAATAGTATCGATCATATTATTGAGTTCATCCTTATCGTATCGAGTTATATCCTTCCAAGTAGAAACCACAATTTGATTGGTTAGATTATGTTTGACTTTTGAAAGTCTCAAAAATTGAGCCTTCTTTTGGTGTAATTGTCTTCTGTATACGAATAAATGATAAGCAACAGATGGTTCTTCACGAATCATAATTATTGTTCCTTAATTTTTGTTTCGAAAATTTGTATCCTTTTTCCGACTTCTTATGCAACTGTAGATTGTTACTCGACTAATAGATTTGAAAATACTCAACCTGGATTTTATACATTGTAAGCATTGTCCTGGATTAATGAGGGAATTGTTTGTTTCACAGGATATATACGTATACAATAAGTATTCAGGTAGGTAGGGTATAGGGTTAAATAATCCCCAGATGGTTTAACCCCTATACCTCTGCTATGAATGTAGGTAAAGTATACTAAAACAATAAAGGTATTCAAATCCCTTATTACCTGTTGGGAGGAAATTTTCAAACTCATTAACACAATCCTCTTAGGAATTAACAGAAAAAAAGTCATTATTGTTTATATAGCAGGCGCTAAATACGATGGCGTTTATATGTTAGGCTGGGTTTGCTAGAGATAATCCGGTTTAAGTAATTGAATTTGTTATGAAAGAATTCTGAAACATTGAACAATGAAAGATTTGGTTGAGTTAATAGAGATCCTTAAAAAATAAGCCTTTTGGTACGGATTGGTTCAAATGTAAAGCTAACTAACTAAAACACGCACCTCATAAGATAAATTTACCTATAGAGTCTTGTAACAAAAATTTGACAGGGTATTGCGTTGAACAACATTGTATGGGTAAAATATAAAATTTCTTATTCGGCTATAAACATTTAAAATAATGCTTAAGAAAACATTTTTTAAAGTCTGTATTTCAATTGCGGATTATGAATTTTGCTTAAACTTTTTTTTTGACTACCCCCTAACTAGGAAGTGATATTCCTTTAATAATCAATTTTCAGTAAATTTTATTTTTCTGCAGAAAGTTTTTGTATTCTTTAATTTCCGGAATGTAATGGCAGATGCTGCTTTTCCTGTTCGACGTCGTCCGATGAGTTTGACTTTTTATTTATAATAATAGTATCAGTATTTTCAACTGGTAGCAGGATGGCGTTTTAATTTGTCTTCTTGTTACTCAACAAGCTGACTTTAACCGTTTTAGCCTTCCTCCATTCTTCGTTCTTGACCTTAATATCAATCACCTAACCACGTCGACAAGGGTTATAATTTAAGGGAATAATCTTTTCATCGAAACAATTACTTTCCCCAGGGAGAAAGCAGAAAAAAAGCTGAAATGCTGATATCAAAAATAAAGTCCTTGAAAGTATTCTATTCAAGCAAACTCTTTCTCCAATTATTGTGTAGGCTCAAATTTAATATAGAAATCAATACCTATATTTACATTGCCCTTGTCAGAATTTTGTGAAACAAATCTAACAATATTTTGCCAAGCTATTGGTTAAGCCCTTATTGTCCTTTCGGCAAGTTAGATATATAGAAATTTCGCATTTCTATACATAAAATATGGATTGAATCGAAAACTGAAAGGACAGGAATAATTTGAAACTTGGGTTGTGTGTTGGTGTGTTAATATTTTTGTTTTATGAATTTTTATTGAGAAAGTTTTGTTTTTTTTTAGCCAATAATAAAATGAACAGAAAAACATGAAACAAAAGTTAGTCCTTGCGTTAAAAGTTTTTATTTTTATTTTTGGTGTGAAGGGAGAGCTTGAAAAAGTTTTGAAACACATTTTCATTTACTCCAGATTTTATAAATCTATGGAAATGTTTTTTTTTTTTGTTGATTTTTGGAATCTGTGTTAAATGATTAAAAGTATCGATATAGTACTATTCAAATATTTGTATTCAAAAATACTTTGACAAACTTTCCAAATCAGTTTATTAAAATCTTATAGCGTAAAGAACCAAATTTAGGGAATTAATGATGCAAACAATTTTATTGGCTTTCCAATTTGAAATTCAAATCCTTATAATAAATTTTGTATTCTATAATGGTTGGATCATTGGATCTTGATAAAATATAGTAATATCTCAATACAAAGTTGTTAAAATAGTATTTCGTCTTGCAACGCAACCCTATTTAAAGCTGTAATATGTCAAATTGGTTTTCGCGTAATCATGCTTTCATAACGCAATGGTTTTTATTGAAGATATTTATGTCGAAAAACAATTTTTTACCAATTCGGCAGCATTTTTTCTTTCGACAATGTTTTATTAATGGAAAACAAATTGCAATTTTTCGATGGATTGTGTAGTTGTAATTTCCATAACACTACTCTGGGAACAACGCTTAAAGAAGATGCCCATTTTGCCAAAAAAATTATCTTTTCAGATGAAGCTCATTTCGATCTTGGTGGGTATGTAAACAAGCAAAATTGTCGCATTTTGGGCACAGAAAACCCGCACGCATACATTGAAAAGCCGATACACCCAAAACGAGTCACTGTTTAGTGCGGATTTTGGTCCAGAGGCATAATTGGGCCATTTTTCGAAAGTGAGCAGGGAGTGGCCGTTACAGTCAATGGCGATCGTTATCGGGCCATGTTGAACTAATTTTTATTCACAAAAATTGAAGAGGAGGATATTGGCAACATTTGGTTTCAACAGGACGGCGCGCGCTACGTGCCACACAGTCGAAACTAACTCGATTCTTTTATAGCATTTTCAAAAAAAAAAAAGTTATTTGGCGGACCCTTTACAATATATGTAAGGCTTTTTGAGGGTATCTAAAATCATGAAGAAGTTTTTATTGCCAATAAAATTATTGATAATTTTCAAAATCTATATTCTCCATCTTCAATATTGTGTTGAAATATTTATTGTTTTTTATAAAAATTTCGAAAAATGTTAATAAGTTGTTAGCTTCCTTGTCTTACATACATTTAAAAAGAACGCAAAATCATATGGGTTAAATCGGTTTTTAACAGAAGAAGCAAAACGGTTTAAAAGTAATTTTCGTTGATGTAACGAATCTTAACTAGGCTATTACCTTAAGCTTTTAATGTACCATGAAAAAATATTAAAAATAATGTTGAATTGAAATTGAAGTTTGTAATCGAAATCAGCACTTAAAAAAAGCTGGGGATAGAATCTACACTGATAACTTCCTATCTGCGCGCGCGCGCCCGTCTGTCAAATTGTTTAAAAGTTCAACAAAACACTAATAACAGCATTTGGTGTGAGATGACAAAATTGAAAGTCAATATCTTTCTTTATTCTCATAACATTGGAATCAAAACCATTTCTAATCACTTCTTGTTGTTTTTGTATAAGTTTTCGCGCTTTGTAAAAATTTGTAAAGAAAAAGCTATCAATTGGATTTTTCTTTGAAATTAACTAAAAGTTATCAACAAATGCGTTTGATTTCAAAATGTGGTTTTGCTAATGCGATTTTTATTCTAAAATCAATTTTTAGCAATTTTAGTAGAATATTTTTTAAAGTTCTTATTTCGTATATATAACAAAACACAGATTGGATTTACGTTAACAACAAAATTAAGCACAGAATGAAATAATTTTAAAGTCAAAACCTTAATTTGTTCACGAGTTATCAAGAATCGAACATCAATTTTTACCAATTTTGTGTAATATTTTTTGTAGATTTCAGTATTTATGACAACATTGACTGTTGAATGTTTATAAAAATTTAACTGAGTGTTGAAAACAACATTTTTTGTAAGACGAAAATAATTGTCACCTCGAATATTTTACGAACAAAAAACGATTTTAACTCCAAAATATTTGAATACAACAAAACTAACGTTTTTGACATATAGGACAATTTTGAGAAAAAACGAATTGACAGTTTTCTTACAAAAAATAAAAACTTAAAAAAAAACATTTTCGACTCAAATATCTTTTCCAAAATTTATAATATTATCTTAATTTTATTTTATAAAAAATATTATTTCAGTAAAATTTTTATAAAAATCCGACAATCAGTTTTTTTTTCATAAAAATTAAGATCTACAAGAAATAGTACGCAAAATTGGTAAAAATTTATGTTCGATTCTCGATATCTCGTGAATAAAAAGAGGTATTGACTTCATAATTTTTGTATTCTGTGCTAACTTTTCTTAGAAAAATCCAATCTGTATTTGTTTACCCAAGAAACTTTCACGAAATTCTACTAAAATTGATAGAAAGTAGTTTTCGACTAAAAATTCCGTTAAAAAAAAAACAGATTTTGAAATCAAACTATTTCATTATATGCAAAATATTGTTGTTAATTTTTAGTTATGGACTACAAAAATTTGGTATCCCGAATGTACGGACTTAATTACACAGTACACGCAAACATCTATCTAAAAATCTTTGATTTAGATTCTACAGACCTTGAAACGTTAAGACATGTCAACATTTTTAATTCGACAACTCGACCGATAACAATAACTTTCTATGAGAAGTTTAAAATGTATTCAAAAACGTATTTTTCAAAACCATGAAAGTAATAAACTTAAGGTTTCTCAAAACTTTATTTAGAGTCAATTGAAGATTCATAAGTCGAAACTAATGAAAATTTCGAGAAACTAAGCAAAAGACTAAAGTAATAAAAAACTGTATCCAGAAGAAAAAGATTTGTGCTTTGCAAAATTATTATTATGTAGTGTCTTAAAAACACCGTAAAAATGTATTATTTTGTTAGTGGGACAGAAATAAACATAATTTTGTCGACCCGTGTTATCAATTAATGAATTTATCCACGAATTCAATATCAAATGCAACATTATGTCGATTACATACTTCTTCCTTAGATATATGGTACGGATTGAAATGTTCACTTTTCTTGTATTAAATGATGATTTTAACTCATAAGTTTTATTACTCATGCAAAATTTAAGCAACTAAGCTCTTGTGAATAATACAAACATTTTTTAAAATTATTTTACAAGTAGGTACAAATTGTTCCTTGAATTCAAATTTGAGCTATCATTTTCAGTTAAATTGCATCTTCTCATTTCCGTTGTTCCCAATTAATTGTGAATCTTTCCAAAATATTTTTAAGACTTTGAAAAATCATAGCGAAAACTGTAAAAGCTATAATTTAAATATACCAAAACGAATTCGATTTGAATAAGGGGTATAAGTCCTGTGAAAAAAGTATAACTTGATTCCTGTTATTTTTCAGTGTTTTAGAAAATGCATTGTTTCCTCAATACCCGTGGCATGATGGTTAGTGCGTTGGACTGTCATGCGAGAGGTCTTGGGTTCGATCCCTGCCTGTGCCACCTTAATTTAAAAAAAAAAAAAAAAAAAAAAAAAAAACGGGTACTGCCTCTTGCGAGGAATTGACAAATTCTCCAAGAGTAATGCTTGTCATGAAAAAGTGCTTTCTCAAATTAGCCGTTCGGATTCGGCATTAAACTGTAGGTCCCCTCCATCACTGACAACAGTACTCGCACACAGGAATGGTTCAGAGTTGTAAGTCACTAGGCCCTGGTTCTCTACGGACTGTTGCGCCACCTAATTTATTTATTTTATTGTTTCCTCAATGCAAACTTGAACATTGTGTGGTTCTGGGAAATATATTTTAGAATACAAATTTACCTCACTCCGAAACTGTGTTAAATTTTAAATATAATATCAAGATAAAATAAAACCTAATTCAAACAGTTTCTTTAGAAGTCAAAGAGTTGTCGTCTCCGAATTAATCTGGCTATATCTATTTGTTTTTAATAATCAACATGATTTGTTTTTCAAAAATAAAATATTTATAAATCTGTTTATAAAATAAACTAGTTATGTATTTAATCCTCTCCTCTAAAGCATAAATGAATGGTAACAAATCTCTTTTTGACGATAATCTACATTCTAGACATATTTTATTTAAAAAGCCAATGAAATTCATTGAACATTATCAGTCTTCCATTTAAATAACATCTTGAAACAACTAAAACGCTTTGAAGCTCGAATATTAATGATTAGCGATGAACCATCAATTGCTTATCATTTATTTCTCTATAGAGAAGAATTACACCGAAGGAAAAAGAAGGACCATCAAGTATTGAAGCTATCCTTGGTTAAACTTAGTCTCACAAATCGAATTGTCATTTCAACTTGGAAACATATTTCTCGCTTCAATAAGGAAGAACTCAATAATATGATAAACACCGCTGTGTACAACGAAAAACTCAAGAAAACTATTGAAGAAGAGTATGCAAGTCGGACACGTTCGAAACACCAATTGATATATTTATAATTTTTGCTAAATTTAAGAAAAACTTGTTTCATATTTTTAATTTAAAAAAAAAAATAGTTTAAAAAAAATATTACTTTAAGAATCATACTCCAAGTGAAAATAAACTCAATATTAATTTTCTGTCATTTGTCCTTCAAGAAACCAAAAATTTTTTATTTGTTATGATGTATCTTTCCAAAAATTTCGAAATCTTTGACCTATGATGTGTTACGAGCACCATTTATGTGCCTTATTTTTGAGGTTAATTTGTGATACCTAATTTCCCTTTTTGACAAGTAAGTGAACGCTGCTGTTAACATGGTTATGTCAAAAATCACCTTTGTGATTTTATCAAAAATGTCATTGCTACCTTTTTGGATACTGCAAGAGAAATTAAATTTATCTCGAGAACCCATTAAATTTTAGAAACTGAAATTCAAATCTATGAGTGGCTCTTTGAAGTTCAACATGATTTTGAAATCTTGTTTTTCAATTCGTATTTAAAGAAAATACATCGAACTTAAAACTCCAAGTCTCCTTTTTCAAGATATATAAAACAAATTTAAACCTATCCATTTCAAAATACAGATCCAAAATAACAATTCTGTTTGTTTGTCATCTTTTACCGTTCAATAAAAGAGCAAAAATTGAATACTTAATTCCTTTGTCAAAAATTCCTAGGAAAAAGGAAATACATTTAAAACGTATTTTATTATGCATACAATTTTATTTTGTTCAATTGAATAATTTTGCGTAGGAGGATAGGAAGACCTTTATTTGTTCAACAAAGAATAAATAATTCCTATATGTGAATCAAAATATCACCAAGTCTTGAAAATAAAGGGTTTTGGAGAATTGGTTGACAAACAAATCTATAGGCCCATACGAATACGATATACCTACCTTAAAGTCGCATGTATCATGACAGTTAATTTCGAATCAATTGATTTAATAAAACACTAGATGAAGGTACTTGTACACATTCAGAATGTTTGCTCCAGTTATTTACTGTTTATGTTTACAAAGTCAACTTGTTTTGGAAATATTTTGTTTTGTGTGGGTAGGAAATGTATGCTTTCAAAATAGGGTAAACAGCCAATTATGAGCACATGGTACAATTTAAGTTTCAGTGTAGAACTTATAATTTACCTTAAATCAATACAATTGTTAATTCTCATGATATTCAAGCTGAAACTGAATTATTTCCAATTTTTTTCAAAATATGTTTTTTATTTTAATGTTTGTGTGTTATTTTCAACAGGCTATGTCTCCAATTGAAATGGTCGTAATTTTAAAAATTGGCTGACTTGAAGAATTGGAAAAAACTCAATGGCAAAAGATTTCGGAGTAGTTCGAATGACACAATCTGGAATTTTGTTCTCCAAAAGTTTGCTTCTCTTTAACAAGTTCCACTAGCTTCATAAATTTAATGAGTTTGAATTTAAAATCTGTTTTAGGAAAGGAGAATGATTCCTTTCTATACAAGTTTTGGCATATTGCGTACACCCATGATTGGTACCAAATGATAGCTGATGATATTTTGCTGAATATATTTATTCTTTTTATTTTTATTATTAGAAATATTTTGTATTCAATCATTTTCGTTTTACAACTAGTTAATAAAGATATTACAATAAATAATAGTTATCATTCTTAAGCTTTTAAGCTAGTATTGAATGATGCATAGCGAATCAGTGCTGCAATAATAATAATTTGTTTAAAAATAAATATAATTAAAAGTACATAGATACTCAATTTTAAAGATCAAAGTTATTTTAACAATAATTATCAATGTAATTAAAGTCAATTGTGAAATGCTTTTACATTTTTCAAAAAACAGTTTAAATTTTGAGATGTTCTGATAGACATTAATAAGTTATTAAATGACTTGGGTGTTGCGACACTATAAAAGTTAGAAATGAGTTTTTTGAGCAATGGGCATATAATGACAACATGTAATTATAGATTACATAACTGCGAGTTCCTACTTGGAATGTTACCACTTTCCTTGAAAAACTCTTTCAATACTTTAAAATGTTAAGGTGTCTCATATGTAGAATTCCTAAATCCTTGAATAACGGCCAATTTTCAAGTAATCTATTTCTGTTGCAAATGATTCTAATTAGATGTCTTTGAACAATCAACAAGGGTTTTAAAGTACTAGCATATATACCACCCCAAATAGATCAACCGTATTGTATTTTATAGTGTGCAGGCCCGTAATATATTGAAATAATTTTGTATATCGAAAATATGATCTTTCCAGTTAAGGTTGAAATCAATTGTAATTCTAGATATTTAAAATTGTACACTGAATCAGTTTTTAAACAAGAATCGGAACAAGAACCAAACAGCTTGAGAATTAGGTCAACCACTACCATGTAAAGGAAAGGTAAAATTTCTACAATTCGACCCACGAAATATAGAATTGTAATTGCAAAGCTGATGACTAGAAGTTTTAAAGGACATTATTTTAGTTTTTTTACATGGAATTAACTTATAAACAGAGAACCAAGTTCTTAGAATTTTGAGATCTTCTTCCATTTGAATGTTACAATTATGTTCTGAATTTGACTGGTAGGTAGACGATATACAATATATATCATCCGCAAAAGGTGTAGGAATACCATTCAACTGCAACCTAAAGAGAGAGTTAATATAAACAAGAAAAAACGGAGTAAAGAGCCCTGACATACTCCAGATTTTAGATATCGGGCTTCACTCATTACACCATTTACTACTACTTTTTGAGACATATAAATCGATTTTTTTAAGTTAGTTGCTTGATATTTCTTCTTAAGTACAAGAGTTTTTGTTTTCCAATGATAAAATAATTTTATAAGTTTCAAAAGAGGAAATAGCATCCCGAGATTTCCGTAAAATATTTGTTAAATTAATTCGAAATACATTTTGAATCTATTAGTGAAATATCGTCTGCAACAACAGTTCCTATTGCGTTAGAGTTACATAACGAATCATAATATTCTTGTAGTTTTTATTTTTTTTATTTTTATTTCAGCTTAGTACCAACTTTGTTTTCATTTTTAAATGGCTCATCCAAGGCTTTTAAAACTTTTAGTTATTCTTAATGGATTAAGAAAAACTTGTATTGATATGCTTTTGCAAGATTGTATTAAAAACTTTAAACGAAGAAGATGGATCTTTTTCAGAATAAACTTGATTCCAAAATTCATTTTTCAAAATGCTTAGTAATAATGTATAATCTGTTATAAGACGCTCTTTATCATTATTAGTATTTGAAATATTTTCCATGTCATTCATTTTTAAAACGATCATTTTGTGATCAGTGATTTTATAATCTAGAACACTTCCACAAAAATGTTACTTATTATACCTACTAAAACTCGAGAATATGTGATCAATGCAAATACTAGAAGTAGAAGAAGAAGCCATTATCAGATGTGTTTAAAATATCAATATTAATATTATCAATTAAAATTAAATAACAAGTTTTATATTTATTGATTTTATCCAAGAAGAAACTTTTACTAAACACATGCGATCCATATAGACACAACATTTTATAGTTTTCATTTCAATAGCAAAACGACAAATTTACATCAGCACTACTATTTTTGAAAATTGGTGACCAAAACTTTCATCAACATAAATTGCAAACACCTCCAGACGAATAAAATTCGTTCCAACAACTAAAAGGCGCGTAACCCGGTATATTATAAAGGCTTAGTTCACTTTTAAAAACCCAAATCATTGTTAAGACAATTACAACTCAATTTTTTAAGTGACTCAATGTGAGCTAAAAAATAGAAATGTCAAGTCATGTATTTAAAACAAATTATTAAAGTTGTTACATTTTTATTTGCGACATTTAGGAACTATATAGCAAGTTTTAAATTCGTAAAAAATTTTTAACTCGAAATTTTTATCGAACATCACGATTATAGAAAAAGTGGATCCCCGATTTCTAGCTCCTGCAGCCTAAAGCATTCGTTCAAATTTGGAAAATTTATGTTTTGAGTCGATTCGCGTTAGGCGTTTTTCGACTTCGATTTTTTTAAAAACAAACAGATAAATTTGTTTTTAATTTTCCCTACATTTGTTTTCCTCAATTTGGCTTCTTTCAATATATTTTTGTATTGCTCTAGAAGGGTACCCATAGAACCGTTGTTTTGTTTCTAAGTTTTCTCAAGAACTAATCAACCGATTTCAATGATTTTTGCTGTTATACTGGTCTCAATAAGATGAGATGATCAAAAATGTAATTGTGTTTATTTTTGATTTAAAAAAAAAATATTAAACATTCTTTTTCCGAAATTCGATATTTCGAAAATCATCATTATTTTACGAAATTGAAATGGAAAACAAATATTAATAAGCTCTAAATAACTGCATACTAAAACTGTTTTTAAACTGAAATTAAACATTTTTAATTAAGTTTTTTTTGAGAAAACAATAAACTTTTTTTGTAGGTACATTTTGAAATCTTAAAATTTTTGTGCACAAATATTTGCGCAAATAAGAATTCTATTTCCAACAAGGAAATAAAGTTATTTTTGTTTTTAAATAAATTTTTAAAAATGTATGTTTTTCGTAATGAGCTGAATTAACTACAAAAAATACAAACTAACTAAAACTATATACAATGTTGAGTTCCAGGTAAAAATAATTGGTAAACTTACCCTATAAGCAGCTACCTCTCGAGAAAATGCTTCGAGTAACTGAATCATCAAATATGTAAATAAGTGCGCACTGCTGCGTATTGTATGAAATACCTGGGGGCCAAGAACGTCAATTCAACGTAGGTTGGTTAGAAATTGTGGCCGTAGGTGCCACACATACATACATAGATTTAAATCCTATACTTCAGAATATTTAAGATTCAAGGAGTTAAAACAAAAATAAATCAAAATCAACAATACCTACTTCATCTTAAATTATTCCAAGTGAAATATTACGAAGAATTAATAATCTTATGTGGGTAGAATTTTAATTGACTGTATTCAATATTAAAAAAGAAAAGGAAAAACATAACATAACACCCACTTCCCTATAATAAGCTTAAATGTTAAAGATGCTTCATAAACGAACTATATGCTATGAAATTATAGAAGTACGTATCACGAGCTTCGAAAGTTGTTGACTTTCACAAGTGAAGCCAAAATTATTATTAAATTTAAACACTCTTATGCCGCAGAAAACGTAAAACGTGATAAAGCTTAATATACGTACATTAACATTGTGTAACCCACTTTGTAATTATCGTGTTTCAAAAACAATAACTTTCAATGTAACGCCCAAGGTCGTTAAATTGCGAATTGAATGTACCACCACCGACTTCTGATGAATGTATATGGTGTTGAAAAGGATTAACATTTTCAATTAATTGAAATACAAATAATGTAAGTTATGTATGTGTAGAGATGCACAGGACATGAAGTTTATACGAAATAATGATGTATGATGTGTTGGAATTATCAGTACTATTCATTTCTTGAAGGCAAATATTAATTAGCACGTATTATGTGTGCTGTGTGTATGATTGAAACCTCTGTCATTTTTAATCATCATATCGCAAGGATCACAACAAAATATAATCATCAATATATCCTCGTACATCATGCGCCTTTATATTGATGTGGATATTTTTGATTTTATGATTTTGCAAGGACAAGGCCATTCGATCAAAAGAAATTATTGATTGTGCTCTTTGATTTATAATTAGCAAAAATAAAAATGTTAAAATACGGTCTAATAAAATACGTCCATGCGAATAAGTTTTCTATAGCCTTGAACAAATACATACATTATACATATATCAAGTTCAATCTCAAAGGACTTGTTTTTTCTGTCACTTTGGATCTGAGTGACAATTCCTTAATAGGATCTTATTTTGTATAATTCTTGTGTTAAGAATAATTGAATATTATCCTGGGACAAACGCCTTGAATGTAGGAAGAACATGATGAGCTTAATAGTTTGTGTGTCCTTAGGGTTGGTTAAGGATGAATATCGTGTTGGGAATATTGTTCTTTGTTAAATGTTAAATGAATGAATGTATGAATAATAGATAAATAAGAGAGTTCAGGTTAGGTATTTTATGTTACAATGAGTATATCTTAATTAAAAATAGAGTATATTATATATAGTCAAGTCTTGGAATATAACACAAGAATTAAGTTATACAGAAATAAATATTCACCTTTAATACAGACTTTATTCTTGTTTTTTTTTTTCTTATGTATACATTTTGTATCAAATATATATACATAAATACCAACTAACATATTATATACATATTTATTCAAATAAAAATTCAAATTCCCTTTTTGTTTTCCTATTCAAAAATGTATTGGATTTCCTTTGAAATACACACATTTTCCCTCGAGCTATTTATGATTGGTTTTGAAATGGCTTCCTATTCTCTTAGAACTTATTATATCAATAAAAATTCAATGTTTCTAAAATTGTTTATGTTCATCGGTATATCTATGTTTGAAAATTTGCTATATCTTTCAATTTTCGTTAAATATATCCATACACGAAAATATAAGCATAAAATAAAATAAAAAAGCGTTGTATAGAAAATATTAGTACAGTTTACTTATTGGAATATTACTTTTTACCCTATAAACTTCTGACTTCTACTATTTCAGTTGTTTCAGTTTATTGTTTGATCTTTTTCACTTGTAGGAATTGACAGAATTAAAGTGGCGCCCGGGTAGAGTCATCCATGAATGTTGTCGGAATCATTTTACGGTTCTGTAAGATATAAAATAATCTTTGTGCGTTCTTCGACGATACTTGCATAACACAATTTTGAGGTGATTGATTTTAATGTTTTATAATTTTGTATCACTTTATATTCATGGTTACAAAGAGATAAGGAAAAAAAGCAGATATTTCATAAATATTAAATCAAGGCACTTCAATGTTAACACTATTTTTAGATATTTATTGCGTGTATCAATTTGCAAATCCAAAATAAGATTAAAAATTCGTTTACAAAATCTCTGCTAAAACTTTAAAACGGAAACACGAAATTTTAACTTAAGAATATTTTTGAAATGAAGTTGTTAAAAGAGGTTTTTATACTTCTTAAATATCAAGTAGAAATGTGGCTTCTATGTGAATCTCACCATTTTTAAAATCTAGACTTTTAATTATGAAAAAACAATCACATAAATCACAAATCATATGTAAAGAACTTCCTAGTTATCCCCGGTTCCAACGCTCGTACACAATTACAGTCCCTATGTAAGCTCAAGTGATAAAGCCAATTTGCTTGCAGCACAGTTTGCTGTTAATTTTAAGCCACCAGAGAATGTCATCAGTCCTCCTATACTTGAGAGACTAAACTATTTTAAGGGACAAATCTTTTTTCGACTGCTGAAAGACCTTAACACACAGGCCCCTTTTGGAGTGGATGGAAAACAGCATTGTCCAGCCTATCTCTAAAAAAAGTTGAATCCTGCTTCCCCTCTGACTATTGCCCCTTCTTTTCAAGGTCGTGAAAACGCTGATTGATCTCTAGCTTATGAAATATCTCGAAGAACGAAAAATTTTTAATGACCAGCGTAGCAATATGTCCACCGGTTTATCAAAACGAACATTGGTACAAATATTTGCATCGTTTTGGATGAAGCAAGAAAATTGTACTTGATATTTCGAAAGCGTCTGATCGTTGGATTAGAAACTGCCTTTCAAGCCGTTCAATACTAGTTAACTTCCCAAAGGAAGTTATTGTAATTGTCCGATTGAAAATGTTGACATTCCTCAACGTTTCAAGGTCCCTAATAAAAGATTTTTAGAGAGATGTCTATGCGTCCGTTCGTTCGGGAAGCTAATTCTGTCGTCCATATCTCAAGAACCAGTAGAGATATCGACTTCAAATAAATGTTGGTATATAGATAATAATGCAGAAATATGCAGAAAGGATTCAAAATTTAAAAAAGTGAACAATTTGGTTAACCCAAAATATCTCATGAACCAGTAACGCTAACGACTTCAATTAAATTTTATATTATATGATGTGACGTGATACCAAACTAGCATAGTTTTGAAAAAAAAAATCAATTATCGGGTTTTTTATAAATCAATAAAACTGAAAAAAAAAATAATGGTCACCTTAAATATTTTACGAACAAAAAACGAAGAAATCTGGTAAAATAAATGCTGGTCCTCCCAGGGCTTCGTTTTGTCTCCGACACTCTCACTTTATATTCATAAACGATTTTTTGTCTGCCAGATTCATATCCCTAATTTTCGGATATGGAACTTCAACGCCAGGGTATGATGATCTTATTAAATTCCTTTAGAATATGTCCTATGGGTAATTTTTAATGGTATAGAATTTAATGTTTTAAAAACTCAATGCTATCTCTTGTTGTTAAGGCATAACCCACCCCTGATGTCGCTATCCATGAGCGGTAATTTCATCCAAGAAACTTTCAGTACTCGGAATGACGAATATGTGATCATTTCGGAAAGTGAATGATCACATATTCGACATTTCACAAAAAGCAACTTGGTGCTTGGGATTTTTCCGACAGTGCAAGAAGTTTGTCACCCATTTTGATCTGGCTTTAATTTTTAAGCCTTAATTTGTCCAAAACTTGAATGTAACTCGCATTTTTGGGCAGGTGTCCCTAAAATTTTAGTCTTTAGTCTTTTGTATAGAATTTTGAAAAATCTTGTATAGAGGTTTGAAAATAATAGGCGATTGAACTATAACCGAAACATTTTTGTCACTCGAAAACCGAAGCCTTTCGTTGTTTTACTAATATTTTTACAAACAATGTTCTGTCGAATTGGCCAGTTCCTTAACCCCCTCCTCTCTATATCAAACAATTCAGCAGTAATACTCCTACTTCTATGAATGCTTGTAATTCTACCCTTGAGCTCAATTTCGGACGTACTGTTATAGAGATTCTTTTTTTAACCGCACATCGAGAATGTGAAATGCTTTAGGCAACTCTGTTTTCCCTCCTATTCTAATACTTAAAGCTTTCCTATTTTCTTAAAGCTCGCACTGTGTTTAAACGTTAACATGTTAAGGGTATTAATAACCCCTTGAGTGATTTGTGTTTATACAAAGTTTGTATCATTTCAATTTGCACCACTTGATAAAATGCAGACTTTTCACAAAAAAAAAAACAACAACTAACTTAAACCATAATAAATCTGATCCATCTTAAATCCCATACACTTGTTTTTCTTATTTCTTTTTTTTTTGGCATTTTTCCATAAATTATCCTTGCTCCTTTAAACGAACAGCAGCACTCATCTTATAAGGACGATGGTACAATTCGATGATGACAAATCAACATCATTTTATTTGCATTAACATTCACCTGAAAATTCCAAAAAAAACATTATACCAACAAAAATACATACATTCTTTTCTTTATTTTTGTTTCCACTCAAGATTTACATATTTTTGTATTTTACGTTAAGAACTTTATGGGAATATTCTGCCGTCGAGGATGTCACCTGGAAATGACAGTTTCTGCGGTTTGAACCATAAGCCTAAAATATTCAAGTTTTATCAAATTTAACAAGACGAAGATTAATCTGTTTTTGTGGTATGAAAAATAAATAAATTTTCGTGGCGTGACAGCTGATACATATGTACTCGTATACCTATGTATGAACATAATATAATTGGAGACAAAGGGCCTAGTGACTTTGAACTCTCAAGACTTAACCTTTTTTTGGTGCAGATGTTTGTATAATGTTTTATAGGTACATTGGGGAAAGGACGCGACCGACGCAAGTTAGGAATGATGAGAAGACTTAAGTCATATTTTCTTTTATATCCCAGGGCTATAGAATGAGACGTAATTTTTCATGAGAAAAAGATATTCTTGGAGGATTTGTCAAATCCTTGCAAGGAGCAGCATCTATTTTTGGATTTATATGATACCCATTATATTATACATAGGCTGAAAATCGATTTGGCTTAATAGTCCTACACATAAATTACGCTAAGGGCAATAGACCTACGAGACATTCCAATGTAAAAACGTAGGTTTTTTATAATTTATAGGTGTATACAATTTTTTAAGGAATTTTTTGAAAAAGATTAAAGACTTGATTAATTTAAAATCTCAATTCAATCAACATGGGGGTGTATGAATAAACTGATTTTCAGCTACTGTACTTAAAAATCCGTGACTCGGAGCAGATGTTCTCTTTGACATATGGAAACAATCATTATTTAGATTGATTTTCATTATATCAACTTAAATATTTAAATTGAGGAACTAAAATAAATAAATTGGGTGGCGCAACAGTCCTTTTGAGAACTAGGGCCTAGTGACTTACAACTCTCAACCATTCCTGTGTGCGAGTACTGTTGTCAGGGATGGAGGGGACCTACAGTTTTAAGCCGAATCCGAACGGCAAATTTGAGAAAGCACTTTTCATGACAAGAATTACTCTTGGAGATTTTGTCAGTTCCTCGCAAGAGGCAGTACCCGTGAAAAAAACTTTAGATGGCATAGGCAGGGATCGAACCCAAGACCTCTGGCATGACAGTCCAACGCACTTTTTTTTTTTTTTTTAAATTCATTTTTATTTATTCCATCTTAAATCTATCTTAAAGCTAGACAAAAATTCATAAAACTAGCCTAATTAACCATAACTTACAACTAACTTACTGGTCCCATACGGACACTCTAAGTTAAACAATAATACTTAATGCTAATGCCTTTCGGCCCTAAGATCTATTTATCTTCAATTCAATTTTATTTTTTTTTTGTATTCATTAGAAAATTTAAAAAAACTAATATCAATATCCTTTTTTATTTTTACTTAAAACTACTTAAAATAAGGTCCTTAAAATAAAACTTAAACTAACTTAAACTACCTATTCTACCTATAAACTACTTAAAACTAGAACAACCACAGCAGCAAATCTAACTATCTAACGTTTTTTGTTTTTCATATTTTGTCTTTTTTTTTGTATATTTTTTTTTTTATTATTCCATGTTTTTTTTTTTATTTTTATTTTTATTTTTTTTTTTTGTATTTTTTTGTATTTTTTGTATGTTTTTTTTTTTTTTTTTTTTGTGCCACCATGCCTATTCTACTTAAAACTAAACCCTAAAACTATAAAACAAGTATGTAAGCCGGCCAAGGCTTAAAACCCCATCCCGACTAATCACTATCAAGTGCCGATTGAAGCCACCAAAACTGGTTCTCCTGCTTCACCCTATCAGTTCGGTCCCGTTCGGACACAGCCCTACTGAACCGAAGGAGCTCTGCTCCGCCTTGTGCCATGACGTCCCGATTGTACAGGAGTCGCCTATCCACGGTTCGTCGTCTGACGTGGTAGATTAACGGAACTGCCAATCTATCCTGTATCAGACCGCATCTATCTAAAAAGAGGAATGCCTCTGGTGGAATGAAGCCGCTCAAGCGTGCACTTTCAAAATACTCGTCGTTCGGATAGAACGCCCCGAAAATTAAATTGTTGGTCGAAGACATAGCTCTTGCAATGTGACCTCGAACGAGTTTTATCACGAAATTGTCAATTCTGTTAATTCGAGCCCCGTTGTATAGGACCTCGTTAGAATAGTAATGCACGTAAGAAGATTCGGCTGTTCGATATAAGCCGGTACAGCGTCGTAAACACTGCCGCTCGAACACCCGAAACTTCTCCATCTGGGAAGGGGCAACGTTGAACCACACAGGACAACCATAAACGATCATCGGCCGTATGAGGGCCATGTAGCAAATTACCTTCACTCTGGGGTCAAGCCGACTGCTAAAAAACAGCCGTTTCGTCAGAGCGAAGGCTCCTCTGGCCCTGGTCAGAGCAGCATTTATATGTCTATCGAAATACAAATACTGATCTAACCAGATACCGAGGTACTTCACTACACTTTTGCTCGCTAATGGCTGCCCGTGAAGATCAACGATAACCATCTTGCGCCAATTCTTGCACGTATCCCTCGTGGCCCTAGCCAACGGAGTCCGGAACAGAATTGTCTCCGACTTCTGGACATTTATTTTCAGTTTCCAGTCGTCGCAATATCGCTGAATCTTGTCGAAATCACGCTGCAAGAGAATTCTAATAACCTCAACCTTTCGGGCCGTTCTGTACGCAATAAGATCGTCGGCGTACGCAATTGCCTTTGTAAGACTACCTATCAGATCGCTGGTGTAAATGCTGAAGAGAATCGGCGAATTCACCGCTCCCTGTTGAAGACCATTTTTAATTAAGAATGTTGTGGTAGAAGTTACATTGCCACTTTTGACAACAAACTTTCTACCGTTAAGCATATCATAAAGTATATACAACAATGGCTTGCTTATGCCAAGCCTGCTCAGTTTTAGGTAAAGACCCTCTAACCATACGGTGTCAAAGGCCTTTTCCAAATCAACCAGAACAGCACCTGTGCATTGTTGTTTTGTTTTATTCCATTGGATATCAGAAACGAGTTTAGACGCAGCATGAATTGTGTCATGACCCGCCTTGAACCCGAACTGTTTATCCGGAATTATTTTGTTGTCCGCAGCCCACTTAGTCAGAGCCCTATTGATGATCTTTTCAAAAAAACTTTGCTGATGCTCGGAAGAAGACTTATCGACCGAAGATTTGACGGGTTGGAGTTGTCCTTTCCCTTTTTCGGGAGAGGATGAACCACAGCGGTCTTCCAATGCACTGGATAATATGCATTATTCAGTGCATTATTGAAGAGTGTGGTGTAAATGTCAATTGCCTCCATCGGTAAATGTCTTAGTACAACGTTGGATATACCATCGACACCTGCTGACTTTTTATTTTTTATTGAGTTGAAGATGAGCTGAAGCTCAACCTTCGTTACTAACAAGGGACTTGGTCCCGTTTGCTCGGCGATTATGGCATTTGCCAAGGAATCGTCATTGAACCGCATGAAACCGCGGTTCTCAGATCGCCATTGTGTTATATCATTTCGAAGGTAAAAGTGATTAAGTAGGGCTCTGTTTTCCAGGTCGTGGTTGGGGCGAATGCTAACATTCACCTTGTACACTTGCTGGAAAGCAGCTCCCACCGCCTCCACTTTTTCCTTCGGATCTTCAATTATATAAAAGTCATCGTCAAAGATGGCTTCTTCTGGATCTATTTGCGCTGTCATGAGTACGTCTCTGTTCTCTTCAGTTCTTTGGAGTTTCAGACACGGAAGGTCATTGTCGTTCTTTTTCCTGAATATCTTGTTGATTTTGGGGAACATACTAGGGTCACTGGAATTAACTGACCGGATCTTGCGGTCCCAGTACTTGTTAATTGATAACCTGTAGTTCTCCTTAATCAACAGATTGACATTTTTTATTGACGACTTCAGTGTCCTCACCTCCAAGTCGTGTGGGTCTGTAAGTCGTCTGTACAAGTTTTTGAGTCTCGTCAGTAAGCCACTCTTGTGCTTACGTAGTGCGTCAATAGTCGCGTTTCTGTAAGCGTCCATTTGGTCCCGTTCTTTGTACTTTGGTATTGTCCGTTCCATTGTTCGTTTTATTGTTTCGTCCATTTGTTGTAAATGTTGGTCAATTTCTGTATTTGTCAGGTTTCTGTTGTTTGGTGGGGCTATGTCACTCGAACGAAGTTCTCTCGCTAAGGCGTTGGTGAAACGAGGCCAGCGCATCTTACTGTAATTGTAAGAATGCGTTGGAACGTATTCCTCCAACTCCACGCGTTCGTTCGGAATCTGCATTACAGCAGCCAGTCCGCAGTGATCACTGTCGTACTCGACTGTCTGTAAGCAGTTTCGAGGATGATTACCCACTTTGTCTGTAATTGTCAATCTTGTGTCGTACAGCAAAAGATCCAGAAAGGAGTCACTTCTTGGATACGATGGCTTTTCAGTAGCCAGCAGGTCGACGCCATATTCAACGCTGTAAAGATTCATCAAATTAAAAAGATGGTTACCTCTGGGATTACTATGTTGATTTCCCCAATCTTCATGTTTTGCGTTCAAATCACCGGCCAAGATGAAATAGTTTTCTTCCAAGCTCAGTTTCAGTTCCCTAAAAAGAATCTCGAGCTCTGAAGCAAAGTAAGTAACCTGCGGAGCTCCAGCCGCATAAGCCGCAATCATATACATCCGCTTCCCTTGAGTGAGAGAGATGCATACCACGCAAACTTCTAACGTCTTGAGCTTTCGCAATTCATTGTTGTATATGACTTTATAATTAATGCCTTTTCGTATAAAAAGAGCGACACCGCCCCCTTGAGTGGAGTCGGGCCGGTCTCTTCTTACGATATTGTAATTTTTATGAGTCAATTTGTGTTTGTGGTTTAGCTTAGTTTCGCTAGCCATAAACACATCGGGACTGTAGTCTTTCAACAACTGGAACATATTGGCTCTTCGTTCAATCCTAATCAGTGAATTTACATTCACAGCTAGGACTTTTAGGCGCGTCTCCGGCAGCGCGCCCATTATGGTCTAAATTGCGCCAGGCCAGGCAACAAAGAGTAGAGATGGTCTACCCTTTTGCCTTGCTCCTTTATCTGACTTTGCAGTCCTGTAAGTTGACCTTGAATGTTCAACAACAAGGCTACAATGTCAGGCTGCACCTCTGGTGCCTTAGGCACAGGGGCCTTTGGGGCAACCGTTGGTGGAGCCTGTCTCGTGTTCCCATTCCCTGACACCATTTGGGCGTAGGAAAATTTGGGATCCACGAATTTTTGTGTAGGAGCCTGTCGAACTGTTCGACTTTCTTCGGCTTTTTGACTGGCCTGTTTTTGTTTGATTTGTTGGACCTTAGGGCAACCCCTATAGCTAGCCGGGTGCCCTTGGTTTCCACAAAGGACACACTTGAGCTGGGTCAAATCCTCAACCCGCTCATTCCCCAGCTTGCACTCTCCCTTGATGTGGGTTTCTGAGCACCTGACGCAGCGCAACTGCATATTGCAGTTGGCTCCGGCATGGCCGAACCTCTGGCACTTCGTACATTGTAAAATGTCATCGTGCCTTTTTAATGTCTCCCAGTGTATGGCTTGATAGTCGAGGCATTTGATTTCCCTCAGACTCTCAAGCCTACTTTGGGGCGATAATGTTACGAGGAACATTGGCAGCCTATAACCCCCTCGCCTGGACTTCACCGTAGTGAAAGGCTTGACCCCGATGAAATCGAGATCGTCGATGGCTTTTTGGCGGAGCTCAGCTAAGAGCGCCTCCGGTTCCGTGCAGGAACTTATGCCCTTCAGTAGGACCGTCTTAAATTTTTCGCTTTTAGGCGTGAAGCTGAAGAACTCAGCTGTGGCCTCTTTTAATAACCCTTTGACTAAGTTGTATTCGGCCAGTGAGAAGCACTGGACCGAATAATTCTTTTCTTTTTCGTTTAGTATTTTAATGCAAAAATTGCCCTTAGTGGCCGACTTACATACCTGTTTTATGTCGTCCAGGTCAACTCTATGGGTCCTTATTGGTGGTATTTTTTCTTTCTTGGCCTGTGGTTGTTTCTGGTGTTGCTGCTGTTGTTTCTGCTGCTGTTGTTGCTGCTGCTGTTTCTGCTGCTGTTGCTGCTGCTGCTTCTGTTGCTGCTGCTGTTGCTGCTTCTGTTGCTGTTGTTGCTGTTTCTGCTGTTGCTGCGGCCTTTGTTGCAGCTGTTGTTGTTGCTGCTGCTTTGCCTTAACCGAAGTGGATGGGCCCTCAGCAATTGGGCCTGTCACCGGTAATGGAGCCTTTACATTTTCCTCCGCTCCCGTGCTTTTGGTAGCGGGCTTGGACTGTGGTTTTTGCTGATGTGGTTGTTGCTGCTGTGGTTGTTGCTGCTGTGGTTGTTGTTGCTTTTTTTTGTTTTTGTTTTCCTGCTGTTTTTGTTGCTGTTGCCGTTGAGCCGCCTCTTGTTGGCGGCGCGCCTCTTGCTTCAGCTTTAACTGACTAAGGAGGGGCTCCATTTCCTCCTTGAGCTTTTTGAGGTCTTGCTCATATTGGCTGATGGTAGCCTGTTTGGCTTGCAGGGCCTCCACCAGTTTTGCTTCTTCTTGGAGGTCCGCCTCTACCTCCAAATTCTTCCTTGTCGGCGGGACTGGCTCAGCCTCCGATAGGATTAAATCCATATTCGGAGGCCTGAACAGCCCCTCTCCACCTTCGGACACATATTCAGTTTTCTCAGACTCATCGTAGTCTGAGAACTCAGTTTCAGTGGTATTTCCTACCTTACCACCCTCCATTGCCTTGCGCATATCACGCCGCTTAGCGGCGTTAGCCCTCTCCACCTTGTTAGGGCTATGCTTCTTCAGCTTCCTCTTTTTATTAGCTGTTGCTGCCGCTATGCCCTGGTCTGATGCCTGGCCAGATGTTTTTGGTGTTTTCGATACCGCTGCTGTTACCACCGCAATATCACCTGATGTGTCGGCAGAGGTATCTTTCGATACCCCCGCTTTCTTCTCCTTTACCATTTGCTTCTCTTCCCAATCGATGAAATCAGCAATTTCTCGATTGTGAAAAAAAGCAATAATATTTTTTGTCGACTCCGCTCGGGATTCGAACCCACGACCTCTAGATTCGTCTGCAGACGCCACCTCCACTAGGCTACCGATGAGTTATTTAAACCTGTGGCAACTTGCCAACTTTAGATTTCACTAACACACTTGGACTTGTTTAACTTGGAAATAAAATCAAAATAGCACTTCTTCACAGTTTGGAAGTCAAATAACGACTGGTCCAACGCACTAACCATCATGCCACGGGTACTACAAATTGAGGAACTGCTTTAAGAAAATGCTATATATAACTATAGGTCTATAGGTTGTTGTGTTTGTTGATAAGTTTGATGGTTTTTGTTTGTTTCCTGTACACTTTCACAGTATTTAAATGTAATATGAAAAATGATATGATATGAAAAGTTGCAAATTGGATTGTGTCTAAAGGACAACAATATTTTGCATATGAAAAAAAAAAAAAAATAAGAAATATATTTATACATTTATGCATTACAAAGTTAAATACAAAAAAAACTGATAACTTCCCATCCCGTCTGTAGATTTGTCTTACTTAAAAATTACCAACAATATTTTGCATATAATGAAATGGTTTGATTTCAAAATCAGTTTTTGTTAACGAGATTTTTAGTCGAAATCCAATTTTTACCAATTTTAGTAGAATTTCTTCAAAGTTGTTATTTCTTATATCGGGTGATTTTTTAAGAGCTTGAGAACTTTTAAAAAAAAAAAAACGCATTAAATTTGCAAAATCTCATCGATTCTTTATTTGAAACGTTAGATTGCTCCATGACATTTACTTTTTGAAGATAATTTCATTTAAATGTTGACCGCGGCTGCGTCTTAGGTGGTCCATTCGGAAAGTCCAATTTTGGGTAACTTTTTCGAGCATTTCGGCCGGAATAGCCCGAATTTATTCGGAAATGTTGTCTTCCAAAGCTGGAATAGTTGCTGGCTTATTTGTGTAGACTTTAGACTTGACGTAGCCCCACAAAAAATTGTCTAAAGGCGTCAAATCGCATGATCTTGGTGGCCAACTTACCGGTCCATTCCTTGAGATGAATTGTTCTCCGAAGTTTTCCCTCAAAATGGCCATAGAATCGCGAGCTTTGTGGCATGTAGCGCCATCTTGTTGAAACCACATGTCAACCAAGTTCAGTTCTTCCATTTTTGGCAACAAAAAGTTTGTTAGCATTGAACGATAGCGATCACCATTCACCGTAACGTTGCGTCCAACAGCATCTTTGAAAAAATACGGTACAATGATTCCACCAGCGTACAAACCACACCAAACAGTGCATTTTTCGGGATGCATGGGCAGTTCTTGAACGGCTTCTGGTTGCTCTTCACTCCAAATGCGGCAATTTTGCTTATTTACGTAGCCATTCAACCAGAAATGAGCCTCATCGCTGAACAAAATTTGTCGATAAAAAAGCGGATTTTCTGCCAACTTTTCTAGGGCCCATTCACTGAAAATTCGACGTTGTGGCAGATCGTTCGTCTATTCATGATGAAATGTCAAAGCATACTGAGCATCTTTCTCTTTGACACCATGTCTGAAATCCCGCGTGATCTGTCAAATACTAATGCATGAAAATCCTAACCTCAAAAAAATCACCCATTATAAACAAATACAAATTGGATGAATGAAATTAATTTGAAGTCAATATCTTCTATTCTTCACGAGTTATCGAGAACCGGAGATCAATTTTTACCAAATTTGAGTACTTTTTTTTGTAGATTTTATTTTTGTATGAAAAAACGGACTGTTGGATTTTTATAAACAATATTTTCTGTAAGATAAAATAAGTTCGAAACAAATACATATTTCAAATTTTTGAAAAGATATTTGAGTCGAAAATCAATGGTTACCAACTTTTAGTAATGCTTTGATTAGGTTTTTATATCTTGTTAAAAAACTGTGAATAAGATTTTTCTCAAAATTTTACTGAATGTTGAAAATAATATTTTTCAAAAGATAAAATTGATTTCGAGCCAATATCTCAAAGTTTTAAAAAGATATTGAAGACGAAAATCAATTTTTATTAAATTTTTTAAAATTTTTTTTTAGGTTTTCATTTTTTTGTAAAAAAAACTGTCAATTCGATTTTTCTCAAAATGTTACGGTATGTTGACAACAATATTTTTTTTAAATATAAAATTTGTTTAAGGCCAATATCTCAAACTTTTGAAAAGATTTTTGAGTGGAAAATAAATGTTTACCAACTTTTATTAATATTTTTTTTAGGTTTTTATTTTTTGTAAAAAAACTGTCAATTCGATTTTTCTCAAAATTTTACCGAATATTGAAAACAATATTGCTTATAACAAAAAATTAGTTTAAAGCCAATATCTTAAAGTCTTGAAAAGATATTTGAGTTGAAAGTCAATTTTTACCAACTTTTAGTAATGTTTTTTTAGGTTTTTATTTTTGCGTAAAAAACTGTCCATTCGATTTTGGAAGCCATAATCTCAAATTTTTGAAAAGATATTTGAGTCGAAAATCAGTTTTTACAAAATTCTGTAATTTTTTTTTCGGTTTTTATTTTTTATAACGCAAACTGTCAATTCGATTTTTCTCAAAATTTTACCTGATATTGAAAACGTTATTCTTCGTTGCACAAAATTGTTTTGGAGATACAATTTTGTTCTTAAAATTTTTTGAGGTGACAAATATTTTTTTTTCAGTTTTTTGATTTATAAAAATAATCGTTGGAATTTTTTCCCAAAAATATATTTGTTTGGTATCACGTTACAATATATAATATAAAATTAAATTGAAGTCACTAGCGTTATTGGTTCATGAGATATTTAGGGTTAACCAACATTTTCAACTTTTTTTTTCAAATTACTATGGTAAAAAAACCACCCACTCAATTTTCTTGAGATCCCTTTCTGCATTATTATCTGTATAACAAAATTTATTTGAATTCTATATCTCTACTGGTTCTTGAGCTATGGACGAAGAAAAAAACGTCGCGAACGTACGAACGTACGTACACACGCACGCGCACAAGTCCATTGAGAACTATGGCCTAGTGACTTACAACTCTCAACCATTCCTCTGTGCGAGTAAAGTTGTCAGGGATGGAGGGGACCTACTGTTTTCAATCCGAATCCGAACGGCTAATTTGAGAAAGCACTTTTCATGACAAGAATTACTCTTGAAGGATTTGTCAATTCATCGCAAGAGCCAGTACCCGCGAAACCTTTTTTTTTAAATTAAGGTGGCACAGGCAGGGATTGAACCCAAGACCTCTGGCGTGACAGCCCTACACACTAACCACCACGTCACGGGTACTAAAAATACAAGTAACTATCGTTATCTATGATAGTGGTATCGAGGAGTGAAGCCCTCATGTCTCGCGTATGCTTGGTACAACACAATCGAGACAATATGGACACATGTACCCATTTTACGTCGACCTGTCATTCAACAATAATATTGTTCCATATTACTATCTTCGTATTTGACAGTAATATATTTTGGACCTAATGAAGGGATTAAATACATCCACGTAAAAGCTGTAAATCATTATGGATGCCATAGTCTGGCTGGTACTCCAAGGCATTTCCTCTTTAAATCGGTGTACGAGTGAAAGGTCCAATAGACCAATAAAACAAGCTCGCTCTGATGATGCTCAGGCAGTTCTGTGCTAACTAACGGAAACCGGTTATGTCGTATTAAGTTTTAGGTGAGATGATAGCTGCCTACTCAAGAACTTTTTGACAGTTTTTAAATATCGAATAAAAAATAGACTTTTCTTGACGCAATCATACTCATTTCAATGATTCAAAACCTTTAAGAGACATAAATCAGCATTTTCTTGTATATACGCCACAAACTCTGTTTGCGATTTTGATGGATCCTTTCTGTCAATAAGTGGAGTTGGTATCTTCCGTGGAACAGCCCTCGCCGCTCGAGAACGGATGACTGTGCCCCGAGCACCAGGGATGGTCGCCATAGCTTGAGCTTCATTTTAGTTTTGAAAATTAAACTAAGAGAATTTTTAACGTAATAAATAGACTTTGGTACCCGTGGCATGATGGTTAGTGGCGTTGGACTGTCATGCCAGAGGTCTTGGGTTCGATCCCTGCCTATGTCATCTAAAGTTTTTTCACGGGTACTGCCTCTTGCGAGGAATTGACAAATTCTCCAAGAGTAATTCTTGTCATGAAAAGTGCTTTCTCAAATAAGCCGTTCGGATTCGGCGTAAAACTGTAGGTCCTCTCCATCCCTGACAACAGTACTCGCACACAGGAATGGTTGAGAGCTGTAAGTCACTAGGCCCTAGTTCTCAACGGACTGTTGCGCCACCCAATTTATTTATTTAAATAGACTTTTCAGCTTAATATTGATATTTTTTAAAATCTTATTATATTAAAAACCTTCTAATGGGTGATTTTTTTGAGGTTAGGATTTTCATGCATTAGTATTTGACAGATCACGCGGGATTTCAGACATGGTGTCAAACAGAAAGATGCTCAGTATGCTTTGACATTTCATCATGAATAGACTTACTAACGAGCAACGCTTGCAAATCATTGAATTTTATTACCAAAATCAGTGTTCGGTTCGAAATGTGAAATCCGCTTTTTTATCGACAAATTTTGTTCAGCGATGAGGCTCATTTCTGGTTGAATGGCTACGTAAATAAGCAAAATTGCCGCATTTGGAGTGAAGAGCAACCAGAAGCCGTTCAAGAACTGCCCATGCATCCCGAAAAATGCACTGTTTGGTGTGGTTTGTACGCTGGTGGAATCATTGGACCGTATTTTTTCAAAGATGCTGTTGGACGCAACGTTACGGTGAATGGTGATCGCTATCGTTCAATGCTAACAAACTTTTTGTTGCCAAAAATGGAAGAACTGAACTTGGTTGACATGTGGTTTCAACAAGATGGCGCTACATGCCACACAGCTCGCGATTCTATGGCCATTTTGAGGGAAAACTTCGGAGAACAATTCATCTCAAGGAATGGACCGGTAAGTTGGCCACCAAGATCATGCGATTTGACGCCTTTAGACTATTTTTTGTGGGGCTACGTCAAGTCTAAAGTCTACACAAATAAGCCAGCAACTATTCCAGCTTCGGAAGACAACATTTCCGAAGAAATTCGGGCTATTCCGGCCGAAATGCTCGAAAAAGTTACCCAAAATTGGACTTTCCGAATGGACCACCTAAGACGCAGCCGCGGTCAACATTTAAATGAAATTATCTTCAAAAAGTAAATGTCATGGACCAGTCTAACGTTTCAAATAAAGAATCGATGAGATTTTGCAAATTTTATGCGTTTTTTTTTTTTAAAAAGTTCTCAAGCTCTTAAAAAATCACCCGATATAATGAAAGTTTCAGCTATCGTCCCAAAATTGTGATCGTTGTAAAGACAGTGTTTTTAATCCGAAAACCCCGCATGTATAGTATATGTCGCTTACATTTCGGTACTTTGTCTTGAAAAAATTGTGTAATACACGTTTTGCATAGAAAATGGTACAGCTCCTTAATAAACTGGAGAAATGTCTTTTTGAAGTTAATTACATTAAATCATTTATGTCTATAGTCATTATTGAAAATTATACACTAAGGGGTTATTTCCACTAATATCCAAAAAAGGTAACCTACTTTAAATGGACATTTTGAATCCAATTTTCTTCAGCTGTCTTCACAAGATATTAAATAAATTTTTTGGAAATTGACTAAAAGTCTGAAAACACTCCTTAGCCTAAAGAATCTTGACTTCCAAGAACAAGCCATTTATTATCAAACCCAACTCTGCATTTATTAATCTTTTATAGAAATTAAAATAAATTATTATGCAATATATTTACGTACTCAAACATCTCAACAACAATTATAAAGCAAAAGAAGTGCATGTATACCAAAAGTTTCGCAGTCTGAAGTCATAACTTGTTTACGTGCTTTAATAGATCATCAGACTTCTTGAACGATGCTTATGGTCTATTCATGTTCATTTTTATGGAAAAACTTTTCCCACACATCACGTCAAGGAATTAATACCTACCTCTAGCGTTTTGAAAGGAGAATCTATTGACGCATCAAGCTATTGATACCATCAGGAGCTCCATGTCAATGATTTGCTATTTAATAAATTAAATACACTAATAATTCAATTCAATAAATCAAGAAAATAAATTAATTGCAGTTATGAAATTTAGATTGATGCAACCTAATAAAACGCTATTGATTTTGGTAAATGTGTAAAATGTTTAATTACTTCTACGTAGAAAATCCAATTTAATTGAAAACTGTTGGTTTTCTGGTAAGTTTTTAATTAAAATTCATAAACTAAAAATTTAACAGAAAATATTTTCATTATTTATTATTTTAGTTTATATTCAATTCGATTGAACTAAATTGATAGTCCTTTAAATAAAATAACAACAACAACAAAATCTATGAAATCGTTATTATATTTTGATGTTGAACTATTGAATTATTTTTTAAACCAATTAAAGAGAGTAAATTAAATTCAGACTGCAATTTAAGCCTTAATTAAAATAAAATTGCGGTTAGGAGAAATTAGTTTGTTAATGATTTTTATGCAATATTTATATGCATATCCTTTTTTTGTATGTATCATTTTAACTCGTTGTAGGTAGAAAATCTGTGTGTGTTTAATCCTTATGTGTTTTGAGCGAGGTGGTAATGATTCCAATTAATTACAGAAACCACTTACAAATAGGAGGTGAAGTATGTGTGATTGCTGACAATAATAGAGAATGTGATATACAATGTTTGGGTTTTGATAAATTAGATTATTATTACTAATTTGATCATAGCCACCTTATGTAACATTATCCTAAGTCTCATCAAGTGAGCTCTTGTGAGGTGGATACATTTTGTTGGTAAATCAAAATCACCTTTGTTTTGGAGACGGACATTTTAAAGGTTTATATCCATGATTTAAATGATGATGGCTTCTATAATTTCTATGAAAGTATGTGCAGACTATACAGAAACAATTTTAAAGTCTTTAAGGAAAAATCCAATTTTTCCTAGAACAAACTGCAACAAACAACATTATTTGTTCAAAATGCAAACAATTTTTAAAATTTACGGAATTTTTTGGAACATAACTATCAGAACATATATGATGGTATTTCTGATACGCATTTCAACCACTCTAGAAATTAAATTAAAAAAATGATTTTAATCCCAGAATTCATTCGAACTTGAATCATATAAATTCCTTAAGCTTATAAAGAAACCTAAGTCTAGAGCTATAATAGACTCAGACTATCAGTATACGACATACCAAAAATTCCAAGTACCTGTGTAGATGATAACTTCCTTGTGTGAAACTTTTTCTTAAGCATTTACAAAAAGGATATGACAAAGAAAAACAATTGCCAACTCAGGGTATAATAATAATAAAGTTTTCACGAGAAAATTTTCTATCACAATATATACGAGTCTCCGGCATTCTTTCTCTAATCCTGACTGGCATTTTGTCTTGATGCTACACAGCTTCCGACATATAATCAGGATAAAAATGTATTCCAAATGTTGAGAGCGGTAAGACCTAGTGGCGCGGTTAGTTAGTTTCACCATAAATTAAAATGGGTGAGGGTTTTATTATTGAAATACAAATGAGGAATTTTTGATTATATCTTTCTCGAGATGGTATAATCGTATAAATAATGAGAGTAAACGATAAGTAAACTGGCCAAAAAATGATAATCTTAAGACATCTAACCTCTGTATAACCATCTTACATCTGACACAAATATGAAATAAATTAACAATTGCCGTCTCTGAAATGTTTGCTTTTGTTGAATTTTCTACTTCAGTTAGTTTAATATCAAACCATTCTTATTTTTATTATCATCTCGTCGTTGTCGTTGTCATTGTCGCTGAGCAACAAGGACAATCAAGCATTAAATTTGAAACACTTAGGAATGTTTAGTACCTTCATAACCTACCTACCTACTAAAGATGATGATAATTTTTGTCGTAAAATTTGAAATATAAATTTTGATAAATGAAATTTACAAAAATGGAGGAGGACAATTTATCTAATTTAAATAATATTAAAAAAAACACAATTTTAAGCGGTTTCAAGTTTCCTTAAATTCTTTGAAGTCAGGGAGATTTAATCTTGTTATGATTTTAATACAAAGGTCCTTTTCTTCTCTTTTACTTCATCAAATCAAACAGATTCATCCAAGATTTCTACATAAGTAAGTAATATTCTCAAAAATGATGAGCTCCAAACTTCAACCAGGATTTTGAAGGATGATCACAAGAAAATAAAAATATACTCTTAAATGCTTAAAATTTTATTTCATCATCTTCCCCTAACATATTAATATCACAATAACTTAAACTAATTTTTAAATTAAAATTCTTAAATCTCGTCTTCTAAGTCCATTTACCTTTGCCGATTTTCTTCAATGGCTTTTGTCTCTTATTTCGAATTTTTGCAATTGTCAATCGGAGGCGTTTCTTGTAGATGACACTGTCTTGCATGTGGCCCACTTCGAGGGGAGTGAATTTGCGGGCATGGATGAAATTCATATGAACCAATTCGTCAGTGAGTGTATATTTGATTTCGTATTTGTATTCCGGATCGACCATTACCTGACCTCGGGCTCTCAGTTCGTCTTGATAGAGAAACACCAAATATGGAATCGATGTGGGTTTCTGATAGTCCTCGCCAACACAAGTTGCTGTTCCAGTTGCAGTCATTTTTGAAGAATGCGTTTTAGTGTCAAAGGATATTTTCAAACTAATTACATACAATAGTCTCGAGCTTCTATTTATACTGAAATGATAAAGGTCTGAGTGTGTTTTCTTACCTGTCGAGTCGATAAGGATGATAATGAGAGGTTATTATAATGTGCTCAAGTGATTTAATAGTGCCAGAAGTCAGAAGTCTTTGTCTTCTTCTAATTTGTCTGGTCATATAAACAAAGGTAAACTTATAGCCTGAAATCTGTTGATCAACTATGGACGCAATAAACAACTGAAGAAATTTTGCAGAAAAATAAAATCGCTATGATTAAAAATGATACATTTCCATAGACATGCATATTCAATTTCTATTAGTATTTTTATTGCTTTATGACAGGGGGTGTTTGCTAATACAAAAATAATAATGGCACTCGTTGTTCTGAAAAGTAATTAGGATTTTAAAAATAAGAAGATGGTTTTGTTTTGGCACACTTGTCAAAATGTATATCTTAGGAGTTTTTGATTGGGTTTTATATTGATCAATTATTAGCTACCGAAATGATGAGGTAATTGGACATTTGTTCCCAATTAGTATACAGAATCCTAAAGTTAGGACCAGTACTGGTCCTAGAATTAGTATACTCAAATCGGTATCAACTCATTTCTTCACACTAGTGCTAGGCCCTATACCTATCAATTGGAAACAGGGTATTTTTTTTTTTTTGTTGGGACTCGTTCCTGAGCAATTTCTTGGAACAGACTAAGACCTAGTTATTATAACAGCTATGAATACTATTGATTTCTTCATAGAAGAACTAAGCTGTAAGTTCTGTCGATTGATAATGAACTTGATATTTTTTCCACAACTATACGGGTGGTAAAAATGGATCGAAATAGTTGTTTAAATTTTGTTTCTGAGAAAGGATTGTGCGTTTGGGAGGTATATTAGTTGACTGAGTGGAGTTTAAGATATGGGAGCTTATGAAGTTAGGATATTTAGCAACTGTTCTTAAGTCGAAATTGAGCGGTGGTGATGGGGTTTAAGTAAGTTTAAAAGATACTCTTTTTGTTTCTTTAGTAGAGCCGGAAGTGATATGAGAGGCTTAAATTCTGGGGCATTTACATTAAGTTTTTTTTTTAAATACAATATTGGGAAACACAACCATTTTAAAAATTCAGTTCTGGTTTGGTTTTGCTGTGCAGTTTGGGGTGGTGTTAGTTTCTGCAGGTTTTCTAGCCGCTTTAGTCTACTGGGTGGAATGAGATGATGTATCATGGGATGGGTTTTTTATCCATTTCGATATTTTGCTTAATTAGTTTCTTTTCAGGCCGGTGGAAAAGCCAAGCATAGCTAATTGGAACCGATACCTTGAATTTTATCGGCAAAAGTCGATGACATTTCAGATTCGGGATCATTTAATGATTAGATATCACTGCACACCCGAAGACTTTTGTTCTTGGTCTCTAACTTCGTAAGCAATAGATATAAGAGCGGAGGAAACTCGCGAGACAACGTCAATCATATTTTTGAGTTCATTTACATATAATTAACGAATTTACATTTCCGTACATTTGTATATGCATCAAAACATATGTCTAATTACTTCAATATGACCTTAAAATTATTTAATTATTGCATAAATCCATTGAACGGAAATATGCACCAAGAAACAACATGTTTCCAAAACAAAAATAATATCTGAAATGGAAGTTCAGTGTTAACATGAAAATTCAACCAGATTAAGACCCATTAACTCTTCTAGTTTTTAATATAAGATCGTGTACTAGGGATGTGAAGAAATGTAGGGGTAATATATGTTAGGAATACAAATCAGTCGTAGAACCTGACCTAGCTAGACTTGGTACTAGGAAAACTAAGAACTAATGTGAAGAAAATGAGCGTTAAAGAAAGTAATCTAATATGTGTCTGAATTTCTGTTAATTCAATCAATTTATTCTGTAATGAAAAACATTTATTTCCTATTATTCCTTTTTTCTTAATTAATTTGAAACATTCTCTGAATTTATTTCAATTGCAATTACTTTTCAATTCCAAAACAATTCTTTCAGAAACATAATGCTCTGTTTAATATTTCAAATGTAAACTCTTGCATTCTTTTGTTACTGAACTTCATCAAATGTTAATTAATTTCTATTTAATCTCCTCCAGAAATAGCATAGAATTCACTTGGTGTATGAAAATAAGTTCATTCCAAATACATTCTTTTTTTCAAATAATCATAGTGACTTAAAATACTAAAGTTTCCTCTTATTGGGTTTAATTTCTGGTTGAACTTTTGATGATTTGAAGGAACCTGTTACATATATAAAATATTATCCTAACATTCAACATTCTGTGTGATATAGAACAATAATTCTAGAGAATAGATTAATAAAATTCCAATTTAGTTTGAATTGTATTTAACCTCAACAGTTTTCCAGCAAAGTTGTAGGTGAGAATATTTCATGGGATTAAATCGAATTCAAGGAATATTTTAAAATGCTTTGAAATTTTAATTAAATTGTTTGCTTGAAGTTAAGTAACACTAACGTATGTAAGATTGAAACAAAACATATTTTTAATTGCTTTTTACTTTTTTTATACTTTAATAAAAAATTTTTCGTTGTTCTTTATCCTTTTGAAGTACCGTTATTATGGAGCAATCAATAAGAACATAATTCTTTTAACTATTACATTGGGTTTATGCCAGTTTGAAGTCTTCATTTTGATAAATATTAGCCAAAAATGGATTCACTTAGTTTTAGTTCTTTAACATTTGTATCATTGACAAAAAATTAACGATATATGAAACCGTTTAGAAAACATCGTTGTCGTTCTATGAAAACTCTGTAAGTTCAAAATCAGATACACGTTCTGTAAAAAATCTATAAGTTTTACGTTCCTCCATTATAAATTACAAAGAATTAAAACTCTCGAAATTTGATAATTTTTATATTGATGATTTCAAATTTTAAACGTAAATATCTTAGAACCCAAGAAATTGACTGAATACATAAATAAATTTTGTGGCGCAACAATCCGTTGAGAACTAGGGCCTAGTGACTTATAACTCTCAACCAATGTGTACGAGTTTTTTCAGCAATGAGGGGACCAATAGTTTTTATGCCGAATCTGAACGGTTACTTTGAGAAAGCACTTTTCATGGTAAGAATAACTCTTAGAGAACCTGTCAATTTCTAAATTAAAACAATTCTTTAAATATTGGTAACTTTTGCGAAGATTTAATGCAAACAATTAGTTTCTGCTCATTCAAATGGTAGTATATTATGCTCTTTTTTGACTTATTTAAAAGGATTACTTTCCATTCAGAGACGAAAAAATTTGAGGTTCCCATCAAACTGAATACACACTGATTCTCAATTGCACACCGGGTAAAGTAAATTGTTGTATTAAGGCTTCTAATGGAATTTCTTAAAATTGTAATTCGAATTATTGATTTTTATCAGTATTTTAGTTTTATTCCAAATTCTGTGTTTGTTATACAATACAGACAATTATACCTTTAAATAACCAAACAACAAAAGGCGTTAATGCCATGGCAACAGCAGGATGATGTTTAAATTATAATAACATTATATAAGACTTTTTATTTTCACAGCATGCCACAAATAATATTATATAAAATCGGTAAATATTATTGGATAAATAAAAAACATAATTAACATCCATGAGACAATATTTTGAAAACAAGCGTGCCAAAGCAAAACACCTCTTTATTTTTTAAGTCCTAATTACTTTTCGGAACAACAACTACCTGCCTCATCTATTAACACTTTTGTATTTGCAAACATCCCCTGTCATAAAACAATAAGTCTCGATTGTCTATGGAAATTTTTGTTTTCCTCATCAGACAGATCTTATCGTTCTGCAAAAGTTCTGCAATTGTTTATTGCCCTTGGTGAAAATCCGTACTTAATCAACATATTTTATTTACCTTTATTTATATGACCAGAAAAATTAGAAACAGACAAAAACTTCTGTCTTCTGGCACTATTAAATCACTTAAGCACATAATAATAACCTCCCAATGTCATTTTCAACGACTCGACAGGTAAGAAATTAAACTCGTAGATTTATCATTTCAGTATAAATAGAAGCTCGAGACTATTGTATGTAATTAGTTTGAAAATATCCTTTGACACTAAAACACATTCGTCAAAAATGACTGCAACTGGAACAGCAACTTGTGTTGGCGAGGACTATCAGAAATCTACATCTATTCCATATTTGGTCTTTCTCTATCAAGACGAACTGAGAGCCCGAGGTCAGGTGATGGTCGATCCGGAATACAAATACGAAATCAAATATACACTCACTGACGAATTGGTTCATATGAATTTCATCCATGCCCGCAAATTCACTCCCCTCGAAGTGGGCCACATGCAAGACAGTGTCATCTACAAGAAACGCCTCCGATTGACAATTGCAAAAATTCGAAATAAGAGACAAAAGCCATTGAAGAAAATCGGCAAAGGTAAATGGACTTAGGAGACGAGATTTAAGAAATTTTAATTTAAAAATTAGATTAAGTTATTGTGATATTATGTTAGGAGAAAGACAATCAAATAAAACTTTGAGTATTTTTGACAAAAAATAAACCAACAATTTTGTTTTAATTTGATATTTTCTCGTCGTTTGTTGAAAATAAACTTAAATATTGTTCTCTTGGTTCTGAATGCTTTTCTCAATACGCAGAATTGATCGTTTTGGATCATACTTTGAAGAACAAACCACATTTTATAAAATTGAAAATTGAACATAATAATATTAACAGAAAATTCAAGTTGTCAAGCTATTTACCCTAAACGCAATAGGAAAATCCTGCAACTTAGTGCAACGACCTGAATCAACTAATTTTAACAAGGTTCATTTTTTCTTTTCCCAAATTGTTTCCTATAAAATCATTATTTTAACCTTCCATCGAGAACCTCATAAAATTGAAAAAACCTTCGAACAAGTTTCTATCTGTTTTACATCACATTTAGTCAAGCTTCCTAATGTATGTCAACCATGTCCTGCTATAAAACTTTGTTCTATTTATTAATCCTTTCTAAAAAATCCTTTTAACGCTAATTCATGACAAAACTTAAAATTGATAAGTTCTCATATAAGCGTAGGTACTTTGTCCTTTAACATAAATGATTTATTATAAATTAATAATTTTCAATTTGCCAATTCACTAGTTTGCTCTACTTTTGTAATTTTACAAGCGTTATTTTTCAACATTTTATTTTCAATGCAGTATCTTGATCCTGCAGCATAGAAAATTGCATCTTATATGTCAAGGACGAATTTAATATAGAATGTTCTATAGGGCAATGCAGAAGTAGAAGGAATTTATAAATACAGTCAAGTATATTTTCGAGCGAAAATTTGAAATTAATTATGTATAATCTAACCAAGCATAAAGTAGACTCGTATAAGGTATGGAGGGAAGGTACCTAACCTACACGTGATATTTTCGCATCGTATATAGAACTTATTAAACACAAGTGTCCGCGTCATGTTATAATATAGCTAAGTAGTATATCCTATTCATTATGGTTGGTGGTTTTTCAAAAAAGGTTATTCTGATGCTCTTAAATGAAAATCTTATGAAAATCCATTCATTATATTTGGGGTTGTTTGATATATTATGATGAGGATTATATTAAGAAAATTAATTGCTTGGGAAAGTTTTTAAAAGTCGTGTATCTATTCATTCAAAAAGCAATTAATTAGATTACACTGCATTTCATCAACCACTATTACCTAAAAGTCCGCTGCTTGTAAAAACTATGCTTACAAAACGTTTGGTCATTAAAGTGAATTTTCAATTCTTGTCAATTGGATGTATTTATTTTTCAATGCTTAGATTCTAAAGTCCACTTATTTTTCCAGGGTTTGGAAAAAGATTTGTGGAATGGATTTTCTCTTGAGCTTTTTGTTTCGAAATTTTCTGTGAGAAATTCTCTTAAGAATAAAAATAAAATCTCTGATTTGAAACCATCAAAGTTGATTTAAAAACTTAATTTATTTTCTTACACTTTTATTTTTATTATTTTTATAAAGCTGGTAGCTTTAAGCAATAAAAATTCCATCGCAATATTCCCACTTTGGTAAAAGCAATTTTAACGAGACCAGGAATTTCTTTGAATTTAATCGCATCGCATCGCATTCGCATCATTGAGGTGATGAAAAATCTTTCAAAGCGACAAATATAATTTAAAATTCCCCCCTCCTCCCTTCTTCTTCTTCTTTTCTGTATAAACACACTGTATATACCTCAGAGTATCCATTATAAAGTATTAGATGCGGTGGTAAAAAAGCTTTGGGCTAAATCACTTTCAAAATGTTTGGTCGTACGTGCCAGACTCTCATGGCCATAATATATACGAGTATATACTAAATTTATCCCATTCAACAAAAACAGGACGAAAAAACGAAATATAAGGACCTATACACATACTCAAAGATCTGATTTCAAACGAAACATAACTGTAATGCGATGAAAGGGAAAAAATATGTATTAGAAGGTGGTGTATAGAGTTTGTAGAGGTTCATACTCGTATACATGAATTATAAATTACATATGTAAGCCCTTATAACAGAAATCCAGGAGCAGAATCTTTTTGAACATTCCATTCGAATTTTTCTTTTCTTGAACTTCCGTAATCCTTAAAGGGAAACATTATACAAAGTTGGAACCTTTTGTATTCACATAAGAACAGTCCCATAAGCACGTTCATAATGAGGATGAGTTGGAAAATTAGAACAAGTGTGGGTATATGATTATTTTCTATAATATTCACCCAAAGTAGGGACAGACGAAAAATAAAATTTAAAGCAATGAGATGTGTGAGTGCAATTCATTAAACTCATCAAGGCTGGCCACATTCCTTTAATTGTAAACTTGATAAAATGTTAGAATGTTTTGGTCACAAAATATATCTCATTGTTATTCTGAAGGCGCTGCTGGTCAAACTCCCCATCACGAACCCACATTTCGACCCAAATTCTACTCATGGCCAACTCTGATCGGTTAGCATTAGTTTATGTTGTCTGTACCAACATGGGAAATCTGCTCGAAGGACCTCACAGTATCTCATCGTCATTGAAAGCCAGGAGCAGACAAAATATAAATTTCAAGGAAAAAGTCCTTGACGAAATGTAATCGTATATACAAAAATTTAACAGTACGGATTTGTAGGAGGGGGAATGCCCATTTTTGTTCTTCCATTCGTGACTAAAAAGAATCATGGGCACGAAACTGAGTTAAATGCCAAAAACAAAATAAAGTAGGTCTGCCAAAAATAAATAAGAAACAAAGTACCTCCGGTTCTTTTTTTACATAATTTTTGTTTAATGTACAAAATTATATAAATAATACAAAAATGAAATTTATATTTATGTGATAGAAAGAATTAAATTAAAATACACCATAAATACACGAGGAGTCGTAGATGTTAATCCCATTTGCTAATTTTAGAATCTTGTAGGTTTTGCTGTTCTGTATAATTACCTACATACTTTTCTTACAATTGTCATCATTTCTGCGGAGTTCTTCCAATTGTTGTAATTGAATGAGATATTCTTCAGTAGGTTTGAATTAATAATTTATTTTGATACCAATCTTGGTCATGTACTCAGTTGGCCTAACTACCATATAATTGTATCCTATGAAAAAAAAAGAATTAGATAGAAAGTAGATACAAATAAAAGTAAGTATACGTCACAGTGTACGTCATTGATTTTTTGTCTTTGACTAAAGTTGATTGGCAATTAAAATTAGATTTTGATTACATTTTCATCTAGAGACGATCTAAAAACTCACAAATGACTTTTATTAAAATCTGAGGTGCAATTGGGTTATGTGATTTATGATAATTGCAAATCAAAAATAAGCTATTGCAACAAGAATGCGATAGATTTTTTCCAAGGAAGTTGACGTTTTGGTTGCAACATTAATAGAGTAAGGACATCCTTACAAGAAGAATATATATTTTTCTCGGGGTTCCATATTTTTTCATTAAAACAAAAATTATTCTTATTTCCTAAAAATTTTACGGTTTTGAAAAAAAAAATAAAAAACAGACTGGTATTAGCTCTAAAATTATTATTTTTGTGCAATAAACCACATCAGGAAAATTAGAAAGTATGCAATCAATAAAAGTAATATACAAAATTACGTTTATTTTTTTTGCTGTCCAAACAAAAGAATATTTTTTCAAATACCACACTGATGAATTCCAATCTCGTCTGTCGATTTGTCTTTTTTAAAACTTAAACAAAATATTCTTAACAATATTTTGTGTGAGATAAATAATTTTAAGTCAATATCTTTCCTTGTACTCCTAATATTTGAGTCGAAAACTATTTCTTATCATTTTTTTGTTTTATTTGTAGGTTTTCTTGTTTTTTAAAAAAAGTTGTCATTTGCATTTTTCTAAGAGATTAAAGAGAACTAAAAATTACCAACAATATTTTACAAATGACGAAATTGTTTAATTTCAAAATCTATTAATGCCAATGAGATTTTTAGTCGAAAAACGATTTTTACCAATTTAAGTAGAATTTCTTGTTTTTATTACTTATATAAACAAATGAAGATTGGATTTTTCTAAGAACAATATCTTACGTTAAAAACAAAATTAAGCACAGAATGAAATCATTGTGGAGACAATACCTTCATTTATTCACTAAATATCGAGGGTCGAACACCAATTTTTAGCAACTTCTAGTATAATGTTTTTTTAGGTTTTATTTTTTGTAAGAAAACCATATCAATTCGATTCTTTTCAAAGTTTCACCAGATGTCAAAAACGTTATTTTTCGTTGCATGCAATTATTTTGGAAGTAAAATCATTCTAAATTATTCGAGGTGACACTTATTTTTTTTTTAGTTTTTTTGATTTAAAAAAAACACCGTTTGTTAATTTTTAATTTAAAAAACTGAAAAAAAAAATTGGCACCTCGAACATTTTACGACCAAAATATGATTTCATCTCCAAAACAATTTTGTGCAATGAAGAATAAAGTTTTTGATATCTGATAAAATTTTGAGAAAAATCTAATTAACAGTTTTTTTTATAAAAAATAAAAACCTAAAAAAAACATTACTCAAAGTTGGTAAAAATTGAATTTCGACTTAAATATATTTTCAAAAAATTGAGACTAAGGCTTCAAATTTTATCTTATAAGAAATATCGTTTCCAACAATCAGTAAAATTTTGAAAAAATCGAATTGACAGTTTTTTTTACAAAAAATAAAAACCTAAAAAAAACAATACTAAAACTTGGTAAAAATTTACTTTCGACTCAAATAGCTTTTCAAAAATTACAAATATTGGCTTCAAACTTATTTTATTTCACAGAAAATATTGTTTTCGATACTCAGTAGATTTTTTTTATAAAAATTTAACAGTCCTTTTTTTCATAAAAAAAATAAAATTTGGTAAAAATTGATGTTCGGTTCTCGATATTTCGTGAAAAATAGAAGGTATTGACTACAAATTAGTTTAATTCATACAATTTGTATTTGTTTATATAAGAAATAAAAACTTTTCAGAAATGATTCTGAAATTGGTAAATAAAGTTTAACGACTAAAAATCTCGTTAAGAAAAATAGATTTTGAAATCAAACTATTTATGCAAAATATTGTTGGTTATTTTAAAATTTTTAAGAATAATTTAACTGATAACTTTTTTAGAAAAAACACGAAAACCTACAAACTTTTAAGCAAGACAAATCGACAGACGGGATGGGAAGTTATCAGTGTGGGTCGCATCCCAGCCTCTTTTTATATTTTGGAAAGAAACACAGCCAACTGATTTTTGTAAAATTTTGAAAAGGTTTTTCGTACTATACAATTATTCTTTATGTAACGTTTTTTCTTTCTAAAGCTGAAAAATAAATTCCCTAAGTTGCTTTCTTCTATAAAAAATAAACCGTCAATTAATATATTTAAAATTCTAAATAATTCTGTAAAACCATGTCAAAATATATGCCACAAATTCCAAACATTTCTGTAAAGTAAAATAATCTTTAGCGTTGACAAAACTTTGATAAATGTCAAAAGGACGTTTTATTCATGTTAACACATCAGAAAACAATCCATTTTCTTTTTTACCCCCAGTACTTGCCAACAACATCAATTACAAAGTTAACTAAGACATTTCATTATTAACCTAGACTTTACGAGCATAAGTCATACTCAGACAAATAAATTAAATTTCTTACAAAAACACAACCATCATCATCATAATCATGTAATTCGTAGGTGTTACATCAGATTAAATTGCATTTTTAATCAAACATCACCAACGCTACGCTGCCAAAAGAGTTCAGTGAAATAAAATATAAAAAAAAAGAAAATTCAACTTATTTTCTTATGACAAAACAATGGCACAAGCACAAAACAACACCTTTATTCAAACACAAAAATACAAAGGGGGTTTCTATATAACCTAATCATCATAATACAACCCTTAGAACTTCATGTCACGAAAAATAATAAACATATTTCGGTGTTTTAACTTTGTTGATCACACACAATTGAGACCAAGACGCACATGAAATTGCTTAAAGAAGCGAAAATTTACGTTCCAAAGATGCTGTAAATTTTTACGATATCTCCTTACCCCATCGCTGGCGCTGGCTTGATGTTATACGCCCGTGTCGTCGGCAGTATCGTGCTTGGGAATAATCTTGTGGATAAGCACGTCTTCTCCGTCATCGTCGTCGTAGTCGACGCTACTTGTCGTGCTCCTCTTAGTTTTTCGATCTTTCACCTTTGGCATCAGTTGAATCTTTAACCAGAAGAACAGAATATTTTATTGTTTTCTCTTTTTCCTACGAACTTCCTTTCTTCTGGTGTTGTCTTAAACAATTTAAAACCAACAACTGGGTTTGTTCCCGAGAAAACTTCAACCTTAACTTTATTCCCATGGCAATGTCAATAATATGTCAACAAGGCAAAAGGGTACACAACCTTACACAACTCTCTCAGTTACCTACTTTAAAAGTATATTTCTAAGGGCTCCACGCGAATATATAACTTTTGGTTGGTAGGTAAGTTAGGTACTTCTATCGAATATGAATTCAATGTTCATTGTGCCAGCAATTGGCTTTTATGTAGAGACACGCAAGACGGAACCCTTAGCCTTCAACTTTGCACGAGGCCTGAGGCTTCATGAGAGAAGTGAAGTTCTAAAAAAGGACAAGGAACTTTCAAATTTTGAATCACTTATACACCCTAATTAGGAGCATGGGTTTGGAAGGATAACTAAGTATTCATTTTATATAATCTCAGTTGGCGAGGGAGGGGGACATATGGGTGGGAAGGGTTGTCACTGAGACTGTAATTCATCGCTTTATGCATATGGGAGAGTACGCACATAAAACCTCGGGCATGTCGAGTGTCTGCTAACTGACAGGTGATGTCCTCAACTTCTTTTTATGATTATTATTACATTTTCCTTTATGCAGAAAAAGTTTATGAGTGGCAGTGGGAGTCGAGCCACAAGGGGTCTTACAAGTTACTGGCTCAGAGACAAGACACATTCTTAGTCCTTTGGCAACAGAAGCAAAATGCATGTAGCTGGGTCGAACGAACTTGTTTTTGTTGGTTAAACCTTTTAATATCGTCCTTAGCAAGGTAATGACGATATTGAAAAAAGTCAAAAGTCCATCTACTCAATTAGGCTCCAGATTAAGTCCACACATGTGCCAGATGCCAAAAAGTATAGACTCATTGCTAACAAGCTGAAATTAATTTCAAATTTGTCCTGGAATACAATACTTACCCTAAGGATCAAATATACAATGAAAACAACTTTTAAGGGAGGTATTCCTGCTCGTATCTCTCAATTTCGGTTAAATCTTTGTATGTATGAAGCAATTAATTATATACTTAATATTCTTTGTGTCATAAGAAGAAAAGGACAGTCGGATTATTAGTCTGTTTATTAAGGAGAAAATAAATAAAACTAAATTGTGGGTCCACTAAACAACTGATGGTCTGAGTGAAAAGTTATGTCAAGTAATTAAGAAGTAATTATACCTTTAGATATATGTACGAGTATGTATGTGTTTGTGTTGCAAGTAGTGAGGAAAACAGAAATAAAAATGTTTGGTTCGTGTGGTAATTTTGGTCTACGACGACGCACGTTACGGTAAGGTGTATAGGTAGGGTCTAGAGATTATATCGCATCGCACTATATAGAAAATAAAATGACCGGAAAAATAAATCTACCATTTAATTATTACCCAAAACGAAAGTTAAGTAAATTCTTGTTAAGTGGTTCTGGAGGATGGTATCTTGGAGAGAAATTTTACTATTTTAGTTTCTAGGTATGCAAGGGACGAGTTTCATTAAACTGTTCATTGTTTTTTGAGAAAGTTCTTAACTTTTAGAGGATATTTATACAATATTAAAATGCGCCAAGTAGGCCTTTGAGAATGAGACGTTTGTTTTTAAGGTTGTTGACTCCATAAAAAGCTATTCGAAATGCGTGAACCTTAACCTGATTGTTGTAAATTTTTTAATACATAATCTCGACCTTTAGGTTTCAGGATAAACTTATAAATTTCCAATATTAATTTTTCTATAAAAATTGAAAGGTTTCATCAAAAAGCTAAATTGTTGGTTTGGGATCATGAAAATCAACACAAGATCCAATTTAGATGATATTGGATATACTCCTACCCTAAACTACTGTCACCTGCGGAATTTAATTTTTGTAAGAATTTTGACCACAGGTTTTGATGGCAAGTTCAAATCTTAAAAAATTGAAAAGTAGTTTTAAACTTGAAGTTCTTGAAACTATTTCTCTATAGAGCATAAATCGTTAAAGTAACGGTAAAAAAGGGTGAGACAAGAAACTTTACGACGATGTTCAAGCAACGCAGAGGAACCAACGATGATATTATCACTGATCAATTAAAATGCTCTATGTTCAATACTGCCCAAGAAACTTGATTAAGTTGGAGGAACATCAATACTACTTTCATTGAACGATCTTAAAGGATAATAAGTCTGTTCAGTGACGCTGTGCTGGACTGTTCTAGACAGAAAAGTACAGCTTTTTGCTGTTCATTGAGGTTTTTTCTGTGCTGTACTGTTCTACTTTCCTGTTCATTGACAAACCTAGAACAGTTTAGAACAGGATTTTCTGTTCTTGCTTTTGAGCCAGATCAGGTTAGAACAGATTCGTGAGAAATGTCAAAATCGAAGTTGTCATTTTTTTTGTTTACGTTTTGATTTGGTTGTGCTTTGTGTTTTTTTCTCGTGATTTAAAACAATTAAAATAAAGTTATTTGGCCAATTTGTTTAATTTGTTTAATAAAATAATTATAAAATAATTTTTTTACATTTCACATAAATAAATCTTTTACATTTCATCAAAGAAAAGGTAATAACATTCATCACACTTTCATTTCAATCATCTGAAGAGGAATCCGACGAAAAATCACTATCGGTGTCTGAACCGCTAACATTTTCATTTAGTATTATCTTAGCAATCACTTGATTTTCCATTTCAATAATTTTTAATAATATTTTTCACAGTAAAAACACAAAAAATGAAAAAAATAAGCGAGAAACGAAAAATTCACACAATTTGCAATTTGTTTAGTTTTTTTTTTGACAACTGACGTTTAACTGACTGTTCTAACTTGATCTGACGTTTCTCACGAAACTGTGCTGTCCTGTGCTGTTCTGATCTAGAAAAATCCTCGCTGAACAGAACTAATACTAATCTAATGAAGAAGAGACTCATGAAAACCGAAAGCACGCATTGTCGATAAGAGAGCTTGATGTAAAGATTTGCTCCATTGTTCGGTGAGATGAACAATGATACCTATTGCTGCGAAAGCCATACGGTCGTTCATTAAAAGCTTCCTGAGCTGATAATTAATCAGCGTTTCCATGATCTTGGATAGAAGGAACGTAAGTGCAATCGGTCGATAGTTGGAAGGTGAGGAGAATTCGCCCTTTTTGGGGAAGGGCTGGATAAATGCTGACAGATGAAAAAGCTTACGCAGTGCTTTTTCCAGCGCTGAGGAACACCTTTTAGAACAATAGTGGCGATACCATCCCGACCAGCATATTTATATATGTTAAGATCTCTTAGGACTCTTGCCACAGTACGAGTGCGAAAAAATATTGGTCCCAAAGAATCAGTAACGCGCTCAAGTACAGGTGGAGCTATAACACTCACTGACAACGTTGAATTGGCAGCGAACTGCCTAGCAAAGAGATTAGCTTTCTCTAAAGAGCTTAGAAATAAAGGGTCATTGCAACAAGCATGTGAACCTAAGAAGAGGAAGAATTTCTCATGTTTTTTTACGAATGGTCAAAAATTTTGACTGCCACCTGACGGATCAGGTGGCGCGCACAAGTGGAAAGTGACCTCACCCAACTTGAAGCTCGAAACTGGAGACATCTAGCTAGGGACCGACCTATAGATGGAGAAGTTTGTTGGGTGAGGCCCTAGTTCACACAGGACTGTAGCGCCACTTTAAGTAAGTAAGTAAGTATTTTTTGCCTCAATTTTTGGTCATGTATAAATTTGGTCCGCCGAATGTGGGCGCTGCAGGCCTTCCTGGCTTATTTTAACTTTTTCCGGCTTTCTTCAGTTATAGGGTTGGGTTTATAGCAACGGAAACTTACTTCTTTGGCCCTAATAAACTCTGTAAAGCTGTAAGAAAAATAAGATCCGCTAAAGTTGAAAGGTATAAGAATAAGCTAGGAACAACATCAAACAAACGTCAACTATGGAAAAACCTGAGAGAAATTGGAATTGGAAAACAAAACACAGTTTGCAAGGAGGATATTGATGTAGATGAACTTAATCAGAACTTCGTTTCGCTCCCTTTTCCACATCTTTCTCGTTTTTCTTCTGAGCTTGATGAGCCTATCAATGTTTCTCACTCAGATAATCCTTTTGAATTTGTTTGTGTTGAAAGCACAGATATCGTTGAAAGCTTACTATCTATCAAGTCGAATGCAGTTGAAATTGATAATATTCATCCAATTTTCGTAAAGGCCATTTTACCATATATTTTGCCCTATTTAACGCACCTTTTTAATACTATTTTAATAACTGGTATTTTTCCAAAAGTGTGGAAACAAGCTAAAATTTTGCCCATTCCTAAAGGAAACAATATGAAAGAGCATAGACCGATTTCTATACTCCCTTACTTGTCCAAAGATTTCGAGAGAGTCTTACAAAAACAACTAAATGCTTATCTAAGAGCTCAAAATATCTTGTCCCCTATGCAATTCGGTTTTCGTCAGCAGCATAGTTGCACCACAGCTGTTATAAATGTAGTTGAACAAATTAGATTGGCCTTAGACGATGATCTTGTAACGTTTTTAGTACTGCTCGATTACTCCAAAGCCTTCGACACGGTGGATCATTATAATTTATGTTACAAACTCTCTTGCCAATATGGTCTATCATCATCTGCTGTTCATTTAATAAAAACGTATTTGCAAGGACGAGAGCAAGCAGTCTCTGTAAACAATAAAATTTCGTGCTTTCTTCCCACAGTTAGAGGTGTTCCCCAGGGTTCTATTTTGGGACCCCTTCTCTTCTCGTTATATATTAATGAACTTCCAGCTAAGATCTCGGGGTGTTCCATTCAAATGTATGCTGATGACGTTCAGTTGTTTAGAAGCTGTCCTCTCGGGCTAATCGACGATTGTGCACATATAATTAACAATGATCTCGCTGAAATACTTAGTTGGTCAAAAGATAATGGACTTTTCCTTTATCCACTCAAGTCGAAATGCATAGTGATAAGTAAAAAAGTGCTTGATCTAGACTATTTCCCAAGTATCATTTTGAATGGTACACCAATCGCATATAATAATACAACACGCTACATATTTGGCTTGCGTCGGTTTGATCGTATATCAAATTTTTCGATTAAAATCTACGATATTTCCTTCGATCATCTTATTCGGTATAGAACTCTTCTCTTACTCTTCAATATAATTCAAACACAACAACCTTGTAGTTTGTTTAATAGAATACGGTTCAGCTCCTCAAACAGATCCCAAGCGCTAGTATACCCTCGGTTTACTTGTCGGACCTCAGAGCAACAATTTTTCATCTGTGCTATACGTCTTTGGAACCTCCTTCCAAGAAATGTAAGAAGAATTAATGTTGAATCACAGTTTCGTAGAGAGCTTCGAAGTTACTTTCAAAATGCGTAATTTTGCACTTTCTTTTTATTTTTGTTAAAATTGTCTTACAAAAAGAATCTAACAAGTGAGATGTATGTATACAATATTAATAGAGTTAACAGTTTCAGCATGGAAAACTTAAAAAAAAAAAAAAAAAAAAAAGTGTGCCTTATGAAATATTTTCAATTTTAATGTTAAACAAATTTTTATTTTTATTTTATGAAGTAGCTTATCTCCATTTATTTAAATGTATTATTAGCAAAACACTAATTTTTAAGATTTTTTTCTTACTATGTTTATGCATTCAATAAAAATATATTCAATATTCAATATTCAATAAACTCTTTACAGTTTGCATCGAATCATGCGTTTTCCACCTGTTCGGGATAAAATTTCTCATTCCCAAGAGAATCAAACTTGTGATCATATCAGCGCTGGCATCAACGTCACTATCGATGAAACATGGTGACCAGTTAAAGATTCTGTACTAATAATTGAGACCTTCCCAGTTGGCTTTCGCGTATTGCCAAACTGTTCTCTTAAGAGCTCTTTCTCTAACTAGGGAGTTTTGACATGAGAAATTTGCAGATATAACACAAAAGTCAGATAGTGTACTTATCAGGGTCGTAGGTAAGAAACAAGTCAAGAATATTTTCTGCCCGAACTTCCACGTCCGATATTCGAGTGGGCTGAGTAAGGTGGTTCAACTCAGCGGAGATCTCAGCACACACTCCTTCGGTTGTTGACTTACCCGAATGTTGAAGTCATGAAGAATTGTGTACATTGAAATCGCCCATAACAACGATTTCAATGCGAGGATAGGAAGAAACAATTCTTTGGATGAAATTAGACAAAGCATCAAATCCACGAGAAGTTGATACTCTGTCTAGATTATTGCTTCGATAAAGGAAGGACATTTAAATTTGATTGCATACTTTTTCGATTTCTTCAAATAAGATAACGATTTATGATCAATTGCCAAACCTTGCTCAACAGAAACGCCAAATCAGTTTGGCAGTCTAAACTGTCAAATCATAGATAGAACAATCGAAACTTCTCATACAGTCATCAAAACCACTCTTTTAATAGTTCTAGCTTAAGAACTTATAATTATTTTCTAATCCCATGAAGTATTTTAAAACTTTGAGCCAAATATTAAAAATCAAAGAAGTGTACATAATTTATTTATTAACATTGAACATTCAAAAACAACAGAACATTGCCTCTTAACCTTCTATCAGTTCGATTTTTTGTTTGACAACAGCCAATAAGTTCTGGTCGTCAATATGGTCTTCAAAGACTTTGTCAACATCTAGAACATCGTTTTAGAATATTTCGAGTTTGTTTTTCTTTTTGTATAGAAATAAAAATAGAACTAATAAACTGAAAATACTAAATATAATTTTGTCAAAAAACTCAAGCCTGTCAAAATTCTTGGTAGTAGTAATTATAGAGGTTCCACAAAATTTGTGGCCAACAACGAATCCCATAACAACGAACGGGAAAAGTCTTAAGTTTTAAAACCATTTCCTTAATAACTTAGATACCTATACCACCAGAACCCAAAACTAAATATAAGACTTTATTCTTCAAAGTGAAGTTGAAAAGCCGACAAAATTCACGCAACCTGTGGTATCGGTTGTGTGGTGTCTCAATTTGTTTACTGTTATTATGTGCTCAAGCTTGAACCACACAATATAAACTTATATAAGATAAATAAATTTGCGTTGTACATAATAACTGCGCTGAGTTTGCAAGGGTTAAAGTTAAACCACCGGAAAATATTGCTTGCACAAGGTTAAAGGAAATTTATCAGCCTCAGCCTTAAACAACTACCATAGCTTCACATATTATATAGATACCTCATGTTCTATGAATAATGTGTCTAATATTAGCGGCGGTGTTTACTGTAACCATGGAAACTATGATATTGTATTTTTTTTTTTAAATTGTGATGCATGACTGAATATCACGTCTCTCCGTACGCCAAACAGTTTCTTTAAATTTGTAATAAATTCAATTGAACAAATGGTTATTAGAAAATTATTGGTTTTAGAAAATTATCCTTATTGAGGTTGTTACAGAGTAGTGACTCGTGGAGATACTAAATATATGACTTAGTTGCTAGTAACTTTTAGAACCCTCAAGACCGTTTTTCTCTATAAAGGCAGCATTAAAATTCGATTGGAATAACTTTCGTATCATTAATTTATATGTATGTATTAATGAATTTTAAAATGTTCTGCGTCATGAAATATCACTTTCCATTAACAATGTAAGGTTTTGTACAGCTATCTGTAGCAAGGGAAAAACGTCTAAATATAGGTAACCTTTTTCGACCAAAAATCAATTCAATTTTAAGGATTTCTTAAATAAGAGATTTCTTTTTTAGTATTTTTAAAAATATGTAAGTCAATGAAAAATTAATATAGTAAAAATTAGGGTTTGTCAGTCAAATAGTTACAGCACAACTTCCTTTTCATAAAATTTCACACATTTGCGGGACTTTATGTCGTCGATACTTGCCGAATTCCATTTTTGAAGTCTTGAAATGATTGTGGAGCTGTATCATTTACACCAAAAAGAAACAAAAGTCTAAAGGTGTCACATCAAATATCAGAATCAGATGACTTTACTATTTCCAATATTTGTCTATTAAACTAGCTGACCCGGCAGACTTTGTACTGCCTCATTCGATAAATTAAAAACCTAAACTTTTGCATGAAATAAACTTTTCAATGTCAAAAAAGGCTTTAGGCAAGGTGATGCGCTGTCATGCGATTTTCTTAACATCGTCCTTGAATGAATAGTGCAGAGCTCCCTCGTAAGCACTAGAGGCACTATATTTTAAAAGTCTGTCCAATTACTGGCATTTGCTGATGGCATCGACATAATCGGAAGAACTCATCGTGATATCAATGGGACTCTTGTTAGTATTAAGATAGGGACAGCAAAAATGGGCGTATAAATTAATGAGGGCAAGGTACATGTTGTCATTAAGAAAGGACCTACAACACCAACAACACTCGTTCAAAACGTCACAATGGACAGACGTAACTTAGATAGATATAAGCGCTGCTAGAGCGCTGAGATCAAACGAAGAATTACTCTTGCTAACCGCTGTATCTTTGGGCTAAGAAAGCAATTGAGTAGTAAAGTCCCATCTCGAGCCACCAAAGTGTCGGTATATAAGACACTAATCACCCCGGTCGTTTCAAGAAAAAAGTTCTTCGGGTGATCTACGGTCCCGTATGTATAGAAGGTGAGTCAAGGACAAGATGGAACGACGAGCTGTACGGGCTGAACAGTGACGTAGACTTACATATTCAGAAGGATAAAAGTCCAAGGGCTGGGATGACTGGGACACTTAGAGCTAATGGAAACCAATGCTCCGGCGTGAAAAGTCTTCAAATTAACCTCCACAGGACAGCGCAGTAAAGGAAGACCGCAGATTAGGTGGCGGGCACAAATTGAAAGTGAACTCACCCAACGCGAAACTGGAGACATCTAGGAACCGAGCTAGATGAAGAAGTTTGTTGAGTGAGGCCACATTTAACAAAGGACTGTAGCGCCACCTTAAGTTAGTACGTAGCAACTTTTGCGCAGAATCACAAATACTCGCATGTTAGTTGTTAATTGCATATTGTCTTTACCGCCACAAATATGATGATTTTAGGCATGCGTTTAGTTCATCAGCAACAGTTGATTGAGGAATAACTGGAAGAGTCTGGCGAAAACCACCTGACAACAAAATCATGGCCCACCCAAAATATTTTTATTGTCACGAAGATCTTCCAACTTTCTGTCCACTGCCTCCAGGGCCATTCTACATTCATCCCAAACACTCAATTTCCAAATCTGTACGATCTTGACCATTGAGCTATTTTTGGCGATGTTGGAAATTGGTATTTCGTTGATTTGCATGTTTCAAGGTCGAATGTGAAGTTTGACAACCTTCTAGCAGAGTCGCAGCTATTCCAAATAAAGCCACCGCTAGAGCTACATCATTTCAATATTATCCTCTCCAAAATCAATGAAATTAAGAAAATTTTGCCAGTTCCTCTTGGAGAATAAAGGCAATAAATTTAACTAGATCCAATGTTTACAACTTCTATCAAAATTTCATACGCAATTTCCTTGTTGTTAATTTAATTTTTAAACATTTGTATCAACTGTTTCCGAAAATTCTTCAATGTCGTTCTGCTGTGCTCTTTTCAACACGCGGTTTGTATGCATATTCCGAGATTTTTCATAGTTTCTTAAACCTTCTCTTTCACAAATAATTCAAGAACAAAATAAGCCAAATTTGGTTTTAGCAAGACTAACGAACGTCAATTCATTTTTATACACATAATTATATATGTAGATAGATTAAAACAATTTGAACGCGTTGTTTAAGCACGTATCGTTCTATTTTTAAAAAGGGTGTAGTTTTTACTTATCAAATGTTAAAAAAAATTTCAGCTCCAATATTGATAGCTACTCAAAAATCGTGCTTTTAAAAATGAAACCTCATATTGAAAAACCTTAAATTGTCTACATTTTACATACATAATAATATATACATCTTGACATTTACCAAAGAACAAACCATGATTTTTCAAAAAACGAAAAAGAAAAGTTCATATGAAAAAGTTTAATATCAAAATAAATACTTGCCCTTATATCAGTTCATATAATAATAGCCTTTCAAAGACAAATAAACATTTTGGGATTGAACTTTTAGCTTCTAAGATAGTCTTCCTAAACTATGTACACAGTAAACAAACAAAGAAAAGTTTTGTTTAATTAGGTACCACAATAATAGACGAACAAGATCTAAGCAAATATTAAAAAATACAAAGTTAAATGTTAAAATGAACTGATATAATATTTTCGTCCTTTTCGGAACTCATCGCCTTCTCTTCAAAACCAAAAACAAAAACAATTTCACTCACCTTCAAAATCGTTCATCTTTTCAAAAATAAAGAAAAACAAGAATTTTAAGGAAAAATTTCAAGATGTCCTTGAAGGAATTCACTTGAAAAGAGGTCAACAAAAAGGGTTCTCATTTTTGAATAAGCACAACCTAAAAGCTGAAAGAAAAAACAGAATTTATATCTTTTTTAAGTGAGATTAAATTGTATGCTCTTATTTGAATTAACTTCCGAGTTAAAATATTGTATCTTCAATCGAATATTCAATTTGAATTTAATTTTTAAATTGCGAAGGTTTTCCATCTTTTAAATATTTCAGAATACCTCTCTAGCCCTCTCCTCTCTGTGCAGTCTTGGTGCTGGTGTATCCTTTTTGCAACATTATAGAATCATTGATGATGCTTAATTACGATATGCTTTATTCAGGGACTTTGCAAGCTTTGACTTTATATACTACAAGGGTTTCTGAGGAGGGATTTTGGTTTCACAAGATTGGAGTATACCTTTTGATCCGTATAGTGGGATGAGGTGTTTCAAGACTGGAAGGTTGCATGATGTGAAATCAATAACATTGATGAATGGTCTTGGTCATGAACAAAAGCAATGAAGTTTGTATAGACGATTATAAGTGAATTACTGCCACAAAATTGACATCCGAGAAGTGTGCTGGTTCATTAGGTGCATACATCCTCATTTGTTGTAATTTAAGTCTATTGCAAGTTACAAGTAAAATTTCGTGATTTGTAAAATATTCGATACAATAAATTTCAAGTTATTAACAATTTATTTTATTTTTTAAACTATTTGACACCTTCGTCCTTATTAAAAGGGAAGGTTAAGCTTGTATTCTACCCTTTGTCAGAGAATTCTGAGAATTTTTCATATAAAACTTGAAACCCCATCCGATTAAAATCACTTCTCGGAACCTTGTTATGTATGAATTTTGAAGAAAATTTTCACTAGAACTTTTTCTGTGAAGATTTAAAAAAAAAAAACCATTCGTATTAAGAACGAACTAAAAGTTCACCATCATAAGGTGGTTATACGTTGAAAGGGAAGCTATACATTCATAAAAGCTGACGATATTATCACTAAGATCAAATTTTTAGGGAAAGTGCCACATCACTCAGGGTTCAATAGGATCTATTCTGGGTAAAGGTCGGTTTCATTTTAATTTTGCAACCAAAGGAAAGTATCTCCATTCTTTATTATCAAATATTTATTCAAACTTAATATTAAATTTATGAAACATTTTTAACTTTTCAAGGACATCAGAAGAGATGCCCTTTTGAAATCTTCCGTTTTTGATTCCTCACAAATAAAACTCGCCATATCCAAGAAGCTTGACACACAATTTTATAAATCCAATGTAAAGCATACTTCTTATTGCAAGACTAATTCATTACCTCTACTTAACTTGTTAAATGTCCTTTCGTCCTTTTTTGTTGTTGTTGTTGTTCTCTCCTCTCTGTGCACAAGAAGAAGAATATTTTGTATTTATCAGAGCCAGAGTCAAGTTTAATCAGACATAACCATTTATTTTATTGGCCTTAATGGGGATTCATTAGCACAGAGAGAGAGAGAGAGAGAGAGAGAGAGAGAGATAGGATGTATCCTTTAAAAGGCTTTGTACATGAGTATCTACCCATAAATAAATAAGAAGCAATACGATAATAGGCCTCTTGGAAGCTAAAGAGATAGCCAAGTCGTTTGGGTTCGGTACATTGTTGGATGATTCCATGGACCATGGGAAAATCATTAATATTAAAGCAGAGAGAAAATCGACTTATGTTTTTGTGGAGATTAATAAACTTTTATAGAATTACAACACTCTTTCAGTTTGATGGCAAAATGTTATTGAATGTACTTTCTGTCAGTCTGAGTCTCAAAGTTTTAGATTTTTGTGTTGGACTCTAATGAGTTTTTAATGAGAAAGTCAATCTTGTGTCAGATGTCTAATGCGTTGATATTTTGTGAAAATTATTACCATTCAAACTATGGAACAATAATAATTATCTAAGGGTTTTATTTTATGGCTAAAGTTGTTTTGTACGAGTATACACTTTGAGTCCTGAATTTAAATTCTTAGCTCATCAGGATAGTTTGAAAATGACACCATTGAACAAATCTGAGTATTTTCTGCAATTTTTATTTTCAAACTCCGTACATGTCAGGAAGTTTACAGATTATTTTCAATTTGCTTAAAACTCGATTATATTTACTTTCCATATTTTTAACTATTGATGTCCTACATATCAAATACTGCAGGGTAAGTTTTGGACTCCCAAAAACAAATCTATGATGGTTAGAAGAAAACTTAATTATTTCGCAATTTTGTATCGAGTGACTGAAAAATTTTGTCCGTCAATCTATCCTCGCTTCCATAACCTGAACCATTGGGTCTCGAGTTTATTCATTTAGATTCTTAAGAAATATATTATCTTTTTTCAAAATTCCATTTCTCAAAAATGGATAAACATTTGTAACGAAATTCAAATGTAAAAATAATTCGATGCCCCTTCATATTTTATTGATTTTAGGCAAACTAATTTTCGGGAGATTTCTGAACTGCTTTTGGCATTAAGAATGTAGCAATTTGAAATGATATTGACCTTGAAGTTTTATACTTTTACAATGTATTGACATCTTCATCCTAAAAGCTTATTCGGAAATTTTTCAATGCAAAAAAACAAAATTTGATGGCTATCCAGTAAATATAACTTATAATAAAGAAAGCTTAGTTAGTACTCCAGAAATTTATTACGCTAACAGCAAACGCGTGCTTTCAGCAATCTTTCATTGACACTCCTGTAAAAATAGAAGAGTAACTGCATTACTTGGCCTTACTTAAAGATGAATATTCCTCTGGACCAGATATCAGTATTAGTATCTTTCCTTCTTCGCTAAGCTTAAGTTAATTCAAAGCCGTGTGGAAGAAGGCATTTATTACACCAATTTTTAATATAAGTAACAAATCTGACATTAGTAAATATAGATTAATTTCTAAACTATCGTTTATTCCCAGACTTTTTGAACAAGTTTTGTGTGATAGTTTAAATTGTAGCTGGAAGGATAGTGTATGTAACCATCAACATGGTTTTATGCTAAGGCATTGGAAAATTACTAATCTACTTGCATTTTTGCATGAGTGGTGAAATACCTTACAACTCGGTCAGCCACTGATTATTCCAAAGCTTTTGACCAACTTTCTCATGATATCATCACATTTAAGCTGAAGGCAATTAGGTTTCAGTTTATCCCATGGATTTGTTTTTATCTTCAAAATATGTCTTATCAAGTTAAATTCAAAGTTCGTTCTCCAACCCTTTGATTGCCAAATCAGGACTCATTTTAAACCTCTGGTCTTTAACTTTGCTATCAATGTTGTATTCTTTTGTGTATAATAAAACAAAATTTGAATCTATTATTATTCGAAAATCTTCAAAAGCATAAATCTCTAAACGATCGATTACAACTACAAGAGTATATAAAAAGTTTAATTTTTTAATTCAAAAAGAGTAGGTTTAACCTTGACCCAATGATTTTTTTCAAAGAAAAGGTACTCCTATATTTCGATTGATTATAAAATACCTCAGCACTCTATAAAAATCTTGATGTTTTTTTTTAATTTTAATTTCGGTTTCACGAAGCATATCAATTCGATAGTTAGTAAATCCAACTCTATGCTTAGATTTGTTAAATTTTGGTCTAAGGAATTTTAGGATCCTTCTGTTACTCTCGTTCTATATAACACCTTGATGCCCCATGTTGAGCACGCATCCCAGGTATTGGCTCCTTTTTACATGGTCCACAATAATAAGAAATAGAATCTGTTCAACGCAACTTCATACCTTTCGCCTTAAGAGGGCTACCTATTCTGATAGCGTGAACATCAGATAAAGGTTCTTAAAATAGAATTACTGCATCAGCCCCGCCTTGGTATATTCGTAGACTTCGATTGCTGCGTAACCAAAGGAAAAAGCTGTGGGAAATATTGCTGCCCTCTCAATGCCCAACTGACTAATCCTTGGTGATTATCTTCATTTCAACGATCTATAAAGTTCTCTCTACCAAGAAGATTTACATAAAACTCAAGCTAAGCTTATCAATGATCCTAAATCCTTATTTCGACCAATTGCTTAACTTTCTCAAATCCAAAAAAAAAAACCATAGACCAATTTCTAAACTTTCTTAAATCCCAAAAATTTTCGAAAGAGTTCTAAATATATGAACTCCTCAGCTTCCATAGCAAAACTCTAACAGCACTGCTTCTTAAAAAAAGATCTAACACCACATACTTTGTAAATTTCTTTTCATTCACTCTAAGAGCCTTAGAAAACTGGAATTAAGTTGATATTATGTTCTCTACTAATTTCAGGAAAGTGTTTGACAAAACTTCTCATTCTCACAATCTTAAGAGTCTTATAACTCTCCTCCTTAGGTTTTGAACCTCTTTTCCTGAAATGGATTACTACTTACCTTTAAAATAATGAATATTATGTCCGGTGTACGAAATTTTTCAAAATCATTCCAACTTATGAAGACGTATCTCTCCTCAAAACAAATCTCGACAGTTTCTCAACGAGGGGTGCCAAACATTTCTTAGGGCTCAACATTAGCAAATTCCAGACACTGACCTTTTCCTGTAAGCGCTTTAAAACAGCTTCTCGTTATTACTAAAAAAGAGGCTGGGATGCGACCCACACTGATAACTTCCCACCCCGTCTGTCGATTTGTCTTTCTTAAAAGTGTATGGGTTTTCGTGTTGGGTTGAAAAAGTTGTCAGTTGAATTATTTTTAAAAATTTCAAAATTACCACAAATATTTTTCATACAATGAAATAGTGTTATTTCAAAATCAAGTTTTGTTAACGAGATTTTTAGCCGTAAACAAATTTTAACCAACTTAAGTAGCATTTCTTAAATTTTTTTATTTCTTATATAAACAAATACAAATTGGATGAATGAAACCGAACATCAATTTTTACCAAATTTGCGTACTATTTTTTGTAGATTTTATTTTTTTATGAAAAAAAATGGTTGCCTGTAAAGTCGGTTTTACGGGCGAAGATTTTACGTGACAACGTCTTTTTCTAGGTAGAATATTTATTGTTAAACTAATAATTTACTTAACACTATCAACATTTATCAATAGTATGACATAACCTATAAACTCAGTTTCTCAACTTTTGTGTCAATCTAACAATTAATCAATCAATCATAGTTTACGATAATGAAATATCAGTGTACAATTATTTACCTTTATTGTTGTAGTTGTTGTAAATGACGAATCTAAGCACTCCACATTTTCACTACAGACACAGCTGACGATACTTTAACGACACGTGTGAACTTGTATTATGACGCTTTCTTGTTTTTCCAACGCCAAGAACGTTCGAGAAAGACAAAGACAGAGACACAAGCATGCGCCGATTCAATGCGCCTAATTCTCTAGTGCTGCGCGCGCGGAAGACCGATCATAGTTGAGTGGGAGAGAGACGCAAGGCATTCGGCGGGCCTCTCTCTCGTTCGGAGGCATTCGGCGGGCCTCTCTCTCGTTCGGAGGCATTCGGCGGGCCTCTCTCTCGTTCGGTGACTCATCGTAACGTTACCGGGCGTTACACTTTTTCATAAGCGACTCCCTAATAAACCTAATTTAAGACGTTGTCACGTCAAAAAATAACGGACTGTTGGATTTTTGTAAAAAAATTACTGAATATCAAAAGCAATATTTTCTATGAGATAAAATAAGTCTAAAGCCAATATTTTTAATGTTTGAAAAGCCATTTGAGTCGAAAGTAAATTTTTACCAAGTTTTAGTATTTTTTTTAAGGTTTTTATTTTTTGTAAAAAAACTGTCAATTTGATTTTTCTCAAAATTTTTCGAAATGTTAAAAACAATATTTCTTATAACATAAAATTAGTTTGAAGCCAATATCTCAAAGTTTTGAAAAGATATTTGAGTCGAAAATTAATGTTTACCAACTTTTATTATTTTTTTTTAGGTTTTATTTTTTGTAAAAAAAACTGTCAGTCCAATTTTTCTCAAAACCTTACCGAATGTTGAAAACAATATTTCTTATAAGATAAAATAAGTTGTAAGGCATAATTTTAAAGTTTTAAAAAGATATTTGAGTCGAAATTCAATTTTTACCAATTTTTTTTTTTTTAACTGTTATTTATAAAAAAAACGCAATTTTCTTGAGAGCCCTTTCTGCATTATTATCTGTAAAAAAAATGTATTTGAAGTCGATATCTCTACTGGTTCTTGAGCTATGGACGACGAAAAAAACGTCGCGAACGTACGTACACACGCATGCACAGACATCTTTCTAAAAATCTTTTATTTCGACCCTAGGGACCTTGAAACGTCGAGAATTGTCAAAATTTTCAATTCGACAAATGGGACTTTTTACAATAACTTCCTATTGGAAGTAAATAATATTGTCACCTCTAATATTTTACGAGCAAAAAATGATTTTATCTTCAAATTAATCTAATGCAACGAAAAGTAACGTTTTTAACATCTGGTCAAATTTTGAGAAAAATCGGATTCAGAGTATTTTTTACAAAAAATAAAAACCTAAAATAAAAACATTACTAAAAGTTGGTAAAAATATCTGTTCAACAATTTAAGATATAAGCTTCAAACTAATTTCATCCTAAAAAGAATATTGTTTTCGACATTCAGTAACATTCTCATAAAAATCCAACAGTCAAAGTTCTTACAAAAATTAAAATCTTCACAAAAATAGCCGTGTTTTTTTTTGGTATTCCATGTATAGTACAGTGAGAAATTCCCAAAAAAACGATCCGCAGTAGTCCGGTTTTTATATTTGAAAGTTGATACAATTGAATATTTGTCAGAATAATTTATCAAAATATTCCAAAAAAAATAGCGACATTAAGACCAGGGGTGAAATCGTGTAAGCTGATTTTTGATAGTTGACTATCAAAATCAAGAAAATACGTCTGTATAAGGTGATAGTCGATTTCAAAGTTTTATCTAAAAATTTGACATAAAATAAGAACTTCAAGAAGTGGGTTTGTTCGTAGACTACTACATTAACATGTGGTGTTGAAGCGAGCTTGAAGCTCATGTTTGTGTACAAAAAATATAGTTTTGTTTTAATCAAATTAAAAAAAAAAATGCACATGGAGTAGGAAGCATATTCTTATATGATGCTGAACTATTCAGTTCTTCATGGTTTTACACGAATCAAACTATCTCACTTGCACATCATACCATCACCATTTGCATTTTAAAAAGTGCTGTCAAACTTAATCATTTTTAAATCTTCTTGAGGGTGGAAACACCAAAAAGATTTATTTAATCTAAACTGAAATAAACCTTTGGTGGAAACATAGCAAAACATAATTACCTTTTCTATTGTTTTCTCTTGCAAAATAAGCCCAGTTAATCCATTTTCATTAACAAAACTAAATAATATCAACTGTAATAGATTTTAATTTTTCCCCAATGGAAAACACACATGATTCCAAATGCACAACTGCTCAACGAACACAGCCATCGAGATACAAATGCAATATCAATCGTACCAACATTTGAGAACGAAATCACATAAGATCCATTCGAGACTCGTATAAATGTCAAAAACCCGTCCATAGTAAGATTCTACTCTAACTTTTATTGGTAGTATTCATACTACGGATATTGTTTTTGTTATTCGTGTAAAATCTTAATATACCATTGATAGATTTCCCAACAAAACACGGGTAATACTACTCAAAGTTAGTAATCATTGATGTTCTTTTCTCGATATCTCATGAAGAAATGAAGCTATTGACTTCAAAATGATTTCGTAGTTTGTCAAATTTCAAAAGTAGTAAGATACTTAAATCTTTTAAAGTTCGAAATCTTGCAAAAATAAATTTAACATTTCACTAAATCGTTAAAGATTTTGGGCTTGTTTCTAAACATCACCATAATAAGAATATTGGTTTTATTTGACATTTTGGTTTTTAAAAGTTGGGTTTCTAACCTAATTGGCTTGAGTGTAAAATAACATTTTTTGGAACTTTTAATTTTGCATTGAAAACACTTTTAAAAAGACGCAAAATACCTAATTTCAATGCAAAAACTTACGATCCAGTCTTCCATTTTATTCCCATTTTTTCGCATATTTCTATAAAAAAAACAAAACACTATTCCCTGATAGCTATTTGTTGTCACTTAACAAACACCTTCTGTCAACAAATCTCTAAATTGCCAACATAAATATGTATATAAACATTCAACATTATATGAATTCTTTGTTTTTGGGGGTTCTCCATTATTTGCACACATGCTGGGATAATGTCAACATTTAAACGATGAATAAAAATGTAATAGAAATAAAATGGATAAAATTTATGATGATGATTTTTCACCACACAAAACACAGCATAATTGCTGTTAGTCGTTATAAGTTTTTTCGTGACAAATCTGATCAAAAATATATAAAACAAAAACGATTTAGGTACATAAATAACGTGGATAAACTAACGTTTTCCTTCAAAAACAAAACAACAAAATACGGAATGTTGAAAACGCTTTTTTTTTGTATTTATTTAGACCAACAAATCGTTAGGTCCAGATGCTGTTATGGCTCTCAAAATATAACCTCTCATCAGAATATTTAAAGTTTTTCTTTTTTTATTTTATTTCCTTTCAACTTTGTTTTTAAAAAACATCAAAAAACAAAAATATAAATTTATTCTTCCTGAGTGTAGAAATGTTTTTGCTCCTCCATAGAACTCCAACGTGACATTTTGATGGTTTTTATTGCGATTTTGTCACGTTTTTAGTAAAAGGAGATAATTGAAAAGTATTCCAACGAGCAGTGGCGTATTCGGGTGTATGATCTAGTGAATTTTTTAGGATATTTTCAGGACAGTGTCAGGCGTCAGGATATATTGTTATTGTACATACGAGTATATGCGGAGTAAGGGTAATGGGTTATAGGCACCAGGTTGAAAACTAAATAATAAATATAACAAAAAAAAAAAATTATATTTACAATTCAGTTATTATATTAAATATACTCTTTATATACGATGCTTATGATAGAATGTCACGTCGCGTCGTCAGTAAGGCTAAAAAATTACGCAGCATTTTGTTGCTAAGGAAAGAACAGTGACATGTTTTATATTGAACTGAAAAGCAATATAAATCATATCATACGCATGATAGAAATACAAACAGGTATAAACATACAATATACATTTTTAAAACTGCAAATACTTTTGAAATCCATAAAATCCAATACCACATCTGATCCAAGGTAATAAAAAGTAACAACCATGTAAGGAAGGCATGAAGTAAACAGTTGTTTAGACCATAAAGTGTCTAATAACTGTCATAAATAAACCGCGAAGACAAAAATAAATTCCACAGTTTCTGAAGAAAAATATAATAAAAGCAGTTTTTGTACAACTTATTACACTGATGGTATTCGGTGGCGTATGTGAAACATTTTTGTGTATATTATTTCTTAACATGTACTTGCATTACTAATCACAAGGATGAAGCCGGAAAAAATTACAATCTGAAAAATTACGTTATTTTCCATAAGAAATTCATGAATTCAAAGGTGTAATAGGAAATGACCTTACTTAAAAAGGGTAAAAGTGGTTCTTTACTATCATGAGTCCAGTTGCAAAATTTTAGTAAAAAAAAGAGTTTTTTTCTAAATTAATAATTAATACGATATAATCTAAATTTTACCAACCTTGAAAAAGGAAAGGGGACACCATGATGTTTGATGTTTTGCTAAAATAAGCTTCCCTTTCCTCAGATCATGGAAATAAAAGTTGTAAGATTTGTTTTGTTATACAAAATATCAACTTGCAACAAAACAATAATTGTCTTCTCTGCATTGTATCACTTTTATTTTAAATATCCTTCGGATGCATTCTTTAATAGCTGATTCCACTTTTGGCAATTTTATAAATTCAAATTTGAGGCAAGCAGTCTAATCTGCTTCTGTCACTTGGATTTTTCTAAAAAGGTTACAGGATGTCAAAAACACTATTCTTCGTTGCATTCTAAAGGTAATATTAATTTTTGTTCCTAAGGTATTCGAGGTTTGTTGAGCTATTTGGTATAACTTCACTTCGACTTAATTGAATTCGGTACTCGGTAGTGTTATTGGATATTAAGTGCTAACCAAATTTTTATTTTTTTTAATTGCTATAGTAAAAAAGTCACCCACTTAATTTGTTGAAAGTAATATTTGCATATGTATTATCTGTAAAACAAAATTTATTTTTAGTCAATATTTCTAATTAAACATTGTCTCGCATTATCTTGCCTGTGGTGTTGCTTTCAAGTTCAGGCAATTCAACACCACTGGGGTTATATTATTTCGCTTGTCTACGTAGATAAGCCCGCGACGATTGACGCTATGGAAGAAATCGCGTTATTGCTGACAATTGCACCAATAAGTGGTCGAAAATTGAAGCTCCCGGCTGTAATTTATTCGACAAAGCCACGGGCGGCTACTTGCCCAAAATAATTTTTAAAACGTAATATGAAACAATTATCGTTACAATAATGAAGCTGAATTCTTGGTCATAACACTAAGTTATATGCCTTTAATTTCATTTGCAAACCACACGACTAAAATTACGTGTCACGATGTTTGTCCGCGATGAACTCCTTAACTCCTAAACCGATTTTAACCAAATTTGTACACCGTGTGCGGTTTGATCAAACTTGAAAGATAGGATAGCCTACATCTCAATTGATGATCGCAATATTATTTTATTGCAATTATTTGTCTATTATTTAACAGTCCACATAATTTTCGATTAAAGACTGGTTCACCTATTATTCTTCTGCGTAATTTAAATCCACCTCAATTGTGCAACGGTACACGCTTGGTCAACAAAAAGATCACCGGAAATATTCTTGAAGTAACCATTTTAACTGGAAAGTTAAAAAAAAGAAGTGGTCATGTTGCCACGTATTTCAATGATACGGTTAGATTCTACCATAACCTTCAGAAGGTTACAGCTTCCAATTCGTTTAGCTTTTTGTCTATAAATAAGTCTCAGAGCCAAACCATGTCTATTTGTGGTTAAGATTTGGAAAGTCCATGTTTTTCTCATGGGTTGCATGTTCAAGTGTAAGAAAACCGTCGAACCTATTTGTGTTAGCGAAAGATAGGTTAACCATAAATATTGTGCACCGGTTAGTGCTAAACTAAATTGAAATTAAAAGTATTTATAATTTAAAATAGTAAATAAGAAGACTTTAAAATTTCCACCCCACCTACCTTATTTATAAGTTTAACTGTCAATGTTATTTACAAAAAACTTTGTAATATACTCATTTGTAATTTTTCAAAATATGAATTGAAAGATTTTTGAAACAAAATAAAAGCCTTAAAAACTGGTACTGAACTCTTAAACTACGACTGTTTTGACGTTATACGATACATGATAAATTGCTCAACCTTACTGAGCACTCACTTTGACATTCTGAACTGTCGAACCATAGGCAACAACTATTGAAACGCCTCATGCAGCTAGAAAAAAAACACCTTATACATATTAGGTATAAGACTGTGTTTAGTAAAATTTTAGGATTTTTAAATTTGAAAGTGGAAGATTTTTCAATTCTTTAAACTTCACAGAATTTTGTAAGATTTGTCATTTTGTATAGCATCCATGTTAAACGAAAGATAATTTTTAACTTCTCATAGGAAGTTATTGTAATGGGTCCGATTTGTCAAATTGAAAATTTTGACATTTCTCGACTTTTCAAGGTCCTTAGAGTCGAAATAAAAGATTTGTAGAAAGATGTCTGTGTGTGCGTGTGTACGTACATTCCAACGTCGGTTCGTTCGTACATCCGTACGTTCGCGGCGTTTTTTTCGTCGTCCATAGCTCAAGAACCAGAAGAGATATTGACTTCAAATACATTTTGTTATACAGATAATAAGGCAGAAAAATGCAGAAAGGGCTGTCAAGAAAATTGCGTGGGTGGTTTTCTTACCATAGCAGTTTAAAAAAAAAGTTAAAATTTTGGGTAAACCTAAATATCTCATGAACCAATGACGCTAAGGACTTGAATTAAATTTTATATTATATATTGTAACGCGATACAAAACAAGTACATTTTTGGAAAAAAATCCAATTAACGGTTTTTTTTATAAATCAAAAAAACTGAAAAAAAACATTTGTCAACTCGAAAATTTTACGACTAAAATATGATTTCATCTCTAAAACAATTTTGTGCAACGAAGAATGATGTTTCTGTCATCTGGTAAAATTTTGAGAAAAATCGAATTTACAGTTTTTTTTACAAAAAACAAAAACCTAAAAAAAATTATTAAAACTTTGTAAAAATTGACTTTCGACACAAATATCTTTTCAAAACTTTGATATATTGGCTTTAAGCTACTTATATCTTTCAAAAAATATTGTTGTCAACATTCAGTAAAATTTTGAAAAAAATCGGATTGACAGTTTTTTACAACAAACAAAAGTTGGTAAAAATTGATTTTCGACTCAAATATCTTTTCAAAAATTAAAAATATTGGCTTCAAACTTTTTTACTTCACAGAAAATATTATTTTCGATATTCAATAAAATAAAATCTAAAAAAAATAGTACGCAAATTTGGTAAAAATTGATACATATAGACAAACTTTTAAGCAAGACAAATTGACAGACGGGATGGGAAGTTATGAGTGTAGGGCGCATCCCTGCCTCTTTTTTAAGAGAAAATGGGTAAGAACTGATAATGCAGTCTTGCCAGAATTTAAGACCAAAAAGAGGCTTGTATGCGACCCACACTGATAACTTCCCATCCCGTCTGTCTATTCGTCTTGTTTTAAAGTTTATAGGGTTTCGTGTTTTGTTAAAAAAAGTAGTCAATTGAATTATTCTTAAAAATTTAAAAATTACTAACACTATTTAGCATATAATGAAATAGTTTGATTTCAAAATCTTTATTTGTTAATGAGATTTTTAGTCGAAAACTAATTTTTACCAATTTTAGTAGCATTTCTTAAAAGCTTTTATTTCTTATGTAAACAAATACAAATTGGATGATTGAAATTAATTTTAAGTTAATATCTTCTATTGTTTACGAGATATTGAGAACTGAACATCAATTTTTACTAAATTTGCGTACTATTTTTTGTAATTTTTTTTTTTATGAAAAAACTGACTGTGGGATTTTTATACAAAATTTGCTGAATGTCGAAAACAATATTTTCTGTGAGTTTAAATAAGTTTGAAGCCACTATTTTTGAAAAGATATTTGAGTCGAAAATCAGTTTTTACCAACTTTTAGTAATGTGTTTTTTAGGTTTTTATTTTTTTATAAAAAAAAATGTCAATTCGATTTTTTTTTTATCAAAATTTTACCAGATGTCAAAAACGTTATTCTTTACTGTACAACATTATTTTGGAGATAAAATCATTTTTTGTTCGTACAAAATTCGAAATATTTTTTTTTTAGTTTGTGAATGTGCTTCAAGTTATTATTTATTATATTCTGTTTAATATATAATTGGATTCATATTATAATTTAATGAACATTTTAAAAAAGAACATTGCAAAATATTGACCAGCCAGTTGAAAACACTGTTTTCCGTACACGTGGGCAGATGTTAAAATATATCATCGCATACAAAAGTCCATTTATGCACCTTGAAACCTGTCGACCATTTAGGCCTTCTCTATACAAACGTTTCTTAATTGGATGCACTAACAAGAAAAAACGAACAAAGCAAAAGAAATATACACATTCCATCAAACATTTTATCGCATATTTACATCATCAGAATATACATAGGTTGGGATATCGATCATAATTAAAAAAAAAACATATTCATCTCAATATTTTTTTAAACTACAAAAATATTCACTTTATAGATCTAATCGTGTTCTGGCACTGATTGAAAAAATGGTAATGACATTCTAGGTGTATATCGGTTGAAGGATTTTCTTTTGAACTTTGAAGCAACAGACAACAAACTTGTTCAAAGTTCTATCATTTTTATTTTCTCAAGTTGTTTGCATAAGAAAGTTTCAATATCTAAAAGAATGAACATTGTTTGCTTTTATATGCTCGGAGTACTCGTAGAGTGTAGTGACACCCTTCCAAGAAACCCATCCAAGTATGTCAAATTGTTATTGATATGCAATCGGGAGTCAGCAGTAAACCATTCAACTCCGCACCTTGTGTGTCTGAAATCACACTTCAATCTTCCACACCTGATTTGGGCTCCATTATTATTATGGATGGAAAATCCATTGTGTCTACAGAATTCGCATCTCAAGATAATTTCCTGCTAACTCAGGTGTTTTTTCTTTTTAAGTACATAGTTTAGTGACATCGTCAACAACCTATAGGGGCACAGACATCTGGAATTGACTTGTGTATCAGATGGTTTTTTAACGCCTCTAGCTGTTGATTCTATAAACTTTGATATGAAAATTATAACAATACGTCTTTTCATCAAAAAATAGCTCATTTTCAATAATTGCGTCGCGTCGTCGTCAGGGTGCTGACTTTGTTAAACTTTGGATCTATTCAATTTCTAATAATTTTTCTTTGTTAATCTGTCTCTTTCAGCGATTCTTTGGGTACAAATAGGTCATTAACTTGACAAAGATAATGAGAACCTACAAATATATCATATTTATAGAATACTTGGGAATACTATTTTAGTAATATACACATGTAATAAATTCTAAAATAAGTTACAAACAAAAATTAAAAAGGTAGTTATTTATTATTATTAAATAAATATTTTCATTAATGGAATCTTTATTATTTTGGTGCACTTTTATTCATATTCGTATTTTTAACCTACAATTAAAAACTTTAGTAATTCGGAACGACATACATATCTCCAAGTTTTGAGTTATGTATCTACAATATTTTAAAATATGGTTTTGAAATAAAAAGTGTAAGTTCATATTAGAGGTACCTTCCTTCGTCAAATAAATTATTTTACGAGCGAGTAAATTTATCATAAAAGACAAAAGAGGATGGGACATGACCTACACTGGATTCGCATTCGTGCCCGTATGTACATATTTATAAAAGTTGCACACAATATTCAAAACAACATTTTGTATATGATAAAATAAAAGTTTAAAGTCAATATCTTTCTTTGTTTTCATGATACTTGAGTCAAAAACTAATTTTTATACCTTTTCAGTTGTGTTTGCAGGTTTTCGTTTATTTTTTGTAATAAATTAATTAAAAGTTAACAAAAATGTGTTGCATATGATAAGATACATTTTAATTTTTTTAACTTCCCATAGGAAGTTACTTCCCATAGGAAGTTATTGTAATCGGTCCGATTTGTCGAATTGAAATTTTTGACATAAACTAAATATAATATTATTTATTGTAACCTGATACCAAACCAATACCTGAAAGGCTGACGAAAAAAAAGTTCTGTGAACGTGCAGACGTTCTAGGGACCTTGAAACGGTAAGAAATTTTCAATTTAAAGAATCGTACAGATTACAATATTTTCTATTGTGAAGTAACTTAAATGTAAATGCTATTCCAAAATTAATTATAAGAATATGGATCACATATTTGCATTAACTTGCTTAGCTAGAAATCAAATTGAAAAAAACAAAAAACTTTATGTCTGTTTCGTTAATTTCAAAGCTGCATGCGACACAGAAACAGACAGGCTTTGCTTTATAAGCTCTCCAATATGGGAGTATCACGAAAATGTTTGATGCTGTATTTTCAATTTCTTAAATCTTCAAACGCAGCTGTATGGGATGGTTCTGAACTGTCAGAGTGGTTCGAAACATTGGCAGGCGTTCCACAAGGATATATTTTGAGCCCTCTGATAATCGCTCTGTTTATTGATGATATTCCTGATATTCTACCGGGTGGCGTAATCTTTGCGGGAACTCTCATCAAAGTTTTGCTTTATGCTGACGATTTGATATTACCAGCCCACAGTTCTTTTTCGCTGCAACTTCAAATTAATAAATTACAGTCGTACTGTCAAACATAGGATCTGAAAATTAAAGTTCAAAAAACAAAAGCAATGATATTTGAAAACCGACAAATGTAGAAGAGCTCCTGAAGATGACTGGAGACTTGGTAGCAAACGGATTGAATGTGTACATGAATTTAAGTATCTAGGAGTTCTGTTTACATATAACTAAAACTTTTCCAAGCACGACAAGAAAAAAAGCAGTGAAGCTAAGTTAGCATTGAATTCAATGTGGCCGACTTTTTTTTGCCCATTCGTCAAAATTCAAGGTTTTTAATGCTACAATCAACACCTGTATGTGCTGTGGGATACAAGCACTTGGGTTTACTCCGTTCGAAGAGTTTGAGTTGGTCCAACGACATTTTCTTAAACGCATTTTTCGTTTGCCGAACTCCACTCCGACCTACGCGATTTCTGTCGAAACAGGATTACCATCAATCTATATAAGAAACCTTAAGGCTACTTCAGACTATTATACGAGAGTGATGAGAAGAAGTGATACCAGTCTTCATAAATTGATATTGGTTATAGACTATTGCAAACAAATGCATCACCTTTCAGGAAATGGAACCAGCTGTTTTCAATAACTGAACGAAATCTGCATGAGTGGCATGATTTTTCTGCGACTTTCATCTCAAGAATAGATGACGCAATATTTGATCAACATTTGACCACAGCATCATCGTCTTCTTCTATAAATATTTCTAGTAAACTCAAATCACCAAATACCTACGGAAGAAAGCTATTTTAATGTTAACAACTCAGTCGATTTAATAAGTACAGTTTTTAAAGCAAGGGTAATTCTCAACCTTAATTTTATCCCCCATAGAGTTGATTTGCAGCATATTTATAACCTGTGTAACAGAAGAGAACTAGAAGATGTTTACCATTTTCTAGCTGTGTGCCCAATTTTGCAAGAAATTCGGCGATTGTATTTCCAAGAAAGTTTTATGTCTATCAATAGTCTTCACGAAATATAAAATGGTGCTCGGGGTTGGTATAAATTGTACAAATTTTGTAAACATGCTCAAATGTACCGGAATAGTTTCTAAAATAACAAGTATGCTCTACAATGCTTTCTTGTTTTAAATCATTAAAATTATTACTTTTTGTGTTTCAAATCACCATTAAAATTGACTTTTTTATTTATGTTTCAAATCACTAAAATTGTAAAAAAAACTCTCGCTTCTCATCCGAAATTGTAATAATTAAATTTAACTTACCTACATTAAAAATCTTTTTTTGTAAATTTCTGTTTAAATCTAGTAATTTCAATTATATTTCCACCTTTTTCTTATTTTTCATTAGTTTATTTTGTAATGCAAACTCCGGCAGACGGCAGAATAGCCATGACCGTATTCTTTAATGAACTTTATACAACATTAAATTGAAAAAATAAAGAATGTATAATAATAATAATTATAAGAATATTTTTGTCTTGTATAATGGGTGCATAACTTATTTTCCAGCCTACATCAGACTGCTACAAAAACCCAACTTATGTACTTATACCTTTTTAAAAGCATTTACCTAAATGTAGGCACCTAAAATAAACATAATAGAGGCTAATGCTAAATAAAAGTAAAACAATTCTTGAGCAAATTGGTCATGATTATTTGGTCCGACACTATTTAAAAAACAACAAAAAAACCTACAAAAACAAAACAATAACCTTGGTCCTTGAGTTACATATATACAAGAAATTCGTTTTTTTTTTGGAACTTCTACCACCTAACCACAAGCTTACAACAATGAACCTTCTCTTGCGTATGTTTTTAATTATCACTAAACGCCCTAGTGCTACTTAAAAAAGTCTTTATTCCAAATTATCCTCGGACGAGTTACCCATCGCATACAATGTGCACATATTTTACTCAAAAAAAGGCACATTTTTACATTCAAATTATTATCTACACGTAACGTAACCTTCGCACAAAAACAAAAAACAACTTCTCGCGTATACGTGTCAAGAGGTGATGACGGGGATTATACAGCATTTGCGATTTAAAAACTTTAGTTTCTCTCGCACGCAATATAATAACGATGCACCCCCCAATCGCAACGCATGAATAATTAAATACAGTTTCCATTAAGTATAATATTTTATTATAAAAGATAATATTAATCTTGATGAGAAAACCTACGCCGCGCCGACGACAACCAACGTTAACGTATACACAACATTCATAAACTTTCAAGCACGAAACTTGAGCTTGGTTGATTTAATGACGGTTCTGCGTATCATATTTAATTATGAACTAAAAATTGAAACTGTAGACGTGTACTGTCTTTTGTATGCTCGTATAAAATTCATAATTAAAGCAATAGACATTCATGTATGCAGGATTTCTTTTTTGAGTACGTAAACATAAACTAAATTACCAAAGTGTACCTTAGGTATCCTTGCACCTCATAAACCTACCAAGGAGGAATTTAAATTTATGACGAGTTTCCCAGTATGCATATTGTCCTTATTGTTTTACTTCATAATAACGTATAAGGACTTAATGTCCTTTTTATTGCCTTTGGTATGGTTATAAATGCTTCAACAGAAAACTAAATCATTCCTTGGTCCCATGAGCAGGATTCGTTAATAACTAATTTTAAATTTCCTAGAAGCCTCTATGCAGGAATAAAATACAAACATCTAAGCAACGAGGTATTTAGTTTCCCCATCAAGGACTACCGAAAACCATAATTTAGTTTGTAAATATTGCATAATTCCAAAGAGGACGATGAATGCAATTATGCACATCTCCATATAAGTCCTGACCATCGCGTAACTAGAGGATAAAATAGCTTTAATACTTTCAAAGTCATGCTATTTTAGCTCTGTTTCATTCTTTTGTATGTACCTATGGGTATATATTCACTTTACAAGCCCCTTACACGTTACACAACTCTGGGATTCATTCAGGAAAATGTAAATTCAAGGTTAATTTTACGCAAAGCGGGAATTTCACTGGAAACTCATAGATCTACAGTTGTGTAAACAAAACACCAACTCTACACCCGCGTCTTTTGGCAAAAATTCCAGGACTTTGAAAATCATGTATTCCAGCGCAGGCGCTGATTACATCTCGAAGTTGAACAGAACATAGAATGACACTTTGTATCCATTCATCACGATATCCTGCGGTTATTTGAATTGAATCCTTTGATATCAACGAAACAAAATTTCAAAATTCAGGACATTTAGTTCTTCGGCATTCTTCAAACCGTTGAGTACGATCGAATCGAATGAAATCGAGAATTCAACTATATAACCCTTAAACGATTTAATATTAAATTGAAATCGGTACAGTGATTTGGATTAAAAATTCTTGTTAAATACAAAAATTGGTGATACGAAATTATTGTGGTACAGAATATTTTAAGAATTAACAAAATAAAGCGTTGTTAATAAATATAATAAATTCAGTGTGTGATTTTTAAAAAATTCAAAATTGTTGTGTATTTATTCAATTTAAAAATAATCCTTATAATTATAAAAATAAATTTAAATTACTAACATAAATTCCTAAATATTCAACAAGTAAGAAACATCAAATACAACTATTTGTTTTTATTAAATTACTTATGTACGAGTTTTAAAATATATTTAAATTAATTAATAGTGTTAATTAATAGAAATTTAAAAAAAAAAGCGTTATAAGAAAAATAATAATATCTTATTAAGTATTGATCTTCAATTAACAAAAACAAAACGTTTTTTAATGAATTCTTTCGTAAAAGTTTCTGCCAACAAAGTAGTGAAAATTTAAATAAAAATAATAAATATACAATTAAATTCAAAAATCATTCAAAAAACAAGTGAAAGTGAAAGTAAGAATATTTTCGATTCAATATCAAACGAACTGGAATATTGTTATCAATTTAATGAGTTAAATGAGTAGAAAATAAAAGTAAAGTATTTTAAGTGAGACTTATCCTGTAACTCGAAAGTGAGTTAATTGTTTTCGAAAAATTCTTAGTTAATAAAAATAAATAAAAAGAAATAAATCATTGAATTTAAGTATTTTAAAAAAAAAACAAATTTAAAAGTACATAATTAATTAAATACAAAAAATACATTTGAAAAGAAATTAAATATATAAGAACTAAATAATATTTTTTAAAAAATTAATAACTATAAATTTAAATTAAAAAAATCAAATACTTAATTAATTGTTATATAAAATATAACATTGGATATGTGGATAACACTGAAATAATTATGTGGTGAGTGTTTTTTATTGTTAATTTAGAGCATTTTGAAATACTAAATTATTTATGTTGGACAACCCGATGAGAAAAATGATTTATTGCACAGTTTTTAAGAAAATTGGACTTTTTTGGGTTGGGTAAAATGTTTGATAAGGTTTTAAAAACGAGAACTTATGCTTGATTGCACAACGATTGATTTTGACAAAGCGACGGTAAATAACCAATTTACAGTCGCTTTGCAATAAATCAATGTTGAAAAGAATTTTAAATAAGTTTTGAATTTTAGAAAAAAAGAAAGTTTTAATGATTTTAGATAAAGTTTAAAAAAAAGTATAAAGTCTTTGCTGTCAAAGCTGAATATTCATAAATAATGTAGAGTAGATTTAAAATGAAATGATTTAATATACAAAACTAGCTGGCCCTGCATATGTTGTTTTGCCTTTTATTTTTTGTAACGAAAGTGGAATAAATTTTGTTTGTTTTTCATGAAGAAAAAACCAGAAAGTAAGAATGAATTTTGAAATGAAAATGTGATTTTTAAAATTTTAAAAGTTCTTTATTTAATGCTTTATTATTTCTCATTTGAGTGAAAGTTTTTTTGTTTAAAGTTAGAATCATGTCGTCGCTGTTTAAGAAAACCGGCATAACTCAAAAAACTTGATTCTTCAGAAAATGAGTTTGAAGTTTTTGAGTAAAAAATTTTTTAATAACACTATTTTTTTTATACCTAGAATTTTTTGTTTTCTTTTTTAATACATTGGATTAGCTACTTCTACATTTTATCTATTGAAATTCAACAAAATAACTCAAAAAAATTATGACTTAGGATACAAATTAAAAGATCTCCCAAACCCTCTCCGAATTAAGTCATTTTTCCAGAAAAAAATTATGATATTCACTCTATCTTTTTTTTTTCTTTTGGAGTTAATTCATTGGTCAGAAGAAATAGTGTCTTAAGATAAGAATTAAGAAATAAAACTCGATTTGTTGGAAGGAACTTCATTCTAATCCATTTTTATAAAAATAATTAGAAAATAATATTTATTTATATATTGTTATAACAAATTTTTTTTTGAGAAATCTTTGAGTCACAGTGCCTCAAATTGCAATTTTTAATACAAAAAATATAGGTAATACCTAAATTATTTAATAATAAAAGTAAAATTAATTCACAGATTATTGCTCGTAAGATCTTACAGTTTAATTGACTTAGAATTTATTTACTTCAAAGGCTAAGGTACACATTTAAAATTCATAAAGCCTTTTTGTTTCATTCTTCCAGTCTTGATATAATAATAATCTTTATTATTTAATGATAAGATAATATTTAAATAAATAAATAAAAATAAATTAATAGAAATAAATTAATACATACAATGTCTTGCAGTTACAAGTTTTTAAAAAAATCGCTATAGCATTGCGGAATCAGGTTTTTTTCTAAAAGAAAAATTAGACCTTTCTTTTTTTCTCGGTAATAGGTATTTTATTATTATACAGAGGAACAATATTTTGTGTGCTTTTCTTAACTTGTCTGGCCGATCTTATTTCAATTTCTTGAAAAAATTCTTCAGCAAATGATTTTTTAAAGTATACAGTTTTTGGGTGTGCCTAATCGAACTTAATAATGCGTATGTCGGTGACCTTAACTGTGTTTTTGCCGAAATTTATTTCTGACTCTAGGTTTTTGATGTTCAAAAAACTGCTGAAAGCCATTTCAGTAACTTTATAAGGCCGACCAGATTTCTTTGCACTTCTAATGAGTGCATAGTAGTGATCTGGTATGTAAATTGGCCCTCCTCGAAGTGAACGAGTGATGTGTCTTTCTATTACGGAGTGGACAGACTCACCTTCATTTTGAGTATGACCCTTGACCAAAAACTTATGCGTTATGCTGTTTATAAATTCGAAATGACTGACGGCGGCGTATCGATACAATGCGAATATAAATTGGTTTTTATTTTGTCCACAGCAGTTATCAGTATAGAAAATAACATCAATAGGTTTGCCAATCCTTTGAGACATTTCTTCCAATTCTTCTATTTTTTTCAAAACGCAAGTACTGATTTCGTTCGCACCACGCTGTCCATCACCTTCAAACCAAACGAAGCACCGTACATCATCAGTGTCCTTAAGGTTACAAATTGTAAAATCGTATACTGACAGCTTTGAAGTGTAGTAGAAACCTGAAACATCTCCTCTAGGACATGGTAAACGAAGATATTATCCGTTGGAGCACTTTTATGTTCAGGTTCATTATTTTTCTTGGCTCTAGCCAATTTCAGAAGAATCTGAGTACGCTGGAGCATGTTTTTGATGTTTTTATGAGTAGGTAGGTACTACTGAAAACACGAATAACTTAAATTAATCATACATTCTGGAATAAAACCCGAGAATAACTGGTACCAACTTAAAAAAATAATAATGAATAGTGGCAAATTTAGTTTTATCTCAAAAGTGAAATTAAAAATTATAGATAATAAGAAAAAAAATATATGGTAAAATGACACTATTTGAGAAAACAAATTGAGATACAATTTATTTGATATGATAGGTCAAAAATATTATAGAGAAAAATGGCATAAGTAAGAAAAGTGTCATTGCAAAAACACATTATTTTTAAATTTATCGGGAAAAGTGACACATTTTGTTTAAAAACAAAAAAAAATTATAAAACTGTACTTACTTTATCGTGAAAACTGGTTAAGCACAAGTTAGTTCTTTTTTCAATAAAATAAAACCATAAATCCAGAGCACAACACGATTATATTACACTTTTCCACATAAAAAACACGTGCGGTCACCGCGAACAACTGAGATAAACTTAATTGTGTCTGTATTGATCATAAACAAACAATGAAAAGGAAACATGTGACAATTGGAACAAACTCCATCTAGCGGAATTGTAAAGTTATATAGTTATGCCAGTTTGACAGAAAGATAGAGAATTTTTTTTTTAGTTGATTATCATCATTAACTCAAAAATCGAGATTTTTGAGTTATGCCGGTTTTCTTAAACAGCGACGATGTGTTATTTGGAAGTTAATTAAAAATAAATTGGGTGGCGCAACAGTCCGTTGAGAACTAGGGCCTAGTGACTTACAACTCTCAACCATTCCTGTGTGCGAGTACTGTTGTCAGGGATGGAGGGGACCTACAGTTTTAAACCGAATCCGAACGGTTAATTTGAGAAAGCACTTTTCATGGCAATAATTACTCTTGGAGAATTTGTCAATTCCTCGCAAGAGGCAGTACCCGTGAAAAATAACTTTAGATGGCATAGGCAGTGATCGAAATCGAACCCAAGACCTCTAGCATGACAGTCCAACGCACTAACCATCATGCCACGGGTACTACGGACGTTAATTAGATTCTCAAATAAATTGTTAAGGTTTACAGAAATGAAAAGAGGAGATAAATTTGTTAAAACAAAAGAGTTTTTTTTTCTGTTTGAAGAACTTTATTTTAAACGAACTTTTGTGGATGTACCCTAAAGTGAGCCTGTTCCTGGGATATCTTTTCTAAACTACATAATATTAACCAACATTTAAAGGAAGTTTGCCGTATTTCTCGAATATTAATTGCATTTTGGAATCAATGAAATGTAAAATTTTAGATGACAGTTCTGACTACCCGAAGCGCTTTTTATATTATATTATGTAATTGTAAATTTAAAACTTTTTATTCTTATCTTATTCTAGAAAACCTTTGTGTTGTATACAGAATTTTTAATATTCAAAATTGTCGGAATTTGACAAGTCTGTTATTATTTTTAATCTCAGCGGTTACAAATAACTTATACATTTTAACCTGTTATTCGCAACATCTTTTTGGGAGAATTTTAATAATTCTTCATCTATCCGAGAATTTTTAAAATTAAAACATACTTATCAAGAATTATTGTTCTTTCCAACATGAATATATAAATCTTAAAAATTTAGGAAATTGTTTGTATTTAAAATATTTTAAAAGTGTCGATTTTCAAGAAACTTTTTCTCAACATATTTATTTCTTTAAAACCGACTACGTTAGAAAGATTGATAATATTAAATAAGTTTTATTTCAATGTTTTCTTCTGTTATTTCGGAATTCAAAGTTCATACTAATCTTTTTCTAAATCATCCATCATAATCATTTTTAAATTAAAACCTTGTTTACAGCGAAGCATTCCGGTGTATTAATCTTGAATGTATGGAAAAGAAACGCTTTTATTAAGAAAAGATGAGTTCTCAAATACTGTTAAGGTAATATTTAATAAATCCAAATATCAAGGAAATTGGATAAAATAAAATTAGAATGGTGAATACAAAGGAAGATGAAAATGATGCAATGAGTTTGTTTCAAGTTTTTCAATTATGAATTTTTAAATGAATGAGAATTTCAATTTAGCCTTATTGTTATTGTTATTGTTTAATTTTTCAATTTACTTGAAACTAAGATTGAAAAAGATTATCACTTAATAATGTTTTTATGAGTTTACTTTTCTTTCATTCTTTCAATATAAAAAAGGTCAGTCCAAGTTGACTTCAAATAAAATTAAATAAGTTAATTTGATGTTTTTAAAGGACTTTTGGTATATGTGACTAAAGACAAAGAAATCAAGCTTACAGTGGGAACTTGCATCTTTCGTCTAGAAATCTGTAGATACTATATGCCAAGAAAAATTAAGCATTCACTACCAAGAAGTTGAATTTTAGTGGAGAGCTTAATTTATATATCTTGTCGTGAACATTTTTTAAAAACTTTCCTGTATTTGGAGAGAGTGAGAAGGGGTTAAGTGCAGTTTGTTTTTTTTTTTCAAATAACTCGTGTAATTGTACACTCAAAAAATATGATGACACTATTTTTTCAAACAATTTTTAATTGTTAAAATTCATCAAATATTAATAACAACATTCTGTGTGAAATGAAACAATAATTTTAAGTCAATATCTTTTTTTGTTATCATAACACTTGAGTCGAAAACCATTTCTGTTTTTGTTATTTTATCGAAAACCAATCTTCAATTTTTATCCATTTTGTGTAGTATTTTCTGCAGACATAAATTTAGAGAAAACTGCAAGTTTAAAATACATGTAAAAATATTAGTGAATGTTAAAAACAATATTTTTATTAGATATTTGCCAAAATATTAATCCATTAAACCAACTTTAAGTATTTTTAGTTTTGTATTTTTGTAAAAAAAACGTTGCTAGGATTTTTTGCAAAATTGTACCTGATGTCAAAAACGTTATTCTTTAATGCATACAATTATGTTTGAGTTAAAATCAGTTTTTGACAAATATTTGTGATCAGTTTTTGTTTATAAACAAAACCGTTAATTATTGAATATTTTTCAAAATTATTCTAATTTGATATCATATCACATTATATAAAATACAATTTTACTGAAGCGTTATTGGTTTGTTATTCTGTATAACTTGAAACGTTCAGAAATGTTAAAATGTTCAATTCGAAAAATCAGACCGATTGCAATAACTTCCTATATGAAATTAAAAATTGTATGGTACAATTTTTTGAGCGAGAAAATTTAAATTTTTGTATTATGTTTGAAAATTATTTTCAATTAAAAAATGAAGTTTTAGATTGGTAGGGGTAGCGTGAAGGACATGGCAAAAAATAATTTTTAAATTCTGTTTAATAGCTCACGAAAAGTTATTTTTTTAGCATTACTTTTTCAAGAAAAACAATCGTTTTCGAGTTATTTGAAAAAAAAAACTAAACTTTAGGACTTATACTCACGAATCTCTCAACAAATTTCAGATTTTATTGGAATTTTTAACTTCCCTTAGAAATTATTGTAATCAGTCTGATGTGTCAGATTGAAAATTTTGACATTTCTCGACGTTTCAAGATCCCTAGAATCTAAGTAAAATATTTTTAGAGAGATGGCTGTAGCTCTTTTCGTCGTCCATATCTCAGAGTCGACTTTAAATAAAATATATTATACAGATAGTAATGCAGAAATGACTCTCAAAGAAATTGAGTGGGTGGTTTTCTTACCATAACAATTTTAAAAAAATACAGTCAAATTTTGAAATTGACAGTTTTCTTACCAAAAAAGAAAAACATAAAAAAACATTACTTAAAGTTGGTAAAAATTGATTTTCTAATTTAATGTCTTTTTAAAATTTAGGGTATTGGCTTTAAACTAATTTCATCTAACAAAAATATAGCTTTCGACATTCAGAATATTTGCTTACAAAAATCCAACAGTCAGTTTTTTTATAAAAATTAAAATCTAGAAAAAATGGTATACACAAAATTAGTAAAAATCGATATTCGATTCTCAAAATCTTGAATAAATGAAGGTATTATTAACTTCCCATAGTAAGTTATTGTTATTGGTCCGATTTGTCAAATTGAAAAATTTGAAATTTCTCGACGTTTCAAGGTCCCTAAAGTCGAAATAAAAGATTTTTAGAAAGATGTCTCTGCGTGCGTGTGTACGTACGTTCGTACGTCCGTATGTCCGTACGTCCGTATGTCCGTACGTCCGTACGTCCGTACGTTCGCGACGTTTTTTTCGTCGTCCATAGCTCAAGAACCAGAAGAGATATCGACTTCAAATAAATTTTGTTATACAGATAATAAGGCAGAAAGATGCAGAAAGGGCTCTCAAGAAAATTGCGTGGGTGGTTTTTTACCATAGCAGTTTAAAAAAAGTGATAAAAAATTGGTTAACCCTAAATATCTCATGAACCAATGATGCTAGAGACTTGAATTAAATTTAATATTATATATTGTAACGCGATACAAAACAATTATATTTTTGGAAAAAAATCGAAGTAACGGTTTTTTTATAAATCAAAAAAACTGAAAAAAAAATTGTCACCTCGAAAATTTTACGATTTAAATATGATTTCATCTCCAAAACAATTTTGTACAACGAAAAATAATGTTTTTGACATCTGATAAAATTTTGAGAAAAATCGAATTGACAGTTTTTTACAAAAAATAAAAACCTAAAAAAAAATAATAAAAGTTGGTAAAAATTGATTTTCGACTCAAATATCTTTTCAAAACTTTGGGTTATTGGCTTTAAACTACTTTTATCTTTCAAAAAATATTGTTGTCAACATTCATTCAAGTTTTGAAAAAAATCGAATTGACAGTTTTTTTACAAAAAAATAAAATCTGAAAGAAAATATAACAAAAGTTGGTAAAAATTGATTTTCCACTCAAATATCTTTTCAAAACTTTGAGATATTGGCTTTAAACTACTTTAATCTTTCAAAAAATATTGTTGTAAACATTCATTCAAATTTTGAAAAAAATCAAATTGACAGTTTTTTTACAAAAAATTAAAAACCGAAAAAAATATAACAAAAGTTGGTAAAAATTGATTTTCGACTCAAATAGCTTTTCAAAAATTAAAAATATTGGCTTTAAACTTATTTTATTTTACAGAAAATATTGTTTTCGATATTCAGTAATTTTTTTATAAGAATCCAACAGTCCGTTTTTTCATAAAAAAATAAAATCTACAAAAAATAGTACGCAAATTTGGTAAAAATTGATACATATAGACAAACTTTTAAGGAAGACAAATCGACAGACGGGATGGGAAGTTATCAGTGTGGGTCGCTTCCCAGCCTCTTTTTATTTACATATTTTCATTGTCTTTTTACAAGTAAGGTCTTTTGGCAAATTTGTCTGTTGTTTGTTGTATTTATCATTGAGGTTCTATGAGCAGTCTTAATTATATTTTATTTTCTGCACCCCACAAAATGATATTTTTTGGTGATCTAAAATTTGAACTAAATAAAATATTGATTTTAACTTATTTGAAACCAAAAAAAAAATACCAATTTCATCATTTTGTCAAAAATTTCTTTCAAAAATGTAAAAACATGAAAACTACTTCAGATCGTTGTGAAATAAGGAATTTCATTCAATTGAATTAAAAGAATATTATAGATAAGGATAGGAGATCCCAATAAGAACACATATTTCATTTAGCATAAAATTAATTTTCTACTGTTTTTGTTGTAATTGGGTAACTCTGAAAGTCAATTCGACAGCTTAAAATTTACAGGTATTTTAATGGATGATTATTCAAAAATAATATTCAAACATTTTTGAAATAAAAAAACAAATGTGGCAATTGTCTTATAACTACACGTTAAATGGGATATGAAATGTGTTTTAACTTTTGTCAAAAATGCCATGAAACCAATGTTCTGAAAATATGAAATTAAGCCAATTTTCATTAATAATTCAATACAATATGAAATTTGATGAAAAAGTTTTTTTTTTAAGATTTTCTTTTCATTTTGAATGTTTAATTTTTTGAAATAACCTTTGCCAATAAAACATCCTTTTTATAAAAGATTTGTTACCATTTTCTGCTATCCTTCGACTTGTATGAAATATTTCCTCATAATTGCAATTGCATATCAAATTCGCTACATTAAGCACCATATTTTACATTGAAAAATAAAATAAAAACAATATATTTATTTATTCAATGTGCAACAAATTGAGACAATTATTTTAACAAAAATGAAATAATATTGAAATATTAAAAATATTTCCAAAATGAACATTTTTAAGGCAGCATTTAATTTTTAAATTTCCATTCAACTTCAAATAGTGGTGGTTCGAGTTATCCATCATAAACTGGGTTTGACACTTTTTTGCAAAACAAAAAGGTTTCAGCTTTTTGTTCATTGAAATTGATAGTTTTATATTTAATTCAATTGATTAATCGTTTTGGTTTATTGTTTCGCTCTTCAATAAGTTTGAAATTTTAATGGACCGAAAGCTTAATGGATATTGCACAATTTTGTTGTATACCTGTTTCATTCGTTATGCAAGACTTGATGGGTGGATTCAATTTTAAAATGCTGTGGCCTTGAAAACAAAAGAAAAAAATATAAAAAATAATCCATAAATAAGCCACAAAATAAAACCGTCATAATTCTTCAATATTATATCGTAATTATATTTAATGGTGCAGAATCTTTTTTTTCAAAACCAATTTTGCATTATAACATTTTGTGTTTACGGATCAGTACAAGAAGTAATGGTTCACACGCAATTGATTAAATATTGAAAAGTTTTTGGTGTAAAAACGTCATTTCTCTTAACACAAATGGACACATTTATGACAAAGAACAGAAAAATTTGCGTTTACACTTCAGCACGCTTAACTAGGTGTTAATTTTTGAATTTATTGAAATAGGTGTTAAAAATCAACTCATGCCTTAATAATTGTATGAATAATAGGAAATTACGTGGAATGCTTGAGGCCCATTGACTTGAAACCATCAGTCCTTGGTTTAAATTGTCAACTTGACAGTTACCATGGTAAACAGAAAACAGAACGAAAATATCTCTTCCTTCCATTCTCGTTCGCAATAATCATTATGCCTCAGGCAAACTACTAAATAAATATCCTCTTAACTAGACAAAACAGGTAATAGGAGGAGTAACTTTTAGGTTAATTCCCTTCTCTATACCTATACTTCTAATGTAATTTATCGAGGTTATAGAAAATACCTTAGGTAAGAAAAGTCCTTGTCTATTCCGAAGGTTAATCTATCCATTGTTTTTGTTGACAATCCTTAGATTCTCTTCTCAATGATGGGAGGAAAAACTTTATTATCTTATGTTCAAATAGCCAAACCTACTTCTTCTGATTCTAACCATTCTGCCTCCTTCCAAAATAGTGTGGACTCAGAAGGCCATTTTCAAAATAGAGATACAATTGAATTTCCATCAAACGTTTCCGATAAATACAATTATATTTGTGCAATAATCAGAACTTTTGACAACTAGAATTGACAGGCGATATTCGATTAAAGCTTATTGAATAAACATCACAGAAATTCCTTCACTTTAGTGTCCAATCGAATTCCTTCCTTAAGAAATCCTTACAACCATAACTTATTTTTTCATGATAATGTCACTTCATGTTATAGATAAGATATGTTTGAGAAAAGGGAAATAAAAGTTCCAATTTTTATGAGATAAACCAATTCAAATAAAAATAATAAAAAGAAATGTTATTTGTATGTTATTTCCTCGCATTAGATCCTCTCAAAATGTAAGTTGAGTGTTATTCGAGTTGAATACCTTTCGAATGCCTTCAGGACGTGTTGCTTTAATTTATTTCTTTTTTATTTTATTATATTGAGAAAAAAACCAAGATAAAGCCTGAATCTGGAATCTTACATGGTTCTTCCTTACTTAAAGTATAAAGGTTGTTTAACACGTTCAAATTTTAGGTGTAAAGAATTTAAATCTATTAAATTAGGATCAATTTTATATTTAACTTGGTGACTTTTGTGAGCAGGAAGGAAATATTTTAACAAAATTAATTAATTTTGTAATTTTTGAGAAAAACGTTTTAGCAAATGAAAACGACGCAAATGGAAAAATGTATGTAAATTCGCTTTGGTAAAACTTTTCACCTCAACAAATTTAAATCGATATTAGTGCACATTTTTTTTATTATGTATTGTTTTATTAACGGCTTCAAAGATTTTGATAGAAATTATCAATAAAAATATTTTTTGGATTTTAAAAATAAAATGCAGTGAAATCGTTTAAACAGATGATCTTGCCAAAAATTTAAAAGACTTCAGCAATCTGTTAACATTTAACTAAAGGTAAAGTCGAAACATGGCTTCTTTGAATTTTAATAACTTGCTGAAACCATATGACATCTGAGTTTTTGACATTTCAAAATTCAAAGTGGTCTTTTCTTTTTTGAACAATATTGTTAACTATTGTTGTTATGTCAAACAAAAATGTTCAATTGCTAATTGTTGGAATTTGTTAGAATCATTTAGGAACGAAAATTGTAAGAAATTGTTAATCTGTCAAACTTCCAATATAATAAAGTGCACGACTGGGTCGCACGAACTTGCTCCTGTATGCAAAGAGTCTGTTTAAAAAAATATCTATATAATATTTAAAAATATACCTGTAAAATAAGTTTGTCTTCAAAGATATATATGCCATTTTATTTGTCGAAAAAAACTCCATTTTTCAATTTTTTGGGAGGGGGTTACATTTAATACAGTTAAAATAATTAAAAAAAAACTAATTTAAGATTCAAAATTTTACTTGAAAAATAAGTTTGTCTTCAAAAATTTAAATGCCATTTTATAAATCAAAAAACCCTTGATTTTTCAAATTTTTTTTTTGAAAATCGTTAGAACGGTTTTTTTTAAATTAATTTTTTATATATAAAAATTTTCAATTTTGTTCTAAAAATATTTTTGGTATGCAGTTGTTTAGTGATTGTAAATAAACGCTCTATATTTCAATTTCGTAAAAAAATGTTGGCCCGTTTTTGAGATATAGAATTTTGAAAAAAAAAATTTCAATATTTTTTTAAAAATCCAAACAAAAAAAAATTGCTTTTTTGATAACCAAATATTGTTAAGGCAATATAAGAGCACGTTCAGAAAAAAAAATTATTGAAATCGGTTCAAAAATTGCTGAGAAAATTAAAAAACAAAAAAACGGTTCTATGAGCGGTACCTTTCCTGAGCAATACAAAACTATGTTTTTCTTATTAAAAGAAGCCAAGTTAAAAAATAAAATTTTAGAGAAAATTAAAAAAAAATCTATCGGTTTGTTTTTGAGAACATTCAAATTTTCGTTTTTTGACCAAAAAAATTGTATGGGGGCCACTGTTAGTTTTGAACTTAAAAAAAAAATGAAAAAAACGCCTAACACAAATCTGCTCAAAACCTTAACTGACAAGTTTGAACTCAATCGACCCAATGGTTTAGGCTGTGGGAGCGTGGACAGACAGACAAAATTGACCGGACGGAATCGCGGGACCCACTTTTTTCGACTTCTCTACCATCGTAATATCATGTTTGATTAAAATCTCGAGTTCGAAATTTTGCACGAATGCAAAACTTGCCATATAGTTCCTATATGTCGCAAGTAAAAATTGAAAATAAATATTTGCATTACTTTAAATTGCAAAATTAATAAAGGAAAACTGAACCTGCTCTTAACATGTTGAAAATTGTTAACACAAATTAATGAAATGGATAATAAATCATTTCCTGAATCAAATGTTTAGTTTTTTAACAAAAGAATGAAAAACGGAATACATTGGTTTAATGTATAATGAAAATTTGTGATTCGATTTAGATGGCTAAAAGATTTTTGTTTTCTCCAAAACCAAAATAAAATAATTACTTTTCACTTTGACAGTTCAACACTTGTATGCGGAACTGGCATCATATTGTTACAAATCGTAACAATCTTAACGTGTAGGAACGACAATACGTAACGACTTTTAACAATACATACTTAGAATAAGAACAGAACTTAGGTCAAGGGCGGATTCGGAAGTTTAATCAATAGGGCATTCACAAACGAGGTTTAGGGTACCGCTTAACAATGTTTTTATAATGTTCTATCAAGAATTAAAATAACATAACGTATGTTCATCTTAACCTTATATTAACATATTTCAAGGCCTTTTAGTTATTACATTTTTTATGGAACATTGTTGTCTAGCAAGGTATGGTCTAACTATTTATTTTGGACGACTCCCTACGTATGAAAGCATTCTATGATTTCAAAAATTTCTACATAGCTATGCCCTATTTAAGAGGTAACAAACAATAGTTTACAAGGGTTTTGAATGGGTTTCACGCAGAAATGAAAACACAAGAAGAAAACGAGGTCAAAGTTTTTATAACATAATTGTGTACAATTATTTTTAATGTGTTTTGTTTAAAAAATATGAAAATACTTAAAAATTCTGGATTGTTTAACTGTTTTCCTAAAGAAATGTGTAGTAGGACTGTATCAGTTGAAACGTAGCTTTTTTCTAATAATAATATGTTCTGATTTTGTTGCCATTTTCCCCCGAAACATTGTATTTTGTTTCTAGAAAATTATTTTCTGCTGACGCAATTTCTAAGATCATGGAAACGCTGATAAATTATCAGCTCAAGAAAATTTCTTAAAGATCGAAAGCTTCTTAATGACCGGCAGTACGGCTTTCACAGCAATAGTTCCACTGGAGATCTCATGGTTCATCTCACCGAACAGTGGGGCAAATTTTTACATCGTTTTGGAGAAAGTAAGATTATTGCACTTGATATTTCAAAAGCATTGGATAGGGTTTGGCATCAGGCCCTTTTATCGAAAATGCGTGCTTTCGGTTTTCATGAATCCCTGCTTCATTGGATTATTAATTAACTTTTTGATCGTAGTATTGCATTGGTTCAAGTCTGAAAACCACAAATAAATGCTGGTGTGCCCCAGGGCTCTGTTCTATCTCCAACACTCTTTCTCACTTTTATTAATGACCCCCTGTCTGCAACTTCTAATCCAATACATTGTTTCACTGACGATTGTACTCTTAGCTTTTCATATTTGTTTTCAGACTCACATCCTTCTTCTTCGGATGTGGAACTGCAACGACAAAATATGACAAGTTCATTAAATTCCGACCCAAACAGCATTATACCAGCTTCGAAAGCCAATGCTGTCATTGAGAGCATTTACATTACATTAATTGGTGATAACACCATCATAGGATCATTTACGTCGCTTGAACATCGTCGTAAAGTTTCTTGTCTCACGCTTTCTTACAGTTATTTTAACGGTTTTTGCTCCAGAAAAATAACCATCTGCAGACTGCATTCCTCCCCTTAAACAGTTCAACCGTAATACTCGCGCTTCTTGGAATGCTCATCAGTATACCCTCGAGCCCAACTTCGGTCGTTTTGCCAAGTACAGAGATTCGTTCTTTAGCCGTTCTAGGCGAATGTGGAATGCCTTACCACACTTTTTTTTCCCAGCCATTGCAATATTCAGGAATTCAAAAACAATGTGCACCGAGTGACCGACACCTCCTTTCAACCTCTCTCTCCTCTTCCTAGTGCTCACACTGTGTCTTTAGATAATAAGGGTAGTAATATCCCCTTGAGGGAGCGCTTATTATAAAAAAAAGTAAAAAAGTAAAAAAGAGTCTAATATGCGATCCACACGGATAACTTACCATCCCGTCTGTTGATTTGTCTTGACTAAGACTTTAACAAAACATTGATAACAATATTTTGTTTGAGATAAATAATTTGAAGATTAAGATTAACTTAAAATTACCAATAATATTTTGTATAATGATGAAATATTTTCACTTTAAAATCTATTTTTGTTAACGACATTTTAAGTCGAAAACCCATTTTTACCAATTTTAGTAGTATTTATTGAAATTTTTTATATATATTTAAACAAATACAGATCAGTTTTTTTTAAAAACAATATCTCACGTTAACAACAAAATTTAGCACTGAAAATCATTTATTTACGAGACATAGAAAATCGAATATCAATTTTTATCAATTTTGCGCACTAGATTTTAAAACTGACTGTTTTATTTTTTTAAACATTTAACTGAATGTCGAAAACAATATTTTTTACAAGATAAAATTAAATTGAAGCCAATACCCAAAATTTTTAAAACGATATTTAAGTAGAAAATCAATGTTTACCAACTTTTGGATATGTTTTTTTTCGGTTTTTATTTGTAAAAAAAACTATCAATTTGATTTTTCCGAAAATTTTTCCAGATGGCAAAAACGTTATTTTCCGTTGGATAAAATTATTTTAGAGTTTCAGTTTATTTGATTTATAAAAAAAAACCTCTAGTTGATTTTTTTTTTTTCAAAATTTTACTAGTAAAAGATTTTTACTAGTTAAAGTCGCTATCGTTAATTGTTCGTGAGATATTTTGGGTTTTTTGAGAGTAACAAAAATTTGTTTGTAGTCATTATATTTACTAGTTCTTGGGTTATGGATAAAAAAAGATTCCTGAACGTACAGACGTTCCAACGTAAGTACACACCTCGTACAGAAATCTCTAGGGACCTTGAAACGTAGAGAAATTTCAAAATTTTGAATTCGACAAATCGAACCGATTATAATAACTTCTTGTGGGAAACGATTAAATATAATTACTCCATAAATCTTGAGGAAATTAGTTTTGAAAAAGCTTAACTCGATCCCACTCATCAAACGCTTAAAATTAATATTGGTAAAAAAGAACTTTAAGACCATATTTAAAAACCATATTTAATTTTTTTTATGAACAGAGAAATCCGACCAGTTCGGTCTTCCTACTCTAAGTTATACATGCTTAAAGTTTTTAATGTTCGGTTTTCAAAACTTAAAAATTTTAGAATGCAATCGAAATTAAAAGTAAACACACACGCAAGTGATTTTAACCAATCAAAAAATCTACAGTAGTTCCATTCGTTAGGAAAACACTTTCATTCTTTCAATAATAATTAAATCAATTCAAAAACTGATTGCTAAATTTCTGTCCCCTCGACTGAGAACGTTTATGACATATTCCCGTACGATTGTTTTGTTATACCTATTGTTATTTTAAAATTGTTTTATTTTGTGGTTTTGACAGTTGGATTACGAATGATTTTCGTTCTTCTTTTATTTTAGTTTTAAATACAAAATTCGTGTTTTTGTATAAATTGAATAATTCCACAGCAGCACAAAAATGCTTTTAACTATAACAGGATATATATTATATACTTATGTACCTATGATATAAACGTTAAAAAAACTTGAAATAATCAAATAAATCTAAAATAAATAAACACACCGAAAAATCCGATTTTCTGCACTCTAATTTTTTTCATTCAATAGACCAACATTTCTCAAATGATTGAATTATTACAATCAAATGAGAGAATTGCATCGGAATTTCAAAGTTTTATTTAAATAAAAATATCGATGTTATTATTCTATTCATGAGATAATTTAACTTTTAATGGAAAACAATTTTTGAAACGAAATGTGTGAATCGAGCAATGAACATTATATTGTTTAAAAAAGCCTACCTAGGAGTTAATAGCATTAGCCTTTAGTAGTATTTTTTAAATAAATAGTCTCTCAGACATCATTCGTTTTTGAAGTATTTTATACATTTACCATTCAAATTCTTTAGAAAATGTCAGGTTTTTACAATTCCCAACATGATAATTCCTTCCGTCCTTCAAAAACTATTATAATCAGTTTTCTAATTTTAAATGAGAACTGAACCATTTGACAAGACAATAGACTGTATGTCCCATGATGAGTTCGATTGACAAGATTTATGTTTGTTGATTGTCTAAATTTCAAGCTCCGCAACGATAATTTTGTAATCCCCTTTGTATTAAAGAATCTTATAATATAATTGGAAATCCAACCTTAACCCTAAGTTAAGTTTATTATTGTAGTTAATGTTGCCCAAATAAATGAAATGGCAACCTTTTTTAACCTTTTATGAATTTTATTAAATGTTCCCTTTATACCTATACTATCTATAGTATCCTCAATATTTTGTGTATTGTATGCTTTGTTGTTCAACAAAGATTAAATCAATTACTGAAGATGAAAATTGGTCTCATTTCATTAGATTAATTACTTTCGGAAATTTTCAATATAAATTGTATAAGTAAAATATACGCTTCAGAATAGACACAGGGTGGTGTCAAAGAAATTTAAGGGTTTGAAACCTAAATATCCCCTGCTTATGTTTAAATACATTTCGTGTCACATGGATAGGGACAAGCTTTTTTCCCTTAGGTTTTTTAAAAAAACCTTAAATGCAAAATAAATGAGGTATGTATAAAGTTTATATTGCAAGTAAAAATGTTTGGATTAAGTTGATAAATATAAGTTTTATGGCGGTTTTTCTAAAAAAGGTCATAACAAGTACTTGTTTTTTTGTGTCGCATGGATAGGGACAAGATCTAATCTTTTAAGTATCGTATGGTTTAGGTAAATACTGGTTTTATTGAATGGATTAAAATAATTTTCATTAACGTGTTCTGCTTCCTGATTTCTGAACTACTTCAAGTAACCTGTGGTGTATGGATTTGTAAAATGCTGTCAGATAATTGAGCGAAATTTGGGTCCAGGACCGTTTTATGGCTTCAATAATCTCTTCGGTTTTTTGGTATTGCCGTCCTCCTTCGTAGACTTTTCTTGAAAGCCATCCTCACACGTTTTACATGATGCTCAGGCCAGAAGAATATAGGGCCCATGGTAATATGTTCATATTTTGCCTCTGAAACCAGGTTTTTGTTGTCCGTGCGGTATGTACCTATTGGTGCATTATCTTGTTGGAAAGTCCATCGTTGTCCTCCAAATAAGTCAGAAAACTGCGGAAAAGCTCGTTCCAGAATCGATTTTTAAGTGATTGCCGTCATTTTAGAGCTTTGAAAATCCAGCTCCATTGTCCCGAAAGAGATTATTGCTCCCCATTCCATTACACCACCTCATTTGCTGTTCACCGAGGAACAGTCGATCTAATAGCATTTACCCCAGCTTCTGCCTTAAATTTACTAATGGAAAGCCTTGAATTTGAAACAGCTCTCACTATTGCCCGCTTTTTCTTAAATGATGTGGCTTTCTTGACTCTTCCTTTGTAGTTTTTCCATCATACCTCTCTGGGTTCTTGAAGTAGTTGTATACAACATTTGAGCTTCTTCGAATTTTGCTGGCTATAAATTGGATGGTTTTACCTATTTCCTCCTTGATTAGACCCTTCTTCTTGATTCTATCAAATTAACATTAGTACTAAACTCAAAAACAATCAGAGTATCGTTTTATCTGATTTACAACAGGCTAATAGGTTAATTTAGATCTTGTCCCTATTCATGTGACACGAAATGTATATTTATGAATGTGAGTATTTAATAACTCAAAATACTGAAGCCATTGGATTGAAATTTTGAAAACAATATTTTAAAAATTTTACAACTTTTAAAATTATTTCGTACACACCTAATTTACACATTGCGAGCCTTGGTCATAAAAGTCTTGAAATTATAACAAATTTTCGAAGTATGTTCTCAATAGTCTCAATCCACATTCTAACATTTTTCCATACAATGTTAGGAGTTTTGAAATGCATGATTTTGGGGATTGAAAGAAATTCAAATAAATCTTTAAACGATACGAGATTTTCGCACCACCCTATAATAGAATATCTAGCTGAGGGTTTCCCCTTAACTAATATTAATTACATTTGTAAGGAATAAAATGGTATTTTGAAAAGAGCTAGGAGCTTGATTTTTTATTATACCAAAGACACGACGATAGTGATGGATGAATGAAATAAATTATTGTATAAGAGACGATAGTAATTTATTTCGCCGATGAAACAATTATTTAAAAAAAAAACATCCAAGAGTTCACGTTCAATTAACATTAATATTATGTAAATTGATTTTATAATTAAAATGCAAATAAAATTAGAAGAAAAAAAAAAACCAAGAATAAAACAATTTTGTATCATCAAACCATCAAATATAATTAAAATCAATGTATCTTTGTTTAGTTATTATAATTCGTAAATTGAATAATAAAATATACAATAAGTCATGTTGTTTGCTTAGTCGGGTAAAATAAAGCAAATGTTTTGTAAATTAGACATACATACCTATTTTATATACGTAAAACTCGTAAAACTAAATGTAACTAGAATTCATTGATTCATAAATAAGTGTACATAATTAAGATATTAAATATTTATGATTGCTTTAAGCAAATAAGTATCATTAAATTAGATAAATCTACATCTGTTGTGTTTTTAAATGTAATGAACCTACATCTCCTGTTTTAATAATAAATATTGGAATAATGATCTTTCGAATAATGAAGGCAAATATAAAACAATCTTTTGTTAATGCCTTAGTATTTTATATTTACATAATTTTCTACGAACATATTTAACAAATTCAAAACTTCAAATGACTTATTAAAAAATAAATATTATTTGCTTTTAACATATTTCAAATGGTGGTGAACACGTCTAAGTTGTGACAGTTATTGAATACAAAAACAAAACAAACAAACCTAAGCGAAGGGAAGGGAAGGGAACAGACCTTAGTGAGTTGCGAATCAAAGGGGGTGGAAGGTGGGTTGAGTATTTTTTTAACTTTTGGAGGAATTCCTTAAACATTAACCTAGTAACTTCCATCTATGAGAGTATGAAAAATCCCAACTCATTTTTCTAAATACCAACTGTGTGAAACGTCTTTATACGCTTTCGATGCGATCAGAGTCCACCTTAAAGATAAGATGCCAAATTATGTTAACATATTCAAGACTGGATCTGAATAAAGCAACAAAAAGAGAAACAAGAGCGTGAGGATCCGTGAAGTTCTTACTGTTTCTTATTATAAAAACAAATAATGAATTAGCTTTTTCAATAATTATTAATTTGTTGTCAAAAGTGACACCAAGATCTTTAAACTAATTTACTCTATTTAATTTACAACCGGTAAGGTTATAATAAGGCGAGAAACTTCTAGAACATTTTAGAACATTGCATTTTTTATATTTACAGTATTCTCCGCTTAATTGCACTGACCATTTTGTCAGATTTTTCGGTCAATTATCCGGGTGGTTCAATTAGCGAAACCCCGCTTTATTGACATATCTGTTCAATTAAGTGAAACCCGTATAATTGCACGAGTAGGTCAATTAAAAATATAATATTTATCCCAGAAATTTACTCTATAAACATTTCAGTGTCAACTTAATTTCGGCGTGTGTTAGTTCGCCATAACATGAAATGTTATGTCATCACATGCCAAAAATAAGCATTGAAATCTGCATTGTCCTCAAGAACATTATCTATGACCACAAGATCAATTTCCAGCTGAAAATATGAATAATGCCTTGGTTAAGGGGCTGAATGATGTACGCTGTATTTGTGGGTACAAACTGCACGTTTATATTTTTTAAATCGTCCAACTTCTTATGAAAGGCAGCATTGTCGACAAAAAAAATTATTTGTCTGTTCTGCTTTATCATTTCTTCGTCAAATTTATATAAAATTTGGGCCCATAAATGTTGGGTCATCCATGCCTTTTTGTTGGAGAAATATTACAACCTTATTTTTAAAACACCTTGGTGTTTTGGTTTTTCCAATCACAGTCATTTTTTTGTCCGTCCAATTATCCGAATAATGTCCATGTATTTATTTTTTCTGCCGCATATTTTTAAGATCAATTTAGCGAGTAATTCAACTGAGCGGGGTTCAATTAACCGTCTAAAAAGCTTTTCTACTAATACGGGAAATTTTCGAAGCCAATTTTTTCGATCAATTAAGCGGGATGTTCAATTAAGCGAGGTGCAACTAAGCGGGGCTTATTGTAGTTTTAAGCAGTTCTAATCACACCAGCTGGACAGTATGCTTAAGTCATGCTGTACATTAAGGCAATCATTATAATTATTAATATTGAGAAAAAGTTTTAGATCATCGGCATATTCATATAAAGCACTGTCGTCAATAAAAATTATGAATAGGAGTGGACCTAAATGACTGCCCTGCGGTACGCCAGAAGTTTAATTAATAGATCTTGATAACTTGATAACACACTGAGTACTACCAATTAAAAAAGAAGCAAGGCAATTCGGCATTACAGGTTGGAAACCAAAATTGTCAGGTTTTTTAAGCAGCACAACATGAATAACGGAAACGAACGCTTTACTAAAATTAGTATATACAGAATCAACTTGTGATACATTTTCAATGGCATTAGTAATGTAATTGGTAAACAGTGCTAGATAATAATTGTTGATTGACCAGTTGTTGTTGATCAGTGTTGACATCCAATAAGTGTTCCCTAATTTTAAATTGTAATTTATCTTTAATGATAGACTCAAAAACTTTTGGTATCGAACATTTCTGAACGTTTTAAGGTCCCTTGAATCAACGTGCGTGTTTACTTACGTTCGTATATCCATACGTTCGGGAAGCTTTTCTCGTCGTCCATATCTCAAGAACTATTAAAGATATCGACTTCAAATAAACGTTGTTATACATAATATTAATGCAGAAGCGACTCTCAAAAAAATTGAGTGCATGTTTTTTTACCATAGCGCTTTTAAAAAAAGTAAACATTTTGGTCAACCCAAAATATCTAACTAAGCAATAATACTAGCGACTTGAATTAAATTTAATATTATGTAATGTGATGCGATACCAATCTTATAGGATCTTGAAAAAAAATTATTAAGGGTTTTTTTATAAATCAAAATAGTAAAAAAAAACTGTCACTGTAACTGTCACTTCGAACATTTTACGATTTTATATCCAAAATAATTTAATGCAACGAAAAATAATGTTTTTGATACCTTGTAAAATTTTGAGAAAAATCGAACTGACAGTTCTTCATACTAAAAATAAAAAAATACAACAAATATTACTAAAACTTATTGAACATTGATTTTTGACACAAATACCTTTTCAAAAATTAAAGACATTGACTTAAAATTAATTAAATCTTGAAAAAAATATTATTTTTTTTTTCAACATTCAGTAAAATTTTAAGAAAAATCCAATTGGAGTTTAAACAAAAATAAAAGCCTATAATAACATTACTAAAAATTTTCGACATTCCGTATTTTGAGAAGAATCCAACAGTCAATTTTTTCATAAAAATTAAAATCCTTAACAAATATTACGCAAAATTCAAAAAATTGATGTTCGATTCTTGATATCTCGTGAATAAACAAAAATATTGACATCAAAATAATTTTATTCTGTGCTTTATTTTCTTAAAAAAATCCAATCTGTATTTGTTTATATAAGAAATAAAAAGTTGGAAAAATTAGTTTTCGACTAAAAATCTCGTTAACAAAAATAGATTTTTGAATTTGTTATTGGTGATTTTGAGTTCATCTTTAATACAAATTCAACTAAAAACTGTTTTTAAAAAACTCGAAAACTTACAAAAATAACAAAAAACTGATAAGAAATGGTTTTCGACTAAAACATTAGGAGAACGAAGAAAGATATTGACTTCAAATTATTTATCTCACACAAACTATTGTTTTGAATATTTTGTTAAAGTTTTAGGCAAGACAAATCGACAGAAGGGATGGGACAAAAAATGAGGCTAGAATGCGACCCACACTTATAAGGTCGCATCCCAGCCTCATTTTTAACTTCCCATAGGAAGTTATTGTAATGGGTCCGATTTGACAAAATGAAAATTTTGACATTTCTCGACGTTTCAAGGTCCCTAGAGTCGAAATAAAAGATTTTTAGAAAGATGTCTGTGCGTGCGTGTGTACGTACGTCCGTACGTCCGTACGTTCGCGACGTTTTTTTCGTCGTCCATAGCTCAAGAACCAGAAGAGATATCGACTTCAAATAAATTTTGTTATACAGATAATAAGGCAGAAAGATGCAAAAAGGGCTCTCAAGAAAATTGCGTGGTTGGTTTTTTTACCATAGCAGTTTAAAAAAAAGGTGAAAATTTTGGTTAACCCTAAATATCTCATGAACCAATGAAGCTAGAGACTTGAATTAAATTTTATATTATATATTGTAATGTGATACAAAACAATTATATTTTTGGAAAAAAATCCAATTAACGAGTTTTTTTATAAATCAAGAAAACTGAAAAAAAAAAATTTGTCTCTTCGAAAATTTTGCGACTAAAATATGATTTCATCTCCAAAACAATTTTTTGCAACGAAGAATAATGTTTTTGACATCTGATAAAATTTTGAGAAAAATCGAATTGACAGTTTTTTTACAAAAAATAAAAACCTAAAAAAAAAATTAATAAAAGTTGGTAAAAATTGATTTTTGACTCAAATATCTTTTCAAGACTTTGAGATATTAGCTTTAAACTACTTTTATCTTTCAAAAAATATTGTTCTCAACATTCAGTAAAATTTTGGAAAAAATCGAATTGACAGTTTTTTTTACAAAAAATTAAAAACCGAAAAAAAAATTTACAAAAGTTGGTAAAAATTGATTTTCGACTCAAATATCTTTTCAAAAAATTGAGATTATGGCTTCTTTTTAATTTTAACTTATAAGAAATATTGTTTTCAACATTAAAAAAAATTTTGAGAAAAATCGAATTGACAGTTTTTTTACAAAAAATAAAAACCGAAAAAAAAATTTAACAAAAGTTGGTAAAAATTGATTTTCGGCTCAAATAACTTTTCAAAACTTTGAGATATTGGCTTCAAACTAATTTTATCTTATAAAAAATATTGTTTTCAACATTCGGTAAAATTTTAAGAAATGTTGGATTGACAGTTTTTTTTACAAAAAATAAAAACCAAAAAAACAGTAGGTACTAAAACTTGGTAAAAATTTACTTTCGACTCAAATAGCTTTTCAAAAATTAAAAATATTGGCTTCAAATTTATTTTATTTCACATAAAATATTGTTTTTGATATTCAGTAATTTTTTTATAAAAATACAACAGTCTGTTTTTAAAAAAAAAAAAAATCTCCAAAAAATGGATTTGGTAAGAATTGATACATTTAGACAACTTTTTAAGCAAGACAAATCGATAGACGGGATGGGAAGCTATCAGTGTGGGTCGCATCCCAGCCTCTTTTTTTGTTTTAAAATTCTCTCAGGAACTTATAAACCGATTACCGCTTATATTTTCTTAATTATTTTCTACGATCAAAAATGCCTCTTTTTTGGATTTTTAAAATATATATATTATTTATTTTTAAAGCGATATCTCGAAACGGTTCAACTGTTTTTCAACGAAAATCAAATGTAAAACGTATATTTATTTATAAGCAGTAAATAAAGTAGTTCTAAGAAAATTAAAAACTTGCGCATATTTATAACAAATCAATTAAAAGAAAATCCGTTGTAAATATGTTCGAAAACAATAATTAGTAAACAAAAATTTTTTGAGATATAAGGAATTAAAATTTTTGAAGATACACAAAATTTTTGAATTTAAAAAAAAAAACTCTATATTTTTAAATAGATTCTTTGTATACAGGAGCATTTTCGTGCGACGCAGATGTGGATTTTATTTATTTTAGCAGTTGTTTCAAAATTTACCCACCGAGAAAAAAAACTTTCCGAACGATGATGTTCCACAAAATATTGTCAAAACACATTGTGCTTCTTATCTAGAAGAATTCATCATTATTTGGTGAGTTTTATTGGTCACTATAGCCTACAGTCTTCCTCTTCATGTTTTCTCATAAACCTTTTAAACAATGAAAACCTCTATAAGGCACATAATATCCCTTGCGCAGCCTGACCTCATTTTGTATCTTACAAAAAGTCCTGATAAGGATGGTCATAATTTGCTTCACAATTTCTTTTATTTTTTAGCGAAAAACTTTCTTCATTCATTTTTATTGTTCCATTACTTTCAATCATCAAAAATACTTTTGAAAGTAAAAATATGTTGGTGTGAAGAAAATCTTTCAAGGTACATTATATACGAGTATATATTTCTTTTTATGAATTTTTTTCTTATTTTTTGTTGAAACAAAGTCTTTGTTATGGAATCTTACTCTAGAAGATTTTATGCTGGTATCACAATACTCAACACAAGGCTATTCTTCAAAATACAAACAAAAACTTTTGAATTAAATTGATTTTTGTGATGGAATATCAAACAATCTACACAGCCATTTTATTGATTCTAGATTCTTTCTGAGATTTTTTTTTGTTTGAAAGAAATATTGCCCAAAGAGTTTTTGATTTTCTTAAGATTATTTCTTCAAGTTTTTGAAGATTGAACTGTGTTTCGGTCTTTCAACTGAGTTTTGTTTGCTACATATCTCAAGTGCAATGTATACACTCATCGGTTTAACACTCCTTATTCCTTAAGTCGATGTATAGCCTCAAATACTATAAATCCAATTAAACTCAATAATTTAATAGTGCAGTAAACCACAAACAAAACAATATCTACATATGTCATTTTCTATTGCTACACGTGTGTTCACCTTAATCCTTTTCACTGCTCGACATTTGATATAAAAGAAATAAATAAACATCCACCTCAAAACGTGGCAACCTGCCTTCCCCAGAGCCAGAGGAGTTTTTTAGTTAGAAAACAAACGCATCCATACAATTCAACATGCAGTCATAGTCTTAGTCAGGTTGTTATGCAAATTCCAGGACATTTTGCTTAAGGAATAATTATTGTCTTTTCATATCAACACTCTAAACAACGACGCATGATACAAAAGCCAATGCCTTGCTTTAAGTGTTTGTTCTTGACATTTCTCTCTTCTCTTGAAATCGTTCTAGAAATGGTATACTTAATATTTTGATATATGTACATATATCGAAATACTAGAAACGCAGAACTGATGATGTTGATGGCGGCGGAGCTCGGTGACGGAACATAATATGAGAAGAAATATTAATCTTTTCTTAATGAGGAAGGAATATTCAGAAGGGAATATTATACAAAAGAAATGTATTATGTATGACGAGGACCGCTGCTATTGCCCTATCCATCAGTATGTTGGATGCAGAGCCATTATTATTTTCAGTCTTTAGAAAAATAAAGTCTCGATGACAATGACATACTTCGAGATATTATTAATGAGGTTCTATCAAGTCAATGCTTTGTCAACAAGAAATAAACTATTTATTCAAAGAATTTTCTCTGTTTTCTGCATAAACAATTTATTAAAAAAGCGCCAAACGGAAAAAGTTATAGGTCTTGACTGTAAAGTTCTAAATGTCAAAATCATTTACTAGTTGATATCAAAGTCATCCTATTGTATGTTGAAAAGGCTTTTTAACAGAACGCATAATATATCTGCCAAGCTGTTGCTTTGAAACTTCAAAATCAACATTTCGAAGAATGATATTTATGTACTTGAAAGTTGAATTTTTAATCGAATACAAATTCAAGCCTTGTAGAATGGATAGATTTTTGTAGTTCTGTGAAAAAAAAACTTTAAGTTATCAATTTTCGAAGGGTCTACATTGATACAATTCCTCATCTGTTTACGCCGTTTGTTATAAATTGATGACTTGAACTACGTTTGTAACGGGTGCGGCACGGAATCCGAAAGGATTTTAAACCGTAACAGCGCCACCAGAAGGCAACGTACGTAGGGTAACAATTTTGGTCGCGTTCGAAAGAAGAAAAAGATCAATGTTTTGGAAAACAAAAAAGTATCAATTGTTTTTTCCGAAATTTGAAGAAATACAAAATTACACCTTTTGACAAGGTTTTTCAATTGACAATCAACTTATCCTTCTAGGTTTTTGGTGGGCATAGTCTGAGTTCGGTTTCAAAATCATGCCCAGGTTCTTAAAATTCGAAAAAAAACCCTTTAAGGCTTTTTGTGGCTAAGCAAATTCATGGAGTAGTTTTGTTCCAGAATATTTGTGATGATCTGATATTCCGTTTGAATGTTTTCAATATGTTATTTACTTTTCACCTGTCTTCACCTGTTCTTCATAAACACTAAGGCAAATGGTTTCAAACAGAAAAATAGTAAAACGATATAGAAGTAATTTTGTATTCTTATAACGAATTCGTGGTCAAGGTCACATCAAGTTTTCAAAATTTTAATGTTTTCAAAAACTTCATATAGAGTTAACTAAAGACCCTTAATTCATGTCATAACTAATAAGATATTTAAGAATTTAATATAATAAAACCATTTAAACTGTTTCTAGAAGTTAAAGATTTGTTAACCAAGCTTGGCTAACTTCAACAAGGAAGGTAGGTTTAATTAAATTGAGAAGTTTGGTTAATGTTAAACAAGTAGGTTGAAAATTCATACAAAATAAAATGGCTATTAGGTTGGCTAATTTCAACGTAGTCGATTGGTTAAATATAACAGAGTGGGTTGTTTTAATTCAAATAAGTTGATCAGCTAAATTCACGAAAGTTGAATTCAACAACAAAACCCATTGGAAAAATATTGTTTGATTTTGTAAGGAAGACAAAACAAATTTTACTTGTTTGTGCTGCATAAGTACCTTAAAAATTTTTGTTTTGTATGCATAAAGTTCACTTATGTAAATCAAAGAAGCAACATAATCTCGAAAGCAATGCTGTTGAAAAAATGGTACTTGAATTCTGCAAATTTTAGTATCAAATTCAAAAGTATACGCTGAATATTCATTTACAATTTATCTCTTTTCTGTATCTTTTTTTTGAAGACAATTATAGAAATTTTTAGGAATTTTGATATATTTTAAGAAATACAAATAAATAAATATTCTTCTCAAGTTTAGGATTCTGGATAAAGAAAGATAATACAAGAATTCTTGGAAAATATTTTTCAGGAAACACTGTTTTTGAAAATAAATGTTTCGAAGAGGTTTTTAATATTAATTTGGCTCTTGTTTATTTACAATGAATAAACAAATTTAATTAGTAGAACCAAAATAATTTAGAAATGTCAAAACAAATGTCAAACGCTGAGTGTTTCTAAATTAAAGTTTTGTACTTTTAAAACAATTCTCTTTATCAAATCCTTAAAACCCACTACTGCTCGCATAGAAATTTCAAGAGCTATAGATGCACTTCTCTTATAATTTTCTATTTTATTTTGTATTCACTTTTTAGTTTCCTAGAAACAATTTGCAATTTTATGGAAGCGTTAAAATTGAAATATACAAGTTAAATAAAACATAGCTGAACATTTTCAGAAAACTGATTATAAAAGCTTAAGTGACGACCACATACATAGACAATATTTACCTGTTTTAAATAGGTACCTATTCAATTGGAAAATAAACAAAAACATCCCTTCCCATAGTGAATCCTTGCATAGGAGGCACTTAGTGGTGCTGGTTGAGTGGTCGGATCTATGTCAAATGTGTATTCCTACAAAGACAATCGGATTTGTCATATGACATATGTTTTGGCATGAAAGGTATTTAAATGTTCTTGCAGCTTTGACATTAAAACTATGCTTTGATGTTCGCCATTGCCCACGTATCGTACCCTAAGCTTGGATTCAGTTGCCTCAACTTTGAGAGGTTTCATTCGGGTAAAAGTAGCAAACCTCATTCCTATGTTCACTTACATCTATACATATTGTGTTTCTATTTTCGCATAAACTAAGTTCTTGTTAATATTTCCTTTTTTCGTCCTACTCCCGAGACGGCTGTGATCCATGTGTAGGAAGCAAGTGTCTACACTTTTCCAATTCGGGAGGTTTTTACTGTGAGAAAGAAACTGTAGTCGAAGGATTTTTCCAACTAATTTTGAACATTGAGAATACACGATAAGTTTAAGGTTTTAAGTGTGTAAGTAAGAAGAAACAATTTCAGGAAATTTGTATTTCCGTAACTAATTTACAAAATAAAAACAAACTACGAGTACGTACATAATTCTAAATTCCAGAAGAAGTGTAATTCCAACTTGGCACACATCTGTGCTCTCACCCTTTTGCATGGTAAATATTTTTATAAAGGCTCTAGAATAGCCCTTGTCCTTTTTTAACATCTCCATTTTGTGTAAAACATCCTCCTTTTGCTTTAGGTACACATGCCAGCCCGTATCCTTAAATCAAACACAATTCTATTGGAATTCTAAGTTTGTTTCTTTTTCATAGAAATCGTACACTCGAAGGATTCAAATATCTTCTATCATAAATGAATTTAACAAGAGAAAGCAATCTTCAAAATTTCTTGATATATAATGTAATCTCAATGACAAACAATAAAAATTAAAAACAAACACAAATATTTCTCTCGATTTGTTTTATTTTTGAATCCCTTGTGGTTTTGATAGGTAAGCATAAACAAATTGGAAAATACGACCTTTTTTTGTATAAGGTAGACATTTCAAGGTACGCCCGCCCCGCCCCGCTCCTTCGATATCCCTCCCTAAGGTTTAAAAAGAAATAATTAAATTTTGTTTTGTTAAGTCCTCAATCATGCCATAACAAAATTGAAGACGTATTTTTATATTGATTTACGAATATATTTTTGAAAACATATTTCACCCGAAGCGGCATTCAAAAGCACACCAATATTTGGAAAAATAAATTTGATACAAAATTAACATCACCATCGTCATCATCCCTTAGCGCCCTCCCATCATTCATCAATCACATTCATAAATAAGTATATATAGAAGATTCAAAAACTGTAATTAGTTGATTGGGGCGAAGGGGGCGCAGCGGAGGCAGTGTTCAATCAGCCCCACTTAATTTTCCTTGTTTTCTTAATATACACGCATTTTATATTAACCTGACTTCGTGCGTTCGAACTTATTAAAATAAATTCAATTTCATTTCCCATGAGAAGCTATCAACACAAAAATTTCGTCAAATATTTTATGTAATTTGATTCACAGTCTGTGCGTTAAAGTTGCAATGAATGTAAATTTGTTTAAGGGCCCAAAACACTCAAATATACAAATCCTAAATCTAACATCACAAGAACTAAAACTTTAAAAACTTAAGACTTTGTGGTTTACGTCGTGAAAAGGGCTTCCCTGGTTTTTTCTATCAAGAAAGAAAAACATTCTCGAGGTAGGAGTCTTCCATTTAGCGACAACCTTTAAAGATAAAAGAGTTTCAAAGTTGTTTGGATACGTTCAGTGGATTCTGTTTATTAGAGTTTTAGGCTTAAGATTTTTTTATTTAAGGCTTTTTAATTAATTTTTCCCGTCAAATTTCTTCAAGGTATCATTCTCTGCATCTCTTTTGAGTACCGACCTTGTTTCGTATGTCGTGAAGGCTGGTTTAGTTAAATATATTACGTTTATAGTTCTTACAAATACGGTACGGTGATGCTTAGAAAATCCAAAATTTGCGATATTGTATAAGCTAGTAAAGGGCATTTATTTTATCAAATTTCAACTCTACATTACAAGTAGTTTTTGAGATACAGAAATTAAAAAATCACAAAAACCGAAACTTACTGAGTTACTGACTGATGGCTGACCAATCACCAAAATTATGAAACCTTTACCGACATCGTAAAATCTTGAAACTTCATGAAATGGTCGGGTGAAAGAAAAACGAAAAGTCAGACTTTTCGATTTCGATTTCGATGGGCGTGAAGCACCCACTTTCTTATTCAAAGAATGCGTTAAAATCATTAAAACTATTTGAAGCGCATACCGTCATAGAACCTTGAAATTTCACATGAAGTCTGGTGGTGCAAATAAAAAACAAAAATCAGAAATGCCGGTTATTAATTTAAGAGGCGTGGTATACACCCAATTTCTTATTTAAGTTATGAACTAAAGACACCATTAAATTACGAATTCAAAGAGTTGTAGAATAAAGAAATTTAGTAGAGTAAAAACAGTTGTTGTTTATAAAATTTAGATGAATTGGGGTTAGGTAAAGTTAAATAAAAGTGGCTGTCCGTGATGGAATGGGACACACTTAGACCAGTTTTATGGCCGCATGAACCTTAAGGCTTAACTCAATGAAACGAGTTTGAGTCCCTTACGAAATTAGAAAGACTGATTATATTAAAATGATTGACATCGTTTATTTTTTTTCATAGCGTCTTACATAAGCAATAGTTTATATGTAGCGATTTGTATGCCAGCATTAGCCAAACGTGGTAGATTCAATTGTACTGTACCATTTCTGGCGAGTTCATCTGAATTAGAATTTCCTCAAATTTCGCCATGGGCCGGCACCCAGCAAAGATGAATAATAAACTGTTGTGCCATCCCCATTAGAGATGATCGACAGTTATCGACTGTTATAAAGTTTGTAGAGACAGAGTCCAGAAATTTGATAGCTGCCTAACTATCTGCGAAAATACAAATATCAGGTGTTGATATCACGACATGACAAGACTTCCGCCTGGAAAACGATACAATTATTGGGATGAGAGATTTAATTTCAGTCGTTCAGACTACACACCTCCCCCAACCCCTTGACTTTGAGGGCTTTACAGTAAAAATTGTGAACAATTAATGTTGGGTTTTAAGATCCATTTGAAATTTTTACAGAGAAGCAACAATATTGCTCAGACTGTAGAAAAAGCCATTCATTTTCAAAGGCTCAACAGAGGAATAACACACTGGTTTCAAGTAGTAGTGAGTTCTTAAATTATTCTACTAAAACCTACTCGTTCTGAAATTACCTAATGTTTAACTTTGTTCCATTTCTTTTTATGTTAAATATCCACATAGTTGAAAAATGAGATTATACGGAATTCGCACTCGCACTTATGCTGTTAAAACAAAGTTCTAACTCAAAGCCTATTTTTAATTCCAGCCATTCCAAGTGAATTTTTTATCCATTAAACATTCATTATATTTAAGACTTTTTTTCTATTCAAAGTTAGTATCATGGTGTGCCTTGGAACCAGGAATATAGCTTCAAGTAGACCTAGGTAATTTTATTTTACCTCAATTTAATTCCGTGAAAATGAGACTTTTATACATAACTAGGAGTTTTATTTCATGGAAATAGAAAATTAAACATGAACTTTTGACATTTTGAGGAAAGTTTTCCTTTGTGAGAGGCATTATTGATTTAGAAAAGTAAAGCAGATTTTTTTAAGACCATTATATAACACGTCTCTAAAGACTGCGGTTGTTAAAGCCATGAAATTTAATCCCTGGATGAGATGTTATGATACGCCATAGTTTTAATCCCAGTTGCGGCTGGGCTAAGATAAACTCATTTATCTTATGAGAGATTATGGATTTTTTAACCTAATAAGTTTTTGTGAAAGCAGATAATTTAAATGGTGTTATTTTGGCCTTTTTTTAATAATTCTTTTTGCTCTTTTTTTTAAATATATAATTTATATTTGATGACATACATTTAATTGGGGCCTTAGATGGGAATCGTATAGACTGATTGATACATTTTTGATATCCAAGGAATCTGCATGTTGAAATTATTGTAAACATTTGCTTATTATTTTAATTTCAAAAATAAAAATATATGAAAAACATTACTCAAAGTTGGTAAAAATTGATTTGGGACTCAAGTATCTTTATAAAAATTTAGGATATTGGCTTCAAACTAATTTCATCTTATAGAAAATTTTGTTTTCGACATTTAGTTATTTTTTTATAAATTCCAACAGTCAATTTTTTTTCATAAAAATTAAAATCTACACAAATTAGTACGCAAAATTTGTTAAAAATTGTTATTCGATTCTTGATATCACTTAAATTAATGTAATTATTGACTTTGAAAAGATTTCATTCAATACATAATTTTGTTTTGAACGGAAGATAATGGTTTCAAGAAAATCCAATTTGTATTTTTTTTTATAAGAAATACAAACTTTCAAAAAATGCTAAAATTGGTAAAAAAATAGTTTTCGACTAAAAATCTCTTTAACAAAATTAAATCTTTAAATCAAACTATTTCATCATATGTAAAATATTGTTGATATCTTTTTGTTGTTTATAAAAAAAAATCAATTGACAACTTTTTTTACAAAACACAAAAACAACAAAAAAAATTATAAGAAATGGTTTTCGACTCAAGTATTAGGAGAACAAAAAATGCTATTCGCCCATGTTCCACATTTCGGATGAAATCAAATTGAAATTGAATTTCAATTTCGCGTGAACTGAAAGTTGTACAAACCGTCCGTTTTCGAAAATTTCGCAATTACTTCTAACTGCCAAAATTGAAGGTGCGTCCATGTTTTATTGTTTTGTTAAGTGAAATTACTTTGCAGATGAATATGGAACTATTTTCCGAGAAAAATCTAATCTATACTATCTATATCTATATCTATACTATTATATAAAAGCGAAACCATTTTAAAGTTTGTAACGCACGATCTCAGAAAGTAGTCAACCGATTTATTTGAAATATATTTTATTATTTTCTATATTGTTATGAGAGTGTTTATCGCTTTAATTTGTTTTCATTAATTATTTGTCAAACTTAAATATTATTAATTTTACATTTTTTATCCATTTTTTTTCATTAGTTGACTTATACAACCACTCATATCTTAAAACCTTTACAATAATCGACAAAGATTAGCATTGCTTCATAAAGTCAATATTGTTGCGCAAATTTTAAGCCTAAAATCACTCCCATGTTAAACAACCTGAGAAATAAATAAAAACAAATTATAAAATTATTAACTTTTTGAATTTATTTCATCCAGGAAATAAGATTCCATCACAATCGCGAGGTCGCTGCTTTGTTTCATTTCATTATCATTCCAAAATTTTTAATTTTCTTTTCTTCCCATGCTCTTTCTCTCTTAATATGTGTTCCATTTAATAGTTACGTTTTTTCTCTTACCTACCTACCTACATATTCAATTTTTAACTTCTCATAGGAAGTTATTGTAATGGGTCCGATTTGACAAATTGAAAATTTTGACATTTCTCGACGTTTCAAGGTCCCTAGAGTCGAAATAAAAGATTTTTAGAAAGATGTCTGTGCGTGCGTGTGTACGTACGTTCGTACGTCCGTACGTCTATACGTTCGCGACGTTTTTTCGTCGTCCATAGCTCAAGAACTAGATGAGACATCGACTTCAAATAAATTTTGTTATACAGATAATAAGGCAGAAAGATGCAGAAAGGGCTCTCAAGAAAATTGCGTGGGTGGTTTTTTTACCAAAGCAGTTTAAAAAAAAGGTGAAAATGTTGGTTAAACCTAAATATCTCATTAACCAATGACGCATGAGACTTGAAATAAATTTTATATTATATATTGTAACGTGATACAAAACTATTATGTATATCTTTGGAAAAAAATCCAATTAACGATTTTTTTTATAAATCAAAAAAACTGAAAAAAAAAATTTGTCACCTCGAAAATTTTACGACCAAAATATGATTTCATCTCCAAAACAATTTTGTGCAAGGAAGAATAATGTTTTTGACATCTGATAAAATTTTAAGAAAAATCTAATTGCCAGTTTTTTTATAAAAAATAAACACCTAAAAAAACATTACTCAAAGTTGGGAAAAATTGAATTTCGACTCAAATATCTTTTCAAAAACTTTAGACTTAGGCTTCAAACTTATTTTATCATATAAGAAATATTGTTTGCAACATTCCGTAAAATTTTGAAAAAAATCGAATTGACAGTTATTTTACAAAAAATAAAAACCTAAAGAAAAATGTATAAAAGGTGGTAAAAACTGATTTTCGACTCAAATATCTTTTCAAAACTTTGAGATATTGGCTTTAATTTATTTTTATCTTTCAAAAAATATTGTTGTCAACATTCAGTAAAATTTTGAAAAAAATCTAATTGACAGTTTTTGTACAAAAAATTAAAAACTTAAAAAAAATTTAACAAAAGTTGGTAAAAATTGATTTTTGACTAAAATATCTTTTCAAAAATTTGAAATAATGGCTCCTAACTAATTTTTACTTATAAGAAATATTGTTTTCAACATTCGATACAATTTTGAGAAAAATCGAATTGACAAATTTGTTTACAAAAAATAATTTGACTTCGTTTTCAAAATGTGTTATCATTGAATAAATTTAAGTATATGTTCTTTCATAACCTTGAAGGTGTTTTCTTTACTTGTTTCTAAAAATTTGCATTAAACTTGATTTGTTAAATACATTTTGTAGCTTAAAAATACTTTTGACAGATTTTACAGAAAATATTATCATATTTGATACCTTACCTGAAAGTGTGCCTTTGAAAGATATTATTATTTATTAGGTACCTTCAAAGTTTCTTTTTGGTTTTTCTTTTGTTCTTATAACAAAAACTTTTAAGATCAAGTTTTATTTAAAATCGTATTATATTCACTTCAATTAACTGAATTTCATAAATCTCTTACACAGAAAATGTCAGTTATTTATGATAAATACCATTCTGTGGAAGGTTCATTAAAATAACATCAAACAACATCAACTCACCGACTTTTGGTCCAAAAAGGGAATTCAGGACATTAACAATTAATTTTGGCATCCATTTGCTTTCAAAAATTCGATAACCATTTCAATTTATAATAATTTGAGAGATAAACTCAAAAATCCATTAAGAACCAATTTAATCTGTTGGATATTTTCAAAAATATTTTAGCAAAATCATTTCATTCAAACAAAGCAACAGGACTTATTGAAATGGAAATCATTATTTAGGCATTCAAATAAACACGTGTATTCAAAATCAGAGTTTGAGAGGGTTAAGGCCGTTGTAGTCGTCATCGTCATACCTTTTGAAAAGGGGGTTCAGTTGATGTGTCAAATGATTTTTTGAATTCGTTTTCATAGAACAACAGACATTTCATTTAGATAGTTAACAAACAATATTCATATATTTGGATTAGTGACGAAAGAGTATTAAAAAATAAACCATGCTTATATAAACCTGAATGTTTAGCTCTGCGTGTTTTTAGCTAATTTGAAAAGAAAAGCGAAGGCTGAGTACAATGAGTAGGTCGTATAACTTTCTTTACTTCCTTCTTACAAGTTACAATGAAAATATCTGCCATTCGTTTCTATATTCAACTTGAAATTCTTACTCGCACATTAAAGTCATAAAGCCTACTCCAACAAATTTTGGGATAGGTGTACAAAAGGTTCCGTGTTAGATAAAAGCATTTCTTATTACCTAATTCCTATATCCATGCCAATATTCAATTAAGCTGATTTTGAGTTATTTTTATCCTGGAATGTAGGATATGGAAATGGAGGACATTATTGCTAGGCAAATAATAATTATTTCTTTTTTAAGCTGGTAACTAGGATTTCTATAAATATAAAATCTCCAAAAATAACAAGTCAATTATAAACTTCAATATTATGTTTTGCCTTTTTCTAAATAAATTAGAAACAAATTGAATTAGCCTTTTGTTCCCCATCCTTTGTGTTAGGATTATGAATACATTGAGTTGATACGTTCTTATCTTGCTTTCAGAATCCTATTAAAGGGCGAATATAAATATCTAGTAAAATATAATTTCAATATCTTTTTAAAAATTTCATTATCCATGCTGTTCTTATTTTAGCACTATTAAACTTATGAAACCATAGAAAAGTTTGAAATAATCACAAAAAGTAGATGTTTTATTAAAAAATAAATCTAGAAAAATGAATATATGTACATACATAGAATTATACTGCCCTGAGAAACATCACATACTAATTTTTGTTGTAGTAGTAGTAGAGTCTTTTAATTTCTGAACTTTAATAGTGTTTTCTGTTTTTTCTTTTAAAAAAACCTCAAGCTTTTCTCCTTCCTTTCCTTACTGTTCTTCCCCACGTATTTTTGGCCTCTTTTCTGCCTTCATTGCCCGTCCTGTAATGCAGTTATTATCTTTTCGAAACGTGTGTCCAATCCATAGCAACTTGCACTTTAAATAGTTCCATAGTGTTGGAAAAACGATTTTACCAGATAATTCTTGGCATGTATGTATCTATACATAAAGGTTTTCAGTTTCCTAGAAATAATTGTTTTATTTTCCAGGTACTGTTTCTGTATAAAAGTTGGTTAATGGTTCAATGTTTGTTTTCAAGAGGGATTAATTATTTCAAACATTGGACAACATCCCCAATACAGGCCTTAATACGTCTAAAGACATTTCATTCAGTTCTACCTTCAGTAGAGACAATTTTTCGAAGTTATTGTAAGCTCTCTACTTTAACTACTGATAGTTAACGATAATTATCAAAGAGGATGACTTTAAAGATATTAAGTAAGGTTTATCAAAATTCGACTCCAGTAAATTAAGTTTTTTTTTCTGTTTCAAATTGGTTTTCAAAAGAAAAGTTTTTTGTTTGGAAAATTCGTTGGAATTTTTGACAGACATAAACAGAAATAAAACTAGCAAACGAAGTGGAAAATCTCATAACATTGTTTTATAAATCAGGCTAGTAAATATCTCAAACTTTAAAGTTGACTGTTTAGAAATAATTTTCCCAAAGCTCTCTTATTTCAAAAGCATTTGATAGAGTTTGGCAACAAGCTCTCTTATCGAAAATGCGTGCTTTTGGTATTGATGAATCTCTTCTTCGTTGGATTAGAAATTACCTTTCTAACCGTTCAATACAAGTTATATTGGATGGTTTCAAGTCTGAAATTCATAAAATAAATGCTGGTGTCCCCCAGGGCTCCGTTTTGTCTCCGACTCTCTTCCTTATATTCATAAATGATTTTTTGTATGCCACTTCTAATCCATTAAACTGTTTCGCTGACTTCAGTACCTTCAGTTTTTCATATTCGTTTCTAGATTCACATCCTTGTCCTTCGGATGTGGAACTTAAACGGCAGCGTATGATAAGCTCATTAAATTCTGATCTTGACAGCATTGTCCTATTCCAATGGGGAGTCAGAAACCGTGTAGAATTTAATGCTTCGAAAACTTAATGCTGTCTCCTGTCGTTAAAGCGTAACACACCCCCGATGCCACTATCTATGAGAGGCACTTGCATCCAGGAAACTAATCAACTGTCAATACTCGGTATGTGTATCACAGATCACCTTTTATGGAATGATCACATATTTAACATTGCCAAAAATGCTGTCAGGTGCTTAGGATTTCTCCGACGGTGCAAGAAATTTGTCAACCCTTCTGATCTGGCTGTAATTTACAAAGCCTTCATCCGTCCAAAGATTGAATATAATTCGCATATTTGGGCAGGTGCCTATAAAACAAGTTTAAATCGCTTGGAAAGAATTAAAAAAAGGGCTTTAAGAATGGAGATAGAACTATAATCGAAACTTTTACATCGCTAGAACACCGCCGCAATGTCTCATGCCTTTCGTTGTTTTATCGATATTTTTACAAACAATGTTCTGTCGAATTAGCCAGTTGCATTCCACCCCTTAAATGATTTAGCCGTAATACTCGCACTTCCAGGAATGCCCATCAGTTTACCCTTGAGCTCAATTTCGGGCGTACTGTCAAGTATAAAGATTCTTTCTTAAATCGCACAACGAGAATGTGGAATGCTTTGGCCAACTCTGTTTTTCCCTTCCATTTTGATGTTCAGAACTTTAAGACCAATGTGCACCGGTATCTCCTCTTAAATCCTTCTCTATGCTCGCACTGTGTTTAAATATAAACATATAAAGGGAACTAATAACCCTTGAGTGCCTGTGAATTATAAAAAAAAAAAAAAAACTTTTTTTTATAATTTTCTGTTAATGGAGGAAAAACTCCAGACAATTTAAGGAAACAAAACATACTGAGGCAAAAATAAAAAAAATAAATAATTTGATGTGAACAATTTCGGGTCCTTTTCCTATAAAATTTCAGACGTGTGTTGTAAAGTGCGTACTTCACAACATTCCCTCATCATCCTTTCTTATCCCGTTACAATTCAACCCATTGCCACTTCAAATCCCCACAGTCATCATTTCCTTTTGATTTTATTGACCAATATCCGAACCACTTATAATTCCCATATTCATCATTTCCTTTTAATTACCTACAAAAATTCCATTCAACTCCAATGTTGTCAACCACGCGATCAACGATCGCTCCACTTAAACCAAACCCATTCACTTTTTCAATCCATTAAACTTCTCCAATTTCTTTGCCTGCTACACTGAAACCAAACCCAAAATTCCCAGTTCATCATTTTCCATTTTCCTATATTTAACAATCAATGCACTCCCCTTTCAAACCCATTAAACGTGCATTGAACCCTATTAGCAACCACAAACAAGCACACTTGTGCTCATGTTGCATTTTTTCTGTTTCGTCGTGTCGGGTGACGAGCCATGGACATGACACTCTGTAACTTGAATTCGGACGGTTCGGTCGACTGCTATATCTTCTTTTGGACAATAGACTAATTCTTGTTTTCGTCTTCTATATCTTTTAATAATAATATAATATTCTAATTCTTGTGTATAATCAAACTTAGACTTAAGTAAATTTAAGTAAATATTATAAGCAAAGTGAAAATAAAGAAAAAAACAAAACGGGTACACTTCTGTTACCGTAAACAATACGTCTTTTTTTATTTTATGAAACTTGGAACTAGAAAAACATAACACAAGTTTACAGGAAAAGACCCAACTGAGAATCGTGCAGCTCAGTTAAAATAAATATAGCACAACAAAAAATTGGTGTCAGATGTGGGGTTTGCCTGGAAAGTGTTTAGTGCCAAGTGATACTCCTTACAAACAAACAAAAAAAATATAACAATCGAAACAGTTTAAAAAAAAAAAAAAATCATTGAAGCAGTGAACAAAAAAAAAAAAAACAAAAAAAAAACGTCTGATTATCTTAAAAAAAAAACTAATACAAACAAAATAAAAACAAGTGAAACCTACAAACTACAGAAACAATAATAAAAGACTATTAATCATCTTTAAACCAACTACCAACTACCATCTCTATCATTCATCTTTAACCTACTAGATCTTCAGCAGCATCAACATTCATCTTTAACCAACCATCATCCACACTATAAGATATAATTTTTAATATTCAATTAAATAAGAGGCAAGAAAAAATTATATATTATTTACTACTTACTTTTACTTACTTATTATTACTCATTATCATTACCTTTTTTTACCTATTTCTTGTTTTGCAATTGCATAATTTTTTTTTTATAATTTAATTAAATTTTGCTCATTATAATAATTAGAAGTTTATGTCTAAACATAAGACTATAGAAATATCCGACTGCGAAGAATCCGATTCAAGTACTGTCGAAAACTCCTCTTCCTCTGAGACCTCTAATTCTATTCTTGAAACCGAAACAGAAATGGCTCCAAAACTCGACCGATCTTTCGCTCTAAAATTAATCCCCGAATTTGATGGGAACAGAGCAAATTTACACAAATTCCTAAATGCGTGCGATTTGATATCCGAAGATATCACCACTGCCGAAATTCCTATCCTTCTTCTAATTATAAAAACTAAACTTACTGGCCCAGCTTACAATATAGTCAAATATACAGAATTCACCACCTGGGAATCCCTTAAGGAAAAACTAGTTCAACAATTCTTAGAAACCAAATCTCTGTCCCAACTCCAATTAGAACTGATACACATAAAGCAAAGAACAAACGAGACAGTGCGTTCTTATTCCAATAGATTGGAACAGACTTTAGCTAATTTGAATGATGCTTGTATAGCTAGTGAAGGCGCCGAAAGTTCAAGTGTTATTATCAATCTCAACAGTAAAACGGCTCTAAAAGCTTTTGAGAGAGGTCTTAATCCTAAAATAAGTCTCATCATCAAAGCTTCTAGATTTACTACCCTGACGGAAGCCATAGAAGCTGCCGTACTAGAAGAAAAAAGTGCCTTTTCCTATAATAACCAAACTCCTTCATATAACCCGTTTCAATCAAAACTTAAAAATCCAATCTCTTGTAATTTTTGTAAGAAAACTGGTCATAGCGTCGAACAGTGCTATCTAAAGAAAAATAAGGAACAGCTTCCTTCATTCAAAAGTGAGGTAAGGAAAGTAACTATTACTTGTAGTTACTGTAAGAATCTCGGGCATCATATAAACGAATGTCGAAAAAGGGAATATAATAATAATAAAAAAAATAATAATAATACTAATTCTAATTCTAATTCTAATTCCTCCTCAACTGTAAACAAACATTCGGAAAACCGTTAAGAGGCCGAAACCAGTGGCAGGCTTCGGACCCAAACTTAATCTCCTCTCGCCACATCCTACACATAAATTTAAAAAATAATATAAGTATAGTAGATTCAATTAAACTTTCTTCTGAAACCTTGCTAAATCCTAAACCTTCTAAATTTCTAATCGATGGCGGTAGTGAAATTTGTCTGATTAAAATAGATAAAATAAAACCAGAATTACCCATCGACTCTAATATAATTCATTCCCTATCTGGTATAACTGATTCTGTTATCCGTACCAAAGGAGTTATACAACTGCTTATTAATCTCCCTAAAAACGTTACAATTTCTTACCCTTTCCATGTAGTAGATAAAAACTTTCCCATTAGTACCGATGGAATAATAGGTAACAATTTCTTGGATGACCATAAAGCTCAAATAAATTATGGTACCAAAATACTTACCTTCTCATGGGAAAACTACCTAATCGACTATGATCTTATTCCTTCTAATCTAGTTAATATTCCTCCTAGATCCGAAATCATTGTTCCAGTCCTCAAGGAAATTAATGTGGATAGTATATGCCTCTCCCAGCAATTCCCCAATGGATTATAATATTGGCAATAGCATTACTCCAGCCAATAGTTCTATCTCTTACATATCCGTCGTTAACTCCTCTGAATCCCCCATTGAGTTTAATACTGATGATATAGTATTTGACGAAGTCTCTAATCACAATATTTTGCAAATTCAACACTATCCTGCTTCTTATGAAAGAATTAAAACTATACAAGACCTAGTCATGACTGATCACATGACCAAAAATGAAAAGGACTCTATTTTAGATTTATGCTGCTTGTACAGTGACTTATTTTTTATAAAAGGAGATAAATTAACCCATACCTCCTCTGTACAACATCCTATCATAACACAAGATGCTACACCTACATATATAAAACCCTACAGGTTGCCGGAAGCACAACGACAAGAAGTAAATAAACAAATCCATGAGATGATGGACGATAATATTATCCAACCATCGAATAGTCCGTGGAATTTCCCACTAATTGTCGTTCCGAAAAAACCTGATAAAGATGGTAACAAGAAATGGAGAATCGTTGTCGATTTTCGCAAACTCAACGACAAAACTGTCGGTGACGCATTTCCATTACCTAACATTACTGATATTCTGGATCAGTTAGGGAGTTCAAAGTTCTTCTCAACTTTAGATCTAGCCAGTGGCTTCCATCAAATCGAAGTTCGCCCGGAAGATAGAGAAAAGACCGCTTTCTCTTCTCCTTTTGGTCATTACGAATTCATTAGAATGCCTTATGGATTAAAAGGTGCTCCAGCCACCTTCCAAAGGTTAATGAATAATGTTTTGACTGGACTTCAAGGTATAAAAACTTTCGTTTATATGGATGACATTGTGGTATATGGTAAGACTTTAGAAGAACACAATTCAAAATTAAGAGAAATCTTCGAACGTCTTAAAATACATAACTTAAAATTGCAACCTGATAAATGTCAATTTTTGCGAACTGAGCTCACATATTTAGGACATGTCATAAACGAATCCGGTATTAAACCTGATCCACAAAAAATCGAATGTGTGAAAAATTTCGCACAACCCAAGAACGCAAAAGAAATAAAAAGCTTCCTGGGTCTTGCAGGTTATTATCGGCGCTTCATAAAAGATTTTGCAAAAATTTCTAAACCTCTTACTAATCTTTTACGAAAGGATGTTCGCTTCGACTGGACTCCTCTTTGTTCAAATTCTTTTCATGGATTAAAAGAAAAACTTATTAATCCACCACTCCTCCAATATCCCGATTTTACTAAAAACTTCATTCTTACAACGGATGCTAGTGACTTTGCTATTGGTAGTGTCCTTTCACAAGGTGAAGTTGGTAATGACCTTCCTATCTCTTATGCATCACGAACTCTTAATAAAAGTGAAAAAAATTATTCTACTACAGATAAGGAACTTTTGGCTATCGTTTGGTCAGTCAAACATTTCCGACCATATCTGTATGGAAGAAAATTTCAACTTTACACTGATCATAAACCGCTAGTTTATATACACAATTGTAAGGACATAAATTCTAGAATGATGAGATATCGCCTACAGCTCGAGGAGTTTGAATATGAAATCATTTACAAAAAAGGTGAACAAAATACAAATGCAGATTGCCTAAGCAGAATTGCAAAAATGACTCTTCGTTCAGATACAAAACCGTCTTCTAATTCTTCTCAAGATTCGTCTTCTGCAACATCTTTTAATTCGTCTCCTAACCCATTTACTATATCGTCTCCTACATCGTCCGAAAATACTAACTCCTTTTCTACATCGTCAAATCCTAAATCTTGTTCTTCACCAGCAAATACAAATTCGTCTTCTTCAATGTCAATTACTAATTCTTGTCCCCCATCCATAAATTCAAGTTCGTCTTCAACATCTTCAATTCCTAATTCTTGTTCAAAATCTTCAAATAAAAATACAAATTCTAATTCTTGTTCAAAATCAATTTCTAATTCTTGTTCAAAGTCTTCAAATAAAAATACAAATTCTAATTCTTGTTCAAAATCAATTCCTAATTCTTGTTCAAATTCTTCAAATAAAAATACGAATTCTAATTCTTGTACAACGCCTTTAGTCATAACTACTAATTCTTCGAATATTCCTTCATCAAAACCAGATCTGACAGAAAATGAAATCAAAACTATTCTTAAGGAATTTCATTCAAATCCCATTGGAGGACACTGTGGTGTCAACAGAACCTTTAAACGTATAAAATTATATCATAGTTGGAAAAATATGTTTCAAGATATAAAAAACTATATTAAAAATTGCGAACTCTGTCAGAAAAACAAAGTAACAAAATATACCATGGAACCTATGGTTATAACTACAACTTCCAAATACCCCTTCGAAAAAATTTCTATCGATATCGTTGGTCCCTACCCTATAACTAATAATAATAATAAATATCTTTTAACATTCATCGATGACCTTACAAAATACACTGATGCAATTCCTTTACCAAATCAAGAGGCAAATACAATCGCCGAAGCATTTGTCAAAGAAATAATATTTCGTTATGGCACACCCAAATACGTTTTGTCAGATCAAGGCCAAAACTTCCTAAGCGACATATTCAAAAATGTATGCAAACTTCTTAAAATTAATAAACTCCAAACTACTGCATACCGACCTCAATCAAATGGCTCTTGCGAAAGAAGTCACAGAAACTTCGTGGAATATCTCCGTTGTTTTATCAATAAATCTCAAGATGATTGGGATAACTGGATAAAATATGCCGTTTTCGTCCATAACACGACCCCGAACACTTCAACGTCATTTACTCCGTTCGAACTCATGTATGGTAGACAGGTTGAACTTCCTTCTAGCGTAACAAAAAATCCAGAAATTTGCTACAATTACGATTTGTATGCCAACGAACTTAAATCAAGGCTTCAACATTGTCATCAAATCGCTAGAGATAAACTTCTGAAGAGTAAGGAATCTTCAAAACTACAGTACGATAAAAAACAAAATCCTGGAGACTTTCAAATAGGAACACTTGTTCTACTTAAAAATGAAAGTAATCCTAAAAATAAAAATAAAAAGCTTCTTCCTCTTTGGTCAGGACCTTACGAAATCTTATCTAAGTCAGGAGTAAACTCCGACATTAAAATTAAAAATAAAATAGTTAAAGTCCACAACAATAGACTCAAAATTTTTTCAAGTTAATTAAAAACTTCAATCTCAATATTCTTTCCAGAAATGGAGAAACCTATAATCGTGATTTTCATCTTTAAAATAATCTTGAGTTACCAAATGATGATCAACAACGAACAACTGTATGAAACCATCGATTTGAAAAACAAGACAGGAATATATTACGAACACGTTGGTAACCTTAAGCTTTTTTCTAACCATTGGAACTTACTCATATATACTAACCTTACCGAACTCAACTTCCAATATAACTCAATCTTATTGACCTATGAAAAAATTCTTTCTTCTTGTAAACAACTTCTTTCTTCACACGAAAACTTACCCCAATGCGAATCCCTTCCTACCCTTTCTACGTTAGTCCTTGATCGAATTAAATCACAGGATCAAATTATTAACAAATACTTAGGAACCACCATAAAATCTCGAATACAAAAGAGAGGATTAATAAATGCTATTGGTTCTATATCCAAACAATTGTTTGGCACCCTCGACGACGAGGATGCAAAAACTTTTTCTCGTCATATAAATAAACTTAACCAACAACAACATTATGAATCCCAATTAAACGAAAAACAAATTTCAATATCAAAAAATATCATCCATCAATTAAACCTTACAAACGACCAAATTATTAAAATAGAAGAAAAGATTGAAGAAACCAGTAAAATCATAAATCAAATAAGCAACAACTCAAATAGTAATAACATAATAAATAAATCCTTTCTTCACCTAAACGAACTTTTTACGATGTTCAACTCCTTGTCAGAATACTACTATTCAACCAAAGATCACCTCCTGGACGCTATTTACTCCGCAGCCCATGGAAAACTTCACCCATATCTTATTGATCCTTCTAAACTCACAGAGGAAATTAAAAAGATACAATTACTCCTTCCAGAAGAAAATCGTTTACCACTTCCTCTACAAGAGCAATATATAGACACACTTTTTAATCTCTTAGAAACTCATGTTTACTACATTGACAACCAAATAAATTTTGTATTAAGAATTCCTCTTACTTCTTCCAAAAACTATAACGTTTATAAAATGACTAGTATACCAAATCTCATCGAAAACAAAACCTATGCAATTATAATCCCTGAAAAACCTTTTCTTATCGTTGACTCAGAAAAACAATCATACTTTCTCTATGATAACCATGACTTAGACAAATGTCAAACAACTACAAAAAATAATTATCTATGCGAAAGAAACGCACCTATCCTTTTCACATCTTCAAGCAGTGCCTGCGAACTGGATTTACTTTCCATTCTTCCAAGTAAAATCAGTAATTGTAATATTCAGTTAATGCAAATATATCACCCCATTTTCCTACAGCTAGCAGACTCCAATTCTTGGATTTTCGTCTCCCCAAATCCAGAAAATCTTATGATTAAATGCCAAAATCTTAACTCGCAAATAAACATAAATGCAACTGGTATTCTTAAAATCCAACCAAACTGTATTGCAAACACAAGATATCAATCCTTAAGCTCCAAAACAAATTTCGAAACAAAAACTAATCTTAACTTTATTTCATCAAATCCTTACCTTTCATTCAATATAACACCACCTCAATTTGAGAAAATCCCCAGTTATGCTACAAAGTCTTTTAATATACATAATCAGATTGAAGACCTCAATTCTATCAGTAAGAATATAGACAACCTACAAAATTCTCAGTTTGTATATTCGAACACCGATAATGAAAATAAAAACACTTCAATCGTGTTATTCCTTTTAATGATTTTCGCCGTATTCATAGTTATATTAATATTGCTAATGCGGAATATGAGAAAGAACTCAGTTCATAACAAAAAAGAAACGGAATCACTACCAATGCCAGAAATAAAAGTTGATTCAACCTCAGTAACATCGGTAGAAACTCAACCAATACCAAAACCTCGTTTAGCCCCATCAAATCTATCTCGTTCACTCCCAATTCCATCTTCTCACAGCAAAGCCGAAACTCGCACCACTCCAAGGTACAAGTTTCGTTCTTAAGGGGGGAGCTGTTGTAAAGTGCGTACTTCACAACATTCCCTCATCATCCTTTCTTATCCCGTTACAATTCAACCCATTGCCACTTCAAATCCCCACAGTCATCATTTCCTTTTGATTTTATTGACCAATATCCGAACCACTTATAATTCCCATATTCATCATTTCCTTTTAATTACCTACAAAAATTCCATTCAACTCCAATGTTGTCAACCACGCGATCAACGATCGCTCCACTTAAACCAAACCCATTCACTTTTTCAATCCATTAAACTTCTCCAATTTCTTTGCCTGCTACACTGAAACCAAACCCAAAATTCCCAGTTCATCATTTTCCATTTTCCTATATTTAACAATCAATGCACTCCCCTTTCAAACCCATTAAACGTGCATTGAACCCTATTAGCAACCACAAACAAGCACACTTGTGCTCATGTTGCATTTTTTCTGTTTCGTCGTGTCGGGTGACGAGCCATGGACATGACACTCTGTAACTTGAATTCGGACGGTTCGGTCGACTGCTATATCTTCTTTTGGACAATAGACTAATTCTTGTTTTCGTCTTCTATATCTTTTAATAATAATATAATATTCTAATTCTTGTGTATAATCAAACTTAGACTTAAGTAAATTTAAGTAAATATTATAAGCAAAGTGAAAATAAAGAAAAAAACAAAACGGGTACACTTCTGTTACCGTAAACAATACGTCTTTTTTATTTTATGAAACTTGGAACTAGAAAAACATAACACAAGTTTACAGGAAAAGACCCAACTGAGAATCGTGCAGCTCAGTTAAAATAAATATAGCACAACACGTGATTTCTCCTGACCCCATTTAAAGGAACCCAAAGTTCTGTTTATGTTAATTTAAGACTGACTGATAGTTTTTTTGAGTGGTGAAAAACACCTGTATTAGTTTAATCGAGGAAACAATCAATGTACACTTAACATCTCAAGTTCTTTTTGAAATATCTTTAAAAATATAACACTTAAAACAATCTTTTCCATTAACGCTTATTCAACCCCACAAATTAAGGAAGTTAACTCTCGAAATAAAAAGCCTATTTAAAAAATCAGAGAACATACATATTTCGGTTCATAAATGCCATTATATCCATCCCTTAAAAGCTTATACCACATTACACCCTCTCTATTCTGAGAAATGACAAATTTTGTTACATTTTTTGTTTGGCAAAGTTATAATGCTACGTAATTGCCGGCACTTTAGACGAACAACCTGTCATTAAGTTAATTTGAAATTCCAGCTTGCGAGTGCATAAAAATTCTTTCACTTACTTGATGCTGTGAGTTGGAAATAATTTCGATAAATCTTGAGAAATGGCTGAATAAATGTTACCCACAACCCACTCTATAATTTGTTTCGAACGACGACGACGCACGGGCCACACCGCCTCACCAAACACTTCGTACATCCATCCAAATGAATGACATAGATATTCCTTTATAAAGAATGTAATAAAAGCTTCCTTTTCATTTACGTCTCTTATTTTTCTTCTTTTTCATTTGCAGATATGATCCCAAAGACTTCAACGACGAGATATCAACCTGAAAGTCCATTAGTCACATGAGCTCTATCAAAACCAGAATCCTTTAAATGACACTCAATCTATATGTGGATCTAATGAATTTCACCACAGAGAGCATCCTTTTAGATTACGCGACATACGAATGGGGAAATGTCACAGGGACAACGTTTTCATTAATCTCGTCGAAAACGACGACGACTACGACAACAACGACGGATACGACAACGACAACAACGGATATCGGATCTCAAAATGGCCTTGCAATCTCTGCATCACCGCCGCCATTGCAATCGGCAGCCTCATCTCCGGCAGCTATGGGACAGATACAAATTGGTCTATATGCAACCATATTCCTTTTGGCCATTGTCGGGAATATCCTTGTGATTTTAACACTTGTCCAGAATCGTCGAATGCGCACAATAACAAACGTGTTTTTATTGAATCTTGCGGTGTCTGATTTATTGCTGGGAATGCTTTGCATACCCTTTACGCTAGTCGGAGCGATGCTGAGAAATTTCATTTTCGGGGAATTCATGTGCAAAATATTGCCCTATTTGCAAGGTAAGTTCTTGTGGATTTGCTTGGAATTTTGTGTATTTAATACTCTTTGACATCGACATGGGTTATAGTTATAACTATAAGCTAACGTTATTTACGTAGACGGTAGAGTAAAGGTACAGGGTATCAACGTTTTTAGACATTATGTTTATTTCCATGAAAGGAACAGTGCTCTGCAGAAGCGAGATAATGAATTGCTGCTATGGTATATTGCCCCACATTGTTATTAGCGGTGCGGTGGTTGTAATATTACATTCCAGACAAAATGTTAATTTACGCCTCAACCAACAACGATTCATCCTAATGTAATTTATTCGACCTCAAATTAGTAAAAAGGCATTAAGGCAGGCAGTGTTTGGTCGTTGGAGGATAAAAATGTTAATAAGAATTACATTTTTTCCTGAAACTGAGATCAACCTGAAAAAATAAATATGGACAAATGTCTCATAAACTGTTTGTCTGTCTCTTAAAGGAAAAAATTTGGCATTATTTTTTTTCAGAGAGATCATTGAAAATAGCAGAAGTTTACTCGTACTTAATATGACTTTTGTTTCAGAATTGACATCAACAGTACAAATTATAGAACATAGATTTTTTGATTAAAAGTTTTAAATCTCAGAATCCAAAACAGCTTGCATATTTTAAAGAAGGTTTTGATGTATCTAACACAATTAACTTTAGTTCCAATTATTTTGAAAACCTCGTTTATAACTCTAGTACACAAAAAAGGTCCATAAATGAAATTATGGACTACAATCTGTGATAACTAAATTGTTTGAATCGTATGTAGGGCCCTTACCTTTCATTGTTGTTCAATTATTTGTGATAACCAGCAATATTTTGCTAAAACTCGTTCAACTTTTACTGGTTTATTTAATGTAACATCCTTTTGCTTAGATCTTTTTGAGAAACGTTAAACTATTTCGTCAAGTTTTTAACGACAATTTTTTAAATTGAATTTTACCACACTTAGAAAATACACAATATAGTATAATATTTCGAAATTAATGTTTTACTCCCGTTATTATAAATTGTGATCAATGACGGATCCATGGGGGGGGGGTGTTGTCATGACCGAGACGGTCCCCCATCTTTCTACTAACCACGCTCACTGATGCTTGATTTCGGTGATCGATGGGAACCGAAGCCTTATCAGTGACTAGGCCGTTGCCAAAACAACATTTGTATTTTACTTCCTTAAACTTTGTTGCTAAAAGTACTACTTTTAACTGAAGACTGTACCAATAACATTATATGAATCGGATATTTAGCCTTATTCCAAAAACACAGCACAAGTTCATCAACTTTTGACCAAAGGACGATCTAAGGGGGGCGGGTGGTATGAGCCATAAGGCTTATACAGTTAAGTTGTATAAGTAAAAATTTCATCTAAAGATTTGTTAGTAATTTAACGACATTCACCAAAAAGTGGTTTGCTGTCAAAAACAACTAAAATTTTGGTTTTCATACATAAGCCATACTTTAAATTATTTTCATAAAATTTGTTTCTAAGAAAAAGAGCAAATATTCAGGTTCTTAAGCAGAAACCTTGAATAAGAGATCATCAATTTTATATTAAGTTGCCTTTAAATTCCTAAAACTAGCCTTCAATTTTATTATTAAATTTTTTTGACACACTTAATTAGTGAACATTAAAGTGATTTTTACTTGTGACATACAGGAACTATGTAGCAAGTTTTGCATTAGTAAAAAAAGTCGAACTAGAGCTTTTAATCAAACATGACATTACGACGGTAGAGAAGTCGAAAAAAGTGGGTACCTCGAATCTGTCCGTCTGTCTGTCTTTCCTGGTCCCTACAGTCCAAGCATTGTGTTGATTGAAATTTAAGTTTTTAGCCCATTAGCGTAAGGCGTTTTTCTATTTTATTAATACAAAAAGTAACAACAGTCCCGATATAAATTTGTTGGTTGAAAAATATGATTTTTTTTTTAAACTTTCTCTAAGTTTTGTGTTTTTAATTTGGCTTCTTTCTACAAGAAAAACATATTTTGGTATTGCTCCGGAAGAGTACCCTTCATAAAACCTTTATTATGTTTTTAAGTTTTCTCAAGAACTAATGGACCGATTTCAATAATCTTCTCTTTCTGTGCAAGCTCTTGTCAATGATAAAATTAATGATGATTTTTGATGCTCAAATATTAATATTAATTTTGTTTACAAAACTCGATATGGCAGAAAGGGGTCAACATTTTTTAAGGAAATTTAAATGCAAAATGTACATTTATAAGCGCTTTATTTAGCCTAAAATAATTTTAAGACAAAATTTAAAATTTAAAATGATTTTCGAAAAAAAAAATTAGTTAATATAAATTTTTTGAGAAATAAAATGGCATTTAAATTTTTGAGAAAAACTTATTTTGCAGGTACATTTTTAAATCTTAAAATATAGGAAATAATTAACATACTTAAATATCAGAATAAAGATGGTGAATCTGAGTTACAGAAGATGTTTGGAAATCTTAGTTTAAACAGAATTTTTGGAAGAAATAAGCAAGTTCTAGCCACCCAGTCGTGCATTTTGCTTCTTTCAAAATTGATTTTCTGTTGAATAAACATACTTTTGAAGTGAATTTGCTTTGAATGCTCTAGAACTGAGATGTAAACACGAATTTCAATGAAACAAATGTCCCAAAAAAAAGCAAAAGTGACAATTTGGTTAAACTAATAGCTAAGTGAAAAACATAATAAACGTATCATGTCTATTGATATAAAAGCTTTAAATCTCTTGAGATTTGAAGTGAAAAGAAACGTGTAATTTGTGAGTGCTACACAAACGTTTCTTCCCAACTTATTTGTTTACCTACCTTAATTTTTCTTACTTTAATTTTTTAGAGGAATTGTGTAATTAAATTGTGTAAAAAAAAAAATGTTCTCTCTACAATTTTTAAGTTTTTTTTGATGCTTTTAATATCAAAATACGAGTAAGCAGACTGATAACGATAGTTAATAATAGACTCCCGAAAATTGAGTTCGAAAAAACTCCGCCAAAAAAAGCCCGACATTTCTACATATCAGATCCTCTCTATTTTTTGTATTTTTGAATTTTTGTAGCGTTCTTCGCATTAATAGAAATGGAAACAAGAAAAGTATATTTTAGTTTTGGAAAAAAAGATACGTTTCAAAACAATTTCTACATTTCTGCGTGAAATGCACCAAAAACCCTCTTAACTTTTGTGTTTTAGATCTTAAATATGGCATATTTAGAAAACTGTTGGAATCTTGGAATGCTTTCATATGCAGGGAGTCAGCCAAATTAAATAGTTAGACCATACCTTGCTGGACAACAGTGTTCTAAAATAATTTGATAACTAAAGTTGCTACTTTAGCAATTGAAATCTGTACATGTAAGGTTATGATACACATTATGTTATTTAAATTTTGTTAACCTCCTTTACAAAACATTAAAAAACATTTTTAAACGGTGAGTAAAAACTCATCGAAGTGTGTGATCCCCCCCTGATTAAAAGTGTGGATCCACCCTTGACTCTGGTGTGCCCTAGGGCAGCCATTAAGGCCCAATCTTATTTATTTTATTTATAAATTACTTAGTTTCGATCATACAAAATCCATATATCCTTATATATGCTGATGACATTAAACTTTTCAAACGAATTAACACTAGGTCTATATCATGCCTACTTTTACAAGAAGGCTTAATATTATTTAGGGAATGGTACAATACAAATAATCTCGTTTTAAATGTTGACAAATGAAAAACTACGAGTTTTACATGCAAGAAAGTTCCAATTTGTTTTTGATTACCTACTAATTTGATTCTTGTTCCTTAAGCAGAGTCTCTTCTTTTAATGACTTGGGTCACTTGGGTGTAGTTTTAGACTCGAATCCTACATTTTTATTGAGCATATTAGCTTTGTTGTTAAAATAGCACGTAGAGTCATTGGCTTCATTAAGAGATTTGGTTGCGACTTTAGTTGGAATCATGGTTTAAAGAACCATGATTACTGACTGTTTTGTTCATCAATTGAATAACCCTGCTTTGCATTAACTTTGTTTTAAACAAAACTTCATATAAATCTTAAAAAATCATAATTTTTCATTCTATTTTAAAGTTCTTTACCACTTAAACAATACCTTTTACATAAAAATAAATTCTGTATCCGGACATAATAATACAAAATTTATTTGATTAATAATTGTGATTCATAGTATTATTTAAAGTTCTCAAGCAAGCTCTTAAAAAAACACCCGATATAACACCATTATAAGAAGCATACCTAACTAGCTAAAGTTGAAGATTAGATTTCATAACAATTTCCGCAAACCGGATTCTTTTTTAAACGTCTTTCTGCTTTTGTCAGGACTTAAGGAAATAGCCAAACCAATTGCTTCTGAGTGCATTAACGTTTAAAAAAAAGATGAAATGCCAAAAGAAATCGATAATTCTTTGCACTCAACTGCATTTCAGTAAGATTTTCCTTCATTGACGATGGAAATCATGATTTTTGCCGGTTTAGGATATGATTAAGTGAACTTCTGACTTTTAAAGGTTTCTTCCTACATTAACAGTTTCATACCTTAACTTTTGTAAAGTGTATGAACTTTGAATATCAATAAGGTTTTTGGTTATAAATGGTAAAGCATAATTTACCTTCTCTCCAAAGTGTAAAGAATCGATAAATACCTTTTTTAATCCTGGTTGATCTATTTTCCAATTCTTGCTTAAAAGTGCAACACAAATAATCAAAAGTTACGAAGATTTATATATTAATAAATAAATTTGAACAGTCACAAGATTGAAGCATTTTTTAAAAATATCTTTGTATTGAGTACATCAAAAATTTAATTAAATGTCACAATTATTTTAATAATTACAGACAACAATTCTCTCATGATATTTTAAGATTTTTTTGAAGTTATTCCTTCAGAATATTTAATTCCGAAGCAATTGACGATAAACCAAGCTATATTATTCCTATACAAAAATTAATTGCCTATATAATACCTAATTAGCGTTGTGTGTTAATTTATAATGTCCTGATTATTCATTTTTAGACTTAATAAACAGACAATAAAAAAAATTATAAATAGTTATATTTTGAAGTCACGAATGTAGCACACGTATTGGAGAGTTCATCGAACTAAATTAAGGTCTTCTAGTTAAGCACGAATGGGTCGAAATGATGAGAGAAAATATCATATATTTAGGAAATCATATTTGCTTATAGGAACTTATGCTTTTGGCTAGTTAGTGGGGACTGGGTGTCAACCCACACAAAACCGATTTAGTCCTGTTTATGAGGAAACACACAATTCCATCTGCGGGACTGGATACCCTAACTCTACCTCTTGATACACTGGTATACTGAACGACTGAAATTAGGTCTCATTCCGCCTTCCCAATTATTGTAGCTAGGAACTCTATAACAGTCTATATTTTTTGTCGATAATTTCTTATTGAGATAGCACATCAGTTTAATATTCACCATTGCTGGGTGTTGGGGCATAGAGACATTCGAGGAAATTGTAAGGCGCCAGTTATAGCTATCATTGGTTTCCATCATTGAAAACAAACATTGGAATTTTTTTGGCAGGTCGTTTATAGCTATCATTAGAAATTTCTGTCATTGAAAAAAATTTCCTGATTGAAAGCCACCGAAAAATTGGTACTGACAGAAATCTGTCATTGGAATTGTGTGAAATTGGAACACAAATCAGTGGAACGATTCGTTTCACTTTTGAACATAAGAGTATCAGCTGTTCAGGAAAATGAATTTCCGTCCGGAAAATAGAAAAATACATATTAAGAGAAAAGTAAATGCGCAATTACACTTTTTTTTTGTCAAAAAAAATTCTTTGTGTGATTTCCGATCGATCAGTATATAATTTTTGTTTCTAATAAAAGGGAAACACCGTCAAATATCGATTCAAAAATTTTTTCGGATCGATTTCAATGATAGCTATAACTGGCGCCTAAGGCAGATAAACTCACCAGAAATGGTATAGTACAACCCATTCTTCCACGTTTGGCTAATGCTGGCATACTATCGCTACATGTAAACTATTCCTCATACAAGACGCTATAAAGAAGGTAAACATCAGGTGGAAAAACATCACCACGTGTCATTTGACCTACACTAGATTTAAAGGGCTCAAGGTTCTTGGTATCACTAAGCAGATCGCATATGAGCTCGGTGCCATAACCGGGCACTATCTAATAAGAGAATTTGTCCAACTCCATCAGGGACACCCACTTTAAACTAACCTAACTAGTTCAAAAGAAGATATTCTCGTACAAATTTCAATCAAATCGAATAAACTGTTTCCAAAGAACTTAAGGGAAAGTTTATGCCATTAAACTTTAAGAATTTCTTGAGAATTTTTGAAATAGCTTTGAAAAACATGTGTGCTGTGTAACATGGGTGGATTCACCAGAGTCCATTAATGTAATTGATGAAAAACACGTTCTTTGTGTTTAAAATATATAAAGATAATAATCTTGAATCTTAATTTTTCGGTAGAAATTAAAATGTAAATAATTCAAGTTACATAGCAAACTATTATAAACGAACAAAACAAGTACATTTAATTTTCAATTTCAGCAGTAATATTTCTTATCTCTATACAAATTGTATAACTTTATTTAATTTTTTAAACATCACTTTTTCTCAAAAACGTTTCTGACTTTGTGACCAAAAAATTCAAAAATATTAAATTGTTATTTTTGGTTAATGGAAGAAAACCCGAAAAAAGTTGAGTCTTGGTTTGCTCGGAACTTAAATAGTTAATTTAATTTCATTTAACTCAATCTGTTCCTACTTTTATGCTCCTAAGATTAAATTCATAAAATTCCATTATTTTGTAACATAAATAAGTAGAATTATGCCAGAAAACAAGCTGTTTATGATTCAGGGTATTTGCATACTTGATTCTCGTTTAACGAATGAAGTTTGAAAATTACATCAGTTCAGGAAACTCAATTGCTAGAAATTTTGGAGAAGAAGTGGAAGAGATTTATTTTCACCCATTTGTCTTATGGTAAATGCTATTTTTCAAAACCGTTTCTAACAAATCACGAAATAATAAAAGTAGACGCACATAAATTTAAGTAAATTTTCTGAAAACGAAATTCAACCTTTTGAAAATCTCTGACACTAATTAAGAGTTAATACATCAAACAGCGAAGGATTCTTATCAATGTCGCTTTCGTTTTGCTAAAACAAATAAATAATTTCTAGGAGTTTTATCAAAATCATAAAAATCATTTATTAGAAACGACTGAAGAATAGCACCTACGGAATTTTGCAAAGAAATTGTGGAAGTATTACTAGAATGTTAACAATACTTTTTTCTAGTAATCAAGACACAGTAAAAGATGCCATGGTAGTGAGCGATTAAATCTTAAACTAATTTCGAATTTGTTTGAAAAAATTATAAATTCTTTAAACGGTTTCATAGAAGTCAAGAAATAAGTAGGAATGTACCCAAGTAGGAAGAAAAAGGTTTCAGGTTAAACGAATGAAACCCGATTCTGGAAATTCTGTCGAAATATTTTGTGCTTTGTTTTTATATGATCTCAATAATCTGGTAGTTTCTTAAAAACCTAAAGAACTATGTTTCAGAAGTAGTTCTCTTCAGCATATGGCTCAAAACAATGAAATAGAAACCACATGGTCCATACTCTTGTGTTTTCAAGTAATAGTAATTATTGGTAATAATCCAAGTGGAAAAAGTTCCAGAATCTAATTATGTCATTAAAAAAAAAAAAAAAAAAAAAAACATTTCCCATTACCAATACAAAATATATTTTTGATTAAAATGTTTTTCATTATTTCAACGCTTTATTTCAATTGTTCAATATTGCAGCTTGTTCCGTATCCGTTTCCGCATGGACATTGGTTGCTATTTCCTGTGAACGTTATTACGCCATCTGTCATCCGTTACGCTCTCGAACGTGGCAAACTTTAAAACACGCATATAAGTTAATTGCTCTGATATGGATTTGCAGTTTAATGTTTATGGTGCCAATTGCGGTTCTCAGCAAATTAATTCCCATCGGAAAGGGTAAGTTTTTTGTTTCTGTTGTCTGCATTTTTAAAAAACAAAATATGATATACGTTCCTTCACACCTACATGAAAACCCACTTTATAGCAATTTAAAATTTTATATTCTTTTTTTTTCCTCCGTCGATCGTCGTCCATCATGGAGGTGGTTATTATGGACTTTATATGTTTACCTTGGGGTGAGACTTTGGGGCCGGTATTACGCATGTACTAATACCATAAAAAGTTTCTTTAGGAAAAAATGGATTAAATAATTTTTGCTTGCATCGGAGAAGATACGAGCATACAAAAAAGTTCAATTTTATAAATAGTATGCATAAAAGTAAGTTGATAAGAAAAATAAAGAAATGGAAAACACAGTCAGATTATTATTAAAAAACAAACATGTGAAATCATAATGTTCAACTTAATCCATCAACAAGGAATCGCTTAAATTTTTAATAGAATACAAGTCAGGATACACACGCAAATGATATCCTTTTGAGAAGAAGAACATAATTTCCTAGAGGATATCATGCATCCACCCATCCATCATGTGTTTGCATAAAAGCTGCAGAGTTCTGAACACGTGGAGGTGTACAGCAGATAACAGAGTTTTCAATGAACGTCATTCTAGCCACACTCATAAACGACGACGAAGGTTTGATTGATAATGAATATAGTTTTGATGTTGACATTGGCGTAGTTAGAGCATTTTTTCCTAGGAGGGTAAGGGAGGTGCAATCAGCCAGGAGCAATTGCAAATAATAGTAGAACCTTGAAACGAAAAATAGGTTTTTGATGATTTTGAATCCGATCAAATAATACTCTGATGGTCTATAGATCTTAACCACTTTTTCTTCAAACTTTGTTGATTTCATAAATTGAAATCTGATATACCTTTGTTGGTTTAGAATTCCTGAATATTGCAATGACAAGGCTACGTAAAGAGTGGGGTAAAGTATTCCACATTCGCGTAGTACGGCTGTAGAAGGAATCTCTGTACATAAAGTACTACCGAAATTGGGCTCGAGGATTTACTGATAAGGAATTCCTTGAGGCACGAATACTTTGGTTGAATTGCTTAAGGAAGTAAATTATATTTATGGCTATTTCACTCGAATAAAAAAGGGTGAGACCATAGACGAAAAGACGGTATTCAGTTACTTTATTGAATTAATCAAGTTATTGACAACAATTATATTGAACGCTGGACTACCAGCTCTCCTATACAAATTACGGTCACCTATTTAAACCTGAGTTTTTGACGAAGTCGATTATGTGATCGTTTTACAAGAAGTACAGGGTTATCCATTTTGCGGTTATAAAAGTAAACTTAAATAAAACACATATAAAATATTTTGTTTTCATAATATTTCTTTTTCATTATAAAGTTTGAATGTTGATGTTATGTGTTAAACACTACATTATTTAAATGACCACCACGCGAATCGTTGCGAGCATCGATTATTTTGAGGTAATTTTCGACACTTTTCGATACATATTGGGCGGTATCTCAGCCAAAACTTGAAGTATGTTGGTTTTTAAGTACTCAAGCGTTAAATGTTTATTTGCATACACATGGTTTTCACGTAGTCTCACAAAAAAAAAAGTCCAGCGGTGTCAAATTGCACGATCTTGGTGGCCAGTTGATATCCACACGACGAGAAATTACGTGGCCAGGAAATGTCTCTTGCAATAAAGCCATATTCGATCGAGTTGTGTGGCATGTTGCACCGTCTTGTTGAAACCATATATTTTCCAAGTCGTATTCTTCAATAGCAGGCGAAAAAAATCAGTTCTCATATGACCATATGGCTCCGAAATTACGGTGAAAGTCGTTAAATCGTGGTTTTCAAAGAAGTAAGGTCCAATCACACCTCCGGACCAAAAAGAGCACCAAACAGTTTCTTTTTGTGGATGTAATGTCCTCTATTCAATTACTTGAAGATTCTCCGAACAGAAAATACAACAACGCAACAGTGCTTCTTCGCTGAAGAAAATTTTGTTCGTAAAATCACCGTCCATCGCCGCCTGTTGTTCAAGCATCCTTTCGACGTATCTACGACGTTGTGAATGGTCAGCTGGCTTCAGTTGTTGTGTGAACTTGACTTTATATAGTTGTGGGTTTAGATCCAAATGCACAATACGCCATAATGTGCCGTAAGACAGTCCTAATTCCTGTGACGACAAGAATTGCCACCACTTTCACTTACAGCAGCGATATTTTCAGAGGTATGAGCAAAACGATGATGCACACTCACATGCCCTAAAATATCTGAAACCAATCTAGTCTCTTCCAATTTTTTCACAATTTTGAGAGTGCTTGAGTAGTTAGACGATTTTGTAAACCATAATCCTCTCTTAAAGCACGATATGTGGCTGTGGCAGAATCAATATTTCTGTAGAAGGTTTTTACAATTTGTATGCATTGTACGATAGTTAAGTGATCCATTTTCGTAAATGTCAGTTGTTCAACTGGAAAAAAATATTGGTTTAACAACTTAGTTTGACAGTTGTCGAATTTCAGCCCCATACTTTTGACACCGCAAAATAGATAAACTGTTATTAGTACCGAGTATTTTTAGATGTTTAATTACCTCATAAGCGGTTTTAGACCAGAAAAGTCCACAGTCAATCAAATATTCACAATAGTGCAGATCCTGGAAAAATCCAAGAACTTTAAATCGCAACTCACCATCTCTTCATCGATTTCAAGGCCTCATACGATAGCATCTACAGAAACGAGCTATATTAAGCCATGTCTAGTTTTGGCATCCCTGTTAATCTCGTCCGTTCGTTCAGGATGACGGAGAATTCACACTGCTTCATAAAGGTTGGAAACAGCTTAGCAGAACCTTTCGATGTCAAAAAAAGTCTTTCTTTAACTGAACTATACAGCATCGTAGACTTAGTCAGAAGGATAAAAGTACAACGGCTGAGATGGTTGGGTCACTTAGAGCGCATGGAAACCAATGCTCCGGCCCGGAAAGTCGTCGAATCCACACCCACAAGACGGATCAGGTGGCGCGCACAAGTGGAAAGTGACCTAACCCAAATTGCAGAGCGCAACTGGAGACATATAGTTAGGGACCGAGCTAGATGGAGAGGTTTGTTGGGCTAGGCCCTAGTTCACATAGGACTGTAGCGCTACCTTAAGTAATTAAATAAATTTCCTCATAAACAACGACGCAATAAATTCTACACTACTTTTAATGCATCATTCAAAAATGCTATCAAGATCAGAATTTAGGAGGCTTATCAAACATTATAGTTGGAGATACAAATCAGAAGAGAAGAATTGTTAATCTCAATATGAATGTGCCCTCAATATGAAAATTGATGCCACCATCATCAACTACTCTTAAAACTGGATAAGAAGTTTCAGACAAGAGTTTGTAAAAATGAGAAATAGTAGTAGAGACAGGACAGAGCCCTGAGGCACACCAGCATTTTTTTTTTGTGTGTCTATTAGACTCGATTCCATCCAACACGATTATTACTTCTTTTGAAATGTTAACATTCCTATGAGAAACTCATGCATAAATGCATAAACTCAACATCATATATTTTACAAAATTATAGGGCAACTCAAAAAGACCTCAAGGGCTTATGGTTATATCTTGTAGAATATTTTCATATTTTATATTTTTAACATAACCACATACTCACATAACACATCCCCCATTACCAGTGAGTTCTTCAGTTGAAGTATGACCTTAACCTTAAAACCATATCATAAGTTAAGTTAAAAACTTACGAATAGGGACACGTGTTACCACATATATGTGACCAGAATTAGCCACAAGCAAACCACATGATGCATAATTGTTTCTCTTCAAGATACTCGTATCTATCGATTTGCTGACATTAAAATACATACCATTATTTAACCTCAAAAAGGTAGCTACATGATTCGACGGCGACCGACGAATGTGATAGTGACGGCCATAGTTTATCAAGCTCCATATCGTACAGAGATGCCAAAGGACGTAGGTGTGTGTAATAAAGCAAATAAAGTGCGTTCTTTACAGCATGAAAAGCACTTTTTATCACTACATCTGGGTCACCGTCAACTGCAAAAGGATATGCTATCCACATGAAGATATATCAAACAACTAATCAATATTCAAGAGCATGGCTGGTTAAACGCTTGTTTAAATTAGTATGAGGCTTGTTTATTTAGGTATATCACCCGAATTGGGGGTTTTGTGATTAAGGTCACTTTGTTTTTCAAAGTACCAACATAGATATTTTATTGTTCTACGAGCATAACATAATGCAAATTATGTTTTCACTATTTTAACTCACGGTAACATGAAACAATTACCATGGAGGGATTATTTTTTTAACTCTCACATAACTAATTTTAGAAAACGAAATGGTAATGCATAACTTTTGTAAATAGAAATGTTTACCTTAGTGTTATAATTAAGAGGATAATTTCCAACAAACTAAGTCGTTTATACCTAAATTAAAACGTTTGTGTTTTAATAACAAACGAGTGATCTGTCACGTAAAATAGTTAACATAAACCAACATGCATAAAGGTATATAACCAGAAGTTCAATTCGAAGCGCATTGAAGTCAATTAAAACAGTCCTGGACGGAGATGTTATGGACAACATCAGGTGAATCCTAATTAAGAGATGTGTTTTCTCTCTAACCGAGACCTATCCATCCATTTATTCCATCTGTTTGTGACATCAGGTTAAACAAGAAAAGCAATCAGTATTAGAGAAGAGATTTTTATGTCACGATAGCAACTGTGTAACCTATAAGAGCTTGGAATCGGAATAATTAAGTTTTGAATCAAACATAATTATCCATCAGCCATGCAAATGAGAAAGTCTTTCAATGTTGTTTCGAAATATTTCTGCTTCTGTTTCTTTTATCAACTTTGTGGATATTGAAACATCAAGGTTGGTTAAGGTTTTTATTTTCCTTCAATTTTACGGATCATAGAATCAAGAACGTGGGATTAATTAGATGTAAATTAACAATTCAACTGAATTGAGAAAGTTGTTTCGAATTCTGTAACTTCCCATAAATATTACTCACAAAACAAATTTTAAACTTTACGCTTTTTTGCAAACATTTTGCTTCATTCTTTTTACACTTCCTGAGGTCATATTATTCGTTTTGTTCTTTAAATAAATTATATTAAACTTTTGCCTTCATATCTTAACATAATAATAATACATACTATTAAACATTTGTTTTTACTTTATAAATATTTGAAAACAATTCTGTGAAAATCTTTAAAAGTACGTTTCAAAAATTGTTGCTTATTTAAATAGCTGGTAATTCAAATTATGGTCAAGTTAGTAAATTGGTTTGACTATTTTAGTGCGAATAGTTTGTACCATTCAAACAAAATCACAGTTTAAACGCACAAATAATTGGAATGACAACCAAGGAAATTCCGTAGAATTCAATTAGCCATTTTATAGTGATTAACTGCCAAAAAGCTGAACTCAAATAAAAGCAAATAATCATACAATCACCAAGGATAACTCAGCCGTATTTTCTGAATTTAATTTAATTTCATTTGAGAAAACGCATTAATCGCTCATTTAAATGCATCTCATTGGGGGCATATTAAAAAGTTCAGACTGCAATTTTTCAGACAATGAGATAATTTGTTTAAAGGTATAAAGGCTTCACGCTCACCCACATAAAATTTAATCGCCTACTCAACAATTCAGTGGAAGCAGTATCTCTACACGAAACACAAAAGAAATCATCACATCAGAAATGTACCCTCGGGCGTATACGTACATTCTTGTGAGTTTTGTAGATAGTGAAATTGTGTAATATTTATGCAAGTGAAATACAATCCTCTCCATGGTCTTGTGTGAATTTATTTTGTTAAATATTCTGAATTTTGATATATAATCCAACTAAATCAAGCTTGTGGAAAATACAGTGGAAAATTCGGTTTAAAAAACAAAAATCGGGTAGACCTAAAGTTGTCAAAAAATCAAGGGAATAATATGTACGGCTTGGTGAAAATTCCAAAAACTTAGGTAAACTATCGGAAAATAGTACAGCTTTGTGAAATTGATTAAAAATTGTCAGTTTTTCGTGTACGAGTTTCTCAATAAACAGATATCTGGGAATAGAAGATTTATGTATTATGTTACTAACGAATCCTGAATCATCCATTCTTTTACGGACCTTCTAAGAGCCGGAGACAGTATTTGGCATGACAAAAAAAGGACATTTTAACCACTATTTGTATCATATGAGTGGTTTCTTTTTTGTCATAAATCATTAACCATGGGAAAATGATCAGGCAATTGTAAAAAAAAGGATATTTATGTTTGACAGAACTGTCAAACAGTCTTACAATCGATGAAATAAGTTGTTGAAATTTTTCGATTTCTTTCAATTTTGTGTTACTTTTTCTTTTAACCTTTTGCCAATATCTAAAAGTCAATACATAAACAGTTTTTCAATAAGAGATTTTTCGATTTTGAATAGTCCGCTGCTTTAGCGGTTATTAATTTTGAAATTTAGTTGGTAAGAACTACAACAATTTCCAAAAATGAAACGATACACATTTCAACAAAGTATTGAAAGTGATTACTTTACTATACAAACCAAACATCGTAAAAATTCACTGCCAACAATAGTTGAACTGGTGGGAAAATTTGAGTCTTGTAAATGACTCCTCTATTACATATTTTAGAACATTTTGTTATATAAATTTCTTGAGCCTAAATGGTATGGCCCATTTATGGCTGCGCATTAGACTTACGTTTTGAAATATGATTAGATTAAACAAAAATAACAATAAGTGTTAAAAATTTGTACTGTTTTATTTTATTAAAATCTTCTTCTAGACAAGCTTTTCTTTATCGTAGTACTGTGAAAATATAGTTGTAAAGTGCAACCCATCCCTGGTCACCGTTTAATATGCAGAGCATTTTTCTATCTTCCATGCTACGTTTGCTGAAGTATCTCAATCGAAATTCCGTCAGGATTAGGTATATACACTCAAAAAAAAAAAAAACTGGTACTGGTGACCAGATTTCCCGCAAAATTTATCCAGAAAAAGTGGTTTTTAGATTCCTACCAGGCGTCTTGGTAAAATTTTCCAGAAAATCCTGGTAAATTTTACCAGGAGATTTTTTGAAGAATTCCTGGTAAAATACACCAGATTTCTGGTAGAATATACCAGGAGAATTATTTTTCCTGGTAAAAATTATACCGGGAATAGACCCAGTATTCAGGTAGAATATACTAGGAATATTTGTTCTCCCTGGTAAAATTTTCCCCAGTATTCCTGGTAAAAATATACCAGAATTCTGGTAGAATATACCAGGAATATTTTTTTTCCTGGTAAAAATATACCAGAATTCTGGTAGAATATACCAGGAATATTTTTTTTCCTGGTAAAAATATACCAGAATTCTGGTAGAATTTACCAGGAATATTTTTTTTCCTGGTAAAAATATACCAGAATTCTGGTAGAATATACCAGGAATATTTTTTTTCCTGATAAAAGTATACCAGAAATCTGGTAGAATATACCAGGAATATTTTTTTTTGGTAAAAATATACCAGAATTCTGGTAGAATATACCAGGAATATTTTTTTTCCTGGTAAGAATATACCAGAAATCTGGTAGAATATACGAGGAATATTTTTTTCCTGGTAAAAATGTACCAGAATTCTGGTAGAATATACCAGAAATATTTTTTTCCTGGTAAAAATGTACCTACCAGAATTCTGGTATAATATACCAGGAATATTTTTTTTCCTGGTAAAAATATACCAGAACTCTGATAGAATATACCAGGAATATTTTGTTTCCTGGTAAAAATGTACCAGAATTCTGGTAGAATATACCAGAAATATTTTTTTCCTGGTAAAAATGTACCTACCAGAATTCTGGTATAATATACCAGGAATATTTTTTTTCCTGGTAAAAATATACCAGAACTCTGATAGAATATACCAGGAATATTTTGTTTCCTGGTAAAAATGTACCAGAATTCTGGTAGAATATACCAGGAATATTTTTTTTTTGGTAAAAATGTAGGTACCACAATTCTGGTAAAATATAACATTAATTTTTTTCTGGTAAAAATGTATATCAGACAAGAAAAAATATACCAGACAATAAAATTCCTGGTTTTATTTACCAGATAAAAGATAATTTTTAGACTTCCGGTATTTCTGGTAATAAGTACCAGAAGACTGGTTTTATCTACCAGGAAAAAATATACCAGACAATAAAATTCCTGGTTTTATTTACCAGATAAAAGGTAATTTTTAGACTTCCAGTATTTCTGGTAATAAGTACCAGAAGACTGGTTTTATCTACCAGGAAAAAATATACCAGACAGTAAAATTCCTGGTTTTATTTACCAGAAAAAAGATAATTTTTAAACTCCAAGTATTTCTGGTAATAAATACCAGAAGACTGGTTTTACTACCAGGAAAAAATATACCAGAAAATAAATTTCCTGGTTCTATTTACCAGATTCCAGATAATCTTCATTTTACCAGGAAAAAAAATACTTTCTACCAGGACGCTGGTAATATTTACCAGAAAATTTTCTGCCAAAAATGTTACCAGGAAACCAGATTTCTGGTAAATAAAACCAGATTTCTTTTTACCAGGAAATCTGGAGTTATTTACCACGAAATCTGGAGCATTTTACCACATTTTTTCCTAGTTTTTTTCTACCAGGAAATCTGGTTAAAAAAATTTCTTCTGGTACTTGTTAGATTCTACCAGATTTCAGGTTTTTTGATTTTTACCATGAAATCTGGAGTTATTTACCACGAAATCAGGACTATTGTACCAGTTTTTTGGCTGGTATTTTCTACCAGATTTTGCCTACCAGGAAAATTTTTTGAGTGTAGCAATAAAATGAAATGTAACTTTACGCGGTTTCAAATTACAAAGACAACACAGCATAGAAGTTTTTGGTCGGTGTGGAACAAAATTACAATTCAGCAATTCTCCTTTCGCTCTGAAAAAAATGTTTATTTTATTTGATGAGTTCATATTTAGAAGGTACGATTTCTGGTGCAATTTTAAGCTCAGATGGCTTTAGAAGCATCTACACAAAGAAGATCTGGCTTCCGATGTATTGAAACAGGATGTTTCCAAACTTCTCTAAGCTCTCATTAATTTGTTTCCTTAGCATTGACTGTGTATGGTAGTTCCAAAAGTTGTTGTGAGGCTAACCCATTCTTCATACATTGTAATATTTCTTAAGATAACTTTTCTGAAAACTTTTCTTGGCATCCGGTTATCCTTACCTTATCGATTACCTTTACAATGTATTAAAAATGCATGCCAAGGATGTCCATAATCAAATGAGATTTTCCTATTTCTAGATAAACCATATAATTTGGAGTATTTCTTGGTAATCAAAATATCATTTTAAAGATATATCGTGGACATTTTTCCACAGGTTCAGCGGAACAACTTTTGTTTATAGAACTTTGCTCAACGTATGTCTTCTTGATGCACCTCTCCCATAGACAATTTTTCCTCCAGGTGCTTCTTCATACTTAGGCTTGTGGTTAATAAAACTCTTAGGTAATTAATTGTATTCTGCAAAATTTTAGAAATTCTACTCAAATTTTTCGTTTCTTGAGTACCTGCCACCACAACCTCTTAGAATTATCATTTTCGATGTTTGTAGATTAACTTTAAGTTTCCATCGATTGCAATACACCCCAAGCCTATTTGTCATGAGCTGCATTCCATCTTTTTTTTCGGACAAGATCATGATGTCATCTGCATACTTAAGGACAGTATTCCTTCCACAGTTATTCCACCTCTCACTTCATCAGTAATATCATTTATGAACATTGTAAACAGCAGGACGTTCAGAATACAGTCTTCTTGTTTGAGGTCAATAGCTGTTGGATATAGAGTCGCCACCCCAAACCTAAGCCAAGTTATTGTCGTACATGGCCAGAACTAAGCACTATTATAACATTGCTTGACACTCCTAACACACATAGCTTCTAAAATAGAGCTTCACGATCGACAGAAACATAAGCTGCACAAAGATCTATAAAAGAACAGCCTTTGTAATTTTTGCTGGTTCCTCGTAGCTGTCTTTTTGTTGAGCGTAGAGATAGTTGATTTTTGAAATGCTTCAGGGACTGACTCGCATTCTAAAATTCGGTTACATTCGGATTTTCGTAGTAAGATACATTTATCCGTTGCATGATTGAAATACTCAAATAGGATACGGTAATCTCCCGGTGTTTTGTTTAATTTCGCGTTTTCTACAGCTTCTAGAATCGAAAACGGAGCATCTAAGTAATAAGAATGAGTTCCTTATTATATCAAAGGTCAATTTGTTGAATTATTTAGAAAATATTCTCGAAGATGAGATGGCTTTAAATCCAGAGCGATAACATTTGCTTTCTATTAAGAAGCTTAACAGCTTTCCAGAACTCTGAAGATGAGCGTATGTTATTTATAATTGGCCTATTTAAGTCCTTAAAAAACACATTCTTAAAATAGCATAATCGTTTGAATTTCCTATTAGCATCTGCATATATATTTTGTATGAACTTGTAGGCTTCAAAGTCTTGTACGTCGATCAAGAACAATAAAGAATATTGTTGCTCTACTCCGTAATGATGACGAAGACGAAGACTTGTCACTTAATCATCTATCTCTGGAATAAGACATTCCACAAACAGAAGATATAGTTTATTCTTTATAGGATGGTGCTGGTATGGTGTTAAGTGCCACAAAAAACAACGAGACAATTATAATTTTGCAAGAAAAGTTTCTTGTCAATGCTCATTTGTGGTTCAAGCCCTTGAAGATGGAATTTGTTAAGCTATCGGGGACATACTGCCACAAATGTGTGAATTGGTAATTGTAGTGCAAACAGGGCCGTAGTGACCATTTGGTTGATTTAGTTTATCATTTCTAATTTTAAACCTTTCTCTTTGTAATTATATGAATAACCATTGATTTGCCAATAGTTTGCTTTTCTTCTATATCAAAAAGTAACCTGTTACTGGAAAACTCTGTATTTCTTGCGTACCATTGTCAGAACTCAGAAAATATTCTAGATTTAAAGCCTTTGGTATGACTGTTCTGAATTTGTTTGATCACGCTAGAATTCATCATTCAAGGACTTAAAACTCACAGGGCGTCATCTGTTGGCGGTGTTCTGCATGAGCATATGCTCCAATATTTAGTAATTTCTTTGGTGCCAAAAAAACCTTAAGTATATTAAAGCTAAATGAATTTCAACAACTCTCAAGCATTCTAATATTATAATGAGTTCCAAAAGGTGCCTAACTGATAAACAATTTCACACACTCCAATAAACCCTTGACAACGTTTTGATTTATGATATCATCATCCTAATTGGCAATAATCTTTGTATTTTATCACCAATGTTAACGTGATTATTGTTTTGTTTTTCTTTTCAAAGATTAGAGTCTAATGCATAGATTAATTCATTCCACTCGTGTAAGCATATAAATTGAATATTTACATATATATAATACAAACTCCTTGGAGATATTTTGTATTGGCGAAGAAATAATAGCTGCTATCATGGAAACACATAGCTTCTTTTTCTTTTTTCTTTTACAAAAACTTCTGTCTAGTTAAACATTCAAAAAAAGATTTGTTTTTAATATTGTTTTTTTCGTTTTTTTACAGGTCACCATAAATGCCGTGAATATTGGCCACCCAGTGTCAAGCAATACGAAAAAGCTTACAATATATTTCTGGATTTAATCCTCTTAATTATTCCTGTAGTTGTGCTAACAGCAACGTATTCCCTTATCTCAAGGACTCTTTGGCATGGGATGCGAGCTGAGAAAGTCGCAAAGAGTACACAATCCAGTAAGTAAGATTAAAATTATTATTTTAAAACATTTTTTTTTTTACATACAGACGGTTAAATTTTTGATTGATTTCCTTAGTAACAAAGATTTCAGATTTTTTCATTGCTTTTAACAGCAAAAACTCCTTTCAATTCCCAACATTTCGATTTAATTTGGTTAATTTATTTTATCATTAGAAATTGATAAGACCTTGATAAATTTATTTTATTTTCCAATACGTTGCATTGATTTAAAAAATAAAATACAAACACACTTCATTATCTAAATTAATAATATTGAAGAATGAGATGATTATGTTAGAGTATTACATTTAAACCTAAAGAATGAGCCGAATAGGATATGGGTATAAAGGAGAATAAAACCACAAAGAATTTAGATGAAAATTGAAAGAAATGAAGGTTGAAATTTAATTAGAAGGAGAATGTAAAAGAAATGAAGGAAATTTTCCACAGAAACATTTTAAAATAACGAAAATGTACGTTCACATGTGTAATTTTATGTTTGATTCCATCTCTGGGAAGAAGTAAATTATGCGGGTATGATTTTGTTTATATCTGCATAAGGGTGGTCCTTGTTTATAGTAAGAAAATAGGCTTGATTGCTATCATAAATTCTTCAAGCTTAAATTCTACTTACTTACTTACTTAAGGTGGCGCTACAGTCTGGGCGGACCTGAGCCTCAACCAACATGCGTCTCCAGTCAGCTCGGTCCCTAGCTAGCTGTCTCCAGTTTCGCACAAAAAGTTGGTTGAGGTCTTCACCCACCTGCGTACAACACCTGAGTCGCGGTCTTCCTCTATTGCGCCGACTCTCGGGATTGGATTCGAAGACCTTCCGAGCTGGAGCGTTGATATCCATTCGCTCTACATGATCCAGCCATCTAAGTCGTTGACTTTAATTCTGTTAACTAGGTCAGTGTCGCTGTACAGCCCGTACAGTTCGTCGTTATATCTTCTCCTCCATTCTCCATCTATGCGTATGGGACCAAAAATCACCCGAAGAATTTTTCTCTCGAAGCATCCTAAGACGCTCTCATCTTTTTTAAACAGGGTCCAGGCCTCAGCGCCATAAATGAGATGGTGATTTTAGATGCTTGAGAGAGGACTTCAATTGCCTTCTTAGTCCAAAGTAACAGCGATTTGCAAAAGTTATTCTTCGTTTGATTTCAGCGCTGGTGTCGTTTACTGAGTTTATAGCGGTGCCTAGGTAGACAAAGTCCTCAACTACCTTAAAGTTAAAGCTGTCCATGGTGACGTTTTGTCCCAGACAAGCTTAAAGTCTCCTTTATCAATATTAACTTCGGATGTTCTGTGACGGAAAACCCTGCGTCCTTACTTTTGAGATACGTTTTTTCATTAGACATATCTCAAGAACCCACAAAGATGTCAAAATCAAATGAATTTTGGTTTAAAGGTCAAATCATCAGGATATTCAAAAAGAATTACAAAAAATTCAGTTTGTGGTTCTTTTTAATATATAAATTTTTGATAGACCCCAAATTGGAGATAAATTAGTCATTGTTGATTTACCTAACACAAAACCATGTTGGTATTCCAATATCAGTGGCAATAGGTGGCAACTCTCAACCATTACTGTGTGCGAGTAATGTTGTCAGGGATAGAGGGGGCCTACAATTTTAAGCCGAATCCCAACGGCTAATTTGAGAAAGCACTTTTTATGACAAGAATTACTCTTGGAGGACTTGTCAATTCGTCGCAAGAGGCAGTACCTGTGGAAAAAAAACTTTAGATGGGGTTGAACCCAAGACCTCTGGCATGACAGTCCAACACGCTAACCGTCATGCCACGGGTACTAGGGTATTCCGATATAAAGTTTCTTAATTGAAAAAATAACCTATTACAGAAAAGTTTTTCAAATAGTTTTAGTTTAGGCATTGCCAAAATTTCACTTACAATAGGCCTTCCTCATTTTAATTTCCCTTATTTCACATATCTTCACCCACGGGTCTTCTCTTTAACTTCTTTGATATATTTTATATTATTTCTCGTAAACTATCATCATCACAGCTAATGAGGATAGCTCTCTTCACTTTAGCGCATTTAAAGTGAAAAAAAAAACTCCACAGACTCATTGCATGGTTAATAAGTTCGACCTTTCAGGAATCAATCGCACTCCATTAACTGGAACTTCTTTAAATTCAAAGCACTACCAAAAAACACGTCTACACAGATCAATAATCTTTTTTGGAATTGTAAGAGAAGTTTCAGTGTGGTTCGCACCCAAAACTCTTTTTCTTACATTTTGTTCAAGCTCAAAGAGCCTTTGGAAGTCTTTAAAAATATGTAATCAGAATAAGAACCACCCTAAGTTCTATATTTTCTTACATTTGGTTCTTTTTTCTTTTGTGACGTTGATTTGAATTGAAAGTTTAATTTTTAATATTTCTTATTTTATTTTTACTCGCATTTTATTATGGAACATGTCTGTCAAAGTTGTCTTATGTTACTGACAGCCAGAGTTCTGTTCAGTTCTTTTAAAACAACGATGTTACTAAAGTTGCATGACAGCACACCGCCTTTTGGTAAACTTTATTTTTTTGTATCATCTTGGTTGTAGGGATGAGTTTTATAGGGATGTATTGTATAAAGCCCCACATCATGTTTAAAATAAAGATAATTTACCTTTAAAAACAACAAGAAAATTATATTCGCCAATTTAATGTTTCTTGGTCAATTCTTGGAATCGCCATTAATTCGAAATTTTCTCGATGATAAAATCTTAATCTGGTCTCGTTTTAGTATCACTTTTTGTCAGCTTTCAAATTTGATCAGTGAGAGGGAGTTTTGTTTTTTCTGCTTCATCAGATTGTTATTAAAAGAAAAATTATTTCCTTTAACAGATCTTGAAATCTCCTTAGACATAAGGAGAATTCTTAGAATAAAACCGAATGGTACATGAATGTCTAAGCTTAATATTGATTTATTTTAAAATATATTATTTTCTTTAAAAACTCCAAAGTTAAAATTAACTTTTACAAGTAAATTGTTTATTTAACCATTTTCTTTTTCTTTTTTTAACTTTGCAACAGCAGACAATCTAATGGAGGTGTTTATTAATAAAAACGGTTCACCAAGCAACCGGAGCTTCATGTCCTACCGAACGACATCTCGTGATAATCTCGCAAACTATACCCCATATACAAACAATTGCGTGCAAACGCCGACCACTTTCAAAGAATTTTCCTATTCAACAAGAAGAAAACAAGGTCTTCGGAGGTAAGTTTTTCAAAATAAAAATAAAAATAATTATCACTATATTGTCATTTCAATTTCTTTTTCTTTAGGACAAATATAGAAAAGAGCTTGCAGAACAAGAAACGTGTGATAAAAATGTTATTTATGGTTGTTTTAGAATTCTTCATCTGTTGGACTCCATTGTATACTATCAATACAATTTCAATGTTCAGTCCATCATTGGTTTATCAAAATTTGGGATATTCTGGAGTGATTTTCTTTCAGTTGCTGGCCTATTCGTCAAGCTGTTGTAATCCAATAACTTATTGTTTCATGAATCGGGGATTTCGAAAAGCATTTTTGAATTTATTTCGTTGCTTCAAAAGATTTCGTTCCCCAAAACGAAAAATCAGCATTGGAGATGTTGCCACTCAAGACACTGACTTGGAAATAAGTAAATTCCAATTCCAACAAATATGCAACGATTCAACGTTATCATATTGATTAAGACCCATTAATTTTGAATTGGCTCAGAGCTCATATTTTTAAGAGACTGCATACCTAAAAAAAAAACAAAAACAAAAACATTAAATCAAATTTAAAATTTATTATTGATGCAACAAAGAATGGAATCGAAATCGAATATTAACGAAAGTTCAAATGAATTAATTAATAATACTTCTTTTTCTAAAATACAAAAATAAATAAAAAATCATAGTTTTCAAGTTGTAGATTTTTTACTTATAAATATTCAAATTTTGATGGGTTAACGGTTAAGGCATGGATGGATCGACTTTCATTTAATACTTATTTAATATTGTTATCGTATAATAATTTAAAAAATATTTCTTATGCATTTTTAATTTATTTTCAAATTTTAAGCATTTATTATGTTTTTGAGAGCAGACAAATAACCTTAAAAGTAGTTTAATGGGTACCTTAAACCAAAATCAAAAAAATTAAGTCGAAAGAGGCTTCGAGAGAAAAAAGAAGCTAGCAAGTTTTTCCTGGAACTATTTTAATAAATATACAACTAAAAATAATGTGGTTGTGTATAATTCTTCTATTATTTTTAGTTAGTTACTCGTATCAGGAAAAATACAGTCTGTGGTTAGTTTGTCTGCCCGCATTGTTCTTTAATATCACTTTGGCTTAGGGGCTTTCACCGATAGCATAAGACCATACCACATAAAAAAGATGTTCCAGAAGAAAACCCAAAAGGTAGATGAGACTTTTAGGTATAATAACACATCTACGAGACCAATAGCTTTAGTTATTTAGTAAAAGGAAATCGAGAAGTCGTACCTACATATTTTTCATTTAAGATAAAATGAAAAGGATTTTGTTTTTAATTTCATTTGTAACAATTATTTATTTATTAACATCATCATAACAAAACAACCTGCCAAAATGTTAGCAAGTAGATAATTAGCCATTAGTTAGTTGAGACAATTACCAATTTTTCGTTCCGATTTTAATGTTTTGTTTCTGTTGCTTCACTGACTTCATTTCAACTTTTTAAAGCGCATCCTAAGTTTTTTTTACCTTATCTTGAATATTGTACTTTAGTCTTTTCTGCTGCACTAATGTCGAAGACTTTCAAAGATACAGCTTCTTGTGTTTTATCCAAACCTCTAGGTCAGGTTAGGTTAGGTTAAAGTGGCTATCCGTGATATAGTAGGCAGTTGTGATAAGACATGAATTTTGAGGCTTTCTTCTAAGCTCAATGGAACCAGTTGAGTCCCTTACGAAACGTGAAAGACTTATTGAGATCGTTTAGATCGTTATAGAAGAATTTGTGTAAGTCTTGTGTTTTTGAGCTATAGGAGGCCATGTACTGAGTAGGGGAAGAACTGTATCCTCCTCTTTCTCATCCATACAGCTTCTGCAAAAGTCATTTGAGAATACACCTAGCTGCTTGGAGTGCTTTCCTATTAGACAGTGTCCTATCATGACACCGATTATCGAACTTATATGCGTTCTGCTAAGAGATAATACGTGGTGATGTTATTCCACCTGATGTTTCCCTTTTTCATAGCGTCTTGTATTAGCAACAGTTTATAAGTTAAGTAGCGATTGGTATGCCAGCATTAACTAAAGGTGGTAGAATGGGTTGTACAATTTCTGGCGAGTTTATCTGCCTTACATTTTCCTCGAATATCTCTTTGGGCCAGCACCCAGCAAAGGTGAATATTAAACTGTTGTGCCATCTCCATTAGAGATGATCGGCAGTTATGGACTTTTATACAGTTTGTAGAAACAGAGTCCAGAGATTTGAGAGCGACCTGACTATCTGAAAAAATATGGATATCAGATGTTGATACCTCATGATATATTTAAGCCAGGACAAGACTTCTTTTATCGTCAAAAGTTCTGCCTACAACGATTGGAAAGGCGGAATGAGAGACTCAATTTCAATCGTTCAGAGTACAAACCTCCACCAACTCCTTCATTTGTTCTGTTTAAAAGTGGATTGACTTGTCTTTCAGGAATGCCCTATCCTTCCAGAAAGATAAATCCAATACTCTAAGTGGCTGAAAAATGACAAGAGATATAATCATAAGTATTACACTCACTTTCCGCAGGCAAGTTATACCAGCCATTTAACTTATTCCAACCAACACCAATTTCAACCTTGGAAAGCAACCTCAAGAAAAGTCTAAAATTTTTTTTTTATTGAATATGATTTATGTTACTAATTTGTAGTTAATTAATCGTTTTTTAGTTATAGCAAATTACATTTTAGCGTTTCACGCTTCCTACATGTTAAAGTTGCTGTATAGTATATTACTCGCGAGCATTATTAATTCTTTATGAATAATAAATAAGAACTCATCAAACTGAATAATTAGTAACTAATTTAAGAATAATTAACCTTTATTTAGTTGCTACAGACAAATATATAGTTGCTACATTTTTGTATCGCTGAACTTTGTTCACAATGGGTGTTTATTTTGGACGTGGGATTTTCAATCTGTCAATACTTTTTTCGGAGTAAGTTTTTTTGAAAGATGTCACTTGATTGTTGTTATTATGTCACTTGAGTTAAGCTAAGTATTGCTTGCCATTTCAAAATAAATAGACTAACTTTTAAATAATATTTGAAAATTGTGCACATTTATTACCAAAATATTGGTTCGATCATCTATGTATATATTGAAGGAAGCTTTTGGTGAGCGTATTATTTCATGATAGTCCCTCAAAATAGTGGGATTTAATATTGCTGGAGAATTGTTGTGAATTTCCGTGAACTCACTTGTATAAGCAAATAACCCTGAGACGATTGACTCTCTGAAAAAGAAAATTCGGCGATTATTACTGAAATACTTCCAAATTGCCGTATTCCAGCCGTGACAGCCACTAACTCAATAATACTATAGCTGAATTCTTGGCCATAACATGTAAAGTAAATGCGTTTTATTTCTTCTTAAAAATCACAAGTTTAAAAAAATAATGCTTTATAACGTTACTAAAGATCACACTTTTACATACAATAAATATTTATTTGAGTCGATAGTACGGTTCATATAATTTAATATTTGAAGATTATTTCATGCAAATGTTGACCTTGACTGCTCCTCAAATGGTCCATCCGCTAAGTCCAATTTTGGCATACTCTTTCCAACATTTCGGCCGGTATCTCACGAATAAATACTTCAATGTTGTCTTCCAATACGTCAATTAAAGCGGGCTTGTTTGTATAGACATGAGTTTTAACATAGCCCCACAAAAAATTGTCTAAAGGCGTTAAATCGCACGATCTAGGCGGCCAATTGACTGGTCCCGAACGTGAAATAAAATGTTCACCGAATTCGCCTCTCAATAAGTCCATTGTTGCGCGTGCCGTGTGGCATGTGGCACCGTCTTGTTAAAACCACATGTCATGCAAGTAAAGCTCTTGCATGTTGGGCAAAAGAAAGTTGGATATCAGCTCACGGTAGCGCTCACCATTCACAGTAACGTTACGATTCGCATCATCTTTGAGGAAGTACGGTCCAATGATGCCACCAGCCCATAAGCCGCACCAAACTGTGACTTTTTGTGGATGCATTGGTAGCCCTTGCAATGCTTCTAGCTGATATTCACTCCAAAATCGACAATTCTGCTTATTTACGAACCCATTGAGATAAAAATGAGCTTCGTAGCTGAACACAATTTTTCGGTAAAAAAGTGGATTTTCGGCCAACTTTCCAAGAGCCCTTTCACCAAAAATTTTACGGTGCAGTAGGTTGTTCGGCTTCAATTCTTAAAGCAGCTGTATTTTGAAAGACATCACACCTTAATCCTTCCGCAAAATTTTCCACGTTGTTGAGTAACAGAGGCCCAATGCTGCGAACGGCGACGAATCGATAATATTGATGGTCATCATTAACACTGGCCGATACAGCTGCGATATTTTCTTCAGTTCGCATTTTACGTAAGCGTGTTGGTGGTTTAATGTCCAACAATGTAAATTGGGTGCGAAATTTAGTCACAATTACCCGAATTGCCGCTTCAGTGGAACTTTCTTAACAGAGCACGCCTTTTAGTAATAAAATTCAATAATTTGCAAGCGTTGTTCGTTTGTAAGACGATTCATGGTTAAATCATAGGCCAAACTGAAGATGTTTGACAGTGAAACAAAACAAAAAACGTGTGTCAGCTGTTTAAACCAGTGTTGCCAAAAAGATAATAGCTAAAAAATCACCCTTTATATAGGAGGACAAGGTCGACAAGGTTTTGTTCATGGTACACACATTGCTCTTTTTCCGATGAGTTTTGATGGAATTACTTAAAATCTAACTATAAAATTACACTCTCACATCAAGTGTTCGAGATATTATTTTTTGAAACTTTAACAGCACAAAATTCAGGAAAAATTTCAAAAGAAAAGCGGTGAACTCCGTTTAGCTTCCCATAGAAAGCTACTGTAGAATTTCCGATTTGTGGAATTGAAAATTTTTAAATTTTTTGACGTTTCAAGGGCCCTATATTCTAAACCAAAGCTTACTTTGGGGAACCTTTTTAAGTCAACCATATATCTAGAAACGTCAGAGATATCGACTTCAAATAACGTATGAAATCTATAATGAAGGAATGATTCTGATTGAGGATCAATGCTTGACTGATGTGACATAGCTGTGGCATTAGCATCATCTGGAATTGCGTCAACTCTTCTAGATGGCGGTCGTACTGCACATTCTGCGCTTAAATTGCCACTCAATTTAAACACAATTGATACTACAACATGCAATATTTCCCGATCCAGTTCAATGGGAAAATTGTTGATGCAATGCAAGCTCATTGTTTGGGATGAGTGCACAATGGCACATAAGAAATCACTTGAAGCACTTAACTTCACACTGAAGGATTTTCGACGAAGTAACAACATATTTAGCGGATTGATCATATTGTTGGCAGGCGATTTCAGGCAGACGTTGCCAGTAATTCCCCGTGGAACGCCTACAGATGAATTGAATTCTTGCCTGTAGGCATTCCTTTTGTGGAAAAACGTAAAAACATTATCGCTAACCAGTAATATGAGAGTTCAACTTCAAAATGTTTAAAGTGCTGCACAATTTTCCAAACAATTGTTAGCTGTTGGAAATGGAAAAGTGCCATTTGATGCGACAACTGGATTAATTATTCTTACCAACGACTTTTGCTTATTTGAAGACTCTCAATTAGCTCTTATTGAAAATGTTTTCCCAAACATTAGTGAGAATTATCAGAATTATGCCTGGTTAAGTTAACGAGCAATTCTCGCCGCAAAGAATAATGATAAACACGCACTGAATTTCACCATTCAATCAAAAATCCCTGGCGATTTGGTGACATACAAATCCGTTGATTCCATAACAAATCCCGATGATGTAGTAAATTATCGAACGGAGTTTTTGAACTCTCTGTAGTTACAAGGATTTCCACCACATAACTTGCAACTCAAAGTTGGTTCAGTTATTATGATATTGCGTAATTTGAATCCACCGTTACTTTGCAGCGGTACTAGACTTGCAGTGAAAAGACTTATGCCGAATTTGATTGAGGCAACCATTATTAACGGAAAGTACGCAGGTGAAAATGTAGGTATGTATTCCTCGAATACCAATGATTCCGACTGATCTTCCGTTTGACTTCAAACGATTGCAATTTCCGGTTCGCTTAGTGTTTGCGGGATAAATTTAGAAAATCATTGTTTTTCACATGGGCAGCTATACGTTGCGTGTTCATGAGTTGGGAAACCATCCGCTTTGTTTTTGTTAACGTCAGAAAATGTGGTTTACGAAAGAGCACTTCAATGAAACGTAAATTTGCAGACAAGTATAACGCTTCGATTTAGTATTTACTTTGGATTCACTTTCATTTTTTACTTAGAGAATTTGAACTAAATTACACTTCATTTTTGTAATCGAAATGAATTCATTACTGTTGTGAAATGAAATAAAATGTTTGCTTTTCAAATATGTATAAAACAACAAACATCTTTTAATCCCAAAACGAAATGTTACAAAAAAGAAGCCATCTGGTGGCGAAACGGAGTTCGCCGGGTTTGCTAGTTATTTCATATAATATTTGAAAAAACTTCAAAAGTTTCACCTGTCTTACAAAAATTTAAAAGAACCTCTATATCATTTTTCTAAAATAATTTTCAACAGAAAAAGGCAAAACGGTTTGAAAGTACGTTTTGTTCTTGTAACGAATCTGTTCTCTACACAATTCTATTATATCAAGTTTTTGAAATATAGTAAAAAATATAAAAATAATATTGAAAAGGGGTAGTTTTACAACTTAAGCAAATAGTTAAAATTAGAGTTTGGATTCAAAATCAACACTAATAAATTAAGTCCAAAACGTATTTTCCAAAATTATGAAAGTGTCAACTTCTTTCAAAGTCTTTCTCGAAACTTCGTACAAATTCAAATAAAGACTCATAACTAATAAGAATTTCCAGAAACTAAGTAAGATACTAAAATGCCTTAAATTGTATATAAAAGAGAAAAACTTTTACTTTTTAAAATCATCATACATTTTATTGTTAAGATTAGGGTGTAACCTGTAACATGGTGTTATAGAAACATTAAAACTCGTGATTTGAACTCAGGACATCTTAATCCTTTTAATAAGTATTTTTTTGTTTTGTGCTGCAGAAAAAATCGTAAATTTTTCGACCAGAATAACTACATTCATTTTTGTAACTTTGTAAACTTTTTCATTTTAAATGTTGTTATTTTTTGTATGTTTAATCCCTAAGAATTTATTATAATTTAGTTTTGAGTTAATTTATTCCCTTTGAGCTTAGGAGGAGCCTCATGATTCATGTAGTATCACAATGGGCTATTAAACTGGCCTAAGTGTGTCCTATTCCATCATGGACAGCCACTTTAACCTAACCCAACCTAACCTATTTCCCTTGTATTCCATATTGAACTTTTCTACTTCTTAAAACTCAAAAATCTAGTTTAACAGAAACAAATATCTGGAAAAAAACACAACCACATAAGTTTCTATGGAATATGGAAATTATTAAGCATTTTAAAGCTTTAAAACTTATTCTTAAATATTGGAAAATATTGCAACTATGTGCAGTTCTCTTTTAGGAATACAAAAATTCTCTGCTATACTTTAAATGAAAATGCAACACACATTGATATTTCCTATGTAAGGTTATGCATCATCATGCAGAATAAATGCTAAAGGCACATTATAACCTTAAAATAAAATAGTAAAGCCAAAAATATTCATAACTAACTTTTTATTCCTTTCATTTATAAAAGTAGTTTATCCTTTGGAATTTCTAAAACATTTTCCTTGGAATATGTAGGAGTAAAGTTTGCAACAACAAAAAAACAACCCATGTCTTTATCTTTACAAAACTCAAAAAATGTTTTCTATTAAATACCCGCTACAAAGAACTTTAACATTGAAAATATAGAAAAAGACCAGTCGGAAAAGCCAGAAGCAAAAAGAAACTAACATATGTTCATAGTTTGTAACTTTAACAAAACTATTCCTTGAGTTATTTCTGTTCCTGTAGGGTTGCCACAGTTTAAGATTTTGGTTTTCTTTTTTATAATTTTTTTAACAAATTTTAAATCAGCTTCCAAAAAACTAATATTAATAATAAATAAAACAAAATAAAAAATATACGTTTCTCAACAGAAATCGTTTTGTGTATGTGAAATAAATGTTAAAAACTAATTTTATTTCCTTATAGGTTTTCTTTAATTAATGTAAGACTTTAATCAATTTCTTTAATTTTATTATTATATATATAAGAATCAAATCGGTGATAACGAATTAAAAGAGAAAATAAAAAATATTTTTGTTAATTTGTATTATCAATAAAATTTATAAATATCTAAAGTTGGGCATTTTTCAAAAACTCTAAATTTAAGCATAAAAATAAAATACAAATTCTTTAAAAAAAAAAAAACAAAGCCTAATTACTATTACCATTAGGAAAAATAAAATATTGTAAATAAAATTAAATTTAAAAAACAAATAATAAAACAAAAATTGACGAAATTATATTTAACTTTAAATAAGAAAAAACAAATTAAAAATTAAAATAAAATTTCATGTCTAAAATTCAAATTTTTCAAATCTTTAAATTTCTTACTGGAAAAATATCAAACAACATATTTTATCAATCTTGTGCAGTTTTATGGAATAGATTCCCGAAACCCGAAGGATTTTAAAGATATAAAATTTCCAGGTAAACGAAGGTCCTTTTGCAACATTCGCTAGCTTGAAAACCAAAAAGTAATAATAATTATAATTTACTATCTTGCATCTGCTAAAATGCACTTTATTTTAAATTTCAACTTTCTGCTTTTCATACGAGTAAGTGCGGGAATATTAAAATGTAAGTAACTATAAACTACAAAATTTAGAACAATTATTATTAACTCTCCGACCCAAATACGTGTTTTGTGTAAATATACTTAGCTAATCAAACTCCACCGCCCCCCCCCATATACCAGCAGTCCATAATCATCATAAAATTTAAACAAAAGTCTTTTTTTTTTCATTTGAAACTTTCATGTTCTTGTGATGAGATGGGAAACTATATGAGTGCGAAAATATATAATTTCAATTTTGAAACTTTACGCCCCTGCTGAGTCTGACAGCGAAATATTGTTTGTGGGTAAGTATATCCGGAAAATGAAAATAGTTTCAGATGAGATGGAAGTTTTGAATCCTTAGATGTACATACAAACAACAACAACACAAATATAATTATTGTTGGAAAACTTGCGTAAAGATAAATAACCAAGAAATAAGATAAGACATTGAGTAGGTACCTTACACAATATTTCAAGCACTTTAACAGAAGCAGATGCCTAAAGAAGTTGAGTTAAGTGTGTTTTGATAGTAAATTAAAAATTAATTTTTTTTCTGAATGTCACACCCACAACTTTCTGTACTTTTCAAAAAACAGAAAAAATACAAACTACACAGAATATTAAAGGATGCATCATCATCCTGTCCTGCCAGAGCTTTGTAAGGTGCATAATATATTTTATTTGTGGGGGAGAGAAAAGTTTTTGTTTCTGTTTTTGTTTGGTTGAAGTGTCACCCCATGGACTGTCGTGTTCGGACTATGCTAGGAGGCTATGAATAATATATTATCAGAATATTGTTTTTCGTTAATTCCGACATAATAGCTGGGTTTTTTTGGGTTCTAATTAAAATTGATGGTAAGTTTCAGTGTATGGCAAGTTCTCACAGATATTTTTGAGAGAATTAAAAATTCGAAAAAAGTTCGGAGCTTTAAATCGATAAAAGTGTTGTATATAAAATCTGTTTGCTTTAGAATGTCAAATTCATGACCTGTGAACATTTCTCCTTCTTATTTGCCTAAACTATGCCAAACGAAGTACATAGGAAGTCGTAATCTAACTTAGCATAATATAAAATTCCCTCCCATCAGCTTGTTCATATGAACTTGCTCTTGTAATTTAGGATTGTTAGGGGCGAGTTGAAGTCTAAATACTTTTTGGTCAGTCTTCTATAAAGGTTGATGACACTTTAAGGCTACATAATCTCACTCGAACTCCATAGAGAAGAGGAAGGTTCGAAGGTGGAGAAAATGATAACAAGAGAAGGGTGTGTCACGCTTGACAATCCTGATTGCTGGATGTAGTAAAGGACATTTTTTATTAACAAGAACAGAATGTCACCTAAAATCCTAAAATAAAATTCTGCAAATGTCTGTTCTCTGTGTTATATCAAAATTTCGAAATGAGTCCTCTTCTGTCCTTTCGTCTACTTTTGTGTTGTATTAAGATTTCTTGGGTTGTTAAGGACTGGCAATGTAACCAAACATGTTAAAGGTTTAAATCCCCATCATTTACCATAATTTATAAATCATATTTAGAATACTAAATTCTTACTTCAATTTATTTCTTTTCATAAATCTCCAGCGGTATATTTTTGCTGTAATTGTGTTTATATTTAGAATTAATGGGTGTTACCTTAAGTCCTTGGTCCGCAGAAACTGCCCTAATAACAACTAAGCTTGTTCAAGATTATGGTGGCGAAAAATACGATATATCATCAACATAAGCCCCACCTCAAAGCTTAAGGATAAAAAAAGAAAATTACTACAAAGTGGTAATCTGTTAAACACTGTTTGTACACTATGGTGTATACGTACTTATTTTTGCTCTTTACATTGTACACCTATAAATGGAAATAAACAACCTTGGATTTAACCCACGTTTTCAGATGTATTAAAAGAAATAAATTATTTTAAGTCCTCTTGTACTACATGTTCATTCCTGTTCATATTTGAGACATGTACAATATTAAGTGTTCGTGGAAAACTTTTTAAGATATTTACACACTCTCTTAAACAAACAAAAACAAATTGAGGAAAAAAAATATAAATTGTATGTACCCTTTGATATCCCAATTTAACAATATAGAATAGTCTTCGCGTGGACATGAATAATTAAAAACAATTCTTAAAAAAAAATATCACGTATATGTATCTTTACCTTATTTCATTTTCAAAGAGATTATTGGAGATATTGTGATATTGTTGAAGGGGTATCATTTCGTTCTTGTTTGCATATGAAATGGAATTTTTCTTTCTTTGGTCACTAAAAGGCTTGTATTGGTTTCAATAAATAATAATTTTTAAGTGAATTCAAAAGTGTGAAATCAAGTTATGCAGAAAATTCAATAAAATGAGACTGTTATGAAAAGAAGACCTGGAAAATGTTAACTAAACGACCTCTTTTAGACATCACACAAAAAAGAGCTCAATTTCAATAAGAGACAACTCAATTTGAAATTCGTTAATTGCTGAAATTTTGATAGTCACTTGGATTGCCATTCTTGATAATTTTAGGAGTTTAAAAGTCCATCAGCTTAACCCTGCCACATAACAAAATTTACTAATATACGAGTATCAATTTTAAACAACTCTTTACAACCCTTGAGCCCAATATGGAACTCGCACTTTATTTATGTATTTTGAGAATGTAGGTTGAACATTTTGTGCCAGCAAATAAAATCACTCGCTCGTGCAAAACTCCATTGCATGTCAGTATAGTATTAAAATTTATTTTCCGAAATAATCCATTACCATTTAAATAAAAAATTAATTTTGATGCATTGAAATGAGAGTACGAGAATATCTGCATGAGCCGAGTATACGTGATGAATGAATATCAATTTTCAAGGAATTTATATATTCATATAAATCTATAGACTTGGTTGATTGCAAATATGTAAATATGCGAAATCATATCATCAAGATTTTATATGTTATTCAGGAAGTACAATTATTGTTCCTCAGACTCTAAACTATCATAAGTATAAGACTATAGCGTGTAGGCATGAACATTATTTGATTAAAACAAATGTTCAAGTTTTCTAAATTTACAAACCACAAATAGAGTGAAATCATTTAGCCCGCGGTAAAATTAAGTTTTTCGTTGCTTAACCAAAATCTTGAATCTCATCAAATTGATTCAAGGAATTCGGGAATAATATAGTTATAGAGGGTGAACATTTTCCAACATTTTTGTATAGAAGAAAACCAATTTTGTAGCCTTTTCGCTGTATTCAAACTACATTACGATAGCTGGAAATATTTCGGTTTCATTTCATCGTTATTCGATCAATTTGTTAAAATTGTATTTTTTCCAGAATTTAATTTTTTTTTTCCAGAAAACAAATGGAAATGGAAATGAAAATGAAATGAATGTGGAATTGTATGCATATTTTTAACTGAATCATGTTTTTTTTATAAAATCAAGTACAAGTTCAAAAAAGTTTTTAATCAGTTGTTTTAAAGAAAAAACTGTATGGTTTTATTAAAAGTTTTTTTGCGGATATATAAAAACAGATAAATTATTCAGATAAAGGATTGTCAGTACTTTTTCAAAGGTGTTGAAAATTCCAACTTTACAAAAAGACCACTATTTGAAATCAGCATTAAATTTAAGACGAGAGAAGATGTTTTTAATTTTATCTGTTCATCGTTTGAACATTTTTGAAAACTTTCAGCTAATTATAGAGGATTTCCAGAACTTACAACATTGTCAGATGATAAGTCAGTGCTCTTTCAATAGTTCCCAACAAGCGTCCAATATTCAAATATCTTTCAGTAAGAAATTTTCTTTTCACAAGTTTGTAGAGTGTGTTTCAAAGTGCTATAATTTCACAGACAAATGGTAAGCTGTTTCAATATTTTGCGCTTTAAAAAATATGACATTAGAAAATTGTCAAATATCTGGCAGTGACAGAGATCTGGCCAGCTGCCATTCCTTCAAAAAAATGTATTTAGTTACAAACGCAGAATTCAAAGAAATATGAAAAAAAAATCAAATTTTTATGAAACCGAGGCTCTTAAACTTACAAACTGTAAGGATTCCAAGGAATTCTGGATGGCGATTAACCAATTAAATGGAGCAAAACCAAAAATCAGTTTGAAACTAAATATCGATGTATTGCATAATCACTTTAAGTTACTTTTGAACCCAGAGAGTCTTACGCTTCCTATCCAATACGCCAACCTTCGTATTCGAATGATATTTTGGATAGTGTCATAACTCATGACGAAGTTAAAACCGTATTAGTGAAATTGAAGGACGGAAAAGCTTCAGGACCTGATGGTATATCACTGGAATTCTTTAAATATGGAACAGAAAGGCTAACTTTAAATTTAACATCGGCTTTCAATGCAATTTTGGACACTAGAAGTATTCCAGAACAGTTAAAAAATTCTTTAATTTTTCCCATACATAAGAAAGGCAACATTAATGATCCATCCAACTACCATGGGACATCCTTCCTCAACGCCACCTACAAGATATTCGCAACATTATTAAATAACCGATTGACCCGTTGGATTCATGATAATAAGTTGCTGGGGGAATTTCAGGCAGGTTTTAGAAGTGGCTACTCGACTATCTACAATATTTTTGTACTGCAAAGCATAGCGACAACCTCTATTGAACAAAAAAAGAAGATCTATGTATGTTTTTTTTGTCGATTTCAAGGCATCTTTTGATACCGTTGAACGCCAATCACTATTCTTCAAGCTTTACAATTATGGGATGAGACAAATTTGGGCAGGTACCAGAAAGCATCTATGACGAATATAAGGCAGCGGTATGGAATGGTGCCAAAAAGTTAGAGAGTTTCGAACCGAAGATGGGAGTCAAGCATGGTTGCTATTTAAGCCCAAATTTGTTTGCTTTGTTCATAGAGGACCTGATAGATTTTCTTCCTGGTGGAATTGAAATATCGAAGACACTCATCAAAGCCTTGTTTTTTGCAGATGACGTCATACTGTTTGCTTACTAGCCTGAAACTCTACAGTTGATGATTAACCGACTATATGTGTATTGGAATCTGAAAGTCAATTTGAGCAAATTCAAGGTGATGATATTCCAGAATGATTCTGGTAGAACAGCCAGGAATGAGAAATGGCACTATGACAGAGAACCAATCGAGATTGTTAAAGCCTACAAATATCTAGGATTTACCATAACCAGCAGTCTTAATATGGAAACGCACCTTAAAGAAAAGCTGATTAAATCTAAGGGCCTCAGCAGACTGCAAACTTTTTATCGGCCGATAGTTTGGTCGGCTTCTTAATCAGTATGGAGAGGAATGCATTATGCGCACACTACAGCGATTTAGTATCGGCCGATAAAAAAGTTTGATGGACTACCCGATTACATTCAAACTAATCTGTCGGCCAACTATCGGCCGACTGTTTAATCAGTATTGGCGCATACACGCCTGTGCATACATGACGATTGTTTATTCGGCCGATAGTTCAGTTCGCTCTGTGATTTGGCTTCGTGTGCGTGTATTTTGAATATGACGTCGCCCAAATCACAATTGTTGATTGTAGAAAGTTCCGTCGATAGTCTGCGCCCTGTTCACCAACCAAACTATTTAGTTGGCTCGGTGTGCGCACTTTCAGCCCAAACCGACTAAACTATCGGCCGATGAAAAGTCTGCAGTCTTCGGGGGCCCTAAAAGTGCAATATCCGTAACATAGAAGAAATGCTTCTCAAACCAGTTAATATCACATAGTTTTAAATATAAGGTCTTTGTTGCAGTGGCGGAATCTATTATGATGTATGCAACACAGGTACGGGGAGGGGAAAAGTTTGAAACGGTCGAAAAACTTCAGAGGTTTTTCATTAAAGGATGCTTTCGTTTACCGAAAAACACCCCAAACTATATGATCTCAATTGAGACAATATTATCACCGCTCTTCATCAAAACTATTAAATGTCATATTGATTATATCAAAAAAGTTTTTAATATGCCAGATAAAAGACTCCCAAAAATTCTGGCATTGAAAACAATTGAGAAGAAAAATCTGTGGTATAAGAAGCTAGAAGACCATGCTGCCTACTGTAGAACGGACTTTCGAATAGTTGATGAAAATGGTAAATACTACGATGACGACCTCCGGAATCTTATTGCAAATTTAGATGAAAAACTGAGAGCCGACGCTATTAATGAAGCTACATCCTCGGTTCATTGATCTACGTACAACCATCTAAATCACTACTTTCGAAACGAGAACAAACTGAAACTCATATCAGCAATTTTCAAAATGAGAGGAGAAATGATAAGCCTTAATTATATACCACATCGGGAGGATCTGCCTATCTACTGCAGCCTTTGTAACTTAAGAGTAAGGGAAGATGTAATCCATTTCATAGGGAAGTGTCCAATTTTATGTGAAATACGCAGAAATTTGCTCGGCAGCAATGTAAAGTCACCAGAAGAAATAGTTGCCCTTCCAACTGTGAAGGAAACGTAAATCAATTATTTAATTATTTTCGAACTGCAGTGTCTTACCGCAATAAAATTATAAATGAATCCTTTTAAAACAGTAATTTATTTAATTTATATTCTAAATGCTAATTCAAACAAAAAAAACTTCAATTAGATAAACATTGTTAATTTTCAAACAGAAGTCAATCGGCAGACGGCGCATAGTCAAGCCTTAACGATTTTACTAAATTATTTTTGTAAACAATGTATATAAACGAATGTTAATAAATCGAATTATCTATCTATGTATCTATCTATCTATCTATGTATCTATCTATAAGTGATTTAGCAATATTGTGACACAAAATTCACACACAATAGTCTAAAAAGAATATGAAACACGCAGTACTAATTTTCAAGCAATCAGCCTTATTATGAGTTTCACCCGAAATATTTGTGTTCTCCCTGAATTTTGAAAAGCTATCAATAGTTTCACGTGAACAAGGATTAACTACGAATTTTGAGTTGACAGTTCGAGAAATAGTTATTTTCAGGAAATAGCTCTCAATAAATTTTCCCACCTCTGTTAGGGTGAAATCTGAACCTTCGATTGATATATTTTTACTGTTGCAAAAAAGTGTAATTGAAGATTTTATCTGCAAATTTAAATGATACACTAAAAGCAATCATAGTTACGATATTGAATAGCAATATTGACAAACCTGTTGCTTGAGGAAAAAGAAGAGATCATTCCAATCCGTTGAACTGTTGTTAAATAAACTATTATCAGAATGAAATTACATTTTCAGCTTCAATCAATGTCTAATTAAAAACATTTTTTAGCCGCAATGTCAGGGTTTCGTTGAATTTTCATTAAATTATTCTTTGCTGAGAATTGATTGATTTGAAAAAAAAAAAACAGAAATTAATAAATTTAATTTATTAATAAACAACTTCGTTGAAATACTTAAATTTTAACGTTGTTTCCTTACTCTAAATACTCCAATAAATAAGTGAAATTTTAAGCTGTTAAATCAGTTGCATTTCACCGGAATTGAATGCTCATAATAAGGGGAACCTTTTGAATATGAATTACCATGTGGAATGAAGTTCGGGTGAAACTCATAATAAGGCTGAATATGTCTCATATTTGTCCTCGGGTAGTATTTTCAATTATTATTGTGAACTTTAATTTTTATTTGTGGTTTATTAACACCTTTCTCCAGACCTTTTAACTTATATACTTTTTTTATTAAATTTTTAATTGAGTTCACAAACAGAAGCAAATTATTTCAACATTAAAGGAAAAATATTGAACGCAAAATAAAATCGTTTAATAAAAAATTAACGCTCACAGGTGGGTATATGTGGTAAATATGAGCCGAAGCATATTATACAAGTTAAAATGTTATCAAAGGCACCTCATCGTGGAAAAAAGTCTCTTTGAATAATTTAATGAAGTTTTATCCCTTTTTAAAATAAATTACCAATCAGTATCAGTAATTACTTGAATTAACTGTTTAACTGATTGATATGAGTTTATAAGGGGAGTTTTTGTCCTTTTGATAGATTTGTTTTATTTAGTTGAAAACAGCTTGCAAGTTACACATAATATGCGAAAGAAAAGTGGAATTATTTTTACTTGTGACGCACAGGGACTGTTTTATTCGTGAAAACGTCTAAGTTGAGATTTTGATCAAACGATGGTAAAGAAGTCAAAAAAATTGGGTCCGGCAGTTCCGTCCGTCTACCTGTCCTTCTATTCTCGCGCCTAAAACCTTAACAATTATGTCGCTTGAGTTTAAACTTGGAAATCAAAGTTTTAAGTATATTAATTTTTATATAGGTACATACACAACTTATTTTTTTTTTTTAAATTCGAAAATTTGAATTTTCTTTTAAAATTCGATATCTTAAAAACGAGTCATCATATTTTAACGGAATTTGAGCGTAAGCACTTACAACTGAAAAACTAAAATAGGTGTATTACTTGCGAGATGTCTGAAAAATGGAAATTTCGCAAAGGAACCTCTTGGCTTTATGGGTAATATTCAGTTAATTTGAGACGGCGCTATGTGGAAACGGAAAGTATCGATATAATCTCTATATTTTTTGACAGGTGTTTTTAGATTAGACACTGAACTTTAGCTATCTGAGTCGAAAATAAGCGTTTTTGGCGTTTGAACGGGAGGAAAATGAATTAAAACCCGGCTATTCATTTAAAGCATCTTTTTTGAATAGAATGAGGACATATTTCATTTTTCAAGCCCAAAAATGGATTTTTTGAAATTCTGCAGAAAGTTTTTACAGAAAAAAAGAGGCTGGGATGCGACCCACACTGATAACATAACATCCCGTCTGTCAATTTGTCTTGCTTAAAAGTTTGTAGGTTTTCGTGTTTTGTTAAAAAAGTTCTCAGTTGAATTATTCTTAAAAATTTAAAAACTACCAATAATATTTTGTTAACGAAATTTTTAGTCGAAAACCAATTTTTACCAATTTTAGTAGCATTTCTTAAAAAAAAATTTTTTCTTATATAAACAAATACAAATTGGATGAATGAAATTAATTTGAAGTCAATATCTTCTATTGTTCACGAGATATCGAAAACCGAACAACTGACTGTTGAATTTTTATAAAAAATGTACTGAACGTCGAAAACAATATTTTCTGTGAGATAAAATAAGTTTAAAGCCAATATTTTTAATTCTTGAAAAGATATTTGAGTCGAAAATCAATTTTTACCAACTTTTATTAATTTTTGTTTAGTTTTTATTTTTTTGAAAAAAAAAAAAAAACTGTCAATTCAATTTTTCTCAAAATTTTACTGAATGTTGACAACAATATTTTTTTAAATATAAAATTAGTTTAAGGCCAATATCTCAAAGTTTTGAAAAGATATTTGAGCCGAAAGTACATTTTTAAAAACTTTTATTAATATTTTTTTTAGGTTTTTATTTTTTGTAAAAAACTGTCAATGTTGAATGTTGAAAATAATATTTCTTATAGGATAAAATTTGTTGGAAGTCATAATTTTAAATTTTCGAAAAGATATTTAAGTCGGAAATCAATTTTTACCAACTTCGAGTAATGTTTTTTATAGGTTTTTAGTTTTTATAAAAAAAAACTATCAATTCGATTTTTCTCAAAATTTTACCAGATGTTAAAAACATTATTCTTCGTTGCACAAAATTGGTTTGAAGATAAAATCGTTTTTTGTTCGTAAATTTTTCGAGTTAATCTAGCTTACCGCTGTTTCTTGGGTCGTTTCGAGAGAAAAATTCTTAGCGTACTCTATGGTCCCGAATGCACAGAAGGTGAGTGGAGAAAAAGATGGAACGATCAGCTGTACAGCGACGTAGACTTAGTTAGAAGGATAAAAGTCCAACGACTGAAATGGTTGGGTCACGTGGCAACCAATGCTCCGGCCCGGAAAGTCGTCCAATAGAGGAAGACCACGGATCAGGTGGCGCACAAGTGGCAAGTGAGCTCACCCAATTTGGAGTGCTCAACTGGAGGCATTTAGCTAGGGACCGAGCTTGATGGAGAAGTTTGTTGGGTGAGGCTCTAGTTTACACAGGACTGTAGTGACACCTTAAGCTAGTAAGTAAGTAAGTAATTTCTCAAAATAATCTGGCCTCATTTCACTTTTCCAATGCGCAATATGGCCAACTTTTAAAAATTGGCCTTATTTCACTGTTGTAAAGTAAAAGTCCAGAAGCATAAGTAATGCTTCGAATAGAAAAACAAAACTGTTAAAACGCCTAAATAAGAGTTAAATATAAGCAAGGTAATTTTGTCTTCATTTTCATAAGATATCTGCTTTATCAATCATAGTCAAGTCAAATCCAATTGCAATGTTTTCGCAATCTCAACCAAGTTACTCATCATAACTAAGAAATCAAAATTATGTCAATGTCTGCTCCACTAGATTGACAGATAGAACAACCAACGTCCAGCCAACTCGATAGTAAATATAAATGATTCTGGAGTTGAAAAAACAAAATTCAACCCTATTAACACGACTGTCAATATAATTTATCTATATGGCTAAAATATCGTATTTCTAAAGTTGTCACTTCAACATCACTGGCATATTTCTTAATTATGTATATAATAGCTCTTAATACCCCAATCAAAATAGTACCAACTCGATTTGAAATCTCTTAATGACCTTTTGAGTTATATTGATGTAATATCTTTGAACCTTAAATTAATATTCGTATTTAAAGAAGAACACAATAATCAAAGAAAAGATAAAATACTGATGTGAAAAATGTTTTATTTTATTGTCAATAAAATTACTACTTTTACTCAATATCAAAATAACAAATTATTGCAATTAAACGACTCCCGTTTATCTCTGCGTTTCGAATTTTCAAAAATTTATTTAGATTACCAAAATTTATCTATTACCAAAATTCATTAAGTTTTTTAGCTGCATTTTAAGATATACCGAGAAAGATTCAACACTTTTTCTTTCATATATCTTTTCTACTTTTTCACTTTTGTAGTTAATTTGTTTCCAAGTGGAAAACCATTTAAATAATATATAATTAAACAAGTAGGACTATATAATGATTGTTCACAATAAACTAAAATCAAAATAACTAACAGAGCAGTCAAAATATCCTCTTCCAAAATAGTTTTAAAACACTTTTTTAACGCGCATAACTTTTTTATTTCTAACAACAATTTTTCACAGAAAAATGCATCTGAGTTTTAAAACATCTATAAATCAAATGAAAAACTTTCTGTATTAAGCAAAGTTTAAGTTTCTCAAAAATTTCAACTCGTAGTGAAATTTAACAGGAAAATGAAAATTGTTTTTTAGTTTAAAAACTATTTACGAGTATTTTTGTTTAACTACTTGTATGAATGAGTACACTCTTGAATTCTGCGTTAAAAGCTAACAGGCATCTAATTGACATAATTACTTTTCAAACTTTCTAAATTGTATTTAGTGACCATAGTTATTTGTTAATAATTGCTTTATTAAAATGAAAAATTTGATATTAATTTTTAAAGCCATAAGGAATTCTATAGTTTGTTGAGCATTGTAGGTAGATGTAAGGTCAAGCTAGATAGGAAATGAAATATCTATACAAACATTAGCTTTTCTTTGGTCCAGTAAATACCCTGTGTATTTTTTTATCTATTACTGGGAATAAAATAAAGTTACTATAGAAATTCAATAACTTGTTATTTTAGATTTATTGAAGAATTGTTAGTTGAAGTAGAAAATGGAATTTTAACAAACAAAGGATTTATGAAATATTCTTCTTTGTTTAAAGTAACTTCCTATTGACTTTTTCTACTTGATATTGATTTGTTTTATATTTTTTAGGTAGAATTGAATTTTGTTTTCGTTTAAATGCACATTTTTCTTCGAGTGTTCTTTCTTTTTTGTCAATTTCATTGCTTTTATTGCCTAGAGAAGTTATAAAAAGTTATATTCAAACAAAGTGAATGTTTTATACACGAGTGAATAATATAACAATTTGGCCAAGTTGTTAGGACTACAGAATGCATTTTTCTATTGATACGGGATATTAACTTAAAAGAAAATACAAAAGAAGAAAAACAAAACAACTAATGTTTAACGTGGATTGAAATCGATATCCCCCTTTTTTTAAAACAGTCGTGATGCTTTTTTGTACAAGGTTGAGGAAGACTCGTCGGTGTTCAGGGTTCTTCTCAAACAAAGCAAAAAACTTGGGTTTAGAGTTTTCAAACTCCGATTGGCGATTTGTAGCCAACTTTATTTTCTTTAAATCGTAAGGGTTATATTCTTATAACTTATACAACAAGCTAGTTCATTATTTTTCTTGCTACTTAAACTAACAATTTATTGCTAATACTTCACAAAATATATATAGAGATAGAATTAAACTGTACTTCAAAAAAATCTAATATTTGATTGCTTAGGGTGGTACTTGTTTTAAGAACTATCTCTAACAAATATTAGAGAATGGTCAGCGGAGCATTAGCCACGACGCCAAGCTTGTCTGACGTTCTCATAGGTAGTGACCCTGGAATAATAGGTTGGGTACGGATTGTGTTAACTGCCCCTAACAGCAAAATAGACAATAAACGGGTGGCCTAAGCCTCTCCATCATGAAGAAGAAGTAGAAGTCGGAATAAACCGGAATAAACTCAGAAGAAGTAGAAGTCGGAATAAACCGGGGAAAGGAAGAAGGTGTTTCGGGCCCAAAAAATTACAAGACGTTTGTGTGCTCGAGGTATTAACAGTGCTCGAGAATTCTTTCCTATAATATACACAGGATTGGTAATCAAACTGGGTAAAGACAGAAGACGAATTTGTGTTTATAGTTCTTATAAACATTCTGTGAAAAGTCACTGTGAATTGAAAGCAGGTGAATGGCTCTACCATTTATATTTCCTGGGCATCTTTTTATGTGTATGCAATTGTCGTACCTACTGCATCGGCTGGTGTTATGTTTTATTGTCTTAGGTTCGGGGTGATAGAGGAAAAGTATAAGTACGGTTTCTAAAAATCCTCAATTTTGTAACTGTATCGAACGCGCTAAAAACATTTAAGTCAATTGTCTTATTCCTTTGTATTAGTAAAGTTATTTATTTATTCTTGTCTTAATGTCATTGTATGCGAGTGCAACTTGGAGAAATAAGTTCACTCATTTTTACTTTGTTGAGTTAGTTGCCCCTTAACTCTCGTACCGTACACTGTACAGGCCGGCCTCGGATAAAATATAATTGTTGTAAAGAAACTAATACTTTATAGTGAAAACTGACTGTACAAAGAAACCTTATTAATAAAAATAATCAATAGTCGGGTTTTTTAACCACTTTTCCCGACTCTAAAGTGCCGTGTTTTATTTTTCCTATGATTTTACAGTCCGCTTTATACAGTAACTATGTTTAATTTTATGTTCTCCTTTTTAATAAATCATAAATTTTATAATCCTCTTTTGTTAAATCCTCTTTTCAAAACCCCGCTTTTAAAAAGTCCCGACAAAAATTTGAATTCCATCAGTTTAAATAATATTTTTAAATCTCGTCCTCTAAGATCTCGCTTGTTCAAAATATTAATCTTTTATAGTACCCCTTATAAGAAACCCTACGAACTGATCCCATTTCTTAAAGCATTCTTATCAAACCCAATCATTTAATAATTTTAAAAACTAGATCATTGAAAATGCGGAATTATGAAAAAACAGATTATTAAGCATAGAATTTTAAAATCGGGATTTAAAGAAACAGTTTCCTAAAACGTGGAACATTAAACAGCACCCGTTTTTACAATCAAAACTAGTTATTAAACTTTAGAAAACCACGATTTAGAAACAAAAAGGGATTTAAAAAAAAAAACAGTATTTTACCAGACTGAATTTAATAACTTATTTTGCGGGATTCTCAAATCAGGTCTTCTATACTCTCGCTTTTAATGTAACCCAAATATCAGTTTAGTTTCAAATTATATTAAAATCCAAATATAGTCAGAACTTTTAATGTCCCTTGGTGCTGCTTCATACAAAATTTAACATCGTTTTTTTTTTATATTTTATAGCATAACTTATGACTTTGATTACAGCCATGTTAATGCAAATGAAAGTTTACTAGAAATTGATTCAAAACAATAAAGTTATACCGGAAATTGAATTATTACGAAAGCCCCAGGAATCATTAGTATGTTTTGTTGTTCTCCCATTGGGATTAAATGTGGAATATTTGATATTTTAACATACGGGTAACAAAACAATAAAATAATTATATAGCTAGTAGGCTGTAGTGGAAGTTTTTCCTCAAACACTGCACGAGTTTGACATCCATGAAATTCAAATCAATTAGTTTTTTTCATTCTTAGAAATTCATCAGAATTGAAAATCGTCAGTAGCAGATATTTTAGGATATGCAATATGCATTGTCCCTGCTTTTAAGTTATCATACAACGCACTATTCTAAAAAATAAACCTACGTCAGAAAATATGTTAATTTGAGTTTGCAACATTATTGTTAGAATATATTGACGTAGCCTAATTATATTTCATAATATTATGCAGCTTGATTCATAAAATGTATGATATTTTTTACTTTGTAACATTTTCTGAAATTCACTCCTAATACGCCTAAAGTGAAGTAATCCCCTTTTCAACAAAACAAATAATAATAAACATTTCAAAAACTTAAACCTCTTATTTTCCTGAAGAATACTAGTATTTGGAAAAACCTAGAGACTGAGGATATTTCTTTATATGCGTTCGTAATTCCCTTATTGTAATTGCATCATTTCCTTCCTTTTTCTTCTTTTCCTGTTTTCATGTACAAATCCACTTCTCCTTTTCTCTTCTTTTTTATATGTACTTATGAAGAAAAGGATATTTAAGGAACAAAGTATTTGTTGTTGTTTGTTTATGTGATTGGAATCATCATCTGGTTTTGTTCCTTATTGGATTATTCAATAAAATAAGATACAAAAACAAATCTGAAATATCCAATGTCCATTATTAAGTTGTTATAAATGTTCATAGATAAAATATGAATGAATATTGTAATCAAATCATAGATGGTTAAAAGATTGTAGAAATCGAATTCATTGCGCAAAACTAAATCTTGAACATAAATTTATTCGATTTCGAAAGAAATGTGTTGCACATCGAAAGTGCAACTGATGAGATTCGAACCATCTTCTTTTTTTTTTCTTTTTCTTTGTGTCATTTTTATTGAGAACATTTTCAGACGAATTACAAAAAGTAGTAAAAGCATTTTATCCAAGACTCAAAGAAGTTATCATATATTTACGTGAAAGGTTATTTTGGTGACAATATGACAGAACATGCCTTGTAAGAGCTTAAGGTTGAAGATATTAAAGGATTTAATAAAATGGTTAAGTGAATTACTGAGATAAGGATTTTATTTCTTTAAGATGAAAATTTTCAAAAAAAAAAACACTTCGAAGAAAGTATCAGTCCCAAATAGTATAAAACTATTCCCGGTCCAAAACCCACCAGTTAATCAGGAAAGATCAACAAATATTATTTATATCTTAATTTATAATTCTTTAAGGGGAAGTTTATAGTTGTAATACTTGCTTTAAGACCGTCACCTCATGAGGCTTGGTTCTTATTAATATCCGATTATTGTCTGTTACATTTAAGACGGCCTCCATTTCGTAGTTGGTATGACTTTGCAGTTGCGGATTGTGTGATACAGCGTGCTTCTTAACCGCTTTTGTATCCATTTCAATTTGAAGGTCACAATGTAGTTGACTATGTTTTATATACAATTGGGCATTTATTTTTCCACAAGGGCCTATAGTTTTCTTTGTACAGCCCCATAGTTGGACTCCTATGTCCACAAGGGTGTCAGTAATTGCTTATTTAACATTAGTTTGTTCTGGGTAGATAAATCAGAGTTCTTTCCTTGTAATCAGTACATTCTACTGTAACTTAAGCCTATCTCCTTGATGTGCTCTTTCCATTTAAGCTTTCCATCCAATGTCATTCCAAGGTATTTGGAAATATTGAAGTATGGTACTTCTATAGTGTTTATAGTAATTGGAACAGTATTTATGTTTTTGTTTTGTAAAATTTATATGCGTTGATTTTGTTTCATTTAGTTTCATACGCCATTTTTGCTGCCAAACTTTTACTTTGTTGACAGTATTTTGGAATTTCTGTGAAACCTTTGTATCAGATTTATTTGGCACCAATATTGCAGTATCATCGGATAAGGTAACCATGAAAGCTTTGGTATAGACTGAAATGTCTTTTGTATATAAAGATACATTATTGGTCCTAGGTCACTTCCTTCCGGTACACCGCCTGCTATATTCTTTATGTCTAAGTAATTTTGTTCGTACCGTACTCGAAAAAGTCAGTTCGTAACAAATGATTTCAATATTTCGTAGTAATAATGCCTAAGAAGATCCCTAGCAGTTTTATACTTCAATACAGAGTGCAAATCCTTATCAAGGGCTTGAACAACATATAGGAATATAGCTGATCATAATTGGTTTTCTTCAGGAGATTTTATCTATAATTAGATAATTTATGAAATAATTCAAAGACTCTCGCGAGATGTTCAACAAAAAGATCCAATTTTTTCGGGTTTCCGATCAATTTACCATAATATGAGTTTTGTTGCCTGTTGTTATTTTAGACTCTTTGCTTCTTTGCATAATATGTATTCAGTAGAAGCATCTGTACTGTACTCAGAATTTATAGAAATCTAATTACTGAAGCACTTTTGAACTCACTGCTTCTTATTTCGAATAAATATTTTATTTCTATTTCTCTAGCGTTAGAAATAGTTGGTGACTTCTTTTCAAAGCCTCTGGCACATTAGTAACAAATTGTTCAACGTCTTGATCAATTTGTACAATTGTTTGTATTGAGGATCTAAGGTTTATTAAACATTCAAGTTTATCTCTGAATGTGTTCCAGAGCACTTTTTTCTACTTTTCCGCTCTTCAATTAATGTTCAATTATTGGAGTCTGATATGACAATAAATTGTAATAATCATCGACACATATATAATTTCTTTTGCTACTTTAACCTACGAAAAAGTCTATAAGGCGTGCTATTTCGCTAGAATCAGATGGCCAATATTATGTTCAGTTAGACTGCTTTGAGTATAAGAGAATTAATACTAAACGAAATCTAAGGTCAATATTTTTTCCCGATTTAAAAATCATGATTCATAAATGGACTAAAATAGTGGAAGTGGGTTTTAAAATTCTACCTTAATAAAGTTGTTTTTAATATAATATATTAGCAAACCTTTTCTCATAGAAGGATATAAGATTGAAACATAAAATGATGATGTTGATAATGTTTGCATACCCATCAATCTTGAACTAAAAGGATAAGTATGGTCCTATAATATAAAACAAAATCTTTATCCATATAAGCCCTGATCCAATATTTCTTCCTTAAAATAACAAAGACAAAACTATAGTGAAATAATTTTAAAGAGACCGACAGAAGACTGAAAAGTTTAAGCATTCTTATTTAATAGCTTTGTAAACAGATTTATGAGCCCCTTAACTTTACAAACCCTCTATAAGGTATTAACTCAATCATAGGTGTTGTGAGATCGTTAAAATGATATTTGTTTTTTAAAGACGGTTTCTCTATAAAATAAAATAATTTAAACTTAATGGCGCAAATTTTAATAGTTTTGCTTTCTTTAATAAAAAGAGGTGCAATTGAACACGTCAGTGTTCAAATGACAGTTTTGAAGAAGAAAAGAAAATAAACCTAAATCTGTGCCAGAATCTCGAAAGTCATAAATGGAATTAGCAAACTACCATTTTATAATATTAAATTTAGTTAAATTCTAAGAGATAATTAGATGCAAGCATTTTAACTAAGTATCTCACCAAAATGACTTAAAATCCTCTAAATATTTCCCTATAATTGGTTTGAAAACATTTATCAAAATATTCGCATTTAACGTGCTAGTTCTGAAACTTATTGAATTCAATCATTTATTATGCATACATCAAATATAATTATTGCATTTTGCGATACAACCTCTGTCGATGTCATTATAATCATATTCGTACCATAACGGCATGCTAAATGAAATTTTCGACATACCTAGTTTAATAATGTGCGCTAAATTAATCTAAATAGTGAAGGATGCTTTCCCCAGATGCAAATTGTACACATTCATTGAAAATAATTATCCAATAGAAATTAATATTCTAAGCATTTCTATCGACGACGACCGACTACGCTTCAGACCAGAAAGCCAACATCAGTGAGGTTATAATAGTTATACTTAGCTCGAGGCTATTCTTTGAATTCTTGACTCAACTAATAACCAGTGTGGCGATGAACCTATGTACGTACATACAAAAGCTGTTTTTAGACAACCACAATCGAAAAAATGAGATAAAAATAAATTTCAATGTTTGTTCTTAGTTTAAACTGATGTAATATTAAAATAACGAAAAAGAAACCCTGGGGAAATTACAATTTCAAATACTGTAATCCACCTTAAAAAACGCAATTAAAATTCTGATAATAATTCTAAGAATCATTTAAAAGTACTTTTCATACCTTCTTTGAGGTAAAATATAATTATTTTTTATTAAGCCATAGCAGAGGTAGGTTTAAGCTAAGGCTATGTAAAGGGTGTTTTTTTAAACGTGTGGTTTTTCAAGGACGCATATCATTTAATGTTATGGCAAAGAATTTAGCTAAATCTTTAAATTATTTCGGGCAAGTGGTCACCGCTACTGGTTCGAATGAATTACAGTCGAGAGGCCCAATTTTCGACCACTTTTTTCAACAATTGGGTCCGTAGTCAATCAGCTTCCCATAGCCTATAATTTAAGAGGCCACGCCACATGCTTACGACGACGCAAGATAATGCGCTAACCAAAACTTTCCTTCAAAACATTGAATTGATGGTTTGCAAACGTTGTCCAGGTGTATGGATAATTCATTATAAAATGTCAAAATTGATCATAAAACAAGTGACAGCTGTCAAAAAGATGAACTCAGAAAAAAAAAGTATTGCCAGATTGAAAACCACACGTCCATACAAAAAAACACCCGTTGTAGGCTAATAAAACTTTATGTTTTTTAAAACATCAGGGTTTAAATTTTCTCCAAAAAAGAACTCGGAAAAGCTTTTACATAGCGCAAAGTTTGTTTTTTTGAATAATATTCTTCCTTATGAACGTGTTGAGGATATGGACATTCAAAAGAGCCAAGATTAATTTAGCTAAGCTGCCATCAATATGCATTTTGGTATTTTTTCTTATATCCTGGTATCTCTATTACGATCGAAATTCGAAAGTGATGATGAATTTACATTTCGTGTTTTTGTCATTGACGGAAATTCAATTGGCAGAGTATAAAGCAGAGTATAAGTCCTTGGAGAAGAGATAGAAAACTGAAATAATCCCAATGGAATGGTATTTTTGACAAGCGGCAATGGCAATGGAATTATGTAAATGATGTAATGGTCTTTGATGATGGCTGGTCTGGAAGCGGAACTGAAAAATTTGTCGTCCCATTGATGATTGAATTTTGAAGAATAAATGGGAGAGGGATAGTTGTAGCTTTTAGCACCTTCTCAGTAAAATTGCATGACTTGTGTTTATTTTTGATGGCTGTGATAGAAAAGTATTCAACATAAAAAACGCTATGAAGTTTTTTCAAGAACTCAAGATAAATTTACCTTTTTCTATAGAATTTCTTTTCAATTTATTGTAACACATGTTTGCTTATTTGATTACTTATGTTTTTCCAATGAGCTGACAAAACAAATTTCAACAATCTTTTTTGTGTATGCATGTTTTCGATATCTTATTAATTTCAACTGAAGAAACACTAATAAAACTTAAAAAATAACTTGTCAAGTCCTCAGAAAAAATATAGATACCAAATTCAAGTCTTGCTTCTCATTCTGTTTTTCAGAATTAGGTAGATGAATTCCCTACGCTTCCTTGTGTGTGTTTTCTTTTTTATTACTAATTGTAAAAATAAAAAAAGAAGCTGGGATGCGACCCATACTGATAACTTCCCATCCATGCCCGTCTGTCGATTTTTCTAAAACCTTAACAAAATAATAAGAACAATGTTTTGTATGGATTAAAAGAAAAATGTGAATTCAATATCTTTCATTGTTCTCATAATACTTGAGCCAAAAACCATTTACCGTTTTTTGTCGTTTTTGTAGGTTTTCGTGTTTTTTAAAAGAAGTTGTCAATTGAATTTATGTATCTTAGAAAACTTTACTAAAAGTTAGAAAAAAAATTTTGCATATGGTAAATTAAGTGCGAACGTACAAACGTACGTGCAGACACACACAGACATCTCTCTAAAAATCTTTTATTTAGATTCTAGGGACCTCGAAACTTCGAGGAATGTTAAAATTTTCAATTCGACAAATCGGACAGATTGAGAAGTTCAAAAAGCAAATAGGGATATTTAAATAGGATATTTAAATTATTTATTATTTATCTTCAATATTACAATAATAATTTTTAACATTTTGGAATTCTATATAATATGTAATGATAAAAAATAATAATTTAAGTTGGCAATGGCGTTGCCGTCTGCCTGATTGACGTGATCAAATATTTTTTTTAAATATACATATATATAATAAATTAAATTACGTTATAATTTAATTTCAAACATCTTTACTTGATAATAATAACATTTTTCACTTAAAAAAAGAAAATAGAGTAAAATAAATACGATCTTTTAAAAAATTAAATATTACAAAAACATGACATTAGTTTTTTTTTTTACTATAAAAATTCAGTTAAAATGTTATGTCTATAGGTGTATGCAGTCTCAATGAATTTGTATAGAGCAAACCAGTTATCACCATTAAGGATGTTCTTCGTTTGTTCCATAGTCAATGATAACTTTCCGAAGTGAGATAGCCTCAGATCCTTGTAGATAGGACATATTGCCAGGAAGTGGAATGTGTCTTCTTTTATTCGAAGATTGCATATAGTGCAGAGATTTGTCGATGATTTTTTGAACGGCGCGCCATTCAAATTTAACATCTCGCATCTCGCTCTGCAAATCAGAGATATCGCTTTTATGCTATATCGATCATTAAAATAGTTTTTATTCATAAGGTCATAGTTTAACTCGGGGTATATCAGCCTGTTATTTGAAGATATCGCTTTTTCTCTGCTTTCATTTCTGTGACTAATATCAGATAATTCCAACATTTTATAAAGTTGTTGTTTCAACATTCCAGGATTAACCTATTGTATATTAAGACTTAAATTTTGTTTCGCTGCCAGACCTATCCAATCATTAACCCATTCTAATTTATTATCAAAAGTATATTTTGTCATAATAAGTGGTAGTCTATGTTCGGGGTATTTCAGAACTTTGAGTACGTAATCGAAGTGCAACTTTAATGTGAAATTAAATAGATTTGACAGACCTGTTTCTAAGCTGAGTACATAATTGGGTGTAGTAAGAGGAAAATGGAAGAGTTTTTTCAAAAAGTATCGAAGGAGTTTTTCAACTTCGTCATATTGTTCGTATCCCCAAGTTTGAGCACTATAGCACATTATGGATCGCATTACTGATTCAAATACTCGGTATTTAGCTGATATTGGTATTTCTTGTTTGTTTATTATGTTTCGCCAGGACGCATTAATAAGGCTTTTGGCACTTGCCAGTTTATTTTCGAGGTGTAGGTTGAATTTCATATTTGGTTCTAATAAAATTCCCAGATATTTATAGTGTGTTACTATTTCAATCTCATTACCATCAAAGAACCATTTTTCCGTTGATAATAGTTGTTTGTCGGTTTCTAACAATCATTATTTTGGACTTATCTAGGTTTACTTTCAAGTTCCAGGTTTTGCAAAAACTGTTAATTTTATTTATCATTAGCTGTAGACTATGTGGGGTTTCCGCTAATAGTAAAATATCATCTGCGTATAATAGTACCTTTATGACTTGTCCTACTATTCTTATGCCTGCAGGTAGATGTGCCGTTATATCGTCTATAAATAACGCGAAAAGTGTGGCACTCAGAAGACATCCTTGTTTCACTCCAGACTTGGTTTCAAACCAGTTGGAGACATTTTTGCCGTCCCACACTTTTTGCCGTGTATTTGTATATAAACTTTTAAGAACTTTGAGCATTTTTGTTGACATTCCTAGTTGTGACAATTTATAGAAAAGCGCATTTCGGTCTATACAGTCAAAAGCAGCTCTAAAGTCTACAAAGAATATGTACAGTTTCCTATTTTGCCTAAGGAAGAACTGAGCTATGGTTGTTAATGTGAAAATGTTATCTACTGTAGAATAGCCTTTGCGAAAGCCTGCCTGGTATTCACTTAGTATTTTGTTGTTTTCTACCCAAGTATTGATTCTATTCAAAAGAATAGAGCAGAATAGTTTTGCGATCGAGTTCATGAAAGAGATACCTCGATAGTTACTCGGTGCATTGACATCACCTTTTTTGTATATTGGATATACAATGGCATCTCTGAAATCTTGAGGTATCTCTCCCAATCTAAAAATGGAATTAAATGTAGCTAGCATTTTATTTAAGAAAACCGGTGGAGCATTTTTGTAAAATTCATTTCCAATGCGGTCTGGACCTGGTGCTTTATTGTTTTTTGAATTAAGAAGTGACAGTTTGAGTTCACTCATAACTATTTCGGCATCAAGAAGATCATTTGTTATATATGGTTCAGCAAATTGAATGCTTTCTCTAATGTCATGGGGATTAAGTAATAATTTGAAATACTCGGCTAGTTTCGATGCGGATACATGGATACCACAGACAAAGTCGGTACCCTTAAATATCTTTATTTTTTCCCAAAAACTTTTACTGTTGGTTGCGGTTGATAGTTCTGCTGCTAGGGACCTGAAATAATTTTCGCGTTTGTTTTTGCAAAGAAGTTTATAGTTTCGATTGACATCTATATATTGTTTGGTTACATTTTTATTTGGGCTTGTGGAATCTCGAATTCTTCTAAGAAGGGTAAATGAAAGTTTTCTTGCTTCAAAACATTCTTGGTCAAACCATTTTTGTCGAAATTTTTAATTATTTGATCGTGTTTGAAGTGGAGAAACTTTTTTGATGCAGTTATTTAATAATCTTATCTCTTCTGTGGGATTGAGTTGTATTGTAGTGGTATTATATGTGGACTCTGTCTCATTTGTTAGTTTATTTACATATGCGTTTCTTTGTGTTTCTTTCCAGACTAATTTTGGTGGCAAGGTTAAAGTGCAGTATTCTGATTTAAAATCTAAATCTGCAGCTACTTCAAGAGGCATGTGGTCTGAAAAGATTTGGGTTCCCACTTTAAAAGAAGAAATTATTGCGTTCCATTCTCCTGATATTGCACAAATGTCTATAACAGATTTTCCTGAACCCCCTACAAATGTGAATTCCCCATTTGAGTCATCCCTACTACATCCGTTAAGGATATAAAGATTAAAATTTTGACACATTTCCAAAAGTAGACGTCCATTTCTGTTAACGACTTTGTCTTTTGATTTGCGCTTCTCACAGACCTCCTTGCCGATGAAGTTAGTTTTGTTTGGAATTATCTGACAGTCTCCAATTCTAGCATTAACATCACCAATGAGCATTATATTTTCGGATTCAATTGTGTTAAGTGAATCGTTAAGTTTATAGAAATCGTTATCCCAAGAATTGCAGTTTATGTAAGTTGGTAAGATAAAAAATTTTGAATTTAAGTTATTAAAGGTAAGGTAGGTTAGACCATTCACATCAACAAAGTTAGCATTAATATTTTTCTTGAAACCAAACAAAGATCCCCCTATGGCTCTGCCGAATTTGTGTTCGTGATAAGCCGCTATCCAATGTAGTTTATAATCTTTAAAATATTTGTTGTAAGTTTCATAATGATCGTTTGTAATAAATGTCTCAAAGAGGAAAAAGATGTCACGTCTTTTTACAAATTTAAAAAAATCGACATTAAAAAATTTACTTGCTAGACCAGCAATATTTTGTGATAATATACTAATGTTTCTAATTTCGTTTTTGTTAATATTCAAATTTCTACTACTATTTATACTATTATTACTTGCGTGGCAGACGGCAACTCTGTTTCAATTTTGATATTTTGTTTGTTCAAATAGTTTTGGTCCTATAAGCTGAAACGAATAAGTTTTTTAATTAGACGAAAATAGACATAAGTTTATTGTTTTGCAAAAATTTAGTGTGAACAATTTTGGACCATAATTTAAGGGACCCTTTTCCTTCGATTCATATTTCATTCAAATTCAATTCTTTTTATTCTTTTTCAATTATAACTGTTGGTTTTTTCTATAATCACCCCAGTGAATCACTTCAATATCAGTTCCTTAATCTTAAGCTACTCAGATGTTGAAAGAGCCCTTTGTGATCTTGATAGTGATAAGAAATCAGGTCCTGATGGGATTCCACCAATTGTCTTGAAATCTTGTGTTGCTGCTCTTTCAGATCCTGTAACGCGACTTTTTAATGAATTCCTGAGAACGGGTCATTTTTTATACGATTTGAAAGTTTCTTATATTAAACCCATTTACAAATCGGGACCCAATCAAAAATTATCGTCCTATAATAGTAAACTCTCAACGATTCCGCAGTTATTTGAGAAAATCGTTTATAATAATTTTACTTTTATAATCAAAGATATCATTTCACCGTTTCAACATAGTTTTGTCTATGGAAGATCGACAGCAACTAATCTAACCGTTCTATGCAATGAGATTATAAGTTACCTTGAAGATGGTTTTAAATTTGATGTTATTTATACTAATTTTTCTAAAACTTTCATAGAGTCCATCACGATTCACGACATCTTAAAAGCTAAACTATCAGCTTTGATTTTCATTCGAGTTGCAATCTTATTCGGTAGATCGAACCCAATATACGTCAAAATAAATTCGTCGTTATTACTTCCAATATCTGTGACCTCTGGCGTTCCCCAAGGAAGCCACCTTATACCTTTACTTTTTCTTTTTTTTGTTAATAATATTCCTCAAATCATTCAATCTTCTTCTTGTCTTATAGGTACTGCAAAACTTTGTTTGGTATAATCTTATATGATTACCTACTGTTAAGTGATAAAAAACATAGAAAACATAGTTAGAAGTAATTAACGGATAGTCAACTGCAAGCTACTTACCTAAAAGTCAACCTAATCAACATAAAAAGTTTGTTCCAATTGAACATTTGAGGAGTGCTTTGGTGGCCTTATGCACAAATATAGTCTAGTAAAAAAAAAAACATAGACAACAAAGAACGATAAGATTTTAATTATCACAAGCAGTTATCAGTTGATTAAGGGTATATTAAAAAATATTAATAAATTAACTTATTCCACATAAAAAGTTTTTACCGATTTTCTAAGGGTGATTTGCTATAGGTTGTCATGAACACAGCAAAGAAACCAAAAAACATAGAAAACATTACATTGCAAACATAGAATTGTCAGAATTAATTTATAAACTAAACATCCCCAGTTGGAATATGTTAGTATTAAATAATATAAGGCATTAAAAAATGTTTATAGCATGTTAATAAATCAATACAAAATAACATAGAACGACATTCATGAATGACAATCATAAATAATTAACGAGAAACTATTCAACTTTTGATCTGTGATTTCTAAGTCCACATCCATTGGTAAGTTATGAATAGGGCAACCAAAAATATGTTCGAACATATTTTTTGTTAACATCACTATTAAAGCGAGACTGTGATAGAAATGCGTTTCATTGAAATCTTCGTCTTTTAAACGTCATCTGTTAGGGCATATTTTTGCATATTTCACTGAAAATGCATATTTTTGCATTTTTGCTTTCAAAAGGCATATTATTGCATATTTTTACTTTTTTTTGTAAAGGCAAGCAATAAAAACAAAGCATTAATAAGAACAAAAAGACGAAACAAAAAATCAGAAAAAAATTAAAGCTCCATCCAGAGTGAAAACTTTTACAGACATAGAACCTGGACTGGAACTTCCTCCACAACCAATCATAATGCGATGGGGGACATGGCTCGAAGCGGTGAATAACTACGCCAAGCATTTTGAAAAGATTGTTCGGATTTTTGGTGCTTTTGACAACGAGGAAGTTGCATCAGTAAAAATTTGTAAAGATCTTCTTAAAAAAAAACAGAATTGAAAGCGGATTAATTTTGTTTGGCATCAAGCTATGGGTTTCTAGTGACATCAATTTCAAAACTTGAATCACGTGGTTTATCGCTCAATTCCAGCACACAAATTATAAGTCATGCGGTGAAGACAATCTACAGCATTAACAGCAAGGCTGCGAAATCAGTGAAGTAAAAAATAGAAAATGTAATGGACAAAAATGCTGGCTTTGAAAAACTAAAAATAATTGCAATGGCTTTGCCAGGAGAGAAATCTATAGCAGTTGAAGACTATACAACTGCTGAAGTTTTAGCATTCAAATACGCTCCGATCACTTCTGTTGACGTTGAACGGAGCTTTTCCATGTATAAAAGTGTTTTTCGATCAAACAGACAAAGTTTCCTTTTCAAAAATTTGAGTGAAATGTTAGTTATTTACTGCAACAAAAATTTGCAATAAATTTTCTTATTGATCGCTGGCATTAAAAAATTTCTTTTATTCAAAAATGAATTTGCTTTGCTAACTTTGTTTTTTTTTCTTTCATAAATAATATACGTGTGCGAAGTTGAACTATTTGCGACTAAACAAATTTTTTGGATGTTTTATTTATCTTCAAAAAGTTGGAATGAAGAAGAAGAGTTTTGATTTTTCTCTTTTTGATTGGTATTGTTCTTATTAATTAATTTCCTAAAGCAAATAACGCTTCATATAAACATCTTTTACATTTATTGAGCATATTTTGAGGGCATATATTTGATTTTTAAGGGTATATTATAAGCGCTTAAAACTAGTTTTTTAGGACATATTTTTGGTTGCCCTAGTTATGAACCTTCCATATAAATCAGTAATATAGTTTTTCAGGAACTCCAAAATCAAGCAGCCTATCGATTGGGAGTAAATGACTTATTTTTTCCAAGGGCTTTTCAATCTTAAGGGATATTGAAAATTAATCAATCAAGTAATAGAGACTATTATTTGACTGTGAAAGTCAATTTTTTAGAAATGAATACGACATTTTCCTCCAACCTTTCTATACATTCAATCAAAATTTATGTTCCTGCGGAAAGATCAACCTAGCTTGGGGAAACATCCAAACAATTTTGAACAAAAAAAAAACAATTGTTGACCAGGATGTTATTTTATTTTCCTTCAACTATTACTCGTTCCTGATAGCTTCCTTACCACCTATATAAAGTTTCTAGCTAAATACGTTGCGTATTGTTGTTTTTGTATTGCTTAAATGTTGTGTCAATTTGTGTTTCCTTAGCAAAAATTTTATTCAAACAGAAATAAATACGAACTTTTTGTTTTTGCCTCTTACAAGTTTCACAAAAACCAAGGAAATAATTTGTAAAACGAATACAAAACTTACCTCCTTAAAACCGGAAGCATTTTGGCAAACTTTTAGAATTTATATACACATTTTTGCTGTTTCCTGGGTGTTTTCTTTTTTAACTCTCCTCGACTTATTACATCTATTTAATTTGTATCTAGGAATGTTGTAGGTAGATAGGTTTATATTTTTAAAATAAGCTTAGTGAAACAAAGAAGCGCAAAAAAAAAAGAGACACAAAACTAAATTAAGAAAGTTGCCAGAAGGATATTGTAATTTATTAAAAGTTGGAATTTGAATCCTTTGATTTTATTAGTTTGACAAAGAATGTTTTGTAAATCAACTGGAGACGAGTTTTCATGGCTACACATCCTGTTGTCTGGATTCATTAAAAAAGGGGTAAGAAAAAGAACGAGCTAAATTTTATATTGATTTGAAAAAAGTATTTTATTTTGTCGGGAATATTCTTAATATTATTTTATTTTTATAGAGTAAGGAATTTATATGAAAGTGACAAATAATAATTATAAAAAGAGGCTGGGATGCGACCCACACTGATAACTTGCCATCCCGTCTGTCGATATGTCTTGCTTAAAAGGTTCGTAGGTTTTCGTGTTTTTTTAAAAAATTGTCAATTGAATTATTCTTAAAAAAATAAAAATTACCAACAATATTTTGCACATAATGAAATAGTTTGATTTCAAAATCAATTTTTGCTAACGAGATTTTTAGTCCAAACCAATTTTAGTAGCATTTATTAAAAATTTGTATTTCTTATATAAACAAATACAAATTGGATGAATGAAATTAATTTGAAGTCAATATCTTTAATTATTCACGAGATATGGAGAACAGAACATCAATTTTTACCAAATTTGCGTACTATTTTGTGTAGATTTTATTTTTTTATGAAAAAACGGATTGTTGGATTTTTATACAAAATTTTCTAAATGTCGAAAACAATATTTTTTGTGAGATAAAATAAGTTTGAAGCCGCAATATTTTTGATTTTTGAAAAAATATTTGAGTCGAAAGTAAATTTTTACCAAGTTTTAGTACCGTTTTATTTTAGGTTTTAATTTCTTGTAAGAAAACTGTGTATTAGTTTTTTCTCAAATTTTTATCGAATATTGAAAACTATTTTTAAAAGATAAAAAAATAATACAATTTATTTGAAGTCGATATCTGTTCTGGTTCTTGAGCTATATGGAAGACGAAAAAAACGTCGCGAACGTATACAGACGTACGAACGTACGTACACACAGGGCCGTCGAGAGGAATTCCGGGCCCGGGACGGAAAAATCTCGGGCCCCCCCATATTTACCATTTTTTTCAAAGTTCATGCCAACTAATATGGTACGTTCTAATTTCAATTACGAATAGCATGAAATTGGTTGGAATTAACGGAAATAAAAATTTTTTGTTTGCAAAGTGAACCGAAAAGAAAGTGTTAATCATCAAATCAATCTCACGGGTATAGTCCAGTTTAGTTGAAATAGAAGATGGATAGAAAATAATTCTACATGCGAGTGGATCAGATTCCGAACAGAATCATACTTTCAATTCGATATTGCCAACGACATTTTGGTTGGTCGATTAGATAGAGCGAAGTAAAAGTATTTGAAATTGGTCTTTTTGCATGTATTTAAAAGGTTTACATTAAATACTCTTTATTGTTTTTCTTTATATTAAAATATTATCACAATTTTTTCATTAGAATTAGTTTGCATTCAATGAAATTCAATTTCATTGCCAAGGGTGCTTCGATACATAGTGTAGCAAGTCCAGAAACACGATCTTGTGATGAGCCACGAACGATGAAAATTCTTTTTCTGGCAAGGATGCTAAATGAACGTTCGGTACTAGCTACGGTTACAGGTACGGAGAGTAACACAAATGTTGGGGAAAATCGTCTCCAAGTTCTGGGAATAAATAGTATTGAGCAAACACAATGGCGGAAGTTCTGCTTCAAAATTGTTTTTTCAGATGAATTATTTCATCTTTCAACTCTTGAGACACATGCGAGCTATACTTTTGGATGAACCTTGTAGCGGAGTTTTTAATCTCAATTTTGTCCATTGTTGAAAACTGCCACAAAAATGAAAATGAAGCATTCAAATTCTTCATCGTATCGAACCGACGAGAAATTCCAGATATAATAGAATCAACTATGACTTAAAAGGTGTTTTTCTTGAAATTTATTTCTTCGTCTGTTTCAATTTGTTCTCCAGCTCCTCGATTTTCTCCAAAATGTCTCTTTAATTTCCTTTTTCGGAAACGACTCTGGAAAATCCCCCAACCCAGTAGCAACTGCTTTGCATTCAGGTAAATTTGATCCCATTCGTTTCGAATAAAGTTCAAATCGGAGATCAAGTTGTCAAGATTTCGAGTTTCAACATCAATAGTCATGTTTCTGGCTTGAAGAATGATACTTCTTTCATTTATAGCGCTAAGAACCTTGCACCAAATCGAAGACATCAGGACGCATTCAAATTTGTGCATATATTTAAAACGCCATTTACATCTCTTCGAGTTCCAGTAAAATTAATATCACTTAAGGCACAGATAAGAAACTATACAGATGTCTCATCCCCATAGAAGAAAATGTCCCATATTTTTTTCACTACTCCTTGGCTATCAACTGACAAAAAGCTTTTTGTCAGTTGATCTTCAAGCACAAAAAGCTGTTTTTGATTGCACATATTGGCTTGCCAGTATGCCTGTTCAAAGCTATGTGTATAACTATAAAAAATTCTAAAGTTGTTTTTTCTCTCAAGTCAACGTCCATAGAGACAAAGAAAAAAAGAAACTGTTTTGGTTTCGATAATGTTTTGGTGCCGATGATGTTACCATATTTCAGTTGCTATTGTTCAAGCGATGTAGGTATTTTATGCTATTTATGCTATTTATTATTGAATATGAAAATAAAAACCATAGTTATTAATTTTTCCATGTTATATTTTACTATATCAAATAAAACAATATACATATATGTTGAAAATACATTTAAGAAAGGAAGAGAAGATGAGTTAGGTGCAAGACATTTTAAAAATAATTTGTATGGATTCCTATAGTAACACTGATGGAAATGTACGTGCGCCGCTGGTGAGCGTATGAGGCTTAGTTTTGGTTGCCTTCCTTATTTTGATTTTTTTTGATACATACAGGGTGTCCCGTAAGTAATGGATAACCCTGAAATGCCGCATAGTAGACTTTATGACCGTCCTGAAAGCTGATAAAAAAAAGTTCTATCCCAACCACAAGAAACGTTATATGCATTTTTTTGTTCAGTGCACTATTTTTTTTCTTACTTTACATTTTTGAATACCACGACTACAAGTGAATGAGTTCCATAATTTTTTTTTTGCAGGAATATTCTACATTACTTTTGCCAACACATAAGTAGAAGAAAAATATTATAACAGTTGGACTTCTTAGAGAAAAAAATTATTTAACATTGAATTTCAATGCGAAAACAAATAATTTTTGAAAAAGTTAAATCATAGCTGGTATAAAAAAAATGCATGAATACCTGAGTGGCCAACTATTTTAAAAATATGCGCGTTAAATGCAGATTTCAAAATGGTATTACTTATTATTATATCTAGAGTCAATAGCAAGTTATTGGTAAAAATCTGCAATACTAGAGTAAATTTAGCAAAAACAAAGGTTTTCAAAATTAGCACAGTAAACGTGAAAATAATACCAAGCGTTGAACATAGCAGATTTTTGATTTATTGGCTGTTTTTACGATGTTGTCCTAATGATAAATCCAAGCTTTCAACTTCTTGGGCCGAATGCATTATTGATAAAAATGTCAAAAAAGTGCAAAAAACGGTTACATTTTCGAACTTGTTTTGAATTTTACTTGTTCTATTGGGCTTTAACAAACCCATCAAATATTTTGTTGGTTGCTATTAGAGATACCGAAGACATAGTGCTTGCGGAATTTGACCGAGATCCTACAGTATCAATCCGAGCAATAGCACGACGCACTGGGATCGGAAAGACGATTGCGCATAATGTGCTAAGTAAACATAAATATCATCCCTTTCACCTAACACGGGTGCAAACTCTCCAGCCGCAAGATGATGATAATGAAAATTGAAGAAGATCCGCAGTTTTTTGACAAAATTCGTTGGAGCGATGACTCGACATTTAAAAGAGATGGCTACACTAATCTCCATAATCTCCACTTCTGGGCACTACAAAACCCAAACATCATGAGGGAAGACAGGTCCCAGTACCAATTCAAAATAAACTATTGGACTGGGATTCTCAATGGGCAAATAATTGGACCCTTTGAGTTGCCGGGGATTTTAACTGGCCAAGGTTATTTGGAATTCCTCCAAAATGATCTCCCAACCTTGCTGGAAGAAGTGCCTCAAGAACTAAAGGAATCCCATTGGCTTCAAAATGATGGTTGTCCAGCACACTATGCTGTGTCTGTGCGGGCATATTTAAATGCCAGATATCCAGGCAGATGGATAGGACGTCTGGGACCAATTTTATGGCCACCCCGTTCACCAGACCTAAATCCACTTGATTTTTTTTATTGGGGATGCATTAAGGAAATCGTATACAGCAAGCCGATCAGGTCTTTAGAGGAGCTAAGAAACCGTGTGGAGTAAGCTGCATTACAAATTTCTGAGTAAAACCTTGCACGTTCACTAAGACGTTAATTTATTCGGAGGTGCAGACCCTGTATAAGAGTGGGTGGAAAACAGTTTGAGCATTTGCATTAAATAAAAAAAAATTAAAAAATTATCTATTTTTGTTTTTGTTTTCTAACTAAGTGATCATGTGATTAAAACCTGGCTCAAAAACTTTTTGTTTAGATAAAATAACAAATAAACTAATAACAACCAACAAAATATTTGATGGGTTTGTTAAAGCCCAATAGAACAGGTAAAATTCAAAACAAGCTCGAAAATGTAACCGTTTTTTGCACTTTTTTGACATTTTTATCAATAATGCATTCGGCCCTAGAAGTTGAAAGCTTGGATTTATCATTAGGACAACATCGTAAAAACAGCCAATAAATCAAAAATCTGCTATGTTCAACGCTTGGTATTATTTTCACGTTTACTGTGCTAATTTTGAAAACCTTTGTTTTTGCTAAATTTACTCTAGTATTGCAGATTTTTACCAATAACTTGCTATTGACTCTAGATATAATAATAAGTAATACCATTTTGAAATCTGCATTTAACGCGCATATTTTTAAAATAGTTGGCCACTCAGGTATTCATGCATTTTTTTTATACCAGCTATGATTTAACTTTTTCAAAAATTATTTGTTTTCGCATTGAAATTCAATGTTAAATAATTTTTTTTCTCTAAGAAGTCCAACTGTTATAATATTTTTCTTCTACTTATGTGTTGGCAAAAGTAATGTAGAATATTCCTGCAAAAAAAAAATTATGGAACTCATTCACTTGTAGTCGTGGTATTCAAAAATGTAAAGTAAGAAAAATAAAGTGCACGACTGAGTCGCACGAACTTGCTCCTGTATGCAAAGAGTCTGTTTAAAAAAGTATCTATATAATATTATTTAAAAACATACCTGTAAAATAAGTTTGTCTTCAAAGATATACATATATGCCATTTTATTTGTCGAAAAAACCTCCATTTTTCAATTTTTTGGGAGGGGGTTACATTTAATACACTTAAAATAATTTAAAAAAAAACTAATTTAAGATTCAAAATTTTACCTGAAAAATAAGTTTGTCTTCAAAAATTTAAATGTCATTTTATAAATCAAAAAACCCTTGATTTTTCAATTTTTTTTTTTGAAAATCGTTAGAGCGGTTTTTTTTAAAATTAATTTTTTATATATAAAATTTTTCAATTTTGTTCTAAAAATATTTTTGGTATGCAGTTGTTTAGTGACTGTAAATATACGCTCTACATTTTAATTTCGTAAAAAAATGTTCACCCGTTTTTGAGACATAGAATTTTGAAAAAAAAAATTTCAATATTTTTTTTAAAAACCAAACAATAAAAAATTGCACTTTTGATAATCAAATATTGTTAAGGCAATATAAGAGCTCGTTCAGAAAAAAAAATTATTGTAATCGGTTCAAAAGTTGCTGAGAAAATTAAAAAACAAAAAAATGGTTCTATGAGCGGTACCTTTCCTGAGCAATACAAAAATATGTTTTTCTTATTAAAAGAAGCCAAGTTTAAAAAATAAAATTTTAGAGAAAATTTTAAAAAAATCTATCGGTTTGTTTTTCAGAAAATTCGAATTTTCGTTTTTTGACCAAAAAAATTGTATGGGGGCCACTGTTAGTTTTGATCTTAAAAAAAAACTGAAAAAAACGCCTAACGCAAATTTGCTCAAAACCTTACCTTCCACGTTTGAACTCAATCGACCCAATGGTTTAGGCTGTAGGAGCGTGGACAGACAGACAAAATTGACCGGACGGAATCGCGGGACCCACTTTTTTCGACTTCTCTACCATCGTAATATCATGTTTGATTAAAATCTCGAGTTCGAAATTTTGCACGAATGCAAAACTTGCCATATAGTTCCTATATGTCGCAAGTAAAAATAGTGCACTGAACAAAAAAATGCATATAACTTTTCTTGTGGTTGGGATAGAACTTTTTTTTATCAGTTCTCAGGACGGTCATAAAGTCTACTATGCGGCATTTCAGGGTTATCCATTACTTACGGGACACCCTGTATATTGAACGCATGTGTGTATGTCATGTATCCATAGATATATGTATATGACAAAAGGGTAAGTTTCAATTTCGGTCTTTTTGTTGTTTGTTGATTGTTTCTTTGTTGTCCTATGCAAAACGTAAGTTGCGTATTTTGTGAACTTAAACAGGTGTAGGTAGGTACTCATGTAAATAATTTCGATACAAAAAAGAGGCTCGGATGGACCCACACTGATAACTTACTATTGATGCCCACTTAAATTTTTCAAAATTTATTTTTTTTATTTGGAAAAATTGTATTAGTAAGTAAGTATGCAAAAATATACATTTAAGCTTAAGAAGTTTGGTTTCTCTCAAATAAACATTGCCTTAAATTGTTACAAAACATTAACAACAATATTTCTATGGGATGAAACAACTTTAAAGTCAATATCTTTCTTTATTCAATCTAATTTATAAATTCAATTAGATTAATCATTTTTTTATTTTTTTTTTTGCTTAAAGTTTTTAGTTTTCTGTAAAATAAAAAATTGTTGTTAATAACAACAATTTGTACAATTTCTTTCTTTCTTTTTTTTTTCTCCTTTACCCGATATTTCAGTTTAAGAATCAATTTCACGTTTTTTTAGTACTTTTTTTTAGGTTTAAATTAAAGGAAAAAACTATCGGTTGATTAACTTTTTATTTTAAACTATATTTTAAACATTTTTTGTATTAAATTAAATAAGTTTGAAGTCAATATCTTTCTCTGTTTTCAAGATGCTTTAGTAGAAACTATTTTTACCAGTTTTTAGTAGTTTTCTAAAAAAAATAGTTAATTGGGATGTTAAAATAGGTCTGTTAAGTTTTGTTTAGAAGTTTGTATATGTTTAATATATCACTGCTCTTAGCCTATTTAAGCAAAGGTGGTTTTATAAAAAGTTTAAGAGACAATTTTTGGCCTTGACAATTAAAAATAAAATATCGTAAGTATTTATAATTATTTATTTTATTATTGATCTTTTATAAAATTGCCTTTGCTTAAATAGTTTCCAGGGGTCACGAACGTGGACGTGGCAGAATATCGACCCCCACCCACCTACCACCCGCTGAATTGTACATTTATATATATATATGTAAATTGGTTATGTATTTGTTTTTTTTTTATTGTTTTTGTTTGAGCTACGCGTTCATAACATTCATTAATTTTTATATTTTAGTTCTAGGATTTTTATACCTTTTATCTTTTGTGTCAATTACCCATTTACAATTTTTCCAAAGTAAGACATTTATTAAAAAATGTATGATGTCAATTTTATGTGCATAGCATTCATCGGAATCATCGAACCAGCTAGGATATTGTCTGTTTGTTGCGTTTATACATTCTCTTACAATGTTTTCTTTTAATCTCGATATAAAAGGTGTTTTTTTGAAGAAAGTTGTAAATATTTTTACGTGAAGACTACAGACTTGGAAAAAATTGTCTCTTAAACTTTTTATAAAACCACCTTTGCTTAAATAGGCTAAGAGCAGTGATATATTAAACATATACAAACTTCTAAACAAAACTTAACAGACCTATTTTAACATCCCAATTAACTATTTTTTTTAGAAAACTACTAAAAACTGGTAAAAATAGTTTCTACTAAAGCATCTTGAAAACAGAGAAAGATATTGACTTCAAACTTATTTAATTTAATACAAAAAATGTTTAAAATATAGTTTAAAATAAAAAGTTAATCAACCGATAGTTTTTTCCTTTAATTTAAACCTAAAAAAAAGTACTAAAAAAACGTGAAATTGATTCTTAAACTGAAATATCGGGTAAAGGAGAAAAAAAAAGAAAGAAAGAAATTGTACAAATTGTTGTTATTAACAACAATTTTTTATTTTACAGAAAACTAAAAACTTTAAGCAAAAAAAAAAATAAAAAAATGATTAATCTAATTGAATTTATAAATTAGATTGAATAAAGAAAGATATTGACTTTAAAGTTGTTTCATCCCATAGAAATATTGTTGTTAATGTTTTGTAACAATTTAAGGCAATGTTTATTTGAGAGAAACCAAACTTCTTAAGCTTAAATGTATATTTTTGCATACTTACTTACTAATACAATTTTTCCAAATAAAAAAAATAAATTTTGAAAAATTTAAGTGGGCATCAATAGTAAGTTATCAGTGTGGGTCCATCCGAGCCTCTTTTTTGTATCGAAATTATTTACATGAGTACCTACCTACACCTGTTTAAGTTCACAAAATACGCATCTTACGTTTTGCATAGGACAACAAAGAAACAATCAACAAACAACAAAAAGACCGAAATTGAAACTTACCCTTTTGTCATATACATATATCTATGAATACATGACATACACACATGCGTTCAATATATGTATCAAAAAAAATCAAAATAAGGAAGGCAACCAAAACTAAGCCTCATACGCTCACCAGCGGCGCACGTACATTTCCATCAGTGTTACCATAGGAATCCATACAAATTATTTTTAAAATGTCTTGCACCTAACTCATCTTCTCTTCCTTTCTTAAATGTATTTTCAACATACCTATATGTATATTGTTTTATTTGATATAGTAAAATATATCATGGAAAAATTAATAACTATGGTTTTTATTTTCATATTCAATAATAAATAGCATAAATAGCATAAAATACCTACATCGCTTGAACAATAGCAACTGAAATATGGTAACATCATCGGCACCAAAACATTATCGAAACCAAAACAGTTTCTTTTTTTCTTTGTCTCTATGGACGTTGATTTGAGAGAAAAACAACTTTAGAATTTTTTATAGTTATACACATAGCTTTGAACAGGCATACTGGCAAGCCAATATGTGCAATCAAAAACAGCTTTTTGTGCTTGAAGAGTAGTGAAAAAAATATGGGACATTTTCTTCTATGGGGATGAGACATCTGTATAGTTTCTTATCTGTGCTTAAGGCTTCTAATGATGTTCTAAGGTTTTTCAGATGGTTTCGCTGCCTCAATTCTAGCTGACATCTTGTATCGGAAAGTTTGTGAAGGGATCCGGGCACATTTTTCTTAAGAATTTCCCAACGTTGGTCACTGCTGCTAAACAATTTGAAACACTTTTGAACAACTCCAAAAAATGTTATTGTGGCAGTACAACATTTCGCTGAATCGACTCCACACAAGTTAAGGCTGTGAGCTGCACATGGTGAATACACGGCATTCGGATTTTTGTTTAATATATGCCTTTGTGCACCATTATACTGTTCTTTTATATTGCTTCCATTTTCATAGCCTTGTGCACAACAGTCTTCTAAAGGGATTTCGTTCTTTGCCAATGTTTCGCAGATCAAATCAGCTATTGCGGTGCCAGTTTTTTTGTTGCAATCGACAAATTCCAAAAACCGTTCTTAGGTGGTGAACACATTTTATTCCAATCGCAGATATCGCAAAATAAATGTGTTTTGTTCCACATGACTTGAATCGGGTGTTGCATCGACAATTATAGCGAAGTATTTGGCGTTTTTTCTCTCCTTCAAAATAGCTGAATTCACATGTTGGGCACAAATTTAAATGAACTCATTTTGAATCCCAACGGAAAGGTAGTGGACTTGCAAACGTTTGTGCTCTTGTTGTGAAATTCTTACTTTTTCCAAGTGCTCCTGAAGTAAGGGGTCATAATGACTAATTAATTCCAAAATGCCTAAAAAATTACCATTATTTGGCTCTGCAATAAGATTGCCATCGCCTCGTATTCCTAGTCCCCTGGTGGGATTTTCCGGTCCCCCGAAACCGAATCAATAATTTCGTTTACAGCAGAAACAAAAATAGAAGAAAAGAAACTTTATAAAAACAGAAACCGAAATGAATATCTGTGTTTTGTTTTAATTTGCCGGGCCCCTTATTTTGACTTTAAAAATTTTCAAAATAAAATAAATTTGAAATTTACGTTAAATTAAATAAGAAAAGCGAAACAATTTATTATAACTTTCTTTCAATAGTTCAGAGTTGCCCAATTTTCCATTAAATATTAACAAAAATGTACGCCAATAATAATCAGGGGCCCAGATCGGCAAGCTTGTGACTGATAGATTGGCAGATAACATGCAAACAGGGGCCCGATTGCGAAAACATGAATGATTTTAAATTTTCGGGCCTCTAAAAATAAGTGGAAATAGGTATGTTGATGATAAATATAGAGTATATTCTCATTGCTTTCAATTTTACGGGCCCCTATAAAATCCCGGGCCCGGGGGGTTTCCCCCCCTTCCCCCCCCCCTCTCGACGGGCATGCGTTACACACAAACGAAATCTTTTATTTCGACTCTAGGGACCTTGAAACGTTGAGAACTGTCAAAATTTTCAATTCGACAAATTGGACCGATTACAATAACTTCCTATGGGAAGTTAATAATGGCAAATCCTTATCTGTACAATAAAGCTAAATTCTTCGCCAGAACATACAACAATATGCGTTTTTTTTTTTGAAAATCACACGTTTATAAGAACACCCTTTATTTCTTTTCTCCCTCTTTAGGTTATGCACAAGACAATAATTGAAAATCGAATCAAAAAAGTCTATGCTCAGCGTTTTGAAAGAAAAAATAAAAATATACCAAATTAAAATTATTGACAGTATTTTTGAATATTGATGTTAATATTAAAAGAGTCTCTTTTAATTTTACACTTCGGTCCAGTTTTTAAGTTAAAGATTTTAGTTAACACCTTAATAATTAATTTTGCACTAAATGTGTGAAATATAGGCTTCTCTGATTACCAATTGAGGGGTTAAAAGTAACACACTTCTGTACACTATGTCACCATCATGTATCATGTTCGGTAACTGGTTACTTGATGCGTGCATCTTTTGCCTACGGAAATGGAATTTCAATTATTTAGATATTTTGTTGTATTTTCTATGAACTATAATGCTTTATTGAATGAAAGGACATCCAATTAGAAACATACACATTTTGCCCAAAGTTTTGCTTTTGGCTTAAAGTATTTACATGTCGTTATAGTCGTGTCGTTGCTGTCGTCGTAGTCGTTGCTCTTTTCTTAACACCGAACTAATTGCTTTTGATATAGTTTACGAGGAAGCTTAGTTGAAAAGGAATATTCTCTATAAATATACCTTAATAACTTTTATTCCACCCTTAACTTATTTGGTTTTTAAAACTTAAGAATAAATTTATTCCTATGTGGGCTGTAAGTCCTTTTTGGGATTTTTTAATTTAAATTTAAACATGGTCTATATTTTTATTTAAAAAAGGTCACAAAACAGAAAATATTAATATTTGAGAATTATTATTTCATATTTCTATGCTTTGATAAATAAAATTCTATCAAAGGAGTTACTTTTTGTTTTATGGTTTTATTTTGACATTCTTGTAATAAGTGGGAGTTCGTCCTTAAACTTTAGCATTACAATCACAACCTAGTCATATCCTTTTAATCTAAGTTAGTTTTCAATAAATATGGTCTTCATATTCTTTCGCTATTTTAAACATTTAAAACGTTTAAAAGTTTCGAAATGACTGGGGATAAGGTAAATAAATGAAATACCTTAATCTTTTAACATCCTTAAGAGAAAAGGAAGCTTTTAAAAACCAAACGTCAACAAGTTTCCTTCCTCAGCATAATCTCATGAAATAATAAAAAAAAAAGAGAAAAATATAAGAAAATAAACCAATCGCACCATCATCCATCGCCATCGTTATATTCTCAAATTGCAAGTAAGCAGAATTCTTGTAAAATGAATTATTTTTCTTCTCTCGAATGCTTCCGTTGGCCTTGAAAGGAATTATTTTCAACACTTCAACACAGCAAAAACCCAATGGACTTGTTCGTTGTTCTTTCATTTTCTTCCTCGACATTTTTGTAGAATTCAAAAAGTTTTGTCAGGAAGGATAAAAATACATGAATAAATTTCCATGTCCCAAAGTAGTCGGAAGTCCGAAGTTATGAGCTGGTAACAATACGTATCAGTTCATCAGCTAAAAACCACCACAATGTTGACATTTTGCTCAAATGCATTTGCTATCATTTTGTGCTAATTCACCAAACTGAACCGGGTAGAAATCCTTAAATCCAGTAAACTACATACATTTGGCAACAAATCTCTCACCCACACTTTTGAAAATATGATGTCTTTCAATATTACTTTATTTACATAGATGTCAAAAACACAATCTTAAAATAAGGACCAGAGTGGCATAGTGTCAGATTAGTAACTCTTACTTCAGGTAAAATCCATCATCCAAGAAATACTTCCTTAAATATGTCATACTTTTTGGTGATTCTAAAAGTCCAAGTGTACATATATACCATTTTAACTGTGGGCGCTAGAAATAGCTCAAACATAAAAACAACTTGTGATGTAGCGTTCCATATTCAGCTTCCCAAACATAAAAAAAATGTCAGTTATCACATTTTTCTTTTCCAGAATTTGCCTTTTGACTAACGTCAGTCAAAATGTATTTATTGGAACAATGTTTTTTATATGTCATATAATACGACGTTCACCCATACGTCTCCGTACGTTCGCGATGTTTTTTTCGTCGTCCATAGCTCAAGAACCAGTAGAGATATCGACTTCAAATAAATTTTGTTATATAGATAACTAGCTTTTACCCGCGACTTCGTCCGCATTAGATAGTTTTTTTTTGGATAGAAGTATAAAAAAACCTGAGCTGTCCTTTTTTGTACGTATGTTTCAATTGTGCCGAGATGGGATGAGGCCATACTAAGTGTAATTGTCATAGGTTAGGTTAGGTTAGGGTCTTAAGAAGAAGATAGGTTACTGCAATACATTTTTATATACATACGACGTTTTTTGTTTTTCCTTCCTTGGCCAGAACGTAAAGATTTTGTGGGTTTGAGACTCGTGAGCACGCTACATATAATTGTCCATTTGAGAAACAGTTTTTTTTTCAAAATTTACACCTGCAACTTTCAGCGTTTGAACCTGAGCTTTATTTATTGTTTTTGCAAATGCTGCTTTCAGAGGAAACTGCACTCTCTTAAACTGAAATGGCAAATTGGTTGGAATTATCGGAATGCAGGGAATAAAAACATTTCATGATTATAGCTTTTATAATATTTCGTCCTAGGTGAGTAATCTGTAGCCGTGTACCAACTTTGATGCGTCAAGATTTCTCATTAACAGGACTGGAACACCAACCTTCAATCTCAACTTATGAGAAGGGTTGGGAATACGTTGTTTTCCCTTAATACCAATTTTATCCAAATATTATTCAAATATTTGGTAATTCAGGAGTGAAAGCGATCAGATTCAATGGAAAGTAATTTTTCCCATGGGAATGCTTTGTTAAGTCTCAAACTATCTCCTTACTAAATTTCATTTAAATCTGTTTAGTAGTTTAGGCGTAAAAGCGATCGGCCCACCTGAATTTTTCCATGGGAATACGTCATTTTTCCGGGGTAAAAAGTAGCCTATGTCCTTTCTCGGGTGTCAAAATATCTCCATACCAAATTTCATGCAAATTGGTTCAGTAGTTTAGGCGTGATTGAGTAACAGACAGACAGACAGAGTTACTTTCGCATTTATAATATTAGTATAGATAATGCAGAAAGGGCTCTCAAGAAAATTGAGTGGGTGGTTTTTTTACCATAGCAATTTGAAAAAAAGGTGAATATTTTGGTCAACACTAAATATCTCACGATCCAATAACGCTAGAGACTTGAGTTAAATTTTATATTATATATTAGCCGCGTTTTATTATCATCATGATCTGATCCGGATCTTGGATTTACATGCACTACAACAACAACACAAGATCCTGCTTTGTGTTTGGATCTCAATTTGAGATCCAAAATTTAATTCTTTTTTTCACACAAGGAGGGCTTTATCATTAAGTCTGTTCAGTGACGCTGTGCTGGACTGTTCTAGACAGAAAAGTACAGCTTTTTGCTGTTCATTGAGGTTTTTTCTGTGCTGAACTGTTCTACTTTCCTGTTCATTGACAAACCTAGAACAGTTTAGAACAGGATTTTCTGTTCTTGCTTTTGAGTCAGATCAGGTTAGAACAGATTCGTGAGAAATGTCAAACTCGAAATTGTCATTTTTTTGTTTACGTTTTGATTTGGTTGTGCTTTGTGTTTTTTTTCTCGTTATTTAAAAAAATTAAAATAAAGTTATTTTGCCAATTTGTTTAATTTGTTTAATAAAATAATAATAAAATAATTTTTTTTACATATTACATAAATAAATCTTTTACATTTCATCAAAGAAAAGGTAATAACATTCGTCACACTTTCATTCCAATCATCTGAAGAGGAATGCGACGAAAAATCACTATCGGTGTCTGAACCGCTAAAATTTTCATTTAGTATTATCTTAGCAATCACTTGATTTTCCCTTTCAATAATTTTTAATAATATTTTTCACAGTAAAAACACAAAAAATGAAAAAAATAAGCGAGAAACGAAAAATTCACACAATTTGCAATTTGTTTTGTTTTTTTTTTTGACAACTGACGTTTAACTGACTGTTCTAACTTGATCTGACGTTTCTCACGAAACTGTGCTGTCCTGTGCTGTTCTGATCTAGAAAAATCCTCGCTGAACAGAACTATTGCAATTTCATATGTAAATATTGGTATCATTGCAAACAAATTAAATGAAACCTGTATTGCCATATAAACATTTCCATTTGACTGAAATAAAAAAAATTTCAAATAGAAAGCGAGAAGCTTTATATTTATTTATTTTGTATATAATCCATGAAAAAATGAGTTATTTTAACAAAACTAGATATAAATTGGTGAAATTAAAATAATTAAGTTAAAAAAATGTATATTTGACATAATTTATGCGTATCATTTTCCCCAAAAAAAAAGAACAAAAAAAATCATTGAGCGAAATGATCTTATGGCAACACTGCTTTAAATGTCAAAAAATATAAATAAAATCGAGAAACCTGCAGCACAAATGGGAGAAAATACAAATAAATTGTAAGTAATTTCTAAATTAAATTATTTAAGTGTCACATTTATCAAGTTCAATTTTATTAATAGGTCAAAAAGAATCTGGAGTACAGGTGAGACCAAAGCGTTCCTGGATGCTTACGGGAAGAGGCGCTTTGTGTTTGAGAGTGCAATGGTGATTTGCAGTAACATTTTCAAAAGTTGTGGAGCTAGAACTGGAACTGGAATCATCGTCATCGATAAATGTGGATAAAAATGAATTGTTTGATTCTTCGCTTTCATAGTTTTCAAATAAAAACTGTAAATATATGTAAAAGTTTTTAATATAAAAAAGAAATACAAATTAAAATGAATACTTACATCAACCACACCAGCTCCCATTTTTGTTATTTGTTTGTATTTTTTTTGCTTCGAAATGTCACTTTTGAAAGAACGAATTTGACACTGCTACCATACTTTAAATAATAAAAAATATGATGATCCAATGCTGTTTTATTATCATGATCTGATCCGGATCAGATCATGGTGATAATAAAACGCGGCTATTGTAACGTGATACTGATACCAAACAAATGTATTTTTAGACAAAATTCCAATCAACTGTTTTTTATAAATCAAAAAAAAGCTAAAACAAAAATATTTGTCATTTAGAAAATGTTATGAACAAAAATGATTTTATCTTTAAAACAATTTCGTGCAGCTAAAAATAACGTTTTTAATATCTGGTACAATTTTGAGAAAAATCGAATAGACAGTTTTTTTACAAAAATTAAAAACCTAAAAAAAAAACATTACTAAAAGTTACATTGATTTTCGACTCAAATATCTTTTCAAAAATTAAAAATATTGGCTTCAAACTTATTTTATCACACAGAAAATATTGTTTATAAAAATCCAACAGTCCGTTTTTTCATAAAAAATATTATTGGTAATTTTTAAATTCTTAAGAATAATTCAACCGACAACTTTTTTAATAAAACACGAAAACCTACAAAATTTTAAGCAAGACAAATCGACAGACGGGATGGGAAGTTATCAGTGTGGGTCGCATCCGAGCCTCTTTTTTTTTAACATTGCTTAAGGAACTCTTACATGAGAATTTGAATCGAAATTTCTGAAGCCATTAATAATCAAAAAACATCCACTAATTTGTATTTAAATTTGTTTAGGTGAAATGTAAAACGTACCAACAGTAATTAACATGCTTTTATAAAATCTGCATCGTTTTCATTTACTCATTAATATAGACCAAGTGAAAAAAATATATCATTTTATTTATTTCAAATTGAAAATCAATCATAACAAGGATGAAAGTTAAATAATTTTTTTTAAAAACCAACCACGTGTTTTTTTAGTTTGAAGGTATATATGTATTTTGTATTCATATAATATTTCTCTACAAATTTGAAAATAATAAAACCCTCATACATGATGAAGGAAGACTTCATTTAGAAAACTATTTGCAACAAAAAGTCCTGATAAACACAAATTGAACACACACATACATATATAAGCAGCGTACCAAACCTACCAAACAGTGTTATTTCGATTTCCAATATATATTCTTTTTTATGCACTTGACATGGCCGCATAACAAAAAAAAAAATAGAATTTTACCTCTAGAATTTCCAATTTATAGTTTTATGAAAGTGTATAGCATAAATGAAAAATATTGATTTTTTATTATCAATTTATTTTTGCAAAACAATGTTTTGACTTTTCATGAAAAATGCACAACAGCAGCGAACCTACAAATCTGAATTCCTGAAATTAAATTGAAGTTTTTTTAAAAAGGCTTAGGATAATATGCGAATATTTTCTACACAAAAACTGACAAAGAATTTAATTGAATTATTATTTTATTCTTTTTAAGATTTCTAAAAAACGAAATTTAATACAGTGTCAAAAGAAATATTTTCAGTTTTTTATTGAATTATTATAAATTATTTTAAACAAGTTAGAATTTATGAAAAACTAATTTAATACTAAGTTGATTCGATACCAATAAAAAGAAAGAGACTGGGATGCGACCCACACTGATAACTTCCCATCCCTTCTGTTGATTTGTCTTGCTTAAAAGTTTGTCTGTATGAATCAATTTTTCTCAAATTTTTTTCGAATGTTGAAGACAATATTTCTTATAATTTAAAACTAGTTGGAAGCCATTATCTCAAATTTTTGAAAAGATATTTTAGTCAAAAATCAATTTTTACCAACTTTTATAATTTTTATTTTTTAGGTTTTTATTTTTTGTAAAAAAAACTGTCAATTCCATTTTTCTCAAAATTTTTCCTAATTTTCATAAAACAATATTTCTTAAAAGTTAAAATTAGTTAGAAGCCCTTATCTCAAATTTTTGAAAAGATATTCGTGTCGAAAATCAATTTTTACAAACTTTTGTTAATTTTTTTTTCGGTTTTTAATTTTTTGTAAAAAAACTGTTAATTCGATTTTTTTCCAAATTTTACTGAATGTTGAAAACAATGTTTCTTATAAGATAAAATAAGTTTGAAGCCTTAGTCTCAAGTTTTTGAAAAGATATTTGAGTCGAAATTCATTTTTTCCCAACTATGAGTAATGTTTTTTTAGGTTTTTATTTTTTATAAAAAAAACTGTCAATTAGATTTTTCTCAAAATTTTATCAGATGTCAAAAACATTATTCTTCGTTGCACAAAATTATTTTGGAGATGAAATCATATTTTGGTCGTAAAATTTTCGAGGTGACAAATTTTTTTTCAGTTTTTTTGATTTATAAAAAAAACGTTTATTGGATTTTTTTTCAAAAATATACTTGTTTTGTATTACGTTACAATATATAACATACAATTTAATTCAAGTCTCTAGCATCATTGGTTCATGAGATATTTAGGGTTAACCAAAATTGTCACCTTTTTTTTAAACTGCTATGGTAAAAAAAACCACCCACGCAATTTTCTTGAGAGCCTTTTCTGCATCTTTTTGCCTTATTATCTGTATAACAAAATTTATTTGAAGTCGATATCTCTTCTGGTTGTTGAGCTATGGACGACGAAAAAAACGTCGCGAACTTACAGACGTACGAGCGTACGTTCACACGCACGCACAGACATCTTTCTAAAAATCTTTTATTTCGACTCTAGGGACCTTGAAACGTCGAGAAATGTCAAAATTTTCAATTTGACAAATCGGACCCATTACAATAACTTCCTATGGGAAGTTAACAAGTTATTTAGCTTAATCCTTTTTCTGAAATTCTGTAGAAGTTTAAAAAATTAAATTTCACTTTTTCCTTTTAAAATTGCCTTGTGTTTTTATATTTAGGAAAAAGTAATCAAAATGGCATTTTTAATTTAAGTTATTAAAATTATTTTTGTTTTAAATTAATTGTGAGTAAATCACGTAAACGTAAAGTTTATATTGTAAAAGTTTTTAATATTTAGATACTCCAAGAGTATCGTGGTTTCGTGTTTTTAAATTGTATCAAGATTTTCTTAACACTTAACCAATACTTATCCTTTAGAGGAAACTAAAAATCAGATAACCCCTTAGTGCTTTAATTTGAATTTGTAGCTACACAAGGAACAGCATCAGCTGTAATTTACACTCAAGAGCTGTGTACGTTATGGTCATGTAAATAAGATGCTTTCCATCTTTGTGTGAATGTTGTTAGCCGTTTTTGGCTTCCGGCCCATAAGAAAATCGATATTATAGATAAGTTATTTACACCAACGACAATTCTTGGAAACACTTTTAGGTGCTACATTAATTTTTAGTGCCAAATTGTGTGAATTTTTCTGGAATAAAATTGATAATTAGAAATGGCAGTCACAACGAGACTTTGCTTCGTGACTTTATTAGCCTTGGAATTGGACGTTAAAATTTTTTAATAGAAATGGAAGAAATTAATGAGAATCCTTCATAAATGAAAGAAGAAATGAAATATTCGTATGTGTACCTATTCTGATAAATAAAGCATGAGAAACTAAACTGTGTCTAATATACCAAATTTTGGGCAGCTGTCACTTTTAATGCTGTTATGCTGTCAAATTAGATCTTCAACATTATAAAAAATGGAACAATACTCGTACATACTTCACTGATTTATTTTCCGTAAGTTTGGAAAACTTTTTTTCGTCAGCCATATCTCAAGAACCTTCCGAGACATCGGCTTAAAATTTTGTTTCACAAATAAAAGCTTCAAAAGATACAGAAAGAAAATGCCTCACCAACAAATAATGTCGGCGATTTCTATTAAGTTTTAAATTGTACCAAATTAAAATACTTTTTAAAAAAATCAACTAGCAGTTTTAAATCAAAAAACAAATATTTGTCACTCGAATATTTTGCAAACAACAAAATCAAAAGATCAAAGAATACAGTTTTTGACGTCTGTCAAATACAAAGTAGAAACGGCATTTTCTCACGAATCAAATGCATTATATACAAAAAGGTAAAGGTTTATTTCCTTTAAATGAATCTACTACTGTTTTTAAACAATTTTCTCATGTCAAATTCAAATCACACCAATTGATCATGGTCGAAATCAAATCACTTAAAAATTGGAAAAATTGAAATGAACAGTATCTTCTATATATATAAAAATGAATTGCTGTTCGTTAGTCTCACTAAAACTCGAGAACGGCTGAACGGATTTATCTTATCTTAGTCTTGAAATATTCGTGGAGGTCTAGGGAAGGTTTAAAAGGTGAGAAAAAATCGAATAATTTCCGGGAAAACCCTAAAAACAACCCTTTTCTATTTCCCATACAAACGTTTTCTAGAGTCAATTTGAACTTTATTGCTATTCAATAAAGTTCATATTAAATTTTAATCAATCACTGTTGTCTAAGCAATTTAGGTGTGTTCCTAACGTCAAAAAGTCAATTTGCAATTTATTACCGCTGCATACAGTTCAAATTCAATTATATTTATGAAAATAGTCTTCGCAGTCGCTTTGAAGGATCTAATGTCGCGTTCCGAAAATAAACAAAAAGGAATCGCGAACGCGACAAAAAATATAATAAACTATTAGTAGTACTGATTTCCAAATAATTTGGTCGGCCTCGCGAAACTTAATTTTAGCTAACTTTAGTTGTAACTGTATCAGATTATTTTTTTAAGTTTGACAAATCTTAAGTTTTGTCACAAATTAAGTTTCTGAACACAACCATAATATTTGACATTAGATTTGACAACCAACTAATATGTCAATCATTCTGTAGCACTTCAGAACACGGAGATTTATGGTTAAAGGTAGAAGATATGTGTTTATTGATAGCAAATAAAGTATATTCGTGTTTGGGAATGACAGCACACAATCGTCATATGCACGATGCATTAAACCACGAGTTGTAAAGGGAACAACAGTACGACATTGAAGCATTGGCCGAAACAGTTCGTACAAATGTTCCACAATTAAATCAACAACAAAGAATTGCGTACGACTTTTTGATAGAAGCTGTGAACAGTGGATGTGGTGGAACCGGAAAAACGTTCTTAATTTCATTGCTTTTGGCGAGGATCAGATCGCGAAATGATGTTGCTCTAGCGTTGGCTTCATCTGGAATAGCTGCGACTCTGCTAGAAGGCGGGCGAACTGCGCATTCTGCCTTGAAATTACCATTAAACATGCAAATCACCGAAACACCAATTTGCAACATCGCCAAAAATAGCGCAATGGCCAAGATCCTACAGGTATGCAAACTAATTGTTTGGGATGAATGCACAATGGCCCATAAGTGGGCACTGGAGGCGCTGGACAGAATATTGAAAGATCTTCGTGACAACCAAAATATTTTTGGTGGGGCCATGATTCTGTAATAAAGTTGCAATGGACACCTCGACCGGATTCATCACATTACCCACAGATTTTTGACACATCACAGATTCAAAAGAGGAGCTTATTCAGCGTGTTTTCCCAGATATAGCGCAAAAGTTCAATAACCATAATTAGCTGAGTGAACGAGCAATATTGGCAGCGAAAAATAAAGATGTCGAGTATCTCAATGCGACCATTCAGAATTTTCTTCCAGGACAGTTGGTTTCCTTCAAATCAGTCGACACCGTTATGAACCTGGATGACGTAGCCAACTATCCCTCGGAGTTTTTAAATTCACTGGAATTGCCTGGACTACCACCTCACAATTTGCAGTAGGATTACCATGCTGCGTAACATTAATCAACCTAAACTATGCAATGGAACAAGACTGGCTGTGAAAAAGCTGATGAATAACGCCATTGAGGCAACAATCATAAAAGGAAAATACAAAGGAGCGGGTGTCTTGACCCCGCGAATACTGATGATTCCAACGGATTTACCATTCGATTTTAAAAGCTTACAATTTCCAGTACGTCTGGCCTTTCCGATGACAATAAATAAATCGCAAGGACAGTCTTTAGAAGTTTGCGGAATCAACTTGGAGTTTCCCTGTTTCGCGCATGACAATTATGCGTCGCGTGTTCGCGCGTCGGAAAACCGTCTTCTTTGTTTATTAACGCACCACAAAACAAAACAAAAAATATAGTTTATGATAAAGCTTTAAATTGATTAACAAACTGTATCATAACAGTGTTTGTCTGTTAATAAAAATTTAAACCTTATAAATATTTCAGGAAAACTGTTTTTTTAAGTAAGCAACATGATGTGTCGAAAATAATAAAACAACTTCATGCTGCATTAAAAAAAATGCTTTTTTGTTCTAAATGTTTATTTTGTTTTGAAAAACAAAGTTTAGGTCTTTTATCTATCGATTGAGGCAATACGAAGTCTGCCGGGTCAGCTAGTAATAATATAAATTCACTTTGTTAAGTTCGAAAAAACTGATAAAAGTGAATTTCAGAACTTCAACTTACATATATCAATTTAATTTCGAGTGAATCATTTTTAAATTCAAAGTCGACTCTAAAAATGAGTTTTAGAAGGAGGGTTGACTCTTTGATAAATTTAAGTGCTAAGTCTCTAACTTTAAAAGCAGCAAAATGCTTCTTAATCTTTTTTTAAATTTTCTTTATCCATGTGACGTTTGTTATTTCATAAAAAAAATTAAACTTAAATGTTTCATGATAATCAAAATGTTGATATTTTTGAAAATTATGAGCTATTTAGAAACGCCAATAATGTTTAAACCTCAACCTTTTGAAAGTTTTGGAAATTTAAAGAATAAATCTCTTCATGAAGTATGTAGATGCCTCAATTTTTGAAATTGTAATTTCTTCGTCGTTTTCATTGAGATGTTCTATTGTTTCTATTGGTGTTTCTTGGGAGAAAGTTGCATTCAACAAGCCGTCTCGTCAGAAATATCGGTTTTTGGGAATAGGAACCATGTTTCCAGTTGCATTTAATGCCTTCTTTGTTGCAGTTTTTGCTTTTTTGACTAAAACTTACATTTTTGACCATTCAGCAATTTTCGACAATCCTTTGATATTTAGAAGCAGCCATTTCACTTCTAACCACCTATCCAGGTGCTTTTTTACCAGCAATCTTTTTAAATTCATGTCCTTTATCTTATTTATTTTATTTATTACTAATAAATTATTTCACTTTCTATCCCTCAATATTTTTATTTTTTTTTATTATTTGTTTTTAATTTTTAAATTTTTCTTTCTGTTTGATTTATTTAGCAGTCAAAATTAGGATTGCTTCAGGTTCGTAAGTTAGAAAAGCTGTTCGAAGTTGGAAGTTTTAAAAAAATAAAAACAAGACTTTTTAAAAATAAAGAACTGCCTTAACCAGAGTCGGCTTTATTGATTAAAATAAGAAATGTTTAAAATTTTGCGCCATTGCCTTTTAATTAATAAATTAAAATATTGTTTTAACATTTAGTAAAATTTAAAATAAAAACCAATAGTTTTTTTTTTATAAATTCAATTCAAGTATTTTGAGAACATAGAAAGATATTGGACCCTACCTTGAGTGCATTTTGAAGTAACCATAACCATGTTAATTCCGATTTGTTCTTAATTTCAAACCATAAATGGCTTATTGTTAAGAGTCGACTTTAATATTTAGGTAAGAGCATGTAACGTTTCTTAATTAGAGTCCATAGCTTATAGGTCAATTTCTCACAAATGTTTTTAAACACTAAATTTGATTATTAGTTAGGCTCATTGACTTCAAACTTTCTTTTCTTACACACAAAATGTTGTTAATAGTATTTTTTAAAACTTTTAGAAATTTCGACCGACGTTACGAACGGGAAGTTATCATTGTGGCTCACAATCCATCCTCTTCTTTTATTTTATGTTAGTCCGAAAATAACAAAAATATACTTAATTTTTAAACCAATATAATTAAAAACTTAATTTTATTCAAATAATGTTTAAATAAAAATGAATTCACTGAACTCTGAATGCAATTAAAAAAAAAAAACCAATCCCCTTTAAAACAACCAACGCCGCGCCGTAAGACTACGTTTGAAGAAATTCAATCATACTCACACATATATTATAAAAACTTTCGTTGGCAACTTTTAAATTAAAAGTGGTAATTTCTTAAATAAGTCAACACAGTCATCGTTGTCCTTATTTCTGCTATCGGACATGTCTCGGGAAAACAGCATTCCTCTAGGACATTTTGATAATAAGGTTTATTTTGAGAATTAAAAATAAAATAGAAGTTTTAAAACACACAAATCCAAGTAAAAATCAGTTAAAGGGGTTAAATTCTCCCAAATGACTTAAGGGATTTTATGGCTATGGACATTTTATGTAGGATTATATACTTTGAAAATGTCAGAGACATTAACATGGACGAAATTTTATCACCAAGAAAAATCAGTGGAAATACAATTCATTGCATTTATTGAACTCAATTTTATAGACCAATCCCACCAAAAACGTGTCATTCTAAATTCCTCTATAGAATCACAACACGCAACCTTTTAACTGGTCTTGAGGCAAAACAAGGAGAATTTATATTTCTGCGTGGTTAATAAAACAAAAATAAAGCAGATTCTTAAAGGTTATTATAGTTTATCCATAAATGGCACTTTACTTGATTTACCAAACGGGCACAAGTTTGAGATTAAAACTAATGGCTGCTATTTCCGCATTGGCGTTTAAGTTTAAGGTGATAATTATTATCCTATTTTATTAAGTTTCCTACGTTAAGGTTGATAGAACAAATTAAATCGAGTAGATCAAGTCCAAAATATCACAACTCAAAACACGTTGTAAATTAACTTGGCTAAGTCTAGCAAACGCAAAAGCAGCGTTCCAGCTAAGAAAGAGAGAATGTTTTTAATTTCCATCGATTTAACGTTATGCCATCACGAGTGAAACCTTCGTCGGCGGCGCGGCGGTTTTGAAAAGGATGGTAAGACACCCCTGCCACCGCACTGCGTTATTTTCTTTATGAACAATTCAATTTCAAATTACATTAACTATTTATAAACATCGTGTACCCTCACATTAATAAACAATCCTCCCTGCTGTTGTTTTACTTCCAGGAATACCCTATTAAGGGTAATAGTCCCATTTAAAAATGCTATCCCTTATATGTACGTCTACATACCTTTTCTTTTAAACCATTCCCAATATTTTATTTTTTTGTTGTTATATTTTTAACATGACGTAGAGAGTGAAAGAAAATTGAATCACGTAGAAAATGTACTGAATTTATTTTGACGAGGCAACATTTTTTTTTATAATAATGTTCTGTCTGTTGCACCAAAATATCAAACCCTCAAACCAAGCTACCCACAGTCCACACTCGCTAAAAGAACTGAACTCAATTAAGGCAGTGTGTAAATTTTATTAAGGCTGTCTGTCAATTTGATTTAAATCGAGTTAACTATTTTTTCCACTCGCATATGATTGGTATGAGGTCGATTTAATATAGATGTGTGTTTATATGCAAGCATAGAAAATTGACCACCGAAGAGCTCAATTTTAACGAAGTAAATTTTGATGAAATTGGGTTAAAATTCTTTACAGAGAAAAAAACATAAAATAATTTACTCTAAAAAATTCAATATAAAAAAGACAATGGATGGGTAAACTCGGTGGAACCGTTTTTTATTACGCTTCGTAATTTAAATCGGAACTTTAAGCCTCAAGCTATATTTTGGTTACTCTTTGAAATTTTATAATAATGTGATTTTAAAAGAAAAGTTATTTCTTCACGCTACCCTGGAAACGTCCCCATTTACAGGAACTTATAATATCCTTCGTTAATCTTAAAATAAACCATCGGATAAGTAAGGCTGAATAAGGAAAATAATTAATTTGGTTTTTCCGTTTCCTTTAATAATCCACCACCATCAAAATATCACCACAATGAAGTAGAATTACGGCTTGGATTCGACGACAACAATATTGTCTGTTAAGTAGAAGAAATTGAGTCCTTATGTATGGTAAGGCTTTCTTCCTTCGAGGATCTCATATATTGCGTCGTGCGCCGTGAAGAAAATCTAAAAATTAATTTTTGTCTTGGTTTTTCTGTATTCATTCCGAATGAATCCTGTATGCCAACTGACATAATATCCTACCAACGTAATTTCGCTTTCAGAATTGAAACGCTTCTTCTTAAATTGTCTTCTTCTTGAAGGATATAAAAATGGAATAGGGCTCTTACGCATTGAATTGGTATTCAAAATTGGAGAAAAATAAAATTAATATGTATAAACAAAATCTATAAATTTCACTATGTAGTCTAGAAAATTCAAAACTTTTTCTAAGGGTTCTTGTGTCTTGTCTAAATTTGGATCTGATCTTAATGTTAATATTGAAATTCTCAATTGGGTGTGTATTTTATTTAAGGTACTTGCATAATGTGAATGCTTTTTTAAGTTTATGTCACACAAAGGATTGTTTTTCTTCAATCTTGTTTTCATCTCTGATATATGTAGATACGTATTTTCCCATGCAATATATTTATATAACTTTCGTAGAAATGTATGAGTTTTTCCTAGAAGTTATAGAAGGATATTAAAGATTTAAATACCACAGACATGGAATTACAATCAAATAAAGATTTCTCGAGAACGATAGAAGAAATTGAAAAAAGGAAAAGGTTTCAGAAAATTGTTTGTTTATTTTTTTGAAAAAAAAATTCTATGTGGTAAAACAAATTTAACTTTAAAGGATCTTTTTGCAAGTTTTTAAATCTTTAACCTGGAAAAACTGAGGGAACCAGCAGAGATAACATTGAGTTGTACAGAATAGACTTTACTTTCGAAAATTCTTTAAGTACATTGTTTACCTTAGCAACTCATAAAACAGGGTGTAATGTTCTTATTGCGTTTAACTTAAATAAAATTCATATAAATGAAAAAAAAAACGCAAAATGTAATAACCTTCAGAATTATTTCATAAAAACAAAAATCAATAGAAAGCCGCAATTGTCTAGCCTGTCACTAAAAAAGGCAAATTCTTTTTCCCATTCAACTATCATCCAATAGCGCTCACGTCCCTGTCCCTTCTTCCCAAGGTCATGGAAACACTGATTTACTATCAGCTTAAGAATTATCTCGAAGAACGAAAGCTTGTTAATATGACCGGTTGTATGGCTTATCTAACCGAACAGTGGATCATATCTTCACATCGTTTTGAAGAAAGTAAGCTTATTGCTTTTTAGAGCATTTGATAGAGTTTGGCACCAAACTATCTTATCGAAAATGCGTCCGTATTGATGAATCTCTGAAATTCATAAAATAAATGGTGGTGTCCCCCAGGGCTCCGTTTTTTCTCCGATTCTCTTCCTTATATTCATAAACGATCTTTTGTCAGTCACTTCTAATCTATTACACTGTTTCGCTGAAAACAATACTCTAAGCTTTTCATATTCGTTTCTAGATTTACTATAACCGTACACCACCGCAATGTTTCATGTCTTTCGTTGTTCTACGAAAGACATGAACATTTTTTGTAAAAACAATGTTTGGTCGAATTAGCCAATTACACTATCCCCCCCCCCCCCAACAATTTAGCCGTAATACTCGCACTTCTAGGAATGCTCATCAGTTTAACCTTCAGCTTAATTTTGAACGTACTGTCAAGTATAGAGATTCTTTCTTAAACCACACATCGAGAATGTGGAATACTTTACCCCTATCATTTTGATATTCAAAAGTGCACCAATATCTTCTCTCTAGCCCTTCCTATTTTCCTAAAGCTCGCACTGTGTTTAAACATTTTAAGGGTTTTAATAACCACTTGAGTGCTCTTAAGAAAGTCCCACAAGAATAAATCTAAAGAATGTAATCATCGACCTATAGCGATCACTGTTGACAGCCCAATTGGATGCAAAATTCGTCATGCTGTGGTCTGTGGCAGATCAAGTTCTTATGAGCGATACAGAATCGCCTGACTCAGATTATGCTCCACAGTTCTACGAACAGCATTGATTTTTTCAGCAAATCTTTCGTTTCGTTAACGATTATTCGATGAGTCAAACACTGTCATCTCTAAAAATCTTGGATTTAAATTGTAGGGACAACATTTTAACTTAACAAAACACGTACAACTTTTTTTTGGAGTAGGAAAATAATTTTATTATTATTATATTTATTATTTTCCTACTCAAAAACATCTTTTTAACGAAATATTATATTGTCTTGGGACTGATTTAAATTCTAACTTATGTATAATTTGGCGATTTTTATCAAAAGATCCTTGAGATTTCTGTAATCAATAAATCAATAACAATTTTATAAAAAAAATCTCCAAAATTTTAGAAATATCGGGTTTTCTAATAGAGTCTTGACAACTTTGAATATATGTAATTTGTAAACGCAATCTGCAACTTATAAAAAATTTCTACCGATATTCGTAGTCGGTGACCCCAACTTGTAAGAGCATTAACTCCCAATTTATTGTCGGTCGTTATTCTCGCCGTGCAAAAATTTGAGTCTACAAATTCCTTGTGTAATGCTGTTGTGTCAGAGCGACAACGGCTTGGTCAAATTGTCGAAAATATTGCTGTCCATCAGGCATCCGTAACAAATGATCGAAATCAATCAATTCCACTGCGTCATTAAGAATTAAGCATCTCTCTGACCAAATGATTGCCTAATTTGAGCAAGAATCTCGGTTTACACCCAACTTAGATCAAGCTGTCTCAGGAATTGAAGCCAATATGGCATTTGAAACGACGCATAAATATGTTCTCCGATTGGGTACTAGAAAATCAGTTGACTTTGTGCAAGCCCTAAAAAAGCCACAGAAATACTGCTGAATTTGTTTTACATACTTTTTGTCATTGTTAATTTTAAAATTTAGCTCACTATGTACAAAATATCAGGTGCAAGTTCTCAGGAGTCAGGAGCACCAATGGGTTTTTATAGTTGGGTTTCAGAGGGATTTTCTTTATTTTGGTTACACCAGATTTTCTATTCTATTCTATGCACGAAAACAACTTTCCGTACCTATTTCCTGCCGGAATGACATGTCAGATAACCACCACAATGAGGTTATCTAAAATTAACTGTACAATTTAAACTTTAGAGCCCTAGGGCTGCTATGGTATTTAAAATGTCGAATAACATATTTAGCTCTAGGCACTCCAACAAAAAACAATATGTATACTTTTAATCAAGAACGGAATGTTACAAATGCCAGCGGACTACAAAACTAATAGCAAATGGATTCTAACTGATAAGCATAAGTTGTCCATTTTTAATTCAAAACTGCCAACATTTTAGTTCTTGTAAAACTACCAAATTCAAGGCTTTTGATGTCAATGTTATGTTGAAAACAAAACATCCTCAAAAAATGCAAATAAAAATTTAAAAAAATGGAGAGAGTTAATAATTATAATGTGAACACGAACACACCCAATTAAAAATTATAAATTCTAAACAGACTCAAAATATTCGAAGCTCGAAGGCCTTAACATTATAATCATCATCATCATCATATCATCGTCTGAAATTCTCTGAAGAGTTCATTTTTAATGGAACTTTAAACAAATTTTTGTTTGTGTTTAAATTTACACTTAATGTAGTCATTTTTGAAAGTGATTTATTTAGCATATTTAGCTTATTTTTATTCTACGAAAAAAACATCGACAAGCCCAGAAAAGGCATAATTTAAAATTGTAATTTCTCTCGGGAAAGGTTACGCTATAGGGCTTGCACTTGTCTTTCAAAACATATAAAAACGCTTTCTTATGTATGGAAATAGATAGAAATACTCTGGAGAGTTTAAAAAATAAATGAAATCAATTATAGGTTAAGGAAATGCCTCGAAAAATAAAGAAATTAGATTTAAAAAAAAAAATAAAGTGCACCATTTACTTAAATTTACATTTTAAACCTACAAATCCATAAACACCCAGAAGCTATTAAGGACCAACAAAGTAAAATAGGATAGAATACTTTACTTAAAAACTAAGTTACATATGTACGTCTAAAATGCGTTTTCTTAAACATTATAAATGGAACCTTCTTAAAATATACTAAAATAGCGGTGTTTTTTGGTATTCCATGTATAGTACCGTGATAAATTGCCAAAAAAACGATCTGCAGTATCCGGTTTTTATATTTGAAAGTTGATACAATTGTATATTTGCCAGAATAATTTATCAAAAAATTCCAAAAAAAAATAGCGAAATTCAGACCAGGGGTGAAATCGTGTAAGCTGATTTTTAATAGTTGACTATCAAAATCAAGAAAATACGTCTGTGTAATGTGATTTCAAAGTTTTAACCAAACAATTTGACATTAAATAAAAACTTCAAGAAGGGGGTTTGTTCGTAGACTACTACATTAACATGTGGTGTTGAAGCGAGCTTGATGCTCGCCTAAATTCTTTATATACCTGAATCGAGTTGAAATGAGCTTGATTCGCCTCGATTCCGGTCGGGGGTCGGAGTCGAGTCAAAATTTGTGAAGAAAAACCTGTGTGGAGGAGTTGGTTTTACAGATAATGCGTTATGGTCTGTTTATTTGCATGTTTGTGTACAAAAAATATAGTTTTGTTTTAATCAAATTTTTTTTTTAAAATGCACATGGAGTAGGTATACTCTGTCCAACAAAAATAGTCAGTACACGTCTTATGGGAGAGCTTTTTTCTTGCAAATGGTGCCAGTCAGTGGTTTTATTCCCTTTTTACCTACTGAAAAAGAAAATTCAACCACTGACTTACACATAAATTGTTGTTGTAATTACGCTTCGACGAGCGTACATCCCCACAACCTTTACCATGCGCAGCCAAAGCCACACTGACACTGATAAATAATGTGTTCACAAACAACCCTCTTCGTATGTATTGAAAATAAGCAGATTGTTATTAGAGTTACCATTTCCACTTTAATGCAAATCATGGTGGATTTTTCTTTGGATTTTGTTTGGGAGCTTTCAGAATGTGTGCTTTTTTAAAAGCTTTTGAGAACAAATATGCGAATGGTGTTGTCGCTTGCTGTTTTTCGGTAAGTGAAGTTTATTTATTATTCTTCGTAAATTAACCCTTTGTTCCCGGAGATGTCAACTTTTTCAAAAATTTGTATAAAAACTTAAAATTTATATAGAATGTGTATAATGAATAATGCATTTAAATAAACAAAAAATAATATTTACTAAAAATTAAAAAAAAAACAGTAGGAATATAAAGAAAAAATATAGAGTGTTTGGTTTAATTGCGAAACCACTAGGAAGCAAAGGGTTGAGTTTAAGCGAAAATTATTTATAATACATGGTGTAATTATAGATGGTGAAAAATAGTGATTTTGTTCATAAAAAAAAATATTCTTTGAAAAAGTGTTTATTTATACGGTGTTTTATAATCAGTGCCAAAAAAGAACTGCTTTTATTTTATTATAAATCTGTGCTGTGTTGTTTATAAATTGTGTATTTGTGAATATTGTGTGATACAGAATCGAAAATTTTCATTATTTTTTCATAATTGAATTTATGTTACTCTTAGTTTTCACAAAGGGGTTTTTGAATTCGGGATTATGTACATAATTTATAAATTTTCTTAAACGGAATCTATTTTTAACTTTCAATTTAAAACCAAAAGTTGGTATCCCTGCTAATATTTATCAGAGCTTTTTTGAAATTTATAATGGGCACTACGGAAACCCTGTAATATTTGCTCTCTCTCACAGCTTAACGAGATTTCACCTCAGTCAGAGTGAGAGGTAAACGTCCTATCTTCTCTGTACTGACTATTTTTGTTGGACAGAGTATAGCATATTATTATATGGTGCTGAACTATTCAGTTTTTCATTGTTTAACACGAATCGAACTATCTCACTTGCACTTCATAAGAAACACCATTTGCATTTTAGAAAGTACTGTCAAACTTAATCACTTTTAAATCTTCTTGTGCGGTGGAAACACCAAAAAGATTTATTTTATCTAAACTGAAATAAACCTTTGGTGGAAACATAGCAAAACTTAATTATCTTTTTTATTGTTTTCTCTTGCAAAATAAGCCCAGTTAGTTCATTTTCACTAACAAAACTAAATAATATCAACAGTAATAGATTGATTGTTTTTCCCAATGGAAAACACATGATTCCAAATGCACAACTACTCAACGAACACAGCAATCTAGATACAAATGCAATATCAATCGTACCAACATTTGAGAACGAAATCACATAAGATCCATTCGAGACTATACTCTGTCCAACAAAAATAGTCAGTACACGTCTTATGGGAGAGCTTTTTTCTTGCAAATGGTGCCAGTCAGTGGTTTTATTCCCTTTTTACCTACTGAAAAAGAAAATTCAACCACTGACTTACACATAAATTGTTGTTGTAATTACGCTTCGACAAGCGTACATCCCCACAACCTTTACCATGCGCAGCCAAAGCCACACTGACACTGATAAATAATGTGTTCACAAACAACCCTCTTCGTATGTATTGAAAATAAGCAGATTGTTATTAGAGTTACCATTTCCACGTTAATGCAAATCATGGTGGATTTTTCTTTGGATTTTGTTTGGGAGCTTTCAGAATGTGTGCTTTTTTAAAAGCTTTTGAGAACAAATATGGGAATGGTGCTGTCGCTTGCTGTTTTTCGGTAAGTGAAGTTTATTTATTATTCTTCGTAAATTAACCCTTTGTTCCCGGAGATGTCAACTTTTTCAAATATTTGTATAAAAACTTAAAATTTATATAGAATGTGTATAATGAATAATGCATTTAAATAAAAAAAAATAATATTCACTAAAAATTAAAAAAAAACCAGTAGGAATATAAAGAAAAAATATAGAGTATTTGGTTTAATTGCGAAACCACTAGAAAGCAAAGGGTTGAGTTTAAGCGAAAATTATTTATAATACATGGTGTAATTGTAGATGGTGAAAAATAGTGATTTTGTTCATAAAAAAAATATTCTTTGAAAAGGTGTTTATTTATACGGTGTTTTATAATCAGTGCCAAAAAAAGAACTGCTTTTATTTTATTATAAATCTGTGCTGTGTTGTTTATAAATTGTGTATTTGTGAATATTGTGTAATACAGAATCGAAAATGTTCATTATTTTTTCATAATTGAATTTATGTTACTCTTAGTTTTCACAAAGGGGTTTTTGAATTCGGGATTATGTACATAATTTATAAATTTTCTTAAACGGAATTTATTTTTAACTTTTAATTTAAAATCAAAAGTTGGTATCCCTACTAATATTTATCAGAGCTTTTTCGAAATTTATAATGGGCACTACGGAAACCCTGTAATATTTTCTCTCTCTCACAGCTTAACGAGATTTCACTTCAGTCAGAGTGAGAGGTAAACGTCCTATCTTCTCTGTACTGACTATTTTTGTTGGACAGAGTATAGTATACATGTCAAAAACCCTTGCGCAGTAAGATTCTACTTTAACGTTTATCGGTAGTATTCTTACTGCGGATATTGTTTTTGTTATTCGTGTAAAATTCTACTATACTATTGATAGATTTTTCAACAAAACACGGGTAATTTAAAAAAGTTACACTACAGTTCGGTTAATTAAGTCCTTCTTTTTTTCAAAAACTCAAATCAAAAACCAAATCTACCGAATCGAAATGGTTTCATTTTTCATTCACAAACACACATTGCTTCGAGATATTTAAAGTCATCATAACACAAATATAACAATCCCCAACTCCCACTGCAGTTATATCAAAATTTAATTGTATAAAAAAGTGAGAACCTCATTTAAAAAACTGGATTGTAAGACGTTTGTTCTATGTTCAAAACCATAATATATCGGTGACCGCACATTTAATTATATTCTGGAGTAAGTAATATAAATTTAATCAGTTGCAAACTTTTCGCTAATTTAGTAGATATTTTAATTAATTTCTTTTTATGACCTTCAAGATTTATCAAAGTAAACTTTATAGGAGCTTTTTACAAAATTTAAAAAAAAGTAATATAAATTTGTTTTGATTATAAAATTCACCTCATAAAAAATATATACCCCATTATTTTCCCTCAGGAGAGGTGTTAAGTGACAGGAACAAATATCCCAAAGGTCATAAAAGGATATTGAGATGGTCTGTTCTGTTTGCTTGTCCTCTGATTCATTAAAAAACAGAAAAATAATTTAAAAAACAAAAAAACAAATGAACCAACAGCGATAAAATAAACTTTAAAAAGACCCTTCGGGAGAATGATCTCAATCACGTTGTTTTAACATAAGTTTAGTTTTCTCGCGGCTATAAAATTCAATGACTAAATACCCTTTAGTAGTAGTCTCAACACTTTGACCTATTTTGTTGTAATCATTAAAATTGCCTTAGGTTGTTTTCCTTCCACTTCATTAAGTTCATTCCTTTTTCAAGATACAAGTTATATTATTGAACAGAATTTCAAATTATACGAAATGAATTTCTAGAATTATGAAATTTGCTTATTTGCATTTTCCTCAAAGGACGTACCTCAAAATAACCCACAACAAGAATGAAGTATGTATATAGAAAGTTAACTAACTTTATCTAATATGGTTGAAAAGATTTCTTGTTTTGAAAATTGTGCTTCTATAAAAATGAATGATCTATAAATGTATAACGATTCAGTTGATTGGTTTTTAAATTGTTAGATAGAATAACCTAGTTAAATTTTGTTTGAAATGGGTTTTGTGTTGCAAACTTTTATTGTATCAATATTTTTCTAGGCAGATAATTGAAATGATATGATTCAAAAAAAAAATTTTTAAAAATCGAATAATGGTTCCACATAAATGAGTTTGGGTAAAACATTATTATCATAGAACTTATTGTTTTAAAGACAATAAAATAAATCAAATCTTCAAAAATAATTTCAAAAATTCTGAAAACAAATCTTGTATAACTTTTATTCTTTAACTCCACCAAATTTCGGAATTTTCATAAAGTAGGAAAAAGTTTTTTAACTTCCCGATTTGTCAAATTGAAAATTTGAGGTTTCAGGGTAACTAGAATCTAAATTCATGGGTTTTAGAGAGATGTCTGTAGGTTTTTTACAAATCAACAAAACGAAATTTCACCCAAAATGTTTAGGAACAAAAATTAATAAATAAAGAATAAAGTTTTTGACATCATGTTTAATTTTAAGAAAAATTCATTTTAAAGTTATGGACATGAAATAAGAGTCTTAAAAAATTCTATAAGAAATTATTTCATATATAGAACAAGAGGATCCTTTAGATTCCTTAGACCAGAGTTTAAAATATCTTAAAATAGAATTTTAATATAGTCTGTAAAATCGAGATACAAATTAAAAAGAACATCGGTATTTTATAATCAACGAATCACGAAAAATGTTTTGCAGAATCTTTTCGTAGTGGAAAATGTTAAACGAATTTCGAAATTGGGGGAATTCAGTATCACCAATTACGAATTCTTTTCGTAGCCAAATGGAAAACGGTTTGTTTTTGATTTGTTTTCTAAATTCTTTGATTTAATTCAAAACACGACGAAAACAACAAATAAAAGCCAATATAAAAAACGTTTTGAACTTTTAAATGAAAAACCAGATATAACCCAAGGCTATACAAAATTGGCAAAAGTGGACGTAAACCTTTTTTGGGAGCATGTTAAAATGGAGTTGAACTCTTTTGGAACTTCTTCTAAAGAAGCATCTGTTTGGAGGAACGTATAATTTGAAAATAAAAGCGACTGAGTCATTTAGTTTATTCATTGTGTATTGTAGACTTGGTTGAATTGGAGAGCATACATAAAACGAAAGTTAGTTGAAAAACAAAAAGGAACAGAATGCAACTGCTGGTGGGGCGTTCAAGAAACACCATATTTCGAAACTACAAGAAAGTGTTGTTCAACTAACAGGACTGCGAACCTCTAGAGGAGGAATATAAAACACGTTTCCGTTTGGTTGTGAAATTCCAGAGTTGTCAAAAACAATGAAACAAGTTCAAAATCAAAGCTCTGAATTTTCGTCCAAGTACATATCTCATCAACTTCTCAGAAAGTCTTGGATAGGGATACAACAAACCTTCTTCACCTACAAATAGAACTGCAGAAAGAGTTTTACAAAAAAAAAAATTTAAAACAGCTGAATTCGAAAACGAGAATAAAAGCGGCTAATAAGGCTTTCGTGATATAATGTTTTCGTTATTTGTAACTTAGCTTTAGTTCGGAGATTTCCTACGAATGGATCTCGTTTCGCTGTTTAGTACGTTTTGATATTTAATTGGGTTAAGGTTAAGCCCATTCTTTTTTAACTAAAGAAGAACTAACATAATCCTCTTGAAGTAATTAACGATATGGTTTAGAGATTTAAGGCTTTGAAAGATTTTCATATCATCTGCATCATTGATCATTGATAGTGGTAATAAATAATTACCTTGGGGAAACCTTGGCAAAAAAAATTTTTGGAGAAAGAACTTCTAAATCTAACTTGATAAAAACTATTTTGAAGATAAGGAGAAGTCCATGTGTTGAATTGAGAAGGAACTCAATTATATTCAGCTTCAATGTGTAAGTACAGTCGGGTTCTTGACCGAGTTATAGGGTGTTTTGAGTATACTCATCCAAAAATGAAAGTATATTAAAAAAGTATAATTGCCTATCGTTTTCGCATAGAACTAAAATTTTGATCACATATAATACTAGTGAATCTATGCGGGATTTCACTGAACTAAGTTCAAAATTAATTATATGCTGGAAGCTTATTGCAGTTAATCTCAGTTTTTCTTGCCTTTTTGGAATGAGTTTTTGTTTCTGGTATGAGACGTTCCCGAGGTATGGGCTGAGTTCACGCCACTGACAAAAACTTTCATGAACAGCTCATCCTTAGATCACTTATAACGTAAGAAAGAACTCGTCCCAAAAAATTTGAAAAATCGGGACACTAACTTATCGAAAGAAATGGTTCGTTATTTCGATCAGTTCGTTCAAAGTTTCTCAAGTATCGGAATAAATCCTCAGGGGCGTTTCACAAGTATAGGAAGAAAGTTTTACAGGAGTGTCAATGAATGACTTTTGAAAGTCGAGTCAAGTGGGAGATGATATTTAGTTATATTTAATAAAGCAGCGTTTGATTCAACTAATGCTGAACTTTTACCATCAGATGGAAAACTAAATCCAGTTGTAGATTTAAATAATTTTCAATACAGATCACTGAGTAAGTTCGTGGATGTTATGGTCTAATAATAGAAGTTCCTGTCGAGAAGAATACTGCTATCAAAACCAGCCAATGACATAATCAAGAGGAAGAGAGAGTTCAACAAAAATTGAAGCTGGAGGAATTGTACACAAATTTCTGTAGATATTGTACAAATATTATTTCTAATTGGAAAAAAGTTTAAACTTAAAATGTTGACTACTCTTGAAGTTCGTAAATGATAATTGCAAAAAGTGATTATTTGAAAAGTCACTTTCTGTAAGTTACTAATTTAGGTCTTATTCCAGTCTCTTTTTTAATAATTTAAACAATTACCATTATATTCTTGCAATTTTAGAAGTCATCAACTGGTTTAATATCTCAAAAGAAGTTTCAAGACTTTCAGAGTGAATCAGTTTTTATTTCTATTGATCAAACTAGATTTGAAATTTTGGAGTGACACAGTCGCTTAGACCCATGGAGATGATTAGATTTAGAGGGATATCTAACTATATGATAGTGATAATAGCACTTCAGTTGTTTGGTTATCTTATGAGGTTTTGGATTGATAACTGACATTTTTTTTATATTTATGAGTAGAAAGAAATTTCTAAGATCTTAGAAATATAAATTGGCCAATTGCGTGAGTGCTTTTGACCACTGGAATTGATTCTATTTCTCTAAGCTTATCGACCAACGTATCCGCGTCTAATTACGTGAGTGTTCCACTCCTTTCCAAAACTAGTTCCCAAGAAGTGGAGGATGAAATCATTTCACTTAAAGCGTTCCATTTTGTTTTTATTCCCACCTGGCAGTTTTACCCTCAATGATCAACTCTAACCTCTAGTTTTTCACTCATTTTATTTCAATATAATATGTATAACATTTTCATATAATATATAAAAAATATAATATAATACATTTATCTTATAAGTCGTATTGGTATGGCTTATGGCCGTCTACCAGTTTTTAGTTATTTGGCAACTCTAACCTTAAATGCTTGATTGCATTGATTGATTGAATGCTATTGATAGAAATTTTCAACGACAGCTATAACCAATCAGTCAAAAAAATTACAATCAGCCCTATCATGAATTCCATCGTAATCGGAAATTTTTACGAATCCCGAAAAACTGTATCATGAAATCCGTTCGTAGTGGAAAATCTCATACAATTTTGCATTACGAACGGATTTCATGATACAGTTTTTCGGGATTCGTAAAAATTTCCGATTACGATGGAATTCATGATAGGACAGTTTGTTAATCAATTTAAAGCTTTCTCATAAACTATTTTTTTGTTTTGTTTTGTGGTGCGTAAATAAACAAAGAAGACGGTTTTCCGACGCGCGAACACGCGACGTATAATTGTCCATGCGCGAAACAGGGAAACTCCAAGTTGATTCCGCAAACTTCTAAAGACTGTCCTTGCGATTTATCTATTGTCATCACAAAGGCCAGACAATATAATGGTTATTGAACTTTTGCGCTATATCTGGGAAAACACGCTGAATAAGCCCCTCTTTTGAATCTGTGATTTGACAGAAATCTGTGGGTAATGTGATGAATCCGGTCGAGGAGTCCATTGCAACTTTATTATTTCCAATGTCTAACAACTGCTTCGGAAACACATTTGCAGTTTCATCATGTTGCAAAAATACTCTCATGTTAGTTGTTAATTGGAGTGTCTTTACGTACTGCCACAAATTCGATGATTTTAGGCATGCATTTAGTTCATTAGCAACAGTTGATCGGGGAATAACCGGAAGAGTCTGACGAAAATCACCTGACAACAGAATCATGGCCCCACCAAAAATATTTTGGTTGTCACGAAGATCTTTCAATGTTCTGTCCAGCGCCTCCAGTGACCTCTTATGGGCCATTGTGCATTCATCCCAAACAATTAATTTGCATACCTGTATGATCTTGGCCATTGAGCTATTTTTAACGATGTTGCAAATTGGTGTTTCGGTGATTTGCATGTTTAATGGTAATTTCAAGACAGAATGCGCAGTTCGTCCGCCTTCTAGCAGAGTCGCAGCTATTTCAGATGAAGCCAACGCTAGAGCAACATCATTTCGCGATCTGATCCTCGCCAAAAGCAATTACGCAATTCTTTGTTGTTGATTTAATTGTGGAACATTTGTACAAACTGTTTCGGCCAATGCTTCAATGTCGTACTGTTGTTTCCTTTGCAACTCGTGGTTTAATGCTTCGTGCATATGACGACTGGGTGCTGTCATTCCCAAACACGACAATACTTTATTTGCTGTCAATAAACACATATCTTCTATCAGACCACACTTCTCGGAATGTCACTATCTAAAGGATCACAAAAGTAAAGAAAGTTCTCGCTCTGAAGTGCGACAGAATGATTGACATATTAGTTGGTTGTCAAATCGAATGTCAAATATTATGGTTGTGTTCAGAAACTTAATTTGTGACAAAACTTAAGATTTATCAAACTTAAAAAAATAATCTGATACAGTTACAACTGAAGTTAGCTAAAATTAAGTTTCTCGAAGCCGACCAAATGAATTGGAAATCAGTACTACTAATAGTTTATTACATTTTTTGTCGCGTTCGCGATTCACTTTTGTTTATTTTCGGAACGCGACATTAGATCCTTCAAAGCGCACGCTAAGACTATTTTCATAGATATGATTGAATTTGAACTTTATGCAGCGGTAATAAATTGCAAATTGACTTTGACGTTAGGAACACACCTAAGTTGCTTAGACAACAGTGATATTGAATAGTAATAAAGTTCAAATTAACTCTAGAAAACGTTTGTATGGGAAATAGAAAAGGGCTGTTTTTAGGGTTTTCCCGGAAATTATTCGATTTTTTCTCGCCTTTTAAACCTTCCCTAGACCTCCACGAACATTTCAAGACTAAGATAAGATAAATCCGTTCAGCCGTTCTCGAGTTTTAGTGAGACTAACGAACAGCAATTCATTTTTATATATATATATAAGAATAAGATTACAAGTGAAAAAATATATTCCAAACTCCAAAATTTGACAACTTTTTAAAGAAAAAATTAAGCCCATTGGATTGTCAATTATTTATTTATTTTATTGGAACACTTAAGTCCCTCTGGTTGTTAAAGGGTTTAGAAAGCATTTAAATCTTTTCAAATTTGGCGAATTTGCTATTTGCATTCTATTCAACAAAATTTCTCCTGTGGCTGTATAGTGAAAAAAAAATTGTATAAATGCTTGCAATCAAAAGTTTTTGGGAAATATGCAAATCACAAATGCCTAATGCCCTAATGCATCTCGTGGGCTTAAAATCCCAAATGGTAACCCTTTTAACAAAAAAAAAAGAACAAAATCTTCTTACCATTCCTGACACTCTTTTCACACATTTTTACAAGACCCCCCTACAATTTGTATAAAAAGGACACAATTCATATCAACAAATAAAAGTTTGTTCTAAAAATATATTTGCAAAATTTTTGAAGCTTTTCTTAAGTACATAAATTGATTGACAATGCGAATACGATAACCAAGTCCACAACAAATAAAAAAGGATACAATATAAGAAAAAAGTAATCGAATGCCTACTTTCAAATAATCTGCTTACCTTAAAAAGGGCGAAGAAAAGGTTTATTTTCAGCTTTCTTAACCGAAGACACTCTTATTTACATTTCTATTTTTTCTTTTGATATACATAAATAGCTCGAGAACGATGACAAAGAAAATTACTCAAATACCTGGAGTCTCGTACCTTCATAAAAGACTCCGAACCAGAGACATTTCTCAACTAAAGGTAAGCTAAAGTTATTTTTGATTTGGGTTGATTTAACGCATAGGGCGTGATCGGTATACGTGCTTCATTTTCAAGGTGGTAAAAAGAATATAGTTTGGAAAAACATTTCTCTGGTAAAAAATGATAAAACCCTCTCCCACAAAAAGTCCTTTTAACCTGTTTCCACACACACAAGAAAAATATACTATAAAATCCTTATTTTCAAGGAAGTAGAAAGAAAATGAACACTCTGGGCAAAATGGCACTTATCTACCCAAATTGTATGCAAATCAAATTCTTCTACCATTATATCAGCATACATATATACGTATAGCCAATAGTAAAATGTATAAATTTTCTATACGCAAGCAAAATGTGAAGAATGTGTCATTTGCACTCCAGCAAGTATTCCAATTTGGGCATAAGCACCTATCATTCATGTTTAAAGAGCATGATAACAGATGTTTTGTCCTTCATAGCCAGTCAGTTCTTCTTTCAGGCAGTGCCGTCAATAGAAGACTGGGAAAGTGGTGAACCCTCGAAGGCCCAAGTTTATTTCTTACAGACTACATAGCGCACTTCAAAACAAACTTATTTTTGAAAGTTTGAGAGAATTAATATAAGGGACATTTCAAGGCCGAATTTTTCAATTGAACACGAAGAAAATAAGTAATACAAAATTTACATAATGTGACATGAAGTACTCGGTGGATTGTATTTTATTTTTGTTCGGTTCATTTGTACAGAATTTTGCATTTCTGCAAGGTGGTACAATATCATCACCTTTTTAGATGGTTCTGTATTTGAACAAAATATTCGTCTACAACAAGGACGGACTTTTTAGTTGAAATAATTCGTTACAGACAAAGATTTTCCGTCACCTTGTGCTTGATCAACTAAGTATACAAATTTTTATTGAAATATTAATTTCGTTTATGTTATGATTATGAGCTTTTCAACCTCATTATCAAATTTGTTAATTAAAAGAATTGAACATTTTTGAGATATTTACAATTTTAAGGTTCATCAATTAGTTTTTTCTAGCCCATCTTGCTATGGGTAAATAAATTTTATTTTACTAGTGCATTATAGTAAAAACAAATTATGCCGAATGGATAAAATCCTTACCTTTTTTACCGACCCTGCCTAAAATGTGTTCCTAACACTTGCAAGACATATTTAGGTGTTTTATTTTTATTTTACTCATGTCTATTCACTATTCCATTAAAATCAAATTCAGTTTGCATTTATCTTTATGTGATTTTTTGAATGGATAAATAAAATGTCCTTCAAGAGAATTGAAGTTTTAAAATATTCATATAGTGAAAAAATACATATACTTTTAGAAAATTATAAATTCTTTGAAAGGACTTTTAAAAATTCGTCATGTTGTGACGTAAAATAGAACTGAACACAAAATATTTGTCAGCTCGGATATTTTATGGACAGAAACGTGGAAACCTCTAGAATAATTTTGTTCCACAAACAATAACGTTTTCGACATCTGATAAAATTTTAATAAAAATGCAATGGACAGATTTCCTACAAAAAATAAAAACACCAACAAATTTTACTAGATAGATAGTTAAAGATTTACTCAACCTTTCAAATTGTAACATGTTTTTAATATTTGGTTAGGTTTTTAGAAAAATCTATTTGACAGTTTGCGTACCAAAAATAAAAAGCTTAAAAAAATTAGTAAACCTTAATTTTTGTCTAAAATAACTTGAGAACGAATATAGAAATTGTTTTTAAACTTATTTCCAGTGATACAAAATGTGAATTCTTTATTTAAAATGTATACAAAATTTCAATTGACAGTTTCTTTTACAAAAAAAATAAGATCCCAATCGACAGAAAACAGCTTTAGCGTCAACATTTGATTGCATATTTTATAAAGTTATTTATGCCACTTGGCTTACACATGACTTACAAAAAAAACCTTATTTGTAAATCTTAAAGTTCACCAATGTGAGTAGCATCCCTGACCCTTTTTCTTTTTTTTAATGCAAATTGAAGTTATTTCAAAGAAAATGGTACAAAAACGCTTATCACAATAATGGTAAGATTTTCCTTGTTTTTTGAAATGTTCATGTGTCATACTCAAACCATTTGTCATGTATGTTCATCTATAACAGCACGCAGAATTTTTTGTACACGTTATTCAAACACCCACTCGGCACTATACCTAGTCACTATCGAAAACCCTTTCTTCTATCTAAATTATTCAATAATGGCCCGCATTTTTTCCATCCCGGTCTCGGTTTTTCTATCCCATGACTCGGGAACTTACACCAAGTGTCCCGCACGTGTGTGACAGTAAAAGTATAGTATCGTCGATTTAAAAAAAAAAAACAATATTTAAATCTATTTTAGATGCTTTGATTGATGGATCTCTAAGGTAAAAAATCCGGAACTTAAAATATCGTTAGGTGTATAGGAATGAACATATTTTTAACTCTTAAGCAATTTGACAGTTTTAATAGTTTCTATATCATTTTCTTTTGATTTCATGTACATTTATGAAAAAAAAAACTAAAATATATATCGGGTTTTGACTGTATGACACAAAAGACAGAACCCAAAACTTGTATTCGTCTCTGGGAAGTTGGTTCACTCGATGCATTTCCATCGACGACTGCAGTATAAAAGACGTTGTATTTTCTGTATATCAATATCACCACTCAATTTTGTGCACGAAATTGATCTATGGCACTTCCTATTTTATCCCTACTCTATTGACCCCAAAATTGTGAACAAAAATAAATCTTCCAGTTACGAAACATTCAATATTGCAAAAGACATAAAATGATATACTTTCCATATACAAAGGTATAACATAGGATAACTAAACAAATACTTCGTGGATGTTGTTGCATCAGAGAACAAGTTGCTTTAATTTTCTCAAACTCAAGGGTTTGAAAGGTTTTACAGTATTCATACTTCAAAATGATATTTCATTTTCATCTTGTTTGTGAACAAATTACATTTAAGTGCAATCGGAGTATTGTATATGAGCTGAAAAGTAAGCTGGACCATGGTCTGGTCATTGGGCATGTGTGATGTCAATCTGCTTATAAATGTTATTATAAATTGTCAATATTTATTTAAATGTCAAAAACATTGATCAATAGTATTTTGGTAGATGAAGTCGGATTTTGCACATTTGAAATGGTTCTGATGTGTTGTTTAGATATTGACTTTTCACTTAACCTTGAAGATAAATTTGTGGAAATGTTGAAATTTTCAATTTATCATTTACGTATGTGTTATTTAATCACCCAAATAATAGTTAATGTGTTAAGTCCACATTTCTAATCTCGGGGTAAATATCGAAAAAGAAGATTGTTTTATAGAGGGAATACAAAATTGAAGCAAATTATATAATTATTTCAATCTTTCTTAATTTGGTGGTTTTTATCATTGAACATTTTGGGCCAATTTAACCTTTCCACCGATCTTGTTAAATTTCGTTAATTTAAGGGTTTAAAAAATTATATACATACGTTTAAAAAAAATGGGCGACGATCGAAAGCTTATAAGTCAAAATTTCGGTGGAAAATTCACTTGAGTTTCCTTATCTTTTAAAAACAAAATGTGCCAGTGGCTCACTCTAATCCTTTCAAATCCTGTCTATATCCTCCAGCGCATCTAGGAGTCATTCTAAATCCCAAACTAAACTGGAAAGTAAACACCGAAAAACGGGTAAAGAAGGCTTGCATTGCCTTTTACGCCTGTAGAAAAACTTTTGGTAAAAAGTGGATCGATTGTGTGGAGGCCTGAGCTTAGCAGGAAATACAACATCGAAAAACTAAGGAGGGTTTACAGAATAGCTAGTGTCGGCACTACAGGTGCTCTTTGAACCTCCCCAACAGATGTCTTTAATGTTATTCTACATCTCCTACCATTTGAAGTCAATGTCTTCTATTATTCACAAGATATCGAGAACCGAACATCAATTTTTACCAAATTTGCGTAGGTACTATTTTTTGTAGATTTTATTTTTTTATTAATATATTTTAGATTTTTATGTTTTGTAAAAAAAACTGTCAATTTAATTTTTTGTAAAAAAAAACTGTCAATTCGATTTTTTTCAAAATCTTACTGAATGTTGAAAACAAAATTTCTCATAAGATTAAATTAGTTTAAAGCCAATATCTCAAAGATATTTAAGTCGAAAACCAATTTTTACCAACTTTTGTTAATTTTTTTTTAGGTTTTTAATTTTTTGTAAAAAAAAGTGTCACTTCGATTTTTCTCAAAATGTTACTGAATTTTGAAATTACTTTAAAGCCAATGTCTTAAAGCTTTGAAAAGTTATTTGAGTCGAAAATCAATTTTTACTAACTTTTATTAGGTAATTTTTTTTAGGTTTTTATTTTTTAAAAAAATTGTCAATTCGGTTTCTCTCAAAATTTTACCTGACATCAAAAACGTTATTCTTCGTTGCACAAAATTGTATCTTTTATTTGTAAAATTTTCGAGGCGACAAATTTTTTTTTGATTTATAAAAAAAAAAAACGTTAATTGGATTTTTTTTCCAAAAATATATTTGTTTGGTACCACGTTATAATATATAATATAAAGTTTAATTCAAGCCTCTAGCGTAATTGGTTCATGAGATATTTAGGGTTAACCAAAATGTTCACCTTTTTTTTAAACTGCTACGGTAAAAAAAACACCCACGAAATTTTCTTGAGAGCCCTTTCTGCATCTTTCTGCCTTATTATCTGTATAACAAAATTTATTTGAAGTCGATATCTCTTCTGGTTCTTGAGCTATGGACGACGAAAAAAAGGCAAAATATTTAATTTGTTTTCTTTTAAAAATGCAGCCATCATGGAAACAAGGATACCACAGCAAGTTTTTAAAATATATTGAAAAATTATATAAAAAACTAACTTAACTTGAAAAATACAAAATCATGAAAGAAAAAAAAAAAGATTCACAGTTTCTGAAAACTTCATACAGAATCAAATGAAAACTCATATTGAGAATTTCCGAAAACTAAGTAAGATACTAAAAATTTCTTGTTGAGGCCTGTTTTTTATTTTAATTCAGCCTTGAAAACGCCGTTTTTCGTTACTTTTAACATTTTTGAAGTGGAATGTGGTGGAAAAAAAATGAATTTTGCTGATAATTCAGGAGCATAGTAAAATGAAAACAATTTTTAGATATATATATATATAAAATAAGAGTAATCAGTTCGTTTTTAAGGCATGGCTTTCAAAGACTATATACAATTTTTCAAAAACGGTTTAAACGTTTTGAGAAAAAGAAATGATTTGTAAAATTAGATAACAATAGATTTTTGTTTAATTCCAAAATGTGGAAATCCTTGAACTTGTTGAAATAATTGGTTCCTAGCATTTATTAGCATATAAGTCTTGAACAAATGGTAGATGAATCAAAATGAATTACGAAAACAAAACATTTTTGCTATTAAAATTTCTACGCTGGATTTCACAAAAAAAAAAACATAAATTTACTTGTACACTCAATCAAATTCAGCAATTGGTACCTTGGAAATATATAAATTGTAGAAAATGAGAAAGAACATATGAAAATTCCCCACAATGGTTAACCCGCTTATGCATTTATTCATATTGTTTTATTGTTTACGTCCTTTTGAACATCTCTATAAAATGCTGAAAAGTATTTTACTTCATTCCTCGTTTATTTCTGAAATCCGCTTTCTTCCCTCGTTCCTTAAAACACATTATAAGACCCTTCGCCTACATAGAATTTTTATAAACACTTTATTTTTCATTCTCACATTTTTGCCAATTTCCATCAATGGACCATTATCTGCTATTTATTACCACTAAGGGTTTTGCATTTTATTTTATCTACCTGGGTTTATGGGTTGGTGTAAGTACTGTGAATTGAGAATATAGTCATCCTTAAGGACCATAGAATATTGTTGTCGAGACTGGGAGTGGTGGTGTTCCTGTAAGCTTTAGTCTTTTAAGATCCACCATTAAAAAAGCACACAAAATTTTATAAATCATCACTTCGCTTCCCTACCCTTATATCCTCACTTAACCTATGTACATTCGTAAAAATTGTCCTTTTTCAACCTATATTTAAGTGTATTCTGATGTATTCACCTTGGGAAATGCGGGGAGGGGGAGAGGTTGGATATATTCAAATGTTTCATGAATGCAGGAACTTTTGTTTTCAAGTCTGTTTTGTACTATACTTTTATTTTACCTCTTTAGAGAACCTTTATACAGGTAGAGTATGTTTTTATAAATAGAATATGAACCATGTACGATGATAGTCCCCTCGCTACTTTGTGAATATGAGTTAATTTAATTTTAAGCCCTTTTTCCTTGGAATTTGATCTTATGGATAAACCTATTTTTTTTTTTTTTTGTGTAGATGTATATCTACTCTTGGATCTTATTACTTTGTGTGGTGAATGCCCCCCACTCAAAAGGTCAGCAATATTATGCGGTCAAATAGTTTTTTAGTTTTTATGGTCAATACAGCCACATAGAAGATTTATAATCAGTGGTTAAAGTTTTGTAAGGTTATAATCCTTGAGAATTTTAAATACCTCATTTGTTGGGGTGCTTCCATGAACGTACGTCTTTTGAAATGTCACTAAATCAATATGGAAGTTGAATTTAAACCAATAAGTGCGTTAATGATAAAATTCAACTTCATCTATTAGGGTCCAGTAATAGCCATCATTGATTTTCACCATTGAAACCAATCGTTGGAATTTTTTAACCGCCCAATTAACAATTTGTAACCTGAGTTTCAAAATTACCGCGGTAATAATATTACTTTCAATAACTTTGGTCATAAAGTGGTTTGTAATTGGTTAATTTATGAACTGTAGTTGTTTACCAGTAAAAACAAGTCTTAATTTTAACTTTTAGTTTAATTCAGGTAAGAATTTATCCCTAAAACCTGTTTATTTGTGAGCTTCAGTTAGATTTTGGTTCTAAAAAAACTTTTTTTGACAGCGTCGTTCAAATTTAGCTTATTTTTAACCGCAATGTAACTTTTGATGAGTTTTCGGTTAAACAATAACCAGTTTAAGTGGTTAAAAACAAACCACGTTAGAAATTTGTTTCAAAATAACCAAAAATAGATTTCAGAAAAATCAATTCGTCTTGTAAAACATTCAATAATTTTCCCAATGTATTTCATTATTAAAGGGAAAAAAATTGCGACACATCCGTGAAGAATTAATTTCTTTTCTCAATGTAAAATCCCATTAAACATACAAAGATCCAAATACAAACATTTCATTTGCAGGGGTAACACTGGTCGCGATTGTTATTTTTGTTTCTCTCCTTTCATATTTTTTGGGTTTTCCATTACCCGATTAACCAGTTTCATCAGTTTCATTTTAGTTCAGTCTTGCAGTTGATGAAGATAAGTTGAGTGCGTTGCATCTTGTCGGTCGTGTTTATTGTTATAATATCGTTTCTATAGTGTAATTTGTGGTCTTGGCATAGTGAAATAAAATAAATAATTATAAACTGGATAAATTGGAGAAAAAGGTAAGCAAATAATTATTTTTTCAATTATATTCATTTTATTTACTTATTTGTTCATATAGTAGGTAGCAAAAGTAGAAAAACACAGCAGCTGTGTTGTTTGGGTTATTTTTGTACTTGCATTCATATGGAATGAGTAGTAAAATAACGTGAACTGTCTTTTTTCAGTTATTTTCTTACTTTTGTTCATAGGATGCAAGTAGAAAAATAACCACAGCCGTGTTGTTTGGGTTATTTTTTTATTTGCATTCATATGGAATGAGTAGCAAAATAACGTGAACTGTCTTTTTTCAGTTATTTTCTTACTTTTGTTCATAGGATGCAAGTAGAAAAATAACCACAGCCGTGTTGTTTGGGTTATTTTTTTATTTGCATTCATATGGAGTGAGTAGTAAAATAACTTCAACTGTCTTTTCTCAGTTATTTTCTTACTTTTGTTCATATGACGAGCGATTGTTTTTTACTTGCTGTGTTGGCCCATATTTTAGTTCAGTTTGTACTCTTCTATCTGACAGATCGTTATTCGTTCGTGTTCTTGAAAAATAAAAAAAAAACAATAATTTAATATTCCTTCGTTCCTCGAGCTATAGTACTTAACTCGCTTGTATCTTTCAATATACAAAAATCTTTCGTTCGTGTCCTTGATAATAAAAACAACAATTTAGTATTCCTTGAACTATATTTAACTCGCCTTGTATCTTTCAATATAAAAAAATCTTTCAGATGGCAAACTCCTTGACGGCCCAGGTAAAACAGTTGAAAGTTTTCCACATGCAAGTGGAAAATCTTCCCAAAATGAGGAGTCATTGGCCATGGAGGCCAATTTCAAAAGACTGACCGAAAAACAAAATCAAATTGAAGCCTCGCTCGATTCTCTCCGCAAAGAATCCTCCGCAATGAAGCAGATGCTTACAGAATTTGTTGCAAAAACCGAAGTAACGCTGAATCTAATCATCGATAAGTTGTGCGTGGGTGTGGAGCGCAAAGAAAAAATGGATGTTTTTCCCGAACATTTGTTGCCCATATCCACGCAAGAAGCGTTGGAGGAAGTGGAGGAGAGGATTGGAGCCGACCCTTCGTTTAAACGATTAGTCGTAAGATTCTTTTTTTAATTATAATTTAACACTTAAAGAAATGTAATTGTTTTGCAACATTTTCTTAAAGCTTATATTTTTCTTTTCATTTAAACAGATTCGGAAATTGGGCACATTTCGTGGAATGAATGCCAACAAAACTATAAGAACCATCGCCAAGCTGTTCTTCCATGACAAGCTGTTGTGCGAATTTTCCTGGCTGGGAACATCCAACAAAAAGAAATTTGTTGGATATAAAAACGTCTTCGCAGCAGTAGTTGAGGCGGTTAGAGACCGCTACCCAAACTACTCCGACATCGATGCTGCTAATTTCTGTAAAACGTATTTGAAGCAGGCTCGTTTTCGGATGAAACTTTTGTAAGTACATTTCTACAAAACTCATAAAAGTATTATATATTCTTATTATGAGGCGTTTGTCTTTATACCGTTTGATTTTGTTTACTATATTCTTTAACCAAATTTTTGTTTTATTTAAATTATTTAAGTTACGTACTTGCATATTTTAATAAAAACATACATTTTTCTTCTTTTCCACAGGAATGAAAATGAGAGACCAACAACAGTAAAAGCAACAGCAACAGCAACAGCAGCAGCAACAGCAACAGCAGCAGCAGCAGCAACAACAACAACAACAACAACAACACCATCAACAACAACATCATCAATAGCAATAGCAACAGCAGGACCAACAACTACACCAACACCAGTATTATTTATGTAATATAATTATTATTAATGTTAATATTTAGTTTTTAATTCAATTTAAGATTCTAGTTTTAAGTTAAGTTAAGAAAAAGTAATTTTTTAACTAAAATAAATACTGACACAAAAGTAATTTTGAAACCATATTTCTTTTATTTACAAGGCTATTTACTTTCAGCTGGAAAACGGTTATTTATAAACCAATTTTGGAACCAAATACAGGGTTTTTTTCAAACCTAGTAAAAACCCTACTTTAAAATAATATTGGTTATTAAAAAACCTAAAATATAGGTTACAAGGAAACCAAAATAAAACGGTTATTAAAAAGCGGCAAAATAACGCTCGGAAAAAACGTTTTAGAAGCGTTAAATGCGTACCATATAAAAACGGTTAGTTTTTAACTCCAAAAAGTAGTTTAAACTAACTGCTTTAAACCGGCTTTGAAATAACCACTACAGAACTCAGGTTACAAAGTTACTGCCCAAATCGGGTAATGGGAACGTCTCTGGAACGTTTCTGAGACGTCTTTCGAACCGATTTCAAACTTTTACGGTAAATAACCGAGGGTTATAATCCGGTTTATAAACCGTTTTTTAACCAAAAAATGTTTATTGGGCGTAATAGCGATCATTGAAAAAAAATTTCCTGATTTATATCAATCAATCATTTCATACAATAGTGGAACGATATTGTTCCAAATTCATAACGATTTTATCATTGAAAAAAAAGTAAAAACTAACTAAAATGAATATGAACCCGCCTGTACTTGAAAGTGTAAACGATTTTATGGGAAGAATCTTCTTTAGTACTTCTTCAGTAACTAGAGTACTTAAAGATCTCGACATTCATAAATCCACAGGTACGGATAGTATCCCCGTTTTTGTTCTGAAGAGGTGTTCTTCAACGCTGGCAAAACCACTGCGTAAGCTTTTCCATGGGTCCTATTCTACAGGTCTTTTTCCGAGTGGATGGAAAACAGCATTTGTCTAGCCTTTTCATAAAAAAGGCAAATCCTCCTCACCCTCTATCGTTCAATTGCACTTACATCCCTTCTTTCCAGGGTCATGGAACCGCTGATCAATTTACAACTTAAGAAATATCTTCCAGAACGAAAGCTTATTAATGACCGGCAGTAGGGCTTTCGTGACAATTAGTCGGTCCACTAGTGATTTCATGGTTTATCTCACCGAACAGTGGAAGTAATCTTTCATCGTTTTGAAGAAAGTAAAATTATTGCACTAGATATTTTGGAGGCATTTAATAGAGTTTGGCATCAAGCTCTCTTATGGAAAATGTGTGCATTTGATATTGAGGAATCTCTTCTTTATTGGGTTAGAAAATAACATTCCGGACCGTTTAATTCAAGTAGTATTGGACGGGTTCAAATCTGATATCCACAAATTAAACGCTGGTGTGCCCCAGGGTTCAGTTTTGTCTCCGACACTCTTTCTTATTTTTATAAATATGCTTTTGTCAGAAACTTCTTACTCACTTAATTGTTACAATGATGACAGCACCCTTAGCTATTCGTTTTTGTTTTAAGATTGTTATTCTTGTCCTTTGAATTCTGATTTCCACAACATTGTCCAATGGGGAATCACAAACCGTGTAGAATTTATTGCTTCGAGAATTGAATGCTGGCTGCTGTCTCAAAAGTGTAACCCTCCCCCAATGTCACTATTCATATGTGGTACTTATATCGAGGAGATTGAACAGCTTTCAATTATGCCTCTTCTCTTATGAAGTGATATCATATTTGACATCGTCAAGAATACTTCGAAGTGCTTAGTTTTTCTCCGACACAATGCAAGAAATGTTTTAACCCCTTTTAATCTAGCCAAAACTTACAAGTCTTTTATTCGACTGAAACTCGAGTATAATTCGGACTGGTGCCCCAAAAACGTATAATAAAGTCTTTTGGACAGAATTGAAAAAAGAGCCTTTAAAATAATAGCCGATCGTTTCTCACTGGGCCATTTGCTACTCTCAATCCTATCAATGTTTTATTGATATTTTTGTATTCTATTCAAAATAATACCCGTACTATTCAAATATTTAAAGGGTACTTTATTGTAGCTGAATTTATATAAATTTTTTCGTGTAACTAGATTGCACAATTTACAGAGAAATTGTATTTTCTACCTTACAACTGAAAAACTTATAAAATTTATACAATAATCATATCACAGATACAAGAAGTTTTTAGAAGGAAAAGCTACATGAAAAACCTTCATTTAATTTAAAAATAAGTATATTTTCCCTAAGAAGAGAGAAGAGAGAAATGGGTTCGTGTGAATCACAAAAAAGATGTTGTTTACATAACAGATAATATAAATATTAATGGAAAAAAAAATTAAAAAAAAATAAATGAATGACAAAAAAATAAAAACATAATTATGTTTATCACAGTTACGTATATAAATAATTTAAAATATATAAATAAATAACAAAAATAAATAATTAAACAAAGAAATAAATAACAAAAATAAATAAATAGATGAACACGAAAAAAAAAATAAATAAATAAACAAATAAACAAGTAAACAGATAAAAAGATAAATAAATAAATAAATAAATAAGTAAATAAATAAATAAATAAATAAGTAAATAAATAAATAAAATAAATAAATAAATAAATAAACAATAAACAAGTAAATAGAAAAATTACAACACCTTAATTAGATAAATTTAATATTAAGTTGTTGTCAGAGCAACTGCACAATATTTTATATCGATCATATAATTTTGAGATTCGAAATGCAACTTTTTCAATTTTTGCTTCTTGGTGCAGATCCTCTGTAGAATAATGCCAGGGATGATTGAGCATCATTTTTAAAATTTTATTTTGCATAATTTGCAGCCTTTTCAAATGTAGATTAGATTAGATTGATTTTTATTGTTTCTGTTCTTGTTTATATTACAAATAATTTTACAAAAAATCGATAAGCATGGATTTGCCGTCTGCCTGACCCGTACTTCTAGGAATGTTCATTAGTTTACCCTTGAGTCTAATTTCGAACGTATTGTTAAGTACAGGGATTGTTTTTTAGCCGCATTACACGAATGTGGAATGGTTTACAATGCATTCAAAACCAATAAGCAACGGTATCTCCTTTCTTATCCTGTCTTCCCTTCCTTATTGTTCGCACTGTGTTTTATTATTAAAAGGGTATTCATAACCCCTTCAGTGAGTGCACAATATAACCATCAACGACAATCTACTTAGATTTTTATCAAACGAAGTTTAAAAAATCTGAATTTTAATATTTATCAACTTATCAATTGATGATTGACAAGTGGTTTGCGTTTTTTATTATTCATTTATTCTATATGCTTTGTGTCTTAACGGCTGCGATCTCTGAAAAGGACTGAAAAGATTACAGCATGATGAGCTTTAATAAAATATTTGCTTACATACTTTCATCCATAGATTTCAACCAAAGGAGTTATAAACAAATAGTTCCCGATGTTTCCAACTTCCAATCATCACCAATATCAATACGAATCATCACTGAAAAGTTATATTTTTATAGTATTTTTTTTTAATAATTATTCTAACACCCTTAAGATTTATAATTAAAAAAGTTTTCTTATTATTTCTATCAGAATATAATAATAATTGATAAGATACCTTCGCAAAGATAATTGGAATTCTCTTAAAAACTTCTTCTACATACAAAAAACTACTTTTTTGTGAAAGGAAATGCAAATATCTTATTTAAATACGATTTCGAATCATATTAAATTTCTTTAGAAAAGTTTGTATTTTGTTATCTTTTTATCTTCATCATCGTTTGACCAGTTATAAAAACTAACCTTAAAGTCTTTCTCTCAAGAGTTTACCTGGAACGCCAATTTCTTCGATTAATAACTTTATATTTAGAATAACATCTAAGTTTTGGTTTGGATAAGAAAATCAATCATTTGACGCAAATTCAAAGAAACACCTCACCATTTATTCAACTTGCTATTCAAAACATAGCAACAAGTAGCTATAGATCAAGCTGGACTGACGTTGTTCAATATCATAAGAACCACGTGTAAGCATTTCGGCAATACCAAGACCAAATAACTAATTAATTATTTTTGCATAGGATAATTAAATACCACACAAAAATAAAAACCCATAGCCTCTAAGGAATCCAGCTCTTGAATCTTGAAAAAAAAATCTTATGGAATTCGGTTAAAAAATCTTGATTAACTTCCTAAGTTGTCCTTTCACTCACAATTGAAAAACCATTTTTTTTTTCGACAAACTGCCAGAAGCCATGTATTTAAATTAACTATGTACCGTATAGCCCAACATTTCCGTAAACAAATTTTCTTGAGTTTTGGATAAGTTGAAAATTAGTTTTCGGAGTAAATTTAAGTTAAATTTTCTGTGTAAACATTTGCTTGGATTAAAAGTTGAAACTTTGAGGTTTACGTGTAAATATATTCGTATTTGATTTGGGTTAAAGAGTCACAAGTGGATAATGTTAGATGTATCCATTTCTAGCAGAGATTATGTAAATGTGGTCTCAATGGGACAATGGACAGTTTAACACTAAACATGCAATTAATAGAAATATTATTCCAATCTGAAATTCTTTGAAAAATTCAAACTCCAAAAAATAAAAACCTAAAAAAGGCCTACTAAAAAAATTTGGTAAAAAGTATAATTCTAAATATTAAAACATTTAGAAAAATCTTGTTGGCAGTTTTTGGCAGTGGGGGCTTAACCCCCATTATGGAATTTGGAATTTGAGGTTATAGGTGCTGATGTTAAAATAAAAATGAATTTGGATTCGAATTAAATAACCGAAGCACAGTGGTCAGAGGACAGAGGGTCGTTAAGGCCATAGGAGGTGTGGTGGGAAAAAAAAGAGGTGAAGGTTTCTCAGGTACCTGGTGTTGGTGTTGAAAGATATCGAGTTTTAAAGGAAGGAATAGTCGATGTATGAAAAGTATGTCAGCAATTTCACTATGTTCATGCAATAAGTTGAGATGAAGGCGACCACGATGAGGGGGTAAGATCAATCGTTTTCCCCAAGGAAGGTATTAAAGTGCAAAACGAAGAAATCTTCATTGGATACTTTCGATTCTTGATATGGAGACCAAACCTGAGACGCATATTCAAGTAGAGGTCGGACAAACGTCATGTAAAGCAATCGGGTCACGTAAGGGTTAGAAAATTTTTTAGACCATCGTTTAATATTAGAGCAGATCACTGAGCACATCGATACATCGAGTATGCTTTGAGCAGAGTTTGATCAGATGTCTCCCACTTAAGGAGGTCAATAGCTTAAGAATTTTCCATCCGTCTCTTTCATATCACAAGAAACAAACGTGATGTCAGTTACGCTCAGCTTTTAACTCCATTCGCTCGGTCATTTTATTCAAATCTCATGGAGCCCGCTCAGAGCTAGCTCTGGTTGAAAAAGAAGTAAAAACCGAGGGCTCTGATATCTCTGAGAAAAAATAAGAAACACAAATCTTTTATGACAGCTTTTGAGAGTTCTCTGCTCTGAGCTTAAAAAGAAAAACGTTTGTGTGGGATGATTATGATTTCCTGGCATTTGTTAATGTTGAACACCAAGCAATTTTTGTGACACAAGGTTAAGAAACTTTCGAGAATTGTAGAGATTTGTTTGGGGGAAAGTTATGTCTTCATGAGATGCAATGATTTTGAAAAATTTCGTATAATCAGGGATATTTGGCAATGTTTAATGACCATGTTGATGTCGTTAATAGTTATGACAAAAAGTAGAGGGCCTAAATGACTACCTTTTGGGAATTCAGAAGTGGCTAGAAAAGCATTGAAACGTGCTGATCTAAATCGAACATAATATTCACGATTCTCATGGTAAGAAGTAATTCATTTCAGGAAAAATGGTTCAAAACTTAAGGAAGAGAGTTGGAAGACTATATAAAGTATGACAAATTTTGTCAATTTTCAAAATTGCTGAAGTCAGTGGAGATCATATTAACTTCATTTCCATTTTCTAAGGCTCTTAGAGTGAATGAAATGAACTCTACAATGTTTGTGGTGGTCGATCGGCTTTTGTAAGAAATTGTGTTGTGCTGGGGTAGTTTGGGATCTGCAACGGAAGGTAAGGAGTTCATATAAAATGATTTCAAAAATGTTTGCGATATGTAAAAGCTTAGCAATTGGTCGAAAGACTTTTTGAAATATCGACAGACGAGCACGGATGGAAACTTATCAGTGTTGGTCGCATCCCAGCCTCTTTTTTAAAAATTATTTTCATGTGTTTACTGCGACAATGAGCTACATACATTGTTCATGTTCAGTCGATCAGATTTTCACTTATTTTTTTTGTCCAATAAATCGTATCACTCTTTTAAAAGAAATACATATAGTGATGATGCCTCAAGCATGTAAACCGCACCAAATAGTGCATTTTATTGGATGTAATGGTATTTCGTTAATAGTTTAAGGATTGTCTTCGCCCCTTATAAGGCAATTAAGATTTATCATTAAACACCGTAAAACAAAGATAAAGTGCTCTATGAAATTCGAGGATAGTTTTATTCAGTTTTATTCAAAGTACATTTTTTGCAATTCAGAAGCATTTTTCTGGCTTTCAACGATTCGCAATGAATCCTCAACTGTCAAACCATATTTCGTAGACTTTGGAATTCCTCCCACAAATCGCTGTTATATTATTGCATTATTAAATTGAATGTGTTATCCTTTTCTGCTGCCACAATTGTAAGCTGCAATTATTAAAAAATAAAAAATCCCACACGTTACAATGTCCCTTAATCAAATAAATTTTGACACCTACATGAACATATCGGACACTCGGACAAATGGTATATCACATTTCTAACACTTATTTATTCCTACTTAAACCTACGTAGTATCTATCAAATCCTGCCAACTTATCTACCTCGCAATAAATATTTCTTTCATCACTTCTTATAAAACCACACAATCTGCATATCTACCTATATCATTCATCAAAACGTGCTGCTTCAAGAAGCCTCAAGCGAGTACTTTTAAAAACAATCTTTCTCCTACTTTTATGAGCTACAAGTATCTTCAAGAGTATAATATATACAGATACAACCTATCTCAATTAGAAAGATACATGTGTTGACATTCAAAACCTACACTTTCTCTCAAAATAATCCATCTGCCATGGTCATGCATTCGCAATTCGCATTCAACTTAAAACCATTGCACAGTTAGTCTAGCTAAAGTATATTTTAACCATCATAAATGCAACAGTCATTTTTCTTTTCAAAAACACAAGCTTTTATGATGTTCTATCCCTATATTATACCCTAACTCAATCCTATATTCATATTCAAGGCAGCTTACTCACAAGACAAAAGCTTTTTCAAAAAAGTGCACGACTGGGTCGCACGAACTTGCTCCTGTATGCAAAGAGTCTGTTTAAAAAAGTATCTATATAATATTTAAAAATATACCTGTAAATTAAGTTTGTCTTCAAAGATATATATATGCCATTTGATTTGTCGAAAAAACCTCCATTTTTCAATTTTTTGAGAGGGGGTTACATTTAATACAGTTAAAATAATTTAAAAAAACTAATTTAAGATTCAAAATTTTACCTGAAAAATAAGTTTGTCTTCAAAAATTTAAATGCCATTTTATAAATCAAAAAACCCATGATTTATCAAATTTTTTTTTTGAAAATCGTTAGAGCGGTTTTTTTTTTAAATTAATTTTTTATATATAAAATTTTTCAATTTTGTTCTAAAAATATTTTTGGTATGCAGTTGTTTAGTGATTGTAAATATACGCTCTATATTTCAATTTCGTAAAAAAATGTTCACCCGTTTTTGAGATATAGAATTTTGAAAAAAAAATTTCAATATTTTTTAAAAATCCAAACAATAAAAAATTGCACTTTTGATAATCAAATATTGTTAAGGCAATATTAGAGCTCGTTCAGAAAAAAAAATTATTGAAATCGGTTCAAAAGTTTCTGAGAAAATTAAAAAACAAAAAAACGGTTCTATGAGCGGTACCTTTCCTGAGCAATAAAAAAATATGTTTTTCTTATTAAAAGAAGCCAAGTTAAAAAATAAAATTTTAGAGAAAATTAAAAAAAAATCTATCGGTTTGTTTTTGAGAAAACTCGAATTTTCGTTTTTTGACCAAAAAAATTGTATGGGGGCCACTGTTAGTTTTGATCTTAAAAAAAAAATGAAAAAAACGCCTAACGCAAATCTGCTCAAAACCTTAACTTCCAAGTTTGAACTCAATCGATCAAATGGTTTAGGCTGTAGGAGCGTGGACAGACAGACAAAATTGACCGGACGGAATCGCGGGACCCACTTTTTTCGACTTCTCTACCATCGTAATATCATGTTTGATTAAAATCTCGAGTTCGAAATTTTGCACGAATGCAAAACTTGCCATATAGTTCCTATATGTCGCAAGTAAAAAGGAGAAGCATAGTTATGTAGAATTCTATGTTCTTCACTGCGACGAAGCACTGGAAGTTCCATATTAACATAGACACCAGCTGCAGCCCCACACGTGGGACGTGGGAGTTTGTTATCCTTTTGAATTTTCCCTCCTCAAAAGGACTTCGAATTTGATGTTCGCTGCATTGCTCTACATTTGCTTGAACTTGACCTGCATAGTAGTTGACCTGCAAATGCTGAATGAATCCAAGTTACGAATGGGAATTCAAAAAAGTAAGTTTATTTTTATTTATAAAACTGGCGAACTGTAAAGGGCGAGTTGGGAAAATGCTAAAAATGTACCCACTCATTATGGGTAGAGGAAAAATATGGTAGCGCGATGATTTATCTTTGATGTTTCCAACTTGAATTTAATTTAGTAATGGAATTTTGAATTAAAAAACACGAGCAAGAAAAATGCAAGAAAGGTTTAAAATAAATTAATAGAACAGAAAAACACATGACACAATAACATATACGCATGGGAGGGTGATATAATATTAAGGACTTGACACTTTTAGAATGCAAAATATTTATAAAGTTATTAGTTTGAAAAGGACGAGAGTGTTGTTGTAGAACTTTATACCGAAACATTTGCTGTTTTAAAATCTTCAAGGATAAACAACACACAGTTATGTATGAGGAGAGTAGGTCTGATGATATTTAATGAGTGTTAGAAAGAAAAATGATTTGAGTAATGGATGGATGATTAAAAACCAACCATTAAAGTTTAAGAAAATAATATTTATAATCTTTAAAAACCACAGATGTCCTTGAGCTGTGGGCAATTTTGACTTATCTGAATTAGTTTTGACATTTAATATCCCCATCAAAATCTAACATTTCAACCAAAATGACATGAAGGCCTCTAAAACTTTATAAATAATATGTAACTCGAAATGAAGGTCAAAATAAAAGTTAAGTTTGGAAGAACATAATCATAACTGATAAGATGGTGTAGACTGTAGAGGATAAGGTTACGCATTTCAAAACCCTGTGAGATAATCTGACTTGGCGCGTGTAGAGTTGCTTTCAACATTCAGTAAAATTTTGACAAAAATCTAATTGACAATTTTCTTACAAAAAATAAAAACCCAAAAAAAAATAAATAAAAGTTCGTAAGAAATGATTTTCGACTTAAATATCTTTTTTAAAATTAAAAATATTGGCTTCAAACTAATTTCACTTACAGAAAATATAATTTTCGATATTCAGTAAATTTTTTATTTAAATCCAACAGTCAGTTTTTTCATAAAAAAACAATAAAATCTACAAAAAATAGTACGCAAATTTGATAAAAAATGATGTTCGGTTCTCAATATCTCGTGAAAAATAGAAGGTATTGACTTCAAATTCATTTCATTCATCCAATTTGTATTTGTTTATTTAAGAAATAAAAACTTTATCATTATATGCAAAATATTGTTGGTGATTTTGAAATTTTGTTAGAATAATTTAACTGGTAACTTTTTTAGCAAAACACGAAAACCTGCTAACCTTTTAAGCAATACAAATTGACAGACGGGATGGGAAGTTATCAGTGTGGGTCGCATCCCATCCTCTTTTTTATCTTTACTTTTGAAACCAAAATCAATAATATTTAATATTACTATTATGCTTGTTTTATGCTCTATATATCTGAAGGTCGCAGACTATTTCCGAATTTTTTTCAAAAATTGCAATGTTTATCAATAATGATAGAAATAAAGCTATGCTTACATTTCTTAATAACTCGTTTCAATCATTCGGTTCAGTTCAGTTGAAAAATGCACCACTCCAGATTCAGAGAAAGGTGAATGAAATAAGAGTTTATTTTCAATTTATTAGAAAAAACCTTCCGATTTGCATTGAAGTTTAAAAAGCATCAACTTACAAATAAAATAGGTAAATAAGTATACACTGAATAAAAACAAACGCAAATCATGTATACATGAAATGTTGACGCAACATTGGAAACAAATTTGTAAAAAAAATATTATAGCAATTAAATAAGTTATTGGGTTAAAAAAGATGATTTTTCTAAATTTCAACGATTTCAGCATCTTATACATTTTACTTTATTAAATATCACTAAATTACTGCTTTAACTTTTTATAATTTTCTAAATTCATAAGATTACTGAGCTTTTAAAATAGCAAACCAAAAGATCCTTTCCCATGATTTAGGTTTGTTTGCTTTGTTTATTTTTGTACGAGTTGTCACTGTCACTGCCAATAGGAATAAGTACTTTTCTAGTTATCAAAACGATAAAACTGAAGTTTAAAGAACGTCAGCCCTCAAAAACATTCAAGTAGATAAGTTACAATTAAATATATTAATTGGTATCTCAGAAAATGGCATTTTAAATGTTAGATGTCTTAATCAATTGAAAATGTTAATTTCACAGTTGATTTAGAAGAATTTGTTTTCCTCCCAGTGTAATCCCGAAGCAATTACATTGATGAAATGAGTTTATCCTAAGTATTGGCATTTTTCTATTTTTCGTTTTGAAATCAATCCAAAAAGCTTATCAATATAAGGAATAATTTAATGTGGCAGCAAATTGAAATCAATTTAAACCGAATCGATTTTGCTGTATCTTATTCTTTTCGTTTCTTTTTCTTTATCTTCGTTTTTCTTTCCAAAGAACAGTAAAAATGACTTGTAAAATTATTTGGCAATAAACTTTGCTATCAGGAAATTCATCTCTGATTGAAATGTAATTGAAATTTTCTATAGAAATTTTTGTAATGCAAGTATATTGATTTAATCGAATTTAAAAAGTGATGAAGTGCAAGTTTTTATTTTTCATTATTTAGTCATTATTCTAAGGAGGTCAACAAATCTTTTTGTTAGGCCTTGTAAGTCACAGATTTTAATATAGGAGATTAAATATTATACTTAGGATTTTTGGAGGATTAAGAAGTTCGGCATGAGTGTTGGGTATTAAAACACAGAACATATGTAATTATTAACCATCAGTAATCTCACAAATCCCTTTATTAATGCCACACATAGCTTATTATCCTTTGTCAGTTTTACTCGTCTCATCAATTTCATTAATCAAGTATAAATCATGAACGAAACGCCTGCAAGTAATAATAGCCATACAAAGCTTTTCCTTAGCCTGAAAATAAAGAAAATACTAGCAGCGTTTCATCAGCTTGCAGATATTTTTATAATAAACATAAATCATACAAAAAGGTATAATTTAAGGATTTACTCGGAATGGCTATAAAAACGTGCGACAACTGACAACTGACAAAATATTCGGTGTTCTTTGTTGCATATAATTTATTTCGTCCTTAAGAATATACACGTTGTGGTTAAATAAACAAAGAAACACAACACCACATTTTTTGACTATCATTAATAATATTATAATAAAATGCTACCAAATGTTATGAAAAATAGACGAAATTTCGTTGACAGGATTTTTCACACAAAAACTCAAATAAATACAGAAATCGATTTCCAAAAGGATGTTTTCAATTTATTTATTCAGTTTAAAGATATATAAAATGTATTTTGTATTAAATTTGAAGAACTAATCATTAAAACATCTATTTTATTTAATACAGTACTTTGAACATTTTAAACGGGGATACAAATAATCATCTTAGAAAAAATCTCGAGACTGCAAAATATTTTTAATGACTTATAGTATACCTTTTGTAAAAAAAGGGTATTGAGTCATAAAATACAGGTAAAAATATAGAAAAAAGAGGTGTGTTAAGATATCAAATTTAATTAATTTCTATTTACCAGATAATGATGCCATAAAACACACTCAGGAATGTTGCGACGAAATATTATAATCAGCTATTTCGTGTTAAATATATCTTTACATAAAGAACAAAAAATAATGCGTTCTAAAGATTTCTACAACAAATAATCGCTATTTATATTAATGTCAGAAATCTTTTTATTCCAGGGATATTTTACTAATAGGTACCTATACTTATACTTACTCCTGTAAATACTGAGTTTTCGGACAGCTCAGAAAAACTCAAAAACAAATGAGGAAGGAGCTACTGCTACGGTGCTGACTAAGTTCTAATATTTCAAAAAATAAATCAGCTAAACATACACGACGTTTGGTTCCAACAAGATGGCAGAACTTGTAATATAGGGTGTTCATTAATTAATTCGTTATTATTTTTAAAGTTGTTCGTCATTCCATTACTTTTTATGAGGCTATGTTAAGTCATTTATTTATGCCGACAAACCACAAACTAATAACTCTTGAGGTATTGGAAGCCAATATTGAAGTTTCCATTGACGATTTACTAGGGAAAGTGGTAAAAATTGAACTTATCTAGATGACTATGTACCTCGTAGTCACAGCATACATATGTCGGAAATGACATTGAAATGAAATGTTAGACTTGGAGTAGAAAAGTTACAATATTCGTATGTATATTTAAACATTTCATAAATTTCCGACCAAAAATATTTGTAAGTATGGCTTTTTGGTAGTAAATACATAAAAAATGCCTAACACGATTCTAGGGGTTATTATACTCCCCTTAACATGTTTAAATCTTAGGCACAGTGCGAGCTTGTGAAAAAAGTGAAGGATATAAGAAATCATTACCGGTGAATACTTTTCTTAAAGTTTTTAACATCAAAATGAGAGGGAAAAACAGAGTGATCTCGATACTCTATGCTTCACAGTACTTTCGAAGTTAAACACAAGAGTAAGCAGATTGATGAGCATTCCTGGAAGTGAGAGTATTGTGGCAATGGGGGAATGCAACTGGCTAAGTCGACAGAACAGTTTTTGTAAAAATATCGGTAAGTAAAGTATTATTGGCAATGTCGAATATGTGATTATTCCATTAGAGGTGATCTGTGATACACATACCTTAACCTTAATTTCTGAATTTGAATTTAATCCGCACCCAATGTGTTTGGCTGTAGGGCCGAAGACAGACTTTTCGATTAAAATCTCGAGTTCGCATTTTTTTACGAATAAAATACTTGAAATACAGGAGTTATCTCTCAGTACGTTCTTGAAAACATGGGTTATTTCAAAATATCAATTTGGAAAAAGACTAAAACTATTACGACCTCACAAAAAAATTGCATTGAATATCAGAAACTTGATAAATTATGTGTTGGTATGCCTCAGGGATCTATTTTGGCTCCTACTCTATTTCTAAAATATTTTTCTATGAAGCGGCTTTACTACATGAGCCACGTTTTGAAGAAATTGCCATGAAATAAATGTTTTTTTTTTTCGATCTAATAACGCACATTAAACTGAACCCACATAGGACATAATTTAAAAGTCAAACCTTATGACAGAATTTCAACGGAAAATAGCAATTATTTTAGTTAACTCAATTGGATTAAAATTCAAAACGTTACAAACCAATTACCCTGAAGTGTTTTTCAAAACAGGATTTTCTGTTTAATATTTAGTTTTATTATGGATTACGGGAGTGACCAGGATCAACAATTACAATAATGCACTAATCTTGCAGCAAATCTTCTTGAAGTACCTAATAAAAATTTAATATTAGTCACTAACCAAAGGTACCATAAAATACTTATAGCCTAAGATTAATTCTCCTTTATTCAGGTACATAAAGAAATACAGGTGAGAACAAACCAAAAGAGGAGTATAAATAAATACCAACTAAGTATCAATTTTGACATCATTCTACAAATAACCATCGATACACGAGCACGTGTCCAATCAAAACAAAAATCAAACTAAACAAACAAAAATATTAACATCAATCAAAAATGTCCGAAGAAGTTAAGAGGCAATCAAAACGTAACAAAAATAATATATCAGTTGCATATCAATTGTTTCGATATCAAGAACAATTGCGCTGTCGAAAAACAAAGCCATTAAATTTGTATATGGTAAAATATAATATTATTAATAATATGGTGGCTACAACATGGAATAATATAACCAGCTATAGCAAGGAGGAAAGGGAGCATTTGATTGACAGCATTATCTATAAAAAGAAACTGAAGCAGAAATTGGAAAAGGAGACAACTAAAACATACTCGAAACAAAAGAAGACGTCGAGGTCTCGAAAGTTATGAAAAAAATTTAAATTTGTTATATACTAAAAGAAATTATAATTTTAAGTAAAAGCTTAGCTTATTTGTAAATATATGTATAAGAATAAATTATTTAATACTTTGTATTAATAAAATTAAAATGAAATAGTTAAATTAATTTGTTTTCTTTATTTCTGCTTGTTTAAAATATTATCCTGTTTACGGTGGTCAAACATAAGTTTTGTTTTTAAGATTGCAAGGTTCTGTTTTGAATTCAAAAAATCTGACAGTTCTAATCTGACAGTTACATGACATCAAATATTCATCAGAAATATATATAAGCTAAACCATGGTGAACATTGAATACAACAATTTTCAATGTTTTTATTACCTACATTAAACATTCATATAATAATAATTTGTATTAAAGTTTGGAAGAAATTATGTTTTTTACATGTTAAGATATATGTTAAATTCCACGTCTTTTCTTATACTTATTTTCTATTATCTATTCGTATGGACTATTACAATATTATGAAAATATTACAGTTCTGTAAGGTTTAATTTTTAATAGTCCGCTAATTCTAAAGATGTCACTTTTGAAGTTGTCATCTATTGGCAGTTGACAAGTTAGGACTACGAAAACACCTGGGCATTTGATATTTTTAAGATTTCAGAGCTTTCCGTATTCTTAGAAATATAAACAAAATGTCCCACTTTTGCTTTCAGATTTCAGAACGGAATTTTTATCATTTGGTTTCTCAAGAATTCTCTATCGCATAATTAAAAAAAGATGAAAAGAAATACCAAACTAATTTGATTTCTAGTTGACAATGAATAGTGAATTGAGTTTATTTTCATTCTCCTGGCTTGTTACTTCGTCTGAGAAAATTATCAGAAATTCTAAAAATAAAAACTGGTTAACTTAATTTTATGGCCAGAACAATTAGAAGTTATACAAACTTTTTCAAATGCTTTTGAAATATCAATAGCAATAATCTTACTTTCGCCAAAACGATGTAAAGATTGTTCCACTGTTCGGTTAGATAAATTATCAAATCATCGATGGACCTATTGCTACGAAAGCTAATATGTCCGTCATTAAGAAGCTTTCGTTCTTCGAGATTGGAAAGAAGGGACGTGCGTGCTATTGGACAATAGTTGGTGGGGGAAGGGGGAACATGCTGGACAAATGCTATTTTACATCCGCTCGTAAAGAGATCTTCCCTTCTGGATCAACACAAATAAATTTTTTTTATTGAAAGAAAAATCTATTCGTTTGTTTTAGAGATAATTCGCATTTTCGATTTTTGACCAACAAAATTGTATGGGGGCTACGGTTATTTTTAATCTTACGAGGGTAGTCTTAGAATAATACGACCTTAAATGGAAAACACAAACAATTTATTTTATTTATTTCTCTACATAATCTCCTTTTAGCTCGATACACATTTCCCAGCGACACGTTCAATAGCTTCGATACCCTGTTTATAGTAAGAACCGTCGAAATGCTCAAAATACCCATCAACCGCAGACTCCACCTTTTCTTTTTTGGCAAATCTTTTACCACCGAATCATTTTTTCAAGTTTGGAAACAGAAAATAATCCGAGAAACTCTGGCGAATTTATTAACTTTAACTCCATTTGTTTTGGCCATCGCGATAACGTCTGTGTGAACTCAGGTGCATTGTTTTGATGAAACAAAACTTCCTTTTTCGCTAAATGCCGCGTTTTTTTCTTGATTTCATCACTCAAACGCTGCAATAAGTTCGCGTAGTACTCGCCGTTGATTGGTTTTCCTGTCTGAAAATAATGAATGAAAATCATCCCACGCGCATCCCAAAACGCAGAGGCCATGACATTGCCACCTTTGAAGACGATTCTCCCCTTTCAGTCTGTTGCTATTCCTTATTATTGGAACAACGTGTTGCTTATTTAAAAGAAAAACAAAGAATCAAGTTAAATTTGTCAGTTTCGAATTATTTTTATTTAAAGTAGAAATTTTATGAGAAACTACAAATTTCTTTTAATATTACTTCGCAATTCTTGGCTTAGTTGTTCTTCTCACGATGACTGCTGAAATACGTTTGTCTGGAATTTGAATTTTTCGTTTCTTCTTGTTTTTGCAGTTGGTATTGGTATGGTTTGGATTTTGTATCTTAAGTTTGGTATTGGTATGACATTGAAATTTGTATCTTGAAAGTTGGTAGTCGAAGATATAAGTGACAGTGATGCCACTGTCCCTAACACTCCCCCCAGTATGCTGACCTACAGATCATCAGGTCGGTATATCCCGAAAAACATCGAGGACTGCCAGTTTCACAGCCGGTCGTTCATATATCCCTGAAGCAGTTTGTACCGTTGCTCTCCGAACTTGTCCGTCTTTTCCGGGCTTGACATCTATAACCCGTCCCTTTGGCCATAAGTTACGGGGGTTTGATTCGTCTGTAACTATGACTATGTCTCCAACAGCAATAGGCTTTGTCGGTGTAAACCACTTTGATCGTCGAGTTAGCGTCGGCAGATATTCATGTAGCCACTTTCTCCAAAATAGATTCGCGTATTGCTGGGATTTCATCCAGTTTCTTCGTAAGAGTGTATTGTCGTTGGTAGGAATGCTATCTGTCTTTTCACCGTTGGATGAGCCTAACAAAAAGTGATTCGGCGTTAGGACTTCATCATTCGCATCTTCGAGTGCAATATAAGTTAAGGGGCGAGAATTAACTACCCGTTCGACCTCCAGTAGCATGCTGTGCAGCAATTCGTCAGTTGGGTTACGACTTGGCATGATTTGATATAACGTCTTTTTTATGGAGCGGACTAGTCGCTCCCAACTGCCACCCATATGGGGGGATGCTGGGGGATTGTAAATCCATCGCGTTTGGGAGGTTGAGAACCTTTTGGCCATGTCGGATTGTAATTTATTATAGGATTCTTTTAGTTCCTTTTCAGCTCCATGGAAGTTTGTTCCATTATCACATCGGATTTCCTTAGGAACACCTCTACGAGCAATGAAACGTTTAATCGCTAGTATACAGGAGTCAGATGTAAGGCTATTGGCAATTTCCAAATGAACTGCACGGGTGGTCATGCAAGTTATCAATACACCCCATCGCTTTTCAGTATGTCGACCGACAGTGGTGTACATCGGGCCGAAATAATCGATGCCAATGAAGGTGAATGGTCTGGTGAACGGTGCAAGCCTGGCTTCTGGTAGGACTCCCATTTCCGGTGGTTTCGGGGAAGCACTTAAATTTTTGCATAATTGACATTTTTTACGTACCTGTTTTACAGCTGTTCTAATGTTCGCAATGGAAAATTTTTGTCGGATCTCATTCACTACGGTTTCGTTGTTATGATGATGATATTTCTCGTGAAATGACTTAATAATCAGGAACGTGATGTATGAGTCTTTAGGAAGGATTATTGGATTTTTTGCATCATAAGAGACTCCAGACACCGCATCAATTCTACCACGAAGTCGTAGGAGTCCATCTTGATCTATGAACGGAGACATCTTACGAATAAAGCTGGATTTGTCCAAAGATTTATGCTGGGCTAACGGAAGATCAAGGTTGTTTCTTAGAATACTTATCTCATCACGAAACGAATCCAGCTGGGCTTGAAGATAGAGTGCTCTTTCTGCTTCAACATATTCCTCATGTGTGATGTACTCTTGGATTCGTTTAGGAACTTTCTTCTTGATAGCTCTGGTATTATATATAAATCGAGAAATGTATGCTTGAGCTCTTACTAATTTTTGCCATTTTGAAAAACGTTTGGAGTCTATTAGTGCTTGATTGTGTACAGTATGATGGAACAAAATTGATGCTTTCAGTTCTTCCGGAGTTTCTTGAAGGTTTGACAAATTGAGTGGCCATTTGTTTTCGTCTTGCATCAGAAATGGTGGGCCTACAAACCATCGCGAATTCATATCAAAGTCGGGTATTTTTTCCCATTTCGTGGCGTCGTCTGCTACGTTGTCCTTTGAAGGTATATAGCGCCACTGATGAGTTTCGGTTGTTTCCAGTATCTCGCTGACTCTGAATCCGACGTATTGCTTATAATTGCGATGATCAGACTGAATCCACGAGAGAACTGTTTTGGAGTCTGACCAGTAAAACTCTTCTGAAAATTTGATGGTGTGATACTGCTTGATGCTGTTCGCTAATCGTACACCGAGCCTAGCGGCGTCGAGTTCTAGCCTTGGTATGGAAGTTAATCGCAGAGGCGCAACCCGAGTTTTTGATGAAATTATTCTGCATTCAATAAGGTTACCTTTTGTTACTCGGATGAAGGCTACAGCGGCAAATGCATTGATGCTAGCGTCAACAAAAATATGTAGCTGGCATGTGTCGTACTCATGCATGATTTGCTTTAAATAGCACCTGGGAATATGTATTCGGTCAATATTTTTTAAGTGATTGACCCAAACGCGCCACTTCTCGCATAGTTTCCCTTCAATCTTCTCATCCCAGCTCAGTTTGGAACGCCAGATCTCTTGCATCAAAATTTTGATATAAATTAATGAATTACCAATCAGGCCTAAGGGATCAAAAATGCTCATTAGGACGCGAAGTATTTGCCGCTTGGTCGGTTCGAAGTCTTCTGACAGAAGCTCTATCATTGACGCCTTCTTTGAAATTGAGAATGTAAATGTGTCTGTTTGAATACACCACCACATACCTAAAACCTTTTCGGAGGTACTCTCAGGGTTGATGTCCAGGCTTCTTCTGGATGCTGGCGGTTGCTCTCCCAGAGCCTCCATGACCTTCGGTGAATTTGAGATCCAATTTCGAATTTCGAAACCACCGTTTTGATGTATGTATTTGACTTCTTTACCCAGCTTGATGGCTTCTTCTTCTGAGTCTACGCTATCAAGAAGATCGTCAACATAATGGCTGCGAAGGATGGAATCGACTGCTCTTGGATACTGTTCGGAAAATTCGAGTGCATTTTTATTCTTAACAAACTGCGCACAACTGGGAGAGCAACTGGCCCCAAACGTCAGTACCTGCATCACATAAACATCTGGAGTGGCATGTAAGTCATTGCTCCAGAGAAATCGTTGGGCGTGCTGATCGTCTGCTCGCATTTCAATCTGGTGGAACATTTCTCGAATGTCCGCACATATGGCGACGCGCTTCTCTCGAAAACGATATAGGACTGAGAGTAGACAAACAAGTTGATCAGGTCCTTTTAACAGTACAGAGTTGAGTGACACGCCATTGACTTCGGCAGCAGCATCCCAGACTATCCGAGTCTTGCCCGGTTTGTTTTGATTTGTAACAACAAATATTGGAAGGTACCAAGTTCGAGGAAATTGATGTTCAAGTTCGTTTTTAGACAATTTTCTAATGTATCTTTTATTTTCATATTCTTTGATCTGATTTTTTATTTTATTGCCCAAGTCTGGGTTGCGTTTCAATTTCTGTGCAAAGCAGTGGTGTCGTTTTAGGGCCATTTGGAAGCTCTCTGGGAGTTTAATGTTTTCATACTTCCATAAAAGGCCTGTTGTGAATCGACAACCGTTTCTGATCGTAAGACTTTCAAGCATCTTGCAGGCGCGTTCGTCATCTTGTGACCTTAGCAGCCCCTTTGGTTCCCCAACCCCAAGACTATCCAGAGAAAAGTAATCTTTCATCATGTTATGAAGGGTGTCGTCGGCGTCACTCAGCTTGGCAGTTGCGCATTCACACTCATGATAGTTAGAATGAAAAGACTCACCTGTGTTATTGCCTGTTACTGATGATGGTCCATATGCTACCCAACCAAGTCTTGTCTTTGTTGCGACTGGATCTCCTTCGCCGCCTTCTACCACCTTCAGAGGAATTGCTAGCTTCAAATTATCTAGACCGATCAACAAGCGTGGAATTGCCTTCTCGTAGGATTGAATTGGGTACCCGCGCAGATAAGGGTACTTAGCGCTGAGTTCTTCGACATCCAAGGATTGTTGTGGCAAGTTAAGAGATTTCACAGTCCTGATGATTGGAATTTTGAATCTTTTATCTGTGTGGTCCCTTCCAGAAACTTCGACGGATACTATTCTTGATTCGTTTTCGTTTCGGTGGGTGTTACCTGTCCACTTTAAAAAGAGCGGTTGATTGATGCCTTTGAGATCCAATTCTTTTGCCAAGGAGTCTTCCATCATAGTAAGTGACGATCCGTCATCCAGAAAGGCAAATGTTGCAATGTGCTTCTGTTCAGCATGAAGAACAACAGGAACAACGCGGTATTTTATATTCTGAGTTGATCTGTGCGTGTTACAGTTGAAATTAGCGTCATCTACAGCTGGAGCTTGACTTGTTTCTGTCGTTTGCACTGCAATCGATGATGTTCCTGTAACCACTGTGTCACTCGTGTTCTTGTGTAACAAAGGATGATGTCTATAAATGCAACCCTTCACACCACACAAAGTATTCAGTCTGCATCGAGATTGCGGATGAGATTTCAGGCATGTACGGCAAAGTCTGTTTTGTTTTATTGCATTCCATTTGTCGTTAAGGCTCATATTCTTGAATCTCTTGCATAGATGAACTCCGCAACAATCCTGAGAGCAAATTGTACAGCGTCTCTTGTCGGACATTGGTGTCTTTACATCGTCTTCGGAGTGTGCATTGATGTGGGCCTTTTCTTTCTTGCGCATAGGTGTTCTCGCATCTTGATTGAATGATATAGCAGGACTGACTTTACATATGTTATCTATTAACCTGAACAACCATTCGTCAAAGTCTAATAGGTTGTATGATGTCATTCCTTCAATTGCTTTCGCCCAATCTAACATCAGCTGTGTCGGCAGTTTGCTCACAAGATCGTCCAGGAGCTCTGCATTGTGCAAATACTCCTGGAGGTCACAGGCTTCTATTGTCGAAATCAGATTTTGTACAGCCAGGGAATACGATACAATGGTCTCAACTTTTTCGATTTGGATTCTTGGCTGAGTTTGGATCTTCTGCAAAAGCGACTTTATTATGACCTTTGGACGGCCGTACATGATTCGCATTGTTTGTATAGTTACGTCTGAGCCTCCACCTGTACCCCAAATACCGTTACCCCGGACACTCCCCTTTGCCTAACGGCTTTGCTTTAACGGTTTCCCACGCCATTTTTGCTTATATTGCAAAACATATCCAAAACGGATACACCCCCTTTTCCCTCTACACAACACACGCGCGCATCCCGTTACATTTAAAACAATAAAATCGTGGGAAAGTTCATTTTACATATTTTGCAAGATCAGCATTAAATATAAATATATAAACTGTAAGAATTAGTTCTAAGTCAGTCGTAATTCGCCTCTTGACACTAGAAGTGCAGCCTCGCTAAAGACAGCGGCTTCTCTTGTCAAATAATAATTAATAAGATAATCGTGTAAATTAAAAATTTAAATAAATAAAGAGAAAAAATAAAAATAAGAAAAGAAAAAAACAGTTATGTTTTTTTTTAACAAATCGCGAGGTTCACGACAAAACTGGCGCAGTCGGTCGTTCGATTAAGAACAAAAGAACAAAATTTAACATTTCGGTCGTTCGATTAAGAACAAAAGAAACAAATGTTCGTTCAAGAACAAAACAGAAATTAGAATTTCGATTAAAAAACACCATAGTGGTTCGTTTAAGAACATATGTGAAAAATAAAAATTAAAATTTCGATAAAAAAAAAAACACCATAGTAGTTCGTTTAAGAACATATGTGAAAAATAAAAATTAAAATTTCGATTAAAAAAAAAAAAACACCATAGTAGTTCGTTCAAGAACATATGTGAAAAAATAAGAAAAAGTTCGTGCAAGAACAAACAAAGATTAGAATTTCAATTAAAAACCACCACAGTAGTTTGCTTAAGAACATATGTGAAAAATTAAGAAAAAAAATTCGAGCAAGAAATAAAAGTTCGTGTAAGAACAACATATAATTAAAAGTTTTGACTTAGAAATCGGTGCATCTTAGAACACAAAATAAAAAAAAAAAAAAAAAATAAAGTGCCTTCGTGTAAGAACAGTGCTCTCAAATATAATTTTCGATAAAACTTGAATACGCTTAGTGCAATAAAATTAAAAAAAAAAAAAAAAAAAAAAATGTAATAAAATTAAACAATAATATCAAGTGAATGGACAAAGAAGAAGAAAATCTCATACAACTTTTTAAAAACCTATCAACAAAATATACGCAGAGCCCAAAAATGACAGAACCAGCAGCAGCAACAGCAGGAGCGGCAGCAAACGCAGGCGTAAGTCGTCTTACTTTAAATTTAGACCCTATAAAATATTTAAATTCCTTACCTACATATAATGGTAACTTTGACAACTTGAATAATTTTATTGAACTTCTAGATAGAATTCAACCTTCACTTAATAAGTTTGAAAACAATAGTCAGTTAATATTTCTAGATATTATTAAGAGTAAATTAATTGGGAAAGCTCGAGAGGCTATTGAAATAAATAATTCCACAAATAGTTGGGAAGAAATTAAAAAAGTTTTATTTCAATACTTCGGTGACAGGAAATCTGTAGAAGAACTTTACGATAACCTCAGGGGACTCCAATTTTACGATAATTGCCAAAATTTTTACGATAGAATAAAAACTGCACTTAGGAGACTAAACAACAAAACCAACCTAGACAAATCTATTATTTCGTCAATAGAAACAAAAAAGAATTGTGACATGGCACTCAGGCTTTTTATCAGCAAGATACCTGAACCAATGAAGGGTATCTTGGTCTGTAGACAGCCAAAAAGCTTAGAGGAAGCCATGGACATTCTTCATGAATCAGGCTATGCCTACACAAGGGTTAACAATAATTCTAACAATATCTATAACTCAAATACAAATAATAACAATTCCACACAATATAGAGACAGTTCTAGACAATATAGGAACTCAAGACAGACACAAGACTCTTCAAACAATAACAACAATCACAATTCAGGCCAATGGAGAAATTCTGGACAAACACGAAATTATTCGAATAAATATAATCAATCTAATAATAATAACTCAGGTCAATACAGGACTAATCAGAACAACAATTATAATTCAGGTCAATACAGGACTAATCAAAATAACAATTACAACTCAGGGCAGTACAGGACAAATCAAAACAACAATACTAACTCAAATATTTACAGAAATAATAACACAAATATGAGTAATAATTCTAATAATGTTGAACCTATGGACACTCTTTCCGCTTCCTACCAGAGGCAAGTTAATTTGCAGGGTTCGGATTTTCAGGAAAACAGCCTACAGGCCGATTACCCTATATAGTTGTAAAATCAAAAACTAGGGATCTAAGAATTCTTATAGATCCAGGCTCAGAAACGAGCATAATAAATCCAGAAATTTGTCACCCCAAATGGGCAACAAATCTCAGAACTCCAATCAAAGTAAAGACAACAAGTACTCCAATTTATGTCAACAAAAAAGTTAAAATTCCTTTATTCAAAGAATTCGGTAAAGATAAAACAGCTGAATTTTTGGAATTTAAATTTCATGAATTTTTCGATGGATTGATTGGAAATAATATCCTCCTTCCGTTAGAAACAATTCTTGACTTTAAAAAGAAAAAATTGTTAATAGATGAAACAGAAATACCCATTTATTTTAATGAAAGTGAAGAATATGAACAAAAAATTCCCCAATTGGAAATGTACCATACTGAAACGAGTAGTGATCCCATTTCTGAACAAATAAGAATCCAACATCTCAATAGTATAGAAAAAGCAGAAATAATGAAACTTATTTCTCAATACTCAAGTATTTTCTACCAAGAAGGAACTGACCTATCTTTTACGAATGCGATTAAGCATAGTATTAAGACAGTCAATGATATTCCAATTTACACTAAAAGCTATAGATACCCTGAAGTCCATAAGACAGAAGTTTCTAAGCAAATAAATGATATGCTTCAACAAGGCATCATACGTCCAAGTAATTCTCCATATTCGGCACCTATCTGGGTCGTTCCGAAAAAGGAAGACGCATCTGGTAAGAAGAAATGGAGAATAGTTATAGATTATCGAAGATTGAACGAAGTTTCAATCGACGATAAATTTCCAATTCCAAATATGGACGACATACTTGGTAAATTGGGAAACTCCTTGTACTTTACAACGCTTGACTTGGCAAAAGGCTTCCACCAGATTGAAATAGCGGAAGAAGATATACGAAAAACGGCTTTCTCAACTGATAAGGGTCATTACGAATTTGTTCGAATGCCTTTCGGTTTGAAAAACGCCCCTGCCACCTTTCAAAGGCTGATGAATTCAGTTTTATCAGAATTTATCGGACAAATTTGCCTAGTGTATCTAGATGACATTATTGTCTTTTCTACATCTCTAGAAGAACACATAGCATCATTACAAAAAATATTTAAGCGTTTACGTGAAGTCAATTTAAAGGTACAATTGGATAAAACCGAGATTTTAAAAAAAGAAACTGAATTTTTGGGCCATGTCGTCACTACAGAGGGCATTAAGGCCAACCCCAATAAAATTTCAGCAATCAAAAACTATAAACTTCCTACAACAACGAAGCAAATAAAGGCATTTTTAGGAATAACCGGTTATTACCGGAAATTTATAAAAGACTACGGTAAAGTAGCAAAACCAATGACTGTATTCCTGAAAAAAGGAGCAAAAATTGATATAAATAATCCAGAATATATAGAAAGTTTCGAGGAACTAAAATCCTTGATCATATCAGACCCAATATTAAAACATCCAAATTTTGATAAATTGTTCACACTAACTACAGATGCATCAAATTATGCAATCGGTGCCGTTCTATCACAAGAAAACCACCCTGTATGTTTCGCTAGTCGAACCCTCAATAACCATGAAACCAATTACTCCACGATCGAAAAGGAGTTACTGGCCATAGTTTGGGCCACACAATATTTCAGACCCTACCTTTATGGCAGGAAATTTGTTGTAAGAACCGACCATCGACCTCTAGTTTGGCTTAGTTCGCTAAAAGAACCAAATACCAAACTGCAAAGATGGAAAGTTAAACTCGAAGAGTATAATTTTGATATTCAATATGTTAAAGGAAGAGATAATCAGGTCGCTGACGGATTATCAAGGATAGAGGTTTACCACAACGAAAATGTGATAAATCCTTCCGATGAGATCCCAGAAGATCTTGATGCCCAATCATTAGTAGCTACCATCCACAGCGCAGATGAGGACAGTAGCAATCACATTCCTATAGTTGAAACTCCCGTTAATCTGTATAAAACTCAGATTATTTTGATTAAATCAAACAACATAAGCAATCACAAAATTTATTTCCCATTTAAAAATAAAAAGAGAATAGTAATCGAATTAAAAGAATACAAAGAAAACCTTATTTTAGATATTTTGAAAAAACATATCCCTTCCAAAGGAATTCTGGGAATCTTCTCCAAAAATGACCATATGTATGCTCAATTCCAAGACACATACATAAAATATTTCAGCAAAAATAAGCTACTTAAAGTGATCAAATGTAGCAAATTTCTGGGAGACCTCGAAGATACGGAAAAAGAGTTGATTGTTATTTCAAAATCACACAAATCACTCAATCATAGAGGTATAAATGAAACTTATGCCGAAATTAAGGACGTTTATTATTGTCCAAATCTCAAGGAAAAAATCCAAAGATTCATTAACAATTGTGAAATCTGCAATAAGTCTAAGTATGAAAGAAACCCATATAAAGTTCCACTTAAAATAACCGAAACACCTTCTAAACCTAATCAAATTTTACATATAGATATCTGGTACGCAAATATTAATTTAATGTACGTAACAATGATTGATAAATTTACGAAACATGTTACAGTACAAGAAATAAAACACAGAACATGGACAACACTTTTAAATACAATTAAATATAGATTTGCAAATCACGGTATCCCTGAAAAAATAGTAACAGACAACGAGACAGGTTTCTCATCAATAGCAATTAAAGAATTTCTGAAAGAATACAAGGTCGAACTACACTTAACTACCCCTTATCACAAAACAGGCAATTCGGATATCGAAAGATTCCATCAGACTCTGAACGAGCATATAAGGACGTTTAACGCCGATGACGAAAACAAAGATACTTTGCGAAACAAGGTATTAAAAGCTGTATCAATCTACAACAAGACAATACATTCAACTACGAAACAAAGACCTATTGATTTTATAAATGGAACCATTACAAACCAAGATTACCCAAAAATTATAGAATTGGTGAATACAAATAAGGAACGATATATAAATAAAATTAACAAAGACAGGACGGACGTTGACCTAAACAAAACAAACCATCGCTACCTTAAAAGTAGAACTGACAACAAACTCAAAATTAAACATACGAAAGATAACCCCGAAGTAGTAGACGAAAACCACGTTATAGACAGTAGAGGACGAACATTCTATAAAACACAACTTAAACGAAACTATAAGTTTGAACAAAATTCTTAAGACATTTTCATTTCAGATTTTATTCATAATCTTTTTAATAATATCAACAAGCGGACAAAAAATAGATGTTCAAAATTTAAATGATGGAAATGGATTCGTAACCATTAGAGGCGAAGAAGTTAAAATCATACAAAACTATTTCAAAATATTACACATTATAAATTTGACACTATGGACAGACAGCTTTAAATTAATAGAACACAACGTTTATAAACTAACAAATATAGACGAAAATCCAACTATTCTACATGGACTTAAACAATTAGAAAACGAAATCAGTAGTTTAACACAGAAAGAGAGACAAAAACGATCACCATTTAACTTTGTAGGGAAAACCCTTAAATATTTAGCTGGAACGATGGATTATGAGGACGAAGAGGAAATTAAATCAAGGCTTAGTATTAACGAACAGAACAACAAGAATCTTGTTAACGGACTAAATGACCAAGTTAAAATTAATACAAAATTCTACGAAAATATAAACAATATTACTCAACATATAAACAAACAACAGAAAGAAATAAAAGACCAATTCTCATCACTAAGTAATGAAATAGATAAGGAAAATTTCAGGATAACAAGTATGCAACATGCATATCAAATTCAGTATGACATACAACTATTGAGCAATCAAGTAAAGAAAGTTAAAGAAAGTATTTTGCTAAGTAAAATAGGTCTACTAGGTAAGGATATCCTGTCACTTAAGGAAATTCAAAGATTTAATGTAACACTTGAAAAATTAAAAGACATTAAAAGTTCTACGATATTTCATGAAAACCAAATAATTTTTATAATAATGATACCGAACTATAGTAAGACAAAGTTCCATAGAATTTTTATTGAACCTATTCCAAATTTTAGAAATCTCGAGCTCTCTCCAAAATACAAATCTTTAATTACTGATGGTAAAAATAACTATGTAAATAATGATAAAATTTTAAGACAAGACAAATTAATAATTATAACTGATGAATGTATAAAAAATATTTTCGAAAAGAATATGTCATGTAATTTCTTAGAAAATAATAACACTGAAATTAAACAATTGAACAATAATATGTTAATTCTTAAAAATATGCCAAAAACTATAGTCAATCACAATTGTAATGATTTCAAAATAGAAGTCAAAGGAAACTATCTAATCAACTTTGAAAACTGTATAATAAATATAAACAATATAAAATATGAAAACTATATGTACTATGATAACTTCATCATACCAAATTTAAGTAATGTAAAAATTAAAAATATTGAAGTAAACTTTTCCACGACAGAAATTCACGCGAAACATGTTGAAAATCGTAAATTAATTGAAGAATTAAAATTAAACCATACAAAAAATACGGGTATCAATTATAGTTTCAATCTCATACTTTTCAGTCTTTTTATCGTGTTTTTTATAATTTTTCGAAAAATGGTAACAAATGATAAAACTAACGTTATAATCGATATAAAGAAATCGGATTCTTCGGAGCAGAATTCTAAGGGGGGAGGAGTTACGTCTGAGCCTCCACCTGTACCCCAAATACCGTTACCCCGGACACTCCCCTTTGCCTAACGGCTTTGCTTTAACGGTTTCCCACGCCATTTTTGCTTATATTGCAAAACATATCCAAAACGGATACACCCCCTTTTCCCTCTACACAACACACGCGCGCATCCCGTTACATTTAAAACAATAAAATCGTGGGAAAGTTCATTTTACATATTTTGCAAGATCAGCATTAAATATAAATATATAAACTGTAAGAATTAGTTCTAAGTCAGTCGTAATTCGCCTCTTGACACTAGAAGTGCAGCCTCGCTAAAGACAGCGGCTTCTCTTGTCAAATAATAATTAATAAGTTAATCGTGTAAATTAAAAATTTAAATAAATAAAGAGAAAAAATAAAAATAAGAAAAGAAAAAAACAGTTATGTTTTTTTTTAACAAATCGCGAGGTTCACGACAAAACTGTATGATGTTAGGAACATTAGATGGCAACATCAATCTGCCGCGCATTGTTTCAAGGACCTGTCCTTTTAAACATTTTTGCAGTCTCAAGAGGTTTTCTTCATTACTAAAACCACAGAGCCGTGTACTTCGATCGTAAGTACTGATGAAAAGTGGCCATTCTTCAGGGCTGCCATAGAAATTCGGCAAATCCCTTGACATTGAATGTCTGTTTGCCAATTGAACATTATCGGGTTGTGCAGACTCTTGCTGTTGATGTCTTGGATTTGCTTGAAGTGATGTTGATGGGCCATGGTTGTGTGGCATGGTGGCGGCAGGAATATGGATGCCCAGATGTTGATTTATTTGTGTTGTTATTTGTGCACTTTTCATTGTATTCACTGTAAGTGCTTTATGTTGTACATCGTTCTGGTTTTGAATCCAATTCTCGACATCTTTCGGATCTTTATACGATTCGGAGCACGCACTTTTTTGACTTCCATTTACGAGCAAATCCAATTTCTTTCTTAGATATTCTTCATCTCTTTTTTTTCTAGTTCTCTGGATTCTTCGAGGATCTGTAATTCTATTTGTCGGCGATTTGTTGATGACGTCTTCTTGGAACGTACGGATTCTGAATCTGCCTTTTTTTTGTTTAGACATTGCGCGCAGCTCCAATCTTCTTCTTCGATGTCCGCAGTTACGTTGACGCAATTGAAATGGTACCATTTTAAACATTCGTCGCACTGAACCATTTCTTGCGTGTTGTCTAGGTCGCATAATTTGCATCTATCATCTTCTTTGGCGTTGGCGATTCTACGACCGTCTAGTCGTTTACTTCTCCTTATTAATGGAGTTTCGTCAGCAGACATCTTTTTCTTTTACTTATTAATATAAAAGAAATTTGTAGAATTGTTGCTATTCCTTATTATTGGAACAACGTGTTGCTTATTTAAAAGAAAAACAAAGAATCAAGTTAAATTTGTCAGTTTCGAATTATTTTTATTTAAAGTAGAAATTTTATGAGAAACTACAAATTTCTTTTAATATTACTTCGCAATTCTTGGCTTAGTTGGTCTTCTCACGATGACTGCTGAAATACGTTTGTCTGGAATTTGAATTTTTCGTTTCTTCTTGTTTTTGCAGTTGGTATTGGTATGGTTTGGATTTTGTATCTTAAGTTTGGTATTGGTATGACATTGAAATTTGTATCTTGAAAGTTGGCAGTCGAAGATATAAGTGACAGTGATGCCACTGTCCCTAACACAGTCCATTGTCTTGACTAATCCTTCGTCTCAGGTGTGAAGTGATGGACCCATGTTTCATCCATCGTTATGCAGGGCTGTCGAGAGGAAATCCGGGCCCGGGACGGAAACATTTTTTTTTTCAAAGTTCATGCCTACTGATATGGTACGTTCTAATTTCAATTACGAATAGCATGAAATTGGTTGGAATCAACGGAAATAATAATTTTTTGTTTGCAAAGTGAACCGAAAAAAAGTGTTAATCATCAAATCAATCTTACGGGTATCATCCAGTTTAGTTGAAATGGAGGATTGATAGAAAATAATTCTACATGCGATTAAATCAGAATTTGAAGAGAATCATACATTCAATTCGATATTGCCAACGACATGTAAGTAACTGATAATACGTTCGATTAACTATTAAAAAAAATAGTATGAAGATAGCGAAGTAAAAGTATTTGAAATTTGTCTTTAAAAAAAAACTAAGTATTTTAAAAGTTTTACATTAAATACTCTTTATTGTTTTTTTTATATTAAAATATTATCAATATGTTTTATTAGACAGAGTTTGCATTCAATGAAATATTTTCTTTTGGTAAACGAGCTTTCCTAGCTTTCTGAGCAGCAAAACAACTTATAATTGCGTCGAAATTCAGTTCCCTTGCCAAAGGTGCCTCGATGCATAGTGTAGCACGAATGATGAAAATTCTTTGTTCTGGCAAGGACGCTAAATGAACGTTCGGCACTAGCTACGGTTACAGGTATGGTGGAAAACACACGGAGAGCAACAAAAATGTTGGAGAAAATCGTCTCCAAGTTCTGGGAATAAATAGCATTGAGCAAACTCATTGGCGGATGTTCTGCTTCAAAATTGGCTTCATAAATGTGTTTCAGATGAACTACTTCTTCTTTAAACCCTTGAGACACATGCGAGTTATACTTTTGGATGAACCTTGTAGCAGAGTTTTTAATCTCAAGTTCGTCCATTGTTGAAAACTGTCATAAAAATGAAAATGTAGCATTCAAATTTTTCATCGTATCGAACCGAAGAGAAATTCCAGATATAATTGAATCAACTATGACGTAAAAGGTGTTTCTCTTGAAATTTATTTCTTCGTCTGTTTCTATTTGCTTTCCAGCTCCTCGGTTTTCTTCAAAATGTCTCTTTAATTGCCTTTTTCGGTTCGATGGGAACGATTCTGGAACATCCCCCAATCCAGTAGCAACTGCTTTGCATTCAGATAAAAATTGATCTCATCCGTTTTGAATAATGTTCAAATGAAGATTAAGTTGTCGAGATCTCGAATTTTAACGTCAATAGTACTGTTTCTGGCTCGAAGAAGGAAACTTCCTTTATTTATAGCGCTAAGAACCTTGCACAAAATCAAAGACATCAGGACGCATTCAAATTTATGCATATATTTTAAAATGCCATTTACATCTCTTCGAGCTTCAGCAGTTAAATTAATATCACTTAAGGCTTCTAATGATGTTCTAAGGTTTTTCAGATGATTTGCAAATGGTTTCACTGCCTCAATTCTAGCTGACCATCTTGTATTGGAAAGTTTGTGAAGGGATCCGGGCACATTTTTCTTAAGAATTTCCCAACGTTGAGCACTGCTGCTAAACAAAAAATGTCCATTATTTGGCTCTCCAATAAGATTGCTATCGCCTGGTAGTCCTAGTCCTATTTTTGTGCTATTTTTGTATGGCTGGTTTAATATACACACTTTGAAGTGACTTGATATCCTTCGAATCTTCAGTAAACAATTTATTCAAAATATTAATTAATTAATATTACGGAAACCACAATTGAAAAACGTTTGCGTGGGACTTTCCGGTCCCCCGAAACCGAATCAAAAATTTCGTTCCCAGCAGAAACAAAAATAGAAGAAAAGAAGCTTTATAAAACAGAAACCGAAATAAATATTTGTGTGTTTTGTTTTAAGTTGCCGGGCCCCTTATTTTGATTTTAAAAATTTTCAAAATAAAACAAATTTGAAATTTACGTTAAATTAAGTAAGAAAAGCGAAACAATTTATTATAACTTTCTTTCAATAGTTCAGAGTTGCCCAATTTTCCATTTAATATTAACAAAAATGTACGCCAATAATAATCAGTGGCCCAGATCGGCAAGCTTGTGACTGATAGATTAGTAGATAACATGCAAACAGGGGCCCGATTGCGAAAGCATGAATGATTTTTAAATTTTCGGGAATAGGTATGTTGATGATGAATATAGAGTATATTGACAAAAAAAACACTCTTCTCATTGCTTTCAATTTTACGGGCCCCTAAAAACCCCCCTCTCGACGGGTCTGTCGTTATGAATCGGGGCAAAAACTCTGCTTTATTGATGTGAAACTTCGCCAAACGCAATCGATGGACACATCCTATAATCGCTGTTTTTGTTCCATACTGAGTAATCGCGGCACCCATCTTGCGCACAGATTTAAGATATTGTTTAACATAACGATGACCAAATTTTAGCTTGGCGTCATCAAACTTAAGTCTTAAAAAATTGGCGTTTAATAGTCATTCTTTCAAACAACAACCGCCATCTATACTTCAGGTCGGGTACTTTTAGGACTATCCGAATAGAAAAAAATGAAAACAACGCCTGGCGCGAAGGTGCTCTAGACCTTAACTTTCAAGATTGATGTCAATCTGCCTAATGGTTTGGGCTGTAGGGGCAAGTACAGACAGACAGACGGACTTCTCTACCATCGTAATGTCAAGTTTACCTTATCGTACCTATGTGTCGCAAGTAAAACACATAATTCATGAATTAACATAATCCAAAACAACTAAACAGATTTCAAAAGAATGTAAAGACTTTAAATGAATCCAAATCAATTCATGAAATTCCAAATAAGTGCAGTGCTATGATTGAATGAAAAAATCATTGCAATGGTTTTGATGTAAAATGATTGAGAAACATTTTTGAGCCAATGAATGTGTTGTCTTTCAATTAGATTTATCAAAGGTTGCATTGTTTTATTCAATCAGTCCCATTAATTCTGTTAAAGAAATAACTTATTCCTTTAAAACATCAATATTTTTGTACACAACATTTTTAAAACTCTCTTAATTCAATTATAGGCAAGGACGTTTAACTCCATGTTTAAATATTTTATGTAATGCTTTCCTTACAAATTCAAGGAACATATAATATTACACAACTCCACATCTCACATTTCACAAGTTAAATATGAAAAAGAAGATGATACTTTACATGCATCTCTATATTCTTATAAATTACATCCCTTAAATTTCAGAGGGTGAAAATACATAATTTATGAGCTTAGTACTAATTTACTTTTTCCAAAGAAATTTATTATTGGTTTGCAGTTAAGCTTTTATAAGGGTTTTTCTTTTTTATGTATTCCATATAGTTTAGATGAAACAAAATGAATACGGGATGCTCTTACATAAATACATTATTAATTATTATAATTAAGCTAATAGAGGTATGACAGGATGAAAAAGAGGTTAAGGGAAAAAATATAAAAACCCTTATTCATTTGCATTGCATTTTTTAGTGGTGTAGTTAGGTTGCATATATTAAATTCTCTTTTTAGCGAAATTCTGAAAGAGATTTTGAATATAATTTGTAAGTTTACCACCCAACTTTTAAAACTGCATCACTGCAACCAACTTTGAAGCACAATTATGCATTATGAATAATGAATTCTATATGCAGTGGAGTTTTGTAGTCGCCGCCATCCACGGAGAAATTGGGTTAGTCTGGACGGAATTTAGGTACCACATTTAAAATGCATGAACATGAAGTTACTCTTAGATTGTTCATTTTTCTTCCTTGACATCCTGGACTCTCTAACCGATGGTATATAACATTTTGAATTTAAGGAAGGTTTGATTTTTATTATAAATGTATAATAATTTATTTATTTTAAACGTTAAAATAAGAATCGACGCGACGCCCTGAAGCTTGTCAACAAAAAGACAGAATTTGGCAATTCTTAAATAATTTAAAGTTGTTGACTATCTATAGGCTCCAAGCTTCTGGCTATCGTATAGAAGCTATATATTAAAGTAATTTGTTAATAAGGATTATTAATGTAAAGTATAATTCTAGTCTAGTCAACAATATCGCTTTATTAAACTTGCCGTGATGATGATTTAATAATTCATTTTCCTACGTTCTATATGAAATGTTCGTTCCTCAAAGCTGTGAAGAATTATGTAAACTTTTCGGAGACATCTTTTGCAAACAGCTTTTTAGTTTAAATGTTCCATGAATATTGACGATGCGGTAACTTACACTCTTCGTTTTTTTTGAACTACCGAACTTCCCACTTTGCATAAAGTTTTACATCTATCGTAATGTTCGTGTCGTCGCAAATGATCGCTGTAATGAACGTTACACAACACAAAATTTATATTGGGATAAATTCGGACGTTTTTTGATATCACTATATTCTGAAGCTAAATGAGGGTGGAAGTTAAGTACTCTTTTTTTTGACGTCTCATAGGAAAGGAATCTAACCCGTATCTCCTGCAAGTGAACTGATGGAGACAAATTGCGTCGTCGTCGTGGTAGGGATTTAAGATTCGTATATTTTTGAAGGGAGTGTCGAATGCTATACCCAATATTACCCATCAAAGGAATTTAAAAGAGAAAAATACAATGTGGTAATTTAAGGCAGAATAAAATTTTGTATCTACGTATATTATATACATTTTACATTTAGATCTAAAATCTAACGTTTTGAAATAGGTTTGCATCGAATTCTTGTCTATATATTCGAAGAAAACACATTTAAATCATCAGCCCGAATATCCCTGTAGGGAATCGGAATTGGTTTGATGATAATAAAATAGGACATTCAGATTCAGAATGAAAATGTATATAATAAAGTAGATGATAACGCCTTACCTCATCTTAAAGTCTAAAATGTAAATTTAAATCACTGTATTCCAATCGCACTACAGGGAATATTTGTTTGTGATTTTGTAAAAGGCTTTCACTTCTTCTAAACGATCGATGTTTCATTGAAAATGGTTAATTTATCGTTTGGATTTACACAAATACCTGCCTTACCGACACTTTTTTCAAATATATCTATATATATTATATATATAATATATTTTATATCTTAACGTATAAATAAATATAAATCTTTCGGTTGTATGTTTTGAATGTCTTACATATTCTTACAGTGAAATTAAAGAAAATTAATTAAAACGTCTTTAGGGTATATTTCTTTGAGCCTGAGTTATTTAAGTTGTGCTGTTATATTGGGTGTTTCTTTAAACAATTTAGAAATATCGTTAAAACTAAGTTTGTATATTATTATAATTTAGTGGATAATTTCATCGCATTTATTTTTCTGATATAATTTTTGAAATATAATCGACGCGGCTACGGATACATAATCAATTCAATCAGTCTAATTTTTCACTTCCTTTTCAATAAATCTGGCGGCATGGCTTCAATGGTGCCTTGAATATTGACTTTCAAATCTTCAAGAGTGGCTGTTTTGGAGGCATAAATCACTTGTTTAACATAACTTTAATAAATGATAAACTGCAACTTTGCTTATTGACGAAGCTATTTAACCAGAAATGAATTTCATCACTAAATACCGAAAAATTGATTTGGTAACTGATCTATGAATTTCGTGAACAGATGCATTTTTCACAATAGAATTGTAAAATATGGAAAAGTTGTTTTTGAGTTTGTGTTATACGGATATGAAATATCAGAACAGTGTGACATTTCAGAGTGTCAAACTCTTCATTCACCTAAAAATTACCCTATACAAAAACATGGAAATTAAATTTTAGGTTTGTTTAGTTTTGAAAATACTCTTGAAGATCGCAAATAGCTGTGTTAATTATAAGACAGCAATTGAAGATCTTTCAACAAAAGGGCGGCAAAGAATTACAAAATTTACATGTTTCAAAATTTTTAAATCATACATTAAGTTAAATAATTAATTTTTTATTTATTACTGCGATTTAATAAAGCTTTTATCTACCCATAAAGACAACAAATATGGAATTGTTCTCACAATTTCTATTTGTTATGAGATCTTTAATATCCCTTTTATATAATGAGTTTCAATAACTTAAACCATTGATTACAAATATTGTATGTTTCAATATCTGATTCCAAATAGGTACTTTAAACTAATTAACCCTCAACATGGCAAAGTACTTAACTGCCCTTAAAATAGTGCTAATAATCTAATAATGCTTATAAATGAGCGAAGGATTATTTTACTTTTTTTTTCAGGTAGATAAGGGATTGAGAATATCAGGTGTGCATATATTTCAAAGAAATATAATTGTATTAAGCATTTTGTTTAAAAGTGGTATTACTTAAATATAATTAAATAAACTCATAATAAAATGCTGTTCAAGTGTTTTCTTCATAACCAAATAAATAAGGTCGTTATATTCTTATTTTACATTCATTTCTTTTTATTTGGCGTCAAGTGAGTATGGACCTATTTTAAATTTACGAACAATTATTTTACTATATATTTTGTAAACAAATGTATTTCACAGACTTAATTATTTATGACGCAAAAACAAAAAAGAATTTTGTAATTCTAACATTTTGGACACCATTGCAAATCCACGATTAAGGAGAATCCAGAATTCTGCACTAAAGATTGATAACAAAAACAACTTATTATGGCTATATTAGAACAAAGACCACCTTTTTGTTCCATTTGTATTGTGGCTTTTAATGTAAAAATAAGATTCAATTGCAAGAAATGCAAATCAAAATCAAAAAATCAATCTCAATCAATTTTAAAACCAAACAACTATGGTGCTAAACCTTAATTTGAATATCAAACAAATAATATGATTTAATAAAACTGTCGCCTGCTTAAATTTTCTTTATAATTTATTGTTAAAAAGTTATCAGTATTTGTATTTTTTTTTTTTTTTTTCAAAAAAGTAAATTCTAAAGGGGTGAAACATCAGAATTTAAAGATCTACTTGCTCCAAGAATATATTCGACTGGTATTTTGCTAATTATTCTGATTTTTTCTAATTATTTTTATTTCTTATTTTTTACTTCCCATAGGAAGTTATTGGTAATGGTCCGATTTGTCGAATTGAAAATTTGACATTTCTCGACGTTTCAAGGGTCCTAGAGTCGAAATAAAAGATTTTTAAAACATTTTTTACCAACTTTTATAAATTTTTTGTTTAGGTTTTTATTTTTTGTAAAAAAAAACTGTCAATTCGATTTTTCTCAACATTTTTCAGAATGTTGAAAACAATATTTCATGATTTGTTGTATTGACCAATTTTAGTGTTATATTGAGGGTGGAAAATTTAGTTTTCCGTCGGCTATTTGGTCACTTTATTTTGGTAAAGAAAACAAATTCTTTAACTTGTCCCGACGTTTCGGCAAGGATTGTTGCCTTCTTCAGGGGAACTTTATTTTATGAAAACAGAAATAGATAAACTTATAAGTATGCACAACAATTATAACAAACTTGAAAGTAAGTTAATATACTGTTTGTTATAATTGTTGTGCATACTTATATAAGTTTATCTATTTCTGTTTTCATAAAATAAAGTTCCCCTGAAGAAGGCAACAATCCTTGCCGAAACGTCGGGACAAGTTAAAGAATTTGTTTTCTTTATACCAAAATAAAGTGACCAAATAGCCGACGGAAAACTAAATTTTCCACCCTCAATATAAAACAATATTTCTTATAAGATAAAATAAGTTTGAAGCCTTAATCTCAAGTTTTTGAAAATTTATTTGATTCGAAAACCAATTTTTACCAACTTTTACTAATTTTGTTTAGCTATCTGATATCAAAAACGTTATTTTTCGTTGTATAAAATTATTTGGAGATACAATTATTTTTTGTTCGTAAAATTTTCGAGGTGACACATTTTTTTTTTCAGTTTTTTTGATTTATAAAAAAAACAATTAATTGGATTTTTTTCCAAAAATATAATTGTTTGGTATCACGTTACAATATATAATATAAAATTTAGCTCAAGTCTCAAGCGTCATTGGTTCGTGAGATATTTAGGGTTAACCAAAATTTTCAACTATTTTTTAAACTGCTATGGTAAAAAAACCTCCCACGAAATTTTCTTGAGAGTCCTTTCTGCATCTTTCTGCATTTTTAACTGTATTACAAAATTTATTAGAAGTCGATATCTCTACTGGTTCTTTAGATATGGACGACAAAAAGCTTCCCGAACCTACGGACGTACGAACTTACGTATACAAGCATACCCAGGCATCTCTCTTAAAATCTTTTATTTTGACTCGAGGCACCTTTAAATTTCGAGAAATGTCAAAATTTTCAATTCGACAAATCGTACCTATTACAACTTATTGTAATAGGTAATAATTTCATCTAGAGCTCCAAAACGAAGGCAACTTGAAATGTTCCAACTTAATAAATGTTTCAACTTACATATGTAATTTAAGGGCTTTTTTAATTCTCCTTATAAACATTTAAGCATTTCTTAAAGCCTATTGTTCAACTGAGAGAGCACCATTATTCACAAATTATCTATTTCTTTATTTTTCGACATGCAAAAGAAGAATGAAAAAATAATATCATTAAAGTTTTGAGCATGAACATTGCATTTTCGAGATTTTCAATATTTGTTTATTTTTAGCAATAAACGCATTACGCCTTCTCCATTTAAAGTTTCTCTTTTGAATCTCAATTTCTAAAAATACGCACATTGCATATCATTAACATGATTAAATCTTTCATTTCAAAAACAAAACAATAATGTTTTCAACATTCAATCAATACAATTTTAAATCAATATGGTTTTGTGATAGTTCATTAAGTTTTTAGTTCATATTCAAATATACGTTCTTCATGACAATGCCAAAGCTTAGAATCATGTAAACCCGAGATCAAGACCCAACCAACATATGTATATTTAGGTTGTAATCTTGTAGAGTAAGTAAGGCATGCACAAAGGCAAACATGTTGGTATATCACATGTCACTCTTGTGGGTGTAGCATTGTTGGTCTTCACTTCACTCTAGGTTGCAGAGGATTTATCTGTAGCTTTGATGGTAATGAAAAGACGCCAGGATAGGACTTTCAAGGGAAGTAAAATGATGGTAATGGTGAAGCAGTCATTGAACAAAATATTACAAAAACGATGTTCTAGAGTGACTTGGATTATGTTGAATGGATTAAAAATATTGCGTAAGGTTAGAAACATAAGGTTAAATGAGATTGGTTTAAAATTGTATTCAAAGGAATGTATTGATTGAAATAAGTCTGAATTTCACATTTGTAAAGAAAAATCATCAAATATCGAGACAAATTTGAAACTTTTCAGATAAGGCCTCGTCCGACCCTGGAAAATTTCTGTTTTTTTTGTGAACTCTTAACAACCCAGTTTCACAACAATTAGCACTTGCCCAGGTCGTGATTGTTACTTTTGTGGAACTAAAAGATGCAAAAAGGACATGATGTTTGATGGATGCTAAAGGAACTAACACAGAAAATAAAATTCATCTTCACCTTGTGTAACATTTGTTTCTAGGAATTGTTGTCATCCTCTGTCTGTTCTTTGCTTGGTTGCTTCTTCAGATAGCGTCACAGTTTTTATGACGAACATTGAAAACTTAGGTTGGAAAAGAATTTCAAGCTTTCTGGTTCTTTAAGACCTTTGTAAAAAATTAAAAGGGTTTAAATGGAAATGATCAAAAACGAAATTGTGGCATGTCTTTAGTTTTAAGTATTTCTGTTGGCTGATGATTTTTTTTTTTGTTGCTGTGTGAGCTTTGATGTAACAGAATTGCTGTCAACTCGAGTTTTCTAAATAATTTGCTAGTACTGAAAAACGTTACTCTTCGTTAAATAAACTATAAAATTTTCTGTTCGTAAAATAAGTTAAATGACGAACTTATTTCGTGTTCAGTTTTGTTTTAATTTATAAACAAACTTAAGTTGAATTTTTCATTTTCATTTCATTCCATTTCTGTGTTAAAATGTTATACTATAGAACTTTATTAGTTCTTGAGATATTTGGGTTCAACCAATATTTCCCTTTCTTTAAATTGCCTTATTAAAAAAAAAACCTACTGATGTTATTTTCCGTAAAGTAAAACTTGTTGCAAATCGATGGCTGTACGGGTTCTTGAAATATAGCCTAGGAAAGAAGTCATCCCGAATGCATTGAAGTTCGGACATCTTTTTAAGGACCATGGTTTAAGATTCTAAGGACCGTGAAACGCCGACAAATGTCAAAATATTTACTTTAAAAAATCGGACCAATTCTATAATGACTTCGTATTGGACAGGTGTTTGTTAGAAGATAATATAGAAACAAATCAAAATGTATCTTCTCTTGAAATTACACTATTAAATTTCACAATTTACGAAAAAAAATCACTTATATGGTTTACAACTAAAGGTTAGTGTAAATGGAGCACTACACGAAAAAAGTTATGTATTTTCATATTTAAATAATAATGTATTTCGAAAATAATACCGACCAATTTCTTGACAAAGTTCTTGTCTCTAAAACTCGGTTTATTGATAAATTATAACTCGATTGAGCTGTAACTCATTTCTTCATCAAGTTTTGAAGCCTTAGGGCCCCCGCAGACTGCAGACTTTTCATCGGCCGATAGTTTAGTCAGGTTGGGCTGAAAGTGCGCACACCGAGCCAACTAAACAGTTTGGTTGGTGAACAGGGCGCAGACTATCCAACAGCCGGCCGACTATTCTCGAACTAGTTAAATCACAGAGCGAACTGAACTATCGGCCGACTAAACAATCGTAATGTATGCGCAGGCGTATATGCGCCAACACTGATTAAACTGTCGGCCGATAGTTGGCCGACAAATTAGTTTGAATGTAATCGGGTTGCCCATCAAACTTTTTTATCGGCCGATACTGAATCGCTGTAGTGTGCGCATATGCATTCCTCTCCTTACTGATTAAGAAGCCGACCAAACTATCGGCCGATAAAAAGTCTACAGTCTGCGGGGGCCTTAGAATCCGGATTTAAATCAAAGTGTGTGTATAATGACCAAGCGTTTTGAGTCAGCACAAATAGACTTGAGAGCTATTTAAATTATGTCGAGGAATAACATCCAATATTCTCATGCACAACGTGGCCAGATAAAAGTGTAGGTAAAAATTTGTATACAACCCAAGGCACCCGTTTTGACATTATGTGCACCTGAAGAAATATTTAAAAATATCTAACTTTCATCAATATTGGCACCAATCTTGAACGATGACTGACAGATGTTTTTAATTTTGTTCATAAAATGTCAGAATTTCGTGTCAAAAATAGCTACGGGGTGCTACAAAAACAGCAAACATCACGTTAGGACTCAGTCCCATTCAACTCAGTTCAAAATTCCAAGAACTCAATAATGCTTCAAAACCGAGTTCCTCAGATACGATTAGATGTGAAGAAATACTCTAATCCAAAATATTTTTAAAGTTCTAAAGATAAGCCGAGAAATACTAGATCAAGTTTTTAATTTATCTTAGAACATCGTCAAGAAATTGCCCTTAAGAGTTTTTTGATCACTGTATTCCAAAACTCAAATTATGTTTAGTTTATTGATTTAGCTTTGTTGATTTTGACTTTTGAGCATTTTAAAATTGATAAAGGCTAAATCAATTAGTTATATACTACTATGCAATTTCTGTATTCAATCCACCAACATCAAAAAAAATTTCATTGAAAAATGAAAATGGAGAAAAGAACTATGTTTTTCAAAATACATATCTTGATAAATCGATGACTACACGAAAAAGTTTTCAAGGATAAGGTGCCAGTTATAGCTATCATTGAAATCGATCCGGAAACATTTTTGAATCGATATTTGGCGGTGTTTCCCTTTGATTAGGAATGAAAATTATATACTGATCGATCGGAAATCACACAAAGAATTTTGTTTGAGAATAAAAAGTGTACTTACGCATTTATTTTTCTCTAAAAATGTATTTTTCTATTTTCCGGACGGAAATTCATTTTCTTTAACAACTGATACTTTTATGTTTAAAAGTGAAACGAATCGTTCCACTGATTTGTGTTCCAATTTCACACAATTCCAATGACAGATTTCTGTCAGTAAAAAATTTTCGGTGGCTTTCAATCAGGAAATTTTTTTCAATGACAGAAATTTTTAATGATAGCTATAAACGACCTGCCAAAAAAATTCCAATTTTTGTTTTCAATGATAAAAACCAATGATAGCTATAACTGGCGCCTAACTGTTCACTATTGAAATAGTGTTATTAACTTCTATGCACGGTTTTCATCTGAACCTCAAAAGATAACAAGGCACTCAAATTAAAATTGATTTTATTTTCTACCTTTTTTCAAACTCCTACTCCTATATCTAATAACTACCTCCCCAAACATTAAACGTTCAACTTTTATTTCCAAGTTGTTGGATTCTGTGCAAGTATACGACCACAGATGCCGTACAAACTTATTTTAAAGTCTGTGTCAAAGCTTATTTTTTCTTTAACAAAACAAAATACAAGTGATTTAATGTACACTCCTCCCTTAATATTATGTAAAAGCACATATTTTGTCTTTTCTGTGCAACATTTTAAGTGCCCATTATTTTATCAACATAAATTATACTTCGTCTACAAGTACCTACTTAAATCGAAATTAGTGAGGAAGCATCTTAAAAAGTGTCTGGTTACAATTTTATTCATGTAAGTTACATCGTGTATCATATTATTATTATAACGTCCTGTCTTTAGATACACGATACACAACATACCTTTATGTTTGTACTTATGTGAAAATGCAAGGATATGGAGAAGTTGAAAACTCCTTGTTATGAAATTCATACGAAACACTTTGTGGTTAGCAAAGGGAATTCACTAAAAAATATTAAATTGTCAAGAACATGTTTGTGGTTAAACGACTTGAAGTTCTTTTCTCATTTCCAAGCCTCATGAAGTATTTAAGTACACCATTTAGGTATCTTTATGTTTAATGAGGTAAAAGTTCAATTCGAAGCATGAATTTCCACAACATTTTGAAATCAAAATGTCAATGCTATTTTGAAAATAGCAACATTATAGCCAACCTCCTTCATAAAGGTTCTTAAAAATCTTTTAGTTCACTGGTTTTTCAGTTCATTGGTGGCTGAAGAAAGCATTTCCGTATACATTACCTTTCCTTTGCCGTCTAGGTACTTTAGCTTTTCTATAAGAATTTTATTTATTGCAAAATCAACTTTTTTCAAACATATGACGCTTAGAATTTCTTCTGCGTTAAATTTAAAACGTAGGTAATGAAATTCATCATTCTACCATTAATACAACACGTACGCCATCACCATGTCCCTTTCTAAAATAAAATTCTGGCTTCAGGCCATCTATATGTATGTATGTGAGTAATAAAAATCAATAAGCCTCAATTTGTATTTTTGAAGTGTGCGACATAAAGTGAACTCATACCTATAGTAATGTAATCGACCATAAGTGAAAACCCATTTGTACTATATTTTACATTTGACATATTTTGGTTGGGTGTTTTGTGTTAACATCGAGTTTTATTTATGGCAAATTATATTGTTTCAACGTGGGCCACGAACAAGCTACGAGGATATACCCCCCATTCTTATGTGAGATGGAAAAACGATTGATTTTGAGATCAATTTCGAACAAGTGTTCACTTATGAATTTCTAATGGTTGACACAATGACTTAGGGGTTCGAGCCGAACGAAAAAGTATGACACAAAAAGTTAATCAAGGAAAACATTTTGATATTAAGTATTTTGAGTTCGTAGAAAAATGATTCTAAAATAATGCGAAAAAGCATGCCCATACTTTGGCTTGAACAACAAATATCAACAATCTTTCAATAAACCTTCTTTTCGTGCATTTTTGTGATGCCAAACGATGCAAGAACGTGTTAGTTTTAAAGTCTTAAGTGTATTTATTTTCGCTTTAAAGAGCATATTGAGGACGTTTAAGGTTTCAAAGAATTTTTGAGTTCTGGATTATTTTCTTGAGAAAAAAAACTATGCAAACATTAAAATACGTCTTTTAAGAATACAGAATTCATTTTGAAAATATAATATACTGCACCTAGTAGGTTAGTTAATTTTAACCAAGTGGGTTGGTTAAATTAAGCCGAGAAGCCTGGTTAATATTAACTAATAACAGAGTATGTTGGCTATTATTAGCCAAATAGGTTGGCTTAGTTCAAACAAGTTATTGGTTGATATTTACAAGCTAGTTGGCTAAAAACATGAAAAGCTTGCGGTCGAAGATGTTGAGAAGTTCAAAAGCAGAAATGAAGTTCGAAAGTTTTATGAGCAGGTGAAACGATATTCACTAATAACTAGCGACATCTAGCTAGGGAATGAGCTAGATAAAGAAATTTGTTGGGTGAGGCCCTAGTTCACGCATGACTGTAGCGCCACCTTAATCAATCAATGAAGTTGGTTATTATTAACCGAGATTTGATTAATTTTAATCCTGAAATATTTTTGCGTGTCTTTTCCGCGGCTACGGAGTACATAGTCCATGCGATAAGTCCAATTTGTCACTACTTATTACAATAAACCTGGCCGTATGGCGTCAATGGTGTTTTGAATATTTGTTTTCAAATAAAGTTGTAACCAAATTGATTTAATAAATTAATGGTTAAGTGAGCTGTTTAACCTGTCTTCAATCAAATATCATCGATGTTGCATTTTTATAAACTCTTTCGTCATTTTGAAATAAATAAGGACGGACAATTCATCCCCCAGCTGCAGCAAGCCTCTATTTTAATAGATTTAATGTATAGATTCGTATGGAAATGTTGCTTATTAACACAAAACATTATTCTTCGGATGGACTGTTCTGAACTTTGCGAACAGATTTTCAGCGTGAAATTCTACAATTTAGAAACTTTTTCGTAGCGTTAAGCTATTTATGATGAATTTCTAAATTTTATTGAATAGAAATGTCGACACAGTTTGATATTTTCAGCTTTCAAACTATGTACATACAAAATAAAATATCGAAACTTCTCATGCAGCTAAAAATAACAGATGAACGTCTTCCAAGCATAAACATAAGACAAACAAAAAGCAATAATAACATTTTTGACCTCATCCAGTACCATCAGAATATACATAAATGTCTTTCAGCTTCTCATAACATTCCACTTCATAAAGAGTGAATTAAACATTGAAGTACTGAAAAGTTGAAAAAACAAACATTGTGTGTTATACTCGTAGTTTCTTTATAAAAACAATTTCTAGATGAGAATGTTGCAAAACGTTTTGCCCGTGGCATTATGATGGAAAGTACGTGAAGGCTGCCTTGCCAGAAGTTTGTTTATACAAAGTTGCATTGTTATGGCCATTTTTACTGACATGCAACTTTTGATGAAAAGACGTTGCAAGGATCGGAATTTGCTTTTTCCCACATGAAACTTATGACTACATGGCATTGAAAGTACTGGAAAATGAAACTGACATGCATTAGAGTAACGAAAAATGAGAGGTCCTGGTGAAATTGGGTGGTAGTAGGTACTAAAATCATCTCATTCGGGTATAAAAAGCCAATTTTTGTAGGTATATGCAGCTCAGCTGATGTTGAGATTCATTTGTGGTTTTAAGTAGTAAAGATATTTTTATTTGCTTTAAATTTTTCTACCAAGAATAACACGAAGCTATTTAGGTTGATATACTCTATTTCAAAAGGATGTGTTTCCTTTGATAATAGAAACTTCTGCCATGCATTTTAATTAGATTGTGAAAGATAAAACAAACAAAAAAGATAACTACAAATCTTCCGAAATTCAAAATGCTGACTAGAAGAACGGTTAGAAAAAAAAGCTTCTGGCTTCACTTTGAAGGTCTGAAGAAATGGAAAATGTAAATGACAACTTCCGCATTATTCGGAGTAATCAGTTCAATTTGTTTATAACTTGGTTTAAAAAGTCCGATTCTATAATCCACTTATATCTTATTTTATACTAGAGGAAAACATTTGTCCACTCTATTTCAATTAAAACGAAAAAGACTTCTTTTTTGAAATTATATGGTTAACCAATAGGTCCACTTCCATACACAAATGGTGTGCAAAATTTATAGCAATTCCTCATTTTTGTTTCATTGGTTCGTAGTTAAAAGAAAAAGGTTTGAACGTAGGGAAATTTTTTTTGGAAAAGTTGATTTTTTTTCCAGAATTTCATTTTTCTTCAAAGAATTTTGGAAAATTTTCAATGACTGTGAAATTCATCATAACAAAAAACGTTTTGGGTGAAAAAGTCGACTAAATAATCGCCCCGGCTGGCGCAGACACAACTTAGTCTAACCTGGTGCTGGTGGTCCAATTTCCGATGACTTTTTCCAATCAGTTTTTGTGGGTATCCCAAACAGAATACTAACAAATATAGCAAAATTACCCTCTAATTACGGTAGTTTTGTTTATTTACGTATCCATTACTTGTATTTCGAACAGAACCATTATTTTCAAAATGAATTTGGAAGAATTGTACAGGTGTCAGTTTGTTCACTTGACAATTGATAAAATGGAAGCCATTTAAAATTGTGTTGCCAACTTTAAGTTCAATAACTTTAAAAAAAAATAACTCTTTAGATGGCGCTGTGCTGCGATCAATACTAGAAACCGATATATGGAGTTAAAAGAAATGAAGTCCTTACCCAACCAATTGCTTTATTCTAAATGATCTTCCATTTCAATTCAAGGCAAAGCCACTGCGTAAGCTTTTCCATCTGTCCCATTCTACAGGTCTCTTTCCGAGTGAATGGAAAAGAGCATTTGTTGAGCCTTTTCCTAAAAAAGGCGAATCCTCCTCCCCCTCTAACTATCGTCCAATTGCACTTACGTCCCTTCTTTCCAAGGTCATGGAAACCCTGATCAGTTTCCAGCTTAAGATATATCTTGAAGAACGAAAGCTTCTTAATGACCGACAGAATGACTTTCGTAGCGGTAGATCCACTGGTGATCTCATGGTTTATCTCACCAAACAGTGGAACAAATCTTTAAATGGTTTTGGTGAAAGTAAGATTATTGCACTTGATATTTCAAAGGCATTTAATAGAGTTTGGCAGCAGGAGCTGCCAAACTGTCATATGCATATGCTATTGATGATAATCTTTTTTTTGGGTTAGAAATAGTTTTTCGGACCGCTCAATTCAAGTAGTATTGGACGGGTTCAAATCTGATATCCACAAAATAAACGCTGGTGTGCCCCAGGGCTCTGTTTTGTCTCCGACACTCTTCCTTATTTTTATAAATGAACTTTTATCTGAATCTTTAACCCACTTAATTGTTTCGCTAATGACAGCACCCTCAGCTTTTCATATTCGATTCTTCGGATGTGGTCTACCAACGGCAGCGTATGATAAGCTTATTAAATTCTGATCTTCACAGCATTGTCCAATGGGGAATCACAAACCTTGTAGAATATTAATGCTTCGAAAACTCAATGCTGTCTTCTGTCGCAAAAGCGTAACCCTCCTCTAATGCTTCTAACCATAGGTGGTAAATGCATCGAGAAGACTGAACAGCTTTCAGTTCTAGGTATATATGTACATCACAAACCACTTGTTGAGGAGTTATCGCATATTAGCCATCGTCAAAAATGCTGCTAAGTGTTTTCTCCAACGATGCAAGAAGTTTTTTACCTCTTCGGAGCTGACTAAAATTTACAAAGCTTTTAATCGTCCCAAACTCGTGTATAATTCTTATATTTGGACCCCAATAACGTTTTTGAGTCTTTTGCAAAGAATTGAAAAAGGAGCTTTTAAAACGATAGGTGATCGTTATATTACTGAGACATGGTTTCATGCCTATCATTGTTGTATCGATATTTTCACTAACAATGCTGTAGTGAAATAGCCAGTTGTATTCCTCCCCTTAAACTATTCATCCGTAATACCCGTACTTCTAGGTATGCTCATTAGTTTACTCTTAAGCTCAATTTCGAAATTACTGTTAAGTACAGGGATACTTTCTTTAGCGGCTCTACACGAATTTGGAATGCTTTACCAGGCTCAATATTTACTACTCATTAAAATGTGCAGACATTCAAAACTAATGTGCACCCCACTTTCTAATTGCTTGCACTGTGTCAATCATTATTAGGGTATTCATAACCCCTTTAGTGCACGCTTAATATAAAAAAGCGGATTCAGGCATTTGTGATGCGAATCAATAAAGGGGAAGGCCAATTGTTAAAATCTATGGGATTTTAATTAACTTATAGAATTTCCCTGCTCCTTTAAATTTAGGCAACACAAAGTTCACCCGGTCCGCTAGTTGAGTTGATAACTTTTCCACACAAAAATAAAGGTTCCTTCAGTAATATAATAGTGTTTATCCTACATAATTTTATAAGTGTCAAGTTAAACATTATTAAGCATATAAAAATGCTAAAAGGACAAAAACACTTTTAAATGATTCCTTATTTACATTAAGGCACCAAGTTACTACCAATTTTCTTTTTAAACACACAAAATATTTTACGATTTCCATATTATTTAATAAATTTAAACACAAATTTAAATTTTCCTTTAGATAATTCTATTTTTCAAAAATAACAGTAAATATCCATAAAATGTTTAATTAAGTTTATCGTAAACGTAAAATGTTTATGTGCATATTCATTTATCTAAACTATAATCGTATTGCGGTCAAACATACGAGTAAAATGCCTTGATCAAACTTCTCATAAACCCTTTTATACCTCTCAACACTCGTATGATTTCAATTCAACTTTCATCGATAAAATCACTTGAAATATTTACTTCATCTAATTAACTATATGTTTGGCTTCAGGAATACTATAGGAAGGTAGATAAATATATATTTAACCCATAATGCTCGTAAAACTTTCAAGCATAAGCAAACTTATCCATGTGCCCTGATTTAATTAGTTCAAAAAAGAAAAAAATGGTAACCCTTTAAAGATAGCTTGAAAAGAAAACCAATTACTTCAACCGCAATAATTTGAAAACCCTTACATGTACGAGGTACGAGTATATCGACGAAGAAGGTTCTATACCCTTAACCACAACATTAAATTCCCCATCATCAGAACTGGAAACCGAGATCCAAACCTAGCATTTTAGGTGCCTAGCCTATATCAAACCCAAGTATATATTAAATTTGTGTGCCGTTTGTCTGTGGCTATATTATTTTGACTCTTGAAACTTTGGTATATCTACGCAATAGCAATTCCCAATCCTCGACTCGACTTTTGAACTTGCAGGGCATTGTGTTTGTTGGTCCTTTTGAAAAGAAAAACGTGACAATGGTTTCAATAAAGAGTCACCCTAGAATTTGGGGATCCCTTACACCACCGCGTGCCATTTCTAGAATAAAAGAACAATGCGGCAAAACTCCAAAGTGTACACGAGTATATAGCATATAATAATTGTTTTCTGTAAAGCAATAACAAAAAACCCCTAAGGATTCTTCTTAATTCGTTTTCAATTCCCCCGAGTTTAAGAGTTTTAATGTTCTCGGTGCGGTGGTGAAGCTATATAGTATGCTCTATGGCATGATTTTGTATGTAATTGAATTTCAATAACTTATGTTATTAAAATTTATCTACTTACTTGGATAATGTCCTTTATATATCTAACATAACAATAGCAAACACGCCTTAGACCTTCAAGAGATAGACTATTTAGTAGACGGGGGGAATGGCGAATTATCTCGTCTTATCGCAATATTGCAAATAGTATCTTTAGGTATTTTATGTTTGCCTTTCTTTTGAATACCAAATGCAAACATTCCCAAGGCTCACAAAGGTCACTGTAGTTGACCTGATTTCTGTTGACAAAGCCATAATATTTGGATGCTCCTAGCAAAATGTCAAGACATCACACCTACAAAGTATATTTGTCATTCATAAAAAGGAATTTTTTACAGTATATGGATCTATTTTATGGAAATATAAATTCTGTGGCATAATAGAAACGGAATTAATATTTTGATGGGCTTTTGAATTGTGATAAATTAATAAGATCTTAATATATAATAAATTGGTGTTGATACGAAAAGGTAAAGAGGATTCTGGAATTTTTGCACCTTCTTAATTTGGTTCCATATTTCTTAGACCATGAAATTGTAAACAATTTTCTTTTGAAAGGTTGCGTTTTTGTACCATTTTCAATTTACATTTTTTCTTTATGTTTATTCTATTTGTTTTAGAAAGCTGAGTTTTTCATTTAGTTTTAAATATGTTGGTTCGTTCTTCCAAAAGTGACATTTCGAAGCAAAAACAAATATAAACAAATACCCAAAATAGAAACTGCTGTGGTCTCATCTGTAGTCCAGATTCGTTTTGACCTATTAATAAAATTGAACTTGATAAATGTGACACTAAAATAATTTAATTTGGAGATCTTAAAATTTATTTGTATTTTATCCCAATCAGAAATCAGGTTTCTCGATTTTATTTATGTTTTTTGACATTTAAAGCAGTGTTGCCATAAGATCATTTCGCTCAATGATTTGTTTTGTTCTTTTTTTTTGGGAAAAATGATACCCATAAACTATTTCAAATATACATTTTTTTTTTAACTTAATTATTTTAATTCCACCAATTTATATCTAGTTTTGTTAAAATAACTCATTTTTTCATGGATTATATACAAAATAAATAAATATAAAGCTTCTCGCTTTCTATTTGAAAAATATTTTATTTCAGTCAAATGGAAATGTTTATATGGCAATACAGATTTCATTTAATTTTTGTGAAATGATACCAACATTTTGGATCTCAAATTGAGATCCAAACAGAAAGCAGGATCTTGTGTTGTTGTTGTAGTGCATGTAAATCCAAGATCCAGATCAGATCATGGTGATAATAAAACACGGCTAGTATTAAACTTATGTATACAAATACAGATGCCAACACACAAAATGCCAATTTTCAACATAAGCGGCTTGTGTGCACACCGGTGACGGGTGAACTGATACCCTGTGTGGCATTCCACCATACACATCACACCAATCGAGACAACTACACAGATAAAAAACTTTTAAGTTTACTCGCTCCGTGTCCGACACAGAAAATCGGTGTCTGCTCCAACCCACGCACAGCACACATTTCTGCACATCAACAGGGGCGTCTTTAGACTTTTGGGGGCCCTGGACCCAATATGATTTGGGGGCCAAAAAAAGGAGGTATAATATATATTTTTTTTAATTCTTTAGGATAAAAAATCATTTTAAAATGAATTTGTGTTTTTTTTAAATATTTTTACTTTTCAAAAAAATACATAAAACAGATATTTTTTACACTTTTATAATTTTTTTGAAACATTTTTCTTTATAGTTGATTTTTGATAATTTTTATTGTTTTTTTGGTTGATTTCTAATGTTTTTATATGTTTTTTTTTTATTTTATGTAAGTTTTTCTTTATATTTGTTTTGATTTGTTTTTTTTTAGATATATATGTACGTTTAAGTATACAATAAAATATTATTGGAGGCATATTTTCCTGACTTTGTCAGTTGCAAAATCATGAATTAAGTCATCAAATTCAATTTCCTGTTGTAATTCATTTTCAATTGATAAAATTGACAAGCTGTTTAGTCTATCTTGTAGCATTGTGCTTCGAAGTTCATTTTTTATGCGGTTCAATTTCGAAAATCAAAGATAAAAAAAAATCTACAGGCAGTTTCTACATTTGGAAATGTGTTCCCAATTTTATCCACTTTAATTAGACTGTACAATTTTGATATTGTAGTAAGATCTTCATTTACATCTTTATTGAATTCTTTTAAATACTGTACGAGGTGCAGCCATTCTACCTCAAGTTCTTCTGCATTAACATCTCTATGGTATTTTTTTGAAAACTCCACTGAAGTCAAATATTGCAATCGACAAAAAAAAGCCAAACAATGCATTCATTTCTTGATAGCAATTGGATCGTATTTTTAATTGCAAAGTAATAGTGTCAATAATTGGAAAAAAAAGTTGGTTGATATTTTAAACTTTTCTTTCCCAATTAGATGGACGGATGGTGTAGGACCATCAAAATATGTGGCACCCGAACTTCGTACTATTTTTCGTTGCATTAAATCCTTATAATTAGTATCCTGATTCTGAATTTTGGCACACGCTTCAAATGTATCAAAATTTCATTTATGAAAGAATATAGTGAACAAAGCAAATTGGCAGCAACGTCAATCGTTATTGTTTCTTTTTGAAGGCTCTCGCCGATTTTATGAATTCCTTCTAATATTGTGCTCCAAATTTCTGTTAAAATGAGGAACTCCAGTTTTGACATTTTCTTAGACAGGCTTAGCGCTTCGCTTTTTGTGTCTGGAGCTTGCTCTGGATCTCTAAAGATAGATGTCAAGGCTTCAGTAATTTGCTTATAACCATGATGGAGCGATTTAACTGCATCAGCTCGTGCAGACCATCTTGTTTCAGAAAGGCTTTTAAGAACTCTATGTGAACCTAAACATTCATTCAATTTTTTTCCAGCGATGGGTAGAAGCAGAAAAAAAGTTGTCTATTTTTTGAACCACTTGAAAGAAACGTTTGCCTCCTGCACACAACCAGCCGCATGAAGGCCTAATAAGTTAAGAGAATGTGCTGCACAAGGTACAAAGGTAGCAAATTCGCACTTCTCCTTTTACATTTCTTGCAAACCAGAATATTTTTCCGACATTAGACACATTATCATAGCTTTGACCTCTACAATCCTCTATTGAAATATCATGATTTTCCATAAATGTCATGATTGTGTCAGCCAAATATTCAAAATTGTTCCATCCGACTCATCATGGTACAACTCATCATTTCGCAACTCATCATGGGACAACTTTGTGTTTTTATGGAGTGAGAACGAAAGCAGCGTTGTACAAATAATGTTGACAGCGTGTGCAGGTGCATGATTAAAGATTCATGTTGCCAGAAGTTTAAATGTTGAGGAGGAGAATTTCAACGGAACGGAGAGTAAAATGAAACTTGTTTTTCTGTTACTGTCTACTAACCTTATTTGGTTTTCTATATAATTCTTGTATAGATTCATTCATTTTGGGTTGGTGGATTTGGGGGCCAAATAATTGCGCGGCCCTGGGCCCATGCCTAAAGACGCCAATGCACATCAACACAAGTCTTAACACGAGTGTGGTGTCCATGGGCCGCTTTAGTAACTGTAAATACATACCGCCATCATATTGCGTTCTTTAGTCCTTTAAAGTTCACAGTTGGTTGGGCAGAACAAATTCATAAGTAATGGATTGAAATTCATTCTTTTTGATTATCGTGGTGTCTAAAAGCGAAAGGAACATAATGTTAAGTTTCACCGACGGATTTCCTCAAACTCATAGAAGGAGTTTACGTAGTTTTGACTTAAAGATTATTTTGCAGATTAATTAATTAAGAGAGCTACGTTCGCTGTAGTCCCCGGGGCCCGGAGCACGGACAGCACGAATGTGGTTAAGACTTAAGAGTGGTGTGGTTTGACTGCTTGCCCCACAAAACACGAATATTCTTACGTGACAGTCTGTACAGAATTGTTTATTAATTACAAATATACAGAGAAAAAAAACTAAGCCAAAATATGTTGTCCATGCAAAAAACCGGAGGTGAGCCATTCGAAGAAGTTAAAATTACGGGGGATGAGGAGAAAATAATTCAGCTGACATCAGTTCGGAAGGCAGTATCCGGACTGAATTGCCCTTATTTTGATGCTCCATCCCCAAAACCATCCACAGCCACAACAACTCTATCAGTTCCATCTTCTCCGGCAGCAGCAGCACCATCCATAGCCCCATCTTCCTCGTATCTTAAAGACAATTATGAAGACTCTCTAGAGAGTATATTAAGAGAAATAGCTGGAGGTCCACAGTATTCTTAACATTCAACATAATGCATAATGTTCCTCCTATGAAATATAGAAATTCAACTCCATTAATGGCAGCCAATACCCCTAAACGCCGAAAGGAAAAGGATACAGTGGAATTAATTCTCAAATCGAAAATGATTCAATTTTTCAAGACATATTATTGAACATTTTGGCACAGCGTAATCAGCAGGATGCAATGTTCCAAACCAAAGTTATTGAACTTATCGAAAAACACAACTACATAGCATAAAAATAATTAACGAAAGGATGTTTTTAGGCTGTATTTGTCTTCCCGTGGTCTTTGCAAATAAAAATGTATATAAATGATACCTAAGTACATTTTCAATAAATAACTTTTTTGTAATTTATGATTTTTGTCAATATTCTTTCTATAATTAACCTCCTGGTATTGAACATTTTTGATAAAACCATTGCTTTATTTCGGACTTTTCGTTTTCTCTAGATAGACTCCTTTTTATCCACAGTTGACAGGGGATTGGCTTCCAAAATGTTTGTTGTTTCCAAGACCTATTTTGAATATTGTGCAAGAGCGAGTTCAAAATCGTTGCCTGTCAACCAGACAACCGTCTGGCAAATTTATTTTTTCCAGTATCCAGGCCTTTTTTTGGAATTCGAACGTTGAACAAAACTTTAATTGTTTAAATTATTTTACAACAAGTAAGACAGATTATGTACATATTATGTACAAATATGAAATGGAAGAGATACGAGGGTCTGATTCATCTCGTAATGGTCTTCGTAACCGTATTAATTGAATTTTCTTGAGTTTTTATTTTGTAACAATACTAAATTACTCCGAAACATTTTGACTTCAAATTGTTTAGTAAACATTTGGAAATTAATGACAGATGTTACAAACGCTACCGTTTTGACGATTATCGTATTACGTGAAGTGAAACTATCATCGAAACGCTATCGTCTGACGATATTGACCCCCCGGCCATATACATAATTGTAATCATTAGCATTCGATCTTATTGAACTTAAATGTCTTCCCAATAATTTTTTTGAAATACTTTTTGACATTTTAATACATCAAAGTGTCGTAATTTGCTGATTGAAACTTTAATAACATTTCATACTCAGTAAAGTTTTCTTTCACCATGAAAGTTCTTCAACATCGTACTAAATAAACTTTCATGCAGGTAACCAACCCCCCTCCCTCTACAACAATTAGACATACATACATAGCTTCTGGCAAAACTCAATTCAGAAATAAAATCTTTGCTCCGAACAAAATCCAATTGTTGATTTGTTTCTGCTCGAAATGCATTCCACTAAAACCCGCAAAAAATATCGTACACTTTGATTTCTCAAAGTTGTCTTTTTGAAGAAATTTTTTAAATTGTTGGTTGTTAAACCATCGAAATGACACACACAAAAACTTCAAAGCATAGTTATTGCTATTTTCAATGAAACTCTCTCGAACAAGAAAATATCTCCACATTTTTCTATCATCGCACTCAATAAGCAACCAACAAAAAGGAAAAACCACTGTGGGCGTATGATTTCATCATAGCAAACTACAATTCCCAATCATCGAATTTTAAATTTCCTTTCAGCTGGAAAAATTCTTGTTCACAACAACAACAAAAATATATATCCTTTTTGATTTTGCTCCGATATCCGGATTTTATTCATTCTTTTTTCTTGTCAAATAAGAGACGATGGAAACATTAGATATGCTAGAATATTCAACCAATATCGTAGAGTTCCACGATTTTGAATCAATGCAATCGCCTGATGTCTCAATTCTTAGTATTTTATAGAAAATGGTCTAAACTTTATTTATGTATGTACAATGTACATATATTGCCATTATTTAGTAGTTACACTAAATTCCAAAAAATAAAAATTAAGCATCCACCAGATAACTCCAATAAACCTTTCTATTGAGTTCAAAAAAAAGCTTAATTTTATTTCCTAAAAAAATAGCAATATATTAATAAGTTTTAAAAAATTATAAATAAATTCATACTATTGGTATATAACGAAATAGATAGTTTGCTATGAGCAACAAATAAACTTTAGCTTGACAAAGATATGTAATTAGCAAAATTTTGGCGCCGAATCTGCTTAACCTTTTAACAAAAAAAAGTGAATGATCAGCTTGCGCAGGCAATCTAAAAGAATAGTTTGTCTCTTTCTTTAGAAAGAAAGAAATCTATTCTGCTAAAACGAAAGTGTAAGGGCTTCATTTCATTGGAACTTATTAGGTACTCGATGACAACATATATTGCCATTATTTAGTAGTTACACTATTTTCAATTGTAAGATGTTGGGGTAAATGTACATACAAATTAACACTTGCTCATAAATTTAAGCTCTTCATTGGGATTATACTAGACAGTAACCTTTATATTCAAACCAAAAGTATTAGACATCCGTAAATATGCACATCTTCCAATACCTAATCAAAATCTTGCGATTAAAGTTCTGCTTAACTTGTTAAATTTACTGATGAACGGCTTCTTCCTAGCTACCCTTCAATTGTAGTTATTTTTTCCTTAAAAAAATTCGAATTGTTTCGGGACATTCTTTCCCGACGTGATAGATTTATTAACAGAAATTGATTTTAGGAGTCGATTTGATAAATAAGCTTCTAAAAATAAATTGATATTAAACCTCCGTAAATTTAGAACCGCTGTCACTTCTACCAAATTACGAGAAGACTGCTCGAGTATTGAGACAAATAGAAGCTTCCTGCCGACAAGTGGTACTGCAAAAACGGATGAAAACAATTCAAGAAGAGGAGACAATTCTTTCCAGTTACTGTGATGTCGACATTACAGAAGCAACACAAATATAAATTTAAGAAATAATAGAGATCTATAAAATTTACTATTAATTAATAATATTATGACCTGTCTTTTAATAGCGTCGTGACCAAGTGTACTTAGATCTCGATACTTTTGTCTACTACGTTAGAAAAATAGGAAAGAACTTTTAAGTAATGCACTTAAAACCTTCTTGAACTTGAATTTGATCGAACTTATTTAATGCTCCAGAGGATAGTAAATAAACCAGTCCAATTCGACACTATGAAAATTAAAGGTCAGATAAAAGTCAAGTGGTGTTTAAGTTTTACTTCATCAAATCTGCATAACGATTTGAGAATATGCTATAAAATTCTCATCCAGGGAAATTAAAAGAATAAGAATAATTCGTTAATACCTCTGTTAACCGAAGACTATAAAAATAAGCATATGTGCCTTCATAATGTAGTGTGTTTCATTTGGTAATTTATTCTAACCACCACTGTTTAATTCTCACCCATTAACCAGAAACTCTTAAGGAGTTTATTTTATGTGTTTGTTCTTTTGTTGTATGTAATTTTATTTCTTTTCTTTTTATCCCTACTCAGAAATAGTGGTACATAGTTGTAGAAAGTGGACACCATTCGTGCGTATATTAAATTCAAGGACCTTTATTGCTAAGAAATTCATTCGTATGTATCCGTACATATCCGAATAGGATAACTTCAAGGCTAAAACATGTTTAACCATAATGAATAATTTATCAAATGGAAATAAAGGTAGGATTAGATATCCGAATCAAGTTAAAGATGATAAATATTAACTATTTCCAAAAAAGGATCTAGAGGGCTATATAGAAATTAAGTTTCAAAAAGAAGAAACAAAATTATAAGTAAAACATTTAATTTCCACCCCAGGGAGGATTAAAACGAAACCTTTACCTTAATAGTGGCTCTAGGGGGAACCTGCTTTAAGAAAGAGTTACTTCCGTAGAAGTATTTCTGGTATATTAGTATTTTTGGTTAGCTCGCATTCAACTTGCTTCCTACAATTTCTGTTGCATCAATAAAGCTTATGTTTATATCTTTCAGAGTGTATTCTTGAGACCCAGGCCTGACTTGTATTTTTATTTTATACGCTTAAGTATAAAAGCATACAATAAGGATAAGAAACAGAAATAATATGACGGTTTATGTCTACTTTTTCCCATTAACATAGATTTTATTTTGTAGCTGGAAGGATATCATCAGGATATTTAAACGTGTTTACATACATTGGAGATTCATGTTAATAAAATTCTATTTATTGTCATTTTATCTCAACCCTTTTTTCCAAAAACAAGAAAAAGAAAAAAGGAAACCGATTTAACTGATTTTATTTTAAATTCCCTTTTTATAGTCAACAGCAACAAAAGGCCGTTGATAGGGATTGTTGTGTTCTTTTTTTCTATGGATCCTACTTTTATTTTTGATGTGCTCTTGTCCAGTTGATGACTTTTTGAAAGGATTATTGACATTAAAATGAGATTATGTGTTTTATGTGAAATGTTAGCATAAAGACTCGAGAAACAATAAGAATAATTGCATAAATCAAATAAGTCTGACTAAAAAAGGATGTCAATGAAATTGAAAGGCAAAAATATGGATAAAGGTTACGAAAAAAACACATGGGTTTTTTATTTTTAGACTAGGACACTTTTGGGATACCTTTCTTTCACGACCATATCTCGAGAACGAATCAATATATTCAGCCTTATGTTAGGCCCCGTCGTAATATATTCGTACCTACCAAGAACCCCGAAAATATCATTGCTCCCTTCAAAGAAATTGCTCCGAAATTCGGGGTTTATGAAAAGCGGTATCACTAGCCCCAAAACTAATGAATACAAAGTTTGGCAGTTTTTTGTGCGAACATTTCTACGAAATTTCCCAAGCATTTCCGAAAACAATTGGAAAAGGCATAAAATTAAAGAAGCACAAAAGGAAAATTTATTGCACAGTTTAGTCTTATTTTTTTACAATTTAATTCAACTCTTAGGTGTGGAGTGGATAGATTAGAAGGCATACATCAAGAGGAAAATACTTAAGAACAATAATGAACGCAAGTCTACAGGTGTCGCAGCTTAAACTGCATTCCTTTAGCAACCTTAAGCAAGTTGTTTTAAGACTGAATTCCTTTGAAACATCGACCAGAAGAATAAAAGACACACAATAATTTGGAATCTCAAATTCTTCCAAGCCTTTAGACTAAAATTAACCTTTTGAAGGGGACCAATACCTTTCAAGGATTCCTTAACCATACTGTTGAAAGCATTAAAAATTCCCAACAAGAGATTTTTAAAAATACGGAGACTAATTTCGGTAATACGAAGTTCAATTATTTCAGTGTGATTAAATTTACTTTAGATTTAGGTAATCTTACTTTAGTTGGAAAATGGGACTTTGAGCAGTGGACAATCAAAATATAAGCAAAGAATGTCTGGCGAATTCATTGATTTTCATAACATCCTATGTTCCAATACGGCTCTTTTCGAAAAAGAACTCCGATACTGAAAAGAAAATTGCAAAGCAAACTCCCCGTCCATAATCAACTTCATACTGCCAACCAATACGTTTTCATTTATAATAAGAAACGGCAGAGCTGAATAGGAAGATGTATGCAGAACGGGAAGTTCGATCACTTTTGAACATATCCTTTAGATAATTGATATTGGCAAGGTTTGTAGTTCCGTGTCACATACTGCCTCGCAACCAGGTTTGCTATATTTTCGGAGCAAATCCCACAAACCTGAATGACATTCAAAGAACAATTAACGAGGACGTCCTTGATTTTGAGCCTTTGTATTTAGTATTCATGTATTCTATAGTTTGGATTTAAAAAAATCACGTACCGGAATTAATGAAAAACCTTTTGGAGGCAAAAAAAGCTTGTACAAGTAGAGTTAAAACAAATCGGATTGATAGTAGTCAAACCGAAGCTAGGTGGAGGAAACGCCAACCCCTCCGTTTCTTCCCAGATAACTGGGATAAAACAGTCAGTTATTACAAGATGTGCTGTGATTTTATAAACTTTGGGAAGTTGTTTTGAAATTAATTAAGAATCATTTGAAGATTTTCTCAAGAGACAGCTCTTGAAATTGTTGCGGAATACCCTTGGTATCCATTGCCAGCTTACACAAGATTGTGAGACACTCCATACTACTTATTTTGCAATTTACTGAAGAGGCAGCTGAGGCAAAAAGCAAAGCAAAAGCGTTTTCCGCCTACAAACACAGATTTATTCAACAGATTACTTTTAACCTCAGACCCTTTACTTTTGAACGAAAGAAATTTAAAAAAATACAAAATTCAACACTTTCTAAAGATATTTTGAGTTTATTGCGTTAAAAGTGAATACAATAAAGTTATAACATAAACAAATCACATTTTTTCTTTATTTGATTTATTTTAAAAACTTTGATTTTTAACGGAGGGTGGTGAAACAAGTGAAACCACTGTGCGATATCTTCCAACCACTTCGCGACTATCATATGATTCTTCAAACCCTTTAAAAGATCAAATAAATAAAGAATAAGAGCCCTATGGATGGAATATCAATATGTATACCTTAAAATCTTAGGCTGCATTTCTAAGAAAGATTGCAAGGATATCCTTTTTTAACGACCGAACAAAATAAAAACTAATTCACAAGATAAACTACGAAAATTTCACATTTAAAAAAAATACTGAAATTATTATTTCGTACATTTCTTGGTATTCGTAATGTAAAACAAATTTCGGGAACTCTGCGATAGGGGCAATTGATTATACTCAGACCCAATTACGTTGTCAATAACTGAAAAAGATTTTTGGAAATAAAGGACTAAACTTCAAAAGCTTAAAATTATTTAACTTAATTTTTTCCACAGTATCTATTTTTTAATCTTAAAGTCATTCAACTTTCTTGATGTGCATTCATTTGCTAGACAATTTTATTTACAAATCTTTTTAACATTGTACAAAGTCTTAGAGATATAAGAATCAAGATAAGGGCTAAATTCTATCTCAAATGTTTTTATCTTTTTTTTTAATTTTAGACACAAGACAAGAAACCAAAGGTAATTCTCATGTCTATACATATCTTGACTTGAATTAACCCCAATCTTCAGTGTTTGACACTTTATTGTTGTGAAACGTCAATTAAATTATTTTCGCGGTTCAAGGGATGTTTGTGTGTACTTTTTTGCGACATGACGGGGGATTTTGAAGACAAAAATTGAGAAAAAATGTATCTAAGATGCTATAGCTATAGATAGGGTTTTACTCGTACCTAACCTACTCAAGTTAGTATAAGGCTGTTAAGTTAAAAGCAATTTAAATGGCATCAAACAACACTGATGTGCTTCCACTCAACCTATCCAAAGATTGACAGCTATCAAAGTTTTTCGCCTAACAGACACTTCTTCGTGACATTACTTTTCTTTTAGAAAAGAAAGAAAAACAAACAAACTTGGATTTCAACAACAATAGGACAAATAAAATAAAAACAAACAGAGGTACATATACTGTTTGAGTACTGAGTTCGCTGATTCCAATTTATATTCTAAAAGTCATTTTATTTTCTTAAGAAAAGTTTTTAATACTTAGTTTGTTGAATCAGGGCCGTGCAAGAGATAAGAAACGAGTTCAATAGTTAAGGAAAGAGATTAGAAGACTAAACTTTATCTTAAATAAATAAATGGCATCGATAGATTGTTAAAGTTTTAAGAAAATCTAGGAGGAGTACACACATGATATATTTGAAAAAATCCTGTATTAAATGCATGCAGCTGACCCAATTATTAAACTTAATGGGCTTTAATGAAAATGTAATGACTTTTCAAATAGTTACCATAACTTTAGTTATTAATTTTTTGAATATCCCACTCTCACACAATATTACTTACCTTACTTACTGATTAAAAAGTTCATAAACCAGACTACTTTCATCTTTTTTTGAAGATTGAGGCAGCTTACAAGGGTTTATATTGAATATCCCAAATATCGCTATTACTTTTTAACATTTAGCATTCAAAAAAAGTAACATCTGTATCAACAAATTATTGTTTTGAATTCATCTTTTGTTATCAAATAATATACGAATTTAATGCGAATATCCCACAAATGATTTTCTGATAACCCGAAAATCTATTAAAATAATTTGCATCACTCAATAAAAACTGAATTATGTTAATTTTTACATATTATGTATGTAATATGAGTATTTAAAATTTACCCATACATGAATATCCCACACTTAACCCGAGGCATGATGGTTATTGCTTAGGACTATCATGCCAGAGGTCTTGTGTTCAATCTGTGCCATCTAAAAAGTTTTTTCACGGGTACTGCCTCTTGCGAGGAATTGACAAATCCTCCAAGAGTAATTCATGAAAAGAGCTGTAGGTCGCATCCATCCTTAACAACATTACTCGCACACAGGAATGGTTAATAAGTCACTAAGCCCTAGTTCTTAACGGAATATTACACCACCATCATGGCCAATTAGTTTTTTTGAAATATGTTATCTGTTTCTGGATATCCCACATTACTTCGAAACCTATTAGAATACTCATAATGAGGCTCAATAAAAAAGAACATAGTTTATTTTTGTTTTTTTTTAATAGATAACATTTTTTTCAGATGGGACTCCCATTCTTTGAATATCCCATATACATATAGTGTTTAAATCCCATGGCTCAGTTTTCTTAATTGCTTTCACCATTGATAGACAGTATCTATGGCATCTCAAAAATTATTTTTTCTAAGTACATATAACGTATAAGTGAACCCCAAGCTTAACCTACTACACCCTTTGAATATCCCATCTATACATAATGCGAACATCCCATATGTATAAAATACAGTATCACCCCATTGATGAATTTTTCGAAGCAGTTTAGAAACTTCTATATATATAGTTGAAGTAATATTTTAATCGACAGGCCCGGTTTTAATTCTAGATAGCTTTTGGGTTAAATTTGGCCTTTGAAAGAATGAGAATATGTACATAAACCACTTAAGATTCCACTTTACTTTATAGAACCTATTTCAAATACTTTCATTCAATTTTCAATTTCATAGCGGCGAAATATTTCTGTTTTATTATATACTTATATTATAATAATAATATTTGAAATTGTGGCCACCAAAATAAATTATATTATGATGCGGTGTGTGGTATGTGGGTTTATTGCCTTAATTCACTTGACGGTTCATAAATTATGGATAATTTGTTCTCTGTTGTCTGATGCCAGTAATTCAGTGCGAATATAATTTTAGTACGTACTTAATAGCTGAACCAAAGCTAATTTAGGAATGAAGGTTTACCATTTTTTTTATTATTACTTAATTATTTTTTGTGTATTATCTTTATGGTTACAGACAGGCAGGGGTGGAAATATACATAGATGCAATATTATTTTAATATGAGTTCAAAGATTAATTTGAAAAAATTAGGTAACATCCAACAATTTTCTAACAGTATTTTTATATTGACTCAATAATTCAAATAAATGTAAACAAATATTAAATTTTCCAAATAAACAACACATTTATTCAGGAAAAATTTATTTGATCAAAAACGCAATTAAAATAAATGAAAACCAAAATTAAAGCTTCTTCCGCAAATTTTCTAAGTGAAAACGTTTATAAATGTGATTATTCGATTTTATTGTTATGAATTTCAGAACATGAAATAGAGAATTTTCAAATGTGGTGGTGGTACAATGGTCTATATAATCATTAGATTTAGTTGAATAATAGGCAAATTCTAATAAATTGATTGAAAACATCAATCAATCAAAATATGCGTGCATACATAACATTCATACATTTCATTCATATTTATAATATGTGAATTTTACACGTAATTCATGTCAAACTATTTTATTGTGGGTTTTTGGAAAATTAGGTTAAATGGGAGAATCATGCTTTTAACTTTAAATTCTTAATAAGATAATAGTTTTCCACATTGATTCCAATTTGCCTTTCATAATATGATTCAAAATTAAAGCAAAAATAAATACAGTTGACTCCCTTTAAGTCGAACTTTCAAGGATGTCATAATAAGTTCGATTTAAAGGGAGTTTTTAAAAAAATCGAGTTAGAGAAATTATAATTTTTTTATTGAATAAAAGAAAGATGACGATCAATAAATAAATATATAGAGCCCTTCCCGCCATTTTCAATAAAAATACAACTTAATTATTAGAATTTTCTATTAACACATAGGGCCTTGAAAGCTATTGTCATGTCTTAACTTAAGCATAATTAATAATTTCCAATACTGACTATGGGTATAAGTTATTTCAAGGACCAGCAGTAAGCTTTTGATTTGTCGTTAACGATAACATTTATTTTGGTGCTTACGATAAATTTGTACCTAACACCTCTTAATATGCTAATACTTAGGAAATAAATAGCTGCAAGCTGGGCTACTGGAGGGCGAGTCATGTCACTTTTATACAGATGGATCAAAGACAGATGAAGGGGCTGGTGGATGTGTGTACTCTTGACGACTGAAATAAAGTCTCTCATTGCGCCTTCCCAATCATTGTAGGGTGTTCCAGGTGGAACTTTTGGCGATAAAAAATGTCATTTATCCTGTAGTTTTTCAGTTGGCATAATAGTTTAATATTCAAGTTTGCTGGGTGCCGAGCCATAGAAGCATTCCATTAAATTGTAAGGCAGATGAACTCGCCTGCGTTTTCGATTAAATTCTTTTCTGGCATTTCGATGTTTATTCTTCTTCTTTATTAGCTTCTTTATCAGCTTTAATGTCATCATCGTTAACATCATCAGCAATGACTATTTTTTTCAAAATTGTTTCGCTATCAGTATTTCTGTAGCTACAATACCGTCATCGACTTCAACAGTTAGCCGGTTCCAGATCTTCTTGATTTCATTGGTGTCGTGGGCAGCGTCGCGTCGGTTTAACATATCAGTTGGTTAAGCGGAAAATCAAGTTTGTCGTCCCAAGTCTCGTCCTTGAAGCCGGCCTTTTTAATACAATTTACAATTGCGAAAGGAGTTACATCCTATAAGCACGCCTTTGAAACCTTGTGTACATAGTCTAGTATTGTTATTTTATAGTCCTCTTTTTTGGTTTAACAAACACTTAAGATACGGCGTTTGTAATGAACTTTTAAATTTTGTTTAATGCCCATGTCCATCGGATTAAAGTTTTATAAACTTTATTTCATCCTTGATTTGTTTTGGGTGCGCAGGAGAGTTATCAATGGAAAATAATACCTTGAGCTTTGTCATCCTAGAGCTTTTCTGAATCCGTCATGTTAGACCCTACAAAGCATGCTACTCTTTCATTACTGTGCTTCCCTCCAACACAATTTTCCCCTTTCAAAGTCAAAAGTCAAGATACGTGTCGGTAAACATTTGTAAAAAAAAACTCCCGTTTTATGGTGATTAAAAATATTGTCCGGTTTAAATCCTCGAAAGACTTCTGAAATCTGTTTGCTTTATTATTATTAACAGAAGCAATTTTACGAGACAACACTTTGCTAAGTACACTCGGCCTTATTTTGAATCTGATAAGCCAACCTTGCCTTGAAATTAGGAAATCCTTAACTGTCTGTAAATTCCAGCGCTTTCCTTTTTAAGATTGGACCGCTTACAGGTAAACTATTTGCCACGCACACTTTCGAACCATTTGAAAACAGCTTTGTCAAAACTTTCATGCTCACAAACTTTGTTCCGCACAATCTTACTGAGTTCTTAATTTTTTTCTCTTTCAGCCCATATCAAAGAAAGAGTACTCTTGGGAAATCTTCAGCAATTTTCTTTTTCTTTTCAACTCCCTTCACAGTTTCTTCAATTAAACGAACTTTTGTGGCAAGATCTGATGTATTCAATTTTCTTCAGGCCATAATTTATCTGAAAGTTGAATTATAAAGAATTAGAATTTTGCTCACATGAAGAATGAATGAATTTCGACTTAGAGGGAATTTTGACTAAGAGGATGGTTTTTGTATGGAAAATTGAGGGGAAAGAACAAATATGACGAAAAAGTTCGAGTTAGAGGGAGTCGACTGTATGTTTGTACTTTCTAGCACGTTTGAAATTACTATAAGGCTTATTTTTTCATATTCTGATCACCTATGAGTATGCACTGTGTATATCAATCTTTGGCAACGAATATTTCCAGTTTTCTATTAAGCTAAAGTTGAGGTTTTTCCTTGTCAAGATCTTAGCAGACCATTGCACATAAATGGAACCATAACGATTATATGAAGTTCTGAGTAAAATATATTATAATGAGTAAACTTCAGCAAATGACATGAAGAAATGTGACCAAGAACACTCAGTCTTGAGGTCGGATTGTGATATGTTTGTGGTCTGGGATGAGATCAATAATTCCCAAAGTCAGAGTCTCACGACCACGAGGACTTTAAATCTACTGCTGCTTAAGTCCAGGTGGATTTCTTACTATGTCTCACCAAACTATCTATACAACAAATATTTGCTAGCTAAAAAACAAAGAACAAGTGGTACGAAAATATGATGTGGACTTATTTGCCCTTGCCCTTTATAGATGATAAGTGTATTAAAGCTTTTTTTTTTAATTCCTGGTGGCATACTAACTTTCCATAGAAAGTTATTATAATCGGTCTGATTTGTCGAATTGAAAATTTTGACATTTCTCGACGTTTTAAGGTCTCTAGAATCTAAATAAAAGGTTTTTAGAGAAGTGTCAGTGTGTGCGTGTGTACGAACTTTCGTACGTCCGTACATTCGCGGAGCTTTTTCGTCGTCCATATCTCAAGAACAAGTAGAGATATCGACTTCTAATAAATTTTGTTATACAGATATTAACACAAAAAGATGCAGAAAGGACACTCAAAAAAATTGAGTGAATGGTTTTCTTACCACAGCAATTTAAAAAACAAGTTAACATTTTGGTTAACCCCAAATATCTTACCAACTAATAAAGCTAGCGACTTGAATAAAAGTTTTTATTATAAAGTGTGATGTGATAACAAACTAACTACAAAATAATTTCATCCCCAAAATAATTGTATGCAACGAAAAATAGGATTTTTGGCGTTTAAAAATAAGTCTTGAGTAAAATTAAATTGATAGTTTTTTTTACCAAAAATAAAAACCCAAAAAAAAAACGTTACTAAAACTTTGTAAAAATTGAATATCGACTCAAAAATCTTTTCAAAAATTAAAAATATTGGCTTCAGACTTATTTCATCTTATGGAAAATATTGTTTTCGACATTCAGTAAAATTTTTATAAAAATCATGCTGTCAGTTTTTTCATGAAAATTAAAATCTACAAAAAATAGATCGCAAAATTGGTAAGAATTGATATAAGATTCTCGATATCCCGTGAATAAATGAAGGCATTTAATTCAAAATGATTTCATTATGTGCTTAATGTTGTTTTTAACACAAGGTAATGGTCTTAGAAATATAAGAAGTTAAAACTTTATAAAATGCTCATAAAATTGATAAAAATCTGTTTTCGACTAAAAATTTTGTCAGCAAACATATATTTTGAAATCAAACTATTTCATCATAATGCAAAATATTGTTGCTAACTTTGCGTTAATGTCTTAGATAAATTCAATTGATAGATTTTTTTAAAAAACCCGAAAACCTACACAAAAGTGATAAAAATGGTTTTCGACACAAGTACCACACAAGCAGAATAAAGGATAACTTTAAATTAATTATGTATCTTGTTATTTGATTTAACACGATTTTCCTCGTATCTTTTTCAAAAAAAAAGCCCTACTTAATGTTTTGTTATGATTTTTTGTTTCGAAGATAGAAATATTTATTTTTTCATAAATCATGTCTACAAATTTGCCTGAATCTAAAAATATGCTGCTATCGAAGCCTCAAAAAATCTGAATTCTCTGGAAAGCATGCCTATATACCAACATTTAAAAAAAAAAAACTTCTGATCGGCAGTTTTCTGGTTTCTTCGTCTTTTCAAATAAATTCAATTTCTAAAGAAGAATGGATTTTTAGTCATTCTTTTACAATATTGAAAATGCACCCAAGCAAAGCTTTTTGATAGTATCTACATACATTATTAATGAACCTAATTAAGGTAGAACCCAGGGACATTCATCGCAGTTCTTTTTTCTTTTTAAAAAGGCCAATGATGAATTATTCAATTGTGATATAATTTGCCCTCTTTCAATTTCGTTAAAATGATAAAATGATTGACCATTTTTGAAACTTCAAAGTAAAACAAATTTTGGTGTGGTTACCTTACCCAACAAAAATATAAAGAACTTATTCAATCCACTATCCCACGCGTCTTTTTCGTCGTCGTCGTCGTATTCATCGTAGTCGTTGATCCTTTTAGGATTATTATATTAAATTGAAATCCTAATTCTAAAGGATGCCTCAATTTAAGAAACATGAAATCTTTTCTTTGACTCATCTGACAGAGGGCTGCGGCAATATATGTATGTACAAAGCTTTCAAAAAGAATATAATTTTTCGCCATTCAATGTTCGAAATGTACTTTTTTTTTAAATCCCTTAGAGAATTAAGTATGTAGGATTAGGTATAAGTAATATATTGAACCTTTTTTTTCGGGACAAACACTCAATTACCGAAATTTCCAACCATTTTTCTTTATTTCGTTTTGTTTGTTGAAAAAAAATATTTTATAAAAGAATTTTATATAAATTTCTATTTTGATTTTTTTCTTTTCATCAAAGGGTTCTTTTTTTAAAATACCCACAAACAATAATTAGGGACTTTTGTTATAATTACATAATAAAAAGTGAAGCGTTTGACAAAGATAACTTTACAAAGAGATTTTCTAATGTCGAAAGTCATAATCTTAATAGGGAGCCAACCATTAACCACTACAGCTTTTCAGTTATCGAGTTGATAAGTAATATCAGTTAATACAAACATTTGTTGGAATTGCCAAAGCAGCTGTTTTTCAAATCCCGAGGCGTGACGGTTTGTGCGTAGGACTGTCATGCCAGAGGTCTTGGGTTTAATCCCTATATGTGTCATCTTAATTTTGTTTCATGGCTACTGCCTATTGCAAGGAATTGACAAATCCTCCAAAAGCAATATTTGAAATGAAAAGTGTTTTCTCCAATTAGCTGCCATTTGTATTTGGCATAAAAATTGTAGGTCCCTTCCATCACTAAGATTATACTCACCCAGACCCACAGAAATGGTTGAGAGTTGTAAGTCACTCACTAGACCTTGAAACTCCACAAGCTGTTGCGGTGTCTAATTTCTTTATTTGTCAAATCTGTCAAAAGAGTTTTAGGGTTGCCATTTACATGTGAACAATGTCGCTAAATAAGTTTTAATAAATCAAAGACTTCACTGACAAAGCTTCTATGAATTCTAGATAAGACATATTTCAATTGTTTTTATGTATAAAAAAAAAATAAATAAATAAAAACAAATCGAAATATGCAGTCAATGTTATGAACATACCAAAATAAACTATGATTTATTTCAGCCATCATCTCTTTTAGTACTTGATACTTGCTGACCCGGCCACGCGTTGCTGTGGCAAACTTTTTTTGTTAAATTGCTGTACACTATTTAAGGGGAACGGTAGGAGAACATCAAACGTGGACACCGCCATACTTTTTAACTTCCCATAGAAAGTTATTGTAATGGGTCCGATTTGTCAAATTGAAAATTTTGACATTTCTCGACGTTTCAAGGTCCCTAGAGTCGAAATAAAAGATTTTTAGAAAGATGTCTGTGCGTGCGTGTGTACGTACGTTCATACGTCCGTATGTCCGTACTTTCGTACGTCTGTACGTTCGCGACGTTTTTTTCGTCGTCCATAGCTCAAGAACCAGAAGAGATATCGACTTCAAATAAATTTTAATAAGGCAGAAAGATGCAGAAAGGGCTCTCAAGAAAATTGCGTGGGTGGTTTTTTTACCATAGCAGTTTAAAAAAAAAGGTTAACATTTTAGTTAACCCTAAATATCTTACGAACCAAACACGCTAGAGACTTGAATTAAATTATATATAATATATTGTAACGCGTTATACCAAACAAGTATGTTATTGAAAAAAAATCCAATTAACGGTTTTTTTTATAAATCAAACAAACTGAAAAAAAAATTTGTCACCTCGAAGATTTTACAAAAACAAAATGATTTTATCACCAAAACAATTTTGTGCAAAGAAAAATAACGTTTTCAACATCTGGTAAGATTTTGAGAAAAATCAAATTGACAGTTTTTTATAAAAAATAAAAACCTAAAAAAAAAACGTTACTCAAAGTTGGTAAAAATTGAATTTCGACTCAAATATCTTTTCAAACGTTTGAGATTATGGCTTCCAACTTATATTAACTTATAAGAAATATTGTTTTCAACATTCGGACAAATTTTGAGGAAAATAGAATTGACAGTTTTCTTACAAAAAATAAAAACCTACCTAACAAAAAAACAATACTAAAACTTGGTAAAAATTTACTTTTTTTCGATATTGAGTAGTTTTTTTTTATCCAACAGTCCGTTTTTTCATAAAAAAATAAAATCTACAAAAAATAGTACGCAAATTTGGTTCAAATTGTTGTTCGGTTCTTGATATCTCTCAAATTAATTTCATTCATCCAATTTGTAAAAATTTAAGAAATGCTACTTAAATTGGTAAAAATTTGTTTTCGAGTAAAACTATATTTTTAATAAAACTATATTTTTAAACTAAACTATTTCTTTATATGAAAAATATTGTTGGTAATTTTAAAATTTTTAAGAATAAGTCAACTAACAACTAATTTTTTTAACCCAACACGAAAACCTACAAACTTTTAAGCAAGACAAATCGACAGACGGGATGGGAAGTTATCAGTGTGGGTCGCATCCCAGCCTCTTTTTTACATAAGTAGATGCCATTTGTAGACTGGTATTGAAATTTACTGATTTGGGATTTGAAGGTTAAGGGGGAGGTCTTTGAACACAATGGATCAAAATTTTCGTACAGTTGATGTAAAGCAAAAATCAATGCAAAGGAATTAAATTTAAAATGTATTATTTTTTTATTCAAGTTTGTAACAAATGAGTATATTACAAAGTTTTTAGTGAATAACATTGATAGTTAAACTTATAAATAAGGTAGGTAGGGCGGATAGTTTAAAATCTTCTTACAATAATATATATTATTTTTAATAATAAATACTTTTAATTTCAATTTAATTTACCACTAATCGGTGCACAATATTTTTGGTTAACCTGTCTTTCGCTAACACAAATAGGCTCGACGGTTTTCCTACACGTGAACATGCAACATAAGTTGCCCATGAGAATAACATGGATTTTCCAAATCTAAACCACAAATGGACATTGTTTGGCCCTGCGACTTATTTACAGACATGGCAAAAGTTAAACTAATTGGAAACTATAACCTTCTGAAGGGTATCGTAGAATCTGACGGTATCATTGGAATACGTGGGAACAGGACCACTTTTCTTTTAAATTTTCCAGCTAAAATTCCTATAATAAATAAATTAGGTGGTTCAACAGTCCGTTGAGAACTAGGGCCTAGTGAATCACAACTCTCAACCATTCCTGTGTGCGAGTATTGTTATCAGGGATGAAGGAGACCTACAGTTTCAAGCCGAATCCGAACGGCTAATTTGAGAAAGCACTTTTCATGACAAGAATTACTCTTGGAGGATTTGTCAATTCCCCGCAAGAGGCAGTACCCGTGAAAAAACTTTAGATGGCACAGGCAGGGATTGAACCCAAGACCTCTGGTATGACACTCTAACGCACTAACCATCGGAAAATTGCAAACACCAAAAATTGAAAAAGTAAAATTACTGTATGTATATCGTTTACTACTATGCATTAGCCTCAGCAACATGTGTTGGTTATGCTATTAAATTGTAGCTTATATGAAACGTATGGAAGTTTGACATAGCGCCATCAATTGAATACCTTCTCAATCCAGTCAATAGATGTTTGTAAGCAATGTTTGGAGCTAACAAATAATTGTGACTATCAAATAAATTGAGATGTAAGCTATCCTATCTTTCAAGTTGGATCAAACTGCACACCGTGTACAAATTTGATTGAAATCGGTCAAGTAGTTTAGGAGTCAATCACGGACAAACATTGTGACAAGTAATTTATATATATTAAGATATTTAATTCTGGTTTAATTTTATTTCTCATCTTCAGTAAAAAGAAAACATACAAAAATAAAATATTCCAACTAAATAATCTCAGAATTCATCTGAACTAACAAATAATACACAGGATACCTTTTAAAAGGTGGTTACTTTGAGGTTTTTCCCAAAACACAGACTTTGTTCTTTGACACAAAAACAACAACAACAAAAAAAACAAAAGTTAAAATAACTTTCAGAGCCCTCTTAGAGAATTCAGATTCTAATAAAAACCTTTTCTTTCTGGTCAAATATTCAATTACCATTGAGATTCATCAAAAGAATTGAGACATCAACGAAAAGCACATAAATGACAAGGTATTATTTTGTATGGTGACTCTCTTTCTCTATAATTAATTAAGGACAAATGTTTTCGAAGAGATTTTATACTTCATGAAACTTCAAGTTAATTATTATGAATAAAGTCGCAACCAAAAAGTTAGTCTGATGAGGGAATTTCTTTAACCAGTGCCGTAAATAAGGAAGGGAATGTCAAAACCCTCCTCAAGGACAACATGTTTATTTATTGGATTGGAACTATCTGAAATTCAGTGGAAATACAAAAATCAATTTTATTTAATTTTTTGACATTTGACAAATCCTGCTGGTTTCTATTGCTTTTGAGAGTGGGCTAATTTTGATGTTATTTTATTTCACTCTATCATAACGACTAAGAAACTTTAAAACTCAAAGCAATAAAATCCAAACGAAATTTCAGTTTTGTAAAAATTAAGGAAATACATACATACATATATACTACAGTGTTGGAGATATATTCTCCATATCCCCCCCCCATTTTACATAAATAGTGATCTACGCTACTGACTTCGCCAAAGTTTATTGATTATAATTAAAACCGCATCTTAATTTCGTATAAATGATAAAATAATTTCATCTATATTTCGAAAAAAAAAATACGACAGAATATAATGTTATCAGACAAAATTCGAAGAAGTATAGATAGCCATATTAATGAAAAGGCAGTTTCGTTTAAGGTAGACCTTAAGAGTGTTATGATCTGGATTTCTATGGATATTCAAAGAACTTTTTGGACAAGATGGTTATTTCAGAAATTTTTTTTACTTGTCCAAAAAGAAAATTCGAGAAAATTCGAGTACCACCTCGGTTTGTCAATATGTTCTTCCTGGAGTCTTCTGATGTACATAACATATTTATAATGTAATCATAGCCAAAACGGGTGAACTTATTTGGTTTAGACATTTTTCTGTAATTCTTAAACAAAACAAAAATGTATTAAAATATTAAAACCAATTAAGTAATTACTAAGCTAAAACAATTATGTTTCTAAGATCTTACGATTTAAACATCATCTCTTAACATTTTACTTAAGAGGCTGGTTACAACTATCAGTTAAATGCATTAGTAAAATTTTTGTTTTACATTTTTTAACCTGCTAGTTTTGTTTTCCATAAAAGTTAAATGCAATATGATGTATTCTAATGACAAGTATTTTTTTCAAAAAGAAACAATGTTTTTAAAGCTACATTTATTCCGTAAATACGTTTTATGTTTAACTTTAAGGGGACAGTTAGTTATATACTGATCGATCGGAAATCACACAAAGAATTTTTTTTGAGAAAAAAAAGTTTAGTTGCATATTGATTTTTCTCTTAAAATGTATTTTTCTATTTTCCGGACGGAAATTCATTTTCCTGAACAGCTGATACTTTTATGTTCAAAAGTGAAACGAATCGTTCCACTGATTTGTGTTCCAATTTCACACAATTCCAATGACAGATTTCTGTCAGTAAAAATTTGTCGTTAGCTTTCAATCAGGAAAAATTGTTCAATGACAGAAATTTTTAATGATAGCTATAAACGACCTGTCAAAAAAATTCCAATGTTTGTTTTCAATGATGAAAACCAATGATAGCTATAACTGGCGCCTTATAGCTATCATTGAAATCGATCCGGAAAAATGTTTGAATCGATATTTGACGGTGTTTCGCTTTGATTAGAAATGAAAATTATATACTGATCGATCGGAAATCACACAAAGAATTTTTTTTGAGAAAAAAAAGTTTAGTTGCATATTGATTTTTCTCTTAAAATGTATTTTTCTATTTTCCGGACGGAAATTCATTTTCCTGAACAGCTGATACTTTTATGTTCAAAAGTGAAACGAATCGTTCCACTGATTTGTGTTCCAATTTCACACAATTCCAATGACAGATTTCTGTCAGTAAAAATTTTTCGGTGGAAATAAATCAGGAAATCTTTTTCAATGACAGAAATTTTGAATGATAGCTATAAACGAGCTGTCAAAAAAAATCCAATGTTTGTTTTCAATGCTGAAAACCAATAATAAAGACATTTATTTTTTACTGAACAGCTGACTGAAAAATTCCATTTTGTCCCACTGTAAAACAAAAATACAGATGAAGTCAACAGCAAAAAGAAGGTGCGAGTCTTCTGGATATTTAAAACCTCTAGTTTAATGACTGCTTTGAAAACTCAGATTCGTCCTTTTACTGATGGATTTTACTAGAAGCTATACCGCCTGAACACAATGAGTGAAGCTTGAAGCTTAAAAAAACGCTTAAAGTAGAAGCTGCCATTAAAAACACACAAACAAGCAAAGGACATCCAGAATAGTGAAGCGCGACATGAATTGAATCTGCACAGCATCAAGTCAAAAGTTTTCAACTTGATCCCTCAACTATCCATATAAACCATACAAAAGTTAGAAATCTGCACGGCATGAAGTCAAAAGTAAAAGTTCACCCAACTTACACTTCAGCTTCCGCTTGATCTTCGCATTGTAGCGCTGTGTGTTGTTTTCGTACTTTTCAACTTTGAAAATACCGCAAGCTTCAGCTTCAACTTCACCATTGGCATTGCCATCAGCCAATTAACTGGCTCCCATGTTTAAATTACTAAAATTGCTTCCTTAACCTTTAGTTATGTATTCTAAAGGTCTGGTTAAACAGAACGCGGTCAGCTTTTAGCGTTCTATTAACCCAGTTCAAAAGTCAAGGCAACTCTTTTTTTCTTTGCTTTTATTATTAATTGCGACCAAACATTATTTAGCAAGCGATTACAAAAAATTCCAGTTTCCTTTCAGCAAAAGTTTGGCATTTTTGAAAAGAAAATACTTTTCAAATTAATAAAATTGAAACTTATTGTACATCTTGATTTTCCTAACAAGAATTACATAAGGGTTTTAGATCACATTCTAAAAACAACTTTGTTTGTTTTTTTTCCTGTTTTGACGTTTGGCCATAGCGTTCTTTGTAAGAATCTAGAACTTCAATTTGACAGTCGTGTTTCATTTTTAATCGCTGGCCGTAATCGCATTCTATTTGACCAGGCCTTAAATCCATATGACTTCTTAGTTTCTGACATTTCAGTGTTCCATTCAACCGATTTAGGTTTGTGTTTAGTTTTTGTTCATGCTTTGTCACCCTTTAGGCGTGTTTAATGCACCATTATTGTGTTTTATTAGTTAATAAAAGTACAACTTTTGGAATAGCTAATAATTTGCTAAATATTTAGAAAATTGTCTAAGAAGTTAAATTTTAATTGTACCATGAGCAAGTTTGTGTGATCCACAGGTGAATATCTCATTCATATTTCATAAGGATACAAAAACATTTTTGGGTTTTTTAAATCAAACTGTCAAAATAAACATGGACTTTGTAAATACATATACATTTAGTTCAAAATTAGACCTTAAAATAATAATTAATTGGTATTTCGCCCTAAAATCGTTTCAAAATCAGATGTATAATTTATCAATAACTTAAAATTTCGAATGCATGCTTAGTCCACTAGGGAAATCTGCATTTCATGCATATCTCTTCATTAAACCTTCGTAAATCCTCCAAATAAAATGATTTCATTTCTTTTTTTTTTTTATAAATATTTCCTCAAATCATCAAACCACATAAGGAGGGTGAATGGTTGATGAGGCTTGACATTTATTTTTATAATACACAATTTATGCAAAATTATACAACAAATTTGAGTAAGCAGTTTCCCAAAACGAGATTTTTCAATGCGGAAGTGTTACTAATGAACACTATTTTCAATTTCAGTGCTAAATGAATGATGAATTATTGAATAATATTTCAGAAGAAATAATCGAGATTCAGTGTTATATTTTATTAAGTTAGTGTCTTTGTGATAAACTAACAAACACCCGAGATATTTTTTGGATATAGTACAATGAGGAATTGTCAAAAAAAAACCATCCGCAGTAGAAGTTGAAACAATTGAATATTTTTCGGAATAATGAAAAAATTGTAAATCAATCAGCGAACCAGAATGTTTTCCATTTACAAATTGAATCTAAATAAAATAAGAACTGGATTATGGTCTTAATTGCAAAATAACTATTCTTGTTTATTTAAAAAACTTAGTCTTCTAACAAAACATAAAACTACATAATTATATCCTTATTTTGTTTACAGTTAATACAAAAATAGAACACGGAGAAGCGTATGGTTAAATTCAGATTTCCTTCAAAAATTGATTTTTTCGTGCCGAAATGTACGTGTTAACGAGTGCGGTAGAGCTGTCAAATTCCCAGCTGAACATTTTTTAAAAATGTTATTATTATTAGTATTAGTACAAAGAGGATGTGCAGATTTGATCTTAAATCGAACAATTTATTTTACCCTATAGAATGCAAAAACAAGGCGTTTTGACAGATCTAGATAAAGAATAAATTGACTTATTTTATTTACGAAAAACTCCAGCAGAGAACTCAAAGATCGATTTTATGTTGAGCAACTTTGAATACCAGAATAAGAAAGTAAGATTGATTGTGAAAATTTCATTTTACTAAACACACCTTTAAATGGAAATGTCACAGTTTGGCGCGTAAAACGTAAAAGATGGACTATAACAATATGACTAAACAAACATCTTGATTTTGCAGAAGATGTGTGCTTGCTATCCCACAGGATAATGGATCTCCATCAAATGGCAACGAGGTGGAAAGAGAAGCAGAAATCGTGGCCTAAAAATCAACACGGGTAAGACTTGATGATCAGCTTCGGTACCTCCCACTCATCCTCTCTGATAAACATTTTACAGCAACTAGAAGAAAAAGTAGAGAGTTGTACGAATCTTGAAAGTATGTGTGTTATTACACTCAGACTTTTTTGGAAAGACTCAAATAAGTGCGAAAGAGAAAGTAGGTGAAATAGAAATACTTTAAAAAGTCTCTACCCGCAGAGTTCTGGGTTCGGGATTCTTGGATTGTTTTTGACGTTTCTCTTTCTTGCCTTTCTTTGTTTCTTGGCGTTGCTTTATTATTCTTTCTATTGTTACCGAGTAAACAAGAAATATTCCGCCGGAAAAACTCAAGTGGAGCAAAGACCTTATAATGAAATTAAATGAAGGAATGATTGAAACAGTCTAGCTTGATAGTTTAAGCTTTGGAATGTTTCACCCGTTGAAACAAAGTGATAGCCAACTTTTCTGGCCCTCAAAATTGTATTCTTTTATGTCGTTTTCAATGAAAAGCAGGTTAAAAGTGTCTTTATTCATCCTTTTATAATTTAAAAACGATGGTTTACCATTTGATTTTAGTTCTTTTGTCAAGAAAATGAAGGATTCTCTCCAGATTTCAATCCAATTCCTATTTTTACATTATTCGGAATTATTATCCGTATTCATAATGTCAATAATCATTGCTGTAGTAAAAAGTGCAGTTTTCTTTAATTATTTTCACACTTTGACTTTGTGGATAAGAACAAAAAATGAAAGAGAAGTGTCAAAAACACGCAACCGAAAACAATCCGGGTGTAATAATGCGAGATTGACGGGATGAGTGTTCAAAAGAAAATATGCGAAACACGCAGCATACAAAAAGTCTGGGTGTAATAACACACTATGGTATCTACCGGGCGGAACTGAAAAAGATATCGGTAGCCATATCGGGAAATCTGAGGCTGCGTTCAGAATGTTGTCCATTGTTTTGAGGAACAATTCTCTCAGCTTGAAGACAGAGTGACGACTGTTCAGCTCAAACTTCGAATCAGTACCTACCGTAATACGGTTGCAGAACCTGATAAAATAACAGCAACGATTACAAGGAAACTGCATTCGTCTACGAAACATCTTTCGGGTTTTCTGGCCTAATCGTGTATCCAATGAAGAACTTTATAGGATAACGGGTCAGGAACTCATTGACGCTATTACATACGAATGTGCAAGTGGCAGTCGATTGGACACACGCTTCGAAAAGGTAATGACTGCTTTGCATGACAATCATTATATTGGAATCCAAGTGTAGGAGAAGTTTAGGATCTATGTCTCCCTAGCGACCACCCACGGACTTTATAGGTCTGAGGACCTAGGTAAGTAAGTAGTGAGTTTTCTTAGATTTTAAGAATCTAATATTAATCTTATATATTTTAAAAACTTACTTCATTTGCCTTATTTTTAAAATGTGTCTTCTTATTCGTTGGCTTGCAATCAGAACTGACTATCTACTTGAGGCCAATACTTCCTCAGCTTTTTGTACATGAAGGGAGATAGGTCAACCAAAAATTGTAACTACTTAATATAGTTTTAACAGAGTTTTCGAATCAATGTTCTTATATATTTTATACCAAAACTAACTAACTAACACTTTTCTCAGTTGGTCAGCTTTGATTGTAAGCGAACGAATATAATCAAGGTTAAGATGAATGAATTTAGACAAAAAATTGTATTAACCTTATGTTACTCGGGCTCTTTAAAAAAATCAACAGTACGTTCATTAATTTAATTCAAGGATATTTCTACAACTCCATCAGAAGTCAAAAGAAAATGTCATTTTCTGCTCCCATCAAAATAAATATGTACAAAAGAAAGTAATGAGATACAATTCAACAAGATTCAAGAAAATATGTGACAAAAATTGTTCTTTTTTTGAATAAATTGATGATGAGCTTTGTAGCCGGAAAATGAATTTCTCAATTCTTAACACAAATTTATGCGTAACACTTGGCTTTTCTTTTGTCTATATTATGTATATAGATATACTCATACTTATACAATAAAAACATACCTACTTTTATCTTTTCTTGACTTAAATTTCACGCTTAAGATTATTATCATGCTTTTAAATTCTTCTGAAACTTGTAGGTATTCCCTCCCGATGTTCGTGAGGGCATAAATTTGATTTAATATCTATACTTCTATAAATAAATTGTATAATTTGAGTAGTACACTCCAAATCAATACATTAGAACCAGATCACTTTGAAAGGGAATCAATGTTGCCAACTTTTAAAAATCAAAAGTATTGGTCATAGAAAATGTACATAGGTTTTCTTCATTGTAGAGAGCTACATTATTATTTATTTTACGGTTTGATACTTTGAAATAAAAGAAACACCCATGCTCCAAAGATGGGAATGCCTATGACTTTAACTAGTGCAAAATTACAATCATCACCCTCTGGAAGGCCATCCCAAATACCAAAGTTTCTCAATGAGACTTAGAAGGATAGAACTGTGAAAACAAACTCCCCAAAGGGTTGATAAGTCGATTTAAAAAGAAATTGTTAAGTGGACCTATCCAATTACATTGTTTTTAATAAGTTTGCTTAAAATCAATAAAACAAGGCTGCAAACTGGAGTAAAGAAAAATTCTTTCCAAGATATCGTCCGCGAAATAAATCAGGCTTTCATAGTTAATTTAACGCATAAGCAGGTGGAAACAAAGTCTAAAGGCCTAAAAACAACTTGAAAGCAATACAAGGAAGATAATAAGAAAACGGGAATGCTCAAAAAAATTCGGGAATATTTGTAGGATATTGACAATTTGCTCGCCCGGGCTACCGGAGTAAATGCGCCCGCAGTTCTGTCTTCGGCAGATGCCGAAATTCTTGAGGCTGATCCTATCAACGAAAAATAGGATTATAACCAAGTAAAAGTCAGCTTCCGAATTCAAACAAGGAAGCGACGTCGACAAATGGATTCGTCTGTAGAAAGGCGTCATCGCGAAAGGATGGCAAGGTCCGAGAGGTTTTTGAACCTGTAAATATTGTAAATACCTTAAAATATGAATGTAAATAATGCATATATGTACAGTACATAGTTAAGGGAAGTTGTTTGTTTTTGTTTTAAGTGAAGTTTATTGTTTGTTTTTGTTAGATAAATACACATAAGACTGTTTTGTTATGAATTTGAGTTTTTGAATTCTTGAATTTTTGTTCGAGCTAATTGCATGTCGATTGAGTCGGCATCATGTTTCTTCATGATCATTTTCAATAATTATGGGTCTTGTTCAACCACGATACAATCTTCGTCACTGTCATTATTCTGTATACTGTATGCATGTTGGATTGAGGGATTTTATATTGAATAGCCTTCGAAACCTGCCTCTAAGTAAACCAAATGCACGCACAATCGAAACTCGTCTGTTGGATTGAATCCTATTGTAAATTGTATACTAATCTCGTAAGCCGTCATTGCCTTTATAGGGAGTAACCAACCACTATTTAATGTAGCAGTACAAAAACTCCAGTTTATAATTGCATACACCTTGCAGGAGGACAGAATGGTAGACTTTTCGACTCCCCGTAACAATTCTAAAAACATTTGCAATGCAAACGACGAATCTATCCCAATCGATCTTAAAGACGAAAGATTAATTCAGATCATAATAAACTATACCTTACCTCATGCACTCTGGATTCCCTAAATACCACAAAGTTATCATCAGTTTTTTTCAGTTGTTGTAGATTCCCGACCAGGTCCCAGAATTATGTTCCTCGATGGCGTGAATCTCACGACAGAACATATGAAACACGTCGGAATTTACTCGAAGTTGTTATTTTAATGTTCAGTTGACAAATCTCGGCACCACTTCTACCGCATAGTTTTTATTTTTCACTACGCGTCTGAAAGTATTTTCATCATCGTCATTAAAAATTAAATTAAATGCTTTTCGCAACAAGATCACCTTATCCATTTTTGTTTGTTTTTTTTTATAAAAACTAAAAGTTCACCAATAATCTATAACAATTTCACAACTCGTCAAATTCTTAAACATTTAACTCTTCAGCGGTCTTCTAGTCTGTTTCATAATAAATCGGAGAGCTCTGATCAAACTTTGCTCAGAGCGCACTCGACGTGTTCAGGCTCTGCTCAGTCAGTGCTCTACTCTGAGCTTAAAAAGAAAAACGTCTCTTACTGAACAGAAATGTAACCACAGTTTGACATTCCCAACTGTCAAACCTTAGGCAAAATTCATCGTTCCCAACTGTCAGCCTTAAAAAACGTGACACCCTATGTAGTAATTTCCAATGTCCTAAATCAAATGACGCAGAGTGTAAGTTGATACTTTATTTTATAATATATCATATGAACCATGAGTATTCTAAAATTCTGTGCCTACCAAAGAAGTTGAAGACGGAGTTAAGTTGTTTTTCATCTTAATATCATAATAAATCCATATTCTAAAAATTATTATAAGTATGAGTTATAAAAGGTGCTTAACACACAATCTTTATTTTTTGTTTTTCTATGTGAAGAGGGTAAAACTTTATCAAGACTGGAATAATTTATTAATTTTATTATACAAAAATATGAGTTAAAAAGTCTGATGCCTTACTTGTATAAGATATACCAACACATGTACGTTGAGACGTTAACTTCCTCCTAAATATTGTTACCTAGAAAAAGTTTTTCGTATTTTTTGTTTGTTTGTGTTTCTTATGAATTTTCTAGGTGAACTTCTTAAAGACCACTCTTTGGGTTTAGTTTATAATGAAAAGTGGTGAATTTTGATCTACCCAATTGGGTTTTGTTAGGTAGACTAATACATACGTCTTATACTTTAAATTAAAATTTTGTAAGTTTAATTCAGAAATATAGTTCAAATAAAAATATTATAAATATAGGAATTGGAGCTGGGGAATATGCATTACCGCAGTGCTAATTGAATTTATACCTTATTTTGTATTCAATTTTTTCCTTTTACTTGAACATTATTTTAATTTATTCCAGACACGTCCTTTCATTTCTAATTTTAACCTAAATATTCAATTACCTATCCTCCCCGGAGAGAAAAAATCAAAAAGCACTCATGCCCGATTGTATATTGGGTCCTGATGCGGGCTTGAGATTGGGGCGGGTGCCATTACACTTGTTTTTTAAAGAAAATTGAGGAAGAGAAAGGAGGCAGGCTCGATGGTAATTACCTAAATCCAATTAGAGAATTTCCTTCTTACGAGTTTCTTTTTATTTCCTTTTTTATGTTCTCAATACCAAGAGGGCTCGAAAAGATGTTAAATACTCACCGTTTTGAATGTATCACCTTGCATTTATGAAATTGTAAGTATTTGTTTTTTAAATCAAGTCAAGTAGGAAGGAAGGGTATGCTCGAATAGATCCTTTGTCTCACCTGTACCAAATTATTTTTTCAACTATGTTCATTCGGTTGGATATTTGGGTGAATATAGTCATCGTTTTAATAAAGACAAAAGTAATATGATTATCTTTAAAAAAAGAATGTTTTATTAATAAAATTAAAAAAAAAAAGAAAGATACAATCAAAACCATTAAACAAGATGAACAGAAAAAAGCCCAATTTTTTTAGCGAAATCGTCCTACTTTCCTAACATAAGTATCCTTTTCCATTACCATTAGGATTCCCTACAATTAGGCCCGTTCAGTAATAATAGTTATTAATTTAGGAACATTCTTTTGTATGTACTATGTATTGTTCAACGACTGACGACAATTATACAAGTGTTGCATAATTAATTAGGTTTTTAGCTTTAATTAATATTGAAATGAGAAATACACGATATGAAGTACTATGACCGATTTTCATAGAATGGGAGACAAACAAAATAGTACCTAGATAATAAAGTACAAGTGGGATCTTACCCTAATGACTCTATTAGCTTTAAATTGTAGGGTTGAAAAAAGGCGGGCCATGAATATAAAATGATGCAATTAATGCTAAGTGAGTTTTAAAAATAGATATAGAACTTTTTGAATAATACTTTTTGTATTATTTTTCCTCCTAGAGAGATTGTTTTATTTGATTTTAAATGTAGGTGGATCCCAGAGAAACAAGGTCCACAGAGTAGTTGATATCTATCAAGAACTATTTATTTACGGTTTTATATAAAATGATAACGTACACGAAAGCTTATTCCAAAGCATGCTTTTCTTACATGACATTACCCGTGTTTTGTTAGAAAATATATCAATAGTATATTTGGATTTTACACAAATAACAATAACAATATCCGTAGTATGAATACTACCGATAAAAGTTAAAGTAGAATCTTACTGCGGATGGGTTTTTGACATGTATACGAGTCTCGAATGGATCTTATGTGATTTCGTTCTCAAATGTTGGTATGATTGATATTGCATTTGTATCTCGATGGCTGTGTTCGTTGAGTAGTTGTGCATTTGGAATCATGTGTGTTTTCCATTGGGGAAAAAGTCAATCTATTATAGCAGAGCGAGAGTTAAAAGAAAAACGTGTTTAATCGACGAAGGTAGAAACAAGAGTGTTTATATATTTAAATAACGAACATAACGAAAGTTACATAAAAATGAAATATAGATCAGTTCACATTAATGAATGTTAAGATTACAGAACACCATAGGGTATGTCTAACACTCCTCCTTAAGCTGGAATTCATTAGTGGATCCCCATCTGGTATCGAAATGTTTCGAGCTTGGTTCTGTCCAGCGGCTTCGTGAGTGCATCGGCTACCTGTTGGTCCGTGCTGACGTAATTTAGTTTTATTTCACCTGCAGCTAGATTGTCTTGTATGAAGTGATGACGGATGTCGATGTGCTTCGTTTTCGGATGGAATCCATTGCTTAAGGCAATTAAAATGGCACTTTGATTGTCACAGTTAATGAGCAATGGCTTGTGATGTTGAACGCAGAGTTGACTTCTTATTCCATCCCACCATATAGCCTCTTGTAGGGTTGCTGATAAGGCAATGTATTCAGCTTCGCAAGATGAGAGCGCAACTGTTTGTTGCCTCTTAGAACACCATGAGATTGCTCCTCCTTGAGCTAAGAAGATATAGCCGGTTGTTGATTTCCTGTCATCGGCGTTTGCTGCCCAATCCGCATCTGTGTAACCGGTGATGAAGCTCTGGTTATCATTCTTCTTGAAGCGTAGTTTCATCTGTGATGTCCCACGGAGATATCGAAAAAGATGTTTGACAGCAGACCAATGACGTAATCCGGGGTTATTATTATAACGACTAAGGTTGTTCACGGCAAAGGAAATGTCAGGTCTAGTGCATTGTGTAAGGTACAGCAAACATCCTATTGCTTCCTGGTACGGAATTTTTCGCATTTGTTCGATGTCTTCGACTGTCTTTGCACCATCTTCCTTGCTGAGTTTCTCACCTGAGTTCATTGGTGTTTTGACTGCTTTGGCGTCCTTCATGCCAAACTTTTCAAGAAGGTTTTCAATGTAGAACTCTTGATCGATTGAAATTGAATCATGTTCACGAGTTATTCTCATTCCAAGGATTTGTTTTGCATCACCAAGGTCTTTCTTGTGAAACTTTTGGCTTAAGTGCTGCTTGATGTTTATGAGCTGTGAATCGTCATTACTAAACAGAAGAAGGTCATCAACGTAGACTGCAACCATGAGTAGTTTTCTGTCTTCTTGTTTATGATATAAGCAAGGATCATATTTTGACTTACTTAGTCCAAAAGCTTCAAGGGCATTGTTTAACTCCAAGTTCCAAATTCTGCTTGACTGCTTCAGTCCGTACAGTGCTTTGTGCAGGCGGCAAGCTTTCGATGGATTGTTTTTGTCAACATACAATGGTGGCTGCTCCATATAAATTTCTTCATTTAGTTGGCCTTGAAGAAATGCAGTTATTGCGTCCATTTGTTGAATTTTAAGATTGAGTTGTGCGGCGATTGCAAAAAGGTATCTCAGGGAACTATGACGTACTACTGGGGAGTATGTCTCCTCATAGTCTACCCCCTTTCGCTGAGAGTAGCCTTTTATCACCAATCGTGCCTTGTAGCGATCTATGCAGCCAGTTACGTCACGTTTGGTTCTGAATATCCATCTGCATTTGATTGCCTTGCGGGTTGGTGGCAAGTCTGACAGTGACCAAGTTTCGTTGTCCTTAAGCGACTGGTACTCCTCTTCCATGGCCAGCTTCCATTGATTCGCATCTGGCCGTGACAATGCTTCTTCTGGTGTTACTGGATCGTCCATGTTTGTCTGTAAAAGTTCTACTGCAGATATATGATTTTTAACTAAATTTAAGGGATACTTGCCTTGAAAAACGCGCCCCTCAACGCTAGGCTTGGACACTTGTTGATTTTTGGTCAAAACTGGTCTAGTGTGATGCGATGGAGGCGCAGCAAGTCCGGAAAATCCATGAAAATCGCTTTCCGCCGACATCGAGTTACCGTCTGCTATGATTATTGGTTGTTCTTCGTCTGATTCAGAAGAATCAAATGAAGAATCACTTTCAGGATTAATGATGAAGTCATTTAATCTTGTTGGTCTCTTGCTTATGCGTTCGCTGCGTCGTACTTCTTTTGGTTGATTCGACTTTGATGAGGATGGCATATTTTGGGCTCTTTGTTGATCATCGTTGGTCATGTCAATGTTGTGTGTCATATCCGGTTCATTTTGTTGTATGAGTATTTTGTTGTTGTTTGTCGCGTCTGGTTCTTCGAATACTCTGTTATGTTTGGGAAAACTTTCGTTCGCTGTTTGTACTAGCTGGGACTGAGTGACGTTAGTGTTTTCATTTATGAATGACACATTTCGGCTTTTGAATATAATTTTTCTGACAGGATCGTAGAGACGATATCCCTTTGTGTGTTCATCAAAGCCCGTCATGACACATTCGTGTGCTTTTGCGTCCCATTTAAGACGATTGTTTTTCGGTATATGAACCATAGCTGTTGTTCCAAACACTCTGATGTGTGACAAATCCGGTTTTCTTCCACTCCATGACTCTTCAGGTGTCATTCCCGTGCCTTTCGAAGGTGAGCGGTTTAGTAAATAAACAGAATAAGCAACGGCTTCGGCCCAGAACACCTTTGGTAAGTTAGCATCGGCAAGCATGCATCGCGCCTTCTCAACTATTGAACGGTTGTTCTTTTCGGCTACGCCATTTTGCTGTGGTGTGTACACATTTGTGGTCTGGTGATTTATACCTTTCTTTCTAATGATGGTTTTAAACGTCTTATTGAGGTATTCTTTGCCATTGTCTGTGCGTAAGGTTTTCAATTTTCGGCTGGATTGGATTTCGGAAAAGCAACAAAATTCCTTAAACGCTTCAGAGACTTCATGTTCAGTTTTTGTTCTTAGAAAATAGACAAAGATTTTTCTTGTCTTGTCATCAATAAACGTAAGAAAGTATCGTCTTCCACCAAGAGATTCATTTTCCATCGGACCACATATGTCCGAATGAACCAACTCTAGAATATCGCTTGCTCTATGGCCATTTTTGTTAAAAGGAAATATTATTTGCTTACCAACGGGGCAAATTTTGCAGTCTGCTTCGGTTTGCTGGTTCGCAAAGTTTATTCCAGTAGCCAATCCTTTTAATGAGGTTAGACTGTTTTGGTTCAAGTGTCCCATTCTCCTGTGCCAGAGTCCACGACTAGTTGTTGCTTCACACGCAAGTGCTTTGTCTTTGGGTGCTAGATCTAGTCTAAATAAATCATTATGAAGTGTTCCGGTAACAATTACCTTATGATTCCGATCAAGCACTAGGACACCTGTATTTTCGAACACGACTGTAAAACCTCGTTTAACAATTTGACTTACAGAGAGCAAATTAGTGCTTATATTTGGTATATACTGCACGTCGTTAATTTCAATTAACTCGTCATTATCGTTCTTTTTTACTCTTAACATCAGTTTACCGGTACTTTGGATTTGCATTTCACTGCCATTAGCTGCGATGACCGTTCCTGTAGATTCTTTGGAATTGCTAAATAAATCTTGGCATAAAGTCATATGAGATGTTGCGCCGGAGTCAAAAAACCATTCATTTTTATTGCCAAAACCAATAGTTGAGAGCGCGGCACCAAATGCATTAAATTTTCTATCATCGCTGTTAGAATGCGTAGATTTTGTTCGGCAATTCTTCCCGATGTGGCCGAAATTATGACATTTTCTACATTTTGGACCTTTTCGGTGTTGGTTTTGTTGTCGCTTGTTATTATTATATTTTGCGGTAAAAAATGCGGAATCGTTTTCACTTGGCTGCATCTCTTGCAGGAGTTTAGTTTTGATGGCGTCACCTGTGATTTGTATGCCAGAATTTTCTAACGCCATGATCATTGGGCGGTAGTCTTCAGATAGGCCAGCCAGCAATAGCGTTCCTACCCAGTCTTCATCAATCGGAAAGCCTATGCCGTTCAACGACTGTGATGTTGAAATGATTTCATTTACGTACCGTTCCATGGAACCGCAATTCGATAAGGATGTGTTTATCAGCTTACGCAGTAGACCTACACGACGAGTAAGACCATTGTCTTCGTAGGCATCTGCTAGCCTTTGCCACATTTCCTTCGCTGACTTGGCATTTTGTATGTGAATGTAGCAAACTGAATCGACCGACAGCGTAAGTTTACTCCTTGCCTTCCTGTCTTTATCAACGTCGATTGGAGGTTTGGGCATACCATTCTCATCAACATCGTACTCGATAATTCCCGACCATAAATTGTCCAAGTCCAGAAAAGCCTGCATGGAAATTTTCCAGTTGGAGTAATTTTGTCGTCCTAGCAGCTTTTCGAAGGAAAATCCATTGTCGAATTTTGCCATGGTTGAGTTTTCAAAAAAACTTTTTTGTAAAAAATACTTACGCGATTTGGATTTTATTAAAGAAATACAAAATTTTATTCTAAACGTTTAATTCTGGGCACATAACCTATAGCAGAGCGAGAATTAAAAGAAAAACGTGTTTAATCGACGAAGGTAGAAACAAGAGTGTTTATATATTTAAATAACGAACATAACGAAAGTTACATAAAAATGAAATATAGATCAGTTCACATTTTAATGAATGTTAAGATAGTTCAGCACCATATAAGAATATGCTACCAAACTCCATGTGCAATTTTTTGTTTCTATTTATTTGATTAAAACAAAACTATTTTTTGTACATAAACATGCAAATAAACAGACCATAACGCATTATTTGTAAAACCAACTCCTCCACACAGGTTTTTCTTCACAAATTTTGACTCGACCCCGATCCCCGACCGGAATCGAGGCGAATCAAGTTCATTTCAACTCAATTTTCAATTTTTTCAATTTCAAACTTTATTTTCATAACTTACACAGTAAGATACAATATCTCATTTGATAGTGCAAGCTTCATTGATAATTCTATTTATAATATTTAAGTGAATGTGTTACAATTTAAAATAAAAGATATTAAATGTAAAAATGACATATAAATATATTTATAAGTATTACTACAACATATGTAATTATTAACTTCCCATAGGAAGTTTGTAATTTGTCCGATTTGTCAAGAAAATTGCGTGGGTGGTTTTTTTACCATAGCAGTTTAAAAAAAAAGTGAAAATTTTGGTTAAACCTAAATATCTCATGAACCAATGACGCTAGAGACTTGAATTACATTTTATATTATATATTGCAACGCGATACAAAACAAGTACATTTTTGGAAAAAAATCTAATTAACGGTTTTTTTTATAAATCAAAAAAACTGAAAAAAAAAATTTGTCACCTCGAAAATTTTACGACCAAAATATGATTTCATCTCCAAGACAATTTTGTGCAACGAAGAATAATGTTTTTGACATCTGATAAAATTTTGAGAAAAATCGAATTGACAGTTTTTTTTATAAAAAATAAAAACCTAAAAAAACATTACTCAAAGTTGGGAAAAATTGAATTTCGACTCAAATATCTTTTCAAAAACTTGAGACTAAGGCTTCTAACTAATTTTATCTTATAAGAAATATTATTTTCAACATTAGGAAAAATTTTGAGAAAAATCAAATTGACAGTTTTTTTTTACAAAAAATAAAAACCTAAAAAAAAAAACAATACTAAAACTTGGTAAAAATGTACTTTCGACTCAAAAAGCTTTTCAAAAATTAAAAATATTGGCTTCAAAACTCACAGAAAATATTGTTTTCGATATTCAGTAATTTTTTTTATAAAAATCCAACAGTCCGTTTTTTTCATAAAAAAATAAAATGTACAAAAAATAGTACGCAAATTTTGTAAAAATTGATACATACAGACAAACTTTTAAGCAAGTCAAATCGACAGAAGGGATGGGAAGTTATCAGTGTGGGTCGCATCCCAGCCTCTTTTTTTATTTTTTTAAATTAGCAAGTATAACCTTTGTATATATAAACTTCATATACAAAGGTTTGACAGATAAAGACATTTTTAGCAAAAGTCGTTCCTTTAGGATACTAACGTTTTTAAGCTCTTAGATCCTACACATAAAATACAATCTTCTGGGCTCGTTTCGAGTACCATTTGATCCGTCTAAAATCTATAAAACATATCATACTCCCAAAGATTAAGTACAGCTCCCATCTCTGGGTTGGTGCTATAGTCAGCCCTATCGAGGTAACCGTCGGAGCGGAACTTTCTCCGCAACGCATCCTTTTTCGGAGATTGAATTCCGGTTTGAGGTAGCTGTCATCGGAAGAAATTTTACAAACATGAGAGAACGCAATGCGATGGATATACATTTCAGGCAGAGATGTGCAAATTAACCAATACATCGAAAATGCGATATATTTTCGATAATATTTTATAAAATAAAGACAATAAGCGTTTTAAACCATGAAAAATTGGTGGCAGAACGTAATTTATTGCTTATAAAAAGTAATTTTTTCAATTATAATGCGATAGCATTTTTAAGACATGTAATTTGATGCAACGATTTTTAAATAAAAACTATCGAATAAAGTCCCCTCTCTATTTCAAACATATGTTTTTGTTTCCATTTGAAGTGTCAAAGAAAAAGAATAAATTGAAAAAAAAACTGTTGAAACATAAGTTTTATTTATTTATTTGACTTTATACAAGCAACAATAATAAGAAATGGATAGTGTTGGTTTATTTTTGGACGCTGAATCCAATGAGCTAAGGGTGCAAAATAAAGTAAATAGGAGAACATTGCGAAATGAAAGCAATATACGTGAACTAGGTATCTGACGCGGCGTAAGTAAACTTATCTTCGAATCTAATTCTTATCTTCTAATAATTCTAAGATTCACTTCCAGATTCAAGAAAAACTTTCGCCTGAATAAAAATACGTTTGCTTTTGTTTTGGATCAGATTCAAGACAAATACAAAACAAATCATCGGTCTGACTGTGTCACTCCGGAACATAATTTAGCAGCTTGCCTCAGATTTTTTTCCGAGGGAAACTACCAACATGGTCTTGGAAAAGATTTTCAATGTCCAGTTGGCCAGTCGACTTTTTCGAGTATTTTATTTGCCTAAAAACAAATAGTCCATTATTAATAACACAAGATAACGAAAATAAAGTTAGTTTTTGTATTACTTACATTTTAATTAACTATTTTTTAAAAAAAGAAAGCACTTTCCGCAACAAGAACTTGTCGGAGGACTTCGGAAAATTTGTGTTTGTATCTGTCAAGAATAAAACCAAATAAAGTACTTCATCGCAAAGCATCGCATGCAAATTACATGCGTTGAATTTTGTCGGAGAGAATGTCCGATCAGCTGATCGGACAACTACCTTGAAGCAAAATGTCTCCGATTCGGAGGAAATCGGAGAGAATTCCGCTCCGACGATTACCTCGATAGGGCCGAGTATGTTATTGTTAAGCCCCTTCGGAACTTTTCAAAAAAGAGCTTTGAACATTAAATAATTCACTCAAGCTTTTATGAAATAGCCAGCTCTATTCCTCCATCAGTTCCAGTAATTCAAAACCAAGCCAAGAAAAAATGTGGTCGTCCACAGTCAAGGATTTCTCCCGTCGCAAACACAGCGACTTTCACCTATAAGAACTCAAGAAACGAAATCAATTAAACTGTACAATGAAAAAAACAATTTAAACTAAAAAGTATGTTTTACCGTTATTTCTTTTATTTTATATTTTATACTTTCATGAGTTCTCCTAACTTCTATTCACAAAAAAAAAAAAAAGAAAAAAAAACACAAAAGACTACAAGAGTCCTTGCATTTCGTTCATAAATTGCATATAAGCATCGTCCTTGGTGGCACCTTTGTTAATCTCTGAAATGGGCTTTGGTTCCTGTGTGTATTGCTTAATCTTGGCTTGAGGCCTCATTTTGTCTTCGCGCTTAACCCTCAAAGCAGATGGAACGAAACGAGTCACATCGGCACTCAGGTTCCTGAAAAGCAAAACAGTTATGATATTGGAAAGCGAATGATTTGAATTTGTTTGTTTACCTAATTTGAGGTTTGGCTGTGATTATCGTCACTCCTTTAGTATCCTTGTGCGGCTGGTTCTTGTTGTTGTGCATCATACGTGGGGGCATTCCGGGTGGGGGCCCTGGTGGCATACGGATGTTCATCCGCGGCATTCCACCCATACCAGGTCGGCCGCCGGGCGGAGGTCCAGGTGGCATGCGCATGCCAAAGTTCGGAGGAATTCCAGGACGTAGCGGCGGAGGACGAAACATCATTGGCGGAGGTAAACTAGCTGGCGGGGGTAGTGGTGGGCCTCCGGGTAGGGCCATCGGAGGAGCTGGCACAGTTGGTGCGGAAATCGTTGGAGGCAACGGAATAGCAACGTGAGGAATGTCTGGTGATTCATCATCAGACTTCGAACGACTCGTATCACTGTCTTCATCGGAGCTTTCGTCGGACTCATCGGTGTCGTCTTTGGTGTCGCTTTCACTGCCTTTGCGACCGGCTGCGCGTTCTTTCTCCTTCTTCTTGTGCACATTCTCCATTTCCTTCATGAATTCGTCAATGTTTTGACCAGAAATGGCCAGCATCCGTTGCTGTAGGGCATTAGGTTTGGGGATGTCTTCTCCGTCCTTGCCTTTGGTTGGATCTGTGCCGGAGACGGTTCTTGGTCTTTTGATGGGATCCCTTAGAAGTGGTTCGTCGTTCTCCGCATCGGTGTCCAAATCTGAAAACTCAAGTAAATCCGGCGGTGGACCCGGAGGTACTCCAGGTGGGTCGAGTTTTTTTGAATCTGAAGGTTTTTCCTCAGGTTTTGATGGCTATGATAATGGCAGAGGATGAGCTAAGTGACAAAGTTAATTTAGTGTTTGTTCCTTACCATATCATTTGGTTTGCGAAGAACTCCTGGTGGAGCACCAGGTGCAAATGGTGGTAGAGACAAGGAGGCAGGTGGCGGCGGAAATCGATTAGGAGGACCAGGGAATGACACAACTAATCCTGGCGTCGCATTTACCTATAAAGAAAGAGTTCAAGTTGTTTACATAAAAACCCTTAGACTTAATAATTACTTTTTAAGCTACAAGCTCGCACTTACCTGAGCCGGAAGGGGAATCTCATCGATTTGGACGCTCTGAGCGTGCTTCACGCTCTCATAGTACTGCTGTTTTTTTAGGCGCTTCTTTTCATAGTCCACTTCCTTTCGCTTCAGCTCTGCCCAATGTTCTGGATCATCAGTGTGCTGCAAAATAGAACTAACATGAAAATATGCCCTTTTCTCCTAAATAGGATTATCTCTCCTCACTTACGTATAGACGCATGACACGATCAAAGGTTTCCTTGAGCTTTTTCCGCTTGTCTCGCAGGACCTTTTCATTCAATGGAGATGGCTGCATCACATTGTACTCTGTATACACATCCCAACAGATTAAAAAGAGTCAATTGGATTTCTCTGGATCGATGAGAAGAATGAGGAACTTACCCATTTCGTCAATTTTTTCCATTTCCTCTAGGATCTGTCCGGGATCTTTGTTTTTGAGGACAGCTGCCCGGACCATTTGTCGTTGGCGTTTGTTCTTCTTCAATTCCTTTTTTCGGGCTTCCTTTCCTAAAGAAGTTGTTAAGTTCATGTTAGAGAACTGAATTTTAATAGGTTTTGAGATAACTTACTGGCTTGATCTGTGGGATTCATGTATTTACCACTTTTAGTGGTATTTATCGAGCGGCGACCCATATTTGAGAAAGAAGAATTTAACTTTTAATTCAAATTCAAGAAATATAAAATTTTGCGTCTTCAGGCACGACGACGATAGAAACAATTTTATTTTATTTTTTGACAACTGAGTTGGGATGACAGTTGGAATGTCAAAATTGATTTTCTTTGCTTGCGCAGGGTTGTCACTGAGGGAGACCAAGCTGCATTCATTTAGTTCAATTCACGGTAGAAAAACCTTTACACGCTTTCAATTTAGGTGAGTTTGGAAAAACTCTTATGCCCAATTTCAAAAACAGCTTTTATACATTTAACAGGATTTTAAACTGTAAAATGGGATATTTTGGTTTCACCAAGCGTTTTTAAAGTAAACAAGCTTTTAAACTAAATGCCCATTTTTGGCTCATTAAATTTTAAAAGTGTCATTAGAAATTAATATGACAGATTGACAGCTGATGTTTTGTTTTGTAAAATTTGTGTTCTCAATACTTGGAGATACAGAATGAATAGGTAAACAAATTCAACATTGCATTTATAATATCATTTTTATGATTTTAATTTTTAATTAGAATATTAGATTGGTCATCTTCATCTAAAGAAGATTTTCATATTTTATTTTTGAACGACACACGATTTTTGATTTTGAAGAAGTTTACGTTGTTGTATTTTGCGATTCTTGTCATTTATTTCAACATATAATGCTTTCTCATTTTTGCTCACACAATTCACTTAATAGAAAGAAAAAAGGGGTTTTATTTGTACAGGGTTTTGAAGAGAACTCTATTTTAACAAAAATATCCCTGAAATTTCCCATTTCAAGCTTGGTGAAACTGAAAAAATTTAAAGGCCTGATAAAATTTAAAAAGCTTTTAGATAAAAGTGCTTTTAGTGTTTGTTTATGAAATCGGACATTACAGTCTTATTTAAAAACGCTGTATTATAGAGCTTACATAAAGTTATGTAATCTCTATAATGCCTCTAAACGCAAAAATGCTATTTATAAAACTTATGCATAGTCCCATAATAAGCTAAACGCGTTTTTAGGTTGAATAGAGCCTACATAAAGAAATTATTGTTATTATTTCGTAAATGTCATTTTGATTTCTCTCCATTATTAATTTGACTGTTAAAGTTAAAGTTAAGTTAAAATGTTAAAGCATCAAATTACAAAAAGAAAGAAAGAGAATAATAATAATAAAAATATTAATAAGAATAGGTACTTATACAATTTTATAAAAAGATGAATTTAAAAAATATATTATTAATTGTTTTAATTGTAATTAATTGCTAAGGTACAGTTTTAATTCATTTTTTAATTTCTTTGCGCAATTTAAACTTTCTTATTTCACGTGGTAACGTATTCCACATTCGTGAGTTTACAAAAAACTGGCGTTCAGATGTCGCACAACAAAAACGCGGGACCAAAACTTGAGCGGAACGATTTGAGTTTAGGAATCTTATCTCATTATAAAGGTATTCAGGTTGTCGGGTTTGAAGAATATCAGAGAAAAAAGTTATAGTTCGATATTTGAGAAAATTTTCAAATGTCATTCCGAGAAATTGAATCACGTAATTGGATATTCTAAGTCCATAAACATAACGAACAGCACAGTTAAAGACGACACTAAGTTTTCTTTTGCTTTCGAAGTCAAGTTTGCAGAAAATTTCGCAACCGTAAGTTAATAAAGGCAGAAACAACTTTTTTATTAAAAGAACTCTGATTTTTATTGGAATTAAATATTGAGATGGCCAAACCATACGAAGGACACTATAACACTTACCCACAGTTCTATTGATATGGTCCTCCCAAGTCAGGGTCTTATTGAACAAAACACCGAGGTTTATAGCTTTGTCGACATACATGATGGCACTTTCTTTGAGAGCAACTTGAGGAAAACATGACACATCAATCTTATTCCTAGCGATGACGATGCATTTAGATTTTTTCGGGTTAAGCAGCAAGCAATTTTTTTTTTTTTATTTTTTTTTATTTATTTAATCTACAAGCAATATTACAGCTAACAGATATAAGCACTCCAAGAGCAAATTAAAAAGTGAATAAATATAATATTTCAGTTTTAAATTTATTACGATTAAGATTAAAAAAGTCAATATTTGAAGACACTTCATTGAAATATACAATAGATCTTGATAAAGTTTCATTACTACCATAATTTGTCATGTGAATTCTTTGGAATAAGAAGAATCTAGCTCTCATAGACCTAGCGGGAACATAGATTGGTACCAAGGCAAGAAGAGATGGACATTTAATATGGTAGCATAGTAAGTATTACACTATGAATTTTGTAACGACTTTATTCCAAGTAATTGGCATCTAGCCTCATAACTAGGACTAAAGTTCCAACCCATTTTATTAAATATATATTTTGTAAATCGTCTTTGAATCTTTTCAATCCGATCAGAATGAACTGTATAAATAGGACTCCAAATAACATCTGCGTATTCCAAAATTGATCTGACGAGAGATATATACAAGGATAATAACACGAAAGGATGTTTAAAGCCTTTTCCATTTCGTTTAATGAAAACTACCAGCGAGTTGACCTTAGGAACCAAATAAACGAAATGACGTTTAAAAGAAAGTTGGGAATCAAGAATAACTCCTAAGTCTTTAATACTTGAAACCCTATCTAAATCCACAGATTCAATTGCATAGTTGAATAACAAAATATGAGATTTTCTGGAAAAAGAAATCGTGTTACACTTTTTGATATTCAATTTAAGGCTATTGATGTGACACCAATTTGATAAAGAATCAATGGGCAGGTTCAGCCGACATAAGGGACTTGAAAGTAAGGCAAGTTTCTAGCATCTGATTGGCGAGCTGCCAAAAAATTGCCTTCCAATTAAGGCAACTTTATTGGAAAATTGACTGGAAAGTAAGTCAAGAAAAATTTCCCTTACTATCAAGTCAAGTCAACTTATGTCAAAATGACAATTGATCGTGTTTTTTAATTCAACTAAAAGCTTAACTTTATTACTCAATGATTTATTTATTTTCTGCACAACTTCATTTAATGCTTTTTGTAAAAAGTTTCCTTGTAAATTTGAAAAAGAAATAAGTAATATTTCTTTAAAATACAAATCGTGATGGACTTGTAGCTTGCCTGAGGTGTGTTTTGTAGAAAATAATGATTTTGGTAGTTTTTGTACTGTGAACTTGAAGTAGAGGTTTGTGAAGTAAAGTTCTGAATTTGGAATTCATGACACTTGAAAAACAAACTAGTTGCCTTGGTCAAAATTTACGTTCAAAGAATGAAGTTGACTGCAAATGAAGTCCCTTATGTTGTCTGAACCTGCCCAATGTCAGATTGCAAAAGTTGACAATCGCCCAAACTCGAAACTTTTGAAAATATTTTCAGATCGTCAGCATATAATAAACATTCACAATAATTAAAGACCGAGACAATTTCGTTAACGAACATTATGAAAAGGAGCGGACCTAGGTGGCTACCTTGCGGGACACCTGATGTACACTAATTTTCTATTGACCATTGATCGATTCTTCTTAAATCTTCATAAATACATGCAACGTAGTGTTCAATCATCCCTAAGGGACAACTTAGGTACAGCTGAGTGTCGTCGGCATACAATCGAATGGAACATTTTTTTACAATACTAGGCAACTCGTTCACATACATTGAAAAGAACAAGGGGCCTAGTATTGACCCTTGTGGAACACCATTCGCTACAGGTAAGAAGATCGATTTTTGTTGATTATGTTCAACCGCCTGTTCACGTTCTGTTAAATAAGAAAACAATAGATCGACTGCAGAGGAGGAAAAATTGAAATAATTTGAGAGCTTAAGGCAAAGAATGTTGTGATTTACCATATCGAAGGCCTTAGAGAAATCGAGAAGAATTAGAAAAGTAACGTTGTCCATATCAACTGCTTTTCTGATATCCTCAGAAACACTTAACAAGGCAGTCAAGCAGTTTTTTTTTCTTTCGAAAGCCGGATTGTCTTGAGGTCAATAAGTCAAACCGTGTTAGAAACTCGTTTATTTGCTTTTGAAGCATTCTCTCAAAAACTTTCGACAAGAAAGGCAATTTTTTGGTATAGGAATAACCTTTGCTTTTTTCCATAGAGAAGGAAATTCACGTGTTCTTAAAATGGAGTTAAAAATGTGTGTGATGAATGGTAGCAAGGTAGGGAGAACAATTTTTAAGAACTTAGGGTGTCTCATATCGAGTCCTACAGCGGTAGATTTTATCGATAGAAGGGCCTCAACTACATCCTTTGGCCTAGCATTTGATAAATTATTCTCCGATGAATTAACCCGGTCTGGAAAATGCGAGGTGCCTGTCGTGCTTGAGACGAAAGATAAGCTTAGGGCATTTATGTCAAGCAAATCTGTAGATTTGTTATCGAATTTACCAATTTCTATGTTTTTCAGATTCTTCCAAATCTCTTTGCTTCCCAATGCGGCATTGAAACGTGTTGAATATGTTTGAGCTTTGGCCTTGCGTATCTCCCGAATAATTTTGTTTCGCAGTTTGGAATAATTTACATAAAAACTGTCAATGTGAAATAATTTACATCGTTTGAAGAATAAATCTCTTTTTTTAATGAGAGAGAGAATACTTCTCGTTATCCACGGTTTACTATATATCTAACAACGAGTGCCAACTAATAGTATTAAGATTTTGTTCCAAGGCGGCGTAGTTCAAATAATGGAAATCCCTGTATTCGATGGTATGGTTTTGCATATGTCTTTCAACGTGGAAATCATAAAGTAAGAAAATAAGGTCGTGTTTTGAAAAACCTGGAGCAGATAGTTGATCTTAGTGAACAACTTTATTTCGATCACATACTAAAAATAGATCCAACAATGAAGGATTACCATTATTAGCGAAATGTGTAGGCTCAGATGTGTTTACAGAAAATTTTCCTCTAAGATATTGCAATTGAAATCTCTAAGATATCTCTAAGATATTGCAATTGAAATCACTCTATTTGAACGATATATCTTATAACCTGTGAGAGAGCATATGTTGTTGTTTTGAGATTCAGAAAGCCAAGTTTCAGATACACAAACCACGTCAACCTTAGAACCTTCAAATATAAAGCGAAACTCGTCAATTTTACATAGCAAACTTTGTGCATTGATGTGAGATACTCTAAGTCCAGTTTGATGTCCACTCAAAATATTAATCATGGTGCGCAAATTAAGATCACCCATCGCAAATGAAAACAATAAAATTCAAAGTGCACAAAGAAAAAACAAAGAAGATTTACTGTATGCTAAAAATCCTTGAAAGATAATGTATTGTATATGTATATTATTGAAGTTGTAAAGCTTATTAGGAAGTTTAAAGACAATAATAAAAAATATAATAGAAATGAGAAAGTAATGTTACAAATAAGAGATGAAAAATATAAAATTTATAGAGTAAAAGCAGAAATTAAAAAAAAAAAAAAAAAAAATGCCAGTATGCATTAATTCCAAACAATCAATTTGCATATCTGTAGAATCTTGGCCATCGCGTTGGCCACTTTTGGCGATGTTGCAAATTGATATTTCGTTGATTTGCATGTTTAGTGGTAATTTCAAAGAAGAATTTGCAGTTCGCCCGCCTTCTAGCAGAGTCGCAGCTATTCCAAATGAAGCCAACTCTAGATCTACGTCATTTCGCGATCTGATCCTCTCGAAAAGCAATGAAATTAAGAACGTTTTTCTTGTTCCTCGGGGAGAATCAAGGCAATAAATTCCACTAGATCCAATGTTCACAGCTTCTATCAAAGTTTCGTACGCAATTCTTTGTTGTTGATTTAATTGTTGAACATTTGTACGAACAATGATTCAAAGTCGTTTTCAACTTGTAAACCTTCTCTGGACTTTCACAAATAATTCAAGACTAACGTTAGCCAAATGGGTCCAGCCTTTCTCGATATTTAGCGAGAATAACGAACAGCTATTAGTCTTAAAAATCCCTTCAAAATAAAATCTGCGAACTTAAAAATTACAATTAAAAATAATCTTGAGTCAGAATTGTTTATTTATTAAATGTGTCTTTACAAAATGCCTTCAATTGCACCCGTTTTTTGTGTTTATTATTTTATTTTTTAGAAAACAAAAAGAAAAAATATAATTTTAAAAATAATTTGCAAAATAAAAAAGAAAATTAAAGCAAAATATATTAAAAAATAAAATCTTATAAAATACAAATACTTATGATTAAATTTTTAATTTTGTTTTTATGCTTTACCATCGACCTTCATCGAAGCAAACTCATTGCTAAGCAGCTTCATGACATCGGCGTGCTTGAGATCGGGTCTTTTAAATTGCTTATACTTGTCTTTGACAAACTTTGCAAAACCAGTTGGTTCCTTAACTGGAGTCAATATCGCATTGCCTTCTTTGTCCTTCTTATTTAGATACACTTCAATGGCTCCATGGCAATAGGAACATCGAATGTTTTCAACTTTTTTTGATTTCGAATGAGCGTGGGATCTTAAAAGGGGGCGTGGTCAAATTCATAAGTACATATATTAATTGTAGAAATTTAAAGTTTTTAACTTACTTTGCCCCGCAAAGGACGCATTTATAAGTATATTTATACTCGATGTCGTATTGATGACAAACTCCGATTTTTGGCAGTTCAGGAAATATATGATTGGCTTTGCGAGCCCACGCCTTCCAAGTTGCACCATGGCCACTCTCGCCGTTCAGAATCCATGTGGCTGCATGGCAGAGTTCATGGATAAGAGTACAACGCAGTCGATCGGCACTAGTCAACACCTTTTCGCTTAACTCAATCACACAAGTTCGATCTCCAAGTCTGAAAAAATAACATTTTAAAAAAGCACAACCCTGAAGAACCCACATTTCCAAGAAACATCTCTTCTTCATGTCTTTCAAGACCCCTCGATTCCAGATTCGACCAAAAATAAACCTAACCTTTTTTTATTCATACAACGGCCAGCCGTGTTGGTAAGTTTTTTGTTCCAAACGAGAGGAACATTGAGCGTATCATTGAAACACTTGGTATTGTAAATCTCGTACAGCCTCGTCGCGAGTTCCTCCTTCTTCAGTCTAAAGTTGTCCCTGTAGTACAGCGCATCTGGGTGGCAATTTGATTTTCCCACACAAACTAAACAAGAGCTATGAAATATAAGTTCCAAAAAAAGAAAAAGACAAAACCTACGATCTAATGACCTCAAAAATCCATATTTGTCTCGAGGCGTCTTGCTTATCTCCACAATTTCCCTCACCTCTTTCTTGGTTGATTTTGAAGCGGGCGTTTTGGGTGAGGGTGATGATTCGATGACGATGGGCTTTGATTTTGGAGTTTGAATCTTGAAGATGGGTTTGCCCGTCTTCACCGACTCCAAATACTTGTTGAATGGTTCGAATTTCGCAGGCATACGAGCTCCGGAGATCGACACATTATCCTCGTCAATGGTGATAGCTTGCGCTTGCGCTCGCTCCTTTGGGGAATCGAAGGGGGCTACAATATTGTCGAAGTTCTCATTCACCAGAGCCGAGAATAGTTTCCGCTTTGATTTGCTGTTTGGTGTATTGATTTTAGGTTTGTCCTCATATTTGCAAGATTTCAGAATGTCTTGAAGACGGTTTTTAAAGACTTCATCTAGAATCGAAGATAAGAAAATAAATTCCCAAAAGATATTAGTAAATTTTTAAAGTTTTACCATTATTGGCTGGTGGACTTGTGGAGACGTTATGATCTATTTCCACTTCGTCTTTACTCAGGTCCAGGTAAATAACCTCATCGTCATTTTTCAAGCGAGATATAGCGTCTTGTTTTTTCTTGTTGGGCAATCGCTGCCTGCGATTTCTTGGTGGCTCCTTGTTTTCGATTTCTTCACTTTTATCAACGCTCTTCTCCCAAAATCGTTCGGAATCATCTGAGGCGTTGTCTGCTTCCGATTCTGTATCGCTGTCAACAATTTTGCGCCAATTTTGTCGCACTTCTCTGCCACTTCTGGTCTTTGTGGTCACGTCATTGTCTTTTCCGGATTTAGGTTCTTGGGGGGCTGGCTTTTGCTGTCGGCGACTCGTTTTTGGTGCCTTAAATTTCGGTTGCGATGGCAAACGTGTGGAGTCCAAATCTTGGGGAATGTTTCTTCGAACTTATGGAAAATTAGTGAGTTTTGGGAATTCATAAATTTGGTATACTTACAAATTGAAAAGTCAGCAAGAACGCTCTCGTCAGTTGGTTCTGGATTTGATTTTGTCACCTCCAACTTTGAAATTTGGGGCTCCGGAAATTTGGGGCTTCTTGATTTTAACACATCTAATTCATTAATCATCTGAACAGGTGGATGCTTCTGCTGGTGCTCCTGTTGCACTCTTGTTTTCGTAGGAGTTTTTTTAGCTCCTCTGGTTGGTGCAGCTTTTTTCTTTGTCGAATCAAGTGTAACTTTTTTCAAGGAACGCATTACCTGAGGCGTCATCCATTGATCGCCGTACAATTCATTCAACAATTGTTGAGCCTTGTCCATATAGTCAGCGGAAGGAGTTTCTGGCACGTTCTCCTTCTCGTACTCGGGTATATCGCGTTCGGGTGGAGAATGTGGAATGTCTTCGATGGCTCGACTCTGATTGTTGCTTCCCTTTTGGGCACTGCTGCCGTTGTGTGGCTGTTCTTCTTCGACGATCGATTGACTTGTGGACTTGTCGTTGGATTGAAATGAATCTGTGATCTCGGAGGAGTTTGAGTCATCCCTCTGGTGGGAGACTTGGATCTTGATGTTAATCTTCGCTGATATGTTTATCTGAACCTGAGTATCAGCACTGGACATGGAAGAGTTGGTCGATTTCGATCTCGATCGAATCTGCGAGAATGTTTCACTTCTTTTTAAGGCGGCGGCGTTTGAAGTATCGCATGATTGAGAAGTTGGTTGTGAAGGAGCCGGTGATGGTGATGATGATGGTGGTGGTGGTTCTTCTTCATCTGAGGTCTCGGCAATAGTCAGCGAGTCATCGGGAATAGGCTCGGAGGATCGATGCACACTCTCTTCAAGCAGCTCTGAAGCGACTTTCATCACGGGATTATAATGCCGCGAGCTTCGAAGGGACTCGTCTGCTCTCGTCATATCTTCTGTGTCGTCTAGGGCTAGTCTACGATTTGAGTCTGGAGATGGCTCTTTTAGGTTGGTAGGATCAGTCATTGATTCGGTGTCGGCTGTAGCGATTCTCCGGGCCGTTCCTGCGCTTCGTGAGTCATTTTCTACAGTCATGGGCTCTGTATCAGCGGTGGCTATCTCGCGTTGTCTCCTCTCGAATTCTCTATCCGGAGAGTCAGTGGGTAGACCGTAATTCTTGCGGACATCTCGCAGAAAAGCTGCCATCTGGTTGGCTTTCACCGTCGTCATATTCTGCGATGAACTTGGAGCAACGACTATCGATGATACATTGAGTTCTGTTTCTTGTTCGTCTTCCTGCTGTTGCACTGGCGCTTGTTCCTCCCCCCGCTCACTCTCCTCGTCCTCTTCTGAGGAATCTGAGATTGTTATGGGAGAATCACTCTCACTTTCCTCTCGGAGATCATCATCATAAGAAGATGAGATGCAAATAGAAACATCTGGCTCTTGTTTTAGTTCTGCTCGTAACCTAACGGCGGGCTGCGAAAGAACTTGTCCAGAACTGGCCATTCTCTGGTTCTCAGTAGACACAATTCGACTGACATCGTGTTGAATATGTTCTGAACTTATTGTCAAAGGAGGAGCTAGAGGAGGAGGAACTGTCATTGCCAAAGAGCTGACTCGCGACGAGAGTATTTCTATTTCTTCTTCCAATTGTTGGGTGTTTTGCAAGAAGCTCACCATCAACGGTTCCATTTCAAGAGACTTTTCCGCTTCTTTTTCGATCTCAGAACAATGTGTTGCGTCAGTAGCATTGAGTGCATTGACATGTCTATTACCCGACTCAATATTCTCAAGACTCGAAGAAGAATCTGTTCGCATCAAAAGATTCCCATTCCCCGATGAGGAGGGTATTTTTATATCTTGACCAAATTCTTTGTCAGATTCGTCGTCGGTGAGTAATTCGCTCAACAGATTTCTACTTATTCGCCTGTCTACGATTTCTTCCCGAAACCGATTATCCTGATCCTGCGGCATTTCAGATTTTTCTTGATTTTTCTTATTCGAAGAAAGAGTGAGCTTGGAGAATTCTGTAATATAAAAAAATAAAAATAACACCAGCTTCGCTTTGAGTTTTCATTTTGTAATTAAATCACAACTTTTCTGCACACTTACTTTCTTTCATTCTAGCACGGCATTTGGACGGATCAACTGAGTTAACAAATTTGTAATTATTATTGTCCATAAAATAAGTTTATCCCGAATAAAAACCAAATATACAAAAATATAAAGTTCTGGCCTGGGATCTGGCAAAGTCAAAGAGGAAACAAGCTCTTTTTTAGTTTGAGTTTTTGAATGACTTTCGGTTTCAAATCATTTCAATTTTTCAATCAAAACAAACGGTGTTTGTGTACTTTTTTGACAAGAATGTAGTAGAATAGACTTTTAGCGAATGGTGAGTTTCATAAGTGGTGCTTAAGGTTCAAGGGTTCGGTGGTGAGGTGACTTTAGAACTTCAAATACAATCGTAAAAAGAATCCTTTTTAAAGAGTTTTGACAGCTAAAGTTTTGTATGAGATATTTCGTTTATATTTCTCAAATAATGGATTTTGAACAAATTTTTAAATGCAAATGACAGATGTCAAAATGTGACAATTGTCAAAATATGACAGATGTTAAAATATAAAAAATGTTACAAATGACAGATGTCAAAAGTTACACATTTCAAAAATGACAGTTGTCAAAAGATACACATGTCAATATAAAATGCACTTTTACCATCAATTAGCTGCTTTCCAAAAGCTCCATACTCTTGTAAATAGCCAATTTTCCATTGAAAATACTTTGCTCAATTCACTGTCAATTATTTTCATATTTAGAATTTTAGTAACCTTGGAAAACACACTGACAAACTTTGATCAAAATCCACTGACATTTAAATTTATTTTTTTTAAATCGAAGTAAACTAGGCAAAATAAATGACAACAAAATTCATAGTGAAAAAGTGTGTGAATAAAAAAGGAAAAAAAAATGTCTTTCTCAAGAAAATTGTTACATTCCATGGGAGAAAATATTTGGAAAAATGTAAGTAAAAAATATTTTTGTATTTAAAATGTTTGACTATAATAATTTAATTTTTTAGTGGATGAAATATGGATGGATGGAAAAGAAAATCCACGACGAAAATGAAATAAAGGAAAAGCAAAGAAAATTATCTAAAAAATATTTTTTCAGAAGATTTAGTTGTGGAAAATTAAATGGTCATGTGAGTATTTTTATTTTTGTTTTTGTTTAATTAAATGGCATTGAAATCTTATTCGATTTTAATGCTTTTAGCAACTTTTAAAAATAAAAGAAAAAAGGATTGAATGGGAAGACTTAAAATCCATTCGAATGACATCAGAGAAAAAAGAAATTGAAAAGGATGATGACGATTTAATTTTCTTTTTGTTTTTGAGCTTTTGGAAACTCTGAAATGGTAAGTACATAAGTTTCTTTTTTTGAAATTTAAAACATTTTTTAAATGCTTAATTTTTTGTTTCTGAAGTTCAGTAATTTCATCGTTATCCGATTGTTTGTTAGTTTATATTTGTGAAATTCAAATTACTGACTACTGAGCACCAATTCAAAAAGTGACTTGGTAATTGATTTTTATTTTTTAATTTCATAAATATAAACTGACTTTTTTCTATTTATTGTCGTTTCTATAATATAATTATTAATGTTTCTGATTTTATTTTTTAAAAATATACATTTATGCTTACTGCATTTAAATATTTTTTATAAAAACAAAAAAAAAAAAAAAAAACCAAAAAATACAAAATAAATATGTCAGTTTCTTAGCTGAGACTAATAATTATTTAAATTGATGTTTTAACTTTGTTAAAAATGAAAAGATGATGCAATCAAATGGCTCTTTGGAAATTTGGTTTGAGGTGAGTTAAGGTAAGCTTTCGTTTTTCATTTTTCATGTTGATCACGGCCAAGCAATGGAAATGGTAAAAATGGTTGATACATTTTTAAGATGGCGTCATTTTTTCGAAAAAGGTAGTTTTGTTAGTGTTCTCTTGGCATTTTTTAGGCTGCTTAATTCTTGATTTGATAGTTTTTAGCTTTAATGATTAAAGGTTTTTCTTAATGTATGTGTCAGAAGAAATATAAAGTGATTTTGAGTGTACTATTAAACGTTTGAGAAGCATCTTACACATCAAAAATAATTTTTGAATTATGGTGTGTGAATATGGTGGAACGCACCCAACCACAGTTTGACATTCTGTGTGACTTTCATATAAAAGTCAACACAACAGTCAAGTTGACAAGTGCTTGTCAAAAAATGGAGAATTAAATTGAAACAATTTTCCTAACAACAATTTAATGTTTTATGTAAAAATAAGTTAAATTGTTTGAACTTATAGTTTTGTTTTCTTAAATAAATATTGAGCACTATGAGAAATTGTTTTATCCCAGGATGTGACAGACTTTGTCGAATAAAAGGAACAATGAAACGAAAAATGTTTGTCGTTCCAAAGGTAGGTACAACAAAACTTCCTATTTTATCTCAATAAAATTCGATACATTTTGTTTTAAATTTTTGTTTTATTTAAAAGGATAAAGAAACATTTAATGCTTGGGTAGATGTTCTGCCAAAACAACGCGAACTTAAAGCCCACGACAAAGTATGCGAGAGGCATTTTGATGATAACGACATCAGCACAACCTACGACAACATCATCAATGGGCTACTCTATAAAATGGAACGAGGACGAGCTAAGCTCAAGCCAAAAGCTATTCCTTCTAAGAACTTTGACTGTGCACAGGTATGGATACGAAACATCTTCATATATCAATTTCAATTCTAATTTTCAATATTTTCTTTTTGAAACAAAAATATCAGGCCACACGACGATTGAATAATTCGGTTATAAATAGAAAACACAAGATTCCAGTCGAGGAAATTACTACAGAAGATACCCAAGTTTATGATTCAATGACTCTTGAAGAACAGGAACTCGAGGTGGACGGGGAGGTGCAGGAAATAACAGAAATTTGCCTTAAAGACACTCAAGTTCCGCATACAACAACAGCAGAGGCGTCGGCAGAAGTGCCTTACGAGTTGAATTCTGATGAGAATCAAGTCGATGAGGGGGATGAGAATGAAGCTCGTGAGCTATTCGAATCTCTGTATGATGACATCTACGAAGTGGTTCTGCCCAACACTTTATGGGGCGTCCATAGATGTCCCGAGCGTAGTTCGATATTCTTCTCATTTGTCGATCCGAGTATGCTGCGGACAACGAAGATGATCTCCATATCCTGCCATGGTGAAGTCAAGATCCTGCTCGGCAGTCGTTTGATGAATGAACAAAACCTTATCACTGACATAGCCTCCATAGAATCACTCACAGAACTGATCGCCGAGATTGATGAACTGTTGCTGTGTTCGAAAGTCTTTGACAATGAATTCTGTGAGGTCTCAATAAAAGATTCAGACTCAGAAGTTTGCGACGCTTGCGCACAGGTGGAAATTCTATGAGCAGTTGGTTTCTTTAATTTTAGTTTAAAAATAAGTTTTATTTTGTATTAGTTAAATAAATAAACAAGCACAACGTTGACACACAAAAATGTTAAATTATGTTAAATGGAAATTTGTCGGTCTTCATTTTTCTCTAGATGTTTCATATAAGCCAAGAATATCGTCCACAAGAGACTGCACATGCTGATGAAAGGCACTCGATTTCGTTCGGGCACAAGTGAGAAGTTTATTGTTCCTATTATCGGCCAAATACACACTGCCACCTGGAAAATAAAGAACACGAAAGTTATTGTTACAATTTGCAACTAAATTTGTTGAAAGAAAATTGGAATGTACTTTTGGGTCAAATTTTTGTTACCATTCAACTAAAATGATAAAAAATAAAAGTACCTTGTATGTTGGTGGAACCTTATTTCTAACTTCAGAAAAAGCCTCTTCCAATGTTTTCATTTCTAACAAGCTCATAATGAAGAAGAAGCATGTCATAGCTGCTGGAGTGTAGGAAATTTGTTCAACTGCTGCTTTAACAATTCCGGTACGTAATGAAGTTTCCGGCCACATTGCAGTGGATAATCTAATCCATCCGTAAAGTGTGGGCGCAACAAAGAATCCACCATATAAACTAAATCTCAAGCATCGCCACCAATCAATTGTTCCTGCAATGATAAAGAAATAAATAAATAATTTGACTTTCGATATTATTGGACTTAGTTTTTAAATTTTACCTAAAGTTTTTCCTTCAATGTATTGTTGAATAATGCTGCTTGTAGGCCAAATGAGACTGTACGAGACCATTCCTCTGGCCATGGGATATTTTGTGATTAATACTTTGAATTTACTGAGTAAAGTTGTCATTTTGAGTTTTGTTTGTTCTTATTTTCTACTGAAAATGGGATTTGAAAGCGTTTTTGTAAAAGTCAAGAAAAAATAAATAAAAAGTGGGATTATTTTATTGTAAAGTGCGGAGCATTAACTTCCTGTACGCAGCAAGAACCCAACCGATTCTTATAAAATGGTGTAACCAGATTCATTATGGACTTGTTGAGTTTTTTATTTTATACCGGATTTTGTGTGTGTTTTTTTTTTAATGATTATCGATTTATTTACTGCTTGCATGTAAAATGAGTGTCCTCAAAATGTCGGAAAAAAGGACTCATGTGTATATGCTGTTAAATAGATTGCTTAAGTGACTTCTAAAAACCTTTAGATTTAGCATATACATTCACGAAGCAAGTAGGCTCAATGACCAGAGACGAATGATATAATGATGTTATTTTAGTTGCATCAAAAGTTGTCCAAAGAAAAGGTTAGTTCTATGAAAAGGACCATACAAGAATTTATAAGCACTTAGAAATCTAACAGGAATACGAACAGAGAACAACTCGACCAAGGGAGCACAGTCAACATGGCTACAAATCACATTTTAAACATAACTAAATAAAACTAGAGTCTTGAAGGAAGCCAACATACATCAATGAGTTGAAATCTCACTTTATAAGATAGTCCATTTGTACAATTGGGTTTTCAAATTGCGTATCTCTTTTTGAATAGAAATAAAGTAGGACTTTGAGATCTCGTATAATTCATATCCTGAAAAGCCATAAAGTTCTAGATCAAACTATAAGAGTTTACAATAAGACACAGATTTACTTAAACGAAATATAATTTTACGTTATCAGCAAAAATTAAACATAAACACGACAAAAGCATTAGGAAGATCATTAATGAATATAAGAAAAAGTAAAGGACCTAAATGCCTACCTTGAGGAACACCAGAATTATTGAAAATAGTTTAAAAAGCTTTCGAATCGTAAGATTAAAATCAATCCATCTTAGCAGAACCGAATGATTTCGAAAGATTTAATTTTTTTTAAGAAGAACATAATTATCAACTCGCTGCTAAAGGTTTTGGATATTGCTTGGGCGGTAGTTATAACAGTTGACATGCCGCGTATAAAACCGTACAGTACATCCGATGAATCACTTTTAAATAAATCATATGCCTTGTTTTTGACAGTAGCTTTAAATATTTCAGGAATAACTTGATGTTTTGAAATAGTTAAGTACCCGAGGCATGTTGGTTAGTGCGTTGTGCGTCTTAGGTTGAATCCCTGCCTGTGCCATATAAAGTTTTTTTTCACGGATACTGCCTCTTGCGAGGAATTGACAATCCTCCAAAAGTAATTCTTGTAATGAAAAGTGCTTTCTCAAATTAGCCGTTCGGATTCGGCTTAAAACTGTAGGTCCCCTCCATCCCTGATAACAGTACTCGCACGCAGGAATGGTTGAGAGATGTAAGTCACTAGGACCTAGTTCTCAACTGAAATTGATCGATAGTTAGAAAGTAATTGTTTCGAGCCAGATCTATCAGTGGGCAACTACTTCATTTTCGGAAATAAATAAATCACCATCTTCAGCAAATTAATGGCGAAGGTTATTATTATTTATTGTTTCATAATAAGCGTACACGAAAGGAGATATTGCTACCCTTATTATGCAGAAACCCAGTGTGAGCACTAGGAAAAGGGGAGAGGGTTTACAAGGAGATGTCGGTGCACATTGGTTTTGAATTCCTGAATATTGCAATTACTAGGAAAAACAGAGTGTGGTAAGGCATTCCAGATTCGTGTACGGCTAAAGAACGAATCTCTGTATTTGACAATGCGACCAAAGTTGGGCTCGAGGGTATACTTATGAGCATTCCTAGAAGCACAAGTATTACGGTTGAACTATTTAAGGGGATGAATGCAGCTAGCTATTTCTTCTTGAGCATAAACCGTTAAAATAATGGTAAAAAAGGGTTAGACAATAAACCTTACGACTATGTTTAAACGATGAACTTATGATGATATCATCATAAATGCTCTACGTCCGATACTGTCCAAGAGTACGTTGCAGGAGCACCAGTCCAGAGATGGAAGTTATACTCAAACTTTGGACGTCTTGTTGATAATAGCCAGATCAGAAGCAAACCCAAAAAACCTTGTGGAATTTTTGGCAACAGGTGGTTGGTGACACAAATACCGAGAATATCGAGATGTGCAGTCTCTTTGATGCAGTGTCATCCATGAATATTTTCAAGGAGACTCGCTTTAACGAGCATTAAGAGCATTACATTCACGGATTTTTTATTCCCCATTGTACAATGCTATATAAGTCGGAATTTGGGGCTTATCATAATTTGCCGTGGCATTTCCACATCCGAAAAAGAGGGATGTGAGTCTGAAAACGAATATGAAAAGCTAAGTGTACTATTATCAGCGAAACAATGTATTGGATAAGAAGTTGGAGACAGGAAATCATTTATAAAAATGAGAAACAGTGTTGGAGGTAGAACAGAGCCCTGGGGCACACCAGCTTTTATTTTGTGGCTTTCAGACTAGAATTCATCCAATACTACTTGTACTAAACTATCCGAAAGGTAATTAATAATACAAAAAAAGAGGGATTCATCTCAACCGAAGGCTCACACTTTCAAAAAGAGGGCCTGATGCAAAAACCTATCAAATGCTTTTAAAATATCAAGCACCATAATTCAGCTTTCCCCTAAACGATGTAAAGAATTGCTCCATTGTTCGGTGAGACGAACCATGAGATCACTAGTGGACCTATTATTCATTAAATATTCCCATGAATTAAAAACAAAATAAGATTGAAAAATGTATGCCTATGTCACGAAAAAGTATTTTTCAAGGGTACTGCCCGCACCTTGCCAGGAATTGACAAACCCTCAAAGAGTAATTTTTAACATGAACATTTCTGCTCAAATTAGACTTTTGGATTCGGCTTGAAAACCGAAGGTCCCCACCATTTCTGAAATTTATTTATTTCAATTCGTTAAATACTAACGTGAACAAAAGCTTAATAATAATGCTTAAAACTACTTAACATCTTATTTTAATCCAAACTATTATAAAACATTGTTTTAAACTTGAAATTTTTAAAATTGTCATTAGGTGATGTTATTAGGAAATACAATTTATTGAATATTTCTATCAATTGATTAAAAATTACTTGTACACAGGAATGCTTAAGAGTTATAAGTCGCTCGCCAAATAGTGCTTAATTCGATTTTTTGATAAGATTCTAGAACATTTATTTACTTTTTACTTTTGCAAAATATTTTGAATGTAGAATATAAGCTTTAAAGTCTGGACGTTCATAAATTTGTTATTGAAATTGAAAACGTCCAAAAAAATAGAGAGAGAGTAAGAAAATAAAATTTAAGCCACACACAAGAAATAACTAGATTTCTGCATTGAATCTTTTCAGCTTGTTGATAAGTATATTTAAATAGCCCACATTTCGAAGAAAACAAGGTTGAAATAAATCTCTTTGTTTTGAAGAAAAAGCACACAAGACTCAAGTTTTTGTCAATGACAAAAGGTATTTTCGATGAATTTTTCACAAACACAATTCTTGAATGGTCACCATAATTTTAGTCAGTCCATTCATTGTCAATGTCCGATTAATAGTTTATTTTCTTTGTCAGATGCAATGCGACAATGCGAATTCTCAAGGCCGTAAACAATTGAAATATTTTGAATATCACTTAAAACTTTATGTTCCTTTGTATTTTGAATTTCCCTGGATAGAGAAATTAGGTGTATTTTCGGTTACATCACAACAATTCAAAGTTTGTTTTTTTTTTTTTAATTATTTATTCAAGATCAAACTTAATCACAGTTATTTAGTAAAGTAAAGTATAATTTATTTATTTTTTGAAGTTACCTGATGATAGTTTAAAAAATAATTGTTTAGATTTTGTATTATAGAACGGAAACAGTTTCGCGTCTTCGGTCGGCGACACGTTCGCGTACTAAGTGATCACACAAATTTTATCTTAATTTGAATTTATTATTTATTTACACGCGAAAGAAAAAAAAGAGAGCTTTCTAGTTTAGTTTAGTTTAGTAAGTTTTGCCAATTATACAACACTATATATGCTATTCTATTTTATTTATTGTTGTAAATTTTATTAATAAACGTTTGACTAAGAATATATAGATAGCCGTGCACGAGTCTCTGTATATTCTGCAATTTCTATGAGGTATGTATATGGTAAAGCTTATGAAATGATGCTGCAAGGTATAGTGCATCAATAAATAGTCTTTTTTCTCAGGAAAATGATGCTCTCCGATATGATGCTGTACAGTTTACTGTACATACTATACAAAACACCGCGCCAAGCAGACTGACAGATACTTTAATTGATTTGGGTGTTTTTATTCAACACGATTAAAAGACGAACAAATTCGACAAAGTAAAGTATCTATTTGATCTTTCGAAATTTTGTTGTCTTTTTGTCTTTTGATATGAAGCCATAGAAATGTTTAATAAAATTTGGTGGAAAATTAATGAAGGCCTTCAAATAACGAGCATAATTTAAATAGGAAATGAAAGCTTGTTTGTTTTCCTTGTATTTCTTTTTGTTTTATTTTTTCGTACGAAAAAGGTGGGTGGACTTAGATATTTCGCCAATTTGTCTTTAGGCATACGGATGTATGGTTTGACATTTTCAAAAATCATCTTCTTAGATGCAGTCATATTAACAAATTATTTTTACTTATGTCATTCATACAAAATATAGAATACCAACATAAATACATACTTTTCTTGAGATGCAATAAATACTCTTTTTGCAAAGGCGTACCGAAGTAGCTTCTAATTAGCCATCAGAATTTCTGCAAGTGGTTGCGTTAATACCACGACTCTATATTTCAAATCATCTAAAATCTCTTCTTTAATATCTACATTTATACATTTTATGTTGCAAAGAAATATGATTATTCAATTTATTCTCTCAACCATTTAATTTAAAATCAATATGTTAATATCTTGCGTTTTCATATTTTTTTTTTTTGAAATATTTTGTATATACATATATTTAATTAATTAAACTATCTATTGGATTTATTTACTTTAGTTTTTCTTGTTGTTGACGAAATGTCAGATCCGGCAGAAGGCAAACTTGTCAATCAAAAAATTGCATCACTTTTTATAAAAAATAAAGAAGAATATTAACAAACATTTTTCTCTTTGACAACCATACAAGTTGGGGTCAATCGTAGACCAATGTGAGGCGTTTACATTTTTAAATCAATTTTCAATAAACATAAAATAACTAACACCCCTTTCCCGTCCTAATTTTTTGTTACTTGTAAAGGTTCCAAAAAAGTGACAAAGAATGCAGAAGAATGTGTGAAATGTGAAAGATTACATTCAATTGAGTGCTATTGAATGAATGGAAAAAAGAATGCATTCTTAATGGAGCTTGTTTGAAATGAAAAAATCAGTTTAAAATTAATTATTGCAATATTTATATTTAAGTTGAGTTTTGTCAATGATTTTTAAAATGTACAACCTTTAAATATGGCATAAGGTTTGAGTTTATGATATGATCTATGGTTTTTGGAATAAGTTTGATTTTGAATAATAATAAGCTTGATTTTGAATAACAAAATAAAATAAGAGACATATTGTATTTCTACTAAAATAAAATTTGCATTTATTTTTTCCTTTACATATTATGTGAATGACATTTTGAAAAAATTTAAGTAACATTTTGTATTTTCTACAAAATACCAAACCATAAATTTATAGATACGTTATAATTTAAAAAAAAATAATAATTACATACATAAATGCTCTTTTAATTATAATTTAAATAAAATTGTTCTATTAGCATAAAAACTTACATAATAATATAACATTCGTATAAATATACAATAATAATAATAATTATTATTATTATTAACTTTAACTGAAACCTATGAACTGCGTTGTACTTTGTTTTTTATTGTCACAGGTTAAAATAATTATGTATGATAACATTTGTAAGGCTTCCGATTGGCAATTTTCTCAGTAACCAAACAAATTTTAATATTCAGGTTATATGTGTACATGCATTATATTAAATCTGGACATAACTATACTTTTATACACTCTTTGACATTCATAATTATTAATAAATTCATTTAGGAATCCGGTGGTATTCAATTCAAGTGTGTTTCTTAAGTCGCCGTCGATGGTGGCGGCGGTGGCGGCGACGGTTTTAATTTTAATACTTTCGTTTCATCTTCCAGAGATTTCATATAAGCCAGATATGTTGTCCACATAACACTAATAATGCTTACAAAAAGTACTCGATTCCTTTCTGGAACCATGGAAAAGTTTATTGTTTGTACAATGGGCCACACGCAAATGCCAACCTTTAGGAAACGAAAAAACAACAAAACATTAATAAATGCTTACTTAACGAAAAAAACATACAAAATTCTAGCTCACCTTAAAAGTTGGCCAAAACTTTAAACGAAGTTCTTCGATGCCATCATTTAGACTTTTGAATTCTAACAAATTCATACCAACATAAAAGCATGACATTGCAAAAGGACCGTAAGAGACCTGCTCAACAGCCGCCTATAATGAGATAATAAAAATATATAAAAAAGTTTATGGTTTTTATGTTATACTTACTTTTATTAGACCAATTTTAAGACTTGTAGCTGGCCACATTGTACTTGACAAACGAACCCATCCATGAAGCATTGGTGCTACAACAAAAGCTCCATATACACTAAATCGAAAGCATCTTTTCCAGTCAAAGGTTTCTTTAAAATAAAATTATTTGTCGATTATTAGTGGGTCCAAAAGAAGAGGTATAATCTTTACCAAGTGTTTTTCCTTCGATTACTTGTTGAATAGCACTCCCACAGGGCCAGAGTATAGCATACGAGACCATTCCTTTAATTATAGGATGCCGTGTATTAAGCATCCTTATTTTTCCTGCCATCGATGCGTATGCCATTATTAGTGTCTTTTTGTTTTTGTTTTCTCTTCTCTTAGACCTCTTTGTGAACTATTGTGGCCTTAGAAGGAATGCACCTGGAAGGTATTAAATTGAAGCCATAGTAAGTTTTTTTATTTTGTGTCAATAGAATCCTTAAAATTAAGATATTTCCTTCTGAAGTTTAATTTTGCTATTAATAGAGAACAAAGTTAAATAAAATAGCACTGACTGCTTTAAAACCTGATTCAAAATTCGATATCATGAAAAATTAAACTGTCATTCACAATGCAATCAGAAAATATGTGATTGTCTCGAGATCGTTTAGAGTTAATTATGATCAATTAACGTCCATGATTAAATATATTTACGTCAAAACTTAAATGCGTCTAACATTTCGTACAACAAGCAGAAAAATCTCCAGTAGTTTGCAGTTCATCTAGACAAACTGTGTTGATTTAAGAAAAATATTCGTTCTTGTTGATTCTCACTGTTTTAAAGTATAAGTACATTATTTTGGCATTAACTTTTACGATTGCACATTTTCTTTTAAAAACTATATTAATAACATATTTTTTTCAAAGCATGGAGTTCCAACTAAAAACCTGACTTGCTTTAAATATGTTTTTATTGAATTTATAATTTGACACACTCAAATGTACTTTGGTCGTTGAATCATCGGGAAGTCCCTCGACATACAGTCATTTATTTTAATGAATTCAATGAAACTGTATAATGGAATTTACTGACACAAGCTCTTGTCTATCACTTTTTAAGCTATATTTTATAGATTATTTATTAAATTTATTTAAGTCGCAAAACGCAAAGTGCAGTAAAATTCTATATGCAATGCACTTTATTTACATAACAAAATTAAAAAACGCTCACGCATTAAACAGGAAACAAGTGCTTTAAATATATCTAGAATCTATAGACTTCGAGCACGCTAGATAACGATGTGTACATAAATTGTCAGACCACTAGACATTTTACTACTTAAACTTATACGTAGTAGCTATGAGGGTTTTTTTCCATCAGATGATAGGTATACAATTATTCCCATCTTGAGGTTTATTTATTTATCAGTTTTAAATAACTTATCAATTATTTGATGGATTTACAAAATTTGCAACCAGATTTTGTTTAGCCCGGTTAATATAATTCATTACCTCACATCTCATACCGGTATCTATCTACTCTACTCTTTTAAGTTCATAGTCCAAAAATTTCAAAATTGGCAATAATTCAAGTTCTTTTCTTTTTGTTTCTGGCAACAACAAATAAGAAATGTAAACAAAAGTCTTATAGGAAGTACATAGATATAATGTGTAGACCGAAGAGTTTGAAAAGCTCTAGCACGTGGCTATGACGTTGACCTTGTGAAAAATATTTAGTTTACTATAGGTTGTAGCATTAGGTGAGATAGGTATGTATATGCTTTTTGTTGGTATCTTTAACCTCATGATGATAGCTTTTGATAGGTAGGTTTTTCTTTTGTGGTTCATTAATGATTACGCTAAGCGTTTTTATAACTTTTCACTACCCTTTTTATACTAGTCTATAGTACTCTAATGGTATACATACACATCTTTTATTTAGATTTTTCCGATAAATCAAACAAAAAATAATCCATAATAAAATGATTACACAACTAAATAGATAGATAGGTAATGCAAATTGCAAACAATCTCAGGAAATTTTATAATTCCATAAAATAATTATTTATTGATGTCACGCAAAGCTCCATATCAAGGGACTATTACAAGTTATTATTTATGGATTTGTAAACATGTAACATTTGAAAGAATATTTTCATTGTTAAATACCTTTCAAACAAAATCACATCACTTTAATTTGCGATAATCCACACCGAGGAACTCGAACTAACTGTCAAGTGTAAGTGTCAAGTCTCGAGGAGAAAGTTCATCGTAAAACAAACGTTGAATTGAGATAACAAAGGCAAAAAGCTATTTATCAGCTGGTTCGGTTCGGACTGACGTCATTATATTGCAAAAAGCTTTGATTGTTTGACTTGCCATTTGAAATAAATAAATAAAAGTGTAAAATAAATTACAAGAAGTACTAGAGCTAAAAAAGCATTTTGGGAGGGATTGTAGTAGCTTTATGTATAGGGTGTTTTTGTGTTGCATGGGAAGTTTCGGTAGTTTGACAGTTGAAAATGTCAAAATATATTCAGTAAGATTTGTCAACTCCTCATGAATCGTTAAACGAACGAGTAATCTTTCCATATTTTGAAAAATATAACAATTAAAAAGTTCAAAATGCACTTCGTACATTTAACGGTGTTTAAAAGACTTTATTAAAGCCAATACAATTTCTACAGGATTAATCATTAATTTAATTAATTCCTACAATAGTATTATTATTTAAAGTTCTCAAGTTTCTAAAAAAAACACCTGATGTAAGATGTGTTTCCCAAACCTTTGAAACTAATTTCTTATTTTTAAAATAGAATTTAACTAAAATTAATGGCGCAAAATTTTAAACGATTCAGTAAAATGTCAAAACCGTTTCAACAAATGAACTAAGCTTAAAAGGTTATTTACCTAATTTGAAATGATTGTATCATTTAAGTATCTCTAAGCAATTTGCTAAAGTTAAAATCACGGAATCACGGCTACTTTAACTTTTAGCAATTTATTTTAAATTTATAAGAGCAGGGGATGGGATGGTCTAGTCTACAGTTAGGAATTCCAATTAATAGGTCCATTTAAACGTGTTTGCTCTGTTTATTTTCACGAACTGTGGTTGTTTAGACTAGTTCGGTCTTCGGTTACCACTTTTTATATTAAAAGCATTTAGCAATTTATTAGTTAGAAAAACGAATAGAAAAGTTTAAAGTTTTGGAGTCGTTTAGTTAATTACTAAATGTTTAGAAAATTACTACTTAGTAAAATGTTAAGCCCTTAGCAATAGGTTGTTTAAAATTTTGCGAGAATTTATTATTATAACTAAATACAATTTAGACTTAGAGAGGACTGAAGCGTTTTAAAGAATTTCTAACGAATTTGGTTTTCAAAAGAGTTTTATTGTGATCTACACATTTGTTGCCTCTCAATTTGTTTGCAGTTCAAAGAAAACTTTGTACTACTCAGAAATGTAATTTATTGTAATTATTGATTAAATACCATTTCCTTTACATATCAGGGTTGTCCTTATTGGATTTTTTTTTAGATCAATACCGTATTTTGTTTATCTTCTGTTAAATAGTTTGCTTATTACAAAAATGATAAAGAATAATGAAAAATGCAAATTCTTCTTCTTGTATTTAAAAATTATTTTATTTTTATTTAAATTAACTTTTTTCGTAAGTATATTCCTGTGGGTCAGTATTTTAGAAAATATGTAATATAAGTCCAATTATAAAAGATAATTGTAGCATAATGGCTGCACTTTTGTTAATTTAAAAATGCTACAATAACTTCCAATTGTTTGTAGTTATTTAAAATTAATTAATGTTTTAAGGGACTTATACAACTTTCCAAAATATGCCATACAATTCTTAAAATTAATTTAGTTATTATTCAATAATGTAACAAATTATTATAAAAGTTAATTAAATTAAATAAATTTATTTATTCTTTTAATTTTCTCATTCTTTTATTTTAACAAAGTTAACTTAATTTGACAATAAATTTTTCTCTGCAACTAACACATAACACCAGTACAAGATTAAATCATTTTTAAGTAAGCACAAGATTTTATCTTAACTTTTCTTTCTTTCATTTCTATTTATAAACTTAAATTTAATCATAAGATACTTAAAATTTAAATGTTATTTGTTTGCTTTACAAAAATGAAATCTAAATTAATTTATTTATGTACATCACTATTTTAGTTATAAAGTTTTAAAAAATAAAATAAAACTAAAAATAATACTTTTGAATTTATAATTTACAACCTTAAGCGTAAATGAAATTTAAAAAAAAAAATAAAATAAAACTATAAATGCTTATTTACAACGTTACATTTTTGAAAGGCATCCGTGAAAAATTATTTTAAATTAATAAATTATTTTTTTAAATATATGTATATATCGTTTTTCGTTCGTATAGCAGTATATATATTTATGGGGTAGGGGTATAGCTACCTTAAATTTGAATGAATATACATAATATAAAAAATATGTATAAGATTATTTGTTTGTAAATGTATAAAATTGGTTAATTTTCAATGAGATTTTTCTTATTTTTCGCGGCTGTATGAAAACTTGGACGGTTTTGAAATCGATAGTTTATTTTGTGCTTAAGTGAATGCATTTTATGACTGTTGAGGAAAAATATTTATTTCTGTGATCAAACTCCATTCTTCTTAAAAATATTTTCGAGACGTAAACTTTATTGAATTCCAAATCTTAGTTTTGGTGCTCCTTCTGTGTGTCGAAAGTTAGTAAAGGAGATAATAAAAGTCTGAAGTAGAAAACAGATTTGCTGACGAAAAATATAACAATGTTTGTATGGTTGGAATTGGCGTTTTGCAAGAATTTGAATAAATGGACACCGCTTCATTTGTTTTTAAACTTTTATCCATTTATAAACACTTATGAAAGTAAAACTACCATAAACCGCCAGCGGCTCGGAGAGAAAATTAACTTAATCTACATTCACAGTTTTGGACAGTGTTTTTTTTTATGAAAGTCTTTAACTACTATTTTCGAATAGAATATTAAATCCTAATATTTACAAACAATACAATAATATTATAATTATTTAAGAATTTTAAGTATAAAAGTCTAATGGTCATTTGATCGGAAACGTTATCAAGAAAATAACTCGTACGTACATATGTCCTTTAAAAAATGAATATAGTATAGCATCCTACTTTGTAGTATCACTAAATGTATACATTTCCACTTGACACGTTGTTCGTTAGAAAATCCGATTTTTATTTTTCGCTCCCAAAAACGGTTTCTCTTCGGACATTTTTTCAATGTTACCACTAAGTGTTGGATCGGGTCTTCGTCGCTTGAAGAAGCCGCATTTGTGCATCACATAAGTGACAATGGCTAAAAGTATAAGTCCTCCAATAATCGATAGAATTATTATCCACCATGGTGTTGCAGTTTCACGCGCCTGATCTGACAATTCTGGATAGGCTCGTGTTTCCACCTGAAAACAAATGGTAGGTATTTTATTTAATAAAAGTTGACAAAAGCATCACTATTTCGACTACTCACCATTTCTCGATCATCGGAGTCAATTTGTTCAACGGCATACTCAGTTGGTATTCTAACATGACCTCTCGAGACTATTTTCACCAGATCAACCCTTGGATAATCAGCTATAAACGTTGAATTCCACAGTCTCGCCTTGACATGCACATAAGCTTCAGTCTTTTGAGGCATATTATAAAGCTCACAATTGATCTTTATGCAGAATGCCGTTGCCTTATCACAATCCATAACGACGACATCGTGTTTTTTGCCATCTTTATCGGTGAGTTTTTCGGCTCGAATAATTTTGGCTCTATCGCGACGAACACGATTCAAATGGCCATCACTGGATGTCGATAGTTTTTCAAAAGATTCAGTTTTATCGAAATACGTATGACGATTGTAATAATGGGATTTGTTTGTTGGTCTAAGCATATAGGGTTCTGGTATATGGAGAAGATCTTCGTGTGTCATCGATGCCTTTGCCTTCCGAGGCAGTTTTAAAGGATTGACCATGTCTGGACCGACAGTACATTCACCTTGAAGGGCACCTATGTAAATAAAAAAAAATATATATTTAATAAATTAATTTTAAGTTTTTGGAATATCAAACATAAAGCACTCGTTTTTAATCTATTTTATCTATTTTATCCATTTTTTAATTATTTTGTTATCTAAGTTTGTGTCAAAAATAGCAATGTGTTTATGCCACAAACAATTTTTTTTACCATAGATAAATAATTAAGTTATTTAACTCCAATATAAAAACTCAAGGAATTTCAAAAATTGTAAAGAATTAGTAACCTTCGATATTTTCGTAAAATTTTTATTTACAAAAGTGACAGTCCAATTATTCACTTTATAAGAATTTCCAGAGTTTTCACTTTAAATATGGGAAATGCAAAATCAAGATCCGTTTGCATAGAGAATACTCAACCTCGGGAGAATGTAATAACAATTTCCTCAGAAGTCGCTGAAATACTAAATGATTTTGCCGAAAAGGAAACCAATTTGCAAGAGCCAAAACATTTGTTCGAAGAAAAAATCGAAGATTTGGAATACTTCAACAACAAATCCAATGAAATCATGGAAAATCAGTTTGTAAAAACTGCACGTCAAGTGGATGAAAGGCTAAAATACCCAAAAAAGCCTCCACCTTCAGAGGAATTCATACAATGTCATAATCGTCTTGTGGATTGTTACAAAAGATTTACCAAGGAACCACTGCAGTGCAGCGAAAGTGCCAAGGAGTTTCAAAAACTGTGTTTCAATAATATGTCGTAGATCTTGGAGGTTTTAATTTTAAAATAAATATTTATAGACAAACAAAATGACCGTCTTACCTTCAATGATTGGGAGATCTTCCAAATAAAGCAACCATTTGCCTTGTTTCTTATCGTTGGCAACTTGGTGTGGCCAATATATGGTAAGTGAGACCTTTGGTGCCTTCCATGGACCGTCATTGTATATCTGAATAAACACAAATCTTCATTCAGTTTCCGTCAATAGGGCAATAAGATTCAAAATAATTACCTGATAAGTATGAGTCACAAGTGTTCCTATATCTTCGAGATATTGCATAGCACTTTCACCCTTAATTTCTCCACCATAGAAAGATTGTTCGGGACTCGCCCAACCTCTTAAACTTAAATCTGCCCGTTTGACTACTCTTACCATTTGCTTGGCAGCTGGAATACCACCGATCAACTTCGAAGTGGTATTTGCGAAAATGTCAAATGTCAATTTACTCTCCTCATCTTCCAGGCCACTTGGGTCGAATCGAATTGACACCTGAATTGTTGAACCCCTCCGCATTGGATTACCCAAACCACAAGCAACTACGGTTTCATTAAAGCGATTACAAACTGCCGTATTCTATAATGAAACAATTTTTAAGACAATTAGGTAAGTCCATACATTTTCAAAAGAATAACTCACAGTTTTCAAAGCTGCTATGTATGTTACGCTCTTCTGATGCACAATGAACAGTTGGGACTCATAGGCAGAATCAGCAGAATTGCTGATATTCACACTTAATCTCAATTCGTCTCGTTCACCAAGGATCAAAGCGTATTCGTCATCTTAAAACAAAATCACAATTACTTACATTTTCTTGAAAATCTCAACAATCAAAAGAACCTACTTTGTTTGTCTAAATCAATCTCAGCATCGAGCTCCAGATTCGATTCACATGTATCATCATCTCCACAATCTTTCTGGAATGTACCCTCAAACTCTATATCAGCCTGTGTTTTGTCGAGGATTGGATTTAAGGCTTTCAGCCCAGAATCAGGTAATTCAGGCTCGACTATTGTGTAATTTAGTCTAAACTTCAAGGGACTCTGAATGTCCCTGGTATTCTCTTTGATATAACCTGTAACTCGATGACAGTCCAGCATTCCATTGGTTCGTACAGTAACTTCTCGTTTGATCACATTTCTTCGTTTGTTGTCTCGATCGAAAAAGACTCGAGAGAATTTCTTCAAGTTCGAAAAAGTTTCAGCTTCGACAGTTAGCATAAGCTTGAGATCGGTTGGTCTTGTTGATTGTTCGTAAGGATCGATAGAACAACATGCTTCGAATGAAAAGCTGCAAAAGGACACAAATTAGTATGACAGAAATGTAATGAATCATAAGTCTTGAACTTACCAAGTCAAATTGGTTGAAACGTCTGTAAGACATCCCTCTTTTGTGGGATCGATATTCTTTAACTCTGTTCCTCTGACTTTTGTTTGAATGCTTATGATTGGTCTTGAGAGGAGAGCAACAACTGCCGAGGAGTTGTAGGCTCCTATCACAACATCCGGATACGAATTATCATCCAAATCAGTTCCGCCAGTTATTGAGCTTCCGAAGGTATTTATCGGAATCGGGGTGTTTCCCAGGTCAGAGGCGTGAATTATTTGTGCAGGCTTCTCCACAAGCCCGGTTCTTGAACCCAGATAAATGTAAACGACCCCGCTCTCTTCGTACGGTGCTCCAATTGCAAGATCCTCACAGTTGTCTTTGTTGATATCTCCAATGTTGGCCAAGGCTGTACCGAACCGGCTCTCCACAGCCCCTGTCAGTTTAAGCGTGGCTTTCAGGGGTAGACGGCTCTTTTGATTTTGATAGATATAAACAGCACCACCTTCATTCTTGGAAAAATAGAATGGTGCGGAAACAATCAGATCCGGCTCACTGTCACCATTGATATCAGCTGTGGTCAGCTCGTAGCCAAAACTCGAGGCAAATTGTTCACCTTCTAGGACTGTTTCTACTGGAATCGGGTTGGAATTTGCTTTATTGAAGATCACTACTTGACCATGACCATTACTGCGGGGTGCTCCAGCAGCATAGGACATCCTTTCACCGAAATAACGTCCTCCGGTAACAGCCATTCCCAAATAGCTGTACTTGTCTACCGGCGATGAACTTTCCGAATGGTCACCATAGTACATATTCTTATCGCGCTCCAAGTATTCTCCACCGATTTCCGTTACGAAAATCGTCCCGCGCCACGTAAACGGACCCGGTGTTCCCAAAACCATGGTATTATCGTCCAATAATGCTCCAGATGTACCAACTTGACAAAAACCATAGTCTTCGTGAGCTCTGCAAATAAAAAACAAATTCATTAGCTTTAAAATATTCAAGCTAAATGGTTTTGTTTTGATGCCATGCAAAATGCACAACACTCCCTTTTCATCATGATACATTATAGTTTGTCGCTTAATTAATATTGTATATAAGTATATGTAACCCACTTTTAGCAATTTAAGTAGTCGCTGCCGCCGACGCTACCGCTGTCGCAAAGTTAGTCTAAGTCTAAGGGAGTAATTATATTAATTTTCTCAAAGTTATTTCAAAATGAGTCTCTAATTCAGGACATGCACATCACATATCAAAGAACGCGTGTACTGTACACTGTACAGTCATAGCTTTTGTAATAGGTTAATCATCGTTCTTTGTGGAAAAACAACCACTCCCACAGGATAGCAATTAAAGTTTGCGCTAGGAAGCAATTGTGTATACACTTGATTTGTCGAGGTCATGTTTTCTTTTGTAAGGATATATATTGGGATAGGATATGAAATAACTAGGAACACGTGCAAGGATTATTAAAAATATTATTATTGAGATATGAAGAATGAAAGTCACGTGGTAATGAGAACTACATAAAGTACGTGAGGGTGCGTGAAATTTGAATCTTCTGAAGACATTATTATGAATGTTCATAATAGGATATAACTTATCCTAGTTGAGGAGAGAACATGAAAACGCCATGTCAACAAAAAGGAATAACTTATTAAGTTGACAGTTGACATTCAAAAAAAAAGAACGACATTTTTGCACGTTTTCTTTTTTTTTGGTTTAAGTGTTTGGTCCTTTTGGAAGTAAATGTATACTACATAATTTTATACGCAGTAATTTCAGGGATTCTAACAAATTATTTTTATCTCTTAGCTTTTTATTCGAAATTAAAACTTTCAAGGTTATAAACGGGTGCTAAGAAGCAACTATGAAAATCGTACTCACATAAAATTCCCTATTCATTTTATTTGTAATCGTGTTCATACATTCAATTTACTTTATATAATATAGGAGTTTTTTATTTAATAAACTAATTACTATCCTTTTTTAAAAGAGAAAATACCAAATTTTCTCGATAATATATAAAAAAATTTGATTGATAAAACATTTGATATTATTTGGGGAAACAATTACTTTACAGTTCTTCATTTAAGTTCCAAAAAGTTTAATACCAGAAGATAAAAGTAGACAGCGAAAAAATTACCGCACTTTCATAAACTGCTAAAGTGACCTCAGAATGAAAATACATTTTCTTCTAACATGATTTTTAAATTAAAATGAACGCATTACTTATTTTCAATCGTGTATTATAATATTAGATACTAAATTATAAGCTTGCTCTACCAATTTGTATTATTAGCTTGTAACTATTTTATAAGATATTGTATCTCACAGTTATTAAGTATTCACAAATAAATTAAATGAAATGAAATGAAAATGAAACGCACTCTTTTAAAATAGAACAATAAAAAACCAATTAAATTTAAATTTCTGTCAGAAGTCAAAAAATAAACTCCAATTTTCAGCTAGAAAAATATTCATTCAGAAACGTCCACCGTACCTTTGGGGTAGTTAAGGACTTTGTCGCTATGAACGCAGAAAACACACCAGCACTGAGATCAAACGCAGAAAACAACACCAGCGCTGAGAAAAGCAATTGAGTAGTTAAGCCCTCTCTCGAGCAACCAAAGTGTAGCTATATAAGACCCTTATCATCCCCGTCCATATACGGTGCAAAAGCATCGACTATGACAAAAGCGGATGAAAGCACCTTGGGTCGTTTCTAAAGAAAAGTTCTTCGCATGATCTACGGTCCGGTATGCATAGAAGGGGAGTAGAGTAGAAGATGGAACTACGAGCTGTACGGGCTGTATATTGTAACATTTTTGTTATTATTTTCAATATTGTTTAAAAAATGTATACTGTGTGTGCACTCAAGGGGTTATGAATACCCTTTTAATAGTGCGAGCAGCTGTTAGGAAGAGAGGATAGGATTGGAAAGAAGATACCGATGAACAATTTTGATTGTCTGCACATTGTAATGATTGAGAAATCTTGAGCCTGGTAAAGAGTTTCACATTCGTGTAGTGTGGCTAAAGAAAGAATCCCTGTACTTAACAATACACCGTAAACTGGGTCAAGGAAATTGAACGGTTGAATTGTTTGAGAGGAAGAAAGCAACTAGCTATTTCCCTTGAACATTGTTTATGAAAATAGAGATAAGTCAGTGATAGGCATATGTAAACTTGAAGAGGTGTTCAAGAGTAAATGTCTCAGTAAGAGAACGATTGCCTATTAGAGTTTTTTTTTTCAAACTCCATCCAAAAGACTCAAGTCCGTTATAAGGGCATCCAGACCAGATATTGGAATTATACTCGAGTTTTGGACAAATAAAGTAGTACCCGTGGCATGATGGTTAGTGCGTTGGACTGTCATGCGAGAGGTTTTGGGTTCGATCCCTGCCTGTGTCACCTTAATTTAAAAAAAAAACGGGTACTGCCTCTTGCGAGGAATTGACAAATTCTCCAAGAGTAATGCTTGTCATGAAAAAGTGCTTTCTCAAATTAGCCGTTCGGATTCGGCATTAAACTGTAGGTCCCCTCCATCCCTGACAACAATACTCGCACACAGGAATGGTTGAGAGTTGTAAGTCACTAGGCCCTGGTTCTCTACGGACTGTTGCGCCACCTAATTTATTTATTTATTTATTTTATTTGGACAAATAAAAGCTTTGTAAATTGTAATTCTGATACACAAACTTAGACCTGAAAGCTGTTCATTGTCCTCGATGCATGTGCCATCCAAGGAAACTGACATAGAGGGAAGGTTGTGCTTTTGCGACAGTAAAAAGCATTCAGTTTTCGACGCATTAAATTCCCCATTGGACATCATCAGCGAAACAATTTATCGGATTAGAAGTTTCAGACAAAAGATCAATTATAAAAATAAGAAAGAGTGTTGGAGACAAAACGGAGCCCTTCGGCACACCACAGTTTATTTTATGGATATCAGATTTGAAACCGTACAATACTATTTGAGTTGAACGGTTCGAAAGGTAATTTCTAACCAAACAAAGAAGAAATTTATCAATACCAAATTCACGCAATTTCGATAAGAGAGCTTGAGAGCTTGATGCCAAGCTCTATCAAAAAACCTCTGAAATATCAAGTGCAATTATTTTACTTTCTCCAAAACGATGTAAAGACTTGTTTCACTGTTTGATGAGATAAGTCATATGAGATCACCAGTGGATCAATTGCTACGAAAGTCATTCTGCTTTGCCGGTTACTAAGAAGCTTTCGTTTTTCATAAGCTGAAATGATCAGCGTTTCCATGACCGTATTCGATAGATAGAAGGGGATAGGTAATTAGAAATATTCACAATGTGTAAACAATATTGCTACACACAATCGCAATGGCATTTAACAATATTTATTTGAAAATCTTTGCTCTTTGATCATACGAGGAAAGAACTATAAATTCGTCCTTAAATACACGCATAAGACAATTAAGAACTTTTTTGAAGGAATCACCATGATTTTGGGCTTGTTTTGTCAGCATCTGAAGTTTGGCCAATTTTTTGAATTTAAGGAAAGATATGTGCCGTGGGTGTAGTACCCGTGGCATGATGGTTAGTGCGTTGGACTGTCATGCCAGAGGTCTTGGGTTCGATCCCTGCCTATGCCAGCTAAAGTTTTTTTCACGGGTACTGCCTCATGCGAGGAACTGACAAATTCTCCAAGAGTAATTCTTGTCATGAAAAGTGCTTTCTCAAATTTGCCGTTCGGATTCGGCTTAAAACTGTAGGTCCTCTCCATCCCTGACAACAGTACTCGCACACAGGAATGGTTGAGAGTTGTAAGTCACTAGGCCCTAGTTCTCAAAGGGACTGTTGCGCCACCCAATTTATTTATTTATGTGCCGTGGGTTACGTCTTAACTATAAACTAAGTAATGATGCCATTTGTAAAAGAGGAGATGAAGCATCGTAGATGTACTACAATACAAAACATAAAGCTAATCCGTGACACAAGTCTAAATTCAGTTTTACAATATTAGTTTTTTTAAGATAAAATCGTCTCGTTTTCTAGAAAATGTAAAGTAAGTACAAAAAACTTAATTCTTTTAAATCAATCACACACATTTTTTGTATAGTTTATGTTTAAAAATTTTCTGCGAAGGTAACACATTTACAAACAAAAATTAAGTTTAAGGATTTAAAATAGTTATAATTTGAAAAAAAAAATTATTAAGGAATTAAAATTCTTATTTAATGAAAGTCTGATTATTGAATAAATAATTATTCCCCAATATCTAATCAAAGGTTAAATGACCCCAGCATATATGAACATATATACTCGTACCCTCATCCCTCATGGTAAAATCACGCAAGTATTTTCAATAAATCATTTTTATTACAATCTTCATTTGGCTATAAAAGTGTCAGAGTCGTCAATATATAAAATCAACACCATCATCAACTCTTTTTATTTTATTTTTATTTTAAACAATCAGTATACAAAAATAGGAAAAAAAAAGAATCAAGAAATTTGATACAAACCTCTGAACAGTGCGGCCTTTACAGGGCTCATAGACCTCGTCGTATTTCAAGTCGTTCGTCAGCACATAACACAACCCTTGCCCGTATTGATTTTCACGTATTTTTGTTATGTATCGATGAGCACACACCAGAACCTGCACATCAAACAAAAATAAAAATAAAAACAAACCATGGATAATTTGATTAAAAGCTGATTTATGCCCCAAAGGTCGCGTAAGGGCATTAATATTGATCATGAAATTCGATCATCCAGTATATGATATATGACTAAATAGCGAATTGACAACATACCTTGCCCCCAAGACCCTGTGATCGAACTGTCACCCCAAGCCATTGTCCCTCCTTGATCTCGTCATCCGATGGTGGCGAGAGTTCTTCAATGTCATCACTATCGTAAGCTATTTTCGAACAAAATTATTAGTGATTGTTTATTGCGTTGATAATAATAATTCGTACGATAGTTTATTAATAAAATGGAAAACAAGAAGTAAATGAGAATAAAAGTGAAACATCTATTTAAACAAAAGTGTCGTGAAAAAAGACAAAGAGATGATTGAAGGAGAAGTATAATGTAACTAAGCTTGTTAAATGCTAAAAATTATTTACAATTTTAAATTAATTATAAGAGAAAAACATAAATAAAAGAAAGAGGAAGAGAAAGAGAAAGTAAAATAACAGAGGTTAGTAAAAAAAGCGCTATGTTAATTAAAGAAACTATTTACATAAAAACACACAACTTAAAACATTTCAAACAAATTTTAATTACAATAAATTAATTTGAGTGAATCATTTGGCGAATTTAATTAGTTTGCAGCTTTTATATAAAACTGCCCTCGGCCAAGGTCTAATTAACTTTGTTCTGAAAAATGCTTGTATTTAGTTAGAATAGAAAGACTTGATGTGAATATGTCACTTTTATGAAGACTGTCCCCACAAATTTATATGTTGATGATATATTTCTGTAACCAGAGTTTGCTTTCTGGGGAATATCCATTATCCAGCCCTAGTCCTATTATGAGATAATTCAATGATGGATAAGCCATAAGATACTTGCAACATCATTGAAACCCTTGTCCCGCATTTATCGTACTGATGATGATGATGATGATGGATTGTAGAGACGAAGAAGATGTATGTTTGTGTTTAATGTTTGATGAATTTGATGATTGCAATAATGGCACACAGAAAAGGAGGAGAATAAACAAAATAAATAAACAATAATAATTCCTTGGAAATCATGCTAAGGGTTGATTTATATGCTAAACACTTTTGTCACTCTGAGAAATAATTTTCAGCAAGAAAGAAGCATTTTGAAGAATAATACCATCATTTTCAATATTTCCCTTTTTTGAACTTATAATAAATAAATTACAGAGGCCATGGAAATACGCATTGTAAAGAATTTTCAAATATCTCTTAAGAACTAATAAAATTTGTTTGTTTTACTCTTTATTTTTAACACTTTTATTCGAGATTTCAAAGATATTTCCTTTCTTTTACTTCGGGGTTTTTAAAACATTTTCAAAGACAAATGAAAAACGATTTGATATAATCCTTGTTAAAGATCTTAAAGACTTTTTACACCAAAGCCGAAACGAAATTATCAGTTTTGGGCGAAAACCTACATCGAAAACTCAAGTTTTCCCCTACATTATTCATAAGCAATAAGTTTTCGTAAACCACACGTTTCTTATAATTCCTGTCAAAAACTAGTTTCAATTCAAAGATGAACTAAACAAACAAACCTTTCGAAACAAAACAGCTGATGGCTGCTGTCAAGAGAAATATTTCACTTTGAATTTGTTTAATTTTTGTCCACAAAGGTTTCAATTTAAATAAAATAGTGTAGTTAATTAAACTTACAATTTGGTCGCGGTAAAGTTATATTACTTATACAGATTTGTTACAATTAGAATTATTGCTTTTTTATTTCTTTTTATGTATTAAAATCGATTTCCATAATTAGTCAGAATTCATTTTATTTTCATCATTAATAATAATTGAAGGACTTAACTTTTACTTACAAATTTTGCATCAATATCAAATTTGATAGTCGATGTTTCAAAAATTGAAATGTCAAACGAAAACGTGTAAATGTTCAATGTGAACGATTTTCGGGTTTTCGACAACTTTTTTTTGCCGAAAACTCGGTTTTGGGTTTGGTGTTAAAAGGCTATTATGTACATTGATTTAAGTCATTGGAGGTGAACACATTAAATAATTTTTAACGTCTCAACATTTCAACTTGACGACAAGAAAGAGGCCATTTCCTAAAAAAACATTATAAAATTTGTTTATAAACATATATGTATCAAGCTCAACTGCCTTGTTGTTTTTAAAGAGGGTCTACATCTTGTCGTTTATATTTAACAACACATCCGTCAGAACTTCCCTTTCAGTTCATTGAATGAAAGGATGAAAAGCCAGTTTAAGCTATGATTGGTTGTCATCATTGAAAACAATCATTGGAATTGCTGGTCTCTCATTGTGATCATTGATAATTTCAGTTATTGGAATAAATGTCCTCATATAAATCTACTGATATTTTTTTCTGATAGAAATCTTAATCTCAAAAAATTCTGTGAGTGATTTCCAATCAATCAGGACTTTGCATACCTAACCAGAAGGAAACACAGACTAATTTCCATTCAAATGTTTAAACTGGCTAATGACGGATTTCCAATGATTGGTTTCAATGATATAAACCAATGATAGCTGTAATTGACTGCTTATAAGTTCTTTTCAGTAGTTCAGTAGGGTGTTTTTTTCTAGCTGTATGATAAGCTTCGATGGTTGTTGGTTGACAGTTCTATATAATAAGGTTTGAATCCAAATTGTGGAAATTTTCTTTAAAAAATAAAATCTGTTCATTAAGTTTATACAGTACTTCGTCCATTTTATGGTGTTTAAGCTAAGCCGTGTTAGGCTAGGCGCGTACATGAAACTTTTAGTTTCGAAACTGTTTGGTTTCTAAACTGAGCACTATAGACTTATATGAGAGTCCGCGCACATGCAGAAACCATTCTGTCGCCCATTCGAGCAACTTTTTAGTTTGTGTTTTGACACAAACTAGACGATCACCTCGAACCCCTTAGTTTGTGTCACAAGGAATTATAGGTAACTGCGCGGACATTCAATTAAATGGTTGAATAATTTTCTGTAAGTGCAAGAGAGACACAAATTTAGATAAGATGAATAAGTGTTTCCAGTGTATTGGTTTATTTCGTTGATTACTTTCGGAGTTCCTTATGTGCGCGATGTTTGGGCAACTAACGATCGAATTATTTGGTTTCGAAAAAGTTGCATGTGCGCGCCTAGCCTTATATGAAGTGAAAATAGTCATCAAGCCATTAATGAATCATTATTACATTCATTAAAATTAATTTTTTGGTGCACTCTGGCGGCATTATCGACCAGATTTATTGGAAAAAGTAGTGACAAATTGGACCGATTGAATGAGGCCTAATTCCTAGACATATCCCGGTAAATCATATTTAAAAGATGATACCATAAAATGTCTACAAGATTATTATAACAAAAATGTATTCCAACAATATTTTAGTCTTAAGTTATGTATTATTTAAAGTTCTAAACCCTTAAAAAGGCTTGATATATTTCAAGACGTAGTATTGTAGGTTTTTGGAATAAACAAGAGTGTCTTGCTTATTTTACTATTTCAAACTCAACTTTAACAAAAACTCTCTTTGTTTATTTAGTAAATTAGAGATATATTTATGACTCCCAGACATACTTTCTTATGTAAACAGATTTTTAAACCATGTATATATGAGGTGTAACATTTAAAAACCAACTCCTTCTATTAAATCTTTCTAAGAACTCAAAATCGGTATCCAACAATCTTGGTCAATTATTTCACTTGAATAATTTTATGGTATTTTGCTTTACTTCACCTCAAAGTTTCATCTTACATCTGAAAACAAAAATAATCATAATAAAAATGATTCTTTAGCAATATTCTTCTTATAGTTCTTATATTGAGGTTCTTATGCGAATCACTTTGGAACGTTTTTGTATGATGCGGTGGGGTGACTCTCATAAACACTCATGTGAACTGCCCACGCGTGATGTTGGAATGTTTCCTCACATCTTGAAATCCGGTAAAACCATCACCGCTACCATTATCACCACCGCCAACATTTTATGTGCATAATTTTTTGTTTTTGTAAGAAACTTCTTCCAAGATTCTGATTGAAATTCACAGCGACCACAAACACTTAATTGCGGACACCGCCAGCCGCCGCGCCATCGCACCAACCGGTAAAAAGATCTGCCACTCAGGGTAACTAAATCGCTGAAAGGTCCACATAGCTACGTATATGCATATAGAAAGGTATTGTGTTATGCTATGCGGTAGAAAGCTAAAAGCGTGGGCGTTTGAGTAAAACACATGTCAAGCATTGTGCACTCAAGATGCAAATCGTATATAAGCGCGGCACGCAGAGAAGCGTGTTCCAGAGCGATATGCTTTATGAGCGCACAGCACTCAAAGATCTCTAGCCCACAATCCAAGTGACAGCTGGTTGAGTAATGACCACTGTTGGTTTGGTCTGGTCTGGTCTTTGGTCATATGGCAGAAACTCCTTGCGTAGCGTTTACTACGGTAAACCATATATACTATTCCTGATAGGGTCTATTGAAATCCAATTAAAAAATATGCATATTGTAAGCCCAGTCGCAAATTTAATGAACCTTGAACAAACTGTTACGTTGACGACGACGAACGGAGACGACCGACAATTTCGACGACAACGCAACTGGCATCGTGCATGCAAGCAGACCTTTCACTTCGATCTGCATGCTGGAGGAAAACAAGAGTCGCCGCCAATTGGGACACACTTCATTCTGCAACTGAAACTGCAGCAACTGCAACGGCCAGATGCAGGGGGAAACCTTCAACCTTCAACAGGAATCAATATTGAAGAAGTGGATCTGGCGCGGCGGCAGATCAGGCCACCGAATGCCATTGGATTTATTATTTTTCCGTTCGTCTTGTTGTCGTCGCTTCGCATCGCAGCAGTAGCGATAAGCAAATTTGTTCCTATCCCAATGTTGAGCTGCTGCAACAATATTATGGTAATAAATTCTATAATGGCACACAACATGCTGTATCTATGACATGGACCAGCCTTCAGCCTTCAGCCTGCAGCTAGCAAGCCGCATTCTCCAAGCAGTGTTTTCAGTTTTGTAGTGCTTTGAATATTGGAGTAGTTGGATGTTGGAAGTTATTTAGAGTTTGCTTCAATCTTCGAATGGAGCACTAGGAAATGGGATCAATGCACAGCAACAACTAACGTACGGCTAGCGCAATTGACATTAGATGCTGTGAGCGACTTTAACTTAGACGCTAGACGCGTGCGCGCTCTAAACTTGTAAAGTGTCAGTGTTTGTTTATTTGAGTGCATTTTTGAGATATGTAATGCGAAATGTGGCATAGAACTTCCGGGACAATTTGGCAGTGACTAATTGAATATTTTTTATTTGTTCAGCTTTTAATTAGAGAAATAATCAAGGAGTGTAGAAGGAATTATTGACATTTCTGACAAAATAATTAATGAAACTGAAATTTGAATATGACTGTTGGGTAAGACATTTATAATATTTTTAGCTATTGGTACCGAGAAGTAGATCTTGCGGCCTTTTTGAATAACTAAATAAAGCTAAATCCGTGACGTTTTCTATGCTTATACATAGTTTGGAACTCTTTAAGATAGAAAATGTGTAATGTTTTGGTTGTAAGACATTTCAAATGCTATATCTTCCAAAAAACACATGAGTGTAGATTTTTCGTGTTCATTTAGACATCTTATATTTTGTTTACAAATAAGGTGGAATTTTGTCTGCGTTCAAAATTATATTTTGAGTAATGTACACTAGTAAAAAATTAAAAAAGAAATATTGATCCAATAATTGATTTGATAATAATTTAATAGCTGTTCTAACTCCTTCAATTTTACTTGCGCCGAATTTAATTTGTTTTCTTCTTCATTTTAATATCTGGCGTATGACTGTTTTGCTTGATTTTGTTAGGTTAGGTGATGGAGTAGGACATACTTAGGCCAATTTAAATGGCTCATTGTGATACCACGTGAATCTTGAGGTTTTCTTCTTAGCTCAATGAAACCAATTTAAATCCTTTACGAAACGTGAAAGACCTTTTTTGCAAGAGAAGAGAGCTCGAAAATAAAACTAAATCGGTTTTGTGTGAGTTGACGCCCATTTTAGACCAATCAGACCAAAGTGTTAATTTGTGTAAGTCATTTTGTAAGAGTTCTTTTAGGGTGTTAAGATGTTTTTCTGAAACCGCTGCGCTGTAGCAACGTCATCCGCGTAGGCAATCACTCTAAAACCTTCCGCATCCAGACCAAGTAGGATTTCATTTACCACCAGGTTCCAGAGGACAGAACACCACTTTGCGGTGTCCCTCTACTAACGAATGTTCTAGCAGAATAGTTGCCTAGTTCTGAGTTTATTATTCTGCTAGTCAGCAGAACTCTCTACGTTCATAGATGTTAGTGTGATGTGATCAAAGCGCCTTCGATGTCAAGAAAAGCAACTGCAGTGAACTGTCTAGGATGGAAGGAGTATTCGATGGTGCGTACTAATGTGTGTAACGCCGTTTCCACCGATTTGCCTTTACAGAAGACATGTTTAGACATAGACCGAAGTCTTGTATAAATACATGTCCTAAAATGGATATCAATCAATCTTTCTAAGGTCTTAAGAAGGAATGATGATAGACTAATGGGTCGTAAATCTTTAGGTTTGCGAGCATCTTCCTGCTTTGGGTATAAGAACAACTTTCACTTCACTCCATGCCGAGGGAATATGGACCAGATATAATCAGCTGTTAAAAATTGACTCAAGGATTGGTGTAATTATGTCTGCAGCTATTTGTAGTTCGGCTAATATTATGACATCTGGTCCTGCTGATTTAAATGGTTCGAAGCTGTTGAAAATCCATCCAAAATGAATAAATTTGGAAAATATGGCTACGCTAATGAAGACGCTTAAAACTGCTTACATCTATTTTCTTTGGTAAACTGCTCAATATTTGTGTATGGACAGAATAATTTTACACTTTTCTTCATTATTTTGTACGCTCTATTTCTTTAATTTTGTGGTGAATCGGGTCAGCAATAAACTCAGCGATTTGATTTTCTTCTGAGTTTTATCTAATGTGCTCACTTCAGGCGGTCCATTTAAAAATGAAAGTATTTTATTTTAATGGACAGATTTAAAAAAGTATATTGAGACAGAGTTTTAGTTTTGAAACTTATTAAATTAAACTAACAGGTGAGAGCGAGGTAAAACGTTGAAACTTTAAAATTAATCTTACAGCTCCTAAGCTCTACAAAACGAGTGAATTTAAGTTAAAGTTTAAAAGTCATTACGAGCACACATTTAGAATAAGTTCAGAATATAAATAGACTCATCATTTTGTTGTGCAAAAATTCCAATTAATAAAAATTCAAATGCATCACACTGCGCACAATTAATGCATGCTAATGATAATGACTCATAATGCGCTAACACTATTCGTTGGAAACGTTCCCACATGTCCTACATTTATTTTAACCATATTTTCCACTGCTCCAAGTCTCGACAACTCGACACATCATATACTCGTAAAATGTTGGAACTTGGAATAGTCCGTCGACGCTACCACTGCCGGTCGCCGCCGCGCCGCCTTTGCTGCTACCACTGCTTTTACAGCCACCACCACCGCCATTACCACCGTCCTCGACCGACCTAAGGCCAATCCCATCCTATCCTATCTATAAATAACACATGACATAAATACTCTCTGGGTATGCATATGAGTTGAAGAACTCAAAATCTCCTCTTTTCCATCCCGAAAAGCTATAGAAAGGGTGCTGGTTTACGGGGAGTTTGACGCGGGATTCATAAATTATTTGAAAGCGAATAATTTCTCCTCATCATCACAGCAGAAGCAGACCCAGCCAAAAGATGGTGATGCCGGTCGCCAAAAGTATGCGGATAAGCCTGACGTAGTGAGAACAAATAGAAATGCGTCCGTCGCTCGGTCTTATAGTCATTCGCAGCAAAGCACAAGGATTTTGTTTTCACAAATTCGTTAATCGCCTTCAAGAGTGCCGATTGCGACTGGGACTGGGACCGGACCGGGAAAGAGACCGAGATCGAGACCGAGACCGGGAGTTGTCGGGAGGTTTGTGGAGCCGCCCTGTAGTCGGCGCCTCGTCTCTTTGTATGTTATGTTTGTATGACTTGTTTCCAGGGTGTAGTTCACATGGCTTGTATTTAGTATTCTCTGTTAGCTGAGAAATTCTTGCCGCCTGGATGAACATGTGGCGCGCTCCATCACTTCGTTGATGTTTTAAATGGTGCCAGTGTTGCCGAAGATACAAATTTAAATGTTTTTTCGATTTATCTAATTTTCGTAAAAAAAAATGAATCAGATGTTCAGGGAAGTAGTACCGTCCAGCAAATTAGTGTACAAAAATAGATTCCAAAACTATTCTCCTGTATTCAAATTTTATTTGTTATCAAGAAAACAAAATTCCAACCCATTCTCAAAACCTTACCTCTTGGGCATGTTTAAGAAAATGATGTTTGAGAGATTCTAAGCCGATAAAAAAGTGTTCTTCGTATCTTAAAATCTTTCCTAGTAAACCTTGTGGTAACTCTGTTTTATACTGATGGATCAAAAAAGCGAATACGATGGAACATGTGTGGCATAATAGCCTCTCAAAGCCTGTCATATAAGCAATACAACATCAAGAAATTCTTGGTAATTTTTTGACAAATTAAAATTGAATTCATAATTCTTTATTTTAATAGACGAATAGTTTTGAGCATACATACAGTATGTATGTATGTATGACAGAGGTGGATTTGAAGTATGTATGTCCGATGATTGGAACTATAAGATTTATTTGTTCCACCTTAAAAGAGATGATTGCAATTAGATTTGAAAAAAGACTTAAAAGAACAAAAACTAGAATAAAAACAAATTTTAAAATGAAGAAAGAATGTTCCTTTGGCGACTTAGCGATGCATTTTTCTATTTTTCTGTCAAATATTGACAACTATATATCAAATGAGTTTTTAACTTGCCAGTTTATAGTTTTAAGGTCTAAGAGATTTCTGTATTCTCAGAAATATAAACAACAATTCCCATTTTTGCTGTCAGAAATCTGAGAACTAAATTTGATGATTCGATTTCGCAAGAATTCCTAAACTATGAAAATTCATAGACTATTAAAAGAAATGGAAAGCTAATTTGATTGCTAGGTGAGAATTAATGCTTTGTCAATTCATCTGAGAAAATTTATAGAAATTTTAAAAAATATAAACTTGCCTAATCTTTGTCACATGGTTTTCACTTTGGACTCTTTAGAAAAGGCGTTTTATTACTTTACTTCGATCCCTCTTGTTTTATTAACAACATTAAAAATGTAGTCCCTTTTTTAAACTAAATTTGGACCTTCATTAAATCACGAAACGTGAAATTGAGTCGCTTGAGAAGATTCCAAAAAGCGTTTTTCTTTTTTGTGTCTAACAAGAACCTCAATATGTCAAAATTCAAATTCTGTTTGTTTTTCGGTTCAGTATGTTCAGAGACGAAAATCAGTAAAAATTCTCCAAACAATTGAAGTAGAAGAAGAAGCAGGTTGTTTAGGCAAAGGACTTACTACATTATTTGTAAAATAATTTCTTCAATATTTTATTTATAATTAAATAGAAAAAAATTAATTACTTTGTTCTTAATTCCGAAAGCTTACTTTATTAAAATTAGTTTCATACAGAATTATTAATTTCCAACGCATCGTACATTTTCAACACTTAAAAACCACAAATAACAATTCCTGAATTTTAAATGCTCAAATGCATTTCTGAAAGACATCCAAGTGCTCAGATTTTCTTCAGCAACTTTGAAGAATCATAGTTCCAAGATCTGAACTAAACAATAAAAAAAACCCCTAATGTAAACGCGGCATATTTGTCACTAAATTAACAACAATGCTAAAAACTATTCATTTGTAAAAAATTTCATTGAGAAATAAATTAAAAAAATAGTACGCCTTAGAAATATCTGCTAAAATCGAAGCGATTTTCTTGCAACACTCAAATGATCTAAATCATTTAGAAATGTCTCCTAAATGCCCAAAAGTTCGTGTATGGTTAACAAATGGTTGAACAAAATTGTTAACAAGTTAAAATTTAAATAATATCAAAAGCTTTTAATCAAATAAGATATTGAACCTTGCTTTAAAATTTCGAAGTATTTAAGTAATTACAACATTGAAACGATCTTAAAAAATACACATTTAAAACTCTAAGAAGAACATCTGATGCAAAGCAAGTTTTGATTTAAAGTTTCAAAAACTTCAAGTAAGCTTGTCATTAAATAATCATAATAACGAGAATCAAATGGAGCTGTATGAGGTGGTTTAAATATTAAATGTTAAAATAAATTTTGAAAAACAAAAATAAATATGTATAATTTGTTTCCTTTCAACTTTTAGCATGGAAAAAAATTATCGTTTATGCATTTTGTTAATGAATGTTAGCCAATTATTTGAAAAAAAAAAATTAAAAACTATTATTATTATTAAATTGTTAGCCAAATTATTAAAACTCAAACATCAAAAGTTAATGACAAATAAAGCACCCATACCACTTACTAGGTTCATAAGCTCCGCCAGGCGCTACATTTTTTTTGATTGATTTATTTTGTTTATATTTATTTAATCATTAAATATTTTTGTGTGTATAATTTTTGTTGATATGTTTTTTTTTTTAGAAATCCATTATACCGGAAACGAAAGGGGAGGGGGATAATATATAAAAAAAAGAAAGAAAAAATGAATAACTTCAATTACATTTATATTTCTAATTTTACTTAATAATTTACAAATAAATGTAAAAAAAAAAATATTTTTTAGTTATATTATTTACAATTATTTCAAAAAAATTTTTAAAATGAAAATATTATCATTAAATTTAGATATTTATTTACAGAAAATTAAAATATTTTCAATATTAAATTTCAAAAACTTAACTACAATATATGTTTTCTAGTAATTATTATTTACATTTTTTTAAAAAATTTGTTTTATTTATATGCAAAAGAAAATTTGTAAATTCTCATTCAATCTTTTAATTTTAATTTATGGAAATTAAAACAAAATTACTAAAATCTATTTATTTATGGTCCACGAAGAGACATTGGACATTTACATTATGGACTGGCAACAAAAATATTCTAGCGATAGATTGTTTCTTTTTTGAGGAAAATACCTTCACCAGTTTTAAATAAAATTTAAGAAAAAAAATTATAATTTATACTAAACACAAATGAGAGACTTTTCATTAAAATTTTACAAATTAAAAACATAAGAAATATATGAAAATTTAAATCAATACTTACATCGACGACCGTCAGTGATAATTTGTTCACAGTCATTTCGGCTCTGCGTGATGGGACATTTGAATAATGCACCCGAATGATTCGATTGTGGCTGCAGATTCTTCCCCAGAGGTGCACCTACCAATAACCTGAAATATGAACAAATTGAAAATATTTGTTATTAGTTTATTTTGTTTGGATTTACATTTAAGTGTAGTTCTAACAAATTTATCTAAAAGATAGATTCTAAAAAAAAATTAGTTAAGTAATTATCGTCTCGTTTTACACGCTCTTGGTTTTTTCATCTTGAATTTTTCTTGACTTCACCTGAAATTAACGCGACCATACACTAGTTTGTGACACCTTGTAAGATGATATCTGATCTAATTTTTCTGTTGTCGTAGACGGCAGTGCTGCACAGTGAAGCAGTTATATCACAGTTGGAATTAATTCAAATAAGATCTAATCAACAGATATTTGATAAAATCTTCATTCATTTGTTTTATTCATAAAATTTTGAAGACAATATTTATGTAAATTACTGTTTTTTGGTAATAACATTAGTCAATAAGACATAAGTCTTTATCTAGAACCAAAATCACTTTATCACGTCGGTTTTTGAAAATTCGAAAAAAATATCATATTTTGTTCAATAAATTTGTGATGGTTTTCCATCAGTTTGAATATTTTTGGCATCTCAATTCTTTTCAAAAACTATGATTACTGTTTAATTTTCACATTTAGACGGATTAAAAAAAAAAAAAAAACAAGGAAAACGTTCTTAAAGCTATTTTTTGTTCTGTAAACGAACCCGTTCTCCAAACAAGGTTCATATCAAGTATTTGAAATACGAGTATATTGGTAAATAGAGGCTGAGATACGATACGACCCATCCCGTCTATCGATTTGTCTTGCTTAAAACTTTCATAAAATATTCATAACAATATTTTGTGTGAGATAAGTAATTTGAAGTCAATATCTTTCTTTGGTCTCCTAATACTTGAGTCGAAAACCATTTGTTTAAAAGTTTTTTTTATTGTTTTGTAGGTTTTCGTGTTTTTTTTTTAAAGTTGTCAGTTGAATTTTTCTAAAAGATTAACTAAAAATTACAAACAATATTCTGCATATAATGAAATATATTGATTTCAAAATCTATTTTTGTTAACGAGAGTTTTAGTCGAAAACCACTTTTTAACCATTTTAGTAGTATGTATTTGTTGAAAGTTCTTATGTTTTATCTAAACAAATACAGATTGGATTTTTCTAAGAAAATTTAGCACAGAATGAAATCATTTTGAAGTCAATACCTTCATTTATTCACGAGATATCGAATATCAATTTGTACCAATTTTGGATAGATTTTAATTATTATGAAAAAATTGAGTGTCGGATTTTTATTAAAATTTTACTGAATGTCTAAAACATTGTTTTTTATTAACTGAAATTAGTTTGAAGACATTATTTGTAATTTTTGAAAAGATATTTGAGTCAAAAATCAATTTTTAACAAGTTATAAGAATATTTTGATTGATAATTTTTTTTCCAAAAAATAAAAACACTCAGTTCGATTTTGTCTCAAAATTTTACTGAATGTAGAAAACGATATTTTCTTATAAGATGAAAATTGTTTGAAGGCAATATCTTAAATTTTTAAAAAGATATTTAAGTTAAAAATCATTTTTTTACCTAATTTTAAAAATGTTTTTTTTTTTAGGTTTCTATTTTTAAAAAGTAAAAAACTGTTAATTTCATTTTTCTCAAAATTTTATCAGATATCAAAACGTTATTTTTCGTTGCATACAATTATTGTAGAAATAAAATCATTTTTTATTTGTAAAATATTCAAAATGACAATTATTTTTGTTCAGTTTTTTTGAATTATAAAAAAAAAACCGTTAATTAATTTCTTTTTCAAAATTATATTAGTTTGGCATCACGTCACATTATATAATATAACACATAATTCAAGTCGCTAGCGTTATTGGTTCGTGAAATATTTTGGGTTTACCAAAAATGTTCACTTCATTTCACGGATTCGAAATTTAAATTTTCGAATACATAAAGTTGTAAGAATTAAGGTTTTTCAAAACTTCATATAGACTTAAATTAACTCATAACTAATGAGGAAATAAAGTGAGTTACTAAAAACATCTGAAATGTCAACATTTAAAAATAGCAAAATCACAATAATAATTTTTCTTAAGAGTTATGCTTTTTACCTTAGCTTTGAAAACACTGTATTATTCATGTTTGAACATTTTTGAAAAGGTGTGTTTTAAAAATTTAACCTGATAAAAAATTAGAAGGTTTAATTTGAATTCAGGATATCGAAATATTGAAAAAATGCTTAACTTTGTTGTCCAGAGTAATTTAACACTCAAAATGATTTAAAATGTAAAACTTAAACACTTGGTTAGAACCTAACCAATTATAAAGAAGTGGTATTGAAAAAAGTAGGCGTTTCAGTGGGCGTCTTTATAAATATTTTAAGTGTGCGTCTGAATACATTTATTCCTGTTTTCATTTGTTTCAGCCCCACAGTGCAGTATATGCAGAGATTATAAGAAGTTTAAGTATATTTCAATTTAGTGTGTCACTACTCGTGTAGCCGATTAGTCCGTATAAATATATTCAGCTACTGTTTTTAGTTTATGAGTACTTACTTAAAGCACACGACCTACTTGGCACTTTAGTATATTTTTCTAGCCCCAAAACCACATCACAGAATCTGCTTCATTTAATGCTTCTAAAATTAAAAATAATATCGAATATAATTTTCTGACGGTTTTATAATTTATTATGTTTTATTTTTTTTTTTATTTTTTAAATCTTATACGCTCCATATGCGTGCGTTTTTATTTATTATTATTTTCATTATTTTTCAAGAGTTTATTTTTTTTAATTTTTGTTTTGTGTTGTGTATATTGAGTTTGAATGGCTTGAAGTGAATTGCCACTTGAAGCGGTCCACTCTTCCACTTGTGTTGCCAGTGACGTGAAAGCTAGATGAGAGTTTCTGACGTTAGAGATTATGTTTTTCCTTTTTTTTTTTTTGAAGTGTTCGATTCGCTTAAGGCTGGAAAATATGAAAAGGAATTTTAAATATGATGGGCTTAAGGAGTATTATGGCCATAGAGCATTTAACAATAATTGGGTATACTACTCTTATACATTGATATGACTCAGAGGGGTCAGGCACTTTGAAAAAAAAAACAACATATTTTGATAATATTCAAGGATAAAGTCAGAAATCTAAATAGAATTTTAATTTTAATTTTTAGTCTTTGAAAATTTCAACGTTTTAGAAAACCTCAAATATTTACTAGATATGTATACTTAAATTTAAATATGTAAGATAAATCCAAAAAATAGGGAAGCAGAAATAATTTTAATAAAATCCACTTTTAATGGGGTTTTCCAATAAGAGGTTCCATTTTGATGTTAATAAAAAGTAAAAATTAAAGAAAAGTAATCAATGTACATAACATGTTTATTTCATTTTAAAGAAAAAGGCACATTTGTACATCTTCTGTAACTTCACAAAATCCATCTTTAATGCCTTGAATTGATTATGGAGCATTGCAATAGAACTTATATTTCATGTGGCCCAAAGAAAAAGTCTATAGATGTTAAATCACAAAATCTCATTTGCTAATTGTAATCCCTTCTTCGAGAATTTTTAAGGTCAGGGATCTTTTCTACGAACTGTGATTGCAAAATGTTCACCAGTTTTGTATAGTGAACCACGTATTGCTCCATTTTTAGGAATGGTGTAGTTTTGAAAGTTCTCACTTGTCAAAAAGATACAGCTTCAAAAGTGACAGGTGCCCAAATACTGGGCTATTCAAAATGAAACCTCATTACAAATATTTGTTTTGGTTTGCTTGAATGGTAAAGCGGGATGTAGACACTCGAAAATGGCACGAGTAAATTTGAATCGAGTAAACTGACGGTCCATGGTTGGAATGTCAGTTCCTGTAATTTTGTAATTTTAATGTTGCAATATATTTTCTTCGTATATATTTTAAATGCTATAAAACTATGTAGTACTGTTACGATAAAAATGTCATTTTGGAAAAATGGCGTTCTTCTAAAACGAAAAGTGAAAAAAGTTACTACAAAATAGTTATATAAGTGTTAATAACAAATAAAAGATGCAATATAAAAAATGAATCTTACGTTCTTCCAATGAGAATGGCGCAACATTTTAAAGAACCTATTGTCAAGGGTTTAATAGTTTACTAGTTAACAATTTGCTAAATATTTAGCGATTTATTAAGGGAGTCCAAAATTTTAAACCTTTGCTTACTGCTCAATTGCTATTAAAAAAGGAACATCCAAACATGTCTAAATAGTGACAGTTTCTGAAAATAAACTAAGCAACTACGCTTAAACGAACCCATTAATTGGAATTCCCAACTGTTGACTACCATTTCATACACTGGTCTTATAAGAATTATTGTACAGATAATACATGGATTTAGAAAATCGCTTAAAAGTTAAATGTTTTAACTTTAGCAAATTGTTAAAAGATAGTAAGATGTTAAAATCGTTTAAAATTGGGTAAATCATCTTTTAAGCTTAGTAAAATTTGATTTAAGAATTTACTAAATCGTTTAAAATTTTGCGAAAATGTATTTTCAAAAGATATATTCAAAATTTCAATTCAATCGGTTGAGCATTGTTTGTGTTATCAGTCCAGCCAACTTAATAAATGCAGTATTGAGATAAACTAATTGATTTTTCGAAAGTTTTAGGGCCTTAATAAGGTCAACATTTCCTTATTTTCAGACTAGATGCACATTTGTTCGCCAAAAAATCGTAATTTTGTTCATCATTTGTGGAATCAAGATTTAAATGAACTGTCTTGAGAAGGTATTTACAAATATTCAATACACATAAAATCTTTTTTGGGTAAAAGAACTTGTTGAAAGATATAAAATATTAAGATGATGACCTTCAATAAAATTAAAAACACACAAATTTAATTGTAAATCTTAAATAGCCCGGTACCAAATGAAGAAATCTAAACAATATCAATGGGAAACAAAATTCTCATAACCGGAAAGCAGGGCCAATTAAATAACCATTCTCCGTAATTTGGGGTTCAATGAAACACCCAACTGCGTGTCTATAAAGCAGACACACAAAAATTGACTTTTAATTCATTGACTTGCTTTGTAATTTTGTTTAATTTAATTGAAAGGAAAATTCAAATTCTATTTCTGATGGTCTATTCCAGCAATATGCTTCCATAATAAAAAGAGTTAAGTATAAAATTTAATTAACAAACCTTCCGTCCCGTCCGTTCGTTCGTTTGTCTGTCCGACCACACGAAAGACAAAACGAACTTGAATGCCATTGAACTTGTAAGCGCTATGATGGTTCTAAGTAACAAAAGTATATAACTTTTATAGCTACTTCGTATTTATTGACGAAGACGACAACGACCGACGCGACGACGTTGATGAATGCTATTATTATATGCATACCGCTATCAGCTATATCTTGTTGATCTTCTAGATTGCCTTTTTTTCTCGTAGGCTGCAGCTTTTCATGATGGTTTAGGTATTAATTGGACTCCAGAAGATGACAGCCAAGAGATGACAGCGTTTAGGTTTGTTTTAAACTGTCAATAAACCAGATTTTTTAAGAAGCAAATTGAAGCGTGCTTTCTCAAAACCAGCATCACAAGGTATAAATCTTATAATGCATGGTATATATTCATTTGTGTGCTTAAACCGACTTGAGACGGCCTTTCTTTAATGAAACCAAACTTGCTCTACAACAGCGAACTAGAGCGATCTACATATAAAAAACCTAACGAACGATCGGCCGTGGCCGGCCTAATGCACTTCTCCGGTTTTATCAGATGCATGCATAATTAAATCCACAGCAAACGCATGTTTGTTCTTCTTGTGTTATCTTGAAGTGCATACACGCTGCGCACACTAATTCTTAATTGCGCAAGAACCAAGGAGCCTCTTATGGCCTTATCAGTTGCACTTATATTCCGACATGTGCGCTGTGTGTCCCGTCCCGAGTACCAGTTAACACCATGCAAAACTCCAACATAATTTATGATCATTCCCACGATCATATTTGCTGACAACGCGTCTGGCTGCTAAATGCATTCCAGCACGTAGCAAGAGTAAACACGACACCACCTGTGGGAACTTGTAGAGAGGTATGCATGGACATGAAACTATAGGAATAGGTCACTTTTAAGTTTTAAATTTGTAAATCGTGCAGTCTGATTTTAGCAATTGAATAAAGAGGTTCAACCTCCAAAAAATATTTTTTTAAAAAATTTAATAAAACATAGTTTAATTGGCGCCCGAGCAGGGACCGAGAAGTGAAGTCGCGTTAATAGCCGAAAGTACATAATCGCCTAAAGTAGCCGAAAGTACATAATCGCCTAATAGTACCCGAAAGTACATAATCGCCTAAAGTAGCCGAAAGTATATAATCGCCTAAAGTAGCCGAAAAAAGGTACTAGTGAATAATATCGCCTAAAGTAGCCGAAAAAAGGTACTAGTGAATAATATCGCCTAAAGCAGCCGAAAGAAGGTACCTACTAGTGAATAATATCGCCTAAATAAACCGTAAATACTAGTGAACAATATCATACTTAACGCGAGCTTTACGCCCTCGGTCAACCTTGTCCCCAGAAAAAAATAAACAGAAAATAATAAGTGTCCGTGTTAAGAACACGCAAAAACACATCAGTCCATTTCATCTCGGAGTGAAAGAAAAAGTTCCAGTACAAGATGCTGATTTTATTGTAAGTTAGTTACTTAAGAATATAGTATAATAATAAATAAATACATACAACCAAAAGATAATAAGTTGAATATAATACACAAATTGTAATATTTAATCATTTCAAAATCGATTCAAAAAGAAAAAAAACATAAGATTCTTTATCTTGAAAAAATTTTTTTTAGAAAGTAATAATTGTTAGAAAAAAGAAATTTCAATATCTAAGCAAGTGCTCTTAAAATATTTTGTAAAGCGATCAAAATGCCTATTACGCGAACAGGTGCTGGGGCTGATAATACCCAAAACCCCCCAATTTCAGTTGCTCCTATAACTACTACTGCTCCCATGCACTCAGCTACTCTTCCTACTACACATCCTCATACGATGCCTACCCCAACTCCTTTCAGTCCATCCTCATCTTTAGTGCAGCCACAAATTCCACCGATTAACGCACCACTGTCCATTGATATTTCCCCTTCGGACAATTATAGTTCATTACACTCTATTCCTATTAGCACACGCCCAGCTGCAACAGAAGTGAGGTCAACACCCGAACTAGATGCAGTGGTCACATCTATAGTGACCAGAGTCTTCGAACAACAGGGTGAAAGACTCATGAAAAAATTACTTAAGCCTGATTCTCAACAATTTCAAGAAACCGATCAAACAATATACCCCCAATTTTTAACAAATGTCGATGGTTTAGACAAAATACCAGATATTGTTAAATGCCTACGAACTTTTTCTGGCGAACCTGGAGAATTTTCTTCCTGGAAGAAGTCAGTTCAACGAGTACTCACAATGTACGAAAACCTAAAGGGCACACCTAAATACTACGGCATTCTAAATGTCATACGTAATAAGATTACTGGAGGAGCAGACGCTGCTCTGGAATCTTTCAACACACCCCTTAGCTGGGAATGCATTGTGCGATGTCTTACAATGCACTATGCGGATAAAAGAGATATAACAACTCTGGAATGCCAAATGTTCAATTTATCCCAAGGAAATCAATCTCTGCAACAGTTCTATCAAACTGTTAGCTCACACTTAACGTTGATTATCAATAAAATATCCTGCATGGATATAGGTGCCGAAGCAATGAGAGTCTTAATTCAGACGTACAGGGATAAAGCCCTGGAAACATTTATAAGAGGTCTCAAGGGCAACTTATCAGATCTTTTGGGAATGAAAGAACCAATTGATCTGCCCCAAGCGTTGCATTTATGTATGAAATACGAAAATCAGCACGCCAAACCCCAATGCGCTCAGATACCACAAGGAACAATCAAAAGAATTCACCCAATGGGACCTTCACGGTCATTTAACCCAGTGCAATCATATCCTACTTATCAGCGAAATAACGTTAATATTGCTGCTAATAGACCATACCAACCTGGATATTCAAATTACTCCAAACCCTACCCTACTCCAGTAACAGTTAAACCCCAGAGTCAGCTAGCTAGAAATCAACCAACCTATAACCCACAATTAAAATATAATTCGCAGCCTTTTAACCAAAACAGGTCTCAACCCAATAAATCGTCTCCAAACATAGTCAAAACTGAAAATAAAAATCCTCAAACGAGGAACTATAATGTTAGCCAAAGGTCACAAAACTCTCCGCAACAACCACTGCAAAACTCTCACTATAGCGGGGGCCAGCCCAATTACCATATAAACCATGGGACTGAAAATCAAGAACAAGATGAGGAAACAAACTATTTTCAAGCCTGTGAGCAAGCTATGGAAGAACTTTCTTTAGAGGATTATCCATTAGAAAGCGAATATCAAATTGAACCAGATTTGGAAAATGAATACAGCGATATTCATTTTTTAGGTTAACTGAGTCCTCGTTACCTTATTTTAAATGCAAAACGAGGACCGGAGAAATTTTAAAATTCCTAATTGACACTGGGTCAAGTAAAAACTACATAAAACCCGACCTAGTACAGAAACCTATCGATAATAAACAAATATTCTTTGCTAAATCTATAGCCGGGGATGTTAAAATCAGTAAGCACACTTTTCTAAACTTATTTGGTCTTAAAGACGTAAATATAAAATTTTTCATTCTACCAAACCTCAAAACTTTTCATGGCATCTTGGGCAATGACACGCTCAAGGAATTAAAAGCCGTCATCCACACACAAAACAGTTTCATGACAATTCTTGATAAAGCTAAAATAAAAATGCATCAGTTGAAAGTTCAATCCGTAAACAATATTACTGCCAGTATGGAAAACCTTACAAACTCTCAGAAGCAAATGCTTGCATCAGCGGTGAAAAAATATCCAGCCCTTTTCGCTGAGCCCGAAGAGAGGCTTACCTACACAACAGCTGTTATAGCCGAAATAAGGACCACCACTGACGACCCTGTTTTCACTCGATATTATCCATTCCCTATGGCTCTTAAGTCGGAAGTCGAAAAACAAGTAAGCCAGCTATTGCACGATGGAATTATAAGACCTTCACGGTCTCCATATAATTCACCGGTATGGATCGTGCCAAAAAAACCCGACTCCACTGGCGCAAAGCAATATCGAATGGTAATTGATTACCGAAAATTAAACACCATTACTATAGCCGACAGATACCCCATACCTGAAATTAATGAGGTGACAGCGCAACTTGGAAGAAATAAATTCTTCACCGTGCTTGATTTGAAAAGTGGCTTCCATCAAATTCCTTTAAAGGAATCTGATATTGAGAAGACAGCCTTTTCAATTAACAACGGAAAGTACGAATTCACTAGGCTCCCTTTTGGACTTAAAAATGCTCCCTCGATTTTCCAGCGCACTCTTGATGACATATTAAGGGATTACATCGGAAAATCGTGTTACGTGTACATAGACGATATCATTATATTCAGCGAAAACCAAGAACAACACGCCAAAGATATCGAACAAATTTTTAGTACATTAAGCAGAGCCAACATGAAAGTCCAGCTAGATAAATGTAAATTTTTTAGCTCAGAGGTAGAGTTTCTCGGATTCAAAATATCATCAGAAGGTATTAAGACTAATACAAATAAAGTAAAATCTATTACCGAATTCCCTGTGCCCAAAACTCTCAAAGAGCTGAGATCCTTCCTCGGGTTGTCAGGATATTATCGTCGGTTTATTCAAGGTTATGCTCAATTAGCAAAACCATTGACAAACCTCTTAAGAGGGGAGGGAGGACGAACGTCCAAAAATCAATCCTCAAGAATCCAAATCAGCTTGAACAATGAAGCTTTAGAATCTTTTGACAAAATAAAAAAATCTTTAATTTCAAAAGACGTTATTCTTGCTTACCCAGACTACAAGAAACCATTCGACCTTACAACAGACGCCTCTAATGTCGCGATCGGGGCGGTACTGGAACAAGATAATAGACCCTTAACTTTCATCAGCAGAACGCTAACTAAGACAGAGGAGAACTACGCGGCTAATGAAAAAGAAATGCTAGCCATCGTCTGGGCCCTCGGCTCACTCCGCAATTACCTTTACGGTCACGCTAGGGTCCGCATTTTCACCGACCATCAACCTCTCACATTTGCGTTAAGCACAAAAAATAATAACAGTAAAATGAAACGCTGGAAATCTATATTAGAGGAATACAATCACGAAATCAAATACAAGCCTGGCAAAACAAATGTAGTGGCAGACGCCCTATCCAGAGCTTATAGTACTCCCCATATAAATTTAGTGTCAACATCCTCACACAGCAATGAAGGTCTAAATAAAAGTCGGGTAATGAAAGTAGATACCCCGATTAATGTTTTCAAAAATCAAATCTTACTTCAAATAGGACAAACACCCAGCCAGACATTCGAAATTATATTCCCAACCTACCATAGGCACGTGATAATAGAACAGGTGTACAATAAAGACAACCTAAAGCAAATCCTCAAGAAAGTACTAAATCCATCCGTAATTAATTGCATTAAAACAGACGATAAAGTGATGGACATTATACAGGAAATTTATCCACTACACTTCAAAAATTTTCGAACTAGGTTTACTCAACTTCAAGTGGAAGACGTAACCAATGAAACAAGACAAGAGGAAATTATAATTAGTACACATAAAAGAGCGCATCGCAATCAGCGAGAAAATAAATCACAGATTTTGGAAAAGTATTATTTTCCCAAAATGGCCAATAAAATAAACAAGGTTGTAAGGAATTGCACCGTATGCAAGGTAAGCAAATACGATAGGCATCCTACAAAGCAACAAGTGCAACCTACGCCGATACCAGAATATCCAGGCCAAATCGTCCACATTGATATATTTATTACCGAAAACAAACTCGTCTTAACTTCCATAGACAAGTTTTCGAAATACGCTCAAGCCAGAGTACTAAAGTCAAGGGCTGTGGAAGACATCCGTCAGCCTCTACGAGAAATTCTGTTTTCCTTCGGATTGCCCGAAACTGTAGTTTTCGACAATGAGAAATCCTTTAACTCGGTGACAATAGGTTATATGCTGGAAGATGAACTCAAGATAAAAGTCTTTACGACACCCCCTTACTGTAGTAGTGCGAACGGTCAAGTTGAGCGATTTCACTCAACCCTCATAGAAATTATGAGATGTCTGAAAAAAGATAACTCCCATCAATCTTTTAACGAATTACTACATAGAGCTGTATACGAATATAATCTTTCAATACATTCTACTACCACAAAAAAACCAATTGAGGTATTCTTTGGTCATAGAGTTACACCTGACCTAACACAACTAGAGACAGCTCGTAAAGAGAACATAGGTAAACTTAAAAGAAAACAAGCCCAAGACCTCGAATATCATAACAAGTTTAGACAACCCATTAAAGTTTATACCCCCGGGGAAATAATCTATGTAAAGCAAAATAAGCGCATTGGCTCTAAATTGAATTCTCGATATAAAAAGGAAATAGTTGCCGAAAATAAGTCAACCACTATTTTAACTAAATCTGGCAAAACTGTTCATAAGGCACTGATAAAAAATTAAAATCCTAATATCAAACCCTTACTCCTTTTTTAGATTGCTCATCGCAGCGAGTGCAGCTGAGGTGCAGATCCTGGATTATTCCAGTGCCCAATCGATAACCATAGATACAGGTTCAGCAAAAGTTCAAGCGGGAACATTTAAAATTATCCATAGTATCGATCTTAAGCAATACAAAGTAGTAATCGAAGAACTTGAAATGTTCTTAACACACAACTCACTAGAAAAAGATCCCATCTTTCCTTACCTAAAAAATGAGATAATCCAAATTAAAACCCACCTTAATCGACTAATGCCCTCACCTAAAGTTAAACGCTCAATAGATTTTATAGGCAGTGCCTGGAAATTTATTTCAGGCAGCCCCGATAAACATGACTTTGATGTTATCAAAGAGAAAATAAATAATGTTTTAACAAATAACAATAATCAAATTGTAATAAACAAAATGTTAATTAAAAAAATTGATGAAGTGGTAAACACCACAAATATTATTAATAAAAAAATGCAAGAAGACAATAATGTTAAAGACGAGATAGTCTTAAATATAGAATTAAGATTAGGATTAATAAAGGAAGAAATTGTAAATTTAGAATATGCAATTCACTGGGCTAAGGCCAATATTGTCAACAGTTACATTCTGTCCAATATCGAAATTGATATTATACAAGAAATTTTAAATAAGGAAAACATGCCGTATGTTAACATCCTAGAAGCTCTAGAATTTGCAGAAATAAAAATCGCTTCAAATAATTCACTAATTTTATACATGATAAGTTTACCAACCACAACAGTGGAAACATGTAAAACTATTTTGATTAAAAGCATAAAAAAGGGCAAAACTATCCTTAAGATACCCTACAGCAATGTTTTACAATGTAAGAATAAAATCTATGGGGTTATGTCCTCATGTTTGGTATTTCATAAGTTATCTATTTGTCAAAGTAATAATATAATCGATATAACAAATTCAACATGCATACCACATCTACTAAATAGCAGAGCCTCCAACTGCACCAGGATTAATAACCAACACGTCCCATCGGTCGAAGAAGTCGCACCAGGAATCCTATTACTAAATCAATATACCGGATCCATAGAAGTAAACGAAGAAATGATACCTTTAGATGGAAGCTATCTCATACAATTCCATAACACATCAATCAGAATTCAAAATCAAGTTTTCAAATCAACGGAAGTAGTGGGCTATAAACCATTACCAGCTGTCCTTCAACCTACTTCAATCAGAAAAGATACTGAGGAGTTATTATCGCTGCAAATGATAAAAGAACTCCACGCTAAAAACTCAGAATACATTGACCTTTTGGAGACCCGGAACAAGTACAACGGCGCAGCCATTATTACGCTATTAATCCTTTTCGCAGCGTTAACAATAGTATACCTGTTAAAACTAAAGAAGAAGAAAAACTCAATAATAGCAAAAATAGTAACAGCAGACGAAATGGTAATGACTGACGCATCCGCTGCAGAAGACCCGGTTCCATTAAGCCCTATACCAACACCTAGATCAATAGGGATGGAGGACCTCCCAAGCCATATAAAGCCATGGACATCGAACGAGGCCGTTCGATTTTAAAGGGCGGAGGAGTTAACACCATGCAAAACTCCAACATAATTTATGATCATTCCCACGATCATATTTGCTGACAACGCGTCTGGCTGCTAAATGCATTCCAGCACGTAGCAAGAGTAAACACGACACCACCTGTGGGAACTTGTAGAGAGGTATGCATGGACATGAAACTATAGGAATAGGTTACTTTTAAGTTTTAAATTTGTAAATCGTGCAGTCTGATTTTAGCAATTGAATAAAGAGGTTCAACCTCCAAAAAATATTTTTTTAAAAAATTTAATAAAACATAGTTTAATTTACCACATAATTTTTTGTTCCAGATTCAAGTCCAACATCAACTTCAAGAACAGAACAGAACAGAAACAGAAACAGAAACACCACCGCACCGGATGCAATTATATTTTCGGGGTCTTCGTCTTCATCTCCGCCTCCATAACCATCTTCATTCCTGTGGTCTGCACAAACCATTGTATTTTATTGAAACGCATTTTCTGGTTAAGTGGAACTCTTCAATTCAATAGAATATGAGAGTTTGAGACTAATGATGAGAATGATGAACGTTGCTGATCAGACTGTTAAATTAGTTTGCGTCAACAATCGAATCAAAACTAATTGCTATCCATAGACCGTTTCATCCTTCGAAAGACGTTGGACGATGAAGACGACGACGACTGTCACGCGACCAAATTCAAAAATAATTTGTTTGTTGTTTTCCTTTTTTATGTTGTATGTCCACCAACGCTACCGCTACTACATAACATTGACTATTTCCACACTCCCCATCAGGCTTTACGGAGTATTCTATGAATTGAGTATATTCCTATATGGTGGACTTGGGGTTTGTATTTCTTGAGTTTTTAATAGAAATTGTCGTGCAATTGCTGTTGTAGGTTTTGTATAATCTCTAATCGCTTATACTTGTAGTTCGTTCAACAAATTCCCTCCTCTGATTTAACATATGTATGTACAAACGTTTGTTCGAAGAAGTGAGGTTTTCCTTATTCATCGCGTGTAACCGATGTGACTAAGTTGTGGCTACTGTAAGGTAAGACTGTAGACATCTCGGTGCCCGAGATCCATATATGGAATTGGTCACATTCTTTGTTCAGCACTGATTCATCTGGATTTATTTTATGGTGGCCGGCGACCAGCGCGGCGGCGGCGGTGGCTGATGGTGACGCGCGGTGACAGAGAGGGAATTGATTTCAATTAATGTATTTCAATTTCAACAAGTTCACGGTCATGAAAATAAAACACACCATAGAAATAGACAAGTATCAGTTAAACGATTAAGTTTTTTTCTGTACCTCCTAAAGTAGAAGCAAAGAAGGAAGCTGGGTTTTGCAACTCTGAGAGTGAATTATGAAAACTAAATGGGAATAATCATTTGGCTGTACAATTTTTTAGAAAAGCTATATTAGGAAAGTGGAATATGATAGAATAAAAATAATGCAATTTTGACTTCTATACATCAGAAAAATATTGACGCAAGATTATCAAACGATTTAATGTTATTCGTTAAAAAATGTTAAAAGATTTTAGCATCTTTACAAATTTTACAAATTTCAATTTACAAAATAACTGCTTTAACTTTTAGTGAATTACGAAATTCAAATGACTTCTAAGTTTCGGAAATTATTAGATCCGTTGCCATTCTTCTGTGTTTCTGGAATTTCAAATTGTTAGATCTATTCCCAAGGATTAGGTTTGTTTCCTTTGTTTTTTTTTTTTCATAAACTGTCACTGTTTTTAGACGTGTTCAGATTAATCGTTTTTTAATGAAAGGAAATTAGTATTTTTTTAGTAGTAAATTGATAACTATTGACAAAATTCGGAAGAATTAAAGCTTGTTTTAAAATTCTGCACCTTTAACCTATACCTAACTTTAAAACTTCCACCAAAACCCTTAAATGCAAAATCTTTATTAACTACCTATATAATTCGCAGTTACTCTATGTAGCTATATGGAATCTCCATTTATTCGGGAATATATGCGTCAAGACAAGGTGTAATGGTCATCTTCTGATGAGCCCAACCATTACATGCATCGGGGCGAAACGCATATATATATATGAACACTTTTATGTTGGTTTATATTTATTTTCGTGATTTTAAATCATATTTGTTAAGATAATCTGTCCTTAATCATCAACCCAAATCTCTTTGTCTATAAGAAATTATAAAGCGTGATGGTTTACATGCGCAGGAATGGCATGCTAAAGTTTTGAGCTTAATATCTTTCCACGAAACGTAATGTTTTCGGTGGCTCTTCCCAGGCATTGAAAAATACTCCAAGACTATACTTGAGATTTGGCGTACAAAATTTGTGTATAGGTCCCCTGCATTCCTAAGATTACTCGAACATAGAAGTGGTTGACACTAGGCCTAATTTCTTAAGGAGCTTTTGCACTACCAAACTTAATTGTTTTAATATCAGTGATGCCAAACAAAATGAAGAAAACACAGCATATCTGTCTATTCCATTAACCCATCGTTAAATCACCAAGATTTCTCACGTTCGGAAGTCGTCCTCAACCACTTAAGTCAAAACCTATTGAAAATCATAAAAGTAATTCCGAGTTTTTAAGACTTGTCCTTAAATTGAGGCACAAATCCTATTCTCAAAGCTCATAATTTATGAATACCGCGCGTGAATATTTACACAAAACTCAAATAAAAATTAAGGAGCTACACGAAACACGACAACAAATTAGTCCTCCATATATAAAACTATACTTAGTCGTGCTTCTTTTCAACAACTGCTTGGCCCATCTCGAACATATAAAATTTTTAAAACCCTTTGAAGAAAAAGTGCTAACGAAAAAATAAATGCAAAAGTCGTGAACCATTAAAGACGTTTTGCTGCATCACTTACTCTCTGTCCCTATTTTGAACGCGATCGGCATCATTGCCAATGCCGCCGCGCCGTGTCGGTCGTCGCAGCCGCACGGTTTCACTTAAGGTAGGTTAGGTTTACTTTAGACTATAGTTTATGTACACACCGGAAAGTAACTTAGATTATAGTGTGGTTGAACAAAACGGTCGTGCCATGCTGCAGTCTGCAGATTAGCAATGCAAACGCACACCCTCTTCTCCGTCTTGTGTTTGTCGTTGATGTCGAGTCGAGTTGATCCTGCGGAACATCATTCGACGTTCGCCATCGATGACAAGAAATCGATAAGTTTTCTCATTTTTCTGCAGAAATTGGTACTCGTACCCGCAAAAAGAGTTCCTCATTGTTGAATAAAAGACCAACGACGGACGATTAAGGACAGAAAATGCCAATGGCCCGTCAATAGAATCACATCGGGTGTGAGAACTGCATCGTTAAATCTCGCGTAGATATCGGACATTTTTCACCCTCTTTATGGGATATCTTATGGCACCAACAACGACGGGACATTCTATGTGCCAAAGTAATTTACACTGATTGCTTGACCTAACGCCCTCTTCTTCCTATTTTTTCTTTTGCACAAAACCATGATTGACCATTTGGTCAAACTGCAATTTGACGAGGGCCGGTGCCAAAGATAGGACATCAATTCAATTATATGGGGGCGGTAAGTATCACTTAAGCTGACTAAAGGAAAAGTCCCAATGGACTCATGCAAACAAAAATGCAAAATCTTTATCGCTTTCGTTAACAGAATTTAATGGAGTATGAGCCTTAAACGGAACAATCAATCCTATTCATTCCAACACTAAATGGCTAAAGTAGTAAAATTTAATGAGATTTACCCAGCTACTAGCTGCATGTACTGTTTTGTGCCTGGGAGGTATTTGGAAGCCATGATACATGATGTGGGTGCAGTGATCTTATCAACTTAGAAAGACTTATTGCAGGAGGAACAGCGTTTAAGGTTTCCTTCCGAACAGTAAAAATAGTTCATTTAATTAGCAATAAGGAAATAGTTCGTCTTTGTTAAATAAACAGAGCTGTCGAGGGAATTACCAGTAGAATAGGAGTTTAATTTTCATTTAAAATTAGAAGAAACCATAACTTTTGTGCATATATTCCTATGCATTTAAATCAATTTTAAAATAATCTGAGAAATTATTGATGCAGATTTCGTGCATCTGAATTCAAACAAGCAGTTTGTTTTGATGTTTCTGGGAAGAGAATTCGGAACATTGACGAGTTTTCAGTGGATTGATTTTTGATTCTGATTTTCGGGATCGGCAACACCCTCATTTTGTCGACTTATTTCAAGGAACATAAATAACTTAATCGAATTTTAAAAATAATGTAACTTATAGCTTAGGATAAGGCTGGGTAAAGGCAAAGTTTTGGAGACGAAGGACAAGCTTATACTAAATCCGAAAATGTTTTAGTTCAAATTGACATTTCGTGGCATGTGATAATAGGTTCGTTTGAGCCATAAGAAACGCGGTGGGTAAAGAGATAAAAGGGATGAGTTGAGTATTGCGAGGGTTAGTTTTAAAAACGATGGAGTTGTAATGACTTTACAAGGAGTATGCACCAACTTATCTGATCCTCAAGAAATCAATACCGACCATCTATTAACCGGTCTTAAGGCTGCGTATGACAGTTTCTATAGAGAAGAACTTTACAAGGCAATGCACTGTCATACGAATTTTTCAACATATTTTTGGAAATAATAGCGCAAAACTTAATCGTCAACACTAGAGGCACATCCAACGTGAGGCAAATCCAACGTGAAGAAAACGGCTTAAGTGGTAAAGAGCAAGAACAAGTATATGGTGTCAACAATAAAGGGCATTGAACGGCAACGTTTTGGACAAAAAGTCACAATGGAGAGCTAGAACTTTGATATAGTTAAGGACTTTGTTAGCTAGGCACCGCTATAAATTCATACAACGACACCAACGCTGAAATCAAACGGAGAATAATTCTTCGAAATCGCTGTTTCTTAAGACTAAGAAGGCAATTGAGTAGTATAGTCACCTATCGGCCATCTAAAGTCACCATCTATAAGATACTCATCATCCCGATTCTCTTTTATGGCGCTAAGGCTTGGACTTTGATACAGAAAGAAAAATTCTTCGGGAGGTCTCGTCTGCATAGATGGAGAGTGGAGGAGAAAATTCAACAACGAACAGTACGGGCTGTACAGATCTGGTCAACAGAATTAAAGTCCAACGACTTAGACGGCTGGGTAATGTAGAGCGAATGAACATCAACGCTTCAGCCGGCAAGGTCTTCGAATCCAATCCCCAGAGACGGGGCGTAGAAGAGGAAGACCGAAATTCAGGTGCAGACAGCTAGCTAGCGACCGAGCTGGCTGGAGACGCCAGCTCAGGTGCATAGCGGACTTTAGCGCCACCTTAAGTAAGTAAGTAAGGAGTTATTGAGGAGTATTGAGATTAATTTTTTGAAGGCGGTCTTGATATGGAAAAAGGATCAGGGGAGAATTATGCCAGAAACAGCCTCACAGGGCAGGGAAAAAAAACGTCTTTAAACGCTCTCAATTCTTGAAATATTTAGAGAAATCAGTTTAATTAAGGGTTAGACAAATAATTTGACCACGTTTTAAAAAGCCGATTGCTGAGTTGGCTTTAAGTATAATATCTCTCTGAACTCTCGGTAACATTAGAGCGAATTATCTTAACAGAGGGAATGGGTTGATGGGTTGGTAAAGTGTTAAGATTGTGAAGTTCTTACACGTCTCCATAAACTTTGTGTCGTCAGCGTAGTGTGAGTTATGAAAACCTCTAATAATCAATCAAAAAGGAGAGGACCTAAGAGTCTACCTTGGGGTATGCCAGAGGTAGCAAGAAAATGGTAGGAGAAAGCGCAGCTGAAACGAACATTGTACAAGTGAACAAAATAGGTTTCAAGCCAAGAATATAAAGCTTATAAAGAGTATAAGTCCATGGCATAGTTTGTCAAACGCCTTGCCGAAATCTTGTGAAATAACGTGAACTTCGTTTCCTTTTTCAAGCACCAAGACCGTAAAGGACACAATTTCCATAAGGTTAGTAGTGATAGACTTAAATTTAAAAAAACCATGTTGTCTAGGGAAATGAAAAGATTTGAAATGAACACTTAAAATATTATACAAAATGCTTTCAAATAAATTTGGAATGTGGTATAGTGTGGCAATTGGGACCTTTTTAGTAAACTGTGATTATAAAGGAGGTTTCCTATACATTGGGAAATAAGCCTTGAGCAATGAGAAGGTAATTTATTTTCCATAAGAAATGAAAGCTTACATTTTTGTTCTGTCAAATATTTCACTGTCTTCAGTTTTAAAAATAGCCATTTACTGATTTCCTCAGTGGAAGCCCGGCCTTCCTGACTTCTTTCTGAATTAGAATGTATTTCAACTTCCTTTCTATTTTACTTAAATAAAAGTTTGTTTCCTCTCAACCGTTTTAAAAGCCCCATCCCTGGCTTTTAATTATACTCTTAAAAAAGCACTGTTCGATTCAATGTTTTGTAAAAGAAATATCATGTTCAACAATGTCGGGTAGGCTTCTAGATGTTTGTTAATTATTAAGGCGCTAAGTCGAATATATAAGTATTTTAATTAGTCACGAACCAATGACCAAATATGGGCCGGCACGGAGCTCTGGGTCGGTCGGTCCGGTCCGGTCGGTGTTCGTGTACAACACGTCCGAAATGCACACATCACATAGATTCTGTTGTGTTGTGCTCCTGCTTACAATGAGCACGAAGTTCGTAAATTTAATTAAACTCAAAAAATCTTCTATAAATGGAAGATAACAAGCCCGGCGAACGCGGACAGACGACGACCAAGACGACGACATGGACGATCGACACGGTGACCATTGCTTTCAAGCTAGATACAGAGTTTACCTTCTGTGCGCTGCGCACCAATGAAGTATAACGTATGTACATAGGTAAGGTAAGGTAGGGTATACGTAATCCATCGCTTCAAACAAACTCCATGGTGATTGTTGATGTTGTGATGTACATATAATGAGCCCGCGTAAGCAAGCATAACTTCCTCGATAAAAGTGCGTAATTCAGTATGTTCATAGAGTACAAGTATAGTCATAAGGAGGGGTGATTTGTTGGGACCTAATGGTTTTGTTTCAAGCGCCGGAGCTGGTAGTTCCATCGATCAGTGGCAGTGCCTAACCTACTATACAAGCGGTAAGAAATCTATGTACGATTACGATGTGGCTGTCCACCACCGCACCGCTACAGCTACAGCTGCTGCCACTGCCTCTGCCACTACCAGCCACAACCAGGCACCATTATGTGTGTCCTATTAGTGCTAGCTAGCGTTGAGCGTTTCGTCTGGAGTTTCGAGATTTATTTTTTCTCACTCGTGTCATCCTAATGTGTGCTCTTAAAGTTGAGATATGTTGGCTGTCAGTTGTGTTAGCAGCACTTTGGGGGGGAAAATGTCAAATATAATTGGCAAGTGTGCAAGGAGTCGTGTTTGGTGGCTTGTTTTAACAAGCAGCCGTGCGCAATGCGCTCACAAATGATGAGAGCTTTGCTGATTAAACATTTTTAGTTTTTTCCAGTGTTTCCATTTTATTGGTGTCGCTTCTCTTATAGACTAAACCAATCTACAGATTTGGCGTCTCTTTAAGTGCAGAATTTAATCAGTGGCTTTAATCATGGTCTGAAGTTGGTTGATGGTTTTTTAGCCATGTCCGAGGTATAGTATAATATAATGTAAGGTAAGGTAATGTTGGACGTGTCTTCATTGGATTAATATACTATGGCGGCTGGCGGCGCGGCGCTGTGGCCGACTCCGACACCACCATCACCATTGGCGTGGTAATTTTAACAATCATGGTTTCGCGAAAGATCATTAATTCAGTGTGCAGTGGGTTTACTTAGATAGATATAGTTCCGCTTTAACAAAAAAGACACACCACTGATATGGACGAAAATCTAAAGTAGAGAGTTATTTTTATAGCTGGGCTTTTTGTGTTTGAAGTTTTTGTATATGGGTTTAATTAAATTTATCCATAAGTTCTTTACTCTTAATGAGACCTTTTTTTCGAGAAAACTCTACAAGCGAAATCGGGGACTTACTATCGAAACTGTTAGAAAGGATCGATAAAGTGTGAAAACTAATGGGGTTTTCATGGGGCAAAATAAATCAATTTATTCTTGATCTATGTCTGTCAAAACACAAATTTCCGCTCTTTTTACATTAAGATCAAACCTGCAGATCTAAACTTTTTGGCAGATAAACCCTTCTTTGCAGTATAACTAATACAATTTAAAAAAAAATAGCTTTAAATTTGACAGTTCTACCAGAATCTATAGTAAACGATACGAAGTTACACGAATACAATGACACAAAAACACAATTTTCGAAAAAAAATTGAATTTACCCATGGAAAACCCCATAAGTGACGGGACGGTTATTGCGTTTGGTAAACAATAGGCTTTTTTATTTCTTAGAGCACAGCACAGCCTGAAATGTCAAACAAAAAATTGTTCAGAGCTTCGTTCTATAAGCTCTAATTAAAATAACTGAAAAGACCGCGTTCAATGCTGAGCATAAGCATTTGACAGGTTTAATTGAAAAAAAATGTTCAGATGTATTCAGAGCATGCTCAATATGCTCGGACTTTGTTCAGATCTTTTTTCTCAATTAAAAAACAAAAACGCCTTATAGGTTTGTTCAACCAGCAACTGTCAGAGCAAATTCAAGGAAAAACGTCATATGTCAGGTGCTTAAAAGAAGAAAAAAATGTAAAAATATATATTTTAATAATGGCATCAACTGATTTTGACAGTTTTCATCAACTCAACTAGCTCAAAAAGTAGTATTGTAAGTCAGTGCAGAAAATTTCTCAATAAACGGAATAAATCCAGTACAGCTAGTTGAACATACATACTACATAGCTCTAAAGTGCACTTTCATAGTAAGATGACAAGACAAGCAAACAACTTTTCATGTGTCAATTTTGTTAGCCCGGAGAATTAACTCAGGTATTAAACTAAACATAATCCATAACTGATAAACTCCGTCTTAGAGTTAATAAATAAAATATTAAGTAGTTCTTAATAAAAATAACTATGATTGTATTGGATTAAAAGCAATTTAAATAGTTAAACTGTCATTTCCTAAGAATAAAGGTATAAATTAATACCTCGCACCCTCACTAGCGATGTCATATTATCTATTTATTTATGCTTATACTCGTAACTTCAACAAAATACCTTTCGATTAGAATTCTATTCATTAATAGTTCGCCGTTATAAATTGTTAATTTATTCATTACTATTTTGTTTCTTTGTTGCATCATGCTACTCGTAACCATAACCCAAGCCACATCAATATCACAAACTCTACAAATTCACAACTACTTGTCATTAGAATAATGTTCTTCTCCTGCTGTTTCCAAACTGACACTTCTTTCAAAAGAACACAAAGAAAAATATAAAATGAGCTGGGCTTGGCTTGGAGTTTATAACGCAACTGAAAATCTAAAAATATAATACATTGAATCTTAAAATTTAACTGTAAATTGCAACTGATTAAAATTGTGACTTTAATTGAAAAATTCTCAATCTCAATCTTTGAACTGATATTTACGACCATATAACTTCATAAGTCGAACAGGCAATTCTTAAACGTCATTTATGCAAAGCTGTACCATTTTCATAAAAAAAGAAGTAACAAAAAGATTAATAAGAATGTCACTGTCATTAAAGTCGATTGTCATTTTTTGATGAAGTGCAAAAGTTTTATCGTCGCAAAGCGTCAATCTCGCGTTACTGTAACTTTTGTGTTTCACATAATTATCTGCCGCTCAATCTTGTCACCTTTATAATTTACCAAAATTGCATTGCGTTCTCAAGAGTATATGGAGAAAAGAAAGCAATATTTTGGTTGGTTGACGGCTCAGCAGCATTGCAACATGTAATTTGCGTCTGTCATAAATTATTATGCAGCATATTGTATGGCGGCATGGTGGGCGTTTGAACCGTTCACTGACATCTCACCTTGGTGTTGGCTGATGTTGGTAGCGTTCCTCTACTTCACTCGTACATTCAGTATTTTGGAGTTTGGGACTAAAACTTAAAGATGACGGCGAAAAGCCAGAAGAAGCATGACATAAAATTTAATGACACAAAATCACGATCAGCCGCTCTGCCGCTGCATACAGCATCAGTTTAGGAGTATAACACTATTGAGAGTCGATTTTCCTGTTTTGTTGTTATTGGTGGATGCAACTTTATAGTATCTTCGGTCTTTGGTGAGCTGCATCCAGAATAACATCAGGGAATAGGTTAGGCAATGAGTGGCATATATTATAATACAAACAGCAGCACCCAAGACCCAACGGAATAAGGGGCTAAAGCACTGTTAAGTTAAGTTAAGTAAATATTTTATTTGCTGTTCCCATTTGGTATTATATGTTAGTAAGCCTTAGCAGTTTAAGAGCCCGTAATGCTTCTCTCTTCTCTCTTCGACGACCGACGTGACGACGCGATGCGAAGCGACGTAAAGCAATAACGATGTGATGTTAAAATGCAAATATGGCAACTGATGGCGAAGTGCAGTGATCTTTGCCTGTTGCCTTAGATCCGCTTTCCCTTTGGGGGGCAATCAAGTTAAAAGAAATCCAAATCCAATCAAAAAATGTATACCTGTTGGTACAGTGATGTGCAAAAAGTTATTTAAGTATCATCATAACATTTTTACAACAAAACTACTTCGCTTCTGTCAATAGGCAGTTGACAGTATGTCTTTGAATGTTAAACTCAAGAAATTGTCTAAATAAAATTTAAAACTGAAATCAATTCTTGAGGTTTGACATTTAATTCAGTAATTAAAAAACTATTAAGAATTTTTAACAGTTAACAATAGAACTGTTAGTAAGACACTGAAGTTGTGAATTGTCATCAGTGCATTGTCTATTTTGGATGTTAAACTCAAGAAATTGTCTAAGTTAAGATTTAAATGTAAATTAAGTTTGGGAGGTTTATATTAGTTTGACAATTAATGTAATGATTTTAATGTCTTTAAGGATTTTTTGACAGTTAACAATAGAACTGTCAGTAAAACATTGACTTTGTGAAAAATCGTCAGTATAATAGGAAGGTCTTTTGATGACAAGAATTACTCTTGGGGATTTGTCAATTCCTCGCAAGAGGCAGTACCCGTGAAAAAAACTGTAGATGGCATAGGCAAGGATTGAACCAAAGACCTATGGCATGACAGTCCAACACACTAACCATCACGCCACGGGTGCTATGTCTCCTTATGTCATCTGCACTTGTGAAATGTCTTGCTTTAAACGTTATTCTAAAAATCATTGGGTGGGTTTATACAACTCAATGGACTTTAAACAGACATTTTGAGCAGGCAACTAGTTAGTTTTTCAAGTGTCACAAACTTCAAACTTTACTTCACACCTCTACTTTACCTTCAGTCGATCGTGCAAAACTACCAAAAACATAATTGTCTGCAAAATACTCCTCCGGTAAGCTACAAGTTCATCCTGACTTGTATTTTGTATTTTAAAGAAATATTACTTATTACAGCTTTTAGTTGAATGAACAAATATGTTAAGCCGTCATTTTGACACAAGTGGAATTAACTTGATAGTTAGGGAGATTTGTCTTGACTAACTTAACAGTCAACTTTCCAATAAAATTGCCTTAATTGAAAGAGATTTTTTTTGGCAGTTGGCCAATCAGATACTAGAAACTTGCCTTGCTTTCAAGTCCCTTATATCTTCTGAACCTGCCCATTGAGACGTCATAACGAATTTTGACAGTTCTCAGCATAAATGTCAGTAAACCAATGACATTGTGAATTGTCAGTGAACTGTTTTTTTTTTTAATGTTGGATTTAAGAAATTGTTTAATTTTCCCAAATATACAACTTTGCATGTCCCAAATAAAATTTCAAAGCTCTTTTAACTAAAAATGTGAAACGTATTTTTCGTCACTGCACTGTAGCACATAATTATGCATTTATTTGCTTTCTGGTAAATATATTTTTGTATATCAAAGTAAGATTTAAAATGAGCAAAATTCATCTCGTCTGCCTACGCGATAATTGAGGTGAATTTGTTGATGTTGTGCCCGTTTTTTTCGTCTTGGGTATGGATTGGGGTTTGGGTCGTCATCTCACAGTGTTGGGGTTGGCTGGGGCGTCATATCTTTAAAGATCTTTGATTTTGCGTTGGATCGAGTATATGTATGTCTCTCTTTTCCATCCAGTTTTGTTTTGATTGTATTCGTACGAATACTATATGATCGGAAAATCATCAACCAAAGGAGAAAATATATAGGACCTATCTGACTGTAACGCCTTTTGTAAAATTTGTGTGATGGCGCTGCATCTTCTTGATCTATAAATCTCACCTCTGCAACTAAAATAGCACCATAGGCATAGAGAGTAAGTTTTGCCGTATTGTCCTCGTCCTCATCTTGACTCCGATAGTCGTTGAAGATAATTTTTATGCTTCAGGCAATTTGTCATTGTGCACTTTGGTGCACAATCTGAGGGCAGTGAAGAGAGATTGAAAGGAAGTGCGCCAAGCTAAGATGATTTATTCTGAACAGCGAGTATTCGTGTGCTTGAGTGGCTTCAATACCATTTCGATATGTTGTTCTAAGACACCTCTTGCATTGATCAAAGATATCGATTTCTTTCTATAAGTGCATCTAGATCCTGTTTGACGTATTGTCAGAATCAATAGAGTTGCCAGATCTTATAAAAAATCCGATGATTGATTTTTGTTTACACGATCACTCACTATCTCAAATGTGATGTTGTTAATATTTTCCCGTGTTTCACTTTGAAACCATTTTCATATTTCATTAAACATGTCGACCTCAAATATGCATATTTCTTAACTAAACAAAAGAATACAATAATTTTCCGTAAAGAAAACAAACGTTTATTCCACGGATAATAGAAAATTGATTGCTTTATGCATAATGAGGCAAGATCCACCACCACCCACTGATGGGCGTTTGTCGAGAAGAACCATTTGGCGGAAGAGAACCATATCAATCTGGTGCTGTTGGTGATTGTGGGCATAAAATAGAAACCTCTCTAATCGTTCTAAAAACATTAATATACAGACTCCACAGCACCAGTTCCAGCACCAGCACCAGTACCATATGATATTAAAGCTTGAGGCATAAAGGTGGTCTATGATGAATATATAAAGACCCATATGGACTAACTATATTCGCTTGATGGTTTATGTTTTGTTTTTTGTGTGTGATGTGAAAAGTGCGCGAACGCTTGTTGAACTCACTGCAACTAGATGAAGGCGGAGGAGGCCTCACTTCACTAGAGATTGTTTATGTCTGGTTTTATTTCACGCATGCAGTTTAATGACCTGAATCTGATTTGTTTTCCTAAGACTAATCCTAAGATCTGCTAGCTACGTATAACATCAGAGCAGAGCATATGGAAGGCAGAGCGAAGTGGTTTTTCGTATGGGTTGTGTAAGTAGGTTTAGATTGTTTTTTTTATTTTGTGGTTTTTATTTTGTAATTGCTGCATAGACTTTAGTTTGCAACCACAACCACGTGTACGTGGGAGGGTTGTTTCCCAACGTGTTTTCGAGTTCTGGAAAAAAGAGATAAATAATGTGATAGATAATTTGAAAGCAATGAGTTTTTGTTTTTTTAAGTTAGTTGCAGACAGAAAATGCTTTCTGGGTAATTTATCATAGTCTCTCTCAGCCCGACTTGCAAGAGGTACTGGAAAAATGTGTGTCAGCTTTAACAGCAGCGGCGGTTGGCATTAATTGTTAGCACGTACTAAACAAGACACATTTTAATCGAGAAAAGTGTGGTACGATGGAAGATTGTTTTTATTATAGAAGAAAAAACATTAACAAGTCGCAACAGCGACTATATTACACTTTTGTTAGTTGTTTATTATTTTTAAAAGTTTTAGAGCACGAATCTAGTATACATAGGTTATTATTTTATATCAAAAATTGTATATGGTTTTTAAAATTCATCAGTACATCTACACTCGAAATGAAATGAAGAAAATCTATAGTCATTATAAATGAGAAAGTCATTTTGTTTGTTTGTTTGTTTGTGTGTTTGTCCGTCCTTAACGTCGCAAGGGAGCAATATTATGACATGATTTTTTGTGTGAAGGTAGTTGAGAGGCTGCAGAGTGTTTTAAGGTTTTTACCGCGGTTTATTAACCTGATTTAAGAAATAAAAAATAAAATAATACATGACGATCAATTTCTCTGTCAAATAGCAATTCGAACACTAAAAAACGATTTTGTTTTGTTATGAGGGAGAATTTGTTAACGTACTCACTCATGGCCTCAGAACAGAGCACTTCATACCTAGGAGATTTACTTAACTCACTTGAGCTTTCTGGTGTACCCTCATATAAGTTGTAATTGAAATTAGGCGTGCCAGTAATGTTTAAACCAAATTTAGATAACCTCGATTATGTAATGGTACAAGACTTCGTGTCACACAACTTTGGGCGAAACATTATTAGTGCCAATATCGTAACAGGCGGTGTTCGAAGGGGTGAAAATGTAACTATTCCTCAAATCCCAATAGTTCGTACAGATTTAGTATTTAAATTCAAAAGGCTTCAATTCCCCATTAGAGTTAGTATCGCTATGACAATTAAAAAGCCGCAAGGGCAAACACTAAAAGTATTATGGGTGAACCTAGAAAAGCCGTGCTTCATCATTTCAATTGTGAAAAAGCTTGAAATCTAACTCATGTAACTTATGTATATCAACTTACCCCTTTAATGCCTCTATGTGATATTTTGATTTTCTTTTACCACGCGTTCGCAGCTGCGGATAAAAGCTAGTTCCTATAAATTAAATTTAAAAAAGTGCGTATACGCCTAGGTTCACTACATTTAATCAATATTTTCATTGTAAACGATCCTTTTTTTGAATAGCACGGTTTTTGCGAAGAATTGACTCATGCCCCAAGAGTAATTCTGGTCATGATATGAGCTTTCTTAAATAAGCCCTTCGGATTCAGCGTAAGAACTGTAGGTCCCCTCCATTCCTGACAATACACGCATACAGAAATGGTTGAGAATTTTAAATCAATAGGCTCTGATTCTCTACGAACTGTATCGCCACCAAATTAGATTTGATCCTTTTCCGTAGTTTAAAAATGTTAAGCTCTGATCTTAACAGGCCTACAAAGTTTGTACATTTCAGCTTGGAATAATATATTTTGCCTTTAAGAACATATTAGGGAATAATATGTTTAATATCATCTTACAAACACTATTTAAATACTTTTAAAGATTGAAAAATGTTTTCTTGAAATCCATTAAAACCTTGTCTTATTTTTACATCTTCAAGAACTCTCATATTTCAAGGCGAAGAGGAAGAGAATCTTAAACCCCTTTTCCTCTCTTATGCAAAACAATATAATTATCATAAATGCATCGCACTAAAATAACCTATCTCGCTGCTATGAAAAATTAACATTGAAATGGGAATTCCTGGTAATAATAATTGCATTATACTGTTTTTTTATTCTCCATAGAATGGGGATCTTACACATGCACATAAACTTACTCCAAAGGAATGTTGTCTTGAGAAAAGAAGAATGACACCCGACTCTTGAGTGCTATAACAACAACAACACCAAAAGCAGCAGCAGCAGCTTAGCTATATAGCCATATTTAAATGACAACATGTCCCTGGCTGGTATCAGGGTGTCGTAACAAACTAACAAGATGCAAAAGAGCCTTTTCATGTGACATAAGCCCGCAAATACTTACATCAACCCCGAAGTCCCCGTCGCGTCGTAAGACTCACTCAGCACAGGCTGTGATGATGATGACGACGACAAAGTCGAAGACCACGACAACGACGATGACGACGTGTGAAACACCATAAAATAACATTACTTTGATGTGCGTTTAAAAACTGATGTTACTCACCTGAAACGAAAGGAACAAAAATGCAAATTAGTTTTATTCGTTTTCACGAGTAAGTATTATTATTATTTTTTTGGCATAAACTAATCAAGTAAACAAATGTAATTTCGTCCAGGGAATGATAAAGCTGTTACAGTCAGAACAAATACGTGATTCGATTGTCAGATGATGCGTTGCGCAGTGATGATGATGAGAAAAAAGCGAACACGCTTTTGAAATCTGTCAAAATAAAACAAATGAACAGAACCCACGCAAATGCAAATGCAAATGTAAAATGACAAACCCGCTTATAATAGAACGCCATCTATAGTTCAGTTGAAACAAATTACTAAAAGTTGTAGCCTCGAGGCACTAAAGTCCAATCATTTTGAAATTGGCTAGATTGCAATGAGGTTCACATAGCCATTGACTTTGAATTCCTCGGTCGATGTCCGAAGGCCAAGCTGCATGCTGCTCAATCGTTCTTCTCATCAGGAAAACAAAAAGAAAAATAAAAACACGTCTTCTTCTGAAGTTTGCATGTTTTGCTGGTATCTATCTGGGAACATGAATCCGCGCAGCAGAAGATGCAGATTCAGATGCAGGAGGACCAACCACAAGGGCTCAATGACGCCCGGATGATCATGCAAATCGGACTCAGGCGGCCGCCAGCAATTTGCGCTCGCAAAACTGATTACTGCATAATTTACTTGCAGTTGCAGCCAAAGAGATAATGCCAACCAAAACCGTAAATTACAATTACAAGAGGCGGATCGGGAACCAGGCCCACAAGAGAAACTCATATCCCCTCTGGCACTGTGCTCGATGTTGCCCTTGAATCTTGAATCTCGAATCAGAGTACATCTTTCAGTGAGGAGTCTGCTTAAGAAAACTCACATAGTCATCCTGGGTGTTCACATTGAGTCAATTACCATAAAATGCCATCTTGAATATTGTGACTGACCACTGCATCAGTAAACTACGTAAGCCACGTAAGTAATTGTCACACAAATTTCAATGTGGAACAGGTGGATAGATAGGTATGTTTGATTTCTTATAACACTTTGGAGTGTTGTGAACTCGTGCAATGACAGTTCATAGACACCATCACCATCGCCATCACCATCACCATCGGGCAGCATTCAGTCCGGTTGCTCGAAGTTATGCTTTTTGTCTTTGTTTTTGTTCATGGTGAGTGATCGGCTGGATATAGCTAGTTCCATAAAAGCATAACCAGACAGCCAGCAGCGAGCGAGCTATAGAAGTGTTTACCTTATAAATTATAGTCGACTGGACTAGGTGAGATATGGCGCGGCGGTAGAAATACCAGTTGTATTTTGTACTCGTATCTAGGTAACTGAGTTAGGCCAACGGCTATTGAGTGCGTCCGACGAAAATGTACAATATGTCTAACTCTATATTGTACATGCGAACTGTCATTGCGGTAAAACAAATTGTTCGTACCTCACTTTTAATTTCTACCTATTACCTTCTTGGTTATCCAACTTTGCCAAGACTATTTACGCACTTTTTCTTCCAATTAGTGATTTTTTATTAATGTTTTTTTTTAAGAATTTAATTTAATAAATTAATTAATTTGATACATTTTTGGTCAAATGCGCCGTGTGGATTTTGATATATTGCCAATTCTGACACACCAACAATTTGGTATTTAATGAAATTAGAATGAGAACTGATAGTGATATCCAATACAATAACCAATCATTGGAAGGATTTTAACAACGTATCGTTAAGTTTTAAGAATTTTAAACAAGGATTTTTTTTTTGTAACAATTTACTTGATTTACGAAAGTTTTAATCTTTTGGTAAAAAAAGCATCTTAACACGTCTAAACTGTGACAGTTTGTGGGTACAAAAACAAAAATCAAACAAACCTAAATATGGTCAACAGATCCATTTATTTTGAATGTCAAAAACTCAAAAGTCAAATGTGATTTAAAAAAAATATTTGAGCTCTTGAAGAAAACAGACGCAAGAAAAAATTCAAATTGTTCTGTTTGGCGTTTTCTTTTGCAAACTTGTGTCAGCGTGTTTCTTTATTTGGAATGGAAATTACATTTCTTTGGCATCAAGGCCTTGAATATTATTTTTCTTAAATGTACCAATAAATAATTCTGTAACATATTTTTAAACTATTTTGTTAAAGAGGAATAAAACCCAATTTAGAGTTTATCCTTCTATCACCCAGCTGTCAAATAAATGACATATGTGAGGAAAAAAACGAATCAAACAAACCTAAATGTGGTAAACAGATATGCATATTTATTTATTAAAATACAAAAAAAAAAAAAATTATTAAAAAAAAAAATTTGGGCTCTTCAAGATGTTAAATATGAGAAAAAAAACTCAAATTGCTCTTTTTGCCAATTTCTTTAGCAGAATTTTTCTAAATTTTGAATGGAACTGAAACTTATTCGGCACTTAGAAGTCAACGACTTTAAATGTAATTTGTATATACCAATAAATAATTCTGTAAAAGATCTTCAAAGTATTTAATTGAAGTGGAATAAAACACAGTTTGAAGTTTATTCTTTTATCAGCCAACTGTCAAATAAACGACATCTACAAAATAAAATTATCTGATATAAGATTGAAATCAACTTTGTCTAGCACGTACACCTCCCTCAAGCTATTCTTTGGGATGACTCTATAATAAAAATGTATATGGACACAATAGTTTGACGTCGCGGTGCGGTGACGGTGCTGCCGGTAATACCACCCCGCAAGGAAACAACAAGTGTGTTTGTTTATATACATTTATATTCCTTTCGTACGTAACGTACATTCCATGGCCATCAAATTGTTTGTTTATATAGTGCAACGGTTCAAGTGGATGGATGATATGGCTGCCGCCGCAGAATTGTTCGTTTAAGTATTTCTTATAAGAACTTAACTCTTTTTCTTCCTTATAGTCTGGGAAGGAAAAATTGGTAAAACTTTTTTGAAAGTTAACTTTGGAAATAATTGTTCTTTTCAAGGTTTATTTAAAAAGTGGCAGAACAAAATAAAATAATTGATCGAAAAAGTAAGGAAGCGGATGTCCAGTCCATAGAAAGTTTTTAACTTAGTCACACTTCTAGGAGTAAAGTGCAATAAAAGACTATAAGACGAAGTTTTAAAGTAATTGGGGGCCGATTTAAAAGCGATTAAAAGAGATAAATTTGTATAGTTTTTTTTGTCAAAATGAAGCTGATCAGTTGTTGATAAAATTGTTGAACAGCTGATAGTTGAATTAATATTTAAGAAAGTGTTTCATTTTGTTTAAATTCCCACCTGTCAGTTTAACATTCGATGATCACCTTCAACCTCAAAGGCTTAATTCCAATCAGGAAACTCTTGATATCAATTAGGAAATGTTTGTTTAATGACAGATATTTTCAATGAAAGCTGTAACTAACCTGTCAACAAAATTCCAATGATTGGTTTCAATGATGAAAAATCTGTTCTTCTCAAAAACCCAACCCAGCCTCTTCGACTATTTGAATTTCTTGGATCTATCTTATGTCCCTACGTTCAGTTCAGCCACTTAACCACAAAGACAGACTTTTGATTGTCTCTGAGCTAGCTGAAGTACTCGTACTTTATTCTCTTAACCAACGCAATGTTGTTGGACAGTCATCAGAATTATAAAGAAAATACTGGTATCGTATACAAAATGAAGAAATGAAGAATAAAAAACCCAAGCATCATCATTATCATCTTACTACGTGCATTTCAAGAACAAGTTCTCTAAAACGTTGACATCAGCTTGACTAGTACATAGATATACATTAAATCCTTTGAGCTCGAATTCAAGCCCATCATTGCGTATAGAACAGCACAACCAACCAGGGAAAAGGGAGAATAATCATTAGGAGTTAGAAGATTTACAATTCGATTCCAATTAACAGAAAACTGCCAAGTCAAAGCCAACTACTACTCGCATTCCAATTCAACATCTTCTCATTGTTTATGTTCTTTTTGTTGTTGTTTTTTCAAGATAGGTCTACAAAGAAAAACATATCCAACTAACGAGGTGCGCTGAGCTATGAAACGAATTTTGAAATGAATCCTTTTTTCCGCTTCCAGCTTAAAGCCACCAGTGTAGAAGATAATGTTGCATTGGAAGTTGGCCAGGCTAGAATGGCAGGCGGCCTCGGCTTCGGTGGCGGCCGGCGTCGGATGCGGCAGCATCCTTAATGTGGATTCCATTTGGTAGTTGCCTTTTATGAAAATCGCAAAACCATTGATCGACTGTTCTTTTTGTATAAAGAGCAGAGCTCGTTAGTGAGCTCTAAACTGGCATAACAAGGAGTTTCCGAAAATGTTTTGTATTCAATGTTGCATCAGAATCACAGAATCTGATTCTGAAGAGAAGACAAGAGTGAAGTGCGAGAGTTCTGTTCTGGATTTATAGGATACTTCGTCTCGTCTTACGTCTTCGCACAGAGATTGTGGAAGTCTTTGAGATCCGCCAAGCTACGCCACAGCAAGCAAAGCAAATCAAATCGAACCAAACGAACTGAAGACCAATGATGGTGATATTTTTGGAGTGCGGATCATTATCTTTGATGATTTTCGTATAAAAGAATTGTTCCTCTTCTTTTTCTTTTTTTCGATGGATGTCCTTTGCGGTTTCTATATTGTAGATGGTGTGGTGGTACAGCACTCCAACCCGAACTCCAACTCAACTAACAATCTAAAAGGCCATTTAGATTTTCAATTTAAATTGTTTTTGAATACCAAATCGTTGAGAGAGGTTATATACCAACAGTGGTGTTTCGTGATTTCCCTTGGGCGGTATAAAATTGTCTGAATATGGCATAGGGTAGAGAGGCATTTGTATGGAAGTTGGTATAACGATCACTCATTGAATATCCCATCTGAGCCGCACAATAATTGGATTTTTGTGGTTTATTTTTGCTCTTAAGATTGATTTACACTGTGTATAATTGGAAAAAGAAATAGAAAATAATATTGACTTTTCACACATTTTGCAAAAATGCTAAACCAGACGCTTTTCTAAAGAAACTAACAATTTTTGACGCTTTAGAATACAGAGAGATCAGAATTATGTAGTAAAATTGCGCGCAACTTAGGAGTTAAGTTGCATATACATAGATCAGATATAGAGCCAAAATTTAACCAATTTTCACCCAAAATTTATTCATAAATTCAGTTGAAAGAAATGAGAATTCAAATTTTAAATCACTTGCGAAAATGTAATGATTCCTAATCTCCAAAGTAGACACACTTAATAAATAGTTTAAATAAAAATTTAAGGCCTTAAGAGACTTTCATGTGAGACTTTAAGTTGCTCTAAAAATTATAATATTTCATTTATAGTTTATACTCGTATCTTAAAATCAAAAACAAAAATTATGATCCTTCCTGTCCTATAAACCTAATCGTAGTGTTTCCTTATGTTTCCAATTATACTCGACATCCCTCACATACCATCGACTAGGAGGCGGCATAAAGACGACGGCCGGCGGCGCAGTGTGGATGAAGCGTTCGGAATGCAATATTTTCCTCGCTAATGAATAATATAACATAAACAAAAAGAATTTATACGCAATGAAAACTCTAATTAGGAATAACGTCCTAATTAGTGAAAACAACACACAACCCATATGAAATTCCATTCGATCCTTGTAAGGAATTCTTGAAATCTTTCATCTTCCTTATAGTCGATGTACGAGTTGTACCTTAATTGGAAAAAATGAAGAAGAAAAATGAAGGAAACTCTGAAATTATTTCGAATTTATTTACGAGTATAAAAGATAGCCTATTTCTTTTTAGTTGAACTACAAAGATGAGATGGTTTTTTGGGGCGACAGTAGAACTCAATTAAGTCAAGGTTTGATAATTTTGAAACCGAAAAAATCTGAACAAATTTCTCCATATTAGGAGTAGTTCAGTGAAAATTGGAATTTCGAGAGGAATACATTCATTTAATCGGGTTTTACTGTATAGAATTCCTTTCGTATCAGTTTCCATCCCCATAAAAGAGCCGCATATGAATGTTCCTTTCACTATCTCAATGACTTCACATTGTAATTCTCTAAACACGGAGTTATAAAAAGAACAACAAAAAAATAAAATGTGGAATCCATTAACTGTTTTTGGTTTAATTAATATCTCCCGCCTTGGGCATAAATCACGGACAAAGAAGGACCCTTTATCTGATATCGATTCCTCATTCAAAAAGCATCCTTCTTTAGCCAGGTACCTTTGCTACATAAATGAAAGGTGTGACATATTTTCCCTCGAGATCGTGTTGAAGTCGAAGGTAGTTTTCTTAGTTTTGTTCGTTTTGTGTTTTCTTTTTCGAGGAAAAACGTTTTTACATTCGAAATCACCACCGGTTTGAGGTACCTACAAGACGGAAAAGATGCATTGAGCAGCATGAACAAATACAACAGGTACACTGTACAGATTCCATCATCATCATCATCCTCGTCATCTGTGCTCTTTGCTGTATCCAGCTGCTTCACAAAATCCCATCAGCTAAGGACAAAAAAGAGCCCACAAACAAAAATCGAACCAACTTAAAGATTCATATCTCTGACGCTTTATTCTTGTTCGGCTTCGGTTCTGGCTCCGGCTCTGACATCGTAGGTTCGGGTTTCAAAATATATGTTTATAGATCTCCAGGAGTGGATAACCTTGGTGTATGGCGATAACACGACAACTCGGTTCAACAGAACAGGCATTTTGTTCCAAGTACTTTTTGTAAAGTATGCGACTGCTCATATTATGATGGCAAAGTGCGCGGCGTGTAATGTTGTTTTTGAGTTTTATTTTATTTTTCCAAAAATTGAATAACCCAACGCAAAAATGAAAAATGAAAAACAAAAAATCATTTCTCAGCCTCAATGGGAACGGAAAGGCAGTAGAGATGTGTTCATATACTCGTATAATATCTTGACACACTTCGGCTTATAGCAAACAGGAAAGAGAACACAATCAGATAGTAATTTAGACACGATAAAGGTGGATTTTCCAACCGACCGACTTGACAATACCGTGGTGTACAATGTACATAGGGTAGGGACATATTCAGCAGTCGCACTGTCGCAATACAGTATATTCGAGTACCCTGTGAGACAACCTACATAAGGAAGTGGAAGTACGTAACTCACTTTAAGGCGGTTATAGAGGGCTTTTGAACAGCGACGACGACGACGTGTATTGAAAACAACAGGAAGAAAAGTTCGTGACAGAGAGTTAAATGAGATGTGATTGAAAAAATGAAAATCTGAAAGTCGAACAATGAGATAATACATATTGAGGCACAAGAATATGTCCAATATTGACGATTATTAAGAGCGACGGATTGACAATAATCTACATATTCCATAACTCTTGCTTTGAAAGCATTCAAGTTGAAACAGCTGTATTAACGTGTGAGTTTGCTTCATTCAAAATTATTAATCCTGATACGTGACGCACACAATTCCTGGCAAAAAGAATTGATTTCAACAGATGAAATTTGTTTAAATTTTAATATGAATTGACATTTCTATGATAAGTGCACAATTCAACAATTATTGTCATTCATTTTGTAGCTTGAACTGGGATGAAATTTGACATCTGTCAAACTCATCTATTATTTGAACTGTCATAATAGATAAAGATTGGGATGCTTACGCAAATAGCTTCTGAATTCTACCAACATTATTCAAGTTATGGTCAAAATATTATCCAAAATGTGCGCAAAGGAGGTTAAAAGTTATGTGAAAAGAGCGTATACGAATAGGGCGAATCTTTGCTATGCATTTAAATGATACTGTTTTTCACATTCAATGGCAAAGTTAAGACTTTATAAAGAATTCAAATGAATCAAAAATACTGTAAAGGGTGGTTCAATTTTAAGGGCGGATGTTAAATGTGACCACACATAAACGTCAAGTTATATTCTGCATTTCATTTGACATTTATCAATTTCAAACTAACTCAATTTGAACCATATAATGATACACAATCGAGCAATTTGTAAAAGCTTTTAAGGATTATTATGAAAATTGGTACTCAAATCAAATTGATGTGATTTTTTCGGTGAATTTAATCGTAGCACATTTGGTGCGTGCATTCGAAAAAATCGTGCATAAACTTTGGCACACTGGGTTTGTAGGAAATGTGAAAATACCAGTGCATGCTCGTACAGCTCGTACTGCAGAAATTGTTGCTGCTGTTCGCGATAGTGTGTCTGATAAGCCGTTCACCTCAACTCGTCGTCGTGCCCAACAATTGCACCTCTCACGCTTGTCGTTGATGAACATTTTGACTTGCATTTACACGCTTACAAGGTGCAAGAACTAAATCCTCTTGACCATTTCAAGCGTCGTCAATGGTCAGAATGGTGGCAAGAAATGGCAACAGTGGATGATCAATTTTCGAAAAAAAATCATCTTCAGTGATGAGGCAATTTTCACCCCAGTGAATTCCTCCATAAGTATAAATGCCGCATTTGGGCGAATGATAATCCAATGTCGCGGCGGCTATTTGAGCGATATTTTCTTCCATACATACTTGAACCATACCAATATTAACATATTAAAAAAAATGATAGTAAATTAAATTTTTTTCAAAATCAACATTTGCCCTTAAAATTTAACCACCCTTTTACAAGGAACACGCTTATTTTTCAAAGTGAAAAATGGATAACCCTGTAGACTTGTAATCATTTGTTAACTAGATTATTTTTCGAAGTAAGTTTCATTATTTGTATACAAAAAAAAATCATTTCAAAGCAAAGAAAACTGAAATTCGAGAATGGTGGTAGGATATAATTGAAGACTGTAATAAAAAGCACAGGACCCAATACGCTTCCTTTATGTACTCCAAATTAAATTGAAAGAACAATGAACAGTTTAAGGACACCACTCCATACTTAGCATGTAGGTTTTTAACATGGACAATGCTTACCCTGAAGATAAAGAAATGATAATTCTATAGTAAGTCACTAAGTTCCAACTACATATGTACATAGATATTGTTAGGTTTAGTCATAAACGACTTAATACTTACTGAATGATGGGTAGAAAATATGCCAAGTAAATATTTTACATTAGGTCAAGTGCACAGAGTTGTGGTAAAATATAATTTTATTCACTTAACTGCCATATAATTTTAATAATGGAATCGTTGTTTTGTGTACTATTATAATTTGCTAACAACCAACACGTCAAGGCTTTGGATCATTAGAAAGACGTTGCGATGTTCTCGCATATAAAAATCTAACACCACCCATTGAGAGTTTACAGTATCTAAAGTCATGTTCAAGCTGTATGCAATCACATTATCTGTGATAATTTTCCATCCATCAACTTTGGCATTATCCTTAGATTTTCGAGTTGTAAATGGAACACGAGCCGAACGTAACGAATTTCCTTTTATGGTCTCAATACGTACTCGAGATGGAAGTCATAATTGTGGAGGGACAATATTAAGTCCCATCTGGATCCTTACCGCCGGACACTGTGCTGCAGGTTTGCGTCCGGATTTTTTAAACATTCAATATGGAGTTTCGAGAATTACCAAAAACGACTTGAATAATGTGAGTGTCTCGGAAATTGTCGTATACTTTGGATATTTTCCAGCGAATGTCTTGCATGACATAGCTCTTTTGAGATTACAAAGACCGTTGACTTTTGGTCAATCGGTTCAAGCTATTCGACTACCAAGAATGTTTGAACTTACGCCAGAGAATTCACAAGGAACACTTATTGGCTGGGGTTTAAATGAGGTAAGAAAACTTAAAACACTGAAACATTTATAAGAGATTTTTGATCAAATTTCAATTTTTTACAGTCCCGTGGAAAAATTCAGAAGAACTTACAAAAAGTCGAACTTAAAGTTTATTCGAGGGAAGAATGCAATAGTCGTCATATTCTACAAATCCACCCAACTAATATTTGTGCTGGTTTCGAGGGCGGTGGAAAGGGTCAGTGCAATGGTGATTCTGGAGGCCCATTGATTGTAAATGGCAGACAAGTTGGAATTTCTTCATGGAGTATGAAACCGTGTGCCATTGCTCCATATCCAGGTGTTTACACAGAAGTTGCTAACTATATTGATTGGATCAACTATGTTATGGAAGAGGATGAAGATGATGATATTGACTATGAACGTTAAGGATGTGATATTTTAAAGTGTTAAAAAGAAAAATAAACTCAAGTCAAACCAACAAGAAGTGATTTACCGAAGTTTATTTCAATAGTTTTACATTTGATCAAAACTTGAGGTTGGCAGTCTTCAGTTTGACCAATTTTAAATACTGTTGCCTTTCCACCTTCATAAAATTTCCTAACTCAATACATTAAGAGTTCTTAAGCAGCTTTTTTATGCGCCGTAAAATCAAAATTTTCTGACATTAATAAAAAGCCGATCGTTCGCGATTACAGTCATGCAATTTCGAACTAACTTCGAACTCATTTGCATGTTTTAGCTTTTTCGAGTTCGACCTTTGTAATAGTGTCTTGCGGTTGTCGGAAATTTAGAGACATAACAAAGGAAAAACTTAGAAATTGGAGTCATTTAAGTTGTAGTTTGACATTCAATCAATATGTAATTTAAAATTCAATCAGTCTTGTCAATGACAACCTTCCGACTAAAACTACACCACTAAAATCACACCTTCTTAATCTTATTTCAAGGTATACAGATATGAAATAAATAAATTAGTTGGCGCAACAATCTGTAAAGAACCAGAGCCTAGTGACTTCCAAATCCGAAAGGCTTATTTGACAAAACACTTTTCATGACAAGAATTACTCTTGGGGGATTTGTCAATTTCTTTCAAGAGGCAGTACCCGTGAATAAACTTAGGATTCAAAAACTGGTATTAAAAACAAGACCTCTGCCATGACAGTTATATGCACTAACCATTACGCCACGGGTTCTACAGATATGACATAGCAGAATAAACAAAGTCCTTAATTGCTTTCTAGATAAAGAATTTTGAAGGATGTGGATCCAAATCCAAAAGATTAACATTTAACTCTCATTGGGTGCCACCATAAACCACGTGTTCCTATGTGAATCAATAAGTTTCTATCGGCTTGTTACAGTTTGGAAAAATATCTACCTTCTTAGAAGGCAGGGTTTCACATCGAGACATTTATTTTTCCTCGCAACATTAATCATTCCACAAGCTACAAATTAAAATCAAAATTCCTCGCTCTACTTGAAGTTGACAGTCTTTTCTTACATCATGCCTCAATAATAATATTTCAATTGCCATAGTCGACATGTGTCAGCTATAAAAATTAAATGTTCCGTTAGTTCTGAACTCTGAGATCTATAACAACAAAGAGTCATAACTTTTTATATTCGAAAGAAAATAAAATCAAATCAGATTCGTTAAGTTCGAAAATCAATTATAAAAATAACTTCTAGTTTCCCCATATAATGTATGTAAATAGAAATGCGAAACGTGTTTGCATTGAAAATATTAACTTAGCTGGAAAAATGTTTCTTTTTTATTTAAGTTAGCTGCTATTGCGTCAGAACATCACTGACACTTCCGATCTTTGTGGAAAAATAATCTATGTATGTACTCATATGAATATTTCATTTGATTAAATGAGCTGAAGCATAAAGATTGACCATGATCCTAATCTAATTTTGTTTGCTGAGAATTTGAAAGTTTTATTTCTCTTTTTATTTTTAATCACTCAACATGCAATCTGTTGTATAATATAAACACACCCTAGGTTAGCAATCTGTCATCTGTCATATTAGATGACCCTTTGACTAGCTGTCAGTGTCTGGTGGGTTTTGTTAGACATACTTTTCATTTGAAATCTCTGTAATTATTACAATTATTTTCGTAATCAAGCTCGAGGTCGTTTCTATTTCGATTTCGACATCGAAATGTTGCAGCAGAAGGTTATGTGCTTGTGCAGCTGAATGCTCCCAGATTACTGCATATTACCATCAGACATGATCAAAATCGGTTGGAAATTATTAGTTCCGCACTTCATGCCATGAATTCAAATCAGAGTATGGGAGACATACATTTGTGTGTTCCATTGGGCAAGGAGAATTGAATAAGAGTGCTGATGGTAAGCAGCGCCTGATCTTTAAGCAGCCGGCTATAGAACTTCATTGGAACTGCGCCGCCATGCCACCACCGCCCAATCAGCTACGCAAATTTGTTCATTTATGTATATGTATAGGAGTGCTATTGGAATTTATCGCCCACGGACAGGGCCAAAAGTCTCAGTCTCAGTCAATCCCTATGCGTCCACGACTAGTCCAACTCAACTAGGTGTACCGAGAACCGAACCAACTGGCTGGCCATATGACATGATGCAGTAGAAAATTGCGCGCACAAAACCTATCCCCATTGACCATAATTTAACCTGTCTTGTTCCGTCACAAAACGAACATTGGAACGCGCGCGTTTCCTCCTTCTGCAATATTGGCTGTTGGTTGTTCTGTTCAAGCGTGCGTTGTGCTACGATTTTGAATTTATAGTTTACACGACGACGTGCATAGATGGTTCCCTGTGCAACACCTTTGCACAGCCACAGCCATAGCCACAACTAAGCTATGGCTCGCTGAAGCCGAACGCTAAGTGATTGACACACGTTCAACCGGTTACTTGGGCATTTAAGCTATTCCCTTGTTGTCTAGGCCTGATGTTGGGTCTTGTGGCGTGGTGTAGTGTGGTGGCAATAAAGACAGTGTTTGTCCAACTTGGAATCCCTTACGGACTACTGTCCGAACATCTGCTGATGATGACAGCCACTACAGTAGCCAGTACATATTATAGCAAAGGTATGTCTGTCCAATGTTCATAATGCATATGTATGCAGTGCGCTTCAGCTACAGCGAAACTTGCGCTGCAAAAATCCTGATTAGCAATGACATGCCAGTAGGTTCTCTTGAAGGTACCTATACGTGGGAGTAAGTTATGTGACAGTTGTTGTTGTTGCTGGCTGAAAAGGACATTTTGTTTGAGTGACAGGCGAATAGGAAAAAATGTATAATGGCTCGAGCAAGTGCTGATGAATTTATGTGGAGATAATGAGACGCTCTGGAATCGGATTATACCGTCGTCGTCGTCGACTGGTCTACGGTCTACCTCTATCCAATCAATCACTTTTCTTTGTTCGTCTAGCTTAAGTTTATTTCCTAATAATCACCCGCACTGACATTTTAATTGAATTCGTCTATGTATGCTTTGTACCTCATTTTATTTCACCGTACTGATGAAGCTGATGTCGTTCTAATGCCGGCCGGGCCGGGCCGCCCACGCTAGTGGCTTTTGATTCACTTTGATCCGCAGAGCGCGAGCGTGAGTTTTCAATCAGAATGCCCGATAAACAACGTTGGCGACGCAACGCGATTTTAGAATCCAGTGGGATTGAATTCAATTCTGTTTCTGGAGGTGAATGAATGAATGATGATGATGGGGGTACTCTTAAACGACGACGACGATGCCGACGACGATGGTCTACAGTCTACACAATGCAAGTCGTGTGCTGCAATAGTTAAGACAATAAGTCGACTAATGAGAACGTGCAATGTTCACTTCAATTTCAATTTCAATTCGAATGGGATTTTGTTTGTTTTCTTTGCAAAAGGAGTTCAAACATTTTTCTTTTTGTTTTTTAAATTTTGGTTTTAATTTTCTCTCGGTGGTATGGCTCCGTATTGGCAGATGTTTGGTTAAGTTGAGGCTTTGTTTTTTTGAGTTTGATGGCAAACAACATGTGGCCACAGAGGGAGGTATATTTGTATTTTTATTTTGAGGAAGTCATTGTTTGTTCCCTTTTAATTAGAGTTTTTATTTGTTTCGCTTGTTTCGTTGTTGTTGGTGTTTTCCTAATCGGCAGATGGAAGAATGTTATGTGTTATCAAAAGAGGATGTTTAAATTTGACTTGGAGCAGGATATTATATTAAACCTTCATCCTCAAAGGTACCAGACACTTTGTTTTTGGTAAAGGGAAGAGGTGTCAAAATAAAATTCAGGGGTAGCTAAAAGATGCAGTCTGTTTGGAAGTATAGTATGTTTATTTGACTGTCATTAGTGTGGTCGAATCTGACAACTTAATAACCGTTGTTTCAGAGATATAGACCTTTAAGTTGGCATACTGTTTTAATCGGCGGCCATTTTTTCAGCTGTCGAATTATTTATATACGGTCAAAACTGTTGGAAAAAGTCATCGAAAGTTTGACCTAAAGATTAGTCTATGTCTAAGTCAGAGTATTGTCTTTCGAATAGAGTAAATGTCATGTCAATTTTGTAATCATAGCGTTATAATTCTCCTCAATCACCCCGAACCTGAGACAATAAAACATAACCCTAGCCGAAGCAGTAGGCACGACCAGACCATTGCATACACATGCCAAGGAAATATAAATATATGGTATAGCTTTTCCCACTCACCTGCTACCAATTCACAGTGACTTTTCACAGAATATTTAAATTTCAACAAAAATGCGCCTTCTACTTTTACCTTAACTGAGTTTAAGTACCAATCTTGTATACACGTGTAAACTTAACCAAACGATTTCCCGAGAATAGTTAGACCTCGATTACAGGACTGTCTGGTAATTTTTGGGTTCCGAAATACCTTCTTCCTTCTTTATTCTCTAGTTTGTAGCTCAGGACACGGAGCTTCTCTCCCCAACTGATTTTTTCGTGGCTGAGTTCTTCTAAGAGCACCACGGACATACATAGCTGGCCCATTGAGGCAAGGCACCGGTTATTTTCTGGTTTGCTGCCAGAATGCATTAACAGGGAAATTTCTGTCTTGACAGATCTAGATCAAAAAATAAATTGATTTATTTTATCCAACCCATTAGCGATTTTTACTTTTCAGTAGATTTTGTATCAATTGGAAGATTTAATTGGCAATAAAAATTGGAATTGAAAACGTCAGTTTCACAAAAGTCAAATCCTATTATTTTTATTCATCCTATCTAAGATTTATTTGGGTTGTTTTTTTTTTAAGTATGTATGTATGTATTTCACTTGTTTTTCAAAACAAGGAAGACAACAGAAATTCCTTTTTTATTCTTCTTTCAATATATGTATGTTTCACTCATGTCAAAAATCTTAGGTACAGTTTGTTTCCGAAATCTTTTCTGTATAAGCGTTATTTGTTGGACGCCATGCCCGATTGCCCATAATTTTTATCCGCAAAATCCTAATAACAAATATTGAGGAACCTCTTTAAATTCTATTGTCCAATAATAATTTACAGAAGTCCCGAATTACACAGGTCACTTGACAGAAGGCACATTCTCACCCCAACCGATGACATAACGCACATAAAGATTAAAGAAGTATCAATTGTCCAAAAGCATTATAATAGGGATGTGCACTTAAAAATCACCACAACATCTGTCCTATTGATAAACCTAATTTAAAAGACTTTGTTTGACCTCAAGCAGCAGTGGTACACATTTTTAAAAATACACAAAAATATACAATAACTTTATTTTAACGCACGACAGATGTTTTGCAATTTGAGATGGACCAAAACAAAACACACAAATTTATTTCAATTCAAAAATGCATGTCGAAAATAGTTTTTTTAATGTGCCAAAATGCGAATATATTTAAAGATGCTCGCACAATTTCTATATAGAACTAGAACCAACAGCCCCTCAGTTATTGAGGTTTATTCTTCTCCTATAAAACATCTTTTGCTAATTATAGTTTATAGCTTTTGAAAGTTTATAGCGGTTGTGGGACGTGTCACCATCGCCATGTTTGTGAGTAAGAATTTAGAATATATCAATTCAAAAACAAGACTAGACCGGAAATTGCACATATTATTGTTTAATTGGAAATTCTTTGAGTACACCAAAACTTCTCCCATTGAGATCGTTTTGTGATTCATTTAAATTGCAATCTGGTACAAATCTTTCTGCTTGATTGCGTGAATTAATTTGAACAGTTTATGCTTGATTGGTATTGGCACCAGTTAAATTATTCAGCGATCACAGTCAAGACATTTTATTTTTTGAATGATCGTTCACTTCTCACTGACTAAGTACATGTGGTAAACTCCTACAGAGATCGTTAAGGAACGCAAAAAAAGATACAAGTTACAACCTTTGTTTCAAATTAAGAACTCAAAAATTAAACTGACATTATTACCATGCCCCTCTACTCCCGCTCCATAATTTCAGATCTAAATAAGGCAAAAGAGTATATCTATTTGGTGTTCCATTAAGAGGACTGATCCCAATCACCATAATATAAATAGAAGTACCTCTCACGAACCTACATTGAAAACAATCAAAGTTAGGCGTAAAACCATTTGGCTTCTTCTGATGCGCGGTTAAGCTCCGATCTCAAGCCCGACCTGGTCTAGTCTTTATGTATATTCATTTTTGTTTCTTGAAAAGATGGCCTTTGCCGATACAAGGTCTATTGAACTGCACAAATCGCTTATTATAACGACTGACTCAATGGAATTATGGTTAAGAAGGCCATCAGACAGAAAACCTACCAACCTCTCACTGTAACACAATCGTGATTGTTGTTCAATGAGTATTGGGTTGTTGGAAACACTTCAGTTGATGTTGCAGCACTTATTCCCCATTCCCATCCCTATCCCTATCCTATCCACCACATGGATCGGATAGGAGCATAGCAAAGCTGAGCTATCTTTCGAATGAAATCTCAACGTGCAAACAGACAGTTTTGAATATTGAAATGTGCAACTTGGTCTGTCTCTCTGTCGAAAATGCTGCATGCATATGGAGGATGAAATAAATGAATGGCCTGAAGTGCGATACCAGTAGTTACACAGATAAAAGTAGAGACTCCTCTTCAACTAGGTATATGGTTGTTGCATTCAAGCCCAAAAAGGAGTTAATTATAAGAAAATACACATCTAAAGTGATCTTTGAATGGTGTTAGGATACCGATCACTTGAAACACACTTATTACCTATTCCAAACAAGCTGAGAGGAGATGGACTCGTAGTCGAAGTTGTAGTCAAAGACCATATTGGGTTCTACACTCGTATATCTTCTGCATAATGCGCCTGTCTGTCTGGTTGCCAATTAATGTCACCATCAGCTTTTGTTGATATTTAAATTAAAATTCACCATCCCAAGTTGACATTTGAATGGGCACGCGGACAAGGAAATATATGAATACACAACACATCTCTCCACCATCAGCAGCACCAGCACCAGCACCAGCAGAAATGGAGGCTGAGACTGAGTCTGAGAGAGGTCTCCAATCCACTTATATGGAATTGCGGAATGGCAATTGTGTTAATGTAATGGCGGCTTTATTGGGAAAGTGCATCAAGTAAGTTGTTGCCGTTGGGCTAATAAATAAAATGCCTCATCTCGGTGGTCCAGACGTTTATAAATGTCAAGTGTTTGTTTGGTTAAGATGTCCATTCGCGGTGGAGAATAAATGAATATGCATTAGCTGAAATATATTTGGATGGACACATTCAACGGACATGTCATCCGTCCCAAAACATGACACGTGTCAAAATTCCTTTTATTCGGTCTTTATTTTGACAGTTTATGTATGAATTTTTTTTTAACTTGATTTTTATTTGAAGCAGGTTTTTATTTTGGACACGTCAATCAACTGCACCTTTGCATAAGAAATACATCGTCCCAATGAACGCGACGAACGCGACGCGACGATGACGATGAAAGAAGATGATGTACTTTCTGCAGCTGCTGCACACACATCCCACAGCTAGGTGTGTAATGTGCAGCACAACTTAAAAGGAGAGAGAAGTTAAAAGCATACCGAAACGTCAAAAACAACCTGTACAAACATTGCACCTTTGAACGAGTCCATTTGCTTTGCACTAGCTGCGCAGTCTATACCTCTACACAACGTACTCTATAGGTTGGTACATGTACTGTACATTAGCTCTGACAGCGCAGAGCTAAGTTCAGGTTAGTCATAGCCATGGCTTGTGGACTTTATCACACTTCATAACTTCGTATAAAGCTAATATCATATGCCTTGGTGATGCTGCTTCTGCTGCTGCTTCAGGCTTCGCGTTTGCGTCTGTCTTTCTTTTTGTGTTTGAAGTTAGTAACAAAATAAATGAACTTTAATAACAGCAATAAAAAATGTCTTCTCTTTTAAGGTTCTACTTCTGATATTTTTATTATTATGAGTATTTCTCGGGATAGACTGAAGTTGAAGCTTGAAGCTGTTTATTTATTATACCTTCCTCTCTATACTCGGTTGCCTTATCAGCCTTGAGACTTGAACATAAAATTCTAGATTAGTTAGCATCATGAATGTGGATCACTTATGTATATTGTTTAAGAAGAGAAAACAGGTTCTTTACTTAAGGTACTGAATAAATGATGCTGATGTCAGATGATAAAAATATGAGCATAAAAGTGTTCCAACTTCCAAGTATGTAGAAGAAAATTTAAGATTATACGATGTCACTGAAGTATGTAGGATAAGATTCTTTTATAGTTTCTATTTAAAGTTGACACAACATAATCCACCATGAGAAGGGCAATTTTATGACATTAAACTGAAGGAGGTATACGGAGTTTTATTTGTTTAAATTAAAAGAAAAGGTTCATCAAATTGAGATCTTATTTTCAGGTGGAAAGAGTTTTTAAAAGGGTTTATCACCAGGTATACTTGGATCATAAAAAAAACTCATTATGAAACAAGAATATAATTTCGTAGATCTATTTTCTACATTATAATGAAATTTTTATTTAAAATTGGAAACACATTATTGGAAAATGGTAGTAATCACGTGGGAGTTCGCATTCAAACGAACGAACAGAAATATCATTTTAAAATGAGGGAAATGTCACTTGTCAACTTAACTGTCACTGGAATCAGTGCTGCCAAATAAAAAAAACTCAAAGACTTCAAACTGAAACTAGTTCGCTACATAAGGTATTGAAAAGGATTGAATTTATTTATTTGTTTTCAAACGAAATAAATGTCAGAAATTCGTTTGTTTTTAAACTTTATTTTTGATATGTCAGTTCAAATTTTGGTTATTTTTGGTTTCTGTCTGTTTCATTCAACAAACATTAAATTAAAACTAGGTGGCCCAACAGTCAGGAATTATACTCTTGAAGGATTTGTCAATTCCTCGCAAAAGGCAGCACCCGTGAAAAAAACTTTAGATGGCACAGGCAGGGATCGAAAACAAGACCTCTCGCATTGCAGTCCAACCCAACGCACTAACCATTATACGCCACGGGTACTACATTCAACAAACGCGTAGACATATTTCTTTGACGTTAGATACGTGTCACTTGTCAAATTTACAATCAATACAATCAGTGTTGCCAATTAAAGAAAATAACACTAAACGAAATATCTAAACGTCAGATATTCGTTTGTTTGCCAATTTGATTTTGAAATGTCAAATCAAATCTCAATTGTTTTCGGGTTCTGTTAGGTCTATTCAACAAACGCACTGAAATATCTCTTTGACGTTAAGTATGCATCAATTGTCAAACATATTGTCTTTGTAATCAATGTTGCCAACTTAAGAACATCCAGAGACTTTAAATGGAATATAAAATTCGCATTGCAAATTTTGAACTTTATTTAAATCAAGTTCAAACAAAATAAACAGCAGAAATTCGTTTTTTATCCACTTTGTTGGTAAAATGTCACATCAAATTTCGGCTTCTTTCTGGTTCATTCCACAAATGCATAGAATATCACTTTGACGTAAGAGTTATGAGACTTCTCAAACCTAATGTCACTTAAACTCAGTGTTGGGAAAACTCTAAGACTTCAAATTGAAATTAAATTTCGCTAATACGAGGCATTTCAAGAGTTTTACTTTATTTTAATCAAGTTAAAATGAAATAAACGTCAAACATTTTTTTGTTTTCAAATTTGCTGGTGAAATGTCAGATCAAATTTCAATTATGTTCGGGTTCTGTATGAAAGTGCAACTCAAAAACACACAAGTAACGACTTAAGATTTATGGTGATGACAATAGCTTCTAATATTTTCAAATTAACTTGAAGTTTTTCCTCAATTAGTTAAAAATAATTGTCTTCTAAAGTACCATTTATAAAAAAAGGCATATTCCATTATGTCACAGTTCTTTAAAAAAAAATCAATTAATCTTATTTAACCAATTAACGAGTTAAATTCTTTTATTTTTTATCAAACTCCTCTTATTTAATAACCAGCATGTTTTTATATTCACCCTCATTTTACATAAATCATTCATTCATAAATTCATAATAGGAAAAGGGATAAAAAATTCATTTCGCAAAGACAATAAGAATCAATAAAAATGAATAATTTCACTCCAATTCTAAAACTTTAACATTACACATCCGAGAGCAGTAGTTGGATATATTTTGTATGAATCTTTTTTCATATTCGTGGGAATTACGAGAATAAAAACGATGAATAGCTGTGATAAAATCTCAATGGCGCCCAAACCCGTCGCCGACGCTGCCACCGCCGCCGCCGCCATAGTATTTATATTGAACTGGATATACATATATTTCCTTTTCCGGTTGGTTTGAATTTTCTTCTGTCTGACCTGCAAAAATAGCTTTTTTTGGAGTTTTGGTTTTGTTTGATTTTTACTTTTGTGGAAATTATAATCTTCCCATCTTTTATTTCCCAGACATCACATTAGATAAACTTTGATGGCCAAAATGAAAAAAAAAAACAAAACTAAAACTTTGTTATTCTATTTTCCGTTGAGTCAGAACAGAATACACGACAAAATGTCTCGCCAGAGGGCGGAAGATGAAAAATCAAAGGGAAGAAGAGTTTTATCATACCTCCTGACAATTCCCACACTCAAGTTGTCTAGGGAAAGAATCATTTTTGGCAAACTTCCGAGTTTACATAGGAACAACATACATAATGTTATTGTACATTATGTATGCTGTTAGATATTTTAGGTTTATTTTTATTTGATTGAATTACAAGTTCTTTAACGTGGTCAACAAAAAAAACCTATAAATAGAGTTAAGGCCAATATTTTGACATTTAAAAGGGTGTTTGGAAGATGGAGAGACAACAAATCTGAATAGGTAACAAATCATGCTTCAAAATGTTTTATTGATTCTGGTCACTTGTGTTTTGGTGTCTGAAAATGTAAGCTCATGGCGAAGAGACAGCAATTGATTGATGAGAATCATTTAAATTTGTTAGCATCAATCAAACGAGGAGTTTTTGTTTGAACTTAAATATTGATTATACACTCGTACATAGTGTTTCATGAAACAAATGTATTTCCACAAGTTGCCCTCAAAATATCTAAGTACATTGTACATAACTTACTGGAATTATACAAGCAATTTTATGATGCAGTGCATTTTAATTTTAAACGCCGCCGCCGGCCGCCGCCGGTTCTTGCAGTAAGCTATACTATGAACTTTTTGAATAGGTTATTATTAGCAATATAAGTTTAAAATCATATTGTAAGGGAATTGAAAAAAACGGAATTTTTTAATGCATACAACAAATTGATTGATACTTAAAACTTAACCCCAATCCTATCTGCAAGACTATTAACATAAATACCTAATGGAAGTGGATGTAGTCAAGGTTCTTATCTGTCACCAATCTTTTTTAATTTACTTCAATAGAAATTAAATGACTTCCCAAAATTCACCTTGATAGTTTTCTTTAAAAAATCGTATTTTTATGAAAATGAACCAAATAGTCTAGAACTTAACCTGTGTACACATCTTTACAAAATTTAATTTCAACTTTAATTACAATATTTGTATGTTTTTGTTGAAACTTGATATTATTGTTTTATGATATAAAGATATCTTATCAAACTATATCTCATATATTTTACTCATGTACAATGATTTTCTGATGACCTTATTTAGTTGATATGTAAATATTACATAATCAACTTCCAGGCAAATACAGATATGTAATTATGATAAAAAACATTTGGAATTAAGTTCCATACCCAACATTTATATAATGTTAAAATATAGTAAAAATGGAAATATATTATTTAATGCACGTATCCATCTTAGATCAAATCTTATTTCAGAAAAATGAGTGAAAGTTATTTCTTTGCCCTATTAAAATCCTCGAAGACAAATCAAATTTCTAAATTACAAAAATGTATAGATAAAGATCACTTTCACAGGGTGGTCTATTATTTAATATTAATTAAGTTTAAATTTAAATAAGATTGTGATTCAATCATTTGTTGGAAGTTTTACTATAAAAGTAAAAGTATTTAATTTTTGAAATGTAAATTTATTTATTTTATTTCGTTATCACAGGTTATCAATCAAACAAACTCATAAGAGTTCAAACTGTTTAAATGGCATATGATTGCATAACATTTTTGATTTTTTAAACTATCATTTGTTGATCTAAATTCTGGTATTTTCTTCTTATTTTTCAATGAAATTTAATCATGTTTCCATTTATAATTTCGTTTTTTAAGAGTGTGATATTGAAATTTTAGTGCAATGATTTTGTCTTTATTTTTGCTTATATATTATTTCATCTGTCAAATTCAACAAAGTGCTATCTGTCACTATTGACATTAACATATTCCTCTCTTTGTTAAAAAAAACAATTCTTGACTATACATTTTATTTTTATTTTAATCCAGAATTAAACCTTTAAAGCCCAAAATCTATCTATCTTTTTAGTATTTGACCAAACTATACTGTTGTTATAAAGCAGAAAAGTTTGTTTATTTGTTTGTTTCTGTGTTTGAGCGCGCTAATCTGAGCAGCTGCTGGTCTGATTTGAAAAATTATTTCAGTGTTAGATAACTCAATTATTAAAGAAGGCTATATTTTACCTAACATCACGCTAAGACTAGTACGAGTAGAGAACCAATTAAGAATGTTTCAAAATCGTGGATTTTTTCCTTTTTGAGAGGAAAAGGTTGAAGTTTTGCTGAAATAATATAATGTGTTACATAATTTTACCCCTATCTTTTAAAGTCGGCTCATTGTAACCTTTTTTTTTTACTTACTAAAGGTTTTTTAAGGAGAAGTATTGTATTTTCAATAGTATTTTTCTTTAAATTAATTCAAGGCCTGAACCTTTCCTATTCCACGCTTACTTATTTGCTTCTTACGGATTTTTAGATGAATATTGAAGAAGTTGTCAATTTTTTTGACACTTATGCTAAGTTTTCCAGAGGTTTTCAAAATTAATTTCGTTTCTCAACTCAAGATTTACTTTAATCACTTGAACTTTAAAAACTATGTAATTATTTATTCCTATTCTTACATCGACTTTTAAAGAAAGCTGCTGGTGTGGCAAAAAAGATATCGTTAAGCCGACAAAGAAAGTACTGAATAGCATGTTTTCTTTAAAAAAAATAATGGTTTTTCTGCTAAATTATTTTCAGAGAATAGTCCATCTACTTCCATTATAGTATAAATGCAACTATCCATTTCTCTAATTAACTTTGCAGATAAAATGAGAAATAGTGTATATACCTGGTCGTATAACCTCCAACCAATAAAAACAAAAACTATCGAACTCTATAAACTTAGCTTATTGAAAAACTGAACTAAAAAGTCTAGACCGCATTGGAAAAATAAAAACTCAATACCTCTATACTTACATACTTTTTTTTAATAGCTGCAACACACGCCATTGATGATGATAATAATGATGATTTCAAAAAAAGATATTAGAGCAGGCACAAATAAACGTACATTATATTTTATACAAAGCGCACCATAAGCCTGCAACTGTCCGCGGGGCACGGGGCTTGAGCCCGCATCAATGAAGTCAATTTATTACTAGAACAAGAAAAAAGTATATTTTCCCATCTTTCCTTGTCCGTCTGAAACGTGACAGAAATGCATTGAAGGGTGACCGTCAAACTCGTTTTTAGGTCAATTCTGTCATAAATAAATTTTTCTCCATTACCTACTTTAAAATATGATGCACAAATGGTTATAAAAATAAATTCTAATGTCTAATTGTAAAGCGATATTTTAAACCTCTCCTTTTTGTATAGGATTAATGATGAAGTATAAAAGGTTCTATAAGAGTCACGTTTATGATATTTCCGCATGCACCTAAACATAAGAAAAACTATCTAATAAGTTTTAGTGTCATTTTCAGCACCTTTTTCGAGCTATAGATTAAGGTATAGATTTCTCGTGTATCTAACAAAATTTGCAATGATGTTTCTTGAGAATGCTAATTGTTGCAACCAGTCCAGCAGCGTCCAGTCATCATCGGCGTAATAGCTGCAGCTGCAATAGTTGCAATCACTTGATTACACTCAATCAGATGGAGTTTAATAGCAGACAGTGGGGTATGTGATTTGAAATATTGGATAAAATATAAATTATTATCAAAATGTATACAGCACTCGAAGTGACAATTTTCAAAAACCTTATTAACCTCTAGTGCCAAACAGACATCCTCCCAACTTCGCACTTTTGGAGTTCGTTAAAACTTCGTAAAAGAAGCCTTATAAAAGTTTAAAAGTTATGAAAATGAGGCTACTGTATTACAAGTCGGTATTTTTCTTTGCATCAGAAAACAATGCACCTCTCAGTCGTTTGCTGGTTGTCCGACTGTTCAATAGAACTGGTAGTGCAGTGAGTGATGTAGTACCTAGAGCAGTTGTCTATCTATGCTTACACAATTAAATCCAGATGTTTATCAATACAAAATAAAAGAAATAAAAATACAGGAGAAATACAAAATTAAAAAAATAAAACCAACAAACAAAATAAGTGGAACGATTTTAATTTAAAGTTATTGTTTCTGTTTCTGGTTTCCAGCTGAACGCGCCGCGCCGGCCGGCGCGGGCCGTATGTGGGTAGACCTTAAAAAAAGCTCAAAATCATTATGGCATTGTACCAACAATAATTATTATTGTACATATAGTTGAAATAGTTTCGATGTGAAAATTAAAATTAAATGATGCGTATCCACTTTATATACGTCCTACCTTATACTTTACCGCCCACTTATATAAAGTCAAGAAACTAAAATGATCATTTTACCATGACAGACATTGTGTAGACACACCTTTGGAGTGGTAAACATTTTTACTTTTAAAATATAATAATACCCCTACTCCTCCATCGGGCATATTATACTAGTTATAGGTAAGGTATATAGGGATAGAGGAGACGGGTAGTCCTTTGTGGTCTCGTCCACCTCCTCGGTGTGTTAATCATAAAAATTCGTGAGCGACAATCCTCTGATTTACCAAGAATTCACTTAAGGAGTGAAAGATATGACCTAAAACGAACAACGAAAAACGGTGTGTCCCGTACTTGAAACTTGTGGTGGTTTACCATGACAAAAGAGTTGTCCTTTTATTTTGTATTTTTTGAGTCGTTTATGGTCTTTTTTACCTTTCCATAATATTGTAGTTCCTTCATAACAATGAAAATGTATGCATATGAAATTAAGGTTTTTATGGGAAAGGTATATTATGCCACACAAGAAGTGGCACGCAGGTACCCACAGACTATTTCTTCAAATGGGAAAAGAATAATATGGTTTTTGTGGCCGTGTTGCAAGGACGACAAGGTCCTTAACTGAAATTTTAATACCACAAACACAAATTATCAACCATCATCGTCGGGTATAGTTCATCATCATCAAAACCACCATCTCCAACATGAACCTCAAATCGCACTTGGATTGGGATATGAAATTTATTGCTATTCAGCAGTTGAAATTTTTCTTGAATTCCAGATTGAAGATATTTTATTCCTGCTCTCTAGATTCTTCTTCAAATAGCTATAGAATCCAACCACACATATGGTTTGTTGATTTTAAGATTCAAAAGTGTGAAAACACAAGAATTTATAGGGGTTCCAAGACAATAGATCAATAAATTCAATGATTTGATTTGTCGACGGCCGGCGGAATTCTAAGTATTCTCACGTTTCGGTAATTAACACAGGAATCATATGAGCATCATTTTCGAATATCGTATCTTCTTCACAGGAAGTTGAAAACGAGCCACATAAAAGACTTTTTAAACAAAACAACAACAAAACAAAAAACACATTCGAAAATAAAAAAAGAGGGTTGCTCAAATATTTGCCCATATCAAGAGGTTTAAGGACACATTCATCATTTTGCTTCTTGATCGTAGTTTACCTAAATTGAAAAATTCAGGAGGAGATAAACAAAAGTTGAGAATTTTGTTATTTTAAGTAAAGATAAATAAAAATGGGTCATATATGGAAGTGTTTTCTGTGGGAAGGTTAGAGGGATTTTTCACACAATATTTTGAGTTCAAAAAGTTTTTGTTTAATGCTCTGTTATTTCTAAACGTGTGTTTTCTAGCAAACTTCCAAAGCAGAGCAGAGGCAGATTGAACTGAACCTAATTAATTTGTATGCAAGGGATCCGTTGTGCTACTAAACAAGCAAATATTGGTTGATAATAAAATCCTCCGAATTTCTTTAAAATGTATAAGAAGAAATTATGTATTTCCCAAATTTACACATCAACGAATTCTTAGCTAAATTTACGATAGAACTGTAATATTTTGATATTTAATGTTGGAAATTAAGGAAATAGCCCAATTTTTGATAAGGAAATTATGGCTCCTGAATATTTCGCCAGAAGAAATAACGCCAGAACTTGGTTTTTGGAAAAGAGTCAGAAAATTTTCTATTTTTCGGTTAAGTTCTTATATTTTTTTGTTTTTTTTCCTCTAAATTTTATGATGTTTTTTCTATTTATGGAAACGAAAAAAGTCAGACATCCAGGCGTATGTTTTACAAAACAAAAACATTGTTTTAAAAACAATATGGTGCACATTTAAAATTTAATAGGTTTGAAATGCTGATTCTTCTTTCAATTTGAACCAGAAAAATTATCTGGCGTTCATTTAAAAAAAAATGGTATAATTCCTGGGAATGAAAAGTATCGCTTAGTTCTTTAAAATTTCGGGACCTCGAACAATTTTGAAGATTTTTGAGAACATAAACAAAAACCGAGATATTTGAGATACTATAGAAGAACATAAACAAACTCGGAAACTTTTCTTAAAAATAAATAAATTGGGTGGCGCAACAGTCCGCTGAGAACTTTGGCCTAGTGACTTACAACTCTCAACCATTCCTGTGTGCGAGTACTGTTGTCAGGGATGGAGGAGACCTACAGTTTTAAGCCGAATCCGAAGGGCAAATTTGAGAAAGTACTTTTCATGACAAGAATTACTCTTGGAGAATTTGTCAATTCCTCGCAAGAGGCAGTACCCGTCAAAAATACATTAGATGGCATAGACAGGGATCGAACCCAAGACCTCTGGCATGACAGTCCAACGCACTAACCATCATGCCACGGGTACTTTTCTTACCCGTGACAAATTTATAAAATTCAAGGGTAAATTAGAAACTAGCGTCCCAAATAATGAACTACTAAGAAAGCGAATAAAAGGGTGCTTCACTACGACATGAGATCATTTTGAATATTTCCCTTCAGGAGCTTACCTTTTAAAAACTTTTGTATAGAATATCTAACAGAGTGTTGAAAACAACTGTTTTTATTTACTTTGAAACGCACATTAGTTCCGGAAAGACTTTGACAGCTACAGAAAGAGCAAACATAGATGCTTTTAAGGATTTAAGGCTCTCAGAACGTGAAATAGCAAGGACAGACAGTTTTTAAACATTTATTTTGTTGATTCACAAAAACATAGGATATATTAAAAAGGCCGCAATGGGAGAAGCAACAACAATCAGAGAAAAGTGGTTAATTCTACGGGTTGTCTCAAATTCCACTCTACCATTGACTAAAATAAGGGCCAAAAGTGGAGTACCAAACAACATTAAAACGGTTCGAAGGATAATACAAAAAATTAATACTATCCAGAGAAGACAACTAAAAGAAAAGCCGAGGCAAAAGGATGAATTTTGCAAGAGCAGTGAATGGAAACGCTTTGTCTATTTGGATAAAAAAGTTTGACCTTGACGGTACTGATGATTGCAACTTTTATTTCTATGATCTAAGAAGGGATAGGCTTATTTTGGCAAGGCATCATATCGTTACATCATGTTTAAAGCTATAACCTACAATGGAAAAATTGACTCAGAGTTTTTGTACACAAAAATGAATGTTAACAACTATAAATGTTTGCTGGATCGGGCATTTTCAAAAATGAAAAACTGTTAAGGACCTCTGCATTGAATTTTTTAAAAATAAAATGCCCCAATCCATATTTCTAGGGTTGTTTGAATTTGTATTAAATGAAAAGACCTGGAACTTTTGACATGACCATCATATTCACTGAACTTAAACATAGTTGAAAACGTTTGATCAAGGCTATCTTGTAAAGTTTATGAAGGTGGCAGACAATTTGAAGACAAGAACACCTTAATCGAAGATATTCGTGATGCCTAGGCCAAAATTTCCTATGGTTATTAAAAAAAAATAGGTATTATTCTAATCCAAACCGTTTATAGAGGTTTCATTCAAAAACTGCAGAATTAATGTTCTAAAACCAAAACGCGTAAATATTTCTTTCATGTTTCCGTTTTTTCTAAAATTGTTCATGTTGCTTAATTCTAGTAAATCAGTTTTGTATACCCTTTTTAAGTACTTGATTTTTGATCCTGGGGAATTCTAATGCTTGTTTCCAATTTACCCTCCAGTTTTATAAGTTTTTAATGGTGAAATACGAACCTATTCACAGGTTCTAAACGTTTCCAGGTACAAAACTTACACCAGGTGTAAATAATACCACTCAAAAACTAAGTTTTCAAATTATAAATAATTTCCAAACATGAACGTACAAAAATTTCCCACTCAAACATATTTTTAAATAAATGTGGCACATCCCAATGTTTTCGACAATTTTTCTTCAAATTCATTAATTTTATGAAAAAAGTGTCATGCAGTCATGTTTAAAATTCAATGTTTTTTCACAAAAAACTTTAGTTTTTGAGTCAGTTCGATAAAGCTTTCTCCATTTCTTTTTAGGAAGTGTAACAGAATTATAAATTAGGTTCTCCACCAAAATTCTGCCTTGTCGGATTTGTTTTGAGGCCTCCGATATTTTCTAGATGATTTTCAAAAATTGACAAAATTTTTTAGGATATTTTATGCCATTCATTTCAAATCGGGTTAAAAATACATTTTCATTTGGTACACAAAACACATGTCTTTTTTGCGGGCTATCTGATTGACATAAGCCAGCTTCACGGGCGTTATAACAGCTACTTTAGCTCGTATATTAGCTTTGAGTTCAATCAATGTTCTTTGATTTGCTAGCAGAAACATTTATTTTTGAATAACCCCAAAGAAAAAGCTTGGTACCGTTTAATCCGGAGAACTAGGAGGACAACTGAAATTACCGTTCTTTGCGACAACGATCGTTGCGGGTAGGTATACTGTATAGTAAGGTGAGTTTTCTTGTTGAAAGCAGAGGTTTTTTGACCTTTTTTCTAAAATTGTTGATAAACAAAGTGCTCCAAAACCAAATCCAACGGTAGCGTGTATGGTCACTAAATGACGTTTATGAATTATGTCTGTCAAAATCCAAATGGCACACCCTGTATTGCTTTAAACCCTGGTTAAATTTAAACAGCGTTCAAAATATTTGACTTTTCAAATAACTTGTTGTTCAAACATTCACAAAGTTCAACCTCTGTTATATTTCCTTTAAAAAAAAGTTTTGTCGATTCAATTTAATTCGATAAAATTTTGCAATACAATCAGCCTACAGCAATGCAAGTTCGTTTCTTTCGTTGTGTGTATATTTCGCCCACATTATTTGTACAAACCTTACATTTCATGAATTCGTATTTTTTATATCTTTTCATTTTATTTGTGGGTTAATAGGGTTCACTTCCGTCATATATCTGGTACTGTGGTATCCTCGAAGAAGAAAATGATGTATAGCTTGATTGTTAAGCGATTTCTTAGACACCTACACGAGCGGTAAACCAAGCCATTCAACCTTTTTTTGCTATAAACCTACTCACTACTCAGCCTTTCGATGCAAGCCTACGAATTTATGCATTTTTCAAATTAATGCTTCATCATATAAACAGTCATAGCCTCAACTATTCTATACCATATACAATCTATCATTAGACTAAAGGTATATTCTAGAGAGACTTGAATAGGCTATAGTGAATGACTATACATACATACTTATAGATGGAAAAGGAGCTTGCCTAGATGTGTCTAACACGATTGCCGGTTGCTGTCATTTTCTTGGACATTTACAAATGATGATGACTTTGCGGTGAGTCTTCAATGCGTCCGAAGAATCGAACATCATGTACATGAAGTACGAAATGAAGTCACCAAAACTGCACCACAGCACATCTTGATGACGAATAATGACGGAACGGACTTAGGTTTTCTCGTTTAACTGGTTTTCGTTAGATGTGTTTTTTTTTTTTAAGTTTCAAATCGGCGAACTTTTCGATCATCTCTTAATCCCCAAGTGGCTTGTGATGCAAAAGACAAAACTGAAAAACACAACAAACTTTTCGTCTTACTATGATCTTGGTTTGGTGAGTGCCTGATGATGATGGTGAGCTGAGCTAAGCTGAGCTGGGATGCTCTTGAACTTTGTTTTTTATTAGATTTTTATTCATGAAGCCCACTTTAAATCGTTGTTGATTTACAACATGTTTTGATTTCTTACAATAACTCGTAGCAAAAAAGAAGAATTGATAAATTTGTTATTTATTTATTCAACTTCAAGTCAAAACAAAATAAATGAAATGTAAAGAATTTATTATAAACCAAAAGCATTTCTAGTTGAATTGTTTCGAAATTGGTTCAATCGATTCAAAGATTCTATTGAAGTGACTACAAGTAAGGTTTAAACAGACAAGGTTTCTGCATTACTTTCAAAATGAGTATAGCAAGTAACCTAAAGACCCCTCAACTGATAGGTTGAAGGCTTGTTGGTAAATGAATGAAGCATTTGAAAATGTTTGAAATTTTTTTAAAACAATAATAGCACAAGTAAAATAGACTAAAATCGACAAACTTCGGTAAAGCTGAAATAATGGTGAAGATCTTATTTGAACGCTTTTTAAACTTCTTAAAAAGTGCCTACCCTAAATTTGGAGTAGAACTTAATTATTAAGAGGTAAGGTGCAGTCATTTCCCTAATTACAAAAATGTACATAAGTTTCAGAAAATAATGAAGCTCATGTAAATCTACACAAAACAGATCGTAATACCTTTCTTATGATTTTTTTCAAACACAGTTAGCTAGGTTAAGAGAGACAGATTTGAGAAAAAAAATGGTGTATATTTTTCAAAAGTTTTAAGTGTGAAAAATGGGGGGAGGTGTGTAGATAGAAATGGATAAGGTATTCCGCATTCTTGATGTGTAGCTGAAAAAAGAATGTCTGCACTTAACAGTACGTCGGAAACTAAGCTCAATTGCAAACAAGCATAACAAGACAAAACGAAGAAATTTGAGGACAAACTGTCGACAAAATTGGAGTATAGGTCATTTTGACAAAAGAAGGTAATAAAATGTAAGGGAAAGGATAACTCCAATCCGGCGAATGTCCGGTTGATAAGTCTTCTCCCGAATATCAATAAGGTATTCGAAAAAGTTATGAACAGAGCTCTGTCAAAGTGGGCTGAAGATAACAAAATCATACCAGATAATCAGTTAGGCTTTAGGGCGGGACATGACATTATTCGTGCCGCGTCCAAGCTTCTTTTAGTGGAACAAATCTTAAAGGAAATGTGCGGGTGCTTGTCTGGTTGGCTTGAAGAAGTCATTCGACACCGTTTGGTTAGAGAGCCTGTATCTAAAGCTGATCAGACGGCGCGGCGGTTTGTTGTAAAAAGTGGCAATGCAATTCTACCTAAATCTTTGATATTAAAAATGGTCTTTAACAGGGAGCGGTTAACTTGCCGATCTTATTCAGCAGTTGCACTAGTTATCTGATAGGTAGCCTAACTCAGGCAATTGCGTACGCGAGCTGTCGACCTAATTGCGTACAAAACCGCCCAAAAATTGAGGTTATCAGGACACTTTTTCAGCGCGACCTCAAAGAGATTCAGCAATATTGCAATCACTGGAAGTTCAAAAATGCAAAATTAATCTGTTCAGGACTCCGTTGTATGGAGTCTCAAGGGATACGAGAAATAACTGCAAACACCTAGTGATCGTGGAACTAAATGGACAGCCACTGGCGAATAAAAATGTAGTTAAGTACCTTGACATCTAGTTGAATCAGTATTTGTATTTCGACAGGCATATGAGTGCTGCACTTTCCAGAGCTGGAAAGCCCTGAAAAAACGGTTGTTTTTTAGCAGCCATCGCTTAACAGCCGGGTGAAGGTGATTTTCTACATAGCACTCATCCGGCCGATGATTACCTATGGATGCCCGGTATGGTTCAACGTTGCCAAAAATCTAATGGAAAAGATTCAGGTGTTTGAGAATCAGTGCCTTAAAAGCATTTTTGAAGTGCTTTTAATAGCCTCTAAAATATTATTGGGTTGGCAAGAATATCAGCTTATGCCACGAAATTAAATTTTTATACGGGCAATGGCATTTCCAATAGGAATCCATAAATCCTCCAAATTAATACTGACATTCTGTTATTGAATTATCATCATTCGAAGTTAAATATGATTTTCTTTTAAAGTTGACTAAGAACTGGCAATCGAAATCAAAGGCTCGTTCTTCTTATCTCAAATTCAACAAATGTCACATAAAATTAAAATAAAATAGGCCACTCTATTATTTTAAAGAATATGTTTTCTAATTAAAATTTGTAATATGAGAATTTATGAAGAATAAATGAACGCGATGAACCTTAGGAAAAAATTTTGTCATCATCATCATCATCCACTCGAATGCTCGTGTACAAATTAAATTAAAACAGAGAAAAAACACTGATATTAATTCTTAATTTATTCTCTCAACGCTGTCAATAAATAACAACCGAGAATCGGATTAGGCGCGATATCAAGAAAACGCCCACCGCGGCCGCGCCGATACCACGAGTGAAAAATATAAATATTATATTTATTACTGCATTAATGTCCCCAGAGAGCCTGTGATATGCTTTGCTTTGGTCAGTTTTTGGTCCGCGTGTTTGGTTATCCGGATTTTGAATTTCTTAGAAAAATACTTCCATATGAAACTATAAACTTGTGGACATCATCCAGTTAAAGGAATAAAATTTCTACACCACACGAGAGATCGGCATTCGACGAGGTGAAGATAGATCCATATAACGCCCCTTTTTGATTTCTTTTTTTTTGTACCTTATATTCAAATGCTGGAGCGGAGTGGATTATATACCTTCTCGTGCATTTATAATGTTTAATAGATGGATAAAGAGCTATACAACACGTGATCCCTCATAAATTTTCATATTTCATCCACTCCGACTACGACTCCGATACAGCCAGAGCGGTACGGTGCGGTGTGGAGCGGTGGTGGTTTTGTGGTAATATCGGCGGACTCACAGATCTCAGCATGTTTTCGGTTTCTTCAAGATACTTTCTCGGCTTTTACCATTGGCAATGAATTGAAGAAAATAAATATTCAAGAAGAATGACTTCCAACTCCAGCGACCGAAAACCAACCACGACGACAAGCAACCGACGTACCTAAACACCCCAACCCTGTTTCCTCCGAGCATCCATACAATCTTTGCTATCAATGATGATGATGAGTTTGCTGCTCTTTTCACGGTAGATTGTTATAGGACAAGGTTACGACGACGAAGATTCAAGTTATATGGCTGTGTGGCAAGAGATCTCAAGTAGCCAAGCCAGACCATCAGACCCAAGCTTAACTTAACTCTGATGATGAGTTTAACGTTGATCATGATTCTTATAGTTTGGCGATCTGTTTGTGGCTATGGCTGTGGCTGCAGATGTATAGCTCTGTGTCTCTGTGATGTGATGATCGTGATGAGTGGCAACTGAATTTTTAATTAATTATAAATACAAAAATTCAAAACGGTTCGGTTCGGTTGGGTTGGCATTGTTCCATCAGCTTTAACAAAAGATTACTTTACGTTTGGGTTTCAAATGACAGCAGAAGGCGACGCGACGGATGTACCTAAACCTATACAAAACAAAGTGATACTGAGGCAGATGCGGTGGCCAAGGAGCGGGAGATGGCAGCAAATAACATGGAAACGCAACGTTAAGCACAATGTAACAAGCTTCAAAACTTTTTATACCTATGTACAAACAGAACGCAGCTGATGTAGCTCACAACTTTAATTAGTGTTCACTTTTTAATGAAGATATCTTAGGCCTGGTTGTTGATTCATGAAAAAAGATTAAGTTTAAGAACATGGTCGTAAGGAGTTAAGTTAACGAAAAGATTTGACAGGAAAATCTAGTTAAATTTTTCAGTTTTAAGTCAATATTTTAAGGATTATTTCGTACTCCTTTAAACAAATATCGACAGTTTCTATATTTGACATCTCTCTTAAGGTGGCAGCACTGTTATTGGGGATGTTCACATGACATACATATAAAAGAGACTTGAAGGCAAAGAAAGTTTCGTATATGTGATTGGCCAGCTTTCAAAAAATTACCTTCCAATCAAAGCAACTTCAATGGAAAGTTGACTGGAAAGTGAGTCAAGAACAATCACCCTAACTATCAAGTCAAGGTTGTGTAAAAATGACAGCTGACCATGTTTCTTCATTCAACTGAAAGCTGAACTTTTTTATCTTTGATTTATTTATTCCCAAAAGAATACCACTTAATGTTTTTGTGTAAGAGGGTTCCTTGACAAATTGGAAGAGCAATACGCAATATTTCCTTAAAATACAAAATGCAACTCATAAGTCATGATGGAGTAGTAAATAGCTTGTTTTGGTGCGGATAATAATGTTTTTGCTACATTTTGCACGAGAGCTAAAAATAGAGATTAGTGAAGTTAAGTGCAAAGTTTGAAATTATTGACATCTGTCAAAACTAACTTATTTTCTTTGTTTCAATTTGAAGGAAATCTTTTACGTTGTCTGAACATGCCCATTTTGTGAGAACCCAATTGACAGCTTATGATTGGTTTGAAGAATGTCTCATAAAATGTATATGTCAAAACAAAGCCACTGTCATGAATATACAAAACCTTAAAATTTTCACGTGAGTTCACACTCCTTTGTGCTAAGTAAAATACTCTTTTCGTTCAATTCTTATTGTTGGTTCTTAGTTTAAAAAATGTTAAAGAGACTTCTAAACAATAAATTAAAGATTCATTATTAGAAACGTCATAGTACATGTTTGATATTCTGATTTTTCCATTGTTAAACTATTTCCAATTTTCTTAATATCAGTATTTCTGACATATGACGTTTTTTTGTTTATTCTCAAGGTGTAAATTAAAACTTCGTTTTGCCGGAAATGTAATATTTATTAAGAAAAACAAAGCTTCTCTAAGAACAAAAATACACGCCTTCATATTGTGGCCATAAACATATGAATTTTGTAGATACATATACATATTTTTAAATTTCACTTTCAAAACGTTACACGTTCGTTGACTGGAAAATGGGTTTCGGTTCGTATTTTATTAGCCTCTATCCACTTTATCATTGATCTTGTTAAAAAAAAAAACACTAATTAATGTGAAACATTAATTTATTGCTATATCCCCAGAGGCTTTGGCCATTGTGCGTTATTTTATATGCTCGTATATATAGAAACGTTTAAATGGTAACCGAAGACTTCTTTCCGGTAGGGAAAAAGTTCATTGGTGTTGCGGACGGCTGCGGCTGTATTTGCGGCGGCGACGACGAATTCACGGGCGGGCGGTAGAGCAACGCGACATTCAGAATTCTCAAATGTGTTGAAGCATCCCATTTATATTTTATTTTTGTTTTATTTTCGGTCAAATAAAACGTATGATTAGTCATAATAAGTTTTATTGCCATAATTTTATGAGAATTTTTAACTCTAATAAAGAGGACGTTGTTGTTGTGAAAAAAACAAAATAACTTTTAGTTCTAGAGTTCCCGACGAAAACGAGTTTTTGTTTTTAAAGAAATTTATGTTAAGGTCATGTGTCTGTCCCAAATATGTTTTCTTGATATATTTATAGCTTTGTTTGATGAAAGAATTATGATTTTTTCTTCCATAAAAACATAATGGCCTTGGATATAACTTACTGAAGGCTAAAAGGAAGAATATGTTTGACATTATAAATTTACATATAATTATGTATGCTGAACGATATAAACAATTTAATGAAGTTAAGCTCAATGTTTTAAATTTAAGAAATTAGCGGGTGACCGTTGTTTTTCTGTTTTTGTAACTCCGCTTTTTAAAACTCTTCTTAACATTGAACATTTTCGGCTATCTTAATATCACCTCTTCAAAGGTTATTCTGAGAAAAATAACATTTTGATCATTCTGCCTTTTCTTGATAATATTTTATTAAGAAAAAAAAAGGTTTTCGATTGGAAAAACCAATATTTCAAACATTTTTTCTTTTGAGAGGTTGTAGAATTGTCAAAAAATCTTTATCGCAAAATAGTATGGACCGCAAAAACCTTCAAAGTACTTGGTTTTGAATTTAAGTGTTAAAGGTATTGCCAAATTTGCCACTTCAAACTGCATTTTTAAATAAATCTTGCGTTCTTTTTGGAAGCACGTTTTCTTAATAGTTCATTTTGTTATCACCACTTATCCTTTTTAAACCTGATATCTTGAAAACTAGAAATGTTAGCCATATGGAGCTGAGGGCTTCTTTATAGGAAATTCGATTTTCACACTAATCTTAGTTTTTCAATTCTTCTTTTGAAAATTGTAACAGCGTTATTTTTGATTTTCGTAAAAAAAATGTTGAACCGTTTTCGAGATATCGAATTTTGAAAACAAAATTAATATTTTGTTTTGTAAATCAAACAAAATTGATATAAGAGCTTAAATTAGGTGGCGCAACAGTCCATGAAGAACCAGGGCCTTGTGACTTACAACTCTCAACCATTCCTGTGTGCGAGTAATGTTGTCAGAGATGGAAGGGACCTACAGTTTATATGCCGAATCCGAACGGCTAATTTGAGAAAGCACTTTTCATGACAAGAATTACTATTGGAGGATTTGTCAATTCCTCGCAAGAGGCAGTACCCGTGAAAAAAGTTAGGTGGCACAGGCAGGGATTGAACCCAAGACCCCTTGCATGACAGTCCAACGCACTAACCATCACGCTACGGGTACTACGGATATAAGAGCTTACGTTCCGAAAAATACTTAAACACAAAATAACGGTTCGATTTGAGGTACCCTTTTATTTATATTTTTTTTTATTGGAAGGAGCCAAGCTAAGAAAAAAATGCTGTGGAAAATTTAATAAAAATCTATTGATTAATTTTTGAGTAAATTTCATTTTTCGATTTTTGACCAAAAATTGGTATAGGGACTCCTTAAATTTTGATTAAAAAAGCCTAAGCGAATCTGCTTTAAAGCTTAACTTGCAAGTTTAAACTCAATCGACCGAATGTTTTAGGGTCTAGGACGGAATCACGGAACTCAGTTTTTTTGAACGTCATGTTTAACTAAAATCTGGTATTCGACATTTTTACGAATGCAAAACTTGCCATATAATTCCTATATATCGCAAGTTAAAAGGAGACAATATGGCCAAAACGTTGTAGTTCCGTAATTTTTAAATAAATCGCTTCAAAAAATTATTGGAAGCAGCTAATGATATCCAAAATAAAATCTCGTTTCTGTAATGCAAATTTTTAAGTATTTCTTTAAAAAAAACCCTTAAAATATTGTAATGTGCATTCAGACAATATTTTTTTTTAAATATAAACATTTTGGACTTTTCTTCTTTAACTCTGTCTATTATTAGCTCTCTTTTTACATGTTGTTTATCTAATATATAAAATATTCCTGTCACAGTGTTAGTTGCTATTCTCCTCCGAAACGGCTTAACCAATTTCAATGAAATGTTGCATATATATTCGGTAGGTCTGAGAATAGGTTTTTATCTAATTTTTATATTCCTAAGTGTTATGGTTTAATGGCGTCAACATCGTGCACGGTGCAACGATCTTACGATAGTATTCAGTGACGCAATGTACAATGAAGCATTGATTGCTATTGAGGATCTTTGCATTATCATTGCCAACTTACCACTCAGTCATTTCGGTATGCATTCACCAAATCGAAATGCATCTGATTTAATAGACACTGAATTGAATTGTGAAATACAATACATCACTGTAGAAATGGCAGCGATTGTTGCTCGCAATGTCCCACTAATGAATAAAGAACAAAAAACATTAATGCCCACATCATCAGGCACGTAGCCAGGGGGGGGGCTAGGGGGGTCCGAACGGGACCGAACTGATAGGGTGAAGCAGGAGAACCAGTTTTGGTGGCTTCAATCAGCACTTGATAGTGGGTAGTCGGGATGGGGTTTAAAGCCTTGGCCGGCTTACATACTTGTTTTATAGTTTTGGGTAGAATAGGCATGGTGGCACAAAAAAAAAATACAAAAAATACAAAAAAGAAAATACAAAAAAATACAAAAAAAAAAAATAAATTAAAAAAAACATGGAATATAAGAAAAAAAAATAAAAAAAAGAACAAAATATTAAAAACAAAAAACGTTAGATAGTTAGATTTGCTGCTGTGGTTGTTCTAGTTTTAAGTAGTTTATATAGGTAGAATAGGTAGTTTTAGTTAGCTTTAAGTTTTATATTAAGGACCTTATTTTAAGTAGTTTTTTAAGTAAAAATAAAAAAGGATATTGACATTATTTTTTTCTAAATTTTCTAATGAATAAAAAAAATAAATAAAATTTAATCTTAGGGCCGAAAGGCATTAGCATTAAGTATTATTGTTTAACTTAGAGTGCCCGTATGGGACCAGTAAGTTAGTTGTAAGTTATGGTTAATTAGGCTAGTTTTATGAATTTTTGCCTAGCTTTAAGATAGTTTTAAGAATTAATTAATAAAAATGAATTTGAAAAAAAAAAAAAAAAGTGATGGTTAGTGCGTTGGACTGTCATGCAAGGGGTCTTGGGTTCAATCCCTGCCTGTGCTACCTAACTTTTTTCACGGGTACTGCCTCTTGCGAGGAATTGACAAATCCTCCAATAGTAATTCTTGTCATGAAAAGTGCTTTCTCAAATTAGCCGTTCGGATCCGGCATATAAACTGTAGGTCCCTTCCATCTCTGACAACATTACTCGCACACAGGAATGGTTGAGAGTTGTAAGTCACTAGGCCCTGTTTCTTCATGTACTGTTGCGCCACCTAATTTATTTTATTTTTTAAATCGCCATCCAAAAATACGCACCAGAAAGCAGAAAAAACGACTTTTGCGCCTTTGTGAAACAAGGTTTATTGAAAGGCATGACAGCATTCTTTCATTTGTAGAGCTCTTCAAATGTATTGCTATTAGTCTTGAAGAAATATCCACCAAGACGTGGGCAATGTCTTCAAAAGCATCAACTCTTTAAGCAGCAATTCAAAGAAGTGATTTTCTGGTAAGCCTCATGGTATGCGAAAAACTTTTTAGTTTAACGCTACCCTTATCAATTTTCCTTCAAAATGAATCTTTAAATTTCGTGTCTGCAATAAAAAACAAGTCTTAAGTTCTCTTAAGAACATAAGAGAAACTGCCAGAGACTTTTTCAGAGACGCTTTTCAATCCGCATCACAACTTGCCAGGGATTTATTTGATAGCATAACAATTCCAAGGCTTTCTTTGAAACAAACAACGCGCTCTAATCCAGAAACATCATGTCCAGAAGACTATTTTAGAGTTTCTATACTTATTCCCTGTCTAGATTCTTTTATACAAAATCTTACTGACAGATTTATGGTCAACGAGGACGTTTTACTATCGTTTCAAGCTCTGCTTCCAGGTTTTGCTGCCGCCAATCGAGTAAATGAAATGGAAAATCTAACACTCTACTTCGATAACGATATATCCTTGTCAGCTGTTAATGTGGAGTACATACTCTGGTGCGAAAAAATTTCATCGATGGATCCCTCTTCCGATGTTCTGAAACTGCTAGATATATGTGACAAGACCTACTTCAGGAGCATAAGCTACTTGCTTACAATTTTGGCCACACTACCAGTTACAACAGCTAGCGTTGAAAGAACCTTTTCAACGATGAAAAGGATCAAAACAGTATCCCGAAGCGTTATGGGCCATCCAAGACTAAGCGCACTTGCAATGCTGTCTGTTGACTCAAGTATTGATGTGGATCCAGATGAAGTGATCGACATTATGTCTAAAAAAAATACAAGGCGTTTATTGCTGTAAAAATCCAAACTATTTATTTAATTAAATAAAAAAAAATACAAACAAAAATAAAACATTTACATTATGTAGTTTTTTTAAATTTTTGTATATAGAATTACTTCTTTGAAATTGAACAAGCCCCCCCCCGAACCGAAATCCTGGCTACGGGCCTGCACATCATCCTCGCAGTTCTGACAGGACAAGTAGGATTCTTTTTTTTGGATGCAACAGGAGGAACTGGAAAAACATTCCATAATTCGATAGTTCTTGCTTAAATACGATCAAATAATGCTATCGCATTGGCTGTTGCATCTTCTGGCATTGCGGTAACTTTATTGGATGGAGGCAGAACAGCTCATTCAGTATTTAAACTATTACAAAATATTCAAAATAACCCAGACTTGGTGTGCAATATAAAAAAACAATCATCCATGGCCACAGTGTAAAATTAAATGGGATGAATGCACTATGGCACACAAACATTCGCTTGAGGCGTTGAACAGGCCATTGAAAGAACAGGACATTGACATTCTCAAAACAACTGTTGATAGATATAGTCGACGAAAAAGTTACTTCAGATGAAACTGGATGCATAAAATTACCGGTCGATTTCTGCAAGATTATTGATTCACAAGATGCTCTCATTGACCATATATTTCCCGATGTACAGAGAAAATATATAAATCATGAGTGGCCGGCAGAAAGAGCAATTTTAGCAGAAAAAAATGTGGATGTCAACGAATTAAATCTCAGGATACAACATTTGTTACTAGGAGACTTGGGATCATACAAATCTATTGATACAGTTTGTGATGCTACCGAAGCTGTAAATTATTCAACTGAGTTTTTGAACTCATTGGATTATTTATTTCTAGCAAAATATTCTCTAGAAATTATTTATATGACAACACAACGTTTGTCGGGTCAGCTAGTAAGTTTATAAAATCTACATTGTTTTATCATTTGAAGAATTTTTGTAAAACAGAATTCTGAAAGGCAGAATTTTAAAAATCATAATCTTAACAATTGAATTTTGAAACAATACGAATTTCAACTTCAATACGAATTTCAATTCAAAAATAAGCTCATTCAAAGTGACAAAGGAAATGTAATGTTTATTTTGTCTGTCTATTTTTAAACTGCGATATATTTAACCCAAAAATATGAATCCTACAAACTACTAAAATATTTCTTTTAGGATTTTCCCTTAGTACGACACTGATAAGGGTGATGATGACAGTTTATTTAATCTCTAATAATTTATCGCTCGTGATTTATAAATAGTATGTTTGTCATTTGAAAATTTCGAATGAAAAGTATTGAATAGCCAATCCAATTTTAAAACTTGCCAACAGTGACTCAATTCCTTTAAGAAGGTAGTTTACAAGCTTTGATCTGATCTCTGAGGTTATCAATTTGTTTGTGATTCTGATTTCATACAAAAATACGTCGTTGAATACAAGAAAGTAATGATTTTCAAAACCACCAAAAGTCGTATTCAAATTCTATTTTTTTAAAACAAAATGTCAAACAAACAATAAATTCTTATAAAACAAAAACAAAACACATTTATATTCTTTCTGGAAGGTGTTAAAACGTGAGTATACACTATATTCATTTGTTTATTCATTATGTTGAGCATAATAAAGTATTTTTTTCTCACCTTTTTTGTTTTTGAAATGTTGCGAACACCAATGCTATAAGAAGCTATTGTACCTACATTACATACATACCTTTGTACCTATAACAAATGTTAAATAAACTCTAGTTGCATTTTAAAATATGTCTATGACTGTGCTCCATCCAATTCATTACGAACTGCAGTCAAATTAGATTATAGACATCGAATATTCAATAAGTTGAAACATAACATATTTTATGCACATATATTTCATTTGATAATCATCATCATCATCTTTTATCGGATTATACTTTTATTTCAATAATTGTTATTCTTAAACATGCCTCCAAACAAAAGTCTCTTCAAACTTTCGAGAATAGACTGTGTATACAAAACGAACTAACAAACGAATGCGAACGACTATTTATTTGAATGAAACGTTGAAAAGTATCTATTAGGTAGTCTACCCGAAAAGTAAATACATAATTTCAACACAATAAATTCTTGGGTTGGGCTATAAGGCTATAAGGCTTGGGCTAGAGATAGAGATATGGGGACGACTTTGGGATATGGCGTTGCATACTTTCTTATCTATCTAAACCTAAACACACTTCTTCTTAACTCTTACAACAACCAAAGATAGATAATTCAAAATTAATGTTCTTCTATGTTTAATTTTAAACACGTAAAATTTAAATTGCCTTTGAACTGATGAACAGTAGCGTTCCGTGCTACGGTAGACCGCCCTGTTGGGGCTCTATAGTCCGAAGGGGGCCAAAACTAATCTTCTAATAAAATATTTCAGTTTATTACAAAATTTATGATGTGAAGAAGAAAAAACGAGAGTTTGAATTAGTTTTGTAAAATCGAGAGTTTTTAAATATCAAATTTTTCGTAAACGCCAGATAAAAATATTTCATCTCAAGGCCCAATTACTGGGTAATACCTGCACCTTCTAAATGAATTAAGAAAAAAAATCATTATTTAACAATGAATTATTCACCTGAGTAAATAAATAGCTGACTAAAGTATAATTTACTTCTCTGATTAATGTTTACAATTCCAGTATGGCACAAGAGATAATAAAGATCTCTCTATATGCACATCAAACATCCAGTGTAGTCAAATAAAAACGGGGTGCTTCTAAGAAAGAAAAAATGATTCGACATTCGAATTTTGTCTGAGATGTTTATTGATTCCCAGAGATAGATATGAGTTGAATATGTATTTTCAAGGTGATTCACTCGATCACATATCTAAATAAATTCATCATAAAACTATTTGAAATTCAGGCTGGTTTCCGGCGAGTTTTGATTTAATTTTCTAAACATATCTACAAAAATATCATCGACACTAACAAATAAATTTATCAAACTAAGCGTTGTCTTATTTGTTTTGGGTATGTGCAAAATTTGTCTGATGAAATTAAATCCTTAAAAATATTTTAAATGGAAAAAAAGTAATAAAAACTGAAACAAATTGAGTTTTTGAAACCGGTCGTCGTTGTCGTGGTCGTCTGGGTCTTATTTTTTGTTTGTATCAACGGTCACATTACCATAATCCAAATGTATTCATCGGATAACGAAAACTTATGCATACCAATATTTCTGTAGATATTAGATGATGGCTTCGAAAAGTTTAATACACAAAAACACCGATTATGATGGGCGTTTTGTATATCGCTTTTTATGATATGAAATTGGGCGCCAATATAAACATATATAGCTTCAAGACTGGAACATGGTTTATTTACTTTTTTCTTCTTACAAAAAACATGATCAGCTAATATTTCCGCTGATTATATCGAATCAGCAAATATAAGTTCTTCTTTTTTATATTTTAAGTAAACAACAAACTAAAAGAGAAAGAACCATATTTGAATGTTTTAAAAATTCGACACCTTGGAATTTATTAACCCAAAAATAAAAATATTGATAACATTATCTTATCAAGTCGAATAGGTCGTTCATTGATCGAAAATTGATATCTATGTAGGTATGGTATATAATTTGGAAACATTGTTTGCTTTGAAGATTATTTGCTTTCGAAATTTTGTGTATATTAATATTAGCTTAAGATTTTTCGAATATGATTTTATTTTGTTTACTCTTAAAAGGGTTTTATTGTTATTAAACTGCCAAAATTCAACAACTTATAAGATAAAAATATCAAAATCGAACATTGTTATGTCTTTTGCAGAGTTCACATTTCAAGGAACTTCGAAAAAATGGAGATGTCTTAAAATTTATCGGAATAACCAATTTAATTTAAATTTAACTTTAAAAAGAACAATAAAACATCACATAAAACCCAATTTTTATACAACTGAGCAAAAAACTTATATTGTTATATTTAAAAATAGACAAAAATAGAAACACGGCTATCTGCACTAACAGCTAGGCGGCTGTTATGGCTATCAATTCGGCCACAACATCCTCTATATTGATCCAACAATGTCGGGATGAATTATCCAGCTTCAAACATCAACCAGGTAATAGTGGCATTGATAGAAATGAACGCACTGATGAGTTGTCCCAGAAAGGATCGGCCCTTTAAAGCTCACTTTGCGGAAAGGGTAAATATTCCTCTTGGAGCTATGAAGGGCGAATTTTGTTGACAGAATCTAATCGCAGGTGGAACAGTCTAACGGACTGTACTATATCAAGGAAGATATGGCTTACCTATAACAAAAACCGTTCTATCGAGCTATTATGCAGACCCAGGCATAATATAGCCAAGGTCACGGCAATATGTACCGGACATTGGTCAATAGGAGAACATGCAGCAAAAATGGGTATCCCTCATAATATTCACTGCCGTAGCTGCGGAGACCAAAATGAAAGGGAAATTGTGATTAACTTTCTCTGTAAATGTCCTGCCCTGGCCAATTCTAGAATGTTAAGCTTCGGAAGGGCATTCCATCTTGATAAACTTTCCGAGATGAAAAATAAAGAAGTGATTGCCTTTCTGAATTTTTCTGTATATAGGTCCAACTAGTTTATAGTACCAAAATGTTGTTTCCCAGCGCTAATTGAGTCGCGTAGCCTTTGCTGCTTGTGGCTGCCATCTCTACCTACCAATTGAAACAATTTGCAAAATAAGCTCAGTTTCATTCTTGTCACTTTGTTCCTTTTCTGTTTTTACTTGCGACATATAGGAACTATATGGCAAGTTTTGCATTCGTGCAAAATTTTGTCTGTCTGTCCACGCTCCTACAGCCTAAACCATTGGGTCGATTGAGCTCAAACTTGGAAGTTAAGGTTTTGAGCAGATTCGCGTTAGGCGTTTTTTTCATTTTTTTTTTAAGATCAAAACTAACAGTGGCCCCCATACAATTTTTTTGGTCAAAAAACGATAATTCGAATTTTCTCAAAAACAAACCGATAGATTTTTTTTTAATTTTCTCTAAAATTTTATTTTTTAACTTGGCTTCTTTTAATAAGAAAAACATATTTTTGTATTGCTCAGGAAAGGTACCGCTCATAGAACCGTTATTTTGTTTTTTAATTTTCTCAGCAACTTATGAACTGATTTCAATAATTTTTTTTGTGAATAAGCTCTTATATTGCTTTAACAATATTTGATTATCAAAAGTGCAATTTTTTTTTGTTTGGATTTTTAAAAAAATATTGAATTTTTTTTTTCAAAATTCTATATCTCAAAAACGGGTCAATATTTTTTTACGAAATTCAGATGTAGAGCGTATATTTACAATCACTAAACAACTGCATACCAAAAATATTTTTAGAACAAAATTGAAAAATTTTATATATAAAAAATTAATTTAAAAAAAAACCGCTCTAACGATTTTCAAAAAAAAATTTTGAAAAATCAAAGATTTTTTCATTTATAAAATGGCATTTAAATTTTTGAAGACAAACTTATTTTTCAGGTAAAATTTTGAATCTTAAAATAGTTTTTTTTTTAAATTATTTTAACTGTATTAAATGTAACCTCCTCCCATCTCACCAGATCAAATCCTATGCATGAGCCCGAAAGAGCGCATTATTTTGACAACATTTTAATTACATTCCTATCATTTATCCAAATTAATGCATTTGGTACATATTTATGTATTTTATACTATAACTATTGTAAATACCAACGATGGCAGTGTAGCGCCACTGCATCGGATTAACGAATATGATATATTTAATCAACAATCTATTTTAAAGAGTCTATCAAGAAGTAATATCTTGGTACCTTTGTATATATGATTTTAAAATATTATTCTTTTACTTGCCTTCGACTAAATAGAAGAATAAATACTTAGCACAAGTTAAAGAAACGGGGCAGAAAGAGTATATGTATTTTTTAAACAGACTCTTTGCATACAGGAGCAAGTTCGTGCGACCCAGTCGTGCATTTTATTTTAAAATTAATTTTAATTTTTGACTCCATATGAAATTTTGTAAAACCAATTTAAATAAAATACCTTTTTGTATTCTCCTATTTTTGCAATATATTTCAAAAGATGGGTGTGATAACCCTGGGGCTTGATTATGGGATTCGCGGCGAATCGTTTTGCTAGCGAGTTTGCCATTTTTCAATTATTGCTTTCGCTTTCGCCTTCTTCGTTTTGAATTCGACCAATTAACGAATTCGAAGGCGAATTGTAAATGTCATAATGGTTGTTGGCGATTTCAAATCCGATAGCTTTTTTTGGCAGATCCAAAGGCGAAAGAGTGTTCATTATTTTTCACTGTTCGATTTCGTGGATTCTTGATTGTAATTATATAAAAATGTGAGTTAGCTTTATTTTATTTTTTTTATAATTTATCCACCATCCCCAATAAAATATAAATTACCGCAAATTTCACAAATTCAATCAAAACAAAACAAATTTTGTTTGAAAAGCTGTCAAATCACTGGAATATAGGAAGAAAAAGTCAAACTAAAAGTGTCAAATCACTGGAATATAGGAAGAACTATTTTTGCTTCGCCGCGAATTCGTTAATAAGTAAATACGACGCGAGTCGAATTTGAAAGGTCGAATTGAAAACGATTGAAACGATATGAAGACTAACATCTTATGAGAATTATGTCCAAGCTTAATAAGATACAGTAAATGTTTAAACGGAATACTGAAGATAGGGATTATAGATTTAATAAAATGCACGACTGGGTCGCACGAACTTGCTCCTGTATGCAAAGAGTCTGTTTAAAAATGTACCTATAAAAGATTTAAAAATATACCTGTAAAATAAGTTCGTCTTCAAAGATATAAATGCCATTTGATTTGTCAAAAAACTTGTGATTCATCCCAAGACACAACTCATCCTAGGACAACTCATCCCGAAAATGAAAAATACTTGTAAGCAACTTAACGAAAACAATTGTTTGTGTATTCAACTAGTTAAAAATATTTAAAATTATTAAAAAAATAAATAATTTAAATAATTAAAAATAAAATAAAATAAAATTAAGATTCAAAATTTTACCTGAAAAATAAGTTTGTCTTTAAAAATTTAAATGCCATTTTATAAATCAAAAAATCTTTGATTTTTCAATTTTTTTTTTCGAAAATCGTTAGAGCGGTTTTTTTTTAAATTAATTTTTTATATATAAAATTTTTCAATTTTGTTCTAAAAATATTTTTGATATGCAGTTGTTTAGTGATTGTAAATATACGCTCTACATTTGAATTTCGTAAAAAAATGTTGACCCGTTTTTGAGATATAGAATTTTGAAAAAAAAGAATTCAATATTTTTTTAAAAATCCAAACAATAAAAAATTGCACTTTTGATAATCAAATATTGTTAAGGCAATATAAGAGCTTATTCAGAAAAAAAATTATTGAAATCAGTTCATAAGTTGCTGAGAAAATTAAAAAACAAAATAACGGTTCTATGAGCGATACCTTTCCTGAGCAATACAAAAATATGTTTTTCTTATTAAAAGAAGCCATGTTAAAAAATAAAATTTTAGAGAAAATTAAAAAAAAATCTATCGGTTTGTTTTTGAGAAAATTTGAATTATCGTTTTTTGACCAAAAAAATTGTATGGGGGCCACTGTTAGTTTTGATCTTAAAAAAAAAATGAAAAAAACGCCTAACGCGAATCTGCTCAAAACCTTAACTTCCAAGTTTGAATTCAATCGACCCAATGGTTTAGGCTGTAGGAGCGTGGACAGACAGACAAAATTTTGCACGAATGCAAAACTTGCCATATAGTTCCTATATGTCGCAAGTAAAAAATCAACACTAATTTGATTGAAAAAGAAACTACTTTATGAATAAAGTCTCAAAAACCAAATATAAGGTTTTATTCCGAAGTTTAAAAGGTTATATCTTAAAAACCTGACCTGCAAGATTGATATTGGAAAAGTATAATTTGACTGTCAGTTATAAACCTTACTATTTGTCTAAGAAGACATTTAGAGAATGTTTGAGTCTATAATTTCTGGACTGTTTTTATCAAACTTAAATTTTCCTAAAAGGTAAAAAGTGCCATCAACTAAGAAAACGTGAATTTACCTTTACCTATTCAAGGAAATGTTGATTCTTTGTATGTGTTAATCTTGTACTAAATTCAAGACCCGTGGTCTGTTTTTTCTCGTACAATTGTTAACTATTGTTGTTATGTCAAACAAAATTGGTCAAGTGTCATTGTCTAAAATTGTAGGAATTATTATTAGAACGACTATTTTTAGAAATTGTGATCTGTCAAACTACCAATTTCAAAAACGAAAGCAATTGTTTTTATAAACTTATATCGTAGAATGAAAAGGAAAGAAAACTTGAAGCAGTTTTTAACTTGCTTGAACAATTTAGTAAAATTTGTTTACAAAAAAGATCAAAAACAAAGAGAAGAATCAACGAAAAATATTAGTTTAGATGAAGAATTGCTTTTCAGTTCATTGTTTTCTTCCAAGCCAAACAAATTCTCGTTTGTAAAAAAATCATTTACTTTGACAGTTCAATTTAACAATAGTTAGAAAAAGAGCAGACTTCAGTTTTTTAATTACATATATTCAAATATTAGGTGTGGATTTTTTAAGAAATGTTCTCACTTTTAGATTCAAGTTCTGAGGCTAAATAAAGGATTCCCTTGCTCATCCTGTCATTCATCTAATTTTCCTAAGTTTGTTCAGTAGAGAGTAAAAAATTAGTTTAAAAATATTGTTCAGATTATAAATTGAACCTCAAAATTTTTGGATTTATTTGAACTCCGTATCAATTGAAAATGATCATTTCTTGTTTGCGTTTTGGGTATGCATTAGGGTCCGTCCACACCAAAGAAACATTTTGGGAAGCATTGTTTAATAATCGTTTATGAACAAATTATTGGCTTTTTAATTTTATTTTTAATATTTTCGTCAAATGGAACTCACAAAACTTCTTTTATTTCATAAATTTTTATCAATTGGATAAAAGTTCTCGTTGCCCAACACTTTTTGCGATATTTTATATTAATATTAAAAACCACTGATGCACTCTCTATACCTTTGTAAATTCTTGGGAAACAAATAAACTTTCCCCTCCCTGAATGGGAAAAAGAGACAAATTTAGGAAACTTTTCAGAAATGTTTCTCTGTTTCTGAAATGTTTTTAAATTAATTTTTCCGAAAAGTTTCATAAATGTTTAAAAATTGTTTATTTGTTCTGGGCACACGTTTAAAAGCGTTGTAAGACTGATTGTGCTAAAAAGGACTCTTGCCTTTACAGAAACCTTTGCTCAGCCATAAATATCGTTATTCTTTTATAAAATTAAGTAATTTCTGATAGGATAAGTTCATACCAATTTAAATATGTTTTTAAACAAAAATCACAATTTACTGGGAAAAACAACCTGTTGTAACATATTTGAAAATATTTAAGGCTATGTCACAACAATGGGAAAAAAAATAAAGCCCTTCTCTGTACCTACAACATAAATATTTACTACCTGGAGAAAATTTAAATCAATGGTAATGCATTTGACCATAAAGAGCCTTCTATATTTACCTTTTGGCAAATAAGATGCTTTATATGTAAAATGCACGTAATACTCTTCTCTTTCTTATCTCAAGGTCTTAGAAAAAATTACACGTGTTTCTGTTTATTGAAACAAGTATTAGGAATGTTTTTTTTTTTAACCTTTCAACAGGTACATTGTACATTTAAGATCTCCAGGCAAAGTATAATGAAATCTTTGAAGGGACAACTGTATGAGAGAAATAAGGAAATGTTGCAATTGACACATCAGGTAGTGATCAAGATACAGAAATAAATCGTAACTTGTTAAGAATTTAGTAAAAAAAATGCAGGTATAGGAGGTATAGAAGATAAAAATTATGTTTTTTCTAACCTTTTTAAACATGACAATACTTTGGCTCACTTCAAAAAAAAAAAAATTCAAAAATCAGGAACAATCTAATTTCTTCCATTTTTACGATATTAATGACTTAATGGCATACAATTAGTGACATGCCTTTTGACTTTTATTTTGTATACTTCTGTCCATTCTATATTTTCTCATTATAATCCATAGAATTAGAACAACCATTAATTAATGTCGTGAAATTAATTGTTATTGAGGCGTTAAACTCATTATTCATCCAATATTTTGCCACTTAGCTGGTTGAAACTATGTCAATTTTGTACCTTTTAAAATAATTGATAAGAAACGAGAAATTATATTCTTTTACCTAAGAGAATTCCGTACAAATACAAAATAATGGCATTTTGTCGAATACTTAAAAAGTCAGCTTAAATGACTCCCCCAGATTGTGTCATTTTTTAGGGATGACATGTTACAAGTAGCAAGTCTTATAGGTTGAGATATTTCAAAAAATTATATAGTTTATACATAAAATCCCTCTTGAATTTTAGGCAGAAATTCCAGTATCCAGTGAAGTTAAGTCAAATAAAAAATGTGGCTATATATAGTCAGTAAAAGAGAAGTTCTTATCAATATCAATAATAAATATTAACTTGTACTGTTTTTCCTGATAACGACAAAATATATAACAAACAATAGAGACTTTGCAATCGGAGTAAAGTTAAGATAAAGTGAGCTGGTATAAAATCAATATTTTCGATATAATATACATATGAATCATTTCTATTTAAGAGTTCTTACTTCTTCATATAATAGTTTCCCTATTGATGCCAATCATTTATATGTTTTTTTTAAATCAAACTCTTGAGTGTAGAAAAACTATAAATTATTTATTATTTAATATGTAGAAAATAAATAGCTTATTAATGCATTTTTGCAGGAAAACTTATCGAATCTGGCAGTTTGAGTACGTGCTATAACTATTAAAAATGTCTAAGTGATTGGTACTCATATAAATACACATAAGTTCTTGAACATAGTTCACTTAAGTAGTAAGTTGTTTAAATATAGAATATATGTAAATAAAGTTGAATGATTCCTGTTAGCTTAGAAGAGTGTGACTTAGTGACAACTCAATGGCAAAATGCCATATTTCTACGATAGATGAAAATTGTCAGAAATTTTCCAATATTGGAGAAATATTCAAAATAGCTTTCTATGAGAGTATATTGTGTTTTTTTTAGAGCTTAAGAACAGAAATATTGGCATCCAGTGCTTCAAGAGCTAACATAGACCCGTAAAAAGTAATCGAGTGGTATTGTGTTGCACGAACGAGGGGACCAGTTCTGGAAATAGAGAGTTTTCACCGAATTGATTTTGCAATAAATTAATGGTTAAATGTGATGTCATCAATAATTTTTGAAAACAAAAATTCAGTCAGAATGAGTCGATAGTGATCATTATTCACCATAACGGCTTCATCACTAAACACAATAAAATGGATGACGTGCTCTATTAAACGATTCGTGATGAATTGTCAAACCTTAATGATTGTTAATGTTATGAATCCGCCTGTACATGAGTGAGTTAGTGGTTCTATTGGACCAATCTGTACTGTGAGATCTTAACACATATAAATTCGCTGGTCCGGATAGTATCGCCGCAAAACCGCTGCCTACGTTTTTTTTATCTGCCCTACTCCTCCATGTCTCGTTCCAAGTGGATGGAAAGCAGCATTTGTCCAGCCTTATTTTGCCCTTTGATTACGTCCCTTCTTTCCGAAGTCATGTAAACGCTGATTAGTTATCATTACCAGCTTAAGAAATATCTCGACGATCGAAAACTTCTTACCGACAGTACGGCACTCGTAGCAATAAGTCCACTAATGATCTAATAGTTCATCTCACCGAAATCTTTACATCGTTTTGCATTTGATTTTTCAAAAGCATTTAATAGGGTTTGGCATCAGGCTCTCTTATCAAAAATGCGTTCTTTAGGTTTTCATTAATCCCTTCTTCATTGAATTAGTAATTACCTTTCGGATCGTTCAATACAAGTTTGTGAGAATGAAGAAATATACTTTAAAATAAAAACAACAAAACCATTTATTAATTCAAGTTGTATTTAATTGAGAATGATAAATGATTGAAGTGATAAATTTGGATGGATTCAAGTCTGAAAGACAAAAAATAAATACTGGTGTGCCCTAGGGCTATGTTCTATCTCCAACACTCTCTCTCATTTTTATTATTGATCTAATTCTAATCCAATACATTGTTTCGCTGACGATAGTACTCTTAGCTTTTCATATTCGTTTTCAGACTCACATCCCTCTTCTTCGGATGTGGAACTGCAATGACAAAATATGATAAACTCAATAAATTCCGACCTTAACAGTATTGTTCAATGGGGAATAAGAAACCTCGTGGAATGTAATGCTTCCAAAACCCAATACTGTTTTGTATCGTTAAAGCGAGATATACCCTCCTTGCCATTATCCATGGATGGTACTTCCTTCGAGGAGACTGAACATTTTGATATTCTCGGTATGTGTGTCAGCAAGCACCTCTTGTGGAACGATCAAAATTTCAGCAATGTGTTTGGGATTCCTAAGGCGATGCAAGAACAGTATCTCCCCTTCTGATCTGGCTGTTATCTACAAGACTTATATACGTCCAAAGCTTGAGTATAACTCCCATCTCTGGACTGGTGCTTCTGCAACTTATACTTAAGCCTCTTGCACAGTATTGAACGTAGAGCATTTAAATTAATTGGCGATTCTATCGACATTAGTGCATTAACTGCGCTTAAACATCGTCGTAAGGTTTCGTGTTTAACCCCTTTTTACCCCTGTTTAATCAGTTTATGCTCTGGATAAATAGCCAGATGCATTCCTCCCCTTAAACAGTTCAACCTTAATTTTTGCGCTTCTAAGAATGCCCATCAGCATACCCTCGAGTCCAACTTCGTCGTACTGTCAAATACAGAGATTGGTTCATTAGCCGTACTACGCGAATGTGGAATTCAAAACCAATGTGCACCGACATATCCTCTTAAACCCTCTCTCTTTTTCCTAGTGCTCTCACTGTGTCTATGCATAATAAGGGTAGTAATATCCCCTTGAGTTGGCGCTTATTATATAAAAAAAATGAGCAGAAACCATAGAATAGAAACATTCATCAAAACTTTTCATGTAGCTTAAAAAACACCCTATAGTTTTAAATTCCTATTTTAAGCTAATCTTTTAAACTAAGTTAATTTGTTTGTTCTTAAAAGTCATCTAAAATGATCTTAAATTACAAATACAATAGGCGCAGCAAAATTTGCTTAATTCTTTCGAAAACTTACCATTTAGTATTATTTGGAATGTTATATTCTCCAATAACATGCGTCGCTATCGAATATCCAAAATATGTTGAGCTATCTCCGTACTTGACGATCGGCAGTCGATTTTCCAAATTAAATCCATATGCATAATAACTATTGCTAATAATTAACAAAACAACACTAAACACTAAGCAACAATAATTGCTTGCAAAAGAAGACGACATGGCACTTCTCTGACGATGAGATGATTTCACTTGATCATAATCATCATCATCATCCTCAGTATTTGAATTTGTGTGAATATGTTTTTGAAACTTTCTGGATGTCTGCTCCAACAACGCCTTCTGGTGTAACTGATGCATTTTGTTTACTCGTAATTTATCACTCACTTTATTTGAATGGTACCTTCAGCTACTGCTCGCTCTATAAAAGCAGATTTCACCTGTGTATCTAATATATTTATCTATGACGTGAATAGGTACCCCGAACACACCAGAGAGATATCAAGCAATATCACTTAATTAGATACGCTCTATTTATTAACTCACAATGTTTATCTAATTTTTTGTTTTCTTTTTTGAATTCAAGGGAAAAACACAGAAAAATCAATACGTTTAACTGTTAGCAGAATTAATTATAATATTCCCGCCCAAACACTATCCAAAACACACATTCTCGTTCCATGTTTATCATTATCATAAATTACATCATCGTGCTGCATAAATAACCTATTATATTCGTAGGCCTCTAGATATCTTCTTCCTTATGTTTTTCTATATTCAAAAACATGCGAATATTTAGAAAATAGATAGATACATCAAATAAAAGTAACTATGTAACGTTACGAATACGAATAACCAATCGGATTCAGAATCGCAATCACTGGGTCGCGTTCGCGTTCACCTTCACGTTCGCGTTTACGTTCGCGCGGTTATTAATGCAAAAATAAAACCGCTAAACTATTTTAGTTACCAATCATGACAGAAATAGAACAAATAAGGCCAAACACCTTTTGAGCCGAAGAATGTGGCAAAACTTAGGGATGATTTCACACGTTTGTTGTTTTTCTTTCGCTTCTCTATCTTTATTTAGTGCTGACCAAGAGGGCCCACCTTAACTTCAAATGAAGACAATAACAAAACATAAAAATAAAATAATCGACGACAATGACAACGACAACGGACGACCTAGCTCTTTTTTATCGCATTCCGCAATCCGCGCGCTGCTGGTCACACAAGTCACAACAACAAACTACACACTACACACGTCATGACGTTTAAAAAACAGAAGTAAAACAACAACCACTGTCATTTGTCTTGTTCTACGTTTACGTTATGCAGATTTTTCAATTTTCAATTCCAAGCAGTATCTCAAGACAGAAAAACACAACTGTTTTCTGAACTTTTAACTGGAAAGTGAAGTTGGCACTACTTTGTCGTTTTTCCTGAATACAAAAATACCGTCACTCAGCTGTTTTTCTTGTTCTTGTAAGCAGAATAAAATAATATGGAAGGTATATATGGGAAAAACGTAACATAAAACGCTTTCAGATACAATTAAGTAATAACAAATAGGTCAAATGGCTTTGATAGAATCGACAGATTAGAAATTATATAAAACAACAATCTTATAGGAAACGCACTATGTTATGGTATCCATAAAATCGTCAGTCGGTCGGTTCGAATTTTTTCAAAAAAGAGAAGAAAAACACAAAAACGGAACGAATGAAACCGTGTCTCTTACTACCTCCGACAACGAATAATCCTCAACTGAAGTACTGAATTGAAAAGTGATGATGATGAGGGAAATACAAGTTTATGTTAGCTCTTTTAGCTCTTGCTGGCTGTGAATTTGTACTTTTGTAGATATTCGATGAAAACAACCAAAAATGTTTGATGTTGTAAGTGAAGTGAGTGTATAATTTTGGTGGTGACTGTTTTTGGTTTGATGTTCGATTCGGGTAAGGCATTTACTTGTCAGACAGATGTGAACTTTGTATTTCAAAATAACTAAGGACTGAAAATTGTATATTTTATCAAATCAGACAACAAAACAAAATGTTTTACAAAATGAGATTCAAACTTATCGACTTGAAATTTAAGGCTATTCAAGGATTTCCAAACCATTTCTCACGAGAATTTAATTTAAGTTTTTAAAAAGGACCTCGGATGCGGTGCTCACTGATAACTTCCCATCCCGTCTGTCGATTTGTCTTGCTTAAAAGGTTTGTACGATTTCGTGTTTTGTTAAAAAAGTTATCAGTTAAATTATTCTAAAAAATTTAAAAATAACCAACAATATTTTGCATATAGGCAATGAAACAGTTTGATTTCAAAATCTATTTTTGTTAACAAGATTTTTAGTCGAAAACCAATTTTTACCAATTTTAGTAGCATTTCTTAAAAGTTTTCATTTCTTATATAAACAAATACAAATTGGGCGAATAAAATTAATTTCAAGTTCATATCTTCTATTATTCATGAGATATCGAGAACCGAACATCAATTTTTACCAATTTTACGTACTATTTTTTGTAGATTTTAATTTTTTTTATGAATAAATTGACTTTTGGATTTTCATACAAAAATTGCTGAATGTCGAAAACAATATTTTCTGTGAGATGAAATAAGTTTGATGCCAAAATATCTCAAATTTTTGAAAAGATATTTGAGTCGAAAATCAATTTTTACCAACTTTTAGGAATTTTTTTTAAGTTTTTATTTTTTATAAAAAAAAATTGTCAATTCGATTTTTCTCAAAATTTTACCAGATGTCAGGGTGTTTTTTCGTTGATTATACAATCATTTTGGAGGTACAATCATCTTCTGTTCGTAAAATATTCGAGGTGACAAATGTTTTTTTTTTCAGTTTTAGTAACAATTATTAAACTATACATCTCTCTGAAAATCTTTGAATTTAGATTCTAGGGACCTTAAAACGTCGAAAAATATCAACATTTTCAAATTGACAAATCCTTTAATCGTTTTATGGAATTATTCTCCTGACAAAGTTGCTTAAGCTGCAATTACATGGTTAACGTAAAGAGTCTCTCTGACGTCTCCATCAAATAAATTTTTTTTCAATCAACGTTCCCAGAGTCAATGGGCAGGTTCAGACAACATCTGAACGTACATTTTGACCAAGGCAACTAGTTAGTTTTTCAACTGTCATAATCTTCAAACTTGGAACTTTACTTCACTAACCTCTGCCTTCATTTCATTGTACAAAAACTATCACAAACATTATTGTCTACAAAACACTCCTCAGGCAAGCTACAAATCCATCACGATTTGTATTTTGTATTGTAGAGAAATATTACTTATTTCTCTTCCAATTTGACAAGGAACGCTTTTACACAAAAGATTAAATGGAAATGTGCAAAAAATAAATAATTCATGTTGTAATAAAGTTCAGCTTTCAGTTGAATTAAAAAGTATCATCAATTGTCATTGGGCAGGTTCAGCCGACATGAGGGACTTGAAAGTAAGGCAAGTTTCTTGCATCTGATTGGCCAGCTGCCAAAAAATTGCCTTCCAATTAAGGCAACTTTATTGGAAAGTTGACTGGAAAGTTAGGCAAGAAAAATCTCCCTTACTATCAAGTCAAGTCAACTTATGTCAAAATGACAATTGATCATGTTTTTTAATTCAACTAAAAGCTGAACTTTATTACTCAATGATGTATTTATTTTCTGCACAACTTCATTTAATGCTTTCTGTAAAAAGGTTCCTTGTAAATTTGGAAAAGAAATAAGTAATATTTCTTTAAAATACAAAATACAAATCATGATGGACTTGTAGCTTGCCTGAGGAGTGTTTTGTAGAAAATAATGATTTTGGTAATTTTTGTACTATGAACTTGAAGTAGAGGTTTGTGAAGTAAAGTTCTGAATTTTAATTTCATGACACTTGAAAAAATAACTAGTTGCCTTGGTCAAAATTTACGTTCAAAGAATGAAGTTGACTGCAAATGAAGTCCCTTATGTTGTCTGAACCCGCCCATTGTGACATAAGTTCACTTGACTTGATAGTTAGGGAGATTTTTCTTGACTTACTTTCCAGTCAACTTTCCAATAAAGTTGCCTTAATTGGAAGGCAATTTTTTGGCAGCTGGCCAATCAGATGCTAGAAACTTGCCTTACTTTCAAGTCCCTTATGTCGGCTGAACCTGCCCAATGAACCCTTCAGAAAAATTTGAATGATTGGTTTCGATGATAAAAACCAATTTAGCTAAAAGTTGATTAAGATCGGCTTAGAAGCTGTTAAACTGTTTTATACTTCTGAAAACAGACTTCTATGTGGCAAAGAAGCCACCTAAACAAATAGAAAAATTAAGCTTATTTTTGAACAGAGATCCACCTACATATGTCTATATGTTTAAGAATAAACATTATTAAATAATTAAAATAAAAATTTAGGATGTAATTATTGTATATTTATGTTTTTAAAATATAAATAAATATTTACAGTTTCTAATAGAAAATACATAAAATACAATGTTTTTTGTAATAGTTCATTAAATATAGCACAATTTATACAAATCGTTCAAAATAAGCTTGATCAAAACAAAATCAACTTTTAAAAAATTCATATATTTTTTTAGTCTTACTAAAATATTGCTAGTATTTGGCAGCAAAGTCCTTGTTTTTAATCACTTTAGCACATCTTCGAAGCATGGAGTCAATTAAATTGCTTATAACGCTGTTTGGAATACTTTCCCAAGCCATTTTAATTTGATGAGAAGCAGATCAATTTTATTTTTGCAATTAATCCTTACAATTCATCGATCTACAATTTCCCATAGATTTTCTATGGGGTTGAGATCTGGGGACTATGCTGGCTATTCTAACACGTCAATCCGGTTTTCTTGAAACCACGTCTAAACCGTTTTGAACGTGTACTTTGGGTCGTTGTCCTGCTGAAATATCCATTTCAGTGAAATATCCATTTCAGTGAAATATCCATTTCAGAGACAACTGATGGTCAGCGGGTGGCAGCATCTTTTTGGTGAATCGTTCCCAGTCCATGCCCTGAAAAACATCGCCACACCATTACGTTACCTCCTCCGTGTTTTACAGTAGCTTTGGTGTAACGTGGATTACGTGACTCTTTGCCTGCTTTGCCAACACACCGGAAACCATCGGAACCTTAAAACTGAATTTGGACTCGTCCGAAAAGAGTACGTTCCTCCATTTTCTAACGGTATAGTTGATGTGGTCATGAGGAAATTTTAATCTCGACAGCTTGTTTTTGGTGGAAATAAACACCGCTGTTCTAGCGCTTACGTTCAGATCGAGTGGGGTTCGTACATATTTCTCTTGATGATATAAAAGTTTTCATTTTAATTAATTTTATTATAGCAGAATCTTACCGTTTTGTTGTTCTTCTTGGTTTGCCACCTCGATGAATCGTTTGGAATGACTTTTGAGATTTGTAAAATTGTATGAATGGGTAAATCACTGATTTTTGAAGGGAATATTTTTATTTGACTCATTACACATTCTTTTATATTTTTTTCTTTTATTTCGTTAGAGTATTTGTTTCCGGCCATTTTACAAAAGTTAGCTAAGAACACTGATCAGCTTGCCCGTGAACTAAAAAACAACTAATAAATAGAGATTCAACTACACCTTTAATATGAGCAATGGATTTTGTAGTTAACGGACTAACTTTTCTCTATTAATAAGAAAAAGAGAGATAGCAATAAAAAGTTAATTTTGTGTTGGCCATCGAAAAATGGGATTAACTGTTCTACTTATGTAATATTTAAATGGACCGTTATGAAAACTATATTCTCTCGTGGTCTATTTAGGAGTAGGTACATACAATTATTAATTTTTGAATGACATAAAGATGGAGGTAGTTTTAGATGCTAATGTTTTGGTCAGCACTGTAGGTATGTTTTAAAGATTGCTTTATTTTCCTTTCTTTACAAGGACTATCACTTTATGATGTTAATGTTTTCAAAATTAAAATTGAATACAAAATATTGAAACAAGCCTATTATCATTTTTAGCACATTTTCCCGGAATTAACCTAAATCATCTGAATATTTTTAACGTTAACTATGCTAGACATATTTCAGCATCGTTGCTCAATTTGATTGTGATTGCATTGAATAGCGTATTTGAACAAACAAAATGTATTGCGAGGGAGATAATTGAGAATTTCACTCTCGAATTTCTCACATATAGCTCTCTTATGCCAAACAAAACACCAACTTGTACCATAATTGCTGCCTTACATGGAAGTTCTCCTCGTATGCCATTCACTCAACTCTATGGCACATAACAATCAGCTTGATTGAACAACTTGTCACCTTCCGCTTTAATTGAAATAAACCTCAGCTGCAAGAAAAAATCAAAAAAAAAAGTAAAGACAAAAATCAATAAATATTACATTTGAGCAAGAAAAATATTAAAACAAGAACAATCCGTATTATGCCAGCTAAATAATGCAAGTTACAACATAAATCTATTTTTATCTACAAGCATTTTTAGCCACTACTCGCTACTCTGTCCGTTCCATCCCGTCCAATCATGTTGGAACATGATTTCATTGCCTATATGTACATTCTACATAAAAATTCTTCTGAATTTATTAAAGCTTCTCGAAATTTTGGGATTGAAAATTCGAAAACGAAAAAGAAGACACCTTGACTCACCGTAGGCTATGTTTCGTCTTTATTTTTGTTTTTGTTTGTTTATAATTTTATTTTGTTTATTACTGTTTTATAACTGCTCTTCTAATGAGTAAAAAATAATTATGCATACAATTGAAGAAGAGTTGGAAAAATGATAAATTCAAAATTCTACGTCTTAATGTTAACTTCTTTTGGGATAGAAATAAAAATAAAATTAAGTAGAAAGAAGGAGAAGTTTCTTTCGTTTTGCAGATTTTGTCCACAACAACGACTTGGGATGGCACACGTTGGACGTGTGATTGTCCCAATCGCCAGAATGATGGAGTCTTTTGTTGTGAGAGTTGTGGGGGTGGTGTAGTTGGTTGGATGGTTGATGTTTTGGGCTATCCAGCCAGCTTCGTCGTCTTAGTATAAGCTCTCGGCATTGGACGATCTGGGCTTCTTGAGCTTTTCCAGATTCTTGATGACGATATCATGCAGCGAGGAGTAGCGATTCCTCACTTCACATACCACCAACCACAAACTGAGGTACTCCTTCTCGTCTAGCTCGACCACGGCTCGCCGATAGTCCTCGATGTGCGGGTACTTGGCTACTTTGGAGACGACTTTCGCACGCGAGAGGAAATATCTAGAAATCTGGTCGAAGAATGCGGCTGCCTCCGATTCCACGGCCTGGATCTCGGCCAGAGTGTCCTCTTGGATGGACACTCCGAAGTTGTTGCCATCCTCGATTTTCGGTATCAGGAACGAAATCCACATTTTCAGGAGATTCGCTGAAATTATGAAAGAGATTCTTCTATGTAGATTATTCAGGACGATCACTCGACCTCCTCGGTCCACTCAAGGACAACTTACAATCTTCAACTAGTTTCCTGATAATGGGTTTGACAATTTTAATCATTTCGCATAGAGGGGCGTTGCAGGGCACTGTACCACTTGGCAGAGCCATCACCTTAGTTCCGGGCACACAGAAGTCATTGCGTGGTCTCTTGGCAGATGGTGGATCATCGGCGACAGCGTCATCAACATGATTGACAGCAATCGGCTCAGGAACTGGAATGTTCAAATCTTGGTGGACCTCGTTGAAGTTGCGTTCGCAGAACATGTCCGTGGCAAGCATTTCATTGAGTTCAACAATTTTCTCGGGGAAGCCCTGGAAAATTAGTTGTTCCGCCTTCTTGACCAGGCTGTCTTTGTAATCTTGTACCTAGTTTTGGAATTCAATCCCGAAATAAACATAAATCATAATTAGAAATGCGGGAAAACATAACCAAGCAAGAAACAAGAACAAGAATACAAGCGGCTGTGCGTATGCCTGTGCGTCGTTGTCGCATCATTTCAATTTTACTAATTCTTCTTCCAGTTGGGCTGTTGGCTTTTTATGGTAGGCTTACCTTCTTTATTGTTTCGTTGGGCATTTTGTTGCTTCTTGATTGGGGAATTTTGTTGCTGATGAAATATACAATTGGTTAGATTTTTTAAGATTTCACAAGTTTTCCCAGAATCTGAAGAATGATTTGTGTGCGGAAACTTTTTGCGACGAGACAGCGACAAACGAAAAACGACACCTTGCAGCGGACGAGGTAAAAGTCAAAATTTTTTATTTGTTGGATATTTTTCTTTCCTTCAATTTTGATGTGTGCTTCTACACGCATCGCACATGTCATTTTGTTTTTGGAAGGTATGTTATCGATAAATTAACACTGTATTATCGACATGAATGGATTCAGTGATACATTTTGATTACCTGCACCATATATTTCTTAAGCTATGATCATAGTAGAATTTTCGGTAATTGTCTAGAATAGCTACTTTTGCTAAAAACATAAAAAAAAAAATTCGGAAAAAAGCTAAATCGGTGTATTTTTTCGTAAACTTTAATAAAAAATCGGGGGAGGTGCAATTTTGTAACAATTGTTATTGTTATTAATTAAAAAAGTTAAAAAATGCCAGATGTTGTTGCTCGATTGAAATTTTTGAAATTGGAACATAAAACAAGTTTTCTTGAATTGATAGCACGGCGTACTAAGAACTCTTGTAATTATTCATCACAATCGAACACTTTCTCACACTTCCAGCCTTCGGACACCATTCGTGTTCTTTGCATATACCCAAACTCGCACCCACCCCAAATCCTATAATGAGCCCAAGCAGGGGGGTTGCATACCTTACATTCCTAGCTGTTAGTACGCCGTGCTATCAATTCAAAAGGCTCCAATTTCAAAATGTTCAATCGAGCAAAAATATCTGTCATTTTTTATCATTTTTAATTAAAAACAATAACAATTGTTACAAAATTGCACCTTCCCCGACTTTTTATTAAAGTTTACGAAAAAATACACCGATTTAGCTTTTTTCCGAATTTTTTTTTATGTTTTTAGCAAAAGTAGCTATTCTAGACAATTACCGAATTTTCAATTTTATTCTTTTAAATTTGAGTGAAATGATGTGTTTTTATTTTCAAATTCAAAGACTGTTATAAAACAGTTTTGAAGTAAAGCTTTAGAAAACAACTCTCTACGCTGATTATAATAATGTGGAAATGGAAACACAAACAGTTCGGTATTTTCAATTTATGAATAATTTAAAATATTTATTTGTAAAAAAAATAATACATTAAATAAAATTTACATTTGAGTGAAGAAAAGTGGATTCTTTCATCTTCTTTTTTTCTTCGAATGAAAATTACAAATTGAATGCAATGCCACCTTCCATCTTTTTATGAATTTGTTTGCTCTGTTCGTTTACAAATTCAATATTGAAAGTGATTTGATCTGCAAATAATTTAACAAATGAGTACTTCTTGAAAATAAAAGATGAATTTAAAACTTTCGAAAGTTTTGACTGGATTCCTATCTCACAAAAATACATTCATATAATCTTTATTTTAAAAAATGAGACACTTTTTCTTATGAAACTCTTGTCGTATTTCGAAAACTTCATAATTTAACGACTCCGACGTCAAAAAGTTTACCATATTATAGTAACGACACAAACCAAAAAAACTTTTTACATAATAGAACGTAGATGAATATACTTTACATAGATGGCGCAGTAAGTTTATGGTGCAATGATTTGGTATGAGGTAACTTTAAAATCTACCACAGCAGAAACACAACACAGTGGCTTGCTATAGTTTACATTAAATTACATTATAAAATTAAAGACGTCTAAGAATATTTCAAACAAAATTGTCAAAATGTCGCAACTATAAACTAAATAACTGGCACTGAATTCACAGGTAGGTGATATAAGGAGGAATCAGTTTTGAATACAAACAATCTGTATTATTAAAAATGGTTGAATAAATAAACCGATGATTTATCCCAATTCCAATTATAAAATAAATACATTTTTCATTTTTACCACATATTTTTTTAAAACCTTAGTTTATCAATTAAGAACATATAAGTCATATTACTTTTTATTCTAAGTTTACCAACTAAAAACTCCATTAATTTCATTTTGTATTAAAATTTTTGTTTGTTCCTTCATTTGTATTTTTGTAGTGTTTCTTAATTTGTATTTTTCAAAAAAATAAAGAAAAAGAAGAAGAGAATTAAGAGATGCCCCGGATCCCCACTCTTTCACCAATGATGTAGGCATCTATGAATTACAAAATGAATTCACTTGTTCTCAAAAACTTTATTTACAGTTTTATTCAACGGTTTCGAATTTCGAAAGAAACTTTTTTGGAAGTTTTCGAAACAATAAATTTACAATATGGATTTACATATATTAACGTACATCCCTCCAATACTGAGATTTGGATTAACTTTAGAGGTCCTAGGTGTAGGTGGATATCAGTGGGTAACTGGAAACGATTTTGAAATCCCTATTTCCCTAAGTACGTTTTCAACAATCCTCCACGCGGGGACTAAAATTTTAGAAGAAAAAATATGTCCTTCGTGAATTAAATGGGTAATAGACAATTTTCAATTTCAAAACACACTGTTGATAACACATATACATGCATACATTAATTCACTAGAACTTGGTAATTATCGGCCCTATCGAGGTAACCGTCCGATCGGAATTTTTCCGATTTCCGACCAATCGGAGATATTTTGCTTCGTGGTAGTTCTCCGATCGGCTAATCGAAAATTCTCTCCGACAAAATTAAACGCATGCCATTAAAATGCGATGCTTTGCGATTAAGTGCTTGTAATGGTTTTATTTTTGACAGATACAAACAAATTTTTCTCCGAAGTCGTCCGACAGGTTCTTGTTGCGGAAACTGCTTTCGGAGACCGATGATTTGTTTTGTATTTGTGTTTAATCTGCTCCAAAACAAAAGAAAGCTCATTTTTATTTAAGCGAAAGTTTTTCTTGAATCTGGAAGAGATTATAAGATAAGTTTACTCACACCGTGTCATTTATTGCTTTCGTTTCTCAATTATATCCTATATCATTTATTTCGTGTCCTTATTGGATTCGGCGTCCAAAAATATTTTCATAATTTGTAATTATTATTGTTTGTATTTAGTTAGTCAAATAAATAAATAATGCTGCATTTCAAACGGCGCGGTGGACATGGTAGTTCTTTGAACGACTATTTGATGACTGGACCTAAAACTAAAACAAATATTTTAGCAATTGTTTTAAGGTGGAGAACGCACAAAATTACCTTCATATCCGATAAAGAGAAGATGTACATACATATCTACGGACTACAGATATTAGTTCATCCAGATGACGCGTACTACTAGTTACTTTTTTTGCGTGAAAGTCCATCAATGCCAGTAAAACTTTATAAAGTAAAAGTTTTAATGTTCGGTACTGCCCCAGCCCCATATTTGGCAAATCGAACGCGATGGAAACTTGCTTCAGATGAAGAACTAACGTATCCATTAGCCGCTCAAATGATTCAGGAAGATATGTACATACATCGATGACTTGGTATCGGGTGCAGATTCAGTAGAAGACGCGAAAGAAAAGTATCACCAAATCTCGGAGCTTTTATCATCTGCTGGATTTCATCTCCGCAAGTGGATGAGTAATAACGAAGAGTTTCTTGATTCAATACCAAAGGCAGATCAGGAAACAAATGTGTCATTGACATTCGGAGCTTTGGATCACACAAGAACCCTTGGAATCAGTTGGTTCCCATCTGCCGATTCCTTTTCATTAAAAAAATCACTACCGATAAAGTCGTTTCAAAAAGAACGATACTTTCAACAATTGCTCGTCTCTTTGATCCGCTTGGATGGATAGCACCCTGTTTTGTTAAAGCGAAAATCATAATGCAGCAATTGTGGTTGAAAGGTATTTCGTGGGTCGAAACCATTCCCCAATTGCATCGGTACCAATTTAATTTCCAAAAAAAGATTCGTTGCGGAGAAAATCCCGCTCAGACGCTACGAACGGTTACCTAGATGGAATATTATGTATGCTCTTGCCAATTCTGGATGCTCGCCCATAAATTCTACCAGAATCTGGAGTTATGATGGTGTTATAGACCTAAAGTATTTATTAAGTATTCTTTGTATATAAAATATTTTATATTTTACTTACATTTTCGACAGAACCAAAGAACGACCAATTAAAAACACACAATTTATAACGATGTAAATGTCAGAAATAAAAATACACATTATAACAGTACAATTTGAGATATGTTTAGTAACTTGAAATTTCTGACAAATATTCACAATTTGCTGCCAAAACTCGTAGAAAAAATTTCGTAAAACTCCATGAAACTGAGTCTAATAATACAAATTAAAACAATAATTTTCGATATTCAAAATATATGCTCCTGATTATCAAAAAAAAAAAATAATTTATGCTTAGATTTTGTCTGTATTTTTAATTTCGGTTATAGAAAAACAAAGTAGCGTATAAATTATTTAATCTGCATAAAATTCGATTCCAATTATAATTCAAAAGGCGCGAAATTGGATTCAATTGTTTTATTTTATAAATGTTGATTAAGCAAAGTGGTATCTATTCCAATAAAATTAAAAATTCAAAGGAAAATTTAAAAAAAAAATCAATAAATGACAGAGTGAGAATAGAATCCAAGCACAAAATCATTTTTCTTGATTTTATGTGTCCCTTATGTTTTATATTATTTTATATCCCCAATGAAATCAAATCAATTATTTAACAAAGTACCTTTTATGATTTGATTTCCTGTAAAAAAAAGTTGAAAATACAATCACAATAAAATAAGTAGAAATGAATTTACTCCGTTCGAAGCTGAGTTATTTGATTGTTTTTATATTTATAAAGTTTTGGTTCAATTGTAAAAGTGTTATTTAAGTCGTAAATAAGTCTACTTTATTTGCGATGTAAATCAGAAAATGGAATAAACTAGACAACATTGATGCAGTTAACTTCTTTTTGATTTAAAAAGGTGAGATATATTGGTGTTTTGACAGTTCGTAAGATAAGAATAAAATTAACTGATGACGATGTCTCTCAATAAAGTCTGAACAGTTTATCATGACAAAGGAAAGTAAATTTATCATTTTTATTTTGTCCACAAATGTTAATGCAATTTTTAATTATATGATTGTAATTGTCTTGAGAGCCATTTTGAATTTAAGAAAATTAGTTGTCATATTAAATATCTCCCTTTTATAAAATTAGTGTCAAAAAATCGTATTGAAAAGCTACAGTTATCATGTTGGATTCCTTTAAGTTGATTAATTTTGACATTTTATCTCGTGCTGATTACAATTTGACTTATTGACTCTTTCTTGTATTTAAGTGAGAGTGTAATGAGACGTTAAAATCTAATTACATCAAATGAGTGTAATAGTACGTTTCCACCAACAAATAATCCGAGATTTAAGGCAAGTGATTTAAAATAAATCATGAGGTGTTTCCACCAAAAAAAGGAGATTAATTTGACGTTTGGGTTATGTCATAACAACCAAACTTCAAATTATTCTCCTTTCGAAAGGAAAAAAAATATGTATTTGTTCACTCATCATCTGTAAGTAATTAGTTTTATTATATTCTTGTACATACATATTTATTATTTTTGTATACTTACATTTTATTTCGTCTGTGATTTCTTGAAAGTTGTTTATTGTTTTGAATTTGAGTCATATGGAAGTGAGACAGATAGTTTTTGTTGACATTTCCATCTGGCAATAAACGAAATTGGCGTTTAAATGGGTCGGTTCAACAATTATTCTCCGAAAAAAAAGTTTGTTTGATTTGGCAAACTAATGTTTCCAAGTAGATTTCAATGAGTTTTATTTGAAATCTTCATTTGAATAGATAAAAATTTGTATGGTAAATCTTCGAGATTTCAAGGAGATTTGTGACAAATCTAGCTAAATCTCGGTTTAGTGCCCGGTGGAAACGTAGTATAATGTTAACCGTCCATTATACCGTTTACTTTGCAGTATGTTGCCGTCAAATATCTCAGTGCTCAATTGTCAGATGACCGGATACATTCGGTTCTAAAATTAATGACAGCCGCAAATGTGGTTTATGTAAATTATATCATAAATTAATTAAAAGAAAATCCTTAAAAATCGCTCACACTTCTTAAAATTTAATTTTTTTGACCCAAACAATAAGAATAACCAAGGCTTAATGTATTTTTATAAACAGGAAATCCCCATTCCTATAGCATAAATTCTAACGCCTTAGATAAGAATGAGGATATCTTCTTATTTGTACGCCTGATTCCACTCCACTCTACTCAATGTCAAAGCCAAAAGAAGAATGACTTTAAAGCCTTACTACTTCTAGCTCCTTGAACATCACTTAAAATAATCCTTGCCACAGATTGCTACACTTAAAGCAAATGAATTGGAGAGAAAATGAGTGGGTGTGGTGAATGTAGGAGGCGCTGCTGGCTGTTGCAAGTTCTTAATATGAAACAAATATGAAAGAACATTTATCAAAAAGTATATCCCTTGTGGCGTAGTGTTATGGCCTAGAACTACTTTCTCGAGACAAAAGTCAACTCAATCTTTTCCAAATTAAGACACAAAACAACATGAAAACACTTCAAACGGAACGAATCGCCTATTAATGTTCATCATTGGGAGAAAATCGCTCGTGAGTGTTTGGATTGCCTTTTTTTTGTCTGAATAAAATATTCTCACCCATCCGCAGGATATGAACGTATAAGTTGAAATGAACAATGAACATGGGTCACGGTTCATGGGTGGATTCTATTCTCTGGATTCTGGGTCATTGTCAAAACACTCGAGATCGATTTATGTGAATCATTTGCCAGGCACTTGACTCAGTTTTTCGTACATGCATTGTCTTAGCTAAAATCGTTTATCTTTTCCATCATGATTATGTGCGCCCTCCCGGTTTGGTTATGCGGGAGGGATGAGGTCCTTCCTTCCTTCGTTGCTTTTTTTATGGTTATTGAGTGTGTTATGGTGTTTGACTTTTTCATCAATTACTTATTACCTTCATTTTACTTTTTTGCATGTTGGATTCTCAGAAATTGTGGTGGATTTTTGTATGGAAGATAGGAATTTAACAAAGGACTGTATTAAAAGACTAGACTAGACATACCACCATAAAAGTCCTTAAGGTAATGGATACCAACAAATTTGTCAAATATTTGATGTGTTAAATTTTTAAGATACTCGTGTAGTTGCTTTTTGCTACAAAGGGCTTTTAAAATTCTTGCCATGGAACATACATATAAGATTTAGGGAGTGTTTAGGAATGTTTTGCATTTGGAAGAGGATTTTTCGAGAGATGAAATGTAAATTTGAATTCGTCCTTGAGTCTATTCATTTGAGTTTGTTTGTTTGTATGACTGGGATCAAGGGTTATATATTTTTCACCAAGGCGAAAACGGGTGGTTATTTTCACCTTTAATGTATAAGGACCTTACCTCATAGCTTACGATGTAGGACCATGAAAATATAGTCGTATTCTAGGAGCCAACGAATTTCTTATGAAAATATTAACAAATACGTTTTGCTTATTACATAACTGTGAGTAGATTGAATAAACATTAAGCTCATGAATCCGGTCTTATGACAGGCATTACTGAGAGAAAGGCTTGAATGTGACTTGCCTGTCAAAATCAAAAGCGTTATGGCGCAAAGTTTTAAACAATCTCGTAAAATCTTAAAGTCATTTATGAAAGTTATTAAGTTAATAAAAAGATTTGGCTTAATTCAAACAAGTGTAGCGTCTAAGCATTTTTCTAAAGTTGAGGTGACATAAAAGATAATGGATAAAACTTTTACTAATTTTTATTTTTCATAACTCATGCTTTTCAAAAATAACTAATAAGTCCGTTCCAATGATTTATACTACGATTCCACCGGGCACTAAACCGAGATTTAGCTAGATTTGTCACAAATCTCCTTGAAATCTCGAAGATTTATCACAAATTTTAATCTCCTCAAATGAAGATTTCAAATAAAACTCATTGAAATCTACTTGGAAACATTAGTTTGTCAAATCAAACAAACTTTTTTTTCGGAGAATAATTGTTGAACCGACCCATTTAAACGCCAATTTCGTTTATTGACAGATGGAAATGTCAACAAAAACTATCTGTCTCACTTTCATATGACTCAAATTCAAAACAATAAACAACTTTCAAGAAATCACAGATGAAATAAAATGTAAGTATACAAAAATAATAAATATGTACAAGAATATACCTAATAAAACTAATTACTTACAGATGATGAGTGAACAAATACATATTTTTTTTCTTTTCGAAAGGAGAATAATTTGAAGTTTGGTTGTTATGACATAAACCAAACGTCAAATTAATCTCCTTTTCTTTGGTGGAAACACCTCATGATTTATTTTAAATCACTTGCCTTAAATCTCGGATTATTTGTTGGTGGAAACGTACTATTAGGTTTGTTTGTTTTGTTTTATTTTTCACAAGCTGTTGCTGTTTAGACGTGTTCAGATGACCTGTTTTTAGTTAAATAAAAATTGAATTAGTTTTTTACAGGGTGGCTATGAATTAAAATTGTTAAATATTTAAAAAAAAATTTAACTTGTAAAATGCTAAGCCCATTGCAAAAAGTTGTTTTATTTGAGAAAAGTGTTAAAATCGGCTTTAATAAAGTGAACTCAGTATAAGTTTTAGAATTATTTTTATGGTTTGATTAATGGAATTTTAGAACTTCGAAATAAATGAAGTTGAATTTAACACTATTATTTTTACACATAATTGTCAAAAGGTCAAAAAGTTGTTTGGGAAAACGGTTGAAATTGTTGCTTTGTCTAGCGAATGCTCATTATTATATAACTAGAGCTATAAAATGGAGTCACTATTAAGAGAGTCAAAAAGATCGTTACAATATATTTTCCATAATTGATTTTTGATTATGTTAAAAAAGCCAAACTGGGAACCAATTATTGCTTGAATTTTAACATTTCTTGTTCTTAGGCTAGCAAATCAAACTTTCTGCTTCTCTTGACGCCAAATCAATCAGAGTGGAAGGTTAAATCATGTAATTTAATAGTGACTGTGTTCACCTTTATCTAACTACATCCCTGTTGTCGAATAAATCATATTTATAAGTGCGTTTTTAAGGGTTTTCCATTAGGGACAGGTTGATTTTGACAGCTCGTGTTGGCTTTATATTTGACAGCTCTAAAATATATTCTTTTAATCAGTCACTAAGGCTGATTCAGCATGGCAAGTTATAACGTCGTTGTGATAAAACTTTATTATTAAAATAGATGTTCTCTAGTAGCAACAATGCGCGCTTTGCAAACTTTTTATGGGTTACGTGGTTGTCCTTCAAAATCCGCTACTCAACGTTTAGTGGTCAAATTAGAGTCCAACGACAAGTCATTGAAGCACAAGATCTATCGAAAACCTCGCCGCTGTTCGTGAAAATGTGCCGCAGTTTGGATTTTTAAGCAGTTGGGTGTTAATCCCAATTTCGTTTGAAATGGGTACGTGAATAAGCAAAATTGGGATCGAATTTCTGACGACACCAATTCATGTGAGATTCATGCCAATGCATCCAAATAAAGTTATTGTTTGGTATAGATTTTGGGCTGGAGGCATCGTTGGTATGTACTTCTTTGAAAATGATTCTGGCGATCACTATACGTCGATGATAACCAACTTCTTGTGGCCTGAATTGGACGATATAGAAACTGAAGACATATAGTTTCAACAGGATGCTGTTACGCGGCACACAGCTCAAGACACAATCGATATTCTGCGCTAATAGGCTTATAGCATAATTATCTCACTCCGAAACAAGAAACGGCGGCGTGATCTGGCCACCAAGATCATTTGATTTGGCCCCTTTAGACCCAGCGAGCCTTGAGCATTGTCTTCTCTATTTATAAAAGTTTTTCTCATTGAAGAACTTCGCAAAAATTATTTATTAGATTTATTTTGTTTAAAGTAAATGTCTACGATTTGAAAGCGTTATTCTTGTCCTAAACAAACAGAAATGCCAAAACAGTTTGACATTATCCACTGTCAAACCATTAGACGGCAATCGAACCCTCATATTACGGTTGAGGTAGGTGTTTCCGAAAGTAAACAAACACACCAAGTAAAAATATCTGAATACCTGTTCAAGAATGTTTAACATGAGGGTTAAAGGAAATGTTAAAATATATTAGCTTAGCTTTTTTCTTAATCCATTATTATATAGAATTTCACGTGAGCGAGCCTCATACCATTTTGGACACCTCATCAAAGAGCGTATATAGACACAAAAATATATGTACATAGTATACACGTACATATATGTATAACTTATTGTTTCATTAAACGAATGAATGCTCCTCAATAAACAGAGACCCTCAGAAAATGTGTTTTCTTGACACCACATAATACATCCGGCAGTAATTTCGTGTCTTAATGATCATTGAGGCACATTAAAGCGATTTCTTTTTTCTTTCCTCTGCTTGCACACGATGATGTTAAAGTGTAAGCATCCCATTAATGAACGTATTTATAGCCTGAAGGAATTCGACAGCTCCGGTGACACAGTGATGATATTAAGGACAAAACACATGTCCTTGACACACATATTCAATCAAATTGCTACTCCCATCCATATTCTAGTTGATTAATGCTCTTCTCCCAGCTCCCACCAGATTCTAGAACTTTTATATATCTATACCGACGACCACGGTAAGGGTAGTCAAGGCGGTAGGTAGGTACACCCTAAATGCGACAAAAATGTTATCATTTTGTGCTCAGACAAAAAACATATTATAGTACACCCACCACACCCAACTACCAGCATCCTTGATAAAGAGATAAGCAAAGCGTACTTTTTTCGTGTGTCCTTTTTTTCACCTCGCTTTTTGGTATTTCGTGGTTTACGCTTTTCCAGAGTGCTTAAGCCCACCCTCAATGCTCAACCCATCATTTTCCGGGACAATCTTTATTGATCAACCATAGAAAATTGTATATATATTTTGTTTGTCCATTGTTGTTCATTTATATGGAGCTAGAGCTATGCCTCGACCAGACCATTGAGACCAAATAAAAACGCAATCTAATGGTAGGTAGAAGCTATAGCTATTTTTGGGGGACATTTAATGTGTTTTGTTGCGGTGCGGTGCGGACTTTTGGTTAAAGCACTGAACTTTTCAAGTTGGTACAAATTGTCTGGTTTGACTCCCCTTGGAGGAAAATAAAAATAACAAAAACTATAACGATTAAAGGGGATGAGCTGAGGTAAACGAAGCGTCGTAGTTTGTTTGAAACAAAAAGGAGTTAAGAAGCTAAGTTCATTGTGCCTCACCAAATCCCGCTGCAGAGTAGGTATAGGTACTTTTATTTCTTTTCAATTTGTTTGCAAAGACCAGAAAATAAAAGTCTAGCATCAATGCGGTGTTCATTTGAAAAGTTCAAGCTAAAGTAGTTTTGTTTTGAAAGTTTGAAATCTTTGAAGGAGCTCCAAAATTCAATTGGTTGTTAAACTCTCGACAAATAGGCTAGGATAGTGAGAATTGGAGTGAAATGAATGGGACTTAAAATAAGAACTATAAAGTTTAAATTTGGAGAAAGAGAAAAAATAAGTATCTTTTCCATCCAGGAGAGGTGAAGTGTTTCAGTTTTGTTTTTAAATTAGAAAAAATGTTTTAAACTACATTTTTGTCGCAACTTCAATTTAAATTTCCTTCAAGTGAACTAACTCTAGAGTTAGCAGTGGACTTATCATTGTAAACTAGATTTCAAAATGTCGTTTGAAACCTTCTAAAAGATTTGATTTCCTCCCTGAAGTTATTTGGAGTGTTTATTGTCGATAAGGTAGTTCAACTTCTGACAACAATAGAACTTTTTCTTATAGTACGTTTCCACCAACAAATAATCCGAGATTTAAGGCAAGTGATTTTAAATAAATCATGAGGTGTTTCCACCAAAGAAAAGGAGATTAATTTGTTGTTTGGTTTATGTCATAACAACCAAACTTCAAATTATTCTCCTTTCGAAAAGAAAAAAAATATGTATTTGTTCACTCACCATCTGTAAGTAATTAGTTTTATTATATTCTTGTACATATTTATTATTTTTGTATACTTACATTTTATTTCGTCTGTGATTTCTTGAAAGTTGTTTATTGTTTTGAATTTGAGTCATATGGAAGTGAGACAGATAGTTGTTGTTGACATTTCCATCTGTCAATAAACGAAATTGGCGTTTAAATGGGTCGGTTCAACAATTATTCTCCGAAAAAAAAGTTTGTTTGATTTGACAAACTAATGTTTCCAAGTAGATTTTAATGAGTTTTATTTGAAATCTTCATTTGAGGAGATTAAAATTTGTATGGTAAATCTTCGAGATTTCAAGGAGATTTGTGACAAATCTAGCTAAATCTCGGTTTAGTGCCCGGTGGAAACGTAGTATTAGGCAATTCAAAATAAAATGTTAATGCTTTGCTAGCTAATAAAATGCTTGTTCATTTCTTCAAAATAGGTGCATCTGAACACGTCTAAAAAGTGACACTTCGTGAAAAAAGGCAAGAAGGCAAATCTTTTTAAGTAAGGTTTTAAGAGCTAAGATTTCCCAAAAGGGTCGGGTTTTTATGGATAACGGTGGCCATATTGTTTCTTATGCTTTCTGTCAAATTATCTTCTTTTAATCAGTCACTAAAACCAAATCATCAAGGCAAGTTACAGCGCCAAGCAACACGTGCAAATGAAGACACTACTATCAAAATGGGTGCTCTCTAGTAGCACCGATTCACGCGTTGCTACGATTTTGTGGGGTACATGGTCGTCCAAGTTAACTATTTAACATTTGTTGGCCAAGTTCGAGTTCACCGGCTCAGCTAATAATTAGCCAACCCCGTCAAAGAAAAGCAAATCACCGTTGTTCGTGAAAATGTACAGCAGCATCCGAGGCAGTCAATTCGAGTCGCTCACAAGAACTTGGCCTATTGCAGACCAAAACACCTATACAAAATCCAACTGACCCAGGAGCTGAAACCAAACGACCATACGCAGCATCGTATGTTCGCTAAATGGATTTTAAAGCAGTTGGAAGTTGATACCGTTTTTGGGACGAAACCAATCAACGCGAGATTTGCGAGGTGCCAATGCTTCCAAATAAAGATTTGGTATGGATTTTTGACTGGAGGCGTCATCAGTCAGTACTTTTTCTTCGAAAATGATGCTGGCCGATAATGGCGATCGCCATAGATCGATGATCACTTACTTATTGTGGCCTTAATTCGATGACATGTACACTGAAGACATATTGTTTCAACAGGATCGCACTTCATGCCACACACCTCAAGACACTATCGATACTCTGCTCTACTCTATTGTGAGTTGGCCACCAAGATCATGTTATTTGAGCCCTTTAGACTTTTTCTTGTGGAGCTTTTGAGTGCGTGCCACCCAGCAAAGCGGAGGGGCTATTTAAATGAAGTTATGTTTCACACATAATGTCATTGATAAGGCTCTTAAATGAAGATAAACCCTTTTTTGATATCTCATATGAAACTTGTTTAACCAATTTTAAAATCGCTTTTTCAATTAAATAAATGGTAAGGTAATGTGAACATTTGAAAATGTAAACAAACATAAGGAGATAGCTACTTTACTTTTATTTCTTATTGGATTTTTGGGGAGAATAAAACGCAGCTATTAATTTGCACAATTAATTTTATATCTTGGAAACTTACTGAAATAGCTTCAATATTTTATCAAACCATCTAAAATGTTGTGTCTCTATCATTAGAATTCTTAGTTTCTGTTGTGGTGAATCAAGGTTCTTGAAGGCTCTTCAATTATTTGTTATGATCATTATCAAGGCCTTAGTCTTTAAGTTTCACTAATGTTTGTTTTCATGATTACAAATTAACGTTTTGTTTTTCTGGAAGTAATTAAAAGATTCATGAACATAGATTCATTAATTCTTTTTGTCAACTTTGAGTACATAATTAAAATAAACACATCCTCACTCTTTAATTTCCTTTGGACTTTGGCTTAAATATAAAACTGTCACTCGAATTCCATCCGCCATATTACATTGCATTACACTAAAAGCTTTCTTTTCACATTCGTGCAATAATTTGCCCGAGCGTGAAGAGAGAGTGTATAGTCCGAAAATAGTTTATCCGATTACCTTCTACCTTTCACCTTTTACCATTTCGAATTCTGTGATTAATTAGAGTACAAGAACTTTACACCCTCCTTTCACACATGACTCGTACTCCTATAGTAATATCGTGCTTCCTTTCGAAACATGCAACATGTCAATTTGAACCACAAAAACAATTTGATTTAATGCTTAGTCGTCAAGACTCAAGAACTCAAGTATATGACATCAAGGTACATTTATAATGGACTGATGGCTAGACAAAGTCACATTATAGGTAAATTACAGCATCTAATGGACCGCTAGAAGGGCATCAGCATCAGACCGTCCTTATAGAGAATATCAATTCACTTTGCATTGATTAAATACTGTGGCCACGGACAACACACGTTACTGATGACATTTTAATTAAAAGTTTGTGGTGTGGCTTAAATAAAATGCATAACAGATAACTTTCCTCTATACGTTAATTGCCACAATCGTGCTCTTAATATATAATGAAATGATCAAAGAACGGTATACAAGCCCACAAAACGGAAGTCATCAATAATTCCATTATCAGTTTTGAACCTGAGGAATTTAAGATATTCCCTTTGAAAATGCTGGATATTGACAGTTTCTTCGTCAGCATAAGAAAGGATTTTATGAAATAATACCCAATTCTATAAATGCTGCTGTCGAAACTACTTAAAGTACATGTCCCAAACCCTCCATTTAATATAGTAGTGATGTGATGATGACGTGAGAAAGTTGTCTTGTTTATATTGAAGCCAAAGTCTCAAAAGTTATCGGATTAAACTGAAACTTAGTCAATTCTCTGAATGACATGTTTTGATTTATGTCCCTGGGGAAATTATGCTCAAGTACTTTCCGTTTCCTCTATATATAGTATAAAACACTTATACTTTACTGTTTGGAGGGCTGTATATCTTTTTTGTTACTTTGAAACGATATGACAATGATTTTCACTGTAAGAACAGAATTTCAAAACGTGCAAACAATGACAACACGTACGTACTTCTTCTTCGTCGTCGTCAAAATAAGCGACTGTTTTTTATTTTTGCTTTGAACAATGTCAATTTTATTTTAAATCACGTGAAGGCTATGGATTAAAAACATTGTATAGAAACATGAATTTAAACTTCCACGTTCTGGGATTTTAATATCTTTCTATTTATTTGAAGACTCGCTATCAATGATTTTCAATAAAATGAAAAGAGATTTCGATATCAAACGTGACACTGGAGAGGACTTTTTTATTTTGTAATCTATATACGAGACAAATAGGGGTGGATATCAAGTTCAAAGTTCAATAATCTTCAGAATAAAAGAAGGGTCAATTTGTCACAAAATATAGGCGTAAAATAAATAAGTTAAATTTTAAAGGTTGAGTGTGACATTTGAAAAGTTTAACTAACATACATACATGCATAGTTCTGTAATTATTTGATAATCAGAGTACGCTGATGCTGATCCTTTTGGAAATTACGGACGTTTTGAATTATTGATAGCAGAAATTGCTTTAACAGAAAAATATTTTAAGCCAGAACAAAAAACTATTAAGACGACAAATTTGTGAAATCATAAGCTTTACAGAATAACCCAATACTATCAAATAAAAATAGACGCAGAAATTTTTCAGTGATAGCAATGAGTGAAAATTTGCAATGACAAGCATTCCACATTCGCGTAGTACGGCTGAAGAAGAAGCTTTTCTATTCCACAGTACAATTTTGGGCTTAAGAGTGAAAAGAAGAGCATGGCTAGAAACGTCAGTATTACATTTAAACTGTTTCAAGTGAGAAATGCAACTTTCAAATTCACTAAAGCGTAGGGAGTTAAGTCTTTTTGCCAAGTCCTAAAATGTTATAAAGCCCAAAATTGGTCACAAAGCCTAAAACGTATTAAAAAACTAGCCAAAAATCAAATACAATTTTATATCACCAAAACCAACTTTCTATGTCGTCACACCCAAATTTAGAAATGTCTTAACCTCCAAAAGATTTACTGCCCCCCTGCAACTCCTAGCTTGGACTCAATTTTGATATTTTAATATTAATTTGAGCAATATGACGATGACTCAAGCCTTCTTTTTATTTGGAATTTCATAAAACCTAACAAAGTTTTCAAGACCAAAGGTTTGGTATTATTGCCCGAATCGTAAAACAACAAAATGTTAATAAAATTGTTTTGGGCAATATGACATTAAATGTGGGCAAAATGGTTTTGAGCGAAAAAAAATAACGCCAGAGCGTAGTACCTTAAAATCACGGTAAATAAGGATATGTCATGAAACGTTAGGACGAGACGATGTTTAAGTGAAGTAAATGAATCAATAATGTTATGTTTGCCAATAGTATTAAAAGCTTTTCTTTAAATATACTGTCCAATAGGCATACTGCACAACACCAGCCCAGATTTGAAGGTTATATGCAAGCTTTGGACGTCAGATCAGAGCAGGAGAAAAATTTCTTGCATCATTGGGATTTCATAATATTGTTTCTTAACAACTGACTTGGGTGTAGAGTTGGGTACACGAGACATAGATTTTATCTACAGACTTGGGAAGAAAGGTAACAAAGCTAGGCCTATTATGGTAGGGTTATTAGCTTTAAAGAAAAAAGAGGAAATAATGTAAAATAAAGTCAAACTACGGCAAAGAAGTGGAAATCCAATTTACCTAAGAGATGATATGTCTAAGGAAGATGCTGAGATGAAGAAAGAGGAACGTGCTTCAAAAGGAAAAAAGGAGAAGTTAGAAAATCATAGCTCAGAGAAATTAAAAAGAAACAGATCAGATGAAGAACCCGAATCAAGCTCAAATAGAAACCGGAACTCCCCTTCTATGTCAGCAAAAACAAAAAGACCTATCTCTTCTCAATTAAAGAAAAGCAAAACAAGAGACACTGTAACACTTGAAAAACCTAGTACGTTGGAAAAATTCTTTAGAATTAGAAGTTCAGCATCAGAATCGTCTATAAACGAAAATGATCGTGAAGATCAAAATCAATGATGTACACAGCACGGGCAAACGAAACTGAAAACGAAACCGAATAAAAAGCAACAAATAAAAACGAAAACAAAAGAAAAACGATCTGCACAAAACAAAGAAAAAAATCATCCAATCCGGTTGGCCACCGTGGATGATTACGGCCAAATCCCCCCATTAACTGGTAAACCAAGTCATACAGCAACATCGCTGCAGAAAGCCCCAACAACCCAACTACCACCATCCCCACCATCATCTCCATCACCGCAATCATCAACACCACCACATTCATCACCATCACCAAATTCAACTGGAAAAAACAAAAGAAAGCACTCGAAAACGAAATATACATTTGTACTTACAATGCTCAATCGCTTCTATCAGAAGAAAGGATGACCTTGTTTGAAAACGCAAGGAAAAAGATAAAGTGGGATATTATTGGACTATGTGAAGTACGAAAAATGGGAGAAGAAATTGTGGAAACAGATGAAGGGCACATATTCTCATATATCGGACAGACCAAAGGGGAATATGGAGTAGGTTTTCTTGTTCATAAGCGTTGGAAAAAATATATTATCGAAATAAAAGGATATAATGAAAGAGTCATCGGATTGAAGATTCAAATTGGAAGGGTTAAAGCTACCATCATAGAAGTATATGCTCCAACAGGAACAGCTTCGACTGAAGTGCTAGAAAAATTCTACAAAACACTGGATCTAGCTATCAACCAACTCAGCTCAGAATTACTTGTAGTAATGGGTGACTTTAACGCACGTATTGGATCAAAGAAACCAGGAGAAGAGCCAATTATGGGACCATATGGGTATGGAAGTAGAAATAACCGAGGGGAAAGGATGTTGCAATGGCTATGGCAACATAAATTAACAGTTACAAACTCACTCTTCAGGAAAAAGGATAGCAAAATGTGGACTTGGATCCACCCAAATGGAAAGCATAAGAACCAAATCGATTTTATTCACACCAATAAAAAATCTTTTTTCAAAGATGTCGACGTGTTAAATCGGTTCGAATACGACTCAGATCACAGGTTAGTAAGGGCCAAGCTACTGATCAATCATAAGACAAGGAAGTATTACAAGAAAAACCAGTATGTACTAGAAAAAGAACCCAGCCCGATTCAAATGCTGAACTACAACAAGGAATTAGAGCTTCGCCATCGCATTTTGAAGGAAACGAATGGTCATAGAACGGTTCAGGAAAAATACGACCAATTCGAAAAAACTTTGAAAATAATATCTTCGAAACATGTCTTTAAAACTCTCGAGAGTACAAACAAAAATAAAATATCAGTGGCTACACAAAACATGATACAGAGAAGGGAATTTTTAAGGAAAATTGAAAACATCTCACAAAATGAAAGAATAGAACTGATAACATTAAGAAAAGAGATAAAGAAAAAAAGCAAACAAGAAATAAGAGAATTTCACGAAAGAAATATAAAAAATATCTTAGAAAGTACTAAATCGATAAAGAAAGTCAAACAAAGCTTGAAATTAGAGAAGGAATGGGTCTTAGGGGTTTCGAAAAACAACGAACAAGTCCGGAACAGAAGACAAATAAAGGAAGTTGCAACAGAATTTTATAAGGAACTATACTCGAATATTCGTCAAAATACAAACATCGGTAGTATAGAACAGAGGCTAGAAGAAGAATCTGAAGAAATTTTACCGTTTCTTCAAGACGAAATAAAAAAGGCTATAATGGAACTTGGGAACGAAAAGAGTAAAGGCAGTGATGGAATCGAAGCCGAAATCCTAAAATATGGAATTGAAACGTCTTCAGCGTGGCTTAAAGATATTTTCAACGATGTTATGGCTACTGGAGAAGTTCCTATCCAATGGACAAAGTCGTACAACACTCTATTGCACAAGAAAGGGAAAAAAGATGACATCAACAACTATCGTCCAATAAGTCTTATATCTAACATCTACAAAATCTTTGCAAAATGCATCTTCAAAAGGCTGGAAGTAGACCTCGGACAACATCAACCAGTGGAGCAGGCAGGTTTTCGATCAGGTTTCTCAACTACAGACCACCTGCAGGCAGTTAATCAAATCATCGAAAAAAGTGGAGAATACCGATTACCGGTTTATTTCATTTTTATTGATTTTAAAAAGGCTTTCGATACTATTAACCAAGACTTCATGTGGAATGCACTCCTTAACCAAGGTATAAATTGTCGTTGGGTTAGAATTTTCAAAAAAATGTATGACTCTTCCCTCAGATAAAAACTGAAATATTTGGAGAGCCATTCAAACTTCAAAGTGGAACTAAACAAGGAGATCCAATCTCACCGCCTTTCTTTGCGGCTACTCTAGAAGAATGTTTTAGAAAATTAGATTGGGAACACATTGGCATAAAAATCAATGGAAAATATCTTTCAAACTTAAGGTTTGCTGATGATATTATTTTGATGAATGATAATCCTGAAGATCTTCAAAAGATGATAAACGAACTCATTCTCGAATGCTCTAGGGCAGGGCTTCAAGCAAACGAAAACAAAACCAAAGGAGGACTTCATATATTTAGGACAATTAGTATCATTTAATAATAGAGAAGAAAAGGAGATCTCTCAAAGGATAACAAACGGATGGAGGCAATTCTGGGACGTGAAAACTATGTTGGACTCGAATATCTCAAACGTTACCAAGAAATACATTTTCGATTCCACAGTTTTACCAGTGCTAACATATGGCTCCCAAACATGGACGAACAACGTTGCAATAAAAAGGAAGCTTTCGACAACTCAAAGGGCAATGGAAAGAGCAATGCTAAAAATAAGAAGATCTCAGCGAATCAGAAATGTCAACATACGCTCATGGACAGGATTCGAAGATGTTATTTTGAAGACAAGAAAGCTGAAATGGGACTGGGCAGGGCATTTTATGAGGAAGTCAGATGAAAGGTGGTCAAAAGAATGTACAGAGTGGACACCGTTTAGTGGTACCAGATCAGTTGGGCGTCAGCCAAAAAGATGGAGAGATGAGCTTCATGCTTTCGACAGACTTTGGTTTCAAAAAATTCACAACAGAAACGAATGGAAAACAATGGGGGAGGCTTTTGCCCGTGCATAACTATATTTTTGTTAAAACAAATCAATTTGATTTATATAAATATTAATATTATGAATTAATGAAAAAGAAAATGTAATTTAGTATTAAGGCAGAATGGCTAATAAATAATAATAATAATAATAATAATAATAATAATATTGTTTCTTAGCCCCCACTGTACAATGGTGTTTAGGTCAGAATTTAATGAACTTATTATATTTTCACTGCAGATATAAAAAAGTCAATCTTTCAAGAACGATATTCAAGTTCATATTTTCCGTGATTTTTTCTGTTTCCTATATGATCAAATTATGGGTTTCTTCACTTGTTTGGTTGTCCGAAACCGGGCTTCACTACTCAATTACTTTCTTAGCCCAATGATTTGGTTGGCAAAGGTAACTCTTAGTTTGATCTCAGCAGTGTTATTTTCTGCATTCACAGCAAAGCCCATGTAGAAAAGGTCCTTAGCTATTTCACGTCTGTCGAATGGCAACGTTTTGACCAAGACCTCTTTCGGTGTTGTAGGCCCTTCCTTGATGACAGCATGTGCTATGTTTGGCTTCATAAACCGCAAAACCCATTTTTGCGCCTCTGTCTCAATACTTACAAAAGCCCTATTATCATCACGTTGAGTTCTTCGGATTATGTCAATGTCATCAGCATATGCCTGTAATTTGACAAACTTTTGAAATATAATGCCTCTGGTGTTGACGTGGGAGATCTGTACTATTCTTTTAAGGACGATGTTAAGGAAATCACATGACAGCTCATCACCTTGTATAAGGCCTTTTTTGATAACAAAAGGTTCGGTTAATTCGCTTTTAACCCTAATGCCAACCCTCCATGCTCACCCTGTACATTTGAGATGCCAAATCTAGACATGGCTCCACACAGTTCGGCTTTATAGACCTTGAATCGATGAAAAGATGTTGGGTGTCGATTTGATGTTCTTAAGTTTTTTTTTCAGGATCTGTCGATTTGAATATTTAATCAACTGTAAACTTCCCTGGTCTAAAACCACAATGATAAGGACCTATCAGGAAGCGTGGACTATGAAAAAATCAGATGAAAGCACTTTGGGTCACTTCGACAGAAAAGTTCTTTAGTCATATGGATTTCCGTATGCATAGAAGATGAGTGGAGGAGAAGCTAGAACGGTGAGCTATTCGGACTGAAAAGCTGTGGGGTGCACAAGTAGAAATTGATCTCACCCAACTTGGAGTACGCAACTGGATACATCTTGCTAGGGACTAGAGGGAAAGGACCAACGTAACTAGTTAAGAAGGTCTCGAATTTTAACGACATTAACGTATGGCAATTGATTTATTTCTTCATGGATAAAATATTTATTGAAGAAGAAATTTTGTATTGTTCCTCAAAAGGGTACACAAAACAAATGAGATGGTTAGAAAAATAATGTAAATGATTTTACAACCAGAACTATATTTTTTGTCTTAAGTTTAAAACTCTAACAAAACAATTTTGAAATGAGGAAAGACAAAAAAGGCCATGCTATCTTTGACTGATGGTTTTCTATATTTAAATAAAGGTCCACATTTAAAGAAGCTTTTATATCAATTTATGAACATTCATATTACCCACAGGGTATTAAAGAATGGATATCCAGTAACCCTTATGTTGACAATCAGAATATCAAAACTTATTTCCTGCTGTATCTGTGAATTTTTGAATTCCTTCATATTTTCCTACCGTTTTGGAACTGTGTTTGTTCATCCTAAATGTAATCAAAACCCTTTAAGTGTTCAATCTTCCCACACACGACACGTACCCCAATAATAAGCTTATAAATATTAATGCCTCAAGAGTTATAAGACATTATTTAAATATTTAAAAAAATGAGATTATCAACAATTTTACCACATTATCATTCAAATCAGATTAAAATAGAAACTTCTTATCTTTTGTTGAATGTTTTTTCTTAACTTATCTAGGCTGACTTGAAATCTTAAGCTGACCCTTATAAACGTAATCCTTTTTCTCTATTATAAACATCAGTAAAATAAAACACAAGATAAGAACAAAATGTTCGTTCTCACCACATTTGTACTCTCTGCTATTTTCCTTTCGACATAATTGAGATAAGCTTTTTCATATCAAACCAAACCAAACCAAAAAATTGGGATCTTCCTTTTGCCTTTATGCAAAATTATTTCAAACAAAAATAGGAGATATCCTCTTTTTAAAGGTATACGAAACGAGTTCTTTCCCCAGATAAAAATGCTGGCCAATAATTCAAGTGTAAACAATCAGTTTCTTATCAATTCAGCATAAGTTGGCATCTCAATGTCTTTATAAATTATTTACAACAACTCGGGTGTCAGAACATTACCTACCTTTTGGGCGAACTCTGAATCTGAATAAATGGTTTGGCAAATTTACATATAAGCTACAAGCTATGCCGAATCTCGACCAAAAAGATATTTCCTATGTAAAGCAGTATGTTGTGTGTATTATAAGGAATTTCCACAGACAACTCATAAAGTTTCATTGTTTATTGGTCCTTCCATTCCAAGAAAAACATAACCTAACCTTCTCAGGATATTCAAATTCAGATCTCATGCAAAAGGAAAAGAACACAAAAATGAAAGATACGTTCCTACTTTTATTCTCTTTAACATAAAATTTGTAAAACGACCTCTCGTGAACTTGAGTTTCCTGTGGTGTTCCTTGGATGATGATGATGATGATGACTACCCCAAGCATTTTGTGCTTTTGAAAATTCTCAATTCATTAAATCTTCTTCTCGTTAAATTGTTGGGAAAATGTTTTCGAATTTATGAAATTGGAAAGTTCTCTACTTGTCCTCGCATGGCATCAGCGTTGTTTTGGGTTCTCTAGGAGCGGGTAAAGAATGGTCCCGCATTGGCAATAATATTTAAACGAGTACACAATCCAATTTTGCAGCTCTTTTCAGTTTTCTGACGACGATGATGATGGTAGAGTTGTGGAGAGTTGCTCTTTTCTGAACTTTTGGTTGGGAAGCACGTGTGAAATTCTCAAGAACTTATCATTTATATTGTGTCTTTTGTTTTGTATTTTATTTTTTAAATTATATTCTTTTGCCTCAAGTCCTATGCCTAGTAAACTTGTAAACAGTCCCATTTCACAGATGATTTCATCGGATTAGGTATTTTTTAGAAATAAAATCCTAGCAAAGGATGAAGAGGTGTTCTGTACACACAGCACTGGATTTGTGAAATGATTTTTAACTACAAATTGAATACACAACCTATGGTAGAATAGGTAGGTGCACATGGATTTATGGACTTACAAGAATTATGTTTGAAGAAGTCGATTCCTGGAAAAAAGCTACACACATTTTGTGATTAAACTTCCAGGAATAGAAAGAAATTGTGGTTCGTTTTTGAAATGTGCTTTTTTTGGAAAAATTTAATCTACACAATAAGTAAAAACAAACATTAAAATCGGGTTTGAAATATGATGGAGTGTTATTCTTTTTAGAACGAATAAAACAGCAGTGGATCACTGAGGCGTATACGCATTATTTTTATTATTTTATTGAATTGTAACAAAATTTATGCTTGAACTAAAATATAAAAAACATGCATATCTGACATAAATTTATGATGCAGAGCCGATACTGATCTGGAAAAATGTGTGAGAAAACAGAACTGGGACAACAACCTCTGCTGGGCCTGGAAATACAAATTGAATATTTTTTTTCATTTGGAATATTTATGTACCATTAACGATGAAAAATTAGAGTATTGATTGAAAAAATTGTTTAAAAACAACACAGAGTCGTCGAAAAATACATGAATTATCAGTAGTTTTGTTTAACTAAATAAAAGCTCTTAAATCCAAAGCTCAGTTTAACTGAGACTATTGACAGTATTGAATTCGTTGAAATTTAAAAAGTAGTTCAATCAAAGGACTAAAGGATGTTTTTTTAGACGTATGGTTTTCAAGAAAAAATAAAATGCATATAATTTAATGTTGTGGCCAAGAATAGAATTTACGTTTATTATAAAGATAAGGGTTTCTCATTATGATTAAAAAATGATTTCGAACAAGCGTCCACCGCGGTTGGCTTGAATGAATTCCAGCAGACCACTTTTTGAGGTATGTGGTCACTTTGGGGTCGTATGTCAGTAATAATGCACCGAACATTCTCTTCCAAGGCGTTAATCCTCTTGGGCTTATCTTTGGACGCGAAGAAATACAACCCAAAGTTTCCTTCAATTATTTGTTTGTTTCTTTGGTTGCATTGAATGAAGCCTTTTTTTGTTGGAACCTATTTAAGGTCGTTTACATTAACATTCTATAATTCAGACATGAACAAGTCATGATTACAATGCTCTATGGCGTTTCCCATTGACTGTCACACTATGACCAGATTCATTTTTGAAGAAATAAAGGCCAATGAATCCGTCTGCCCATTTGAGTCTTCTTTGATACTCTGATCCACAGCAGCAATAGCGTCTTCGATGCGGATTATCGACTAGAGTAGACGTGGTGCGAAACCGATCTATGGTTGCTCGAATTACCGAATCTGCTTGGTTTTTATGTGAACCCAATATTGAACTCAGCGTGAAATGTGTTGCGTAAACCAAGCTATGATTTTGGTAATAAATTTCCACGCTTTACAAACGTTGTTTTGGAGTAAATCTATTGATTATACTTAAACTGGGCATTAATTAAGTGATAGCTGGCAAAAACACCAACTCTGAAAAAAGAACTGCCAGATTGAAAAGACAAACTCAGCCAGTTTTTAACGCCTTCTAACTTAAGAATTAATTAAGCTTGGATCTTCCTATGCCCTTTAGCACAGCTTCATAAACATCACTGATTCATGAAAGTAATCTTGAAAATTCAGGCAAGGGTAAGTCACCTGGTGAAAAAATAAAGACTTGGTATTTTTTAGATTGTATAGCTCATACTCGTATAAGTATAAGTGAGATTTTTAAATGAATAGACTGCGGTTTTTTGACAGAATAACTTTGAGTTTCCATTTTAACAAAATCAATCTGATGTCTTTTATAGAGAAACGGTTACTTTTATCGTGTTATTTTCGTCGTGAAGCTTTTATCTAAAACACCATATATATGTTGAAAACAAATGGGTCGTTGAAGTTGCGTTTCAATGTTTTATTACAATATAAACTTCTCTTGTTTATTAGAGAAATTCGACATAATCGATATCTTAAGTCCTTTCAAGCAAGTTTTACATTAATTACACTGGTCGGCAATGTTTTCTTCAAGGTAATTTAATTGGACTTTTTGTTTGGCCTTAATTCAAATCCGACTTCAAAATTAATAAATCAAGCCAGGTTTTTGAGATGTTACTAGCTTTTTTTCAAAAAAGTCCATGATGCTTTACAAATTTATTATTCTTTTCATCAATATTCGGCTGAAATATTTATATTATTTCATATATTATTAAAAAAATCTTCATAAGCTTTAAGATTTCAATTGTCTTACAAAATTTTAATGAGACGCTAAACCAATTATGCTAAAAAAAGCAAAACGGTTAAAATATAAGATTTGTTCTTGTAACTAATGAGTTGTCTAAACAATTCTGTTATTCCAAGTTTTTGAAATATATTATTAAATTATAAAAATAATTTTGAAAACGGGTATTTTAAAAACTTGAGCAAAAAGTAAGAATTAAAGTTTGGATTCGAAATCAGTACTAAAAATTTATCTCCAAAACGTATTTTTCAAAAGGTTCGAATTTAGGACCTCTTAATCCTTTAAAAAAGTATTGTTTTGTTTGTGGGACAGAAGAAGTGATTTCGTCGACCATTGTTATGTATACTTTAAAGATTAATTTCTTTATAATAAATGACTTAAAACGAATTTTTGTTCAGTTTTATAAATTAACATTTTTATTTGAAATATATATGTATAATAGCTTTGATATTTATTTATATATATACAACATGTTAATAATTTTTTTTTTCTTAAAATACTTTACACACCATTCTATATTATTATTTATTAATTAGTTATAACAACATTTTTGTATCAGTTTTAGTAAAAACAATTTCTTTTAATTTATATTTCTTTTTTAAATATATGTATATTCAAAAATATTGATCCAGTTTCATTGTTATTATTTTTTTTATGTTTTTATATTTAGAAAATTTGAACATCTATTCATTTGAAACACCATCCCATCATCATCATCTACTTAAATAATTTTAAAGTAAAAAATAGTTAAAGAGTTTTAGAAAGTTTAAATTTTAAAGACGAAGTAATAGTAAAGATTTATATTCGTAATATATATTAAAATATGTTCGTAGGATTAGAAAAAAAAACTATAAACTATATTATTTTATAGTGTAGAAGAGTATAAACTACTTAGTAAGTTTAAGAAAATATTGCAACCTCTGTTATGTTTATTTCTTTTTTCCATTGATCATTCAACAATTTATTAGTTCATAATAGGAAATTTACATACATACACACAATTATACAATCTTTCGTTGTGAACTCATTTAAATTTTTTAATGATTCAATGCGGGGAACAACAATTACTGAAAGCACCCTTTTTATAAACTTGAATACTTAAAAAATCTAATATTTTGAAGGAATTAAAAAAGAATTATCTATACTAATATTATAAAGAGGAAAGATGTAACGAATAAACTCAAAAAGTACTGGACCGATTTTAATAATTCTTTTTTCATTAGAAAGCTACATTATCACTGAGTAACATAGGCTATATTTAGTACTAGATTACTACAGAAATCTTTTGAAATTCCTATTAAAACCAACTGAAGGTGTAAAAAAATTAGCCATAAAATGTCTTTCATCGCATACGCTGCGAAGAGTATTAATGATAGGACAAAAAAATGTTTTCTAATTTTGTGATTCATGGTCGTTTTAATTAGTATGCTTATAACTTAAATATCTGTACCTATTTATGTCTACCCGTGCGAAGCCGGGACGGGCCGCTAGTACTCAATAAATTGATAGTTGATAAATTTTAAAGTTACAGCTCTTAAAGCTTTTAATTTTCTTCAATGAATTGTTAAGCAATAAAATTTAATGTTTCTCAACTATAAACAGGTAGTTGAATTAGTTTAGTTTAGTTTAGTTTAGTTTATTGGTAATTGTTACTAACACATTAAGATAAATCTTATAAGGTAGTGAAAGTTTATGTATAAATAATATATGATAACATTTTAAATAATAAGTTACATTTCTATATAATATAAAAGTGAATTTAAATAGCCAAAAAAAGAAAAGTATAATAAAAATAAATAATAATATGTACATCTATGAACAAAAGAAAAAAAAAACTTTAGGCGAAAAACTTTATTGTATCTTTACTATTGGTAATTATTTAAAAAAGTAAAAGAAAAAGAAAAAAGAAGGAAAAAAAGGAGAAAGAAATAGAAAATTAAGAGTTAGATGTCTGTAAAAGATAAGTTAGTCGTTTTGATTAGAAATTAAATCATGTAAACTTTTTTGAAATTTTTGTATGTCACTAAGTTCTCGCAAGTAAGGTGGGAGTGAGTTCCAAAGGCGGCATGCATTGATGAAAAATTGTCTCTCAGATGTAAGACACGTAAAACGAGGATGAATTAAATAGGTTGATCTGTTTGATACTGAGAACCGAAGTTGTTCATAAAGATATGTTGGTTTTCGCGTAGTTATAATTTTGAAAAGTAGTATCAGTGTTCGGAATTTGATTAAGTTATCGAAAGACATTTTTAAAAAGCTTCGTCTCAGATGGGAAACATGGTCATATCTTTTTAATCCATAAACATATCGTATGACACTATTAAAGGCTACTTTTAATTTGTTTTTGCTATAAAAATCGCAATTGTGATAGATTTCACATCCGTAGGTTAAGATTGGTAAAACCAAAGACTTAGCAAGTAGAGTTCGTGTTTTAATCGGCGTAAAGCCTTGAGCAGTCCATAGTGTTCTTAAAGTGCCATATGCTTTTCCTACTAAAGAGTTTATATGGTCATTCCATGTAAGAGTCCTATTGAAAACCACACCAAGGTTCCTAGAAGTGTTTACAAATTCTAATATAGTACCATTTAGCATGATTGACGGAAAATATGATAAATCAAGTTCTTGTTTGGATATCACAAGGCATTTGCATTTGTTTGGGTTAAGAGCCAAACCGTTATCAGCTGCCCAATTTGAGATCCGCTCCAGATCCTGATTGATATCAAAAGCACAGTTTTCGATAAGGCCTAGTGAACAACTTCTATAGATTTGTATGTCGTCTGCATAAAAGTGCTTTGAAGCGTCGGGAATAAGAGAAGCGATTTCGTTTATATACAGCGAGAATAGCAGGGGTGATAAAATAGAACCCTGGGGAACACCTTTAAGTAAAGGTAGGTACTCAGACAGACTATTATTCAAATAAACGGCTTGTTTTCTGTTGGTAAGATAAGAATAATATTATTATTATTATTATAACTTTATTAAAATATAAAATAAATTACATTATCAATAATTAACTAGCTAGCTATCGCTAGTTTTCGCTATTAGTTGAATTTTAAACTTTGATATTTATCAACTTTCAATTGACAGTTGAAACATACAATAAAATCGATTAGATTTGTTGAAGAAATATTTAAAAAAATTTTACTTTAATTATTTAGTTAAGAAAATAAATAATTTTAACCATGGAATTTGTTTATGGTTCTGATTCTTTAATGCTTTTCAAGCACCGATAAATCATCTAAGAACTTTAAGTCCCAAAAGGAAAGAAAATCAATATTTGAGCGTTATTTCTAACCTTTTATTGAGTCAATTTCAAAAGAAATTTGATAAAAACAAAAATTTTAAAACTTTAAAATCCATTTTGATGATACTGAAACTTAGATTCTTGAAATAATTTGCACAAATATCTTGGAAAACGCAATTTTGAATAACTGAAATGTTTTTCAATTTAAGACCCTAAGTTAATCCTAAAATTCACATTCCTACACATTCAATATTTCTCATACAAATGTTTTCAAAAGAAAATTTGAAAAATATTTCCCAGAATAAATAAATATGTATGTAGGTAATTGGATATATTTCTTAGACGAACGCTCAAAGCTTCACATACAAAATACAACGTCTTAAGCTCTTTATCGCATTACTTAAAGAATATAGGTATGATTTTAGCAATCTGTACATAAAATCCAGACAAAATCCTTTATAATTATCGACAGCAATGATGATGCTATGTATCTTTTGTGTAAGTACCTGTCAATCACGGCCCTCCTATTACACCTTTTTGTATAGCTTTCAATTTGGTCTGAGATATTTTTTTATCTATTTCGTTTGATTCTTTAAGTAACATCCTCCAAAAAAATCTTTTTACTTTTAAAAAACACGTCATATCGAATAATTTATACCGTGATTTGAATTTTTTGAGTAAAAGTGCTGCCACAACAAAACTTCAGAACCCACCAGACGAAACAAAGTCTGGCAAAAAGATGCTTGATGGTATAAGAGAGATACTCCCACCTTTCAGTGTCAAATTTATTAAAACTAATTGCCTCGACCTTAACGCAAGCATTAACGCCCAAACAATAAAGCTTTGTGTTCCATTTACTACAACGTCAGGAGAATCTACCTCTGGGCAATGGGGTGTCATTCCATTTTATTCGATGACACCGACAAAAATTAAACCAAAAACGAAGAACCCAAGACCCGAAGTTCTTTGACATGGAACACAAAAAGTGCGCTCCTTGTTTAACACTTAATTTTTGTCACCTTTTTTCTTTTTGGCGAGAAGTAATCTCCTCTTTTATGTTCGCAGGAGTTTGGGTATAAATACCCAAGGAATTTCATTCAATAACATTCTGCCACAAATCAAATTAACGTCACAACCACACAATCTCCACCATCATCGCCATCATTGCCATCACCATAAGAGAAAAACCGATGCTTGTGACAAGTTGGCTTTTTGTGGCCAATTCCAGAGATCTTTTGTGCTTTCCAGCTCCAATTTTATTTAAGAATATTGTGGTAGCCAAATTTAATAAACATCAAGATGTCCTTTGCGTCGCATCAAAGCTGGGAATGGGGGAAGTTCCCACGTGATATCATTATACCACAAGATATTTAGTCAATTCGATAAAACTGTTTATACGATTGAAAAGCTGAAACGTGCTTAAAATGCAAATGGAGAGTCACTCAATTCAGTACATATTTTATGGCAGGACTCTGTTCACAATAAAGTAAACATATGAGTTCGCGTATCTTTTTCTACATATATGCATATGTAAATATATTTTGTTTTTTTAAAAACCCAAAGAAGAGAAGAAACCAACAACCCAAAGTACACCTCGTAAAAATGACCTTTTTATGAGATTTCAAGTTTTCTCAGTCATCGCAAAGAACTTTCGAATTTCGAATGACAAAAATGTCTGAATTCGCATTCTTGGCACTTTATGAGGACGATCTATGAAAAGTTACATAAATATTCTTTGCATCACATATACAACAACAAAAACACGGACAGAAGCTTTTCTTTTATTATGACATTATATTGTCCTTATAAAATATGATTTGCATTGTCCTGGGGATAGATTTTCATTTTGTATTTTATGTAAAGGTACAAGCGCTTCTGTTTTCCTGTTTTTGTATACGTTATTTCATTTAGGAACTTAAATTGATTTTGTAATAAAATACACTCAATCGTACTGAACACAACTCAATTTTCAAAACAATTCTTTATAAAACAATGTCCTTGAGCAATAGATACAGAGGTGTGCAAAGAAAATGTTCTGTTAAAAAACAAGTGAATTTTAAGATTTTTTAAAACATAAATGAAGGAACAATTATGTAAACTTTAGTTTATGATCAAATTCTAATTTTTATATTTTACAATTAACCGTACAATTATAAAGCACTCAGTGAAATTTATAGTAAGTTACTAAGCTTAAAGCTCAGTTTGCAAAATGTAAACGATCTCTAAAGTTAAAATAAATTGTGAGTTTGTGACAGTTCTAATCATTCAAAGGTTTAGGTTTGTTTGTAAAAAAGCTTTGACGTTTAACTAGAATCTAGTAAATGGCTTGAACAGTAATAGATGTGTGTATACGCAGTATACGAATAAGAAAGTGAGATCTATTGAGATGAACACATTTAAAGAAATTTTTAAATAAAAACTAGGATTAGATACCCTATTATTTAAAATGTAAATTTATTTATTTTCATGGAATAAAAAAAATAAATATTTGAAACTTTTGGTATCCAGCGGGAAGGTATACTACATTGTTTTGCCGCCATTTTGGTTATTAGTCTTGACAGTTCATTTTTGGCAGTCATGAAGTAGACACGTGTCAAATGTATTATAAAAAAATATTCGATAAATCAACGTATTCTAAGCGTTAAAACATTTTCTCAAAATCAATCATCGATAACTGTGAAGATGATCACATATTCGATATTTCCAAAAATGCTGCCAGGTGCTTGGGATTTCTCCGACGATGCAAGAAAATTTTTCACCCCTTCTGATCTGGCTATAATCTACAAAGCTTTCATCCGTCCAAAGCTTGAATATAATTCGCATATCTGGGCACTGGGCAGGTGCCCCTAAAACAAGTTAAAATCTCTTGGATAGAATTAAAAAAAGGGCTTTAAAAATGATAGGCAACAGAACTATAATCGAAACATTTACATCGCTAGAACACCGCCGCAATGTTTCATGCCTTTCGTTGTTTTATCGATATTTTTACAAACAATATTCTGTCGAAATAGTCAGTTGCATTCCACCCCTTAAAATATCCAGCCGTAATACTCGCACTTCTAGGAATGCTCATCAGTTTACCCTTGAGCTCAATTTCGGACGTACTGTCAAGTATAGAGATTCTTTCTTAAATCGCACATCGATAATGTGGAATGCTTTGCCCAACTCTGTTTTCCCTCCCATTTTGATGTTCAGAACTTTAAGACCAATGTGCACCGGTATCTCCTTTTAAATCCTTCCCTATTTTCCAAACGCTCGCACTGTGTTTAAATATAAACATATATAAAGGGTACTAATAACCCCTTGAGTGCTTGTGAATTAAAAAAAAAAAAAAGATGAGAAAGTTATGAGACATTTTTGGGAGAAAGAATGTGCTAACAAAATGCACTACTTATCATGTAGTGAATGATTTCGAAGAAGAAAGAAGAAAGAGGGTCTGTAAGTGATAGGACCAAGCATGGACCACAACGTACTGCTAGATCGACTGAAAACATTATTGCTGCTCAAGGAAGTGTTGAAAACAATCCATCAACCTCAAGTGGAAAGCCGTGCTCAGGAGCTTGGTCTTTAAAAAACAACTGCGGCCACAATTTTGTACAAGGACTTGCATTTGTTTGCATTTAAGATTTAGTTCACACAAGAGAATCTTCAACAAGTCCATTTACGCCGCAGTACACATGCCAATAGGAGGTTACAGCTATCCCTTCACAGCCCTGATTTTCATTAAAAAATCGTAAAGAGTGATGGGGGACATTTTAATGAATGAATTGACATGTGAATAAATAGATCAGTCGGTTCTGCACAATGGAAAACCATTAAGTTACATTGGACCTTACTTCTTTGAATATGAAAACGACGTAACGGTAACTATGAATAGAGAGCGATATCGTGATATGATTGAAAACTAACTTTTTAACACTAAAACTGCATGTTTTGGGCTTGATGAACATGTGGTATCAACAAGACGGTGCCACATCGCATACAGCCAGGATTACAATGGAATTACTACGAGACCTCTTTCCACAACAAGTGATTTCAAGAAATAGTGATGGTGATTGGCCTCCACCGACGTCGCCTAATTTGACTACTCCGGACTTCTTTTTGTGTGGATATCTGGAAAGCAGGATGTATACAAACTAACCAGAAATGCTTGAGCAACTCAAACAAAATATTCGTGATGAAATTAATGAAATACTGCATGAAGTATATGAGAATGTAATGAAGAATGTGCTCAAAAGGACTCGCATTTGTGAGACCAACAGAGGCGGACATTTACCTGATACTGTATTCCATACATAATTGCCGACATTAAATAAAACATACTATGTCAATATAAGATCCATTTTCTTTCATTTAATCAAAAATTATAAACATAAACAAAGTAGTATATCTTCTCGGCGCACAACATGTACTAAATAAAGAAAGAGTTCAAAAAGTGATTTATAACTTGAGTTCTAACTGTTTTATATTTGGTAAAACTTAGGGTCAAATTTGAAAAAAACTACCGGAACGTTTCAACAAAGGTAATGAAAGAAGAAAGGGATATAGCATTGAAAGTCATGCTAGAAATAGATTCTGATGAAGATGATGAGGTTGATCCATTTGATGCTGATTGTGATGATCCAGGACCTAGACCATATCCAAGAAAATAAGTTAGATATGATAGGGTTGAGGCAACGGATCCACTAGACTAGAACGTTTGCTGGAACCTGACGAAATTCGAAATAAAATCCAATTGAACAAGAATCATCAACTGAAGAGTTTTTCTTTGGACAAAAGGAGGTAAAAGCAAGATGTAGCGGTTTTATCTCGCATCTAGGGAGATGCGATGTCTTTAATCCTCGAAGAACAATTGGAACAGATCGATTAGAGTACAACTACTAGCCCATTCAAATTTTCAATATACACTGGTAGCTCTGATCAAAGCACAGGAATTGAACGTGGATATGATGTGGTGATGTCCTTGATGCCATTATTTTAATACTGGCGCAACCTTACAATTGATTACTTCTTCACATCTCTGGCCTTGTAGTTGTTCGATAAAAAATCACCATGTTTTGAAAAATCTGAAAAAAATCAAAAGATACGAGCCAAAATCTTTTGTAGAAAAGGAATTTCTTGATGACCAAAACGATTCTGTAAACAAGTTGTTTTGTTATCGACGCAACATAACTGTGGGAAAGCCACTTCCGACTCTAAAAATAAGCCTGTGATGATACTGGACTACAGAAAAACCAAAGGTGGATTCCATGTTTTGGATCAAATGTTTTGTTTTATTACTGATGAGGTCAAAGACAGCGCTGGCCAATATGGTTGTATTTTACAACTTACTGGATGTAGCAGCACTTATAGTGACTGTCATAATTTTCCAACATTTCAACTCACAAAAGAAAAACAAACATTTATTCAGAAACGATAAGGTCATCAAACTGGCGAAGGAGTTGATTTAGTCGGAGATTAAGGGCCGTTCACAGCCTGCAAAGCAAAACAAAATAGGGAAAACTGCTTTGGGTGCCCTTCGCCATGGGGAGAGTTCAACCGGTCTTGCAAAAGACAAAACGGGTAGATGTCACCTTTGTTCAAAAGCAGAAGACACTAAAACCAGATCCACCTGCCACTGTTGTGGAAGATATTGTTACCACACAAATAACATATGGGTCAAATGTCTCGTGGAACTTGTTACGTCTTCTACGTTAAAACAATAACTCCTTTAAAATGTTTAGCTTTTCTTTTTTGGTGTATTTTAAATTTTCACATAAAATATTCCACATACGCCCTAGTGAACATATTCGAATACAAACTTTTTGTATTGTTTTTTAGGTCCAACTCTGTATGGGACACCAATATTTGAAGAGATGATCTTAGTATGCAAGATATTTGAAATTGGAGATATGATGTGTTGATTTAAGCTTCCCAGTTTCCTTATTTAAGAATTTAGTTTTGGGGGAGTTCTTAGTCTATATTTCATTCAAGACCTGTGGTAAGCCCAATAGTTTAAAGATAAGATAAATTATTCTATTCGTTTTTTTGCACAGTACTTTTAAATGCGCGCCAAATAAGAACAAGCCATCATAACTCTACAACGACGAAGTAATAAATAGTTGTGTTGGGATTAGTTTTACTGATGTTGATGTAAAAATACAAAAAAAAAACAAAAATGTTCCAACAGACAAAGGATTTTTATTGTCAGTAAACTATTTTCGTTTCTTTTTTTCTTTCCTTTATCAAATAAACATCGAACAATAGTAATAATTATTATTTTTAGTATGAATAAATCAATTAAATTGATTTGATAAATGACAATGACAATGAAAAAATCGAACCAAATAAATGGAAAAGGTCTCCGATATTATGATGGTACGAGTATACATATAAATATTATGAATATGCATGAGAAAAAGGCAAAAGAAATGGTTTTTCTTTGTTTGAAATGGAACTTGGCGTTGATGAGTTTGTTTTTCTATCGATTTTATTTGCTTAAGTGCCGTCGTCGTCGTCGAGGAGGCATCAGAATTTTGAAGGAAAGGCAAAAGGTTAGTTCGCGAGGACATTGTCCTGTCTAGATAGATAGATTTTTTGTCATTCCTTTTATGTATTATTTGGAAAATTTCATTTTTTATGGCTGTTATGGGACGGATACAATTTTTTTATTTGAGATAAAAGTCAACATTTACAATTTAGCTATGTACATTAATTACAGTACCCATGAATCAACCCTTCTGATTTAAATTTGGAATCTAAAAATATTCGCCAAAAATTTGATTGTTAAGTAAAAATGTGAACAAGAAAAAGCTTATGAATTTAAAAAATTAAATTGAAAAATGATAGAGGATATACATATAACTTTAATCGAAACTTTTACCTAGTTTGAATATCAAGGCAATGTTTCATTACCTTTATTGTTTCTTCACTATTTATCTGCATAATTCTATTCAACCTGTAGGACTCCCCTTTTCCTTCAAACAATTCTGCATAGTACTCTTATTTTATCCACTCTTAAGCTCAATTCCGGAAGTACTATCTTTAAGCAAGGAGACTTTTTTCAGCCGCACATCGAGAATGTTGAATTCCTTATAAAAGTCAGTTTTTCGAACCTTTAAGCTTTATAAAATGACAGTCTTTAAGTCTTTAGTGGGAATGAAAAACACTGATTTTATAAATTAAAATCAAACTAACTACCTGGCGACTAATACACGAAAGAAAATGAGGCTTAATTATTTCGAGACTCATGACAGGTGTCTCTTTGTATAGGGTCATTTATTTCATGGTTCCAAGTTGGTAGAACTGGCATTTGATACCTGTCATACTCAGCTGCCATTTGAAGTGTCACAATACAAGCTGAATATTTTCTATTTACGTTAATGGATCGTTTATTTATAAGCTCAATACGAGGCAATTTCAAGGCCGCATACGACAGCATCTACATGGACGAGCTGTATTGAGCCATGTATAGTTTTGGCATCGTTGCCAAACAGCGACGAAGACTTAGCCAGAAGGGTAAAAATCCCACGACTGAGATGCCTAGTCACGTAGAGGTCATGGAAATAAATACTTCGGCCCGAAAAACTCTTTGAATCCACAACCACGTGATAGAGCAGCAGAGGAAGACCTCGAATCAGATGGCGCGCACTAGTGGAAAAGTCTGTTGGGTGAGACCTTAGTTTACGCAGGACTGTAGCTCCACGTAGCTCCACCTTAAGTAAGTAAACAATACGAGGCAACTAAAAAAACAATCAGTAATTTTGTGAAGAAATTTGAAGAGAGTGGATGTGTCACTGATGTGCATATTACCGTGCGGCTCTCCAGTCGAAAATGTGGTTACTGCAAGTGTTGCTTGGCTTCCGTGAGAAGTTTCTCGATTACACAATTTCACGTTTTAGCGACGTTAATTGGCCACCAAGACCATGGGATTTGTCACCAATTGATTTTTTTCTGTGGGACTACGCAAGGGACCGTGTTTTTGAAAATATTACGTGAACTCGAAAGATGCCAACAATATTCAAGTTACCTTAAATGAAATCAAATCCTTCCAAGATGACCATTGAAATGATATTTTTTCACACTTGATAACATTGAAATACAATTTTCATACAAAATGTCTTACTTTCGAAATCGAAAAATGAATGACCAAGAAACTTAAGCTTGTGCTTCGGACACTTTTCTTAACTTGGTTTCAGAAATTGATGTTGATTACATAAAAGCAAAACGTATGCAATTTCCATTTACCCTTAAGCCACTTTGTAACTTTTTCAGTTTAATTCAAGTTTAATTCTTTAAAATATTTTTTAATACATGTAAATTCTAAATGTATCTAAAGGCTTGCTTTATATTTATTGCTAACCAACACATAATTTCATTAAAATGTCAGTAGATGGCTGAGTTATACTCATTCAAAACCAAAATAACCACAATTACTTTTAAATTGAAAAATTGTTAAACTCAAAAGTTTCATAACATGACCGGAAGCCTCCCGAAGTTGAAAAAAAATACACTCACTGAACTTTGTTTGGTTTTTGCATATTTTGTCATATCCCATGTTCAATTGCATAACTCGAACTACGCCCCCTGACCTAAACTTCAAGCGTCTGTCCTGTCCACCTTATAATATGAGGAAGTTAAAGTTTTATGTTATTATACAACTTTGACTTCATTTATTTTTGCATAAATAAACTCTTCAAATACAATATACTACGAGACGAGTTAGGAAGGATACATGGAAAGTTTTGTCACCCCAAAAATTGTGACTATCCATAAATTAAAACAGGACGTCATTCTATCTATGAACATTGTGGGATCCATATTCTCCCTTCGAAGGATCCAACAAATGTCCTGGGTATATATTTGTAGACTCTGCGATGTGATGTGTGAATGCGTTTAATTTACTCACCCTCACGTAAACTTGAGCTATAGCAGACCAGCACCAGAGTGCCACTCTATTATTAATGCCTTGAAATTAGATATTGGACGTGCTTGGCAAGTTTTATCTTCACATTAACAAATAACGTGGCCTCCGATTACAAGGACTATACAAGTTTAGTCCTCAGAATAAAACATATCATTCTGTTGTTTGTCGTCCTTTTTTGTTTACAAATGTTCATTGATGACAATCATTTCCAGAACTGTAACAAATGGTCAAACAAATACTTCACAATGTTCTGAAATATTATTGAAAAAAAAAGGACCTCAACTCAATCCACCATCATAACTCCTTGTCTCATTTTATTCATTTTCAAGGTATGACATAAACATTGAACATATTGAACTTGTTTAATAATAACTAAGGACATTCACATGCTCTAGTAATCTTTAAACAAATTAAACTACAGTGGTATCGTGAAGATAGAAAATTGTTTAGTCTACTGCAAAGTCATAAATTTAAAAGGCTGCGGGTGTGGCAGAAGAAGAATACCAAACCAACTAGCGAGCATTTAATTATTTTCTTAGAGTGCCTTTGGCTGTGGCTTGAGAAGTGCACATGACCTCTTTTATTTTTTTTTCCTCCTAAGCAAACAAACTCGTATTGTTTGAGATATACAAAGGTTTTGGTTTTTAAACTCCTTATTTTGCTTTGTTCGTAATATATCAGTGACGGAATTTAAGAAGAATTTTGGAAATGGGCTATGCTTTTGGTTGATTTCTGTGGTTAGGCAGATACCCCTTTTCAATAAAATTATCGTTTTTCCAAGGTTGTTGATGAGCTTGATCAAATCCGATTTCAAAATCAATGCACCACGTCAGGTTTTTGAAATAATGACCTATTGAAATTCGAAAAATTTAAATTCACGACTTGGTCACACAAAATTGCTAATGTTTTTAGAGTCTGTTTAAAAATAGTACATACCTGTAAAATAATTGTATGTTCAAACATTTTAATGTTATTTAATTTTTGTTTTGTTTGAAAAATCGTTAGAGTAGTTTTTTTAAACTAAATAATTAAATTTTTGGAAAGTATTTTCGATATGCAGTTATTTAGTGCTTATAAATATACGTTTTACATTTTAATTTAGTAAGAAAATATTGGACCTTTTTTTAGATAGGTATAGAATTTTGGGGAAAAATAATATATTTTTGTTCAGAAAAAATATTTAAATCGGTTCTTCGGAAAAAAAAAACAAAATAAGGGTTCTATGAGCGTACCCTTCTGGAGTCATACAAAAGTACATGTTTCATATCGAACGAAGCTAAATTAGGAACGACAAATTTATAGAAAATTTCATAAGAATCTATCGGGCGGTTTTTAATAAAACCCAATTTTTCAATTTTGGACCAACAAATTTGTATAGGGACTATTTTTATGTTTGGTCTTCTTTCACATATCTGCTTAAGACTTTAATTTTTAAGTTTGAACCCAATCAATCCAATGGTTAAATTTGTAGAAGAACAGACGGAATCACTGATCCCTAAAATCTCGAAATCCAAATATTTTACAACTGTATACAGTTTTTATATGTGGCAAGTCAAAATTGTTAAGATTTTTGAGCCTTTGTAAAGTTTTGGCGTAGTATTTTGTTTTCAATAAATTCGTGATGATCTATAATTTTGTTTTTCAATATTCCGCGTAACAAATTTTAGTATCTTATTTACTTTTCAAAATACCCTCATTGGAAAAAGAATCACTTAAGTTCATACTGAAACGGTTTTGAACTGACGAACTCAACAGGGTATTAAAGTTAATTTGTGTTTTTATAGCGAACTTGTCGGGTGAATAAAATTAAAACATACATTTTTTGAAACATACATTTACATATTAACAAAAATATCAAAATAACTTTGTAATAGCCTATTTTTTAAATTTTAGCATTTAGTTTAGATCGTAGTTATGGGGTTTCAAAATCAGCACCAAAAATTGGCTCTAAAACGTATTTTTCAAAAGCAAAACATTCAAGAATCTTCAAAACTTCATATAGAGTTAAATGAAGACTCATAAGTCTTTTCATAACTTATGAGATTTTTCGAACACTTAGTGAGATACTTAAACGATAAAAATTATGTCTAGAAGACAAATATTTGTACTATTTTGTGATTTACCCTAGCCTTAAAAAAAGTATTATAATTTGTGTGTGCACTTTTAGAGAGGCATATTCTTCGAAATTCAAATTCAATACAAGAAAATCGTTTGGAAAAAAAATTGTTTAGTTTGCGTGGGAGAAAAACAAGTACATTTTGTTGACCCTCAGTGAAATTGGGCTAGTTTTCAATATTTAAATATTTTCTTCAAATTTTAATGTTCAAATATTGTCATTTAACAAAAATAACACTGGTCGAAAAAATTACGTTTTTTCTGTCCCACAAACAAAACAACACTTTTTTAAATGATTAAGATGTCCTTAATTCGAATCTCGACTTTAAAATTTTCTATCACATCAGATTTTTAAAATATTCCCCTTTAAAAATTCTAAAAGCAAAAACAAGAGGTTAAGTTAAAATTCAAAATATCTCCCAACAATAAATTGTATTACGATTTTGCAAAGTAAAATAATAAATAATAGTATAATTAAATTATCATTTTAGTATTTTACTTAGTTTCTGAAAATTCTCATAAGTTATGAGTCTCTATTTTACTCAATATGAAGGTTTGAAAAAACCTTGAATTTAATACTTTCATAGTACGTTGAAAAGTACGTTTTGGGCTTTATTTTTAGTGCTGATTTCGAATCCAAACTTTAAATTTAACTATTTGCTCAAGTTTTAAAAATACCCGTTTTTAACATTATTTTTATATTTTTTAATATATTTGAAAAACATTAATTATTAATGACGGGCTTTAGGTCAATGAAAAAACAATTATTTATGAAAAACACATATACAAATCATTCACCTACATAAAAAACATAGCAGATCGCTTTAAAAATACTCGACTCTCTCTTTGATACAGACAAATATATAATAACCATGAAAGCAACCAATACAACGTCACAACTTTTCACGAACCTTAAGACGAAAATAGATAAATTGGAGCATTCAGATTTAATTTACAAAATTAATTGCAAAGGCAACTCGGACGAAGGTTAGGTTAGGTTAAGGGGCTGACAGTTGATGTCCTAACCGTCACACTTAGATCAATACAGATCCATTGTGATATCCGTGAGTATTGATACTCAAGCTAAACTCGGACGAAGAATGCAACCAAATTTATATTGGAACCACAAAACAAAAATTAAAAAATAGACTTTCAGGACTTAAATCAGACTTAAAAAGTAATGACTCACAGAAGACAGGACTGGCATCGCACTGTATTACTCTCAATCACTCTCCTGACTTTGAAAATGTAAAGGTATTGCAAAGAGAAGGCAACTATAATAAGAGAATGATAATTGAAACGCTGCATATCATCAACGTCAACAAACAATACCATGAACCAAAAAACTGACATGGAAGAGATAAGCCCTCAGTACAAACAATTGTTAGAGAGTACGAGAATAAAAACTTCCAACAATATGATCTTTTGACACTAATTTTCCCATGCCTGTTACTTGTCAGTTGAACTTTGTGTAGTTAGGTTTAATTTTTTAATTTTTGTAAAAATTATTGTGAAACAAATGATTTTATTCTTAAGTGCAATATTCATGTAACAAGTGTAAGTTTTTCAATGCTATCAAATTGTAACCAATTTATTAATGCAAATATAGATTAATTGCCACACCCACACCTGATGATGTTCATAGACATGAACAAAACGTCGTGACAACATAAATAATTGTTTTTTCATTGACCTAAGGCCCGTCATTAATATTTTCATATTTGAAAAACTTTATATAATCGAATTTCTTAGGCAATAGATTCATTACAAGAGCAAAACTTAATTTCAAAAGTTTTCCCTTTTTTGTTGAAAACTGGGTAGCGTTTCTTTTCCGATTTTTGTAAGATAGGTGAAATCTAACAACTTATACAAATGTTTCGAATAGTATATGAAAAAATATAACTATTTCAACTGAATATTAAAGAAAACAATTATAGATTTGGAAAATCATCACGGATTTTATTGCAAAAAGAAACTACTTCATAAAATTAGATAGCCTAAAAAGCCTTACACATGTTCTTTTTTCGAATTTAAAAAGGTAATAACTCAAAAACCTGGAGTGATACATTCATTTTGAAGTCGCCCATCAAAACTTATTGGAAAATTGAAATTTTATTACCAGGAAGAAAACCTTGCCGACCAGTGTAATTTGAGAGGTTTGAGTGACATAAATTGAAATTTAATTTTCTAAAAATTTCGCTGTAGAAATATGACTTATTATCCACAATTGAGATAAAATAAGTCAAACACTGTGAAATTCTGTAAGAAAAAAACACAACAGAACGATTTGCTTCATTTAACTTAAGAACCGAAGAAATTCTATCGTACGCGTTACTGAATCTCATATCTCTTTCGTTTTTGAAAAACTAAAAATAGAATCTGGCCCACGAGTTCATACTTAAGCAAATCCTCAACTGCTTTCGCCAACTGGAATTTAAATTATAATCTTCTTAAGTCCTTAATGCTGGTATTACTTTTATTTAAGACAAAGAAAAAAAGCGACTATTTTGTGCAGTATTTCTCTCTGATATTTTTGTATTTTAATAAGAAAAAAAGAATATAGTTTTTTCCTAATTTCAATCCACCAACACTCAAAACTACCTACAGACATAAAGAATTATTCATACCCAATTTGTGAAGAGAAAAAGAACCCTTTTCAAATGACTCTCAACGACGACAAAATTGCCATTTTTAATATTTCATGTACATTGATACCTCATGTCCTTAAAGGTTCAAAACAATTCATTCAAAGGAACATAGAGGTAATTGACAGAGAAAAATAAAAGAAATAATAAAAAACAAATGTCCCTTTAAGGCTAGATCAACATAAGGATAAGGTTAAAATAAATGTATAGAAAATTCCTTTGTGTGGTTTCAATTTTAAGCAATTTGTGTTGTTGTTCCCCTTATGTTCATTTTATTACAGTTAAATGTATCTCAGACAATACCTTTCTTTTCAATAAGAATGAACATTAGTAATATAATTTATAAGATTAAACAAAACTCCAAGGTCCTTTAAAAAAACACTAAATGTGTTTTGCATACGTTACATACATCATTTGCTTATACAATACAAAAAAAGGACTTCAAAAAGGAAATCCTTGCTACATTTGTTTTATAATAATACATATATGTATGTAATAATCTAATGATGTTTTTTGTTTTAGTTTGTTTCTTTCTCTTTGATTCATAACCACTCGAAATCCTTCTGGTCCTTTTTGCTTAAAAAAATATTAAATGTACATTTTTATATGTATGAAGGAGTTTTTTGATTTTTGTTTTTGTTTTGTAAAAAGGTATGCGGGAGATAATACAAAATTGTTTCATTTCTTTCTTTTTATTTGTTATTTATTTTTAAGTTACTTAATTGAAGGTCCAGTTGTTTGTAAGTTTTAAAGCTTTAAATATTCTTATTATTTTGTTTTAGTTTTTAGGTCCACTCGAGTTAGAAGCTTTGATTTTGTTTTTATTTTTAATTTACATAAATATATAATTTTAGTTTTTTTTTTAGACGGTTTATTTATTTTTTGAAAAAAGGACATTTTACTAAATGTCCATATTTTTTTATACGTGTTCTGCTGATTCGTCTAGAACCATAGAATGTATATCCATAGCTGATCGTGTTTTTCTAGGTGGTTTCTGAATAACAACTTGTGGTCCCACAAAGACGGAATTTTGGCGAGGTCGAACATATGGCGTATATGCTGAAATAAAAAGAAATTATAAATATGATGATAAGAATAATAATTTCATTTGAAAAAAAGTTTCATATTGTCGAATGAATAATTGAAACTAATAAGAATAACTTTCCATTGGTGTCCTTAAGTACTTGCTATTCATGGCTTTTTGTAATGAGCCAAATTGTTTTACTCTTCAATTTGTAAAAGCAGTTTATTGTGTAATAATTGTTATTAATTTAGAATTTGTTAAAAAACTTAACTTTTTATTATAATACAAATGTTAAATACTGGGAAAATAATTTATCAGAACAAATGGTTGGTGTATTTGTAGGAACTAATCGAATGCACAAACCATTTCTGCTATAAAGTTGTTTTCAGGTATTTCATATTATTTATGGGGACGAGTTCTTTCTTAGAGTAAGAATAAGCTATGAAAGGAGACAAAATGTGTGGAATGTTTTTGTAGGCAGTGTGAACGCGGCCTAAATCAACCAATACCTCAGAGACACTTCATTACGGAAGTAAGAACTCATACCAAGAAAAATGTTACACTGGTAACCAAAGATTAATGGTATTTTTACTATTATTCTCATTTAAGTTTGGGGTTAGTTCAAATTATTTTTTCGATGACTCGTTAACGTGGATAAAAGTTTGTGATGATAAGAAAAAATTGTGTCTATGCTCACATTTAGGCACATTTTTACATAAGATTTGATTAAAAATTAAAAAACGATTCTGCTAACTTTATAAAATCAAGAAAAACTGAGACCATCTACAGAAAGCTTGAGGCACACAATTGATTTGGAAACTTTGAAACTAAATTTTTGAATGTAAAAATTTCAGTACAATTTAAGTGCAAAAGTAGTACCTACTACCAGTTTTACCACCTTCTTTTACTAAGAGTTTAGTTTGGCGTTGGAAAAGTAGTTTTTGTTCGTATTGCTTGGATGGTGATGTAAATAAAACGTATATGTATAACTACTCGTAATGACCAATCTTTAATTTAAGAACAAAAAATGCGTTACTAAAAACTTGAAAACAAGATTTGAAAACGGCTAAAGAATCTACCGACACTATTCCTAAAACTTTTAAATTCTAACACTATACAAGAGAAATTGTGTGTAAAAAGAGACAACTTTATTCATCCTGCTTAAAAAAAAACTTCATATGTGGTAAAAACTTCATACTTGGGATGAGTCTATAGCGTCGGAAGGACCTCAAGAAATTGAGTTTTGTATCAGGAATTACTTCAAGAATTTTAAACAGCAAAAATAAAATGATTATATGTTTGTCAAAATAGAATTACATATATTAAACTTTCATTGTGGTGACCATTTTTGGTATCATATCCTAATTCTATGGTTAAGAATATTGATTAGTGGCCATTTCTATTTGCCATGTGAAAAAAATTTTGGTATTAAGGACACACAATAAACTAAATAGAAATGTTCGTTCAAGAAAATTGGATTAGTGTAATATTTTCAGCCAAAAACAAAGAAATACATTTAAAATTGTAAACCCAACTTCATCTGATACGAGTATTATGTCAAAAAAATCTATTGAAGAAAGTTTCAGGAGTAAAAAAAATGTCATTTCCAATTCTAAAGCTGAATTGCTTAAAATTGAGTAGTTACATTTTGAAAAAAGTAAACTATTTGCCATGTTTTTATAAATATTCTAATGAATTTAGTACTTCATTTGAAGAGGTATATTCATAAAGATTAAATATATTAATATTCAAAAACTTTACAAACTTAAATATCGTAAAATAAAAAAGTGAGAAAAAGAAAGATTAAATTGAATTACAATAAAAAACATGTCCTTTTTCAAACTCTTCCTCCTTTTTAGATAAACCTTTTGCACACTCAGGCTCATTTTTAAGGAAACATTCGGCTACTCTATTGAAAACTGAAATCTAAAACATAGCTTTTATCAATTTTTGGTAGTATTTTCTGTCAAACATTTTTCCATTAAATTTTTCTAACGACCAATTTCTTGACGAAGTTTTAAAATAAACGTTTTTTTAAATATATGTACACTTAGAACTTAAACATTTCTTCACATCTAATCGTGTCCGTAGAATTACATAGGTTTAAAATCAGTTTTAAAGTTACGAACTTTCGATCTGGGGTGAATAGAACAACATAAGTTCTTACGTGTTTTTTTGCTTTTTTTTGTAGCACCCCTGAGTTAGTTCTGACTCACAATAATGACATTTTACATTTTAAATCTGTCAGTTTTCTTTGGAACGGAAATTTATTTTAGGATTTGCTTTCTATATTCCCAAAACTGTGTTTTTTTTTGTGTTTTAATTGTATTTCGTTTATGAATTGTGTTATTGAAAATTATTCTTTTTTGATCAATGTACACAATGTACATACTTATACTCGTGTTGCACTGAACATCTTACTCGACAAATATCAAAAGAAATTGGTTTTGAGTCCTGCAATCTCTAAAATATAATATAATGCATGCAATTTAAATGATAGAAAGTATTGTATTGAAAGTTTCAAGGAAGCGTGTGTTCAGTAAATTCAGCTAAAAGATTATTGTCGAGACGAAAAATGCATCAATATTGCTAAGAGTTTAGTAATAATTTAAGTAGCTCCTATGTCCATGTTTGCAGACTCAATAGTCTTAATCATTATAAACGCTAATATGTAAATGTCCTCCTACTCTTTGATGTAACTTTATGAAACTGTCAGCATCTACAACATTTTACATTATGCAGCTCCTTTTTATGACTTCTTGCCAACCCATTATGTGGTTTGATATTTAATCTGAAACCGGATTGAATCTAAAAATAAGATCTTTGGAAGAAATAAAAACATTGCTAAACCGAATTCTTATATCCTAAACCCCCAAATTTTAGGGTCTATAATATATGGAAGTTCTATCTAAAACTAAGATCTAAATCAGAGTTCTAACGCTTAATTACTTGATGAAGAAATGAGTAAGAACTCAATCGAGTTCTAATCTACACTAATATTATAAAAAGGTAAGATTTGTATTTTTGTATGTAACGAATAAACTCAAAAAGTACTGGACCGATTTAAATAATTCTTATCACTGAGTAACATAGGCTATATTTAGTACTAGATTACTATAGAAATCTTTAGAAAATCCTGTTAAAACCAACCGAAGGTGTAAAAAAATTAGCCATAAAATGTTTTTCATCGCATACGCTGCCAAGAGTATCAATGATAGGACAACAAATTTTTTCTAATTTAGTGATTCATGGTCGTTTCAATTAGAATGCTTATAACTTAAATATCTGTACCTATTTATGTCTACCCGTGCGAAGCCGGGACGGGCCGCTAGTTTATCAATAAACCGAGTTTTAGAAATTTGTCAAGAAATTGGCCATAAATAATTTACAGATTTCAAAAACTTCCTTCTTCGCAGTATAAAATTTGATTGATTTAAATGATGATTATTCAATCAAAAAAATAAGTTTTGATTTGCAATACTTAAATTTCCAAGGACCTTTTATGTAAAAAAATGATTAAAATTGATGTATCCACTAAACGATACAATTTACAATAAAAAAAAATACTGTAAACTACGAAATAAAACATGTAAAAATCCTATAAGAGTCGTTTTCCAGGTATTACAATTTTTATGTAATTATACGAATCCAAAACATGTCCCATAGCCCCTGGCCCTATCTACTTAAATCAGAAGCAGGAGCTATTGCATTATCGATGAAAGAAATTCTCTTATGAGTTTAAAATAGTAAATAAAATTACATCAGATTATTCTTATTTATTTTTTAATCTTAATATATAAAAATCCAGTGTCATATGTATGTTCCCAGTGAACTCTTCACCAAGTCAACCGATTTCGGTGAAAGTTGGCATTTTATGTGTAATTTGGTCTAACTTGAGATATAGGATAGTTTATATTTCGATGAATGGTCTAAATTGTATATAATGTTGCATTAATACATAAAAATGCAGTGACATATGTATGTTCCCAGTGAACTCTTCACCAAGTCAACCGATTTCGATGAAAGTTGGCATTTTATGTGTAATTTGGTCTAACTTAAGATATATGATAGTTTAGATTTCGATTAATGGTCTAATGGTCTATATGTTGCAAATGAAAAATCTATAATATAAAAATAAGTCGGGTTTTCCTTTCTGACGTTATAACTCCAGAACGCACGAACCGATTTAAACGGTTTTGCATTCGTTGGAATGGTCTCGGGCTCCGTGAGGTTTATAGCAGACAAAATTCAGGAAAATTTTCAACAGAAAAGAGGTGAACTCCGTTTAGCTTCCCATAGAAAGCTATTATAAAAATTCCGATTTGTGGAATTGAAAATTTTTAATTTCTTTCACTTTTCAAGGGCCCTAGGGCTTACTTTTGGAAACCTTTTTTAGTCAACCATATCTCTAGAAACGTCAGAGATATCGACTTCAAATAACGTTTGTTTTAAAGGTAATAAGAATATTTGCCTAGAGTACGACGTGCGAACATCGGCCTCCGCAGAGCTTAAGTTGCCACTCAATTTAAACACAATTGATACTCCAACATGCAATATTTCCCGATCCAGTGCAATGGGAAAATTGGCAAGTTCATTGTTAGGAATGGGTGCACAATGGCACATAAGAAATCACTTGAAGCACTTAACTTCACACTGAAGGATATTCGACGAAGTAACAACATCCAACGGAGTTTTTGAACTCTCTGGAGTTACCATGATTTCCACCACATAATTTCCAATTTAAAGTTGGTTCAGTTATTATGATATTGCGTAATTTGAATCCACCGGGACTTTGCAACTGTACTCGACTTGCGGTGAAAAGACTTATGCCGAATTTGATTGAGGCAACCATTATTAACGGAAAGTACGCAGGTGAAAATGTATTTATTCCTGGAATACTGATTCCGACTGATCTTCCACTTGACTTCAAACGATTGCAATTTCCGGTTCGCCTTGCGTATGCATTGACAATTAACGCTTCGATTCAGTATTTACTTTGGATTCACTTTCAATTTTTACTTAGAGAAGTTCAACTAAATTACACTTCATTTTTGTAATCGAAATGAATTTATTACTGTTGTTAAATGAAATAAAATTTTTCCTTTTCAAATATAAAACAAAAAAAAAAATTTTTCTTCATCTTTTAATCCCCAAACGAAATGTTACAAAAAACGAAGCCATCTGGTGGCGAAACGGAGTTCGACGGGTTTGCTAGTAAATCTATAAAAATCACAAAGGGATGAAGCCTTTTAAAGGATAAAAACTTTTCAACTAACAACCATAAAAGATTAATGCTACTATATATACATACGAACATGTATGTGTTTTTGTACTGATAGACATCGAAAATGTTGTGTGGAAAGTTTGAGATGGCTTCTTTACATTTTATGGTCTACAAAACAGACTTTATGAGGATACTAACGATGATGCTGCTATCATTTATAGTCATTGAACTTAACCACAACCTACAAGTAATGTACAATCTACACACACATGAAGTCCTTTTGCCATTTATCAAACCAATATACCAAACATATCATATAAACCATAAAATTGTTAAATGTCTTAACAAAATGCTTTCCTTTGCAGTTTAATTGCAATAAAAATACAAACAAAAAAATCTATAGAACTTCTTCATAGTTTTGAGTATACGAATAGTGTTTGAGTCTTTTGAACTCAAAATCCTTTAAAAAATCAAAAAAAAAATAGAAAACATTTATCGTTGTGTCATAATGTCATAAGGACTATAATCATAAAAATATCAATAGTCACTTTGCCAAGGAAAGAGGGGAGACATGTAATGTTATCCTGATGGTAAACTTTTCTTTTAGAAAGCGTTTAAGGATCTTTATAAAGAAGCTAAAGTTGCATCATGGTCAAGGTTATACGAGAGATACGAGTACTATGAACAATTTGAACATCTTCTGCTCTCTCATGTATACGTTATAGAATAAGAAGCTAAGCATTATCTCGTATGAAAGAAGCATGAGCAAGCACTTATCTGGCAGATTGAATTTTTATACTTAATGGAATTTTGCAACATGATGCGTTCTTCGTTTTCTATCTTCTATCTAATGTGTTCCAATTGAACAACCACTTTGCTAATTTTTGTATCCCCCATTTATCTTATATTTTCTTTTAAATATAAGATATAATTTACTAAAAGCATTGAGTTGTGTAATGGGTTACAGAGTCTTTGATATTTTCCAAAAAATGTCTTCGACAATGAGTAACAATTTACATAACACAATAAGATTGTGATTTTTTATCTTACCAACATAAAATGCAATAATTTCCCTATAAAACTTTTGCCCCCGATTTAAATGATATAAAAGGAATTTTATTTACCAAAACTGCAATCACATGTTCTGCCATTGAATCAAAGTGACTCTATCTCCAGTGAATGTAAGAAATGTAATTTCATTGCGGATGTGTATTTCTTCCATTTTTGTTCGTTGTTTTTTTTTTTGAAACTCCGGCGATGGCGTCTCCGTTTGCAATGAAATTTTCTCACGTAAAATAACGAGCCATATCCCCCCAAGGATAATGGTATCCGTGTTTATATTTTGTTGTAGTTTGTATATTATAAACTTTTGCAACCATAACCGATTTTATATACAAATACTCGTAAAATAACCTTAACCTGAATTTTCCGCAAACTATCTTCGTGGGTTGGATATTATAAAGCGGAAAGCAGTTTGGTCACACAAGAGATTTTCCACCGTCAAGTAATTTTCGTTGTTGTACTTCATCACTTTGCTAACTTTTATTCAACTATACTATCTTTCCCAATTTTTTTTTTTTTTTAGAAACTAAAGGTGATTTTTCTTCGTCCTGTTTTTGTAATGTGGGATGTCTCCTGAGTCCTGACGATACAATGGTGATTTTCAATTAAATGACCAAAATAGTAAAAGGATCTGCATTTCCCTTAGCGCAACTTATAAATCTTATCATGACAACCGAGAGTAAAAAAATTAATAGAATTTTTGTATAATTGCCCTTAACAATAAAAACAACAACTAAAGTAACAAGAATTCCGCGAAAATAAAAAACACTTGTGATTTATTATTTTTAATTTACCTTTTGTATATATTGTGGGGCTATACGTCGCGAATTTACAAGCTGGTATATTTAAATTGCCCACCATCCCCATTGACATTCTGGACACGGATGCTCGCTAAAAATAAAATAAATAAATAAAAATACGTGAGGATTAAGAATTGCATCCAAAAGGAGAAAAACAAAAACAAAAAACATTAATATTTGCATTCAAAAAGGATTTGATAGAATACAAATTCTATTCTAAAGTGCATTTATTAAAAATACGTGATGCATATAGTGAAAGCAAAATTGACAAAAAGTAAAAATAAATAACAACAAAGGGGGTTAAAAATAAATGCATATTCAAATAATAAAACAATAGTTAAAAAAACAAAATACAATGAAAACTGAACTGTAGGCAATTTTAAAAAGTTTTATTTTTTCTCAAAATCAATTTGTTTTAGATCAACTTTGTTTGTTTTTTGTTTTATATTTTTGATGACCTAGCTAAAAATATCTGATGATGATTTAATTAATTTAAAATACTGTTTTGAAGAAAGGTGACCAAGATTAGCTAGAAAACTATAGGGGTATAACTGTGTTAAACTCATTGAGAAAATTGTTCTTACAATTACTTTACGTTAGGTTAACGAGAATTGGGTTCAACAAAACCTGCCAGTAAGTGTTATGTTATGACTCGGCTTGTACTTGAGCGAGTTAATAATTATATGGGACCAATCTTTTTCCTTTTTTTTTTTCATACAGTGGCAAGAGTCCTTAGAGATCTTAACACACATAAATCCCCTGGTCCGGATGGTATTCCCGCTATTGTTCTAATGAGGTGTTATTCAACGCTAGCAAAACCACTCCCCGGGTCTCGTTCCGAGCGGATGGAAAACAGAATTAGTCCAGCCCTTCCCCAAAAAAGGCGAATCTTCCTCACTCTGTAATAACAAACTGATTGCAATAACGTTTCATTCTTTCCAAAGTCATGGAAAAGCGCTTATTAGTTATCAGCTCAAGAAATATCTAGAAGATCGAAAGCTTCTAAATGACCGTCAGTACGGCTTTCGCAGCAATAGGGCCACTGGTGATCTCATGGTCATCTCAACGAATAGTTTAGCAAATCCTTACATCGTTTTGGAGAACTTAATATTATTGCACATAATATTTCAAAAGTATTTGATAGGGTTTGACATCAGGCTCCCTTATCGAAAATGAGCGCTTAAAGTTTCCATGAAGCCCTCCTTCATTGGATTAGTAATTACCTTTTGAACCCTTCAATTCAAGTAGTATTGGACAGGTTCAAATCTGATAGGCACAAAATAAATGCTGGTGTGCCCAAGGGCTCTGTTTTATCTCCAACACTCTTTCTCATTTTTATTAATAATCTCCTGTCTCCAACTTCTAACACAAAATATGATGAGTTCATTAAATTCCGACTTACACAACCTTGTTCAATGGGGAATAAAACACCGTGTGAAATTTAATGCTTCGAAAACCCAGTGCTTTTTTGTATAGTTAAGGCGAGATATACCCCACTTGCCATTATCAATGGATGGCACTTGCATCAATGAGACTGAACATCTCGATAACCTCGGTATGTGTGTCACCAACCACGGTATGTGTGTAGAACGATCACATACGTGATGTCGCTAAAAATTCCGCACGGTGTTTGGAATTCCTAAGACGATACCCTTCTTACCTGGCTGTTTCTACAAGGCTTACATAATACGTCCAAAGCTTGAGTATAAATCCCATCTCTGGGCTGGTGGTCATGCTTACATAAGCCTCTTGAACAGTATTGAACGTAGAGCCATTTAAATTGATTGATATCACGATAGTTTCATTTACTTCGCTTGAACATCATCGTAAGGTTTCTTGTCTAACCCTTTTTTACCGTTATTTTAACTGTTTATGCTTTAGAGAAATAGCCAGCTGCATTCCTCCCCTTAAACAGTCCAACCGTAATACTTGTGCTTCTAGGAATGCTCATCAGTATACCCTCAAGCCCAACTTCTGTCGTACTGTCAAATGTAGAGATTCGTTCTTTAGCCGTACTACGCGAATGTGGAGTGTCTTTCGTATTCATTGCAATATTCAGAAATTCAAAACTAATGTAAACTGACATCTCCTTTCAAACCGGATTACATTATCGAGGTGATGAGTCAATCAGATCTAAACATTCAAAAACGAATTCTTAAGATAAGTTTTGATGATGGTTACAGCCCAGTCAAAAACATGTATGATCTGGCTGTTTTGAATGAGTTTCCGATCACATTGCAAACCGATAATATCGAAGAATCAAAGTCTTTTTCACGACTGCATAGCTCTCATAGACCAGAGATTATATCAGAATTGGTATGGAAAGAGTTTCTCTTTCAACGTCAAGGAGTGTTTATCGACAATTACATTTTTACAAAACAATTATTTCAGAGATTAGTTTTCAGTTTTAGAAATGTGCTTGATTTTCAAAGTCAGAACTAAAAAACTACAAAGGAATTATAGAACGTAAAAATCTGATTTTAATCCTGTTTTTTTTTTTGCTTTGCAATCTTGATCAGAATGAAAATATAATACACTTTGTAGCGTTGAGTCCACTCTTACAGGAAATCCGAAGACTCCATTTTAACGCAAGTTTTCTTTCGTTAGAAGAATGCATCATTATTTTGAATGGTGACTGTGGTTGGAAACCTCTTATAAACTATAAGATGTAGTCTTCGGATTTCCTGAACCACTAAAATATCGCCTTTTTAAGAACGAAGAAAAGTAGGGATGTTCTTTAAATAAAATTAATTCAACAAAATTTTGTTTAAATGGGGCACAGACATTTCGAATACAAATTTTTTTCATAGGTAGGGTAACGTTTTTGACACGAAGGCAACACATGTTTCTATAACTTATATACCTTTCATAGTAAATGTGTAAATGATTCTAAAGTTTAAAAGCTACTTAAAGCTCTTTCCGGCATTCAAATTTGAATACGTTACACATTTTGTAACATATGTATGTTCATTTTTACTTTAAGATCCAAAGTTTTCTGTCAAATACCACTTAAGTAGCATATTTTTCAAAAATTCCAGCACGTGACTTAAATTCTTACAAGAATAGAATACCATCATCTCGCTTCATTCATTCTAATATCCTGAATTCAGCACAAAATATCATCAAAAAACAAAACAAAAAACCACAGCATTGGGTGACATCTCGGATGAATCGAAAACATTTTAAAACACAATTTGTTCACAATCCGTGAAATAAAATAAAACTCCACAAAATTGAAAAATAACAAGCTCACATTTCTATACACAGCACAAATATTCATACATTTATTTCTACTTACACACATGAATTTTATTGAAAACCAGAAAAACTGAACAAAAAGGTAACAGAATACAAAAAAAAATAAAAAAAACTTACCGGATGTGAATGCAGTGAGTCCAAATCGACGAGTGGACAGGAAGACCTATGCTGCTGCTGGAATTTCGGTTGATATGGCTCCAGCATACGAATTTTACCCCAACGATTAAAGAATAAAACTATTGAACCCACCCATAGCATCAGTACAACTCCAACAATGAGAACTTCTTCGGTGCGAATGATGAGTTTGGGGCCAGCTGAAAGAAAAAAAGAAATTACGAAAAATATCGATACATTACACTCCATGTCATTTGATTGTTGTTCTTTATTTAAAAAATTAAAGAATTTTAATCAAAAAATTTGTCAGACCAATTAAATTTAGCAAAAGATATGCTTTTGAACATACCACGCCCACTTTTTTTTTTTTAAATTTTGGTTTCTCGTTAATAACAATTTTTATTAAATTTTCAGAGCTAATTTTGAAAAAAAATAAGAGCTCGAAGGAAATGGCAGGCAACGAGATGATAAAACATTCATTAACCTTCTTAACAACGACCCTAAAAAGTATCAATGAGTTAAAAAATGATTCACTAAGTAGATTTCTGAAACTTCTTATGGCAGATGCTTCTACCGAATACTCTTTATAAAAATAGAGAAATGCGTTTAAAAAAACCCCAAACACAAATCAATAATGGCTGAATCACATACACGCTTCGGCTTCGCCTGACGTTTACGAGTTCAGCCATAGGAATTCAATGCATGCTATCACAATGGAGCTTCGACCTCACATTTCGTTTGGCAATCGTAAGGAAAAGAACGTAATGTAACGTAATGTGACTCTAAACGGAAGCTCTAGTTCAAATTTCTGAACATTTGCTTCGTCTGACAGCTCAAAAGATGTAAAAAAATGTAAACAAACAAAATATTTGCTCTTTGGAGGGATGAAATAATAGAAATGTCATTCAAAGCAACCTCGAAGCATGCCCAACGTAACGCAGACGAAGCCGAAGCTGAAGCGTGTATGTGATTCAGCCATAAAACCTCAGAATGGCATATAGATCGCAAACCCAAAACAAAAAGCTGATCTTTCTGCTGAACATTTCACGAACGTTTTTAAACCCTTACATTTTGTTGATTAATTTTGTTACGCTCAAAGTAGAAAGAAGGAAGTCTCAAATTAAGATATTTAATAAAAAATCACCGTAAGAAATAATTTCTGGTATTCTGTTTTGAAAGAAAAGCCCTCGTAAGCCTTCAAAAACCTCCAATTTATAATAAACAGAAGCCTCAAACTCCTTAAACTAAGATATGTATCACATCATTGGAAATTTGGAGAAATTGTTATACCTAAACAAAGTAAGCCAGCAACAGAAGTTACATTTTATTAGATAGATAGATAGATAGATAGATAAGTTCTTTATTTTTTCAATTTTCTTATAAGTACAATATTTCATAATAAAAGATATACAAAGCATGGCTTTATAAGCCGTCTGCCGGAAAAAAAAAACTAATTAAATACAAAAAATACAATATTTGAGTAAAAAGAGAGAATATTTCATATACAATAAGTTTTATAGTTAAAAATATGTAAATATAAATATTAAAGAAAAAAAATTTGTTTAAATTATTATTTTCATAATGTGACTTTCAGTTTAGTCAAAACAAAAAAGAAAAAAGAATCTGAAACATATGGAGTAATGTTCATCATTAAAGTATATTTTGTTATATATATAATATAAAAAAGCAATAACAGTTATATGTTCACTAAAAAGTGTGACTTTTAGTTTAGTCAAAACAAAAAAATTAGAGAATCACTTTAACATCTTGTTACAACTCAAAACAAATTCAAACACTCGTTTCGATAATTTCTTGCATGTGAGACATAGCGTATAAGAGGCTTCCAGCCACGATCTCCGTTTAGTACACCCACACATTCCTCTTGGGAAAGAAAACTAGAATATAAGTAGAGCCTTCGGATTTCCTGTAATATTGGACAAAGTGCTAAAAAATGCAAAACATCTTCGTTTTGACCAAGGTTGCAAAGGGAACACACAGGGTTTAAGTCTGTTCTATGTGGTCTATAATTCAAATCGAGCATTTCCGTTCTGATCTTGAAGATCAAGCTCATTTCAGAAACTGTAAACTCTTCTCTAAAATAGTTTCCTTCACCAAGTTTCAAATTAAGTTGCCTGTATATATTCCTGGATGTTGATGCAGTCCCTCGCGCAACACAAAGCCTATACATCGAGTCATCTATAACAGAGATACATTCATATAATGCATTTTTTAATGCTTCCACATTTTCCATTGGCAATGATATTGAAAAGTTATGTGCTACAGCAAGACTATATCCACAACTAAAACAAATTTTAAGGACTCTTTTTTGCAAGTTTTGGTCGGACCGCTTCATAACTTTGATCATAAAATCGGCGTTAGCCTTTAAGTTTTTCAAGAAAATTTGAGGTAAGCCTGACTCTAGGTGGATAGCATAATTAGGAGTGTTGATAGGTAATCTAAAAATTCGCTTGAAAAAATACCTCTGTATATTTTCCATTTCCTCCAACTGTTCGAAACCATATACTTCATTACCATAGCAAAAACAAGTATTCACGGTCGCATTGAAAACTTTGAATTTTGAAGTTGGATCTACGAGTTTATTTGCGAAGAACTGGGACCACATTGTATTTATTGCAATTTTTGCAGCGGTTGTTTTTTCTTTTATAAAGGTTTGAATGTTAAGATTATATGTCATTGTATACCCAAGATACTTAAATTCATTTACGACCTCAATTATCTCACCATCTAAAGTCCAATTCCGCCCATAGCCAATTGATCTATTTCGAGATCTGAAAACCATTATTTTGGATTTGGTGGTATTTATTCTAAGATTCCATAGATCACAAAACTGTTTTAGCTTGTTAATTTGGAGCTGTAGAGTAAGTGGACTGTCTGATAAAATCACTAGATCGTCAGCATAAAGCAAGACTTTAAGAGTAATATCCCCGAACTGAACTCCCCCAGGTATACTGTTTTCGACATCGTTCATATACAGTGCAAACATGATAGGGCTTAAAACACATCCTTGAGGGACACCTGCTTCACAACTAAATTCTCTAGATACTTTTCTACCATTCTGAACAGATGCCGTCATGTTTTCGAGAATTTTTTCGTAACAATTTTTTCGTTACATTTTATTACTTATCATGGAAAAAGTTTTCGAAAAACTGCGGCTAAAACAACTTAGCAAAATAAAAGAAGAATCTAATCATCAGTTTGGATTTAGAAATAAACATTTCATCATAAACTAAGTACATAGAATTATGGATGTACTGGAAAAAGCACTTGAAGAAAAACTAGAGTGGTCGGATGTATTCTTATATGTTGCTCAAGCTTTTGACAAGGTTTGGTACTCCGGACTTAAGTATAAACTGCAAGGAGACTTTCCCAGGCAGTAATACGAAATACTGGAATCATATATATGTTACGAACCGAATATTAAGAGTTCGAACTAATGAAAATAGAAGCCGGTGTACCGCAAGGAAGTGTCCTAAGACCAACCTTGTAATTTTTAAATACAAGTGATATTTCTGTGGTTATCAACGCTATTGTGGTCAACTTTGTTGATGATACTGCAGTATTAGTGCCAGACAGAACCGTTCCAAAGTCGATAAAGTAAGTTTTTGAACTCAAAAATGACATAAAACTAAGTGAAACAAAGTCGACGCATATAATCATTATACTAATAAAATAGAAATTATGTTTCAATTTCTATAAAGAATACTAAAAGACCTAACTCCAATATTATCAAATACTTTAGAATGACTTGGAGGCAAAGCTTAAATGGAAAGAGCATATCAAAATGAAAACAGAAGAGGTAAACTTGAATTACGGAAGAATATAATGGTAACTAGAAAAGAACTCTGACCTATCTATCCAAGGTAAACTAAGGTTTTATAAGCAAGTACTGAAACCCGTGTGGACATATGGAATCCAACTATTAGACCGTACAAAGAAAAGAAATACAAATGCAGAAACAAAGCTCTTTGTGAAATAGTAAATTCTCCTTTGTATATAAAAAATAGCGATCTATTTGGTGGCCTTCAAAATGAAATGGCTACAGAAGTGGTTAAGAATCATCACGCTGTATCATATCAATTCCGAAATGGAGACCGTCTTAAATGCACGAAACAGTGTTCGATGATTAAAAGGACGAACATACGATTTATGACGAATTACCAAAGCTTAATGAACAGAAATGTCAACAGAGTTCCAAATTCGCAACTTTCAAACCATTTCTCTCATATTGAAGATTGAGATTTGAATACAATTTCCGGAGTTGTCTTGAAATAGTCATTCAAAGACATTTTTATACAAACTATATTTCTAAAATATTTTAAAAAATATATATCGATTTAAAAAAAAGAATTGAAACCATTCAATGCCCCATAATGTACATATTTCAAAAGGTCTATCTGATGCATCTGAATAATTTATGAGGATAAAAAGAAAAACAGTAAAAATAAGCTTCTAATTTCGGAATTCTTTGAAAACCAAAACCAATTTGTGGTTCAGCTACTGCTGATACATCTGACACCTCCACAAATAGCCTTCGTTTCCATATAACTTTTTTTCATTTCTCCATTTTTCTGTTCATACATACCTATGTAGGTTCACGCAAACGAACATAGGTATATAAAATTGAAACGTTATGTATTCATAGTCAATTTGGACTTTATTTCGCTTTGGTCAATTTATCCAACTTTATGACCAAAAATACCTCTGATCCTTTATGGATGCAAGGATGTCCGAAATTGGCTTAACAGCCTCAATGGTTGTTATAGATGGCTGTTTTCTTTTTCGTTTTTGAAGTGCAATTTAATTACCAATTACTTGCTGAAATGCTTTGTCAGTAGGTTTATTTTTTTAAAGGTTTTCTCAAACGACTGGATTAGGTGATAAAATTTGAAAAAAGTTCACTTAAAGGGCCCAAATATACATCAAAGTTAAGGGAAGAAAAAAGAAAAATAAGTTACTCTCTTACCTTCTGCTGTGTGATTTGTTGAATTTAATGTGTTGTCCCCGTGACGCAGGTCGATGTTTAACGTAGTTTCTTGGACTTCGACAATGAACTCGGGTCCATTCCACCCAGAGCCCCATTCTGTTTTGAAAAAATAAGAAGTCAAATATACATATTTATAAGTAGGTACAGCATTAATCTCTATTAAATTTATTTATATAGTCTCGGAGGAGGTGTTGTAAGTGATAAAAATAATTCACAGTAAAATAAATCGATACAATATTACAATTTTATTTTTCGTCATAAATTCAGTTTTGAAAAGGTAGCGATCCCGATTCTTGTTCATTATAAGTTCCCTGAGGAGAGAGATTATACAAAATTTGGTGAGTTTAACGAAATACAAAATATTACACCCAATTTAGAGTCCGGCTTTGGTTAAATAAAAGGTTAATATGAATTATCAGTTACAAAACTAAAAAAAATTATGATATCTTTCAATAAAATGATGAGTTTTTTATTGCAGCTTGCAGCCATCGTTTATATAGAGTGTTTCAATAAGAGGTTTCAAATTCATATTATAAAAACAAGAGAAACAAATTGAATCAGTCAAATGGCCTCAACGGCTACAGTTGCAGAACCGTATCCTTTTCTTGAAATTTTCAAGTACCAATTCAAGCATTAGGCACTGTATGTCCTCGATAATTTTAAGAACTACAGTCTTGAATCGATTGCGAACTGTGACTGCAAAATGTTTTATGTATTGACTTTTAATAATTTGAATGCCTTATTGAAGCGTGCATCGTCCCATTTCAAGTAACGGTGTAGCTTTTACTTGTTAAATGTCAAAACATCACAGTCAAAAGTGACAGCTACCCAAAGGTATTGCGCAGGTTCAGACCACACAAGGGACTTGAAAGTAAGGCAAGTCTCTAGTTTCTGACAGAAAAAAAAGTTGTCATATTAACGATCGTCGATAGTCAATTTGAAATTTGACCAAATTTTCGCATTGACTACCAAAATAGTCAATATGACCACTTTATTTAAAAAATAGACAACTGGATAGTCAATAGGACAATTTTCGATTGTCAATTTCGGGTTATCAATATGACAACAAAAGTAGTCGACAGAACAACTTCGGAAGTCAATGTGACATTTTAAATATCATATTGACTACCAAAATCAAATTAGATTTCTATTTTCAGAAAAAATTGTCATATTGACTACCGCAGTTGTATTGACTAATGCAGTTGTCATATTGACTACCACAGTTTCCATATTGACTACCACAGTTGTCATATTGACTACCGCAGTTTTAATATTGACTACCGCAGTTGTCACATTGGCTATCGCAGTTGTCGTATTGACTACCACGCTAGTCAATATGACAACCGGAGTTTCAATTTCTTACAACCACAGTTGTCATATTGACTACTGCAGTTGTCATATTGACTACCAACTTATAAAAAAATTTCGGATCCCAAAATTGTCAACCGAAAATTGTTCTATTGATAATCACGGTTACCGGCTGTAAATTGATTATTAAATAGTCAATTTGGCTACCAAAATAGTCAATAGGATGACATTTTTCAATCTGTCCATGCTGCAAAAATTGCTTTTCAATTAAGGCAACTTTATTGGAAAGTTGACTGCAAACTTAGCCAACGAAAAACTCCCTAACAATCAAGTTAAGTCTACTTATGTCAAAATGACAGTTGATCATATTTTTTCATTCAACTGAAAGCTGAACTTTATTACTCTATGATTTCTTTTATGAAATCTTTGAAAATACGACTATATACTTTATTAAATCATATATATTCCCGGCATCGTGTGGTCCAAGATGAAAAAGAATTAAATTTTATTATTCTATTATTAAAAACAGTACGCAAAATTCAACGCAACCTCCCAGACTATTTAATTCTGCTTAGATTTATTACTGTTCTGAGGTATTTTACCTTCTGAAACTCCTGGTGTTGTATCTACTTGGGGTAATTGATGATCCAGCTTGTATCTGAAAAAATAAATCAAATGTATTTCATTAAATTCAAACATCATGAAATTCTCCTTAAATGTTAAAAAATCTCTTTACTTGATTCTCTGCCAATAATATTCTTTAAAATACAAAAGCCCTTAAAACTCGTATTCAAAAATGAAGATGAATAAAGATATGTACACTGCATACGAATTTATTTAAATTACAAAAACAAATAAATACTATTTCCGGATGGATGGAGTGGGGTGGGGTGGTGTTGGGATATTGAGTTTGATCAGAAGTTGAATGAAACTTAAATCGTACCCTTGAGCCACTTTATGTGTGTGTTTTAATTTTATTGACAAAGCTATAGTAAACACTTTGGCCAATTTGTTTCTATACAGAAAAGCAAAGAACTTTTGCCAAGAATATAATTGTATATAATTATAATTTATTTACAGACAACAAATTCGTAAAATTCTGGCAACAAACAAAAGTGCACATAACAATACGCAGCAAATTAATAAAGCGTTACGTTGTTATTTGGTTTTAATTTAAATTTATTTTTTAGATTGTTTTGTTTTCTTTTCTATACAAGTGCTTTAGTTTTTCAAGTGTTTCCGATATATTTGTGTACTTTATGTTTAATTTCGGCAAGTGGGTTGAATTTGAAAAAAAAAAGTTGTCTGATTTGTTTCCAATTTGGTTTTTTGTTCAAACAAAAGACATCTTAAGATTTAGAATAGATTTCGTTTAAAAGATATTTAAAAAAATATATTAATGGCCGATTTTAGAGCTTAGCTAAGTTAAGACGATTTATAGATCTCACAGTCAGTACTCTGACATATGCAACCGAAAATCTGACCATAGCCAAGTACCTTTCAGTGAAGAATTGTCTGTTCATTTCATTGTGTTTTCATTTCCCGAAAAGTCTTATAATTTCATTGTCAAATGAAAAGCTGATTATTCAAATTTGACAGTGGATAAGCTTTAGGCATTTGTCGGATGTCCTTTAAAACGCATCTGAATATTTTAAATACCGTTTGACAATGACATTTCCCGCAATGCACTTGTGATATTGTTAATTCCACTGTAAACTCCAAGTTTTCAACAAGTACTTTCAATTTATTTCAATGAAACTTATACATATTTTTATTAAAAAGCACTTATAGACAACACCATTTAAAAAATTGAACTCTGACTTTAAAAAACGTCATGTTCAATGCATTTGCGTTCACATTTCAATATTCGTTTAGTATAAATCATAAATTTTGTTCTCTCTTAAAAAATATCAAAAGAAAACAAACAACACAGAAGCTATTCTGGTCGATTATTAATAAATTAATTTAAAAATTTATTGATTGAAAAATTCAAATCTAGCCTAGACGAAGATTATACACATTCTCTTAATGTGTCTGTGAAGGTCTGTTTTTGATATCAGGTACACACAAACAATAATAAATATTTTAAGTGTTTATAACAATTCTTATCAAGAATTTTTCAGACAATGTTACGTTTATGTTCCTAATCATAATAAAACCATGAACATAACTTCGCCAAAAGAAAATATCTTAGGGTATATTTATTTGGTTATTTTTATGTTAACATCAAAAATAAATAGTGAGAATGCCCTTTTTAAATTTATGACAAATTATATAATTTAAAATTACCTGAAACGGGAGAAATAAAAATACAAAAAAAGTTATGAAAATTATGAATGAGATACCAAAGAAAAATCGCAAGTCTTCTAAGTTCCGCATTTTGACAACAAAATAATTTACATTCCCCAAACAAATCAGCCTTAATACTCGCCAGGCCTGTTCATCATTTTACCCTTGAGCTCAATTTTGGACGTACTGTCAAGTTAGATTCCTATTTTTAACCGCGCATTGAGAATGTGGTATGCTTTAACCAACTCTGCCTTGTTTTATCTACAAATTTTTCTAAGATCATTTTGTGAAAATATAAACATTTTGGGAGTTGTTAAATAAAATGACAAGATAATGATGATGATTTGATTTTAAGTAAAACATTAAAACTTAGTTTTTGATCGGAATATTTTTCAAACTTGACCAAAACCAAAATGTTCCTGCCAAAAATATAATTTTTCTAAATGTATCAATTGTAACAGGCGTTGACTTGTATTCTTCAATCTGGCAATACTTTTGGCAGAGTTAATGTTTTTGACAGCTGTCACTTATTATTTTATATAATGGAAAGACACCCTTTAAATTTATTATCTGTTCTGTTCGGGCGACTTAACAAAACAAATAATGTATTGAAGAAAACATTTGGTGAGCTTGAGTCGTGGGCCTGTGGCGTTCATTTAACACCTTGGAAGAGACAATTCGGCGTTATATTGCTGACATACGGCCCCAATGGCTACAAAAAGTGAATGAAAATTGAGCCTCTTGGCTAAAATTGTAGGAAACACTCACATGAACTACTTATAAATAAAGGTATACTAATAGAGCCATTTGCATATCTTGAGTCGGAAGCTAAATTTCAATAACGAAATAATTATATTCATTAGAAAATTAAACTAAATGCATGTACTTTCAACTCAATCCTGAAGTAGTATCTGAACCAAATCCAACTGTTATACGCACAGACTTAACATGAATCTGAACCAACCTAAAAGTTTGCGCAAAAAGAATCATATTACGAAACGAGTCTATTCCGTTTCGTTTCCATTCAATTCCAAGTAGCTGCAGCTAACTTCGCTGAGCTTACGTTAGAACTTTTTTTGGCAAGCTTCGTTCTTTTCTTGTCTGGCCGTCTTCGAAGCAACATTATCATATAGCATCAAGCAGGATACCCCCCCATTTTCTTTGGTAAGAATTTAGAAACTCTTTATTTCTTCTTAGTTGTGTTGAGTATCAGAAAATATAGTTAATTAAGTTAACAAAAATCATTTTTTTGACTAGGTAGTCGTACCTTTCTATTTTTGTGGCATTAATTTTTACTTGAGTGAATTATAAGAAGCGATTTCTTAGGCATAAGAAAGAAGCAGATCTCCTGTTGCACAGGCGAATGTTCCAGACACATGGATTTTAGTTGTGATATACGTATTAAAAGGTAATCATTTGTATTTTTATTTCGTTTGCATGCAAACATTGAGAATTTTCTCTCGATTGCACGAAGAATCAAAGAAATATAAAAAAATTCACTACACACACCTTATGTCGCAAAAATTTTACTATTCCCTTTCCATTCGCTATGTAGGTACGGCGTCGATAGGAAAGAAAGGAAAAAACCTAAAGCTACAATCAAGTTTCATGAAAAAATTTCAACAAAATAAAGCTTCAAGAACATCTAAACAACACTCAAGCATATCACAAAAATATCCTGAAAATAAAAGCGAGGAAGATTCCAGAGATATAATCGTCTCAAGAATCATCCGTCCAAATTTAATTGTTACTTCTAGAATCATCCATTTCACTCCACTCATGTATTCGAGCTTACTTTTTGTGCAGCATGAAACAACTTACTTGCAAATATAATTCTGGTGGATACCCACGGGAGATAAGTGTTTTTGTGGATTCATTCCTTGGTAAAAGTGGTAACATCTACGAGACACAGACACAAGACCGGCACGAGAGCGCTGTCGAACTTCGATCCTAGTGTCTACCAGAGTTCTATTTGGAGTGTGACTATTATTGTTATGTACATACTTACTGTATCCTCGTTCGAGGGAACCGCACTAAAACAACCCTCGGATCGAGACAACAAACATAATTTTTGGTATGAGTGCATGTATGAGGTATATACACGCTGGCTGGCACACTTCTTGTCGTCGAAAGAAGGCCACGCACGCTCAAGTGCACAATTCTAAGAATTTAATCATATTGGCTTGAAGACTTGCTACAGTCGTTCTGGCATAGTCTCAACCAAAATCCTGACATCGTTACGCACATAAGAAACTTATTTACGAATTCATTGGTTAAATAGGAGAGGAGAAAAGTATTCGCATTGGGAAACGAAGCTGAAGTTCAGAGACGATCTTTAAGCAAAGGAATCAACTCTCAGTGGAAATATTAAGTGTATTTAAATAGTGTATGGTATTTTGATTTTAGTGTTCTTCTTTTAGTTTTGAAAGAGTTAGTATAAAACATAAGGAAAGTAAATCTAAAGTAATTTTTTTTTTGAGTAATGTTAAAGTGAAATTATATTAAAAATCAATCATTATTATCTGTGAAGAAGTGATTTCATCATCAGTTAATTGTATAGAGTAAAGATTTTGTTCTTTTGTTTCTCTTCTTTTTACATCGTGAAGAAAGTAAATTTAGTATAAAGTTATAAGATTCCATAAGGAATTGTTTTTAGATTCATTAATATGGTATTGTCTTTGAAAAAAAAAACGTGTACTGAAAAATAAGAGAAATAATTGGTAGAAATCATTAATATTATTTGAATATAAAGAAAACCAGTATAGATTAGTAGGTAGAGTAGGAAAAAAAGTAAATTTCATAGTGAACAAAGTTTATGTGAATTTTTCCACTCCACTGAAGTAAACCGTCATCTATAAGAAGATTTATTCAAGAATAACAAAAATATCTGAAAACGAGTATACAAAATTTAGAAGTCAAACTAATAGTAACAACATTTATGAACAATCATTGGTATTTTTGCAACTTCCAACAGCCTCACTTCAACAATGATCATCTGTAGTACATGTGCACATATACGAAGGACAGATCGGTGAGTGATTTTTATATTTTTTTTGTTTACATTTTTTATATTTTTATATTATGTAATTATATTGACATTTTGAACATATTATTTTTGATCAATTCATTTTTGAGAAATGATATAAAAAGCAAGATATTTTTAAAAATAAACAACAATTACGTAACAGAGAGTTCAAAACTCAAACAAACATATAATGAAAATTTCCAGAACGTATATATTACAAAAGTAAAAGATATGTCAACATACGGTTAAAGAAACTAATTAACTTTGGTTAATGTTTTGTGTTAGTGATTATTTGTTTTCTTTTATAAATAAATTACATTGCGAGACGTTACTATAAGAATTACATCTTATAGTTCGTCGACATTACGAATTTTAGTCTTGTACGTGATTTTTACAATTTGAGTATAAATACAATTTTTAAGATATATTCGGAGTGGAAGAATAGTATTATATTTTTCTATAAGCAAATTTAAGTCGTATGGAGTTATCTAGTTTTTAAGAAATTTTTTTTATTGAGTTATTATTTTTGAAACATATATATATTTTTTTTCTTTGAATAAAAATTTACGATTAGTGATATAAGAAAATGCAATACAAAAATGACTTTTGAGTAATTTGAAGATTAAGAGGGGATGACGAATTTGGAAGAATGATAGGTTGTAAGTTCTTTCAGCTGTGAAGATGTTATCATGACATCTGTCGCACATATTAAGGGGATTCTTTTCAGAATATCTATAGCCATAAAAGAATCATTTTAGGATGTGATAAAGACTTGATTTTTATCATATTACAGGGTGGGTAAAGAAGGCTAAAGAGTGACCATACATCTCAGTCACTCGATAAAGGGATCTCTGCAAATCAGGAGCAATTGGAGATCATAGGATCTCGATAGTAGGTACATCTACCGAGATAGGGAGGGCAAAGTTACGCTCTAAGAGACAGTCCATCTAGTTCTCTTTTCTATCGCGTGAGTCAAGGCTCGTAGATAAAAATAACGAATCAGATTGATGAGTACCGTCAATCGTCTAACTTCAAACATTCAACGCTGTTGTCGACAGTAAGAAATCAAAAGGGATGAGATATTTAGGTATAGGGTTACGTCTGGTTTTGCGAAAGTATTAAACATTTTTTTTTGTCTGTTACATCGTAGACGAATAGGGCCTGTAAACTAATGTAACACCGTTCCGCGTTCCGACCGCAAGAACCACTCCCCATCCGGCGAGCTAAGCAATCGTGCACCCAGCAGGTCCAGGTGGTTGTCGAACAGGAACAACTCTCCCATTCTGTGTAAGTACTGATAGGATTAGTTAAGATTTTGGTTTTTAGCTAAGATTGTCGTACCGAATAGGGGAGAGCAAGCGAATCCTTAAGGGGAGAAAGGGTGAAAAATTGTTTCACCCTATCTTTCTTTTCGGATATATTCGATGTCCGTGCTAAGTCGAGTTATGGTAGTTAGTTTGATGTTGGTAAATTTAAAAGTAGGACATCATTTAAGTTATCATAACTTCGGATATGGTTAACAAATCTTTTTTTTTGTAACTCGACTAGTTGGTCGAAGGTTATAACGGTGTGTGATGATTTAGGATATGTACGACATCGATACATATTCGATAAAGGTGAGTTAGTAGCAACTGTATTGACTTTCAGGAAAAGCCAATCTCTTGTTTCGAACTCACTTCTGTGATGAGGGTTCAGATTTGAATTAGATAATGGATGGTTGATATAAATTGTTACGTTACAGATGGCATCTGAAAGGGGCCTGAAGTTTCGTGTCAGTCACCTCCACCAATTACAACTTCCCAGTATAGCAAAATTTTATTTACGTTACAGATGGTGCTCGACGTGAGATCTGAAGTTTCGTGATTAAACATCTATTGCTACTTCTATTTCCATTCCAATATCCATTCTTATATTTCTATTACGTTACAGATGGCGCCCAACGTGGGGCCTGAAGTTTTATAGTTTAAAACCATTCCAATATCCATTTCTAATTTTCTTACGTTACAGATGGCGCCCAACGTGGGGCCCGAAAACGTAAAGCCCGATATTTCCAAAGCACCCGATTTTTTTTTGAATTCCTGAAATTTCCAAACCACCTGAAATTTCGATATTTTGAATTCCCGAATAGTTATGATTCGATATTTTTTTTTAGCTTAAACATTTATTAGAAGCATTTTTCATTTTTTTGTTTCATTTAATTTTTGAGGGAGAGAACGTTACGTTTGCAAGTTCACTCGAGGTACATTTTTTTTGAGAAAGGTTTAGTAGACTTTACTATCCGGAAGTTCTTGTGAAAGACGAGACTTTGTCTGTTGTAGCTAAGGCCGACTAGCTATTCTCAACCTCGAAATTTTGAGTAAGATACTTATGTCCGCACTGGATAGTATTCATTCGGTGGGCTGTTGCGTAAGGTCGAACTCTAAGTTTTGTGATAGGATTTTTGAGCAATCATTATCTATATCTTTTGACCGGTGGTTAATTGATCTAAGTCTTGACGCACGTCTGTTGCAAAAGTATAGAGAAAGTAACAAAGAAATTCACTTTCAACCGTAAATTTCAATCTCATTGAACAACTACATCAGTTCATGTTTTGAGGAAGTTAAGTTTGAGGGAGGTTTATTAGAAACTTCTGATACATCGACCGGTGATTAGTGAACATTTTCCTGATACACGTCTGTTGCGATGGTAAGAATATCTGATACAATTTCTTGCAAATTTAAATTTTTCTTATGATCACGCGTAGTAGACCAAAACAAACAAACTTAAACACCAACTACTACAACACATCAAATTAGGGACGAGAGAAGGATATTGTTGTCGTTCCAACTCTCAACGTTTTTCCAATTCTTAATCCCCGACCATTTATGAAATTTAGTATATATTTGCCTGGTGGCGTATTTTTGAGTATTAAGATTTTGCCTGGTGGCGTATTTTTTGAATTTAGTAATTTTGCCTGGTGGCGTATTTTTTGAGTTTAGTATATTTGCCTGGTGGCGCATTTTTGAGTATATTTGCCTGGTGGCGCATTTTTTGAGTATATTTGCCTGGTGGCGCATTTTTTTTGAGTTTAGTAATTTTTGCCTGGTGGCACATATTTTGAAAAATTTAGTAAATTAAGTATCTAAGGTTAGTAATTATATTTAGGAGAATTTCTAAATATCAGTAAATATATATAGGTTATTATTTTTTTAAATATTTTTTTTTTTTTGAAGTTTATTGAGAGAATCTTGTAAGAGAAATTTTTATAGATGAGTAGAACTGTGAAGAGACGATTGTCAATTCCAACTGCACGCGCGCTAAGACACAGAAATAGACGCGATCTTGATCTTATTAATAGGAATATGTCCATCAATTCCGCAGCAGGAACTTCAAGGCAGAATGCCGAGGAGGATGTTCAGTCGATCTCTCATGAAGATGTAGGAGGGAGAGATCCCACACTCAGTTCAAGTCGCGAAGAGAGACGGGAGTCTTTCGACGCAAGTCAGTTTGATAATTATGTTCAGGAAGTTGTTTCGGCAACTGTAGGATTAAATAGAACAGCAGATCATAAGTTTATACAAGAGGAATTAGCCCGTAGTCAAGCTAAAATCCTAGAACAAGTAGGGAGTATTGTGAAAGATGCTCTCGCGAAAATATTACCTGTTGTACAACCTACTGTCCCGAACGTAAGCAATTTGGCAGAAGCTATAACACCAGCCACACGTCAAGTTGAAGAGAATACAGTTTATCCAGCAAATGAACATAGGCAACCTATTCAGGTGCAGATACCACAAAATGAACCTGGTGTTCATTCAGTCAACATGGCAAGAGGATCTAATGTGGATAATTTTTTGACCCAATTAAGTCGTATGAATCTCAACGATTCACCAGCTACATCTAATCAACCAGCTTTATCACCAACTAGTTCGCAAATCAGGTTTCCACATTTTCACAAGTGGGGAATCAAATTTGATAATAAAGAAATGACTGTGGATGAATTTTTGTTTAGGTTAGAGAGAATGAGGAAAAGTTATAATATTTCTTGGGAAGAAATAGTTGTAAATTTTCACCATTTTGTTAGCAAGTCAACCGAAACCTGGTATTGGACGTATCTAAAGAGTAATCCTGATACAACCTGGAGTTCACTCAAGTTAGCTCTGTTGGAGCAATATAGGTCTCTAGAGTCTGATTCGGAGTTATACCGTAAATTGTCTGATCGTAGGCAAGGGTTCAATGAAAGTTTCGATAACTTTTATGAAGATCTAATAAAAATCAACTCTAGAATGAAAATACCCAAACCGCCAAGAGAAATAGTTGAAATTGTAAAACAAAACGTGAAAAGACGCATAGGAGAGCTTCTAATAACTTTCAACACGAACAATTTAGCAGAATTAGTTTATGTCTGTAGGACGATTGAGAGGTTTCTCAATAAAAACGAATCTACAAATTTTAGGCAACAGCCGACACATTTCGGAAAACGTCAAGTTAGTGAAGTCGAACATTTAGCGATCGAACCAGTCTTAACGGATCCAAGCATGGCTGTGGAAGCTTTTCATAGAAGAGAAGAAGCGCAGTGCTGGAACTGTAAGGGCGTGGGTCATCTTTTCAGTGATTGCCCAGACTCTCGAAGGCGATTGTTTTGCTATAAATGTGGTCGCGCAGACACGGTTACACCCAATTGCCCTAATTGTTCGGGAAATGTCCCAAGGAGCAATTTCTCTACCGAGGGAAAAATTGTGAAGAAGGAGTACTCGGAAAAGTGAGAAAGGATACAACACCTATTCCTAAAATCTCGATATTGAAAAACAAAAATAAATCCGACGAGAAAAATGAGATAGAGGTAAATGAGAAAGTAAAATTACACCCTTTACAGAAACCTATTCAGGAACGTCAGATTCAGTATTATAAGGCACGTCAACGAATATTAACATTTCCCTGTCGCTCATTGAAAATTGAAAAGTTAAGAAAAAGAATAAAAGACAATAGGAAACGATACAAATATATTTCAGCAACAACCATAAATAATAGATCAGTAGATCCACGTCCTTATGTGACGGTGGATATTTTTGGTAAAAACTTATTAGGTCTCTTAGATTCAGGGGCTAGCATTAGTTGTTTAGGTGCAGGAGCGTTAGCGTTCTTGAAGGAACATAATGTACCTTACAAGTCCTTCTCCTCCACTGTTTCAACTGCAGATGGAAATAAACAAAATATTGTAGGCGTGGTTAAGACGAAAGTCCAGTACAACGGCATAGCCAATGAACTAGATCTTTTCATCGTACCATCGCTTGCTCAACCACTTTATTTAGGCGTAGATTTTTGGGCATCGTTCAAAATCGCTCCTAATGTTATTGCATCGCTAGACACTAACCCTGATTACTCGACCGAAATTAAAGAAAGAATAAAATGTAGTTTGACGAATCAACAAGCAGATAAATTGAAAGAAACCATCGAGCTCTTTCCATCATTTGCTGCGAAAGGTTTAGGACGAACTCATTTGATTGAACACGTGATAGATACGGGTGATGCGACGCCAATCAAACAGCGTCACTATCCCATATCTCCTGCGGTACAAGCATTAGTATATGAGGAGTTGGACCGTATGCTTGAGTTAGGAGTCATTGAAGAGAGTTCCAGCCCATGGAGTTCCCCTGTCGTACTAGTACGAAAGCCAGGTAAGAACCGCATGTGCTTGGACTTTCGGAAAGTGAACTCCGTGACTAAAAAGAATGCGAGTCCAATTCCACAGATGGAGGGATTGTTAGCACGCCTTTCAGAGACACATTTCATATCGAGTGTGGACTTGAAAGACGCGTACTGGCAGATACCGTTGGAGCAAAGCTCAAGGGAGAAGACAGCTTTCACCGTCCCCGGTCGACCACTGTATCAATTTAAAGTGATGCCGTTCGGTCTTTCGAATGCCGCTCAAAGTCTTTCATATCTTATGAATTTAGTTATTCCGTCAGAACTACGTGAAAGTGTTTTTGTCTATTTAGACGATCTATTGATCATTTCAAGAACATTTCAAGAACATATGGAAATATTACAAACCGTAGCGAAAAAGTTGTTGGAAGCAGGACTGACAATCAATGTTGAGAAGTCAAAATTCTGTTTTCAAGAACTCGAGTACCTCGGGTATGTGGTAGGACACGGATGTTTAAAAGCTGACCCAGCGAAAGTATCAGCGATCTTAAATTTCCCAGTACCAACGTCAATACGTCAAGTACGTCGATTTCTCGGCATGGCAGGATGGTACAGGAGATTCATTGAGAATTTTTCAAGTATAGCAAGTCCAATGACCGACACATTAAAAAAGAACCAGAAATTTGAATTTAACGACGTAGCATTAGAAAGCTTCAATGCAATCAAGAAAGCTTTGACTTCTACTCCAGTCTTGATAAACCCCGATTTCTCGAAAGAGTTCGTCATATTGTGTGACGCGTCGAACACAGGAATTGGTTGTGTTTTATGCCAAACAGACGAATCTGGTGCAGAGAGACCAATATATTATTACTCACAGAAATTAAACGCAGCGCAACGAAACTATACAGTTACTGAGCGTGAGTGTTTAGCTGCTGTGAAAGGTATTCACAAATTTAGACCATACGTGGAAGGATACAGATTTAAGGTTATCACCGACCACGCGAGCCTCAAGTGGCTCATGAGTTTGAAAGATCCAACGGGACGTTTAGCGCGTTGGAGTCTCAAATTACAAGGATTTGACTTTGGGATAGAACATCGGAAAGGTGCTCTGAATGTAGTACCAGATGCTCTGTCTCGAACATTTGAGATGGAAGGTCTGCATTCAGGAGCATACCAACCGAATTCTATGTCAACAAATCCAACTGAAGTGTTACATATCGATTTAGAGAATCCAGCATTTAAGTCGGATGAGTATCTCCAAATTGTCGAACACGTCAGTAACAATAAAGAACGATTCCCGGATCTTCGTGTTACGGAAGATTTCGTGTACAAGAAGATTCGGCATACTACAGGAAACCCGCTTCAAGATGAATCCATCTGGAAGTTATGGATTCCAACTGCGCTGACGGAACAACTGATCACGCAAGCTCACGTTCCGCCCAGAGCCTCGCATGGAGGGATAGCTAAAACTCTGTATCGCCTCCGTCAACAATTTTATTGGCCGTCTATGGCTTCACAAGTCAAACACTTTGTAGGTAAATGTGAGACATGCAAAATGACCAAAGCATCTAATACGATCTTGAGAACAGAGATGGGAGAAGCATACAAGGTGGAGAGACCATTTCAACACTTGTATGTCGATTTTCTCGGACCTTACCCTCGATCTCGTAAAGGAAATCATTTTATTGTAATAGCGTTAGATCAACTAACGAAATTTGTATTGATTAAGCCGCTAAAGAAAGCAAATTCTACTGAATTAATAAAATTCTTAAGAGACGACATTTTTCTCTTATACGGTGTCCCGGAAAGTATTTTGTCGGACAATGGTTCGCAATTCGTAAGTAGAGATTTTCAGAAAATGATCGACATGTTTGGTATCAAACATACGAGAACAGCAACTTACTCACCACAGGCGAATGCGAGCGAGAGAGTTAATCGTTCTATCTTGTCTGCAATACGATCTTACATTGACCCGAAACAGTATAATTGGGACGAATATTTGTCACACATAAGTAGTGCTTTACGCACTTCGGTACACTCTGTATTAGGTATGTCTCCTTACGAAGCTTTATTCGGACAGAGAATGATCGAACACGGAGCTGATTATAAACTTTTGAAAAAACTTAATGGCTTAAACAACTCAGACATTGAATGGTTACCTAAAACAGCTAAGATGAATATTTTGCATACTCATTTGAAAACAGTTTTAGACAATGCTCATGAACAGTATAGGCAAACTTACAATCTCAGGAGCAAAACAGTCAATTTTGAAATTGGAGACATAATCTTCAAACGTAACTTTGTACTTAGTGATGCAACGAAGCATAGAAGTGCAAAACTTTGTCCAAAATTTGTTAAAGTCACTGTCGTAAAGAACATAGGTAATAATCTTTACAAAGTTAGGGATGAAAAAGGATTTGAATCGATCGTCCACACGAAAGATTTGAAAAGATAAAGCAGATAGTATCTTAGCCCGGCTGCAGCTGTGCATGAGACTCTCTGTAGATCAAAGACACAAATTATACAGTATAGTGTTTCTTTTCTTGTTCATTGTACGAGTCAGGGACTAGTCCAATTAACAAGATGTGTAGGAAACACTCACATGAACTACTTATAAATAAAGGTATACTAATAGAGCCATTTGCATATCTTGAGTCGGAAGCTAAATTTCAATAACGAAATAATTATATTCATTAGAAAATTAAACTAAATGCATGTACTTTCAACTCAATCCTGAAGTAGTATCTGAACCAAATCCAACTGTTATACGCACAGACTTAACATGAATCTGAACCAACCTAAAAGTTTGCGCAAAAAGAATCATATTACGAAACGAGTCTATTCCGTTTCGTTTCCATTCAATTCCAAGTAGCTGCAGCTAACTTCGCTGAGCTTACGTTAGAACTTTTTTTGGCAAGCTTCGTTCTTTTCTTGTCTGGCCGTCTTCGAAGCAACATTATCATATAGCATCAAGCAGGATACCCCCCCATTTTCTTTGGTAAGAATTTAGAAACTCTTTATTTCTTCTTAGTTGTGTTGAGTATCAGAAAATATAGTTAATTAAGTTAACAAAAATCATTTTTTTGACTAGGTAGTCGTACCTTTCTATTTTTGTGGCATTAATTTTTACTTGAGTGAATTATAAGAAGCGATTTCTTAGGCATAAGAAAGAAGCAGATCTCCTGTTGCACAGGCGAATGTTCCAGACACATGGATTTTAGTTGTGATATACGTATTAAAAGGTAATCATTTGTATTTTTATTTCGTTTGCATGCAAACATTGAGAATTTTCTCTCGATTGCACGAAGAATCAAAGAAATATAAAAAAATTCACTACACACACCTTATGTCGCAAAAATTTTACTATTCCCTTTCCATTCGCTATGTAGGTACGGCGTCGATAGGAAAGAAAGGAAAAAACCTAAAGCTACAATCAAGTTTCATGAAAAAATTTCAACAAAATAAAGCTTCAAGAACATCTAAACAACACTCAAGCATATCACAAAAATATCCTGAAAATAAAAGCGAGGAAGATTCCAGAGATATAATCGTCTCAAGAATCATCCGTCCAAATTTAATTGTTACTTCTAGAATCATCCATTTCACTCCACTCATGTATTCGAGCTTACTTTTTGTGCAGCATGAAACAACTTACTTGCAAATATAATTCTGGTGGATACCCACGGGAGATAAGTGTTTTTGTGGATTCATTCCTTGGTAAAAGTGGTAACATCTACGAGACACAGACACAAGACCGGCACGAGAGCGCTGTCGAACTTCGATCCTAGTGTCTACCAGAGTTCTATTTGGAGTGTGACTATTATTGTTATGTACATACTTACTGTATCCTCGTTCGAGGGAACCGCACTAAAACAACCCTCGGATCGAGACAACAAACATAATTTTTGGTATGAGTGCATGTATGAGGTATATACACGCTGGCTGGCACACTTCTTGTCGTCGAAAGAAGGCCACGCACGCTCAAGTGCACAATTCTAAGAATTTAATCATATTGGCTTGAAGACTTGCTACAGTCGTTCTGGCATAGTCTCAACCAAAATCCTGACATCGTTACGCACATAAGAAACTTATTTACGAATTCATTGGTTAAATAGGAGAGGAGAAAAGTATTCGCATTGGGAAACGAAGCTGAAGTTCAGAGACGATCTTTAAGCAAAGGAATCAACTCTCAGTGGAAATATTAAGTGTATTTAAATAGTGTATGGTATTTTGATTTTAGTGTTCTTCTTTTAGTTTTGAAAGAGTTAGTATAAAACATAAGGAAAGTAAATCTAAAGTAATTTTTTTTTTGAGTAATGTTAAAGTGAAATTATATTAAAAATCAATCATTATTATCTGTGAAGAAGTGATTTCATCATCAGTTAATTGTATAGAGTAAAGATTTTGTTCTTTTGTTTCTCTTCTTTTTACATCGTGAAGAAAGTAAATTTAGTATAAAGTTATAAGATTCCATAAGGAATTGTTTTTAGATTCATTAATATGGTATTGTCTTTGAAAAAAAAAACGTGTACTGAAAAATAAGAGAAATAATTGGTAGAAATCATTAATATTATTTGAATATAAAGAAAACCAGTATAGATTAGTAGGTAGAGTAGGAAAAAAAGTAAATTTCATAGTGAACAAAGTTTATGTGAATTTTTCCACTCCACTGAAGTAAACCGTCATCTATAAGAAGATTTATTCAAGAATAACAAAAATATCTGAAAACGAGTATACAAAATTTAGAAGTCAAACTAATAGTAACAACATTTATGAACAATCATTGGTATTTTTGCAACTTCCAACAGCCTCACTTCAACAATGATCATCTGTAGTACATGTGCACATATACGAAGGACAGATCGGTGAGTGATTTTTATATTTTTTTTGTTTACATTTTTTATATTTTTATATTATGTAATTATATTGACATTTTGAACATATTATTTTTGATCAATTCATTTTTGAGAAATGATATAAAAAGCAAGATATTTTTAAAAATAAACAACAATTACGTAACAGAGAGTTCAAAACTCAAACAAACATATAATGAAAATTTCCAGAACGTATATATTACAAAAGTAAAAGATATGTCAACATACGGTTAAAGAAACTAATTAACTTTGGTTAATGTTTTGTGTTAGTGATTATTTGTTTTCTTTTATAAATAAATTACATTGCGAGACGTTACTATAAGAATTACATCTTATAGTTCGTCGACATTACGAATTTTAGTCTTGTACGTGATTTTTACAATTTGAGTATAAATACAATTTTTAAGATATATTCGGAGTGGAAGAATAGTATTATATAAGCAAATTTAAGTCGTATGGAGTTATCTAGTTTTTAAGAAATTTTTTTTATTGAGTTATTATTTTTGAAACATATATATATTTTTTTTCTTTGAATAAAAATTTACGATTAGTGATATAAGAAAATGCAATACAAAAATGACTTTTGAGTAATTTGAAGATTAAGAGGGGATGACGAATTTGGAAGAATGATAGGTCGTAAGTTCTTTCAGCTGTGAAGATGTTATCATGACATCTGTCGCACATATTAAGGGGATTCTTTTCAGAATATCTATAGCCATAAAAGAATCATTTTAGGATGTGATAAAGACTTGATTTTTATCATATTACAGGGTGGGTAAAGAAGGCTAAAGAGTGACCATACATCTCAGTCACTCGATAAAGGGATCTCTGCAAATCAGGAGCAATTGGAGATCATAGGATCTCGATAGTAGGTACATCTACCGAGATAGGGAGGGCAAAGTTACGCTCTAAGAGACAGTCCATCTAGTTCTCTTTTCTATCGCGTGAGTCAAGGCTCGTAGATAAAAATAACGAATCAGATTGATGAGTACCGTCAATCGTCTAACTTCAAACATTCAACGCTGTTGTCGACAGTAAGAAATCAAAAGGGATGAGATATTTAGGTATAGGGTTACGTCTGGTTTTGCGAAAGTATTAAACATTTTTTTTTGTCTGTTACATCGTAGACGAATAGGGCCTGTAAACTAATGTAACACCGTTCCGCGTTCCGACCGCAAGAACCACTCCCCATCCGGCGAGCTAAGCAATCGTGCACCCAGCAGGTCCAGGTGGTTGTCGAACAGGAACAACTCTCCCATTCTGTGTAAGTACTGATAGGATTAGTTAAGATTTTGGTTTTTAGCTAAGATTGTCGTACCGAATAGGGGAGAGCAAGCGAATCCTTAAGGGGAGAAAGGGTGAAAAATTGTTTCACCCTATCTTTCTTTTCGGATATATTCGATGTCCGTGCTAAGTCGAGTTATGGTAGTTAGTTTGATGTTGGTAAATTTAAAAGTAGGACATCATTTAAGTTATCATAACTTCGGATATGGTTAACAAATCTTTTTTTTTGTAACTCGACTAGTTGGTCGAAGGTTATAACGGTGTGTGATGATTTAGGATATGTACGACATCGATACATATTCGATAAAGGTGAGTTAGTAGCAACTGTATTGACTTTCAGGAAAAGCCAATCTCTTGTTTCGAACTCACTTCTGTGATGAGGGTTCAGATTTGAATTAGATAATGGATGGTTGATATAAATTGTTACGTTACAGATGGCATCTGAAAGGGGCCTGAAGTTTCGTGTCAGTCACCTCCACCAATTACAACTTCCCAGTATAGCAAAATTTTATTTACGTTACAGATGGTGCTCGACGTGAGATCTGAAGTTTCGTGATTAAACATCTATTGCTACTTCTATTTCCATTCCAATATCCATTCTTATATTTCTATTACGTTACAGATGGCGCCCAACGTGGGGCCTGAAGTTTTATAGTTTAAAACCATTCCAATATCCATTTCTAATTTTCTTACGTTACAAAATTTACTGAGACAGCTGAAAAATTATTTTTGAAACATAATGTCAAACCCTTATATTTATACTAAAGCTTAATTCTTGGACATAACATTAAATTATATTCCTTTAATTTCTTCTTTAAAACCACACGTTTAAGAAAGAAAAACAAACACTATATAATTTTGAAGTAATTTATTTTAGTAGGTAGAAAACTGCATTTCAAAAATTAGACCCTAACATTTTTTGAAACACATCAAACTAACGCCCATGTTCCGAATTTCGATCGAAAGTGAATTTAAATCACTTTTCAATTTCACGTGAAATTAAATTGAATGTTCTTCGATCGATTTCGAAAACTTCGAAATTGCTTCGAACTGTCAGAACTGAATGATCATCCATTTTTTTGTTTCTGAAGTAAAATTGTTGCTGTTTTGAAGATGAATGCAATATTATTGGCAATTTTAAGTGAAAAAAGGAAGCAGAATTCAAGAGAAAAAATAAAAATAAGAAGACGAATTTTATGAGACAAATCAAATATATTGACACAATGTACATACATAAGTGTTTGAAAATTATGTACATATGTAGAATTGTTCTGATAAATAAAGTAATTTTAGATTAAGCAAAGACGCTTTTTTATAGGTTCTAAGGGAAATAGAACCTTTTATAATAACTTTTTCGATTCATTCAATTTAAAAACTTGCTAGAACCCTCTGATTCCTATAGCAGAAGGAAGCTATCAAAGTCAATTCACAGAAATAAAAAATGTGATTTGAATGAGTTCAAAAAATGGAACAAACCGAAATACAGAACATCCATTTGCATGTTCGAAAATCCAATTCACGATAACGAATTGTGGAACACCCAAATTCACTTTCGCAAAGTGTATTCACAATAAGTGAAATGCAGAACATGGGCATAAATGTACTTTTAAGGAAATATTAAGGAAATAAATATGAAGTTCAGCAAAGTTATAATTTTCCTTGACTACAAATTCAGGAGTTTTTCTTTATTATACAATCATTTGTTAATTACATATTTTTATGAATTACTATTTCTTATATCAAATCCCTGCAATCCCAAAAGGATACAAATAAGAAACTAAATAAATATATTTATATTCCGAATATGTTTCGTGTCCTTGTTCTACATAAAAGTTTTGTTTGCAAAGTCCTAGATTTATAAGTAAGCGTGACCATAAAGTTGAAAGGCAAACAAAGAAGACACGTATGAGCATAAAATACATAAAGTTATATAAAACAAAATAATTTAAATATACACGGTACACATCAGATGAGTTGTTAGATGTCGCTCTTGCCAATGATGTCTTTCCAGATTGCAAACTCCATTAATAAAAATTAGCTTTGGAAAAAGTATTTTGAACATAAAATACAAAAACATGTACCTGACTCCAATTTTTAAGATTTGAACGAGAATTTTTTTCAAGTCCATAACCTTACCTTAAATTGTCAATTTCCCAAGTGAAAGCAAACAACAAATTATTACTCATTCATAATACTAAAAGACTCCAACTTTTACCAAGGTATATTTTAAGAGCATCATAAAATACTTTGCAATATAAATATTCATAACAAAATCAAAGGAAGGAAAAAATTCCATCATGTATTTTCGATGAAAAATTAAAGTTTAGGGTCGTGTTTTATTTTCCTTCCACAAAGTTAGTGATAGTTATAGGTAAAGTTAAAACTAACTTTATCCTTCTTAGGAGTATGTCAAAAAGAAGGAACTTTAATATTATTACTATCGATAGATACCGTAAAAAATAGAGCAATTTGTGTACCTACCAATTTTTCGAATTTTATGTATACAAAAGTATGTGGGTACCTATAAAGGTTGTTATCACGACAGAAAATTCAATTAGTCTAATGAGAAGTTCATGGTTGCCATTACGCAAAGTTTTGCACGTTTTATTTACAATCAATCAAAGCAAAATAGTTCCATAACAATATATCCTTTATACGACTATGGGAATATTTCCATAAACCAACGTCACACAAGTTATCCTTCGAAAACCCTAGCACCATAGAACCACCTCACACTTAACAATACTTGAGAAAGTATTTCACCTTGCTCGTGGAATAAATTTCTCAATTTTGTATACGACGACGACGAGTTCGAAGATACCCAGAAGAGCTTTGTGGGTTCCCCCCTCTGATGTATAGGAAACGGAGAGGAGACCTACTTCACACTTCCACCAAGTTGATTCTCTGATTTTGATGACAAAAGCTGTTAGGGTAAATATCCAATATCCATCCATTGTTATAATTATCCTTGATAAACTAAGGAATGCTATAAAAGGAGTTACATTATATGTGTGGCATTGAATTATTGTGTTGTGGCTTCATTTTATTAATTAGATAATTAGATATAAGGATCCTAGTAGCTCATTAAAGATAAATTTAAGTGAATTGAAGTTTCAGCATAACAACGTGCGTCGTCGTCGTCGTTATCTTGAGGGGTTACTATGCAGAGTAGAGATGTACAATGTACATACCTCCAAGTCCCGAAGATGATAGTAACTTTAGAGTAAGTTATGTATGCATATGGATGTCTAATGGCGATGTGTGATCATCTCTTGAGCATAAAACATATAATTATATCACAAGATAATGAACTTAGATTTATTGATATCCGATTTCATATGAGTGTAATATTGAATTACCAAACTATCTATCGTTGCTATAATAACCATTAAGTTAGAAATAATTTCATGGCACGTTTCGCAATTGTAAGTATTTAATTATTTTGTCAAATTTATTTAAGATTGAGCTTGTAATGTAACACATATTTAAATAAGTAAGGAGCTTTAATAAGCCTTAATAAATTGTGTCGAATATTTTAAAATTGATAACGATTTTTACATTTATTAAAAAGGGTGTCTTTTTAGCTGGATGAGAATTTTCGATGGTTGTTGTCTATGGTTTGACAGTTGGGAATATCAAACTGTATAGACATTTGAATGTAGACAGGAATGTTTGAAATTTCATCACGCAACGTTTAGATTTGTTAGTATTGTATATTGTGCTCTAAAGGGGTTATAATGTTTAGACACAGTGCGAGCAATTAAGAAAGGAGGATAGGTTGCACATTGGTTTGAGTGGGAAATATTGAACCTGGTAAAGCATTCTACATTCGTGTAGTGCGGCTAAAAAAAGAATCTCTGCACTTAACAATACTTCCGAAATTGGGCTCAAGGGTAAACTGATGGGCGTTTCTAGAAGTACGGGTTGTATTGTTTAAAGGAGGAATTTAACTGGCTATTTCACTAGAGCATTGTTTATAAAAATAACGATAAAACAATGATAGAGAACGTAAGAGAACGATCTCTTATCATTTTTGTAAGAGCTCTGTTTTCAATTCTATTCAAAAGACTCAAGTAAGTTATTAGGGCACCAACATATGTGAACCATATCATACTCGAGTTTTGGACGAATAAAAGCTTTGTAAACTTGGAAAAAAATGAATGTGTTCAAGAACTTCTTAGACCACTTCGTCTATTTTACAGTGTTTAGTGATGAAGAACATTATTGCTTAAACGACTTCGTCAATAAGCAGTATTAATATAAAAGGTACTATTTTTATACTTGTGGTTTTCAATCTGGCAAAACTTTTTTCGGGGTTGGTCTTTTTGACAGCTGTCACTTGATTTATGCTCTGTTTGGTTTGTCATTTCATAATAAATTGACTTAATATTGAACAACGTTTGCAAATTTTGCAAATTTATAACCTCAATAATGGTTCGGTTCTCGCGACGCATCGCACGCTGCGTCCAATATTCGGTGGATATAATCGCCTAATCTAGAGGATAATGCGTATTCTCAGAGACGCCATACTGTGCACACCGAAGACACTATTACTGTTGTGGAGGAGAGTATCGAGGAAGATCCGGATGAGTCCATTCGCCATATTAATGCCGAATCTGAGAATGTTGAAGTGGACGCCGTTTGATGCCCTACAGCCAACGAAACAATCAAATTATTGAAAGAAACATTTATTCTCTCGCGTGATGGGCTTGCGGGGGCGGTGGCCGTCGGCGCGGCGGCGTGGCCTTCCAATGTGTTTTAACACTGATGGGCTAGTTTTTGTGCGGTTATTTAAAGTAGCTTGTCTACACAGATAAGCCCGAGACGATTGACGTCTTGGAAAAAAATATTTGGTTGGTTATTGCTACGACCTCGATTGAGGAAAAAAGTTGTTAAAAGTTTGGCCTCTCGGCTGGAGTTCATTCGAGACAGCTGCGTCGATCACTTGCCCGACATCATTTTTAAAACATAATGACAACCCTTATCTAAATTTTTGGCCATAACATAAAATTATATGTGTTTTATTTCATCTTGAAAATCACACATCTAAAAAACACCCTTTATACACTTTATACAGAGAGAAGCTCATTCCCATGTCATTAAATAAATAAATTGGGCGGCGCAACAGTCCGTTGAAAACTAGGGCCTAATAACTTACAACTTTCAACCATTTCTGTATGCGAGTAATGTTGTCAGGGATGAAGGGGACCTACAGTTTTAAGCCGAATCTGCCCAGCTGATTTGAGAAAGCACTTTTCATGACAAGAATTAATCTTGCAGGATTTGTCAATTCCTCGCAAGAGACAGTACTCGTAAAAAAAAAACTTTAGATGGCACATGCAGGGATTGAACCCAAGACCTCTATCATGATAGACCAACGCACTTACCATCAGTTGTTTGCACGGCCGATATACATATTTCGAAAATCATATTAAAAAATCATCAACCACATCATAAATATAATAAATGAATTCCAAAAATATTTCTGTCTAAAATTATTATTCAAAGTTCTCAAGCTCTTGAAAAAACTCCGGGTATTATTAAACATGAGCTTTATTTTTTAAGTCTCATTTCACAAAAAGCTGGTGTTGAATTTGTACCCAACTCTGGTGGGGGAAATTATCAAAATCACTGACGAAATAATTAATTATTATGAATTTCATAATACGGAAAATCAATTTTTACCAGATTCCATGAAAATTGTCTGAGTTTGTATATTTTTATGAAAAAGCAATTTTTATGGTTACTTAAATAACCATTTTATAAAAATCCACTTTAAGATCACTCTTCTTCCCTTGATTTTCTCATTCTGTGAGTACATGTGAATTGCTTATCAAATAAATTCTCATTCCTTGAAAAATAAAAATAAAATAACGATTATTATTTTTCACGATTCATATTTTCCATCGTAAAATATTAGAAACAATAACACCCCATGCTTTTAATGAAATAATATTCTCGCGTTTTCAATGTCAGTACAACGAACAATGAAAAATCTTTTTCTTCTTATTTTTTAAACCCCTTGGAATTGTTTTCCTGCAGTATATTACAATGGATGGGAGCTTTTCCTATTCCCTTTTTAGGAAATGGGAATACGATGAGGCAATATGAACAGAGCTGTCGATTTATACATTAGAGTTTTTTTTAACACTATTTATCAATTTCAAAAAATAATAATATAGGAATATAGTGTTAATTTTAAATAATCATTGTCAAATCAAGTTTTTTTAGGGTTGTCAACAACAATTTACTGGTCAACAAAGTGAAGTTTTTTGTCTCCGACACGATGCTTTTCCAAAAAATGTTGTCGTCTTAAATTAGAATTTTACCTTATAATTTCTACATCAAATCACACATCTGTAATCAGACTGATTCTAGTGTTCGGTTTGGCAGTATGATAGACAGCATTAGACAAAGGTGTAAACCGCACTAAGCTTAGCCAAGCGTTATGCATGCCTATGTATAAGCGGGTCGCTTTGTATGACCCACTCTACGGCACTGGTCACCTTAATCTATATATCACCTTTAGATATGTATCTGCAAGCCCTGCTATTCGCCTCAGAGCTTCATCACAGTGGACTAATAACAGCATTGGCCACTCCTTGATTCATAATTGCTTAGAATCAATTCCAAAGCACACAGACTACACAACCCCCCACTACAGTTCGATAGAAACTTAAAGACTTCTATACCTTCCAGATCTTTCTGGGAGGATAAAGCATTCCTAGAAGACGAGTCAATCCACTTCTATACGGATCGATCAAAAATTAATGAGGAGGTTGGTGGAGGCGTTTATATTGAACGACTCATTCCACCTTTCCAATCACTGTAGCGTGTTCTGGCAGAAATTATGGCGATAAAAGAAGTCTTGTCCTGGCTTTAAGAAAACGTGATAATAACATCTGATATCAAGATTTACCCAGTGAGTCAAGTAGTCATAAAACAACATAACCAAAAGTCATCAGGCCACAAAAGATATCTGGCCTATTCTAGACTTAAAGCCCTCAAAGTGTTTGATATCTCAAAGCAGATTGCATATAAGCTCGGTAATCGGTGTCATAACCAGACTCGGCCTATAAGGGAAGCACGCCACGTGGCTAAGTGTATTCTGAAATTACTTTTGCAGAAGCTGTATGGACGAGGATGAGAGAGAAAGAGTTCTTCACCTCCACTTTACATGCCCTGCTCTAGCTCAAAAACGAAAGAGATATAGAGGAAAATTCTTCTAAAACAATCTACATAAGTCGTCTTATACACACTTACGTTTCAAAAGGAAGGTTTCATTTAGCTCAGAAAAAGGACTGAAGTTTCATATGATATCACAATGGACCAACAACTGGCCTAAGTGTGTCTTAATCCATCCCGGATAGCCACTTCAACCTAACCTAACCACCTATGAATCATTATGACTTGGGGCTTTATTCGCTTTATTTTCTAAAAATAAACCATTTTCTCGAGATGCAAGACCTAAATAATCTAGAACACTACTTAATGAGGAGATTTCTGTACTGTAAGATTATGTTTATTAAGTACCATATCCTGCAGCACTGATCTCAAAACTGCATGACATAAACATTTCAAACGAACTTAACTGAATAAGAAGCGAATTCCAATTCGTAATGTTATCATGTTCTTCGAAGTCGTGTCGTATACTTTAGTAAATTTATTAAATATTCTTTCCAATATAATAAAGATCCATAAGAAATGAAATGAAATGGAGACTTGCAGAAAGAACTCTGGAACGCGTCACTGTGCGACGACACACAGCACCATTATATAAGTAACACTAAATGTACGTAACCCCAGACATAAAATTCGACTTCTGTAACAACAGTGACTGGAACTGTGACTGGGACTGTGACTGGGACTGTGACTATGACTGTGACTGTCGTGTCTGTCATCGAATTGGAGTATGATTAGGTAGTTGGGTTAGGTTAGATGACATTACAAGAAGCTGTGATTTAGTGCACGAAAAGTGGAGAAGAAATATGTAGGTGAATAATCCCATGATGATGAGTCGTTTTATTCTGTTAAAGTAATTGTTTTTCATGGATTTTCGATTTTCGAATACAAACGATTTTTAAGGATTTTATTTTATACTTTATTTGCATGATTTAGGATTGTACCGAAATCTTTTTATATAGTTAAGTGTCCAATTTGTGCCACTTGACTTGGTTTTAAGTGTTTCTAATATTTTGAGAGGTCATGAACTTCTGTTTGGGGCGATAAATGGAGTGTTGGGCTGAAATTTAAGTCCAGACACACACATTTTGAAAAAGAGCTTAGTCAAAGAAATAAATATGAAAATTTTCTGATACTCTCTTGGAAATGTATCTAAAAGAAATGTCTTGCTTTAAGTTTGATTAAATAAGTGTAGTACTTGATTGAGAGTTACCAGATGGTACCAATAGCAACTTTTCAAACGCAAAAAAGTAAAAGACTATAAATGTATCTAAAATTTGCTTTGTTCAGCACACAGAAGTAGATGACAGGTCTTATTTGATAAAAACTTCTAGTCATGTGAAAAATTCATCCTCCATGAGTCATTTTTATGTGAGTTACAAATTCCTTTGCCAAAAAAAAAATATAATCTTAAATGATAAATAATCAATCTTTTATTGCTTTCAATTTCCCACCTTATCCCATGAGTACACTGCACTGCAGTAAAATAAATATCTTGAGAAATACAATTATTGAAGATCTACAAAAATGTCTGCACTAACCTACATTTTATTTTTATAGTTCACACCTTGAAAATTTCAAGTTTAATTAAACGAGAAATCCACTTTAATTTTGATATCATAAGCACCCACAATAGACTGACTGTAAATGCAAAGCAATTTCCCTCCTACAATACAAAATATCTATGGAACAAGATATTTTTATATGAACTTACTTTATGCAACTTTAGGTTTCAATAAAACAAAAAGAAAAGAATAAAAAACAAAAAAACATGACCAAATTACCTTGACTTTAATTAAGGAAATTCTATAAAGTTCGTAGGTAGGTTCATGTTCATTTTCATTTTGGTAAGTTTCAAAGTTTTATTGTTTTTATTTCTCCATCAAAAATATGTCCTTTTGTAATTCAATATGAATTCTGTTCTGTTTTAATTGGAAGAGTATTTTTATACACATATGTTATACCGATGTTGAGAAAACAATTTTAAACTTTATTTAATGTGTTTGTAGATGCTTTGTCTTTGAGTAGTCAGAATTATTTAAATATTTCTAAGCTTTTTAATCCTTTATCGAATACGTGTTAGTTACACATTTGTCTATGGAATGAAATAGGAAATATGATTACAACATGAAAGGGACGAAGTCTTGAAAATTGTATGTCCAGAGAAGATTTTAAATAATATTGGATTATTTCATCCTTCTAAACCTAAAGTGTAAATGTTATCAAATCAATATAGCTTTAGAGACTTTAAGTGTAGTAACCCAGTTGAAAACACTTTACTTACGGGTGCTTTTAAGAAAATATTAGATCAATTTTGGTAAAATTATGATCTTGATTTCTACGGCTCTTTCAACTTTTAGTAATAAGCTGAACTCGCCATATGAATTCTGATGAGCTTCTGTAATTTCAAGTCTGTTTTATGTTTTTTACCAACTGTCATTGTTAAGCTACGTTCAGACGACCATATTTTTCTCGTATATACCGTTTTTCAAAAAAAAACATAGTTTCTTGGTACTAGAATCGCCCTTTGAAAAAGAAATTGATCATCACGTAAACACTTGCAATAAGTTCAGAATTACTTTGTAAATTACAAAAACATTAAATCAGGATTAGGTAGAGGTAGAAGAAAAGCCTAATGATATGCAACATGTTAGGTCCAAAAGCAAGAAGCACCTAATGATATGCTACTACTTACTTTTCTAAGAAAAGAATATCTCGAATATCAAATTAAGAGTGTAACCCGCGGATCTACTCAAATGAGCTGGGAAAATAGCTTAAATCATTATCCAGCCTTGCAACTATCTCCATACAAAAAATCGTGTTATAATATTGCTCCGTTGCGACGGAAAGGACGGACAAACAGACAAACAAGCTGACTTTCCCATTTATGATATTAGTATAGGATACTATACTGCAGTGAATTTCTTGAAAAATTCAAAACAATTCTTAAAACGTCTAAATACAACATTTATTTGATCACTAAATTTAATGCTTGTGATAAACTGACAACAATTATTAGTTTCGATAAAAAAAAATCATAATGTGGTAATAAAAAAAACGACACAATTAAATTGGTAACTAATTTTATTAATTTCCAATATTAATTTCAATTTAGTCCTGATTTGTAGTTGTGCTTGATGTATTTTAAGCTATATATTTGTTTTAAATTAAAATTAATTTTTACCTTTTCACTTTTTTAGTACCTCAGTTTCATATTTAGGTGACTCCCCAAAAAAATGCAAGGCTGGGTGCACGAACTTTTGCGTTGGTAGGTATACAGTTATTTCATGCTTATATACTTTTTACATTCAAATTTCGTCAACAAATGTTGACCCGTTTTTGAGATATAGAATTTTGAAATCCAACAAGAAAATTAGTCAATTTGGATCACAAAATGAATGTGACAATACAAGACCTTGTTCAGAAAAATTATTGAAATCGTTTAAGCAGTTCATCAAAATTAAAAAAAAATTATTTTATGAAATGTGCCGTTCTGGGCCAATACAAAAAAATATTCCTTATGTTGAAAGAAGCCAATCTTTTCTTAATATTTCATAGAAAAATAATAATTTGTGTAGTCCTAGGCATAGGAATTAAACGGTTTCATGAAAAAATATCAACTTATTTAATGAGTCGTAAGGCCTGACTTTTCTATTTTTTCCAAGTTTTATATCCATAAGATCCCAACAAAATGTTTTAAAAGGTTTTAACGAGATTCAATTGAAAGTTGATTATATTACTCATATAATTTATAAACCGCACAAACATAATTTCTTCCAAGAATTCAACATATACAAGAAGAACTGTTTACTAAAAATCTTACTTTCATACCAGCAACAAATAAATCTTTTGACCAATAGGTACCTAGAGGCTAGTTCTTTTTCTTGGAATAGATAATTTTTGCTAATGAATCTATTATTCTATAACCTAATGTGTATTGTACATCAATAAAAGTTCAATTCCAGCAGTATTCATATTCTAAAGCAGGTATGTATGCATACACAATAATTCTACCTCCAAACAACCAATCAACCTCATTATCGATATTAAACCTCATCATAAATTCACTCTTTTCACCTTTTAGCAGGTCACTAGAAAAAAATAAATCAGAAAAATAAAAATGACAATTTTCCAATTACCTTCAATTTTATGACAGCTCTGACAGGTATTATCACAAAATATAATCTCAATATAAAAATTTGTCGATATATCACGAAAAACTTCAGTCCTGTGACAACTTCGACCAGCAAACCATTGCAGAAGATAATTAAATTGGAAAACATAAAATGGGTGCAGCGCAAAGTGGTTCAAAAAAATCCAGAAATTCTCAGGACAATTTTCAAAATCTACGCCGTAAAGTAAAAAAAATCTATCACACAGTATTCGAAAAAAAGAATACCAAACAAAATATAATAATTGATTCGCCTAGTTTCTCAAGGTGCTCATCATTCAACAGCATCAGTTCAACTTGTTTAAATTGTCAACATTATCTTCTGAAAGATTGTTGCCGCTTCTCTGGGGAATCAAAGTGCAATGACAAGAAATATGCTACATGGAAGACTAAATTTGAATTCCCCTCGAAACCAGTGAGACCAATTCGAATTCTTGGATTGTCCGAAGCTATAGCTGGACAATTTACTCCTCGACATTTTCCATTGTATAGTGAAAGAATTTCATGGAATACAATAAGTGAACCAAAAAAATTGTCAAGAAAATTTCGACTTAAATCAATAAGATCAAAGAAAAGTCAACGCAAAGAAATCCAAGGAAATAAGAAGATAGTTTCGAAACAAGTGAGACGTCCTAGAGCTAAAGTGTGCGGAAATGGTATTTTAATTGTTTGTGGTTGACTAATTTTTGTAATCAATCTAAATTATGTAATTTTAAAATTGAATAATAAAAAATATAAACTGAAAATTATGCATTCATTTAATTTTCCATAAAGGGAAAAAACGTTTTGTGACTTTTTAAATTACATCTTTAACGAAATCGCTAATTGCTTCAATACGTTTGAAATTATAATTTCAACCAATGGAAATGAAATACGTAGATATTTTAAATATGATTTCCTAAAATGTGTACAATATATTGTTGATTGTTTGCATTGATTTTATTCATTTAACATATTGGTAGAAGAATAAAAACTGACATTTTATAATGGACTAGAATTTTACTTGTTTGCAATTTCTTAAATATGTATTAACACCCTATCAGCTGTTCTAAAACTTGGATCTCTTACTAGCTAGTAAAACCTTACTCCCTTTTAATTACAAAATTGTAACTTAACAGCAGACTTGTAAGAGTAAAGACTTTTAGTTACTGTAGTCAGTATAAGGTTAAAATGTGTAATTAAAAGTTATAACTCGTGATTTACCTATGTCTTTTAAAATAAAAGTAAAAAGTCATTTTTAAAAATCATGACTTGAAGTCAACTGACTCAATCATTTTGATTTCAATTCTTTTGACTTTTTAAAGTCAGTTTTAAATGTAACTCAACTTTAAAAATCAGAAAGTTATTTGAATGAGGTCTTTTGAATTTTTAAAACCAACATTTGACTTAAATCAATAGCTTTGACGTAAGAAATTTAATGTTGGCGAACTTATCATGCGATAAAATTTCAAGTACCAATAAACACTATCAATAATTAAGTTCGTAGAAAATGTCATACAATTTTGCATTACGAACGGATTTGGTGACAGTTTTTTACGGTGTTCTTAAAAGTTTCCGATTCTGGTGGAATTCGTAATAAAGTTCACCAACATCAGACTTTGTACGTTAAGGCAATTGATTTAGGTAAAAAGGCTGCATTTTTAAAGTAGAGTCGCGTTTAAATTTATTTTTGAATGGCTCAAAGTCTTTTAAAAGCATATTTTTAAAATGATCTAGTCTCGAATTTTAACTTTAATGTTTAAATTAAAAGTTGTTTTGAAAGTCAAAAGCTTTACAAAAAGGTCAAAGTCCCTAAAAAAACTATAATTGCTACAATTCTACTAATGAGTCAAAGTTCGTAGAAAAAGACAAAGCAAACACACCTTAATTGGTGACAAGAACCTAATACTTAGAAACGTCAAGGAATCAGAAGTCACACGAATAGACATTTTGTGACCTAACTTAAAACAAATGTCAAGAGATAGTGTTTGAAACTAGCAAAATCAAAATTATCTTATTAATTTAGTTGTTTCCTAAAACGGAACAAAACTCAAAAGAAAGATGAAGGGGAAATGTCAATTTACAAATAATGTAATTCCTTCATTTCAATTGATTAATTTTATTTTAAATTGACAGCTGTACAATTGATAATAGCTTCGGTTATCAAGTTAAATTAATTTCCTTAAAGATCGTTATTGGACAAGTTTTATAATACACTCAGGTCTGATTAAAAACGTATCAGAAAACAAACATAGCTTACATTTACGTCGTTAAAAATAGATGTTTAATTATTATTAATTATTAATTAATAATAAAAAATAAATAAATCGGGTGGCACAACAGTCCGTTGAGAACTAGGGCCTAGTGACTTACAACTCTCAACCATTCCTGTGTGCGAGTAGATACTGTTGTCGGGGATGGAGGGGATCTACAGTTTTAAGCCGAATCCGAACGGCCAATTTGAGAAAGCACTTTAATTAATAATACGAGACAGAAATATTGTTGGAATAATTTTTGTATTACTTAAATCATTTTTAAATGTGATTTCCGACACATTTACACTGCGACTACGCGTTCTATCAGTCCGATCGTTCAATACTCTTTCCAATAAATCTGGCCCTATGGTGTCAATAGTGACTTGAACTATTGCTTCCAATGCTTCAAGAGTTCCTAGTTTGTCAGTATAAGCCAATGCCCAATAAAAAGTAATCAAAAGGCGTTAAGTCACCCAGACAATTTCTGGAAATAAAGTTCTCACCAAATCGATTTTGCAATAAATTAATGGTTAACACTTTGTATGAAAAGTTAGAATCAATTGTCGTTAATGTTTAGCTGATTCATTTTTTGAAACAAAAAATCAACCAGCATCGCTGATAGCCCTCGCCATTCACCGTAACGGCGCAGCTCATTACTCATTTTGAAAGAAATAAGGACCGATGGTGGTGCGGCCAGCGAGAAACCGGTGCAAAAAGTCAATTTGAATGGATGCAATGGTGAATAGTTATTGCCTTAAGGATTGTCTTAGCTCTGTATACGCAATTTTGCTATTGGCGCAATTTCTCTTTAAATTCTGCGTACTGATTAATTTGTTCAAAGTTGATTTCCACTCTTTGGAAGACTTTTTCTGGCGTTAAACGATTCATCATAATATTTTATCAACATTTACTGAACGGGCAAAAGTATTACCATACTTCGACATTTCCATAGACAATATCCAATGATACTTCGTATGCAACTTTAAAAAAAAACACCCTATACATACAAAAAATGTAGCTCTTAAAAACAATGTTAAATTTAATTATTATGTAAACAAATTATTCAGCAATTTTACCTACACTACATATATGTAAATTTGCTGCTCACTCAAATCATGGACACACCCTTGAGCCTTGCTATATCACGCTTTATAAATAATCACAAATCTACCGCACTCTTTAAAGCTTTAACTCTTCTCGTTAACGAATCAATAATTTTAATTCCAATCGATTTCCTGTTACTCTGTGCTCTGAACTCAACCTTTATTCCATTTATAATGAATATCGTAATAATCCACATTTCAAGGTAGCTATGGGATCATTAACCACTATACCTAACCAACCTTCTATAGATTATCCTTGACCCTCCTCCTCCGTATAGTCACTAACGTGTATGACTGAACAAAAATTAAATTAGACAAAAATATGATTTTCCACATTTTATTGTTTGTGTTTTGTGTGTGCTTTCGAATCAACCCTCTCAAAACCTTAAATTAGCTGAACTTTAACACTTAGGTTTGATGTTTGAATTTATGATTCAACTTGACATAAAATACGTCGCCTCGAGAAGTGTCATGAAAACAAGAAAAAAAGACGGAAATTAAAAAAATCTATAAACGACGACGAGTGTGTAAACAAACCTTCAAAGCCTAACCACAGAGACAATGACAAGACCTTATAATTGATAGTGTCCTTGAAAAAAAACATAAAAGCTTTTACCTAACCACAAACAGATTCAATAAAAATACGTCCTCTGCGTCTTAAATTTAATTTCTTTATTTCTGAAAGTCACTATACACTAACAAACCAGGCAAACCAGAGAAGGAGGATATGAATAGTTTGTTTAACTAGAATGTTGTTCCATCAACGTCACCTCTCATACATTATAGAGATGGCAGAATCTGTGTCTAAATGCGAAGAACGTGCTTCCTTCCTGGTTCCGGCAACTTGATAAGGATAATCGATTAGTCCGGTGGCGTCGTCGACGGCGGCGGTGATGGCTACGATGGCGGTGGCAATGTTTTCCTTCTACGCATTTAGGCCTCACTCACTCTTCCTTCTCTAGGGTCCACTTGAGACAAAGTCTCGACTAAACATTCCATTTCGGAAAGCCTCTTAATCGGTCCTCGAAGTATCCTGTCTTTATAGAAATGGTAAAATCTTAGTCCTAGAGACTTTGTCTTGACGATGTACCATCCCAAAAGTGATGATGATGATGATGTGTTGATAGGCAAATGAGGCAGTCGTTATTTGACTTCCAGCGAGAGAAGAAGTAGTGTCTTTATTTATATTTTAAAATTCAATAGTGCAAGTTATTAGTTTTAAATAAAGTTGGCAGTTGGCCACCTCCAAAAATAACAAATCGATAGCCCAGTGGAAGTGGCGTCCGAAGACGAGTCCAGAGGTCGTGGGTTCGAGTCCCGGGCTGAGTCTACGAAAAATATAATTGCTTTTTTCCACAATCGTGAAATTGCAGATTTTATTGATTGGGAAAATAGGCATATGGAGAAGGAAAAAAGAGCAGGGGTATCGAAAGATACCTCTGCCAACACATCGGGCGATATTGCGGTGATGCCAGCAGCGGTACCGCAAACAACAGCAACAACATCAGGTGACCTGTGGACAACAGCAACAACCAACAAAAAAAGGAAAATAAAAAAGCATAGCCCTAACAAGGTTGAAAGAGCTAACGCCGCTAAACGGCGCGATATGCGGAAACAAATGGAGAGTGGTAAGGTTGGAATTACCACTGAGAGTGAATTCTCAGACCACTCAGAGTCTGAGAAGACAGAATATGTGTCTGAAGGTGGAGAGGGGCTCTTCAGGCCTCCGAATATAGATATAATCCTATCAGAGGCAGAGGCAGTCCCGCCGACAGGGAAGGCTTTGGAGGTAGAGGCGGACCTCCAAGAGGAGACAATACTTATGAAGGCCCTGCAAGCCCAACAAGCAAAAATTAGTCAACAAGAGGAAAACCTCAGAAAGCTTAAGGAGGAAATGGAGCCCCTCCTCAGTCAGCTTAAGCTGAAACAAGAGGCGCGCCGTAAGCAAGAGGCAGCCCAAAAACAACAGCTGCAAAAACAACAGCAGCAAAAACAACAGCAACAACAACCACAACAGCAAAAACAACCACAACCCAAGCCCGCTTCCAAAAAATCAGGAGCGGAACAAAATAAAAAGACGCCAGCAACAGAGACAGGCCCAATTGCTGAGGGCCCATCGACTTCGGCTAAGGCCAAGAATCAGCAACAACAACAGCCACAACCAAGGCAGCAGGAGCAGCAGAAACAGCAGCAGCAGCAGAAGCAGCAGCAGAGGCAGCAGCAACAGCAACACCAGAAACAACCACAGCCCAAGAAGGAGAAGGTGCCACCAATTAGGACCTACCGGGTTGACCTGCAGGACTTGAAACAGGTATGTAAGTCGGCCACTAAGGGCAAATTTTTAATAAAAATTTTAAATGAAAAAGAAAAGCGATATTCGGTGCAGTGCTTCTCACTGGCCGAATACAATTTACTTAAAGAAGTGCTAAAAGAGGCCACCGCTGAGTTCTTCAGCTACACGCCCAAAAGCGAAAAATTTCAAACGGTCCTTCTGAAGGGCATAAGTTCCTGCACGGAACCGGAGGCGCTCTTAGCTGAGCTCCGTGAAAAAGCCACTGACGATCTCGATTTTATCGGGGTCAAGCCTTTCACTACGGTGAAGTCCAGACGAGGGGGTTATAGGCTGCCAATGTTCCTCGTAACATTATCGCCCCAAAGCAGTTTTGATAGTGTGAAGAAAATCGAATCTCTCGACTATCAAACTGCACACTGGGAGAAATTAAAAAGGCACGACGACATTTTACAATGTACGAAGTGCCAGAGGTTCGGCCATGCCAAAGCCAACTGCTATATGCAGCCGTGCTGTGTCAGGTGCTCAGAAACCCACAATGAAGGAGAATGCAAGCTGGGGAATGAGCGGGTTGAGGATTTAACCCAGCTCAAGTGTGTCCTTTGTGGAAACCAAGGGCACCCTGCTAACTATAGGGGTTGCCCTAAGGTCCAACAAATGAAACAAAAACAGGCCAGTCAAAAAGCCGTAGTAAGTCGAACAGTTCGACAGGCTCCAACACAAAAATTCGTGGACCCCAAATTTTCCTACGCCCAAATGGTGTCAGGGAATGGGAACACGAGACAGGCTCCACCAACGGTTGCCCCAAAGGCCCCTGTGCCTAAGGCACCAGAGGTGCAGCCTGACATTGTAGCCTTGTTGTTGAACATTCAAGGTCAACTTACAGGACTGCAAAGTCAGATAAAGGAGCAAGGCAAAAGGGTAGACCATCTCTACTCTTTGTTGCCTGGCCTAGCGCAATTTAGACCATAATGGGCGCGCTGCCGGAGACGCGCCTAAAAGTCCTAGCTGTGAATGTAAATTCACTGATTAGGATTGAACGAAGAGCCAATATGTTCCAATTGTTGAAAGACTACAGTCCCGATGTGTTTATGGCTAGCGAAACTAAGCTAAACCACAAACACAAATTGACTCATAAAAATTACAATATCGTAAGAAGAGACCGGCCCGACTCCACTCAAGGGGGCGGTGTCGCTCTCTTTATACGAAAAGGCATTAATTATAAAGTCATATACAACAATGAATTGCGAAAGCTCAAGACGCTAGAAGTTTGCGTTGTATGCATCTCTCTCACTCAAGGGAAGCGGATGTATATGATTGCGGCTTATGCGGCTGGAGCTCCGCAGGTTACTTACTTTGCTTCAGAACTCGAGATTCTTTTTAGGGAACTGAAACTGAGCTTGGAAGAAAACTATTTCATCTTGGCCGGTGATTTGAACGCAAAACATGAAGATTGGGGAAATCAACATAGTAATCCCAGAGGTAACCATCTTTTTAATTTGATGAATCTTTACAGCGTTGAATATGGCGTCGACCTGTTGGCTACTGAAAAGCCATCGTATCCAAGAAGCGGTTCCTTTCTGGATGTTTTGCTTTACGACACAAGACTGACAATCACAGACAAAGTGGGTAATCACCCTCGAAACTGCTTACAGACAGTCGAGTACGACAGTGATCACTGCGGACTGGCTGCTGTAATGCAGATTCCGAACGAACGCGTGGAGTTGGAGGAATACGTTGCAACGCATTCTTACAATTACAGTAAGATGCGTTGGCCTCGTTTCACCAACGCCTTAGCGAGAGAACTTCGTTCGAGTGACATAGCCCCACCAAACAACAGAAACCTGACAAATACAGAAATTGACCAACATTTGCAACAGATGGACGAAACAATAAAACGAACGATGGAACGGACAATACCAAAGTACAAAGAACGGGACCAAATGGACGCTTACAGAAACGCGACTATTGACGCACTACGTAGGCACAAGAGTGGCTTACTGACAAGACTCAAAAACTTGTACAGACGACTTACAGACCCACACGACTTGGAGGTTAGGACACTGAAGTCGTCAATAAAAAATGTCAATCTGTTGATTAAGGAGAACTACAGGTTATCGATTAACAAGTACTGGGACCGCAAGATCCGGTCAGTTAATTCCAGTGACCCTAGTATGTTCCCCAAAATCAACAAGATATTCAGGAAAAAGAACGACAATGACCTTCCGTGTCTGAAACTCCAAAGAACTGAAGAGAACAGAGACGTACTCATGACAGCGCAAATAGATCCAGAAGAAGCCATCTTTGACGATGACTTTTATATAATTGAAGATCCGAAGGAAAAAGTGGAGGCGGTGGGAGCTGCTTTCCAGCAAGTGTACAAGGTGAATGCTTGCATTCGCCCCAACCACGACCTGGAAAACAGAGCCCTACTTAATCATTTTTACCTTCGAAATGATATAACACAATGGCGATCTGAGAACCGCGGTTTCGTGCGGTTCAATGACGATTCCTTGGCAAATGCCATAATCGCCGAGCAAACGGGAGCAAGTCCCCTGTTAGTGACGAAGGTTGAGCTTCAGCTCATCTTTAATTCAATAAAAAATAAAAAGTCAGCAGGTGTCGATGGTATATCCAACGTTGTACTAAGACATTTACCGATGGAGGCAATCGACATTTACACCACACTCTTCAATAATGCACTGAATAATGCATATTATCCAGTGCATTGGAAGACCGCTGTGGTTCATCCTCTCCCGAAAAAGGGAAAGGACAACTCCAACCCGTCAAATCTTCGGTCGATAAGTCTTCTTCCGAGCATCAGCAAAGTTTTCGAAAAGATCATTAATAGGGCTCTGACTAAGTGGGCTGCGGACAACAAAATAATTCCGGATAAACAGTTCGGGTTCAAGGCGGGTCATGACACAATTCATGCTGCGTCTAAACTCGTTTCTGATATCCAATGGAATAAAACAAAACAACAATGCACAGGTGCTGTTCTGGTTGATTTGGAAAAGGCCTTTGACACCGTATGGTTAGAGGGTCTTTACCTAAAACTGAGCAGGCTTGGCATATGCAAACCATTGTTGTATATACTTTATGATATGCTTAACGGTAGAAAGTTTGTTGTCAAAAGTGGCAATGTAACCTCTACCACAACATTCTTAATTAAAAATGGTCTTCAACAGGGAGCGGTGAACTCGCCGATTCTCTTCAGCATTTACACCAGCGATCTGATAGGTAGTCTTACAAAGGCAATTGCGTATGCCGACGATCTAATTGCGTACAGAACGGCCCGAAAGGTTGAGGTTATTAGAATTCTCTTGCAACGTGATTTCGACAAGATTCAGCGATATTGCGACGACTGGAAACTGAAAATAAATGTCCAGAAGTCGGAGACAATTCTGTTCCGGACTCCGTTGGCTAGGGCCACGAGGGATACGTGCAAGAATTGGCGCAAGATGGTTATCGTTGATCTTCACGGGCAGCCATTAGCGAGCAAAAGTGTAGTGAAGTACCTCGGTATCTGGTTAGATCAGTATTTGTATTTCGACAGACATATAAATGCTGCTCTTACCAGGGCCAGAGGAGCCTTCGCTCTGACAAAACGGCTGTTTTTTAGCAGTCGGCTTGACCCCAGAGTGAAGGTAATTTGCTACATGGCCCTCATACGGCCGATGATCGTTTATGGTTGTCCTGTGTGGTTCAACGTTGCTCCTTCCCAGATGGAGAAGTTTCGTGTGTTCGAGCGGCAGTGTTTACGACGCTGTACCGGCTTATACCGAACACCCGAATCTTCTTACGTGCATTACTATTCCAACGAGGTCCTATACAACGGGGCTCGAATCAACAGAATTGACAATTTCGTGATAAAACTCGTTCGAGGTCACATTGCAAGAGCTATGTCTTCGACCAACAATTTAATTTTCGGGGCGTTCTATCCGAACGACGAGTATTTTGAAAGTGCACGCTTGAGCGGTTTCATTCCACCAGAGGCATTCCTCTTTTTAGATAGATGCGGTCTGATACAGGATAGATTGGCAGTTCCGTTAATCTACCACGTCAGACGACGAACCGTGGATAGGCGACTCCTGTACAATCGGGACGTCATGGCACAAGGCGGAGCAGAGCTCCTTCGGTTCAGTAGGGCTGTGTCCGAACGGGACCGAACTGATAGGGTGAAGCAGGAGAACCAGTTTTGGTGGCTTCAATCGGCACTTGATAGTGGCTAGTCGGGATGGGGTTTTAAGCCTTGGCCGGCTTACATACTTGTTTTATAGTTTAAGGGTTTAGTTTTAAGTAGAATAGGCATGGTGGCACAAAAGAAAAAAACATACAAAAAAAATACAAAAAATACAAGAAAATACAAAAAAATACAAAAAAAAAAAAAAAATAAAAACATGGAATAATAAAAAAAAATACAAAAAAAAAAAGACAAAATATGAAAAACAAAAAACGTTAGATAGTTAGATTTGCTGCTGTGGTTGTTCTAGTTTTAAGTAGGTTATAGGTAGAATAGGTAGTTTTAGTTAGCTTTAAGTTTTATATTAAGGACCTTATTTTAAGTAGTTTTTAAGTAAAAATAAAAAAGGATATTGACATTAGTTTTTTTAAATTTTCTAATGAATACAAAAATAAATAAAATTGAATTGAAGTTAAAATAGATCTTAGGGCCGAAAGGCATTAGTATTAAGTATTATTGTTTAACTTAGAGTGTCCGTATGGGACCAGTAAGTTAGTTGTAAGTTATGGTTAATTAGGCTAGTTTTATGAATTTTTGTCTAGCTTTAAGATAGATTTAAGATTGAATTAATAAAAATGAATTGAAAAAAAAAAAAAAAAAAAAAAATAGGCAAATGAGGATACTATATATGTATACTCGTATATGTATGTAAGAGGGTTGAAAATTTTCCTTAAAGCTGGGGAGTTGTGTGGTTACGATTTGACAATAGATTTGCAAAAGGGATTAAGATGCCAGCCAACAACGACACGCCGCCGCCATTGACAAGGGTATGTGTCTTAACCTTTTGCATATCAATCTGATTGTAATTTTTTGATGTTCTTTAATTTAATTTCTACTTTTGGTTGCAAAATCATTTCCATTTGGGATTTAAGTGCTAAAGAGTGTTCAACAAAATTGTACATTTTATACGAGTATTATACAATACAAGTGGTTTTATGTTAAGTAGCTTCCCCTCAGGATGAATTTATAATCATTTTGGATTTTTGTGGGTTATATTTGTTGTTTGTAGTACATTGAATTTTATATGAGATATTAATTGCAGTGATTTTAATGAATATTATATCGGTAATCTATCAGGAACTCTATAGTATCCGGATTTTATTTAAATTAAAATTCGAATCATTAAATATTTTGGTTTTGATTACGTTCTTTTATGTATTTGTTTGTGGATTATAAATATTTTCGGAAATAATTATCGGAAATTAATGAATTATTTATTCGTTGGTTTTTAATTTGTTTGTTAATTATGAAAGTGCTTTGATTATATAATTCACTTGCTGAATTGAAATTATAATTGGCCTGATACAAGGAAATAAGCAACAGTAACTTGTGATTTGTCTAAATGGTCTTAAAGAATTTACTGAAAAACCCTTAACCCTCTACTGCATGAATTATTATTTAAAGAGAAAAAAAATAAAATACCTTTTAAATAGCTTCTTTGGGCTGTTTTAAGACATCTTTTATTAAAAAACCAAAAAAAAATGTATTTGTTTAAATAATAAGAATACAGGCCAAATTTGGCTTCGTATGCATTAACGGTTTTAAAACTAGAACATTTTTGATTTCAGTTTAGGTAAATAAAATATATAAAAAAGCAACAAAATATAAAGAAAAAATTATTTATAAACAAAACAGAACAATTCATTTAATAAATAAATAAATGAAACAAAACAAAACAAACAATTCATTGTATCATAAAAAAGTAAAATAATCTTTAAAAGTTGTGTGTTTATGCGCCATGAAATTTAGAAAAGCAATTTCTCTTTTCATTGTAACACAAATAAGCTTTACATTTTTGGCAATAAGTAAATGAACGTAAAGTACAGTCGTTTTGACAAATTTGGCGGTTCTTTTTTATTTGTGGGAAATGACCGACGTTGTCGAATCGAACTGATAACAATGGAAAATCTTGATGTCTTTCAGGACGCTTTCTCTTTGGTGTTGATTGCGTAAGTATTTCAAAATTGCTGATAGAGGATGTTGAAGTCGCAGGGGATTCAAGTCTAGATCCAATACAGGGTCGTCCACGTCTTTTCAAAGGTTGCTTTTCAGCTTTACATAAATATTCGGCAATTTCTAGTTTAAAGTCAAATAAAGGTAAATGAAAATCATGCTGACGACGCCAAAGAATCCAAGCGTTTACTGTACATAGATCAATCATGTGAAGAAATATTCGCTTATACCATTTCTTGGATCGTAATTGTATGCGATATAAGCCCAACATCGAATCTAGCAAGTCGACACCACCCATATATTTGTTGTAGACCTCAACAGCTTGTGGAGCAGGAATAATTTTATACTCCTTATCCTTTCTGGAGTAACGGCTCTTACTTACAACTGGATTCATTCCAACATAAGGTGACATTAAAGTTACTATTTTGTTGTCAAACCAGGACACCAAACTCAATTTTACTCCATCGATAGTTGCCACTTTTTCGATCATACTTCCACGTCCTTGTTTCATCAGTTGTTCCTTCGGAATTCTGGAGTTTGGCACTCGGTTGAGTCTTATAGTCCCTAGTGGCAAAAGTCCACTTTTCAACAAATAAACTTGCAAATTTGGACTATTATACCAGTTGTCGAAGAAAATCTTGTGATTAACATTTTTATGAACTGTTGACGTAAGCCTTGTGACAACGTTACCACTGACCCCCAGATCTGGCGCTCCGTCAGGATACTTATTGCTTTGTTGTCCGGCAAATAAATCAAAATCGTAACTAAATCCCGAAATTCCACTTAGGACTTGATTTTTATAGCCCCATTTATGTGGCTTAGCTGGGTTATATTGCTTTAGTTCGTGGCGGCATTTCGTCGGAATAATTTGTTCGTCTACGGCGAGGAATTCTTCTTTTGGAATCAACAGCAAACGTTCCCTTATTTTCTCCAAAAGTGGTCTTACTTTGAAAAGTTTGTCATGTCCTTCTGTTCCCAATGGTTTGAAGTTTTGATTATCGTTGAAATGGATTGACCTTTTGATAGTTTCCCACCTATTGCACGTCATTGTTTCATATATCATTTGTTGTCCTACCGTCTTATTCCAGTAATGTCTAGAAGATGGAAGTTGACAACAAGACATGAACATCACCATCCCGATGAATTGTTCCATTTCTTTCCTTGTGATATTAACTGGCTTATTTATGTCATCTTGGAGGGCTTTTTTATTAGATTCCTCGATAATGAAGGCCAATAAATCATCCGTGAAAAAAAATTTAAAAAAGTCAGATGGTGTCTCTAGTGTTTGTACATATTCTGGAAGCTCGGCCGATCCTGCAAATTTGAAAAGCTCTTCATCGTAATTATAGGAAGATGTCCCTTTCTCCATGCTACTTGTTCTTTTTTTTTTGTCTTGCTTTTCACAAATTTTGATTTCAACGCTGCAAGAGGCTCATCATCTGAATCCGATTCCGTTTCCTCAACCGTAACGTTGACACTTCGATCATTGATATGGAATTCTGTCTCCAACTCCACATCTGAATCTCCAGCCAATTCATCATCGCTTCGCGATCCGTCTCCAGGAATTGGATTAACGAATGATGATCCTCCATAAAAACGATGACATTCCATTTTTCTAAGCAAAAAAGTAACATACTGTATTTCAAACGAAAACGATAAAAAAAGGAAAAAACAAGGGCACCACAACAAGAGTCAAGTAAACAAAATGTGTAGATTTGCAACCTTTTGCTGCATACGAAGCCAAATATGGCTTCTGCAGTTTTACCTCTCAAACGAGCAAGATAATATTTTTTTTTTTATTAAATTTTATTTGTGGCAAAGAGAAATAAATATCCAATCACAAATATATTTTTATGACCACTTTACTCACCTTACATCAAAGTTATAATTTTTTTAAATCAGAAAATTTTTCACGCTTTCGTTTTCAACGACAACAAGCAAACCACTAGCCTACAAGCAGGAATATCTTCCTTGTTTTTTATCGCACTCGCGCGAAAAGTACCGCTATGTGTTCTCAGAAATGCATAGAAGAGAATTGTGTTGTATAAAGATTTGTTTTTAGAGAGAAGAAGGAGTAAAAAAGGAAAAAAAGTGAAAAGCCATATTTGGCTTCGTATGCAGTAGAGGGATCTTGTAAATTTGATCTGGTTATTTCATAGAAATGTAATCCTCTGGAAGAGACTTTAATCCAAATAAATTTAGTTATGTGATTAAAATTAACAAATATGTTCGATGATAACAAACTCAAAAAATTAACTCGAATTACAGGGTATACAAATCAGCAGAAAAGCAAGTATGTACATAATAGATTTTAAACCACTGCAAAAAGATTGTGTTTCAATTTCCTAAACATGATAGAAAAACCAAAAATTCATACATGGATATGTTTTTGTCTTTAATAAAAGTCACATGGCCAAAAACCAAGTGGAAAATTCTAAAATCATCTAAAAAATTCTAAAAGTTTCTACTGACCGAATTTTATGACATTTTTACTTATTTACCTTCAGACTTTAAATGGAAATATCGATTATTGCGGGTTTTATTTGGGTTCAAGCTGTTTATACGTACGATTAATTACAAGGTGTTTCCAAAATGTCCACAAAAACAAATTAGCATGAGAAAAGGGTTTTTGTGGCAAATGTGAAGTGCGTGTTATTGTTCGATCGACATGTGTTGTTATGCAGATTAAAGGAATCTTTCCAACGAGCGAGTCATGGGAAAACTCCAATATGACAGATGTTGTAGATTTGATGTGACCTTATATTGATTTAACTTGATTTGGAAAAATACATGTAACGTGCTGTTTTAATAAGGTACATACATTGTATACACGTTGGCTGAATTACTCTTTTTTACCTCTAATTAGTGTTGAATACTTAAGTTTAAGTCAACATACGAGTATTTCAATTTAACCTGTTTTTAAGGAACTCAGAGAAGGCTCGAAAGGGTCATTGGAAGATTATAAACCTTTAAGACATTTTGTATGAACAAGTGAAGAGTGACAACGAAAATTGCACAACGACATGTCTATAAGCTTTCCTACATTGACTATAGCCACAAATCATTCCATTTGTTGTTAATTTTTTTTTTTTTATAATAAGCGAACACTAAAAGCGTTTTGTATACCTTTAATATGCCAAAGACACAGTGTGAATTCCTGAACATTGCAATGACAGGGAAAGATAGAGCGTGGCAAGGCGTTCCACATTCGCGTAGTACGGCTAAAAAATTAATCTCTGTATTTCATAGTACGGCCAAAGTTGGGCTCAAGGGTAAACTGATGGGCATTCCTAGAAGCGCGGGTATTACCGTTAAATTGTTTAAGGGGAGGAATGCAACTGGCTATTTCACTAGAGCATAATCCGTTAAAATAACCAATCATTTTAAAAGCTCTTCTTTGAATACTGTCCAAGAGACTTAAATAAGTTTCTGGAGCACCAGCCCAGAGATGAGAGTTATATTCAAGTTTCAGATCAGACGGAGAGAAACATTTCTTACAACGTCTCAAAAAACCTAGACATCTTGCGTCATTTTTGGCAACATCGCGTATGTGATCGTTCCACAAAAGGTGGTTGCTGATGCACATTCCGAGGATGTCGAGATTTTCCGTTTAGTTGATGTAAGTGCCACTCATAGATAGTGGCAAAGAGGGTTTATCTCGCTTTACCGATACAAGACAGCATTAAATTCCACACGATTTTTTATTCCCCATTTTACAATGCTGTGTAGGTCGGAATTTAATGAGCTAATCATATTTTGCCGTTGCAGTTCCACATCCGAAGAGGAGGGTTGTGAGTCTGGAAATGAAAAGCTAAGAGTGCTATTGTCAGCGAAACAATGTATTGGACTAGAAGTAGCAGACAGGAGATCATTTATAAAAATGAGGAAGAGGGTCGGAGACAAAACGGAGCCCTGGGGCACACCAGCATTTATTTTATGGGTTTCAAACTTGAATCCGTCCAAAACAACTTGTATTGAACGGTTCGAAAGAAAATTTCTAATCCAACGAAGAAGAGATTCATCGATACCGAAAGCACGCAATTTCGATAAGAGATGTAAAGATTTGTTCCACTGTTCGGTGAGATAAACCATAAGATCACCAGTGAACCTATTGTTACGAAAGCCGTATTGCCGGTCATTAAGAAACCTCGTTCCTCAAGATATTTCTTAAACTGATAATTAATCAGCGTTTCCATGACCTTAGAAAGAAGAGACGTTAGTGCTATCGGTCGACAATTTGTGGGAGAAGAAGATTTGCCTTTTTTTGGGATTGGCTGAACAAATGCAGTTTTCTAACTACTCGGAACGAGTCCAGAAGAATAGGATAAATGGAAAAGTGGTTTTGCTAGCGTGGAAGAACACCTCTTCAGAATAATAGCGGTTATACCATCTCGGTCAGTTGATTTATGAATGTTGAGATCTTTAAGAACTCTCACCACAGTTCGAGTACGAAAAAAGATTGGTCCCATAGAATCATTTACGCGTTCAAGAACTGGGGGAGTCATGACACTATCTGGTGAGGTGGAATTTTCGGCGAACTGCTTTGCAAATAAGTTGGCTTTATTAATAGAGCTAACTAAAGGAGTGTCATTGACAACAAGCGTAGGAATCGAGGAAGAATTCCTCATTTTTTTTACGAATGACCATAAATTTTACTGCCTTTGGGACATTGCAGTATTTTTCGCCGTAATTTTTGGTCATGTAAAAATTTGATTTATGGATATTTTAAATCAATATATTCCTAAACGAAAGTCTTGGAAGTCATTTAAGGCTTCTTGGTCTAATAAACATTTACTTACGATAGCTTTAACAAAATTTAGAAAATCAAATTCTGAAAGAGATAGAAAAATTTTTTTCAGTTTCGGAAGAAATATATTTTTAAACCAACAATACGTACTGAATATGTCATTTCCTAATCCCTGATCTAATGGCTTTTTGGACTTTTTTAAACAGTACAACACTATCTTTTTCTCTTTAAGAAAATATGCAGTTCAATAGCCAAACATCGAATTATTTTCAAGGTTCATGTGAACTTTTTTCTCAATTTTTTAAACCTGTTTATGTTGACCATTTTGGCTTAATTTTTAATCAACTAGACAGTTATTCCATCTACAATGCTACCTAGTATTAGTCTTTTTGGTATCTCAAAACCGAAATCCGACTTCGACTGACTCCTTGACCTGATAGATTTCCATCGTATATCTTAAAAGAATATCAGTTTCCGCTACTTTCTTCACTCATGATTATTTTAATAAATTCGTTTCTAAACCAATGGAAATTTGTAGATAGATAGATAGATAGATAATTCGATTTATTAACATTCGTTTGTATACATATGTACATTGTTTACAAAAATATTTTAGTAAAATCGTTAAGGCTTGGCTATGCCGTCTGCCGAAATTTGTATATGTACATAAGTCCCATTTGAAATTCAGGTGCAAAGAATATGCTTGTAAACTTCCGTGTAATATCTTAAATCTTTGCAATTCCTAAGTTATTAAAGCTTATAGTCAAAGACCATTTATTTTTTAATATAAAAGAACATTTTTGTGTATAACAGCACGGATCAACAAATATCACGCTGTTCTGTAAACATTTCACCAATTTTTTTAAATGTGTTTATCAAGTTAATTCCATCTACACAGATTTTATCAATGTTTTTGATTCAATATGTCATAAAATTATTATAGCTAAGCTCAAAGTTGTTGGTATTCATGGTTTTCTTTTAAAATGGATATCTAGCTATTTTACTGATAGAACGTAATGTGTGAAATTGGGAATTTTTGCCTCTAGCGTTATAAGAGTTTTATCTGGAGTTCCTCAAGGAAGTTTCAAAGGCCCAAATCTTTTTTACATATTTGTCGATAATATCCCATTTCTTCTTCAAAATTCTTTATGTTTGCTGTATGCTGCTGACATAAAAATATATTTGTCCATTGAAAAAGTAATGATTTAAATATTCGAAATGATTTAAATATTCTATCGGATTTTTGTAAAAAAATGTTCTTCCAATACATATACAAATATACTGCACATCGGAGTTTAAGTCCAATGATTTATAACTATAAACTTTTGAATCAGATTCTTGATCACTAATCTGATATTCATGATCTTGGAATCATTTTTGGTCCTAAGATCACTGTTAAATTGACCTACCACAACCACAGTCAAAGTCACTGGTGATGTGATTTATTTATTGTCAACTAACCAGATGATCTGATCAACTAATCAGTTGAAGTTAAATTATAAACTTAAAACTTAAACTATTGTTTAATTTCATTAAAAACACTCCAGTTGTGCAATCACTTTGATCCTCTGTCTTAGATTTTATACATAGAATGGAATTTGATGGATTAAATAATTTTCAACGATTCATCATAAATCCTTAACTATGTTAAAATTCAAATGTAGTTAATCGAAATGCTAAGGGTGTAAGCTATTGGTAAAACCTATTCTGCAGTTACTGAAAGTTAAGTAATAAATGTTAATAGTTAAACCAACTCAGAGATAAGCTAGGTTAATAGATATGCACTGGTGGAAACTTTAATTTGGAAGTTTTTTTTTATAACACAAACCAAAATTCTTTAAAAAAACCTAAAATCAGAACTATGGGACCAGCTACTTTGATGGTTGTCTCAAAGCTTTTACAAACAAATTCTATTTTTTTCAGTTGAAAGAAACAAATTGGTTAAAATAAAAACTCAATTTTTAACTAGGATAATCGTAACTTTTTAATTTTGTTTATTCTGACTTTTAAAAGTATTCTAAACAGTTTTACTGAAAAAAAAACGTTCAAGGAATTCCGATTTAAATTAATTTCAAAAGCCATAAAAGTGTAGTGCTACTCACGAGGAACCGCATACACTAGAAGAGTTCTTTTTTGAAATCACAAAACAAATTTAAAACTTATATAAAATAATCCTTTAATGTCTAAATTTAAGTTATATATAAACTTGAACACAAAACATTTTAATACACATCGTGTCTTCTGAAATAAAGGTTATATGTACCTTCAACGAGAAAACTTTTTACAAGAGGAGAGATAAACACAAAGGAAACTGTCTACAATGCTTTGTTATTGCCAATACTGTACACATACCACAAGTAGACCAAAAGGGTCTAAAGACAATTCCCATAGACTATAACCAAATGTATCAAACACCTGAGTTGGCATAAGCTTCAAATGTCGTGTCTCTATTGAACTACACGTTTTGGATATAAAAATCATATATAGGTTTTCTATTGCATTCTCATCACACAAACATTTTATAAGCATCGACAAAGGTATTCCAAAAACTATAAAACCTACCATTTGTTGTCAAAGAAACCCTTAACTGCTATAACTATTATTTTTTAAGACCCAAGAAGAAAACAAATAAAATAATAAGGAAAGGTTTCAAAATTCTTTTAAAAACTTTGTTTAGGAAATGACAAAAACTGAGATTTCTAAGGATTTAAACTTAAATTTGTTATGTTTCTTTTATTTGGAAAATTTAATTTCAATTTAATTTTGTTTTCTGAATAGTTCCTGTCTATTTAAACAAATAAAATGTATTTTATGTACCAAAAAATATCAGTTTTCATGTCAATTGCTTTTTAAACTATCCTGAAAGCTATGCCAAATGAAGTTATAAATTTTGTTACTTTTTTACGATTTTAAGTTAAATGTTTATCTCCGAACATTCGAATAAAAGTTACAACAAATGTATATCTTACTTAAATTCAAATAAAAAAGATAATAAAACCAAAAATCGTATTAAAATAATTTAAAACGGTGTATAAATGTATTTCATAAAGTTAAACATCAGTCTTATTGAATACTTAATCAAACTTATCTTCCGGTACCTAATCTTAATCATCGTATTTATAAAGTCGTTGAGTGTAAAATCTATTATCTTTTAATGTTCAATCCACGCGAATTTTTAATACATCTCCATTTTACACTTTACTTTTTTTATTTACAGTTTTTATATTCACTGTCTTTCATTATGGGTTTGATGAGGGAACGTTCTTTTCTGAACCTTTTATCGACGCTTTCCCTTCATGTTATGTCTTTCCCTTTATTTTTATTGATTTACAACAAATATGCAGTCAACTTCTGAAAGAGGAATTTCGGCGAGTGGTGCTGATAACGGAATCATGCGTTCGATGTTAGATGTTTTTAGCAAACAAAAGAATGGACTAAGGGTATGTCACTTGAATACTCAAAGTTTAGCTCCTAAAATAGATGAGTTCAGAGATTTGTTTGAAGGCTCTAAAGTAGACATAATTTGCGTATCAGAAACTTGGTTTTCTAACAAAATTGAAGATGTATTGTACAAGGTTCAAGGTTATAGAGTTTTTCGTGGAGACAGAGTGGGAAGAGTGGGTGGTGGTGCTGCAATTTATGTGAAAGAGGGAATAAAATGTCGTTTTAAATGTGCATCCATAGTAGGTAGTTTAATAGATTATGTTTTTGTTGAGATCAAATCAATACTTGGAGATCTTCTTGTTGGATCGGTTTACAGACCCAACAAGAATATCGACCCAAATCCAATTTTTGATCTTTTAGAATCAATTTCATTGTCGTGTCCTAATATCATTATAGGTGGTGATTTAAATAGTAACCTTCTAGTAGAGAGAAGTATAACTGATAGCATGAGTACACTTAATCTGACCCCGGTCAATGTTTCCAACCCTACTCATTTTACCGCCGATTCAAGTACTCTATTAGATGTCTTTTTTGTTAGTAACTGCAATGACGTACTTTTTTATAATCAATTAGCAGCTCCCGGATTTTCTAAACATGATCTTCTTTTCCTGACATACAATTTCTCGGTAAACTATTCAGTTCCAAGTTTCCAATTTAGAAATTTCAATGCAATTGATTACAGTCAATTGGAAATAGATACTCGAAATGTCGAATGGGACCGTGTGTTATACATGTCATCGACTAATGATCAAGTAAACTTCCTCAACACGAATATACGTTCTCTTTTTAATGCACATGTACCAATTAAAACTAAAATTATAAAATATGGACATCATCCATGGTTTACAAATGAAATTCGACTTCTTATGGATCAACGTAATAAAGCCTATAAACTTTGGAAGCGGTATCGGTTAGACAGTCATTTACAGTTGTTTCGATCCTTACGTAATAATGTGGTACAAAAAATAAAAACATCTAAAAAAATATTTTATAGCAATAAGTTAAGTCCATCGCTTCAAGGTCGCCAGCTCTGGAAAAACTTAAGTGATATAGGAATCGGAAAACAAAATTCTATTCCCGATGAAAACCTGGACTTAAATGCACTCAATCAAAAATTTACTAATTCTAATTTACCAACTGTAAGTGTAGATACGACAGACTTGCTTCTAGTTAACTCCGCTGTTCCAAGATTTGAGTTCGAATGTGTAGACGATGTTGAAATTGTTTCTTGTTTGATATCTTTTAAATCAAATGCCGTAGGCTTTGATGAAGTTCATCCTAAATTTGTAAAAATAATTTTACCAGTAATTCTTCCATTTTTAGTTCATTTATTCAATAACATTATAACATCTAGCTGCTACCCGTCCCAATGGAAAATCGCTAAGATACTGCCTTTTAAGAAACATAATAGCAATGATTATAGACCGGTTTCAATTCTGCCCTTTCTTTCAAAGGTTTTTGAGCGAATATTACAGAGGCAAATAAATTCACATTTGCGTTCAAACTGTTTGTTGACTCCAATGCAATCCGGGTTTCGTAAACTCCACAGTTGTATAACAACTACAATCGGTGTAGTAGATGACATAAGAGAGTCGATTGATGAAGATAAGGTAACATTTTTGGTTCTTCTCGACTTCTCAAAAGCATTTGACACTGTTGACCATACTAAGATGTGCAACAAACTGTCATCTCTGTTTAGTTTCTCGAATTCAGCTGTAACTCTTATGTCATCTTATCTAAATCATCGAAAGCAGGCGGTTTCAGTGAAGAACAGTACATCTGATTTTCTTTGCACAACTAGGGGAGTCCCCCAGGGTTCAATTCTGGGGCCAATTTTATTCTCGATGTATGTGAATGAACTTCCCTCTAAAGTGTTATCTTCTGTCCACATGTATGCTGACGATGTCCAACTTTATAAAAGTTGTCCTCTAGGTATGATTGAAGATGGTGCGCATGCAATAAATAACGATTTGGATAGTATTTCGACCTGGTCTGAAGAAAATGGATTGTTTTTGAACCCTTTAAAAACAAAGTGTTTGGTTATTAGCAAAAAGGTGTTGGATCTTTCCTACTTTCCTGACATTAATTTAAAGGGTTCAAAAATAAATTATGTTGAAAAGCAAAAAATTTAGGAATAGTGTTTAATAGAACCCTTACATGGAATGACCACATTAATTCTACAATTGGCAAAGTTTATGGTGTTTTAAGGAAACTTTGGATGTCTCATAATTACACTCCACAAAAAATACGTATGTTGCTAGCAAAAACGCTCATACTTCCCATTCTCTCTTACGGTTGTGAAATTTTTAGAAATTGCGATGCATCTAGCAAGAGAAAACTTAATGTTGCGTTCAATAATACCGTGCGTTATGTGTTTAATCTGAGACGATTTGATCGAGTTTCAAACTATTCGAAGTTAATTTTACATATGTCATTTGATGACCTCCTTGCCTATAGGGCATTGGTTTTACTTTCGAATGTGATTGAAACTCGTCAACCTAGTTATTTGTTTGATAAGCTACGCTTTGGATCCTCTAGCAGATCTCATCAACTCATTCATCCACGATTTACATGCTTAACATCTGAGCGTCAATTCCTAGTTAGCTCTATTCACCTATGGAATTCTCTACCAGGGCATATACGAAGGTGCGGCGGGACTGAGAGATTCAGGATCGAACTTAAAGCTCACTACTCTAATTAATATTTTTTTTTTTTTTTTCCTTCTTTCTTATTTCTTATATTAAAACATAAATGGAGATGTATGTTTAAAAAACGTATACATTTTTGAAAATTATTATTATTATTGTTATGTTGTAATTTTTTATATTTATATAATGTTATATTGTCATACACACATATATATGTTCTGTAGCTCAACTCAAACTCAATCAAATTGTTAAGCTTCACTTGCTATAAGATAATTTAAGTCTTAATGTGTTAGCATTTATTGAAATAAAAACTAAAACTAAAAACTAAAATTCATCGTAAATCAGAAGAAATAACTTCATTACTAATTCATTCCCTAAACTCCCTTAATCTTTACCTATATAAGATACAAAAAAGTTAAGTGATATTTATAGAACTATAAATAATACAAGTTTCTCCCGATAGAATTTCCAGGATTCAAATAAAAGTCCCATTTGATTTTGTTATTTACAAGTATAAATCGCTTCAATAACAATAATAAACAGTCGAACCCACTTATTTCATCTATGTCTTATACAGTAAAATGAAGAAAATAGTGAAACATATAAATTCATTTATTTTTTTAGATTTAAAAGTTAAGTAAAACAATTCAAAATCCAAACATTCTAAAAATAAATCTATAGCAAAATCAAACATTCTAAATATACCCAATAGAATGCCTTTTTTTATTGTCCTGAGCTCACTTAATCAAACTCTACTGTTTTTTAAGTAAAATCCTCACAGAAATTTATTTTTCTTACTTTAAACGCGAAATTGCTTACCACAACGAACGTCATTTCATTTTCCTTCTTAAATAAATTTTTCTTTAAAGTAAAGTCCTGTGGCAAAGAAAGGAATGTCAACGCAAAATTTCTCAACCCAAGTTCTTTTAAACAAGGATATACGAGGACACACAAAAGAAAAGCCAACATAAAGAGAAATGGAAAAAAAAAAAGAAATTGAATTTTTAATTGATTTAATTGCGCAGAGATTTCCGGTCTGAAAGCATCCGGAAATGCAAAAACAAAAAGTAACTCACATTCTTCGTTTGGTGTATTTCATGCTTTGATTAACATTTAATGTTATGTTCTTTTAAAAAAAAAGTCTTTTATGTCTATCTTGATGACATAAAATATATTTTCATTGATGGGACAGTCAAAAACTAGTATTTGCTTTTTATTGGAATTCTAACAATTCATTTGTAATGAAGTTTATTTTTAAATTTCTACATAAGTGTAGTGTTGTACACAAAATTAACCCCCTTATAAAATAAAATAAACACACAGCTAGGTTCTACATTTCACTTTTACTTGAAATTAAATTAAAATCGAATCAAAATATAAATTGGAGTTCTGAAATTCATGTTTATCGATATCGTTTTTTTTTTTTTCGAATTTACAACGAAGTGAATTAACGTGTTCTATATTTCGATTTTTGCGATTTTCAAGTGATTCAAATTCGATCAATTTAAGTTGATGTGATTTGAATTCGACAAGAGAAAATAGTTTAAAAATATGTTGTAATAGTTTCACTTAAAGAAAATAAAGATAAAGTTTTTTTATAGGATGCACTTAATTCGTGAGAAGTTGCAGCTTCTTTGTATTTGAAGGAAGGGACAAAGCATTTAAAACGATTTTTCGACCCGTTGTTGTTTCAAAAACTTTCAAGACACAATCAGAAAAACTGTACTCTACACCAGAGTCTTTTCCAACCGACAACAATTAGGAAACTGCTTATTGAAAAGAACCACAAAGCAGAAGCAAATGTGCACCAACAAAGTGCAAAATAAAGAAACTAATATCTTATATTTATATTATTGAAAAGTACAGAACAAATAAAAATATACCAAATTATGACAATGCTTTAATTTCATTTGAAGTAATTTCTAAAAGTATTCGAAGTTATGAAGTCGATCGAGTGATAGAACCCTGAAAACAATTTTACTCGATTTACAATTTAGATTTCGATTTCATTTCACTCGATTTTGGGAACCTAGCTCGTTTACTTAGAAAAATGTTCTCAATATTTCAGTTTTTTTTTTTTAATGAATTTTTTGACCTTTGAAGATATGTTTTCCTTAGAGAAGTGTCAGCAAGATTTTATTTTATTTTTTAAGGGGGTATTCTAGTGTAGAATTTTGAAAAAATCAAAAATTTTTTTTATGCGTTTAAAAGGATTTTTTAATATTCCTATTATTTCACAAGTTAATTGAAGGTCATAGAAACTGGTTTTGAAGGTCATAGAAACTGTTTTGTCCTTTTAGTTTCATTTTAAGTTACTTTTGTGGCAACCTTTATACTGAGTGGAAGTGCTAGCTCTGACAACGTGTCAGCAGGAATCGCTGATTAAAAATATGCACATACGTATTCTGTATCATTCTATAAGTAAAATTGTCGAAAACTTGTCTCAAACTCTGAACGCGTTTTTCTCGAAACTACTTTTTTCGAGCTGGCGGTAAGGATATATCGAGTTCTAATAGATCGATTTACTTCAAATTTGGAGAGGATGTTCTTTATACATCTCTTTATCGTGTGGTCCTTGCCCAAAAATATAACTTCTCATTTAGTATTTTTAAAAAATTCGGAATTGTTGAAAAATATGCAACAAGAACATTTTTTTTTTCAAACTGCTGCCATTTTGTTAAAAAGTTTTTTTTTAACTTATCCAAGGGTGAAACAATAGCGACATCTATAATAATTAAGAATCCGTCTGGTTTTTGTTTTTCAGATCACCAGGAGGGTTGGTAGGATGCACGCCAGGACACCCTCTTTTATTTAGACCCCCCACTTTGACTGCTTGTAACTTTGTTAATTTTAATTTTTTTTTTTATTAATTTGTTTATGTATGAACAACAAATCAATAAACAAATGATATAAAAATTGATACTAAAAATATTGTTTGTTTCCTTTATACAACGCTTCAAAAACCGGGCGAAATTCATGTCTCTACACTAGAATACCCCCTTAAGTTTAAAAAAATTCTCATTCAATGACCCACTTTTTTATAACTCTTGTTTTTAAAATCATCTAATCGAATTATTGTTTAAAAAAGCCATATTGCATCTTTAAAAAATGTCGAACTTGAGATTTTAATGTAATATGACATTACGATGCTATTCGTATTTTCTCAAAAACGTCCTGATATATTTTTATGAAATTTTCCTTAATTTGTTTTTCTTTTATGAGCTTGGATTTTTTCAATTTAAAAACATATTTTTGTATTGCTCCAGAAAGGTATACCCCATAGGACCGCTATCTTATTTTTAAATTTTATTTAATATTTTCGATAAAATAAAAATAGTTTGAAGGAAATTTTTTGTTGGCAGTACATTTGTGTCGAAAAACACTTTTTAACAACTTTTATTTAGATTTTTATTTTTTTGGAAAAAAAAACCGTTAGGTTTTACAATTTTTCACAAAATTTTAAGTTACATTATGTTATTTAAGTTAAATCTGAGCTGCTAGCGTTATTTGTTCATCAGATATTTGGGGTCAACCAAAATGTTCACTTTTTTTTTTAAATTGCTGTAATAAAAAATCGGCAACTCAATTTTGTTAAAAGTCCTTTCTGCGTCTTAAAATTTTTGTACAAAGTACAAGAAAAACATTAAAGTTAAAGAAGACACCAACACTTTTTTCAAAATATGAGTTAAGTGTTCTTAAGAACGGTCCTGATCTAGTATTTAGCTCAGATGAATCAAAACTTGTTATTAACTTCCCATAAGAAGTTATTGTAATCGGACCGATTTGTCCAATTCAAAATTTTGACATTTCTCGACGTCTCAAGGTCCCTAGAGTCTAAATATGAAAATTTTGGTCAACCCTAAATATCTCACGAACCAATAATACTAGAGACTTGAATTAAATTTTACATTATTTATTGTAACGCGATATCAAACAAATATATTCTTGAAAAAAAAACTCCAATTAACGGTTTTTTATAAATCAAAAAAACTGAAACAAAATATTTGTAACGAAAAATGATTTTATCTCCAAAACAATTTTGTGCAACGAAGAATAACGTTTTTAACATCTAGTAAAATTTTGAGAAAAATTGAATTGACATTTTTTTTATAAAAAATAAAAACCTAAAAAAAAACATTACTCAAAGTTGTTAAAAATTGATTTTTGACTCAAATATCTTCTTAAAAATTAAAAATATTGGCTTCAAACTAATTTTATCTCACAAAAAATATTATTTTTGACATTCAGAAATTTCTTTATAAAAATCCAAAAGTCCGTTTTTTATAAAAAAAAAATCTACAAAAAATATTACGCAAATTTGGTAGAAATTGATGTTTGGTTCTCGATATCTCGTGAATAATAGAAGATATTGACTTAAAATTAATTTCATTCATCCATTTTTTATTTGTTTATATAAGAAATAAAAACTTTTAAGAAATGCTGCAAAAATTGGGTTTCGACACTTAAAAACAAAAAATAGATTTTGAAATCAAACTATTTCATTGTATGCAAAATATTGTTGGTCATTTTTAAATTTTTTAGAATAATTCAACTGACAACTTTTTTAACAAAACACGAAAACCGACAAACTAATTGAAAGACGGGATGGGAAGTTATCAGTGTGGGTCGCATCCCAGCCTCTTTTTTTATTTTATTTTGATAACTCCAAAAGTGATGTTTTTTAAAACTACTATTCTAATATCTCGTTTTATTCAAAACGGTTTGATAGTAAGTTTCGTTTTTTTTTATCGAATCTGTTTTCTAAACAATTCTATTATATCAAGTTTTTGAAATAAATATTAAACGAATTTATAAATAATTTTGAAGACGGGTATTTTTAAAACTTAAGCAACTACTTAAAATAAACACCAAAAATAAGCTTCATAACGTATTTTTTACAACAATGAAAGTATTAAATTCAAGGTTTACCCAAAACTTAATTTATAGCCAGTTAAAAAGACTCATAACTAATGAGAATTACCAGAAACTAAGTAAGATACTACTAAAGTGTACCTAGAAGAGAAAGATTTGTAGTTTGTTTCCTTCATTTCAGCTTAATTTATTTGATATTAAAATGATTTTGTATAAATTTTTAGGTCTTAAAGGTTTAAAACCATAGTTAATATGTAAAAATGAATACAAACTTATTTTTTAGCCTTCAAACCAATAGCCAATATCATTTTGGGAACTTCTAACAGTTTTTTTTCGTTCTACCCAATAATTCTCAAAAGTAGAAAAGAAGAGTTTTAAAATTGTAACCCTCAGAAATATAACACTATTTCCACATAACTGTGATTACGTTTCTTAGAACTTGTTTTAAAGGGTTTGAAAGTCTTGGATTTTCTTGAAGTTTGAATATTTTAGATTTGTTGAATTAATTTCCAAATATCTATAGACTTGCACAGTTTTTTCCAACGTTGATTAAACCTAGTTAATCTATACCAACAAAAACGATATCACTTTAAAAGAGATGCTTCTATCTTCAACTCTTTTTTATATAAATTGGCGAGGTGTTTCTTCTCTGCAAACACCCAGAAGACGGTCCTTTTAAAAGTTTTGCTCAAAGAGCGACAAAAATGTTAATTTCCCATGGCGAACAACTTTAGCAATTCAAATAACTCCTCAACCAAAATGATTTTCTTAAACTAGCTTATACCCAAAACAAACTTACGAAGAAAAATATTCCTATCTCCCGAAAAATAATTTTGAGATTTTTTAAACATACTCTTAACCTTGCAAATGATTTGGAAACAACTTAAAACTAAAATGTGGTTAAACTACTGTACCTATCTATAAAGTAGGTAGCCTGCTTCTATTTCAATAAGGTTCCCCACAATATAATTAAACACCTGCTACGAAGATTTCCCAGAGTTTTCTTCCAACAAGTGTTTTTGACAATATTATAACTAATTTGACTTGTTATTCGCAGAAAATCATCCCATTCGAATCTATACCCATAATCCATAAGTCACTCAGGTAACCATCAGGATCTGTTAAATACCCAACCCTCACTTTAAATCCTTAAGTAAATCTTTTAAAACTATGAATATTAAATAGGTATGTATCTCATATGGCTTTTACTTGCGCTACTTTATTGCCGCGGATTTATTTTAGAATATTCAAAACTACGAATATATTTTTATGACACATCTTTCCTGGAATCGAGAATCTTCAGAGAGTCAAGAAATTTATTATTTCTAGTTCTGGAAATTGAAAAAATCATATTTCTAAGAAAAGAGAAAATATAGTTTATGACACCAATTATAATTAGTCCCCGACGACTTGACGAGACTGTACTTTTTTTCTGAACTTATTTAAAAACCAAAATTGAAAGGATTCGTGGACGAGAAGTTGAAATTGCAAAACATTTCCAAGAAATGAAGTAATTAAGTCATTGTTGTTTAGTTTTCGTTGAAACATGGATGAAAATGGATAGACGGATTTTATTTTTAAAATATCTTTCTTATTTTATTTATTTAAAAAATGCATAGTTTAACATAAAATGAAATTTATTTAATAAATATCTTACAATACAAACATAACATTAATCAAGTTTTTAAACTTTTTGTCCTAAAAATACCTACGTCTTTCAGGTGAGAAATAAATTCAATTTAATTTTTTAAGGGAAATACATTAAAGTCTCCATTTTGACTTGCGAACAAAATTAATTTAGAAGAAACATTATTTTATTTTAGAAACAAGCTATAGTTTTATTCTTTTTTAAACAAATATATGTATATACATCATAATTTATTCTTAAAGTTAATATTTTACACAACATTGTTGCACTTAATTTAAATTTTAAATAAATAATAAATAACGTCATCTTTTTTGTACATGATTTACAAGAATATTTTACAGGACTTCAAAGATTTTTGAAACAATTTAAAAACGAACGTTTCAGTTAATCCCACATAACATTTTTAAATAATATAAGTTTCCAATGAAAGCCTCTTTTGGATGTTGGCCCTTTGACATTTCCTGACATCTGTGTATGCTGGAAAATCTTCTGGACTGAATTGGCCAGCTATGGCTTCGGGAATTCTTGTAACATCGTTGAGCACATATGCTGGAGTGTTTTGTAGATGTCGTTTCCATTTGTTGTACGAACGCTTCTGGTCTACAATTTCTTGTGCATTTGTTGCCGAATTCAATGCGGATTCGGATGTGGATGCGGACGATGATGGTGATGAAGGAGAATGCCTGGATGGATACTTTGTGGGCAAAATGGGCGATGAGGTCTTTGGCATTACTCTGCTGATTTTGGTCATCATGTACATTTCCATTTTCAAATCACACTCGTTTGGGTTGAAGCTTAAGGACGATGTGTTGGATGTGGATATTGATTCTGAAAAATATCCATAGCTCTTTTCATCGTCGCAACCCTCTTGGAAGTCATCACATATGGACAGGATCTCTGTTGTCCTTGTTGCCACTGGTAAGCTGGATTTCGAACGACTAATGGGTCGTTTGTTTGGTGTTGGCGGCAGCTCCACTGAGTTTACTTTGTAGTTTTGTTTCGCTCTATTGATCCAGGATTTCTTGCCGAAGCATCCCTCTGGGTGATATGAACTACTGTTTGGTGATTTATCTGCACTTGTAACACAACCCATTTTATTCGAGATGTCAATTTATTGATTTTTTGTTTGGAATATTTATATTTCCGCTTAGCACACGTCTTCACTGAGTGACACACTGAGATTGACTATAATCAGCTTTGTCACGGAGCCGCGTTATATATCCGTGAGTTTAGGGAATACAATTTTAAGATTGTTTAGCTACTTACGCATACGAAGCAGGTCAAAATTTATCTGAGTCGCGGGGCAGGATTAGCATGATTCACTTCGAAAACAATCCACAAGAGGCCAGGTAGGCAAAAAAGGATCAAATATGCGAACAAAACTTGAAGCCTACAGGTAGCTGGAATAATCAGGTGTATTGTAAGTAGAATGACACACATATGTTTTTTGACGAGAATCTAAGGGATGTTTTTGAAATGAAAAGTGTGATACCACTGAGGCTGATAAAATATTTACGATGTTTTTCACTGCACGCATATTTCGTAAGGAAGAACAATTAAATTTGCAATTTTTATAGATATGAACAGAAAACATAATGAATCGGGTGTGTTTTTATTTTGGTGACATTATGCTTATCATCATCATCATTTAAAAGAAAAATACTGCACAGAAAAACAAACAAGTCTTGTTGTTTTTCAATATTTTAATTTCCATTGATTATGAGATTATTTGGTGTCTATGATATGTTTGTCTTTTGATTATGAAAAGTCTAGTCAGCTGGTGTCTAATGCAATAAAACAATTCTTTACTTATCTAAATATATAAAATACAATGTTAAATAGAAATACTAAACATTATTGTTTGAATTGAAAGAAATATTGTTTACTATCCAACGAAACAGAGTTTATTTGGGGTTTGATATTGGTGTTAAATCAAAGAAATATGAACCAAATATAGAGAATACAAAAATAGTTGACCAAAGATACAAATTACTAAGCTTTAACACCTTTTAAAATAACAAAAGTCTGCAAGATATTTTTTTAGTGTCCAGTGTTATGTTGTAGGATTAAACTCAAACCGGAGTTAGTCTCCCAAATTTCGTGAAGTCTGGCTTAATAAAGTCGATGTTTGTTTTGATATCCTCTGTATTTGTTTAAATTCTCATATTCATATCGTGATCCTTAAACTATCTCCTAAAATTTGGCCTTAATATGCTTAATCATATCCCTAAATAATAAACTGGTGAAAAAGATTTTGTTACTGGCAGGTTTTTAGCTTTTGAAAATTCCAAAAAAATGGATTTTTTTAGTAAAATGACGGATGGTGTTCCAAACTTAAATTCCATCTTCAAATATTCAGTTTACATGTTTTCGGTGTTTCACAAACGTTTCTGAAATATTAAATTTTGTATTTCTTCACTTATTCTAGAAAATTAAAAAAAAAAAAACTGAGTTATTTTTGCTAAAACAATTTTTTATAAAAAAAAAAAAACTCAGAACTAATTTTTTGTTGTGATAACGATTCGATTTTTCAAAAAACAAATTAATTTTCCAGATTATATTTTTAGGATTATTAGGAATTTTTTCAGTAGGCTTGACAGAGCCGGAGAACGAAATTCTAAACACAATTCAATATTCATTCTCACCTAGAAATCAAACTAGTTTCGGAATTCTTTCCTTCCCTTTTAATTTGTGAGATAGAAATTCTTGAGGAACCCAATCATAAAAGTTTTGTTCTCAGATTTCTGACAGTATTGGTAAGTAGCTTAAATCAAAGTTCTGATTCGAAATCAGCTCCGAAAATTAACTCTAAAAGGATTTTTTGTAAACCATTAAAGCAAAAGATTCAAAGTTTTAAAACATGATAAAAGGTCACAAGAAGAATTGTAACTAGTTAGAAGTTCCGGAAACTAAGTGAACTACCAACAAAATTTAATATTTTTTTCAAAAAAAAAAAAACATTTGTGCTTTTCAAAATAATCAAAATTTTTTTTGAATGTTTCTGAACAACAACAACAACTTAAAGGTGCTACCACTCATTGTTTTTGGCTGGAGATATAGCTATTTCGTGCTTTGCCACTTTTGCACTCATCAGTCTTCTTTTTTTTTTTTTTTGTGGTGCTGAGCTTTAATCCAATTTTATTTGAAAAACTTTTTATGCACAACATAGGATTCGAACCCACGCATATCAGAATCCTATGTTGTGCATAAAAAGTACGAATAGTACAATAAAAATAATAACAAAAAATGTTTTGTTAAGAACTTCACATACCTTTTCTTACCTTACCCAAAAAACACTAATTATGAATTTTTTAAGAGATATATTGCAAAAACTTGCCTCATGGAGGAAATGTTTGATCAAATTCATGACAATAGAAAAGTATTATTTGATTTTTGGATCAGAAAACAAATTTAATTTTGTTGGATAGTGTAATTAAAGTTCTGAAATAAGCTTTTAAATAAGCCAACAAAAGCACGTAAAGAAAAGTTGCTTTCCAGACTTTTTATAATGTAAAGGTGCCTGTTATAGCTCTCATTGATCAAGCATTTCCTGGTTAGAATGTAGCATTTGGGGTTAGAGTTCATCATTGAAAGTAGACAGGTTTGAATTAAAAGAAAATGGAACGCTTTCGGAGCGATTATGTTCTAAAAATATAAAATCAACAATCAGCTGTTCGTTAAAAACTATTTCATTATTGAAATATTAAAAATTAACTAAAAGAAAAGTTCTGAAGAAAAAATCAAAAACTGATCAATTTTATTTTGACACTAAACATTCAAACTTTGACTTTCTCTTAATCGCTTTTAAATCTCGGCACAAAAATGTTTTAGTAAGACTTTGAGATAAGCGTTATCGAAATTTGTATTTAATTAGGAGTTTTTATACACATAATTTATATATGTATGTACATTTTTGACATAGCTTCTTTTTCGTTTTCTTATAAAACGTCTCTTCAGACGCAGAAGAACATAGGAATGGTTTTGGACCTTCTTATGTTTTTAAACAATGTATTTTGGCAATTCTTGAATGTACGAAGAAGATTCTGGGCTCAAGCTATTTCAAGCCTCCTTCCCCCAAAATATGCTGCACTTGCAGTAAGTTTCAAACTCTTCAGTGTACCTTAGGTTGAGAGTACCTATTGGCAATCGAAAACAGTAGAGTAAAAAAAACAATGATGCGATTTTGTGAATCTATGTAAGGCAAATTATTAATGGACCAAAAATCATAAATTCAAATCATAACTTTTGAATTGCCTATTTTCTGAAAGTTAATGAGCCACAAGTAAAATAAAATACACAACTGGTTCTCACGCACTTGCTCATGTATCCCAAGAGTTTGATTAAAAATATTTTCTGCATTTTAAGATTTAAAAATGTACCTGTAAAAATAGCGTTTTTTTCAAAAATTTAAATAACATTTGATTTGTCAACAAAATTTGTATTTTAAAGTCGTTAGAGCCGTTTTTTTATTAATTTATGTTTTATGTATAATTTTTTTTTTATATTCATCTTAAAAATATTTTTGGTATGTAGTTATTTAGAGCTTATTAATATAAGTTTTACTTTTTAATTTCGTAAAACCGAATATCGAAAAAAAATTTTAATATTTTTTTAAAAAACCAAAAATAAAAACAATGACATTTTTGATCATCTCATATTATTAAGACAGTATATAAGAGCTTGTGAATAAGAAAAAATATTAAAATCGGTACAATAGCAACATTTTTGAGAAAATTCGAATTTTCGATTTTTGGCCAAAAAAAATTGTAAGAAGACTACTGTTATTTTTGAAAAATGAAAAAAAAAACGCTCAAAACCTAAATTTCCAAATTTGAAGTCAATCGAATCAATGGTTTGGGCTGTAAGCTAGGACAGACAGACGGACGGAATTGGAGGACCCACTTTTTTCGACTTCTCTACCATCTTAATGTCATGCTTGATTCAAATTTTGAGTTCGAGATTTTTACGAATGCTAAACTTGACATATACATACCTACATAGTTCCTATATTTCGCAAGTAAAAACAAGGTTTCTGTTTTAAGGGCATAATTTGATACCAAATTAAATAAAAACATACAAAATAAACTGAAAAACCATGAAAGATGGAAAGTATGGTTTTTGAAGGCCTTCGTTCATGGCCATATGTCTATCGATAAAAAACATTGAGATTTATGTCGTTTTTTATTCAACTTCGCATGAATTTTTTAAATATCATATACCGCCCGCAAAGGGTCCTAGCTTTCAAAGTTTTATTACTCTATTTAGGTTTTCATAAAAAAAAACGGAAGCGTAGTATTAGAAATCTTTGCGGTTTCTTACCCGCACTTTTTTTATCAGAAAAGTGTCCAGGTAAACTAAAGTTGTTTTTTTTTTTTATTGCGGTCCATCCCAAACAAAAAATATATGATTCTAAAGACAAAGTTGTCATACATATATGTAAAAATCGTTAAAACGATTGAGTTTTTAATTTCCTTTGACAACCTCTTCCTTTTTAGGACGTCCAAAATTTATAGGACAGACAGAGAAAATTTAATTCCAATATTCTAAAAATAAAACTGAACAAAGTCGTTAAAAACTCCAAGAGTTAAAATTTTAATTCAAAATCGGTTGCACACCTCTGGTTGGAAACTTCTAAAAAATATAACTTTCTTTTATTATTGATTTCTTCTTATTGTTGTACCGGCTGGCTTGGCTTCTGACTGAAAATCTTCAAGCTGTTTGATTTTATCAATTTGCTCTATAAAATTATGATTTTATTTATGTCGTTAAAAAATATACTAACTTCTCTTTGAAACTATACTACGAACATAAAAACAAATTGAATTTTTATTTTAATTAAATTCTCGAAAAGCAATATTGCATCGTTTTACAGCTTTTCATCGAAAATTCTCTGCCAAAGTCCATTTCGAAGCTAAAGCTAACAATAACTGATGTTGGTTAAACTGCCCTATTGGTTTCAGCATAATAATATCGTTGTCACATCAAGGAGTCAATAAAATTATTAGCATATATTTGCATATAACACCAAAGGTCAACATGACATTATTTTTGATATCCTTCGTTCTTAGTTGTCTTGGATATTTCAATACAACATTGCAGAACTAATTTCAGCTACATATGTATATCCCAGGCAGGACCAGAATTCTTGTTTTCAGTTACCAGACAGGACACATTGCATTTACTGGTACAAAAGACAAAATACAATTAAATTCAGACAAAATGGACAACGATGTGATATCTTTAACCAAGCAGACATTCAGGACATTTGTGAATTCCTGCAAATATTTTATTATGGAAAATCGAACAAAATCCAGACGACCACAACAAAAATTATACTGAACTCGTATAGTAATTTTGTGTCTCCTGCACTCTCCTTAACCATTAAACATATTTTTAATGACTCAACTACTATGTGCATATCGTATTATTTAAGGATTCAACCATTGATATGGAACAAGCAGTATAGTTATTTAGGTTTTGTTTTTGTATACTGTTTTGGTATTTTGTATCTTGTTTTTAGATCTCAGCTAATTACACTCGCACTCGAAATACACACTTTTCCAAAGGATAACGCCACCGATAATTACAAACACAACACCTTAGAGGCAACTTGTATTTGTTTTGTTGTTTTTGTTTGGTTTTTATGGTTCCCGGTGGATGACAATACAATTTGGAACTTATGAACATTTTAAATACAAACCATAAAATAATTAAATCTATCAGACATTGCATAAAAATATACGCCAGACTGACCGGATGGAAGACACAAAGGTTTATTTTGGCAAGAAATAGTCATAAACGTATCATACATAATATATTAGGAACATGAACACGAACCACGTACAATGAACAACGAACAGTAGGTAATATCCTTTTTTGGTTACATCCGCTATAAATATTAAAAATCCATTACGATTTTCACACATGGATGTGTTTTTAGAAAACTCATATACGTAGTGAGCCGGATGTGGGTTGTAAACAGAATTATATTTAAGTCATTTTTGGCATTTTGCATAGTCGCACATCAAAAAGCTTTAAAAAAGTTAGTTTGCTGTCGGAACTGTTTGCTTACATCTCTCAATTATTTGAATATCAGCAGACTTTAAACTAAAATGCTATATAGGGAGTTTTTTCAAGAGATTGAGAACATTTAATAATAAATTGATGTTAAAGTAAGTTTTCTAAGCTGAGTAATGTCTGTTTAAGGTATTAGTGGTGCAAAATATAATTCCCAATTTTTGTAGTTTATTGAAAAAAGTACTCGGTGATTCGTCAATTCATTAAAGCTATGCTATATCATTAATCGTATACCCAGCAAATAGCTATTCATTTATTTGATTTCGATCAATCCACTCCCGACGATATTTTTTTCTTTTCGAACTTCTACCCTATTTTGATAAAACAAACAACATAGACAATAAAAAAGCTAAAAAACATTTAGGACTCTTGATTAAGATAATCCTCTGCAGAGTGTAGACGACATCGTAAATTCTATTTGGGGTTTTCTCATGCCAACGACACCTGCCCTGTATGCATACATCTCCAGTATTTTATGAGACACAACAAAAACACAAAATTTCATAAACTGTCTAAACCTCAGTGAGTAATATGGATTTTGGATGCGCCCTCCCATTAAGGGTGTGAGACTTTGCTATCCATATCAAGTTTTATTTCTCTTTCGAAAAAACATACAAAACTGTCAGAAAAAAGGTACTCCCATGTTTACTTGAAAAATAATCCATTAACTCGCAGCACGTAGGCAAGTATTTTAGATTTCAAAAATGTGTGTCGGTAGCAGCAGCAGCAGCGGTGGCGGCACACACGAAGCTTTTCAGATCCTTTCGCTTTCATCAAAAAGACCATAAAAAAGGTTGCAATGAAACCCTCATAATTATGATGTAAAATGTATTGTTTTTAATTAGAACATACTTGAAAATTATGTGTTTGTATACTTAAAAGACAAACAACCCTTAAGTTTATGAATCATCTCGAGATCAAAGGAAATTAAGTGTTTTCCTAGTTTCACTGGACTTTAAATTTTCATATGATTAAATGAACATATAGTTTACAAAACCCTTAGGCCTTATTGTCAGCTCGTTAAATCCATACATTCATATACATGACAAGCATTTTAAAACTGCTTTTTAGTTAATTGAACTTGGAAAACTTTAGAAAAACTTTCAGTACCCCAAAAAAGCGAGAAGCAGAATCTTACAAACCAACAATGACCGCAATGAAATTATTATTAAGCTTGTTTTAAGTACATAATTATTTAATTTTTAACGAAAGTAGTTTACAAGCTTTTGAAAATCATAAGATACTTCACTTTCTCATGAATTATATTTTTAAATTCATAAGTTCCTAACTCAGGAATTAAACCTTTCTTAGTTCATAAGAAGCACTAACTAGCTTGTGCATTAAATTCAAACTTAAGCTAGAAAATGACTTAAGCTTTTACAACGCTGAGTTGGCTTGGCTATAGTCTGATATTTACTTACCACCAGAAAAGGGGACTTAATTTGATGGAATTTTAAATAGATACTAAAGACGAATGAATATGCTTAATTAACGTTAGAGTCGTTTTCTTCACTCTTTTTCAGCTTGTCTCATCATCAGTAGTTGACCAACACTAGAGTTGATACCAAACTTAAAGTTGAAAGTCAAATTGAGGATAGCTTTTCTTTACTTGTATTCTTTTTGAATAACTTATGAGAAATGTTTGGCCAACTTGAATAATTTTTTTATAAATTTGAAATTATTATTTTTCGTATTTTGAAAATGCATCTTTAAGCTTTTTAAAGCAAAGAAATTAATTTTACCAAATAAAGAGTTGATAAAATAAATGATTCTTTTTAAAAATGCAATTAAATAAACAACATGCATTTTTTCAAATGACCTTATTAGTAAGAACAAACATTAACACAAACATTTGCAGCTTCGATGGGCTTCGCAGTAGATTGTTCTTTCTAATTTTCCAAGACCTTGTTTCCGAATTCGGATATACTGTAACTAGGAGATTGCTTGGATGATATTGGCGTTAAGTGCTTGAATCGTTTTTCGATTGTTGACATGACATTAGTCCTTCAATGTCCTTCTCCCCCCCCCTCCAAACAAAAAAAAACTATGAAGGGGTTAAATCACAGCTCTAAAGGAGTCAATTATAATTTCCCGGATGGCTTATAGAACATATCAGAACGTGAGTGCAATAGCGACTAAACTGCCATTTTATCCAAATTGAGTGGATATAGTATGGGACTTTTTCACTCACTTTTGTGGTTTACAAATTTAATAGAGATAAAAAACAAGAACACAATTTAAACTTATTTAACAATAAGCATAACTAACAAATAAAACAAAAGTGTGGAACCTTGAAGAAAACTATGGGATTCTAAGCTTACGTTAAACTGAAAAATTATGTAATTTTCATTTTTGTTCGACTTATAACTGTTGGTATTCTTTCTTCAACGGATTCTAACTTTTTCAAAATACTAAGGATTCCTGATGTTTCTGTGTTATTAAAACAAGAACTGGTAATTATTTGTATTGTCGCTTCAACAGTGATGGATTTACGCCTAAGCCCGTGAGGCCCAGGCCTAGGGCGGCATAATTTGAAGGGCGGCAAAATTTATAAAATGCTTAACACTTGAACAAACAAAGGAGAACTGTAAGAATAGAAAAATCTCACCTCATCTCTTTGTTTTTGATTTTATTTTTTTAATTAAATATGAGTGGCTATCCAAAAAAATTAAGCGGTGCTGAATATCGTAAAATAAAAGAAAAATAATCTACGATGTTAGATAATTTACATAAAAAAATTCCAAAAATATCTAATTTTACGACAAGCTCAACTGAATCTTCTAACAATGACCAACAAGCATCATGTTCATCGGTTGTAAGTATCTTGTTTTGATTGCTAATAATTTTCTTTTTGGCATTGATTTTGTCTTTGCAGCTGGAATCAAAAGAGACTCCAGAACAAGATAGCGAAAAAGTACACTCTTCCTTATCACAAAGTACGAACGAGGCACCGTCAAATTTTCCTTCATCACAATATACTGAAGAAATCCAGTCAACAGCTGATATTTTTAAATTTAATACTGATCCCTTTTTATGGGACTTGAATGAAGAAACACGGGATTTCATATCTATAAACGGTGTACCACGAAATGATAATGCAGACTTTAAAAATTCTAGAAATGTTTATATTGATAAAACGAGGTATTGTTCCAAAAGATTATTTCAACGTACTTTAAAAAATGGAGAGATTCAACGCCGCCGTGAGTGGTTGATTTATTCAGAAACTAAAGGCTCTGTATTTTGTATTCCATGTTGATTATTTGGTAGAAGTGGTGAAATGAATGTTTTTACTGACGAAGGATTCCGTGACTGGAAAGACTCAAAAGCACGCATCGAAGCTCATAAAAATTCTGACTGTCACAAAACTAACGTTACTCATTTTAAAGCTCGAGCAGTAGTTCACGGGCGTGTTGATCAAAATCTAATAAAACAACTCAATTAGTACATAATGTATTGGACAAAAATTATGTACCGAGTAATTGCAAATATTAAATCACTAGTAATAAGAGGCCTGCCATTTCGAAGAAATTTAGAACGAAGAGGAGGTCCTCATAATGGTTATTTTTTAGGAACGGTAGAGCTCCTTGCTGAGTTTGATCCATTTCTATCTGAACATTTAAAATTGTAAAGCAATCTATGAAGAAATTATACTGTTGATTCAACATAAAGTATTACAACAAATTTCAGTGAAGTGCAATCTGCTAAGTATTTTATAATTGTAGATTCTACGCCTGATATAGCACATGTCAATCAGCTTACAATAATTATAAGATATGTACGTGATAACGGTGAAATTGTTGAAAGTTTTATAATATATAATTTCTACCAAATATCGGCCATAAAGCTAAAATGCATTGTTAAAATCTCTAGAAAATAAAGGTTTTGATATAATGAACTGTCTTTAAATTTGGTAGGCTCATGTGCAGTTGAATCGGTAACAGAAGTTGTTGACTTCTTTTCTACTTTACAAGAACTATACAATTTCTTTACTATATCTACTCATCGTTAGGAAATCTTGATGCAGCGTTCAAATTTAAAAATTAAGAGTCTTTCTCAAACTCGTTGGTCTGTTTGACATGATGGATGTTACACATTAGAAAAAGAGTGGTGTGCAATAATTGATGCACTGGAATTTATTGCCGAAAGCAGAGATGACCGTCTACGCGATCTGAAGCTATGGGACTGCAGCGAAAATTAAAACATTTAGAAACAGCAATCCTAGTCATTGCCTGGAATGTAATTTCAGGTCGTTTTAATGCTGCTTGTAAGAAGCTTGAAGAATCTCAAGCTGATTTATCATCCGTTGTGCAAATCTTTAGTTCTCTGGATTTATTTCTTCAAGACATGAGAGACAGACAATTTTCTTAATATAAAGGAAAAGCTAAATCACTGTCCATAGTTCACGATTATTATCGTTATGATACTCAACGCAAAAAAAAAAACAGAAAAATTGAGCCAGATGACTCACGGGTAAACAGTCTCCAAGATGTTTATTCGAATGTGGACACTGCTCTCCGAATTTTGTTTGAGTATTCCGGCTACAAATTGTTCAGGAGAAAGATCCTTTCCACTCTAAAATGAGTAAAAACATATCTACGTGCAAGCATGGGCCAAGATAGACTTAAGGCTCTTGCATTGCTATCTATTGAAGCACAACTAGTCCAAGATATTAATTATGACGATATAATCGACGTTTTTGCGCGGACGAAAGCCAGGAGAAAAAATGTTTGAATTCATTAATATAAAAAAAAAATATTTATTATTTGTATATCTAAGGATTATAACTTATTTGTCTTTCATGTTAATTAATTATATTTATAAATTATACTTCAATAAAATAAAGTCATTTTGAAAAAAAATATTGAATCAAAATTTATCAATAAGGGCGGCACATCGAACGGGGCCTAGGGCGGCAGCAAGCCTAAATCCGTCACTGCGCTTCAACTATTTCTATGCGGGAAACGGATTTCTTCCTAATACAACACATAAATTAAAAATTTCTTGTAATTAAGCAGAATGGGATCTAGTTAAACAAAAATATGAAAATCATAAAAACTATTGAAAAGTGAGCCAAAACGTGAACATTACCTTATAAGTTGTCAACTTTATATAAACTCAAGACAACTCACTACCTTGTTCTTTGGTTTTGACAGCAGTATACCCTGTAAATAGTAGTAGTATTTTGATTTGTTTCACTACCAAATAATGGCCTACCTGGCTTTGAAAATAGGTATTTGTAAGCATACAAAATCAAAATCCTTCCACTTTTTGAGCATTATTACAAAAATAAAACCAAAGCTTTGTTCCTTTGTTTTAAAAATATAACTGCTGAAAAAGAATCTGCTTTTTATTTTTGCTTAACTGAAAATAATGAAAAATTTATTCACGGCCTCAATGAAAAAGTTGGTTAAATTTTAAGGGCAGATGTAGATTTGGAATTAAACACAAATCATCTTTTAATTGCAATAACATTGGTTCAATTATGTATGGAACAAAATATGAGCCAAATGGCTGCCGCGACCTAGGCGGCACACCTTTTTCGATGGTCCACTAAATTTTCGTTGACGATGAGACATAATTGAAATTCTGCCGTTAATGTGCAGAATTATCCCATATTTTAGGTCTTGAATTGTTGCTGGCTTATCGACGTACTCGCACACCTTTTCTTTCAAATAATCTTGAAGAAATAAATCTAAAAATGTTAACTCACATAATATTAATAAGCCCGAATAACTTTAACGCATTGCTCGATTTTGTATCTTTCTATGGTTAAAATTGAGTTAGTCTGAAATTGAAAGTACATTTCATTTTCATTTCATTTCTTGAAAGTACAAAAAATGTTAAGTTGATCAACTCTTTAGTTGAGATTTTATATTCACAATGAAAACTTCCAATGAGGAATACTAAAATCGAAAGTTAAAAACAATCCTCAAGACTATTTCAACTTTGCATGGAGACAATGGTTCTTAAACTTCCAAGGCTAACTTCTTTCACAGATACCATTCGTAAATAAATTAAATATACCTTGTCTTCAAAATTCTATAATTTTTCTGAAACTTTAATAATATGAAGTGGAATAAAGTTTAAAAAAATAAGACAACAGACAAATTCTGACTAAAAAATTGTTAGCTTTAATCAAGTGATGCGGAGTGTATGCATACAATACTTTATATTATCACTAAACCAAAGAAAACAATAAACCACGTCACTAAAATATACAATGCAATCCAACAAACAAACAAAAAAGGAAAGGAAAGGAAATGATAATGATCCCCAGTATCCTTTTATTTCTTTTTCGTTTTTATTGAAAAGGAAATGAATACATACATAAAGATGCTCATAACTCAAGCTTCACGCTTTTGGCCATTTACTCGCTACTCCCCTTATTTTCTATGCATAGCATTTAATGGTGGTTTCTATGATGTTGGTCCTTAAAGTAGCTGATGGTATAATCATTACAAACCGCCATCAACTTAACTAATTATTATTTTTGTTCTTTATACTTCTCGTATTCATAAAGAAAATGCATCCGTCCTTTGGGCGGAAATTAATCCTGTGTTTATCTGCACGCCACAGTGTAATTTAATTTTGATCTTTCTTTTCTTTTTTTTTATTGTAAAATGAAACTTTTATTATACAAAAAATGGGCATCTGCATTTTGAAGCCAATAAGAAAAAAAGAAAATAGACTTTTTAATTGGATTTTGTTGAAACAATTACCAAGATCTGAACAAAGAAAACAGAAAGACAAAGAAAATCTTTATTTTCTCTGCAGAACTCAGGAAAAACGGACACACTTTGAAAAAAAAATTGACGGAGATATTACTTTTTCACTACAAACTGTATAATTGTTGTTGTAATTGTTTGTCACTTCCTTACAGGAAATGAACACTAAAACTTTTTTGTATAAGAAGTTCTAACTATTTTAAAAATGTTAACGTATGTAAATAAGATAAATAAGGAAACTGGTGATTATAATAAATAAGCCGGAGAATTCAGTACAAAATTTTAGACGAATTCGGGTGCAGCGAATGTTTTTTCAACATCCTGTAATTTTAACAATCACTTTTTTTTTAAGAAGGAGGCTGAGATGCGATTCACACTGATAACTTCCCATCTCGTCTGTCGATTTGTCTTGCTTAAAAGTTTAAAAAAATGTTCATAACAATATTGGAGTTGGATTTTTATACAAAATTTACTGAATGTAGAAAACAATATTTTCTATAAGATAAAAATAATTTGAAGCCAATATTTTCAATTTCTGAAAAGATATTTAAGTCGAGAATCAATATTTACGAAGTTTTAATAATTTTTGTATATGTTTTTATTTTTTGTAAAAAAAACTGTCGATTTGATTTTTCTCAAAATTGTATCAGATATCAAAAACGTTATTCTTAATTTTTTGTTGATAAAATAGTCGAGGTGACAATTATGTGTTTTCAATTTTTTTGACTTATAAAAACAAACCGTTATTTGAATTTATTTGAACTCCACTGGTTCTTGAGACCATCTCTCTATAAATTTTTTATTTAGATTCTAGAAACCTTGAAACATCGAAAAATGTCAACATTTTCAATTCAACAAATCGGATCGATTACAATAACTTCCTATACTTACTTTACTTAGGTCCTCAGACTAGTTAAATCCGTTGGGAACCCCTAATGGGGCATAGGGCCTCTACTACGCCCACGCACCATCGTGTGAGGTTTCCGGAAATGTGTTTCAGCTCCCTCCAACTCTTGCCTAGTGACGCTGATTCCTCCTCCACTGTCCTGCGCCCTTTGCTTCTCGGTTGTCCAGCTCTTCTTCCTTCTTATGTGAGCGGATTCCACTGCATTGCTTGGCCTACAATGCAGTCGTTACCTTTTCGAAGCGTATATCAAATCCATTGCCACTTACGCCTTCGTATTATACGTATAGAGTCTATAGGTTCCTTACGTGTCCTTCTATGAAGGACCTCATTGGATATTCGGTTTGGCCAGAAAATCCTTAGGATGTTGCGAAGGCATCTATTCACGAAGGTTTGCAGCTTTATAGTAACGGCTGAAGTAACCTTCCAGGTGCTGCACCCATAAAGAAGCACAGATTCGACATTTGTGCGAAACAGTCGTAGCTTTGTTCTTAAACTGATAGAGTTATTCCTCCAAATTTTTGACACCATACCGAACGCCGCGCCGCTTTTGCTTTGCCGATGCGGCAGATGACGTCTTGCTTGCTCGGTTCCGCCTTCGATGGAGACGATACTTCCAAGGTATTGAAAGCTCTCCGCTTTTTCAACCGGCTGTGGAAATATTTATTTCAGAGGATGGTCGGGTTCCGATGCTGATCAATTTTGTTTTGCCGGAATTAATTTTCAGCCCCACGACTTCTGATTCTCTCTCCACACTTGTTGTCATTTGATGGAGATCCATAATCCTATGGAGAGTAAGCAAACATCATCCGCATAATCCAAGTGCTTTAAATAGGATGTCAAAGTCAATTGGATCCTTCTGCTAGCTACCTGACAGAGCTGCTGGAAATTTGTCCATACGTGAAAATATTGGAACACAATGTAGCAAATATTTTCGATCAAAATAGTCAGCTCAAACAATTCTGACGCAGAATTCAAACTTCTAGGAATTCTTAGCAGTTTACCCTTGAGCTCGATTTTTTACTTACTTTTAAGTGTAGATATTCTTTTTTCGTTGGCACATCACGAATGTGGAATACTTTAATCAACCCTGATTTGCCCTCCTATTTTGATGTTCGCAACCTTAAAACCCTAAGATCTCCACTTAAATCCTTCAATATTTTCCTAACATTCCCACTGTGATGAAACATGTTTAGGGGCAGTTATAAACGTTTTAGTGCACGTAAAGTATATAATTGTAATAATTTTAACGTTTTTGACAGTCCTAACACTGTTTTTACTTCAAAACTGGGGTTTATGGACCAATGCGGAACTTTCATTCCTCCTTAAAAAGCTTAAATTTTACAAATCTGACTTTTGAGCAAAACTCTTTTGGTTCTCTTTTCCAACGTTCGTATAATCCGATTAATTCCTTGCCTATTGTTTGAATGAATCAAGAAAAGATTCCTTATTCAATGAGGAAAATTCATTATTCAATGTGGTCTCTGAATGGTCACTGGCTTTCACTGCTTTTATAGTTAAAATCAAAGTTATCAGAGAGAAATAAATCTGTCAACAAAGAAAAGGAAACCAAAGCCGTAAATTTTAAGATATGTCTTATATCACTTTGCTTTCGAAAAACTTCTCCAATTTCAGTTTATTATTTCTTTATTCAATTTAAAGAAGAAAAAGGAAAAAGAAGTAGAAAGATTATGTTTTACAACATAAAGATACAGCAGTCAGAGCTAGAGGCTTTTGAATTTTTGACATTTCCTTTGATATGGGAACAGACTGGAACTCTTCTTTGTGTTTCATGAATAAAAATAAAAATATTTAATTATTTAATCTCGAAACAAGTTAAAGATCCTACCTTTGTTCATATTTAAATTATTATTTAAATTTTAATTTAATTCTTTTACACTTTTGTTTTAAGTCATCAAAATAATGTTGTTCCTTATTTTTGCATAACAATGGGTTACTTTGTTATCAAGCGAATGAAATCCTAAAGGAGGGCTTCATGGAAAATTAATTGTTGATGAAAACGGCACGAGAGAACGGGAAGTCTCAGATGGAGTGATTTATTGATTCAATTTTATCTGATATTTAATTAATACTAAGTTCGCTTTAGAACACGTGCAGTTAATATACTAACTTTTTCATATTTAAACCTTTTATAATGCATAAGAAACATGTCCTTAAAGTACAAACACCTACCCTTCTTTTACACAATACAAATATTTTCCAATATTATTCATATATTCAAAAAATATTCCCCAATTGTTGATCTCCAAAAATACATTTTTTCATTTCGTAAAAATATCCAAAGGTCTGATGCCTCAGAGCTCATAAGTCCATAAGCCAAAGAAAATATAATCATCGAAATCGCGTAAATATTTATGAATGAAAAATTGACACGCATCGTGTGATGGTTGTTGGCCCAGAGATGATATATCAATTAATTTTTAAAAGCAAAATAAAACGATTGTGTTTTTGTTTTGTTTGGACATAAAAACGAGAGCGTGCAATTTTTGTTTTGGTTTGGAGATTTTTTTATTTGTTTTTAATTCGATGCTATTTAGGAAACAAATAACGGTATTTGTTGTTTTAGTTATTGGCTACCTTTGAAGTTTATTAGGAACTATTAGCTTTCTAGTGATCTAGTATTGTTTAAGTTCCTATTCATTATACAGGGTGCTTTTTTAGCTGCCCACACATTAGTTTTTAATAAAAAAAAACCTTAAAAAGAACTTAGAACGATTTGTAGAGATTGTTTCTCGGGAAAAAAGGACTGCTGTGGGAGCCAAAAGTGGTTAGCTAGCACAGCATTCTTGTGATAGGTTCAAAAAGGTCATAATTTGATAAGATAGGAAAAAAAGAGAAGGGTCTGCCTGACGTTCCTTGGATAAGTATAAATAGGAATGTTTTCTAGAAGAAATGGTAAATCTATGGTGCTGGTGTACAAAGAGAATAACAGCGACTTCATGGTGTCACGGTGCTTTTGGAAGGTTTGCAGATTGATAAGTTTTAAACGATCTTCATAATGTGGTAAGAATATATTATCACCCCAAGGAAAACCGCGGAGTGAAAATTGAAGAAATCTGCGTTGCACAAATTCAATTCTTTGAGAGTTCTCTTAGGGAGACCAGACTGGATATAGAAATATGAACAACAATATTTTGAGCAGGATAAAATAATTTTTAAGGTAACATTCTCGTTTTACCAAATTTTAGTAGTATTTCGAAATGTTTTTTTTATAAAAATAAACTATCAATAATATTGATGACAACATTTTATACTAGCGGCCCGTCCCGGCTTTGCACGGGTAGACATAAATAGGTACAGATATTTAAGTCACAAGCATGCTAACTAAAACGACCATGAATCACTAAATTAGAAAACATTTGTTTGTCCAATCATTAATAATCTTCGCAGTGTATGCGATGAAAGACATTTTGTGGCTAATTTTTTTACACCTTCAGTTGGTTTTATTAGGAATTTCTAAAGATTTCCATAGTAATCTAGTACTAAATATAGCCTATGTTACTCAGTGATAATGTAGCTTTCTAATGAAAAAAGAATTATTAAAATCGGTCCAGTACTTTTTGAGTTTATTCGTTACATACAAAAATACAAATCTTTCCTCTTTATAATATTAGTGTAGATAAAATTAAATAATTTTAAATGTAGCTAAATTATTTATTCCCGAGATATTTGAGTTAAAATCAATTTTTACCGTTTTCAGTAGTATTTTTGAAGGTTTTTATTTTTTGTCAATTGGACTTTTGTCGAAAAATTTAATAAAAATCTTTGATTTAGATTCTAGGGACCTTGAAACATCGAGATTTTGATTTCGCAGGTTACTATTTAGTTTTATCAAAATGAATGCTTGGGATACTGAAAAAAGAATTTTGGATAGTGCAACGGTACCATGCTTTGCAGTCCGTCGCATTTCCGTCCAAAAGGAATTCAGGCGGGAGTTTGGCGGTACTCCCCCGAGTAGATGGACAATTATGAGGTCGGTGAACATATTTGCTGAATCTGGAAGCATTGCACGAAGACTGCACCATCAAGTTCCAAATATTCGTGTTCAAGGATACAATCGACACTATAGCATTGGCAATACATGCAAATCCAAGCGTTTTGACTCGAAACTTATCGGGGAAAATTGGATTTAGCAGACTTTCATTACAGCGGATACTTCAAAATGACTTAAACTTATTTACGTACAAGGTCCAAATTATAAGCAAGTTAAACACTCAGGATTTTCCTGTTCGCGAGGAATTTTGCCGAAAAATGATTGCAATGCACATCTAGCCAGACCAGTTATGACGGAGCTCCAGGAACTCCAACCAAACCAAGGCACCAAATTTTTTGTTTGGGTTATATCAAGCAGGATGAATTTGACTGAAATGACCCTTCAGGCCGCAATTAACAATTTTTTGATCAGGTGCTGCGTATGCGTGGGTGAACGTGCAGGTCATTTGCGGTAACGATACAAAACAGCATTGGCTTTGCGAAGTATAAGATGGGAGCGTATCGGAATCCCGCTTTTTAAAATCCCGTTTTTAAAAAATCCCGAAAAAAAAAGTTTTAAAATCCCGTCCTCTAAAATACCGATTTTTTTTAAATCCCATCTTTTTAAATCCCGCTCATTCAAAATCCAGATCAATTACAATCCCACTTTTTAAAATCCCATCAAATCCCGACAAACCCGCCTTATTTTTTACAAAATAAGTGCATTAAACTAAATAACAATGGGAGTCAAAGGTTTGAATTTTATGTTACTTGACGAGAATATAGTAATATCGTAATTTGTCTTGTTTTTACTTTACAGAAACATTAATTCTTGTTTACAATATTAATTCTTGCATAAACAACATGCGTCCTACAACAAATCTACAGTTTTACAGCTATCGTTGACTTTGTTAATTGATTTGATTTTTTAAAATTTAATAACAAGTTTTTATTACAAAATCGGGATAGTAAAAAAATGGGATTATGAAAAACGGGATTATAAGAAACAAAATTACAAAAAGCGGGATTATAAAAAATCGGAATTATAAAAAGCAGGATTATAAAAACTGGATTTTAAAATCGGGATATCGAACCCAACCCTTATAAGATTAAAAGTGTTTTTTTATTCCCCATTGTACAACACTGTTTAGGTCGGAATTTATTAAGCTTATCATATTTTGTCATTGCAGTTCATTATCCGATAAAGAGGGATGTGCGTCTGAAAACAAATATGAAAATCTAAGAGTTTTATCGTAGAAGTTGCAGACAAGAGATCATTAATACAAATGAGAAAGAGTGTTGGAGATAGAACAGAGCCCTGGGGAACACCAGCATTTAATTTTGGGTTTTCAGGTTTAAACCCATCCAATACTACTTGAATTGAACGATCCGAAAGGTACATAAATACTAATCCTTTGAAGGAGGGGTTCATGAAAACCAAAAGCAGACGTTTGCGATAAGAGAGCCCGATCCCAAATCCTATGAAATGCTCTTAAGGGTGTTTATAAAAATTGACGTATTTTAAGCGAAGATAATCATCATTTCCTCATAGTGGGCTATGTAACTCGTATCCACGGCGGACATATACCGAAAATCAGATTTAAATCAAAAATCATTCCAACAATATTATAAATATAAAAAAAAACAACCGATGTTTTGAAACCTTTAACTATAAATTTTATTATTTAAAAATTGGCCTTGAATAAGTAAAACAAGAAACAATTATAACAATTTATTATTTCTACTTTTCAAATATTTTCTTATGAAATTATTAAACTATGTAAAAACAAATTTTAGAACTTTCACGTAATTCCACCTCAAGGCAATTTCAAACAACTTGTTATTATATTTTTTTTTCTTATTTCATTGCCATTTCATTAAATAGAAATTTTCCTATTTATACTAAATTGTCAACAACAGCAACCCATCATGTTTGTTCATTTTATTGTTTTGAAATTCTTATTAAAACTTTTTTAATTGTTTTGACAAGAGAAAAAAATCAATGATTGAAACTAGCACCTTGCAATTAGTTTATGCAAATAGAAATTCATTGTTTTTTCGTACGTATTTTTTCACAATTTTTGTACATGTGTAGGTACCTATGAACATATGTTTTTGAGAATATTTGGCATACAAATTCAAATTTGACTATTTGGTTGTATATTCTGAATTTTAGATTTTGCATCAAACAAAGACACATTGACGTAAAAATCAACAAGAAACATATGTATATACATATATTTTTAATTTTATTCACTTTAGCTATGATTTATAGTCAAGCCCTACATCTTATTTCAACACCTTATATACGATAACAAATTACCAATTTCTCGAGGAGCAGGATTTTGTTAAGTACTTTATGTTTAATAAATTACTCATGCTCCTGTTCAACATAAGAGCAAAATATTAACTATTCCATCATCAGCCTTAAAAAACATTAAATTGCTTTCGCAGTTCACCCGGGCGTATGTGCGACATTATTTATGGTGGAGAAGCAACAAGTGAGTGTGTGTCTTTTACCGCCATGAGCATTTCATTAAATTGTAATTCATGTCGCACATGCATCGAGGATCAAAAAAAAATAATTAAGTACCAACTTTCAAGCCTATAATGTGATTAAAAAATAAAAAACTTGTCAGTCTACAGAAATAAACAAAACGGTGAACTTATGTACATCTATTTACTAACAGTACACACTACTTAACTGAAACGAAGATTTCATAAACATTTTGTGGAATTTTATTGTGTGTACAAAATGTACGAGAATATGAAAACAAAAGTTTAAGAAACTCATTAAAAATTTAAAGATTTACTTTGATGGTATCCCACAAAGCTGACTACTTGGTCCACTATTTTTTATTTTCAGATGGTTTTTGATTATTTTATACTGATAAGTACTAACTCTATGACAATGCATATTATTTCATAGCTTTGAATGAACATAAGTCAACATTTCCACTCTGTTTAATAAAGCTCAAATAAGCGTTCTTGACAGTAAATAGATAGGAATTCTTTTAAAGACAACCAAACGTGCACTTAAAAAATTATAGAAATTATAATAAAAACGCTTTCTATTAACAAAGGCAGTAATTTTGTTTTCCACGAGGAAGAAGTTAACTTTTTAACTGACACGTGAATTAAATTATTTTATTCTCTCTGGGAATATAAAGACCTTGTCAAGATACTAATTCAACTTTGATTGCTATCCGGGGGAGAACTATAATTTAAGGAATTTCTTTTTAATGAAAAAACCTCGTTAGAGAAACTTAATGGAATGTATTGGTTGAAATAGTGGGTGGTAGGCCAGAAACTATTTTTGTATGCGTTAATTTTGGTATTGAGTTCTATTTTCTATATAAACAGATTCTCTTACTTCATATGTTGGTAGTAAAGTTACTTTCAAGTATCAAAAAAGTGGATGAATTATTTAAGCTTTTGTCATTTTCATTCGAACCTTCCGAAATTGAAGAACTCATATTTGAAACCTATCATCAATTTTTTTTTTAATATATTACAAAGATACCTAATTTTTGTGTGTGTTTTGAAGAAATAACAATGGTTTTTCTATTTGTTTTTTTATAATTGGCATACACTCAAATGGTTTCGAATACCTTTGATTTAATATAATAGGGACAAAGTGTGAGCATTAGGAAAAGAAGAAGGGGTTGGAAAGGAGATGTTGGTGTACATTTGTGTCGAATTCTTGAACATTGCAATGACTTGAAAAGACGTGAATGTCGTCAAGTCATTCCACATTCGTGTAGTACGGCTAAAGAACGAATATCTGTTTTTCACAGTATGACCGAAGGTGGACTCAAGGGTATATACTGATGGGCATTCCTAGAAGCGAGAGTATTACAGTAGAAATGTTTAAGGGGAGGAATGCAACTATCTAATTCGATAGAGCATAGCCTGTTAAAATAATGGTAAAAAGGTTGAGAAAGAAACATGCCGATGCTAGAATGACGTAATTGTGTTTTTGATGTTATTATCACTAATCATTTTAGAAGGTCTTCTTTGAATACTGTCCAAGAGGATTAAGTCAGTTACTGGACCACCAACTCAGAGATAGAAGTAATACTCAGGGTTTGGATGTATATATGCTTTATAGATTATAGCCAAATCAGAAGGAGAGACAAATTTCTTGGACTCAGAAAACCCAAACTACTTTGCGGGATTTTTGACGTCTTGGCGTATGTATTCATTCTGCAAGAGGCTTTTGGCAATAAACATACCGAGAATATTGTGATGTTCTGTTTCATTTATGCAAGTGTCACCCATGGACTTCAACAATACAGTATTGGATTTTCGAAACATTAAATTCCACCTGGATTCCTATTCCCCATTAAACAAGGCTCTGTGGGTTGGAATTGAATAAGCATAAAATATTTTGTAGTTGGAGTTCCACATCCAAAGAAGAAATATGTGGGTCTGAAAACAGATATGAGATTTAAGAGTATACTATCTTTAGAATAGTAGTTGCAGACCGGAGATCATCAAAAAAAAATAAGAAAAAGTTTCGGAGACAAAACAGAACCCTAAGGCACACCAGCATTTGTTTTTTGGATATCAGACATGGGAGCAGTGATGCCAGATCGTCTGTAAATGCCTTTTAACGGATATTTGATGCAAAAAAAATTAGCTAATAGACCGAAAATGCGTTTTTATGCCTCTCAGTTAAAAAAGGGCATTGAGCGCTGATCAAAACTGTCTAATCAAAAATCTTTCTATTGACAAGATGTGACATAAATTTTCCATCTTCAAACTCTCAATAATAAAATTCTGTTTTCTAATTAAAAAAACTTGTTAAAATAGCATTGACTCTACTTCTCTCTAATGCTGAAGCAGAACGAATTTCAAATTGAAATTTGGTATTTTCGTTTTAGTTATCTGTACTTTGTATTTGTTATTGAAGTTTCTTATTTTTCATTAAATATTTTATTTATTTACTTATTTGAATAATTTATTCGGTCCAAGTCGTTGGCAAATCAATTGAAAAAGTCTGGTATCACTACTTGAGAGCATCCAATACTACTCGTATTGTAATTTCTAATCCAACGAAGGAGGGATTTCGATAAGATTTCGATAAGGGCGTGATGCCAAACCCTATTAATTGCTTTTGAAATATCAGGGGCAATCATTTTTCTTTCCCCAAAACGATGTAAAGATGTATTCCAGTGTTCGGTGACAGGAACCTTTAGATCACCAGTGGACCTATTGCTACGAGAACCGTACTGCCGGTCATTTAGAAGTCTTCGATCTTCGAGATATTTCTTGAGTTTATATTTTATACTTAAATTAAATCTGTTGCTTTTGAAGAATTCTTTAGAGGCTAAGTCATAAGAAACGGAAATTTATCACACAATATACATATGTCAAAAAAGGCAATAATAAAAAGCGTAGAGAATCATATGAGTTAACTACAGGAATTCAAATTAATCAAAACAAATAAAGGACCGAAATACGAAAAGTCACAAAAATAAATCAGAAACGCTTTAAAGGTGGTTTTAATGTTTTTATAGACTTTTTCTATGTAAAAAACGATCAAAGCTTCTGAAACAAATCTTACTGACCATCGATTTTTAAGTGTAATTTTGTTTTAACTATAATTTTTTATATTTTCATGTTCAATACAAAACAAATGTTGCCAAAAAGCAATGCGTCAGGAATTCATTTTATATCAAATATTTTTAGTTAAGATTTCACGATTTTTTGAATTTTTCCCTGCATAAGTACAATCATGATGATTAAATTATCATTTCAGCAAAAAGCTACTCCTTTTGATTCCATTTTAAACAAGCAGGCAGACAGAAAAGACAAATTAAATCCTCGTTGAAGACGCAAAACGATGCCAAGTTATGCATATTTGTGTTGCCGCATCCTTTGAGAATTTATATAAAGTTATTGATGAAATGATTGAGGAGAGTGATTTTCCTACCTACATACATACATACATAATAAATGGAAACAGTTTTCCTAGACTAGTTTACTGTGAAAACAAAATCAAACAAAACAAGCTTTTCCAATGATAAATTTTCATCCTTTTTTTCGTGATTTGTTTCAAAAGAATTCAATCATGAATTACTCTCTCCACTTTCCGTGGCAAACTAGAAATTCAATGGTTCTGCGATGTGGAAAATAAATCAATCAGCAAAAAAGGACTTATAATTCTCAATGGCAGACGAACTCAAGGACAAGGATGTTAGACTTAACGCGAGTCATGTTTTTCTTCATATTTTATTAAGTACAAAAAGATAAAATTCATTCTTTGTTATTATTTCGTGAATATTAAAAGGTTTAAAATGGCGCCAAATATAAAATTTTGACAGCTCGAGAGGTTGGTTTTTATTTTGAAAAGGCACAGAGTGGAACTAGAAATGTCTACGCATAATTTTGTAAAATATGTAGACAAAAAGCCTTAAGTTATGTGAAACATGTGTGAGAAAAATTACAGATGGTCTTAAGTAGATTTTCATTTCATAAAGTTGTTGAAGGGGGTTGTCTTAATATTTTAAAACGTTTACAATGTTCATTTAGTTTTTTTTTTACCTATTTATTTGAACTTGGAAAGTGACTTAGCTGTGGGACCATTTGAACAAACTATTTTCATACGACAACAAATTAGTTTCTATATTTATATTTTTCAATACTATAGTTCTATGTCATTCAAGAGGACACAAGCGTCCACAGGTTTCTCTCAAAACCCACCTCTGGCTATCAAATTCTACTCTCACCTCCCCGCGGTGAACATCGTTTGCCTAGTACCTCAACTATAGATCGGGTTCTAACCCCAGTGGAAAGTTGTAGGTGGTAGCAAACAAGAGAGGGGGGAGAGCTGTTTTCACTAATGCACCTCCCCTTATTCAGACGGCAGCGAAGGAATTCCCGAGATAGAATCAACGGTGGCGTCTACAGCTCAAGTTAGGTTAAACTACTTAGTGAACACCCAATAGGGTTTCTACAACATATTCGGAGCCCAGACCGGCAAGAGCTGTTTGTATGAAATTAAAATTGTCTTAGGAGATTTTAACACCAAGCTAGGAAGAGAAGATATCTTTGGTGGCACAATCGGGAGATACAGCCTGCACGACACCACCTCCGACAACGGATAGAGGCTGATTGATTTCTGGTAGCTAGTACGCAGTTCACAGATCTTGATATCCACAAGGAGAAATGGAAATCTCCGACGCGCGACACTTCTTTCGTATACAAGATGTCCGAACACTCCGAGGGCCAACATTGACTCGGGCCACTACCTCGTTGTAGCCAAGGTACGGGTACGGATATCCCGATCAAAGCCAAAACAAGGAAGTACTGTGAGAAGATTTTGACGTAAGACAGCTACAATAGCAAGAGACTGCAATGTCCTTTTCCGATCGAATTTCTAACAACCACTTTAGAAAACACTGACCTGGTTTAAAGAATAAAAGTCCAACGACTGAAAGCTGGGTCATGTAGAGTGAATGGACATCAACGCTCTATTTCAAAAGGTATTCGAATCCAATTCCGAGGGACGGCGGCCGGCGCTGTAGAGGAAGACCGTGACTCAGGTAGCGCATGCAGGTGGGAGAGGACCTCAACCAACTTGGCGTGTAAAACTAGAGACAGCTAAGAGATGGTTCAATACCTCACCCAAACTAATTGACATTTCAAAAAATATAACACACTCTGAAGAACCATAAGGTCACAATTTTGACATCTTCCTAGCTCTGACTTTTTCTTTAAACAGTACCAGATGACTCTCACTGAAAAGTGGAAGATTAATTTTATATTTTTAATTTTCTTTTAATTAAATCATTTTAAAATAACATTATTTTTTTAATGTCTTATAAAAAAGCTATAACTCCAGCCTAAAAAGCTTTCTTTCTTCGATAGACACGCGGTAGCACATTTAAATTATTGTTGATGCTTTGAAAATCTCTACAGTATTTATTAATATTTCTGTGCCAAGAAATGTAGGTGAGCCTACAAAACAAAACAAAAACTCTTTAGAAAATTATTCTTTTATGAATCTTAACTGCTGTCAAATCTTAATTACATTGTTTATTCACAATTTCAGAAGATTTTCATCTCAAAATTCTTCCTGCCCATACCGACGTATTGTGATATTTTCGATAAATTAAAAATTTTCCATAAATTAAAAGATGTTTACCTACGAAGAAAGCATTAAGATACTAAACAGATACTAAATGAATAATATAAATTTAACAAAACACACCTACGCCACCGATAGATGTTTCCTAGCCTACACATAGGATATAATACATTTTGAAAACACCTTAAATGAAAAAAAAAACTTTTAAAGGCAAGCAGTAAATATTATTCCGATAAATTTCTATATTGACTATGCTATAATTTACAAGCAATAAATTTGCACTAACTTCGATAAATAAATACGAGTATAATTCAAGTCTATCTTTGTTTAAAATTAAGGTACTGTAAGGTGCAAGAAAATGTGTTTCCAACACAATTTATGACTTGATGTTTATATTAAAGTTCAATTCATCTAAATGATAACGGGGGCAAGGCATGGTGTAGTTCTATGTTTTTCTAAAATGTGTCTTCTTAAAGTTATTAAATTTAGTTTTGTATCTAAAATCGTATAACTCAAGAATGCGGTTTCTTTTTTATTCTGCGTTTACACATACGATCCATTGCATTTAACGTCGTCGGTAACGTAGTTAAGAGCAAAAATGTAAATACCAGTTAAAACTGTTAAAGACATTTTTTTCTTCTAAAATATGAAGCCTTAAGAAAATATACAACAATTTCAAAACTTAATTAACACCGCACTGTAATACCGACCATATTGAAAGGATTACACATTTTTGCATTAAAAATAGCATTAAGAAAATATTTAAAAATTTATCTTTGTACCAATTCGATATTTTATGAGATTATAAATCTATTTTTATGCATATAAACAATTTAGTTATTGTTGACATAAAATTCATGATTTCTTAATTTAAATATTTATGGCTCTTTTTTCTCTAAATTTGCATTTGAAGAACAAAAGCTTGTTTGACTATACATAGGTATGCATAGCTTTTTATTTAATGTTCTTGAAAATCGAAGGAAAAGTCAAGGACATTTTGTTGTTTAAAAATTTTAAATCCGACTTTGAAAAAATTGTATCCGCCTTAGAAAAACAAATCATCCATCATAAAATGTACTACATCTTTTTTTGTTTCAGGCAGACATTAGAGCTTAACCAGGCGCATGATGTTCTGAAGCTCGAAAAATGTCTTCTTCTTCTTCTCATTTTTCTTATATTCTTTAATATTTACTTAAATTGTGTAACAAAAATGCCCCAGATAACTTTTCATCCAGTCATTTAATGTCATATTTATTTATGTAGGTCAAGCATCGTATTTTAGAAACAAAAATTCAGGACACACTTACTCATGGTTTTTGTGTTCGTCCCCTTTTGACTTTGAAAACAGTTAGTTGATGGATGAATTATTCCCCTGTCAACAATTTCATGACCTTGATGATTTTGGTTCTTATAAAATAAAAAAAAAAGAAAAACAATAGAAAAATAAAACAATTTTTAAAATTTTCCCTTCGAATGAAATAAACAACTTCAATATTTTCAAATTTACAACTTCGAACACTCCATCAATTACAATGTCATGCAGGAGAGACTTTAGGCCAGATGTATCTAAATATATAGATGTATGTCCTTACAGACTCCCCCCAATAAACTTCCGCTATACTTCGTATATTTTCTATTCTTTGGTTCAAAAGTCCTTCCGGTTAGGCTTTATACTCGTACATAGATACTAATGGAGGAGCCATTTTTCTCATTTTTAGAAGTTTATTTTGTAAGAAGGAGGAGAGATGACATTAAGCCCTTAGGGAATGTTTAAGGATGAATTGTTAAAAAAGAAAATGTTATGACCCCAAAAATTGGGTAATTTATTCTTACCGAAGGGCTATTTTATTGAGCACCTACATTTTGACTTATAATAAAAGTAAATAAATATATAAATGTATCGAATTCCCAAAAAATTCTGAATGAAAAAGGATGAAAATTGAAATTAAATCGATAATTTTTTTGTTTTTAAGATTACCTACAATTAAAATCATTTGCATTGATCTAAAGGGAAAATATAGGTTTAAACATTAAATAAAATCAAGGTCAAAAGAATTAAGATAACACAGAAAACAAAAAGATATTTTAATAAATATTTAAAAAATTTTATGAATTGGAATTACAAATAGCTAAATATTTTCGTTTCAATATTATGAGGCAATTTAAGGTTCCTTTTTACTTTGCCCTTGTCGGATCTGTTTAACATATAAATAGTTATTCTCTAATTTACTCTAAAAGCCATTTTTAGTTTTTGAAACTTTCAATTTCAACTGAAATTAAGACATTTATTAGTTTGTTTGCCCGTCGAATTAGTGAAATTAAACTTCCACTGATAATTCTTAAGCTGTTATAAGATCTGACAAAATATGTTCTTGAAAAAAAAATTGGGAGTTTGTTTAATTTATCCGTAGTCAGTAATTTAATTATCAATAAACCTAAATTGCTTCGCATTTTAATTTCATCCTTGCTACTAACGTTCTACCTTAATTCGTGACTCGAATTTACTCCCGCTTCACATCTTATTTTGTATGATTTCCTTAAAGCCCAGTTTCTCCGGACAGATTAAAAAATTATATCAACAGAGTTCCATTATTACATTTAGTTCAAAAAAGTTATAATATTGGAATATTTCAATATAAACTGAAATGTTTACTATTATTATTATTGTTGTATGTACAGACAAATAAAGAGACATAATTTAATTAATTTAATTAGAAAACCATTAGTACGTTAGTTCAAAATTCGTTGTTTAAGTTCTTTTTTAAACGCACAAACATTATTCATTCTTCGAATATATCGCGGAAGCAAATTCCAGAGGTGGATGGCGTAGATAAAAAACTGTCGTGTTGAAGTAAGACAAGTGTGTCGAAAAGTGTTTATTACATTGGACCTGTTAGATATTCCAAATTGAATTCTTTCATAAAGATATGGTGGCGCCTGATTATGTATAACATTAAAGAGAAGAATAAGTGTGCGATTGTCAAGCAAATCATCAAATTTCATACCATAAAGACTACAAGAAAAACGAGATATATGATCATATCTCCTCAGACCATAAACATATCTTATGATATTATTAAAAGAGACATTTAACTTTCTTCGACTGACCGAGTCACAATTAGCATAAATTTCGCATCCATATGTCATATGTGTGTTAGCCAACATTTTCGTTCGACGTCCATAACATTCTAAGAACACCATAAACCCTCCCAATAATTGAGTTTATGTGGTCATTCCAAGTCAAGGTTCTGTTAAAAATAACACCAAAGTTCTTCGCATTGTCAACATAAGCTATGAGGGTATTGTCAAACATTATGGATGGGAAGTAAGACAGGTCGAGGACATTTTTGGAAATCACGATACACTTAGACTTAGATGGATTGATACGTAATTCATTGTTTTTGCACCAGGTTGAAAGACTCTCTAAATCCAAGTTTAAGCAGAAATCACTGTTTTCTATTAGTCCTAAAGCACCACTTTTTACCAACTGCAAATCATCCGCATATAAGTGTCCGCAACAATGATCAAGAGAAAGCGGAATATCATTGATATAAAGTGAGAACAGCAATGGACCAATAATAGATCCTTGTGGAACACCACGCAGTAGTGAAATATAGTCAGAGTACATAATTTTTAGAAACACGGTCTGTTTCCTGCCATTCAAATATGAAAACAGAAGTGTAACAGCGGAGGAAGAGAATTTAAAGAGTCTATAGAGCTTTTCTAAGAGAATGGAATGGCTTATAGTGTCCAATGCCTTAGAAAAATCTAACAGAATCAAAAATGAGACATTATCCGCGTCAAGTGCATTTCGTACATCTTCGATAACGTTTAAAAGAGCAGTCATGCAACTATGCTTACTGCGGAACCCTGACTGGTTTGGGATTAGAAGATTATAACTACTAATGTAAGAATGAATCTGCTTTTGCATAATCCTTTCAAAAACTTTCGACAAAAAGGGTATTATAGATATAGGTCTGAATTCTTTCTTTTTGGAACCTTTTAGAACAGGAATGACCTTTGCCAGCTTCCACATATTAGGAAATACGCCCGTTGTTAAAATCGTGTTAAATAAGTGTGTAATGAAGGGAAGAATTAAAGGCAAAGTTGCCATTATAAACGTTGGTTGAATATCATCAAGCCCTACAGCTTTTGACTTTATTGACATAAAACACTCTACTACATCTGTACTTTCAACGCGATGAAATTCAAATGTATATTCATTGGTAGAAGCTTGATTTAAAAATAGAAGATTTGTTTGTGGTAACTCATCAGGTGCATTACCTGGCAGTTTTAGAAAATTTCGGTTTAGTTCATTAGGATCTAGGTCACAATCAGGGCTATATTTTTGCTTGCATACTCCCAGGTCACGAAGATTTTTCCAAATCTTATTACCAGCTTTTGACGGGTCCAGCAGACTGTTGAAAAATTGAGCCTTATTTGACCGTATTTTACGAACAACTTCATTACGAAGAACACGGAAAAGATAACGGTGCTCTTCAAGTCTAAAACGTTTCCATCTGCAATAAGCTAGATCTCGCTGTTTTATTACCGAGAGAATCTCGGGAGTAAACCATGGGCGAGAGCTATGCGAAATGATTTTGGACTTTAAAGGGACATGTATGTTAAAAAGATTTTCAAGATTTGTGTGCAAAAACTCAATTTGATCATTCGGAGACTGCTTACTATATATCTGCAGCCAATTGATTCTTTTCCAAAAATGGATGTCCGATTTAGATTCACTCGTTCCAATCCTATTCTAGCCACTTCAGGTGTTCCCCAAGGTAGACATTTAGGCCCTCTCCTGTTTATCCTTACAAATAATGACATAGACATGGTCATTTACCATTTTCAAATATCCCTTTACGCCGATGATACGAAATTTGTATCCTCAAACTCCTTTTGACCCATCCCTACTCATAGTTATAAGTTTACATTTAAGTTAGTTTTTAAGTTATACTTATAGCTTGAATTAAGCGACATTAATTAGGGTTAAGGCCCAACTAAAATTAAATTAAGTCCTTTTGATTTATCTTAATAGTTTTAATATATTATATATATATATACTATAAAGTAGACATAATTAAGTGTTTTAGTTAACTATTTGTGTCTATATGAACTCAAATGAATTTATTATATTTATCTTTTCTAAACAAATAACTTATTATGATATTTTGCCAAATTTACCTTCAATTATTTTATCTTTATGTAAGTACTGATACTTTACCCATAAATATTGCTGGCTTCCTGTTTAACTATAAATAATTTACATATTTGCTATTTAAAATGCTCCTAGCTATGCATGACCAACGTAAACATAAACAAAAGTTATACAGTTGCGTATTATGTATTGTACATATATGTATATAACGTTATAAAATTCGTCTCGTATCCAATTTTGCAATTGAAAAGCACGCACAAGCAACAAGATGAACGAGTGCGTGACCATCTGACAGCTCATTTTTGAGGTCAGTTTACATTATGCAAGCATAGAAATAGGGATGTCATAAACGCAAATCTATACTGCACATGCACAAACATACATCATATTTTTGTTTTTTTTTTTTTTTGTGTTGGAACGCAAATAGGTTTTGAATATTTTGTGTTGACTTTTTCTCGATGATTGTTCTAGATAGCGAAGAAAATTGCGGACCTTATTGCAAATTCATGGGACTTCATTGAAATCAGGGCTGGATGGAGGATTTAAAAGGTGTTGTTTGAAAAATAGATTTGACACTTAAATATCGAAAAAGTGACATTTCAAGTTCAAATTAACATTTGATTTGACGAATATTCTGGTATATGGATTCCAAATCGTTTGACGATGTTTAATTTGGCATACTTCAGATGATTCATTTTGAGGTTTCAAGTATCACTTTGACTTCTAAAATAAGTTCAATTTAAATATCTTGTTTAAGAGACAAAACTATTGTATTAAGAAAGTTTTTTATAATTGGTATTTAAATGAGGCTAAAGATTTTTAGACACTTTAACTAAAAAAATACTTTATTTATTCCAGAAATGTTGTTATTTTTTAAAGTTTTAAATTAATTGTTCAAAAAGAAGCCGTTCCCCTGTTTTTGTGTACCCATCTGTCAGTTTTGTTTTCAATGATCAACTTCAACCTTAAATTATTGATTTCAATCAGATAAATCAATTTTCAATATTCGCGATAACCAACCTGTAAGAAATCAATAATTGACTTTAATTAGTGGTAAAGACTTTAAAAGTTTTCTTTTTTGACATTATGAAAAGTCTCAAATTAAAGCAAGATGGATTGATAAGGGATCAAAATGAATTGCCTCAGAACTGAATTAAGCAAAGAAAAAAAAAACAAAACGAAAATTGTCAAATTCAGATTAAAACTTTAATCTGTTGCTGAACTTGATAGCTAATTTGATAAAATAGGAGAATAAAGCCTATCGTTCTCAAAACTTTCGGCACTTGATTTCCCAGGTTAAATATCCATACTTTCAAGCATTATCAAATAAGGCCAATCTGAACATCATTCAATAAATCTTATTTTTTGATAATATGAAAAGTGTCATGTAAAAGCGATATGAACAGTTGTCAAAATGAATCTCAGAACAGAATTTGGTAAAATCTATTTTCGAACTCACTAAGCTTAGATCATTTCTGATAAAAATATATCAGTTATTTAAGAATCTACTATATTTGACCGTAAGGAAATAGAGTTGCTAAAAAGCTTTCGGCATTTATGGTAATACCGAAAGTATGTTCAAACTTTTTTTCATATCATGGTGTTTTCTTATGTTACCTAATTAAATAGAATGTCTACTGACATGGCTAAGTTCCATTGATATTGGGCCCCTTTCAATCGAAAGGCCCCTATGAACAGGTCCTTTGTTGTTAATTTCTGCTACACCCGATCGGAATGCAAATGTTTCCCAATTGCAAACAAAGTGATGCAGCTTCCCAAAGAGAAAAAGTTCGCTCGAATATATATGTACAAGGATAGGATATTATGTAGTCATCAATAATAAATATTTTCATTTGCATGATATACAGGTATTACCGCTGAGGCAATTATATTATCATTCGATGTTTTTTTATTCATTTCAATTCAAAAATGAAATTAATATACGAGCCCAGTCGGTTAATTGTTAAATAAATCATTCTGTTCACACCCAAGAATAAAAAAAGAAAACAAGATAAATTAATTTGTGTAACATAAACAGCGTAACAGCCGTATGTCGGTAATATAGTTTTAGGTCAGCGCACCATCGCGATATAACGGTCAATGTGTTTGATTAAAGTTGAAGTAAATTTAATAGAACCAATAAATTTAAAAAAATATGTAGGTTTATTGCAATTCTTATATTGAGTTTTATGTATGCTTATTATTTACTTCCCATTTATCCTTCATCATGTCTTAGAAATGAAAAAGTAATAATGAAAGATATTCTCTTAAATAATTTAGTTGCCTAAATTTAATGTTATACATATGAAGATAGATGTTTCAACTGTTAGATCCTTACAGTTCTGTTGAAAGCATCCCTTCCTCCAATACCCAGAGGTATAGTCTTATTACGGTTTTTTTTTTATAAGCAGATTATATGATTCTTTTGATCCTTAATTAATGCCTATGACCTAATTATCTTATTTACCCAAAACAGTAATTCAATTCATCCCTAGCGTTCTCATAAAGTAACACTCAATATTAACATGAAAAAATGTCCTTAATGGTCATTCCAAAATATTTAAATTTGTGTCAGTGTGGAACTTAAGCTCGAATTGGCAATTTTTCGTCACTTAATTAATTTATCCTTAAGAAAATGTCGGATATAACTTCTCAGTATTATCAGTTCCCACATACAAGTTTATACGATAACTTTCGAACTTAACAGAAATCTAATTTAACAGAAAATCATGCAAAAGCTTAAATTTTACCAAGTTTATAAATAAGTTTCAACATAAAGTTGTACGCAACTAGTTTAACTTCCCTTCACGGACTGCTATTACATTGTACACTCTGTTACACAAAATTACAGGATCCAATTTATAGTGAATTGCATAAAATTTAAGAAAATAAACATGTGTATATTTGTTATGCCTTTGTGAGAAGGGAATACAAATTTTGTCCTTTTCATTGACATAAGTATATAATAAGTATAATCATTACATCCTTATGACATCTACTGCCACTGAACTAATAAAACCTGGTGGTGGGATGGCGAATCATAATCAATATTGCTTGTACTGTACAACTCTGCTTCTGTCATCGAAATTGAAGGACAACCAAAGGCGATATACTATACGTACAAAACTTAATAAGTAAGTGAGTGAGTTTGTTTTTATTTAGTATTTTTTATGAAAAGAAAAGTTTTGCTCTTGTAATATTTTTCATGTCCCATAACTTAGAAGACAGAGTTCCTTCTGAGAATAATATTATGTATCCCTAACTTAATATTATGAAAATATTACATTATTCTTGATTACCCAAACCCAAAACACACCTGGCCTATTTTGCACATACGAGTTTCTGTACGTCAAGTTGTTAAGAGTATATTAGGGTTGGGTATTCAAAACAGAAGCAAGAAAACAGAGACTTGATTTTATGTTAGAAGTTTTCTCAACTTGTGATTATGCTTCGTGAGTTCTTAGAAGAAATTATGTGGTTATTGTGGACGTATGTACATATGCGGTTGGCTCTTACAGGTGTTTTCGTGCGGTGTCGTTGACAGCAGTCAAAATTGCATGCAACATTTAAGTTGATTGAATTATTTTATATTGCCATTCATTCGGCCGTGTTCTTATAGTATGAAAGAAAAGGATTTATGCACGAGACAGTAGTTACACGCCTATTTTTTATTTGGAAAGTGTTATTATTATATTGGCTTAGAGCCGAGTTTCGCAGCCGAGGTGTTTCAGAACTAAAATTATGGCAAAATAATACTTAAACGTATATTTTTTTTTTTTTGAAGTTTCCGATATTATTCAGCTTAGTACAGACAGATTGCCAGATCTTACAATAGTATCAGATTTCTCAGTAAAAAAGTTCCCAAATGTCATACCGTTTGTGAAAATATTCGAAGAAACTTCACTGATGACAACAAATGACAGATGACGTTTAAGAAACCTGACAAATAGTTACAATTTAAAAAGTATAATTATGGATTTTACCAATAGAAAAACTTAAAAAAGGCTAAAACGTGACCCGTACTCGTATGGGCCCTCTTAAATAAAAATGGCATCTGTACAATTATAAGAGCAGTGGGTCAACAGTTTATAATTCCAATTAATACATAGGTTCGTTTAAGCGTATTTGCTTTGTTAATTTTCACGAACTGTCACTTTTTAGACATGTTTGGATGCTCGTTACTTGATAAAAAGCAAACAGCAATTAACTAGTTAACAAAACAAATAGAAAAGTTTAAAATTCGGACTCTCTTATTAAATTGCTAAATATTAAGCAAATTGATAACTAATAAATTGTTAAGCCCTTAATAATAGGTTGTTTAAAATTTTGAAGCAATGTTTTTTATTTTTATTTTTCAATAACATCAGCATCAGACGTCAAAACCGTTGCTCTTCCTTGTATAAAATTGTTTTAAAGGTAATATCAGATTTTGTTCGCAAAATATTCGAGGTTAAAATTTAATTAATAATAATAATAGTAATAATAATAATGCATAATTTAACTAAAGCCAATAGCGTTCGTAGGATATTTGGGGTCAGCTTAAATATTTTTTACACGAATGGTTTTCAATCTGGAAATACTTTTTTTCGAAGTTGGTCGTTTCGACATCTGTCACTTAATTAATACTCAATTTGGTTTGTCATTTTATAAAAATAAATACTCTTTAACAACGCCCTCTCCGATGGCACTTATTCAAGCCAGCCGCGGCGGAAAACCCTTTTCTTTATAATAAAGCTAAATTCTTGGATATAACATTAAATTATATCCATTTTATTTCTTCTTGTTATTATTTATGTAGGTTACTAAATTTATTGGAATTAGATATCTCTATAGGTTCTTAAAAACCGTCCAAAAATTAAGTGCAATTATGAAAATCCCAAAGAAACTTTAAACCCGCTTTTTGAAGTCACTAATTTACGAATTCTTTGAAATAAATGGTTAGGCATATTATTTTTCCTCATTTATGATGTGCCCTATATCGATATTCAACACAAGCAATGTTACCAAATAATATGTGTTCCCACTGGGTGCGTGCTCCTCATAAGAAAATCAAAAATCAATAATTCTAAATCATATGAAAAATCAAAGAATTAAAGAAGTGGAAGATTTTTCGTTTCATTTTCATCTTTTTAAATCTTAAAGAAACTAAATTCTTTTCCAAATAAATTCAAAACGAACGACGACGAAAGCTGGATGTGTCTTAATTCACATATCATAGAATTTTTAGCAAACAGATTTTGATTGATATTATGATGGCTGAAGAAAATATCTTCTATACACAACTCAAACACAAAAATGTCTTGATTTAACAAAATTTTACAAAATATTTAGCCTGTAAATGAGTTCTAAATTAAAAACAAAAAAGATTGAATCTCTTTCATTTTTCAATGTCAATCAAATTGAAATTAAAGTTGAAAAACATTTTCATATAGTGATGAGATTGAAATCACACCAACAAAAATCAATGCACGATATACGAGTACATACATAACATAGGCACATGTGTATAAAACCTATTTAGTTAAAATTTAAAATGATCCTAATATGAAAAATAAAAATACCTTCCCACTTCAATTTAATCAATCATAAAAATGTTTGCGTTCTTTTTCTCTTTGGTTTTTATTTCAGCAAAGCTGTCGGAGCTCCACCTGTCATTCTGGGATGTGAAAATTAATCTTTTGTGGCTGATTGTGGATTGTATGTGGTTTAGTTATGGAACACTTATTTTTGCTTTAAAGCCTCCTCTTTTTTTATTGTTTCATCAAGTTGTCTCAGGCAGGTTATTTTCTTCACAGTCGTTTTAACTTTAAAGTGAAAGCATCATTTCGTTTTTTGACATTATGATAACTCAATTTCAAAAACAGGTTTATTTCGCTTTTTTTATGAACGGATTTATTTTAATACATTTTCGTCGAGTGATGATAACACCATGTTCAAGAATCTTAATTCATATCTTTCTTATATTTGGAGGGAATAAGGATAATCATAAAAAAATATAAATTTGTCACACAGTCTGCTAAAATTATTTAGAGAAAATCAGTATAAATAAATGTCATTGTCATTCTCGTTGAGTTTAGAAATGTGTCTTTGGGAAGGTTTAATGATATAACGATTTTAGACGATGTTCAGATTAAACTGACTCCGCGATTATTCTGACATCTCAATCTCAACACCTTATCATTTCACTTTAAAGTAGAGTAGTAAAATCTTAATATGTAGATTTGCATCTCAACTTCGCGTAGACGTCAGTGTGAAATAAGTAAAACAAATTTTGACAGCTTAGCTGACATTTCTATATGTGTAAATGTTGCGTCTGTCAAATTCCTCGATTTATCTATGAGTTCATAGACACTTTTGAATTTAAGACCCTTGCCATTTATTTTTTAGCGTTTAGTTCAAAAAACAAATCTTCAATTAGGAAACATAAAACATTAAAATTTTCTTAACTTAGAAGGTTAAGTCTATGGAAGTTTAACATTTCACTGAGTTTTATTGTGTAGTAAAAGTTTGAGTTATTAAGGACGGAGTTCGATGCATGCATATCAGTTATAACCATTTACTAACTTCCAGTTTGAAGTTACGGTCAAATTGAATGTTTCGACATTTTTTGACGTTTCAAGGTCTGTAATGTATGTAATGTCTTCAAGTCATGTATGTATGTTTTACAAATAATAACATCAAATCTTACAGATAGGTTTTTTTTACTATAACAATTTAAATATAAAATTGCCTTTTTAACTTAATAACAAAAAACATTTTTTTTTATAAATTAAAATTACTGATAAAAGTATATGTATGTCACTTAGAATATTTTACTAACAGAAAATGATATTAACTCCAGAAAAATTAATGAAACGAAGAACAAGGTTTTTGACATTTATTACAAATCTTTGTGTGTAGGTATCGAATTGGAATATTGCATTTTATATAAAATATTGTTCTTGACATTTCTAAAATGTATAGAGAATTCCAACTTACAGTTTTTACGCAGAAATAAATACTTCAAAATATTGATTTGATCTTTAAAAATATGTTGAAACAAAGAAAGATATTGGCTTAAAACTTTATCTTAAAAAAAAACGTTGTTGTTAAAATTTATTACAAAAATCAATTGACATCGCTTTTTTAAAGAAATTTAAGTCCTACTAAAATTAATACTAATTTAATTTAATGTCTCAAAATTTACAAATAAAAATAGCTCAAAGTTAAATTTTGTATTCCCTACAAAAAATATTATTTGGATTTTAAGAGCACTAATGGGAAATGAGGGTACACGCATCTCAGTGTCTTTTGAAATTATTTTTCAGACAAAGCGAACAAAGGTTCATATTTATATTTTCCTGGAAGGTTTTATCTGGTGACTAAAAAATGGTTTTTAGTGTAGCGACAAAATTTTGGAAAACTAGGATCTAATCTAGAACTTCTTTAATATTGCTTTTCAAAGAAAGTTAAAAATAAGCCCCGAAAAAAGTTATCAAATTTTTATTTCTAAAAAAAGAGGCTGGTATGCGATCCACACTGATAACTTTCCATCTCGTCTGTCGATTTGTTTTGTTTAAGACTTTAACAAAATATTCATAACAATATTTTGTATGAGATAAATGATTTGAACTCAATATCTTTCTTTGTTAACTTCCCATAGGAAGTTATTGTAATGGGTCCGATTTGACAAATTGAAAATTTTGACATTTCTCGACGTTTCAAGATCCCTAGAGTCGAAATAAAAGATTTTTGGAGAGATGTCTGTGCGTGCGTGTGTACGTACGTTCGTACGTCCGTACGTCCGTACGTTCGCGACGTTTTTTTCGTCTTCTATAGTTCAAGAACCAGAAGAGATATCGACTTCAAATAAATTTTGTTATACAGATAATAAAGCAGAAAGATGCAGAAAGGGCTCTCAAAAAAATTGCGTGGGTGGTTTTTTTACTATAGCAGATTAAAAAAAAGGTGAAAATTTTGGTTAAACCTAAATATCTCATGAACCAATGCCGATAGAGACATAAATTAAATTTTATTTTATATATTGTAACGTAATACAAAACAAGTATATTTTTGGAAAAAAATCCAATTAACGGTTTTTTTTATAAATCAAAAAAAACTGAAAAAAAAAATTTGTCACCTCAAAAATTTTACGACCAAAATATGATTTCATCTCCAAAACAATTTTTTGCAATGAAGAATAATGTTTTTGACATCTGATAAAATTTTGAGAAAAATCTAATTGACAGTTTTTTTTATAAAAAATAAAAACCTAAAAAAAAAATGACTCAAAGTTGGGAAAAATTGAATTTCGACTGAAATATCTTTTCAAAAACTTGAGACAAAGGCTTAAAACTTATTTTATCTTATAAGAAATATTGTTTTCAACAATCAGTAAAATTTTGAAAAAAATCGAATTGACAGTTTTTGTACAAAAAATTAAAAACCTAAAAAAAATTCAACAAAAGTTCGTAAAAATTGATTTTTGAATCAAATATCTTTTCAAAAATTTGAGATAATGGCCTCTTACTCATTTTAACTTATAAGAAGTATTATTTTCAACATTAGGAAAAACTTTGAGAAAAATCGAATTGACATTTTTTTTACAAAAAATAAAAACCTAAAAAAAAAAACAATACTAAAACTTCGTAAAAATTTACTTTCGAATCAAATAGCTTTTCAAAAATTACAAATATTGGCTTCAAACTTATCTTATTTCACAGAAAATATTGTTTTTAATATTCAGTAATTTTTTTTATAAAAATCCAACAGTCCATTTTTTCATAAAAAAATAAAATCTACAAAAAATAGTACGCAAAAATTGACATTTAGACAAACTTTTAAGCAAGGCAAATCTACAGATGGGATGGGAAGTTATCAGTGTGGGTCGCATCCCAGCCTCTTTTTTTTTTTTTGTTGTTGTTTTAGTAGAATTGCGTGTTTTGTTAAAAAAGTTGTCAGTAAAATTTTTCTAAAAAAAGTAATTAAAAACTACCGAAACTATTTTGCATATGACGAAATAGTTTGATCTCAAAATATTTAAGTCGAAACACAATTTTTACCAAGTTTAAGTAATATTTCAATTCGATTTTTCTCAAAAATTTTACCAGATCAAAAACGTTAGTCTTCGTTGCATTAAATTTATTTGGAGATAAAATCATTTTTTTGTTACAATAAAACCGTTAATTGAATTTGTTTCCAAGGATATATTTGTTTTATATTACGTCACAATACATAACATAAAATTTTATTCAAGTCGCTAGCGTTATTGGTTCGTGAGATATTTTGGGTTTACCAAAATTTTCACTTTTTTTAAATTGCTATGGTAAAAAAACACCCACTCAATTAAATTAATTTAAACTCTAGATACCGTATTGTAGAACTGTAGAAAAGATTCAGACCAAAATTAAGAAGTTACCTTTAAATTTGGAGCTTTTTCACAAGAAAATTTATAAATTAGATAATTTGAAGAACGTTTAAGAACATACATTAGTCTGAGAATGTTTGAAAACTTTTAAGCTCAGTATGTACGCTAATTTTACGCCAGTATTATCCGTAAAAAGTGTATTTAGAAAAGTTGAAGTAAGTTTTATCAAATAGGTCAAAATATATTTCTATACCAATATTATTTATCTTAAACATTATGAACATGCATTTAAGGCTTTTATTTCGAAACATTTTTAATAAGGATGCTTCCCTATTTATTTACATACTGAGGTTTTCCAAAATTCTAAACTGAAACATAATACCGTTATATTCATCTCAAATTTTGTGTGTTCAAATTCAAGGATTCTGATGCCATACCACCCTAGTTTTATAGGGAAAGTTCTCACCGTCTTTACTCGCGTTCACGCAAATATCCCTTCATATTTACATGTACAATAAAAATGATAAAAAGGAACAAACAAAATAAATATTTGCACCCCATTTTTGCGTTACTCCACAAAATATATTAAAAAAGTTATATTTAAAGTGATTTCCTACTATTTTTCACTCGCTTCTCCTGCTTCGGTACCTGCACCCACCCTCCCCTCGAAACTAACTCAAGTGAATACAACCAAATAAAAAGATGTATTCTCGTTTATATTATTTATCCTTATGCACTTGGAAAATTGCTCCATTTTTCATTCTTAACTCCTTTTGCACATCCTTAATATTTAAATAGCATAACGACCCTTTTGCAAACATTCAAAACATATTGCTTCAATTTAATATTATCATACGATTATTATTTGTAAATTTGTTTCCTCCTAACATCACCCTCAATCACACTTATCATCATCGATCGAAGCTATGGTTTGGGGATATAAAAATTGAAAATGTCTCCCTTTTTCTTTTTGTTGTCAGTACAAGTACAATATTTTTGCTGTGTAATTATTTATGAATATGGTAATATTAAAAATTCAATAAAGAAGAAAATCCTTTTACACATCATAAAATCATAAAATGTAATGTAATGGAGCTAAAAAACACCCTTTTTGAAAATGAATATACACAAAATCCTGTAACAGTTTGATAAATTTTCTTAAAGAGAAAGTGGCTGAGAGGACAACGACACGCATCGACGATCCATAAATAGATTGGAACCGGAGGAGTCGGATTTTATCTTTAAAAATAAATCTTAGCCCCAAACAACACTCATCCCATCCGTACGTCACTCCAAGGTGTCGGTCGAACGACCAATCGACCAACCGACGACGGCGACGTGGACGACGCGGACTTCGTAAGTTCCAAGGAAAATTTATTTTTAACGGTCCTTAAGTTTGATGCGATGTTAGGACAAGAAAGAGGATGAGTTAATCCCAAATCGTTTGCTATCCATTGCCACCTGATTAACACATCATAATGCGAACTATTCTTAAAACGGTATATATCCACTTTATTTCTCGCGGGAACTCACCTTTTAATTGGTCGACCGTTAGATACTCTGCTTGATTTTGTTGAAATTACAGGTATTACACCAAAGATTAATTAGCAAGTAAAATTTTATAAAATAAAACACAAGAAATGGGGGTAAGGGGTGGAAAATAAGTGCTCTTCAAGCCACAAGACTTCATTCATTATAGCACCATAAGGACACACGCATAAACTTCACTTCACTTAGTTTGAATTTTTCCTTAAATCTTAAACCGTTAACTTCGTTGAGGGAATTTTTAAGTAAAAACACGTCAGCAGTTTCTAAAATCCCTTAAAACTTTATGAACATATGTTTCAATTGTTATAATGGACGATGCGTCTAAGCTAAAACAAAACTATACTAACTACATAAATATCGCGAAAACGAAATTCTTTACCGCTTTTGTTACTCGTATAAATCCTTCCTTCGAGACATTCGAACTCGCTAAAGAACCGTTATTAACTGAGAGTAGAACCCTGACCAACGATTCGAGGAAAGCAAAGAATACGAAAAGTTCAGCTGGGAAAATGTAAACAGTTTTCGATGCGTTTCAGGAGCATGCGCGGATTTTGAAGAAGACACAACAGAATCAGAATCACATCACGTCGCAAAGCCATGTGCCATTCTGTCTATCGCTATTTACTCAGATGGTTTTTGAAATTTTGTTGATAAACAATAACCAGCAAAACAAAAGAAACACCAAATTATTGGAGGGAAATAAACATCGCAAAAACATCGCATTTTGGTTTGGCCAATTTTGGGCGGGAAAAAATGTGTGTATTTCTCAATGAAAGCCACAAATGTGACGAGACGAACGGACGACGACGACCGACGCAACGACGCGATGCGACGCACGGCAGAAGATGCTGTAGTAAAATTGAGAACTTTCAACGAATCGTAATGATGATGTCTATGTTGGCCTTCGTTTCGTTGAGCGAGATAAATGTTTTCACCCGCAATTTTTTCCAATTGAATGATTAACTTGAAACCTAATGGAATGAGGTTGTTTTGGGTGCTTTTATAAGTTTTTGATGACTTGTTCTTTGATGTTATGTTGAAATAAATGTCGGGAAGTTTTAAATTAAAATTAATTAAAACATTTATTTCTTTTTTTTTTTGGGGTAGAAGTACAGAATCTAAGGAACATACCTTTTGTCTAACAAAAAAGGGACATTAGCTAAAAGAAATAGCTTAAAATCATATGAAAACATTCCAAAAAAGTTATGTTTTTAAATTCGAACAGAATGTAAGGTATTGTAATTATTGAATAAAATAGATTCATCAGTTTTGGTCAATATTTCACTAAAATGTTTTTTGAAGTGGACATCTCGAGTGTTGGTTGAACTTAAATTTTGAATTTATAAAAATCTATGAGTCGGTAATTTTTAAAAGAGATATTCAATAATTTCAACATGACAAAAACTGTTATCTGTGAGTTGTCAAAACATACAGCCTTATTACTATTGGCAATCGTCAATTGATTAACAATTGATAAAATTCATGAATAAATTAATATGTCGGTGTTATGAATCATTGATACACATTGATACACTTTTGATTAATTGTGAATAATAAACAAAAATCTATTGTGAATAGAACAGATTGAAGTTTAAAAAAAAAAAAAAAAAAAAAAAACTTTCGCAGACAGACGGCATTTATTTGGGCAATAAAAAGGAAAGTATTTTGTGATTATTGTTCTAATAAGTTTAAAGTGTTTTCTTGACATATAGAAGTAAAATTTTTAGCTGCAAAGCTGCAATGGAAGGCAGCCCAGACATTCTCCAAAGGGGCCTGTTCAAATCCACTTATGCACAAGAAGTGTTTGGAGATTTTCTTCTGTCTCGCCTTTCCTCAAAAGTATTATCTTCTTCAGCTTCATTTTGGTCAAAAATATACACTCCCCTTCAACTAAATAAGCACACACATTTTTAAAAATACTTTTTACATTTTTCCCAAATATTAATCTGTATTGTGCCATCTGTTGGTGCTAACTACTCCCTTAACCCTAGAAAGATAATCATATATTTTATTGCCTGAAAGAAAATAATACGTCTCAGAGACGTATGTCACGTGCGTTTAAAGATGACCATTGATTTTTCATCATTATTTTGTATTTTAATTAATTATTTGGGTTATTTTAAGTAAAATGAATTAATAATTAAGTACAAAAGAAGTAAAATTTGGGCATAATTGTAATTGTAATACGGCTTATAATTGAAAAGATATAACAATTTTTCCACGCGCCATACGTCCCGCAGACGTAGATTATCTTTCTAGGGTTAAGATGTTAAAGGATTCTTTTGTCTTAAAACTGACGACCAGCCTTATTAACCATCCCCAAGTGTATTTCATAATGTTAAAATCAGATGAGTGATGATAAAGTGCAAACTTTGCTCCTCTGTCCAAGCTTTTATTATACGCACCGAGTGAATAGGTGCGTTATTTATTTATAGTTTATGGGTAAAAAAATGTTAGATTATTTAGAAAAATTTCTTTCCGCCGCCCTCAATCGTAAATGTTGCATAATAATTGAGAGCTTTCAATATAACAACACCTCCTTTACAGTTGTGAAGAAGCTTTTAGCACCTTTTTATTTTTTGAAATCGTGAAAATTAAAGGTTGACCCATCAGGGCCACCGAAGTTAATAAGTTTTATCATCTGAAAAAACCACATGATACCATTCTTTTTCAGATAATTCGAGTTTTGAAAAACTCTAATAGCATAACTTTCCGTTGTTCGTCAAGCTCGAATTTAAATAACTGTTAAGGGGCCCATAGACACCACACTTGTGTGCACATCGGTGTACCGACACCCGGGGTGACATTTCGCCACACACAACATACCAAATCGTGCACACATTACTTTTGAAAGAGATCTCAAAGATGAGAATAAACGACGTTGAAGCATGAAGCTTTTATTGAAACAACTTGCGACGCACTGCACTCAACATCGATTCAGATGCAACTGAATAGTAAATGGGCATACACATCACACCGATTGAGACTCGACACAGAAAAATCAAAAACTTTTGATTTTACTAGCTCCGTGTCCGCCACCGAAAATCGGTGTTTGCTCCAGCCCACACACATCACAAGTGTGAACACAAGTGTAGTGTATATGGACCGCTTTAAAACTGCACACCTTAAAGTTGCTCGTCTTCAAACTGCTGTTTTTGCAGCTCCTTACCTCCGTTTATGTATTATCTGTACGAATCTTTATTTTTAAGTAAGAAGACATTAAAACTTCAGCCAATTTTATCAGCTGCTGCACGTCCGGTTGGGTCTTTGTGTCTAATCAAGTCGATTTTAGCTTTTGAAACACTGGTAAGGCAAGACTCGCAGTTTCACTTGGTTATTTTTTTTTTTGAAATAATTTTCTTAACATCGTAAGGGAGAAGGTAAGCATCGACAGATGTCACAAAAACCTTCAATATTTGGAAAAAATGTGAACAGCATTTTCGAAAATAACAAGTTTTAAAGCACTTTAACAGTTTATCAAACAATTTGGTTGCTGACAATAATGAAACGAATTTATCAAAATTTCATTAAAAAAATGTCAAAAAGAGTATTGATACTTGACAATCTTAGCAGAAATCATAGAGACGCATTTCATAAACCAGCGAATAACCTTTGAATTCTGATTTAAAATATGTAGGAAATTTAAATTTGGGACACATTTTTGTATGATTTTTCTGATATTTGTCTAACACCGATTTAACTTTTTCTAATGAACTCAAAAATTACTCTAACGATTTTAGTTAAATTTACCTTAAAGGTAAGATCGTGTGCGATAGAGTTGGGTAATTTATTTCAATTTCTCTTTTAATAACAATATCGTTTTTTCTTATAATGCAACACTTACCCTACACACCTCGTTGTTGCAAAAAATATTCCACATACATACGCCCTATAGTAGACTTATTAAGATGATGTTTTGATCTAATTGCCAAATGTTTACCTTTCTTCTTTGTTATATTTATTTGAAGCCATTTGTTAAAAACAACGTTGAAGAATACTCTTCCTTGAAAGGATTTAAGCTTACCACACACGGAAAAAGATATATGCGAATGGAGCCCCAGCGAACTTATGAGGTTGGTAAAACCAAATTCAAACACCAACACGAGGATTGTACGTGGTGAGTAAATCTGTAAAACACATAAGGGTTTGGAAAAATAAATTTAAAGAAAAATTAATGAGACGTTGACTAAAAGAAAATCTAACCTAACTTTAATGAAAATTTAAAAATTGCAAGCCATTCCACCAATGACTGAGAAAATGCACTTAGTCGTGTTTGGAAGTCAACCTAAGGTGTAAAAATACGCTTTAACTAAATCTAAATTTCAACAAAGAAGCCTTTTTAAATTGAAAATATATAAAGTTGAAGTAATATATTAACAGGATATATTTTTTTTTATATACATTAAGTGTCAAATCCATTTCATTATTTATTCTAAATGCAAAAAGTTTGTGTTAAAATTTTCCATTTTATTTAAATATTTAAATTTTTACAATCGATAAGGTATGCATATCAATTTATTCCTTACAGCTTTCGTAAAGTAAAAAAATACACACCCTAAAGATTTGTGTACAATGTCGTACCGTTTTATTGTAGGTATATTCAAGTTAATCTAAACACATAAATCCTTGGGGATATTTACCCTCTTGGATTCATGCATGAATCATGATGTAAATGAGGTATATTTTTTGGATATTCTAACATTTACCAGACCGGAAATATATAAATCTTACAACTGGTTACAATAGCTCCTCTGTTTCTATGTATGTTAAATGGTAGAGATTTTTATCACAGTGAGAAGTTTTTTTTCCCACATTAAAATGTTTTATTTTCGATACCTATGTTTTCGAATTTGTGAAACTCTTTGATAACGAGAAAGGCTTTGGATGATTGGGACATGGGTCATTTGAAGCTTTTTCTGTGGTTTGCTTTTTTGTAGAGAAAAAGGTTTATTGAGTGAGTAATATGAGGTCAGGGAATTTGTGTACATAGAGATATGCATGGGGTCAGAAAAATTAAATCCTAAAATATTAAAATCTCCCAATTGGCTTTATTCCGAGTCCCTAACAAAGAGAGATGGAAATTAATCAAGCTTAAATATTTATTCAAAAACAATGAAAGTGGTGTGGACTTAATATTACCAAAAACAAAATTAAAAAAGCATCCTCAAAAAAGAAGTGTGCACTTTGATTAAATATTTAATTTTTCCTTTTTCATTCTTCAAGCCATAAAGCACAATTATTTGCTTTTTTCGTCTTATGATCACAATAAAATCACTTATAGTTTCAGAATAAGACTTTATAACTAAAATAATATCGGCGTCTCACTGCGACACGAAACAAAGGTTCAATTCCTAAAGACTTCTACCATATTTACCTGCGACATATAAAAACTATATGGCAAGTCATTTTTAGTTACTCGGATAAGCCGATTTATAAATTCCAAATACATTAAGCGCGGGTGTTCATCTAGTTCGCGGCAGATTGAAGCTGTCGTTCTGATTGAAATTTTGGAGTCTATCTGTACAACATGTAAAGCAAACATCAATTATAACATCTTTATCGTAGTTTCCGCGTGACCACGCTCAAAGCAATTTGAAGCGAAACGTCCGGGTGAGTACTACGTTGAACTCGCTATATATTTAATATTTATAACGTGGCCAATCTGAGTAGTTAAACATGTTTTATGTAAGCAACCGCGGAACCCTCACAAGTCTACATTCGTTAAAAATTTCGGAATAGTGATTTTAATCAAACATTTCAATACGATCGTAGAGAAGTCGAAAAAAGCTGTCTGTCCTCACTCCTTCAGCCTAAACCACTAGATCGATAGATTTCAAATCAAATCAAGATTTAAAGCAGATTTACGTTGAACGTTTTTTTTAAATTTTGTTAAGACTAAACATTTTTATGAAATTTTCTCTAAGCTTTGTTTACTTAACTTAACAAATTAAAAAAAAAGAAGCTTCTTTAGATTTGTTTTCAAAAATCGATGTCTCAAAAACGGATGAATGTTTTTAACGAACTTCAAATGTAAAATGTTAATTTATAAGCATCAAGTTACCGAATACCAAAAATATTTTTAAACAAAATTGAAAAATATTGTATTCAGAAAAGTTCATTTAAAAAAAACGCCCTAACGATTTTCGTCATAAATTAGGATTTTTTTAAGAAATTAAATGACATTTTTAAAGTTAAGCTTATTTTGCAGGTTTTTTAAATTTTAACATTAGTACTATTTTTATATTCAAATAGACTCCATGGATACAAGAGCAAGTTCGTACAAAGCAGTCGTGCATTTAAATTTAAACAAGCTATGAATTCTTATTTCGGGTGTTTTTAAGATCTTTTTTGAGCTAGATTTTGTTGGAATGAATTTTTTATTATTCAAATCTAGTAGAAAATTTATTACATTTATTTTTAAAATATGATTTCCCACAATTATCATCCCCGTTACAGTTAATTCGATAAGTCCAATTTATCTATACTTTTTCCAATAAATCTGGGCGAATGGAATGAATTTTGGCTTTAATATTGGCTTCCAATGCCTTAAGAGTCACTAGTTTGTCGGTATAGACTAACGACTCAAGGAAGCCTCATAAAAAGTAATTGAGATACGTAAAGCCGCACGAACGAGGGGACTAGTTAACAGGACTACTTCTTGTTATAAAGTTGTCACTTAACAAAATTTTTTAACATACATACATACATACATACATACATATTAATGAATAAGCGAGCTGTTTGAAAATATGTGTCAATTTTTTGGAACCAAACTTCAAAATTTCATCGATGTTCAGAAAACAACGTGTAAACCTCATCAAACAGTCAATTTTAATGGATGTGTTTCGTTCGTTAATGGCTTGAGAACTTTTTTCAAATTTGGAAGCGTTATTCTAACCTTAAACGATTCAAACCTTACTAAACAGAAATATCAACACGATTTGACATTCTCAACTGTCAAACCATAGACAACACCCGTTGAAACTTCTCATATACATAGTTTTAAAAAACATCCTATACTATACATCTCACAAGTTTAATGAAATCAATCATCGTCCATTTTTTCCCCAAACCACTTAATGGCTAGTAGTTAAATTAAGACCCGCCTTGTCTTACAGTAGGCCCAGAGCAAATATTAAGTAATTTAATAATGTTTTAAAGAAACCAAAGCTTTAACCAGAACTAGGTACATCTTGCCTCTTTAAAATCTAATTAGAATATCACCTCAAATATTTAAGATGAAGAAATTCTTATACCCCCCTACCCCCTATTATTGTCACTGCTATTCCACTCCATTTAAATCGTTCATAGTGGCAGCGTTGGATCTATTTTCTACCCATGATGATGGTTATCCTTGAATGAAACTTCTAATAAAAGAGTCATTTAGTTTCGTTTATATTCAATTTGGTATTTTTGTTGTTGTTGTTGGTTTTTTTATTTTGGGATAGACATTTTTCGAATTGTTGGTTTGGTTGCCTCTAGCGATCCACAGCTCTAAATGCTTTCATTATTTTTAAGTGACAGGCTATTATTCTGATTCTATGGTTGAGTCATTGGAAGATTAACAAGACATAACCAAGCCATTTCATCGGATTACAACTTTGACCCATTTTTCTAGCCTATATTTGCTATTTTCAGAAACGCGTGGCTTAAATAATGTGTGTGTGTGCCCTTCAAAACGTGCCATTATTTGCAGTCAATTTGAAATCATCCCCCTAAAAATGATAAAAAGCAACAACATCAGGGGGATGCTTAAAATAAAGGGATGACTTTTGATGGGACAATCCTTTTTTGTAATAAATGTGAACTGGAGCTCTGCTGGTTTTCGTTTGACATGTTTGACTTAACAAAAAGATAAATAAATAGGTCAGGTTCGATTTGCATACCCGCCCCCAAGTTTGCAAATAAATCATACTTTGAAAAATGTTGGGGTAAGGTCCCCATGAATGTAGCTGGGGTTGTGTAAAATTCATAGATTCAAAGTTTACTTGATGCAAATTCCCATACATAGCAAGACCCCATAATAGAAGGTTGAATTTTGTCTTCTTGCTTGTTTCACGCTCTCAAACTCAATGACTAAAGGACCTAGGAGAGTGTAGGAAGGTGCCACACTGCCACAACAGTTTCATCGCTATGCGGTTGGAATAATCTCGTTAGTGGTAATTGGAAAATTTGTATGACTTTCCAGAGGGCTTGTAATATATACGTGATAGTTTTGAATCTCTGTTCCTTTGGTTGTTTTCTTTTTTGTCACAGAGTCAAAGTAAAATTATTGGAGCAAGGACCAATACCCCTGCGAAAAATGTTCTTTAAAAGAAGGAACTTCGTAGTACCATCACCCAACTCCACTACCACCGCCACCACATTGTGTATGCCAGGAGCATAGTGGTAATTTTTCATTGGCATTTCCATGGAAAATGTATGTACGTGCGGTTGGTGGCATGCGGCAAGACAAAGTAATATAAATGAAGCAATATACACATCTACATATATGAGCTTCTCGAGCTTGAAATAAGGACATGATGTATTGATAGGTTTTGTTGATGGCATATTTAGGAACAAGTTCGGAAGAATTGGAATTTTGTTCTTTTTGAAATTTCCCCCATATCTCAAACACACGTCAGCTATCAATCAAGGTTTAAATAAAGACGCTCTGTTGGGATTTTAGGATAATTGTGTTTACGAATAGAGCGATAATACTGATTTATTTAAAACAAACAAAAAGCAACAACAATCACTCATTTCATTATGGAATTATTTACTTTTCACACTCATACATAGATCGTATAGATTTTATCTGGAAATGAAAAAAATAGAGTTTGTCCTTCCGTAAAATTTTATATTCTTCTTTTCCAACTTTTGAAAAAGAAAAAGTTGTCTCTGTATTTTTCCTCTGCTGTCTTTGTTTGCCAATTATTATCTGTACATGTTTTATATACATAATTAAAAATTAAATTTTTTTTTAAAAAAAAGGTATTTTTTTAAATATCCAACAAGTCAAAGTTTTTCTAATCTTTGGATTAAATTTAAAATGTTTTGCCCTAAAATGAAAACAATTTTTAGATATTTTGCCTCCGTAAAATAAATAAATAAGTTTAAGCCCATGTGTACATTAATTATAGTAAAATATGTCTTAAGAGTTCCTCAAAGCTCCTTAATGACCGGCAGTACAACTTTTGTAGCAAAATGTAAACAAGTGGTTTTATTTTTCATCTCACCAGTGGAATACATTTTTACATCTTTGGAGGATGTAGTATTTTTTTCCACTGATATTTCGCTTTTGATAGAGTTATAGGACCCATACACTACACAAACTGTTTGAGCAAACGAATGTACTTTGTTCTTGTAAAAATGTTTGTGCAAACTGTTTGAGTAGTGTGTAGCGATGATGCGTGTTTGCGCAAGCGGTTTGAACAAAATCAAAAAAATTTGAATTTTCCGTGCCTGCACAAACATGTTTGTATGGTGTGTATTGAATTTTGCTCAAACCAATGCCAATTTTCATAGAGTTAACAAGAGAAACAAAATTTTTGGGTATTGTGGTGTGTAAAAACTAAAAAGTAACGAATATTGCAATCACTCATCAAATCACTCATTGCTTCGTGTCAGTAGGTAGGTTTGATTAAGATGAAAAACGTCACGCAACTAATATCTCTCAAACACGTTTGTGTAGTGTGTGGCGAAACAATGTTTGCTCAAACACACGTTTGAACAAACGTGTTTGCGTAGTGTATGGGCCCTATTAGGCATCGAGATCTCATATCGAAAATGTGTGCTTGGGGTGTTCACGAATCCCTTCTTCGATTAGAAATTGGGCAGGTTCAGCCGACATAAGGGACTTGAAGTTTCTTGCATCTGATTGGCCAGCTGCCAAAAAATTGCCTTCCAATTAAGGCAACTTTATTGGAAAGTTGACTGGAAAGTTAGGCAAGAAAAATTTCCCTTACTATCAAGTCAAGTCAACTTATATCAAAATGACAATTGATCCAGGGGCGATTCCTCATAGTTAGCTGGTTTAGCGGCGCTAAACCAAGAATTTTAGAATAAATATAATTTTCTAATATGTATATTATTTGGTAATTGAATTACTCAACAGCTGACTATAATGTTAAAAAATTCAGTTGTAGTTACATTATATGCAACTTATCTACAAATCTTCATTTTATGAAATAAAACTCGCATACAATAACTTATCTTAAAGCATTGGGCTTTGGGCATCGCAAAAATTTGCGCTACCAAATTTCATACATTCATTTCATGAAATAAAACTCGCATACAATAATTTATCCTAAAGCATTGGGCTTTGGGCAGCGCAAAAATTTGCGCTACCAAATTTCATACATTCCACACACACAGATTTATGCACACATTCGAAAAAAACCCTATAAAAATAAACAGAAGGGTGAGCGCAAATAAAAGCGATAACCCGGCGAAGTATACGACACATTAAAGGCACACAACTGACACAAAAGACAAGTTGCACGAGTCGCAACCATGAGTTTGATGTTTCCTTTCTTTATACATCGTATGGACTATGTGAGGAAAAACAAGACCGACGACGAATCGAACATGATCGTCGAAATTCATATCATATCATATTCGTTTTTAAAAGGAGAAAATTGTGTTATCTATTTTCATTTGTGTGAAAATGAGGTTTGCTAGCGAACTTGACCCAATACTACGACAGGAATTATGTTCGTTGTTTAGCGCTCTTTTTAGAGATAATACTGATTTTTGGTGTCGATGTGTGGGGAAGGAAAAAATGGAACACAGGTGGTGTTTGAGTTTAATAGGCGGATTTTTCAAATGTTAATTAAGAAATAGTTTTTGTGTGAAAGCGTTTTTTATCTTGAAAGGAAAGTGACTTAAGCAAGTGCATTTTATTATAAATAGTATTTTATTAGTTGAATATTTGATGTGTTATGATCGGTATGATTTTTATGTTTATATTTCTTATTGCAATTATTATTAACATAATTCCATACCAATTCATACATGCTAGAGGGTAGGCTACTTGATTTTTTTAGAAAAGCTCAAATCAAAACAAGCATTTAATTTTTAATGGAAGACATTTTTTTAAATAACAGTAGTACCTACTTACAACTAAGAATTATAAGCGGGCTCAAGTCAAACTATTAAGTCAAAATTTGGAAACAAATGAATAAAAATCAGTTTGAAGTCTAATTTTTCAAAGTTTTAATTAAGTATCTACAATACATACATACATTTTTACTTGCGACATATAAGAACTATGTATATGGCGAGTATTGGTTCCGTAAAAAAATTCGAACTCGGAATTTTAATCAAACAAGGCATTAGAATGGTAGAAATTTTAATCAAACAAGGCATTAGAATGGTAGAGGGTGGGTCCCCCACTTGCGTCCATCTGTTCAAAAAGGAAAATTAAGGTTTTAAGCAGATTCGCTTTAGGCGTTTTTTTATTTTTTTTTTCTAAGAGTAAAAATAACAGTAGTTCCATACAAATGTCAAAAATCGAATAACCAACCGAAAGATTTTTACTAAATTTTGCCTTAATTTTTTTCTTAACTTAATTTCTTTCTATAGAAAAATAATTGCTTGGTATTGTTTCAGAAGGGCACTCAAGAACTAATGAACCAATATCAATAATTTTTTTCTTCACAAGCTCTTATAATGTCTTTATAATATTTGATGATCAATAATGTCAACATTTTTTTGGATTTTTATGAAAATTTAATTCGTTGCTTATTTATTCTTTAAGAAACACTGAAAACTATATGATAAATTTAACATTACCAGAACGAAAAAATAACAAAGTAAGAGAACATAACGACTTACATATGTACCTGCATAGGATCAAATTCAATTCTTTTTCAATTAAAAAGTATAATAAAAATTGTATGAAGTTTAATTTGCAAATAATTATATTCTATACAAATTTCTATTTCACTTTGAAGCCATGGAATTGTAATTCTTTGGCCATCTAGCTGGTTGGAATTATTAACCACTGTAAGTATAAAGAGCAGTGAATTCCAATCGACTGTTTTACTTTTAGCATGTATGAATTGGTACACTGTACGACTTAAGGACGGTGATTCAGATTATTTTTTGTTATTTTTTTTTTGGATTTTGGATATTTTCGATTTAAATAATTATATATTAAAAAACAATTATTTAAACAATTTTGGGCATTTATAAAATAATGTATCAATCAATATACGTAACTATACCATCATAATTTCCAATTTTTATAACTTGTGTATGGACACATTATATCCAGTTTTAGGCTATACTAAGTAGTTTTAAAAAGATTCTTCTTTGTATGTTTAAAAATAGATACTTTATTTTAATGATGTTGGTTTAACACTAGGAACTTTTATTTTGATAGGAATTGAAATGGAATCCAATACTTATCAAGCAAATAGAACAATTACTAGAAAACTATTTAGAACAAGATCGTTTTCGGAGAAGCTAATAGTAGTCAATAATGGGCGTCCATGTCCAAAGCTTACAGATTTAAAATCAACACATAAGGAAAGACACAGAGAGTATACTCGAACCTTTAGCGAAAATCAATATTTATTGAACTATCGTTTTGAATAAAATGAATTATTATTCTTGAAAAAGTATTTTGGTTTTCTAGAAGACCAGTAGCTAACCCTAAAATTATGACCAGGAATCGCCACTGAATTGATCATGTTTTTTAATTCAACTAAAAGCTGAACTTTATTACTCAATGATTTATTTATTTTCTGCACAACTTCATTTAATGCTTTCTGTAAAAAGTCCTTGTAAATTTGGAAAAGAAATAAGTAATATTTCTTTAAAATACAAAATACAAATCATGATAGACTTGTAGCTTGCCTGAGGAGTGTTTTGTAGAAAATAATGATTTTGGTAATTTTTGTACTATGAACTTAAAGTAGAAGTTTGTGAAGCAAAGTTCTGAATTTTAATTTCATGACACTTGAAAAACTAACTAGTTGCCTTGGTCAAAATTTACGTTCAAAGAATGAAGTTGACTGCAAATGAAGTCCCTTATGTTGTCTGAACCTGCCCATTACCTTTCGGACTGTTCAAATTAAGTAGTATTGCAAAGGTTTTAAATACCACGGAATGTGGGTCTAAAAACCACAATATAAATGTACCTTTTTGTCCCCCAACTTTTAGCTTTTCATATTCGTTTCCAGAATCACAATCACACCCCTCCTCTTTGGAATGCAGCGACAAAATATGAAAAGCTCATTAAATATTAAATTCTGACCTAGACAGCATCGTTCAATAGGGTAGAGTGTCAAATTTTGTTTTCAAATAGCGTTAAAATTTTTTTTAAATTGCATTAATACGTAAGCTAATTAGAACAAATAATATTTTTCTTTTCTTAGCCCCCTACACAAAATTAGTAGAAATATCCTTATTTTGAATTACTAGCCTTGTAACTTGTAAACTATACATAAGTCCTACATAAAAAATGGGGGAAGCATGTTGAATCTTATTTATTTAATCTCATAACTTGAACCAAATACAGGCTCAAAATCTTGATCACATTCTCCTGCCTTTTTATCTTCAACACTTATGTATAAGGACCGCCTTCCAAAGTAATGTACTTCAAATTATAAAGAGGGTATTGAAATCGGTTGCCTCTTCCAAATTTAGCAAGAATTTGTGATCAATATGGCAAACAAAAGCTATAGTAGATAATATCGAAAGCTTCATAGATCGGAGTAATCTAAAGTTCTCAAAACTGAAGATAACCTTTCGGAAATTGAAAGCTTTTGTTTTGATTGAAGGAAAGACAAAATATTAGTATGTGAAACACCAGGCAACCGAGCTCACAAAGTGACTAAAACAAAAGAACATATTTCATAACTCATAGATCTTATTTCATATACTACATTGGGCATTTGGACAAAGTTTTCCGGAACAGACAAAAACTATATCAGATTTGATAAATTCCTTCTTTTCGAACAGAAATCAAGACACAAAATGTGTGTAGTTGGGTGCGATGGCACAGCTACAAACACCGGTTGTAGAAGTGGGGTTATCTGGCTTATTGAATTGGATTTAGTCCAACTACATGCTAACAAATGTTCACTGTTTCATTTATAAATCAAATTGGATGGAGTTACTTAAGGACCTTTGGCTTATTGGGGACCCAATGGAAAGGCAATGTAAAATTGTACCGACATTACTATTGCTGAGCTTACACCATTCTTAGGTAACTTATTGAAAGTTTATCTAAAAAATGTCTAAGCACGGATCTTAGCCTAAAGAATCGTTATTTTGATCTCTGCTCTGGCGAGTGTTATTTTATGCATTCATAGCGGTTTCCAGATAGACAAAGTTTTAACTACCTCAAAGTTTGCGTTGAAGGCCCTTTTTTACTGACAATATGTACTTTGCTTTGCCCTCATGTACCGCTTAACCTATTTTCGCCATCCTCTGTCTCAATGAACACAAAGAACATTGTTTTAAAATAAGCTATAGTGTTTATTGTAGTAAAAGAACTTTTAAAAATAATATAATTTGTACATAAATATATAGAACCTCTTTCTTATCTTTCTACTTTGAAGATCATTCAACAACATTGCCATCATTGTCTGGTGTCCTTTCGATTATCTCATACATGCAGAAACCTGTTTGGGGATCATGGAATTCACTTTCATTCTCCGGGCAAGATTCCATCCGCAAAACATCTCCTCCATCGGCATCGGAAGAGCCATGCGTCAGTTTATGTCTTTTAAATTGGCTAGATAGGAGGAACTTCTTTGGACACTGATTGCATGCATAAGCCATCTCGCCCGTATGGATTCTCAGATGGGCAACCAAATTACTCCGCATTGCGAAGGCTTTTTGGCACACCTCACACACATGGCTTTTGTCTCCAGAGTGTGTGAGCATGTGCGACTTAAGATGCGATGTTTGTCGAAAAGCCATCCCACATTCTTTGCACGCATGTGGACGTTTATCGGTGTGCAGGAGCTCATGATTACTACGGGCATGAGTCGTGCGGAAGGCTTTGTTGCAGGTGCTACACTTGAATGGCTTTTCACCCGTGTGGATTCGCATATGGTTCATGTGCGTGGTTCGATGATGGGATACCTTGTCGCAATGATCACATCGAAAGGTTTGAGCGTTTGCTTTCCGTTTTGTCTTAATACGCGGGGGCTTTTTCTGCCGTCCCTGGCGATTCTGGTGGATTCTCATGTGATAATGCAAACTTTGACTGGTTTTAAATCTACAGGTAGACAAAGTATTTTTAAATGTGGATCAAAAATCAGTTTAAGTTTGTGTACTCACGCCTTGCAACAAACTCCACACTCGATTGTCCTTTTATCGGAGTGTTTAGCCATATGCATCTTCAGTATATCCGATCTACCAAAACTCGCTCCACATTGGGCACATTGGAAATTTCTCTCCTGATTGTGAACCGAGCGAACGTGCCGCTCCATATTGCTTTGATTTGTGTAGCTCTTCTGACAGATAGAACAAGGGAAAGCTTTGTCCAGAGTGAAATGATTCTTCATGTGTTCTTCATAGCGATACCGCTGGGTGAAGACTTTGTCACAAACATTGCAATTAAAATGTTTATCGTCGTGTTTTCTCAGGTGTGCAGAATATTTTGATTTTTCCTCGAAGAGCTCATAACAAATTTCACATTCAAATTGTTTGGTTTTGGGTTCACTTGTAGGCGAATCCTTAAAAATGGAACATTGTAAAAACTTAAGAAAAATAAGAGTAAATTAGAATTACCACAGGGTCTTGGGTGTCAAAATCATTTCGAGCGATGCTGATTTCAATAAATTCGACCAAATCTTCTTCGACCTGTTCCATCACCGAGTTCTCTAAGATTTGTTCAGATTCGTGTGCATTCTCTTCTCCAATCCATGGCTCTTCACTAACTTCATCTGATTGGACTTCGGGTAAACCTTCTTCCTCTTCTTCAATTAAATTCTCATGATCGTCGAAGTTTGAAATATCCTCGTCCCTGCTCCAAGTTCCTACTTCTTCGCATAGCTCTTCCAGTGAGCTGTTGCCTGAAGTGTCAATAATAGTGGATTCTTCAGCCAGTGATAGTGGTTCGACGTTGGTAATCAGGAGATCTTCTCGGAGCCTCTTTTCAGTTTGTTCGCTGCGTTGCCGCAAACGGTAGGAGAATGCCAGTCCAGTTTCGCATTCATTGCACACATATTTGGGCAAGCAATCATTGACATCGATCTGGGATTGAATTAAGGCACATATGATGAAGAAATGTTGGAATTTTTGTAAGAGTACTTACTTGAATATTTGCGCAAAGTCGGATCTGCTCCACAAGCTCATCATTTCCCTCGTTAAAAATGTGTTTTAGATCTTCGGTCGTGCCACAAATGCGGCAGATATCTAAAGTCATTTTTATTTTAAACAAAATTTTGTAAATGCATCACAAGAACACGATTGAATCAAATAAATAAAGAGGTTTTTAAAAATTCAATTGTTTTGTTTTTGAAATTCCGACAACAAAAATGCGAAAATCAACAAATAACACCACTGACAGAATTTTGACAGATGAAAGAGATGATTTTAAAATACACAGGGTGATGTTAAAATATAAAAAATTTTTAAAATAGTTGTAATTTTTCATCCGAGCGCTACATGTTCAAGTAATCGAAGGTAAAATTGATAAACTAAAATTATGGTTCAAAATCAATATAAAATAAATGTACTGTACGGCGTTTTAAAGCTGCATGACAAGTTTCTATGGGTGTTGTCTATAGCTTGACAGTTCGAAATGTCAAACTCTGTTGACATTTTTGTTCAATGATCTTTGAAACGATGTTTGCAACGCTTGTGTAGATTTACTTAAAATAAATTATACTGGTTGCATAGTTTATAAAAGCACTTCGTCTGAAGAATTATGTTTAAGAATAAAGCTCAATGCGGATTAAATCTAATAAAATTGACTGTTTGGTTTGGTTCACATACTGGTGGCATCAATGTTTCTTATTTTTTTTTCAAAATGAGGAAAGAATTGCATTTACGGTGAATGATGGCAAAATCTATCGGGGTTTCCAAAAAATTATCATCTAAAAATCTACGACATTTGGTTCAAGACGAAGCAATTGTCAAATAGAGTGCTTAACCATTAATTTATTGCAACATTAATTTGGAGACAACTTTATTTCGAGAAGTGATCCTGTTAACTGGCCCTCTCGTTTGAAAGATTTTACACCTTTTGATTACTTTTTATAGGGTTATATTAAACCATTATATTATGCCCACAAACTAGCAACTCTTAGAGCATTGGAAATCAATATTCAAGCCACCATTGATGCCATACGTCCATATTTATTGGAATATATGACAGACATATGCCAGATATCATATTTAAAAAAGAAATGCTCAATTTATTTAACAGAAATTCGAAAAATACTGTTTCAGGAAATAATTTTGACAAGTATTTGGCTTCCAGCATATTTCTGTAGTTTTTGCATTATTTGAAACCTTCTCATATAAATTTAGAATTTATAATTCAAGTTCAACAACACTACCTAATCGACGAAAGAATATAATAGAGATAGAGACTCGCACCAATTATCGACCTCTCAACACAATTTTGACAGAACAATTTTCATGTGTTTTCCTTTACCGTCGCAGCTCTTGGAGCATGCAAATTTTTACAAATCTGAAATTTTACAAATAAGTTAGCTTTTTTCTGAGTTTCTCATTAGAAAAATATCTTCACTAAGTTTAAAATTAAAGCTTAACTATGGCAGAAGTCGTAGGTATCCATCAGGAACGTACAATTCCCGAATATGAATTGATACGCAAGCATCAAATCATGACTGAAGATAGATTGAGGTAAAATATACCATTTTTAAAAATACCACATTCAAAGGAAATATGTTAACTATATAAATCTTTTGCATCTGCAGGGCTATCATCCGAACTCGAGAAGCCTATCAATATAAACTTAGCAAAGGTACAAAAACCCTAAGGGATTATGGGGTGTTTGTTGTGTTCGAGAAGAAACTTCACGAAATGATCAAGTCTATGGAAATATCGAGAAATCAACAATTTCCTGGTCTTAGGTCTGCCATGTCAAATCGTATTGTCCGGCTGTACAAAGAAGCTATACGTTTTTATCCGGATGAGGCTCGATTATGGGATGCGTATTTGAAATTCTGTAAAAATAATTTTCCATCAGAGGTGCCAACAGCATACGAAAAGTTAATTCAGGTAAATATCTATAAAAGCTTTGAATGTGAGGGAAGATTTTTGCTATAGTAAAAGGAAGTAAGGTTTTTAAAAGTTGCAAATAAGAAAGATTAAGTCTTCCCTTTCGTTGTTGTGAAAAACCGAACAATAAAAGCATTCACCTTAAGTAAAGGAAAAGGAAATGGGTAAATGGGAGAACAATATAAAATACAAAAATTGTTTAGGAATAGTAAATGTATAGCAGGAGAATAGGTCTTTGGCGGAAGGTTTCATTATATGGTTATGGTAAAAATAATATAAACACTAAAAGAAAAATATCTTAAAATAATCTTGTTGGTTGGTAAAACAAAACTGGGGTGTTAATCGAAGTTTGTTTTCAAATGTATGTCAAAGTTTTCTTGAAATATTCCACATAGGAATAGGTGCAGCGGAACACCGCACTTAAAAACATATTGCAGTAATTTTAGCGCAGCTTGCCAGTGACATATGCATAAGTAAGATTGCGAAAGTAGAGCGATTAAAATGAGTTTTAGAGAAAGAGCTACTTTAATAGGAAAATCTTAAGCTAATCTGTTTATGCTATCAAAAAATCTACAGCGAGATTTTGACATGCAAATCAGCTCTAAAGCGGTTCTTGGTATTCTGCAAAAGGCTAACCTTAACGCATAATCCACAAAAAGGCGGATTAATTCTCCGCAATACTTTTAAAGCGGAAAGGAAGACAGAATTCACCTAAAAGTGTTGATGTAAAAATAAATTTATTTATTTGGAATAGCTTGAAAAATGTTTCTTCGTTGGCCAATGTGGGTAGCGTTTAGCCCTTAGCTCATAAGACTAATGTTGAGATTTGGAGGTGGCATCATAATGTGTGTCCAATTGTTATTACTTTAGATGACGTTTCCGACAGGATAACTACCCAGAGTAGATATACTGTAACGTCAACAAAATGTGTGTTTTTGAGTGATATTCCCAATAATTGGATCTGAATCTCATTGAAAACCATTTCTACCTTAAAAAAAACTTAGTAACTAATAGCTAAGATGCTAATTATTGTGGTACTCTTGTAGATAAATCTCTGAAAGTTTTGTTTCCTTCGGAGTTTTTTCCTAGATCTTGAATTTTGCTGGGAATGAATTTGCCTCAAACAAAAATTAAATTCGGTGATAGCTCAACTTCCCTTGAATTTTCTTTCCCCCAAAGTAAAAAAGGATTTTTTGAGCATTATTTACGATCAACGAATGTTCAAGTAAGGGAAACATTTATTATTCCTAGAAAAATTTCTATTCACGATAGCCTCCGATGTCTTAAGCAAAATGAGCTTACATTGAAATAGAAAATGTTTTTGTTCAAATTAATATTCCGTAGAATGCGAGTAATGGATTCATTTGGGCCATAAGAGGTGCGGTGGGTGGGGAGATAAAAGTGATGAGTATTTTGTTTAAATTTCAAGGTTAAGTGTTAAAGATGATGGAGTTGTAAAGATTTCAAAAGTTGGTAAAGCCAAAAAATAGGAGATGGACTAACAATATATCAAATATTGGCCTATCTACGTGTTTTTAGTATCTGCAAATGTCCTCAACAAAGAGAATGGTTTGATTACACTGGTCAAAAGGTAACGTAGATGGCAATAAAATTTTACTTTTTCTAAGGTTTTTGATGCCTTTAATCCAACTCAAAAATCAATCTATTTCGTCAGCGAATACTTCAATATTCTGTTGAAAAATTGTCAGTATCTTATAAGTTGTAAGTCTTCACCTGCCATATATTGACCTCAAAAGAACCCTGAAACATTTATACTTAAACCAGTTAACAAACAAATGCAAAACGGTAAAAAAACAATTTTTGATCTTATTGCGTATTCATATTCTTCAGATTAAAACATCAAGTTTTTGAAGATATTGAAAATAATATACAAACAAATTTAAAACCGGTGTTTCTGAGTTTAAGTACATATAGCTTACATCGGAAACGAATTATTCAAAAGCATTTTTTTTAAACTAGAAGGGATATGTGTGCTTTAACAAAGTCTTAAAAACCCCGGTTTTTGTTGTCTTTAGTATTTTTAAAAATGTGTTGTGATAGAAAAATTTAAAGGCGAAATTCGAATTCAGGACATCTTAATTCTTTAAAAAAAACTATTCTTATATTTGTGCAAAAAACAAATGTATTTTTGTCGACCAAAGTTATGGAAAAAGTATTGACGGTGTGAAATGATTACACGCTTTCGAGAAACATGAATTAACTGAAACTTGGTTATATTACAAACTAATGCTGTTCTTTTTAACACCATACCATACACATATCAAGAACTAGTTTAATAAGGAAAGAGTCCTGCTTTGGCGTAATGGTTTTCAAAAACTTGATGTCGTCAGCGTAATTAGTAATTAACTTTGTATCGTTTTTAAGAGAGGATAAAAAGGAGAGGACCTAAGTGACTTCCTTGGGGTACGCCAGAGCCAGAGGCAGCAAAAATATAGTAGAAGAGAGCGCACATTGTACATGCGGTTTTCTTATTAACATTATAAAAAAGAGTTAAGTCTATGGGATATTTTTTCAAAGGCATTGCTTAAATGAGGAGAGGCAGGGTCCACTTCGTTTCCTAATCGTATAGAGCGTTGAGGACAAAAATTTTACAAGATTAGTACTTGTAGACTCTGAAGAAATAAAAGATTTACAATCAAAAACTTAAAACATCGTACTAAATGCTTTCAAATAATTTTGGAATGTGGGAATGATTCCAATCTTTGTGACTTTTTTCTTGAATTAGGGTGTAAAAAAGGGGGGTGCGGGAGGTAGGAAAGAAGAACATTTTTTTAGAAATATGGCTGCTAGACCATCACATCAAGCCCAAGTGAAAATTCATCATCAAGTTGATTTAACATAATATTGTGTCAAACCAGCGATTGACCGAGAAACTAAAACAATTAGAAATTAAAAAAACATTCAAACAAAATATTTACCATTGAAATAAAATGGTTATATTTAAGATTTGTTGCCATAGCTATAGCTCAAAAAGATGCAGTAAGGTTGACTATTGTTTTTCATTAACAGACAAGGGTCGCATTTTAGCGTCACTAAGGAAAAAAAGGGAGTTTGAGAAGACTGGCTCCTGGGTGGTTATTTGTATGTTTAGTTGTAAAAATATCCTTCCCCCTCCTGTCCCCACCTATGGTGTACTTAACATAGCAAATTTGGGCTTTTTTTGTAATTGAGTACAAAAGGCTTAAGTCTCATTTGTCAAATATTCTTTTACATGGAACTTCCTAAAATCTTTAGTTCTTTCCTTTCTTGCAACTCCAAATATAACCTTTGAAAAACTCTATTTAGGTTCCAAAGAGCTTAACAAAAATGTTAAACGAATTTTTAAAAAAATGCAAGTCTTGAGGTTTTTAAAAGACCAAAAGGAAACAACGCTTTCGAGAAGCTTGCAAACAGCTTTCTAGGGTTTTTGAATAAACAAAAATTAAGCATAGAATAAAGTGCAAGTCAGGAATTTTTTTTTTTTTTAAATGTATGCCCCAAGGAACCGATTTCCATTTGAAGTTCATAATTTTCAAACCTCATTAATTCTACCCCAGCCAAATGCCTAACCAAATGAACTTAAAACAGGTATTAAACTGGTTGAACCTTAAAAAGTAAATTTAAAAACCTCTCACCTCATCCAACTTATGTTTTATTGATTGTTTGTATTCTATTTTCAAAGAAACGCGGTGACAAACCAAAAATCTGGAACAGTGCCGCCCTGTGGTTCCACGAACAAGGCAACAACCTTGAAAAAGTGAAAAGCATTTTCTTCCGTGGCCTTCAACGTCATCCGGATAGTGAGCTGCTATTCACTTCATTTTTCCGCGTACTCCTTTCGGAAACGGCAGCTTTACCAGAGGAACAACAAGCTGCCAGTTTAGGACGGGTCATTGCCATATACAACACAGCCAAAAAGAAGATCTGCAATGTAAAGTTCTTGGTGAATTTGATCAAACAATGCGGTGAACCACAACACGTTCGGTTTACGGCGCCTCTTCAAAAACTAATCGTCAACGACATGATGCTTCTGTATCCACGTGAAGAAGGTGTCTGGGATGTTTTGGCTCGACGGGTCTTGGCCGGAGAACCTATTGCTGACTTTCCCCACGATGCGATCATCGAAATAGGACTTGACGAAGGAAATACGGATGTTGTGATTGAGAAGGATAACAAAGACGATGCGAAATCAAAGCCAACGCTGAAGGCGCGAATTGACGGATGCTTCAGGGTTTATCAAACTGCTGTTAATATTGTGAGTATCAATTTCGATTTAGAAATAAATGACAATTTTGTGAAATCATCGCTTTCAGATAAAAACTCAAGCCATGTGGTCGTACTTCATCAAGTGTATGATGGATATCAACAACGATCTGTCCACCCAGGCCGTGTTGAAGCGCAAGAAGTTAGCTAGTGCTTTCAGAGGAGCACACGACGCCAATTGCATGACTGAGGAACACTACTATGCGTACATAAGTCTTCTAGTTGAATCAAAATCCAACAAAGACTTCATCATAAAAATGATGACAGAAGCCACAGACCGCTACCAATCGATGAAGCTGTGGGAACAACGCTTAGCATTTTACGTAATGGAAAATAATCGCGGCAAGGTCTACGAGATTTTCCGCGAAGCCACAGGTTTGCTCGGTACTAATTCATATCCCATATGGAAGTTGGCCATTCAGTACTTTATGACTTGCTACGAAGAGAAAGCATCAAAACTGCAACAGTTGATGAGGGAAGCTTGCGCTTTTGAGGCGCCTCAATTTCTGTCGTTTAGACCACAGTTCTTGGAATGGTCAGTTGTGAATCAGCCTCTAGCGTCAACTCGTAGTCTCTACGAAGAACTCAAAACCTTATCTCCGCCCTGTTTGGAATTGCACCAAAAAATGGCACTTTTAGAATCACAAGCTGTAAGTTTGGTTTGACATTGATTCCGAGAATTTGTATTAATGGAACCTCGTTTGTTTTTAGCTTAAACCTGACATTGAAAAAGTGAGAATCTGCTACGAGAATAGTTTGTTTGATTTTGGAAAGACGCGCACAGATGTTTGGATCGATTACATTAAATTCGAGCGTGACCAAGGCGAACCAAAGCGAGTGTCAAGTTTGTGCGAACGAGCAAAAATCACTCTGATGCCATTGTTTGTGGATAATTTTATAACGGAACACTGTCTGCTTACGGTTGGGGCTTATAAATAAAATAGAATTTGTATCGTTTTATTTAAGAATTGTTGTTTTTCTTTTTATTTTCGAACCTTAACTCATAAGAATCAAAAACAAAAACCATAAAAAAGAATAAGAAAAGAATAAGAAAATGTAAAGATTAAAATTGCTGTAAACTCAACTTCTTAACAAAGAATAAACCTTAATTTTAAATACATACAAAAGGGTTATGTCCATGGTTTTCAAGGTCGAGTTACAATTTAGCAATTGATGGAAACTTAAGCTTCCTTAGAAAGTCAAAAAAAAGGTTTATTTTAATTATAGTTTATTGGTTTTCAATTTCTGTTTTAAGTGCACTCTCAGGGACGATTTTTGCTACTTTTCTCAGTTCTTTAACAAGCGTATCGGGGCACTGCATTTCAGTCCAACTCACCGGCACCATTGGGACGCCATATGGACCACTTTCATTGGCCAAAGCCACAACAACACCAAGTTCATTCTCAGCAGTGCTTAGTTGGTAGCAGGAGAGTTCTGTTTGTGGGAGCTAGAAAACAAATTAAATGAAAATCAGAAAAGAAGACTTGAAATCATTTCTCAGAATAAAAAGTCTCACCACTCGAGCTAGAATAATGTCACCTGGTCGAAATGATTTGTACATTTCAACGCGGTCTTTCTCGGTTGCTCGGACGTCTTCTTTCCTTAAGATTCCTCTAAAATATCAAAATTCTTTTTAAAGTAATTTCTTATTTTTAATAAGTACAATTTTACCTACCGATAATTTCTTTCTAAAATGTGGTCACCAATAAAGATGATGGAACATTTGGCGAATCTTTGATTAACCTGTTGAACTCGGGCTGTAACAACATCGCCAGTAACAGGTACAATAGTTTGATTGCCAACGCATTTAACTTCAACTAATTTAAACTTGGAAATTTTAAGGAACTTGTTAGTAAATTATGAAAAATATAAACTTATTTGTTTTTACCTTATTCTCTTGTTCCCGAACATCGACTGTTCCAGCAAGCGTGGCGTAAATGTAGCCTTGTCGTTCGTATGTTCCTTGGCCGGCAATTGTATTTTCATCGGATAGACATAGTCGCTGTCCAGGGAGGCAAATTAAATTCATTTTAAAAGAGAAAAATATTAAGATTTAGTTTTTTATTTATTAAATTTAAAAACGCGGTACTATCAGGATGAAAACATGTCAAATGAAAGTGTCATGCACCTGTCAAATTTAAGTTTGTCGATGTGATAAGATGGCGTTTCAGGTTCTAGAAGTTTCCTAAAATGAATTGAACTGCCTTACCACATTAATAATGAGCCGTATTTATTATCCAAATGCTTAATTACACTTTTTGCAAATGATGGCCAAACCATCGATTGCCAAGAATCATTGGACAAAATCGAATCTATATGTCATATATTTCAAGATATATGATTATTAAGGATATAAATGCAGTGAGACAAATTTCTACTTTGCGGGTAGGTTCCACAAAAAACTTGCATAACAATAATGTATAAGAAAAGTTGTTTCGTTAATAACTTTTTAGTGGGTTTCAATTTTATTTTCGTTTCCAATTATTCAATTTGCAATTGTAAAATGTCACATAATAGGGGCAGAAATTATTTTTATTTATCAACCACGGCTTACACAGATTTCCGCCTTATTCATTTTAACAAAAGTGAAACAAATTGTTATACTAGAAAGGAAAGATCGTACTAGAAACTAGAGACTAGAATATGGAATACTCTTTTTAGATTGTTTTTGAATGTTTATACTAGTTTTTAGTCTTAGCAAAAATTCATTTGGTTCGGCATTAAAATCTTGAAGATAATTTGGCACAAATTTGCACAAAATCCACGCTTATATTCACTTTTGAAAAGATTGTCATTTTTGAAAGTATTTTTGATTTTTTTTAATTCACTTTGCTGTCAAATTCGTTTTTATTGATATCCATTACAGAATCTGATGAGTTTCGAATAGATTTGGAATATTTGTTTGTACTATGATCAAAATTTAAATTTGACATTTAATTCCATTGTCATCCGCAGATTCTATAATAAGTGTTAATGTCTCCTCGCTCATAAGTTTGTTTTGATAATTCAATTTCATTTGACAAACGCTGAATGGTCAAAAATTGTCTGCCACTTATCTACTCTTTTCTTTCATAAGCAAAAGAATAGGACAAAATATGAAACTACTTTGTTTCGTGTATATGAGATAGAAAAAGTGAATAACTGTTTCCTGTGTATTAGTTTATTTCGTTGATCACTTTCGGAGTTGCTTATGTGCGTGATGTTTGGGCAACTAACGATCGAACTATTTGGTTTCGAAAAAGTTGCATGTGCGCGCCTAGCCTTATGAGCCAATCTGACAGTTTACCCCGGGCATTGCGACCGCTTTATATCTTTAGATCGTAAACGTCAGACAACCACAGGCCAAAGCAATAGTAGAAGTATTTTCTGTTCAGTTCATTCTCAGTCAATTTGTTTGAATAGTTGGAAATTGAAATAAAATAGGAAAAAAGTACTGGATTTTTGTTTTTCTTTGCATTTCTACTTTTTTCACCATTTAAAAAAAAAAAAACAGCTTTATAAATTAATTATGTTACGTGATACTAGTAATCAGTAACAATAAAAAAAAATCCTCAAAGCGGTTGATGTAAAAATCAACAGATCCAACAAGTCTGTTTTTATATTTTAATCGAACAGCACTAATAATGACACTTGACTTAACTTTTGTGTTTTGCGTTTGCTTTAGATGATTTTGTATGGCATGTTGTTGACGAAAGAAAACTGTTTTCAATTTTTTGGAGTTTTCTCAAATCTAAATAAACTTCCTCTCGAAAACGAATGGATATCATAAAAACAACCTAAACTCTTCAAAATGACTGAAGTTCGTTGCAATAACTGCGATGTAAGTTCAACAAAACAAAAAGAGTCCTTCCTTATTTCTCTTAATGAACATTAAATTCGTCTTACACAAACTTCTTACAGGAGCTAAACGATTTTAACGCTGTTAAATGCGAAACTTGTAAAATAAGCCTTAAATTCACTGAACCTTTAGATTCCGAAGAAGATGAATGCGAAAGTGATTTTCGTTTCATCGAAGAAGCTGAACTAATTGGTGAAGTATACAAATTGGAAAATCTAGAGGATCTGGAAGAGGACAGCCATGGACAATGCATAAAACCTGAACCAGGTTTTGATGCAAATATTTGTTGTCAAGTAAGTGCCGAATGTTATCATGCCTCAAAGAAGTAATAACAAATCGATGAATGATGATTTTAGATTCCCAATGCTTATGTAGAGAGCATTGTTAAATTGGAGGACGATGGCACTGAGAATGTTACATTTGAAATTGTTACTGTCGAACCCAATTTGAATGTTGACATTGAAAATGAGCAACAGTTTCAAGAAACACACAACTTAGACGTCAATGATAATGCAACGGAGAAGAGTAGAGTAAGTCTTTAGACCCAAAGGCCATATATGAAATCTTTTTCTAAACCAAAATGAATACCTTTTTATTTGTAGATTTCAAATATAAAAGTCAACAGACCAGACAACTTAAAAAAGATAAAATCTTTACCCACAGAAGAAAGCCCAACAACCACTCCAAGCATACCATACCAGTGCACAGAATGCCCAAAAAGGTAAGTAACTTCTTGTGGTATCTTTGAGTGGATTTTTCATCAAAAAAACATCTCGATAATCTTGATGTGATACCTCTTGTGATACGATCACATACACGATATCGCCAAAAACGCTTTGGGCTTTCCGAGACGATGCAAGAAATGTTGTCTCCTTCTGATCTGGCTAAAATTTTTAAACCTAAATATGTTAAAAAGTTGAGTATAACTCTTATCTCTGGCCTGTTGCTCCAGCAACTTACTTAAGCCTCTTAGGCAGTATTTAAAGAAAAAAATTTCAAATGATTTGTGACAATAATATCATTAACCCAATTAAGCCACTCGAACATCGTCGTTACACATCGTCGCTCACACTTTTTGTAGCTTTTTTTAACGGATTATGCTCTAGTCCTAGTGAAATAGCCAGCTACATCCCTCCCCTTAATCTTAATATTTCCGCTTCTAAAAAATTCGCATCAGTTACACTTTAGCTCAACTTCGGCCGTACTGTAAAGTACAAGGATTCGTTCTTTAGCCGCGCTAGCCGATTGTGGAATGCCTTACTCTACTCTTCTCTAATCTCCACTACCGCTACATCGGTTTTTGTTTCTGGAAATATGTTTGAGCTCTAACTTTCCAAAATTCTAAGAGTCCTTCTAGACTGCGTCAAGTTTTTCTTGCAGAGCTTTGAGGAACCTTGATTTCCCGTTTCTGGTCCTGAGCCCGATTTTCTTTGCTTCGCCTTCCAGATTGCTCACCCTCGGGTATAGATCCATTACTTTGTGTGAAAGCAACTAAATATTGTCACTTCGCTTTCAAGATTCCTCACTGTCTGGAGATCCATGATGTTGTGTGAAAGCTGGCAATTATCACCCGCTTAGTCCAGATGTTGTTGAAACGAAAAAATCCCCAATCGAATTCATCGTGACTGCTTGAAGCTAGGGCAGCATGAAGGGCATCACTTGCAAGATTTTGTAAGTTGCATTCTCGTAGGTAGCCTTAATAATGGTAATAAGCTTTTCGGGTATAACTTTCCTGTGCCACGCTAGTCAAATAAAACCTGGATCTAAACTATCGGAAACCTTTTCAAAATCGATATAGAGAAGATGAAGAGAGGAATAGAACTCCACGTAAAGTTCGTTTATGATGCTAAAGATGTTCATATGCAGCAAGAACCTACCAGGTGACCAACCTTGAGACTACTAAAACTAAGTCCCAAGTAGTTTTGTAATTTTTAAATAATAAGTTGTCTTTATAAATATGTTTAAAAATAAGATATTGAAAGGACTTCCACAAATGCGAATACATGAACTCTTTTAGATTCTAAAGCTGACACTTAAAATAACCAAAACTAGCTATTAAGACTTTAGTATACATTGTTATTCTACCCAATTTTTTTCTTTTGTACATAATCTAAACTTATTTCTTTTTCTTTAAGTTTTAAGAGAAAAGCAACTCTCAAGGCGCATATTAACCGAATACACAATCCAGATGATGAGAGTGCCTGCTGTGCTGGCCATGGACATGCATCTGGGATTGAATCCAAAAAACTTGTTCATCATCACGACACACATGCTACACCTGCATTCTCCGAGTCCGGTGAATCTGAATACTTATATTCAGGAGATGAAGAAAGTGAAAAGCCTTCAATTCCTCTAACACACTCAAACAACTCTCCCGCCGGCAAAAGAAAACGAAAACTTAAACAAGAATTTGATTCGGAAAATAATAATACGAGAAAAAAGTCTCCAAAAAAGTGCAAAATCGAGTTGAGTCCTTGTTCGAACTCACAACTAAATAAATCCAATGAAATTGTCTACAAATGTGCAGCGTGTGAGAAAATCACAGATAGCTACCAGGAGCACTTGAAGCACATAGTAATTCATGAGAAAGTAGATGACAGTCTTACGGTCACGACTTCTCTCGAACAACTCAAAAAAACACCGAGTGGATTTTTGGAATGCAAAGAATGCGGTGGGGTATTCATGAGTGAGCGGGAGTTCAACATTCACCAGAGGTCCCATGAGGGAGTTCATCAGTGTGACATTTGTAAGACGATTCTTTTGACCCCGTCGAGTCTCAGAAAGCATAAAAATCGGATGCATCGTCAAAGGTCAAGCAGGAAGGGAACATTATTCGAGTGCAATATTTGTAATGAAAAGTGAGTTGGCACTTTCTTTCATCTTTTTCAGTTCATCATTAAAAATTTTAATATTCTCTTACAGATATGAATCTCAGTTGCTCATGTTGCAGCATAGGAAAAAACACACCGAGGTAATGAAGAAAATCGAAGAGATGACCATCATCGACCGAAGTGGAGGAAAAACCTGCTACGTGTGTAAAATATGTGCAAAAACTTCAAATAACAAATTCCGGCACGAAGAGCACTTGAGAATTCACACAAAGGAGAAACCGTACAAATGCGAGAAGTGTGGAATAGGAATCGCCACCTCGAATGCAATGGCCCATCACATGCGGACTCATGAGAATATAACGTTCGAATGTAATGTGTGCCATGCAACGTATCGGCACAAGAAAAGCTTGAAAAAACACTTGAAACTTCACACCGGGGAGAGGCCTTTCGAGTGTCGTCATTGTGATAAAAAGTTTGCCTTCAATTACACACGAGCCGATCATGAGCGGAAGTGTCACATAGATGGTGGCACGTCTCGCATTCAGAAACGGAATCGCAAAAAGAAGGCAGCAAAGACGGCAGCTGAGAGAGAAAATGAACAGCAGAGAAATTCACCACAAAATGACGAACAACAAAGGGAAGTGGTAATAAATGAAAATGACAAAGAGAAAGAACTTTCGACGAATGTGGATCCGGAGGAAGTTGGTATAGTATAGTATATCAACATAAGCAATAAAATGCAGCGCATTATATATTTAAATGTTATCCTTATCTATTGAATTAAATACATATATATTTTTTAAATTTGTAGTTCTTTCTGAAAGACTATCCAAAATTTGTTAGATCTAAAGTTTAGAGGTCATCTCTGCCGAATGTCTCATCATGTGCCTCCGGAAAATTGTTTATTGATAGACCAAAAATATGATTCTCGTGGTTTAGATCAACTCCTCAAATACTATTTAAAAATTTAGTTCTCTGAAGAGATGCAACAAAATTCGTTTTAAATTTAAACTCTATTTTTCCAAATTAGTTTCTTTGGGGAACTTGAGTATTTGGGATATTTAAAGAGAGGATCATTTATTATTTTATATTAGGTAATGTCAGAGATATTTGTGTTTTTGGTGAGGTATCTCTTCGTACTCATTACAGAACCGACAGAAAGCACTGCTGTTCAATCCTAGCCTGTTGAGGTGCGTATCTAACTTGCAGTCAACAGTGAGGAAACCTGTTATTAATCATAGAATAATTGAACTTGAAATGCAATATAAAACAAATATTTTGTGCTCGTAATTCCCTAATAGTAATTTAGCTTGTTTTAGTTTGGTAAATTCATTGCAAAGTATTTATCTTTTGACCTTCTCGTTTGCTACTTAATTGCCTTGGACTTAAACGTGCCCCAGTACTAAGTGAATTGTGATATTATTATAGTTGCTAACTCGCTTTTTAATGACCGGCAGTATGGCTTTTGTAGCAATAGATCCACAAATGAATTCATCGTTTATGTAACCAAAAATTGGGACAAATCTTTACATCGTTTTGGAGAAAATAAGATTATTGCACTTTACATTTAAAAAGCAATTGATGGAGTCCGGTACCAAGCTCTCTCATTAAAATGCGTGCTTTTGGTACTGATGAATCTTCTTATAAACTATCTTTCCAACCGCTCAATACAAGTTGTATTGGATGGTTTCAAGTCTAAAATTCATAAAATCAATGCTGGCGTTCCTCAGGGATCTGTTTTGTTTCTTGAATAGAATCTAAAAATTGTCTTTGAAAATGATAGTCCATAGAACTATAACATTCGGAATGTTTCGTTGATTTACCGATTGACTTTTACAAACAATGTTCTGTCGAATTAGCCAGTTGGAATCCCCCCTTTAAACAATTCAGCCGTAATACTTACACTTTCAGGAATGCTCATCAGTTTTGGCATTATTCCAAGTCAGAGATTCGTTGTATAACCGCACATCAAGAATGCTAACACCCAACTCTGTCTTCTCTTCCTATTTTGATATTCAAAGCTTTAAGACCAATGTGCGCCGGTATCTTCTCTTAAATCCTTTCCTATTTTCCTAAAGCTTGCACCCCCTGAGTGGCGTTTAATTATAAACAAAAATTATACCGAGACATTCCCATACTTTTTGTAAAGCTAAAGGAAAAGAAGCTTGACGCTTTTGATGCAGCTTGGCTATCTGACACGAGAGCAATATTTTGGTTAAAGTAGTGTTTTTTTTTAAATGTTGTGCATCTTCTTATAGCGTCCTATCGGTATTGAGAGTTCGGGTCCCTTAAAAGTTAATAGTTAACAAATTTTCCCTTACCCACTCGTTCTTGAAAATAAACTCAGTTTTTTGCAAGTTAAATTTGTTGATCATATCATCTCTTGCAGTCTCTGGATGCTTTATTTCTGAGGGCTTGTAAATGGGGGCTCTTTTCGGATCCCTCCTTCGAAAATTTCTACATAAGCTGTTTTCTTCGACCACAGAACGCAGGTTATCATAGCTCAAGTTATGCTCAAGCATGCATAACTTTGTCTTTTTCTGGCGATTTCTTAGTCTTTATTAATTCGGTGTATTGATATGTTTTTAGGTAGCACAGCTATCCGGACTTGACTTTGTTTTCTAACTCACCTGTTTCCTTCTTCTACACTGTCGTTCTCTTTGGATAAGAATAGAAAACTTTTTGGGCCGGAACATTTATTGTCAATTTGCTCCACATGACCTGAGGCATCTCAATGGTTTGCCTTTAATTTTTGTTTGACCAGTGAAATGTCACTGCTCTTTTGAATCCCTTTTTTATTCTACTTCTATGCCGGCTATTTTTCCGATTCCTCTCAAAAATCAAAAAGACAACTCTAAAGGTTCAGATCTCTTGTAGTTCCCAAAAATCGAATTTACGCTTGAATAGAATTTGTACTTGTACTGAAAAAAGTTGCTCTCATTTATGATCCATCATTTAAGACCGCGACAGGTTATTTGAGACTTTTCAGAACGAAATTTATGATCCCTTTCAAAAATCAGATACACTTGAAAAAATGAAGTTCTACTTTACTTTGTCGGTCTCTTAAGGTCTCCTTTGTACCCCCAAAAATCAAATTAACACTTCAAAATAAAATACCCAAAGAATTTTGTCTTTTAAAGCGCTCTCCTAATTCATTTAAGTCCATTTCTGTCATTAAGATGATGAAGATTTTATAAAAGAATACATTAGTTGCTTTATTTTTCAATTGCCTTAAAGGCCCTTAGAATCAGCTTATTGAAGACATCTTTGTCGCTAGAGGGCTGAGGAGACAAAATCATAATTCTTTTCAGAATGAGGTTAAAGAAATCGCAACACAGCACATCATCCTTTCTAAAACCTTTCTTTTTAATTTTAACCTGCTTCAAATAAAAATAATAAGACTCATAGAAAAACTTAAAGCTTTTAATTATCATCACTTTGGATTGGCTTTACAATTTTATTCATAATTTTTACCTTAGGTTTCGTATTCGTATCGATGTTGTGTTCTTTCCGTCGATGAAAATTCATCAAATAAGACGTCTTAAAGGATTCTTTGCACTCCTCGCACTTGTAAGGCGTTTCTTTCGTATGAACAAGTCTAACATGATCATTAAAGGTGTATCTCAGGGCAAATGTCTTCTTACAATATTTACACTTAAATGGCCTTTGGCCAGTGTGCATGAATAAGTGTTTTCTTAAGTTTCTCTTATGCCTATAAGTTGCATCACAGATATTACATTCATATGGTCTTTCATCGGAATGCAGAGACATATGACGCACTAAAGAGCTGCGAGTCGTGAAAGACGATTCACATATATCGCATTTGGCAGGTTTGTGCTTCGTATGAACTCTAAGATGTTCGGTATGGCCCGACTTGTTTGATGTTGTTTTGCCACAGAATCTGCATATGTAGATTATTCTACCCTCCACCTTTTCAATTCGTGTTGTTTCATCTAAAAGCCTAGATTCTTCCATGTGGACTTTTTTGTGGTTGGTCAAAAGGACTTGAGCAGAAAATCTACAAAAATTCAAACAAACATAAAATTTATTGAACATGAACATGAATTTTAAAAATACAATTTTTTACCTTTCATCGCAAAATACACAAACATATTTTAATTTATCCTCTTCGTTGGGTTGCTCCAGGTAATTTTTGTGTTGTTTAGATTTGTTGTGTTTAACTAAGGCAGCTTTACTGTTGCAAAAGACTTTACAAACATCGCAAAAGAATTTTTCTTTTGTTGCACATTCAATTCGATGGGAATTTAGGTCCGTGCTATTCCCAAAGGAGTCGTTACATAGACCGCATTTTAAAATAGGATTGACGGTGAGAGTAGTTGGTTGCGTGATTCTACTCTCGTTCAGATTCTTAACGTTAATAGAAGAGCTCCTGGGAGAGATCTTTGAATTAGTTGGCAAGTCTTGGGTTTTACCATCGGAGGATTCTACTTCGGAATCACTTAAAGAGTGAATAAATTTTGTGTGTGATTTAAGACTTGCTTTGCGTTTAAAACTGTAAAGAAAAAAATATAATTGTTATTAGTTTTGGATTGCGTAATATTTTAGTCTAAGAACTAATATTCGATTTAATGTGGATGACTTTTATTAAGTATAAGCAAAAGGGTAGCTTAAATGGGATGTACAAGTACAAACATTTATTTTTAAAAAAAGCGTGAAGTAGTTTTACAAAAAAGCAAGACATCTGCATGCTACAGGTTTAAAAATTATTAATCCTCCAGCTAGGATGGCTCACCTGTCGAACTCTTCAAGTATTGAGGAGATTTTGTGGTGGGTGCATGCTCATCAACAAAGAGTATGCCAAAACTAAAAAAAAGGCGATTCTATGGCCTTCATAAACTGACACTTGTATATTTTTGCCTTATTTTAAATACAAGATTCAGGCCAATCTACTTTTCATTGAGGCAAATACCAAATACTTCAAGTCGAGATCAAACATTTTTTTAAAGGCTTACCATCGCATATGATACTTTAAGTTGCTAAGAGCTCTTTTTACGATTTCTGGAAGCTAAATATCGAAAAAAATTGAGCCGTCATGGGACGCCTGGCAGATGTGAAACATCGTGTGTGTACAAGTAATATGCATAAAAGATAATATTATTACAGGAATTAAATAAAACCTAATGAAAAAATGAAGTATTACGAATTTCTTACAGAAAATGGTAACTTTATTTAATAAACATTTATTTACATGTGATATAAAAAATCGATATTAATATCAAGTGGCCACAATTTCAATATTTTCATCTGTGACTTCAGTAATAGTTATATTCGATGTTTCCTTTGCCGGTGGAGCACACATATCACCAATAGATGTTTGGGAAACATGAACTTCTGTAGCATTTTGAACTGCTAGATCCATGTTGAGTGTAGTAACATGTGAAGTGTTGTTGTTTTTGTAAATGGCCACTCCAGCGGCTCTAATATTTTGTCGTTTAAATTTTGCAATACAATGAAAGTTACATAAGTCAACTGCTTCATCTGCAGGACACCATGTTTCAGTTAGTAACAAAAAGTTACTATTTCTGCAAATAGAATCTTGTAAATCAGCAGCATGTTTTCTGAGACTGACAGTTTCATAAAATCAGTGATCAATCCTTGCAATGTAGTAAGTCTGTTTAAAGATAATCTTTCAAATTCGTGCTGTAAGCTTGAAACTAATGGACCAACTCTCCTTCCATGATAAAATCTTAAATCATCCGAACTGTTACATATAAACAACCCTTCAGCACTTGTTACTCGTGTTAAAGCTACGTAAAGTAATGGAATACTATGACTTTTACTATACTCATACAACACCTCGTCATAAGTACCTCCTTGAGACTTATGAATAGTCATAGCACATCCTGATATCAATGGAAAATGATTTCTTTTTCCCACAATAGTTTTATTATTATTGAGTGATATTGTTGAAGTTCGACGCACAATAGGCACAGCACGTTTATCGATATTATGTTCTGCAACAAAAGCAGCAGCTTTTCTTCTAACCACTGTGCCAGTGTTTTTATCTGGAAAAACTAGCCATATGCGAGTAACTTGATTTTCTTCGTTTTGTTCGATATGAATAAGGTTTCCAACGGCGCCATTAGCTAAACTTCTACCACATCTATGTTAGTTGTAATAATGTAAGGTTTGCCAATAACAAAAATAATTTCGTATGGTAACCCTCCTGTATCAATCACTGACATCTTGTGAAATTTTTGTCTCATATTCGCTTCCTGCTCATGATTAGTACAGCCAGAAATTACGTCTATTGCAATTGAATCTATTTTATTTTCAGTTTGTAGATCTCGCATGTTGTATGCGTAAACCGATGCATTATCATGGAATAATCGTACACCACTTGGACACCGCTGTGAGACGTCTTCCTTCGTAAAAAAAATATGGACTCGATAACGGCCAATTCATTATCATTTAAAATTATACCACTACCAATTTTTGTAAGAATAGAAGCAAACATTTCGTTATTTTGACGCATTATTTGAGTTAATTCGTAGAATTTTAATCCTCGCCAAAGTAAGGGTCCAACCATCCGTTGTTTTGATTGCTTATAGATTGGAGTTGCTCGGACTGGAGGTAGTTGCCTCAAATCTCCAATAAAAATAATGTCTAGTCCACCAAAATTTCCGGTTATTTGCTTTAGTCTTGCGTCTATTTGGTTCAAGAGCTCGGCACCAATCATACTGATTTCGTCAATTATTAAAACTTTGACATATTTAAATAAGCATCGATATTGTTGTGCTCTTTCTATAGATAACGGAATTAGTTTTGATAACGATATTTTCAATGCAGTATGAATAGTAGTTCCATCAATAGCTACTGCAGCTTTACCAGTTGAAGCACACGTAATATATGAATTGCAGAACCCATCATTTTCAGAAAATCTGTTATAGATTTCCATTATCAATTTTATTACAAAGGTTTTTCCACATCCAGCTGGTCCAGTAAAAAATAATTGTTAAGGTGACTTTTCCGCCGATAAATTTTGATGAATGACATGTAAAAGCAAATCCTTTTGCTTTTCATTAGCACTTCTCATAGGCTCGCAAAAACGATCATTACTCATGATGTTTTTATTGTAAAATAATCTTCAACAGTGGTTATGTTCTTTACTGAAGAATAAAATAAACAGCCTTTTCTGATTATGAAAATATTTAATAATAATAATTTAATGAAACATATTTCGATGTGATAATTTTCTTATAACTATAATTGATAACAAGTGATCAAACTTAAAGTGTTTGAACGTTAAATATTTCAACACTCCTCCTCGTTCAAACCTTTAAATAATCTTACAATTTGTTCTCAATTTTATGTGTCTGGCTGGTGGCAAGTGTTTCGTGAAAATATCCGCGATCATTTCTTCTGTTGGACAAAACTTGCAGGTGATACGGTTTTTATCAATGTGATCCTTTACTTTTGATGATTTTCAAGCAGCTTTGATTGTCCTCGAATATGGTCGTCGGAATTTGAACTCCCTCGTGCATGTCTTCTAATAATCTTTGAAGCCAAATCGCTTCTTGGCATGTATCAGATAAGGCGATAAATTCCGCTTCAGTTGATGACAAGGATACACACGTTTGCTTTCTGCACGCCCAATTAATAATTCCTCCATTTAAAAAGAAAACGTAGCCGCTGTTTGATTTCCGTGTCTGTTTATCTTCTGCCCAATTTGCATCCGAATATCTAATCAGTTCCTTGCTGTCGCTATCGTTGTCACTTAGCTTCAACTTCAGTTTTGAAGTTCCTTTCAGATACTTAACCACGCGTTTGAGTTGCTCCCAATCTTCTTGATTTGGACTCGAAGTTTTCTGAGCTAATATGTTCACACTTGCTGTTACGTCCGGTCTGGTATTTATTGAAATGTACAAAAGACATCACAATAGTTTTTGATAATTAGTGTTACTGATCATTGTGTTTGCATCCAAAGGTGATTTGTAGTATCCTATTTCCATTGGTGTATTTGGTTCTTTTGCATCTTGTAGTCCCAACATCTTAGCAACTTGATGAATATATTTCGATTGACACAGTTCGAAATTTCCTTGTTTGTCTCTTGTTACTTCTATTCCAAGGTAATGCTTTATTTCCCCAAGGTCTTCCATTTCAAATTTAGCTTGCATTATGTCCTCTATGGTTTTCACATCTTTTTTATTTTTGCAGGCAACCACGACATCATCAACATAAATAAGTACATAACACCAATTCCTTCAATATTTCTGGAATACAAGCACGGGTCTGCCTTCCCTTAAACGAATCCACCGTCGATCAAAGTCACTCTTACTTTTTCATTCCAAGTCCCAGCAGCTCGTACAAATTATGTATTCGGTCTACTACTGCCATGTTAACGTTATTCTTGGATATAACGCAGTTATTTTTCTTGAATACTATTTCAAACCCATTGTCGGCTAATTTCCCAATCGACAAAACGTTACCAACAAGTTGTGGTGCAAATAAAACCTCATGTGCTAAAACTTTCTGGGCTTCTCCGCTGTGATTCAAAAAATGCACATTTCCGCTACCAATCCCAACAACATTTACCTTTTCTCCGTTTCCAACTTCAATAGTAGCCTTATAAGAATCATCCATAGACTTAAAAAATTGCTTGTTGTTGGTCACATGTCTAGGTGCTCCCGAATCAAGCAACCAACTGTTCTTGCTCTTCTGGTTTACTGAAAAAACAAAATCGTTTTGATCTGAACTTACTGAGTTGATTTTATCAGCATGTTTCTTCTTATTTGGTCCATATCCTTGTTTTTTGGCAATCCACTTTTTATACTCCAGACAGTCCTTTTTCATATGGTTTTGCTTTTTGCAGAAAAAAACATGTTATTCCAGTGCCTTTGTTCTTCACAAACTTTCAGCATCACCTCAGCACCCGAATCTCCTTCTGAATGAACACGCCGCTCATATTCCGCAATTAACTTTTGTTGTACAAATCCGAATGTCAGATCATCCTCATTTCTAGCCTCAAGTGCAATAATAAGAGTGTCGTAACTCTTTGGCAAACTGCTTAGCAACATCGCTACGCTCCAGGGCTCTGATAAATCTTCATTGCTTATGTCCTTGAGTTTTACAAATAAATTTCGCATCTCATTTATATGCTCTGTAATTCTACCATTTTCATTCATCTTCAATGAACAAATCATTCGCATCAATTGAACTTTATTGCTCAGTGTTGCTTTTTCGTGGTACTGCTTTAAATTGTTCCAAGCACCGAGCGCTGTAATTGAACTGCGAATATGAACGATTTGGTCATCTTCAATCGACAAAACCAATCAAGGAAAAAGCCTGTTCATCGATCCGGTCCCATTCTTCTTGTAACCATTGCCTCTCTGCCTTTTCTGGATCTTTTGCAGTTACTGGTAAATTTATGGGTCTTTCCTTAGTCAACGTTGCCCACAGAAGCTCCTTTTTCAATAAGAGCTCCATCTTGAATTTCCATATCATAAAATTTGAATTATTCAACTTTTCAAATTTGTCTTTATAATTTGCCATATCGAAGTTTAAATTATTCGTACACCGTTGTCTGGGCCTATAACCTATTGTAAAATAATCTTCAACAGTGGTTATGTTCTTTACTGAAGAATAAAATATACAGCCTTTTCTGATTATGAAAATATTTAATAATAATAATTTAATGAAACATATTTCGATGTGATAATTTTCTTATCACTATAATTGATAACAAGTGATCAAACTTAAAGTGTTTCAACGTTAAATATTTCAACAGTTTTCTCGTCTTTTGGCTATTGATCCCAAGCTTTTAAGCGTAGCTATACGTAAATCTTCATTAACAGCAGCATCCGGATTTCTGTACAATTCTTCGAAAGGGTTTGGTTCTGGAAATCTTGTAGCCAAGTCTCGAATTTCTGATTCTTCATCTATTGGCTCATCTTCATGACATAACTGTCGGCATATATCAATTGTCTTCTGAACATCAATATTTGACTCAAATTCTTTACTTTTTTTCTAAAATTTCATTCTCGTGTTCATCATATATAGTTGTGAATTTCATATCTGCTAATATTTCTGTATCTTCATTTCTAAATGGTATATGTAAGGTAAACATTTCTCTTCTGTACTCGTTGTAATCCTGAGTCATGTCATAATTTCTATAACGAATAATTCGAGGCTGCTTTTTTATGACGCATTCCCGCTTATTGTTTTTGGTATATTTGGAAACAAATTGAGCTAACGAAATAGCTTCCAGTTCTTCTGGCCGTTTCTGATACTTATCATGCCAATCTTCCTTCCAAATATCAGTAGATTCGTCATCCAGTACATCTATTTGTTTTTGTGTTTTTTAAATCTTCTGTCGTTCAATATTAATATACTGAATTGCTATTGATGATTTAGACATTGGTAACCGTAGAAGATACCAAGCAGCTTTTTGAGTACTCATCTCAATGGTATTTAGCATGTCAACACTCATTTTACGAGTTATTTCAACAATATCAAATTCGGGATTCTCATCTTACGTTGCAAATTACTAATACCTCTGTTGGTCCTATTTACATATTCAACCACGTATGCCGCACAAGAATATTCTTCAGTATTTATTTGGAAATCCATATTAGATTTTAATACATTAAAAACAAACGGATTGAAAGTATTGTGCCATTTTTCGGATGGATGTCGTTTATAGAATATTTTTGGCCTACTAATGCCAGATCTTAGAATATCTGTGTATTCTTCGTCTGATCTGATATTATTACTTTCATAATAATCATCAATACTTTCATAATCATTACTTTCTAAGTTAATTCTTATTTCATTATATCTTATCAAATGTTTTTTTGTAAAGTGGATCAGTTTTTTCCATCGGTATTAAAATCATTGTGGATTTACAAGACATGAATGGTGCTTCAAATCGGCACTTTTGCACTGAAGTAGATCTTATTTTTTTGTAGCACGTGAAAGTATTCTTATGGGTAAGTAATTTTATATTTCCGGATGCTTCTGAAGTTGGTAATGACACTAAACTATCAATCATTTCTATTGCTTTTTTTTGCTCTTTTCCAAGAACATCTGTGGGAGCATTATCAAGCCATAAAAGGATATGCGCGTGTGGACTTCAAAGATGTTGAAATTCAATCCTCCGAAAGCAGTTTATGACTCTAAATTTACCAAAAGGACTGAACTTCTTTGATTGTAAAATCGTCATTATAACATTAACTAGCTTGTTAAAATAAATAGCACATGTTACAGCATCGTTGTTAATTAATGAACTTTTTTGGATAAAATTGATTTCTGGTACGATGAGATTTTGCACATCTTCTTTTCCTTCAGCTAATTTATACAGCTATGTTAATAAATCCGGCCACCCTATTTCATTTGCGCTTAGTGTCATGAATGCAGTTGGCTTCCCTAGCTATCGCATCATTGCAAATAAATCTTTTTTCCTTGAAGACCAGTACCAAACTGAATTTGGTATTGAACGTAAGAAAGCTAGATTTGACTCCATGCAGTTATGAATATAGTCTTCAGATTGAACTTGTTCCTTGGTTATATTGCTATCTGTAGCAACATGTTTAAACGCGATCTTTAAACAGTCACGAACTCGCAGTCTCATAATTTTTACAGCCATATATAGCAAGTGATAAGGATCGACTCCTCGACGATCCTTACGCCGCAATTCACTAGATGCCATCATAAAAGGCGTAACGTTGACTGTATCTCTGAATTTTCTAAAGTGTCCCATGTAAATACTAGGAAATGATAGCTCTTCGGCATGCTCGTCGAATAATAAACTCTGTGGAATATTCTGTTGCCCTGGCGCTAATCGCAAATATTTTTCCTCATTCCATTTATCAAAGTTTGTTGTTGAGCAGTAAGGCTCTCTTCAAGATCAATATTTTCGCTAAATTCATCTATGTTCTGTTGTGTATTTGGTGGTGTTTCTTGATTAAAAAATTATTTATCAACTGTTATTTTGTAATGCTGATATAAAGGTGTAGTAATCAAATAGTATAACCATTTTTTAATTGATCCGATGTTAATTGAGCCATGCACAAAACTACTTTTATGAATCATTTTTTTTAATATGTACATAAATGCAATGTTCATCATTGACATTTCTTGGAAGTGATCGTACCATTGTATCAACAACAACAGGAACATTGATAATTTGTCCGTATATACCGAATTGTCCTTGAACATGTCTTAGTCTTCTTATTTACATAAAAGGAATTCGTGGAGAAATAAGCCTTTCAGTGATGAAATCGATTTTTGGTAAATGTTAGTTAGTTAGTTAGGAATCTTTTTTTTATCTAATGCTGGATTACGAGTAGAGCAAATTTTAAGAGAATCCACATTTTGCACATTGGCTATCTATTGTATTAATTATATTTCCAGATGTAGATGGTTTTTTTAAATTTTTTTCAAACCAAAGTCGATCACAAATTGAACAAGCATATCAAAATTAATTATTTTTAAAGTTATCGATGAAATATTCATGAGCTGTTTTATGGTATCTAAATTGACTGTAGTTATTCGAAATTTCCGCAATATTTGCGCTTGATAGGTTACTTAAATTTTGCTGAGAGATGTCAAACACTTCATGCTCCATTTCTCACAAACCAGTTAAAGTTCGAGAATTTGTACTTCCTTCATCTATTATGATTATTGGTTCTGTAATTATTTTTCTATTTCCTATATTTGGAGAAGTATGTAATTCTACTTGCTGCATTCTGTAGACGTCTCCTTCTTTCCAACTCTTTCTGACACAATTTTTCTCTGTTCTTTTCCCTGTATCTTCTTTGACGGTTTCTTTTATTTTGAAGAGTAGATGAAATAGCAGTTACTGGTTCTTCATTATTTACATCCATTATATTTGAGTTTGAAGAGGTAGACGGTCCGATAATGCTTTGTGAAGATTGTATACGCTTTCTTCTTTCCGCTTCACGATGTTTCAATTTGTCTCTGTTCCGCTCCCTGTATTGTTTTTGACTTTCTCTTTTACTATTGTTTACTCTGAAAAAAAAAAATACAAATATGTTAATAACATCTAAGATAAAAATTAAAATAGTCTGGTACTATTCGATTAAGAAAGTCTTACCCAACATTGATATTATGCCTTGTGTTTAACTGATCAGGGTGGAGTCCAGTTTCAATAATAATATTTTGTGATCCCTGTGATGATTGTTGGGAACTGAAATATTTAAAAAAAAATATGATATTAAAATACACAAGAAAAATAAAAAAAAATGTTGAGTGTGGCTTCAATATACTCATGAACTCAAATCTTAGTTAATTATTGCAATATGTGACTAAGGGTTTGCAAATATAAATTGTATTAATAAATTTTTAAATATTAATTTCTTCATGAATAATACAAAAATAATTAATTGAAGATAATATTAATATAATTTATATAATTATTAATCTTAATATAATTTATATAATTACTAATATGATTAATATGAATATAATTAATTACATATAAAAATATAATAATTACATTTATGGACACTTGAAAAATACGATCTACTTACTGATGACTTGGTAGTATGCCATAGTGTAGTTTCACTTTCTTTGCACAAGGTTGATCACTTTGGCCGCCAATTCACGACACAAAATAACTGCGCAAACTGAAATTTTACTCAAGTCGGTTTGTGCAAAACACGATACAAGTGAACTGCACAATTCTCAGTTTAAAAAAGTTTTCGTTCTGTAAACATGCGTTCAAAACATGTTGTACCATTTCTTCATCATCCATTGAAGATCTTCCTGGAGTACTGGTTTCTTGATATTCCAGAAAAGATAGTATTGAATAATACCATAAAGATGGTTCATATACGTCATCGACTCCGGCACTAGACTTTTCGCTGCATTTAACTTTTTTTAATTCTTTTCTGTAGTTTGTCCTAAAATTATTAATTTTTTTGACAACAGTGTCACGGTCAGCTTCTGGGTTTTTTTTCTTTTAGTTTTAGAACCAAGAGCTCAGAGGCTTTACTTTTCATTATCCTGTTGCTATATTCCGGGCTTTTTATTTTCCATAAAGCCGGATGTTCTTTATAAAGTTCGAGGAAATCGCTCCAGAACTTTTGTTCATCAGCCATTATAAAAAAAAAACAATGTTTATGGAATAAATACAATTTTTATACTGAGCGGTTGCACAGTTTTTGATATTCACGAAACAAACAACTGCACAAATTTAAAGCGCCCAATACACGATACAATCTATCGTACCGACTTGAGTTGTACCGATATCGGTAGCGATATCGAAAGTGAGCACACACACCATACGACTAGCTCACGATTTCATCAACTGTCAAAACCAAAAACACTCCATTACCAAGACCGGAATCTCAGACTGACATTTCGGTTTGCCTACAAGCTAGAAAGCACTAAATGTGAGAAAGTGTGCGTGAAATGATGCAAAAAACCAAACACATTCTCACATTTAGTGCTTCGGCCCATCAAAACGCTTCATTATAGTAATCAGCCCCATCTAAATGCTTCATTTTGAATGTTTCATGGCCTCGTTCAAAAACTAAACAATCCTAACCAAGAGAATCTGAAGTGCTGACATGGTCTTAAATTGGAAGATTTGTAGAGCTTTTTAATTTCCATCCAAATAAATGTTGTAAATGTATATTAAATAAAATAAAATTGACCAAATACAAATTATTTAATGATTTATTAGTGCTTTATTTTGTTTACTTAAATTATTTGCGAACGCAACATGCGCTGCAACTGGTTAAGTAAGCTTAGAGCATTTTTTTTGGCGACGTTAGAAGTTCAGGTGGAAACAATAGGCGGGGGTGCATCCGTATTTGTTTGTACAGAAAATGCTACGAGAAGCATACTTGTGAAGTTCCATTGCCAACTTTAGCTAGTTCAGATTCGTCAATTAGATTAGTATTTTCATCATTTAAGAAGTTCGACAAATGCAAGACCAAATTTTAGTTTTGTTTGTTGCAGAAATATTCCTGAAAATTTCTTTTTGAGGGATTATGTTAAAGTTAGAATTTTGTTTGTAGTTAGATTTTGGAATAAAAATTTGAGGGAACCATGTTTTAAAAATAAGTTGCTTTGTGTAAAGCATCTTTAAGGAATAGAAAAATAGGCAATATGGTTGCACACAATACCAACTAAATGAGTGCAATAAATAGATTTAAGCAACTTTTTTTATTCCAGTATGAGGAAACCGAACACCCAATAGAAAAAAATCGGTGAACGCGCCAAAATGCATACTTCTTGCTAAATAATGTTATCTTCTATGCTTACGCATAAAATTACGAATTTTGTAGCATATGAACATTTCTAGACATTTTACAATGTGAATAATTAAATATGCTGCTATTAATGCTAATTTTTTTTTTCTAAAAAGTTGATGAAGGTTAAACGAAGCGGAAATTTCTTTAATGAACATACTCAAAATATTATTGGCTTTCTTAAAAATATTTTTCTATACTAACCTCTGCTTTATATCTGAAAACTATTGTTTATGTATATTTTCTTCTACGTTCTGAATTTATAAAATGTAATCTACGGTAGTATTTATTATATTACGAAAAACAAAAACATATACGTAAAACTCATTATTTTTTTTTCATTATTAGCAGCATTTTGACTAAACATACTTTTCAAACAATAATAAGTAAACTTGAACATTTTTAAGGAATGAATGAAAATTATATTTTGCGTTAAACTGTGGAAATTCACTAAAAAAAACTTCTGTACGTCAACAATAAACATTCATGACGATTACATGTTCTATTGAATTAGTTTGCATGAATTCAGAACGATTTTAAGACGTTTTCATTTTGTGATATATGTCAAAATTTACATTTTATTTGCTCTGCATTTATTCAACAGGTTCGCTATAATCGTTCTGATTACTTTTTTAAAACATTTGTGTTCCTTTGATGCATAGTTTTTTTTTTCATAGCAAATACATGTATGCTTCCATCAATCAAGAATGTTATGGATAAGATATTTTTCGATTATAACTCTTTTTTTAAATATACAAACTATAAATATACTTGGATTAATTAAATTGATACAGATTTTAATTACTAGCAAACAAAATATTTGGGCCGTTCGTTAACGAAAATTTATTAGAATTCAATACAAAAATTGCACTCGCACCCTTAAATTGATGGTTCTTCGAACGCATCTTTGATACAAAAATCCGAGGTTTATTATGAAATTTAAAGAATTTCGTAGTGATTACTGTAAATTAGTGAATTAATTATAATAAACTGATGTTGAACATGCTTTTTTCAAGACAAAAAGGTACATTGGTTCACTATCCACAAAATGCCTGCAAAATTAAAGCTTAAAACTGACTTTTTCATCGAAAAAAAGTAAAAAGAAAAACATGAAAAAAACTTATTAACCACCCCATTTTGTTTTTGCTGTGCAAAGTGCCGCTAGCCCACGGCATCGTTTTTTTTTTGTTTGTGCTCACATCTATTCATGGACTAATTGTCAAAATTACAAATACAACAATGTAAACAAACGGGTTTTGGAGAGTGAAACGTACGAAAGATTCCGGTCTTGGTAATAGAGTGTTTTTGGTCAAAACGATTCACATCAAAGCAGCCGTATGCAACCTCTCGTTTTCGCTCGATAGCATTCGACCAAGCGATTTCAGTACAGCGGATACTTTGTTTTACATACACGATACAATCATCGCATGCAATTCAACTTTTGTACGATAATCGGTACAATAATTGTATCGTGTATTGGGCGCTTAAGACTTGAGCAAAAATATCGAAATTGTTTTAATTTTTACACGGTTAACTGCACAAATCGCACAAACAACCCCATTCACAACACAACTAAAGTCGTTATTTTGTGTCGTGAATTGGCGGCCTTTGATCTTCTGAGTTATCACTATCACACATATTTTATTGTCAAAAATTAAAATAAAAAATTAAATAAATGTATACCGTAGTAAACAACAACGTCGAACTGAGTGAGAAGCCACACCGTACACTCTACTACATATAAAATATATATATATGTATACGTCAGTATAGTGTGGCGACCCGTCGCCACACACCGTACACTCTACTACACATAAAATATATATATGCATACCTTAGTATAGCAAGCGTCGCCACGCCAACAATTCGGTTTACGAGTGAGCCTATAGATGTTTCACATAAAAAAAAAAAAAACAAATCCAGATATGACAGATATGTTCGTGCTTTTTCAGAAATGTACAGATTTCAGATAAGGAAACAGTTTGTGATGTGAAAGGCGCTATCTTCAACAGGTCTTGTCTTATGGGCCGCTGCTGTATGACATAGTTGTAGAAAAGTTAGACAGAATTTCAAACACATCCCCGAATAAAAATCCTGCCAAAAATTTGAATTTTTCAACCAAACGAGAATATTATATAAGAATTTCTTCAAGTTTTCCTTATATTTTATAAATCTCTTTAAACTAAATGCACCCTTTGGCACATATCGTTGGTGGTCCTAATGAGAAAATGCATGAGACAAACTTCTAAACAAATTGTATTTTTTTAGAATTATGCTTAAAGTTAAGGTTTTAACACCATTGGAGCTATAAAAACGGAGGTAATCACTCACGAAAAAGCTGTATTGGCAACATAACTTACGACGACGACAGTTTTTAAAAGATAAAAAAAAGGTATGAACAAATTTCCAACTTAAAAAAATAAATTAGGTGGCGCAAGAATCCGTTTAAAACTAGGGCCTAGTGACTTACAACTCTCAACTATTCTTATATGCGAGTAATGTTCTCAGAGATGAAGGGGACCTACAGTTTTAAGCCGAATCCGAACGGCTAATTTGAGAAAACACTTTTCATGACAAGAGTTACTCTTGGAGAATTTGTCAATTCCTCGCAAGCGGCAGTACCCCAGTAGATGGCACAGGCAGGTATCGAATCCAAGACCTCTGACATGATAGTCCAACGCACTAACCATCATGCCATGGGTATTTCCAGCTTATTATCTTTAATTTCAGGATTGACCCCTTTTTTCGCCTTATTTTACTTGACTATACCGCAGATTTATTTATTGACTATTTGAATAGATGATTTCTTATGAAAATATCTATAGAATAACAAAAAGCATCAAATATCGCGGCGATATAAGAAAATACTTAAATTTGGTTTGATTCTTCATATTATGTACTTACCACTTGTTGCATTCACTGCACTGATAAGAGTGTATTTTAGTATCAACTTGAACTTTCTGAAAATTCATTGGTTAATAATTCAAACAACAAACATTTTTTGATGAAACTTACTTCTTTTTTCCCTTTTTCAACTACATTCTCAGGTTCATTTGAATCAGGTTCTATTTGAATAGCTGGCTCTTCTTTTATAGCCTGAACGATTTGATTATCAACGCTCTTTGTTTCTGTTTCACTAAGACCAAGTTTAACCTTGTCGGCGTCTTCCAAATTTTCAAGTTTGTATACTTTTCCCTCGATTTCAGCTTCTTCGATGTAAAGGAAATCATCTTCCCAATCATCATGCATGGAATTTGTATCTTGTGATGATAAGGTTGTCTTGCATTGCTCGCATTTGGCTGAGTTGGAGGGATTTTGCTCCTGGGAAAAAAGAGTCTTGGTTTATCTGCCTCTGTTGTTTATCATTGGACTGGGAGGGTTTACTTACATTGCATGCATTACAAAATATTACAGACATTGCCGTTTTTATAAATTACAAGCATTTAATATTTTTAAATAATAACTTTTGTATATACAATATAATTTAATGCCTAATAATTAATAATAAGGCACAGGATCTTGAATGCAAAATAAGAGTTAAAAATGTTAACATTCAACACTTCAACAGGAAAGAAGCGATAAAAACTGACAAGATGGAAATGTCAAATAATAAATCTGTTTGGTTTTCATATTGGACCAGTTTATATTTATAAGAATTCAGTGAGTTCCGTGTTCTCATATATATAAACAAATTTTTCAATTTTGCCTGTCAGAAATCTGAGAACAGATTTTTTATGATTCGAATTCGATTTCTCAAGAATTCTCTATCCCACAATTCAAAAAGGATAAAAATAAATACTACGTTAGTTAAAGCAAGCAATTGTTTAAATTGTTGTGTTTGTAATGTCGACGGATAGATGCGAATTTGAACGAACAAATTTGGCTTGTTTTCAAGCATACATAGAATTAATTCCTTAGTTTTTAGGGGAAATGCCACAATTTCGAGGGGAAATGTCACGCATACTTTAATGTCTTCATGAAGCAATGATCGCTTAAGCTTGTAGGCAAACCAAGATGGCTTATCAGGATTTATATCTTTATTAGAGTGTATGGTTGGAATATTCAATTGAAACAATTGCGTCACTTTGATTGATTGATTATTTTTATATTTTGCGATTCGGGCAAATAACGAATAAAATACAAAATTTCTAGCCCTTTGTTCAGTATAAAAACATGGCCGAGAATGGTAGCCCCGTATTATAAAAGTTGTTAACTGACCCAGAAAATATAAGAATAGGGAAAAAACTTTCAGCATTTATACTTTCTTAAATTATTGTATGAGCTAGACTGAGATAGTTAGATAGTTGTTAAGTGGCGAGATAAAATTGTCTTAGCAAACAGAACTACATGAATCGTTGATTCTCTACACCCAAAAGAGCGGAGCCTTTGCTGGCTGATTGTTTTTGCCGCAAGTTTGCTTGAATGCAATCAATTAAATTTTGATGAAAGATAAGTTGTTATTTGTGTTACCAATTTATTTATTTTATTGAGTTTAACAATTTTTTTTAAGTCTTATATTTTTGTTTTAAATTAGGTTGTAAAACTTCACTTTTCAGTCAGAATTGTTTTTTATTATTATTTTTACAATTTTTGACAGATTGTTTCCATCGATATAAAATTAACTGATTAATTTCAAGATGTTTTCTTATATTGCTTCAATACACAAATTGGTTAACCTGTGAATTGGGGAAGTATCACCTATATTATGTATGTTTTCCAGAATCTCACTCTACTTTTGGAGACCACTAAAATAACACACATCCCTGTCTTCGAAAACAAGTCTACACTTTTTAAAATCGAACAGTCCGAAACACGCTTTTTTGAACGCTTATTTTCTGACATCTGTCACTATCTAGTCGCCCGCCGAATAATGCTAGCATTTAAATCAAAACACTGCCGCCTCTGATTTTTCAACCAAAACTAATCTGCAACTAATTAAAAGAAAACGAAAAGAAAACTATCAGAGTTTCGAAACCAAATAATTTCACAAATCGAAAAATGAAAAATTCATTTTGTCGTATTTGCCGAGGAAGATTTAATTTGAAGTACCCGCCTGCAGCTGTTGACAGCGCAATTAAGAAATCCAATCCTCCACGCACCATTTCTGTTCGGGTATAACAAAACGACCTAAATTCCTAAATAAAGAAAACCCTGTGAAAACTGAAAAATATGCTAATTGCCTTCTTTTTGAATTTACAGATCGCAGAAAGCGGTGAAGTTTCGGAAAATATTTGCTGGGATTGTGAAGAAACGCTGTTGGGCTTCCATAAAAGTATTGGTGAGGACAACGAAGAGGAGGAAGAGGAACCTGTGGTTGTTGACGACGACGAAATTCTGTATAAGAGCTTAGAAAAATCAAAAAGAATCCATCGTTTGTCCAAAGAGACTGAAATTATTCAAATTGATTCTTCCGACTCGGATCCTGAAGAGTTGGTGATAGTTCCAATTGAAGACACTATAATAAACGTAGAAGCTGCCCGAACGAATGGTGGAGGAGGACAGCAACCACATAAACTCAACGGAGGCGTCAATAAAAATAATACAAATTCTAAAATGGTAATGAAACTTATTTATGTAGCATGCATCATTCAAAGAGGATATCAATGTTTGTATTTCGTTTTGAAAGTTTGTCTGCTTATCTGATCTCAAATGGGTCTATAAGCGATGTACTTGTCACTCACTCACCGGAAATAGATTACAAATTTTGAGTGATATCATAATTGTATTTCCCATCCGTTCACCCGTTCTTATCCGAGTTAGTAGTAGGTATAAAAATAAAAGGCGAAGGCCTTTGTGTTTAGTATTTTATGCTGTAACCCTTGGAGACGAGGTTGCAAACAATGTCGAATGTCCTCAGCTACAATCTTATCATTGTAGGCCCAATAATCAGTTTAGCAAGTATTTCAGATTTAATGGAAAGTTCATTGGGTTAGCTAATCCTTCCATTTCATCTTGATCTGGAGATGGTCTTTTTTAGGAAATATATAGTTATTTTCTTCTCTCACTGATAATGAAATAAACTTTTCTTAAAATTAAAAAAAAAAAAACAACAACATTAAACCGAGTTCTAATATCCTGGACTCCTTAATCTGAGGGTCTAATAAATCGAAGTTCTATTTAAAACTGAGATCTAAGTTGGTACTCAATCGATTTCTAATTTTCAATAGACCCAGTTTTAGGGACTAGAACTTTGTCAAGAAATTGGTTTCAAGTTTGAATACCCAAATAGAAAAAAAGATTTGAAAATGTCCTTTTAGAATGTTTATTCTAAATTATGTAGAATTCTATTTAACTGACTCGATTTAAAAATTTGTACAATGATTCCTGGGTGAGGAAACTCTGTTAATTTCTCTTGAATACCATACTTAAAATAAATAAAAATTTTGGTGATGGTTCAGTTTGTAGAAAACAAATGCCTAAAGACTTAAAGATAACAAATTCTGGATGCGAGATGTGTCAGGAATTGAGGGGCCTACAGACTTTATGCTGAACCCGAACGGCAATTTTTCATAAAAAGGAGGATTCTGTTCTGAATTGAAATTTCACTTCATAATTTATCTATTAGGTTTGGATTTTGAAACATACCTAGTTTAATTCGCAAAACCACATTATACAATGTTTTTAAGGCTAGGTAAAACAAACAAAGAACAAATCTTCAGTTTCAAGAAACAGTTTAAAATTATTTTATTAGTTTTTGAAGATGACTTCAGACCGTGTGGGCGAAATAGTGTAATTTTATCTATATTATAAGTTTAATGCGTACATTGAATATGTACATTTCTGCAATACAGTTTTTAAAATTTTCCGGTTCAATTCATAGTTCCAGGACTTTTGAGTGCAACACTTCTGAAATTGAATGAAAATGTTAAGTTTAAAATTTAACAAAACTATGGGCTCGTGAGCTTAGAAAAAATATAGTTTGATTGTCACCTACAAAACCTTGTATTATAACAGTGTTATATTTTGGTATACCTTTTGTTACTAGTGTTTCCTTAATAGAAGCACTTATCGCTAGTTTAATAATTTGTTAGATTCCATAATAAGAATTATTTCTTCAATGTAAACAATTTTTCTTGACTACAACATTCGGGTCAGACATCATCGAAGGATTGTTTTGCTGAGATTTTTACTGACCTTAACCTGCTTACTCAGCTGGGCGACGAACCCACTCGAATACCGGACCTAAATGATCGAGCAGGAAACACTTGACTTGTTTCTTACTTCTAATCTTGATAATTACACTATAAGTGTTCTATCTTCTCTAGGCCCATCTCACTATTTTGTTGTATCAGCTAATTTCTCTTGTCAAAACTCATCAATTAAAGAAAGAGCTGATAAGATAACCGTTTGGCGATATGAGAAAGCCAACTGGGACGTTCTCAATAATTATTTCAGAATCTTTAATTGGTCAATTCGCTATTCTTCCTCGATTGTGACTTGACTCAATTACTGATATATTATCATAAGTTTTATACTATTGAGAGTGCTTGGAAATTTTTGATTCGAAGCTCCAAAGAGGTTATTAGGGTTAAAGAGTTAAGTTTCCATTGTTCAAGCTAGTAACATTCATATTTCACAGACCAGATTTACACATGACCAACAATTACGGCAGCAAAAATACTGCAGTGACACAAAGGCAGGCAAAACCATGAGGAATTATTTCACGATTCCTCGCTCGTTGCCAATAACACTTCATTTGTTAGCTTTTTAAAAGAAGGCAATCGCCAACAATTCAACGCTGCCAGAGAGTGTTATAAATTGGCCTTTACTTGTATACGTTGGCAAACCCACAACGACAGCACACAGGGCTCTGTTTTGTCTCCGACACCCTTTCTTATTTTGTATTAATAATCTCCAGCCTGCAACTTCTAATGTAATTAATTGTTTCGCTGACGATAGTATTCTTAGATTTTCATATTCGTTTCTAGACTCACATCCCTCCTCTTCGAATGTGGAACTGAAATGACAAAATATCATAAGCTCATTAAATTTATTGTACAATGGGATATAGGAAACCAAGTGAAATTTAATGCTTCGAAAACCCAATACTGTCTTGTATCGTTAAATCGGAATACACCCCCTTGCCATTCCCCATGGGTGCCACTTCGCAACAACGAAACTGAACAACTGAATATAGTCGATATGTGCCTGACCAATTATCTCTTGTGGAAAGATCACATTCGCTATGTCGCCAAAAATGCCGGTAGAAGTTTGGGTTTTCTGAGACGATTCAAGAAATTTGTCTCTCTTCTGATCTGGCTAAAATCTGTAAAACAAAGCTGTCCAAAGTTTGGGTGTAACTCCCATATCTGGGCTGGTTTACTTAAGCCTCTTAGACAGTATCCATAAAATTATTGGTGGTAATAACATCTTTAAATCAAATACGTCCTCGAACATTGTACGAATGTTTCTTGCCTCACCCTTTTTTACCGTTATGTTAATGAATGAATGCTTTACAACACTCTTGTCTTTCCTTGTCATTGCAATGCTCAAGAATTTAACTATAAAAAAGGCACCAAAATTGATAGTGCCCAGAAGATTTTGTAGTAACTTCTGATCATTCCAACATTTTTATAAACTATTAACCTCCGAATATCTTCTTTCAGGTCACTCCACAGAAAACATTGAGCCGTGGAATAGAAGACACCATCCACAGAGGCAAAGTTTTCGAAAGCAAAAAGTGTCCCCTGTGCCCTTATCACTCAGGGGTCGAATTTGAAGTCGTCTTTCATATTCGGCAAACACATCCGCAATATATCGGAGATGACCTGCGTTTTGATTCCAAAACCGGTGATTCAGTTCTCACGAGAAGAATAATATTTGCTCATCTTTGGACATTTTTCGAATGCAAAGAATGCGGAAAGATCTATGACAGATTTTGGCCTCACAGAAAACACATAACCACTCACGATCGGATCAAAATAAAAAATGGTTTAAAAATGACAAACAACATCAACAACAAGGTATCTACCACCATCATCCCCATCAGCCCGCCAAAACAAGTTAAAAGTCTCAAACGTCCCCTCGACGAAATCAATGGGTCAAATAAATCAGTCTCCAATGAACGCGTGAAACTTATGAAACTCACTAACAACAACAACAACAATAACAATATCAAGTCGAATGAGACTAACAAGACATTGGTCATAAAACTTCACAAATCTGAGTCAAAACCTACCACAGTAGTAGATAAATTACAAAGTCAAAGTGAAAAATCAAAATCGAATGCGCTGCTGCGCAAACAGCAGCAATTGCAGGCGCGACGAGATAAAAGACGACAGAAAAGGGAAGAAGAGAAGAAGGCTGCGCAAAAAGCAAAAAACAAACCTGCCCCCCCAAAGGCGGCAATAGTCTCAAAGCCGACATTCAAAATGCCAACCCAACCTGCCCCACGTGCCTCATCAGTAGCAAAACCGCCTTTAGTACAAAAATTAAGCTTTACTTGCAAAATGTGTTCAAAAATCTATCCCAACTTTCTTGACTGGAACAGTCATATGATGCGGGATCATAACCGCGACGAGTTCAAGAAGCAAAGGGATTCACCCGAAGGACACATATGCAGATCATGTGATAAACACTTCAACGATGAAGATATTCTACAAAATCATATGCGCTTCTCTCATCGAAGGAAGAATAGAAAACTCGACATGGAAGTCAATGGAAACGACAAGGACGAAGTCTGTTGTCAAAGTCAGAAGTTTAAAATCAAAGAAACCACAGTTGTGGACCAAGTGGCTACTGAGGAGAGTCTAAATTCAGAGGTGCCGGTCTCTAGCAATGGATCCGACTCGACAACATCGTTAGAAGAACTTAGTGCCTGTTTTGCCGCCACAGAGAATGCCTTATTTTGTCAGTATTGTGGTTCATTGTTTGCCGCTAAAGAAATAATGGCGACACATGAATCTGGACATATCACAGATGGAGATGTCAAACGATATTTCGTATCAAAACCAAACAACCGACTTTTTATTAATTAATTTAATTTAATGAAATTGGTTATAATTTTTAATTAATTTTCAAACCGACGAAGTGACGACACGCGGCGCATAGTCTTATTTGATTAAATTCTTTTATTAAATGTTTAAAAAATGAAAACAAAAGTTATATTTATAATTAATAATAATTTAAAATTGGTATCGTTAATCTTTTTGACAATTATCTCTATTTTGTACGACCTTGATCATGAATTATTCTATAACAAAAAGATGATGCTTTAGTGTTTATTTAAAATTAAAAATAAGGTTTATTATAGTAAGTGTACGATATCGAAAATCGTACGTACGTTTATTTATGTTATATCATGCCATTGGCAAAGGGTTTATCATCTTATATATTGTTTTTTTTTTTTAATTATCATTTTTGTTCTTCGAGTCATTATTTCATGGATATAATAGTGTAATGAAAAGCTTTGAAATAAAGAATTTAAGTAGGCAACACGAGTTATTTGTTAAAGAAACAACAAACAAATATACATTGCATTTTAATTCAAATTTAAGATTATATACACAACAAAACCTATTGAGATATTATCTGAATAAATCGTCGGGCAAAAAGTTCTTCAAAAATTAAATTGAATATAAAATCGATTGAGCACCACTAAAGGAGTCTGATGATCGTGTTGGTCCCCGTGAAATAGCTATAACTCCAGCCTATGAACTTGGTGGTAGCACACACAAGTTGTTGTTGTTTCATTCTAAATTTTCAATTAAAGAACACAGGTCAGCGTAAATTTAAGTAATCTGAAGTTAATAGAATCAATTTGCTCAAAGCTTGTGATGAGATTCACTTGTGAACATTGTTTAAAGAGGGCTTTTCATAGTTTGTCTCCAAAGAAAAAAAATATAAGTTTTTGAAAAAAATGGAAACTCTTAACGAAATAATAAAATTACGTTTCACGATCAGTTCTTGCGGTGAAGAAAAATACAACAAATTAAAGCTTTAATTGCTTCGTTAGCATACTATTCCGTAGGTCTAGCATCTTCCATAGTTATAGATTCGAAAATAATATAATATGGCGTCCATTTTGTCGGTATTCGATGGAGATCCGGATTTCAAGACTTTTTCTTTTTGAAGACACAGTAGGTTATATTAAAATACAATCATTGGAGGTTTTGTAACTACCAATTAAATTTATACTTTTCATAAGGTTTTTGATGGCTTTAGTTCTATCCGACTTCAAAATCAATTTGTTACTTCAGGTTTTTTTAGATATTAGGCATTTTGAGGCTCTGTAAATTCATGAAATATTTTTTTAAATAACGTTGAAAACGGGTATTTTAAATTTGAGTTCAAATTCCGAATTAGCACCAAAAATTAACTCTAAAACGTATTTTTGAGCGTAACATGCAAGGTTTTTAAAAACGTAATAGAGCGTCGAATGTAAATTTATAATGAGGTGGAAAGATCAAAGTGACGCTTTTTTGAGGACTGCGATTGAATGTAGAAGATGGGTTTAGTGGTCAATGATACAAGACCAAGTATATGCGATCATCAAAAAAGAACATTGAACAACGACGTCTTGGACAAAACGTCACCATGGACAGCTATAACTTTGAGCTTTGAGGTAGTTGAGGACTTTGTCTACCTAGGCAACGCTATAAACACAGACAACGACAACTTAATTTTCTTTAGACTTACATAGAAGGCAGTTGAGTAGTAAAGTCCTATCTCGAGCAAATATAGTCACCCTCTGTAAGGCACTTATCATTCCAGTTCTCTTTTATGGAACTAGTCAAGGCAAGATGATAAAGTCTTAGGATACTTCGAGCGAAATATTTGTCAGGTGATGAGAAGATACATCGACTAATTTTACAGGCTTTACAGTGACACTGATGTAGTCAAAAGTATAAAAGTCCAACGAATTTCATAACTGGGTCAAATAGAGCGAATGGACATCAGAGATCCAGCCCAGAAAGTCTTTGAATTTGAATCCAATCCCGAGGGTCAGCTCAAGAAAATTCTTAATTTTGTTGGCGCCAAATCCCTGAAACATGAGTTTTATAAAAACCCTTGTAGAGATTCACTAGAGTGAAGTGTAGATTTTTCTAGGATATTTTGAAAAAAGTTTTTACAAGGGGCGTTATTGTTAATATACGGCCCATTTGCTGCAAAAATAAGTAGAAAATTATGATTGTCGACTAAAATTTTTTCAATCTAACCGGCGGCTACTTTCTCGAAATTACTTTCAAAACATACTGGGACTGGCAAATCCTTATCTTTATAATAGGCGTGTACCATCAACTGAGCGCTCCGAGTGCTCAACTATTTTTTTAAGTGAGACGAAAAATCTCAGCTGAGCACTGAGATTTTTTGCGGAGATCTCTGACCTGAGACAAAAAATTCATGGATTCATTTCTCAATTTGCTTGCTCACCCAAAACAGCTGTTCAGTTGTCATTTGTCTGGTGTGGCGCGTAATTTAAATAATTTTAATTTTAGGAGTTCCATCAAAATCTTTTCATGCTCCTCATTCCTTTTTTTATTTCTTATTTTATCTGATGAACTACTTAAAATTTGACTCAAAACTTGTTCTTGTTTGTTATCCATTTTAATAGTTTTTTTTCCAAAAGTAACAAAGAATTTTCAATAGAAAAAAATAATAAATTCACATCAAAAACTACAATTGACAACATATGTTTTTGACAGCATATGTTTGTACGGAGATTCTTGTCCCACAAAACGATTCTGCCTCCGTCAATCTGACATTGAGCGCTCAGTTGATGGTTCACGCCTAATGAAGCTGAATTCTTAGCCATAACATTGAATTATATGTGTTGTATTTCTTCTTTAAAAACCACACGTCTAACAACGTCCTTGATTTTTACTTTACTTTAAATTAAATAAATCAAAAATATAAATTAACTTTATATTCAGATAAAAAAACACCCTATACATTGGGTCTAGCGTATATAAACAATAAATTCATATCAAAAATCAAATTAAATTTGCATTTCTTTTCTTGCTTCGTGAATTGTGCGACAGAGCATTCTTGAGAAATCGAATCTAAAAAATTCTCTTACCAGATTTCTGACAGCAAAAGTGAGAAATTTTGTTTATATTTCTGAGAATACGGAAATCTTTGAGATCTAAGAAATACAAACTGGCCAATTAGTTAAATTCTTAGTATTATGAAAATCAGAGTACCTTCAAGCTAATTTAAATTAAAACCTAAGCAAACTGTGTCAATTTTAGGCTAGTGTAAATAGGGTTTAATATGAAACTGGCTATCGAACACACCCTACAAAAATTCAAAAACCTGAACGTGAAACTCGCACTTGTCAAATGTCAAGATATCAACATTTTTTAAAATAAAAAGCGCGGGCCGGCAAATTTGTTTTAAAACATCGTTCATGGTTTTCTGTTTATTAACTCTATTTATTTAAATACCTATCTACTCCATAAAAACATATAAATATCATGTCTCTTTGGGTGGACAAACACCGACCACGGGAGCTTGCCAAATTGGACTACCACAAAGTAATTTTATTTCAAATTGTAAGTCATTCACTTTAATAACAAAAAAAAAACAAATGCTACTCTAGGAACAAGCAGAACACTTGCGGAACCTCAGCCAACAAGGTGACTTTCCACATCTAATGTTCTATGGCCCATCGGGAGCTGGCAAAAAGACCCGAATAATGTGCCTCTTGCGCGAACTCTACGGATCCGGAGTAGAACGCCTGCGAAACGAAACTATGACCTTCACAACTCCATCCAATCGTAAAGTAGAAGTCATGACAGTGAGCAGCAACTATCATATGGAAGTGAATCCTTCTGATGCTGGTATATACGATCGTGTCGTGGTAATCGATTTAATCAAGCAGGTTGCCCAAACCCACCAAATCGATCCACACGGGCAGCGAGACTTCAAAGTAATTGTCCTCTCGGAAGTCGATGAACTCACGAAAGACGCTCAACACGCCCTGCGTCGCACAATGGAAAAATACGTTGCAACCTGTCGCATCATTCTCTCGGTCAATTCAACTTCCCGTGTGATCCCGGCCATTCGCAGTCGTTGTCTGGGAATCAGGGTCTCGGCACCCTCACAAGATGTCATCGTTGGAATCTTACAGAGCACTTGCAAGAAGGAAGGACTCAATATTCCCATCGAATTGGCCCACCGCATAGGAGAGAAATCCGAGAGAAACCTCAGGCGTGCGATTCTAATGTTGGAAGCAGCTAAAGTCCAGCAATATCCGTTCACATCAAATCAGGAAATTGTCGATTTAGATTGGCAGGTTTTCCTCAAAGAAACAGCTAACCAAATCATCCTCGAGCAGACTCCAGCCAAGCTGGAAAAAATACGTGATCGTTTGTATGAGCTCCTGGCTCAAGGTGTGCCACCAGATATGATTTTCAAGGGTTTAGTTGAGAATCTGGTCAAGAATTGTGATATGTCTTTGAAAGCCAAAACACTAGAGTTTGCCACTTTGTATGAGCATCGGATGCAGAACGGTTCCAAACATATTTTCCATTTGGAAGCGTTTGTGGCGCACTTCATGAACATTTACAAACGATTCATATCTGAATCTCTTATGATGGATGAGTTTTAAAAAGAATTTAAAAATAAAAATAAAATATATTAACTACAAAAGAACAGATGACTTTATTTATTTTATTTTTTAACAATTAGTTTCTCTGCTTCTGACGATCTCGCTCCATTTGATAGGCCATTTGTATTTTATCATCTGATGTTCGCACTGCGGTGTCAATGTACACCTTGAGTACTTCGTCCAGTTCGACGTGGGCTTGTTTGTATTCGACGTCAATGTCGGAATTCAGCTTCAGTCCGTGCATAAGGAGATCCAACGAATGCAATGGCAGGCACATCTCACGATTGGTCACGGCTATTGGTCGTTTAAAATCGAAATATTCACTACCTGCTCCGAGCATGGCCCAGATGATTTCTTTAGCTAGTTCGGTTGCTTCTAACAGACGACTGTGATTTACAAATAAGCGAAGGAGTTCTGAAGAATTGGCAGCCTGAAATGATTGGGAAATAAACAATTTTAATTAAAATGGGAATAAGAATTTAAAATAAGGTAATCTTTTAATTTTTGCGGTGGTAAGTTAAGACTGTTGGGTGTAGATCAAGACGCTTGTTCTGCTTTTCCCTTCATAGTAAACAAGAAATAACCAAGAAAATACGGACATTTTGATAGATCTTCTGTTCTTGTTGAAGCAGAAATCATCATTAACTTTATTTTAAATTTTGTAAATAATACTTAAATATCTTGGATTTAAATTCAAATTTGTAACTGTCAAAAGTTATTTTTAAATTCAAATCTGGCACTCAAATTATACCATTCGCCATCTTTTTTTATATTTATAAATTCGCCTTAAAACTTTTACTGAAAATGTAACGTAATCTCTCTTTCGAAATTATATGAATTTTTGTATAAATACCTGTTAGCGAAATAAAATCTTATGACTCTTATTGTACAACCCTTAGGGGAAATCGCTGTCTTTTTACTTTGAAACAAATCTCGTCGTTGTCGTTCGCTCGCTTTGAAGTTCTTTGTTCGAAAGTAATTCAAAGTCCTCATTGTATTGAGACAAATTAAGGTAAAATTAAAGTTGCTCTTTTCGCTACCGTTGATAATCGATCAACGCATCAACCAGGATCTACCTATCCTTTCGATAAAGGGAACAATAGAGATCTCCGGGTTGACGGTCAAGTCTTTTGATCGTTCATTTTTTGGCGCCCAACGTGGGGCTCGATAAGTAAGACTTTGGCGCCCAACGTAAAAGTACTATAAAAAAGGTCGGTTTTGTTGACTAACGTGGTTAAAAGTGGTTAATTTTTCGTCTAAAACATTGTATAAAAGATTTCTTTTAGTACTCCAAGTGTTAAACTATGTAAAAGTTGCTAAATTTGAGCCCAACCAACGTGCAAAAAGTGGATATAGACATAAAAACTTATCGTAAAATCATTAAAATCATTAGAACTATTCGCGAAAAAATTGTGCACAAAGAAATATAATAGGTAGTGCAAAAACATTGAACACTCTATTACCTATATACATTTTTCTCGCCGCGTTTCGGTTTCGTGAGTGCATGGTGTAGGTGAAGTGCTAAAAAACCTCGAGAGGAAGGAAAGACAACACCAGGAGAGAACCCAGTTGATGTCCAGAAAATACCAACCGCCCATCCAAGAGGAATTGGAACCAACCTACAGAACACCAGAGAAAAATTGTGGGAGATAAGTATATCTCTCACCAAGGTATGTGTGGTCTAAGTTTTACTCTAATGTGTGTTGCTTTTTTCAATTTAAATTAAATTCAATTTAAAACGCACCTTGGATATAAAACAGACCCTATAAATTAATTATATTGCTCATAAATAATATATTTATATAATTGAACAACATATTTCGATTTTTTGCCGTTTAAATAAAATAAAACACTTAAAATTTAAATAAATTTAAACCTACGAATTTATACAAAAAATACTCTTCATTCAAATTGTCTATCGATCTTCCGCTTATAGTATAGTGTTTTCGCTGGAAAAAATCATATACAATCCACAAAGAGTATACTTACGATCCACTTGTGTGTCCAATATACACACCCATGCACAATAGTTAAAATAATTAGAAGCTTTCGCTCTAAACTACTTTTTGCCGCCCCCGCCACCACCACACCATTGCTTAGTTCGTCGTTTTTCGCCTCATTTTGCTCGTTTACTCGTACTCTCGCTCGCTTCTTGCATTTGGTTGCAGAATACCTAATATTCAAATCAAAATCAATACACACTGCTTTCAGTGCATAGATCCTCATTTCGCCCACACATCATTCGCTCAAAGCTCATAGGAGCTTGTTTTCGTCGTCGCGGGAGATCTTGCTGCATGATCAATGCACTGAAGGAAAGCTTTTTTGGTTGATTGAATTTTCGTCGTCACATACCAAAAGTAAACAACTTTTATTTGAATTATTCTACATTCGGTTATTTAAATTACAACACATAATTTAAATAAAATAACATCGCCCTTATCGTCGTCGTAGGTATTATATTACATCGATAATTATATACTTCTGCCGTATATCTACTATAACTTATTTCGCCGCTACCTACCGTGGGAAAGAAAAATAAAATAAACATAGTTCCTGCTTAAAACTAGTTCATTTGGAATAGGGTTGCCTACTGCTATTTTAATTTTAATTCGAATAAAAATTAAAATAAGCTTTTTATTTAGGAAATTGGGTTAAATTTCTTTCGATTTTATTGTTGCTGTTTGAAAACATTTTTTTTGATTGATTTTTTGGTATTAATTCTACAATGGCAACCAAACCTACTCTTGATGAATTAAAACAACAACGGTCTTCTACTAAAGGAAGCATAACTCGTATAAAAAATATAGTGGAATCAACTACCAATACATTAACGTCTACTGAACTTGAGTGTCGCCTAGGAATTTTGGAATCCTACTTCAAACAAATTTTAGTTTACCAAACCCAAACAGAAGCCTTAGCCCCGACTGATACTTGTCGAGGTGAAATCGAAGATTTGTATATCACTGCTAAATCAAAAATTATTTCGCTTTTGGGATCTGGTAGGCGATGCAGTGTTGCAGATATAACGTTAAGTAGTGGCCCAACTTCAACTAGTCGTCTTCCAAAACAACGTCTACCTAGGTTTAGTGGAAAATACTCCGAATACAAAAATTTTATAAACTCATTCAACAATTTAGTCGAAACTGATTCAAGCTTATCTAAAATAGAAAAATTTAATTATTTGCTTTCGTGTTTAACCGATCAAGCACTTGGTACAGTAAAGGCTTTTCAAGTCACGGAAGCCAACTACACAAAGGCACTTCTTAGTTTGAAGGAGCGCTATGACAATGATTGCCTAATATTTTTGGAAAATATATCCGAATTAATTGAACTACCAAAGGTTACCAAATCATCTCCTGCTTCATAAAGGACTTTAGTCGATAATATCTCTGCTTTATTTAGTTCTCTTCTTTCGATAGGGTCGTTTGAAAATATTTGTAACGCGATAATAATACACATTGCCATGTCGAAGGTCGATCCAGAAACGCAGTCCAAATGGGATGAACAGCTAGACTATAGCAAGTTACCTGAATGGAAAGAGTGTGCAGCCATTCTCAACAAACGATGCCAGTTCATGGAAGCTAGAGATAGCAAGCAGCTACGATCGGATTCCACTCACAAATCATTAAACAAACCAAAACCTACTTTTGTCAACCATCGTCGTCCTCAAACTTCACTTGCTGCTAATCAACATTCTTGTATCTTTTGTCGGGACAATGCTCATTCAATTACAGGCTGTAAAGGTTTCGCTGAGCTTTCAGTAATGGATCGTTATTTTAAAGTGAAAAAATTAGGGCTTTGCTTAAATTGTTTAGGAAACGGTCACAATGTTTCAAAATGTCCGTCGACTTATAAATGCAAAAGTTGCAAACAATCACATCATAGTCTTTTGCACAGGCCCCAAGCTACAGATAATAGTACTAGTGTTGAAGTTTCACAAGGTTCATCGAATACAACAGCTGCAGCACATTCCGCATTGGAGAAGGAGCGTGTTCTCAATCAAGTTATTTTGGCAACCGCCTTAGTTCTCGTCAAGGACTCATCGGGTAGTTTTCAGTTGGGTAGAATTCTGCTGGATTCTGGTTCTCAAGTTAACTTTGTTAATGAGAAGTTTGCAAATTCGCTCTGTCTTAAAAAGCAAAGAAGGAACGTCGATATAGTGGGAATAGGACATACCGAAACACAAACCAAGTATCTAACTCAATCGACAATTCGCTCTAGATACAACAATTTCGAAATTTGTTTAGAATTTTTAGTCGCACCCTCCATTACAGGGTATCAACCGGAAGCAGCACTCAACATAAGCAACTGGAATCTTCCTACAAATTTGGACTTGGCAGATGAGAGTTTTAATCAGCCATCTCAGATAGATATGTTGGTAGGTGCTGAAGCATTCTTTGATTTGTTGGAAACAGGTCAAGTCAAATTAGGTGAAGGACTTCCACACTTGCAAAAAACTGCTTTAGGTTGGATAGTATCTGGTAGATACAAATCAAAAGTAATTGAATCGAATAGATCGTGCTTCGTCAATTCAAAAGATAGTTCTTTGGACAAATATTTAGAGAAGTTCTGGGAACTTGAAGAGATTCAGGGTCAACAGTCGAGGTGGTCTGAAGAGCAAACCACATGTGAGGAACACTTCAAGGACAACATCGAAGTTCTACCCAGCGGTCGGCTAATGGTTCAACTACCTCTCAAACGAGATCCCAACTGTCTTGGAGCTTCCTATGATATAGCCTTCAGAAGATTTTTATCTCTTGAGCGTAGGTTGTCTAAGAATTCATCTTTGAAAACGGAGTACGTGGATTTCATGAAACAATATGAATCTTTAGGTCACATGTCAGTCGTACACAATCCCAATCTCGAAATCGCTCACTATTACTTGCCACATCAATGTGTAATTAGGCCTGAAAGCGTGTCTACAAAATTGCGCGTAGTATTTGACGCATCTTGCCGAACATCGTCACAAATATCCTTGAATGGAATACTTATGGTCGGTCCTACGATACAGGACGAACTTGTTATAATTTTGCTTCGTTTTAGACTTTATCGATATGCTCTAACAGCCGACATTGTCAAGATGTATCGACAAATCTTAGTACATCCATCGCATAGGAGGTTGCAGTTTATCTTATGGAGAGAAGATGCACACACTCCTATTAAAACATACCAGCTTAACACCATAACATATGGTACGTCATCAGCACCGTTTTTGGCAATTCGTTGCCTTCAGTATTTGGCCGATAAAAATCAAGAGCATTTAAGTCTCGGTGCTTCTGTTCTAAAGTCTGATTTTTACGTGGACGATATGTTGACTGGAGCAGACGACTTAGATACTCTAACCCAAAAACGAAACGAAGTCGTTTCCATTTTGAATTCAGCGGGATTAGAGCTTTCAAAATGGAATAGTAATCATTTTTCCTTAATCGAGGAAACAAAACAAAAAGAAATAAGATTAACTGAATCCAATCTCACTAGCACGTTAGGCATAGCTTGGAATCCTGTGGCTGATGAATTCAGTTTCTCTTACAAGCCAAATCGAACGTATACAACATACACTAAGAGATCCATTTTATCTCTTTCTTCGTCCCTTTTCGATCCAATGGGTTTGCTCAGCCCCATCATTATTCGAGCTAAGATCCTGCTACAACAGCTTTGGATTGATAAAATTGACTGGGATGCATCAATTCCACTAAACATCGACACTGAGTGGCGTCAATTTATGATCGATCTTCACTCTCTTCAAAATCTCTCTGTTCCTCGATTCGTGTTTGTAGAAAATAAAACAAGCTACCAAATACATGGCTTCGCCGACGCTTCTATGAAGGCATATGGTTGCTGTATATATCTGAGAAGTATAGATACTTTCGGGTCAGTAGAAGTGAAGCTTTTAGTCGCCAAATCTAGAGTTGCACCAGCTAAGAAGAAACAACTTCCGCGCTTAGAGCTTTGTGCAGCACATCTTTTATCCAAACTCTGGGTAAAAATTCAAAGAGTGATCGACAAAAACTTCTCGGAAGCATTCTTTTGGACTGATTCGGCAATTGTTTTGCATTGGATATCCACACACTCATCAAGGCTCAACACATTTGTTGGAAATAGGGTAGCAGAAATTCAGGAGACAACGAAGCAGGTGGTGTGGAAACATGTTCCAACAGCCCATAATCCTGCAGATGTCGTTTCCCGAGGATGCTCCGTAGAAGAGCTACAGAACTCGATTTGGTTTAAGGGTCCAGCATTTTTAGTTGAACAGGAGGAAAATTGGCCATCTACGGTAGATATCGTTCCTTCTCCAGAGGACCTTTCGTTGGAAAAACGAAAAACGGCTTTAAATTGTCAACAACCAGTCAAAAACTATTATTTGGAAACAATCGAGAGAGTGAGTTCGTATACAAAACTCATCAGAATCTTTGCGTATGTTGCAAGGTACCTCAATTTGCGTTTATGGAGAATCCCGTTTCCTAGTGAATTTCTGACAGCCAATGAACTGGAATATTCACTACAAATCATCGTTAACGTGATTCAAATGAAGTATTTTGCTAAGGAAATTGAAGCTATACAATCAAACGCACCGCTTAAAGGATCCATAAATTCTCTAAGTCCCTTCGTCGAGGATAGGAATGGGCTTCTTTTGTTGAAAGTGGGCGGGCGATTGAAGCATGCAAACATTCCCGAGGAAAGTAAGCATCCATTGTTACTGCCCAAAGATTGCATCTTCAGCAAGACACTAGTCGAACATCTTCATTATTCGAACTACCCTGCTGGTCCAAAAGCTCTTGTCGCATTGAGCAGACAAAGATTTTGGGTAATAAATGTTCGAGAGGTAGCACGAAGGGTAGTAAGAAAGTGTCCCCATTGTGCAAGGTATAGGCCAAAACTTTATGAGCAGGTTATGGGAAATTTGCCTGCTGAAAGATTGACACCATCACGTCCATTTGTGTGTTGTGGGGTGGACTTTTGTGGTCCGATATACACCTATTATAAAATTCGGGGCAAAGTTCCGTATAAGACTTATGTTGCAGTTTTTGTCTGCTTCTCGTCGAAGGCAGTTCACTTGGAAGCTGTGTCAGACCTTTCAGCTGATGCTTTTATAGGAGCATTGAAAAGGATGATAGGTCGTAGAGGTCTCCCAAGAGACATTCACTGTGACAATGCGACAAATTTCGTTGGCGCACAGTCAAAACTGAAGGAATTACGCGATATGTTGTTCAAAAAATCTAACCAACAAAATATTGTTAATTTTTGTTCTAATTCCACCATAAATTTTCATTTTATACCCCCAGGGCACCCCACTTCGGTGGAATTTGGGAGGCGGCCGTTAAAGTTGCAAAGGGCCATCTCTATCGCAGCCTAGGAGGTGCCAAGCTGTCATTCGAAGAACTGTCAACTGCGCTGGTGGAGATCGAGGCCATAATGAACTCCAGGCCAATAACTCCGATGTCCACAGATCCCAATGACGTCGAAGCCCTAACGCCAGCTCATCTGCTTATTGGGTCATCACTGAAAGCAATTCCTGAGCCAATTGAAGACGTCTCCGACATCAGCTATCTACAAAGATGGCGGCGAATAAATGCCGTCAAAACTCACTTTTGGAAGCAGTGGTCAGCAGAGTACATCCAAGAACTCCAAGGACGTGCAAAGTGGGCATCGTCCAGCCCAAACATCACAGTTGGTAGCCTCGTCATTATTCACGAGGACAACCTACCCCCTCAAAAGTGGCTCTTGGGGAGAGTCACGAAAATCATCGAAGGTCCAGATGGTCGAGTCAGAGTCGCCGATATAAAAACGTCAAGAGGAGAATTCAGGCGACCCATTCGCAAACTCGCAGCGATTCCGTCTTGAAAGGAAGTCCTTTCAAAGGAGGCGGAATGTTGAAGCAGAAATCATCATTAACTTTATTTTAAATTTTGTAAATAATACTTAAATATCTTGGATTTAAATTCAAATTTGTAACTGTCAAAAGTTATTTTTAAATTCAAATCTGGCACTCAAATTATACCATTCGCCATCTTTTTTTATATTTATAAATTCGCCTTAAAACTTTTACTGAAAATGTAACGTAATCTCTCTTTCGAAATTATATGAATTTTTGTATAAATACCTGTTAGCGAAATAAAATCTTATGACTCTTATTGTACAACCCTTAGGGGAAATCGCTGTCTTTTTACTTTGAAACAAATCTCGTCGTTGTCGTTCGCTCGCTTTGAAGTTCTTTGTTCGAAAGTAATTCAAAGTCCTCATTGTATTGAGACAAATTAAGGTCAAATTAAAGTTGCTCTTTTCGCTACCGTTGATAATCGATCAACGCATCAACCAGGATCTACCTATCCTTTCGATAAAGGGAACAATAGAGATCTCCGGGTTGACGGTCAAGTCTTTTGATCGTTCAGTTCTCTAAGACTTGGGAGAGTGGATATTTAATCGAATCTTCAGTAAGTGGAAAAGAGGATCAAAAGAGTCGTATGAATTGTGTTCTTTTGAAAAGACTGTGTGTTTGGGAGATTTATTAATTGACTAAGTGGGGTTCAACACATGAGAGTTTATAAAATTAGGATATTTAGCTCCTGTTCTTAGTTCAAATTTGGGTAGAACTAGAGAGCGAGTTCGAGATGAAGTTTAAGAGATGGTCCGGCAGGACTTAGGGAGTTTGAGGGATATCTTAGGGAGTTTTCATTACCATACACTTTTATTAATACGGTTAGAAAAATTGGTAAATTAACCTATTTTGAACTTCCTGTTGTGAGTAGATTTTGGTGTGTAAATGGCACATGTTGTTGTATGTCTTCTGGGCGTTTAGATTCTATCTATTTTGATGTCGTCAAACTCTTTATGATAATTTTTTTGGTTGGATGCCGTAGGAACGGGGTCTCTTACAAATCAGATGCTTACGTTGGTAAGCATGGTCTTGAATTTATATCATAACTTACTAAACTGGGTTCCAACACCAAACCCATTGACCTACAAATTGAAGGTTAGTGCGACGGGTTAACTACCCAGCTACTTAAAAAAAAACAACAAATTTTATGAAGCAGACGTATGAAGCCTTTGAAAAATTCACCTTTAAAATAGCAAATTACTACGATTTACAAGGCAAGCATTACCGCGATCCAGGAGATACATACAATGGATATGGTTAGGAATGACGACAAGAAAAGATTCTTAAATTTATTACAGCTGTCATCAAGGAATGCACTTTTGAGGATGCGAATATGTCGGGGAAATCGACTCAGATCGAAGGTCATCGATACCAAGCCGAGTAACGATCGATCATATTAGTTATTCCAGACATGCACAGGGTTCAGGCAAGGAGAAGCGCAATCATGTGGTGTTAATCCGGAAGGCTACGAGTGCTGGACGATAAGTAAAAAAGGGAAATTGATACAGGGCACTTTCGAGAGAAAAATTCTCCAGCAGATATTTGGTCTTATATGCGAAGAGGGCGAATGGAGGAGAAGATTCAAACGTGAATTGTACGAGCTGTATCAAGATGTGGATGCAGTCCAAATAGCCAAAACACTCCGACTACACTTATCCAGCCACATCGAGTAAATGGATAACAATGCTTCAGTAAAAAAATCTCTTAATCTCACCTCCCAGGTTCGTGACGACGAGAAAGACCGAACCTGCAGGGACCAGGTGGTTACTAACGCAAGAGCTCTTGGTCAATCGAAAAACGCGATATGTTAGTAAGTTGATTGGTATCGATACCTTGAACTTTTTGGCGAAAATACGATGACAGTTCACATTGATTGGTTAAGAAGAAGTTTTATTGGAATTTTTTAATATTTTTCTGTAGTAGACCAAGAGGTACCATATTTTGAAATGCATATTCTGGCGGGGTTTTGCTTAGTGGTGGTTCACTTAAGGAAATAGCAGATATTGGGTTCGTTGCGGCGGCGGAGTCAAAAGCTTCGGGAGAACACATCGGCATACCGAATTTCTTTTGCTCCTGATCTCTTATTTCGTACGCAGTGTCTTTGAGAGCGGAAGAAACTCGCAAAAGCCTCCCTCTTCTATTTTGTATTTCATTCAGAAATTCAGGTGTGGAATGAGATATGCACGATAAACTCAGCAAAGTCCAACGAACGGCCTGCCTGTGTATGGGAGGAGCACTTCGCTCCACCCCCTCCGCCTCACTAGATGTTCTGTTCCATCTAATACCGCTGGACATTTTCAGCAAGCAAACAGCCGCTAATACTGCCATACGGCTTCAAGCCTCCTCTCTGTGGATCAATAATGGAATTGGCCACACCACTATTTTGAACTCGTTCAGAACTATAAACAGTAATATTGACTACACCATACCCCATCCTCAGTTTAATGACTATAGCTTCAAAGTGACTATACCTCCCAGGTCTTCTTGGGAGAATACATCATTTTTGAACGATGGTCCTATAAACTTCTATACAGACGGATCAAAAACGGAGGATGGGGTTGGTGGTGGCGTATACTCAGATAGACTAAACTTAAGTCTCTCCTTTCGTCTACCCGATCATTGTAGCGTGTTCCAAGCTGAAATCCTGGCTATAAAAGAAGTCCTATCCTGGCTTAGAGAAAACGTTATATCAACTAATGATATTCGCATCTTCTCGGATAGCCAAGCCGCGTTAAAGTCCCTAGACTCTGTCTCCACAAACTCATTAACAGCCCTAAATTGTCGATCATCTCTTACGGAGATGGCTACACAGTTCAACATTCACCTTCTCTGGGTGCCGGGCCATAGAGACATTCCAGGAAATTGCAAAGCTGACGAACTTGCAAAAAGCGGAACAACTTTACCTCTGCTGGCTCATAATGCTAACATAGGTATCCCTCTAGCTACATGTAAACTTATGCTAAAGCATACCATAGAGAAAACAAACCTCAGGTGGAATAACACCACCACCTGTGTCGCAACAAAACTAATTTGGCCTATTCTTAGCGCCAGGCGCTCAAAACAATTAATCTCTCTGAGTAGATTGCACATTAGCTACGTTATAGGTGTCCTGACTGGGCACTGCTTAATAGGAAGGCATGCTATTCGACTTGGAGCCTTTGCAAATGATTTTTGTAGGAGTTGCATGGACGAAGAAGAAGAGGAGACAATCTCTCATCTTCTGTGCACATGCCCTGCCTTATCACAAAGACGTAGAATCCACCTTTGAGACTACTACTTTAACGATACCAGTGATCTAAAAAATTCAGACATTACTTGTCTCCTACGCTTCATTCGAAGCTCCAATTGGTTCAACGAGTTAAGCTGATTTACTGATCTATGTGGTATCACAATGGACCATACTTTGGTCTAAGTGTGTTGGATGTCCCAACCAACAGCCACTTTAACCTAACCTAACCTAAGGAGATATGCAGGATGGGAAGGTGAAGATCAACATCGGATCGGATTGACTACTTAGTTTTTGCTTTTTCTTTCGCGGAACTGCTTAAGGAATAAAGCTTGCTGTCTACATCTGAACAAAGCAAGTGTAAGCCATTCTTGGCATATTTGTAAAGTGTAAATCCTACAAAAAATAATTTGGCGTTATAGATGGTTTGATAATTAAATCGTAAGTTTTTTTAATCTAATGCGCTTATTTCAGTCGATAGTCAAGATATTTGTTTAACTTACCTTATAAGCGGTATACAACCACTGCGGAACAAATGCATTCAAACTCAAAAGTTTATTAACGACGCTCTTCCGGATCATCGTTGAGTCTTCTTCCTCATTATCTTCAACCAATTTTTGCAACAAGGACCAAGCCATATCTGCTGCGCTGCTTCTATGAGGAAGATCTTCAAATAAAAAAGAAACCACATTTTTAGTTTTTTGACTCCATAACTTCTCATCTCAAAATGTTCTTTTACCTGCTAAATCATTTTCCTGCAACCATGACCATGCGTCATTTGGATTCTCATCGGCTGTCCTCACACATGCTGCTGTCAAACTATCAAACACCGGCAACACACTGTGTCCGAATCCTTTGGCTAATTTCAAGGCTGGTGTAAAAAGTCCACTATTCGAGAGAATAACAATAAGTTCTTGAGAGCCTGCATGCAGGAAAGCCCCAATGTCTTTGCGATGTTCTGACAATACAATCAATGACTCAGTTTGAAGGAGTTCCTTGCGAATGTCTTTGATTTCCAAAACTACAACTTGTTCCTTTCCAATTGCCTTAAAAAAAACAAACATTTAATTTAAAAATCAAATGTGGCACCGTTATTCATCATTACCTCTTCGGTTTCCATGTTATCATTGGTCATAGAATTACTACCGTAATCATCTCCAATAACTGGCTTTGCAATCCACCTATATCGATGGTCAATAAGATGCAACGAATTGATGCAAACTAGGAGACAAGAACAACGCTTCTTCATGGCTTCTATAGAATCACTTTCCAGATGTAAACGCATCGCCTGCTCATACATGACAGATGAAGCTTTTCGCATATTCCCATTGTTCACATGGAATGCATACAAAAAGTCATAGATCTCATTATCATCGATGGCAAGCGATCTAGCTCGGGATTCGACAATATTCTCAAATTCATCATGCAAACCGACGTAAGGGAAATGCATAAGAAGATCCAAGCGTTTCTTATTAAACAAAGTCACCACCAACTGCCGCAGGCAGTCCTTTCTCCTCGATAACTCGGCGTTGTAAATTAGGGAATGATATGCTTCCTCATAGTGTTCGAGAATGAGATGATTGTTGAAGACTATCGATTGGAACATCGGCAATTGTGGATCATTCTTGTCGAGAATTCCAATGGCAACTTGAGCCATGGAAATTATATGATCCAATGCGTTGTGCTGTTCAAAGAGCTGGATGACTTTTAGGTAGTATCGAGCGATAGCTTGGTTGTGAGTCAATTCCTCCTCGGTGCTCTTGAGGATCTTCTCCCGCATAAACTGTTCGGTAAGAACTCCTTTAGCGCTCTGCAAAAACAGATCATAGGCTTTGTGGGTTTCTCCATTGTCAAGCAGTGATACTGCCAGAATAAATTGTCCTACATAAAGTGTGATAAGAAAATTTCAAAAATTTTGTTTAAAGTATGAGACTCACTGGAGCACACATTCCATTCACACCAACTGTTCAAAAGACGCACATAGTCCTCGACGATTATGTGCTGACAAGTGCTGAATAGCCATTCACCGAATGTGAAGTTGAAAGAAACTGCCCAACTGAAAGAAAAGGGAATTTTGTTTAAATAAAACTTCATGACAAAAAAATATGTTTTCTCTTACATGAGTTGACTTATGATTCTCACAAGAGGAATTAAAGTCTGTTGCCATTGTGGAGTTTTCAAAGATTTACAACCCTCTCCATAGAGAGACAAGGCTGTGTAGAGTCCCTTCGAGCTAAGGAAGATCCGAAGCAGAGGAGCTGAGTGATTTTTCCCACCGTTGAGGAAAATCTTAGGACCTCCATTGGTAAATTGCAACATATTCAAACGCTGAATGCTGCTTTCTCTGAAAGTAGTATTCTAAATGTGATTGTCAGGTTTCAAGGGGTTTTCAGTACGTTTGACTTACAATGTGGAACAGGCAGCAAGATTAACCGGTGTTTCACATATCCAAACCATTACGTAGTAGGACTGCAGGAAGATTACTGTGTCGGGCATAAATTGAGAACGAATAGTCTCGAGGATGTCAGGCGACAAGGAGCATGTATCAATTAGAATCTGTTGCAGAATCAGCAAATTACGACACAAAGCAAAGCTGAGGTACAAAGAAAGATGAAGTAATCAAAGAGAAAAAGCAAACAAACAAAATTGTCGAACCTAATTAATGACATTTGTCTAACAGATTCGGAAAGAACAGACACTCCAATATGACTTCCAAAAAGACCACCAATCGACATTAGAAACCGAGATGACTGATTAAGACTTGCATGAGTTTGCATGCTTTCAGGACTTCCATTGTCCATTCGTAGATTATCTAAGAGCATGGCCATAGGGGTTCGTAGATCGCTAATGGCTTGAATTTTCTGTCGAATGGTTACTATGAAGTTGTTGGGTAGAATCTTATTAAACAAAAGAAAAACTTAGTACATCATCTCATTGAAAGACAAGCAAAGATAAACCCACCTCCCTGTCATGATCGCCATCCAAAATCTCATCAACCAGCTTCCCTATGAGTACATTAGGCATTTCCAATTGATAGAGTTTCTTATCCAAGTCCATTTTGACATCTTCTGGTAGCCATTGTTCTATTTGTGCCAACATTGCCACCAAGTTCACCAAATCTTCTCCGACTTGTTCGTTGCCAGCAAAGTGTACCGATATAACATTATCCATTTCGACATTATCCCCAGAAACCATTAAGTGTTCGAGTGTCTCACATGGTCGAAGCATTGAAAATGTATTCTTCTTAACAATACACAAAGCATCGATAGGATCAAGAATTAAGAGACCAATTGGTTGACAGGCTTTGATATGATATTGTTCACAGCAGGAATAGAAACGTTCCCATAAGCGAGTGGAGATTTCCAAATATTCATCATCGCTGATATCGAAATCTTTGACTTCGTTTTGGATCTCATCCTCGACTGCCTGGCAGACTTGTTCTTTGAGAGCGACAATGGAGAGTTTGGAGTCAAAACGAACACTTGAACGACGGAACATCTTAAAACAATTTAATTAAAAAATCATTAACTCAAAATAATCTAAGAATTCTTACGAATAGAGCTTTTGTGACAACAGGTCTTTCGAATTTCCGGAAAACATAGGAGCAGTAAGCTTCTCGTGGATCCATGCCTTGTTCGACGCCGACACAGTAACGGTCTGGCGGTGGTTCCATTGCCGCCGATACCCAATTGATACCAGTTCCACGCTGGAGACAGAAGTTTGATATACTGAATTCACCTTCTGCGTTACACCAAAGAGCCCAGATTCTTGACTCAGACGCATCGAAATCAGCTAAATCTGATTGTGGGGCGGATATGATTTTCTTGCGAGTTAGATAATAATTCGAGGCTCCATCGGAATTGATATCGATGCAAACAAATTCGGAGCCCATTGAATGGGAGAGAAATGCACATAAAGTTGTGTCGTTGATTTTCCGGAGGGCGTTTGTTTGAGCTGAAAGAGGAGGTATACAAGGAAAGAGTTAGCAGACAAATAGAGTTTGACTTACGTCCTTGCATTCTTGATTCAGCTCCTTCACGAATGCAACTTATGGAACAAACATTCTGTAATGATGTCGTAGACCACATTCGCAACTGATCATCTCGATAAAGAGCCACAAGAAAGATGTGTCCATTGATGTGAGTGAACACCAAGGAGTTGGCATATTCAGCATCGGAAGAGTTGGATTTTCCACTAAAATAAAAGGAACATTTATAGAAAATTCCACAAAACACAAAGCAACTTCATACATTAGAGCTCCTTTAAGATTTGAAAACAATCTTGGCATAATGTAGTGCTCCTTGAGAACATTAACCAAAGTCTGCCCTGAGTGGCAGTTCATCAGATACAAGGTTAGTTGGTTTTGGTAGGCGAGAGCAAAGTAGGCTTCTTCGCCGTTGGGAGAGAGAAAACTTGCTGCAGCATGTGGAACTGGATTACTCGAGGACGTATTCTGTCCGATCACATAGAAGGTAGATGGATCACGAGCTGCATTGGTGCTGGCATCGCGAAATATCGAAAACGATTGAGTGTCGGATATTTCATGTTTTCCAGCCAGAACATTGGGATGGGAGAATTTGATGCGGTGTAAGCTGCAGACAGTTGTCACAAGAATGACGATTGAGTCCTCCAACTCGGTTATGGTCAAGGAGAGTACTGGTGAGTCGGTGAACTTGTAGCGGACGTTGCTTTGATAAAGATTAAAGTCCAAACTAACTTCAGATAGTTCCAAGATATCTTGATAGGTTCGCCTAGTTGGAAAAGGGATTTTTAAGAGTGAAATCTTGTAAATCATTTTGAGATGTCTTACCAGTATATGAAGCGATTTCGAATGTGATTATTTGTGGCATTTTTGTAGCAGTAGCCGCCAGCTTTTTCGGCGACTTTTATGTCTTGGAGGGTGCTCTGGGTTGCACCTAAATAATAGTGTATACATTAATTATTATCTGAGTGAAAAATAGAAACAAAACAATTTAACAAACCCGTGTTCAATGTGATTTCATTCCAATCTTCTTCAGCGGATAAACCAGGAATAACCTCGCGGTAGCTTAGGGTGAAATTTTCCATTCTGATTTAATTGTGTATTGTTTTTAAATATTTAAGCTTATGTGAATATTAATAAGAAATAGTAGCAATATTTAAAAAAATTATTAAAGAGCGTTTGATTGTAGTTCATCACCGCCAAACAAAATTATAACCTCAAAATTCAGAGAAATGTCAGTTAGTCAGGGTTGTTATTGGATTTGCAATATTTTAAGAATTGCCAATTTAAGTTACCCATATAGGAAATCCCTATAATGCAGAAGTCAAGATTATGGTAAAGAGAAACATGTTCATCTTTATTATAAGTGCGTTATTACACTCAGACTTTTTTGAAAAGACTCAAATAAGTGCGAAAGAGAAAGTAGGTGAAATAGAAATACTTTAAAAAGTCTCTACCCGCAGAGTTCTGGGTTCGGGATTCTTGGATTGTTTTTGACGTTTCTCTTTCTTGCCTTTCTTTGTTTCTTGGTGTTGCTTTATTATTCTTTCTATTGTTACCGAGTAAACAAGAAATATTCCGCCGGACAAATTCAAGTGGAGCAAAGACCTTATAATGAAATTAAATGAAGGAATGATTGAAAGAGTCTAACTTGGTAGTTTAAGCTTTGGAATGTTTCACCCGTTGAAACAAAGTGATAGCCAACTTTTCTGGCCCTCAAAATTGTATTTTTTTATGTCGTTTTCAATGAAAAGCAGGTTAAACGTTTTATAATTTAAAAACGATGGTTTATCATTTGATTTAAGTTGTTTTGTCAAGAAAATAAAGGATTCTCTCCAGATTTTAATCCAATTCCTATTTTTACATTATTCGGAATTATTATCTGTATTCATGATGTCAATAATCATTGCTGTAGTAAAAAGTGCAGTTTTCTTTAATTATTTTCACACTTTGACTTTATGGATGAGAACAACAAATGAAAGAGAAGTGTCAAAAACACTCAACCGAAAACAATCCGAGTGTAATAATGCGAGATTGACGGGATGAGTGTTCAAAAGAAAATATGCGAAACACGCAGCATACAAAAAGTCTGGGTATAAGGCGCCAGTTATAGCTATCATTAGTTTTCATCATTGAAAACAAACATTGGAATTTTTTTGACAGGTCGTTTATAGCATTAAAAATTTCTGTCATTGAAAAAAATTTCCTGATTGAAAACCACCAAAAAACTTGTACTGACAGAAATCTGTCATTGGAATTGTTTGAAATTGGAACACAAATCAGTGGAACGATTCGTTTCACTTTTGAACTTAAAATTATCAGCTGTTCAGGAAAATGATTTTCCGTCCGGAAAATAGAAAAATTCATTTTTAGAGAAAAATAAATGAGCAATTACACCTTTTTTTCTCAAAAAAATTCTTTGTGTGATTTCCGATCGATCAGTATATAATTTTTATTTCTAATCAAAGGGAAACACCGTCAAATATAGATTCAAAAATTTTTCCGGATCGATTTCAATGATAGCTGCTATAACTGGCCCCTAATAACACACTAACATCTTCAACTGCATCAGTGTTACCACAATATTGCAAGTGTAACAATAAAAGCCTTACATTTCTTCTATATTTTTAAATTTTGTTACTACGTTACTTTTTTACGTTTTGTTACACCTTTTTCATTTAATTTTTTTTTACTTTTTTTTCAAATTTGAATGCGTTTTTACTATATAAACAAATATAAATACATACCCTCTTATTATCATTGTTGGTTGTCCGAAAGTATTGTATATTGCGACAACACTGTACTGTCAAAAAGTTATAATATTTTATAGGAAGTAAAAAGACTTACCATTCTCTCCCACTTTTAGGTTCTGACATATACATAATATGCGCCTCTCTCTACTTTTCTGCATTATGCAGAAGCAGATACATGTAAATCCAATTATAGATGTCAAAATGGGGTTTCGATATATTTTTGTCATTCATTATTTTAAATTAAGGACATTTTGCTTTTTTAAATAGTAACATATCGATGTATTAAACTCAATAATTTGATGAACAAGAATTCTCTTAATGTAATGAGGGTGTATTCTGTAATATGTCAATGCAGTGGAATTAAAGGCCAAAAAAAGTATATTTTTATGGCAATGTGTCGAAAAATTGCAATTTTGCCTAGTGCGCTCAAAGCCTTGAACAACAAAAAAATATAACTTCACCGAAAAAAACTATTTGTATAACACTTTTTCATTCCCACTCCAAACACCCCTGTTATTTTTGTTTCTGTCATTGATACGTCAAAATGACGTGCAAAATATTAAATTTTATCTAAAGTTTATTAAAAAGTTGACCTATTTGTTTTTATATTTACTAGGCCAGTTAATTATTTAACTCGATAAAATTTTTAATATTTAACTCGAAAGATTACAAAAAACACCTCCAACTTGTAACCAAAAATCCAAGTGCTTTGCTGAACAAAACAATTCTCTAAACCAACAAACAATCGAAGAAAATCATGTCAGAACGATCAAAAGGTGACACGTCGTCCTCGTTAGTTACACCAGCAGCAGCACCTCTTCTAACATCCGGACGTGTTGTAAAGAATCCGTTGTTGAGTGCTTCTGTTACTGGCTTGACATTTGATGATTTCCATAATAAGCCACTTCTTTTACCAGCTGCTCCTCCAATAGTTCATCCAACACCAGTTGTTGTTAGTCGCGGTAAGTGAACTTTAATCTTGAATTTTGTATTTTATATGTGCCTATCTCAATTTTATGGTAGGCACTTGTTGCTGATTATGTCCTAAAAGAAACCCCAATCGAATTGATAAGACAGAAATAAGAGTTGTGTTACACAGAAGAAAATATTATTATGAAGAAGAGGAGAAGACAGTTTCTCGTCTTCTATGTTCATACCCTGTCCTCTAACAAAAACGAATACTCCACTTAGAAGACTTCTTCTATAATAGATCCTAGTGATCTGATAATTCCGACATTTACTGTATGGAGGAAATCTGGAACCATTATCACAACGTGCCACCTACTGGTCTAAGTGTGTTGTCTTTTCCATCCAGTACGTTCCCTAACCTAGGTTCCCCATATTCATTAATTTCTTTAAGTTTCAAGGTTCTAAATTTAGTACTTATTCGTGTGTATTTCCCAGATAAGTTTTTAAAAATATTTGATTAAATTCTAATAAGTTCAGCCAGCGTAGGTCTTAACATATTTTCAATATGATTTTGATTTGTTAAGTAACAATTCTAAGAACTCTCACTTAGCGAACTACTGTTACTAATATGTAAATGTTTTCACAAGAGACCAATGTTAATTAATTAAAATACATTTCATCATTTACCTCTGAACTTGTTCCTACATATTTGCATTTTGCTTTTCAAAACAAAAACAAGTTTTTTTTATATAAAATGCACAGAATTTTTATTTGATTTGCATCAATGGAATAAATAATTATTTTTTCTTTAAATAAACAAATTTATGTATAAAATATATAATAACAAAAACTATGTAAGTTAAAAAAATATAATTTATAAATAATTGAAAATTTGTACCTAAATTCCTAAAGTTATTTGGCAAGGTTTTTCTTTCTTTGTTTAAACCCATCACCCTTATTCTAATTCAATACTTTATTTCAATGGTTTGATAAAAATACGAGGTTTGTCTTCATCTTCCATTTTCCTGTTCCATTTATCGAATTTGTGAATGCGATCTGTAGGAATGCAAATCATGTGATGCTCTTCTTCGTTTTAAACACCACATGACTAGAATGACAATTAAAATTATCAATAAAATCAATAACAAAGCTCCAAGAACAATTGCTGCAATAGATGCTTCCGATAGAACCATATCCCTCACGTCTATGTTGTAAGTCTTTTGATTTCCTGCAATATCGTAGGCGATCAGTGTTACTTTGGGCTGACAGCAATTGGCGGAGTAGGTTGTTCGAAGTGGTTGATTGGTTCCGACTGTGAAAGAATTGCGATTAATCAATCCAGAGGGTGTGGATTGTAGGCGGAGAAGTCCAGTTTCCCAATCCTGAGCAACTATGTCGAGCGACCAATATTTTTCGAAACAGGCCGCTGTGTCGGTGCGGACATTGTCACATCTGCTTCCAAATTGCCATGTCACACTCGGAGGAGTTGTATCCTGTTAAATTAAATGAAATGTTATCTTTAAAAGCCAATCGGAGATTGATATGAGAATATGATTACCTCAGCATCGATGGTGGTTATGACTCTGAGTTCAACCGATTGAAAAACTTGTCCCGATCCAAGGCAGGTGAATTTGATTGTATCTCTCGTCCCCTGGGGTGTGGAATTGGGTATAAGCACTGTCACAGTAACGGTGGTAGTTTGTCCAGCCGGCAAAAATATACTACACCAAAAAGTTCAAAAAACATCATCAAACAGAATTCATAATATTTTTTTTTTAAATACTTGCCTTTGAGGATCGAGTGTTCTTAGGAATCTCTGTTCATCGGTAACTTGTATATTATGGAAAATTGGCTCAGTTCGAAGATTTGTCACCTCAAAGAACAAACTGGCCAACATTCCAGGTGCGACTAGAATTTGCGAATGAATTCCCATATCGATCTTAGTTACGCCTTGCTTCAAAACGCTTCCAGCCAATGTTGTTTGTTTTGCATTTAAAATATTATTCTTTTTGGTATCATTAATTGAAAGCACAGGAAATATCTCCGAATCTGGATCGGAGGTTTCTTCAGGGAACCGTAGACTGTCGTGAGTTGTTATAATGTGTTCACGTCCTCCACGAGTATAGGGTAAGCCATTTATGTAGCCATAGTTAAGTCGTCTTATCATATCATCTGTGAATTGAGGTTTAAAATTATGCAGACAATTTAGTCACAAAATTAAGTATTTAAGTACTGATAGCTTAAGTGTAGAGGTTGTAGCATGCAATCCTAAGGTCCAATTTATAAATTATGAGTTTGATAAACCCTTATACTAAATCAATTTATTTTCAACAGAAAGGGGAAAAAAAAAACTGGATAGAGAATCAAATACGAGAGTTAAATCCGTGGCAATTCAACAGTTTTTGTGAGTTGACTCCGGTTAACATAAGTCTCACTCGAAATAGTAGAAGAACATTTTTATTGAAGGAAGTTTATTTTAAATGTACTGCCCTTTTCTATTAACTTAATAAAACTTTCCATCGCTAATAAAGTTAGTTCCAAATTCGTCGCCCTAGCGACACAATGCTATGTCAATATTTGTAAATTTTCAGGAGCGAAGATTTTATTTCATATCAAAAGTTTTAACCATAGAAATCGTGGTATGGAAACATTTTGAGTACATTTTGGTAACTCTTTTTTACCCAATTGCGGCGAAACTATTTGTACAGCTTTGAACTTTCCAATACTTGATGATATTAAGTTTTGTTATTTATTCATTATTTGGGTGGCTTAGAATTTTATTTGTATAGATTTATTTATCATATTATTTAGATCACAGCTGTAACAATAGTTTGTATTTTGATCAAAATACAGACATTTAAAAAACAGGATTTTTTTAAAAAGAGTGTTCAAACTAAATTGATTACAGACCAGTACAAAAGTTCGCTTAACTTGGTTGGCCAAAAAATGTCACTTGGATCTATTCTCTTCTAAGGTATATATTTATATATAATTTGGTATTTATACAGTTTTTCTATACTTCTGCCAAGACATTTTTTTTATGATTTAATTTAATTTAAGTTTAATTTAGTAAATATTATTTACTTCGGCATCAACCTAACGATTTTTATCAATTAACTGCTTTAAAGCTAAAAAAAACCTTCGCGTGCTATTTTCGTCACTGTTACTTCTCAAAGTTATCAAAAATAATAATGTATTTTTAACTTCGTTCAATATGGGCATGAAGGGCATCGCATTCCATAATAGAGTGTCCAGTGAAGACACTTTGTTAAGGAAAAATCAAAAAAACGTTTTAGGTTATGCGAATTATTTGTTTCATGATGTAACTCAAAAACGAACAATATCGATTGCACACCTTTAAGAATCTCATATAATTTTTTAGTTTTTGACAACGCAACTGTTTCAGGGGCGTAACAAGAAAAACCTTAACAAACTTAAACTGAAATATTGTAAATTTTGAGCTGGAAATCTAACGTTCTGGTTTTTGAAACCTTTTAGCTTTTCAAAAATAAATTTATGCATCTTAAACAGTCTCTCGGTTGTTCATTCTCGCTCCGCATTGAAGTAAAATTGCAGATCTAACGGTGAAAGTTTATTTTGAAAGAAACGAATTTGCATTAAAAATTCTAAAATTTGGATCATAGCAGCGTAACATCTCATTAGTTTATTTGCGTTGATGTATTTTGAAAAAAAAAATGTTGATACGGAAAGCGATAAAGTTTTTTAGCTACTTCACTTAAGTGCCAGTTATAACTATCGTTGGTTTTCATCATTGAAACCAATCATTGGAATTTGACAGTGGTTATAGGCTTGTGCAGGTTCAGACGGCATAAAGGACTTGAAAGTAAGGCAAGTTTCTAATACCTGATTTTCCAGCTGCCAACAAATTACGTCCCAATTAAGATAAGTTTATCGGAAAGTTGACTGGAAAGTTAGTCAAGACAAATCTCCCTAACTATCAAGTCAAATCAACTTATGTCAAGATGACAGTTGGTTATGTTTTTTCGTTCAACTGAAAGCTCAACTTTATTACTCTATGACAGTTTTTCTCGTCTTTTGACGTTTTGTGTTCGGTTCTTGAGGTCGGAAACTTGGATTATTAATTTGGCCAACATCAGAAACAAGTATCCAAAAATAAGAACTACCGAATTTAACACATGGTCTGATGTTTATAATTACTGGACTATAGTTAGTATTTATTTGAAATGTATTTTTCTATTTTCGGGACGGAAATACATTTTCCTGAACAGCTGATACTTTTATACTCAAAAGTGAAACGAATCGTTCTACTGATTTGTGTTCCAATTTTACACAATTCCAACGATATTTTTTGGTGGATTTCAAATCTGGAAAATCCTACAAGTTCAAAAATGTAAAACAAAAATTGTACTGGTAAATATTACCGGACCCTAATCCACATTTTTCAAACATGCTGTCAAAAATCACCTTTCATTTGAATTTTGATCAGAAAGGATCTATTTGGAATACCAATCAAATTTTCTTGCGTGGTTTTTTTTTTGTATGAAATGTTATACTCGCAGGTTAAGGCAGCTGCTTGCCGAATTTACAATTGTGTTTTCCAAGTTTGTAGACAAAATAAATAATTTTAAAAATATCGCTTTGTCCATAAAAATAGTCCCAACTTGCCTCAGGCTTAACATTTTTTCAAATATGTTTGTCGAACCAGTAAAATATCTATCAAAATATTTTAATATCCATTCAGCATATTTGACAATCCTATTTGGCAAAGCGTTCATATTTTCCAATTAGAGCCAATCAAACCGCATTTGTCAAATACATTAGACAATTTGAACCCCCTAAACACAAATGAATGTTCAAACAAATGAATTTTCGTAAGGAAAATAGAAAAATACATTTTTAGAAAAAGATAATTGTGCAATTAAACTTTTTTTTATCAACAAAATTCTTTGAGTGATACTATTTGAAGGAAAAGAGTGAAATATTTACTTAAACATTTTTCGGAATTGATTTCAATGATAACTATAACTTGGCCCTTAAATTGCTGAACATTTGAACTGAATACTATACCTAATATTTTTTTGATTACTCAATTTTTTAAAAATCAAAATATTTTTTTCTGATCTCGGATTCATTCTACGTGCATTTTACGTCAGTGCGGCTGCTTTAAGGTGTCTAGAAATACTGATTTCTATGTTTACTTTTTGTAGTCCGTACTATTCTCTAATTAATATTCCCTATATCAAATTCGAACATATTCACATTCCATTTAGATTATTGAACGTTTAAAAAAAGAAAAAAAAAATATAAACAAATGACTGCAAGTGACGTGTGCATCTGGCTTATGCCAATGAATCGGGTTGAGAAGTTATCAAACCTCAATATTTCTTATCAGTAACCAAAAAAAAACTTTAAAAAAAGAAACTTATCTCTCTTTGTGAATAGTTTCATTCTAAATTTACTCGCAGACGCACACGTTTTCTGTTAATAATTAATTGTTAACTTACCAAGAAAAACATCGGGCTTCCGGTCGGCTCTTACAAATACATTATATTCCGCATCCAAAAGATCCGGAACCAATTTTAGTGTGAATGTTGTAGACTTCATTACCTTGGTCAGGGGTACAAACGAATCAAGTTGATTATCGTTTTGGGCCATAAGACGTGATTTGAATTTTACCAATTTCTTTAAATTGATATCTAAATAAATAAAAGAAAAACATTTTTAATAGAAGTGTAAGCGATACCTTAGAATTTACAATTCCACGTTAGTATAACAGTTTATAACACAAATCAATAGAAACAAAAATCCACGTTTGCACAGCTGACTGCCGACCTGTCATGCGCGAAAAAGAAATATAAACAAAAACAACAATAAAACAAACATTGCGTCAAATGTCAAAGTAAAAAAGTTGGCAAAAATTCCACTTTCTTCCCTTCTCGATCGACTGAAACTGAAATTCAAAGCGATTACACCAATAAATTAGCAACAAAATAAACACAAAAGATTTGTTTTCGAATATTATACAACATCCAAATACAAAGCATATCATTTGTTTTAGTGAAATTTTGAAAGTTTATTAATTGTGCGAGTTTAATTTTATCGAACACAAAACAAAAGATTAACCACAAAAACGAAGACGACGACGACGAAGACGACATCGAGAAACGGTCGAAGTCGACCCAGGAAATCAGAGAATTTCACTTTTATCGGTGCGGTGGAGTGAAATTTTGATTGCAAAAAAGGTTTGTCATTAATTAATTAATTAATTTATTAATATATGATAAGTTCTTTATTGTAATGGATGAATTAGATTAAGAGAGGCTTTAAAGTTATTCAAATTATCCATAAATTGAAAAATGTTTCCTATGTTAAAATTGGTCTGTTGCGCATGTTTTCATAACAACAACAAACTCTAAAATTTAATTGCCTATGTCTACATTCAGAACGATTGTGTGTACATATTTTATTAATCTTATTTTTCTTATCAATGCCGCTCATTTTATGTTGACTTTAATTTATTTACCTTTGAAAATTGAAGTTGCAAGAAATTGAAATGAGTACACACAGCAAGGAACGAATCTTTATTTGATTAACAAAATAAAATAAAAAAAAAAACAAATCATTCACGGAATCGTGACGATGCTCTTGCAATGGTGCAAAGTACAACAAAACACAATTGAATATGACGTGGATTTGGACTGGATTAGTCACTGACAAAAACAAAATATTGTTTTGTTACCAAGGTCAAGTCCAAGGTTCGATGTAAAAAAAAGGGGGAAACCGTCTGTTGACTTATATACGGGTACATAATTTGATTGAATTGATGATTTTTGAAGAAAATAATGGTTTCTAAATGTTAACAATTTGAATGTGGGATTAGAATCATATTGTTCAAAAATAAGACTTAAGGCACATAAAATAAAACAAAACAAAATTGGCAGCAAAATATAGTGTCTTCTAGTGTAGATGCTTTTGAAGAGTAAAATGCAATTTTTGCACTAGGAAAATTATCTGAAAATTTGAACTTACTCATATGTTAGCAAATGTACTACGCAACATTGAATTGAAACCTTGAATCTTGAAGATTTATGTATGTTTTCAAAACGATATTTTCAAATTCTTAGTTTTTTTGTTCAGAACATTTATGTTGTTTGTTTGCATTGATTCTTCCTATAGAGCAATTCTATAAATAATTCAATTTTAATATTTTTTCAATTGATAAAATGAAAACGAGACGAGATATTGGTCTGCGCCATAATCAAAGTTCTCGAGGTCTTTGCTGATATATTTATGTAAGCGGAAGATCTAGAGTCTCTCAATTTTTACTTTTTGCTTTGGCGTGTATGTGAAGCTATGGATTAATTAATATGAATATTTCTTACTTTTGAGTTTAACATGCATAAAAAAGCTATATTATACTAACGGCTTATAATATGTTGTCAAACTATTCAATTAAGAAATATATGAATACATCAATAGGAATAGCAAAACATTGCACTAAAAAAACAGTTTTAAGTTATTTAGACCGAAATTCTGCACGGACGTTACATAATGTCATACCTACAACTGAAAAAAAAAACAACAATGCAACCCGAAGATATCCGTTTCAAATAACTTTTACAAATTTCTTGACAAAGTTCTAGTTTTAAAATTGTGTATGATGAAAAATTAAAACTTAATTGATCTAAGTAATTTCTTCATCAAGTTCCAAGCGTTAGAACTCTGATTTAGAACTCATTTTGTGATAGAACTTTGATTTTTTAGACCCTCAAATTTTGTTAAAAAATATACTGCAATAAACCGTGATAACTTTAAAGGGTGAAGGTGGGGTTGAATGCACGAGTGTTGAAACAAAAATTATTATATTTTAGAATTGATTGAATAATGTTTGTAATTTTAACTGAAAAGCTTATAGTTGTAATACAATTAAAGCAATAACACATTTTTTTTTTTTTTTTAGTCCAATAAACTCTAATTTATTTGCTCTTGCTAAATAATTTGTATGTGTTATATATGTACATGTAATAATCTCAATGTTACTCTCTGACTTTAAAAAAAAAAAAAAAAAAAAAAAATTTGTTATTGCTTTAATTGTATTACAACTATAAGCTTTTCAGTTGTTCACGCGTATTACGCTGATGATGGTAGGCCAATTGCCTTCCGAAATGCATTCGGTATTTAGAAAAAATAAATAAATGACAACTAAATTAAATTTCGTTTGTGTTTTTGTTTAATTTTTCTTTAATCATTTTTGCGGTCAATAAGGAAGAGACATCTACAATTCTAACATAATCGAGACCACAAATTTTGTTCTCCTTAACAGATTAACTTGTTAAAGTTTTTGTTATTCTTGACCACTTATTTTTTAATTTACCAATCACAAATTAAGAAATATTAACAAAATCATTACCGTTAAAATTAAACGGGTAAATTCAAAATTTGTCGCTCTGCACAAGTGGTAAACGCATGATTGTCAAAAACTAAGTTTTGTTCCTATTATTTTGCCAAGGGTCACTTCTCTTGGGTTGAAATTGTGTCCCATTTTTGTTAAAGAAGGATAAATGGTGAAAAAGTCTTATAGAGCAGTTCTATACGATGGTTTCATGTATGGAGCTTCCAGCGGGAAACGAACCCCTTCAAGAACTGTCACTCAAATTTTCTCAAATTCCCAAGACAAATTTAAATTTGTATCTAGAACTTGTTAGCTTTTTAATGACAAAGATGCACACCAATATCTTTAAACCTACTTTAAAGCATTTACAAGCATACGGTTTTGTTCAGTTTTGTTTTTCTTCAGTGGTTGTATTAATTTACTATCAAATGCATTTTGTCAACTAGTATTTTGGGTTATTCAAAAATATGTAACTAAAACCTACACACATCAGATTATTATGTTCAAAATGCCCTCCAATCTAACAGTATATAGTAATAAGAATGCATAAAAACGACCTAAAAAAGAAACCACTGAATCCCATCGAAAAGTAATTCTTAATATGTATAACCTTGGCAAATCATATGCAAAGAATTGATAAAACCATTCAACCATTCAAAACATCGTGCATCGCTTTAAGGGTCTGACTAGCTTTGAAAGTGCCAAGCATACAGTTTGTCCTCGGATTTTAGATGCTCGTTAAAAATAAAAATTTAAAAATAAACGAAATTTGCTGATAAAGTGTCAAAAGAATTTTGGGTTAAAATTTCATCCCATGACGGTAAAAAGATTGTTTCAAGAGGCCAGTTATCAAGAGGCCAGTTACAACAATCGAGTTAAAAGACGAATACCTATGATTTTGAAAGTGAACTAAAAAAAGCAATTCTAGTACCTGATCGAATGCAAAGGCAAGTTTAAAAATTACTGGAATGACTTTGTCTTTCCCGTTAAGTGAAGAAACCAATGTTTTTCAGATTAATGATCTTATAACTTTGTGCAGAAAGTCTAACACAGAATTACAAAAAATATTCCTGCCACCTACAGCGCAACATGGTGTCGGAAAAGCTATAGTTTAATGCTACATGACTGCTGCAGGTGTGGATGAGCTGGTTTATGTATGTTGATCAAATAAATTACATTTGTTAAAAAATACATGCAACCACTATTGAAAACATAAATAACAACATAAAATGTTTGTAAAGGCTTAAAAAGGGATTTTGAGTTTCGAAATAGTGCGGCACTATATGTAAATACTAAACAGCATGCATTGTGTACTATTATCATGATTTTGTGAGAGAATTGAAGGACATTTAAAATGTTCACCTAGTGCAAATCTTTTGCTTGTGAAGAGTAAATCAAATAAGCGATCATATCGAAAGAATCAAATTTGATTTTAATTTTGTTAAACACAAAATGATTTATATTTTATATTTGTAACATGAATCATATGGTAGATAAAAAGTTATCAAAAAACACTTGAAACTATTCCATCAGAACAATATCTACATTAAAGTTTTAATCTTTTGTAAAATAAAACACATATCTTATCCGATGGAAAACAGAAGATATGTTTTTTTGCAAAAAAATTGAAAACAAAGAAAAAACACTTCCAAGATTTCGTAAGATCGAATGATTTTAAGGTTTCTATGATTGGTTGGCGTGCGGTGAAACTTAAAAGTATTAGTATTTTTTGAAAAGAGAGAAGTTCTGATTGTTGGTTATACTAAAACTTTATTATTCATAAAATCCTACAACCAACCTCTTTACCATTTGCTTATTTGTCCCTCAAAAAAAAAAAAACAAACTAAACAAAAGATTAATATATCTAAACTTAAAGAAAATACACATTCGTGCAATTGTTTTAGTGCTTAGGTTTCTAAGTTGTTCCAGATCTGTTGTTTTGCAAATCTAACCCTGTTGTATGGTTTCTATTTCTATTACTGTTAGTTAGTATATCCCCAGTGCGTTAATAACACAAAACAAAAGAAAAAATACGAAAATAAAAGAGAGGACAACACAAAGTAGTTAATAATAGCAGAATATACTTACTCGTACATTAAGTCATCAAGCGTTGGACAAAACAAAATTTTCTTGTACATATATTTTAGAGTAGAAGATGTTAATCAATAATAAAAATAAACAACATAAATATATAGTTTTTTGTTTTATAAACTTTTTTTTTTTCTTGCTGAAGCAATACCCATTTTCAGCCAACTTTATTAATAAAAAAATTATTATTAATTGGTTTTGTACTACGGTTAATTATTCGATAAGTTTTTTTTTGTTTGTTTTTCATTTTGTTTTAAAACTTAAAAATACATTATACAAAAAATAAAAAGGACAAAACTGTAAATTAAGAGTTTTTTTTTTTAAGTTTTTGTTGAACTCAACTTTTAAACTGAATTTGTTGTGATGTTTCGGTTTTTAACTAATTGCTAAATTTTTGTTGTTTTAACATTAAGGAGATTTTTTTTTACAAACATTAAGTGCATATAGTAGAAATAATAAATAATATTAATTAAAAAATTGCTCTCTTAAAAACTAAACATTCATTATTATAAAATAAATTTAATTGTTAAACAAAAAAAAAAGAAGAAATTAAACATAGGACAAAAATGTACAGATTGTGTGTAGTTAAGTGTTTTTGTGTATATATTTTTTAAATTTTGTATCAATAAATTTAAGCAGAAGAAAAGAGTGGAGGACAAAAGGAGTTAAAGGCCAAATTTCTATCTATTTCTTGTGTAGGGAGATCAGATATTAATTTTGTTTGCTTTAAAGAAAGTGTGTTATTAATTAATTTTGTTTTGGTTACCGTACAGAAAAATAATAGAAAATAGAAATAAATGTATTTATGTAATGTGTGTTTTTTGTGTTGTGTGTGGAGGTGTGAATATTCAAACTAACCACCATTTGGAGTTTCCAATGTTGCTGTTCTCATTAATGAATCGATTTTAACATGTAAACTAGATAAAGTCGTGTCCACTGGTATATCGATTTCTTGTGATCCCAAATAAGTATCAGCAATCAATGTTAGCTAAAAAAATAAAGAAAGACAAGAAAATAAAAAACACAATTTAAAACAAAAAATGTTGTAATGTTGAGAATTAGAAATGTGTCAATTTGTCTCTTTGTGTCTATACGTCTATAAGTCTATACATGGGGGAGAATCTTTTCAAAGAAATATTATTTTCCTTAAAACACACTCTTTCGAGTCTGTCTCGTGTTACATATTTGTTTAGTTTTTGTTGTTGTTGTTGAAATACATAACTATGATCCAATTACGTTATATTATTGTCCATCCAGAGTGGTTTTACGCTTGAAAGAATAACAGACTGAGTGTGTAAACATAAGGTGGAAGTTATCTATCCCTACAATTTTGGATTACAACATCAAGTGAATGTTGCTACTACCAATTACTAACTATAAAGTCTAAAGAAAAGTAAAAGTACATAATGTTCAAGCACCCACATATGTATGTAGGTACTTTTCTTTCGATTCTAAGTACCTACCTACATACTTGGTGTTATATATCAAATATAATTTAATACATATTTAAATTACAAAAATAAAATGCTAACATTTTAATAAAATTATGTAACTAAAAGTTGATGTACCACTTAAAGAGTCATAAAACGGGTTGGTTCAGTGTGTCAGAACAAGATCTCGAATTTCAAGCTACTTTATGTTAACTGCCATAACGGTTAGCCAATTTATAGTGCTAATTTCCTTAGATTTTTGATATCACATAATATTACATGTGTTAATAAGAGTCATTCCTCAAGATATAATTAAATATTCTGAGACAAAAAGTTCCTCAATTAAAAATAAAAGAGGTGAAACAACTTTTAAAACATTATGTTTGTAATTCAAAATTGTTGTTAATTTTTTTTTTATAAGCAAATAATAATAAATTCAATATATTTGAGTTTGAGTGAACTGTTTTCTTAAGATATATTTACTATTTAAGATCGTTTATTTCTCACAGAAGATTAGTTCTTTTAGGGACATCTTGAATTGCCTTTAACTATCAGGCCATATACTTAGCCGTGTCATAAGTTCTGTTTCAAACATAAAACAATAACTATATAATATTTTGTATTTATTGTTGTTTGATGTATTATGGAAAGTTTTAGGATAATTAAAAACTAGTTGCACTCAAAATTAACGACCTCAGCTTTAATAACAGTCCTTAAACGTTGCACTCATCGGCCTATAGAGACGCGCTCTGTTTCTATTGATGTTTTCGGTGCTGCATCAGTTAACTCTTTCTTAAGAATTTTAAACATTTCTGGGAGAACTCTCAAGCGCGCTTTGAATTCTGACCACAAAAAATAATCTTAAGGAATAAAATATGGGCTGTCGAGAGACAATCTTAAGCTTTTCTAGGATCGACTATATTAACCCAAAGGCAATTTGCTTGAAAAACGTATTTGTTAAAGTCTTTACCAAAGTTGTTCTATTTTCTTTGTTGTAAGCTTTTTCAACCGTAAAAACTATAGGTTCCGCCATCTAACGTTTTTTTTGTTCAACTAGTGCTTATTTCGTGAAGGGTAACACTTGCTCATGTCTGATTTGACAGATAATTAGGGTAAATTCACAAACGTCAAATTTGTTGGTAGTGATTAGGCATCACTGCTTTTTTGCGATACTGATCGTTGCTTAGCTGATTACGATGCTATGCTGAATTGCTGATTGACAAAAAGTTGTACGTTTAAAAACAACTTTTGCTTTATGATGGATGTGATACTAATAAAAACTCTTATTGTAATTATAATCTGGAGCCACACATTTAATCTTCTTTAGAACTTTTTTCCACAATACTGACTTTCATTTTCTGCCGGCAATAAATTCACCTTCATATTTTAATCTGGTTTCTATTAATAGTTTAATTTGTGCGCTGGTAAAATGTTCCCTGAAATTCATCAAATTAATTAATTTATAAACAATTTAGAATTTCATTAAAAAGATACGTTTCATTGTCTTTTTCCGCCATTTTTGCTCCAAATCGCGTCGGTTCTTGGATGCTTTTTTTGTTTATATTTGCACATCAGTTAATCGAACAATTGGCATTTTAAATGATGCCAATTCTTTGCGTTTATGAACGTACTAGAGGGATGATCGCAAATCATCTCTGCAGTGATGCGTTTGTGAATTCACAGTTTCACACTAACAGTCTGTTAGTCTGTTCAGAAGTTGTCATTTTTTTTGTTTACGTTTTGATTTGGTTGTGCTTTGTGTTTTTTTTTCTCGTGATTTAAAAAAATTAAAATAATGTTATTTTGCCAATTTGTTTAATTTGTTTAATAAAATATTTATAAAATACATTTTTTTTACATTTTACATAAATAAATCTTTTACATTTCATCAAAGAAAAGGTAATAACATTCGTCACACTTTCATTCCAATCATCTGAAGAGGAATCCGACGAAAAATCACTATCGGTGTCTGAACCGCTAACATTTTCATTTAGTATTATCTTAGCTTGATTTTCCATTTCAATAATTTTTAATAATATTTTTCACAGTAAAAACACAAAAAATGAAAGAAATAATCGAGAAACGAAAAATTCACACAATTTGCAATTTGTTTTGTTTTTTTTTTTTTTTGACAACTGACGTTAAACTGACTGTTCTAACTTGATCTGACGTTTCTCACGAAACTGTGCTGTCCTGTGCTGTTCTGATCTAGAAAAATCCTCGCTGAACACAACTGTTTTATCCTTCCGCTGAACGAATATGGTTGTGTATACACGATTTTGCCAAAAAATCATCTTTTCAGATGAAGCTCATTTTGATCTTGCCTGGTATTTAAAGAAGCAAAATTGTCGCATTTGGGGCACAGAAAACCCGCACGCATACATTGAAAAGCCGATACACCCAAAACGAGTCACTGTTGGTGCGGATTTTGGCCCAGAGGCGAACCTTATATTTTATACTCATTTCTCGCGTATCATTGTAAAAGCCCCTTGAGTCTTTCCATAATAATTACTTAGAGTCAAGGTGTGAACAAATGATCTGTAGAGCATCGATAGTCATTTATCCGTAGATGATAACTAATCTGTTATCTATTCTTAAAGACATATCAAACTGGCAGAGAATCCGATTTCCAAACATTATTGCATTTCCCAGTGGTTTTGAAAACACGGAAATTTCACTAAAACTCATTCCTTAACTATGTTATGCAATTATTGCATTATTTTTCTTCAGAGCATCAGTCCACGTTGACAGAAGCGAAACTTCAACCAAATTGGCATTTATTAGTTACTAACGTAAATATTTAGAAAAATAAGGTAGCCATTTTATATCAAATGGCATGTGCCATACATAAGCCATGAAGTCTTGAAGTTTTGTAACAAAATGTATGGAACGATAAATGTATGGATATATTTTTTCTTTTATAATGAGCCCGCACTCAAGTGGTTTTGAGAACCCTTCTTATTTCAAAAACACTGTTTTTTAAGCAACATTAGGGAAGGAAAAGAATCTTATACTTACTGTGATTCCTTCTAATTCTTGGTATGTATCATTGCCAACCACATGAAGTATCTCACCACCCGATCTGATAGCTACTTCACCCAAAATTCCTCCTACAGCTTCTTGTGTCTCGTTCTCAGTTTCCAATCTTTCTCCATACCACACCAAGTACAACTAAAAATAATTCAAAAAAAAAAAAAAAAAATTGCAAAATAAATATCTCACTTTAAAAATCATCCCTTATCACAAAAATAATGCAAACAACAAACCCTTATTCGTTTTTTGAGAAGTGTTATCGCTGCATCTTGAACCAATTCTGTATGAGCTGGAATCGAAGCGGTCGATATGAATACAGCACTATCGTATGGCACAAGTTCAGATGCATGAACAACTCCAATAAATGCATTTCCACCAGCGCTCTCTTTGATACTATTCAATCCAGCTAGGAATTGACGTGTATTATTAAAACTGTACGCTGTTGGTGTTCCTGCAAAAAATAATAATAAAAATAAAAATAATTGTTTTCAATTAAATTAAAATTAAAAAGCTTATCATGACATTCGTCAGTCGTAAATCTTTTGTGGTTTTTGTTGTTTTTTTTTTTTCAATGAATTCAAAATGATAAGAAATGGACTTTCATTAAAATTGTATTTTAGTATAATTGTTTCATCCGATTTCTTGTTTCGATTTTAATCAGAGTAGAGTAAAAATTTTTGTTCTTGAAATAAATGTGTAGATATAATTAAAAATTAAAACATCTCACATTTAACACTTTTGTTTTTATTTATGTTTATGGTGTTTTTATTTTTGTTGTTTTTAATAAAAATCATTTTCAAGGACATTTATAAAATATTTTTGTTTGTTCGTTAAGTAATTAAAAATAACACACAGAGAAATTAATTAATTCAATATGCCCGAGCAATTTAATATTCAAATTTAAAATGTTAAATGTATTCGAAATAAAATTGAGATGTGATATTGTGATCTGATTTTAATTCCAACAACTTTAACCTGTTATGTGAGTTAACAAATTATGAATATATCTTTTTTTTATTTGTATTGTTAATTTAATAATTTAGCGTTGTTATTGTTTAGTGAAATGACGTCAAAGGTTTTTTAAAAAATTGTATTAAACTTAAGTTTCTTAAAATGTTACTTCAAATTATTGTAAAAGTAATAAAAAGTCATGTCTAGACTGAAAAGAATTTGGTTTGTGACTGGGAGGCTATTTAAAACCAACCACGTGGGACAAATGTTTTAAGAATATGTTAAGAAGTGTACAAATTTCCTGGTTAGAATTTTATTTGGTAACTGAATTAAACAATCGAATTAAATGAAGTCAAATTGACCAAAATGTAAATATTTGTGTGCCTTTGAAATGAATTCTAATAAAAACAGTCTAGAACATGAATATGGTTATGATTATATAAATGGTGATTATATGTCATTGTCAAATCACCTGTGTACTTTTGACTGGCTGTCTGTTTTAAGCAATTTAGAATTAAATAATGCTTATGAAAAGTTTAGTTCTAAGCTAAAAGAGGTAATTAATTTATAAGTTCCAAAAATTCGCTTAAAAAATCCAAATAAACCGCCATGGTTTAACAAGGAATTGATTAATTTAAATAACCGCAAAAATAAAGCATTTAAATTATTCCGTAATTCTAAAAATAATGAAACATTGTATCAAAAATATTGCTGTCTTCAAAAGCAGTTCGATTATCTCAGTAAATTTTTGTATAAGCATTACATTTTTAAAGTTGAAACAAACCTTAAAAGCAATTCCAAATATTTTTGGTGTTTTATAAACAACAAGAAAAAGTCTATGGGTATTCCTAATACAATGCAGTATCTAGACGTTACATCATCTGATCTTTCAACCGTATGCAATTTGTTTGCCAAATATTTTCAATCCGTATATGTGGTTCCAAATCAAGACACAACATCTTTTCATAATAATTTTATAAATTCATTTAATTTTGGAAATTTGTATATCTCGGTAAACGAAGTTATAGAAGAGTTAAACATGCTGACTTTAGATAAAAAAGCAGAATTTGATGGTTTTCCACCAATACTTTTTAAAAATACCGCACAGGCAATTGCTTTGCCACTAAGCATTATATTCAACCGGTCAATTGAGTCAGGCATATTTCTTAAAAGTTGAAAAAATTCTTCTATATTTCCTATTTACAAAGCAGGTTCAAAAAATGATGTCCAAAACTATCGTCCAATTTGTAAAATATCAGCTATCCCAAAACATTTGGAAAAGTTGGTTTATAAGAAACTTATACTTTTATTAAAAGAAGTGATCTCTCCAATGCAACATGGTTTTGTAAGTGGTAGATCTACTAACACAAATCTTATAATTTTTTCTAATTTTGTGCTTACAACAATGGAGAAAGGTTTTCAATGTGATGTGATCTATACTGATTTTGCCAAACCATTCGATAGAGCTATTATGGTTACATGCGGTGTCCCCCAAGGAAGTCATCTGGGCCCTTTGTTGTTTCTTCTACTTGTCAATGATATTCCAGATGTTCTTGTTCATTCACAATGTCTTATGTTTGCTGACGATTTGAAAATGTACTGCATCGTAAAAAATATATCAGATTGTTTAAAGTTGCAAACAGACTTATTCAATTTATATGATTGGTGTGTAAACAATAAGCTAATTTTAAATGTATCTAAGTGTCAGAGTCTTACATTCTGTCGTCGTTCATCGCCTTTATGTTTTGAATATTCTTTAGGAAATACGACTCTTGATAAAATTAAAGAAAAGAAGGATCTAGGTGTAATATTTGACACTAAGTTCAATTTTAATAGTCACATAGACTATCTAGTAGCCAAATTAAGTTCTATGTTAGGATTTATTAGAAGAATTTCGAAGGAATTTAAGGATCCCTTCACTCTTAAGAGTCTGTATTTCTCATACGTGAGATCTATTTTGGAATATGGCTGTATAGTATGGAATCCCTTTTTATTCCATTCACTCAAATACACTAGAAAGAATTCAAAAATGCCTTTCTAGATACATGTTTTATCTATTACGTTGGAATATTCCTCGACCTTCATATGATGCCCGAAGTTTGCTTTTTGGACTACAAAGTCTTGAAATGCGTCGAAAATATTTTGATGCAATGTTTATTAGAGACTTAATAAATTCTAAAATTGATTGTCCATTTTTGCTAAGTAAGGTTTGTTTTAATTGTCCGGGGTTTACTTTAAGAGTGTTTGATACCTTCTGTGTTCCTCAACACAGAGGCCAAAATGAGCCAACTTCCCGTTGTTTACGACAGGCAAATTCAGTGTGTAAAAATGAAAATGTAGATTTTTTCCAATGTTCTAGTACAGATATTTTTAAGTCACATTCAATGTTTTTTTTTGAGCTATGGAGTTTGATAATTTTTATTGTTATAGTTTATTATTATTATTTGTAATTTTGTAATAAGTAGTTTATAAGAGCTGAGTACTCTACTTGATGAAATATATATATACATATATGAAAAAAAACTTAATCGCCTAATCTGGCGAAAGTTTTGAAGAAGTAAAGTCATTAAAGGAAACTTTTGGACTTGAAAGTGAAAAAAAACCCAAATTTGTTGTTCAAGTGGCTTGACGTTAATAAAACTATTGACCTTTATACACAAACGCCGCGCCGCCGCCGGCGCTATATACATAGTTCAGTCCAAACTGGCAAAGTTCTACGTATGTACATACATAAGTCTGTGAACTTAAGAACTTTAAGCATCAAAAGTATCCTTTGGAATTCCAATGTTATTTCAATGAACTCATTATTATAAAAATTATTATAACAACAAAAATGTTTAATCAAACTTTGACCACATAACTTTGAGTTATTTACTGAAGTGCTATAAAAAAAAAGATAATAATAAATTTATGAACAAGAAAAAACGAATAAGGTAAATATCTTTTAACATGGTCAAAGTCGTTATGGACGTTAAAAAATTCATTATATTTATTTTATTTGCATATAAAGTTGGCGTAACATCCACACACGGTCGTGGATTATTTGGCACGCTCTAAAACTCATCGTGATATTTGCCACAAAAAAAAAACAAGCAAACTTACAAAAAGCTCAAATTACCATCGACTTGGACGTGAGTCGTCGACGACGACGACGACGGTGGTGGTGGCCATTCGACAGGCGACGGAGGCGACGACGCATGTAAAAAACAAAAAAAAGACATCCAAAGCCAAGAGAAGTAAGAGATCAAGAATATCTTTGCACTTGATCTAAATGATGGATGAAAATTAATGCTGATGCGGTGCATCTCCATCATCTTCTCATCTTGTCAGGCGTTGTTTTGTATTATTCTATACATTTGTAGATAAACTTAGTTAAAAAATACATTATTTCAAACACAACAACAACAACACCGTCCTTCGATTGGGAATTCATATATACATATATAAACACAAACTAGTTTCTAATTGACCCCAATTGCTTTATTTGAAACTCTCTCAAATAAAGTATCTATCTATAAGTTTATTTCCATAAGATATTCATAAAATCTTATAAGAGCCCCCATATTGCGAATTCATATGTTTAAATGTTCAGATACAACAACAACAACAACAAAAATATGAAAAATAAGATATTCTTACCTGAAGCATTGAGCGCGACCAAGACAATCTTTATGGCAAAATTTGATCTAAGCGCCTCTCGCCAAAGTGCCTTCGTCTTTTCGAGGGACTCTGGCGACGGATCGACAATCACCGCCAATGGCATTCTGATGTAAGCGTCTTCTATATAGTTGCGTAATTGTTCGTGCGGCAGAAGCTTTCTGCGTGCTATGTGAATCTGTTTGCCCTGTTTAGCCCGATTCGTGGTGGTGGCAGCAATGCCGCCAACCGGCGTCGTTGATTGTGTTATTTGTGGCATTGGCGGTGGTGGCGATGAAGTTGTTGTTATAAGTGGGGGAACATTTATTGTTGTGGTGCCGAGCAGGCTGGACGGATATAATTCTTCGATGCTTTCGTGTGGTGCGTCTTCATAGTATTCCTCCTCCACACTGCTATTTGAATTGTCCAATTGCTGGTGTTGGATGTCATGCAAGTCGTTCTCGTCCGAATAGAGGACATTGGATTTCATGGCGAGGGGAACGGATTCGTTTCTTTGGGTTAATTCCATTTGGCCCATCATATCTACGTAGCTCGAGTCTGGTCCGGTTTCCTCCGATGCGCTTGCACTGACAGACGTACTGTCGTAGTCTTCTGTGGAGGAATGTTGTTCGTAGGACTTTTGTCTGCGCACATACTCCGGCACCATTGTGGTGCGGGATATTTTGATAGTTTGATCATCTCTCTCATCGGCCAACATCATGTCTGTTGTGTCCTCTTGCGAGTCGTAGTAGGACGTATGGCCTGTGTCCAAATTTGTGTTGTGTATTATGCCCTCTTCGTCCTCGACTTCTTGTTGAAGTTGCGCTGGGTCGTAGATTTCATGGTCATCGGGTGCATCACCTGTGTAAAGTTGTTCATTCTCCGACGAACCATAATCTGCACTCGCACTGCTTCCTGCACAATGTATCAGGAAGGCAAATAGTGCTAATTTAACGGTTAGACAACTATAACTTGTCAGAATCATGTTGTTTATTTTTGTGTGTTTTGTTTTGTTTTCTTATTCAGTTTTTTTATTGATTGTGCGTTTTCTGTTTACTTAAATAATTTGTTAAGGATTTTTTACGTTTTTTAAATGCGTTGTATGAGAACGGGTAGGTTCTACGTTGTCATTGTGGGTAGTTTGATCTAAAAAAAAAAGAAATAAAAAACAATTATTAGTTGATTTAGATACAAAAAGCAATTTAAAATTTTAAACAAAAGAGCTGAGCAGCAAACTTTCTAATATTTTTTCTTATTTCTGGAGGAAATTTTTAACTTTTTGTGTAACGTATAGGGTGTTTTTTTTTAGATGCAAAATTGGAAATAAAACAGCAACAAAATAATAATAATAATACTTGCTATCGTAATGGATTGATTAATTAATTGTATGACATTAGTGCTTGCTTAGAACAATTTTAACAGCCACTTTCCATTTACTTGAATCACATTCCACTTGGCTTTCGGAAATGATGAAATAGTAGTTATAAATAATCAAGTAATGTAGTAGACATTACTTTATATCAACACCTTTTCCATCAAATGCAAATAACAAGTTTAAATCTAGGATTAGTTCCATTCATTATATTCATTGTAAAATGACAAACCATAAGTCAGATGTCAAATTAACTGTCACTTGAAATAGTGCTGTTAATTAGAAGAAAAAAACACCCTTTTTATAAAACATATACATACGTCTTATATATTATGGTACATTAATCTGTACCGGGTCTAAGCCTTTACTTGATTAGTTGTTTGCCCACTGTTTGCACTTTATTTACAACTTATTTGTTACCTGACACTACCAGTTCATTTTAATTAAATATTCATTAGTTTATATTTAACATTTAATGAAAACTCATGCTGATCTGTATACATATATGTATATAGTCAGAGAGATATTTCATAAGTCCATTCAATAGAGATATAGAGGTTAATCAAATATATCAAAGCATGAAGCATCCACAGCATAATCGAGTATTGACCTTGACCAATCAGTTCCACCTATGGACATTTACAAATTGAAAGACAAAAAAGTCCATAAATAAGTCTGCAATATACCCCACGACCACGAGCAACGACGACGATTGTATAGAGGTAACAGCCAAAAGCAGAAGCCGCAGCAGCACCAGCTTCATTTATATAAACACTTTAACCGACAAAGATGAATCTTATGGACACTATAACCCATGTTGGAAACAAATATTTAAAAAAAAATCATGCAGCAACATATTATAGGCTAGGCGGGGCGTGCCTCATGAATATACTACTCTTTTTTTGTGGCACACTTGGAATCCCCGTATAGAGTGCCAAAAATGTTCAGTGCAACATTAGTGATGGCATGAGCTGAGCTTGGGGTAAAGCTGAGCTGAGCTTAAGCTGAACTGAGGAGCACATAAAACATACCCACATTTTAGATACGAGTATAATAATAATTACCAATTTATCTCATGTTTAACAGTTACTCTGAGTCAAGGCCAATCGATTTAAAACCAAATTAAACGCCAGCTGTGGGTTTTTATTTATTAATGTATGCACATTGCCGTTCGTACCTTCATACATAGCTTTGATCGTCGATCGTCGTCGTGTGCTATGTTGAATTGATTAAACAGAAAAAAAGATTGAAAAACAAGAAAATTTATAAATATATAAAAATTCTTTTAAAGTCCGTGCGTCCGTAAATCATAAAGAAAATAATTATAATCTGCACACGAACGCGCTATCTAGAAATTCAAATGAGATGTGATGCAATTGTAGATACGGGTAGTACTTATATGGCATGGCAATGGATAGGATAGACGAATAAGCGCGACGCCAACGGAACGGAGAAGACAAAAGATGTAGAAAAGCCAACATCAAATGCATGGGAAAATCTTGATTTAGTGTCATTAATTTCACATTATGGTCTGATTACATAAGAACAAATTCAAACAACTCTCAAAGGCACCTCTCTTTTCTACAAGTCTTAGCACCATCGCCGCGCGCCGCCGCCGCCGCCGGTAGCATTCACTCTCTTACAAACTAACTTCTTGAAATTGGTGTATGGAACTGCCTTATGCCTTTGGATGGAAATTAAACTCCGAGAGGGAAATAAACTTATAAGTTTTATGCTCTGTCTACATCAACATGGTATAAAAGCACAGGGATTGCAAATTATGTGATGAGATAAATATTTTATTACAATGAAAGAGAATTAGGAACTTGGTTTTGCACAGAAGAGGGGGCGTGCGAAAATAGTTTGTTATTGTTTCAGTAGTCCAAATATAACTTGTAGGTTTTCTTTTATGAGAAAAACGAAAACCTTGTAAGATTGAACTATGAGAGATATCGAGATCCTCATGATTTTAACGTATAAGAAGTGTAAACTCTGATGACACTTATTGTGTCCATGAATTAAATACCAAAGGAATTTGAAAACAATTCAACAGTTTTGTTTAAGAGGATAATTTTGTTTCCTAAAAACATTACCCATAGATATTTTTGTTCAGTGTATTTGCCATTCTCGAAACAGGTAACATCAGGAAAACATTGTTGCGTCTAACGTGGCCTACAAGTTTGCAAGTTATTGCATACATTTATTTTATTTGTTATTATGTTTTCTAGATTTTTTTTTATAAATTTCGACCTCAATGCGCCAAATCGCCACTATATCTTTGATATCTCTTTTTTTTGTTGGTTGTATTTTGTAGCCTGGAGGCGTTTCTGACTTAATTAATTGCCATAAAGAAACCTCACCAAGAGGCTTGTCACCTTTAATATTATCATTTTGTTGTTGATTTTTATTTTGGTATGGAGTGTGGCATATCTGATTTTTAATTATATACTAACCTACCGACACTGAAAGTGTTTTTTTATTTCTTAAACAAAAATGAAAAAATAAATTAATTAAAGTTGACTGTTCCTATCCTCTAGTTGTTAAACTCTCAGCTAATTGAAGTAATTTATCTCTTTGTTAAATCTGCAACCAATTAATTTGAGTTTAAGTGTTTTTTTGTTTATTGTTCATTTTATGCTTTTTTAGTTTATTAATTTTTTTTATTTTATTGCTTTGTGAGTTTGAAACGAAGTGGAAAAAAATAAACTACATGATTTTTATTTGCTTTTTTTTTTGGTAAATTTCCTTAAGGGTTTTGTTACATAATTTTTTTATGACTTTGCATTTTCGTTTTATAGGATCTTTTTTTAAACAATTAAACATCTTGTTAGACGGAATTTCATTAGTATAGGAAACGTTGAACTAATTAAACAAATTAATATTTGGCTCAGGATTATTATTAGACTTTTTACAAGAAAATATTTAAAAAATCTTGTGAATTCGAGAATATTTCATAATTCTTAAGTTTTTAAAAAAAATTAAGGTTTAAAAAATAGTTGACATTTTTCTTAAATTTATGAAAGAAGATTATTCTTTTATATTGTATTTAACGTCTGTATTTAGAGTCTAAATTTAACAGCCAGTTAAGACACAGCTCATATTCATATAGAATTTGGCAGCTCTGTTTAGTTAGAAACTGGTTTAAGGTATAATCTACTACAATTCTAGTACGATTTCATTTTAACCAACCGGGAGAGCCAATTTCTTTGAATTCCTTAAACTATTCTGCTGACTGTTGATTTAAAAATTCAATGAAAGTCTCCATAGTCACATTACCTATGTCACTTTGGGGAATATTCAGAACGAAAAATCTTAGCCCTGTTAAAGCCTAGTACGCAGCTGAAGTGAAACGAATTTTTTCGGCGGTCTCCAAGTGCAGAGCGAAATGAAAACGAAAACCTCAGCGGAAAAATATTTGTGGAGAGTTCTGTCTGGAAGTTGAAGTTCACAGCTTGTCTTCATCACTTCTTGCACATCATAAATAACATCCTGAGTTTCCGATTCAGAAATGCAATGTTGGAACACATTAGAAAAATCCATTTTATTTTAAATTTTAAATCAAAGATAAATCCAAATCAAAACACTGAAAGTCACGAGTAAACAATTTTTTTCAATTTTAATTTGTAAACAATTTTTTTCAATAAATAAATTAAACGTCAAAATTTCGCAAGCAATTAAATTGAAGCCTAGTACGCTGCTGATGCGAAACGAAATTTCCCATACAAAAATGACATGACGAAATCATAAACGAAAAATTTCGTTGTGCTTTTCGTTTTTCAGTACGCTGCTGAACGACGAAATGTGTCATTTTAGTGGATAGCTGTACTAGATTTCGTAGTACAATTCTCCACTCTTTTCGTTCTCAATTTAATTGCCCGGTATATTAATTGCTTGCGAAATTTTGACGTTTAATTTATTTATTGAAAAATTTTTCGAATATTTTCGTTTATGATTTCGTCATGTCATTTTCGTATGGGAATTTTCGTTTCGCATCAGCAGCGTACTAGGCTTAAAATTGAACTTCAACTTCCAGACAGAACTCTCCACAAATATTTTTCCGCTGTGGTTATCGTTTTCATTTCGCTCTGCACTTGGAGACCGCCGAAAAAATTCGTTTCACTTCAGCTGCGTACTAGGCTTGAGAACGAAAAAAATGGAGAATTGTACTAAGAAATCTAGTACAGCTATCCACTAAAATGACACATTTCGTCGTTCAGCAGCGTACTGAAAAACGAAAAGCACAGCGAAATTTTTCGTTTATGATTTCGTCATGTCATTTTTGTATGGGAAATTTCGTTTCGCATCAGCAGCGTACTAGGCTTAAGACTTGAAAATTCGCAGATGTTGGCAAACGTTTCATTGAACTCCAATCTTTAATATTTAGAAGGTTAACAATGAACTTGGCAGTTTTTGTTATAGAATTGATACCTTTCATAGAAATCGTCATCATGCGTTTCAAAGGGTTTGATTAATTTTCTCAATTAGTTTTTTTTTGTTTTATTTTTGACGTTTTATAGAGTTAAAAACAGCTTAAACATAGGTTCCGTCGTGTTTATTTTTAGACTCCAGGCTATTGTTTAAAAATGGGTTTAAATTGTCTATGAATAACGTAAACCGGTGTTTAGTTTAACAAAGACAAAATCAGAACTTATCAAAGAACTATGAATATGGCCCAATTTATTTCATTTGCGATTTTAGTTAAAAAACTTGGGTTTTGTTTTAGTCTACAAAAAATGCCTGTTACTTCTTGCGACAAAATGTATTGGGCCATTGTAGTCGTTCGATAAGTTCTGATTTTCCCTTTTCTAAACTACTGCAGTTTATGTTGTTCATAGACAATTTAAACCCTTTTTTAAAAGATAACCTACAGTCTAAAAATAAACACGACATAACCTATGTTCAAGCTGTTTTTTTTACTCTATAAAACGTCAAATATAAACAAATTACATTACAAATTTATTTGAAAAAATAAAAAAAAAAATGGAATGTCAGTAGACTTAAGAATCGACAAAGGTTTTGATATTTTGCTTGCTGGATGTCGGAATAGTATAACCTAACAGAAAACAAAAGAACTACTTTACCCGAATCGACCCCTTGGAAATGAATAAAAAGGATTACTGTAAAAGCTATCAATTTGATAGAGATACTGACAAGTTATATAATTTATAATTCATTGGCGTTAAGTAAAAAGGTCTTAAGTCAAAAAATTGCATTTTAGGTTTTTTGATTTGGTGAAACGACCTTTTTTTGTCTCTTTAATTTAACAACAACAACATGATTATATAACAACTGCTAAATATCGTATTTATTTAGTCTTAAAACAATAATTAGACAGAAAAATTCATATTTTTTTTTATATTAACGTTTTAAGTTCATTGAGTCTGTGACCAGTTTCTGACTTAAGTTCTAACGTCAAAGAATTCACTTTCTAAATATTGAAGATCGAACTTCAATGAAAGGTTTGCGAATATCTGCAAGTCTCCAAGTCTTAACAGCGCTAAGATTTTTCATTTGGAATATTCATTAAAGTGAAATAGGTAATGTTATGTTTACATACGTGTCAACATACATTACCCGTGTTTTGTTGAAAAATCTATCCATAGTATAGTAGAATTTTACACGAATAACAAAAACAATATCCATAGTATGAATACTACCGATAAAAGTTAGAATAGAATCTTACTATGGATGGGTTTTTGACGTTTATACGAGTCTCGAATGGATCTTATGTGATTTCGTTCTCAAATGTTGGTACGATTGATATTGCATTTGTATCTCGATGGCTGTGTTCGTTGAGTAGTTGTGCATTTGGAATCATGTGTGTTTTCCATTGGGGAAAAACTCAATCTATTACTGTTGATATTATTTAGTTTTGTTAGTGAAAATGGACTAACTGGGCTTATTTTGCAAGAGAAAACAATAGAGAAGATATTATTTCACCGCACTTTCTAAAACACAAATGGTGTTTCGATGCTTCTTATGAAATGCAAGTGAGATAGTTTGATTCGTGTTAAACAATGAAAAACTGAATAGTTCAACACCATATTTTTTGTTCACAAACATGCAAATAAACAGACCATATCGCATTATCTGTAAAACCAACTCCTCCACACAAGGTTTTATTCGCAAATTTTGACTCGACTCCGATCCCCGACCGGAATCGAGGCGAATCAAGCTCATTTCCACTCGATTCAGGTATATAAAGAATTTAGGCAAGCTTCAAGCTCGCTTCAACACCACATGTTAATGTAGTAGTCTACGAACAAACCCCCTTCTTGAAGTTTTTATTTTATGTCAAATTGTTTGGTTAAAACTTTGAAATCGACTATCACATTACACAGACGTGTTTTCTTGATTTTGATAGTCAACTATCAAAAATCAGCTTACACGATTCACCCCTGGTCTGAATTTCGCTATTTTTTTTTTTGGAATTATTTGATAAATTATTCTGGCAAATATTCAGTTGTATCAACTTTCAAATATAAAAACCGGACTACTGCGGATCGTTTTTTTGGCAATTTCTCATATGGAATACGAAAAAAAACCACTTAGTACATATTTTATTCCTTGCAACTGTCGTGGAATTCCTCAACCAACAGTCAACAGAATAGTTTCGAAGATTTTAAAGATATTGGGTCTCTAGAACAATAACGAAATTAATAGAAAACAGCTGTTTTCATTTCACGTACTAAAATATGTAGTAGAACATCCCTTAGACCTGTTTGCAATTAAACGGAGCTGTCAAATTCTTAATGCATAGCAGCTTTGTCTAACCACCTTTATTCCGCGAGTTTATTAAACCAGAGAATAAGAGTTTAGCTGTGAGTTAAAATGTACCATGAATAAAACCAAAATGTTCATGGAATAGTAAAGTGACGTTTACTAAAAAAATCCCTTAAGAAAATCTACTACAATAAATACTATTCCTGTTCGGTAACTTGAAATTTCAATCGAGTTCCGCAGACTTGGTTTTTTTTCTTATTGGTTTTGACAGCAAATTGTGATAATTTGTAAACACATCTAGCAATTCTCTTGTTTATATGTTTCTGTAAAAACTATTATCATTTTTTAATTGTTTGTATTGTGTCGGTTTCAGTTGTTTAAATGGATAATTTATTTGTATTCAAATGTGAGTGCAGTCAATTTCGCCAATGACGTTAGGAAATCCACGTATATTTTTAAATTGTTGGATGGTTGATAACTGTTCAGAAATTGATTGGGACATTTTTTATAAACTGCCTTGCTTTCGAAGCAAATACTTTGGCTACACGAGCAGAAATTACGCTCAATGCGAACTGACTTAAGCCGTGCGTATCAGCACAATCGTCTTGAACCTTTTTTATTTTAGTGCCCGATTACACGAGATGTTTTTTTGGTTGTTTCCTCTTTCGTCTTTTTGACAGATCGGATGAGGGGTGTAGAAACGTAGGGGGAAAGAAGTCGTGAAAAGAGTCCTGAAAATGTATGGACTTTTTTTGGTTGAACTTTGACGTTTATGCTTTGACAACCAATAAAAAAAAAACAAAATGCATAATTTACAGCTATAAGTTCAGTTTTCCAGAGTACGGTGTAGTAAAGGCAAATATAAACGTGAAATAATGTAAATTTAATTATTTATTTAAACGATTTAAGAAATGTGTGTAGCTAATAAGCAAGAAATAATTTTATTAGTATTATCTTCCATAAATTTGTTTTATTTTTCACTAAATTATTGCCACAGAAATCCCATTATAATTTGTAGGTACTCTCTGATTATTACTGCCCGGACAACGAAACAACATTAAATTCTTCCCCCACAGTTTTTTCAGAAGCGTCAAAAAGAGGAATAACGAAAGGAACGAAAAAAGGAAAGGTGTAATCACGAGGGTAGGTACCTGTCAAAAAGACGAAAGACGAAAACGAACGAAAAAACATCCCGTGTAATCAGGGTCTTAGTTATTTCAGACTATTACCTTAAACGTCACTTAGTAGGATTTTTGTTTTATTCATAATATTCTGAACTTAGTCCATGGAATAAGACCTAACCCTTCGCTATTCCATATTTATTAATTTGGCTGTAGTTCAATTAAACTTGGGTTTAAAATGTGCCGAAAAATATTCCCTATTGTTCTTAAAATCAATACTTTAAAAATGGTTATAAAGAATATTATTTCTATATAATTTAATTTTATGACAGTAAGAACCGATTTTAAAATAAAAAGAAAATTGTTGACTTACATATGTCACTTTATTCTGAGCGAAATATGTAAAGATTTTTATACAAAAATTCTTTGAACAATTTGAATTGAATAAATATTTATTTAATGAAATTTGACTTCCGATTTAATCAAATTATTTCTAAAAGAAGGAATTTTACAACAAACAATAATTATTTATGTATTAGTTCGATTCGGATTTGAAGTAGAGTAGTAAATTAGCCTTTCTTTGCCTTCTTCCGGTTAGCCAATATAAATTATAAAGAAATATTAAGGCCCTTCTGTAGTATATTTATGCTATTACCTGAAAACTCATTTAAGTTTAACTATCTTCTTGGAGTTAAGTTTATATTCGTAGGTAATGAACACTAAAACTAATTATTTTATCATTTCCGAACAAATTCTATGGGAATAAATTCCAAATTCCAAATAAATTATATTGCAATCGACTTTTGTGTAGATTGTTGAAGTTTTATAAATAATTGTTTCCATAATTCAATCTTTTTTAATAGCTTTGGCTATTTTGTTTTTACACTTTAATTTATATTTTCTTTTTGTTTATTTGTTTACTTGCTCAGAAGGGCACGTATTGGTTTCATATACAAAATTGGGGTTTAAATGTATCCAACTTCGGTAATTTGAGACTGAAATGATTTCCTCCTATCCTATAAAAGAGATGAAGCTCCTATAAAATGATTTTTATTTCCTTTAACGATTTAAATTAAACTAAAGAAATTTTGTCCGTATTCAAAAAATTCTATAAAATAATCTGATGCTTTTGCTAAAATAAATTGAAATTATATCCCATAGCAATGACATTCTTAAAATAACTAAGTAACTAAGTTATTTTTATGGCTACAATGTCGAGCCATATTTTAGCCTTGAACAAAAAGAGCAAGTTCGTGCGATTTAGTCGTGCAATTTACGTTATGTAGGTATGCAAAACAAAAACAGCAGGAAAGTTCTAAGCAAAAATAAACTGCACTTCAATTTGATTAAATATTCAGAAAAATCAGAATAAATAATACTTTGTGAATTATAGTTTCTACCTACAATAATATTTCGTTTAAAGTTCATCTAATCAGATCTCACTGATGTTGCTTGCGGTTAGGTTGATTACCGCGAAATTATTCAAATTAACAAATATTAACCGATTTGAATATTTAAGAACAAATTATATATCATTCTTTTTTTTTTAATCTATTGTTTCCTTCAATACAATTAGAAAAAAAAAAAAAAAACATAATCAAAGTCAAGCGCATTTTTAAGATTCATAATTTTTGTTGTCTGTACCGACTGCAAAAAATTGCTACAAGTGTTTGCTGCTGCTTCGGCCGCGGCCGCGGCTGTAGCTGGCGCTGATGGTTGTTTCAATTGATTGTTGCTGTTTCAAACAAGTGAATGGAAAACCTGATAAACTGGCTCTATATAGTGTTCTCTTAAAAAAATAAAACATTAAATATACAAAAAATGCAAGAAAAGAATTTAATCGGAATAATTTCAGCGTTCTAATAATAATACTGACAACAAACAAAGCAAAAAAAAAAAAATAAACAGACAACTTTGCTTAACCTTTAGTGTAGAAGGCAAATTTGTTGATTATTTTCCCTCCATCTTCAACCTGTCACTTTCCAAAGCAAAACAATCATGGTAATTTCCTTAATTTTGAGCTTTTCGTGTTTTAAATTGTTGCCATTTTATTATTAGAATAAGACGACATTGAACTTCTCATAAGAGTAGTTCATATATTAATTTTAAAATATAGTTTGTTCATTATTGTGCTGTCAGTTTAAGTAATTGTAATATTGCGAATGTCAAATGTCAAAATGCTGTGTTTGAGTTTGAAGGAAACATAAATTAACACGGCTTAAATCAAAGACATTTTGACAGATGAGCAATTGTCCCACATTGAAAGAAAAATTTCATAAAATGGAAACGTAGTTATTATTAAGACAACTTTTGACTTTTAAATTTGTTTTATTAAAATGTGTAGGTATTAAAACCTAAATACTACCCCATAAGAAAGTATTATGATTGATTTAACAAATGGCGTCGAATGTCAATTCTGTGTTGACATTGGAATAAACCAAATAATCGAAGCTTTTCTTCTTAAATGCGTATTTTACTCTAATAAATTTAATTTTGACATATTGTGTCCCTACACAGAATTTTTGACAGGTGATAAGTGTCAAAATATTGACGGACAAGCTCATAAAACCAAGCTTTTTTGCTACCCTTCTTTTAATTGAAAAGGAACTAAAAAAACGATTTGGCAGACCATAGTATAGAAATACATACATGTGTTTTGTCAAATTGACATAGATTCAATTGGCCAGTTTACATTTCTAAGATCTGAGAGATTTCCGTATTCTCAGAAATAAAAACAAAATTTCTCACTCTTGCTATCAGAATTCTAAGAAGAGAATTGTTATGATTCGATTTCTCGCACAACGAAAAGAAATTGCTAGGTGAGAATAAATAGTAAATTGTATTTATATTTCATTCTCCTGCTCTGTCAATCCGTCAGGGAAAATTCTCAGAAATCTTAAATAACTAAACGGGCCAAATATGTTCATCTGAACAAAGCCCGGACTGTCGAACTGAAAATTGTGTTTTTTTTCTGTTCAGTGTGTTCAGCGCTTTAAAGTTGTTTTAATTTGTTCGTTCAGAGGACAATTTATGAGTGTTCAGAGCACTGAACACAACAAATATCAAGCCTGTAAGTTGGGGTTGAAATTAATAAAACTTTCCAAAACAATTGGTTGTTCTGACAAAGGTGATAAGTCTTGTCATAAATAAATAGTTCAATATTTTGTTTAATAATGGAAAAAACAACTAATTTTAGCCGTCGAATGTAAGTAATCTATTAGAATGTTCTTAATTTTAAAAGGGTGAATTCAAGGTAGTTTATCCATCGATCGTTCAGAGTTAATAGTTTCCAAATAGAATTAAATTTTGTTTAGATTTTTAGCTATCAAAAATGCAAATTTCTGAATTTTAAATGCGTTTTAAAACAAATTTTGAGTGTTCAGAAAATGGTAACGGCTCAGACTTATAATTCGAAACTTTGAACCAAAATACAAATTTAGATCTGAAAAGAGTTCTGAACAGAGTCCGAGTATATTGAGCATGTTCTAAACATCCTCTGAACAAAGTAAAACACACCTGAACGATCCGCTGTCATTAATTGTCAAATGTCAATTTACTTGTCATTTTCAACTACAAATATAATAAATAAGGTTCAAAACTTAAATTACAATGGAAAAAGTAATTGTAATCAAGCAAACATGCAATTTTCAATTTCAATTTTTTTTTAACTTTCACCTGTCAAATGCTTGTGTTCAGCCTTCAACTCGGTCTGCTCAGTTATTTTAAAACTGAAAAAGAAAAACACGTATTGTGTGCCTTTACGGAAATCTTGGATATTGGAAAGTAGCAAATTATTTATCGGTCCATAAAAATATTTAATTCGTAAAGTCAGGTTCAGATGATGAACACAACATCAATATCAAACTTTACTGTCAAATTGACAGGGACTCCATGTGTTTATCATTGGCTGCGTTCAATCTCAGACAGATAGGGTATCCGGATACCTTTTTGTTAGTGTTTAACGTGTAAAATAACAGCTGATCAAAAACAGCTGAGATGTCAAAAAAGGAATCCAAAGGTATCCAAGAATTTCTGGGGTATGTAGGTATCTGACAGAACAGCTGATTCAACACATGGTTGAATTTCAAGAAACTTGAAAATAGATTTCAGCTTTTTGTATTTGTTGGTAAACAAAAAGATACAAAATGTTAGTTGAAGTTGTATTTGAGGATGTTCTGTACATAATAGACGATGAAGAAGCTATGTATTTGCCTCCGAATTTTATAAGGTAATTATGATCTATTTTTTCAAACTTCAAAATTTGTTTGTGAACAGCTGAAAGTTGTTTTTATTTTTTGACAGCTATCTAAATACAGCTATCCAACTCGTTCAACAAGGTATCTAAAAATCCACCTATCCAAGATACCCTATCCAACACGAGATTGAACGCAGCCATTATCTTTTTCTCTGCTGAGAATTTTCGATGACAGGTTTATTATTTTCATCACTTCATGTTTGTCGTTGCATTCAAAAATGACAAAAAAATGACAAAAATTGTATAAATTTCATGCGCAATTTGTTTCTAAAATCATCATTTCCTTTTCAAAGAAAATGGAACTAAGGATATATTTATTCAACTTAACAATTGTCAATTGCGATTCCATTTGTTTTACTACGTAAACGCGTGCATCAAAAAATTTTATTCAACTGTCAAAATGTGTATTGCTTTTGATTTGACAATTTACTCAAACGGAGTTGTGTTAGGAAATACACAAAAAAAAGTAAATAAATTATCCTTCTTCAACTCCTTCAACATATTGCCAGTTCAACAAGCTACTGAACAATCTGTTAAAAATTGCAAAGTCTTGTAGGCTAGTTAATCCTGATGTACCTACAAAAGTTTGCTCCAAGTAAACATGACCATGTGAGTCTTTTTATTTGTTAAACACAAAACAAAAACATTTACAAGTAGCTTTTACAATCATCATGCTTCCGGCAAGTAGTATCGGAAACCAGTGTAATTTATTTATTAACAACTTTATGTAAATTAAAAAAATTAAAATGAATACTTATATTTATTGATGTCATTATTATTATACACAAAGTGATTATTAACACTCTTGCTTACGTATGTTTAAAATTTTGTTTTTATTTCCAGAACCACATTGGTTTGTTTCAATTTTAATAAATTTAGCCTACGTTTTAGCAATTTATCTTAATATCGTTTATAATTTTTATTTGTTCGTTTGTTCATATCACCTCAGAGAGCTGAATGACCTACGTGACGTCTTCAAACATATGTATATATTTTTGTAGGTTCTTGGGTTGAAAGTAAATAAACTTGAATTATAAAATTAGTTAATTTTTTGTTGTTGGTCTCTTCTTATTTATTTTTAGTTGTTCGTTGACCACGTATGGTTTTTTTTTTCTGTTTTAATATGCTTAAATTTTTGATGATGATGATGAATTGGGCTAATTAAATTGTCAGTGAAAAAGAGTATTTTTCGTTTTTTATACCTATTCAATTAAAATGTCATAATACAAAAATTTTGACAAATGATTCATTCATATAAAATCCGTATAAACCTTATTAGTGAAATATTTTGTATATTTGATGCGACTGTCATAATAATAAATGTATGCGTGTATATTTGTGATGGTCAGCTTAACATTTCAGGTTTTTTAAATATTCCATTGTAATATTGTAAGCTTTTTAGTTATCAAACCACAAAATGTTTGTAAATTCAGATTTTAATAAATTATGATGATATTTTTAAAATTGCATCTGATAAAGGTAAATGTACATTTCTGAGTTGTTTAGCCTTTGCTCACGAGTCATGTGTTTGACCTCAGAAGTTTTTTTTCTTCTTTTAAAAAAAATTCCAATGTAAAATTGTTTTAAATAAAGCTGAGTTCATACTTGGAATTTTGTTTCGTATTGAAAAAAAGAATTGTTTTTGTTAAAATAGTTACATTTGTGACAAGATAATGGAATGTGTCAGGCATATCTTTCATTGCCTTATAATGACAATCGAACTTCATTTTGAATTAGAAAGTCAATAGTAAATTTTCATTTGACGTTTTGTTATTATATTTTAGAAAAGTGTATAAAGCGTTAACCCTATGTTTAAAACTATTTTTGACTATATTAATTTGTCAATTATCGTTTAAATCAGAGTTAATTGAACAATTTGACATCCAACATAATGACAGCTGTCATTTCAATTGTCATATAAACTAGTTACTAAGCCAAAAAATGAAAGTGCACAAGTCTTCTACGAGATGAGCTTATAGAATTTCAGCAGTTTTCTATAACACTTAACATAAACGTTGCTTAGTTTCATTTAACAAAAAAAAGAATAAAAATAAAAATCTCCATATCGATTAATTTCAATTAATTACTTAATTATATTGGCAGTCAAACTTTATAGTCACAAATTCATGAAATTCGCTCATTAAAAACGGCTTTCGATACTCCCTTGATTTGTATTCTATTTCAATCTCCTCAATAAGCTAAAAGCGAATAACAACTTACCAAAAACAAAATATCTTAAAAGTGAGACAAAATAACTTAACCAAATTTGCTATAATCCATAAAAGGTAACACTTGCTCATTTAATTTATAGTTTAATCCCATAAACGTAGATACTTATTTAAATATTATCATTCCGTCATAACTTATTTGTTTGCAAATTACCATCATGCCAAATTGATTTTAGAATCATCGTAGTTTGTTGCGCGATATATACTGCTCATTTAATTTCAGAACTTTAAAAATAAAAAAAAAGTAAACAACAAATTGAATTTTTAAAATGAATAGTACAATAATCAGGCTGCATTTGTTAGATTTTTATAGGAAAGGTGAAGGAAATTTACAAGTAACGTATTTTCGCTAACATCAAGTAAATACAACCAAATCATCCTTTGCCATAACATTTGTATAGTAAAACAAAAATTCAAATAAAATATTTGTTTAATGTAATTGCCAAGCCCACTAAACAAATTGATATTAATTGATTTTATGAATTTAAAAAAAATTCACAAAAGAGGCATGAACATTTGCAAACAAGCCTAATTAGCTATAAATGTGACACTTTGGATCAAAATAAAAAAACAAACTAAAAATATAAATGACAGTTCATGTCTAGAGGGTGTTTATTGTTTATAATTTGATTGAGAAATTATTTTCAATCTAGTTAAATTTTAATGGATCGATTAATAATGAACCATATTAAATTATACTCAATGTGTCATAATAAGTTATTAATTTAACTCGTGTTTAACTCTATACAAAAGGTAGATGTTATTTTGATATGACAATTTATATATTGTTTTGGTAAATTTAAAAATTCCTAAAGTTCACAATGAATTTTAAACCCGTTTTGATTAGCTTAAACTTCACAATTCAAAACTTTTTGCGCACTTCAAGTCAAATGACATTTCGAAACACGTTGAATTTTGTATGTCTAAAATCCATTTAGCACATCAAGTAACAAATATATACAAATATTTTTGTTAAGTTATGATTTGCTTTAGAAATAAAAGTTATTCACAGAAATTATCTGAAGTTTGACATCTTTATCTGAACAGAGCCTAAACTGTCAAACTCAAAATTGTATTTCTTTTTCTGTTCCGTGTGTTCAGAGCTTAAAAGTTGTTTGAAGTTTTTCATACAAAGGACAACAAACTCAGAAAAAATCTATTACCATGTTCTTAATTTCAAAAGCTTGTTTAGTTAAAATTATTTTATCCATCATACAGAATTATTAATTTTTAACTTAACTCAAGTTTTGGTTTAAATTTGCAGCTCTAAAAAGTCCTGGATTTTAAATGCTCAAAACGAAATCTGAGGGCTCAGAAAATTTTTAGAGCAGGCTTTGCTGAAGACTTACAGTTCAAAGCACTGAACTAAAAACAAATCTAAATCTTTTCTTTTCCTTTCAAAAATATACTAAATATTCTCTATAGCTTGTGGTTTGGCCTTAAACTTTGACATTCTTCAATTTGCTGTTAGAACCAAAGACTATCTTCAAAATTATTTAAATCTCCCACCGCACAGAAGTAAGTGTCCGAAAATGGCATTTCGGGTGACATTATCATATTATTTTTATCTGTCAAATTATATATCCCTCTTGTCATAAATAAAACTTCTTTCATCAGTTGGTCGAAGCAACTTTTAAAAATAAGCTTAAATGCCCTTTTGGATTATTGTTGTTTTCATTTTGAATGTTAAGTAAAATTCAAAAAACAAAAACTTGCCTTTTTCTTTTTTGTTTTTAAATTTGTATCTTTTCTCTTTATTTTCTCTTTGATTTATACGTGCTTACAAAATGATGCGATTTGTTTTTGTTTTCAAAAATCTTGTCAATCCTGCTGCAATCCTACAATCCAAAAACAGAAATTTATCAGTCAGAGTCAAGTGAATGTACTTTATAGTTTTGTTGCACTTTAGTTACATCAACTTAAATCTTTCTTTTTTAATTTTTGTATGTTTTATCACCTCTCAAGGCGCAACACTTTTCTCACATACAAAATTTACACACTCCTCCAAAGAGAGAAAATTATTTTTATTTTTTTTGTTGTTGATGTTGTTGTCGTTTTTGTAAAATTTATTATTTATGGGTAAAATATAACGGTACAAACAGAAATAATATTTATAGTATATTAATCAACATCCACACTCATTGACACTTAATAAAACACACCTGAAGGTTTAAATAAAAACGAAGAAACGAAAGAAAGAACAACTTGTGGTATAAGAAGTATTTTCAAGAAAGGTACATCCACTATCGATGTGTGAAGGCGAATCAAAAAATAATAAACAAAAATATTATAGGAAATATTTATTTTAATCTGGGTACGCGTGCGCGATTCAAAGAGCGAAATGATTACCGCATGGCCAAACGTCGACGGTTGAAATGAAACTGAAAGCGGTGTTTTTATTAAAAACCCATATTATTGTCTGTCTGTCTCCACTGTACCACACTTTAGTTTGATAAATAATATTCCTACTACTACTTTATAGGAGCGCAAGACGCTCAGCTCAGAAAGAGCTTTAGATTTTTGCTCTTCTCGCGAAACCATCGTGTCGCTTGGTCGTCGTTGTCGTTGTCGTTAACCGCCGCGCCGCCACCGTGTGTCAGTTGTTGTCGTCGTCTTCTCGTCGCTTTGTCGTTTTAAGTTGGCACTCTGGTAGTTAGTTTCCTACCCTACCACCTTCCATAATAAAAATCAGACAAACTCAGGTGGCTCAGGTGAGTGAGAGACTTAAAATGACACTGTTTAGTATAGCGCGCCGAAAAAGAAAAAAAATAATAAACTTTTCGAGTCGATTACTAACGAGTCTCACAAAAAATATTAATAAAACATGAAAAACTCAACATAATAATGATAACCAAAATCTTGAACATTAATTATGAAGTTTTATGTGGACACTGGGTATATTTTGTGTTGAGAGTGGCCAGGGATGAAAAAACCTTAGATAAGTAAAGAAAATACATACATTATGGCTGAAACACAAACACGCTTCAGCTTCGGCTTCATCTGCCTAACGATGGGCCTGCTTCGAGGTTGCTTTGAATGACATTTCTAATATGACATTTCTAAAATGGCAGGTCTGTCATTAGCAGCTGTTATCTTTTCTCAAAAATTGGTTTTGATTTTTCATGCAGTAAAAAATATGAATCGAAAAAATTAAATTTATCGCGAAAGTAGCTTATACAGCTAAATAACCAATGAGAATTGGAATTGTTTGTTGACTTTTTTTTTACAGCTGTTGAGCTGTCAGACAAAGCAAATGTTCAGCAAATTCGAACTAGAGCTTCCGTTTGTAGTCACATTACGTAACATTACGTCCTTTTCCTTACGATTGTCAAACGAAACGTGAGGTCAAAGCTTTATTGTGACAGCATGTATTGAATTCCTATGGCAGAACTCGTAAACGTCAGGCCAAGCCGAAGCTGAAGCGTGTTTGTGTTTCAGCCATTAGTTACAAGAAGATTAGCTTTAAAAAATGTAAAACCAAACAGTTTTAAGAATGAAGCTTTCTAAGTGGTTTAAATGTGAACTTGAAGAAGAAAGTCCTACCAAAATTTCATAACTTTAACTAAGTAAATGCAGACGATTCATTCAAAAATTTCCTCAAATGTCATAAAATCTTGTGAACTTAGAATTTTGTCTGACAATATGGCCATGTCATTAGCAGCTATGGTCAGACGATGTTTGAAATTGTCAGCTGTCGTTATTTAAGAAATAATTTAAACAAATTGTTGATAACTTCTGCATTCCTAAAACGAATAAACTAAACATGTGAAAATCAAATAAGAAGACTTATGGCATTATTTGCCAATTGTAGTAACAGACGATTTTTAATTGAAAGGTTTTTAGCTATTGACAGTTCGTTGGAAATTATGGTCAGAGCACTGATCATAGTGACAGCATGAATAAAGTTAAGTTTAGAGTTACAATTGTGTGTTTTATTGGCAAATGAATACGCTTAATTTAACCAAAAAAAGAATAACAATAGATTAGTACAAAAATAAGTCAGTAAACAAGTTTCGAATTTTTAAATATAGGAGACAGTAAGGTCGTGACACAACAGATAATTATTGAATGAAGTCTACACATTGATTTATGTATATAAAAAATAAGGAGATTAAAAAAATATTTGAAAGAAATACTTTTTATCAGATGTTGAAAAGAAGTAGAACACGAAGTCCGTATTAAAGTTTACTTTTCAATTTTAAGATCAGGCCCAAGAGAATCATCTTCGGATTTGTTCTCTGTTTAGTGAACCCTACACGGTCTATCGTTCTTATTTTATTTTTGATCAAGTTTTAAACTTTACGACCTACATTTTCATGAATATTTCAACTCGATTGAAGAATCGAAACTTCTGAACACACCCCTGCAAAATAAATTCGAGAAGTGACATTTGAGATAGCGAATATTTTGTTGACGAAGACATTGATACCAAACAAAAAAAAATACATTAAAAATCAGGCTATTAGCCCTGTTTTTTTGGTAACATATAGCTATAACATTAATAAAAGTATTAATAATAAATAATAAACTGGTAAGTTGCTTTCCACACTGCCTGGAAGTCAGTTCGTGTACTGACAGTTGGATATAGTTTGTTTTCGATTTCTCGTTCAATCTATTTTCCATAAGAAAAAAGTAAGAAGCGACTCGAAAAGCTTTGGCGCAAAATTTTAAACGATTTAGTAAAATGTTAAATCCATTTTTAACAATTTACTAAGCTTAAAAGATGATTTACCTAATTTTAAACGATTTAAATATTCTAATATCTCTAAACAATTTGCTAAAGTTAAAATCACGGAATGGCTACTTTAACTTTTAGCAATTTGCTAAATCCATATGACATCTGTACAGTTATTCTTATAAGAGCAGTGGATGGAATGACTAATTAATAGGTCCGTTTAAGCGTATTTGCTTTGTTTATTTTATTGTCACGAACTGTCACTTTATAGACATGTTTGAATGCTCGTTTTTTAATGAAAGGCAATTACCAATTTACTATGTAATTAGCAAAACGACTAGAAAGGTTTAAGATTTTTGAGTCCCTTAGTAAATTGCTAAATATTTAGCAAATTACTAACTAGTAAATTGTTGAACCATTAACAATATATTGTTTACAAATTTTGTGCCATTAATTCTACCAGGTATCAATATCATGGTTATAAAAGAACAATACCTTTTGTTTATTGCGTTTTTCGCTTATGAAAAATACATTCAACATTAAATCGAAAAAAAATTTATCTCGAATTAAAGGTTCACGTGCTGACTGTCAGATGTCGTGACTTAATATGTCAATACTGACTAATGTGACTCACTTTTAATTTAACTTTTATATTTGGTATCACTGGTGTTTTCAACAAAATTATAGCACCTTATATGTCAATTCTAGTAAACATTTTGGTGGGATGTGTTCAGAGCTTTCGTATTGTATCATATAATGTATTTATGTTTTTAAAACACATTTTGTGTTATTATCAGCTTTGGTTCCTAGAGATTTGTATCTCCTTTAATGTTAAGTAGTTTGTAAGATTAGGTTAAGATATTATTTACTCAAATTAGGCTAAGAATGACACAAACGTCAAAAAAATTGTCAAACGAGCTCCATGAGCAAGAGCTACAAAGCAATCAAATGAAAAAGCAAGTAAGCTATATATACATAAGAAGTAAGAGAGCCATACGTGACAGTTCTCTATAAACCTTAGTGTAAGAATGAAACGATATGTACTGTAAAAAGAAAAAGAAAGTCTCAATAAAATGAATTGAATTGAATTGAATTTATGTTTTTAAAAATATAATTGTTTGTGTCATACACATTTGATAAATTGGTATTAGAGAAAATCAAATCACTTTTAATTTTGCTTGATGATTTATAACTTGTGTTGATGACATGATTAAGGGGACAGTTGTTGCTATCATTGGTTCGATTCATTGAAAATTTTAGTTGCGAGATTTAAAAACGAGTAAGAAAGCCAAATTTATTATGCTTGTTATCGAAATTAATCTGATGTGTTGTAGATTATGTCTATTAAAAAAATGCTTTATTTAACCCAAAACCTTTATTTTAGTTAATTTTTGAACAATTAAATGGTTTTCAATAAATAGCTGATTGTTTATTTCACTTTTTGGAATATAATCGCTCCACTGAAATTGGTCCATTGTTTTTGTCAGTTTTACTTTCAATGATCAACTATAACCTCAAATGCTTGATCCTAATCAGGAAATTCTTGATTCCATTCAGAAAATTTGTATCAATTGACAAAAATTTTCCTTGAAAAACATGACCAACCTGTCAAAAAAATTACAATGTTTTGTTTCAATACTGAAAACCGTTGATAGCTGTTCCCTAAGTGACGTTTTCGCCGTTTATTGATTTTAAAAAACTATGATGATATTAAATAAATCTTTATTAAAGGTCTAAAGTTGATTCTCTTGAGCTTGTCCTTAGAATTGAAAAGTTACAACTTAGATGGGAAGAACTTATGGTGGAACTTTTGTATTTGTTATATATTAATGTTAATATTTGTTTCTTTTAGAACCACCTAACTGCCTCCTACTTTTCAGAATTCGGAACTCTATCTGCACTAAAATAATTTTCCTGACTACTGCCTTATTTCTGTTCACTAATTCGTTGTTGTTAATTTCCGTCTTAAATTTTTCGAACAAAACCACGGCTACTTTAACGTTCTACCATGCTACCATTAAAACACGTCTAATATACGATGCTCAAATCTGAATTACACCTTAGCCTTTGTTTCTACCAAAACAATTAAATCCTTACTCGTAATCCATAATATATTAAAAGCGTACAAATTGTCTAAAGCTCAAACCACGTTACTACTTTTTGAACAAACAAAAATGTATATCAACTTTTAGAATAAACATTAAATGCCAACCCTGGCCAGAAATTCATTCGCTATCGTCACTCGAGAGGAATCAGAGTCAGACCAGCTAAGCTCTGGACCCAGAGCTCAGTGGGTACAACAAAAAAAACTATATTACGAAAAATCCGATAGTTACACTCAAGATGTTTCTTGTGCGGGTGCCTACACTTTTAAGCTTTACCATTTTAGATACTTTATTTATCGCAAAACCCAAAAAAAGCTCCACATCGTCTTTGATATGTGAAAGACTAAAAGTTTATCTCATTTGACCATTTGGAGAAGACTTATCGACGACTAGACAACTTCGAAGACTCGAAAACAAACAAAATAAAATAAGACACAGAAAGTGAATCAAAATAAATGCGATCAATTGTGACATTTTGCAAGAAAAGACAATTCTAGATTTTGTGCGAGTTTAACATTGTCGTCGCGTCGACCTGTTTTGTTGTTTTCTTCTTAATGTGTATTTTAGTAATTGATCATATTGCGATTTAACTTATTTCAAAAAATAAGAGTTAAAATATGTACCTCGATATCTTTATAGGTTGACGTTAGGTTTGGGTTGGTTGTTAAGTTTGGTTTAATTTGATTTAGTTTGTTTATTTAGTAGTAATAAAGTAATTTATATAATTTGTTTTTAACCTGTCCATTGCACATGTTGTAAAATGAGAAAAATAATAATTTCAAAGGTCAACACGGTTGTTTAGAAATTATGACAGAAAAATTAACAATAAAATAGATGTTAAGTGCATTATAAAAAGTAAAACAAGAAAAAGAAGTTTTAATATACTACATCTTTTAAAATACTAATAGTATATTAAAAAAACAACACGACTATTTAGCAGCTCTGTAAATAATAATAATAATAATATAATAGTTGTGTATTTATCTGTTGTTAAATATAGAAATAATACTCGCTTATAAAATGAAAGGTAAATTATAATTTATTTACTCGTACCTACATGTTGTGGATAATAATAATAAACTGGTCTGTCTTGCTTGATTGTTGTTTAGTTATATACTTTTTTAATGTAAAACAACTGGAAGTATTTTTATGAAACAATGTGATTTGAGGTGTTTTGCAAGTAACATTTGCTAAAAGTTTATAAATGGGTATAAAAACACATGTTTTGAATAATCGTTAAAACACATCCGGATGATTGTAACACCTGGGACTGTTTGCGTCCACTTTTAATTCTTTTAATTTTATATTGTTTTTTTCTTTTGGAAAATTCTGCTACAATTTGTAATCTTTTACAAATATTTGCATCTTATTACGTGCAACTTCGGTTTCTTGTGTTTTCCAACTATTCTTGTTCTTCCTAACACAATGGTAAAAAAAATGATTACAAAATATTCAATTGTAATTATGTACTTGTAATAGTATCTCCATACATTTTTTTAAATTATTTTAAAAAGTAATTGAAGAATTCTATTACTTTTATTTTATTACAATTACTTATTACTTATTACATGTAATTGAAAAGTGTCACTTATTTGCAATATTATTACATGAATGTAATTAAAAACAAAAGCAATGATCAAAAAAGCAGCAATGATTATTTTTTCCAGTAATCATTACATACAAATGTAAATAATTGATATTATTAAATAATTTAATTAAATTAACCTAATACATTTTTTAATTACATGTTATTAGTAAGTGATTTTTTAATTACATACAAGTAATTGAGATGTATATTTATTTCAACTACAATTAAAAGAAATTAAAATGTATATGTTTTCAATTAAATGTACGTGTAATTGTAATGAAAAAAAAAATTAAAAATACTAATTACTTGTTATTAAAATGAAAATTGGAATTATTTAATAAAAGTAATAATTATTTCCCAAGTTCGTTCATATGTTTATTATAAGTCCGAAAATTTTTGATGTTCAAATCTTGTTACTAAACATCATGCATAATACCCGTGTTTTGTTGGAAAATCCATCAATAGTATAGTAGGATTTTACACGAATAACAAAAACAATATCCGTAGTACGAATACTACCGATAAAAGTTAAAGTAGAATCTTACTACGGATGGGTTTTTGATATTTATACGAGTCTCGAATGGATCTTATGTGATTTCGTTCTCAAATGTTGGTATGATTGATATTGCATTTGTATCTCAATGGCTGTGTTCGTTGAGTAGTTGTGCATTTGGAATCATGTGTGTTTTCCATTGGGGAAAAAAATCAATCTATTACTGTTGATATTATTTATTATTTATACAGTGAAAATGGACTAACTGGCCTTATTTTGCAAGAGAAAACAATAGAAAAGGTATTTATGTTTTGCTATGTTTCCACCAAAGGTTTATCTCAGTTTAGATTAAATAAATCTTTTTGATGTTTCCACCGCACAAGAAGATTTAAAAATGATTAAGTTTGACAGCACTTTCTAAAATGAAAATGATGTTTCGATGTTTCTTATGAAGTGCAAGTGAGATAGTTTGATTAGTGTTAAACAATGAAAAACTGAATAGTTCAGCACCATATAAGAATATGCTACCTACTCCATGTGCAATTTTTTTTTTTTAATTTGATTAAAACAAAACTATATTTTTTGTACACAAACATGCAAATAAACAGACCATAACGCATTATCTGTAAAACCAACTCCTCCATACAGGTTTTTCTTAACAAAATAATAACTCCGATCCCCGACCGGAATCGAGGCGAATCAAGCTCATTTCAACTCGATTCAGGTATATAAAGAATTTAGGCAAGCTTCAAGCTCGCTTCAACACCACATGTTAATGTAGTATAGTCTACGGACAAACCCCCTTCTTGAAGTTTTTATTTTACGCCAAATTGTTTGGTTAAAACTTTGAAATCGACTATCACATTACACAGACGTGTTTTCTTGATTTTGATAGTCAACTATCAAAAATCAGCTTACACAATTTCACCCCTGGAATACCAAAAAAACACGGCTAATGTAAGAAAAGGCTATCTATGCCTAGATCCGATAGAAAACGCTGCTGGGAGCAAGCTATGAACTACATATGTTTCGAAAAATTACTCGGATTTGTATGACACGTTTAAGATTCATGAAAATAAAATACAAAATCTAGATCTGTCGTTTTTTGTTTTTGTCAAATCTTTGACGAATTTTAATCAATTTTTTTTTAATCCTACAAAAAAATATTAAAATTATGGGTTTACTTTTGTCTTCATGTAAACTGCTCAACAAAAATAAGTTTTTGTCCTGCCTTACAAATCAAACAATACTTTTTCAAAAGATTTTATTATCCTGAATTGAAAGCTTATCTTATAATTTTTCCATCAAGTAAAATTTTTAAAATTCACCACTTTTAAATGCAAACCACAGTGTTTATAAAGGTAAAGTAAAGCACAAGATATTTCTAAATAAAAAATTATATAATGATCGATTGTAAATTATTTTTTTTATTATTTTTTTTCGTGTGTTTTTTTTTAGAGGATTTATTTATTTATTTATTTATTTATCTACGGATTACTAACAGATTACTAACAATTCAATGAGTTTTTTAATCTGGCAATACTTTTTCGTAGTTGGTCTTTTTGACAGCTGTCATTAGATTTATGCTCAATTTGGTTCACGCTATTGAATTGAATAAACTTACTTCTGAACAATGTTTGCAAATCATGCAAATTTTGTATTAAAATAATGGTTCAGTTCGTCCTACATGCCATACAGCCAACAAAACTATTTTACTGAAGGTAACTTTAGCTTGGTCTCTTAGATCGTGTGATTTAAAACCACTTAACTTTTTTTGTGAGATTATGTGAAGACGTTTTTATACGACTTGAAAGAGAACATTTGACGCGTTATTTCTGACATACGGCCCAAATTGTGGACAAAGTTTTGTTCCTGACAATCAAATTGCACTTTTTCAATCAATTCGGTTTTGATAGCTTTAACTCAAATTCGACTTCAAAATCACTCTACCATGTAAGGTTTTTTGAGATAAAAACTTTTTAAAATTCAAAAAAATCAAATATAAAAGGATTTTTGAGACTATGTAAAAAAGTAAAATTTTTTCGATAAACCTTTTCTTCGATATTAAGTTGAAATATTTATAATATTTTATAAAATTTTGAAAAAATCTTCATAATTTGTTAGATTTCGAAGTGTCTTCAATTAATCTTATAGAAAAGCTAAACCATTTAACAAAAACGCAAAAGGAAAGTATTTTTTTTTCTTGTAACGAAGTTTTTAAAATATATTGAAAAATATAAAAATAATGTTGAAAACGGGTAATTTTTAAACTTGAGCAGATAGTTAAAATCAAACTTCGGATAGCTATAACGGGCACTAGCCTTAAAAACCCGTTTTTGGTTGTCTTTAGCATTTCTAATGCGATGTATTTTAAAAACCTAATGTTACTTAAAAAAATGCAAGGGTAAGATTTGAATGCAGGACATCTTAATAATCTAAAAAAGTGTTATTTTGTTTGTAGTATATAAAAAGACGTAATTTTGTCAACTATTGTAATTACAAATTTGGAAAATCATCACCAATTTTATTTAGAAAAAAAAAATACAACTTAATGAATTAATATAGCCCCAGAAAGCTTAATACAAGTTTTGTTTTCGAACTATAAAGAGAAGAATATTTTCTTTTCCAAACCTGACGTCATAGATTGATTTTGACTTTGGATTCCAAGGTCATCCAAAACCTTAGAACAAGAGTATTATTCGATTAGTTCACTATGGCGTATACGCACCTTTTTTTAACTATTGAATTGAGCAATTGTTTTTTTTTTATTATATCAATTTAAAAAGTTGGTTAACCCCAAATATCTCTTGAACCATAATAACACTAGCGACTTTAATGACATTTTATATTATACATTGTAACTTGATGCCAAATTAATATAAGTTCGAAAAATCTATTAACGGTGGTTTTATAAATAATAAAATGTATTTGATGAAATTTTTCATCTTGAATATTTTGGGAAAAAAAATGATGTTGCATCCAAAATAATTTTATGAATCAAAAAATAATGTTTCTGACATCTGTTAAAACTTTAAAAAAAAAATCGTAGTACTTTAAATAAATAAAACCCCAAAAAAACACTGCTAAAAGTTGGTAAAAATTGATATTCGACACGAATATCTTGGCAACAATTAAAGTTATTGCACTCAAACTTATTTTAACTTATTAAAAATATTGTTTTTAACATTTATTATTTTTTTTTTAGAAAAATCCAACAGTCTCAATAATAAATAAAGATATAGACTTCAAAATTATTTTTTTGTTTTTATATTTATTTATAATTATTTTTCTTAGAAAAATCCAATTGGTTGTTATTTGTTATAAAATAAATAAATAAAAACTTAAAAAAAAAATGCTGCTTAAATTGCTAAAAATTGAGTCTCGACTTAAAATGTCTTAAAAGTAAATTTTTTTTATTGTATGCAAAATATTGTTGCTAACTTTTTGCAACAAAACACGAAAACCTACAAAAACAACAAAAAAATGATAAGAAATGTTTTTCGACTCAAAGAAAAACTTAACATTTTTGCATCTCTGTCAAAATATTGTTAATAATACTTTTAGAAAAATCAACAGACGGCAAAAATGGGAAGTTAGCAGTGTGGCTCGCATCCCAGCTTTTTTTTACTATCTTATCGATTCAAGTATTTCGTACCTGTCCTTTTTGAAAATATACCGTTTTTGGATCAACTTTCAAAGCAAAGATTTTGCGTTTTTTCAACTTTAAATGCCGTTTCATTGCTTTCAAGTGCGGGAGCTAAAATTTTATTGAGGACCTTTTCGAAAATCATGCATTTTGCATTTTCGAAAAACTGCCCAGAAGCCTTCTGTTTGTGCTTTTTTTTAACTATTGTCATAATTATTGTTTTCCGGAAAAAAAAACAACCCCAATGAGCTTAAGAACAACTCACTTTTTTAACTTCTCATAGGAAGTTATTGTAATGGGTCCGATTCGTGGAATTAAAAATTTTGACTTTCTCGACGTTTTAAGGTTCCTAAAAGTTTTTTTCGTCGTTCATAGCTCAAGAACCAGTAGAGATATTGACTTCAAATAAATTTTGTTATACAGATAAAAATGCAGAAAAATGCAGAAAGCACTCTCAAAAAAATTAGTGGGTGGTTTTTTTTTACCATGGCAATTTAAAAAAAAAGGTGAAAATTTTGGTTAACCCTAAATATTTCACGAACCAATAACGCCAAAAACTTGAATTAAAATTTATATTATATATTGTAACGTAATACCAAACAAATACATTTTTGGAAAAAAATCCAATCAACGTTATTTTTATAAAGTTTAAAAAGAAATACTCTTATTTTTGATTTTCAAGACGAACGTTTTTTTTAATCTATTAAATAAAAAAAAACTGAAAAAAAATGTTTGTCACATCGAATGATTGTGTGATTGTGATTCAGTGTGGGTCGCATCCCAGCCCCTTTTTATTTTTTACTTTCTGGCTGATTCAAGAATTTCTTACAATTTTTAAAAGAAAAATGTCTGTTTTATTCGAAATTATAACTTTTTCGAATCGAAAATCTGGATCTTTTCCAGAATTGGTGCATATTGCATTTTCGAAAAAAATGTCAAAAACCTGTTCTGTTTGTGATTTTCAACCTATTGTCATAATTATTGTTTTCTGTCAAAAATAAAAACAACCCCAATGAGCTTAAGAACAACTCACGAATTTTATATGCACCAAAACAATTCAAGCTATCATCAAACCAATTTCCATTTAATAAAACCCACCAAAATTTTAGTTAGTTGAATCTCGTTCAAACCAGAAATATTGCAAAAAGCCAAACGACAAAACAACAAAACTACAAAACGACGAAACGACAAAACAACAAATCCACAAACAACAAATAAACAAAAAATAAAGCAAAATACAAAAATTTAAAATTCAAAGTAATAAGGACTCACGCCCAAGTGTAGTTGAACTTGTTTTTGCAATCAAAATTCAAAAATAACAAATCTAAACAACAACTTATCAAAAGCCATTAGGTGTGATTTTGATTGGCATTAAGACATTAAGTGAACATCTTAACATTTGGCATTAAATCCGTTATAATGCGATTTGACTGTGAATTATTGTTTGGTCTAGTTTTTTGTTTTCTTCGTTTTATTTTGTATTTATTTTTTCGAAGTTCGTTAACTTCTCGCAAATATTATGCGAATGTCGTCGCGTCGTCGTCTCTGGACAAACTATAAAATAAAATCGTAAAAATTTCAAGTAAATTTCCGGTAAGATGAAGTTGAAAGGAAGTGATCAAATCAAATTAAAAAAAAAAAAAAATCTGAATTGATTTTTAAACGGTACTTAAGACTTATAGTCAATCCAAGGTTTGAACAAAATAATAAAATCAGTTACAAAAACAAAAATGGTAGATTAAATGTTTGAATATTATGTTACTCACTCTGATTTGCGTAAATTGAACTTGTGCGAAAATTTTAACGGTTTTGATTTTAATTTTACATCAGCACTTCTTCAATTACGTTAAAATTTGGTTCCCACAATAAAAATTCCTTACTAAAAATTTTACACTTACAACAAATTAACAATATATGTAAATAATTTTTCTTTGGGAAAAGTCCATTGAGCGCGACGACGACGACGACGCGGACGGACGCATTCGTTACTTGAATATGGTGTAACACTTTCTATTTCATTTGGCCGTGTCGTGATTTTGGGGTTTGAATTTTTTTTTTCGTCTTACACGTAAAATTAACTCACTGAACCAATTGCATAATATTTTTCTTTCTTTTTTTTATTATTTGAAATTTATCTTTTTTCATTCAATGATGCAGATGATGATGATGATGATGAATGGGAGAGAGAACAAAAAAAGAAAAATAACAAAAGACCAAAAATCAAAAAAACATGAAAATTGACCGCGAAAGCGTTTTTGAAAGACCCCGAAATGTTTACCACTAAGTTCAAGCTTCAAGCTAACGCAGCAATAATTTCCAAAGCAAATGACATGTTTAGTGTTAATACCAAAGTGCGTCTTTGGCACCTTTTATATCGCAAACTTTTCACTTTTCCAAATGCACGTATTAAAATGCAAAACAACAAAAATAAAAGGCACGATTACTCTTGATGTAAAGTTTGGTTTAAATTTTTCTGAATTTTTTTGGAATCTGCAAATGTTTGCGTGGTTTAACGACGACGACTACGATGGCGATGGTGACGGCGACGACGAGCGATGGTCATTTATGTTTTTGTTGTTGTTGTTGTTGTTAAGCTTGAGATATGAATGCAGTAATAACAGCAACAGTAACGTGGAACTGGGCTTAAGCTAGGTACCTTAACTGGTGTAGGAAAAAAGACTTGTGGTCAATAACGCGCTTTAAACTCGACTGACTAAAATTAGATCTTAAAGTGTTCCTTTTTGTTGAGAGCGAAAAAATAACAAATCAATGGGGACACAAAAACAAAAACCATATGTAAACGTTTGATGTATGTACTACTCCTCACATATTAGGTACCTAACCTACCTATAGATATTATATCTACTTTTTCGGGGTAAAGATATGCTTGATATGTTTACCTTCTTACCTCCTCCCGCACCCGCTCCGGTTCCCGGTGGAGGTTTAAGCTGGGCAGGAGGAGGAAATTCCGTCGTCGTCGCGTCGCGTTGTCGATGCCGTTGTCGCGGTCGATCGCCGCGGTATTTCAGAAATGTTGGTTTCCCTTGATCTGCAATGCTGGGATTATTATTTTATATGGATTGAATATGTGGTATGATCGTTAAAGTACTTTACTTATACCAAATTCTGCGGGTTTATGTTATTTTCGTACATATATCGGCATCTTCCCGGTATAAGTAATAGATGGCCGTGGTTAGATACTGTTTTTATCTTTCAAGCAAGTTATGCAAGGGGTTCATGGTTTTACCCTTTTATGCTTTTTTTTTTGTTGTTTGGTCGATATGGAATCGGGTAAAACACAGATCGAAGTAAATATTAAGTCAAAATGGAGGATTATTTTGGAAAAATTATAGTAATGCCCATGTTTAATATATGGTCGATTTAGTCACATTAATAAAGCATTAAAATATGGGTTTTTCTGTCAAACTACAGACAGTTGTTAGCCTTTTTTTTCATATTTATGCGATAGTGTAACAGCACCTTAAGGGTTCTCAGTGAGGCCCCTTTTATGACACACGAATGTGACTTTTGGTATTTCCGTTTCCGAATCTCTAAATTCAACCCAACTGTCATAAATATATTAAATGGACGAATGCCGAGAAGTTCTAAAGTTATTTTTTGATATTTGTTTTTCCTCGTGGCAAGAACTTTCCCGAAAAATCACCGTTAGTCGAAGGTTCAATTCGCTGTCGTCAAAATAACATAGAAAGTAGTATAAATAGGTAACTCCTACTCCACGGCACGGCACCGCACGGCACCGCACGGCACCGCACGGCACCGCACGGCACATCCCAATTGGGATGCATTCCCAAGTTTCTAATTGGGAATAAGTGTCAGTGGTTGGATTTCTAGCGCCATTTGTATTTTCATTTGAATATTGGTTGTGGGATTGGATGTTCAGTGATAAATTGGTTGTGGGATATACTTTCATAGTTGGATTTTTTTTTGGATAGCACAACATTAGCACCTGCACGGTATGCAATATAAAATTGATGTGTGCATTGGATAAACACATTCTTAATAGGATGTTCATATTTTCCAAGATCCTGAAATAAGTGAAAGTATTTCTAAATATGAGTACCATACTTATTCACCATATCAAAACAATTTTGAACGAAATGACATCATTCAGATTTGTATACAATATCAAAATCTTAATGTTCTCCCTTCGGAAAGTTTTTTATATATTGAAGGATCACTATCGACAGCAGATGTAAAAGAAATTGTCAACACAAAACTTGTAAACAATGCCATGGCTTTTCTTTTTGATGAAATACGTTATGAACTTAATGGCAAGGAAATCGACTACAATAGAAATGTCGGAATAACATCAACGATCAAAAACTATTTATCTTTAACTAAAAATGAAAGCGATATGCTATTAAATGCATCCTGCTCTCCTGACTCACCTATTAATTTGAAACCATTTCATTTTAATTATTGTATTCCACTGAATAAACTTTTAGGATTCGCTGAGGATTATAAAAAAATCATTCCAAATGCTCGACATGATCTTATTATCACTCGTTCAAGAGTGGATGAAAACGCATAGATCTCTCCAACCAATGAAAAAGTACAAATTAATATTCAAAAAATACAATGGAAAGTACCCCACGTAACCTTATTAGATTCCATGAAATTAAGTTTATATAAATCTATAAGTAAAAGCAGCTCTATGAAAATTGCTTTCCGAAACTGGGATCTTTATGAATATCCCACGCTGCCAAGTTCTGACCATCATATCTGGAATGTCAAAACAACAACACAAATAGAAAAACCTCGATACATTGTTTTTGCTTTACAAACTGGAAAAAATAAAAATTTGGCTGCTGATCCTACAACGTTTGATCATTGTAATCTAACAGACTTAAAAGTTTATTTAAACTCTGATGTTTATCCACATGAAGATTTCAATGTTTCTTTTGAAAAAACAGATATAGCCTGTTTTACAAAATATACACAGACTTTCAAAAATCTTACTATAATAAAAGCATCACTGAACATCTTCTTTCCTGGGAATTATTCAAATCACATGCTCCAGTTTTTGTGGTAGACTGCAGACACCAAAATGAAACTATGAAAACAGGACCCATCGACATACGTTTGGAAATGAGAACATCAAATTCCTGCAAATACTTCAGCTTACTGCCTTATGCTTCATGATAGAATTATTGACTATAATCTGCTTGAACAAGTTGTTACCAGAATAGTTTTAAAATAAATAAGAAATAAAAAAAAAATATTGTTAAGTATTTTGATAGTTTTGGAAATTTAATAAGCTATCTTGGTAAAAAAATAAACTATAATTATATACAAGAACAAGATTTTAATACGTTTATTTGTGGTCATTTATGTTTAAGGTTTTTATTAGAACAATGTAATAAAGTTTTCAAAATCTAAAATTTAATATAAATAAATATCGTAAAAAAAACAAATGTGTCTTTTAATCAAACTCTTCTGAAATTCTCTTGCATTGTACATAATTCTAAGTTCTAACCAGCACAACCAACAGAGGTAAGTATTTTGGAATGCTAGTTCTTATTTCATCTTAAGCATATGAACATCCTATTAAGAATATGTTTATCCAATGCACACATCAATTTTATATTGCATACCGTGCAGGTGCTAATATTGTGCTATCATTGAATAATTACAAATAGAAGGGACACCGGGCAAATCCTGCTCTAGATGGCGACACTTATTTCTCAAATGCTCATAAGTCGCTAGTATCGCACGGCGAGTTATTGTATCTCAGTCTATCAAATACAACACCCAATTTTTCAGATTTGGTCCTTATGGGAAATTTACTCACAATTTGTTGTCGAGAAAGATAACGGAATATTGTTATTTAGAATAAAAAACAACAATAACAACTGTGTAGATACATAATGTCTGTAAAAGTGTGGCATTCAAGGCCAAATCACGTTCGCTGCAGAAAATGTATTTTGAAGGTTTGTTTTTCTTTTTTAAATTTCGTTCTCATTCATGAAACGAAAATGATTTTGGTGCTTTTCGGTGCATTCGACATGATGATGTTTTGTGAGTTTCTGTGAGTTTTTCTTCAATTTCGTTATTAGTTTGATATGGGTTGGGATAGGTTTATATTCAAATTTCTTTTTTTTTTTCTGAAAATAGGGACAGTGGACGAATCATACTTTACTACAAAGTATAGGTACATTGCCAATGTACATACATAAGCATAGGTAGATATATTGTTTAGGCTAATGTTAGGTAGGTAATTCTAATTAGTAAATTACTTATAGGTATGTATGTAGGTTGGTATTCATATGCACAAATGGAGGTTAGTAGGTTAATATGAATATAGGTGCATATATGTATGTACATATATATATATGGGCGTACCTACCTGTTAGATTTTTGAACTATTTTAGTACCTACCGAGTATATTTTTGGCAGATTTCTTTGCTTTAAACAAAACTGTCCGCTGAAGAAAAAAAGATACCTATAATTAAAGTGGAGTAAAAAAGGATTCTTAAAACCTACTGTTAAGATTTACCAGTGCACTGCGCGTACAAATAACATACAATTTCTACTCGAGTTGTTGAATTTTTTTATATAGGTATGTTGGTACATTTTGTGGTAGGTATACATACATATGTAGCTTTAAGAATTATTTTCTTACTTTGTTTTTGCTTTTACGTAGGTATTTTTTTTTTTGAGATATTGTTTTGCTTTAGGTTGCCGGTGGCATGGAAGTAGTTTCGACGTTTAGCAGTTTTTGTAGTCGCTTTAATTTTAACTTCACATAGGAAGTTATTGGTCCGATTTGTCGAATTGAAAAATTTGACATTTCTCGACGTTTCAAGATCCCTAGAGTCGAAATAAAAGATTTTTAGAGAGATGTCCGTGCGTGCGTGTGTACGTATTATGTTCGTATGTCCGTACCATCACTAAGTTTTTTTTGTCGTCCATACCTCAAGAAGCAGTAGAGATATCGACTTCAAATAAATTTTGTTATACAGACAAAAATACAGAAAGATGTAGAAAGGACTCTAAACAAAATCGGGTGGGTGTTTTTTTTACCATAGCAATTTAAAAAAAAAATTAAAATGTTGTTAACCCAAAATATTTCACGAAACAATAACGCTAGATACTTAAATTGAATTTTATATTGTAACGTGATACCAAACAAGTATATTTTTGAAAAAAAATCTAGTTAACGGTTTTTTATAAATCAAAAAAGCTGTAAACAAATATTTGTCACCTCGAATATTTTACGAAAAAAATGATTTTATCTCCAAAATAATTTTGTACAAAGAAGACTGTGAAATCAAATTTTTTGGGGAGAGTACGATAACTTTGGTGACAAAGTTTAATGACGGATTTGTATAGAACAGTTAAAAACAAGCATTTTTTACTATGGGAGGGGGTCTATCTCCCCCCGTTGAGGCAGTAGGGGCAGTTTAAAAAAATATGTACATTAAATGGAAAAAAAATAATTAAAAAATAACGGTAATACCCTCCCGTAGTAAAAAATGCTTGTATTAAGCCCCTCTACCAAAAACCGTTATTATATCTTGTCGCCAAAGTTATCGTACTCGTGCCAATTTTTTCATTATTTATGCAAAATATTGTTGTAATTTTTTTAATTTTTAGAAATAATTCAACTGACAACTTTTTTAACAAAACACGAAAACCTACAAATATTTTAAGCAAGACAAATCGGCAGACGGGATGGGATGTTATCAGTGTGGGTCGCATCCCAGCCTCTTTTTATAATAATGTGTTGCGCCAACAACAACAACATAAGGTACATATGTATATATTATGGTGTTATATTATGTTATATTTAAAACATACAGTTTTGAGTTTTTTCTTGAGTTATGTAAGTAATGTACTAACATACCTATACCTATAAGGTATCTTGTTGAACCTTCGCCGATTTACGTTTTTGATCAATGTTTTGATTAACTTCAAATACTTTGTAGGTAAAGCAGACGATTTTAAGTAATTTTTGTTTTGCTTGAAAAAAAACTGTAAATTGAACAAACCACATCAAATTATAGTTGCAACACTTTACCAAAACTCTTAAATAAAATAAAAACAGCGTTAAAAAGATAATGTACATGAATATATTATTAATAAGATCAGATAGGTATACTGGTACATATGTACATTACAATGAAAAAACACTTCCTTTAAAATTTAACCTCGATCGAGTTAAATTGAGTATGAAACTAAGATTGAAACTAAATGATCAAGACCAAGCTACGTTATGAAAAACTGCTGCTAGAGAATTTTGATTGATATAAGATTTTTGTTGTTCACCATTTAATTTTAACATAAGTTTCATAATTAAGTGCTGTTGTGGTTCAATTCTGAGAAAAGTGTACTTTTGAAGAACTCTTCTACAAAACATTGCACAGTAGTTTTTACATGACTTACGAATTCTCTTGTGGGAATTGACAAGCCTCCATTAACCTTATTTTCGAATTGACGAAATTTTATTAAATGTTCCCTTGTTTCATACTTATTTTTCAAGTTTCAAGAAATACTAATGCATTATTTATGTGGATATAGGTACTAGTACTATTAAATAAATTACATATAGGTACATATGTATTTCAGTTTATTTAAAAACCTTCAAATGGCTTTACTGAAGAAATTTATTTTTTGAGTTAATATACAACATGCACTTGGCCATATCGTACTAACATTCACAAAACTATTTATTCGTAAAATGGTATATCTGCCAGTACCGATAAAAAAATTCATGAAAAAGTAGTTGCAATTTTTCTTATTTTGAACAACAAACCTCCAAGTAAACGATTTGGTAAATCAATTTAACCAAATCTCTAAAACAAAATAAAAATAGTAAGAAAATGGCAATTTTTTACACACGAAAAATTAATAGTATCTTTTCAAATACCTACCTAACATATTAAGATGTAGGTATACCTATTCCTTTTTTTATGGCGACACAAAAACATTATGCCTTTTAACGCGTACATAATATTATTGTCTTCATCTATAAATATTCATATAGTTCGTTTTCAAAAAAGATCCCAAAAGGACTTTTTTAATCCCTTTTGACTTTGTATACACAAACCTTTTGAGCATTTAAATTAGCATATACAAAAACCAATATCATGAAAATGATATTCAAGCTACTAATAGTACTCACTGGGTGCTCATAAGTCGCATGGTCGTTTGAGCAATGTTCGGTGTCTACTTCTATTTGTAATTATTCAATGGTGCTATCCAAAAAAAAATCCAACTATGAAAGTATATCACACAACCAATTTATCGCTGAAAATCCAATCCCACAACCAATGTTGAAATGAAAAAAAAATACAGATGGTGCTATAAATCCGACTTCAAAAGTATATCCCACAACCAATTTATCACTGAACATCCAATCCCACAACCAATATTCAAATAAAAATACAAATGGCGCTACAAATCCAACCACTGACACTTATTCCCAATTAGAATAGGGAATGCATATTGGGTGGAGTAGGAGTGACATAGATTCTGAATTGGGTGGAGTAGGAGCTACCCAACCAAAAAATCAATATTCCAACAAAAATTTAATTTTGGAATTAGAAATCCAACTACAAAAGTATATCCCACAACCAATTTATCACTGAAAATCCAATCCCACAACCAATATTCAAATGAAAATACAAATGGCGCTAGAAATCCAACCACTGACACTTATTCCCAATTAGAAACTTGGGAATGCATCCCAATTGGGATGTGCCGTGCGGTGCCGTGCCGTGGAGTAGGAGTTACCTATTTATACTACTATAGAATTTTGTAAAGGGTGTTTTTCTCTAAAAGGTATATAACTTTGAAATGGAATTAAACGATGATGCTTTTTTAAATTGACATGAAATTTATTTTATTTGAAAGTTAATATTTTGGAATTATAATTTAAATATGATTTCTGACATATGAACGCTTATGCCAGCTTAGACGTTGTCTAATCTAGAGGTCCAATTTTTGATGACTTTTTCTAACAGTTGGGCAATAACGCGGCGATTGTTGTCCTCCAAGTGGTCAATCGTAGACTAACGACTATACATATCTTCAAAGAAAATAGTTCGGCGGTGTTAAATCGCACCATCTTGGAGGCCAATTCACTGGTACCTAACGTGAAGCTATGCAGTTACCAAAAGTTTCCTTCAATAAATCAATTTTAGTACGAGCTGTATGACATGTTGCGCCGCCCGTCTTGTTAAAACCACAGCTCCTGCACATCATGGTTATTCGATTAAACAAACAAAAAAGTCAGTCAGGCTCATCATTGACTGTTACATCCTGGCTAGCATCGTTTTCAAGGAAGTACGGAACAATTATTCCCACCAACTCTTAAGGGTCTTGCACATGAGAGTGAACAACGAATGAACGTATGGACGAATAAAAGTGATTTTACACATTTCAAAAAGTCAATTTAAAAAAAAAAACATTTAAATTATAAGAAACCAATTGACACTAACGTGAGGATAATAAAATTTGCATTTTGTTCTCTAACACAAGAAAATTTTGAAAAAAAACAATTTGGTAGTAACGAATTGCAGTGTGGTTGATACGAACTGTCAAACTATATTCGCGTTCCACATACGATCCACACTGCAACGAATAAATTGTTCGCGCGCAACTTAACCTCAAAATTATACCACTCTTGTTTTGTTTTTGGTGTAAAAGGTCATGGCTGAGGAATTATGGAGACAAAATTGACAATTCGTCGCTGTCTGCGAATAGAAATAAAGCTCATGTGAAAGAAAAGTCAAAATATGCGAACATCCACAGTTCGCAGTTCATAGCTCATGTGCAAGATGCTTAAAGCATACCAAACAGTCAGATTTTGTGGATTTAAAGGTTTATTCACATGAGAGCGACCAACGACCGACGACGAATGAATGAATAAATATGCTTTTAAACAATTTATAAACCTACATTCTGTGCTTAAGTTAGTAAAATAAGCTTTTTTACTACCAACATAAGAGAAATTTAATAAAACAAATTGTTCGTCGCAAGGAACTATCAAACTCAATTCGCGTTCCACATACAATCCACACTTCAACGAATAAATTATTCGCCCGAGTCTCAATCTCAACCTAAAAATGTAATTCTAGTCTTTGTTGTGACGAATAAAAAAAAGCCACGTGAGAGAGATGGTTGTTGTTCGCTCTCACGTGAAAGGTCCTTAACATTCACTTGATGATTATCATCACTCCAAATATGGTAGGTTTTGTTTATTGAAGTATTCCTTCAAGCAAAAGTGAAAACGATTATGTTGCTTGGGCGTCAATCTATTTAAGGTGAAATGCCACACCAAACTGGTATAAATCACTTGACAGTTGACAAAATGGCCGCAAATTAAAATAGTGTTGCAAACTAATGTGCTATGCATTAAAAAAAAAACGCCCGTTCTTTTTATATTAAATTTATTTTAGTTAGTTTTGTATTTGAATAAAGCCTGAACTGTCAAAATGAAAATTGGGTTCCTTTTTTCTGTTTAGTGTGTTCAGAGCTTAAAAGATGTTTGACATTTTTCGTTTAAAGAGAGTCCAATTATTGAGTGTTCAGATCGAGAACAACGACCTCGAAAAAAGGCTGAGCTTTGTAAGTAAAAATTATTAAAATTAAATACAAACTCAACTTACACCTATTTTATAAATTGAAGTCTACAAAAATAAATTATCTGTTCCTAACTTATTTGAGTACTATTTTTCTGCTATCTCATTTCAATTCAAACTTTCAGCTGAATTCCAAAATTATATTATTTTATTTTGTTCATGTTTTATATGAGGTCTCTTTTTTTTAAGTATATGGTTGTTGTTGTTGTTTATTGTGTTCTTTTCAAATGTTCTATCTTCAAGCCGTGTGCTCTCTGTCATTACAAAGGTTTAAATCCTTTCCTCAAATAACCCATGTCAAAGTCGTCTTTTTGGCTTGTGGTCATTGTGTTTTTTTGCTTTTTAGAGGATAATTAAACCCACTTGCTGTTCAAAACACAAAAGCGTGCTCAACCTCTAATGCCTTTGTTATAAATCTTTTTCAAGAGACCATCAGGCTCGTATAACATCAACAAAAAAAAAAAAAAAGGAAAAGATCTTCCATTCAAACTTTAAATTCCTTTCAATAACGATCCCCCAGATTATGTTTAGAGGTATCCACGTCAATAATCTTGTTCTTTTCCTACCTCAGTTTAACATATGTATAGGGTCCTATTGATTGTTAAACATATAAAATGCACAAGTCATGTCGTATGGATTTGCTTATATGAGTCTTAGAAAAGAATCCAAACATTGAAATTAATAAAATCCACACTTATAACATGTGGACTTTTTTGTGGAACATAAAAACGGTTCACTCATCTTATTTTCGCATGAAATAAAAAAAAATTAAATCTATTCCACAAAATCTGTCAAAAATTATGACATTTAAAATAAAATCTGCAGAACCTAATGAATTCCAGAACATACGGTCCACATCATTTGACATTTATCTTGACATTTGAATGTGTTAGAAATAAGTTTTTCGACACAAAACCAATAACTGTCCTAAAGAGCAATCAAAAAGAGGATAACAAAAATAAATGAATACACACAAAAATAGCTGCAATAAATCTTTGTTCCAAATTTAGATTTTAATCACAATGACATCATAAAATATCTCACTTTTGATACGAATATTTTTCACGAACACCATTAATATCCATCCGTAAAAGGTCCAAGGGTACATTATTGAAATTTAAGAAGATTCAAAGTGAGAGATTTTTATATTATATGGAACACCTTTTTGCTGGAACTTTAAAACTCAAGATTTTTTGACAAATTTGTCAAAGTTGATTGACCTATTTTCAATTTTTGTTTCTCTATTTGAATAATATTTTATGTTCTATTGGAATTTTGGTTTTTGGGATTACCAGTTTTTTTGTATTAAATAGTTCAATAAGTGACTAAGTTCTGTTTGTTTACCCATTTAAACAAAGTGTATGCTTTGAAAGTTGGAAGGTTATTTTTGTAATATCTCCGATCAGGGCGAGGCTGTTTGACCTGTGATGTGATAACCATTTTAACTTATCTTTTTTTTTCTGTTGAGACAATTAAAGTTATGTATTTTATGTGAACAATGTTTGTGTTGTGAGATCATTGTGTTATATCTATGACATCATATAAAGACATAACTTTAATATTTTCATATTTATCTATTTCATTGAAATTTGTTGACCAAAAAGTTAACTGAGAAATCTTTTGTTGTGTCTTCAAATAGACTTTTAATGCGTTATTATTTAAACGTCAAAGTCACTGCTTAAACTTTGACAATATAAAATTATATTGTAAAAGACCATTCATATGAGAGCGACCAACGACCGACGAATACATGAATAAATGTGATTTTAAACAATTTATAAATCTAAATTCCCTCCAAATTGTGAACGAAAAGGTATAAATATAGATTAAGTTAATCTTAATACATTTTTCATTGCCAAAATAAGAGAAATATAATAAAACAAATTATTCGTCGCGAATTGCAATCTGATTGTAACGAACTGTCAAACTCAACTCGCGCTCTACATACGATCCACACTTCAACGAATAAAATGTTCTTCTTAACCTTAGAATATCATTTTAGTCTCTGTTGTGCATCTGCAATGAAGAATGTGAAAGAAATGTCATAGTGGACGAATATTCGATCATTCGTTGATCGTTGTCATGTGAATAATCATTTAAGCATCTTGCACATAAGCTACGAACTACGAACTGCGAACTGTGGATGTTCGCATATTTTGACTTTTCTTTCACATGGGCTTTATTTCTATTCGCACACAGCGACGAATTGAATTACCCTTTCCTCCATATTTTCCTCAGCCATGATCTTTCACACAAAAACAAAACAAGAGTGATATAATTTTGAGGTTATGTTGCCCGCGAACAATTTATTCGTTGCAGTGTGGATGGTATGTGGAACGCGAATAGAGTTTGACTGTTCGTAGCAACCACACTGCAATTCGTTACTACCAAACTGTTTTAACAAAGTTTGTCTGTTTTAGAGAACAAAATGCAAATTTTAGTATCCTAACATTAGTGTCGATTGGTTTCTTAAAATTTAAATGTGTTTTTGTTCGAAATTGACTTTTTGAAATGTGTAAAATCACGTTTGTTCGCCCATTCGTTCATTTGTTGTTCGCTCTCATGTGCAAGCCCTTTTAGAATTTCTTTCTGCAATGATGTGTTCCACTAAATTTAAAGAATTGTACCGTATATGTCTTGTAACAGAACACACTGAATTCAGAGCAGCAACAGGAACTAGACGCAAAATATGTGCAACATTATCAAACTGTCAAACATTATTAAACTGTCAAACGAATTTTAACTTATTCATATAGCACGTTTGACTTTTTAAAATTCAAATCAATCAAAGCCTATTTTAACCCGATATAAACTCTTTGCTCTTTTCAATGTTTGTAGGTTAGAAAAAGCATTATAAATAAGCTGTAAATTTAAAATTTATCTATGACACGTAAGGCACATTTTGACGTAACATTTGAGCTTACAGGGTTTTAAAGTGTCATAAAACTATTTTAACTAAAAGTGGAACAGATCTTTTGCAATTTAGAAGTTTTTCCAACAAAAATTTGAAGAAGTTAGGAGCAGCATGAGTATAGAACCCAACCGCACATAAAAAGAAAATCAACAAGTTAATGTTTACAAAATATACCATAAGCAACATACCACCATCCTGCAATGATTTGAAACGTTTTACACACATCGTTTTTATGAGTCTTAATTTGCATAGAGTTCATCATAAAACACAAGTAGCACTTCTGAATTCGAATACCAGAAAAAGAACCAACGAAGATGTTTTTTGTCCGATAGTGTGGTTAGGGCAAGACAACATCACCGCATTAAATTAAAAACGTAGGTAAATTAAATGCTAAACACGTATCAAGATCGAGGCAATAACCAACGCTACGAAGACCATACGCACTCGTAAACTTCCTTCTTTTCCTTTTTAGTTTTGTACTCATTTTTTTTAAATAACGAATATAAGTGATGCCAATTTAATTTTTCATTTTTTAAGCCTTTTAAAAGATTAAAATATATAAAACTAGGAGATAGCTTTTTCTTTCTTTAGATAAACTCCAGAGTTCAAAACACAGATAGTTCAAATTTTATGCTCGAATTTATAAATATCGCCTAGAATTTCAATTGATCTTAGTGATTGTACCGTTTTTCGGATGTGATGAGTGGAAACGCAAAGTTCGAATCAATAGCAGCATGAAAAGTAGCAAATTTCCTCAATAGAAAATGACACCGTAAGATTGCGCACAACCAAAGTCTAAGTAGAATGCCATCTATCGGTCTGTGGCATTGATCGCATCACAGTGCCATCTATAACTATCAATCTCGTTAAAAATTCTTTTATCACACAAAATCACAGTGACATTTTTCAAGTTAAAATACCATAAAGTGGAAGTATTGCTAAGAAGTTTTTAACTCCATAGATGTTTGATATTTAAGGTCAATTCAGTAGTTCACACGAAATCAACTTAACTACGGACTTTAACTCAGAAAAGTAAACAAAGTTGCAAATAAGTTAGATAACCCATCCGTATTATGACATTAACGCATTTAACAGGTTAAATAAGAAACGTCAAGTCGTCAACAACAACAACAACAACAACAACAACTAACAACGGTCAGTTTATGATTGTTTCTTTTTTGACTTTTGTTTTTGGTAATCCGGCACCTGACAGAAATGCTTAATGTTGTTTCTTAGGCTTACGTATGTATATTCAAAGTTCTTTGCTTTTCATCATCATTCAGAACGCGAGGTCTGATATTGCTGTTATGGTTATTATTAACCACAATTTTGTCTTGTCTATTCCATGAGGCGAATCAACAAAACAAAAGAAGACGTCACTCTCCATATAGCCAAAGAGAATATACTTTGTTGCTTTTGGTATATTGGGATTGCTAAGCCGACAACAGACCGATTTGTGAAGGTATTAATAGATATAAGGAACTGCTTGCGTTCGAGGCCTGAACCAGCTCGGCTTTCTAGCGTTTGATAAATTATATTTTGTGTCACGTAAAGGCATAAATAGGAATTGATTGGATGTATACAACATTCATTTATATTTGTTTTTTTTTTTTCAAAGCCACTTTTATTCCCCAGCTTTGTCTCTCACTATTTGTGCAGAGTGTTTGTGGCCTTTGAAGGTCAAGTTTACAACAAAACGATGTATAGGGTAATCCTTTGAAGGTCAGTCAGCAATATTGTTACGTTTTTGTTTTCTTCTGGGATTTTAAATGCGTGACGAATAGTGTGGGATCGTTATGGATTCACGTGCCGTTTTTTTGTTATCTTTTTTTGAATTTGAATTTTAAGTATGATTTATTTATACGGAGATTTAAAGTGCAGTGGAAATTTTATGAGGATATGAGACATTCTTCTCGAATATAAGCTTGATTTCTCCAATTAAAACGTATATTCATCTCAACTACTTAACGACATGCCGGACTTATGCGACTTACAAATGTTCATAGGTCTTGCTTTGTGATATTTTCTTCATTTTAACTGTCATATGGAAATGTCATAGCAGCTTAGAACAGACCGAATGTGAACACAGCCTAAAATTTTAAAAATGGCTCACATTGTCTTACAAAAAACTGTCAAATTATTTTTTTGATATTACCATATTGTGACATGTAAATTCCTATATACATTATATCAATTTTATTAACGCGTTTGCTTAGTTTGTTGATATTACAATGTATCGATGTTGACATTTTTATAGGAGACATAATTTCTCGTTTATAATTTCTAACATCTTATTTCCTTTAACTTGCTAAATGAAGAGAAAACGAGATACATTGTGTTAAATGACAATCACCTGTCATCTGTCAATTAATTGCAAGACTTAACTGAAGATCTGTTAATTTTCAATTTCTATAGAGAAAACGAAACAAAAAACTAAAATAAACCTTTTGTGTTTTCGTGGTACTTGGTTCTTCTGTAATATTTTTTTAGATAACACTTAAAGTCGATATTTTGTATGTTCTTCCTTTGAATAAAATTAATGAGCAATTTTTTATTTATACAAAAATACCCACATCCGGTAAACCGAATAATAAATCCAGTATGTAAATATTCCCATCATGTCATGTAGTTTAACCACATTTCTAATAAGCTATTAAAGTAATATCGTTTGCTTGGTTTGTGTTTTTGTTTCCTTTTTTCTAATACAAAACCACCCAATATAATGAAAAATTGTAATAAATCACTTAACAAAATGGCAAGTCAATAAAAAATGCAAGACATTGATCGACAGTGAAAAAGAGTGTTTTAATTATACATATAACCAATCAGGTAGGAGATATATGAAGTCAGCCGGCAGGTGCCGCATTGTCTATCAGAAGTCAATTGTTTATTAATTATTATTATATATATACATATATATTTTTTTTTAAATTTCAATTTGCTGTCCACGTTTCAATTAAAGATGGAATATAAATTGAAAAATTATTTATTAGCAAAAATTTTATTACCCTTAAGGTATAGGTTATTTTATTTGCAAGTAAATATCCCATTAATTATTATGAATTGCCATCAGCTATAAAATTCTTCTCTGTTAATAAGAAAGTAATTTATGGTATATATTTGTTTTATTGAATTGATGTGGGATTAGTTAAAGTGTCAAATAGATTTGAGTGTAAGACATGTATTGAGTATTAAAATGAGACATTATGATGAAGCTTGATTATAATTTAATTTGACATTGACAGAACTAAGATGTGTCAAATTTGAATATCTGCTTTAAATTTCCACAATTTGGTGTCAGAATGATGGTTAGTGAGTATTGATTAAAAATACTAATAAAGCTTCAAAAATCTTCAAAACTTAAGGAGTTTTAACACTACTTTCAAATGCAATTCGAAAAACTCCCCTATTCAAAATGTCAATAACACTTTAGAGTCAGATAAAATGAGGTTATAAAATTTGAACACTTCTAAATAAATGGTCACTTTCTGGATCAGCCATTATGGGAATTCAATTTTTGTTTTATTATCTAGCTGTCAAAAATAAGTAATTACAGTAGTTAATTTAGTTGTCATTGACATGTTTCTTTAACCCCGGAGGCGGCGGCGATTAACGGATTTATATAATTATATTATTATTGTTTGTTTACAAATTTAAATGCAGATTTACAATTGACAAGTATTACAATAAAAAGAAAAAATAAACAATCAACAAAATTCAGATGAAAAATTTCTCTAAATTTATGAACTGACGTTTGCGTTCCTTGAATTTCAATTGACTGAAAGGAATCGTTACGAATGTGGCGAGGAGTGCACTCGTATATGTATATATATTTTTGTCTCCACCCTGTCAGTCACAGTCATGATAATCCATTAGCTATTAAATATTATTGTAGCTACGTTTTTGTCTCCGATTGTTTTGTGATTGCAAAATTTGCAATCAAAAAATAAACAAAAATACAAATCAAAGTGTCATTAAAAAAAAACTGTAAATAAAGGCTTGCTGTCATTATGTAAACTATGCTAAGCCGGTGAGTATTATAGGTTGAACAAAATAATACTCAGCAACTTTTCACCGATAAAATCAAAGCAGCGTATACACAATACACATTATTACAATTCACGAATCACCACCCTCCCAATGTCAATATCACACATCGCGGAGGTTTAAATGATTGCATGAAGTCGCGTTTTTGACAAAATGTTTCATGATAATTAAAATAAATAAGGAAGTGCCTTTCTATGTGGTATGTTTGTTGTTGGTTTGGTTATTATAAACTTTTTTGTTTTTGTACTTAAATTATGGCTCTAATTTATATTTGCTTATTGATATTCAAGTGGGAATTACCACCACAATGGCTCGCCGGTAGGCATTGTATATTATAGTAAATTCAGTCCGTCAATGGATTCGATTAGTCATTCATTATTTTAGTTACGAATTTTCAATTTTGTAAACAAACAAAGCTTTGTGTGGGTATGTTTGCAAACATTTCAAAAAGAAAAATTGAGTAATTTTGAAGATTAGTTTGATAACATGTGAATTTTTTTGTTAGGCGTGTAAATAGGTAATTGTTTGTCTGTTAATTATTTTGAAATGTGTGAGGCAATATAAAGTTATCATAACAATATTTTAGTTTACCATTGAATTTGATGCTTAAATGGGTAACACAAGTAAGAGTTTCTTGATTTCGGCAAAAATGTCAAAATTGTTATTAATTTTATACGACACAAAAGAAAGAATAAAAACTTCTGTTTCTGTTTTAATTACTTTATATAAACTTTGACAGAACTTAAAATGTTGACAGTTGTCAGTTTTTGAAATTAATGTGAATCTGACATTTAGTGAAATACCAATAATTGAATGAAATTGACAACTGCGATTGTAATACAAAATTAAGCTACAAAATTTCAACTATCTGCCAAACTCTTGGTTGAAAAATCAACTTTTATTGAAGAAGTCAAAAGGAATAATATGAGCAATTAGGAGTCTTGAAAATTGATGTCTGATCTGACAGTTAGAATAGAATAGAATAGAAATGACAGTTAGTGAACTAACGAGGAATGAAGTGATGTTATCTCATTAACAACTACGATTTTCTTAAAAAATAAAGCTCTAAAAGTTCAGCTATCAGACACACTCGTGGTTGTCAAATCAATTTTTGAAGAAGTGATAAGGACTAAAGTTTTCAAAAAAGGAATGCAAAATTTAAATAAGAAAACAAATTATTAAACAAATAAATCCTACTAATCTAATCTAATCATTACATACAACCTTTGTCCAACTCAAATGAAACATCCAAATTGCCAAATCCATTTTATAAGCACTCTTCAACAAACAACACATCTCTGGTGGTATGAATATTTTGTTAAACTTGTTAATGTCAATCCATACAATGTACCTGTCTATAATAATTTCATTGATATTTGCATATCGCGAAAAAAACACTACATTGAAGAGACCGACCACCAGCAAATATTCACAAAACAACAGTTAAGTCATTCTGAATTTAAATGTCAATTTCAACTTCATTAAGCATGACCCACAATGCTTCACTTCCCAATGCAATGTTATTTGTAATTCAATCAAAAACATTAAAACAGTTAAATTATTCATCAAAACTGTCAGACTTTGATGAGTTTGGCTGAATATTTTATTGGATCTGTCAAAAATACTGAAGCCAAAAATGGGTTTGACACATAAGATATCACCCGTCCGTTTCGGTTTGACTTGATAAGTTACATGTGTACGTTTGTCTGTTGTAACTTAGTAGATGACAGTCTATATCTGATTGAAAGGAAATGGCTCATATCCCGTTAACAATATATTGTGTATGTATATATAAAAAAAAGAAAAATCATAAAAAGCTGCGCCCCAAATTTCACTTTAAACTTAATGACATTTAATTTGTTTTACTCCGCATAAATGACATTCATATGTTTTGACGTGCCACTTTCGCAAAATTCAAACATAACACACTTTTTTTTTTAATTTGAAGCCCTAGGCTATTAAAAAAATAAAGTTGTGATAACTTGACCAGGTAGATTTAAGTGGACCCTGCCACCGCCATCAATATAAAATTCTCTAAAGATGCTTAAGTAATCTATTGGGTTCCATAATTTGTTTGTTTATAATGAAGTTCAAACTTTTCCCCACTCAACAGGTAGTCGACCTCGAAATAAAATGTTTGAAACAAATTTACTTTGATTTGCCTTTGCAAAGATGCCAAATTACCTTGTAAACAATGTGTTCAAAAATACTTTGCATGTCAGAGTGAAGCTTGGAGCTTGAAACTTGGAGGAGCACTGATATCTCTTAAGACTTGTATTCTTTTAATACAAAGTTATAAAATTAATGATTTATTCTCGCATAAAAGAATCAATAAACCGAAACCCGAAAAAAACGTGACATATTTTTGAATTAATTTAGCCTCTTTTCTCACATTTTTTAAAGGCTGCCAGGTATGTGTACGAGTATGTATTGTATAGTTTATGGAAGGAAGGTAATGAATGGCTTAAGATCTGCAAAGTATATACCTTTAGGTTGGTTTGGTTATTTTTAAAAAATAAAACACAGCTTGTAGTATCTATCCGCAAACCAGTATTAGAGGTCGTGCAAAAGCATACTCTCGTCGCATTACAGCGATAGATTAGCATTGCTAAGCTAATGAACGTTGTTTTGACATTTATACTATAGCTAAATGCTATTAGGTGCAAGACAACATGTTTGGTTAGTTTCAAAAATGTTTTAACTGTTTAAAGAGTGCATTGAATGACTTGCAACACGACAACAACGTTCAGCTTGTATTTTGGCTCCATTAGGTTTAATAGCATTTTAAAGTTATAACGTTTGATTTATTGGAAGTTTTACGTGAGATGATTTTTAAAAAATATGCGAGGTAAGCTTAAACAAATAATACAACATTAAAATTAGGACATTTTTCTTTTAATCGAAAGCCAAAACAGAATTCAAGCAAAGAAAATTTAATAACAAAATAAAAATAAGCTTAAAGAAGATGCTGTATGCGTTCATTATTGATTGAGAAATGTTTACACTTATCAGCAGTGCTGAATGCTTTCGATTTACATAGATACCTATACATACATCAAATATTAGGTCCGTTTTATTTGATTTTTTTTTTTTTCAAATTCATTTCATTAATTTTTATTAATTCATTCTTAGGACTATCTTAAAGCTAGACAAAAATTCATAAAACTAGCCCAATTATCCATAACTTATAGTACGTTTCCACCAACAAATTTGGTTTAAAATAAATCATGAGGTGTGTTTCCACCAAAGAAAAGGAGATTAATTTGACGTTTGGTTTATGTCATAACAATCAAACTTCAAATTATTCTCCTTTCGAAAAGAAAAAAATATGTATTTGTTCACTCATCATCTGTAAGTAATTAGTTTTATTATATTCTTGTACATATTTATTACTTTTGTATATTAAAATTTACTTCATCTGTGATTTCTTCAAAGTTGTTTATTGTTTTGAATTTGAGTCATATGGAAGTGAGACCGATAGTTTTTGTTGACATTTCCATCTGTCAATAAACGAAATTGGCGTTTAAATGGGTCGGTTCAACAATTATTCTCCGAAAAAAAAGTTTGTTTGATTTGACAAACTAATGTTTCCAAGTATATTTCAATGAGTTTTATTTGAACATCAATATTATGACTTTTAGTGCCAATGTTTATGTGTCATAAAATAGGATAACAGTAGGGTTTTTGTTTTTCATTTCAGAGCAGAGGCTTAACTGTTTTTACCACTGAGCTTAGAGTTCAAAAATCAGCAGAATGAGTTGAATGCTGAATACAAGCATCAAAATCTTTATCTTCACTTTCTTCAAGAAATTAATTAAATGCTTACTCGATCATAAGTGGTTTTTCTATTTTAATTAAAGTTTTTTTATCATATCTCTTGTTTCTGTACACGAAAATGACAAGTAAAATGACAAATGTCAAATATTGACAGCTAAGTCTTAAGTTGTGTTTTGAAAATAATTCTGAGCTCTCATAACACAATTTGTGCAGAGGATGTTCAGAACTCTTTTCTGACCTAAAAATAAACGCCTAATAAGTTCAGTTCCCGTAACTGTATTTTCTCATTCATGTATTTTATATTTTATTTAATATTTATATATGATATTCTCAATTTGAATAAAGTAATCAGAGTTGCGCCAATTTAAAACTCTCCTTTTTTTTTCTTCACATCATTTCAATTCCAATCTGAAGTGTTCAAGTCATCTTCTATAGTGTTTCTGATCCATTCGATATAATTGGAAACTTCCGTGAACACACCTGGATAAGGAGCAATTGTGCACGGTTTTCTGCTCCATGAAACTATACCGACTTGTGTATTATTCACAATAAGTGGACCTCCTGAATCACCACTGCATTGTCCCTTGCCGCCTTCTTCGACTCCAGCACAAATATTTGTCTTATGTATCAATTGATGATGACGTTCACTGCATTCTTTTTTTGAAAACACTTTCAATTCGACTTTTTGTAAATGTGTTTGAATTTCTCCACCAGACTAAAAGTTTTACTTCAGTATTTTCTTAAATATCAAATTTACTCAAATTACCTTATCCAGTCCCCATCCAATCAAAATGGCTGAAGTGTTACTTTCCGTTTGTTCTAAAATTTTCGGCAGTCTTACAGTTTGAACAAACTCACCAAGTTTTATAGGCTCTACAAGTCTCAAGATTGCAATGTCGTGTATGTAGCGATTTGGTGGAAAATATCCTGGATGAATGATAATTTTCGAAACATTCACCACATTCGGCCCGCTTCCATTGATATTCGTTACGCCATATTGAATATTGATTCTTTGAGGTGTTATCCGCGAAACACAATGTCCGGCCGTAAGTACCCACAAAGGATTCAAAATCGATGCTCCACATCGGTGAGAACCTTTTCGAGAGCTGCGAAGCGAAACAACGTATGGAAATTCTTCAATTTCAGCGTCAGTTCCATTAACTATGCGTGAAGGAATTGAAGTCAGACCAGAGCTGACTTCTAATGAGATCATCAAAACTGTCAATATAATAAACGTTGACATGTTGTTACTATTGCAATTATTGACGTTTACACGTCTTTATATATGATTGAAAAAAAAGAACATGTGATAACTATGATTTTAATTGTTAGATTATACCCTCTTTGTGATTTGTGTTGCGATTAAACTTCCGCCCACCACCGATTAAGAGGTGTAACACGAAATAATGCTGGTAACAGAAACAAAACTCACATTGCCAAGTGCAAACGGGGTATAATTAATAAAGCTAGTTCAAGTTCGTATTCAAATTTGTCATATTATTTAATTACTGTTGAGAAATAGAATAGATAAACAAAATTATAAATCTATTCATAAGCTCTAAATTAAAGGTGAAAATTTGATTACATATATCTAAAAATCTCTTTCTTTAAATTAATTGATTTTCAGTTGTAGAAAGAAAATAGGTTTATCTTCATGCGTGCATTAAATAAATGCGACCCCTTGAGTAATTGTCAGTCAGTTCTGTGAAGTAAGGCAACAGACCTATTTAAATGGAATTGATCTGTTTGTTTTCTTTCATAGCAAATCTTATATATGTACGTCAAAAATTATGTTATGTTGAAACAATGAAGGCAAAAGCCTCTTCACACCAAACCCAAAAAAGAGTTTTCGACAAATATTTTTCAAAAACCCGAAAAAATTTGACATTTCAATTTTTGCAACATCGATTTTCAAATTTTGTATTGATGCATTATCCACATACTAAAAAAAAAACTATTAAGAAAAATGTGAATGATTTCGAAAACTGGGTTTCTTTTAGTGTTTTGGAGCTATTGGTATTGATATTCAACAAATTTAACAATCTCAAAGTGAAACATTTCTTTTGAAAGAAGCCATCAGCTACTTTGCTTACATTTAATTGAGTGGTGAATGTTTCGAAAGGTTTACTAGTATAGTTCACATTTGAATTTCAACTATAGTTTCCAATAGGTTTTGTACTTGTGGTTTTCGAATACTGTATGGAAAACATGAATTTTTGATATAGGTTTACGGCCAAACCCGGTAATTTGGCGAAAATTGGGTTTTGAGTTTGATGTAAAAAGACTATAACGCCAATTCTGCTCTCAAGCGCTCATTTGACCTGTTCGTTTTAAAACTTCGCAATTCAAATCTTGAAATAAGCGAGCAGAGATATTGTTATAGTACGTTTCCACCAACAAATAATCCGAGATTTAAGGCAAGTGATTTAAAATAAATCATGAGGTGTTTCCACCAAAGAAAAGGAGATTAATTTGACGTTTGGTTTATGTCATAACAACCAAACTTCAAATTATTCTCCTTTCGAAAAGAAAAAAATATGTATTTATTCACTCATCATCTGTAAGTAATTAGTTTTATTATATTCTTGTACATATTTATTATGTTTGTATACTTACATTTTATTTCGTCAGTGATTTCTTGAAAGTTGTTTATTGTTTTGAATTTGAGTCATATGGAAGTGAGACAGATAGTTTTTGTTGACATTTCCATCTGTCAATAAACGAAATTGGCGATCAAATGGGTCGGTTCAACAATTATTCTCCGAAAAAAAAGTTTGTTTGATTTGACAAACTAATGTTTCCAAGTAGATTTCAATGAGATTTATTTGAAATCTTCATTTGAGGAGATTAAAATTTGTATGGTAAATCTTCGAGATTTCAAGGAGATTTGTGACAAATCTAGCTAAATCTCGGTTTAGTGCCCGGTGGAAACGTAGTATTATATACACCAAAGAAAAGGAGATTAATTTGACGTTTGGTTAATGTCATAACAACCAAACGTCAAATTATTCTCCTTTCGAAAAGAAAAAAAATATGAAATTAAAAAAATATACATAAATTACATTTGAATTTGAATCATATGGAAGTGAGACAGATAGTTTTTTTTTACATTTCCATCTGTCAATAAACGAAATTGGCGTTTAAATGGGTCGGTTCAACAATTATTCTCCGAAAAAAAAGTTTGTTTGATTTGACAAACTAATGTTTCCAAGTAGATTTCAATGAGTTTTATTTGAAATCTTCATTTGAGGAGATTTAAATTTGTATGGTAAATCTTCGAGATTTCAAGGAGATTTGTGACAAATCTAGCTAAATCTCGGTTTAGTGCCCTGTGGAAACGTAGTATAAAAGCCTCTTCACCCCAAACTCAAATCCGAGTTTTCGACAAAAAACTTTCAAAAACACGAAAACATTTGACATTTCACTTTTTGTAAAACCGATTTTCAAATTTTGCATTGATGCATTATCCACATACTAAACAAACTAAAAACATGAATTTTCGATATAGGTTTACGGCCAAACCCGGTAATTTGGCGAAAATTGGGTTTTGAGTTTGATGTAAAAAGACTATAACGCCAATTCTGCTCTCAAGCGCTCATTTGACCTGTTCGTTTTAAAACTTTGCAATTCAAATCTTGAAATAAGCGAAAAGAGATATTGTTAACTTGAGGAAATTAAGCAATGAAAAATTGTTCAATAAATAAACAAACAAATTTGTTCGTGAAGCTTTTCATACTCGTTTTATGATTCATATTCTTGTCCTTCGAATGTTGACTACCAACGTCATTGTATGAAAATCTGAACCTTGACAGCGCTGTCTATGTCCAATGGCTAATGTAGAATTTATTGGGCCAGTTTATATTTTTAAGATCTTAGAGATTTTCGTATTCTCAGAAATATAATTAATAGTACGTTTCCACCAAAAAAATGACGTTAGGTTAATGTCATAACAACCAAACTTCAAATTATTCTCCTTTCAAAAAGAAAAAAAATATGTATTTGCTCACTCATCATCTGTAAGTAATTAGTTTTATTATATTCTTGTGCATATTTATTATTTTTGTTAACTTACATTTTATTTCGTCTGTGATTTCTTGAAAGTTGTTTATTGTTTTGAATTTGAGTCATATGGAAGTGAGACAGATAGTTTTTGTTGACATTTCCATCTGTCAATAAACGAAATTGGCGTTTAAATGGGTCGGTTCAACAATTATTCTCCGAAAAAAAAGTTTGTTTGATTTGACAAACTTATGTTTCCAAGTAGATTTCAATGAGTTTTATTTGAAATCTTCATTTGAGGAGATTAAAATTTGTATGGTAAATCTTCGAGATTTCAAGGAGATTTGTGACAAATCTAGCTAAATCTCGGTTTAGTGCCAAGTGGAAACGTAGTATAAATTTCTCATACAAATTTGTCACTTTTACTGTGAGAAATCTGAAGACAGAATTTTTATAATTCGATTTCAGAAAAATTTTCTACCGCTCAATTCAAAACTGACTAACTGGACGACCGAACAAGAGATGTAGTGACGATCTTTACCAAATAAACGAAAATTGGTATAATGAAGAAAAAACTTTCAATTACTTGATAAGCTAAAACTGTATACGATTTCAAAGAAAAGGCAATACAAGTTTAGATAATAATAATAAATGCATTTTCCTGATACCTCACATAGTTTTTAATCATTAGGACATTAATTACTCCTTGAGTTCGCCCACAATATTTAAAGGCCATGGGATACGGCGTGGACTTTAAACAAAGTTAATTTATTATTGCTTTGGGAATGACGATGTATTTTCATTTTGATATAAAAGATCATAACAGTTGACTCTGTTTGGAGTCATTATCGCATAACATTATTCGTAGAACAAATTAAACTATTAAAACCTTGTTTCAGGTTTTTGCAGCTTCACGAATTTCAATATTTACCTACCAGATGTTGAAAAATATTTACTATACAGCTGTGGACAACTAATTAGAAACATTACTTGCTTCTCATTTCCATATTCACTTTGTCATGTGTGACTAGAATAGCGGGATCCTAAACGGTGTAATGTAAGCGTTATTAAGATAATTGTTTGAAAAAGCATCATTTGTGCATAAGTCTTTGCATAGTACACAACAAAATCAAGGTAGAGTGTAAAAAGTGTTCGTTTCAACTGGTCAACTAATTAGAAACAGTTTGATTAGATTTGATTTGGGTGAAATAAAAATAATCTTTTTATTTTGGATTAATAAGTAGAAAATTCTGAATTGTCTGCAAACGTTTTTAAAGAATAATTTTTAAATTTTGGAGGTAATTGCAATGGGAAAATTAAAGAGTTGTGATCCTCCTACAAGGAAAGCGATTCTTGAGCTTTGGAAGCTTAAAATGTCCTATAGAGCAATTGCATCTCAAATAAACTGTTCTGTAAAGAAAGTTTTCAATGCAATTAAGCATTTTCAAAACTTCGCGACTGCTGAAAATGTACCTCGTAAAAAACGGGCCCGTAAGACAAGCTGCCAAATGGATCGATCAATTAGTAGGCTGGCCAAAAAAGACCCAAAAATAAGCTCCACAGAGATACAACGCCAACTCTCGGTTGCATTCAATGTCCCGATAGGCCCACGCACAATCAGAAGAAGATTGATGGAAGTTGGGTTACATGGTCGTATTTCTCGAAAGAAACCATTAGTAACCGCAAGGCAACGTAGACTAAGAATAGAGTTCGCAAGATCACACGCCAACTGGACAACAAACGAATGGAAGTACATAGTGTGGAGTGACGAAACTAAAATATATAGGATGGGCCAAGATGGTGCACGATATGTCCGAAGGCCAAAAGGATGGAGGCGGCTCGCTTAACGTTTGGGGTTGTTTCTCGTGGTGTGGAGTTGGCCCAATCCATCGAATCGATGGAACGCTGACAGCCGTTAAACACATTGACATTCTTAAGGAACGATTAGTGGATTGGGTTGATGAAAACATGCCAGTGATATGGAAGTTTCAGCAAGAGAACGACCCCAAGCACACTGCTGGAATTACGAAACAGTTCTTTAGGGACCAATCGATAACAGTTCTGGAATGGGCATCATCAAGTGCAGACCTAAATCCGATAGAGCATCTGTGGGCCGATGTTAATAAAGCTGCTGCTCTTAAAAACAACACCAAAAATTATGTTCTTTTTAGGAATATCGAAGCTGCTTGGAAGGCTATACCCGTAGAGCGGTGCAGGCGGCTTTTTCATCAATGGAACGAAGATGTCGGAAGTTTTGAAGCAAAAAGGCTTCGCAACAAGGTTTAAAGATAAATGTAAGGTAAATGATATTATAAAGTTATACATTTTATAATAAGATATGATTTTCCTCTTTGTTTCTAATTAGTTGTCCACCAATAAAAGCTGTTTTTCGCAGAAACTGCCATATGAAATAATTGTTATGTTTGGGAAACATTAAGGGTATTCATGTAACGATATAATTTTCTACTTTGTAGAAAAATATACATTTCCGCAAAGGGTTTACATAAACACCCCATTAGAAATATTTGCGGAAACGTTAGAAACAAACACAAAATTTATCCGTTTTTTTTCTACGATTTCTGCTTCAAATTTGAGAGATAAAAGTCTATATTTTGCAGAATATTTTTCCCATACAAATTTTGACAGTTGATTTCTACCGATAGAAAATTCTACAGTTTTTAAGGTTTCTATGGGTTTTCTGTGTTTGCATGAATACCCTTATTGTTTTAAGTTTAAAAAATATATTTTGAAAAAAAATATTATTTTTTCACAAAAAAAAAAACAAAAAAAAATACAAATACTGCTTTAAAAGTGAAATCAATTTGTGTTTCTAATTAGTTGTCCACAGCTGTAAGTCTCAATCTAATATCAGTATGAGCAATTTTATCAGTAAATTAGTTTAAAGTTCAACATCGTAATCGTCATCATCAACATCATCATCGTTGTTTATAGATGTTTTCAATAAATAAACTGATTGACCGTTGTGCTTGCATTAAAATTTATTTCCCTTTTTGTCAGTCAATTCGTTATAACTTTTATAAAAACAAAACGAAAAAAAACATCGTAGGGTCCAATTAAAAAATATAATTAAATAATTAAATATTTATGGCTGTCATCTATTCTATACAATGTTGGTTTCCGTGAGAAAAAATTGCTGTGTTTATGCAGTTTGTCATTGATTCATAAATTGTATTCTATTGATTGAGACAGTCAGCCCATAGACGCATAGTATTCTGCAGCAAAAATTAAAGCAATAACGTACCTAACCTAATAACTACATACTAATATGGTTCATATTTTGCCCAATTCAGAGATTTTTGAAATAATAATATTATTTTATCTTCTTTATTTCAGAATCAACACCCCTTGTGACAGTGGGCAAGTCATCCGACATAGACACAGAAAATCTAAGCGAAATAAATCTTAACGACACTTCGGTAACATCCTCGAATATTTCCGATCCACCAGACGAGAACAGTAATAGCCTGATAGAATCCACAAATCAAGTAGACAATTCAATTCTCAGTCAAGCAGCTTCATCTTTCTCGCAACTGCCATCGGTTGCTTCTTCTGTATTTTCTACATTCTCGAAAAAATTCAATTCATCTTCGGGAAGAGACGATTTCAATTCGAATCCACAGCTTGATATTCAACCTTTTACAACACCGTTTGTTGGTCAAGCTTCGGTGCCACAATCCCAAATACTACCACCACCGCCTGTGTTTAGGAATCAAGAATACCAACAACAACAACAACATCAACCACAGATTCCGTCATCAGATCAAAGTCAACCTCAAGCACCACCAGCTGAACCACCAACATTCTACAGCCCTAGTGAGGTTCCATCTGCTCCGAGTGGTCCCGCTTGTCCACCACCAACTTCTGGACAAAATACGTATCGACTTTCGGCTAAAAAGAAAATCTACGCTCAAATTCCAGGTCTATCTTCGACACATCAAGAACCATCTTTGCCAGCAGCACCATCAACTGGTGTTCAACCTCCAATAGGATTTGAATCTTTCGACGCACCTGCTTATACAGAACATTCAACTTACGAAAAGCCAGAAGAACGTAAAGCAGGCTTATTTTCATTGTCAAACCTTGGTGTTCCTAACGTTTTACAAAATTTATCAGGCTTTGTCCAATCTGCAACTGGAATTTCTCAGAGACCAACTGAACAAGCTTTGACTGGACAAGCTCCGCCAACAGCTTACTACCCTCAAGCGAATCAAGTTAATTTTACTGGAATAGAACCAGTTCAGAATAATCCATTGGCAAATAATTTCTTTGCGCCGCCTGGTGCTCCAGAAATACCACCGTCTTCAATACCAACTGTTCCACCATCGTCACAACCTTCACAGGTTCCACAGAACACCGGAATTCTATTTCCCGCTCAACCTCCTCCAGCTGCACAGTCCTTTTTCGCTCCACAACAATCGTTTTTCCAACCACCGACATCGTCGTCTCGTCCACCATCTGTGGAAAATAAATTCTTAGGCCAGCCAGCCAAAAGTCTTACTCCGGACACTAATCCTTCTTTAAAATCTTTTGCCCCACAACATACAGAACTTTCAGGTTCTCATCCAAATTTGTTTGGACCACCACTTTCAGGACCACCACCAAAAAGTGTTACTCCTGTCTCGTCGTCTTCTCAGACAAATTTAATTTCAGAGCAAGCTGCTATAGTGCAACCTCTAAGCTTTTTCAAACCTCCACCAACAACTGGAACTAACTTGTCAGGACCACCACCAAAAAGTGTTACTCCCAAATCATCTGCACAAGGTCCACCCCCGAATTTCTTTGTACCACCAATATCGGAAACTAATTTATCAAACCAGAAAGCTTCTTCAGGTCCGCCACCAAGTTTATTCGGACCTCCACCAACAGCTGGAACTAACTTCCCAGGAGTACCTCCTCAGTCGCTTTCAAACAACAATTTATTTGGACCTCCCCCTACAGCTGGGGTGAATTTTTCAGGACCACCACCTCCTGCACAAGTACCGCAGCCTCAGTTGCCACCTCAAATAAAACCTATTGCTGCTCCGCCATCTACTGGACCACCATCGTCATCATTCCGGTTACAGAAGGGAACTCGATTGTACAAGAGTCCGTTCCAAGTTGCTCCACCAGAACACCAACCGCAAGTGCACCTTTCTCAAAATATCTTTCCACCAGCTCCTGAAGCCGTCAACTATTTCAATCCCCAACAAGCCTTTGCACCACTTCAAGGACAAGGAATTTCGCAGACAATACCACCTCTAGAACCTATTTTGAAACCTGTTCAAGAAGCACCAATTCCAACCCCTTCAGCCACTGCACCCCAATTTGGTGAAACTCCAAAGCATTTTGCAACTCCAGAAGTGGTTAATTTGTTCCATAATAAAAGTGCTGAAGCATTGAATATTGTAAAGCCTTTAAGTGCGCCCGAAGGAATTTCATCAAAACCGCCAGCAGAACCAATCAACTTTTTCAATCCACAGGAATTAAATTCTGTTCCTGATACTCTTAGTTCTACAAAAGAAGTTTTACCAGAGGTTCAACAACCTAGCCCAGAAGAAGTTTCGTCAACCGACGCACAATCAATTGATAAGACCCCTGAGAAACCAACAATTTCCGAAGGCCTAACACAACAGGAAATAACACCCTCTTCAACTGGACTCGATACAGAAACAGTTTCTATTTCAGCTAATAATCAAGATCAATCTTCAGTACCAGACCAAAATCTGTTAACCCAAGAAAACGTTTTTTCCAACCAAGTTCCCGAACAAGAAAATTCTGAACTATCAGAGCAAGCATCGACAGTCAACTCATCATCGTCAGAAGTCCAGCAGGAAAGGTTAAGCTTTATTGAAGATCAACAAAAGAATATCCTACCTCCACCCCCAGCAGTTAGCTTTGGCACACCTACATCTTCGAAGGAAACAGCTAACTTTCCGCCACCACCTCCACAACATTCTTTTCAAGATAAACCATCTTCAAACCCTTATCGAAAGGGTCTTCAGCCAGCGCATACACAATTGCCAGCTCCTGCATCTTTGTCCTCATTCTTCACCCCAATCGATCAAGGCAATCATTTCTTTCAAACTATCAATTCGGGACCAATTCCAGAAACATCACAGCCTGCAGCTAATTTCGTTGGTGGAACCAACTTTTTTAATCCTCAAGAAAATTCGTCTTTGAATCCGCCTTTGGAAACATTTAAAGCTCCAGAGGAACCTGCTCAAGAAGCATTTGAACATCCTCAAGAGACTTCAGCTCAATCAGAAAATCAGCAATCCGAAATTAAAGTTTCGGAACCTGAACCTACATTACCAATAAGAGAACCGACTCCCATTACTTCTGTTATTCCAGATCAAACTAAACCCACATCATCAATAGGAGAACCATTGGAAGCAGAATCAACTGAAAAAATTGCTTTATCCAAACCAGACGAAAATCCGAGTTTCTACAAGCCTGACATTGCGCCACCTCTATCCAACGAACTACCAGTGGCATCAAAGCCAGAAGAAAATTCCAAGATTGCTTCGCCACTCAAGTCTCAAGATACCCCCGTTCCCGAACCTGTGCCAAATTTATTTACCGGTTTCTTTGATCAAGCAGCAGGTGCAACAGCAGCTGCTCCCAATCCCATAGCTGCCCAACGACCATCACTACCCGATCCGACAACATTTTTCGATTCATTCAGTTTGGTTCCGAGCTTGGGAATCCCCGCTCCTCCCACCGAAGATCCAAACAGTCAACGCATACAAAACTTCTTTAACAATCCTCCACCGAAAGAACTCGATACTGTTGGTGACTTAAATTACAACTTGGTAGGCAGTGGACTTTCGGTGCAAAATCTACAAATTCGTTCGCTAACGCCGGCTTCAAATATAGCCGAACCACCATCGTCATCTTGCTCGGAATTCTCAGAGCTCAATAGTTCTCTGTCAGCTGCCAACAGGCAGCCTTTGATCCAAGCTGCAGATTCGACTAAGGTATCTCCCGAAGAGGAGGCCATTTTTGAATCGCCAGAATATCAAGATTTGCCCGAGGAGATAGTGAATGAGCTGAAAATGGCCAATAGTTTGCTAGGAAACAGTAGCCCAACAAATGAGGTTCGTTTTAGTAAATAGTTCTTAAAGTAGTAGTTTTTTATTTGGTATCTTTTGATTCCAGGCATATAAGCCAGCTGTTAAACATTGGTTCTACAAAAGAAAACTTGATGTCAAGTGCTTGTGGACACCCTTCTCATTCCATGACTCTGCTCTGCTTGAAGAAGCTTTTTTGAAAGGAGGTTAGTAGCCATTCATATGCCATGTGCTGATTTTATGAATTTCATTACTCTTGTTTGTCACTTTGTTTTATAGATGAAGGTCCTAACTTAGTCGCTGTTGAAGGTGGCCGATTCGATGTTAACATTTCAGAACGAACTAAATGTCCTGTCTATTGGGAAGGCGAACCAATTGAAGTAAAACGTTGCTCATGGTTCTATAAGGCAAGTGACTCAAAATATGTTCCATATGAAGAAGAAATCGCAGATCTATTAGAAGAGGAGTATAAAAAAGCTTCGGAAAGTTGTGAATGGCATAAGAAAATTCCCATCTCGGCTGGAGATATTGTGGTATTCCATGGACCGACGGTGATTGTTCATTTCCAACCGCAGCAGCAAATTGATTCATGGGGTGGATCGACGGTAAGTAGATACTTTTCTTGCACTCACTTTCATTTCGTTCACTTTTCATATTTTGTTAACACTTGTTTCTTTTTTTTTTAATTTTTAGATAGCTTTTCAAGACAAGTTTTTCTATATGTTTTTACTAACTTATATTTGTAAACAAAATAGAAAGAAATAATTTCCGGTTAATTCATTTAGAGTTTTAGTTTACGTAGAACCGAGCAAAATTATAAACAGCCAGAGAATTGTGTATTTCATTTAAATTAGATACTGGCCTTTGTACTTAAAATGAAAATGTAAGTCTCATACAATTTGTAGTGAATGATTAAATAAATTCGTTTGCAGCCCAGGCTTGCAAGCTTCGCATAAATAAACATGGCTAGTGCCCTCAAGCTGAAGAACCTTGATCCTTAAGTACAAATTGGAAAAATATTCCTGGTAAATCTGTTTTTAATATTGGCCCATATCCAGCTCGAAACTTAAATTACTTGTAGTTACTTTAATCAATTTCCGGAAAACGTTGCGAAAATAAATTATCTAATTGATCTGTTTTCAAATTTCGTTCACACAATTTATTTTCCTGCTTTTAAAACACCTTGAAAACTCGAAAATTTGAAGATTTTGAACTTGAATTGAATTGGCAGTTAGTGGCATCGAAAGAAAGCTACCCATAAAGTCACTAACCTAATTTGGTATTTTGTTTATGGATTTGGATTTTCCTTATGATCTATTTTTGTTATGCAATCAGTTGAATCGATATCCTCATCTAAAATCATCAATTTTGGGAACCATTAATTGGAAAACTCATTTTAACTTGCGCATTCAGAAAAGCGATATGAATCTAGGGCGAGAGTTACGAAAGTCCATACTATACAATGGTCAAGTTCAAAAAGGAAGTAAGCAGTAGCTTTTCAGAAAAAGGGATATCTCAATAAATTGGTTCGTTCTACCTAATCAATAATACTTTCATCAAAAAAAAAAAAAAAAGTGGCTTAAGGGTCGTAAATTTTCCAGCCCCACCGTTGCATCTTCATAGAAATGCAATATTCCTTATTATACTTAATGGGCCTTATGGATACAAAATTAATGCTAGGACTATTTTCGGACCAAGATAAAGCTAGCTAGCCAAAAACTTTGGTTTAACGGTTTCACCTTAAGCTTTGTTCCATGTGAATAAAACAAAAATTACACTCAATAGCTATAAAATTCTTATTAAAGCTGTTATTTATTTGTTCATAATGTTTTTGTTTTAAAACAAAAATTACGCTAAATAGCTACAAAATTCTAACTTAAGCTTAATATTTCTAGCTGTTATTTATTTGTTCATAATGTTTTGGCTTAGCAAGTATTGCTTTCATATGAATAGAACATTTCAAGATTTTAAATTTACTTGATGGATAAGTACAAGAAAGTTCTGTTTATACACACAGCTATTATGTCCACTGCTCATCGAGCTAGATCCTATCGGATTGACCGTTTAGCTTCAAATTTGCACGGATACGGAATAATGTCATTCCCTTAGGCTTGCACTGCTTTTCTAGGACGGGTAGCTCAAATACAACGGTTTTGATAATCCAAAATTTTTTTCAATACTGGCTTCATTTTTTTTGTTAAACTTCGTATCTTTATAGCATCCAGAATATCCAAGAATGGTATCATTTTCCTTCATATTCTCGTTCTGTTCATCTTCTTAAGGCTCGTGAAGTATGAACTTAGCGTCCACACTTGTGAATTATTCAACTGCATTGCATGTTGCTTGTTCATTAAGTTTGAAGAAACCCTTACAGTTATTGTATTCATCAGGAAATCTGAAACGTATATTTGTGTGCCTATTATGTCTTTTCTGGACCGAACTGAAATCAAGGGTCAGTCAGATACCTCAAAAATATCCTCATCCTCTGCTCAGATCTAAGTGGACCTCATCTACGCTCTATTGTTTCCCCTAAAAAAGTTATCAGCAAGCGACTGCACACTGTCTTTTAAAAATTGCAACAAACGATGAAAGTCATCATCACAAATTTCCTACCGTTTTCTATAAAGCTTTGATTGTAGCTCATATTCGCACTTAAACTGAAGAAAAATAAGAACTAGTCAAAGCTTTCTTGCCAGTGTCCAGGAATCTTATTATTTTTATAGCTTTACCTATAATATTCTAGCTTAAGGTATTATTAATTAAAGAATTTAGAGTTTAAGCTGGAAAAACAAGTTAAAGCTAGCTTAAAGCATTTTAAATTAACCATAACTAGAAAACGTCTTTTAGTTTTTAGCTTGTTTTTAATCACATCCAAGTTTTAGCTTTAGCCCTTTTTTTATTCACAATAACAAATGCTTTCGTTGCTATATCCGTTTTCCAAAAAAGAACTTTGTAACGAGTTTTTTTCCTTTGAGGTAATTGCTGGCACACCAACTGTCCCTCGCTAGCTCAGGAGTGGATCCGTTGACCTCCTCGTTAGCAAAAAAATATGCCAGTCTTTGCATCTAGCTGTTAGTGATGCGCGAGATTATCTCTACCCACCCTACCTGGTTGTTTTCTCGCTAAACAACCCCTTTTATTACCTCCTCTTTTCCTCCGCCCTACCCCTTCATCTCCCCTTCCTCATCTTCCCCTTTTTAAATGCAAATTAAAATTCCATGTTTCTAATTATATTGTGTTTATAATTCAACATATTAACATATCAATTAACATTAATTTAAATTTATTAATAAAAGTATTTTTTTTTTAATCATTTAAAATTCAAGATGTAAATTTGATATGCCAGTCTTTGCATCTAGATGTTAGTGATGCGCGAGATTATCTCTACCCACCCTACCTGGTTGCTTTCTCGCTAAGCAACCCCTTTTAATACCTCCTCTTTTCCTCCGCCCTACCCCTTCATCTCCCCTTCCTCATCCTCCCCTTTTTAAATGCATAATTACTATTAATTTTTTTTTATATATATAGGTCTATGTATATATATTATATATGTATATATCAATGTATGTAGATGAATATATATATAATATATATGCACTATTTTGCAACACAATTGATTATTTAAAATTGATTTTTTTTTTGTTTATGACTTAATATGGAAAAATGAAATAAAATGAATTTCTTAATTCAAAGAAACTGAATTATATAAATCACTTTCGTTCAAAAAAAAATTTAAAAAAAAATCGGTATTGAAAGGCAACTTCCGCCGCCGACGATGACGTCGTCGTCCGTCTTTTCTTAATATTTTACTTCCGGGGTTTATCCCTTTTCTGATCGTTGACCAAGAGTTTTGACTTTGATTGTCCTTCACGGAAAATATGCCTATCTTATTTATCGTTAAGAGGATAGGTATTCCTTTGTTTCCTTCTTTTTTCAGGCTGCCAAAATTTATTTTGACGACCTAGCTAGATCAAAAAAAAAAGATTTAAGCGAAATGCTCAATTAGGGTAGTTTTTAGGTCCCAAAATATATGCGGAACCTTACCTTAGGCAGTTTAATACTTGGATTCCTTCTAAGAAAAACGATGATATAAGTATGTATATATGATATAGATATATGTGAATATATATCTATGGAGATTTTGTGGCACTCGTATATCTGGGACGTTACGTCTTGATTTTACTAAAATTTAATTAATTTCTCAATTATAACCTTTCGAGTAACATTTACACAGGAAAAGGAGAACAATATACCTTACATTACAATTACACACCTAGGACAAATGATCTCCTTTTAGTAGGAGCAGTACCCCTATCCTAGCTTTAGAGCGAGAGGGTAATCAGAATTACACTTTGTTTACAATTTGCAAACAGGCTACAAAAAAGACATAAGTTCAAAGCGTTCGTCGTCGTCGGTCGATGTATGTAGGTGGGTTTCAGTTTTTCTATTTTAAAAATTTGTATTCAATTAGATTGAAATTTGTGAAAATAAAAACCCATTCGGTTACAACTTGAATTTTTTTTAACATACTTATCTAAAACATAACGTACTCTTTTTTAAAAACTTCTATTTTTAGATTCTAGACAAAAAATCTAAATAATGATTCACATCTTGTATAACACGAAAATTTAATTTTAATATTTTGCTACTTTTTGTGGCAAACTTTGCGAAAACGTTTAAATCTTCCGGCATGTTCCAAACGTTTTTTTTTCACATTCCTTCTTATTAGACCAACAATAGAAAGTGTGTGAAATTTCATTTTTCTAACTCAATTAGCACTGGTATCCACCGGAAATGGATTAAACATTAAATAACTGAGTAAATTGAAGATACCTATATTTGCGGATAGATTTTAAACGTTTTTCAGTAGATAGAGGCATAGATTGTCATATTTTTTCTTATTAAAATTAGCCCATTTAGCAGTAGATCATTTTTTGGGAGATTATAACTAGAATATTTGGAATGCTGACAAACTTAACTTGTATCTACTCACAAAAAACTAACCCTATAACTATTAAACTTTCACTTAAGTTTCTTCATGTTCCTTAGTAACTCTATAATATTCTATTCTAAATCATAAAAAAAAACTACTAACTTAAACTGGTCTAATTGCATGCTCATTGAAAGTCACTTTTTGTTTGTACATAACCTAACCCCCCATTTCACTCAAAAACTTCTAACACAATGCTTCTTTCCTGATGTCGAAACATCAGCTTGATTCGGAAAGTTTTCTATCTTATATGAAACAGCAAACTATAACACGTCCACGAGTTGTAAAACGAGATCTTGACGACTTCAACATCGATGAAGGTGAATCACACAAAGTTGACCATTTACTTTTTATGGTTCATGGCATAGGATCAGCTTGTGATCTTAAAATGAGATCTGTCGAAGAAGTTGGTAAGTAATAAATCAAGTTCATTAATTGTTTAAACAAATTTCTTAATCATGATCATTTTAGTTGATGAATTCCGCAGTATTGCGTTGCAATTAGTTCAATCCCACTATAGAAATTCAGTTGAAAGTGGTCATGTTGGGCGAGTTGAAGTTCTGCCGGTATCATGGCACAGTGAACTACATTCCGAAGAGTTTGGCATTGATGAGAAATTGAAATCGATAACTCTGGAATCTATTCCAAAGCTTCGAAACTTTACAAATGACACCCTACTGGATATTCTATTTTATACAAGTCCCATGTTCTGTCAAAGAATCATAAATACTGTTACATCATCTATGAATGACATTTTTGTGAAGTACAAGCAAAGGAATCCAGAATTCCATGGTGAAGTGTCCTTGGCTGGTCATAGTTTGGGTTCTTTGATAATGTTCGACTTGCTATGTCATCAAAGACCCCACAAACAATCTGAGGAAAAAAATATGGTAAACAAGAATTTTCGAAGTTGAAAGAAAGTTCACAAAAATGTGTGTTGTTTTTTATTTTTAGGAAAATCCTGATGCAATGACTTCAGATTCTCCAGTAGAATCGAATCAGCTCAAGGAAGAAGAAGAAGGCAAAAATATCACTTATAAAATGGGACAAGCTGGAACTGGTCAACCATTTATAAGTTACCCACAACTCCTTTTCCAACCGAAAAAGTTTTTCGCACTTGGATCACCTATTGGTAAAAATACCTTTTTTTTAAAGAAATTAATCCGAATGTAATGAGAAATTTCGTTTGTTTAGGAATGTTTGTCACAATTCGGGGAATCGACAAACTTGGCTTAGACTTCCGTCTACCAACATGTCCAGGTTTCTATAATATATTCCATCCCTACGATCCAGTGGCATACAGACTCGAAGCTCTCGTAAATCCCGACATGAATGGCATCCCTCCAGTACTGATTCCACATCACAAAGGTAGAAAACGAATGCATTTAGAGTTAAAGGAAACAATGAGTCGAGTAGGAGCCGATTTGAAACAACGCTTTTTCGAAACCTTTAAGACCACTTTAGATAGTGTGAATTTCCTCACTCCCAAGGCTAAAAACGATCCAAAGGAATTAAAAGAGGAAGTCGATAGGGTAAGTTTGTTTAGACAATACAAAATAATGAGAATCTGATTTAAAAGCCATCCTTATGTAGCTCTTGGAATTACAAGCCCAACAAGGACAACAGACACAACAAAGCGTTGCATCAACTTCCCGCTCAAGAGCCAATTCAAATTCTACAAACCAATCGGACACAGATGTTATTGAAATTGATTTTCCACTAGGCAAGTTGAATGACTCGAAACGTGTTGACTATGTTCTGCAGGAGGCACCATTGGAATTCTTCAATGAATATTTATTTGCCTTGAGTAGTCATGTTTGTTATTGGTAAGGCTATAAACTAAAAAGACTAATAATACATTTTCTAAAATATAACTTTATTTTTTTTGTTTTGTTCTCAGGGAATCTGAAGATACAATTTTGTTTGTAATGAAACAAATTTATAATGAGATCGGAATAAGTCCAGATAGTCAAGTACCCCAACAAACAATGACAATTGAACGGCCCAGCTCGAGCGGTAGCACAACGCAGCAATCGCCTACAAGTTAAAGCATAACCTGCATCGTTTTAAAATTGTATCTGTTTAAAAAAAGAAGAAAAAATCAACTATTTTACTAAATGTACGAGTATATTAATGTATGACCGATCTTATTGTTATAAAACAAAAGAAAAAGTATGAAAGTTGATATTCTGAGAGAATATATCATTGTTGTTGTGTTTGTTCGTTTTTTATCAACTAATAAATAAAAAATACTGTCCACATTTATTCTAATTTTTTAGTTTTTTTATATTTTTTAGCTTAATTTTGAAAAGAAGGAAAGTATATTTCTTCCATTAAATGCGCTTCAAACCTTTAAAAACAGAAGAAGACAAAACGGTGCATCTGTTTTATCCGATATACTCTTCATATTTATCCTTATCCTTTCGGTTAGGAAAAAGGAATCTGTTCATGAATAAATACAAACCATTTGATCAAAAACACCGACTCCACCTTTGGTTTTGTTGTAGTCCAGTATCATCACTGGCTTATTATCAGTACCGGAAGAGGCTTTTTCAGATTTATGTTTCGTCGATAACTGGCTTTTGAACATATCACCAACGCCATTCTTTCAGAAAATCCAAAGATAGGTGAGTGGACTGACCAATACTGTTTCCTGTCATCAAGAAATTCCTTTACTACAAAGGGTCTGGTCAAGTTTCTTTTGTTATCGCGCATTTTATCCCAAAATGGTACAATTTTTTATCGAGCAACTTCAAGGCCAATTCCACGATTGTAAGATGTAAGATGTATGATGACACCACCACATCATATAAACAAAGGTTACTAATTAGGGCAAAAGAATATAATATTTTCGAATTACTTGAACGTTTATTTTGTTTTTTTCAACTTTACTTATCTGATAAATGATTGAAAATCATTTATAAATAAGTTAGAAAAATTAAAACTTAATAATATAGCATAGATGTGAAAAAAATGTATTGAAAGGTCTCTTATTTTTGTCTTTCGAGAAAGAATTTTTAAAAATCCATTTGTTTTGCCGAAATAGCAGCGCATTGCTAAGGTAATTCTTTGCCGGATTTCAACTAAGATGTCATTCGTGGTTTGTTCCTAGGTAAGTGGTATTTGAACTCCTAGCCAATGAACTGATGAGGCTTTGTTTGTTAATAGCATATACTTTGTTATGTCCCCGTTCACTTGAAGAGCAGCGCCTTTCGCCTTTTCATGCAAAGCTGTAAATACTCCTACTACAGCTTGGAGCGGCCGATGATATAAGTTTGGTCCGCATAGCCAAGAAATTAGGAAGACCTGTTGAAGATAGTGCCAGGTTCCTAGTTAACACTACTTTTGAGGTTTTCCACTTCGTTAATCCAAAGTTGAAGAAATCACATAATCCTGTACATTTCAGGAATAATATACCTAAGATTTAAACCCTTTTTCACGTTGCACCGGGTATTTTGTAATGTCATGCATTTATGAATCAATTTTTTTAAGGATCCCGAGTTATGACATCGCGGTCGGTGGTTCACGGCTTGAAGTTCGTTTGTCTTTTCCTGAGTTGGCCTCAACGTGAAGATTTGGTCTAGTACGTCCGTCATATGTGACTATTTGACTAGCCATCGAGCATACTTGCATGCATGCATGGCATGCATTGTTAAATTTCTTCTGACTCAACATTTATCAAATGTCTATTAACGATTTGACCTATGCCAATCAGAATTAAAAATTCCATAAAAACTAAATGCCTTTTAAGCTTTTTGGAATACTTAGTACACATATTTCATACCAACGACAATAGTTGAACAATCGTCAGCAACATGAGAGGTTCTCGGCTTCTAGCTCTTTCAGTATTTACCATTGCGGTTATATCAGCTTTCGATTGCAATCAAATTCTATCGGATACCGAAATAAAATTTCTCAACTGGGAAAAACTAGAGGAGTGTGTAACTGAAATTGGAAGAAATCCAGTCGATAGAAACTCAAGTGAACGCATTTGGCAACTTATTAAAAATGTAAGTTCCATTCCAAACAATATAGATGTGTGAATACATATTCAAAGAATTATTTATAGGCCAATGACGGAATCGAAAATATTTCCCCTCTGGCTTACAAGAATATGGGAAATCTCGTTACTGGTATTCCGTTGGATGATTTACGTAACATCACCATAGATGTTGTTGAAATTGTCAAAGCATTTGGATCTGTGCAAAAGGGTTTCACCGATGAGCAAATGAATTTGATAGCACAAAAAGTAAGTAACGAATGGCCAAATAAGAACCCCAGGACATATTCCGAGTATGATTTGATGTCGATGGGTCAGATTGTGTGTTATCTTAATCGATCGGATATAGCTGCAATTCATGCTGTGGCCTTGAGGTAAAATCATATTTTTACATATATTACCATTTACAAAATTAATATTCTTTTCTTTTTAAATATTTTAAGATATTCTGCTGAATGGATTGGGAGTTTGGAAAATTGTCCTGCCGATAGAATTGAAGCTTTTGCAAGATTAGCAGTACAAGATAATGCATTTGGCTCACCATCTAATTGGTCAACACTCGATGTAAGATGTTTTCTATTTCTATCGTTATATATTATGTAAATATATTTGAATAAAGATTAAAAATTCTAGGTGAGCATAATGGGAAATATTATAAAAGGACTCACTCCATCAGAAATTGAATCGATAAGCAAAGAGAAATTGCGTTTCAACAAGCATTTTAGAATTTACACAAATCGTCCCAATTCCACAAGAGCTAACAATTCTTCTCAAAAGGAGGACCAAGCAGATGGCTCGAAAAAATCTGAGCCCAATAAAATGTCAGATCAAATATCGAATTAAAACTCAAGACTTTTTACAAATGAAAGATTATAAATAGTAGGTATACAAAATTAAAATAGTTCACATACGCCTAGGTGTACTGCTCAAATTACGGCATTGTTAGAAAAGTGTTTCTTCGGAACATTTCGGATGGTTTTCATTTTCAAAGAACACTTCGTTAAATTCTTAAGTAATTCAGTAAACATTAAAAAAATAAGAATAAAATTGTAAAATTTGACCAATTTTCTAAAGTTGTGTTTTGTTTTCTTTATTACAAATTGTATCTATTTATGTATAATATGTATTGTTTATGATTGTTTAAATTACAATATATTGTTTTGTTTGTTAAATGTATTTTTCTACTTTTAAAATAACTAGTGCTATAATTTTATTTTTTATTTTTATTCAAAGTGAAGTTCGATGGCTAAGAACGAATTTATAAGAGTACATAACATGGCTTTCTATTCACAACCTTTAAGCCTCTTGTTGCCTGCTGGTGGTTGTCTTAGCAAAAATTGCTCCTTTACTTCACTTCATATTTAAACCATTTTTTGATTCGCTTTCTATATTTCGCTACGATTTAACTAAGATTTCCTTAAACTAATTTATAGATGCTAGTGCGTTAAAAATACCAGTTAACAATATTTGTGTTATAGATTGCATTCGTGCCCGGTCCGTTCTTCTTCTTCAAAACTTATCATCAACTAGATCTGACATTCCGTCGACATTAATGTTGAGCATACGCTTGTCCATGATCATCATTGGCGATGATTTGTCAATCGGAGACATCCCAAACGATTGCATATCAAGACTTAACGAGTCATGGGACTGTTGCTGCGACTGATGCTGGCTTAGGTGCGAGTGCTGATGATGATTGGATGGATGATGATGCAAATGCATGTGTACCTGCTTGTCATCCATGATGGCTTGGTCAAGATTAAGAATGCATTCTGCCTTAAAATTATCTATTGTGAATTGGTCCACGTTGAGGTATTTCATCTCATCGTATGTGGACGTGGGCGTATCGAGATCCAGTGAATGGCTGATTGTCGAAACGCTATTTGTGGAGATATCATGATGAGGGGGTGTAGATCGGCTTATTGGAGGCATTGCATTTAACGCAGGTGCTGGGGGGTACGTCGACCATTCCATGGAAAGACCACCGCCCCTCTCAAGGCCCATGTGGTCGATGTTGAGATTGAGGAAGATATTCGGTGACATCCTCGAGGGAGACATCGATCCAAAGTTCACCTTTGATTCGTTGTCGAGAGAGTTCGATGATTGAGGCGGGGTGTCTGGTAGAAGGGTATTGCCTGAAGAAAAAATAAACATAAATAAGTTTGTTTGAACTTTGTTGAATTTTAAGATTTTCTCAGTATACCTAAAGTACCATCTAATTGTGTCATAACATTATCATCGTATGGTGTGTTATTCATTTCAGGATCTCCGCTATCCTTCAATGAGCCTTTCTCTTGTTTTCGCCACTTGGCACGACGATTTTGAAACCAAACTTGAACTCGGGCTTCGGTCAGATCGATTCGAACGGCGAGTTCTTCGCGAAAAAATACATCCGGGTAATGGGTTCGTTGGAAAGCACGCTCCAATTCTTGCAGTTGCAGTGAATTAAATGTTGTCCTGCAAAGGAATAAGTAATTAATAATATTTTTATCATCGAATGAGAAAAAAAAAATATTTTTTTTAAAAAGGTAAATTGCAACATTAAGGTACCCCCAATTATGCAAGAATGCTCTCTCATTTTATTAATGCGAATCAGCAAGTTTCTTTTGAAGATTTCACGAATTTTCGAAAATTGAGAAAAGATTTTTGGTACAAAAGAAAGAAATTACAACGACCTTATGAATAGTTGTAATTTCTTTTTACAGTTATGGACCCGTCACAAACTGAGTCAATTTGGAATCAGGCTATGTTAAGTGTATTTAGAGTTATTAATCCATTGTCTTGAGAAAAAAAATCATAAATGATGTTTTCTTTATTTTTCTAATAATCTACTAAGCAATTGTATTATTAGTATACAAAGTGCAATGTTAGTTCTTTTCAATAGAACAGACTTTGTGGTTTTGTGACTGTTAAACAATGGTTCCAAATTCATTCCTTCCAAGAAAAGATATTATTGGATTGATCATACAAAATAAATAAGGTGGCGCAACAGTCCGTTGAGAACTGGGGAATAGTGTCTTACAACTCAAAACCATTCCTGTGTGCAAGTAATGTAGTCAGGGATGGAGGGGACCTACAGTTTAAAGTCAAATCCGAAAGGCTAATTTGAGAAAACACTTTTCATGACAAGAATTTGTCAATTCCTCGCAAGAGTCAGTACCCGTGAAAAAAAACTTTAGATGTTACAGGCAGCGGTCGAACCGAAGACCTCTGGCATGACAGTCCAACGGACTTTTTTTTTAAATTCATTTTTATTAATTCAATCTTAAAGCTAGATAAAAATTCATAAAACTAGCCTAATTAACGATAACTTACTGGTCCCATACGGACACTCTAAGTTAAACAATAATACTTTATTCCCCTTCCTTTCGGCCCTCAGATCTATTTTACTATAATTTAATTTTATTTATTTTTTGTATTTATTAGAAAATTAAAGAAAAAATAATTTCAATATCTTTTTTCATTTTTACTTAAAACCTACTTAAAATTAATATAAACATTAAAACTAACTTAAACTAACTAAAACTACCTATGAACTACAACTAGAACAACCACATCTAACTATCTAACATTTTTTTGTTTTTCATTTTTTGTTTTTCTTTTTTTTCCTTATTCCATGTTTTTTTTTTGTTTTTTTTTTTTGTAATTATTTTTTTTTGTAATAATTTTTGTTTGTGCTACCATGCCTATTCTACTTAAAACTATAAAACAAGTATGTAAGGCAAGACAAGGCTTAAAACCCCATCCCGACTACCCACTATCAAGTGCCGATTGAAGCCACCTGCTTCACCCTATCTGTTCGATCCCGTCCGACACAGCCCTACTGAATCAAAGGAGCTCTGCTCCGCCTTGTTTCATAACGTCCCGATTGTACAGGAGTCGCCTATCCAAGGTTGGAGTCCAACGCACTAACTTGTTTCTGCAAATTATAAATACATAAAATGGAAACGAATTTTGTAAAGCTAGTACTTAGCTTTAAGTTAATAATAAATACAAAATAACACTTTTTATCATCAATACATTTGGTGGTGTTACAGCTCGTGAGGAAAAACTGTCCAAATAATCAGTTGAAAGATCCACACGAAGTAGTTGTTGGTCGCACTGAAAGTTAATATTTAAAAAAAACTTAACTTTTACAAATTTATGCTAATAGGAAAATTTGATGTTCATTTCAGATAACCTCTAAAAATTCGTACATTTTCGCAATTTAAACTTAAAACGCTTATTCCGGAAGACACCGGCATTTGCTTTTGATATTTATTACTTATTTTAATGCTTCTTATATACATTTGTAAATGTTATAATAAAATGCATTTCACTCATTACTTTATTTATTTTAAATTTCTTATTAATATTCAATATTAAAAAAAGTAATGGGATTTTAAAAACCGCGATTTTAAAGAAGTGGGATTATTAAAATAAAGATTATAAAAATCGAGATTTCGAACCCAAGCCTGTAATGAAGCCATTACAACGAAGGAAACTAGGGCAGTTTTATAACCAGACAAAGTTAAGAGTATTAAGTGATGCTAAGCCAATGTCTAGAAAAAAACTTTAAAATAAGACTATGTCTAATTTTCTACATAATATTCTTTTACCCTATACCTTTTTATTATAAATAGCTTCTGCACCCTTTTTATAACATTACACAATTTTTCGATTTTCTCGAAATAGCAATCCACTATGACCAAGCTATTTTATTATGTGTGGGACAAACTATGACTTTGAACTCAAATGATTACAATCAATTGATTGCAGTCAAATGACTTGATAGTTAGGGAGATTTTTCTTCACTAACTTTCCAGTCAACTTTCCAATAAAGTTGCCTTGATTGGAAGGCAATTTTTTGGCAGCTGGCCAATCAGATGCTAGAAACTTGCCTTACTTTCAAGTCCCTTATTTCGGCTGAACCTGCCCAATGATTTTGGTAGTTTTTGTACTATGAACTTGAAATAGAGGTTTGTGAAGTAAAGTTCTGAATTTTAAATTCATGACACTTGAAAAACTAACTATAGTTGCCTTGGTCATAATTTACGTTCATAGAATGAACTTGACTGCAAATGAAGTCCCTTATGTTGCCTGAACCTGCCCAGTAAGTCGTTTATAAATGCAGTCTTTTATTATTTTTATTTTGTAAACAAATTAAATTAAAAAGCTCGGTTCAAATAAAAATATCACTACTTGACCTTAACCTTTTGTACGTAGGATTTAAAAAAAAAATATAATCAGCATTGGCTGCGTTAAATCTCGTGTCAGATAGGGTATCCTGGATAGGTGAACAACTTTCATATGTTCACAAAAAACGGACAAGCATTTAGATTTCAAGGTCAATTTTCAAAGAGTAGTTTTAATAATTAAATAAATTGTTACCAAAAGACATGAACATTTGCAATCAATTTTCAATCAGATATCCACATATACCAGAAATTCTTGGATACCTTTGGATTCATTTTTAGACATCCCAGCTGTTTTGGATCAGGTGTTCTTTTGCACTTAAAACACTAACAAAAAGGTATCCGGATACCCTATCTATCCTGGATTGAATGCGGCCTTTGCGCAGGTTCAGACGACATAATGGACTTGAAGGGAAGGCAAGTTTCTAGTATCTTGACTAAAAAGTAAGTCAAGAAAAACACGTTGTGGGCACAACACATGTAGACAGGCACTAACTATTAAGTCAAATCTTCTATCAAAATGACAGTTGATCATGTTCTTTCATTCAACTGAAAGCTGAACTTTATTACTTTATGATTTATTCATTTTCTGCACAATTTAATTTAATGCTTTCTGTAAAAGGGTTCCTTGTCAAATTGGAAAAGAAATAAATAGGTAATATTTCTTTACAATACAAAATACAAATCGTGATGGACTTGTAATTTGCCTCAGGAGTGTTTTGTAGGCAATAATGCTTTTGGTAGTTTTTTACTCTGAACTTAAAGTAGGGGTTTGTGAAGTAAAGTTCTGAATTTGAAATTCATGACACTTGAAAAACGAACTAGTTGCCTTGGTCAAAATGTACGTTCAAAGAATGAAGTTGACTGTAAATGAAGTCATTTATGTTGTCTGAACCTGCCCATTGTCACTGCATTAAAATGACTTACTGACTTTCAAAATTGACTTGCATTTAAAATTGATTCTGAGACAATTGACTTTTAAACTAAATTCAAGTCAAAGGCGCCAGTTTTAGCTATCATTAGTTTTCATTATTGAAAAAAAACGTTGGAATTTATTTGACAGGTCGTTTATAGCTATCATTAAAAATTTCTGTTATTGAAAAAAATTTCCTGATTGAAATCCACCGACAAATTTTTACTGACATTGAGTGAAATTGGAACACAAATCAGTGAAACGATTCGTTTCACTTGAACATACAATTATCAGCTGTTCAGGAAAATGAATTTCCGTCCGGAAAATAGAAAAATAAATGCGTGATTACAATTTTTTTTCTCAAAAAAAATTCTTTGTGTGATTTCCGAACGATCAGTATATAATTTTCATTTCTAATCAAAGGAAAAAACCGTCAAATATCGATTCAAAAATTTGTCCGGATCGATTTCAATGATAGCTATCACTGGCCCCAACGTCATGAAAATTGTAGGTAAAATTTCAAATTTATTTCGGAAATAAAGACTTTTAAAAATAGTCAAAGTGATGACTTAACTTCTGTCACAAAAAGTCTTTAGTTTCAATCTCTAGTTGAAGTCAATGAAGGCAATCTTTTAGTTTAATTTACTTGCCGTTTGTGTGAAGATAAAGTAATGGACTTTACAACTTCGAAAACTATGCAAATTACTTCTTCTTTTCCATGCCAAACAATCGGAGCATATTTGCAGTTTCTTCGGCTTCGTTTTAATTCTATCACATAGCATTTTAACTTTTTTAAATAACGACATTTTATTTCATTCAATTTTGTATGTTTTTTCTTCTCCCATTAAATTGTTTTTGTTTTACTTTAGTAGTAGTACTTCAATATGAAATAATTATTTTATAAAAATTCATAATTTTTACGATTAAATTACAATAGAAACCAATATTTGATGTTTGTTTCAGATAACCTTAAAAATTTCGTACATTTATTTGAACTTTGAGCTTTTGAATTTATATTTTTTTTTTGAAAACGCTTATTCCGGAAGACGCCTGACATTAAACAAAAATCACCTACCACACCAACGTGCGTCCTTATTTAAAAATCAAACGTTTTTGAATGAAATGTCATTCTTTTGAAATAATTCTTTTAAAGTGATCTTATTCCTTTATGCTTAATGTTTTTCTTAAGAATACATTTTGAAAAGGAAACCTTTTGAAAAAAGCCTAAGATTTGGGGTTTGTTTAAAAAAAGTGCCTTTTATTTTTTTGTTTTATAGACGATACAAAAATAAATCTATTATTCCAAATTTATCACAAATGATTTAAAAATAAAAGAAAATATTTTTCTTTTCTCTTGTTGTTTTGTTAAAAGTATTTCACCCTGGTACGATGCGGAGCGGTGGGGTATGGCTAATTGCTCATACTTTGATTTTTGCTTTAACATTTTTGTACATTATGTACTTTACATTTACACCACCCACCTTCTATTTTTATGTGAGAGCTTCTTGTGTTTTTCCAATAATCTCTTCAATCGATATTGTTTTTCTTATTTATTTTCTTTATTTTTTTTTTTAAATAGATTCTTTTTCCAATGTCCTATTATGTACGGGAATGGAACTGCTCCGCTGCTGTCCACTAGCATTTATGTAGGTGCAATGAACCGAATTCTTATGTGCTACGAGCATACGGTTACAGGCTTGGAAGCCAAAGCCAGACCGACCGAATGTAAAGTTTCTATTGATGAGTTCTGACAGACAGAGGTGAAAAGGTGATATTATGTTCTCTTATAGGCTTTACTGATAGTTCTGGTTTTGTGACAACATCGGATTTTGAATTTCATTCCTCACAGGGTAACATTATTTTGTAGATAAGTATGAGTCGAGTAGTATGTGGCCTGTTTTTTTCAAGAATTCTAATCCTTGTTCCCTATACTTGTGGTTATTTGAGTCTTTTGGCCAAATTGAGTGTACATAAACAAAAATCAAGACAGTCAGGAATTTTAATTGTTTTGTTCTCTGCAATTTTGTCAATCAATACTTTATATTTGAATACACATAGTCCAAAAAGTCTCCGTACAGCAGCTTTCTTTTTGTTGATTCGAGATAAAAAATTTACTATAATAATATAATTAAAAACAGATTTTTGAAAATCACAATCAACATTGTTTTAAATTTGGTAAAAAGGTGAAGGTGGAAACTAAATTTTTTCAATGTTACCACTTTGATTTTTACATTTATTCCTAGTACTTTTTTTCAAAAAACACTAGAATTAGGCTGCTGCACGGAGACTTTTTGGACTAAGTGTATCTAGGAGGCAATTTTAGTAAGCTTTGTTTTTAATACATTTTGATATTTTTTATATATTTAAGGATTTTAAATAATATCTAATTTTTAAAGTAGTTTGCAGAAAAGTAATGAGAACTGACTGACTGACTAAACTATAAATATTTACCACCCTCAAACATTGAAGGAACCAATAACTTTTCTGCGGTGCTGTGCGAGGTAAGGCTAACTTTCAAGGATTCACTTTTAAAAAATGCAATAAAGCCAATTTTTGGAAATTGGTCTTATTATCATTTTTTTTGTACACTTCAGAATTTTCAGAAAGCATTTAGCTTATGGCAAGCTTTAAACTACGACCAGAGGCTCATCATAAGTGCATGTGTTAGTTGTTAGTTAGGGAAATAGTACAATATGATGTAAGTTCTATGGAAGTCAATGGGCAGGTTCAGGCAACATAAGGGACTTCATTTGCAGTCAACTTCATTCTATGAACGTAAATTTTGACCAAGGCAACTAGTTAGTTTTTCAAGTGTCATGAATTTCAAATTCAGAACTTTACTTCGCAAACCTCTACTTTAAGTTCATAGTACAAAAAGTACCAACAAAATTATTGTCTAAAAAAAACACTCCTCAGGTAAGCTACAAGTCCATCACGATTTGTATATTGTATTGTAAGAAAATATTACTTATTTCTTTTACAAATTAACAACGAACCCTTTTACAGAAAGCATTGAGTGAAGTTGTGCAGAAAATAAATAAACCATAGAGTAATAAAGTTCAGTTTTCACTTGAATAAAAAAGCATTATCAATTGTCATTTTGACAGGAGTAGACTTGACTTGATAGTTAGGGAGATTTTTCTTGACTAACGTCGTTTTCAATTGGCAATCTGGAATTGTTCTTCGATTCGGAATCCCAATTGAACAGTTTTTTTTTATTCCGAAGAATCTGAAGTTTGGTGAGAATGTATTGGTTGAGTATGACATGTGTCACATATATGTGTATTCGCGCTAAATTTCATTTTGTTTTTGTGCTGCAAACATGGAGGAAGTGACATTTAAAATTTATGAATGTGTGAGTGATTCTGCTTCTGATTCTGTTTTTAAAACCAGAAGGGAAATTCTCTTCTTTTCAGAATCAGAACTGTCACTTTTGCCCAATTGAACGCATTCAGAATGCTTTTTTTCACTTCCAGATTGCCAATTGAAAACGACGTAACTTTCTAGTCAACTTTCCATTAAAGTTGCCTTAATTGGAAGGTCATTTTTTGGCAGCTGGCCAATCAGATAATAGAAACTTTCCTAAGTTTTAAGTCCCTTACGTCGGCTGAACCTGCCCAATATGTATAAAATCAATTGTACATAAGGTGATGAGCTCCGCCTCGGTAATTCAAATGGATACAAGTCGTTATTAACACGCCTTTATTGGAGAGATTACATTTGAAAAAGCTGAATATGATGTTCATAGGGAGGAAGATCATAAAAATCCTCCCAAGAAAGACCCTTAAGGGCAAAGCGAATGAAATTATGTTGAATTGATTCAATGCGTTTTCTACGAATTTCGTAAAAGGGAGTTCACACTTGTGAAGCATTTCCAACATGAGGACGAACATGGCAATTGTACAAAGAAAGATTAACATTAACAAAAATTAATGTGATGTGTAAATTCTAAGTTGGAATAGAAATGAACACCTAAATCTTTAAAGGTGAAGACGCGATAGAGTTTTTACTGCGAAATACAATAATCAAATACACTTTCAAATCGGTTTTTAGTAAAAATTATCATCTAGCATTTTAAAGGGTTGAGGGAAAGGCTATTTTTCCCACACCAAAATGTTATAGAATACAATCATGGATTGACTTTGTTATTTCCAAAATATTCTTGTCATCAGACATGACGTTACGTCGTTAATAGGCAGGATGAACAGAAAAGGGGCAAGATGGCTTCCCAGGGAAACTCCAGATTGAGCAGCAAAAAGTTTCTGAATGATAATTTGATAAAATTTGATCCAAGCTAAGCATGTGGGAAACCAAGAGCTTTAAGTTTAAATAAAATAATGGCTGAGTAGGTCAAAAACTTTAGAAAATTTAGTGTAACTTTGTTATAAACCGTTTGAACATGTGTTTGAGGATGTAAGAAGATTTGTAAAGGTCGATATTTTTTTTACGAAACTGTTACTAATTTTTAATTCACGGCATCTTTTTCTGCGGTACCTTTGTTATTAATTTTTTTTTTAATTTATTGTCATTTCACATTCAAAATTCTGGTGGCTTTAAATTTTAGTATTGAGTTCCTTCATAGTTCATTTTATAAAAAAAACTAGTTTAAAGGTGTTTCGAGTTTTAAATTTATCAACTTAACTCTGAATGCGCAAAAATATGTATGATACTGTTTGCTCTTAATTCCGTTTGTCTAAAATACTGTACAAAACACTGTAACCTCGCAATTAATGTGTTTTAAAATTCCCTACATCAGAACTGTATCCTTAAAAAGTGCATTTCTGCATAATTCTGTTTTAAGCATTCGTGTATAATGACCATACAGAATTTTGAATTTTGGCTTTTAGAATTTTGAAATACAGTATTATGATCAAAACAGTATTTCGATTCCAACCCTTTCTTTAGACGATTCGTATTTGTGCAGAAATTAGCTGAAAATGGGGTTTAATTTTGGACATACACTGCCGGTCATAAGGTTAGAAGCAGTCATTTTCGAGAAGTAAAATCGATATTTCTCCCGTTATATGATGGATTAGAAAAAAATAACTATGGTAAATGAGGGACTATTTTGTTATCAACAAAATAAAAAATTTGGGTATAGGAGAGATGTGCCTTACGGAACTTTCATGGCAAATTGTTTATTGAGTCAAGAATATGCGAAAATAAATCGGGTCATTAGATTAGAAGCACATGAAAAAAATGGAAATAAAATAGAAGTGTTTGTATTTTGTTATGTTTTTTAGTTTTCATTAGGTTTTTGATAATGTGTGCTACCACCAGCCTTAAACATAACTTCAAAAATTCTATCTTTTAAGGATTTATAAAGAGATTCCAAGTACACCAAAGAAATCTCACTCCAGGCCAATTTGATACCATGAATTAGCGCTTCCTTGTCATCGTATTGCTTTCCTCCTTCATGTACCTTACTTGTAAGCTATCCCCACACATTTTCAATTATGTTAAGGTCCGAGGAATATGGTGGCCAAGGCAGCAAGTGAAAGTTTTGGTTCGCAATAAGGGATTTTACTTCTCGGGCTTTGTGTATGGGAGCGTTTTCCCGCTGAAAAAGCCATGAAATTGGTTCAAAGAGCTCGCTAATATTGGGGAACACTGATTCTAGCAAGCTCTTGTATGTTTTCCTAGTCATTTGGTATTTTGGGCTACCAAGTCTACAGCGCCATACAATAAAATTGAGCTTCAGACGATAACGCCTCCTTCTTTGCTATGGTGACGGTTTAAGAATCACTACTCTCTCCTCAGGTGATGGAAATAATAATTATAACCATCTGGCCCATCTAGGTTAAATTTTTCGTTGGAGAAAAAACAACCCTCCGCCAATCATTTGCGGTCATTTCATTTCGCACATCTCAGCTCATGTGATCTTTCACGAAACACAAGCGTTCCTTCCTCCTTGCGTCATAAAGTGGTGGTTTTTTCCTAAGCTTTAGACGCTTTAAGTGTTTAGCATGGCGTATTGTGCATTTAACAGTGGATAAGCTGGCCTTAACAATAGCTTTCTCCCTAGTTTTAACTGTCGATAAAGCTGAATTTGACGCTATTCTAAGGACATTTCGCGTTTCGCGAAGTCTTAAGGCAGAGGAAGTGTTTTTTTATAATTTTTCCAGTAAGACAATGGTTTTTTAAATAATTGCTGACACAATGATCACTTCGATTTTTTTTTCAGGCCATAGCAAAGCATTAAAGACCTTTAGAGCAATAAACATCTTTTCTTGTCCTTTCCTCCACTGTCAAACATTTTGTGTTGCCCATTTCTGTTAACACTCAATGAAGAACAATTAATTTATAAATTGTACCATTTTTCCGAAAGAAAAATGTTTGCACTTCACAAAAAAATGTTGATTTATTCACTGCTTCTAATCTAATGACCCGATTTATTTTCGCATATTCTTGACTCAATTAACAATTTGCCATGAAAGTTTCGTAAGCTAAATCTCTCCTTTACCCAAATTTTATATTTTGTTGTTAACAAAATAGTCCCTCATTTACCATAGTTGTTTTTTTCTAATCCATCATGTAACGGGAGAAATATCAATTTTACTTCTCGAAAATGCCTGCTTCTAACCTTATGACCGGCAGTGTATGACAAACAAAAAGATCGTTAGTTATTTTTATAAATTGCAAATTAAAGTTTCATACAATAAGGCAGATTTTCTGTCTTAATTTCAGTTTTACAGTTTCAAGAAGAGATCGACCATTTCAATATAAACAAAAAGTAACTATGGTTAGAATACAAACAAATATTTAAATAAAATATAATAATAAGTAAAACAAAACTTTCGCCGTGTTTTTGTTTGCAAGCATTTTCGATTAGCTTTCCTAGCTAGCAGTTATAAACTTATCTAGTCTAGGTACTTTTAAAATCGTGACTGTAAAAAATAGAAAATCCAAAATATCACTGTTTCATACAAAAATTTAAAGATATAGGTTATGTTCAATTGATAAAAACGTTACATATTTAAGCGAAGGTTAAGCAGTCGATGGCGTCTTTTTGTAAACTTTTCTTTGATTTTTTATTTTAAAAAATTCGTTTTCTTTTGAAAAAAAAAAAAACTTTAGAATCTCGCACCTGTATCGTCGTTGCTTCCGCTTCATTGAAACCTTTTCCATGAATATTCACCCTAGTGGGTTTTCGCCTTAAATCCCACAGCTCCTGCTCTTAAGTGTTGGTTGTGTATATTTTGTTCACTGTGTTTTTTATTGTTGTATTGTTGTGGGATGCCTTAAGCCTGAACCTATATATAAGAACACTGCGGGCACTTAGCAGGCTTCGGATGCGTGGCACATTTTTTTTTTTAATCTTTCTTCAGAACTAAACGTTTCTCACTCCAAAAAAATATCACACAGCAAAATTATTTTCAATATGACTTTAAAAAAAACATCCCCTTTTCGAAATTTAAGGTTTTTAACGTTTTAAATAAAGGATTTTGAGATTTTTTTGTTATAGATTTTTGTTTAAGGATCTTTCTTTTTATTTTTTAGTTACTACTTATATGTTCGAATATATATAATATATAGTTTTAAGTTAAACTACACTCGCGAAGGTTCTAGCTAGACTGAATTAGAGGGATGGTTTTCTACGATTTGAACTTTGGAAGTTCGAAAAGAAACCTTAGAAATAATTTTGTTTTAGCGCTTTCTCCTAAGTATTCGATGTGAGAATATAGTAAATATAGTTCACAGCTATTAGACAATGTTATATTCTAAGGAAAGTAGATAAAATAGAAAAATGACAATTGAATATGTTTCTGTGCCTACATAAGTTTTGTATTTTATATATACGAAAGGCTATAGCTTGGCTTGGCTTGTAGACTATAGGTACTTCGAAAGATTTGATCATTCAAAAAAGTACATGGTAATTTTGTTGTAAACACTTATTTGTAAAAAAATACTAAAAACAAATGAATCCAAAATAAAAGGCTTCTTATATGTATGTATCTATTATGGGCTGAGCTTCGACTTTTTTCGAAAGATCTTAGAGTTTTTCGGTCTGACCTACTCGCGTTTCAGTTCTTCTGAATTTTTTCAAATTTCCATTTCAATCGTTATATTTTTAAGTTGTAGTCTTTAAAGATACTCACTTATTTATAAATAGCTTCACTTAGTCCGGTTGGTTTCCGAGAGCCTCCCAACCCATTCAGATTCTAAGCTTCCTTCTCTGGGTCCAACGTTAAATTTAGGGTTATTTCTGAATGGAGAAAAAACTCCAAACATATCCTCATTTGTACTTACTTATCTTAAAACGCCCATAAATGGCAAAGGTTGATCCGAATCATTCAGTTAAGTGTTAAAAAATGCTTACGAAAACAGGCTTATAGAGACTTTTTAAGTAAAGAAATAAAAGGCACACATACAACTTTTCTTTGAGTCCTTAAAAGTAAAAAGTTTATTTTTATTTGTGCGTTATTTTTATATGCAGTTGTATTGTGGCGTATGTGGAACATTTTACTTAGAATCTAGTAAACCGCTGATGCCCTCGCTTCGATCTCCGTCCGAAAAGGGTAGTCCGTTTTTTTTTAATATATTGTGCTCGCACTCAAAGGGTTATAATCAATATCCTTATAATGATTAAACATAGTGCGAGTAATAAGGAAAGGGGATAGTATAAGAAAGAAAATTCCAATGCACATTGGGTATACTGCGACTAGGAAATATTGAGCCTTGTAAAGCATTCCACATTCGTGTAGTGCGTCTAGAAAAAGAATCTCTGTATCTAACAATACGTCCGAAGTTGTTCTCAAGATTAAACTCATGAGAATTCCTAGAAGTACAAGTGTAACGGTTGAATGTTTAAGGGATGAATTCAACTGGCTATGGGTGTTTTTATAAACGTCTGCGAACAAGCACATATATGTTCATGAACGTCATATTTTTGTGACTACAGAAACCGCGTGCGAAAAATTGAAGTTTTATTGGTTAATTTTTAAATATATTTCTTGTTTCCAATTAAATTTATTTTTTCTACGTAAAATGAAGCTACGGGCAAAGTTGATCCATTCTCCCTTTCTTGTTTTCGATACCAAAGAAAAATTTCTAGCGGAAGTCATTCCTGATTTTTGTCTGACTAGCAACAAAGCTAAAAAGCGATTGTACTAATGCTAATTTTTCAAGTTTATGAAAACAGAGATAAAATAATGACGGAAATTAAATATTGTGGCTATGTTGGAAAATTGAAAATATTTCAGTTTTTGTGTAACTGAAATATTTTCAACACCCTTGTGTGGTCGTCTATCATTTTAAGAGATCTCCTTTGAATTCTTTCCAAGAGAATCGTTACTGGGGCATATTCCCTAATAGGATAATGATTATACTCAAGTTTCGGACGAATAAAGGCTTTATAAATTATAACCAGATCAAAAGTGGTAAAAAACTTCTTGCATAGGCGGATAAAAACCTAAATTTTCGGCAATAAGAGCTGTTTAGTTTCCTCGATTCAACAATCAGACGTGAAATGTGGCGTTGGGGGAGGGTTACGCTTTAACTACCGCAGCTTTGAGTCAGAGTTTAATGATCTCATGATACGCTGTCTTTAGTAGTTTACCTCCGAAGTATATGAATCTGAAACCAAATATAAAGCTAACATTTTTAGACAAAAGATCCTTTATAAACGGAGCTGCGCGATGCACCAGCTTATTTATATCAGATTTGTCAAATTTAACTTTTCAGTGAGATGGACTATACCTAAGTGATATGGTCCATCTATTGCTATGAAGATAAGAAGATTTCGTTCCTCAAGATATTTCTAAAGCTGATAATTAATCAGCGTGACCAGCCCCGTCGAGAGGGGGGGGGGGGGAAGGGGGGAACCCACCGGGCCCGGGATTTTCTAGGGGCCCGTAAAATTGAAAGCAATGAAGAGAGTGTATTTTTTTAATATACTCTATATTTATCATCAACATACCTATTCCAACTTATTTTTAGGGGCCCGAAAATTTAAAATCATTCATGCTTACGGAATCGGGTCCCTGTTTGCATGTTATCTACCAATTTATCAGTCACAAGATTGCCGATCTGGGCCCCTGATTATTATTGGCGTACACTTTTGTTAATATTTAATGAAAGTTATAAGAAAGTTATAATAAATTATTGCGCTTTTCTTATTTAATTTAACGTAAATTTAAAATTTATTTTACGGGGCCCGGCAACTTAAAACAAAACACAAATATTTATTTCGGTTTCTGTGTTTATAAAGTTTCTTTTCTTCTATTTTTGTTTCTGCTGGGAACGAAATTTTTGATTCGGTTTCGGGGGACCGGAAAATCCCACGCAAACGTTTTTCAATTGTGGTTTTCGTAATATTAATTAATTAATATTTTGAATAAGTTGTTTACTGAAGACTTGAAGGATATCAAATCACTTCAAAGTGTGTATATAACAAAATGTTGTACTGCCGCAATCACATTCCTTGGTGATGTTCAAAAGTGATTCAACTTGTTTAGCAGCAGTGCACAACGTTGGTATCGTTTCCGATACAAGATGGTCAGCTAGGATTGAGGCAGTGAAACCATTTGCAAATCATCTGAAAAACCTTAGAACATCTTAGAAGCCCTAAGTGATATTAATTTAACTGCTAAAGCTCGAAGAGATGTAAATGGCGTTTATTGTGCATAAAATATATGCACAAATTTGAATGCGTCCTGATGTCTTCGATTTGGTGCAAGGTTCTTAGCGCTATAAATGAAAGAAGTATCATTCTTCAAGCCAGAAACATGACTATTGACGTTGAAATTCGAAATCTCGACAACTTGATCTCCAATTTGAACATTATTCGAAACGGATGAGATCAAATTTTATCTGAATGCCAAGCAGTTGCTACTGGATTGGGGGATGTTCCAGAATCGTTTCCGTCGAACTGAAAAAGGCAATTAAAGAGACATTTTGTAGAACATCGAGGAGTCCAAAATGCAAATTAAAACAGACGCAGAAATAAATTTCAAGAGAAACACCTTTTACGTCATAGTTGATTCAAATATATTTCGATTTTCTCGACGGTTTGATACGATGAAAAATTTGAATCATTTTTATGGCAGTTTTCAACAATAGACAAAATTGAGATTAAAAACTCCGCTACAAGGGTTATTTAAAAGTATAACTCGCATGTGTCTCAAGAGTTGAAAGAAGAAATAATTCATCTGAAACACATTTATGAAGCCAATTTTGAAGCAGAACTTCCGCCATTGAGTTTGTTCAATTCTATTTATTTCCAGAACTTGGAGACGATTTTCCCCAACATTTGTGTTGCTCTCTGTGTGTTTTCCACCGTATCTGTAATCGTAGCTAGTGCCGAACGTTCATTTAGCGTACTTGCCAGAACAAAGAATTTTCATCGTTCGTGCTCATCACAAGATCGTGTTTCTGGACTTGCTACACCATGCTTCGAAGCACCTTTGGCAAGGAAATCGAATTTCGATGCAATTATAAGTTGTTTTGCTGCTCAGAAAGCTAGGAAAGCTCGTTTGCAAAAAGAAAATATTTCATTGAATGCAAACTAACTTTAATGAAAACTTTGTGATAATATTTTAATATAAAGTAAAACAATAAAGAGTATTTAATGCAAACCTTTTAAAATACATAGTTTTTTTTAAAGACAAATTTCAAATACCTACTTTAATTCGCTCTATTTTATTTTCACAGTAGGTAATAGATCTACATGCTAATTTTTTTTAATAGTTAATCGACCGTATTATCAGTTACTAACATGTCGTTGGCAATATCGAATTGAATGTATGATTCTGTTCGGAATCTGATCTACTCGTATGTATCCATCCTCCATTTCAACTAAACTGGACGATACCCGTGAGATTGATTTGATGATTAACACTTTTTTTCGGTTCACTTTGCAAACAAAAAATTATTATTTCCGTCAATTCTAACCAATTTCATTCTTATCGTAAATGAAATTAGAACGTACCATATCAGTAGGCATGAACTTTGAGAACAAATGGTAAATAGGGGGGGGCCTGAGATTTTTCCGTCCCGGGCCCGGAATTCCTCTCGACGGCCCTGAGCGTGACCATAACGTAAGTGCCATTGGGTGATAGTTAGAAGGAGGGAAGAATCGATTTTTATAGAGACTGGCTATACAAATGTTGCTTTCTATCCATTTGGAAAGTCCCTTAAAGTGAGACAGAATAATTTCAAGCTATGGCCACGTAGCAAACTGCAAGCAAATTGCCTTCATCAATCGATCTTAAAAAAATGACTACCATGTATTTTTGTCTTAGGTTAGGTTAGGTTAAAGTGGCTGTCCGTGATGGAGTAGGACACACTTCGGCCAGTTTAATGGCCAATTGTGCTACCACATGAATCTTGAGACTTTCTTCTAAGCTCAATGAAACCAATTTGAGTCCTTTATGAAACGTGAGAGGCTAATTATGTTCGTATGATTTAGATCGTTATAGAAGAATTCTTCTAGGTAATTCTTATGTTTTTGAGCTAGAGCAGAGCATGTACAGAGAAGGTGAAAAACTGTTTCCCCCTCTTCCTCATCCATACAGCTTCTGCAAATGTCATTTGCCACGTTGCGTGCTTTCCTATTAGACAGTTATGACACCGATTATCGAGCTTATATGCGATATGCTTAGAGATAGCAAGCACCTTGTTCGCTTTAAATCTAGTGTAGACCAGATGTTTTTTTTTGTGGCCTGACACATGGTGATGTGTCAGATCACCTGGTATTTGGCTTGTTCATAGAGTCCTGCATTAGCAATAATTTGCAAGTAGCGATTGGTATGCCAGCGTTTGCTAAACGTGTTAGAATGGGTTGTACTGTATCATTTCTAGCGAGTTCATCTGCCTGGAATGTCTCTATGGCCCAGCACCCAGCAAAGGTGATTATTAGACTGTTGTGCCATCTCCATCAGAGATGATCGACAGTTATGGACAGAGTCCAGAGTCGTTTAGAGTACACACACCCACCAACTTCTTCATTTGTTTTTAATACATCTGTGTAAAAGTGGTCTGACTCATCCACTGGGGAATGGTTAGTCTGTGTGCTTTAAAATTGATTCTAAATACTTAAGAATTACGGAGTGGCCAATTTTATTATTAACCCACTGCGATGAAGCTTTGAGGCGAATAGCAGAGCTTGCAGCTTTTTGTTTGCTAAGTATATCGAGAGGTAGAATAGGGTATCCAGGGCCGCAGATAGGGTCATGCGAAGCGATCCGCTTATACATAGGCAAGCTCAACGTTGAACTATATATTTTGTCTGGGTTTATAGCTTTTCCTAAAGGAATCCACCATACTGCCACACCGTACATTAAAATCGGTCTAATTACCGATGTGTATAACCAATGCGTAATTCGTATTAAATGAATTAACTCCCCAAGCGAAATTAGTAAACCATGCAAAAATCTTATTTTGAAGGGAGGACACATTCCCTCAAATAAAAATAATGTGCAAGTAGACATAAAATAACCTAAACATTTTAATCTCAAAAATTCGATAGAACAGAAAGTTATAAGTTATAACTATTCTCATACATCAAACCAAAACTATGAAAAAATATCTGTGTTTAAAACTTACCTCAAAAATATCAAAGCATCCTTAGGTTACTTTACTATGAATTTCGATAGATACCGGGAATTGGATAAGAATATTTTCCATAGGTACCTATCATCTAATTTCCCTTAAAGTTCAATAATTATCCCACCATTTGATTACATAAATACTTCTTGTAACAATTTTTTGTTGTTCTTATTGTAGGCATATCGAAATAACTCCAAGTTTCCCTATGATATTTTAAGGACGATTTTGTTTTGTCAAAAGTCTTGTAATTGTATCAAAATAAACAAAAGACACACACGCTGCTGTTTGAAGATGATGCTGGTAATATACTAAATCTTTTGTGTGTTTCCTCGACACAACTTTCTTTTGTCTCTTCGGAAATAACCAAAAGCAAGAAGAAAAAAAAAGGATGATATACATAAGGCTGCCTCCAACCCTCGACGTTTTTAAGGTGGTTCATAAGGTAACATGATCTAGCTCTCATTGTGTACCTACTGGAACTGTCTTCAAGGACGATTAATGTGGGATGTATTTTTATTAAAGTGACAATGTTTGGCAATCCTAGAGCCGTTGTCTGATATGAAACCCATTAACGTCAACCTGAGTCTCATAGTTCCACATTCAAAAGTATAAAAGCCAATGAGGTTCAGATCTTAAGCTCATTTCCACATACATAGTACACTCGTACAAGATGGTGCTATGGGTAAGTTAAGAGTTCCTAAAGAAAGACAAAATATATAGAATCCGTTTTTTCTGAGGACTTTATTTGACTTATTTTCGTTAAAAGTTACAGTCTCGTTTTGCTGTGATACTAATTCTTGTAAACTATTTGACTTGTGCCAAAACTGAGAATGATTTGCAAACGATTTCCTCATCCTCGATGGACCTTATGCAGAGAGGACTTCAAAGCTATTGTGCCAAATTACCCTTCTGTCGATATAGCAAAATTCTAACTGCTCTGAAAGATAGTTTTAATCTCAACTCCGAATCTTCAAGTTCAAGCTATAGTAATTTGAAAGAAGTGAAAAAGTGAATAAATTTTTGAAAAATTTTACAAGCAAACAAAAGTTTAAGTGTTAAAGTTATGTTTTTTTTTTGTTGTTTATGTTTCGTGATTAGAATCCTGGCAACAGACCCGCAGACAGAAGTCCTCGAAGCAGGTGAAAGTTTGGAAGGTGGAGAACTACCATCATCGGCAGATAATGGATTAGTATTGGAAGATTTGGAAAATAATGATTTAGCCATAAACTCATACGACGATTTAGACTTATTTAAACCAGACGAAGCGAAGAGAGGAAACAGTTTACCAAGTATTGGATGTGATTGCAAAGTAAAGGTATGAAATTCTTAAAAAAATTGAGTTATTCTATTAACTTGGGACATTTGTAACCACTTTATCAACAAAGCTCGATTATTTTTTGAGTCATTTGACGCCGCTTCCATTTTTAAATTTGGGAATTAATCGAAATTTTCCAAAAAATATGTCTTTAATGTTTAGAAATTTTAAATGTCGGTTTAATGGAACTGAATTTGTCGAGGTGAAAAATGGAAAAATATTAATGAAAGTTGGTAGTTCAAGGTCCTTGAAAGGAGTGACGTTAAAATGGTATTTTTAAATAATTCTTCAGGTGCAAATGTTTTTATCTATAAATTTGAAAAATTGGACATGATGTCCGAACGACTTGTCTTTTATAAAAAGATATATGTTTATCTATTTACACTTTTACCCATGGGAATATTGACCATTTTAAATTCGATGTTAATTTCCATAGGTCTTATTTCCATTTGTGCAGAAACTTAAGGGTCGTGTCCATTACGAACTTTAATATAATCAAAATCAAATTTAATCTAAAAATCTGGTCTTTGGAAGGAGTAAAAAGATTGCAAAACTGAGTTCTAATATCGCCCAAACCCCCCTATTCGAAGGTCTAGTAAATTGAAGATCTATCTCAAACTGAGATCTAAATCGGGTTTCTTACGCTTAGAACTGGTTGAAGAAATGAGTTAGAACTCAACCGAGTTCTACTTTTTTTTAACAAACCAAGTTTTAGAGATTAGAAATTTGTCAAGGAATTGGCAATTTTTGTCTTAAAACCTCTTAAATTTATATGCTATCTCGAAAATAGTCAAGAAAATGTCAGATTTGATGAATTCTAAGAAAAATTGTCTTTTGGTTTCACATTAAACCGATATTAATTGTCAACTAGGTTTTGTTACTAAGTATCATGTTATATAACCCGTGTTCAAAAGGTAAAAGCTCTTAAGTTGTTTTTTATAGTTTTTCAAAAAGTGGATTTTTAACTTGCAATCTTTGTTTAAAGAAATTGAGAAGGATATGAAGATAAAGTTTTCATTAATTATTTAAATAGTAAAAGTAAATTTTGATAAGTGATACATTTATTTTCTGACTTAAGTGCTTTTACCAAAACAACTTTGATAGCTTTTCATTTGATAAGTATCTTAAGATGTTCTTAGGTCGGTTAAACCGTTCTTGTGTTTTACATCTTGAGTCAATACAAGAAATGTGCAAGAAAAGTTTTGTGGTAAAATACCTTAAGTTGACATAAGTGATTTTACTTTTTTTTTTAATAATATCGAACATAAAAACAACTTAAAACATTTTACCAAAACCATTTTTGTCTATTATCTGATAAATAAAATAAATTGATACATAAGACGAATCATCCTCTACTTAAGTTGTTTTACCTTTTGAAGGTTTTGCAAAATTAAACAATTTTACAAAAGATCATAAGTTTCTTGTTTTAAAAAATGTATCAAAAAGAAAAATAGCTAAAACCACTAAAGAGCCTTTACTTTTTAAGCACAGTATTTAAAGATTCGACACAAACCTTATAATAGGTTTTTTAAGGTTGTGTAAGTTTTTGAAGTATTTTTTTTTTCATTAAAACTCGTTATTATATTTTAAATCCATAATCCCTATTTTGAAAAGTGTGTTAAAATACTTTCAGGATATTATTTAGTTTTGAAAAAATCACCATTTCTTGTTAGTCTTATCATGTCGTAATTTAAGGAACATTGAAATAGTTATACTAAACAGTTGTTAACAGAAGAACGCAGAACGGTATAAAAGTAACTGTTCGTCCTTTTAACAAGGTAATAATATTCTTTTTTTTAAATATATAAAAATATTATAAAAATGATGTTTTAAACGTGTATTTTTATATTTAAGTATTTACACAGCTACAATCGGAATCAGCACCAATAATTTATTCAAACGCATTTTTCGAAACCATAAAAATAAGGTTTAAAATCAAATGAATACTCATAATTCTAAAAACTACTATAGATACTAAAATGATTTAAACTGTATCTATAAGATAAAGCTTTGTGCTTGTCAAAATAGCCATATGATTTTCTAGCCTTAAAATACCGTTATAATTTGTTTGCATTTTTAAAGAGGTATATTTTTCAAAAACCTTAGCTAATTGAGAAATAAAAGGGTGAACTTTGAATTCACAACATCAAAATACTTTGAAAAGTATAGGTTGGTTTTTGTGGCAAGAAAAAATCTTAAATTTGTTAACCAGTGAAATGATTGTAACCTTTATGATCAGACTAAGAAATGCAAATCAATTACATTTTTTTTTTCTTTTAGAACGAACTTCTTGACCTTGGCCACTTGTACTATCCACGTTACCTTTTCAATGCAGTTTGCCACAAGGATGACCGATCTTTTGAATACACCCCCAAGTGTTTGCCTGGATCTCAATGCAGACCACTTGAATACAAAGTGCGTGTCCTTACACATCGTTCCCATAACGACCATCTACACAAGGACCCATCAGCATCTCTTCTACCCGATACCCTACGATCAGTTTGGAAATTCAAAACTGTCACAATTGCTGCCGGATGCTTCTGTTCTTGACTTATTGAATCCATAACAAATTTTGAAAACTTATCAATATCAATGTAATAATAAAAAATAAGTGTTATCCAAAAATGTAAAAACAAAAAAAAAAAATCAACAACAAATTAAATGAACTGAATACATAAATATTCAACAAGATTTTCTTCTAAATATTTACATTACCATTTTTATTATTATTTAACTATTTGTATATTTTGTTGAAAAAATAAAGTCTAAGTCATACTCGTTTTTTGTTTTTGTTTTCTTTTTCTTTGTTTTGTTCTGGTTTTCTCATCGACACTGTCCTTATTTATAACATCATCATCGGTTGTTACTTCCTAGGTTCATAATATTAAATGTATAAATGTTTTCTTATCACCTAACTGTTTGCCTTTGGATCGTTGTCGGAAGGAAGGTCTTCGATTGTACTCGCTGCATCAGCCAGGGCAATTCCCCGTGAAAAACTGTCACTTTGATCAGAGGATGGAGTTGTTATCGGGTCTGATATTGGTGTTTGCGTTAAGCTACGCGATTTCTCACGTTTTCGTTTGATACCCAACTCAATTTCCAAATCCGAATCCATTTCGTTTTCGGAGAGAGATAGAGAGCCTCCAGTTCGTTTGATTCTCATGGCAGATTCCGCATTCTATAAAAAATTCAATTCAATTTTTAAAAAATGCATACAAAACACATAAAGTTTATAACTTACCGTATGGAACGTGGAAGGTTCTGAAATATATCCATCGAATTCTTCGTCCTCGCTATATAGGAAATTACTATCGGTGTAGGTTTCGGGAAGCTTGCAAACGATTTGTGCGAGATCGATGAATGTGTACTCGCTAAGCGAGTGATTCTGTTTCTTTGGTGGCTCTTTGTTGCATTGATTGAAGCGACCTAGTCGCCCGGCCTTGGCCATATTCTCGAAGTAGTTCTTCCCATGAACATATCCAACATCACGGATCTCATCGAAACTGCCAAATGCCAAAGTTTTGTACTTATCGATAGGTGGTCGAATGTACTCGCAATAGTCAGAGTTTTTCACTTCCTAGAAATTTAAATGGAAGGAATTGATTTAAGAATTTAACTCAATTTAATCCAAGATTTCAAGAGAATACTTTACCTCAAGTTGTCTCACACAAGAGACATAAGCCAGTCTAGATTGGATATCAGGCAAGTCGGGTACTCTCACAGGTGAAGTGAATGGATTCCACTTTTTGTACAACAACCACCAGCCAGACAAATCGTCTCCGTAGTTTGTCAGATCAGTGTCATCTTGAGATCCTACATCTACTGCTATGATATGCGCTGCTCCTTGATTTCGCATCACATCCGCTGTTAACACAAAAATAATAAGAAAATTCTAATTAGAGTCAATTTGTGATAACAGGTGAAAGATATTTTTATTTAAATTACTTATTTTTGAAGCAAATTTGAAGAGTTGGTGTTTGCATTTTTAATTGATTTCTTTTTTGATTGAGAGGGGAATGAAAGGAGAACATTAAGAGAACTGAAGGACTCTTTTATCATTTTATTTTGTTTGTTTTCGTGGCAGAAACTAAAAATATCAAAGCTTTTGTTGGCTTTCTATTCTAGATTATGATTTCTTAAACCAAATTTGTGTATGCGTGCGGAAATAATTAATTTTTATAACATGCTTTTTATAGGAAAAGACACGATTAAAAAATATTATTTTTTGTTTGTCAGAAAAAAATCAAAAGTTTTATTTTATTGTTTTGTATTTATGAAAAAAGTTAGAATTATTTAAAATTTACCTGGAACATTGTTTGTGTAGCAACCGTCTAGGAGTAAATGGCCATCTTTGTAGTCGCAAAATGGAGGAAATACTCCAGCTATGCTCATGCTGGCACGAATGTAGCGCCACATACACCCTAATGGTTATTCGAAAGTTATATTATTTTATGTTGTTTTTGTTTTATTTTTTGATTTAATTCAGTGTATGTGAAGAGTTGCCGTTGATTTATTTTAAAAACATTTAATTATTATTAACAATCGCGATTTGCCAATTCATGTTTTTTTATGAAGGTGTCAAATGGTTTGGGTATAACTTTTGAGCGGAGCTACATTCTGGGCTTTTTACATTTTCGGAAAGTTTGAAGAAGTTATACGAGAAATATCGTTTATTTTCATAAAAAGATTTAAGCATGCATTTGCAAAACAAACTAAACTATAAATTGAACACGTATTTTCTTATTCAGTTTAATAGATACAACATACTGATATTAATGTACTTACTTTTAAATGGTTATGGTCATGGTCACCAGGAAAAAACACAGGAATCATTATAAATTTTAGTTATTCAAACTTAGTTGCTAAACAAACAGAACCAGTTATGGTTATTAAATTAAATCATACAAAATAATTGATTTACTATTTTAGCAAATCAGTGAAATAAGTTTTAAAGTTTCAAAAAATTAAGGAAAACAAAAATAAGTTCAAATAAAAAGTTCAAAATAGGTGTATGCTAAAAATGTTTCAACCAAAAGTCAGAAAGATTTCATGAATAAAGCCTAGTACGCTGCTGATGCGAAACGAAATTTCCCATACAAAAATGACATGACGAAATCATAAACGAAAAATTTCGCTGTGCTTTTCGTTTTTCAGTACGCTGCTGAACGACGAAATGTGTCATTTTAGTGGATAGCTGTACTAGATTTCTTAGTACAATTCTCCACTCTTTTCGTTCTCAATTTAATTGCCCGGTATATTAATTGCTTGCGAAATTTTGACGTTTAATTTATTTATTGAAAAATTTTTCGAAATTTTTCGTTCATGATTTCGTCATGTCATTTTTGTATGGGAATTTTCGTTTCGCATCAGCAGCGTACTAGGCTTAAAATTGAAAAAAATTGTTTACTCGTGACTTTCGGTGTTTTGATTTGGATTTATCTTTGATTTAAAGTTTAAAATAAAAAGGGATTTCTCTAATGTGTTCCAACATTGCATTTCTGAATCGGAAACTCAGGATGTTATTGGTGATGTGCAAGAAGTGATGAAGACAAGCAGTGAACTTTAACTTCCAGACAGAACTCTCCACAAATATTTTTCCGCTGTGGTTTTCGTTTTCATTTCGCTCTGCACTTGGAGACCGCCGAAAAAATTCGTTTCACTTCAGCTGCGTACTAGGCTCAGAGAGAAAAGTTTTGAAGTCAGAAGCTTTTGTATGGTTTTGTTTCTTTTTTAAATGTCTTGCGAAATATTATGTCAAAACCTTTACTAATAGTCCAGTAAAATAAGGGTTTCACCTTGGAATGAAAGGTAATTAGCTGGAAATTTGTTTGCACGTTACACCTTTGTGTTGGTGTTCTAAAAATTGTGTTAGAAGTCTTATGGACCCTTAGAAGAAAACCGCTTTTTCGTGATTATCTCTGTTTCTATAGGCCACATGGTGTTAACACCTTTAACAAAATTGTCGAGCATTCAATTTTGTAAAATTTGTATTTCAACTATTTTTTTTATACGTCCAACTGGTTCGGGGACAGAAAGCTGAAATGGGCACCGCTCAGCAATATTTTGATATTGAATCGTGTTGGTGAAAAAATTTAAGTTTATGTAAAATTAAATCTAAATTTATTTTTCTTTTGTCAACTTCCCTTGAAACTGTTTTTTTTTTTTGATAATAATGAATTCTAAGGAGATATTTTTAGCATGATTTAAGTTCTATGAAGGAAAGATTCTTAAAGAAGCTTTTAACCGGAATTACTTCAAACTTAAATCGACAACAAAGCTCCAGCGTCTTAGTTTTTACTCAAAAACGAACAAACATCTTTTGGACAGAAAATTTATTGCTGTGTTTTTTACAATATTCGTTCGAATCCAATTTTGGAAATTATTTAAGTATTTTCTATGCAATGCTCTTGAAATAAGAAGAAGAAGAACTGAAGAAGAAAGGAAGTCACTTAGCTAGCGTAGATAAAAAAATGTCTAACAAAAACAAAAGATTACGACTTAAGGAGAACACCAGTGAAGAAAATGGAGACAGGTTGTTATATATATAAATTCGAAGAATAAAGAAGAAGATAGTACTTTTGATTATATTTCTGTCAAAAGCATTTTTAAAATGTTGCCACTAAAAAGTAAAATCGTTTTTAATTATTATTGTTTTTTTTTAATTTTCTTAAACTTGGGGTTCAAATCAAAATTGTAGCTTATCCTTTATTTCCTTTAACAGATGCACAGCGTCTTTGCATAATGTCTTAAAGCCGTTGACATCTACCAACAGGAATCGATACCTAGCAACTCTTAGTGGAATATCAGGGTTTCTTATCGTTACGAAAGGACTAAATAAGTTAGAAAATGTTCAATAATACGAGAGAAGATATTCAGCCTTATCACAGGCCCCGTTCGTAAGAGATTCGTAGTACGAACCCCGAAAAAAAGTATCATTGCTCCCGTCGTACTAAAAAAATTTGCTCCGAAATTCGGAGTTCGTGAAAAGTGGTATCACTAGCCCCGAATGAATAGGAAGTTTGGCAGTTTTTTCTACGAACAATTATTTTGACGGGAGTTCAATTGAAAACGAAAAAAAAATATTTAGCGTGCGAAGATAAATAAAATAAAAATAAAATATACATATGAAAAGAATCATGTAAGTTTTACTATTGTTTTAATGTGAAAGTGTTTACCTATATTTTGTATTTTTTTTTGAAGGGCAAATAAAGTTATCACAAATGATTGGTGTGATTGAACTCGAAAACACGCAAGGGTCGAGTTCTTTGTCCAGCATCTCCAATATATATATAAGCGCTGCCTTATTCTCCCGAAAGTTTTTTTTAAATCTGCAAATCAATTTTCTTTGTAAGCAGTGGAATGTTTAAAACATGTTACCAACACTTTTTCCTCAAGATCCAAGGGGTTAAAAGCATCCCTTAAAATATTGCGCTGCATTTTTAGTGTTCGTCGTCTTCGTGTATTTTCTTCATTTATTGCAAAGATTGCAACGGCAATATTATCAATTTTTAAAGACAAAAACAAATAGAACTAAATCGAACGATGAAAAACGAGCTTTTATTTATTTTTCTTATTTTGATGCAAATCAGATGATTTTGACACTCCGAAATTACTATTTCTCTGTGGCCATGCTTTTTTGATTTCGATCGGGGCTTATGATGTAAATTTATTCGTATTCGTAGCGTAACAAAATTTTCGGGGACTCGCTACGAGGGACTCTGTGATAGGGGTGATTGCTTGTTTTCACAGTGATTTGTAAACTTATTAAACCTATTACTTCTTAAGTCAAAATATCATTTTGCATTTTATAATAATAATTTGTTATTGATAGAGATACAAAAAAAGTATAAATGTATACAATTATTGTTAATTAATCTTAGTCTTAAGTTAATACTTTGACTTATCTACAATGGCTTCCACGACTAATCGGATACATGAGTATAGAACTTTATGACTGATTTTATATAATATTTTAACTTGTTTTTATGTTAAATAACCCAAAAATACAATTTAAGCCATTGAAAAGAAAAATAATTTTAAAAACAAAAAAAACTTCATAATTTATCAAATAAATAAATAAATTAGTCCATTGAGAACTAGGGTCTAGTGACCCTATTTATTTAAAAAAAATTGAAATAATCACTCAAAATATTTTTATTTCACTCACAGCACATACGTTCACGTGGTTTACAGGGCGAATACTGAATATAAAAACACAGGTCACCTAGAGTTATTTTATTACAATATATATATATTTTTAAATAAAATGGATACAAAATCCTCAGCGCAAAGGATTACGCGTCCAGACGAAACAACGCCCGGATTGACCGCTCCGAGATACGAGCATCCAGCGCATCAAAGGAGGCCAGAACTGCTCGAATAGAAAACAGAAACACCGAAAATAGTTTTTTCGAAGTCGAGGAAGGTCCGATGTATGCAGCAGGAATGGCAGATTGAATAAATGTAAGTTAAAAATATTTTATTATTATTATTATAACTTTATTAACAATAAAATAAATTACATTGTTAATAATATCTTAAATATAAAGCTGGAGCTGCTAGGGCTTTCAGCTAGTAACAAATTTTATAAAAGTTTTTCTAAATTAAGTGCTGACATTAGTTTATATACATTATTAACATTACTATATGTGGTTTTTGTCAAAAGATCGGATAATTTGTTGTGAACTAGAGTTTGACTTTTTAAATTTATTTGAGTACATGATAATAGATGACTTATGGTGAGCGTTCGATTTTCGTCGCAGAAGTGGCAGAGCGGGGGCGTCTCGTTAGTGATGAGGTGTTTATGTGTCAGGTTAGTGTGACCCATTCGCAATCGTATGTATATTTTAATCTTATTATTTGATATGTTTTTAGGGTAGTTGGCTTTTTCAGCGTTAGGGTTAAATTTGGTGTAGGTGTGGTGATAATTCAACCAGTTAGTTTTCCTTTTGTATTTCCATGTCTTAAGTAGGTGGTTTCTTAAGTCTCTTTTATTGTAGGCATAGAATGTAGTTAGAGGTTCATTTAAAGCAGATTTAGCTACAGAATCTGCAACTTCGTTGCCATTGATACCTTGGTGCCCTGGGATCCATGCAATTTTTAGTTTCCCACTTCTGGAGATGAGTTTATCGCGGATGGATTCGATAATTTCACTGTTATTATTAATGTTGTTGATAGCATTTACAGAGGATAGACTGTCTGTAAATATGATAGTCTTTTTGTTCTCGGATTTTTCAATTGCCCTGAGAATGGCAAAAGCTTCAGCTGTGAATATCGAGGTGAAAGATGGAAGTATACCTTTGCAGATGGTTGTTAAGTTTTCTGCGTTAAAAATATAATTTTATGACTTAGACTGCTAAAATTTTACTTGAAACTTTAAACGCTTTTTTCTCAGAACTGTCTTTTTGAATCTGATACCCACGATTTCTCAGGTTCTGCCAAACCGATTTACTTGAAATTTTAAGGGAGTCTTCTTTAGGGACTTGTCTACGTTCGGAACTACGGCCATGTTCAAAAAGTGGTACAAAATTTTTTTTTTACTTTAGGCAGTCGCAATTTTGTAAACAAAATTTTTTGTAACTTTTCCGTAGTTCCAGACATTGCGACATTATTGTAGATTAATAATCTTTTTTATTTTTTGATTTCAGATTGCTAGGAGAGTTAAAAACGTGGGTATGTTCACACACCAAATTTTTGAGACGCACCACTCCATCAGCTGATAACTAACGGAATTTTGATTTTTTTTTACTTTTTTATTTTTTTTTATGCTTCTAATGTGAATAAATAATGTATAAAAAAATTGATGGTAAAAATATTGCTTGCTTTTTTTTTAACAGCACTTCAAAAATTACCTAAAATTCATGTCTCTAGACCAGAATACCCCCTTAAGCCGAATCCGAACGGCTAATTTGAGAAAGCACTTTTCATGACAAGAATTACTCTTGGAGGATTTGTCAATTCCTCGCAAGAGTCAGTACCCGTGAAAACTTTTTTTGTTTATGGTCCTCAATATTTGTAAGGTTTTTTTTTTGAGTAAATCAACGTCCCAGTTCTTGTCATATATGCTCGATTACATTTAAGTCAGGTGACTTTTTCCGTCTTCCTTATGCGATTAGTCGTGAGAGCCACTATATTATTCTAAATTGAAATCCCAAATTTCACTTTTAATGTATAAAAAAACATGCATATACAAATGTATCCCTTCAAAACAAAATTTTAGTTTCCGTAAGAGTAAGATTTAATTTGCAGACTTAAAGTATTAGCTATTTTATTACATAAATTCTGAATAATGTTATCAACATTAAATCAAACACCGATACAAATCACAAGCAAAAGCTATTTTAGAAAAATGTCCTTTTAAATAATTTATACTTAAAAAAATAGAGAATCAAAAGAACGTCGCTGTTAACAAAAAAGAAAAGTATATTTACAACAAATTTATTTTAACATACTTTCTGTTCCTCCATTTCTTTCTCTCATTTTCTCTCTCTCTCTCTCTCAACAAATTTGCCTCTCAACACTAACAAAGTGCCTTTTAAATTTAAAATTTACAAACAAACAAAATTACCTGGCAAGTTGTTGAAATATCCTCCATCCAGTAAAAGATGACCGTCTTTTGGATCACAAAGTGGTGGCATGTAGCCGCTGAGAGACATTGATGCTCGCACAAAGCGCCACAGAGATCCTTTTTATTTTATTTTTGTCATATATGTATATTTTTTAAATTTTAATTGCATATTTTAAAATAATTTAAATATTTTTAAGGTAATATACTAATAAATTAAGTTCTTTTCAAAATATATTTGCTTAGTTTGTGTTTTCACGCTACAGAAGCTATAAATAGTTTTTGTTTTTGTTGTTGTTGTTGAATACTTTACAAGGGCACAATTATTTAAACGTTTGACTGACTGAGATGATGATGACAAAATAAAATGAGTCAACATCATATCGAAGTATAAAATACAAAACCAAATTTAATTCTACATTTGTACCGTGAAAAAGAAAATGCAACAGAAATGTACAAAACAAAACAAAAATAATGTAAACAATAAAAATAAAATAGTAGCTCAAACAAATTTTGCTTAAATGTAAAAACCTCAGAATGTTTGTTTTTCTTTGCTATCATATTTTTTTGAAAATGGACACTTAACTCTGGCGATAATAATTTGTGTGTCGTTTTTTGCAAAAAAGCTTAACATTAGCACAATACATTTAATTAACTTTTGCGGCATTGCTGTGTTTTTAGTGCTAACATAGAATTTGCTAAGGAAAACTTACCGTTAGTATGAATTCGATGACAACTTGCTGTTATATCGGTGGTTAGAGTGAAAAATGGAATCCACAAGTCTTCAATGCAAACCTCTCCGAATGTGCCTCGAATGGTTTTGTTAAATTCTCGACCAGAGAACATGGATGTAATGGGATAGGTCAGGTCCAACAATTGAAGGAACCATTTGGTCATTTGCTGTTAAGTAAACACCCAAAATAAGTCTCTTCTTCATTGGCAATTGAAGGCCAATTGATTGCACCTACCTTTGACCATTCACGAGCCTTCTGTGTAACTGTTGTAATATTCCTATCACCACACCACAGTCCACCCATTAGGGCACCAATGCTCACCCCACCAACCATGTCAATGGGAATACCAGCCTCTTGAATGGCCTTTAGCATGCCAATATGAGCGGCGCCACGAGCTCCACCGCCACCCAAAACTAATCCCACCGAATTTCCAGTCAACCAACGAGCGAGTCGTGAAAAATCGGAATGCATATTTGGTTCTGATTTAAGAACTCGGTCATAGAGATCGTTCTAAAAAAAAATAAAGTTGGTGCTTAGCAATTTCTAGACATCCCATAATCATCTGTGATCTAGCTTACAATTCGGTATTGACTAGTTCGTGTGAACATTCTTTTAGGACACTGAATATGATGATGATTCGTGACCCAGGGACGTACATTCAACCATTGTAGGGTATTAAATGGTTTTGCATTCGTTGCTTCCGGATGAAGCAATACAAGTTCCTTTTGGGTTCTTAATGCCAGTCTGTCGATCTCACGTTCGAATTTACACACAGTTGGTGAGCGATCACCAAGGCCGACGATCAATATCACATCGGCTTGACGCATGCATCGTTGTGTCCATTGGCTCAACGAAGAGTCACACTGATACAGGGTTATAATATTTCTATCTTCTTGCTGTGCCAGCCAAGATGTCATCCTATATTCGTTGCTGGCTTCTAGGATGTGAGAGCCCAATTGTTTGGCCACGACTTCTGATGTCAGACGCAATGTTGGTCCTAAAGACAAAACACATCATCTTTTGATTCAAAATAAAGGGGAAAAATAAATAATAGACTCACCAATTGCACAAAGCGAATGATATATTTCATAGGTGAATGCAGTCAAAGGCACATCATCACTGACCGGAACCAATGCCACCGTTGAATATTTATGTGTGACAGGATTAGCCTCCAGTGGAGCCGAACCTGTTGTACGAGATTGCATGCTTCCTAGAATTCTATGACTGAGCAGGCTTATGAGTTTCGATACCACAATTGGATAGCGTAGTTTAATTGCATTGAAAAGTCCTTCGGGAAGTTTAGCCAGTTCAGTATCTCGTACAGCCATTACAGTTGTGGTTCGGGGAGTTTCTGTTATCATCTCGATGATACCAACCAAATCGCCTTTACCGTACTCTCCGACAATCTCTTTTTTGCCACTCGATTGGGTAATAACCGAACGCATACGTCCACTTAACACAATATAAGTACTATCGCTCACTTCATCTTGCCGGTAGACAGCTCGACCGGACTCAAGGAATATCCAATCTAATGCGTAGTCACATTGACGTACTAGAGGTGAGAGTCGTCGAACTACACCATTTGCCATGTCTAGAACAATGTTTGGACGTTCACGCATTATTCTATAAAAATTGAAGCTTTATAGTAGCCCAAAAATAAATTATGAAGAGAAGGTTAGAAATTTACTTACTGATAGACAGCAGGTCTCAATATCAAAGCAACTCGACTCGGGTGTTTAGCTCGAATGGTGTAGTCACTCCCCTCTCCAGTTAACACAGCCAGTCCTCCAACAATCTCTCCTGGATGAACTGTATGAATAAATACCTAACAACCACAAACAAAAATACTGAATTTGTTGTTCTTAGACCTTTTTATTGATTTAACTTACCTCACTTTGATCTTTTTTCTTAGCCACTCGAGGAATATCAGCGGCATTCTGATAAACCGAGAGACAGCCGGTCATAACAAAACAAAGGCTTACTTCCTACAAAAATAAGTCATACATTAATAAAATACTTTATTATAAAATATAAACAATATTCATACCTCTATACTGCCTTCGGAGACAATCGTTGTACCGGCTTCGACTTCTCGAACTTCAACTATTCCATCCAACATACCACGGTCATCCTCACCAAGACCAAGTTCTTTGAGGAAACTAGTAACGGCTGACGAATGAACCAGCTTCACATCGATGGACTCTGTGTTTGAAACTGAGCTACGACGGTTGGCTGTGTTGCTGGCACCCAAGCCCAAGGCATTCGAATGCTGTGGGTCGCCAAGGTCCGCTAACATATCTGGTGGGACAAACGAGTCCGAAAGTGTGTGCTGAAAGTGTTCCGAGCGCTTGTGGACTGGCGATGTCTTCACATTCACATGACTTTTCTTGCCACGCATATTATTCTGAACAAGCTCCGATGTGAGACCCAGATAGTTGCGTAGCGCAGTGAAGATGACACGTTGCAGTCTAATCATTATTACCTGAATCACTCGGATCATTATATCTGGATTCTCATCGAAGACTTCCTTGAAAGCCTTCATGGGAAGACGGATCACCTGACTTTTCTCGACTGCTTTCGCTGAAACGGTTTTATAGAAACTCCGATTTCCCGACAGCACATCGACGAAACTCAACAACGACGTAACCGACTCTCCCTTCTTTACGGTCTTCAAAGACAGTGTGCTCCCATCTGCATTATTGATGAACACATGTAAGCACCCTGATTGAACAATGAACACACTATCGTCGGCATGTGCTATTGTGAAAAGGAAATCATTAGGTTCTAGGTTAACAATTTCTGTATGTTTGCACAATTTGAGGAAGATGGGTTTTTCGAAATGACCAAAGATACGTATACTCTGGAGCATGTAGAGAGCATCAGGTGGAACTCTATCACTCCCTTCCATCATTTCTTCCAGATACTCGGCTGGTGGTTCGACAGTCTTAAGTTGCATTGGCATATTTTCTCCTCGCATTTGGAGAATTTTCTTTGCAAAACCCATCACTGCCTTTCGTTTGCGGCCTTGACCGTTGTACACTTGGCCAGAGACGTTCTTTACTTTGCGCAACATACGTCGTCCGTAGAAGAGCATTTTATCACGTTTCCGAAAACGCAATCGACTTAGGTCTGAGTTTTGAGCAAGTAATAGGGCGTCGCGTTCTTTGCTGCGTGCCCACCTTCTGTAGAGAACATACCAGACGATTAAAATACATGTTATGATGCCGAGGGATATACATAAAAACGCCTGCAATTTAAAAGAAGGAGTCAACTGTTAAATAAATGTTTGCAAATTGAATAATACATTAAGTGATGCCTAATAAACAAAACACTGAATTGAATATGAACAATTTAGTGGAAATTTTCAGCTCCATTGGTATTTGTTACAATTTTAACGGAGTTTTTGTTTTGATAAGTATAAATAAGAAATGGTACCTGCTCAAAGCTCATCTTCCTAAGCAGGTACTTCAATTAATATGTATACTTAAAAGGTGCTTATCTATTGATAATATATGTACATGCTTGAAAATCATAATGCGAGGAAGGTACTTAACAAAGTAGAGCAGTTTTTTTATTATTTTCAAGTTAGATCAGTTGGTTGTTCAACGTTTCAGTTAATAACATTTAAAAATAAAGATGTCCGTTTTCTAAGGTTTTTATACTTTTTAACTTATCAAATTTTCTAGAGACACTTTCTTTTGGATTCATAATGTTTAAATGTTCAAGCCAAAAATGCAGTCCGGCATCAGGTTCCGTAGTAGAGGTAGGAAGCCTAATAATACATAGAAGGACCAAATTTTCGACTCCAATTAAAAAAGTCAAAAATAAACATGTTTTGTACGTACTACTAGTGCCATGAGGACTACTCCAAATGCAGCCCTAGAGACATTCATCTCGTTAGCCCCTCTTAATAAATTCGTAAAAGAACTGTTGGCCAAGAGCGCAATACCTCTAAAAACATAATCATACAAAGAAATCATGTATCGGTTTTTACGGATGGGTTCAAAATGGAGGAGAGAGTTGGGTCTAATATCTTTTCATATAATCCTTTCCTTAATTCACAGAAACTGAAGCAGCTAAAGACCTTTCTTCACAAAATTAGGCAACAACGGATTAATAAGTATCCTAACGGATCAGAACTAATTGGGTACCCACATGAGAAGAATGGGTATTAGCTCATCTCATCAAGGTAAAGGGAAGAAAGACGAGGAGACGGAAGACACCTTCCACTTTCTCTGCGAATGCCAATGCATATGCAAAAGAAGAATGACGATACTTGCAAAATACTTTTTCGTTGACCTGAACGACGTCTCATCCTTGCCGCCTGAGGAAATTCTGATATTCTCCCAAAAATTAGGATGGGTAAGGAAGTCGACTTCAACCTGAATCCTCATAAACTTTCCTACACCTTACCAAATCCTTACCATTTCCTGAGGAGTACAATGTATCAACTGTGATCCGAGTGAGATGTTTTTTTTTCGATCTACCGTTTCGTCACCCGTTAAACCTAACCTTACCCAACCTAACCTAGTAATTAGACGTAAAAATGACGTAACAAACATTACAAACAAGAATATAAACAATACTGCCAACTAACTTGAAATGAATTTGGATGCAAAGCTTAAATGGAAAGAAGAATGACAACAATTTGATTTTGTTTGAAAAACCTTTGACCTTTCGGGAAGTTGGTTGACAGTAGGATCAACGTCAAAAAGGAACGCATCAGAAGGTATTTAAAAGATGCTCTATTGTATTCATATTAGTGAAAGAATATCCGCCAGAAATTTTTAAATATGGTAATCTAAGCCACTATACACCGCTAAAGCTTTTTTACATAAAATATCATACCGAAAACAGTTATTATGATAGAAATAAAGGACAGGAGCAGAAAAGGGTGTTTTGTTCGAAACATTTAAAAATGATTTTAATCACACTTTTATTTATGAGGAACAACCGGGACAAAAAAATTAAAAGCTAGCCACAGAAGAGGTTGAATCATTTCTGAAAAATGTCCTAATCTATTGCATATAAAAAGTTGTGTAACCAGACTTAACTAGCCAAAACGGACCCTTAAGTAAGCTTGAAATAGCTAAAGGAGCATTACCTTATACAGGATCGGGTTTAATAGTCACTTTGTATCATTTTATTTTAAATGTTACTGACAGTGTAAAAGGTTGATACAAGGAACTGCACAGATATATCTTCTCCAAGCCAATAAAATATTCAAACAAATATTAATTGATACGAATTCATTGAAATAGGGCGTTGACTTGGGCCTCCAAACTAAGTTACATAAATATCAACTAACGTCCATGAATTTTATTTTATAATTTCTTCCTCAGTCCAAAATAGGAAAGCTTTTGATAAAAAAAAATTATGATAATACAAACAAAAAAGAACAACTTTCAATAATTGTAACGTCACAACAAAATACCTAATTTAGATAGGCCTTTTCATAAAATTCTTATAAATTGATTAGACTACGGCAAACCCCACTTCAAGTGAACACAATCGTGTGTCATTGTCATCCCAACCCTATACATTGTAAGTATGTACATATTACATACTAACAGTGCGGTTAACTTGACTTGATACAATTTTTTTTTTAATTTTATATCATAAATTATTGGAATTTGAGAGAGAAATTTATGAGAGTTTTAAAGTTATTTCGATTGCTGTTATTCTCAAGTCAAGAGTTTTAATTCTAGAGTTTATCATTTGTAGATTTTTAACAGATCTTATGCATTTAATAAAATACTTTTTCAACTAAGTCCCCAGAAATTTGTTTAAAAAGAATTTTCCATCATTATCAGGAAGTGAATATGGAAATTATTAAGAATTGGGAACAGTAAGAAGTCTCACGTTTGGGACTTGATAAATGGGACGACCGCGACTTTGTTCGATTTGGACTTTTAGAGTCTATTACTGATTAATACGCTTCTTGCCTTACTATAAAAGAAAATATGTTTGTTTCGTTCACAAATGACGATGAGGGCCTGATCCATAGCTCCTTAAATATTACTTAGTGTAGGTCTACCGCCAGTTAAAGAACTTTAAACTTCTTACCTTGTTGGTAAATCAAATCATAAAGATTAATTAAAACTAACATGGGCAATTCATCATGTACCTATATTTTATCTTTAGGAAAACGTCTCGAAATTTTGTAAATTTACTTTGAATAAAATTAAATCGGTTTGCGAAAATCATAGAGAAGGTCCTCTAAAAATTGTAGTTAAGTGTTTGAGCTCATTTCAGGTTCTTCAATAAACAAAATTGTAATACAAATTGGCGGTTAGTTGTGGTTTACACACTGGCGACATCCTCGGTCCGTATTTCTTTCGAAATGAGGAAAGAACAGATCGATTTGATGAATAGTGAGCACTATCCTCAGCCAGACTGAGTGGTTTTTTGTACCCTAAACTAATTCAGCTAAATATCTCCGACATTTGGTTCCAACAAGACGGCAAAACTTGCCATAAAGTCTATCAATTTATTGGAATATTAGTTGGGTAACCATTGACAATTATTTTGGGAGGTACTCCTGGCCCCCATATTGCAACTTAACGTCTTTTGATTACTTTTTATGGGGCTATGTTAAGTCATTGGCTTATGTCGACAGACTAGAAAATCTGAAAACATTGGCAGCCAATATTTAAGCTACTGTTTCTTATTAAAGAAGGTAGTATATAGTTGTACCCGTGCATGATAGTTAGTGCATAGAACTGTTATGACAGAGGTCTTGTGTTCAAGTCCTAATATTGTGCTCCTTAAGTTTTTTCACTGGTACTGCCTTTTAGGAGGAATTGACAAATTCTCCAAGAGTAATTCTTGTCATGAAAAGTGTTTTCTCACATAAGCCGTTTAGATTCAGCATAAACACCGTAGGTCCCCTCAATCCCTGAAATGACTCGCACGGAGAAATGGTTGAGAGTTGTAAGTTCCTGGTTCTCTATTAGCTGTTACGCCATCTTTTTTTTTGTGAAAAATTGAACTGATTAAATGGACTATGCAACTCGTAGCCGAGGGAGACATTTTATGGAAATATTATACAAAATTTCATAAAATAAAAATATAAATTTCATTCCAACAATATGTCTTGTCTTGTATTATCATTTTAAAGTCCTCATGCTCCTTACAAAAAAAGACCCTATACTAGATTTAACAGAATTGATTAATTAGTAATTTAAACCTGATTATTACTTGGGGTACTCATATGAACTTGAATTATATTGATACGATATTCATTGTCATAACTTGGAGCAATTTTATTTAAACTTCACTAAGCACGCAAACCTTGTTTCCCCAAATCAATTAATTTCTTTTATCTTGAATCTAAACAGATGACCCAGACTGTATCTATATCGTATAGCCCTCCCTGTGTAGACCTATGTACCTGTACGCTGTAAGCAATCGATTTCAATTTAACTTTGATGCATGCAGCAGCAGCACAGATAATCTAATTTCCCATCGCATCATTTCGCCGTCGAGAGATTTGATAAATCAATCAAAGTTCATCCCAAAAAAAAAAATAATAAAATTAAAGACAAACAAACTGGGCGCTGCTCGACATTGACCCATTAGGGCAAATCAATTCCAATCAAGAATTCAACATTAATTAAAATAAAAGTAAATTCTTTCAAAACAACGTGGGAAACACGGAAATTATTATAATAGCAACCAAAATAAAATCTAAAAATCTGCATCTACAAAACAAAAACATCAAAATAAACACGAATTTTCAATGATTCAATGTTTTTGCAACAAAGTGTGTCCGGCGGCGTGGGGACGACGACAAACAGCCAACACCAAGCGTCGGTTGACAACGTTGTTGACGACATTGGCAGGTTCTTAAATACTGCCAAGAGAGCTTACATAACTCTTGGGAATTAGTTGTCCCTGCTTTTTGTTTACTTATAAAACTCATAACCACCAACACCCGGTCGGTGCCGCTTTAATGTTTTTCATTATTTTTTGTGTGGGTGTGGGGGCAGAGAGACCGCCGAAGGCAGCATTTGGCAGGTGGTGGCGGAGCGCCACAAACCAGCTGCTAGGCTAGGCTACCCAAAAACCAGGCACCACCACGCACCAGCGCACCCTAAGACGAGGAATACAAAAATAAAAAACAAAAAAACTGCGCAAACAAATAAAAACCAACAAACAAAAAGAGGACAAAAAGAAATACTCACCGTTGTTCGGACTTCCAGCGATATGTAATGAATCCACGTATCGGAAAATATGGTTCCGTAATCTCGATACGAAGATCTAATTAAACCAACAATATCCATTGTGTGGAAATTCTTTGATTTAATTTATGTTTTTTATTTTATTATTTGTGGACTCGAATGACAAATATCTGAATTTGTATCTGCTGCAGAAATTAAACCAAAAATAAAACGGAAAAGAAAAGAAAAAGTCGAAACTGAAAAATTCAGAGGAATTCGATCTTTTTTCACATCGTATTTCCGATTAGCGTTTATATTTTTTAGCAATTAATCAGTTTTCCTTTTTTTTTTTGAATTATTATTTATTTGATAACAAGTCTGTTTTTGAATTCTTATTTTTATTTATTTGAAATAATAAGATAACAACAATACGACACAAGAGCAAATATTTTGTTCGATTTCCTGGTTGTTAACTTGACGGCGCGGCGGCGGCGGTCGGTATTGGTGTGGGGAGGAGTGTAATGCAAATGTTACAATGTACGCAGAAAATAAATAGAATTCACGCAAAAACAAATATAATTAGAAATGGAAAAAGGCTAAGGCAACCTTTTCAATTAATTGAATACTTTCGCACTGCTGAGGAGAAGAGAACTGAGATTTTTCAAGTTTTCATTTCTTCAAGAACCAGCTGACAGCTGGTTTGACGTTTTGTTTTGTGTAGGTTTTTTTTTTTAATTAAATTTGCAAAGATTTGGACATCTCTGGTGTTCGATGTTCGATACTCGATACTCGAAATCGAGAATACTTAAACACGTACGGAATTCCATATGGAAGTTATATCTTTTTCTTAAGGGGTGGCTTTGACGTGTATGTGATGTAGATTATGTTGAATTCAACCAATACAAATTTAGGTACGATTTTCCATTTGCGAAGCAGGCATATCATTTTTACTTTTTTACAATTAGGTGGGGGTCTCAAAAAATGTTCTTTTTCAGTTTTAACCCTACTTTGTTGGTAATTTTTTTTTAAGCGGTAGTACGGCGTACAATCGCCCAGCTTGGGTACACTATATGATTTAGGGTAGCTGCTATTGTATTTAGTAAGACTGGTATTTTATAAATAAACAATACACACAACTTATTGAAAGAATTGGTTCTGTTTTATACAAAAGTTTCAAATAGTATGACAAATATAAAAATATTTGTCAGTTATATGAAATTAAAAACTTCCTAAGTATAAAATAAAAACAAAGTGTTATTATAAACTTGAAAGTAACATATGTACATAATTTCATAACTTCAACAGCTGAGAGTTTGTAAATATGTGTGTGTACAAAAATTCTTATATGATACAACTAAAACAAAAAGCAACGAAGAAATGTCGAATAAAATAAATGTTTTCTCACCCTAAAATTGCGATAGATAAACCAAGTGCGAAAATGCGTGCTTCGGTAATGGAAAGTTAAGCCAACTTTTTAAACTTAGGGCCATTTTCTTTTTCACACAAAGTTAAATTTGATTTAACTATCATTTACCTAACTAGTCATTAAAGGTAGTAAACACTTTTGAATTTTCAGGTATAATTTGGGTTCCTTCACTTTTATTGGAACTTCCAGTTTTTTTTTCCATTGAAAAATCACTAGTCCCTATAATCGTTTACATCAATGGGCAGGTTCAGGCAATATATAAGGGACTTCATTTGCAGTCAACTTCATTCTTTGAACGTACATTTTGACCAAGGCAACTAGTTAGTTTTTCAAATGTCATGAATTTCAAATTCAGAGCTTTACTTCGCTTTCAGTTCAGTTTTCAGTTGAATGAAAAAACATGATCAACTGTCATTTTGATAGAAGTAGACTTGACTTAATAGTTAGGAAGATTTGCCTTAACTAACCTTCCAGTCAACTTTTCATTAAAGTTGTCTTAATTGGAAGGTAATTTTTTGGCAGCTGGCCAATCAAATACTAGAAACTTGCCTTACTTCCAAGTCGCCTGACCCTGCACAATGTTTTATTTCATACAACCTTCTTCAACTATGTCACTCGAATAAGTTGATTATTTAATATTTTTATGGGTTTTTATAGAAATGTACGTAATTATAATTTTCAGGCCACAAAACGATAAAATTAAACAAGTATACATCGTTGGATATGCAGCATAAGGCAAAGGGGTAAAGAATGCTGGAGGTTTACGAATCGGCTTAAGTTTTTGACTAAAACAATTGTTAACGAACTTATTACTTATGTCGATTTCCATTGAACCACATGAAATAGACGGTCCGTTGCTACTAAAAATCAATATTTTTTGATTCCAATGGAAAGAAGAAACGTAGCAATATCTTTTTGTAAGTGTATTAGTGTAGCAGCTATCAGAAGCATAATAAAATATTTACAAAATTTTTAATGGAATTTCTTTCATTCCTGGATAAAAATGCATTAGCTTGAACAATCGTCGAAGTCGTCCAATTGAAAATTGTCAGGATATCTTCGTCCTCGGACGAAGACGAATCTAGGAGCAAATCCAGCATTCTGTAGTCCAGGCCCTGAAAATAAAATAATTATGCTTCAACCATCTCAAGTATTCAATATACATTTATAATTACCTGATCCTGAAAGCACAACAATAATATTGCCAAGAAATTAATCAAATTTTGTATTGTTTTCACAGAAAATTAATTATTTATAATTACAACAGAACGAAGCCGAATTCTCTTCAATTATTTTTTCCACAAACAATAATTTCATTTGACGTTTGCAAAACTGTCAAATTTTTAGTATGTGTTAAAATGAGTGTGAAAATCTGTGTAGTGTGTAGATTCGTCTCAAAAGACGAATTCAAAACGAATCAATTCGTCGGGAAAAAACATCAATACTTTTCCCATTGGAAAACGTTTAAGAAAAAAATATTGCCGGCCCGTCGACGGCACATCAATGTTTTGGTTCAATGGAAAACCACATTACTAAATCTGTCGGAGAAAATAAGATCTTTTGTCGAATGGAAAACACGAATGTGGAAATGTTTGCTTGTCCGCCCCAAGGTCGCTCTTTAGAGGGTCACTAATTATTAAACATAATAGTAGACAATTATACTAAATTAAAGGAAACTTGAATTTGTATCCTTAGCTCCCTAAATATAATATAAACAATAAACAATCATAATGCTTTTCTGGACTATTCTGCAAATTGGTTGCATCATTTTTAAAACTTTACCGAAAGACGAAATCTTCTTCTTAATTTTTATTTTGGAATATTTTACACTCGCGTCTTTCAACGACTGAAAAGAATTGTGCAAAACTCAACCTTCAACCTTCAACACTTTCTCATTACTCTAATACGCTGATGATATTGACATAATTGGAAGATCAAAGCGTGATGTCAGTGGAGCGTTTTTGAGCATTGTGACGGAGCCGAGCTGGCTGGAGACGCATGTTGGTTGAAGCCCAGGGGCCCTCCTACTATGTAACTCGATTCTACAATGAAATTGCTCGAATTCGAAAAATTGGTACTATTTATCTATTTTACTACTTTCGAACAAACGAGAATCGAATAGCTCTAGTAGCGCCAACCATGATACAACTAATAAGATAGCGCATTGCGCATGTAAGGTTTTGGCTGTCAAACTATCGTGACGTCACCAGCACTCAATTAATTGAAGAGAGCTAGTATATTTGGCGCAATTTCAATCTATTTTTTGTTGTGAATGTTAACGGAAGTGAATTTTAAATTTGTTTAAATCAATAAAGTTTTTTAAAGTGATATTGTTCATAATTTATACAAAAAAAAAAAACATTTACTAATAAACATGGGTGTTTGTTATGTTTTTGACTGCAACAATAACGAAAGAAATAAGATAACGAAAGATTCCAGTTTTCATAAATTTCCAAAAGGAAATTTAAATCTTTCGAAGCAGTGGGTCTTGTTCACTAAACGCAAGGATAAAATTAATGTTCAGACTGCAAGAATTTGTAGTCTCCACTTTTTGAAAGAAGATTTTATAAACAATACAAAGTATGAAATGGGTAAGTTAATAAAAAAAAGTAGTTCAGAATAAGAATCAGAAATAGATTTATATCAATAGGATTCACACGGTGTCGGATTTTGAAACCAGATGCAGTTCCTACGGTTTACCCAAAGCAACTGTCTGTAGCGTCTGAGCCTGACACAACAAAGCGCTCGAAAAGAATGGAGCTGAAAAAGCAAAAAGAAGTAGTGAGTGGGTTGCTGGAAGTTCCCGTTGATTTTAGATGTAGTTTATTGAGCTCGAGCATGAAAACGTGCCTGAACAGCAATGCAAAAATGATAACTTGATGGAAAATATTTCACATCCACAATTAAAACAAGCTCAATTTGATGTGCTAATTGAACAATTGTAAGTACCTACATATCTAATAATATTTGTAGGCATTTATGATAGGAACAAAATCTTAATCTTAATAAGCATTCTGAAATTGTATAAAATAATTTGTTTTTATAAACTTATTAGAAAAACCTTACGCGAAGAAAATGAGCAACTCAAAACAGAGTTAAGGACTAAGACCAGGTTTGATCTCACAATCTAATAATCCATTCATCTTAACAATATTCGCTTTTTTAGGAAGGATTTTTTTCGTTGACAAAGTCGACAATAGCATGCCTATTGCTTCTGAGCCAGAAGAAAATCTCCCATTTAATTACGATGGTTTGGAAAACTTGCTTGGCTACATTTGCCATCGTTTTAAAAACACCATACCAAACCTGGAACAAATTGAACCAGACGAAAGCTCTTGGGTAAATCATTTGGACGAAGGAGGCTTGTCTAAAGCAAATCCCACAATGATGGCTCACTTTGCTGCATTAGAAAATGTTTTTAATGCCGTAAATGGAGAAGGTGAAGGCATTTACATCTGTCCAAACTACATCCAGCATTTACTTGAAGTTGCCGAGAAAGCAAAGATCAAATGCGATGAGAAGATTATGAAGCTTTTCTTTCGTTGTCGCATGTACTTCCGAATGCGAAAACTAAACAGACAAATCACTGAAAGCAAACTGTCCAGAAAAAGAAAATACAAAAAAATTATTAATTAAATAAAAGGTTGAAAAACCACTGACTAAAAAAGACCATCATATCTTTTATTTAACCATTTATCACTATTTAAACAATCTTCCCAGGTAATTCTATGGAGAAAAATGCATCCGAATGAAAATGAAAAAAAATACACCATACTCTTCATTTACTTCGATTTTTTATTAATTTCTTTCACTCAAACACACAAATTTTCTTTAACTTACGAATAAACACAAATATTAACTATTTAAAACCATTTATCTAAATGAAAAATATTAGAAATATTAACATTTTATTTTAAAAAACAAAATATCCAAACAAATTAATGCCATTGTTTTGTTTTGATTTCACATACTGAATAATAAACGTCAAACTCGTTGAGTGCTTGTGACGTAGATGCGCAGAACGAAACAAAAATAGAAACGCGAATGCGCTATCTGTTTTAGTTGTATCATGAGTGCCAACTATATTCTTATGAACTTTCGAATAAACGAGGAACTACGTAACTCGAAAGTAGAATTCAAAACAAGGCAAAATCGAAAATAATCACTCTACATCAAATGTGTTTGCGAACGAAGTTTTTTTTTGTCAAAGTGTAAGTAAAATGTTATAAACTATTAAAATGCAATTTGAATTTAAAAGTTTTTCATGCAACTTTTTGTGTTTTATTATTTTACCACCGGGAATTCGTGATTTTTGCCAAAAATAGCGTTTGGACTTTCGTTTCTCTTCCTCATTAATTTCAAAATTCATCATCAACGGGCACATGACTCTTTCGATTGAAGTCAAAAATTCGGGAACGCACGTCCAGCGTTCTTGTCACCACCGATTTGGTTTTTTATAACCTCTTGTTGCCAAAAACTTCAATGCTGCTGATAACTTAATGATAATAGGAAAACATGAATGCAACTTTTGAAAGGCGGTAATTTTTAACAAAGCTGAAATAATGTAAATTGGATTAAAAATGCGTTCAAATAGATGCTCAATATGGGTAAACCTTTTCTCGCTAAGCTCCATTATGTTGGAATTGTCTCTGATTCGCATTCTTTCTATTTGTTCAATTCGTTCCGGATTTTCTTCAGAATCTACCCAAATTGCGACACTGTCGATTTGTATTTGTTTTTATTATTGTTTTGATTGATTTTTTTCACGAAGATTAATTGACTTTTATTCACAGAAGATTGTTTTTTTTTTTTATCTAATGTCACACATAACGAGACTCGTTCGAAAATCGGAAATTTTGTGGGTATTACCGGCATCCGATTCTATTTTCATAGATAGTACCACTCGAAAGTAGAATCGGAAATGAGTTTCGAATAGAATCAAAAGTAGAATCGAGTTACATAGTAGGGCCCAGGTCCACCCCGGACTATAGTGTTACCTTAAGTAAGTAAGTAAGTCTCTCAACTACAAGTTCCACTAAATCAGACCAATACACCGATCAATTTGAGTACATTGTTTTTTTTTTATTATTTTTTAAATAATTTATCTTCGTCTCCGCTTTCGAACATTTTGAGTAAAATGAAGAAACTGTTATAAGTTGCTAAAACGATTTTGCTTTCAAGGCTAATTTTGTATTAAATTTAACCTATTTCTTTTGGTTTGGAACCTTTAAGATTGACCTAAAAATAAAAAGTAATGTTCATTTGGAAAAAAAAAGTTTTAAAAATAAAGATTGGAACAGTTCACTTTTGAATCAACTTATTTAGGAATAAAGGATTTTTGAAAGCAGAAAAATTGTACTCAAGATTCAATCAATTTTAGTTTATTTACTAGAAAATTTGAAAAAAATAACTAAACTAAACATATGAAACCATTCTTAAAATAAATCACAAAAATGTCTGTTTTATTTAAAAATAAAATAATCACTCTTTTTCATTTGCGAGCTTACAAAATGTTTTCTTCACAAATTTAAAGCTAACACAAATTCCCGCCTTTTATATATATGTATGTCACTCGAATAAACAAGTTCTGAAAGTAGTTACTTTTTGATTTGCAGAGGAAAAGAATGGTTTGGTCTTTTGGTACAAAATTGGGTTTGTATGGAAATAGATGAGTTTTTATTAAAACGATATAGTGGAATAGTTTCAGTTACTAAGTTCTTAAAAGTAAAGAAAATAACAAGTTTTAATAAATCCAAGCTAAATACTTAGATTGAGACCGTTGTTCCAAGAACACTTTCTCATACTAAACGCATTTTTGAAAACAATGTGGAAAAAAAATAGCTTTAAAATTGTGCTCCTCAGTTAAAGTTTTACCAACTAGAGTTATAAACTTAACTGAGAGCGAAGAAGTAAAGAAATCAAATTTTGAATAATAGATCCATAAGAATTGACTGAGATTCAAAAAATGGGCTTAAAGGTGAAAAAAAAACATCTAAAACATTTCTGCTAAATTAACAAAATCGAGAAATATAAAATAGTATACAATTTTCTTAAATAAGAAAATGACTGACATAAAATTATAAATGAACGTTGCCTTGAAATAAAGTCAAGACCAACTTTCAAAAATTGTCCTTATTGCTCTTTACAAATATGAAATACATTATGTGAAAAACGCCAATTCTTGAAAGTTGGAATTATTTCACGGCACCGATTTAAACCTTTCATATGCCTACTGCAAGTACCAAATATCGCCTAGATTCTGTAAGGGACGTATTTTAATTTCCCAAAAAATGAATTGTATCCTCCGCAGTCCAATTGTTGCGGAGTCAAATCCTTAGGTTGCCGGCGGTAAATTACCAAAATCATACAAAGAAAAAAAAACACAAAAGCAGAAGTAACAGTGTTACTTTCCTTTTAACCTACAAATAAAAAATTCAAAAATTATGATTTCTTCCTATGACTCTTGTCTTTTATTTTCCCGAACTTTAATTTACAAGTTTGATTTTGGGAATGAATAATATGCATTTTTACTTGCATAACGAAACCTCGGTTTTTTCTTGTCTACAATAAGCTGTAAACATCAAGATCATTATGCTCGTACGCAGATCTTAATCCACCAGATGATAGTTCTTGCGATCTAGCTATAGTTCGTTGACATGACACATAGTGGTTCATCTTCTAGTTTTTTCCTTCTATGTCTGGACTGTTCTGGACTTGACCACTGCATACCTGCACAGAATATAAAACATCGCATCGTGGGTGGGTATAACTAAAACATCGCATAGTGGGCGTATTGAACTCCCACAAATAAACAATTATGATCGATGATCGTTTGAATGTCATCTCTTGTTATGATCTCCCAAATATTGTATGCACGTATTTTGGATTAGCCGACGGTGATTGTATTTTTATGCAGATGCCGTCGGTGATTTGCATCTTTGACAATGATGATTTTTTGTTTAGGATTATGTTTCATGTTGCGTTGCAACAAGGACCAATCTATGATAGAATGAACATTGATTTTTCTTTTTTAATTAACCTTAAGAAAAGTTTATAGTTGTAGTACTTTCCCATATCTTTTACACCATCAGCTCATGAGGCTTGACTTAATTCTTCCTAATCTACCATCATTGTCTTCTACATTTAAGATGGTCTCTATTTCGGAGTTGGTATGACTTTACAGCATGTTTTTTTACCACTACGATGAGTATTTTATTTCCATAAACCAAAACCGTAAAAATATTAAAACGAAAAATTCACATTATTTCAAATATTTTATTCACCAAACAATTATAGTCGACAATGAAATAAAATTAAATGTTAAAAAACATTATATAAACTAATCTATTTTGTTTTATTAAATATATGCAATACAATTATTCTGAATCACTTTCACTCTCTGATTGGAAATCACCAACATTTATTGAAAACGCATATTCCTGATCGCAACCCAAATATGAATCACTCATGTAATACAAAGTATACTCATGACGTCCCGGGGCCGGAGCAACAAAATCAAGCTTAACTTTAGCCTTTTGTTGCAAAGTTAAACGTTTAATTGATAATAATGAATTTGTTTTTGGATCACCAATAACAACCCACCATCCTTCTTCTCGTTTCTAATTAAAAGAGAAATGAATCAATGCACAAATATTAATAAAAAAAGAAAAACAATCTTACCTGAGGGAAAAATGGAGCAATAACTGGCCCAGTGACTTCGTCTTCTCGTTCCAATTGGACAACAACATTGACTGCTGATCCCGAATGGATACGTTCACTGTCGACAACTTCAAAGCTCATCTCGATGTTGGGATACCGATTACAGAAACGAGCCACATCTGCCATTTGAGCATCGGAAAGCTGAAGTAATTTCGTCCGATCTTCATCTTCCAGTTCCATGATGTCGAATACGGTTTCGATTTTCTTGAAAATAGAAATGCAAAGAATTTTAATTTTTGTGTGTCCATTTTAACCTAATAGACTTCTTACCTTCTCTGTACATCTCTTGATGATGTCATTATTGAAATGCGGCAGCTGTTTAAGATATGAATCCTTGCTCCACATGGCTTGTGTCACCATCTGAGCCAATTCCATAGCAGCCACAGCTGGCGATAGCCAACCATTTGAACTGAGCACATCCACACAGGCTTGAATCAAGCGAATAGCCTTTCCGAGAATTATCTCAGTGTCACCTTGCAGTTCTGGTCCCAATTGTAACCGTGACAAATGTGCTTGGAGCAGTAGATTAGTTTTAATATGTGGGTCATTGAATCTGGAAGAGGATAAGAAAAACAAAAACCATTAAAAATTCATATCAAGCGCCAGAGAAAGAGAGAAATTAACTTACTTAGGAGTAGATTCATTAGGTCCTGTGATTTTATTTGGTAATCTCTGCGACAGGGTCTTGAGAATTCCTTCCTCATGATGTCGCACCACAATGTCTTCATATTCCGCAGCTGATGATATAATTTCCAACAAACCTCGAATTTTTGTTTTGCTATTAAGCGACAAACTGAAGAGTTCTGGAAAAAGCAACAAATAGTCAATTCAAGCCTTTTACCCAAGAACAGAAATCTTAAATACCTATTGTTGTATAATTGATATAATAATAAGCTGCAATCATTCCCAAATTGAGCGGCAACGTGTCCATATCATCCTCGACACTTATACACTTCGATTGCTCTAAATCAGCGAGCGTGTTCTCAACCAGCTCCGACAGATGATCCGACAAATGACGATGCGTGACACCTTGCAAATTATAGTAGTTGGGATTTTGTGTGAGACGTCTGTAGAGGAAGGTCCAGGTGAGGTAATCCACAGCATCTTGTTTGTTTTCAATTGTCTTCGTTACGACCTCAGCATTGAAATGATCGTGCAAACGGTGATCCAAATGACTTTCGATGGGTAAAGGTTCGTTCAGGAATTTCTTGAAGAAATCCTTTTTCGAGGACTGACACATCAGGACACACTTAGCGTCGGCATCTTCTATTGGCCGATTCGCTCTTCCCACCATCTGCAGCACATCCGTCACGGGATAGTCCTCGTAGGAATGATTCTTGCCATTGTAGAACTGTGTGTCCATTATGATCACCAAATGCGATGAGATGCTCATGCCCCAGCACAGGTCACGAGTCACCACAGCCACCTGGACAGCACCGGAGTCAAAGAGTTGCTCCACCAGCCTGTGATCCGATGCACTCAGACCCTCGTGAATGTAGGCCACACCCTGGGAGAGAGTTTCCTTAAGGGTCTTGTCCTGCATTCGGTCCAAGAACGGCTTGATGTCCTCCTCCTCGGCGTGGAAGAATCGATTCGGTTGAACTTCAGACGCGCAATATGTCAAAATGTCGATAGCTGTGAATCGAGCCTGTTTCCGCGATGACACGAAAACAATGACAGGCTTGTGGGGACTGTATTTTACAATTGCATTATACACGGGCTTTGACATGGCTGATATCCGCGTTGCGTTGTGAGTTACATTGAATCCTTGAATGTGCAGTTCCAAGGGAATCGGACGGACACTTGGATGGAAGTTGAATGTGGCGTTCGTGTTGCATCCCAGCCACTGGGCAATATCCCGAGCATCTGCCAGTGAGGATGAGAGAGCTACAATTCGGATTTGTTTCTCAATCTGTGACGAAATATACCGCATTCTCGAGCAAACTATTTCCAAAACCGGTCCATCTTCCCCTCCGACCAATTCCAACTCATCCACAATGAAAAGCTGGATGTTTTGGACATTTTTCCTTTGCTTCCAACGACGCGAGAGGACATCCCATTTGTCGGCGGTGGTGATGATAATTTGTCCCTTTGCCAGAAGCTTCAAATCAGTTCCGGTTTCGCCGGTTAGCTTCACAATTTTCAAACCCAATTGTCCACCGAACTTATTGTGCCAGTCGTTGAACACCAAATCGGCCAGAGCTTCCTTCGATATCAGGTAGACACATCTTCCTTCGGGATTTTGGAGCAAAAGTCGCATGATAGCGAATTCAGCAATTGTCATTTTTCCAGACCCAGTTGGGGCACCAACGAACACATTGTCATCGCTGTTGTAGACCGCATTGAAGACCTGAGTTTGGATGGGATTAAATTGCGGATAACGATCGACGTAAAATGTCTCGTAGCTTGGGTTTCTCAGCGCTGTTATTGGGAGTGGTTGAAGATCCAGCAACTCGGTCGGTGGCATGTTCTTCTCTGGCAAAATCAAATGACGGAAGGAAACTGGCAATTGGGTCTCAGCACCAATCCATCGATCTGAAACAATGCGGAGGAAATATTGCGGTGGCAGAGGCTCGAATACCGGAACGAAAAATTTGATGCAATGTTCATCGGCGGCGTACTTCTCCTTCAGCAGGAAGAACTCATGATGCAGAATAACCTCGGAATCGACATCTTCAATCAGAATCCAGAAACCCTCCGATTGACCATGCACCTTTTCGTCCCACTGGAAGTCAGGTGTGATGGTTAACTCAACCCGCAGAGTCGATCTTGTGATGGGCTGGATGTGAGTTGAGAGTTCGAGTTTTGGGAATTGATGGACAAACTTGTGAATCGTTTTACCCAATTTCTGAACACGAATCAACTCTCCGATCTCGTTGGGCTCAAGATCGTACAAACGTTCCCAGGGGAAGTTTTTCTTCTCGAGCTTCTTTGCTATTTCATCGGGCATCTTCTTGAATTGCCTCAGCGGCGTCATCGATTGCCACATCCGACGATCGATCATTTTACACAGCGTCAGCGCTTTGTCCGACAACTGAGCCCAACCTCGATGCAGGACTATCTCGAAGATAGCTCGCAGAAGACGAGATGCCGATTGGGTTATGAAAACCATGTCCGACATCAAGGCGAATCCTTCGAGTTTCAATTGTGAGATGTAAGCCTGTAGGAGGACATTAACCTTAGCACTGTTCTCCTCCATGGACTCCTTAATTGGGATTGGGACACGTTCCATCAGCTTTTGAAGTTCTAACTTCTCCTCTTCGCGCACTGCAATGTGTTTGAACTCCGATGACAGCGAAAACACGCGGAACAACTCGATTTCACTCAGCGTTGGCTTCAACAGTTGGTTGTAGGTCATGATGGTCTCGTGAGTGCAATAGAAGTGCGATGCAATTCTTCCCAGCTCGGTCACCTGGAAGTGGCCACTCTTGCGATCGTACTTACATAATCCACTGCGGTCCAAGTGCAACGCGGCAGTGTGAACCAAGTCAGCACGATGCAGCTCCAGAAGTGGATCTTCGGTTATCTTTTCGTGTCCTACCCCGTAGAGCGTGGGATTGCGCAGCATTCTTATGTACAAATACGTGTAACCGAGCCAGTTAACTGCGTCCTTGACGTTCTGAACCGTTCCCAAGACAATCTCTGCATTGAGCATGTCTGGCATTTTCGATATGAACTGCGATTCTATCGGCAACTGCTGATTTAGGAGCGACAAATAGAACTGAAGTTCACTGTGGTTGGTTATGAGAATACCTTCACCTTTGGTGTCGTACTGTGGTCGACCAGCACGACCCAACATTTGGAGAACGTCCAGAGCGCTGAGCTCTACCCAACGTCCTTTTTCCGGGTTGTACACTTGAGTTCCTTTTATGATGACAGTGTGAGCGGGTAAATTCACACCCCAGGCCAGGGTAGCCGTGGAAACGAGCACTTGAATATGTCGATCTGCAAAGAGATCCTCAACCAGAGTCCTATCGACTCGAGTCATTCCAGCATGATGGATGGCAAAGCCATAGGGGAGCAGTTCTTTCAGTTCTGAGTTCTTCACTTGCTCAGCTTCGGTTCGCAGGACCTCCATACTGGCCGAGCCCTCACGCAGAAAGCTTCCCAGGGTATCCTTCTCCAGACACATGTCCCTTACGGCTCGGGCTGTTTTGCCAGTTTCTTTGCGGGAATGCACAAATACCAGAACCTGATTGCGCCCAGCATGTTCCATGGTCTTTTCATAGACAATCTCATTCATTACCTGAAATCGCTTAAGTGCCTTTTTTTCAGTCACTCCGATATACTGCTGTTCCAGAGCAACTGGCCGGAAGCTATTGTCAAAGTAAAACAGTCCCTTGTCGGGCTTCACTCGTAGGAAGGTCGAAACGTCTTGGTAATTTGGTAGAGTGGCCGACAGTCCAACCAATCGAACTTCTTCCTGTGTCGTTTCGATATTTCTGATTGTCCTGGCTACTAAAGCTTCCAACACCGGGCCACGTTCGTCGTGCAGCAAATGGATTTCATCGATAATAACCAAACGCACGAGAGTAGTGAATGTCTTCTCGCCTCCTTTACGAGTTATGATGTCCCATTTCTCGGGTGTGCAAACAATCACCTGAGTTGCTGCAATTTGTTCCCGCGTCAACTGATGATCTCCCGTCAATTCAGACACAGTCAGATTATAGCAAGCCAGACGTCGCCCGAAGTTGCCCACCATTTCTTGTACCAACGATTTCATGGGCGCCACGTAGATGATTTTAAAATCGTCTGCATTTATGGTTCCGTCTTCGTTGATGTGTTTGCCAATTTCTCGCATCATTGTCAATAGGGCGACATTTGTTTTTCCCGCACCTGTGGGCGCACAGAGAAGCAGATTTTCATCGGACTCGAGGGCGGCATGCCACAGACGACTCTGAATTCGATTGAGTGTCTTGAAACCCTCAAACACCGGCTGGACGTACTTGGGAAGCTTGTCGATGGGCTGCAGTTCTTCTTTGTCGTCAAATGGAGCTGCCTTTAGAGCTGGCACATGAACCTCCTCATAGCCTTTACGTTGTTTTCTGAAGGAACCATCAGGCAATTGACATCTCTTGTTAGCCATGAAATGTGATCCTTGCGTGAATGCTAATTCTTCAAGTTCTAGAACTTGACGTACTCCAGCAACCTGTTCTGCAGCACCTCCTTGACCACCGTCGGCATCGTTCTCCTCTTTACATCGTTTATTTGAACGCGATGAGTTGCCGTATTCGTCATCTTCACTCTTGCCTGTGTCTAGTTGACGCAGGATTTTCGACAAGTGATTGTCACTCTTCATGCGGTCACGTATTTTTTGCCGTTCGGCATCGGTTTGCGCTGAGGCCAGCATCGTACAGTAGAGGATCATTTGACGGTTGTTTTTGAGCAATTTAATGAAATCAAAACAATCGTAGCCGAGGAGCAATACAAGTTGATTTTCACAGTCACGATCATCGGCGGCGTCTTTGAGAATTTTTAAGACATCACCTGCTTTGCTTTGGGATACCATGGCATCGTTGTAGTATTTGCTAAGGCAACGCTGGAGCCAGTAGGCATCGATGTCGAGGGGATGTAAGCCTCGCTCTTTTTTCACGTTGGCCATGGTTGCTTCTTCAGCCATAAGCTAAAGTAGTAATGTAAAAAAAAAAAAAAGAAACAAGTTGTTATTGTCATGGATTCATTTCTTTGAGACTACAAATTTAATGAAGGTTTTGGTAAGCTTCAAAAAGGCTCATTTGGAAAAACAAAATACCCCAAGGATGTGCGGGTTGCGGTCATTAATAATTAAATTTAGTATAATTTCAAGGTAATTCGAAAGCGATAAATATTTTTGACTTTCAGTCCTTCCAATTTTAAGCAAAAATTCAAATATGTAGCTTAAAAATGTACAAATTTTGCCTATCCAAAGCTTATTGTTCAAAATTTTATTTTATTTTAAAAATAGCAAGAAACAAATATTCATCGGATATAGAATTTTAAGTGATTTCAGAAGAGGAGCATCACAAAAAAAAATTTCAAAGGGATATTCCATTCACGAATCAACTATTTGTAGAATCATCAAAAGTGGAAAGGTGTTATGCCATCATAGAGGAGGAAGGCCTCTAAGCACCACAGCAAAAGATGGTTGAAAAATAACAAATTTCTTCAGAAGAAACTCCACGGCATCATCCAGGGAAGCAAAAATTGAACTAAGGTTACCCATTGACCCATCAACTATCAGACGCCACGCACTGCAGGCATGATTGCGTGGTTTTCAGATAGCAAGTTATTTATTTAAAAACAAATTTGAAAGCTCGTTTGGCTTTTGCAAAAACTCATCTCAATTGGAATCCCCAATAATGGAAAACGGTCTTGTTTTCTGATGAATCAAAGTTCAATATGCAGGGATCGGGTGGAAAACAACTTGTCAGGAGGCCAAGAGGTGATAGGCTAAATCCAAAATACACTAAAGGGACGGTCAAACATGGAGGTGGTTCATTTTTGGTCTTGGGCTGCTTCTCTGGTCAAGGAATCTGGCCAATTCGACAAGTGGAGGGCATAATGAAGTTTGAAGACTATGTAGACATCCTTTGTAACACCTTATGCCCATTAGGAAATAGACGCTAAAACACGCCAATGATCCCAAACACAAGTCGAAGTTAGAAACAAAGTGGATTACAGAACAAAAAAATTGAGGTTTTACCATGGCCAGCCCAATCCCCAGACCTAAACCCAATAGAGAACCCGAGAGAAATTGTGAAGAGAAGAATTTCAACATTTTTGAGCACAAAAGTGACCTATTCGCTGGAATTCAGAGGCAGTGGGATGACATTCCAAAATCGGGTATTAATAACCTTATAGTTTCGATGCCCACAAGATATACAGCCGTTATACAAAATAAAGGGTACTCAATTAAATATTAACATTTCCTTGCCCTGAAGTAAGAAAATAGTTTGAAATTTAGTTGTGAGATCTAAGTTGCAAATGTTTTGCACAGCAATTTTATCAATTATTAAAGTATTTAGTTATTTATTTTTTCCAACAATTATAACGTAATATCAAAAGAAAAAATATTTTTGTGCTTGATTTTCTAAACAATTTTTTTTAATGAAAAATTTTGGAGGTTCTAGTTGCAAATGTTTTGCACAGTACTGTATATGTTTTATAAAAATTGCGGATAGGGCTCGAAATTATTGTTGAAATCAAAGGGCATTGTACAGTCCAGTCAAGTTTTTACAATTATTTTTGAACCCCTCCCCCGTCCTCTAACTACAAAACCAATTAAGCCAGGAATTTGCAAGAATAACTAATTTCAGCTTCATAGCCAATAGTATCTGAGATATACTACTTCGATTTTCAGGGCGTGGTATCCACCCACAAAATGAGAATTATTGTAGAATAATGAAATAAAGCACAGTAGAAAGGGTCAATCTCAATGGTCAAAAAATTTGATGCGATTGCATGGGTTAACTTGGCAAGTTTTCCGTTACTTTGTTACTATCCATATTTTAGTTAAAAGTTCCTTCGATACAACCTTTAATATTAATCCTTCGTAAATTTAGAACTTGTCGTATTTTTAGCACTCATTTCTTTTTGCGAAAGACTTATTACTAAGGTTATTTGTATACAGAAGAACTTAGCACATTTTTTAAACATTTATGCTTTTAATATGATGAAGCTTTGACAAGATGTATTAGTTCATTTAGTAATTATTAAAGTGAAAATGATTTATCATTTAATAGAACTACATATACAAATTACGTGTCTATGAAACCAAATCTTCAAGAGTTACTACTAAAATAGAGCCTTAAAACTTGAAGAACCTAATAAACCTCGTGAGCCTAAGAATACCTTTATTATATATACCTATCATTCTTATTTATTCAACCCGTTGCTTATTTAAACAACTAAGAAACAATCTGGACCTTGAAGAGGTGCTGGCTCAATTCAAACAAAAATTAAACCTATTTCAAAGCAAAGTAACTTACGTTCTCTGCATGCAATGTATGATCAACTCGCGCTTCTTCACCTTCTTCTTGTCCATCTTCATCTCGAATCTCTCCGTACATATCCTCGTCACTCTCCTCTTCGGATTCTTCAAATTGCACGTTGATTCCATAGGTCTCATCGATTTGTTCTTCGTTATTGGTTACATTGAGGGCAGTCGATGCATCTGCCCCAAAGTCTGTGATTTTCTTGCCCAAATTAACCAACAGAGCAAATCTAAAATTTTGAACGATATATCACCTTACTTTGTATGCGTATGTATATACTTTCTAACTTACCTTTCATCAGCAACACTGCCTAAGAGACTATCGATCTCACGTTTGCGTTCTCGATCCTTTAGCTTGTCGTTCTTTAGGACTGCCAAGATCTCATCAGCTGCACCGCAAAGAATATCTCGCGGTTGGTCACCTAGAGCCTCTTGAATGAAACTCAACAACACTTCGTAAGTCTGACGGGTTTCTTGAGTCTTTGGCCGATAAACAATACCAACCATTTCGTCAATGCCTTCGGAAAGCAAAGTGGCACCTTTCATCCGCTCGAAGTCATATTGGGCTTCATCACGTTTTTGCCGTCTATAGTTTGAATAGAAAATAAGCAAATTAAAACAATTTTCTTTCACATATATAATGTTGTTGAACAAACTTTTGCTTTCGCTCTTCTGTTTTTTCAGGCTTGGTTCTCTGATAACGATCGCCCATTCGGGTGCCATCTAGCTTACCCACGAGCGATACAACTTCACCGGTCGCTTCATCACGTCGTGGACGCTCGATAAGACGCACATCAGCTTGGAGCACAAGATTAGAGTTCTACACGAATTTGGCGTCCAGAGAAATGTAAACGTTTAGAAAAAAGCATTAATTTTATAGGTTAATGAAAATGTTTTGGTTTTGCTTACCGCTTTGTACTCGTACTGAAGCTGTCTAGCTGCAGCATCCGCCATGGAGTGTGTTAAATTTTATTTATTGGTTTATAAAAAGAACGTTTTTAATAATTTGCAGAATTTTGTATTTATTTTATTTATCGTCTAAGAAAAATTTCATGAAGCGATAGGATTTCTGCAGTTCTTCGCACTTCACTCACAAACACGGCTTCTGTTCTGTTTTTGACATATGTCATCGTATCGTAACGTGGAGTTTTTAAGTGTAGCCATTTTTATTGTATCACGTAGCGTTTACGTTATAAAGAAATCTTATTCACATCCGCCCGTTAATTTAAATAGAAAATTCAAAGTATTTATATGAATTTTGGAAATTTGCTGTGGAAAAAAAGAAGAGATCTGTTTTAAAGATAATTTTAGTATATTTGCTAGCCTTTGGTTATAAAAATTGATTGCATTAAAAATTTATGAGATTGTATGAGATTTGTTTAATAATTGCGGAGAAAGAAACGTTACGCAAAACATTTTGTGGACATTTGTTCTTTAGTTTGACTAAGTGAAAATGTGTATCGGATATTTTGTTTTAAATTCGAAAATTTTAAATAAGAAAAGTATTGTTAAAAATGTTCTGTTATTATAATTTAGTAGAATAATTTCATGGCATTTATTTTTAAAATATTATTCCCAGGATTATGTCTGCCGCCACTATAAATTACAATTCAATTTATCACTACTTTTTCCAATAAATTAGATCAATGATAGTGGCGATAGGTGGCATAAGCCACACAGTCCCGTAAAAATAAATCGAGAGGCGTAAGGACGCCAAACGAGGCGGGTCAAGAGGACCATTTATCGTTATATCGCCAGCATATAAACTGCACCGTAGTCAACTTTAACGAATGTAATGGTGATTCGTTAATGGCTTGAGAATTGTCTTCGCTCCATATATGGTTATTTTGCTTATGGACGAAGCCACTTAACCAAAAATGAGCTTCCTCACTAAATACAGTTCTTTCGCCGAAGTGCTCTACGAAATTCTAGAACATATTTTTTTTTTTTAAATAAATTTAATTACTGAAGAGAAATGTCAACTCAGTTTGACATTTTCTCAACTGTCAAATGCGTAGACATCTTTTCAAAATAGCTGACTGTTTCAATCTGCAGTCTACTACAGTATCAGGAAATTTTATTTAAGAGTTTTTGTGATTTGCTGCTTATTTCTTTTGACGTTTATTCAATACAACAAAATCCTGTGATAAATCGGATATTTTGTGATATATCACATAACGATTCTGACATAATTCGTTTGTTGTTAGGGACTGGATTATTCATAATGCCTGGAAATAACTCAAGACTCCACTTCCACTGTGATAATGGAGGAAGTTGGCCCTACAAAATATTATTCTTCAAATTTTACCACACTTTAACATTTCTTCTTGTTTATTTTTTGCAAATGTACACTTAATTTTATTCCATGTAGAAGAATTTTTTAATTGTTATTCTGTTTTGTTAATTGTTTGTAATAATAAAATAAAATTGAGATAATAAAAACATCGCATTTTAATTATTCAAAAAATTGATTTTATGTTTCAGCTTGAATATAGCCGCTTAAATATGTCTTCGAACTATGGACAGCAAAAAGCAAGATTATTATTGCCTGAATTCAATAAGTGGAATTTAAAAAAAAATGGAAAAATTAGATTCAGAAGCTGTTATTCAAAGACTTTAATTTTTATTTCGTCTTTTCATCTTTAAATTGTGTTAAAACTTTTTTTTTTGTTGCCAAAAACTGATTCAAAGTCTTAATCATTCAAAACTGTCATTTCTTGTTGGTGTACGCTCAATTTTGAGAAGAACTGTACACCTACAAGATTTTGAATAGAGCTTTCTTTAAAAACTTACATATTGCGTTAATTTATTTTTTGAGAGGTGGTTTGAATGAAATCTGATAAATAGTGAAATGGATAAATATGGCGCTACACTAAATGACCTACAATTTGTTATCGGTTGGTTTATTCAGTTTTGAATGTCTTTTAATATAAAATTTTCCTTTTGATCTTAAAAAACGAGAAGTTTTTTGTAAAAATCAAAAGATTGGGTAAAGAGAAAGGTATATGCATAACAATTACAAAGCAATATCAGCCAAATCAAAAGATGACAGCTTTGAAAATGACATGTTATTAAGAATATGAATCCCGTATTGGAAATAACTGGTATTATTCTTAATAGAAAGCTTAAACTTCTGGGTTTCTGTAAGTAACAATATACTTATCATAATCCTTTTTTTGCCCCACACCGCTTTATCCAAGTAAACGAAGTTGTATTTCTAAAACCACGTTTTAAATAATGTATGTAATCCAGAAATTCAATAAATACATCCATTATTTACTCAAAATTGTGAAAACATTTCTATTACACTCACTTTTTGAAATGTCAAAATGACATTTAGATGCTTAAATTACTTTATTCCGGATTTAATATTCCAGAACCAGTCTTATAGCTTACTCAACCTCTAATACTCGTGTACTTTTCTTTATGAATAAGATTTTCAGTATTAAAGGCGTTATAAAGTCAGAATAACTTTACACCATATATAATACGAGTTAATAAATAAAGGCTGATAATGTTTATTAAAGATCATGTATAACGAGTATATGGAGGTTTACACAATTGGCCAGTATACATATAATCTAAGATCACAGAGATTACCGTATTCTCAGCAATATAAATACAATTTCTCACTATTGCTGTCAGAAATCTCAGAACAGAATTTTTTCTCAAGAATTTTCTAATGCACTAATGGTTGAAGGTTGAAAGGACATGCAAAGTGGATATGATTGCTGTGTGAAAATTAATAGTGAATTTTGTGTTTATATTTCATTCTTCTGGCAACTCTGGCTTTACTCAGTCTGCCTGTGTTTGAAAATAGCTCCCGAATTTTTCTGATATTTAACTGGAAATATTAATTGTATAAATTTAAAACGTTGATTATTTAACTAAAGTGACATAAATTAATAAAGTTAATAACTTGGAAAGTGCGTCTTAATTGTTTAAAGTACTTATATTCCACAAAACTAAAAGTCAAGAAACAGAAGAAAAAAAAAAAAAAAAGCAATTTATCATCATTGAGTGAGGTACATTCGCCATTCCTTTTCATCGCACCCGCTAAGCTTTATTGTCTCTTTCCGTATGGTGAGTGAAACATTTTTAGTATATGTTCTGCTATTGAAGCAACTTCGATACTACACAAACAACACATTGTTTTTATTGCATGCCGCAATCGCATCAAACCCAAAAAGCTAAAATCGAGTGCATTTGCTGTAAACAATCATCTCCAACGCCACACATTGCAACAACAATCCTGCCTGCCTGGTACTGAACGACAAAAGTATTATCAGCTTTTGCCTTACCTTTATGGGTGAGTTCTTTTTTAGTAGTGTTCTGCCAAGCTTTTATGAATACTACTCATAAAATTACCTTCTTGCGGATTTCTTTTCATGTCATACTCATTGTTTGTGCTGAAAGCAAGAATCGATCTCAAAACTTGGAAACTTTTATACAATCACAACAATAGGAAAGAAGCTTAACCATCGATTGTGGATTCTATTTGGACTGTAAGCTGTCTTAGCAGAGACCGAAACCATTTGACAATAAGGGTTTTGGTATATATTACTGGCTTCCTGAAAATACTTGGTACACTAAGAATAGAAAATATTCTTGTTTTATTTAAAAAAAATTAAGCTAAAATGAATTCCGAACTGATAAAACACTTAGAAAATATGCAACTTCAAATAGTTTCCGCGGTGAACCAAAATACTAACGAACAATTTACACAAATCCGAACGGAAATGTCTGCTACAAAAGAAAAACTACTCTCAGTGGATAAGAAAGTTTCAGCTATGGACAGGGAACTTAGGAGGAGAAATATAATAATAAAAGGCTTGGCTGAATCAGAAAGCAATACCGATGAACTGGAAAATGTTATATTGATTCTCCTTAATACGTGCGCACCCAATGAAATCACAATATCTGATATTGACTATATCATACGCATAGGATCAAGACATCAAAATCCCCGACCTGTCAAAGTTGCGTTAACTTCATATAGGGTAAAACTCATTGTCATGAAAAACAAAAAGAAACTCGCCGAAGAACCACAATTCTCAAAAATTTATATCGATGATGATTTCAGCAAAGAAGTAGCTGATGCTAGAAGAGTGCTGCGCAAAAAGGCGAATGATTTAAGAAATGAAGGAGCTGATGTCAACATAAAATATGATAAAATCATTATTAACAAGAAACCATTTACACTGCAACAATTGGAAACTGAGGAAAAAAGAATCAATTTAATAACCAAAAAGCGGAACAGATCCCCAGAGGAAAAAAACTCTTACGCAACCGAAAACTTAGAGCAGAGTTCTTCATCGCAACAAACAGGCAAACCTAAGAAACCGAAGAACAAGTCAAACAAATCAACAGCATCTCTATCGATTGATAAGTTTTTCACTCCAATCAGGTCACACGGAAGCAGAGAAATCATAGCTGACGAAGAACTACCGCAAAGAAGGCTTTCTCAACAAAACGAATCAGCATAGCTACATCTAAACATTAACCAAACGTTTGTAGGGGAGTCTGACTTTAGTAATTTTAAAATAAGCTTTTGGAACATAAATGGAATAAAAAATTTATATAATTTAGATAATATTGAATTAAATTTAATTCTTAGTTTTGATATTATATGCTTGAGTGAAACCTGGGTTCTAGATATTACTAAACAATCTAGTATTAAAATATTTGAAGATTATAAAATGTTTTATTCGAATGCAACTAAAGATAAGTCAAGAGGAAGAGGAAAGGGTGGACTACAAATCTATGTCAAAAATCCTGCTAAATATGATGTTCTACAAGAGATCAGCAAAACAAACCTGTGGATTATATTAGAAGTTGTTTTTTGTCGATCGAACTACATAATATTCTTTCCCTATCTGTGTCCATCTAAGGAAATGGATGATAAATCGTGCTGCGAGTTAATACAAGATGAATTGGAACACCTACAGAATACTTACCCCACACATACACTAATAATAGGAGGAGACTTAAATGCGCGCTTCGGACTTTCAAATCAATTAGACAGTGACATACTGGAAAACTCTCAACTATCTCATATAAGAAAAAGTAGAGATACAACAATAAGTAGGAGAGGAAAATTGCTAGGTGAGATATTTGAGAGCGCTGGACTGTTACTTCTAAATGGGAGAAGTAGAAGCGATACGTACGGTAACTTTACGTTTGACTCACACCAGGGCCGAAGTACTGTGGACACAGTGTGGATAAATTTAGAAGGAGCAGCAGTCATTGATGACTTCGAGGTATCTCAGCTTCTCATACAATCGGACCACATGTGTTGTATCTTAAACTTTCTGTGCTGTTTCACAGAAAATTTAAACAATGCACCACAGGTGGTATCAGACTGGAAATTAATTTGGAACTCGACAGCAGCTGAAAACTACACCTCAAGTATGCAGATCAAAGCCGAAGAATTACAAGCCGTAGGAGATACATTAGAATATGAGCAAATATTTGAAAATATTAAAAATGCTGCACTAGAATGCTGTATGGTAAAACAGTATAGACAAAATAATGCAACGATACCTCAGAAGAACAAATGGTTTAGTGCCGAATGTAGACTGCAAAAACGAAGCATGAGAAAAAAAATGAGATTGTATCACAAAAACCCTAATAACGTGGAAAAAAGATCTGAGTATATATCTAGCAGAAAGCTGTACGCGTCAATTATTAAGACAGCCAAAAAGCAATACAACGAAAACCTGACTCGGCAACTTCAAAACACTAAAAATAGCAGGGATTTTTGGAGAGCAATTAAAAGCATCCAACCGAACCACTTTGCACAAAACCCTGTTTCAAAAGAAGATTGGGATAATTATCTTCAAGTAATGTATGGTGGTAATCCAGTTGAGTATATTCCTTACAGTGATACCTATGATGCATTCCTTGACAGGGACATAAATCTGGATGAATTAGTATCCGTTATACTAGGTCTACAAAATAATAAGGCCTCGGGTCCCGATAAAATCTCTAATGAATTCTTGAAGCACCTTCCAAACCTGTGGCTTGAATATATGCGTTGTTTCTTTCAAAGTATATTTGATAACGAAGGAGTAAACATTTCAGAGTTGCTTAGAGCCGATATAATGATGATATTTAAAAAAGGTGATAAGTATTTACCAGAAAACTATCGCCCTATTGCAATTGAAAATTCCCTAATGAAAGTTTACACCCAAATTTTATCGAACAGAGTTCAGGAGTGGGCAGATGATGCAAAGCTAATACCTGAATTTCAAAACGGTTTTAGGAAAGGCCGGGGATGTGTTGATAATTTATTTATAATACGTACAGTTATCGATATTGCTCTTTCAAAAACGAAAGGTAATTTCTTTGTTGTCTTTGTTGACCTAAAAGGAGCATTCGATAGTATCAATCATCAAAAATTATGGATGCACTTAAGATCTATTGGAATGAGTGGGAAAATAGTCCGTGCCTTTCAAAACGTCTACTCAAAAACCAGGATTGCTATCAAAACCACGACTGGTCTAACTGAAAAGTCACTTATCACGAAAGGTGTACTTCAGGGTGATCCATCGAGTGCTCTGCTATTTAACTTGTACACAAATGACCTTGAAGAATTTCTTAGGAGTGAAGGTCTCACAGGAATGGACATCACGCAGTTCACGAAGATAATTCTGATAGCATATGCTGATGATATCGCTGTGTTTGCAAAATCTGAACTAGAACTGAAAAAGTCTCTACAAGCTCTGGATAAATATTTTGCAGCAAAGGATATGACATTAAATGCAGAGAAATCAAAAATTATTAACTTCGCCAGGAGGAAAAATTCTTCCTGTCCAGAAAGGTTCCCATACAAAGAAGACTGGATAGAAGTTGTGGATAATTTTGAGTATCTGGGAGTAAACTTAAATCGTACTGGATCGTGGAATGAAGCCATAAATATATTCAAAACAAAAGCAAGGATAGCAGCAGCGACAGCGGTTAAAACTATTAGGAGCTCTAACATGGAAAACTGGGATGGACGAATGAAAGTATTCGAATCGACTATCAAGTCAACTGCACTACACTGTGTTGAAGTATGGGGTATGACAGCAGGAGATAAAATTGAAGTAGTTCAAACAACTGTTTTGAAGAAATTACTTGGGCTAGCCAACAACACGCAAAGCAATATACTTCGTGTGGAAACTGGAACTATTCCATTAACGTACGAAATAGCGAAAAGAAGCTTAAACTTCTGGATAAAGTTATTGAGTGTCTCAGATGACCGCCTGATTAAAATATGTTATAACGAAATCATACGAATCCATGTTACCACCCATCGACCAAACTGGGCAACACAGTTTAAAGACCTTTTATTGAGGAATTTTAACGGTCTTTGGGAACAGCAAAATTTAGAAGCGATACGCAGATCTTACACAAACATTCTTGAAGAAAAAAAGAGATTTTTGATAGAAGAAGATTTCAGGAAAGCAAATAACTCAACTTCCTGCTGTTATTATGCTTCTTGCTTACAAAGCATACAGGAACAAGAATATAAGCCGGCTCCCTACTTGAATGTATTTTTAAAACCGTTTGTACATAAAGTCATGGCGCAAATAAGGTGTGCCAACAGGTATGCCCATAGGATCATTTTGCATGGTGATAGGCACTGTTTTGACTCATTGAACATTTGTACGATATGTAACACGAATGAAGATGACACAATTGAACACTTCCTCTTAAGATGCCCAATCTTTAATTCATTGAGAAACCACTATCTATTTGCTAACGGATTGTTCGACTTAAATAGCATAATGGCTTCAGAAAATGTAAACTTTACAATTGATATTTATAGATATGTAGTAAACTCGCTCAAATTAAGAGCCTTTATATTAAATGAATAGAAAACCCAGGTTTCATATTAAGTACCTACTCAATAATATTTTGAAATTAAGTAAAAACTATTTCTTTTTTTCTTTGAAATATTTTATATTTTGATGTATGACTGCTATATATTTGAAAAAAATGTAAATTCATCACTGAAATTGTAAATATTGTACCTTTAATTATTGCCAATCAATTTGTAAAAGCAAAGCTTATAAACAAATAAATATATCTATCTATCTATCTATTTCATTCTTCTGCCCTGTCAATCCATCTGTGATTCTTAGAAATATAAACCGGCCAAATTTAGTGAAACAACATTTGGTTGAAGTCCCTCATCTGTCAGATACCTTTTGATTCTCCTGTATACATGCATGTAGATGGAAATGACAGTTACATCTCATGATTCCATCAGATATTTTTCAACTTCGTTTAACATGTAATGATATTAAAAAACGCACCGTTGCTACTAACTAAACTCGTACATATATGATGTGCCTCTACAATCAAACTGTAATAAATCACACTTTATTAACCAAAACCATAAAACTACGAGTACATCACCTATTTCACATATCCAGACTTAAAAAACAAAACCAACTTTCAACTGATCATCATAATCATGATACGGCAAATTGCATTCGTCGAAAGAAAAACAAAACAAATATTAATTAAACTAATGTACAATACTCCTCCATCCGTCTCCAAGTTTGAATGCTATATATTTTTAACCGAACCTCCGCTAGACTCTTAAAGAAAAGAACAGTAAAGTGTTGCTTTAACTGCAAACTGCATCATCTTAAGGAATGCATCACCACACCAGCCAGTCGAGGCACAGACATATGTATCTATTCAACTCTGGGTTCTGGGAAGAGCTGGGAATGCCTAAACACCACCAAATACTCAACTCAAATCCACGGTCTAATAATTTTCGAAGATGTTCATCTGACCGCACACACCTGCGCTCTGCTGGTGCATATTGAGCTCATCCCATCCACGATCACGAATCGCTCGCTAAATCTACGATCCACGGAAGTGGCTGATATCCAGCGGCGGTCGGCCGGCGGCGACGCGGCGCATCTAAATGCATTCTGCACGATTTGTATCCCCTTATCGCGGGGAATTCGAAATTATGCTGCGAATGAATGAGAGTGTGAAACTGCATTTCGTTTGCAATGCAATTGCAATTAAAAACAAATGTGGCTTTGGCTATGGCTTTGCCTGGTGGACCCCAATTTCACGCGTTTAATTTAAGATGCCAGCCAAATGTCTGTATCCGCAGAGGTTTCGTGGTATATATTTTAGAAAAAATTGGAAGTGGAACACAAAAGACAACAGAACATAAATAGCGTGCCTCTCTCTGTTGGACTTAGTGAAAAAGAATAATTTAATTTGACTTAAGTCTTTACACTAAAATTAAAATTGGAAGGGTACCTTACCTATACAAAGTAGTTAAGTTCATTCAAGAAAAGTCGTAGAGTATTAATTCTCATCTGTCATAAATATTTAACGAAAAAGTACATGTACATTATGTTGACAGATAAAAAGTATACGTAACGCTGATGAAGTTTCTGACTTATGTCATGGATACAATTTATTTATCTCAAGATTATGTGGGCGTATTGCATACGATTTATGTGCGACAAAATGTTTGTACTTTTCTTTAAAAACTGCTGCGGTGTACATAATATATTTTTGATATCTACCATTCTTTGCGGTTTTTTCACACTAAGATCTTGCAACTTTAGAAATAAATATACAATACATTTATGGTAAACATAACAATCTTTCATTTGAAATGAGTGGACGCTTTGAAATCCAATTTTTTCTTATCACGATCACCACCACAGGGCATCGCATTGGTTTTCATTTCCATTAAGCAGAAATCCATGTAAAATTCAGATGTCATAATTTAAGAGTCTCTGATGGGTAACATTCAAGTTAAAAGACTTCTAGGGTCAGAGAAAGGAAAGGATTTTAAAAAATCAAAACCAAAAACACGATTTTTGCAACGTTAAAAAGAGAAAAGAAGCACAACTTAAAATTAATTTCGAAAGCTTGTGGATTTTAAAAATAACGTAATTTAGGTGACGGCCCCGATTTTCTATACATTGACGAAATGTAACACAGATTTTCCTAAACATAACCGTTGAAATGTTGGCAGAATGTTTTTGAACTGAACCTTTTAGCTTTTTCAAGTCCCGCAGTCCAGCGAGTGAGTGAGTGAGTGAAAATTTTTAATTTTTAGCAATGCCAACTATTGAAGCGTCTATCGTTCCATTTTTGGCAATGACATAGTTTTTACTTGTCAAATATCAAAACATGACAACAAAAAATTCTGGGTTTCGTTAAGTAAATATACTTATCAGAATCCTTCTTTTTCCTAAACCGTTTTATCCAAGTAAATGTATGTACATTTTATTGCTGCTGGTCATCATTTCATGCTTTTGGTTGCTTCAATAATAATTTCAAATAATGTATTCCTTGACAGATCTCAAATACAATTAGTATATTACATTCATTTGAGAAAGCACTTTTCATGACAAGAATTACTCTTCCAGGATTTGTCAATTCCTCGCAAGAGGCAGTACCCGTGAAAGAGACTTTAGATAGCACAGGGAGGGATTGAATCTAAGACCTCTGGCGTAACAGTCCAACGCACTAACCATCACACCACGGGTACTACTATATGGTTGAGAGATGTAAGTCACCAGGCCCTAGTTCTCAACGGACTGTTGCACTAACTAATTTATTTATTATATGACATTAATTTACATCTTACGGTCGCTCCTTTTTATTTGCAATGGAATCAAATTGTTTTCTTCTCTGGAAAAAGTCCGAATTTACAATGGCTGAGTCTGCGTGAGTCATTATTTGCCATTCGGTTTTAGTATCTATCTATAATATATGAATACTTAGTTCCTTTCATGCCAGCTCTGTAAAATGTCTGAAGGTGAAGGTTGTTTTTGTTGGCTGGGTTGCAACTTATAATTGCAGTAAATCAACGAAAACAACAGTCCTGTTTTCAGTCATACCAAAAGTACAGGGTTGAAAAGATTATTCGTTTGTTATTAAAAAGTACTATTGGACTAATAATATTGGGCAGCGCCAATTTAAAATAAAAGAAGAGCAAGATGGATGCCAAAAAAATCATTTTTTGTTTATAAGGATCTTCTGAAATTCTTTCTTCCTAAGAAATGAGAATATCAGATTTTACATCTTTTTCAAAATTCTAAGTTACTCATCCTTTTTTTGGAAGTAATTTCATTTTTAATTTGGGAAATTATTTCATGATTGCTTTAATAATGGGTGCTATCCCTTTGGTAAAATAAGTTGGTCTTTTTTCTCAAAATAATTGGCCTAAATTCACTTTGTCAATATGACCAACTTTTGAAAATTAGCGTTAAATAACTTTTGTAAAGTAGGTAGGTGAGCACGGTGTGGGGTAGTGCCGATGGTTTAAATATCCCCAACCCCCACCGGCTGAAAAGGGAATTGGAAAAGAAATAAAAAGGTATGACAACTCCTAAAGTGTTAATTATTTTTTAGGAACTATTTCATTATTGTTTGCGGACTTATTTCATGATTTTTTGGGAATTACTTTCATTTTTGAATTTGGGTATTAATTTTATAATGCAATAAAGCACCGATTCGGGGGTTTATTTCTTTGGGTGTTATTTCACGGGACCATATTTTGTATGTTGGCCGGACGCAGAGTCTTGTATCAAAAATGAAAGATGCCCTTGGAGCTTGTCAAAGTGAGTCGAATATTTCCAAAATTGTTTTACAACATTTTTAAAGATATCGAAGTTGACAATTGAAAAATGTTTTTTTACTTTTATATTTTATAATATGGGAAATGCTTTTGATATCAAATAAAGACATACATATTTCAATATATGTACTAAAAACCTTCCGTCAACCCAATTAATATGCAGTGTCAATCTCTCTCTAAATGAAAATTAAAAATAATAAGGGAATTCATGCAACAAAAAAATGTTCAGTTTGCAGATAAGTATAATTTTGCACTTACATACGTCTTTTAGAAACATTTCATTGATGAAATGTAAGAAAAGTTATGTCTTGTTTTACTAATCGTTTGTTTGGTTTCGATTGAGTTTTTTCTGTTTTGAAATTCTTAATTTATTTTCCTTTACGTCAGAAATGATTTTTCTGAGTTACAGATTGAGTGGAAATTACTCAACGATTTTTTTGATTATTCATTCATTCATTTAACAGCTGTTTCTACAATGTCAAAAAATGAACCGAATCGTTTTACTCAAGGCGTTTTCCTTTTTTAACTCAGAATAGAGCTCTGAACAGAGTCCGAGCATGTCGAGCATGCTCTGAACATCCTCTGAACAAAGCGTGTTCTGAGCGTTCAATAATTATAATAAAACACTCCTGAACACTAGTCCATTTCAAGCCTCCTGAAATAAAACCAAGACTTAAAAAAATATATTGTATTTGTAATTTCTTATATAAACTTATCTTCGGAACGAAAAAAGAAACACACATTTGAAGCTCTGAACGTTCAGAGGTAAAAAAGGAACACAATTTTATTTTTCACAGTTTAGGCTGTCCTCTAAACTAAAACACTAAAACGCCTTTACTTGTTTTTTAATTTTATACAATTTCAATGACAGATTTCTATCAGTAAAAATTGTCGACTGGATCGGAAAAATATGGGGCCAGGTTAGCTATTATTGATTTTGTATCGAGATTTAAAAGTAATTAGGAATGTTAGAATTTGTTTTACTAAAAAATACTTTATTTAATCTAGAACTTTTTTCTTAGTTCATTTTGAATTGTTCAATGAACAGCTGATTTTTGTTTCCATAATTCGAAACAAAACCTTCTACTGAACGCGTTTCATTATCTTTGTATTCCCAACTGTCAGCTTTATTTTCAATTATCAATATCAACTCTAAACTCAAATGCTTAATTCTAATTAGGAAATTAAATCTATAGCCAACCTGTCAATATAATTTCAATCATTGATTTCAATGATGAATGGCCCTAAGAAAAAACAATAATTTAGGTTCTATGATGAAACCAATGATAGCTTTAACATGGCACCTTAATCAGTCTTAGGGTTCAATTATAGCTATCATTGGTTTTCATCATTGAAACCAATCATTGGAAATTTTTGGCAGGTCGAAATTTTTCGTGTGATTTCCGATCGATCAGTATATAATTTTCATATCTAATCAAAGGGAGACATAGTCAAATATCCATTCAAAAAATGCGCGGATTAATTTCAGTGATAGCTATAACTGGTCTCTTATTATTTTTTTAAATTCGAAACAAATGAATGTATCTACTCTGTATCAAAACAAATTATAGCTCATAAAGACAATACTGACCAAGTTTGCAATTGTGTATTAAAATTTTAAAATCAAACGAAATTCAAAAATCTGTTCATAAAATTAAGACTACAAGTACAATTTCTAAGAAATTTTCCTTTTTAAAATTATTATTTTACACAAAATCGATTAAAAAAAATGAATACAACCAAATTTTAAAAAAATGATTTTTCTCCAAATTTCTCTCAAAAACGAATAAGATACTCCTAAACATAATAATCACTACTTTCTCATACAAAAAGTATTAACTACATTTGCCACCACTGTTCAAGCCTTTGTTCCATCTTTCATTTGAAAAGTTGAAAAGGCTTTCCTCAAACAAGAATCAACTGAACAACCTCATTCGTGTTTGAGACGGAGTCGTGTTCAGTTGAGTTCATTGATTATCGCGAGTGTTCATTTCTCTCCCCATCATTTTTGCAGTTGTTCTTGTTCATTCAATTCAGCTTATAAGTTTTATGTTATTTTCTTTGCTTAAAAAAGAAGGGTGTAGTTAAATCTAAAAATTGCACAAAAATTAATTATTGAAACATATAAAGAAATAAATAAACTTGGTGCATCATCATTTTTGATTATAGTACATTTTCAAGATCAAGTTTGAAGAAGTTATAGCTTAATTTATAAATGAAAATTGGATTTACCAGTGCGGCCGACGACGAAGACAACAACGGACAACAGAATCCCAATTCGCAAGCATTCATCTTCTACTTCCACTTCCAGAAACAGAAACAATGTAAGTGCAGACTTTTGATTTAGTGTTGTTAATGTTAACCGGCTTTAAAATTCTGCCTCCTTGTAATCTTTCTTAGTTAGTTAAGACACTACATAGGTAGGTACTACGCTACGGGTACCCCTATCATCGGCATATCTATATATTTAACTGTCTTGAGAATTGCAAAAAGTTAAGTTACCGGTCAGCTTAGAATACAACTCGATGCGAAGTCGACAGTCAAAAAGAGTAATAATTTGTTAAGAGAGACGCACGACACGATGAAGATGAAGACGATGGGCATTGGCATGGACCTACTGCCTACGGAGTGCCAAAGTAATTAAAAAATGTCTTATCTCCTCCACTGCGCTGTTTGCTTCGACAAGAACTTGTTCACGAAAATAGAAAAATAGTTATTTTTATTCGTTCATATGTAGTTCTTCCTTTTTCATATTTTTTTGCTGTGAAAAGCAAAGGAGAACGATATAACTAGCAAACCTAACCAAGGCGCAGCAATAGCAAAATGGGTAAGAAAATCGAATAAGATGAGAAAAAAAGGGCATAGACCCTTCTCCTTGGTTGGTGTTGGTTTTGTTTTGCAGTTCAGAACTTGAGATAGAGAAGAGGTTGATTCTTTTTCTTGTTTGTTGCTATTGGGAGTTGCTCTTCGGTCTTGATGTGTTCACAAAGCACAAAGAAAGTCTTTGCTTATAAAGTTAAGATAGGAGCGGTATAAAGTTCTAAAATTAACTTTAAAAAGGAGCGCCTATCAATATAGAAAATCTACATCAAACTCCATCCATTCATCCAACTAGTAGAACCCATCCCTAAAATTATCCTGGATTTCACTTTCCCCTTTTATATATATGTACATATGTATATACCTACCTTCTTCTTTTTAAAGCAAGGCTGTGTATTTTATAGAATATGTATTTTCATTCTCAACACGTTGCGCACATATGTGCTCCTGCTGGGCTGAGTTTTGTTCAGCTCTGAACTAAACGACTGAACCTGCGAAGCCTGAAGTGATGGTGGTACAAACACCGGCATTAACATTAAGTTTAACAGGAACAACAAATGAACAAAAAAAAAAGAAGAAAAGAAGGGAGGGTTGCAATTGTTCACTGTTGTTCGCACCCCCGCGTTCTGGAACAAAAGGTATTCGTATTTGAGTTCGAGTTGTTGTTCGTGGAATTATGTTCCTGATGAATCCTCTGTTTCTGGTTCTGGTTCAATGTTCCATTTTCCATTAATGGAAACAGTCAGCTCAGTTCAGCAGAGAACACAAACAGAAACAGAGATCCACCCAATTCCGCAAAAATATATTGTCCATGTGGGGTGCTGAATAAAAGTGAGTTCCTTTTTCTTTCCTAGTGATTGTAAATGTAGTGATGTTGTTATGATGTGTTGAAGGCAAGGAAGAATAAGCGAGTGCATGAGTGGAGTCATTGTGCACTTAGCCCTAAATAGTACCTACAACAGAAAAGGACGAATGTACTAAAGATAAATCGATATGACTTGCTGTGTTTTTGTGTTGCTGGTTTGTTTTAATTTTTTGGAGAGTATGCGTAGACAATTGTGATTGAGTGAATTCCTGTTTTGACTGTTGGATAGGTGGGTGGGTGGATAGCGGATTACGGAAGTCGGAAGTGGAACGAATTGATAAGTTATGAAATTGGGCGGAAGCTTAGGTAGGAATATTGGAAGGCAGCTCTTAATAAGAGATACATAAGTATTTATCATTAAAATTATCAACCGTCGTTGACATCGTTACTATAAATGAGTCGTTTAAACTCTATCCTTTTATAGACAGGAATATAAGTGTCCCCTGTCCACAAATGTTCTATTTGAAAAAAATCAGTATGAATTTATAAAGAAGGGATGAATAAGTTAAACATTTTTGGTTGTAGGGAAAAAACTTAAATGGTTTGTAATTCCAATATTTTCTAAAACTGACTCCATTCAAAATGCCATACTTCAGCTATGGAAATAAGAATACAAATTGCCAGTCTTAAATATACCGAGAACTCTTTAACAATATTTTTTACAAAATTCGACGGTTCCTCCCTAGATAAATACATACATAACTGCCAATCAAATTTTGCTTTACTGAAGAATTTTGTTGGCCTTAGTCCAAATCTGGTTTGAAAATCAAACAATTAAAGTTAGATTTTTAATTAAATTTAATTTTACTTTTCCGAAGGATTTTGGTCCTAAGACCAATTCTGGTTGGAAAATCGAACATTTAAGTCAGACTTTCAATTTGGAGACATCAACTTTTAAAAATTCAAAACAAAAAACATTAGTTTTTTTTAAAGGAAATACAAATTGATGAACTATTTTTTTATTACAATAAAATAGGTATGTGATGGTTTTCCAAATCTAAAAACCCATTGTCAATATGTTGTTCCAACGAAAGTTCAAAAAATTACAAAATTTCTGAAAGACCCCCTTTAGTTGTTAGTCTTCACCTATTCTACATATTACTGAAAAAAAAAAAAAACATTAAACCATCTAAGCTAAAAAGGTTTCTAAAAAAAATGTTTGTTCCCATAACGAGTCAATTTTCCGAACAAGGCTATAACAATAAGTTTTTGAATTATAAAACAGCATACAAAAATCGTTAAAACGGTTATTTTAAAAATTTGGATAGATAACTAAAATCGAAGTTCTATATAGGTATCTATTTTAGCACCAACAATTTAGTCAAAAACTTGTTTTTTTTTTTAAACTTCACATAATACAGAGTCAAATGAAGTTATAAGAATTTGCTGAGAGAAAGTTTGACACTAAAAGAAATTCAATTGTATCTGGGACAAAAACATTTGTACTTTTCAAAATCATAACAAAATGTTTTGTGTTGTTTTATTTTTAAGTGTATGGAGCACGCTCACGTTTCTTTTCTCCAAACTTTTTAATCTTAAATCTGAGTTAAATTTTGACTGAAGAACATTGTGTAGAAAATTATTTTGTGGGAATTATCCTCCAAGTTACAATCGAATCGAACGTACCCATAGAAAATTTAAATAGGAGGCTGTTTTAAGATTAATTTGGTAAAAAAAACACTATTTAAAATATGCTTTTGAATTTCTTTTAGCAGATATTATTATAATATGTATTTGTATTGATATTCAAAATATTGGCGCAAAATTTTAAACAACCTAATGTTAACGGTTTACTTGATTTACTTGTAAGCAATATACTTAAAGGGAGTCCAAAATTTTAAACCTTTCTTTTCGTTTTGCTAACTAGTAAATTGCTAATTGCCAAACATGTCTAAAAAGTGACAGTTCGTGAAAATAACCAAAGGAAATACGCTTAAACGGACGGACTGACTGGAAAATTTCAACCACTGCTCTTATAAAAAATATTGTACAAATGTCATATAAATTAGCAAATTGCTTAAAGTTAAAGTAGCTATTCCGTGATTTTAACATTAGAAAATTGTCGTTTAAATTTAGGTAAATCATCTTTTCAGCTTACTAAATTGCTTAAAATGTCTAACATTTACTAAATCGTTAAAATGTTGCGCTATTATTTGTATCTGTTAAAACAAATTATCTAACGAGATTCAACCGCGACCAATCCCCGTTCAATAATCTGTAAAAATTTAGCTCGAAATAATTGCGCCGAGAAATGTATCAGTCCACTCAATTTTAACAGTTCAATGATGTACCTACACTATAAAACTAAAATATAACATTTTAGATAGAACTACAAAAACAAATCTTGACTTAGTTTTAGAGAGAATTTTGTATGGAAGCTTAATTTTACCTTGACTGAGTACCATGCTTTAGCCTAAAACACACCTTTTTATGGATTTTTAAAAATTTTAAAAAGGTAAAATTATAATCTTTAATTTGAATTCAAGACAACAAAATCTTATGGAAATGAATGATTTGATTTTTGCACTAGAAAACACATTCACATTCGGAAGGTATTAGTATTTTTTTAAGAACCTTCTAATGTTTCATCACGTGCTCTAACTCCACCTAACAGAAAGGTAAATGTCATACAAACTTTTGCCGGCACATCTAATAACTTCTAAAAGAGTCATCTATCACACATTTGTTGCTACACATAAATGATGTTAATATGAAACCAACTTTTTATCGTTGAATCAAATTTTGTTCATATCTTAAAAGAAAATTGTCATAAAATAGAAAATATGAGTTCATATCTTTTTCTGCTATGATAAGCAAATTTGGTCTTCCTAAGAAGCATTGTAATTTGTTACTCTTAAAAATATTTTCACAAAGAAAAAACAACCATTCCTGACAATTAAGAAAAACAAAACAAAACATAATTGATTAGATAAAGTAAAAAATATTGAGAAAAGACTCGCAGAAGTCGAACAAGCAATATTTTTTAACATTAACAAAAAATAGAAGACAAAAAACAAGAATGTTTCTCCTAATTAGCTAATTTCCTCTTTATTAAAAACAATGGTTTGATTTTTATTTTTTTTGAAACAAAAACCACATTCAAGCAGAATATCGGCGACGAGACGAAAAATAAAATCAAAGCGCGAAGAAACAATAAAGTAAATTTTATTTTTTATCGCCAAAAGACAGAATCTTCATGTTTTGGTCGCTCAAGTTCGTTTCTTTGACTTCTGTCTTCTTTTATTTCAACAATCGCACCCGCACCCGCACCGCAACCCGCTGCTGTTTACCAAAGCAGCAGAGGCATAGGCACCCATTACTTCTTCATATCTCTTGGATTGTTTTCACAAAACAAGTACGAGTATAAAATATTATTGTATTCCCTTTTTTCTTTCTTTTTCGGTATACAATTCTGTTTCTCGAATTCCCATCGCATATTCCTGTACTCAACGTCAGCAACATGACTTGAATGATTCATGTTTTCCTTTCGCGTTTTTGGGTTCTGCTGATACGATATTTAACTTATACTGACTGACTCGTCGTCGTGCGACACGTACCTAGTAGAATGTTTTCACTACATTTTTGGGGGATTGAGCCCGTATTCGTATGACTTTGGATGTGACTGTGGCTCTGTCTCTATATATCGAAGCAAAAATGAAGTCCCAAATGCAATGACCCTTCGAGTCGATTTATGTAGAGTTTCCTTGGACCGGGTAATGACTCATTCATCCACACACCAGGCAAGCCAAGCTTAACAAATTACATATTGTCATCGGATGTTTGTATGAACACAATTAACGCACAAAAATATATTCTGTGATGGGATTATGCGCGTGTATAGAGAATTAACATTGGAAAATATGCAAATGAATGAATTGTGCGATCAAGATCAGCGGTCCCATTACAAAAAAATATAAAAATAAACCATGTAGAGTTCTGGTAGATTCTTGAATTTCCATACAAGTCGAATCAATTGTTGGCTTCGAAAAGTTCCTTTTTGTCAAAGGAAAAGATTTCTTTATAACAAAGTTGCCTGTTGACACCTGCAAGTGTTAGCACAAAATATGGTTCTATTTTTCTATGCTAATTTTTATTTTTTGCCTCAGTTGTTCTTTGAACCTGGTGGTGAAAGTAAAAGTCGTGAAGTATTGTTCATAAATAAATATAAATATGTATGTAAAATTTTAAATCTAGGGTTTGATTCAACACCTGATGAGAAAATAGTTGTGCCTTTAATTCTATCTATTTTGGATTCCGCAAATACACGCTTCCAGTCATTATTTATAAGAGAAACCCAAGCTAATTTTGGGAGTATAGGTCTGTATACTCAAAATTTGTGAACGTATATAAGATTCTAGGGATATGAGTCTTGATATGAAATACCATAGTCTTTCTCAGCGTTTGCCTGGGGTGAGGTGTAGAAAAAAGGTATTTTTCAAAATTTTGGCGGATTGTTGTAACCAAAAGTGTGGTATGCCAAAAAATCTTCAGATTACAAAAATATACAAGGTGCCAGATGTCTAACTTCCAGCTTTCCCCCCGATAAACGCCTTCAAATTGGTCAACTTTAGTATTCTATATCAAGGCATTTAGCCCTACAACCTTAGACATGACGTAACTACATTTGAGGTAAAAGTTGCAAACAGATTGAAAAGTTATGAATCATAAGAATTAGTCTTAGAACCTTTGTTGGCCTAATTTTTGTAAAAGTTTGCATCACATATAAATAAAGTCAGTCATGCCTTTCTCAGTTCTAACACTATCATAGTATTTTGTGGGGGGAATCGATTAACTCATCAAGTCTTCATCAATTTATTGAAGGATTTATAAGGCAATCCTAAGCATTAAACAACTTTTCAATCCTTTTAAGGTGCGCTGCTAAGAACTAAAGCAAGAAGATATTGTGTTGTCACTGATTCTGTTATTTCTCCATCCATTGAAGTTCTTGCCAATGTCGGTTGGTACTCACAAGAAGTATGGAAGTGTCCAGTGGGAAAAACATAAGCGAATCAAATCAAATCATACTAAAAACATAAACACAAAAAAAGGAAAAGGAATCAAGTATTTTATCTCAGAAATTGTTTATTCCAAGTTTTCTTTTGTTATTTAGTTACGGTTTCTTTTATGTTTTCTTTTATACGTGTGTGTTTTAATTTCTAAACAATCAATAATTGATCCAAAGTAGTTATTGAGAGAAATGTGCAGGTATGTACTCTTAAATTGTTTTTCTTATGGTATTCCACGAAGGTTAAATATTTTGGGTTCTCGTTTGAAAATTTTGTTGACAGCGAATATACCTCCGTAAAAGTTTTTTTTTTTAAGTTGGTCAGTGATCAATTTTGGAGAAATGGATTTTTCGGCACTTGGTTTTTTTTACAAACTTGATAAAACCCACTTTGTCTATTCTTTCATTTGAAAGTAGACCGTTTCTCGTGTGAACGGATGTGCAAATTTCGATAGATCTATTATGTTGCGTTTATTTATTGTAGGAAGGTTTTGTACCAAAAAAGAAGAAAGTTGGGCGGAACATAGTGGGGGCATTCACTAATGGACTTGTCCATAGTTAAAATAAATCAATTTATTCTTGATCTTAGTCTGTCAAATCAAAAATTTCTCCTGTTTTTGCATTCTGTGGGGCCTGTGATCAAACTTCTCTTTTTGCCAGTACTAATACAATTTTTTAAAAAATGTTTAGCTGGGATTTGACACCTCTACCGCACTCGCTAATACGTTAAAGAAGTTACACTAATAGAATTAAAACAAAAAGAACAATTTAAATCGTGTTCCATGTGCCACGAACAAAAAAAATCAATTTTTGAAGGAAATCTGAATTTACCCACGGAAAACACCATAAGCTAATGGATACGTAGTCATTTTAATTGGCTAAATGTTGCTACCAAATAGTTGAAATTTCTCCTACGAACGTAGTGTAAAAATGTCGGCTAAAAAGTTCTGGGTTGACTAGCTTTTTAGTGCAATTTTGGATTCACAAAACTAGTTGAATTGTGACTACGTAGTCACTTGCTTTATAAATGCGCCCAATGATTGAGTGTACAAAATAACGGGAAAAATGACTTGATCTATTTTAATTAAAAAGAAAATGACCTGTTTGTATACTAAGGCGCCAGTTATAGCTATCATTGAAATCGATCCGGAAAAATTTTTGAATCGATATTTGACGGTGTTTCTCTTTGATTAGAAATGAAAATTATATACTGATCGATCGGAAATCACACAAAGAATTTTTTTTGAGAAAAAAAAGTTTAGTTGCACATTTATTTTTTTCTAAAAATGTATTTTTCTTTTTTCCGGACGGAAATTCATTTTCCTGAACAGCTGATTCTTTTATGACCAAAAATGGAACAAATCGTTCCAATGATTTGTGTTTCAATTTCACTCAATTCCAATGACAGATTTCTGTCAGAAAAAGTTTTTCGGCTGCATTTCGATCAGGAAATTTTTTCCAATGACAGAAATTTTTAATGAAAGCTATAAACGACCTGCCAAAAAAATTCCAATGTTTGTTTTCAATGATGAAAACCAATGATAGCTATAACTGGCGCCTAAGTTGTAGGTTGAAAATTCTTTTTTATACCTATCTCTCGAAATTATATGGTTGACCAACAGGCTTTGTACTTGGCCTATTTCTATACATAAAGAATAGATGGCGCTATTCTGCGATCAGTACCACAAACCGATATATAGCGTTATGATATGAGTTGGGCTATGCGCAATTTAACAGGTGTGATTTTTCGCAAGGCCAAGTTCAAAGAAAGGAAGTCCTTATCCCACGAATTGCGATTATTCCAACTGATCTTCAAAGCGGATTCAGTTCGAAGTTGGATTAAGGTTTGTGATGAAAATCAATACATCTTAAGGCCAATCGTTAGAATCCTTTGAAATTGCTCTATGATTTCGATTTCCGCTCGATAGCGCAACAGGTTTTTAATATTACTGCTTTTAACCATTTTTTTGTGCCGTATTATAAATCCCGTGATTTGTGGAATTCAGTACATATTACAGTAAGAAATTGTCAATAAAAACGATCCGCATCAGTCCTGTTTTTACATTTGAAAGTTAATACAATCAAATAATTGTCAGAATAATTTAAAACAAATTTGTTTAAAATTTACCGAAATTCGTACCAAAACTAATTTTAACTTAAGGGGGTATTCTAGTGTAGAATTTTGAAAAAATCAAAAATTTTTTTTTCATATTTCCAAAGTTTAGACATTCAAGAATATGCGTTTAAAAGGATTTTTTAATATTCCTATTATTTCACAAGTTAATTGAAGGTCATAGAAACTGGTTTTGAAGGTCATAGAAACTGTTTTGTCCTTTTAGTTTCATTTTAAGTTACTTTTGTGGCAACCTCAGGAGGAATCGCTGATTAAAAATATGTAAGTATTCTGTATCATTCTATAAGTAAAATTGTCGAAAACCTGTCTCAAAACTCTGAACGCGTTTTTCTCGAAACTACTTTTTTCGAGCTGGCGGTAAGGATATATCGAGTTCTAATAGACCGATTTACTTCAAATTTGGAGAGGATGTTCTTTATACATCTCTTTATCGTGTGGTCCTTGCCCAAAAATATAACTTCTCATTTAGTATTTTTAAAAAATTCGGAATTGTTGAAAAATATGCAACAAGAACATTTTTTTTTCAAACTGCTGCCATTTTGTTAAAAAGTTTTTTTTTAACTTATCCAAGGGTGAAACAATAGCGACATCTATAATAATTAAGAATCCGACTGGTTTTTGTTTTTCAGATCACCAGGAGGGTTGGTAGGATGCACGCCAGGACGCCCTCTTTTATTTAGACCCCCCACTTTGACTGCTTGTAACTTTCTTAATTTTAATTTTTTTTTTATCAATAAACAAAATAATGATAAAAAAATTGATACTTAAAATATTTGTTGTTTCCTTTATACGAGTACAACGCTTAAAAAACCGGGCGAAATTCATGTCTCTACACTAGAATACCCCCTTAATAAAAGGGACAATTTTAAAAAGGAAAATATCGGAAAATATTAGGAAAAATGTATATTTCATTTTTTTTTATGTATTCCATTTTATAAATTGAATCTTAGTAAAATAAGAACTGAATGAAAGAGGTTCGTTAGTAGATAATGGTCTAAGTAAAATGGTCCTTTAAGTGCAATAGTTGGCGCTACCGTTGATAAATTGTAATATTATTTGTTGATGTTACCTTTTTGCAGAACAGCAAACAATCAATACGGCATCTCCGCAAAATTTTGTATTATTAAGGAGAAATCGAAATGAGATTAGACTAAAGATGATTCGTCAGCTTATTGAAAAAAACACACAAATAATTAAATTAGTAAAAATAGGTTCAAATAAATTGAAAAGAAGTTTTGTCGAAATATCATCTTGAGTGACGTCATACGTTTTAAATGTATGTTGGGCACTAATTTACGATCACACCCATCAAGTGTTAAAAGTACCAACGTCTTAGAATGAATATGACGAAAATTGCTTTCGATACTGAATAAAAGTCAATCTCTATCCCAATCAGGGGTGGAATCGGCTAAGGTGATTGTTGATTGTTGACAGTCAAAATAATCGAATTTGATCTGTGTAAGGTGATAATCAAATTGATACCTAAAAAGGTGTCACTAGAAAAATTTGATAGTCATTTTCCTACAAATATGTCGTTTCTGAATAGAGCTACCAGACGCTTACAAAAAACGAATGAAAAATTTTTTTAGTTACCCTTTTTAGGTACAAAAACACATTTTTGTGACCCACAAAGCTTACGTAATTCGAAAAAACCCAAGAGAAATAAGAATGTTATTTAAACACAGCCAACTTGATACTTTTATTTAGATATTTTATAGGAATCATTTTAAAATTTCACCATAGCAACAATAAATTGTGACAATTATAATCAGAAATTGTTCAATCGAATTGAATTGAGTTGAATCATTTTACACAGACGGAATGAAAATGATAGTCAAATTTGACTATCAAAAATATGATAGTCAATTATCAGCTTAGCCGATTCCACCCCAGGATTTCACTTTTCCCTTTATTGGCAGTGATTCTACTGCGGATGTGGTATTTGTTATTCATATAAATGTCTACTGTACTAAGAATGGCCTTTCCAAAAGGTAATGGCTATTTGAGAAACAATTTTTGATGACAAGAGCTGCTCATGGCGGATTTTTTAATTCCTCTCAGGATTCAATGTTCCTTAAAAAATATGTTCGGGTGTTACAGAAAAATATTGACCCCAAAACTTGTAGCATGGCATAACGCTTTTACCAACACGCGACGTGCGCTATGACACTTTAGCCTCCAATTTGGCAAGATCAAATCAATCTTAACTCGTACGCTACATTCAGTATGAAAAATAAAATCAATTTTCATCAAAGCCAACATAATTAGACAAAAATGATAAGTTTTCATCATAACCACGTAAATTATTTTAATGAAATTTACTCAAATTAAATAACTATTTAAGGACCATTTGGTCATTTTATGGAAAGTACAATTTTTAATTTTTAATATAAACATGTGAAAAAGTTATAGTAATTAAAAAGGTCAACACTATTAGTAACCATGTTTCATTGCTGAATTGTTTCTATAAATATCGAATAAATAAACATTATGAACCGAGCGGAATTAATTATACTCAATTTCTCTTTGTTACGCTTATGATAACACGGTTTTTATATATTAAGAGCGCATTGATGTTTTACGACCGGCGCGGCGTACGCGTCATCGTATCATAATAAACTAGAAGATATATTTTATATTTTAAAAACTTAAAACCCACAAATAACATAAGTCAACTTTTATCAACGACTGTATGTTCATACATATATTGTTAATGTGGGTCCATCTCTGGCGAGACGTTTAAGATTGTGATTGGAATAAAAGATGTGTCAATGAATTTATTAAGTGCACAGCAGCAAACCACATCACCAACGCCATCGCCATCATACTACGAGTACATGCCCAGCAGTCAGCAGCCTGCACCCAGCAGCTATAGAAGCTAGCAGCAACAGCACTTACTTTTTATGATTGTGTATATTTTGATGCTAAATTGAATTGCATGTCTGTCAGATATTATTTATCAAGATTCAAGTACAGTTCTTCAGGCAATTACCGAAATCGCATTTAAATCAAAACTAATTAACACAATTAAACGAGTGCTTGGTTATTATAATGCTGCGTACATTTATGTACCTAATCTTGGGTACTCAGATTCCAAGACATGGAAAATAAAAAGAAGAAAAGATATAGAAAATATTTGTACTTTTTTGTAGTGTCTATTGTGTTTGCGGAATAACTTCTTGAACAGGAACAGCTAGAAAGCCTGTTAGATAGACACGGCGCATTCTTAATGCTCTGAATGCTTCTTTATACACCAACAGAGATAAACCGGCACCAAGAGCAAGAGCTAAAGCTAAAGCTAGAGCAACTAAGATAAAGTGGCAGCAGAAGTAGAAGTAACATCAGCAAAACAACGGAACACAACCACCACAGTGTGAGTAGTTCCCCATTCAGACATTTCAGCTTAACATGCGACCAAATTGCAACCTTCTTTAAGTATTTTTTTTTATCGTCTTGAGCTCTTTGTCGACATCGACATAGTCGTTGTTGTCGTCGTAGTCGTATTACTCTTCCTCTTCGTCTTCATCTTCATCTCTCTGTTTGTAAGTCTTTTTTTTTCCAGCAGTACACTTATTCATCATCAACAACTATTCCAGTCCTCCTTTGCTATTGTACCGATGTGATGCATGCTCTGGGGAAGGTTTAATAGCTGTTGGTGTTGCCCCAGCTAATGATGATAGCAGTGACCGGCCACAGGTAAATTGCTGACTTAAACTATCTAAAAAACAAAAGAAGAGAACAAAATAATATAATAGAACAAAACCAGTTATAAAAAACGGATTTTTACGTGCTTAGCTAGCTGAGCAGAAATTTCACTGACAATCATCTGGCTGCAACTACAAGGCTTTAATAAAATGTTTGCCCATGCTTTTTCATCCTCTGGGTCCGGCTTCAAATCCAGCATCATCTCCGGATATCTAGATAGATCTCTGTGTGCTAATATGGAGACCGAATTTTGTGGGATATTCAAATGCACACTGGGAGTACCTAAGTAGAGATAAAGGCACAACCAATTTAGGAATAACTACAAGCATTTAGCAAGACTACAACGACGACCGACGACGATGATCGACCGACCGACCGACCCAATCTTTAGGATCTCAGGATCTTCCACTTCCAATATTTGCCGTTGAAAGTTGAATAACCAGATGAATTGGAAATGTAGAGTGCACACAAAAAACCAGTGTGATGTGATGCAGCTACAACAAAATAAAGTAAATCATATCCAATGCCGCTGCTGCTGCAATGGAGCGTTTTGCAGTCGGTCGTATAGGAGGACTTTTTTCGTTCGTATCTTCGCGGTCGTATCGTTCAATGCATTAGTTTCTTGTTTGATTTGATGTCTCGAGCGATGTTATCTTTTGAGCTTGAGTTTTTTCTTCAGTCTTTCTTTCACGAGTAAAATAATTGTAAGCGCGACTATGACTAAAATTCATAATTATTTGATTGAAGGCGGGAATTTCTTTCGCCTGTTCAAGTATAATTGGCCAAATTGATATTTCTTGTCATTGCCGTCAGCATTAAGATGCATTAGATTCTGCTAAATGTATGTAATAGAGAAATTAAAAAATAAAAATAAAATTAAATTCAAAGGAAATTTAAAATAACCTCGGTGAACGACAAACGACAAACGACTAAAACGAACGACTAAAAAAGAAAAACAGAATAAGAGATGAGTAGTTGTTAAATAGGTTGCTGTGGCGACTGAGCCAGATATTGTGGATTGGTGGTGCATTTATTCAATTTGGAAAACCGTTGCACGCGACTTTCTTATTTGCATACAATTTGATGTAGGTATGTTAAGTGTATTGTATGTATTTATTTCAAAAGTGTAGCTTTGCCATAAGAAATTCATGCAAATTTGCGAATATACCATATTTATACGTTTCTTGGGCAAAGATATTTAATGTCGTTGTCAACCAAGATATAAATTTAACTACTTTTATGTTGTTATTTCTCAGACAGTTTATAGTGTTCCCAATTTAGGTTTGCATATTTAATTTTGTGACAGGTTCAGGTTCTAGAAGAGAGCTGCATAGTCCTTTTTATTTTGTAAGTTTATGTTTTAAACAACTTAACCTTGACAATGTTGTTTGATGATGATTGAGGGACGTCAGAGAACATTGTAAAAATGTCAAGAGGATTTAATCTTTAACCAGTCTCCGGAAATTTAACAGGTTGTTTTTAACATTCTTTATAGTTAGCTCTGAGTATGTACCATGGCAAGGTTGCTATAATCGGTTTTGCATTTTTTGGACAGGTTCAAATGACATAAATAACTACTTGAAGATATTTAGTCCGCTACCAAACAATTACCTTCCAATTTCTCAAGGGGTTTTTAGTACCCCTTTTATGTTAAAGACACAGTTTGAATATAAGGAAAGAGAGAGAGGGTTTGAAAGGAAGTATCGATTGTGCAATGACTGGGAAAAACAGAGCGTGGTAAAGCATTCCACATTCGTGTAGTACGGCTTAAGAACACATATCTTTACTTGACAGTACGTCCGTAGTTGGGCTCGAGGGTAAACCGATGGGCATTCCCTAAACCGTACTGTTAAACTACTTTAGAGAAGGTACATATGCAGCTAGCTATTTGAGTTAAGCATAGTTTGGTAAAAAGGGTTGAGGCAAGAAAGTTTACGATAATGTTCGAGTGGCGTAATTGATTTAATGATGTTATTATCGCCAATCATTTTTAAAGCTTTCCTTGAAAATTTTAATTAAGTGCAGAGATGGAAAATATATACATATGGTTTTCCATGAAGGACAGGTTGATTTTATAATTTAATAAAAGAAGTTGGATATGAGTTATGAATAAGGTTTTATCTTATGTGTACTACATATGTGTAAAATATAACATAGTTTAAATAATTGCCATGGCTTTAATGGGTGGCGCGCATTCGAAATGTCCAGTTTTCGACGGATTTGGCGTATAAATCAGGCTCAATTTGACCGATGACTGATTATGTTGTCTTTCAAGGCCGCGAAACTGCTCGCAGAATATCGATTGTGTCTTGAGCTTTGTGGCATGTAGCGCCATCCTGTTGAAACCATATGTCTACGGTGTCCATATCATCCAATTTAGGCCACAAGAAGTTGGTGATCATCAACCTATAGCGATAGCCGTTGACTTTGATGGCCTGGCCAGCATCATTTTCGAAGAAGTACAGACCGATGACGCCAACAATCCAAAATATACACCAAACAGCAAATTTGTTTGGCATGCATTGGCAAGTCGGCAATCCGCCAATTTTGCTTCGTACCCATTCATCCAAAAATGGTCCTCATCGTTAAAGATGATCTTCGACAAGAAATTGGGACCAACTTCCAAACCGTTTTGATAATAAAGTTTTATCATTTAGACATGTTCCTCGACGCTGTTATTTGCCATGATGATTTGTCTTTAGTGGCTCATTAAAGAACTGGCCACGAGCTGTCAAAATTATACCAGTCGAAAACTAAAAGAGAGGAGATAATAGAAAGAACCTGAATAAAACAACAACAATTACTTGTGTGTACTTAGAAAAATGCTAATCGGTTCAGTATAGTTCGATAGAACGAAAAAAACCTGTAATTGGCTTACAACTTTCATGTGAGTGCGGTGGCGTAGTGCGTAGTGCACTAGCTCCTCACACGCTAGGTCGCTTGTTCAAGCCCAGCTCGGGCAAAAGTTCTTCAAAAATTAAATTGAACAAAAAGCGATTAAGCACCACTAAAGGAGTCTGATGATCGGGTTGGCCCCCGTGAAATAGCTATAACTCCAGCCTATAAACTTGGTGGTAGCACACACAAGTTGTTGTTGTTTCATTCTAAATTTTCAAAACTAAAGTATTTGACTTTGTAAATTGTAGCCAGGTCAGCAGAAAGATAAACAAGTTGACACAAACATGCTGCAGCATTTTTATCAACATCGCTTAATGATCGTTCCCCATGAAGTGGTTGGTAAAGCCCATCCCGAATTATCAAGATGCTTACTTTTATTGATTCAAGTGTTAAGCATTTTTGGAAATTGACCAGAAAGTTAGCCAAAAAAGTACAAAACACAACTCACGACGAACTTGTTCTTTGTGTAAGGATTTTTTTATAAAAACAAAAATGTATTTAACTAATGTTCCAAGCATGATATTAATGACGTCTAAAAAATTAACTAACTGATGTAATTTTGGGTTCAAAGATATTCCCTTATGATGTTTGAACCTGACCTACGTTATACCAGGTAGATTTTTGAGTTCTCACCTTTAGTTAAAAAAGAAAATTTTCTTCATTTGCAGAAGTAGAGTCATTTTGAAGGAACGTAACACATCTACCTATTTCGTTTTACATAAAACGATTCGAATTAAACTTATGAACTCATCACTCCAAGGAATTCTAGTCCAAGTCTGGAAACAAAGATAAGAGCTAAACTGCAAGAACTGTCTTCTTTCAAAGCCTTTCTCTAAGTCACTATAGAATTTTAGATTTTAAATCACCCAAAATTATTTCCGTTGAGTGATTTGGTCTAATTCTAAAAGTATAACGACCTCAAACCCCAGCTCTTGAACTAAATAGAAATTAAAAAGAAAATCTTAATGCTGTAAATTTGTTAACTCCCACTGTATAAATTACACATCGACATCTTTTTCTTCTTAAGTGCTGAGAGTTGTTACCCTCCGAAACATCTTTTATATGCGCGCAATGACACGCACTTTAGGTTTTTCATATATTTTTGTCTTTTTTGTTGTTGTTATTTTTGTTTTGTTTTTGGAAACAAAGACAGTAAAACAAATCAACTTCCTCTCCAGTAGCGTGTTGAATAGTGGAGAATCATAAGAACTACACAAAAAAAAGGCGCGTTGCGATTGCGATGCTCAGTGAATATTAAAGAAAGAACACTTAACAAAACGCTTCTAAATTTAGACAGAAAATATGTATTATCTTGCAATTCATTCGAGTTTCGAGACGCTTGTCGCTTCAGCTTCAATTTCAGCGTCGACGTCGACTACGACGACGCACGACGACATTGAATTACTTGAAATGGAAACAGAAATATAAAATCTATAAAATGATTAAACAATAAAAAGAAAAACATTCAGCCAGCCTTTGATGATTGTCTGATGATGGGATTGCGATTGGCTCTGGTATACATGGATACAAATGTACAGTACATATCTACGGATGAATCCTATCCTTTTTTTGTTGTTGGCGATAAAATGAGATATTATGGTAATGAGTGCAACCGAGCTCGATCCCTGGTTCTGTGATAGGCTTACGAAAAGGAGATTGCTCATGCCTTAAATACATATGTACATACATATGTATATGAAGTGTATCTTGATAAGGTTATAAGGCTGCAACCACACAAAAAGAGTGTTGGAAACGTCATATCCTAAAACAGTTTTAATTTATCAAAATGATTAATTTGGCTGCTTAATGTTGAATAATGTTTTTTTTTTTGAAAAATGAGTAAACGAAAATATCAACAAATGTTTGAATACTTACATATGTATGAACAGTACATTACTGCTTCTTAAATTACTGTAACGATTTTATGCGTAGTAAATTTGTCAAAAAAAAGACTTTTAATGATGTCTTAAATGAACAATTTGAATAAATTATAAACAAACACGAAACAAATAAATTCTTGACAAAAACAAGAAAGGATAATTAAGAATTAGCTTCCAAATACCATTTAATCTTTTTTAAAACTTTTTGATCGTGGTGTTTAAACTTATTTATTATACTGCGTGATAGTTCAAAGAAGTATCATAAAGCATTCGACATTTGAAATTTATTTTTATAAAAATCCGGTTAAGAAAAAGTTTAATCTAAACTTTTGAATAGAGGAAACATAAAGTATTGAATACGAGAAGAAGAATAACATAAATAACTACATACGTAAATATTTCTTTTTTCTAAGGTGATTTTTGATAACTAAAAAATAACTTTGTCATATGCTTTCACTAGACTAGACTCTGTAACAAATTTTGTACTAATTGATAATTAATTGATAAATGAATTAAAGAAAAGCAATTACTTAACTTCTGCTTCTTATGTTTGTAATTAGCACACATTCAATGGTTTTTGTATATGTTAAATTTTGCAGATGAATAATAGGTAGGGTTAAGAAATAAGAGGAAAGACGGAGAGTGGTTAAGGCAGTCCATATTCGTGTAGTACGGCTGAAGAACTAATATCTGTTCGGCATTCCTAGAAGCGAGTAATACTGGTAAGCTGTTTTAAGGGGAGGGGAACGCAACTGTCTTTCATTTCAGCACAATTATCATAGTTATAGTAAATACTCCAATATGGATATCACTGATATCAGAAAACGTAAAAGGTTGTAAGTGTTATTCAAAAATTTTTGTTTTATATTACTGTGTTTTGTTGGAAAATCTATCCATAGTATAGTAGGATTTTACACGAATAACAAAAACAATATACATAGTATGAATACTAGCGATAAAAGTTAGAGTAGAATCTTACAGGGATGGGTTTTTGACATTTATACGAGTCTCGAATGGATCTTATGTGATTTCGTTCTCAAATGTTGGTACGATTGATATTGCATTTGTATCTCGATGGCTGTGTTCGTTAAGTAGTTGTGCATTTGGAATCATGTGTGTTTTCCATTGGGGGAAAAAAGCAATCTATTACTGTTGATATTATTTAGTTTTGTTAGTGAAAATGGACTAACTGGGCTTATTTTGCAAGAGAAAACAATAGAAAAGATATATTTATGTTTTGCTATGTTTCCACCAAAGGTTTATCTCAGTTTAGATTAAATAAATCTTTTTGGTGTTTCCACCGCACAAGAAGATTTAAAAATGATTAAGTTTGACTGCACTTTCTAAAATGCAAATGGTGTTTAGATGTTTTCGATGTGTAAAGTGCAAGTGAGATAGTTTGATTCGTGTTAAACGATGAAGAACTGATTAGTTCAGCACTATACAGGAATATGCTACCTACTCCATGTCCATTTTGTTTGTTTGTAATTTTATTAAAACAAAACTATATTTTTTGTACACAAACATGCAAACATGAGACCATAATGCATTATCTGTTAAACTAACTCCTTCACACAGGTTTTTCTTCTCAAATTTTGACTCGACTCCGACGGAAATAGAGTCAAATCAAGCTCATTTCAACTCGATTCAGGTACCATGTTAATGTAGTAGTCTACGAACAAACCCCCTCCTTGGAGCAATTGTTAAATTAATTTTTTTTTATAGAATCTCAATTTCCAGATGTTTTCTTACCATTTCTTCTTGAAAATTATCCATTTTATTAGTTTTAGTTAGTTTTTTTTGCTAAGTTAATTTTAACATTTGATTTACACAAAACTTTCTTCTGTTTGTGTGTTTTTTTTATTATTATTCTGACAGATCTTCTTTCAGTTGTACCAATTTTTAAATACAAAAATCTGGCTACTGCGGATCGTTTTGTTGGAAATTTCTCACTGTACTCTATATGGAATACCAAAAAAACGCACTTATTACATGTAATTAGAAGATGGCTATAAACTATCAAGTTGGATTTATTCATCTAATCCAATTATTCACTAATCTAAAAAATGTTCAATGATCGTTTTCGAAGTCGAAAAGAATCCTTCAACAAAAAAGAGCATACAATTAACTATTGAAAAATCAATTTTTATGGTTTTGAAATACTGAATGTAGTATTTTAGTCATATCCTAGAACGGAAATATTCAGTACACACATACAGTGATGGGAAAAATAATAGAAAAGATCTTTGGCTGTATTAGGAAAAGTATGACAAATTAAAATAACTGCTTATAAAGTCTCTATTATTTGACTTAGAAATTGGTAAACTAAAACAAAAGAAAGTAATGATAAAATATCACTGAATTATTTACGCCGATTTTCTCACTAGAAAAAAATGATAGAAACGAATGTATGGTATTGTTTTTTGTTTAGACTAGAGGAATTTAATTAGAACTTCTCAACTTGGTACACGACTTTCAAGGTATGGAATACGATGTATTTTGTATTTTTGGCCATAAAATGTTTCTGAGACCTTTATTTTTCTTTTAAGTTTACCCCATAGATAATCCATTGAATTAAAATCAAAGTATGTACTTTGAAGATGATACTTCATTAAGTATATTCTACTTTACAGATAGTATTCTTTCTATAACTGTTAGAAGTGTTCAGATAATTATATTACGTGAACTCCCACTAAATTGACATGATCTCTTCGGTAAAAGGCATCATTATCAAGCTTAGAGTTCAGACTATGACTGGGCTCCTGGAAATCGTATATGTACATTTTGAAACTAATTCAGAGTTCCGTGGTCTTCTGAAATTTTTTATTCCATCATATCTAATTAAATGTATCATTGTTTTTCTGAACATAAAATATTTCTTCACATTATTCCATTTTTTTCAGTGGAAGTGTTTGATTGCAAAATTTAAGCTTTTTTGAATATTTTATTTCCTGAGGTCAGGAGTTTTCTTTTTGACTTCTGCTAGAAAACTTTGCTTTTTAACATCGGTTTTGAGTGGTTTTACTTGAAAAAAGCAAATTTATTAAATTTTAAAAATTATAAGAAGATACAAATATTTTTTCTTTCAAAGTAGCTCTAGTAGGTAGTTTGTTCTTCTCTGATTTAGAACTTGAATAAGTGGCTGTCCATTGTTTCTACATCTGCACGTTCAATTTAATCAACAATCCATTTTTATAAAACAGCCTTATTACGGTTGTCAAAGATCAATTAATTGACAATTGAAACATTTTGTCAATTAATTGATACATTGGTACTATGATCGCGAGTTGATCATTTTTTGATCCATTGTGAACAAAGATCAAAAATCTATTGTGAATAGTGCAAATTTTAGTATGTTTGGGATGGATTGTTGTCTTTTCGTTGGTTTTAACTTGTGGTTGATGTCTAAAAATACATTAAGGAAAACTTCTTTCGAAAGTCTAATGTTTTGAATGAATCTAAAAGCGACCCAAATTAGATTTTGTAATGTAACTAAAAAAGATCTTTTATCTACTATGTTCAGTCAAATCAATGGGATTTATAGGATCGCGTAGTTTTCTTCGAATCTTTGCTTGCTCCAAAGTATTTTCTTCTTCAATTTCATTTTCACCGAAAAATAGTTCAATAGTAGACATGCTTTTGGCTTTCGCGATCCGTAAAATATTTTATCAACAAGGAATTTGTGATTGACTGAAAATTTGATAATCAACAAATATTTTGACAACCATAATACCAAGTCTGTCAATTTGAATCATTCACAATAGATCTAATTTCTGAAGAGCGTTCACAGTTTATCAAAAAATTTGATTGCTGACAACGATAATACCAATTCATCAATTTCATTGAAAAATATCAACTAGCGTATTGATAATTGACAACCGTAATAGGGCTGATAAATAGGTACAGATATTTAAGTTATAGGCATGCTAATTAAAACGACCATGAATCACTAAATTAGAAACCATTTTTTTGTCCTATCATTAATACTCTTCGCAGCGTATGCGATGAAAGACATTTTATGGCTAATTTTTGTACACCTTCGGTTGGTTTTAATAGGAATTTCTAAAGATTTCTATAGTAATCTAGTACTAAATATAGCCTATGTTATTCAGTGATAATGTAGCTTTCTAATGAAAAAAGAATTATTAAAATCGGTCCAGTAGGTACCTTTTGAGTTTATTCGTTACATACAAAAATACAAATCTTTCCTCTCTATAATATTAGTGTAGATTATAAATTATTAAGGCCATTAATCGAAATATAAACTATCCTATATCTCAAGCTAGACCAAATTACACATAAAATGCCAACTTTCATCGAAATCGGTTGACTTGGTGAAAAGTTCACTGGGAACATACATATGACACTGGATTTTTATATATTAAGATATAAAATGAATATTTCGTCAGAATCACAAGAAAAACGCTTTTGTTTCTGCTTAAAGCAAATTTTACCATAAATCCAAACAAGAAACCAATAACATCAATTTTCTGTGGCATTTTAAATAAAGTGTTCAACTTAGTAAAATTATAAAATCTGCAAGGAAGAAATGCATTTTCAAATGCAGTTATTAATCGTTGAAAAAAGCCTCTGCTTCTAATTTGTTTTCCATCACTGTATGGAAAAATATGCACTTTTAAATCAATGTGCTCGTGTTTTTGAGGTTTCGACTTTAGTCCTTATACTAAGTCTGGCTTTTTATTATTCATTCATTTCTTAACTCGTTACTATCTTTTTTATCTAAAAAAAAAAGTTTTGGTTAAACAAATAAATTGAATACATTTAAAACAATATTAAACTTTTTATATGAATTGTGATTGTGACTGATTCGAGTTTAAAAAAAAGCGAAAATAAATTTTGCTTAAAAATCACATTATATTTAATTTCGCCCAAATATGCAAATCAAAATCTCTGCGTTTATATCTATTTTATCTACTTTCACATGCACTCATCATTAATTTGAATTCAAATCTAATTAACATATTTATTCGAAAGATATGTTAAAATTTTTAAACCAATATCAAGTTAAAATTCAATTAAATTGTTGTGGTTTAAAAGAGCATTTATTTTTTTTTTTGTCTATCAAAGATGAAGCGAGGAACTTATTAGCGAATCATCAAGAGGAACACAAAACACATAATCACTTTCACAGCTTGGATCATATTTTATTACAAGATCATTAACCTGGTTGGTATTTTATTCGCAATATTTGTATCGAACAGTTTGCTTTCGGCTGAAATATAAATGTTGCCTCTAATATCACAGTGAATTGCATTTCGTTTTTAAAATTTGGAATTACAAATTTGATTCCTAAAATAAATTAAAAAGGGTTTATTTTTCTCAAAATGTACTGTCTTTGTTCTTATGTACTTTTCTATGTAAACATCCTTGCCATTTTATATTACCTGCACTCCATTTATGTATGTCCGGCTTCTAACAAATTTATTTTTCTGCCACATAGTAACTTACTTAAGTCTTTTAAAAACTAGGTTCTTACCCAACAATCTTCTCCACCTAGCTAGGTCTCTCTAGATGTGTTTAGTTGTGCAATCTTAGTGGGATGAGGTCACCTTTTATTTTATTCTTCATTTTCTACCTTGCCCAGTGGGGTTGTTTCGAAAACTTTCTGGGCTTCCTGCTTTCTTTAACTCTGTCAGTACTGGACCCAAAAACAGCATACATTTTTTCATCGTTAAGTTTTTATTTGATGCTGAAAAGTTATGAAAGAAAGTACTTTACTTTTCGTTTTGTTTTAATCATTTAAGTTCATTGCACTCTGGAAATATTAAGAACTGTCCCAAATAGCCAAAACACTTAACTATTCTAGTGAAATAGTTTATAGTGTCATTTAGTAAGAGAAAGTCTGATTTAAATTTTGATATTAGCGCAGGCTACCCCTCAAAACACTCTGATACGAGTGGCTTGAGCTTTTTAAGTCATCTCTATACCATTATTTATGACAACAAAAATATAGGATAGGTTTGACCGTGTCAAGCAGATTAAAAGAAGACTTAATGTTAGGAAGCTGTATGGACGAGTAAGCGTGGAAAATACCGAGGCTGTTGTCGAGAAGCAAAATCATCAAAAATTAACCGTAGTAGACCCGATGAAAAAAATTTGTTCTTCGCCCTAAGTGCGAAGTACAACCCTAAGTATATTTTGAAGACGGGAAACATGAAAGAGGGGGGTATTGATGTTAGAATGGATAAATTCCCCTGTCTAAATATATTTAGAAATACCAAGAAACTATTTTGCTTTCTTTTCATGCCCATTAATTGGATTACAATGACCCCAAACAAGCAATAAATATGGTGAAAGATTGGCTTTTGGACAGAAAAATCGATGTTCTCACCTAGCCAACTCAAAGTCCCGATTTTACCGAATACAAAATTAATAGAACGAAGTTAAAAACTTAATAGTTTTTTGTTAGTTTAACATGTCACAGAACAGCTGATCCAAAATAGCTGAAGTCCTAAGGTATCCAAGAATTTTCTAGTATGTGTTTATATCTGAAATCTGATAGAGCAGCTGATTCAAAATATGATTAAATTTGAAGAAGCCTGAAAATTATTTCAAATTTGTATGGTAAAAATACAATTTACAACTTATTAAAATTTTCATTGAAAATTTGATTTTAGAGTAATGTTGGACTTTAATATCTATTTGTTTGGCTGCTTTTTGTGAACAGCTGAAGTCATTTCTTTTTCCCAGCTATCTCCATTAAGCTATGCAACTCGTTCAATTAGGTATCTAAAATTGCACATATCCAGGAAAACCCATCAAAGATATTGAATGCAGCCAATGTCAAACGTCGTTGCTTGAAAATTTACCAATGAGGTGATGACAAGCTCAACCAAAATACTACTAACTGAGTAATACTCAAAAATTTGAGAATTTTTAGCTAAGAACTTTTTCCGTTTGCTATTTCTTTGTTGCAATCAAGTATTTTTTTCAATAATTAAATGCATCCTTAGATGTACAATTAAGTCCAGAATTATGACTAGGCTTATCAGCTCAATAAAAAGAGCACGACCGAATTATAAAGTCACTTCTAATACAGTGCTAATTTATAAAACTTTATATGGTTATATTAAGGATCTATATCTTTGGCCATACCTTTTTTTAATATTGAATATATAAATTTAACGTGAATAGAAAGTAAAAAGCAGTAATTACATACATATTTAGTGATGAGTAAAGTTTATGACTGAAGCTTGTTAAGAAATAACTTTCGGTCTTAAAATTCGAAATCATTTAGCATCGTTTAAATATTTAAACTACCATTGATAATAATAAATTTCATTTTCTAAAAAAAGATTTGGTGAAAGTACAAAAATGTTCCACCAAAGACTAATATAATTATTAGGATACAAGCTTCAATTTTTGGTTGTATCTTTGAATTTAATGAAATTCAATGAAAGCTATATAATTGCCCCATTAAAGATGCTTTAACCAAATTAGGTTAAAATCGCATAATAAATTGAATTTCTATGTTTTTGCGCAAAACTTCTGAGTCATTAAATTTCAGCTTGTTGAAAACATTTTTATAATATGTAGCATAATATTTAATCGCCGCCGCGCGCCGTTCACTGGAATTCAATTTAAATATATTTTGTGAAATCTTTGGCATCATTGTTTAGATATTCAAATCCTTTTCATTAATTTGTTAGTTCGCTCACAAAATAATATGCAAATATTAAAAAAAAACAAAAATAACTTTTTTTAAAAGAGTCAATATCAATATCAACTGCAACGTCTCGTCAATAAAGCACGTTTTCCCTATCCAGATGAAAACATCTTTTCCATTATTCAATGTTTTTTCTTTCTTGTCTAAACAATGGAGTCAAGAAGTAAACAAAGTCACTAAACCGGCCTCCTCTTGGCATGCATCAATCTTACAATGTTGTTGGGTTTATAGTCAATCTCCTCCGTTTGTAATTCACACGCGCAACTCTAACCAGTACAACTGCATTAATTTGTCAACATTGTAGATGGAAAAACTAGCATTTGCCAAGGCTAAGTCAAAACATTTCTTTATCAAGCAAGCAGTTCCCTGGTAAAATATCGAACTAGGCATGGAGGACATACCACGGTACGATCGTACTACCAGCAGTTTGTTCTTCCTATGTAAACACTATCCAGAAGATGCTATTCATTCATCTATTATTCTAAGAGTACCTACCTCCAAAGAAAAGCAAACTTGGTTTTTGAGATAAGTTCGGTTCTATCGCGCATCATTTGTCTTTTTTCTTTAAAAAATAAAAACCACCACACGTTACACACCATCCAATCAATTCGAATCCAAATTCCAATTGACTTAAAGATAACATCTGAAGAGTCATTCGCCTTTTGTTTACTTTGACTTGGTGTTGTTGTTGTTGCTGTTTTGCCAAAGCATACTTTTCAATCCTTAACAATCCGACTGGCAGAGGAAGATATTTTTCTAATTATTATTACCACCAAAGGCACCACCACACCACGATATTCGGATTTAACTACTTTGAGCGGTTTTGTATGGATGTGCTTTGGGCCTGAGCGCGCAGCAGCAGTGGTCTGGTGGTGGTGGCTGGATGGATTAAAATCTACTTTATGTTAAAAGAACGAACGCTAACGCGACGGACGATGATTAATGTGTGGATACTGGTTTTTCGGTTAACTGTATCGTTTAGCCTAGTGAATTTTTCAAGCGTACTATCACCGTTAGTCGCATTTTAACGTTGCCCCATTAAAATCAAAATCAACCATGCTGCAATCCGAGTCCGCACTTTCAAGTAGATCGGCATCAGTATCAGCATCATCATCGGCATACAATGCGGTGCAGCGCACCTCATCATCGACCTCGTAGCCGGCCGCCGCTCCAGCTACCACCGATGCTGAAGCTGTTGTCCGAGTCAAAAGCATTAAACTTGAAGTTAACAGTGAAGAAGAAAGTTGAACAGCGGGAAATGTATGGTTTTTTTTCTTATTTATGTATTATTATTTTTAGTTAAAGCACTTTCTAACTAACTGAGAAAAAATAACTAGTGTAACTGTTTGTTGTTGATAAAGAATTTTAAAAAATTTTTAAATACTCAGCGAAATAAATAACTGGTATGTCAATTGTCAACCAAATAGAGCAGTAATTTCTTAATTATTAAAAATATTTCTAATATCTGACAATTCCTTCAACAAAAAATTTTAAAATAAACATTTCTAATTCTTCATTGGCAATTCTTTTATTTCAGAATTCTGATTGGCTATCTTGCTGTTGAGCTGAGCACCAAGCACCAAGCTATAAAAAAAAAACAAAACCAAAATTCTTATTGAAAAGTAATTAATCACGAGAAGCAACGAGTGACAAAAGTAACAGACAGGAAAAAATAAAATAAATTAAAATAAAATAAAACAAAACAAAAATAACGACAATGAACGGCACTGGCTATGAATTGAATGGAGGATCCAATGGCGATATCATTGCACAGAACCAACAGAAAGGTTGGTGGACTATTGGTCTGATTAATGGCCAGCACAAGTACATGACAGCCGAGACATTTGGCTTTAAATTGAATGCAAATGGAGCAAGTCTAAAGAAGAAACAATTGTGGACGTTGGAGCCCTCTAATACCGGAGAAAGTGAGTCTAAAAACTGTGTGTACCTTCTCTTTTTATGTATCTATAATAATATATCTACTTATAATTGCATGCTTAAGGCACTTCTTTAAACTATCCTCGTGTCACGATTTTTGTGGAAATTGCAGCATTTTCTATTTCCCATTTCTCAACTTTTTCTCAATACTGCACCATCACCATCACCATTATCATCATCACCATCGCCTTAGCCTTAGCCGTAGCCATCGTCAATCCTCCCAAGTCGTCTACTTTTTGACGAAGCGACGTTTATTATGAAAGTAAATTGCCCAATCAGTGTAAATGATTACAGTTTTCTGTGCTTTTAGTGCTGCGGGTGATGGAGGAATACAGTGTCAAGCTAAATTGCATGACAAAAGATTACGACTAGGTCAACGAAGAACATAGTAATCGATTTTTATGAAGACACTTTGTTTTTGTCTTCTGTCATCATAATGATGGTGCCTTGTGCCCGGTGCCAGTCTTGGTTCTTTTTTTTTTTACAAAGGCGAATGACCCAAGAAGAGTCTGAGTCTGGCTAAGTGAATGACAGCGAACGAGTTGGACCGTTTTGTTTTTTTGTGTCTTTTTGTTTCATTGTATTTTATTAACCAATCAATTTCCTTGTGTATATATCGCAGTTTTTTTAAATGATAGATTGGAACATTAATCACTGCTTCGTATAAATAGTCATTTTGTATTCCTTTAGTCATTTGTTTTATTCTTCTTTCTGCTACTGTAGTTCGATGATGATAGATTTTTCATTCTTGGATTTGAAAGTTAAGTGATCTTTTCAAACTATAAATTACGTAATGATATAAAAGAAAATTATACTCGTAATTTGCAAAATTTCAATTTGAAAGCCTTTTTGTTTGTCTTAGATAATAAGAAGAAAGCTAATTTTGTTTATAGAATAAAATGTAATGGGCTAGAGGAAAAATGAAGGCAATTGCTAAACTGGATTAGAATGGATACCCATATTAAAAAAAATATAGCTTAACTTAACTCATGTTAGCAAAGTCTCCAGGGGTGCTTTTTATATTTTGGGTATTTTATTTTGTAATCTTTTCAACTCGGAAGGCGTACGAAATCTTCAATAGATAATATCTTCAAGAAAAATAATCCTAGTTTTCATCATCTCCAAAGATAAATTCTCCAAAAGATCAATTTTCATTATCAAAATCTTTTCTCGAAGGTTTTTGATGGTCTTAATTTGAATTTGACTTCAAATTCTTTCTATAACCTCAGTTTCTAAAGATATAACTTTTTAGGTTTTGAAGAAAATCATCAAAGGTTCAATTCTCGATCTGTGAAATGATGAATTGATAAAAACATATCATTTCCCGAACACAATAAATTAGTTTTTTAACTTTGTACTTAAAAATATCATTTAGATAGATTCTGTTTTTTTTTTGTTTGGTTGAAAAATGTAATTAAACATTTAATTCGTTTTGATTCTGTTTAAAATAATGTCGATAATAATTATTGGACTAATTAATTAATATACGATCTATCACTGAATTGCTTAATTTTCACGAAGAATTGTTTCCATAATTGTTTCATTTCTATGAATAAATGAGGTACATTTTTCCTTGGAGATGGGTAACAACTGAAGAATACTTATTGGGCCTTAGGGTTTCCCAAAATGTTTATGCTTGGGTTTTGTTAACGAGTAGAAGATAGTGTTGGAGAAAGTTTACCGTAGAAATCTGCTTCCTTCTTTTGAGAGCTTTTTTCAAGAAGGCACCCTTTATTTTCAATTAAATTGAATTGATATTAACAATAAACAATTATTCTTTTATTTCTTGAAGAGGCGATCACAACCATTGAAATCACTTTTACATTTTGTTCTTTAGAACTACGTGAAAGATAAGGTCTATATTCACCGCTTTAAAATGTATATTTAGGAAGCTATCGGTACATGCATAGAGCTGTGATAATAAGTTTGGAATACAAAAATAATTTTGAGTCTTATTTTAATTTTTCATTGATCGGGATAAAAATTAAAGCTAAAGTAATTAAAAATATGTACATATATCACTTCCAAACTTTACAGACATAGAATTGACGCCATCATCATGGAGTAGTTTTTTTTTTTAATACATTTTTTGAGGTTTTTCCAAATCTATCATCTCTATATTAAATATTCAGATCAAATATTCTCCTTCACATTTAGAATAATGTTATGTTGAAATCATCATCAACATTTACTATATCAGATAATATTTTGGCTAGGAGATTTTTGAGGATTTCCTCTTTTGGAGATTTCGGTTTGAAAACTTTGGATTTGGAGATTTTATCTTTGGATTCAAAAAGCGAAATTGTTGATAGTTGGCGCCTTTACTTCTGTTTCGACCCCCAAACGAAGGCTTATAGCTTTCTCAATAAAGATATTGGTCACTACCCTATTCTCAACCTGAACTCGTTCAAATCTCCAGCTAGTCACGTTTACTTAACAAATCTCATCCACAATTCAACAAAAACAAGGGGAGTCATTCCGTAATTTTCAAAACGATTATCGTTAAAACGATTATCATTAATACTACGTTTCCACCGGGCACTAAACCGAGATTTAGCTAGATTTGTCACAAATCTCCTTGAAATCTCGACGATTTACCATACAAATTTTAATCTCCTCAAATGAAGATTTCAAATAAATCTCATTGAAATCTACTTGGAAACATTAGTTTGTCAAATCAAACAAACTTTTTTTTCGGAGACTAATTGTTGAACAGACCCATTTAAATTTCTTTATTGACAGATGGAAATGTCAACAAAAACTATCTGTCTCACTTCCATATGATTCAAATTCAAAACAATAAAAAACTTTCAAGAAATCGCAGACGAAATAAAATGTATAAAAGTGAATTCTCCTGTCCAAAGCACCCATTACCACTTTCAAATTGTTGAAAAGAATTAATTGACGAGATACTAAAAGTTTTAAGTTACCGACACTCATTCTTTTTTAAAGAAATTAACACTTCATAATTAAAAAAATATTACATTAACAATCAATAAAATCAATACAAATTTCATATTTTTTTTCTTTTCGAAAGGAGAATAACTTGACGTATGGTTGTGATGACATTAACCAAACGTCAAATTAATCTCCTTTTCTTTGGTGGAAACACCTCAAGATTTATTTTAAATCACTTGCCTTAAATCTCGGATTATTTTTTGGTGAAAACGTTATCGTCAATAAGTCTGTTCACTGACGCTGTTCTGGACTGTTCTAGACAGAAGAGTACAGCTTTTTGCTGTTCATTGAGGTTTTTTCTGTGCTGAACTGTTCTACTTTCCTGTTCATTGACTAACCTAGAACAGTTTAGAACAGGATTTTCTGTTCTTGGTTTTGAGTCAGATCAGGTTAGAACAGAATCGTGAGAAATGTCAAAATCGAATTTGTCATTTTTTTTGTTTACGTTTTGATTTGGTTGTGCTTTGTGTTTTTTTTTTCTCGTGATTTAAAAAAAATTAAAATAAAGTTATTTTGCCAATTTGTTTAATTTGTTTAATTAAATAATTATAAAATAAATTTTTTTACATTGTACATAAATAAATCTTTTACATTTCATCAAAGAAAAGGTAATAACATTCGTCACACTTTCATTCCAATCATCTGAAGAGGAATCCGAAGAAAAATCACTATCGGTGTCTGAACCACTAACATTTTCATTTAGTATTATCTTAGCAATCACTTGATTTTCCATTTCAATAATTTTTAATAATATTTTTCACAGTAAAAACACAAAAAATGAAAAAAATAAGCGAGAAACGAAAAATTCACACAATTTGCAATTTGTTTTTTTTTTTTTGACAACTGACGTTTAACTGACTGTTCTAACTTGATCTGACGTTTCTTACGAAACTGTGCTGTTCTGATCTAGAAAAAACCTCGTTGAACACAACTTTTGTCACTATCGTCTCGTCTATCGTTTTTAGTTTAAGATAACTGAAATGTCAAAATGAACTCAACAAAAGATAATGGTCAAATTCGGAAAGCTAGTGGCTACGGAGTCGAAATTCAACTAGATTTGTGAATGCAAAACTTCACTACAAAGCTAGTCAATCCGGAACTGTCATATCAATGACAAATGCAAATATATTTTACAGGAAACATTTGTGTTTTCAGTACTTTAAATAAATTGTTTTGTTTTTAAATTCAATAAAAACGAATATAAGATATAATATGAGTGATTTTTATTTGTATTTAAATACTAAATGATTTATTTCATTTTGAATTCTTGTGTCCTTACCGAGCAGCTGATTGTGAAACGTCAAAACCAGTGTGCACTAACTTTGTAGCCGAAAATTTTACACTACGTTGGAGGGGAAATTTCAACTACTTTTGTAGTTAGATTTAGCCAATCAGAATCCCTTGACTACGTAGCCACTAGCTTTCCGAATGCGACCAATGCTTGTTCGATAACTTGAAAATGTTATTAAACTTGGTTTTTGTCTATGGGAAGTTGTGAAAATTTGCAACAAATTGCTTTTTACCAAACTTACCAACTATTTTGTGGTGTTAGTTGTTATTGTTATGTTTTTATTTTTTGCCGCATCTAAGTTTCAACATCTAAGTGTGTTATTACACCCAGACTTTTTGTATGCTGCGTGTTTCGCATATTATCTTTTGAACACTCATCCCGTCAATCTCGCATTATTACACTCGGATTGTTTTCGGTTGCGTGTTTTTGACACTTCTCTTTCATTTTTTGTTCTCATCCACAAAGTCAAAGTGTGAAAATAATTAAAGAAAACTGCACTTTTTACTACAGCAATGATTATTGACATCATGAATACGGATAATAATTCCGAATAATGTAAAAATAGGAATTGAACTTGAATTTGTCCGGCGGAATATTTCTTGTTTACTCGGTAACAATAGAAAGAATAATAAAGCAACGCCAAGAAACAAAGAAAGGCATGAAAGAGAAACGTCAAAAACAATCCAAGAATCCCGAACCCAGAACTCTGCGGGTAGAGACTTTTTAAAGTATTTCTATTTCACCTACTTTCTCTTTCGCACTTATTTGAGTCTTTCCAAAAAAGTCTGGGTGTAATAACACACTAAGTTATTTATGTCTGATATTATTAAAATTATAAAGGCCTCTTTTGAAAAAATTTGAACAAAACAATAATGGTTTAGATTATTTCACAAGTGAGAAAGAAACAACAAAAATGCTTACATACATACATATAGGTTGGAAGAGATAGAGGGTTTATGTCTTATTTGTTTCATAACTATTCATTTTATTTTTTTTCTGAGTTTTCATTTTCACTTTGTAACAAGACTCAATTACTCCGAAACATTTTTAATTCAATTTGCTTAGTTAGTATTTAGAAATCAATGACAGACGATACCTATTTAGTTATCGTGCAAACGCTATCGTTTTGGCGATATCATTTTGACGATTATCGTCTTACGTGAAGTGAGAGCATCGTCAAAACGCTATCGTTTGACGATAATCGTTTTACGGACCCCCCAGGTCTATCTGGGAGTCTGTGTCATTTTTAGTAGACGAAGCGATTTATTTATAAAGTATTTTCTGGTAAGGACTTCAAAACTTTTTTTAATTAAAACGAAAATTATATGGAAAACTTTTATGAATGGAATCGACTCGATACGTTGGACCCAATTTTTGGCAATAGAGACATTCAGGAAAACTGTAAAATTGACAAATTTGCCAAAAATTGAATTACTTTGGAAATTTGGTTGGCAAACAACAATTCTAACATCGACATAACCTTAGGTACATATCGTAGAGAAAGTGAACGACAGATGTTTGTCTGTCGACAAAACAAAATTGACCACAGCTTGATGCTAAATTTCTAAATTCTCTTGTTACATGACACATTAGAGAATCTGCATTTGCAGAAGCTGCATGGATAAAAAAAAAGTATCTCACCTCCTTTGCTCATGTAATGTCCCTATCACAAAAACAAAGATTCGACTGAGGAGACTTTTTCTATAATGATCCCAGTGATTTGATAAATTTCAGCTCCAAATAGTTAAACAAAGATCCTAAGATTCATGTGATATCACAATGAACCAAGTGTGTTCGCATTTTCAGCTAGTAGTCACTTTAACTTAACTCCTATCAAATGCCCCTATTGAAAAGCAAATTACTTTCTTTTCATTTAATTTTGTATGTAAGATTGCTTTTACGCATGAAGTTAGGGTCTTTTGGTAAAAACTAAACTTATTCACGTATTTCCTTAGCAAATATTAACGAATTTAAGTAAACTTACTCACCGTTTGTATTCAATTTAATAAATTACCTTGCTTGTGTTGTGAATTGAGTTAATTTTTGTAATTGAATTCACTTTTAATAGACGATATACTCTGGTAAAATAGATGTGTTGATGAGTAAATGCAAAGTTACCCAAAATCTCATTTTACTAACAACTTTAATGCCATAATGAATAGCCTCGCAAATTAACAAAATCTCAAATAACAAATCTACTTCCTTTTGAGAAATCTCGACAATATATCCAATTAATTCACATAAATCATAGGATTAACTTTTTCTTCCATGTCATTAATCCTGCATCCTTACTTGGACAATTTGCGTCACCTAATTGTGTCACGATTTTGCTTAAAAGTGTCGTGTTCCTCCAAGCAAATATAATTAATTGTATTTTATATGGAAAACTATCAAAAAAGTTTACTTATCGTAATGCATCTCAACAAACAGTCCATTTCTCATGCCATTCGTATTCATTAACAATGCCTCTCGTACACATGTGTCTAAATGTTGTCTTCCTAAACTGCCACAAGCAGTTGCCATTAATTTTATTGCTATCAGCAGTGTGGTGCTTGAGAATAGTAGTAATAATAATTGTGTTCTTGTTTCAATCTACAAGAAAAACTATAAATTCACAGTAACATGTAAATGATCCTTTTGGTTTCTTACTGTCCGTTTTTATAAATCAGAAAAAAAAAAACATTTTGATATCATTGAATGAGATTTGATCTCGACGTCGCTCGCTCGTCGTGGATCGTTTCAATTAAACAACTCTCATCGAACAGGAAGTTTATTTGTTGCATAAAAAAGAAACTCAAAGAATTTGACAGTAGCATAGGACCAAGACTAAGACTAAGATCAAGAACAATCTTCAGTTTAGAATCTTCAGTTTTTACTTATGAAGTGCCAATTATATTGCATGCATTTATTTGTTCCCAGCTGAGAACAATCCTCAGCAGCATCATGTCCGTCCAGTCCATGTCGTCGTTTTGCATGTCACCTAACCTCTACCGCTCTATATCTATCTATTTGTTCATTCTCTATTAACAGGTATTATCTACCTTCGATCTCATCTCAATAAATATCTCTCGGTCGACTCATTTGGCAATGTTCTCTGCGAGACTGAGGAGCGCGATGCTGGTAGTCGATTTCAAATTAGTATAAGCGAGGATAACACCGGCAGATGGGCACTGAAAAATGAGTCGCGCGGCTACTTCTTAGGTGGCACTCCAGACAAGCTCGTATGCACAGCTAAAACTCCGTCCAGTGGGGAATTCTGGACAGTGCATTTGGCAGCCAGACCTCAGGTGAATCTGCGCTCGATTGGAAGGAAACGGTTCGCACACTTGTCCGAGACACAAGATGAGATTCATGTGGACGCAAACATTCCATGGGGTGAGGATACTCTGTTCACCTTGGAGTTCCGTGCCGACGAGGGGGGTCGCTATGCGCTGCACACATGCAACAACAAGTGCGTTTTCGTTTAACTCTTCTCTTCAAAGTAGTGCTTTGCAAATAATGTGGTTTTTCTTATATTTTTGTATATGTAGGTATTTGAATGCAAACGGAAAACTCCAGGTGCAATGCAACGAAGATTGTTTGTTTAGCGCTGAGTACCATGGAGGACATTTGGCTCTTCGGGATAGGTAAATATCAATTTGGGATTTTGAATTGAAGGAAGTTTAATCATAATTTTTTGCTTATTTGCCTTACGTTTTTCTTTCGTTTTGTTACAGACAAAGTCAATATCTTTCACCAATTGGTTCGAAGGCCGTACTTAAGTCTCGATCGTCGACTGTTACCCGCGATGAATTGTTCTCGTTGGAGGATTCTCTGCCACAGGCTTCGTTTATTGCTGGATTAAATACACGCTATGTTTCTGTGAAACAAGGTGTTGATGTGACCGCTAATCAGGATGAAGTTGGCGAGAACGAGACATTCCAATTGGAATTCGATTGGTCAGCACATCGCTGGGCATTGCGTACAACACAAGATAGATATTGGTGTTTATCGACTGGTGGCGGAATCCAAGCAACTGGTAATAGACGATGTGCTGATGCCCTGTTTGAGCTCATTTGGCACGGCGATGGATCTCTTTCGTTTAGAGCAAACAATGGAAAGTTCTTGGCAACAAAACGTTCTGGTCATTTGTTTGCTACCTCAGAAGCAATTGAGGAAATCACGAAATTCTATTTTTATCTGATTAACAGGTAAGAGAGTGAGAACATACATTTATTTTATATTATCCTCTTTAGTATCAGAAGCAATAATGTGGAAATAGTTATTTTTTTTACGGTAATTAGTTTTATTTGTTTTGCTGGCATCGATAATAACGGTAATTAGTTTTATTTGTTTTGCTGGCATCGAGGGTTTAATTTTTACGTCATAAGGCGATCCAAGACTTGGTTCTGTTTATTTATTTACTACGCTTAAATGCAAGCTTTCTACATCACTAGGACTAAATCTTTTTTATTTTTATTTATTAAGGCTTTCGCCCGAAACCAACCTAAATGGAAGGACACTTTTACAATGAGTTGTAGAGGTTGCTCCTAGAGAGGAAGAAGTAATATGGAAGTCAGTGAAATTATGTGCGTTGTAAGCCATACGCAGCATTGTAGAACGAAAATATCAGCGACTTCGCGGCTTTTTTGAAAGGTTCACAGAGTTTAAGTTTTAAACGATCTTCCAAAGGTGTTTAAGAATTTATTGAAAATGCGTTCGAGAATTATTTGTACCAACGTTTTATAAAACCAAGGGAATGAGTTTTCATCGTTTATAATATAATTGAAATAGATTCAAATAATTATCTAGGTGTCGCATATAATTCTTAGGTCAAAAAATGACATATTGAAGGAGGAAATCGTGCAGTCTATAAGTTCGTAAGAGAAGTCGTAATCGGAATTGTAATAGCAACTTTGAGTTCTAAGAAATTTTGTGATATCAGGTTTGAAATGAATCAAAATCTTGTTGCAGTAAGATAGAATCAGATGAAGTAGATGTTAACTTCAATGATTGTTAAGATCCTCAAGGGACTCTCAACCAATCCTACGTGCGAGTCATGTCAGGGATGGACGGGACCCACAGTTTGTATGCCGACTCCGAACCGTTAAATTAAGAAAGTAATTTTCATGACAAGAATTACTCTTGGAGAATTTTTCAATTCCTCGCAAGATGCAGTACCCGTGAAAAAAAACTTAAGTGGCACGGGCTGGGATTGAACCCAAGACTTTTAGCATAACATTCCTACCACCTACCATCACGCTATCGTTTTGATCTATTGAAAATTGTAGGCAACCATTCGATGCTTAGGTCTCTAATTAGTTTCATTCATTAGTTTTGTATCATTAAGAAAGAAATCTCCGTTTTTTAAAGAAACTAATTGAAATTGACACTAACACTTCATAAATAAATTCATATACCTACCTTACATGCATTGCTTCTTTATTGATTGTTAAATTTGTTTATTTTTTTTTTCTCAGACCAATTCTAGTACTTAAATGCGAACAAGGTTACGTTGGCTATAGAACTCCTGGAAATCTCAAACTAGAGTGCAATAAAGCAACGTACGAAACTATTCTAGTAGAAAGAGCACAAAAAGGTTTGGTTCATTTGAAATCGCACAGCGGCAAATACTGGAGAATTGATGGTGATGGTATCTCTGTTGACTCTGACATTCCTGTCGATGGTTTCTATTTGGAACTTAGAGAACCAACAAGAATTTGCATTCGGTAAGAAAAACAAAATATTTAAATAAATTTGTCTTAACATTTAAAATTCTTTCAATGTAGAACATTGGATGGTAAATATCTTGGTGCAACCAAAAATGGTGCATTTAAATTAGTTGACGATGGCACCGACACTGCCACACAATGGGAATTCTAAACTCCAAAATCAGCCAATGCCCTTGTCCAAGAGTCATAATTAAAGAAAGAAGAAAAAAAAGAAATACTCCTTTATTCAAAGAAAAAGAATTTCTTTGATCAGTAATTTACACACTAAAGGATTTCTTATAGTAATTATAATCATTAATATCATAATAATTTCACGAGCATTAAGAGGATACCCTTGCAATATATTTAGAAGAAGAAAAATAATAATTTTAAAGAAAATAAAACAAAGGAAAAAAAACATAAAACAATAATAATTTTATCTCTATTTGATATATTTTTATACAAGATAAAGGGAAAAACATCCGCACAACAGAGATAAACTAGGAGGAAACATAAACATAAACAAAACAAAACAAAAATAAAAATAGTATTTTATACATTTATACGATATTTTAATTATTATATAAAAGAAAAGCACTAGGAAACTCAAATACTACTACTCCATTGCCAAATACTGAGAGTAGACAAAAATAAAAATAAAAATAAAAATAAAAATAAAAATAAAAACAAAAACAAAAACGAAACAAAAGAAAAAACAAAACTCATAAAAATAACTAAATTTTCTTTTATTTTATTTTTACAATATTTTGTATGTTCAATTTGAAAATAAAAACAAACTCCTTTTCTCTCTTAGTGATTAATTTGAAACTTTTATTAAATCTTTTTAAAATGCATGCAACATAAAATTTATATATACATATATATAAAAAAAGATACATACAAAACTTATTATATATGTAAATCCATTCAAGTTGGAGAATATAAGAATATTTTAAATTAAAATCTAAAAGAAATCTAATAACATATTTTTAATGGCTGGTAAATTTTTTATTTGCATAAAGCTGCTGCTGTTTATTTTATTTTAAAATTTCTATATATATGCGTCGAAAATATTTTTTAAAACTACTCACTCACACACACACACGTTATATTCCTATACATTTAGAGACGAAAAAATAAAATAAAAAATACATTTTAAGATAGATCAAAACTTCTAATCACCTTATATCTCAATCTATTCCTTATATCTTAGTTTTATTGAATAATTTTTATTTTGTTTTTGTATCATTTTTACATCTTTTTATAAATTTAAATTTTATATGTTAAATTTACACCTCCTATATATTATTTTTATTGTGCAAAAGGAACACACATTTTTTATTCTCTTTCGAAATTATTTATATATTATATACATGTATTTATGGATAAAAATAACTCTTTAGAATTTATTTTAATTTTTATGTGCATTTTTTCCACAAAAAAAAAAAAGAAAAGAATGAAATTAATTTATATAAACTTAAAAATAGTTGATATCAATAAAATAAAAATACTTATTGTATAATTATCCCCAAAAGTATTGTTTATTATAAAAAGAGCGGAATGAATCAAAAGATGTCAAATTATAAAAAAATGGTGAGAACAAAATTAGTCAAGGTCTTAGCCCGGAAAAATAGTTTTTATTTTAAAGAAATACTACAAAATCAATCGATTTTACAGAAACGGGATCTTATAACATGTATCAGTGGCTTGCATTATTATTTTGAGCGATTTACTTCAAATAGGGGGCGTTTTTGCTATGATCTATTTTCCTTTAGGCTATAATAATACGTATGATTTCGGCGATATATTGATTTTTGGTCAAATGGAGAACTTCTAAAGTGAAAAGTGAATTATCTGCCTTCAAAATTCTTCAAATAATTGTAACCAACGAATTAACTATGCAATATGAAAAAGAAATTATACGTACTTCCATTGAGAAAGTATTTCAAAGTTCCAAGGCAAGCCATTGAAAATTGTCTGAGTGGTATCAATTCATAAATAAATTTGAAAAGAAAAAAGAAAATTGTCTGAGTGGTATCAATTCATAAATAAATTTGAAAAAAACGATATTTTGCTAAATCATTTTTGAAGTCCTAGGGGATCATTTAATGTTGAAGTGGCCAAAGGCCTTAAAGTTGAATTTCATATACATATATTCTTAAGTACATCAGCGGTGGCCAAAATAATAATAGTGAATCAATAAATTTTCTTCACTCTATAAATTCTATCGTATATATGTATAAGCTTCAAGTTTTTTTTAAATGTACAATTATTTTTGGATTTGCTGTCAACGTTTTCCAGAGTCACTAAAACATTTCCATAAGTATTTAATCAAAACACCGTTATTTTTATTCACGAAATTCATTTTTCAGCAGACAAAATAATTAGAGTATACTGTAATTTTGCAATAGTTCTGGGAAATTATTGTTGGTTCTTCTTTTTTAATATCCAATTGAAACTAAAAACTAAAAAAATAATAAAGGTAAAAAGATAAAGGTAACCCTTACGATTTTATTGCAAATGCATTTCAAAGTTCTCCGTGTGTTGTGACTCGAGTACTAAAAAACCGATTCAAAACACAAAAAAAGCAGCCGAAACAAGAGGATGTCCAAAGAAAACGTTACCTACCCTCGACAGAAAAATAGTTAGAGAAGCACTTAAGAATCCATTTGCAACATCCACTTTGATAAAAACTACCGAAAGTTTCGCCGACGCTTGCAAGAAAAAAAAATTATACGGAAGAATAGCTGGATAAGTTCCATTGCTTAGTAAAAGGAACAAAAAGCATAGCCTTGAATTCGCAAACTTCAACCAAGCATCAGGGAGTCCAAGAAACTGGACAAATATTTTGTACAGCGACGAAACTTAAATAAATTTGTTTGGATCTGATGGCCGGATTTATGTTAGAATAAAAAAGAATGAGGAACTAAACACAATACTGACGGTAAAGCATGGGGGTGTCCTTCTTATAATGGAGTAGGCCCTATCTTTCAAAAGTATGATGACCAAAAAAACGTACATCCAAAAACTTAATGTTTCCATTTGCAGAAGATACTCTTCCATTAGTGTGGCAAATTCTAGCAGGACAAAAAACTCAAACACACTGTCAAAGTCGTGACAGTATGGTTTGAACAAAGGAATGTGCCAGTTTTACAATGGCCTTCACAATCGCCGGATCTATGATCCATAGAAAATCTTTGGAATGATTTACATACGTACAAGAAGACTTCAAATACGGAGGCAATATGGAAAGAAATCCAAGAAAAATGGTACGCAACACCTGTGGAAACATATCAAAAACTAATTCGACTCTTTGCCAAGAAAGTGTAAAGCGGTTCTTAAGAACAAAGGCAACCCCACCAAGTATTGACGTCTTGAGGTTAACCATTTACTCAATTTCCCTAAAAAAATTACCGGGGTGGAATCGGCTAAGCTGATAATTGACTATCATATTTTTTATAGTCAAATTTGACTATCATTTTCATTCCGTCTGTGTAAAATGATTCAACTCAATTCAATTCGATTGAACAATTTCTGATTATAATTGTCACAATTCATTGTTGCTATGGTGAAATTTTAAAATGATTCTTATAAAATATCTAAATAAAAGTATCAAATTGGCTGTGTTTAAATAACATTCTTATTTCTCTTGTGTTTTTTCGAAATACGTAAGCTTTGTCGGTCACAAGAATGTGCTTTTGTACCTAAAAAGGGTAACTGAAAACATTTTCCATTCGTTTTTTGTAAGCGTCTGGTAGCTCTATTCAGAAACGATATATTTGTAGGAAAACGACTATCAAAGTTTTTTAGTGACAGCTTTTCAGGTATCAATTTGACTATCACCTTACACAGATCAAATTCGATTATTTTGACTGTCAACAATCAAAAATCACCTTAGCCGATTCCACCCCTGATTTGTTGCCTTATCATTACGAAAAATCTGATTCACTCTTATTTTTTGGCCAGAAAAAAGAAATATTTATACAGTATTTTTGGTTTTAAACTTCTTTATTTTTTAAATTAAATTTCACATTAACTATTGGAAATAATATTGACTTACGATACATGTGATCATTGTAATACTCTTTTTTTAATAAAGACTTTTATGATAAAATCGTTGTAACAGAGTTTGACTCTTTTTATTTTGGCTACCCATATATTATGAAGTGTGTATGTACTTCTCTTGCTATCAACATTTCTTTCAAAAATTAATCCATTGTGAGCTTGGTCCTCTGCGTTGTTTTGATTCCTAAACCGCCCCTTAACTCTAATACAATAAAAAGTTAAAATGAAAAACTTGAGAACATGAGCTTAGTGTTAGTAAAATATCTCAGAAATGATGAGGAACGACTACATCAAAAATTATTCGAGTTGAGAAAATAAAGAGAATTCCTTTTGACAATATTTTTGGTTTTGTTGTGCTCTCATACATGTCCTTAAAGCTCGACAAAATTAAGGTTGAACGTGTTTTATGAGCCAGGCGATTTTCTTTTAGAATTTTCAATTAGTAAAAGAGTTTCCAAGACGGTTGTGCAGACTCTTAAGATGACTCTCAACGACATCAACAACCGATAAAGGTGAAAGAAATGGCGATAAAAGATTCCCAAATCACAATTAGAAGAGTTGCTTATTTTGGATAAGAATCATTAAAATCGACAAGTTTTGAACAAAAACTTTTCTTTGATAACCGAATTACAGTAAATTGGGGCCTGATTATGAGGTTCGCGACGGATCGTTTTCAATTCGACCTTTCAAATTCGACTCGCGTCGTATTTCCTTATTAACGCATTCGCGGTGAAGCGAAAATAGTTCTTCCTATATTCCAGTGATTTGACACTTTTGGTTTGACTTTTTCTTCCTATATTCCAGTGATTTGACAGCTTTCCAAAAAAAAATTGTTTTGTTTTGATTAAATTTGTGAAATTTGCGGTGATTTATTCAAAATTTTATGTTTTATTGTGAATTGTTTAAAAAGTATAAGAAAATTAAAATAAAGCTAACTCACATTTTTATAAAATTACAATCAAGAAAGAATCCACGAAATCGAACAGTGAATAATAATGAACACTCTTTCGCCTGGGAACCCGCCAAAAAAAAGCTATCGGATTTCAACTCGCCAACAAACATTATGACATTTCAAATTCGCCTTCGAATTCGTTAATTGGTCGAATTCAAAACGAAGAAGGCGAAAGCGAATGAAATAATTATTGAAAAATGGCAAACTCGCTAGCAAAACGATTCGCCGCGAATCCCATAATCAGACCCCTGAGGCGTATACGTACTTTTCTTACTTTATGGAATTTTCACAACTGCACGATTGCTTATTTTAACTGAAATACAAACCAATATGTTCAAAAGAACATCGGTAAGCTTTAAAGCCATCTACATGAAAAAGAGGTTTAATAAAAATAGATAGTTCAATATTTATTTTTTTTTGGTTTCTGAAGGACTTTTAATTTATTTATAATTACATGTTTATGAAAGAAAACAAACAATTCGGCTATTTTTTATTGTACAGGACTTAATGCGTGAGTATAGAAATTCTTTTCTTCTCCAAGACCTCGCTTGATGACATGTGGAATCTTCTTCGGTACCATGCTATAAATGCAAAATAAATATTTGTAATACTTTTTGTGATTTCCGATTTTGTTTCTAAAACTTTACCTTATGCAATCAATAATAGGGCAAACAGATACACAAAGTGTGCAACCAGTACAATCATCATTCACGTGAGGAATATGAGTTTCAGGATCGAACGTTATAGCTTGATATCCTGAATCTGCACAGGTCATGTAACACTTGCCACAATTAATGCACAAATCCTGAAAATAGAAAAATAGAATTGGTTGTTTAAAGTCTGAATCTCAACTTTAGGGAATTTTTTTGCAAACCAATGTTGCTTTACTTACATCGTCTATCAAAGCAACAGCTTGCTTTTTATTATCTAAGCTCTTGTAAGTTCCAATGTGGGGTAACGCACGTCCTATAATATCCTTAACTGATGGCACAGGCTTTGTTTGGGCATTTCCATTAACAGATGCCACATCATCATTGCTCAACTTCCACATTGGGCCTTTTTCTTGACGGATATTGTGCATTATTTCTTCGCGTTGGTCCTTTGCAGGGCCTAAGAATCCCAAGGTCTGAAATTAAAACAATCAATCCTAGAACTTTAAAATTCTATTTTATGTAGTCCTTACTTTATTGCCTTCACCGGTCAAATGAAGAACAGGTTTTCCTTTTTGATGCTTCGAAACCGGTGGTGACTGACCATCCCAGAATTGTGAATTTTTGGGAGGTGGATTTGACTTTAGGTAGAGCAGTGCCTTAAGCCCAACACAATAGTCTTCGATTAAGGTAAAGTCTTGATTTTGGACAGATGAGCATATTTGCAGAACACTCGCACCACAATGCAGAAACTGTAGAGCCACTTCTGCTGAATCAATTCCACCGATACCTAGAATTGGGAAGCCGGGAATTTTGTTGGCTATTGTCGAAATTGCTCTAAGGGCCATGGGGCGTGTTGCATTTCCAGACACTCCACCATAAGTTGTCTTCTTATCGGCACCCACCGCTGGCCAGGGAGTTGCATCAGCCTTGAGACTCATAAGTCCCTGAACGGTATTGATAGCCGAAACTCCATCGGCGTTACCGCGTTTAGCTGCCATTGCGATTGACACAATATCCGTGATGTTCGGAGTGAGTTTGACGAAGAACGGAATTTTGACAGTTTTCCTCACCCATTTGGCTATGTTCTCAACCAATACCGGATCTTGTCCACATGCCAATCCCATGCCGGACTCACCCATACCGTGGGGACAAGAGAGATTCAACTCAAGAGCATCAGATCCACAAGCCTCTGCCTTGGAAGCTAGTTCAACCCAATCAGCCTCATTATATGAACACATGATACTGGCAATGACAATCTTCTCGGGGAAATCCTTCTTTAACTCAGCGATGGATCTGAACCAATATTCGGAGCGTTTCTCGGAAATCAATTCGATATTAAGGAACGAACCTTGCTGTGGGCCATAATTGTAGCCAGACGTTGAGCCTCTTACGATTCTGGGAGAAACATTTGTCACCAAGTCCTTATCGAGACCAAATGTCTTTGTCACAACAAATCCCCAGCCCTGTTCGAAGGCACGACGAATCATTGCTGCACTTGTAGTCGGTGGAGCCGAAGCTAAACCAAATGGATTCTCAAATTTAAGACCGCACATTTCCACAGATATGTCAACTTTGTCAATATCGGTATAGAAGAGTGGTAACTCGGGAGGTGTAGTTAATGGAAGTCCCTACAAATACGGAGCTGTTTTGAAGTGTTTTTGAAAATCAAAGTTTTGAAGTTGATATTTACCTGTAAGTAGCAATGCATGTGCCAAGCAGCAGTCTTTCCATCATTCACAGACTCAACAGTTGTATTAGCAACGCCAGCCAGATCTCCTCCACAGAAAACATTCTTCTCAGAACTTTGCATGGTGGTGTAGTCTATTTTTGGTAGACTCCATTTGTCCAGTTTTATTGGACTCAAGGCATTAATGACTGAAAACAGTGAAATTTCGTTAATAAGTTGTTATATGTGGCTTAATTTTTAAACTCCTCTCACTCTCTGGGTCATAAAGACCAGATCCAAAAGCTGAGATGACAAAGTTTGCCTTCAATCTGGTAGTTTGTTCCTTGTCTTCAATCCATTTGTCGTTTTCATCCTGTTCGGTTCTACAGAATTCCATTCCCGTAATCTTAAAATAAAAGATCAATATTAAATAGACTTTATATGGTTCAAAGATCAAGCTTCCTTACCTTATTATCCTTAACAATAACCTTTAGTGGGGACAAATAAGGCATAAATTCGCATTTCTCCTCTCTAGCCAGTTCGACTTCTTCTGGCACGGCTCTGATTCCTGAGGAACCCTTGCGGAATACCACAAACACTCTTTTAGCACCACATCTTAAAGCTGATGTGGCACAATCAAAGGCAGTATCTCCAGCACCCAATACGATAACATTGCCATATAATTGAGGTAAAGCTTGGCTTGCTTTGCAAGCACATAGTCCCGGTTTACTTCCGTTCGCCACTTGAGGAAGGAAACTTTTGGATGTATAAAATCCAGTAGATTCATCAAGACCTTTAAAAATGGGATCAAGTTTTGGTTCTGGCAATCCAATTCCAAGGAAGACTGCATCAACGCCTGAAGAAAGTAGACCCTTGAGAGAACAAAAAAGCGTTTCTTTTAATATAAGAAGAAGATTAAAAAAGATTCTAACCTACCGAAACAGTTAAGTCCTTGGTTGATAAAGATCGTCCAGTTTCGATCTTCACTCCCAGATCCTTAACTAGTTGAATTTCAAAATCCACCACCTCAACTGGAAGTCGATATTGTGGGATTTCAGATGAGCTACGTGGACAAAAATAACGTCTTAAAGTCCGGACAAAAGTTTGACGAAAGTCTTTATAAATTACCTCAGACCTCCTAAGTATGAACGCTTTTCATAGATTGTTATATCCTTATATCCCAAACGTCCTAGAAATGTTGCACAAGACAATGACGCTGGTCCTCCTCCTAATAGAGCGATTTTTTTGTTTGGCTGTGCCAATGGCTTTTGTCCTGGTGGAACGATCTGTTTGACCCCCATTTGCTTGAAAACGTCTGTGGCATAATGCTGCAAGCCACCGATGTTGATTGGACCTTCTTCGGAGGCCTGCAAGTTACATCCTCCGACACACAAGTCACTAGTAGGGCAAACCATGCCACAGGTCAGTCCAAGAGGATTATCCGAGAAAATCGCTTTGGCAGCTCCGTAATAATTCTGAAAAGGTATTGAAGAAGCTGAAGAAACCGTTTGAATCTATAATTAGGAGAAGCATTTCACACCTTATTGGCAATGCTCGTAATAAAGCTTTTGATATCCAATTGAGTGGGGCATGATTTCTGGCAAGGAGCATCTGCACATTTTAAGCACCTTGCAGCTTCTTTGAGGGCACCACGTTCCGATAGAGTTGTATGTTTGATGTCTTCAAAATTGTTCTTCAATTTTACTGGAGCCTTTAAATAAAATGGTCTTTGGTAATTCGAATCACTTGAACTGATATTTTCAAACTTACAGCACACGAATGATCTGTATTTCTTTTCCATTGCTTTTTAATAACTTTCGTACTTGAGGTTGGAACAAGTGAGCATTTGCTCTTAACTCGAGGATTTAAGCTCAATAAGTTCTAAGAAGATAGAAGAGTCATTTTATATGAATGGAATTATTTAAATTTTATAGTTAAAGTATTAAAATCACCTCAATATCGGGAACATCTTTGCTTAACAATGCTGGGGGACTCATTTTTTAATTGCTTTAATATCTGAAATTATAAAGTTCTTTAAAAATATAGCATATAAATGTAATGTAATGTAAGAAATTTGAATAAAAAGCTTTAGAATACTTTGTGTTTTCACTTCAGAATTAAAGACATTTTTCGATAATCTATCGTTGAACAAGATAAGTAATGTAGTTTCTTTACTGTTATCGGCACCAGAAAATAACCCTATAGAAATATTTTCAATATGAATCAATTCTAAAAACATAAAAAATGGACATTTTGTGAGTTCGCAGGTGGAAATTTATTTTTTTTTTAAATTATGATTTTCAAAAATCTACTCATAAATGTGACTCTTTTTTTATTGAAGAATTTTATAAAATATTTTTACGGAAAGGTATCAGTACACTCCTGAAATATTTGCAATTTGTGAGCATTTCAAATGTTCGTTAGCAGGAATATTTCAAACTGAAATTTAAAAAAATAAATTCGTGGCTAATTCAACAAAAGTTATTTTCTATTAGTTTACTACTAGTTTGACATCAGTTCGCATTAATCGAGGTATTAAACGCACGTTTTCTCCAATTTCGAAAAAAAGAAAAGCGTTTTGGAAACAAATTTTTGAAGAGCAGAATTTCAAACCAGTCAGAAATTTGAATCCAACCCAAAAAAATGTTGACCTGCAATAAGCGGAAATTTTTCGAAAATAATAAGTTGGCACCTGACATCAATTTGCACCCACTAACTTTGTCTTTATAAATATTTGAAATATATATTTAAAATGATAACACTAGTCAGTAATGTTTGTAACTGACAATCAAATTACACTTTTTTGAAGGGTTCTGGTGGCTAAAGTCCATCTAAGTCACTCTATGAAGTCCGAATTTCGAAATATTCCCTTTTGAACTTAGAAAAAACCATCATACTCGTATTCGGCTTTTACGTCGTCGGTGTTAATTCATGAACTCGTTTCTCTTTCTTAAAACAAATTTGTAATGATTTACCAAATCTATAATCCCCATCTGTAATATTCAATTTAAATACTTCAAGTATCTTATTTACATTTTTAGAAAAACTCTAATTAGTTATTGGCTTTAAGCAATATACTTTGAACAATATACTAAAACAGTTTCTGTCATTAAAAAATTGAAAATTGAATAGTAATTTGTTGTTCTTATAACGAACCCGTTTTCCAAACAATGATATGTTTCTGAAACATATTGAAAAAATATAAATATTTTGTGATATCATATTTGAAATCAGCACGAAACATTAATTCTAAAAAGTATTTTTTTTTTCAAAATCATGAAAATAATCCTAAATTTGATTTCAGTTTGTAATTCATGAACACACATTTTCTAATCTAAGGAAACAATGGAGTAAAAATGAATGAATCAACCCTGACGAACTGAAGAAAATGAGATTTGAAGTAAAATTCGTATCTTGTCTTGTATTTTATTTTTATTGCGGCATAAAATATATATAGGAACCTTCTGTCTGTCTGTCTATCCACGTCCCTACAGCCCAAACCATTTTGTCGATTGAGTTCAAATTTGAAAATTGTGGTTTCGAGCCGTTTCGTGTTAGGCGTTTTATAAATTTTTGTTAAGACTAAAAATAACAGTTTCCATAAAAATTTGTTGGTCAATAATCGAAAATTCGAATTTTCTCAAAAACGAACTGATTTTTTTTTTAAATCTTTTCTAAACATTCATTTTTTAATTTGGCTTATGTAAATAAAAAAAATATGTTTGTATTGATCCAGAAGGGTACTCCTCATAGAACAGTTATTTTATTTTTAAGTTTTCACAAAAATTAATTAACCGGTTTCTTATACTGTCTCAATAATATTTGATGATCAAAAATGTCATTGTTTTTATTTTTGATTAACAAAATAAAAATATTAAACGTTTTCTTTTCAAATTCGATATCTTTAAAATGGGTCATCATTTTTTTTATAAAATTGAAATGTAAAACGTATATTAAAAAGACCCAAATAACTGCATACTAAACATATTTTTAAACTCAAATTTAAAAATTTTATATATAAAAAATGAATTTAAAAAAAAACTCTCTGAAACTTGTCAAATACAAATTTTGAAAAACTAAGTTTTTTTTTGAGGAATCAGATGGCGTTTAAATTTTTGAAAAAAAAAAAATAATTCCGATGATTTAAGTGAAATAACAAGACAATTAAAAAATATTTTCAGGTAAGAATATTTAAAGATTTTTACAAACAGACTTTTAAAGTGTTTGTTTTTTGTGCCCATTCCGAATGTTAATTAGCAGGCAGAAGTAACTTTTAGGATTTTAAACTGAAAGGGAAAAATAATTAATGATTCCAAAAACAAGTGGAACTATCCGTTTGCGTAATACCGAGTGTCCTACAACTTTGACATTAGTTTGCATTAATCGAGGTATAAAAACGCACGTTTTTTAAATTAAAAAAAAAAGTATTTTCTGAACCTTTTAAAACAGTAATTTGAGAAGAAGCACTTTAAACTGCAATTTGCAGAGCTTTAGTGGACATTCTTTAAAAACATGTAAATTGGCTCCTGATAACAAATTGCAACCACTATTAGTTACCTATGTACATTATGAAACTTCATATTTAAAAATTAAATTTTAAACGATAATACTGGACAACAAGGTTTTATAACTGGCAATTAAATTATATTCTTAATAAGGGTTTTGGTTGCCTAAGTCTGAATCCATCTTTAAAATTAGTCTTTCAAGTTCGATTTTTGAGGTATAACCTTTTAAACTTCGAGAATACATCACATTCTAATTTTATTATTTCCAGTATATCATTTATGCTTAAAGTTAGTTCTAACTAATACTACGTTTCCACCGGGCACTAAACCCAGATTTAGCTAGATTTGTCACAAATCTCCTTGAAATCTCGAAGATTTACCATACAAATCTCCTCAAATGAAGATTTCAAATAAAACTCATTGAAATCTACTTGAAAACATTAGTTTGTCAAATCAAACAAACTTTTTTTTCGGAGAATAATTGTTGAACCGACCCATTTAAACGCCAATTTCGTTTATTGACAGATGGAAATGTCAACAAAAACTATCTGTCCCACTTCCATATGACTCAAATTCAAAACAATAAACAACTTTCAAGAAATCACAGACGAAATAAAATGTAAGTACCTATACAAAAATAATAAATATGTACAAGAATATAATAAAACTAATTATCTACTTACAGATGATGAGTGAACAAATACATATTTTTTTTCTTTTCGAAAGAAGAATAATTTGAAGTTTGGTTGTTATGACATAAACCAAACGTCAAATTAATCTCCTTTTCTTTGGTGGAAACACTTCAAGATTTATTTTAAATCACTTGCCTTAAATCTCGGATTATTTGTTGGTGGAAACGTACTATAAAGGGCTTTTCAATTGGCGTGGGTAGATTTTGGCACCTCGTGGCGGCCATTTTGTTTTGTTGACATCTGTCAAATTTTTTTTTTATTATTCAGTTGTTTATGCAAAATCATCATGGCAAGTTACACGATTAAACAGCACGTTGAAGTGATAAAACTTTTTTTTATCAAAATGAGAGTTCGTTAACGTAAACGTTGCCCGCATTGCACCCATTTTACGGTAGACGTGGTGGCCCTTTACAGTCTTCAACGTTTGGTGGCCAAATTTAAAAACACCGGTTCAGTAAACAATCAGCCAACACCCGTACGTTTAAGGAACGCAAGATCTATTCCTCACCGTGCACAAGAACTCGGCCTTTCGCAGACTTTAAATTGGTGAATTTTGCGTCGAACAAGATCCAACTGACCCAGGAGCGCAAAGTTCATGACCATAGACGACGCTGTTTGTTAGCTGACTGGGCTTCGAATCGTTTAGAAGAGGACACCAATTTTTTCCGAAAAATCATATTTAGTGACGAGGCGTATTTTTGGATGAATGGCTGTGTTAACAAGCAAAATTGCCGTAAATGGGACGACACCAACCCACGCGAGGTTTACCAGGTGATAATGCATCTCCAAAAAGTTACCGTTTGGTGTGGATTTTGTGACGGCGCGGCGGCGTAATTGGTCCATATTTTTTGAAAGCGCTGCATAACGAGGATAACTAGTTTCTTATGGCCCAAATTGAACCATTTGGACCTAGACGACATGTGGTTCCAGCAGGACGGCCAGCGCTACGTGCCACACAGCAAACGCCACGATTGACATTTTGCATGAACGATTTTTTGAGGGTAAGGTTATCTCTCGCAGGGGTGATGTGAATTGGCCGCCAAGGTCATGCGATTTGACCCTGCTGGACTTTTTCCTGTGGGGTTTCTTAAAGTCTCAGGTCTATGCAAATAAACCACAATCGACCGATACCCTAAAGGTGAACATCACACAGGCCATCGCTCAAATGCAGCCGGGTCTAAATTTTAAATTAAAAACTTGATACAGAGTTAAATGAAGACTAATATAATAAATAATAACTAATGAGAATTTTTTTTTAAACTAAGTGATATACTTAAAAGATTTAAACTGTGCCTATAAGGAAAACATTTTTGCATAGCGAAATCATGATAACATTTGTTTTGTTTTATGTAAGTTTTAAAAATACGGTATTATAAATGTATAAACATTTTTAAATGATGAATTTTGTTGACCACTCTAAAAGGTTTATTCACGATTCAATGTAAAAAAGTTTGTAAAATTCTATAATTTTGGGTATAGAAACATTTTTTTTTGGTTCGACGTAAAAATTGTCTGCTTTTACACTCGTGGATACCCTTTTTTTATATTTTACTATATTGTAAACCATTGTTTAAAAAAAAATAGTAAACTGTACTTCAATAAATTGTTCATTCATTTTACTGTTATTCTGATATTACATCGCTTCAAAATAACAAGATTTCCTAAAAAAATTGTTTAACTAATTTTAACATACAACGTTTCAACGATCATTAGAAATAAGCTTTTAGGACAAAATTTGAATTCAAATATTTCACCCTTATTTACAAAAACTATGTGGGCAATGAATTTAGCGCCACCTTGTACATTCATAAAAATACATGAGTATGTATGTTTACAAAATATTATCTATACAACACTTTTTTATCATATACCGCTCTATTTATAAACCTCCAATAAAGTTAACATCCTCTTTTCGCACTTAATTACTTGATTATAATATCAAATCAAACAACAAATCGTTATGTAATCAAATTAAGAAAAAAAATATCACTTTCCATACTTTCACGGGAAAGTACGTACATATGTACATACCTTCAATTTATTATCTATATTGAATTAACTTTATACCTAGTACCTTACCTACCCACTTTAGATTATCAATGCGAAACATGGCCGATAATTGATTAGTTTTTTCTTTCAATCTGAGTGTGGCTATGATTATAAAAATAATAATAAATAAAAATACAAAACTCCCTTATCAACAACTATTCGAATTCGAAATGAATGTAAATCAAGAGAGGAGAGATTTGGCATACCTGATGCATTCTTCAATGAAATAGTTGTTGAATACTCCGCTATAAGTCTACATTCGTGTTACTATGTTAGTCGACTTTTTAGTACACGTATGTTAATAATTTATGGTGCATTTGTCAAATCTACATACTTAACCGTGTACCTATTGATGCCATTGTTTGCTTGAAGCTTGGATAGGTAAAATCAAAAAACAAGTTAAGCCTTTTAAGAGAAGGCGTCAAATTTAGGAATATCTAGACTTACCAGTTCGATGTTTATACTAAGTGACACTTTGTTATTAAAAAACAAATAAAAGTTTGAATTTAAAAAAAAAAGTTGAATATGCAAATTTTTTAATACCACCAACTTAGTCTAAAAGCTAAACACAGGCTTCAATCTTTGTGTATCACTTTATCAGTCAAGGTTAAGTTTTTTTTATAGTTTACCCACAGATATGAATATTTTGTTCCTAATATCTTGTGATTAAATCAAACGAGTTCATGAACTTGTTTTAAATAAAACATATTTTTGCTCTAGGCATAGCATAATAAACATCATCAACCATAAGTGGTTAACAAAATGGGTCACTCAAATGCCTTCAAATTGACACCACAAAAATTATGTTCAGAATTGCCATATTTTGTGTTTTAGGTAGGTACTATATTTGTATATTGTCAATTAACTGTCAGTGTTGTATTAATCAAATTTTATTATTTGTGAAATATTTAAACTCGTAGAAATTGATCAAATAAAAATTTGTTTAACAAAACTCATTGACTTCATTAAATATTTTATCTACAGCAAGCGCTTTTCAATCGTTCAGCAAAAACAACAAAAGTCTATAATTTATAGGTATCAGTCAATAAACAGAAATTCAAACCTTATATTGATGATAGCACTATGACGTATTATTTAGATACACTTTAGAAGTTTTGAAAATTCACAAAAGATTATAGAACTTTTTTTAAAGTAGATTGGTCTTCGCACTGGAAGCGCCAAACTGAAACTGAAGCAATAGCTTAGCATCGCAGAAACAAGTCGAAAACAATAACTCAAAGTTCTATATATGGGAGATATTTAGTACGTTATGTCTTATCTAAGCTTCAAGTATAGAAGTACTATTTAAATCATTTTAAATTATAGCCGATAGAAAGAGATAACAGTGGAGCACTATTTTAGATTTTTGCTATATAGAATAGAACTCAGAGATGTTAAGAGCGTTCGATTCTAGATTTTAGATTCAGAAGTTTTGAATCTTATCAAAAAGATTATTCTTTTGTTTTCGTTTTTATTTGTTGAAATCATTAAAAATGTGCGTCACTCATAATCATAATACATAGATTGAAGATTTATTAATTTTTAGGGGATTATGTATTCGGGTTTGTTATGTTTGTTTTTAATTTTGTACATGAATGCAGAATAATGTTAGAAGATTATAAAAATCTTTACAGAAATTTGGTCAATTCTGCAAAATAAGGATAAGTTCGTAAAGAATTAAAACTTATTTCTAGATGTATCGTGTATTGTAGTCATGCCAAATCCAAACGGCTAACTTTACATGCACTTTTATGTGAAGAGTTCAGATAGTTTGCATAGTTGTCAGATTCTACAATTTTGTTGAATCAGTCAATACTTCGACAAAGCTTCCAATGAGCTGACAACAGCAGAGTACCTTTCAATAAAAAATCGTTTCTTCCCACGGTTGGCAAATTTTGTTCTAAAGTCATACCATTAAAATGACATCTGATAATTTCAAACGTCAGATGACAAATACGTTTCTGGTTCTTAACTCTACTCATTGTTTATGAAAAAGCACAGTTCATGCTATAGGGTGTTTTAAAACCATGCAACGTTTTGAAGATTGTCTATGGTTTGACAATTGAATTTGAGAACGTCAAACTGTGTTGACATTTCTGTTCAGTAAGATTTTGACAATTTATTGTCATTGTGGACATTTATTTTGAAAAAAATAACATATATCTGTAAATAAAGTTCAAAGAGCATTTCGTTCGTTTTACGGTGTTTAATGAACTCATTTTTATTTAATTTAATAGCTTCGTCAATGTGCAAAATTTCCGAATATGGATCGAAGATAATCCTCAAGCCATTAAAGAATCATCAGTACACTCACAAAAATAGACTTTTTGTTGCGGCTTACACGCTGGTGGCATCATTGGTCTTTGATTGTTTTCAAAATGAGTCAAAAGCTGCCGTTACGGTGAATGGAGAGCTTTATAGTGAACAATTGGACTGATCGAATGAACAATGCAGCTCGTAACCGCTTCGGAAATATGTGGAAGAGCATGTGTGGACTGGACATATTTAAAAAATGAATTAAAATTAAATTATCTCTTAGATATTTTGTCTTATATTATCATTTAAAGTTCTCAAGCTCTTAAGAAATTTCATCATCTAAAAATAGCTGACATTGACATTCCTGCAACTATGATCACATTTGACAAATTTGAAGTAAATACGATTGTAAGACATTAACTGACAGATCTGACAATTTTGTATGATCTGGCATTTGCCTGTACTAAGAAAGAAATTGGACGCATTCATAAGGCTAGTCACTACGTCGTCAAAAATCAGCTAACTTTAGGAACGCATACTTATACACTATAAAGCTAGTCCATCTGGAACTGTCATTTGACTGACAAATTCAAATATACTTATACAAAAAGAGGCTGGGATGCGACCCACATTGATAACTTTCCATCCCGTCTGTCGATTTGTCTTGCTTAAAAGTTCGTAGGTTTTCGTGTTGGGTTAAAAAAGTTGTTAGTTGAATTATTCTTAAAAATTTAAAAATTATTTTTATTATTTATTTTCTTATGAAAAAACGGACTGATGGATTTTTATAAAAATAACTACTGAATATCGAAAACAATATTTTCTGTGAAATAAAAAGAGTTTGAAGACAATATTTTTAATTTTTGAAAAGCTATTTGAGTCGTAAGTAAATTTTTACCAAGTTTTAGTATTGTTTTTTTTTGTTAGGTTTTAATTTTTTGTAAAAAACCTGTTAATTAGATTTTTCTAAAAATTTTACTAAATGTGGACAACAATATTTTTTAAAAGATAAAAATAGTTTAAAGCCAATATCTTAAAGTGTTGAAAAGGTATTTGAGTCGAAAATCAATTTTTACCAACTTTGAGTAATGTTTTTTTTAGGTTTTTACTTTTTATAAAAAAAACTGTCAATTCGATTTTTCTCAAAATTTTACCCGATGTTGAAAACGTTATTTTTCTTTGCACAAAATTGTTTTGGTGATAAAATCATTTTGTATTCATAAAATTTTCGGGTGACAATTTTTTTTTCAGTTTTTTGATTTATAAGAAAAACCGTTAATTGGATTTTTTTTTCAAAAATATACTTGTTTGGTATCACATTACAATATATTATATAAAATTTAATTCAAGTCTCTAGCGTTTTAAGTTCGTAAGATATTTAGGGTTAACCAAAATTGTCACCTTTTAGATATTCATTTATATAGTATATAGTTCCATTTATACGTTCCTAAAAAATCCTCTTATTTAGGCCGAAGGTAAAAATTATATGGTTTTTATATTTATTTCAAAATGGTGGTACCACTCTGATTTTCTAATTTAGAAAACTATATTTCCAGACATATAACAATAAAAAAGCCTAATCCAAAAATATAATTTTATTTTGTTTTTGACACCCAAAAAAACTTTTAATTTTCTTGAGAGCTCTTTCTGCATATTTCTGCCTTATTATCTGTATAACAAAATTTATTTGAAGTCGATATCTCTTCTGGTTCTTGAGCTATGGACGACGAAAAAAACGTCGCGAACGTACGGACATACGGATGTACGGACGTACGAACGTACGTACACACGCACGCACAGACGTCTTTCTAAAAATCTTGTATTTCGACTCTAGAGACCATGAAACGTCGAGAAATGTCAAAATTTTCAATTTGACAAATCGGACCCATTACAATAACTTCCTATGGGAAGTTAAAAAGAAACATTTCTGATTTAATAACTTTCAACTAACTTTTTTACTTGCGACATATAGGAACTATATGGCAAGTTTTGCATTCGTGCAAAATTTCGAACTCGAGATTTTAATCAAACATGATATTACGATGGTAGAGAAGTCGAAAAAAGTGGGTCCCGCGATTCCGTCCGGTCAATTTTGTCTGTCTGTCCACGCTCCTACAGCCTAAACCATTGGGTCGATTGAGTTCAAACATCGAAGTTAAGGTTTTGAGCAGATTTGCGTTAGGCGTTTTTTTCATTTTTTTTTTAAGATCAAAACTAACAGTGGCCCCCATACAATTTTTTTGGTCAAAAAACGAAAATTCGAATTTTCTCAAAAACAAACCGATAGATTTTTTTTTAATTTTCTCTAAAATTTTATTTTTTAACTTGGCTTCTTTTAATAAGAAAAACATATTTTTGTATTGCTCAGGAAAGGTACCGCTCATAGAACCGTTTTTTTGTTTTTTAATTTTCTCAGCAACTTTTGAACCGATTTCAATAATTTTTTTTTCTGAACGAGCTCTTATACTGCCTTAACAATATTTGATTATCAAAAGTGCAATTTTTTATTGTTTGGATTTTTAAAAAAATATTGAAATTTTTTTTTTCAAAATTCTATATCTCAAAAACGGGTGAACATTTTTTTACGAAATTGAAATATAGAGCGTATATTTACAATCACTAAACAACTGCATACCAAAAATATTTTTAGAACAAAATTGAAAAATTTTATATATAAAAAATTAATTTAAAAAAAAACCGCTCTAACGATTTTCAAAAAAAAAATTTGAAAAATCAAGGGTTTTTTGATTTATAAAATGGCATTTAAATTTTTGAAGACAAACTTATTTTTCAGGTAAAATTTTGAATCTTAAATTAGTTTTTTTTAAATTATTTTAACTGTATTAAATGTATATCTTTGAAGACAAACTTATTTTACAGGTATATTTTTAAATATTATATAGATACTTTTTTAAACAGACTCTTTGCATACAGGAGCAAGTTCGTGCGACCCAGTCGTGCACTTTATTATTTTTAAATTCAATAAAATCAAATATAAGAAATAATTTGAGTGATTTATATTTGTATTAAAAACATTGAAAAAGCAAAATCATCAATTAACAGAATTATTTATTCAGGTCTTAACTATGATCTCAACGAAAAGAATTACTTTAATGACCGTTACAGTTTGAAAGAAATATCGCTAATATGTAGAGCAAGATGTGAAATGCTGAATTTGAATGGATCTCCATATAGAAACGTTATAACCAATCAGTGCACAATTTGTAATATGAAAGCGAAAGAAGATACTTTCCATTTTTTAGCTATATGTCCCATTTATAAAGATCTAAGATTTATTTACATCGGGGAACGCTCGTTGACAATGGAACATACAAAGAGACTCCTAAATGGTTGCAATTGGCAAGCTCTTTATAAATTTATTGTATCTGCATTTATATACCGAAACAATATAACAACAGAATTTAGATAAGAAACAAAATAGCTTACACTTTTATTTAAAAAAAAAAAAAAAAGATAATCAAGTTTTTATGAAAATATGCTTCTTTTTTATTTTATTTTATTTTATTTTTATTTTTATATTCGAAAAACATGTTTTGCATTTCAATCAACTTACCAGACAGACGGCAACGCCATTGTCTTATTATTATTTTATTTTATTTTATTTTATTTTATTAATGTCGTTGAAACTTATATTGTAAGAACTAATTTGTTATAAATAAAATATTTGAAATCTTAAAAATCTTAAATCTTAAATCTATATTTGTATTTAAATACTGAACAATTTATTTCATTTTGAGTTCTTGTGTCTTTACCAAACAGCTGATTGTAAAACGTCAAAATCAGTGTCCACTAACTTTGTAACCGAAATTTGTACACTGTATAGTGGAATGTCAACTCATTTTGTAGTTAAATTTAACCAATCAGAATGCCTCGAATACGTAGCCGCTAGCTTAAAAGGGTCAACACAACGAAATTCAAATATAAAACGTATATGAACTTAATAACTGCATTCCAATGTATTTCTAAAAAAAAAGATTAGAAGAGCCGAAAATCAATTTTTACTACTGTAGGATTTTTTTAGATTTATATTGTTTGTAAAAATATGTTAATTAGACTTTTCTAAAAATTGCACCAAATGTTAACAACAATATTTTATTTAAGATGAAATAAGTTTTAAGTCAATGTTAAGATATTTTTACCAATTTTTAGTAAATTTTTGTATGTTTTTATTTATTATAAACCAACTGTCAATTGAATTTGAAGTTCTTTCTGTACTTCTAGATGTAATTGTCCCTGCTTGTTCTTGAGATTATATACTAGGGACCTACCTTGAAATGTCAATTTATAATTTGACAAATCATATCGTTTACAATAAATTGCTATGGGAAGTCAACAAGAGTTGATTTGAGTTTATTTTTAATAACAAAATATTTTAGCAATGTTAAGAGAGTATTCTTTATCTTTAAAAATATGTATATATAAATTACGTGTCGGGAAGGAATCCTAAACTACTTAACCGATTTTAATCAAATTTGTACATCGTGTGCAATTTGATCTAACTTGAAAGATAGGATAGCTTACATCTCAATTTATGATCGAAATATTATTTTATTATATTTATTATAGTGAATATAATGTTGACGAAATTAACATCCAGATACAACAGTAGTTGTTACCAGGCGATATAATGTCTTTTAAGTCAATCGTTACTGTTGTTAATGAAAATGATTCACTATTATACCTGGAATGCCACCATATAACCTTCGATTAAAAATTAGTCCACCTATTATTCTCCTGCGTAGTTTAAATCCACCTCAATTTTGTAACGGTACACGTTTCGTCATCAAAAAGATCACAGGAAATATTCTTGAAGCAACCATTTTTACTGTTTTTCTCAAGGGTACCTATGTGTTGCATGTCGAAAGACAGGTTAACCAAAAATATTGTGGACCGATTAGTGCTAAATTAAATTGAAATTAAAAGCATTTATAATTTAAAATAATTATTATTATTGTTAGAAGATTTTACACATCCGCCCTACTTACCTTATTTTTATAAGTTTTACTGTCGAGTGTTATTTACTTAAACCTTTGTAATATACTTATTTGTTACAAACTTGAATAAAAATAAAAATAAATTTTAAAATCAATACAGAAGGATTTTTGCTTTACATCAACTGTACGAACATTTTTATCAATTGTATTCAAAGTCCTTCCCCTTCAAATCCCAAACCAGTAAATTTGTATAGCAGCTTTAACGTTTTCGTCTTCGTTCGTAAATAATAAAACCCATTGTAATAAGGGGTAACGGTAGTAGAAAATCAGTCATAAAGGTCACCATGTTATTTTACAAATGGCTGATGTTCTCCTACCGTTCCCCTTAAATAGTTTACAACAATGTAATATGACTACAAACGATAGGCACAGCAACGCGTGGCCGGGTCAGCTAGTTATTTATAAACTTATTCTTGTTGGCGGTAGCAGGGGACATGGCGGCACAGCCTAACACTTACTTCGAAGCGAATACTAATTGGTGCAGTAGAATTGATAAATAAACACACTAGTAGCCCTAACAAAAATAATATAAGAGTTAAAATAAAAGTTTTATCAATGCCTGATGTCGACGATGCTCCAAACAATCTTTTTGTACCCCACTTATCTTCAAACATCAAAAAAAATGCAAGAGCTACCGAAATTTGATTCACATTATGCCGATTAAAAGATGAAGTTTAGTCAACTATCAGTGAATAAGAATTACATTAAAATTAAAATGCGCGTCAATTTCATCAAAGGTATACAACTAAATCGTATCGTTTTGGGTTGTTTTCATTTGTATACATTTTATGCAAAATTTTCAAAAATAAGAAATCAAACCTGATCTATAGCACTTCAAGCCTTATAATGTCATCTGAAGTTTAGGTTAACAGAGCTAGGTCACTACAAAAGACTTCATTGATGTATTTTTTTTTTTATTAATTCTATTCTCTTTAAATATGCAGTTTGTTTATTGCAAACTTGTGTATCTTTGACACTGTTTATTTAAGTTTTAACAATCGTAAAAGACCGGAAATAAAATATTCCAACTTCATCAACTGCTATGATGCATTTGCATTTTTTGATCTCTCCTTTTGCCAAAATGAATTAAAATGCATATTTATTTAATTAAGACAAGTTTTTTGATTTTTTGATCTGAATTGTTTTGTATAAACAAATTAATTAAACGTCTAGCCATCAGGAATTTTGCAATAAATATATGAATGCAATATCTATTTGGTTCATAATATTTTGTGCAAATATAACGTTATAACGCACAACGTTTGTGTCTGTCATTTTAGTTTTGAAAAACATAAGAATAATTTCAACTGTCACGTGCTTTGAAGTTCAAAAACCCCATCAGGTAAGACAATTACTGAAACATCAATTTACATACATATAAACAAAGACTCAAATTTATTTTAAGGAAGTTCAACCTCAATTTCAAATTTTAGTCGTTTTATTTAAGAAGCTTGATTTTGAAAGTGGAAATGTGAATTTAATGAATTCAATCTTACCCAAAAACAAAACTGTTTACATTATCAACTAGATGGCACTGATATCAGGTGTTTTATGTATACTATGAAGCTGGAAAACATCGTCCCAAATTCTGCAAAAAAAAATACGTAACATAAATATGGGCTACATTAATAAAAAAAGTTTGATCACTTTTTAAAATGTATTTTAAAGCTTTATTTCCAAGCACCTTACACGAAAATTAAAAGAAAGTTTTAAGAGACTTAGGTGCCAGTTATAGCTATCATTGGTTTTCATCATTGAAAACAAACATTGGAATTTTTTTGACAGGTCGTTTATATAGCTATCATTAAAAATTTCTGTCATAGAAAAAATTTTCCTGATGGAAATCCACCGAAAAATTTTTACTGACAGAAATCTCTCATTGGAATTGGAACACAAATCAATGGAACGATTCGTTTCATTTTTGAACATAAAAGCATCAGCTGTTCAGGAAAATGAATTTCCGCCCGGAAACAAGAAAAATACATTTTTATGGAAAAATAAATGCGCAATGCACTTTTTTTCTCAAAAAAATTCTTTGTGTGATTTCCGATAATATAATTTTCATTTTTAATCAAAGGGAAACACCATCAAATATCGATTCAAAAATTTTTCCGGATCGGTTTCAATGATAGCTATAACTGGCCCCTTAAAGCCCAAGCATTTGAATTTAAGTACATTGTAAATATTTACTTTCCCGGAATACAAAGAAAACAAATCACAACTTTACAAGAATTTGGCATTAAATAGCTTCCAAACCTCCTTAAGATGCACATAATATACATATAAGGTGTTATATTTTAAAAGGTATTTTATTTTATTGTGGCTTATCTTTACTAACTTCTCATGTTAATTTCAATCAAAGAAATTTGATATGTTGAAAGGTTAAATAATTTAGTAGGATAGTAATTTAAAGTGAAAGGTCTTCCATTAAGGAATCGGAGAAGGTACGTCACTTCAAATGGTACATCGGCTTCAGTTCTTGGGTCAGCTTCATTTTGTGAGTGTGTAAACCAAGATCCTTACAAGAAATACGCCATAATGTGGCCTGAGCGATGGCCAATTCTTGAGAAAACAGCCGTAGTCCGTGGAATTCAGTGATTTAGATCCTTTGCTCCGACAAACCTTTTGTCTCACTGACATGACAACATTTCACAACAAATATGGAGACATAAATATTTGCACTAAACTTGATATTCCTGTCTAACAGGGTAAGAATTATGGCCGAAAATTGGAGTTAACGTTCTTAAAGTTGAGGCTACTGACTCTAAATTTTAATAGAAAATGTTTATAATTTGCAGATGTAGCTCGTTTCTGTACTTTTACCATCATGAAATTGTTGAGTATATTCAATTAATTGACAGTGACAGTTCGATATAAGTAAAAGGGAGCGTTCACAAATTTAACTCAAAATTGTCAAGTCCCTGTTAGAAAACCCCATACTTACCGGGAAACTGCTCTAATCTGCTTAACTAAAAAGAAAACAAAAATAGGAAAATCAAACATTTTAGTCCCTTCTCACAACAGTAACATTTAATTATAAGGCCGTGATCTCACTTCACTATAATTGAAAGTCAGTCATTTTTATATTTCATAACTAATTTTTTTGAAATGTTGAAAAAGTGGAAACTTTGAGACTTAAAAATGAGATCAATATGAACACCGTCTTTGTCATTTTTACCAGCATCAATATTCCTTTTTGAACTAACACATATTTTATGATATTTTCAGATATTTACACCTTTTATCATATTTAAAAAACAAATCCTTGCGAAATGGGAAATATAATCACACGATTTAGCAGGAGAACATTTAGGATCAGAATGAAGAAATCCAAGAAAAATCGCCGACGCAAAATCAATGAATCTGATTGTCAATGCATTACTATTCCCAATACTGGAATTTCTCAAACTTGTATGAAATGTGTTTCCAAACTTATGCAAGAAATATCAACCAACCGTTTAAATGAAAACCTTTCAACCAACAGAATCATAGAAAATCTAACCCATCAAGTTTGTGGTTCTCAATTTGATGCTAAGAAATTTGACAAACTTTTAAAATTGAATACAAAACCTTGTCCACAATTCGATGAGTCAGAGAGTGATGATTCACATTTTGATGATGAATCATCAGATTCTTTTCAATCGAATAATAAAGAAATTTCTGAGAAAAGACCACATCCAATGGAAGAGGCTGATAATCATTCTGAAAAATCTTACTCTTCGATATTTGAGCTATTTGAAAAATTAGAACGTGATGCAATTTTAAATGAAGAAGCCTTGGATGAACTTTTTTTCTATCCAGCAATTGGAAAAATTAGTGATTGTGATGAAAACATAGAGAAAAGTTCAATGAATGATAAAAAAGGTGTCTCCAAAACAAACCAAACTGACGATACACTTCTTGATGATCAAACACATCTTTATGACACAGTTGCAAGCTCTGAGGGTTCTAAAGTCATAATAAGTAAAGTTTCCAAATTGAAGCCAAGTTCCCTACAGTTTACATCTTTCAAGCCCGGTAAGTCTAAACTCCATGGTAGAAAAAATTTAGTTATGAAAACAAAGGAAGTATTGACACATAGTGAAGAAACCCAACACACACCTATCCCATATAATGCTACACAATTTTATACCAAACAAATCGATGACATTGAGTTTGATGGAATAGTTTTTAATGATTCACAGTTTAATGCCAAGTATTTTGATGCCACACCATTTAATGTCACACCCTTTTTGGAGACTCACCTCATCGAAAACCCTCAAAAACTTGCACCAAGACTTGATTCAGAGCTCTCAACACTCAACAAAATTCGTACCTTCAAAGACTCCCAATTCAAAGCATCCCAAATTAATACCAAACTATCAGTCAAAGTGGTAAAACCAAATGTAACAAAGTTCAATGACGCATTATATAACACAACCGAAAATCAATGTGATGATGCAAAGTTATCATCTGCACTCCTCCTCAATTCCAGTGGACCTAATATCGCAGCATTTGAAGCTTCGATAAGTCGAGCTGCTGAATTTGTAGCATCACATTTTGGAAGTGAACATCTAAATGGAACAAAAAGTGGAAGGAAAGATTTTATTGCGGCATCATTCCGCACAAGTCAATTCAGTGGTTCACAGTTTGACGCCAAACAGTTTGATGTGTCAAAATTTCCTGCGACCCGATGCGATGTTTCAGATTTGTATCCAACACAATTTACTGCTTCTCAATTTGACGCTAAGGCATTTGAAGCAAAAAAATGTAACCGGGTTCGCAAAAATCATCGTGCTCAAAGAGTACCTGATAGGTTTTTTAATATCACTCAATTTGATGCAAAATTATTCAATGCCGTACAACGTGATTTGAGACGAGTCTATGCAACGTAAGACTCGTGGAATAATCAAATGAACTGCAAAAAGATTCAAGAAAAATTGAAATGCCTGGAAATGTAAATTGTGCCTGTAGACTACATTTCCAAGCACCAAATGGGTTAAGAAACGCCTTATTCCCTAGGTGGTTTTATTGCTTGAAGGAATAAAAAAAAACAAAAGCTTTTCTAAATGCTAGGGAAAACTCTTTAATGAAACTAAGAAGTCTTCATATGAATTAAGAGCATTGAAAGATATAATGAACTGCATGTTATGAAGTTTTATTACGAGCGAGATAAGAAACTAGAACAATTTCATAAATGCACACTGGGGCGTATACGTACTACTTTAATTCGATTTCTTTTTTAATGTTGAAAGAGAAACTAAATTGTGAAATAAAAATAAGGAAAAATATAAAAATATGTATACGTGACTTTTAATTTATTTTCGTTTCATTTTGATTGCATGCAACAACTTTTTTTCCAATTTTGATTGCAATCAATTGATTGCTTTATTTAGCGACTTCATGCATTCATTTGAAGTCTTTGCATTCTTTTGTATTGCTTTACAGTTTGTGCATTCTTTTGAAATCTTTGCATTTTTTAAAGTCTATACTTTTCTTTGGAGTCCTTGCATGTTATGTAGTATTCACGTGTTGGTTCTAACTATTGCAAACAATTCATAAGAATCAAAAAGAATGCATGAACTGATGCATTGATTGAATTTATATTTAATTGATTGTTTACAAGAGGATAAAATTCTAAAATCCAGATGATGCAGTGTAGCTGCGATACAAATGAAGCTTAGCTTTCATATTTCAAAAGATGAAGAAAGTACAAGTGATTCCTAAGACATTTCGACTGGTTACTATTTTTCATTTATTTATTTATTTATTCATTCATTATTCTCTTTAACATAATAAAATAACGTATATACCATACATAGTTACAAAATCTTACTTTTTACAATTGAGAATAGCTAGTGACATTTTGTATTTTGCTTATAAAAGCTATGAATAGTGTTAGATGTCACTTTAAAAAAGAGAAAATTAATCAAAGTGGGGTGACAGTAATTATTGTTTTTTTTTCTTTGTTTTTTCTTTTTTTTTCAAAATTAATTAATTTTTTTACAAAATATAATTAAAATTTAAAAAGATTTTAAATTAATATTTATGCAACATAGGTGAGCAAATCTTCTATCTCATAGTGATCAAAATCAAGAAGCCATGATTTAACATTTTTTAAAAATTTACTTTGGGTTCTTATAACTCTTATATAGTTATATCATGAGGAAGATTATTAAAAAGCTTACAGGACACAACTGGGTAGGAGTTCCTATAATGAGTTGTGCGGAAAGCTGGAGTTTCGACAACATGACGGGTAATGCTACGTAAGTTACGTGAATCAAATATTGGACTTTGCATATAGCCACCTCTCATATAAAATATTTTAGAGACCCTAAAATAAAATAAATGCCTAACTGGAAGAATTCTCAAGGATCTAAACAATGACATAGAGTGAGCAAGGCGATGAGCGTTACTAATTTTTCTTATGGCACACTTTTGTAAGATGACGATTGGCCTTAGATTGGACATGTAGGCACCTCCCCAAACACTAATCCCATATTGCAGTTTTGAATGGAAGATTCCATGGTAAACAGTATTGAGTGTTCTATTAGAACAACACTTTCTTAACCGATATAAACACCTAATAGAAGAGCGCAAGTACTGTTTCAAACTAGAAATGTGTTGCATCCAACTCATGTTTTGGTCAATCGTAGTACCAAGATATTTAAAGTTCCTGACCACTTCAATTTGAAAACAGTTCGAGCTGCAGGCCTCATTTTCACTAAAGGTTGCTTCAGACACAGATGTACAAACACAACCATTTAAGCTGAAACGCTGACAGTCAAACGAGTGGAACTTGACTTTGACATATGGTGGCTCAAGTGAACCTAATCTGAAAAACATTAATTTGGTTTTTCCACTTACAATTAACTTATGTGAAGCAAACCATAATCTCAATAAGTGAATATCGTAGTTTAGATCAGCTGTCAGATTCAGTGGGTTCGTTGAGCCATATGCGATTCCAAGATCATCTGCAAAAGCCGTAACTCTACCTGCAAACGGTAGGGAAAACAGAGAGTTAATGAAAATCAAAAACAGAACCGGTCCTAAGACTGACCCTTGGGGGACACCTAAGCTTAGCACCTGGGGGCTACTTAAGAAATCTCCGATTTTTACTATTAGTTTACGGTTCTTTAAATAAGAAGCGAACCAGTTGTATATAAAGCCACGGAAACCGGCATTATATAGTTTATCCAAAAGAATATCATGAACAACCATGTCAAATGCTTTGGTAATATCCACAAAGAGACCAGCGCAAAACTTCCTTTCATCCAAGGCTTTGTTAATAAAAGAGCATCCTCAGTGGAACATCCTTCCCTAAACCCAAACTGAACTGGACTAAAAAAGTTAATTTTTGGTAGATGCGCACACATTCGTTTTTTTATCGTTTTTTCAAAAACCTTCGAGATTGAAGATAGCAAAAAAAATGGGCCTATAGTTGTTTTTCTCTTTACGATTACCCTTTTTAAACAGTGGTGATACGTCTGCACATTTCAGTTGATCAGGAAAAGTTCCACTAAGAATACTTAAATTGAATAAATGTGCAAGGAACTAAATTTAGCGCAATTTTCTTAAATAGTACAATAGAAATGCCATCGTTGCCACAAGAATTCGAGTTCTTCAGAGAGTAGATCGTGCTTAAGACTTCTAACCCCGTTATTTCTTCAAAAAAGAAGCTATTTGCAGTCGTCGTACTATCATGCACTTGAGAACTTATCTACACATCTGTTGCAAAGCGACCTACAGTTTGATTGGAAAGACATATCTCCTACTGAAACAAAGAATTCATTAAATGTATTAGCTACAACTACAGGCTCAAAAATGTCAAATCCTGCTTCTTTCAGCCCAATGGGGTTAAATTGATAAGGCGTGATTCTATTTGCTTATACAATATACATCTGATAACATATGTAAATTCTATGTGGTTCTTATGGGGTTTTCCATGTGTAAAATAAATCAGTTTATTTTTCATCTAGATTTATCGAAACACAAATTTCCCTTTAAATCTGGATTTTTCAGCAGATTCACCCCACTCAGCGCTAATACTAACAAAATGTTTATCTGTTAGCCCAACATACACAAGAAAGATAACAGACCTTCAAGTCGGTTTATTAAAATGTCAAATTGTTGTAGCATTTTTAATTTTAACATTTTTTAACGTGTTTTGTGTTTTAAAAATGTCGGTTAGCAATGTATGAAAAATATAATCAAACAAAAAAAAGTGGTGCAAATTAGAAAGAAAAGGAAAACTCATCAAAGAAAAAAATAGAAGCTTCAAAACAATAGGACAAAAGCCATTCAAACCTCTGACTCTAATTTTGAGCATTAAATGAACCCAAAAACTATATATGGGTTGTATTGTCAATTTCATTGTAACAACGAGTTTATCAAACAGAACATAAAGATAATTAACAAATGAACCATCTTACAACAACTATCATATATACTGGCTACAATTATAATAGCTATCATTGGTTTTCATCATTGAACATTTTGTTCCAATATTTAAAAGCTATTAATAAAGTCAAATTTGTAATGTTTGGTGCCAAAATGAAGCTCATGAGTTGTAGAATTTTGTTAACATAAAAACTTTATATAATTCAAAAATTTTTTTGAGTTCATTTTTAATTTTTCAATGATGAAATCGTGTTTAATGAATAGCTTCTTTCTGATTTCAAAATGCGAAACAAAATCCTTCCACTGAAAGCATTCCATTTTCTTCGAATTTCAACCTGTCAGTTGATTTTTCAATGATCAACTCTAACCTCAAATGCTACTCCAATCAGCAAAGTATTAATCCAATTACAGAAATGTTCAATTAAAACTATAACCAATCTGTCAAAAGAATTCCAACGATTGGTTTCAACAATGAAACTCAATAATAATTACATATAACTGGAACCTAATATAGAATACTTACTTACTTTAATAATTATTTTATAGTTTAATGAAAATCCAATAACCGACTGAAGTTCTTACACAGTATCAATACTTACTTACTTAAGGTGGCGCTACAGTCCTGTGTGAACTAGGGCCTCACCCAACAAACTTCTCCATCTAGCTCGGTCCCTAGCTAGATGTCTCCAGTTTCGCGCTCCGAGTTGGGTGAGGTCACCTTCCACTTGTGCGCGCCACCTGATTCGCGGTCTTCCTCTACTGCGCTGTCCTGTAGGTGTGGATTCGAAGACTTTCCGGGCCGGAGCATTCGTTTCCATGCGCTCTACGTGACCCAGCCATCTTAGTCGTTGGACTTTTACCCTTCTGGCTAAGTCTACGTCGCTGTACAGCCCGTACAGTTCGTCGTTCCATCTTCTCCTCCACTCCCCTTCGATGCATACGGGACCGTAGATCACCCGAAGAATCTTTCTCTCGAAACGACCCAAGGTGCTTTCATCCGCTTTTGTCATGGTCCATGCTTCTGCACCGTATAGCAGGACGGGGATGATTAGGGTCTTATATAGCGACACTTTGGTCTTTCGAGAGAGGATTTTACCACTCAATTGCTTTCTTAACCCAAAGAAACAGCGGTTAGCAAGAGTTATTCTTCGTTTGATCTCAGCGCTGGTGTTGTTGTCTGCGTTTACAGCGGAGCCTAGGTAGACGAAGTCCTTGACTACCTCAAAGTTACGTCTGTCGATGGTGACGTTTTGACCAAGACGTCGGTGTTGTAGGTCCTTTCTTGATGACAGCATGTACTTTGTTTTGCCCTCATTAACCGTTAAACCCATTTTTGCCGCCTCTGCCTCAATACTCACAAAAGCCCCATTGACATCACGCTGAGTTCTTCCGATTATGTCAATGTCATCAGCATATGCAAGTAATTGGACAGACTTTTGAAAGATAGTGCCTCTAGTGTTGACGTGTGAGCTTTGCACTATTCTTTCAAGTACGATGTTAAAAAAATCACATGACAGCGCATCACCTTGTCTAAAACCTTTTTTGACATCGAAAGGTTCTTTTAAGTTGTTTCCAACCTTTATGGAGCAGCGTGAATTCTCCATGGTCATCCTGCACAAACGGACGAGTTTGGCAGGGATGCCAAAACTAGACATGGCTCTATACAGTTCGTCCCTGTAGATACTGTCATATGCGGCCTTGAAATCGATGAAAAGATGGTGGGTGTCGATTTGGTGTTCTTGGGTTTTTTCCAGGATCTGCCGTAATGTGAATATTTGATCGACTGTGGACTTTCCTGGTCTAAAGCCACACTGATAAGGACCTATCAGGTTGTTGACGATGGGCTTTAGACGTTCACATATAACGGCAGAGAAGATCTTGTAGGCGATGTTAAGTAGACTGATTCCTCTATAATTGGTGCAGTTTAAAGGGTCTCCTTTTTTCAGGATCGGGCAAACAATACTGAGGTTCCATTCATCGGGCATGCTTTCTTCCGACCATATCTTACAGATAAGTTGGTGCATGCTCCTAACCAACTCATCTCCAGCTGCTTTAAAGAGCTCGGCATTCAGGCCATCCGCTCCAGCGGCTTTGTTAGACTTCAGCTTAGATATAGCAATCTTTACTTCGTCTAAGTCGGGAGGACGGGAGATACACAGTATCAATGCTTAAAAAAAAAAGAGGCTGGGATGCGACCCACACTAATAACTTCCCATCCCTTCTTTCGATTTGTCTTGCTTAAAAGTTTGAAGGTTTTCATGTTGGGTTAAAAAAGTTGTTTGTTGAATTATTCTTACAAATTTTAAAATTACCAACAATATTTGTCATATAAAGAAATAGTTTAGTTTGAAAATCTATGTAGTTTTGTTAAATAGATTTTCCGAATGTTGAAAACAATATTTCTTAAAAGATAAAATTAATTGAAAGCCATAATCTCAAATTTTTGAACTTGAAATTTTTACCAACTTTTTTTATAAAAAAAACTGTCAATTCGATTTTTCTCAAAATTTTACCACAAAATTGTTTTGGATATAAAATCATTTTGTATTCGTAAAATTTTCGAGGTGACAATTTTTTTTTTTCAGTTTTTTTGATTTATAAAAAAAACCGTTAATTCCGTTTTTTTCAAAAAATATATTTGGTTGGTATCAAGTTACAGTATATTATATAAAATTTAATTCAAGTCTCTAGCGTTTTTGGTTCGTAAGATATTTAGGGTTAACCAAAATGTTCACCTTTTTTTTAAACTGCTATGATAAAAAAAACCGCCCACGCAATTTTCTTGAGAGCCCTTTCTGCATCTATCTGCCTTTTTATCTGTATAACAAAATTTATTTGAAGTCGATATCTGTTCTGATTCTTGAGCTATGGACAACGAAGAAAACGTCGCGAACGACATACGGACGTACGGAAGTACGAACGTACGTACACACGCACGCACAGACATCTTTCTTAAAATCTTTTATTTCGACTCTAGGGACCTTGAAACGTCGAGAAATGTCAAAATTTTCAATTTGAGAAATCGGACCCATTACAATAATTTCCTATGGGAAGTTAATAAACTCTAAATTAAGAACTCAAGACCAAAAACTCAAAGAAACAATTGACAACAATATGATTAAGAATGATAATCTATTTGAACATTTTGAAAAAGATTGTACACCATAAATATTAAAGACAAAAGATCTTAAGAAGACGTCATCTTCAAACAAAAGTCCGACAGTTCAAACCCCATTTTCTTATTTTTTTACAATATACGTACCTACACATATTCACAATTCTTGGCAGATAATTGAAAAAATAACCTTTAAATTATTTTTACCACATAAGTCATGTTCTACTTAACGATATTTAGGTATGTTAGAATTTACCTTCAGTGCAAGGCACTATGTGTCATGTAAGGGTTTATGTGATAAGTGTTTATGTTTCGTATCAGCAAACGGACCTTAGAACTATAAAGCCTCATATAACAAACATATTCTTAAAAACAAACCAGTTTTTGCAGCAATTAGGGCCGTATGACAGCAATAACGCGTCGAATATTCTCTTCCAAGGCGTCAATTTTCTCGGGCTTATCTGCGTAGACAAGAATTAGTTCAGCTAAATCACACGCACTTGGAAGGCCGAACCATTATTTTTTGTAATAAATTTGCACGATTTGCAAAAGTTGTTATGGTCTTCAAATAATTATTATATGAAATGACAAACATAACTGAGCATAAATCAAAATTCAAAAAATTCAACAAAAGTAGATAATTATTTCTTTTAACTGTCTTCTTATGGCTTAGAATCTTGTGTGAACAAACCTACTCGTATATCTGATTCTTCAGGAACTTGTCTCGATCATATTATGGTGCGTTTTTCTAATTCCCATAAGTTTCGCTTCTGCAGCTCTGTTCTAGATTTACGAATAACCGATCATTGCATGACCTGTTTAAGCTTGGATTTTGCTTTAATTCCTAGTTCAAATATTAATATACCTCCTTGTTATTCATTTGTTAAAACCGACTTTGTCGCTCTCAATAATTTACTTCGTTTTGAATGCTTGGAAAATGTATTTAGCGAAAGTGATCCTACTCGTTCTTACTGCACTTTTATTAATATTCTTAATAATCATGTCAAGAAATGTTCTAAAATAATGTCAAAAAATAATAATAAAAATAAAAAACTGAAACCTTGGATGAGTAATGATTTAATAAACAAAATAAAAGAGAAAAACAAACTTTATAAGAAGAAGGTAAAACATCCATTGAATGCTAATATTTGCACAGTTTATAAAGATCTATGTAAAGAGATTTCTAAAGATGTTGTTTTTTGTAAAAATAAATTTTATGTAAACAAATTTTATGAGTTCAAAGGCAATTCTAAACAAGAATGGAAATTGGTAAATAATATACCAAACAGATCAACACAAACTGAACAAATAAAAAGCTTAAACATTAATGGACAAATTGCTTCTTAAATAATTTTGTTAAAAAGATAGCTTTAAACATTTCCGATGTCTTATGTCATATTTTTAACAAAAGTGTTCTTAGCGGTGTATTTCCCCATAATTTAAAACAAGCTGAAGTTATACCAATATTTAAGAAAGGGGATAAAACATCTTTGAACAATTATAGGCCAATTTCCTTACTTTCTGTCTTTTCGAAAATTTTTGAAAAGGCAGTTAAGAACAGAATGATCCATTATTTAGATAAAATCAACTTTTTTAGCAAGTTTCAATTTGGCTTTCGTAGTGGTTTTTCAACTGAAGGAGTCCTATTAAACTTCTGTTCGAATATCTATGATGGTTTTAATAACAGGAATCTCACTGCGGTTCTATTTATAGACATAACTAAAGCTTTTGATACCGTTAATCATAAACTACTTTTGGACAAGCTTTACAGATGTGGTTTTAGGGGTAACATGCATAATTGGTTCAGTTCGTATTTGTCAGACAGAGGACAAAGGGTTAAAATTAATAATAATTTTAGTTCCACGAAAATTGTACCTTTAGGAGTTCCGCAAGGTTCGGTACTAGGTCCAATCCTCTTTTTAATTTTTATTAACTCACTCTTTACACAAAATTATCGTTGTAAGGTAAATGCGTTCGCGGATGATATGGCATGTTCGTTTCAAAGTGATTCTCCTCTCAATCTTTCTGCTGACATAAATCATGATCTGGAAATTTTAAGCCACTGGTTCCAATCGCATAAAATGGTATTTAGTGATAAAACTAAAATTATGTTTTTTAATTTAACTGGTAAGGAAGTAGACTTTGGACATTATCTCTTTCATTGTGCAACTTGCAACAGATATAAATATAGTAAGCGTTAAATCTTTTAAATATCTGGGAGTTTCGGAGGATGAGTTGGTCTGTTCACACTGATGCACTTAAAAAGTACCTTATGGCTGCTACAAGACAACTATACTTTTTAAAATCATATTGCTCACAGGTTCTTCTTAAGTGTATTTATTATGGCTTAGTTCACTCTAAGCTTGAATATGGCTTAGTGTCCTGGGGTGGTACACAAAATTAACACCCTTCTAATATCTCAAAAACACGCCAATCGTCTTATTTGTAACAAACTTCGTACTAGTAATAGCTTGATGCTTTTTAAAATACTTAATATATTGCCTCTTAAACACTTATATTTTTATAAAGTCTTGAAGATATTTTTTGCTAGATCTGGATATCTTCTTAACAGATATTCTTCCAACTATAATTTGAGAATTAACAATCTGAATCTTGTTTTAATACCACATCACAATCTGCAAATTTACTTTAATTTTTTTACGACCATTGCTCCTAGACTCTTCAATAGTCTTCCACTTAACATCAGAGACATAAGAATTCAATCCATCTTTCTCAAAAAAGTGAAACTCTGGCTTTTAAACCTTAATTATCAAGATATTAATAATCTCTTATGTGTAATGATTTAATTGTGTATTTGTTTTATTTATGATCCTCCATATTTGTTACTATGTATATGTATATAGAAAAAAAAAATATTAATGTTAAAAAAGTATATTTAAATCTTGTCTTGACCCCACATCACTTAAATTATAAAATGTTATTTTATTTATATAATTATTGTTAAAATTTATGCTCCGGCTGCTTTCGACACTAGTTCCTTAGGTTCTATAGATTGCAGCTCTTTATTAATATTTCTATTATGCTATTTGATGTTATCGAATGTTTTTGAACAACAACAACAACTTAAAGGTGCTACCACTCATTGTTTTTGGCTGGAGATATAGCTATTTCGTGCTTTGCCACTTTTGCACTCATCAGTCTCCTTTTTTTGTGGTGCTGAGCTTTAATCCAATTTTATTTGAAAAACTTTTTATGCACAACATAGGATTCGAACCCACGCATATAAAAAAAATAACAATAATATTTGATGTTATCGTTATATGTAATTCTAAAACCTAAAAATTGATAAAGAAATAAATTGAATTGAATAAGTAACACCTGTAAAAAAGACTAAATCTGAAAAAAGTTTTGCCTACTTGAAAACCACACATTTTAAAAAAACATTCGTTATTATTGTCGATCAGTTTACCCTTGAGCTCGGTTTCTTAAGAGATTATTTTTAAGCCGCACTTCACGAATGCCTTATCAGACACTTAAAACCAATATGCATCTATTCCCCCTGATACATATTACAAACTTAATATTAAAAAATTAAAAATTCAATGAATTAAAAAAGAGACAGCAGGTTAAATTTTCAAAATTTTCTTTATGTACATAAAAAATATATTATTAACAAAAGAAATTATAGAAATCTTTTTATTTGTTTAAGTCTTAAATTCTAAATAAAATTAATTTCGTGGCTTTAATCCTAAACGGCCTGGACGTCTTCCGGCAGGTGATGGTGATGGTGCTGATTCTTCACCTTGAACAGCTTCATCTTCAGATTCGGCCTTAACAGGTTTTGATGGCTTTCTTCGGCTAACTATAATTTGAAAAAAAAATACAATAAATAACACAACAATATTAAAATTTAATGATAAACTTCACAAAATCAAGTTTTGTGTTTTCTAGAATTATGCATAAAATACAACTTTTACATTGTTTCAATAGCCTAAATGTTACAAGCTCAAAAAACACGCCTGATAAAAATGCAGGGAAACCCTAATCAATAAAACGGTTTCTCAAAGTTTGTTTACTTGTTGACCAATTCTGTCAAATTTTAATGACACATCAAAATAGAAATCAATACTTACGAGCTGAGTTTCCCTTGAATTTTGACTGTGTTGGAGCTGGGGCTGGTGCTGAATCACTTTCTTCCTCATCACCTTTAGGTTCATCAGTTCTTGTTGCCTTTGGAGTGGGTTTTTCTAAAAAAAAGTAAAATCAATATTAATTAGCTTGGAAAACAGGTATTTCTTCAAAAAAGCTAATTTCAAAGTAAAACATATAAACGGGTCCTGTTGAGACTAATTTATTTAAAAATTTACTGATTTTAAATTCAAAATAACTTTAAAATTGTTGGTATTAGTAAAATGTTATTCCAAAGAGAACATTTCGTAAAAAAAAAACAAAGAATTTGTAAAAATAAAATTCTATTCATGAAACTAGGGAATTGTCAACTGAAGCTTAAATATTGCAACAATAATTGTTTAAGCTCCATCGAGCTTATGCTGCGGGCGTCTACAAATTTCCTCAAGACCCATTAAGTCCTTTGATGTACACAAAATGACATTAAAGTGATTTAACATTTCTTTTTCTGTCAATTATTGGCACAAGAATTAGAAGTACATAGGTTCTTATGACAGGAAGGCCGCCATTAAAAAGTCTTTTTAAAAACAAAATTAAAACGAATGTGAAAAGTTTCTTGTCGGAGATTATTTTCCGAAACTTATCATAACGTTGCGTCTCGTTTCATAATCCATTTAAATTAATTAACACCTACCCTTTAAGGCTTTCTTAGCATTTTGCTGACGACGCTTAAGTGAAGTGAGAAAATCATCGTTTGTACGGAAAGGCCTAATCATGGGTCCAATCTTTTTTGGTGGCTCTGTTGATGTGGTCGTGGAGCTTGATGTAGCATCAGCTGATTCACCTTCGCCCTCATTACCATATTCCTGATTGTCATATTCCTCTTCGCCAACCTGCTCTTCTTCTCCTTCCGCCGGCGATAATGTTGTGGTTGTAGTCTTAGGGGCGGCACGCGAAGCTGGCCTCTTCAAAATGGAATTTCTCTTCGGTTCCTCCTCCGCGAACACCGATGTGCTGACAATCGCAAGTACAACCAAAACGAAGAAGAAGACTCTGAAATCATTAAAAATTATTCGCCATTAAATTGCACTTAAAAAAAATACAAAAATGTACATAATATTTGAAGTGAAATAAAAGACATTATGCATAATGTCGAAGAGTCTCGTCTCTTATGAAACATAACCGGTCCAAAAAAGATATTCCTATTCCAAGCAGGTTTGAAATAAATCCGTAAATTTTGAATTTCTTTGAATTTTGTTTTTATTAAATTGGGTGGGTTAGGTTCAATTAGCTATTCACACTAAAACTTTATATGTAACTTAAAAGTTGATTGATCGTCACGTTATTGTTGTCAGGTAAACAAGTGAAAATAAATTCATGTCTTGAAAATGTTTTGTTAGAGAGATGAAGAAAGAAAAAATGCCATTTTCAAAGAGCCCAATCACGTCCCAAAAACAAAATACAAAATTACCATAACCCCCAACCGTATCATCCGTTGCTAATCTATGAGCCTCCAGCAATTACATAAAGAAGCTTTTTATGGCCTTTTTAGCCGACTGCGGCGTCAATTGTTTTTTTTTTTTTAATAAAACAAAGAAACGTGCTTCAAAAAAGACAACTAAACTGGTGATGATGCCGAAATGCCGAAATGCCAACCGGGATCTTTATACGAAAGATCGGTTGTTTTTAAAAGGTCGCTTGCACAGATTACTAATGGAGATTATACGCTCATTATAAGTCGGGGGATTCAACCAAACAAAAATTGAAGAAATTAAACGAACAAAACATAGAAAAAGATACATCATCATCATAGTTCATAGATACTTGTTGTACGTTGTACGCCTTGGCTGATTTATAAGTTGAAATGCATGAAATGCTAACCCAAAAACAACACAAATTTCAAGAAACCTTAACACAAAGTGCTTTTATCTACCAATATTCGTCTTTTGCGCATAAATTGTTCATTAAGTTTAAAAAAAAAAAGTATCTTTTTAAACAGGTTTATCTCACCTATAAGATATTTTAGCTTATAGCATAAGAAAAACATATAAATATATATTTATATGCGTATTTTTATTTATATATGTATGTATATATACACTTATTTTTCTGTGGTCGGTCGCCCTCTTTACTTTTTGTTTCAGCTGAATAACAAGTAGTTAATAGTCTGAGGTTGCTTAGACGTCCTTCAAGAAGAACTTTCACTTTGAGAAGAAAAAACTTTTAAAGGCATACTCGTATAATAAAACAAGACTCAAAGCCGGTAGTAGAGCTTCACATAGTATATTAGAGTCAGATTGATCGAGTCTTTAATTGATCCTGCCATGCAATGGGGAACACAAAGAAACACCAACAGATTTAAAAAAAAAAATAATATAAATATATAAAAAGAAACCAGTAATGAGAATTAAAAAAAGAAGAAATAAATGTCAAAGAGATATATTATTATCCATACAATCAGGGTTACCAAGTTTTGAAAAGATCTGTTAGCATAACATAACATGACATACAATGTATTCAAATGAGTTGTTTGTATAGGAAATCGTAAACGTGGAGGTCTTGAATGAAGCTTGAATCATAATTTGTAATGCATTTAAACTTTTTTCCTTAAATGAGTCTACTGGTCATAGAGATAGAGAGAGAGAGAGAGAGAGAGATAAAATACCTGAAAGAAAACTAACATAACTGTCATTATTCTTCGTTAAGTTTTCTTAGGATACCCTTAATTGCATTTTCAACACATTGTTCAGAGTCAGTTAAAAATACTTTAGTGTTGACGATTTTAATTTGTGAACTACATTTTATTTTTGAAGGGAGAAGCACATTAGAGTTGGTCAAAAATAAACACTCGTTAAGTTTTGGTGAAAATCTATGTGATACAACAAAACAAAAAATTAAGTTTTAATTTTTGAAAAACAAAATTACGTTCACAAAATGTTTTTTAACAAAAGTGAAATCATAATTTCCGTTTTCTTTTGAGGTAGTTTTGACATCTGCATCTATCAGATTTATCAACGTGATTTTTGTTACTTTTAACAATCAACTAGTAATGCTAAGTTATGTTATGTTAACAATACTTTAAATTTAAAAATTTATGTGGTAAACCAAAACGAAAGATTAAGTTTTAAGAATAAAAAAAAAAACAAAAGCTACGGAAACAAAAATGTTTTTAACGAAAGTTAAACCATAATTTCGTTTCCTTTTCGGTTAGTTTTGACATTTACTGCATCTGTCAAATTCATCAAAGTGATGTTTGTTATTTTTAACATGGAACTGTTTGTCAAGTTATGTTATGTTTACATTACGAACATAATGTGGAGTAATCAAGTATTCACAAAGGATACAAATTGTAAACGATCACGAATTTGAACATTTAATGATAACAATTGTTTACGTCACATTTATCATATAACAAATGAGCTAAGATTTAAATGTGAAGTCCGTGTAGAAAATGTTAAATTATTTTAAGAAAAAATAAGACGTATTTACATTCACCGATCGCATCTTATGCGTGCCAAAAAATACGTGACATATTATGTTATGCAGCTTCTTCTTTGACGGCCATTTACAATTATATCAGATGCTTTCTTCGAGGTCATTCATACTCGACGAAATAAAATAAAATTTTTGAGATTACGAAACTTGTTAATTTTTCAATTCACGTTCTTTTTGAAAATAATAATTGTTGCACGCTGCAAAATTACCAAAATCAGAGATGAACCCAAATTGATTGTGAAACTTGAGGACTTGTTTCTATCCACGAGAAGTGTTAATATTTATTTACATTCAGAAATAAAATTAAGCACTTGGCTTAAAGTTCAAAACTTTAGAACCTATTGACTCTATTTTATTTGAGTTTTCAGAAATTGGATACAAGAACGAAAAAATCAAAACCATTAATTATAAATAAAACCAATAAATAGTTAATTTAGGTCAAGCTGGCAACTCTATCTACAATATGGATACCGATTAAACTGCGATTACCGGCTAAAGGAAGTCTAAAATGCACCTATGACATTAGCTGTCACGATTTTCATACGTGACTGGCTGGTTTTGGTTTCGATTGGGGTTTGGGTTTTGTTGGTGGATCGCGTTTGCGATCGATCGATCGCCATTTGATAGTTTTTACCTAGGTATACCGTATACCGTACCTGGGCATACCAATATGTATGCGGTGTGCTATTTTCTAAATAACGGTAAGTTAATGGTCAGTTTATGGTTGAATGCGGTTGGCATAGAAGAAAAATTCAAGTTGCATCGGCTCAACAGTATTCTCGTATATATATATGAATAAGTAACTATATACTGCAATACAGGTGGTGGCTAAAAGGTCATCGTAACTGCCACCGTCAGCGTCAGCGTCAGCGTCACCGTCAACACCGCCACCACCGTTTGTTTTGTTGGTATCGTCATCGAGATCGATCGAGAACCACCTACAATGTTTAATGCGCCTAGTGCAGTATGTTTTCCCCACCACCACCGATGGCTGGCGCTGCTGTAGCTACCGCTTACCGTTGCTTACAGTGCTGCCTCTGCCATACCACCCGATTGTAATTAATAACTATTTTTCTTTCTTTTCGCTGCTTGGCCGAAGTACCTTTGCTTCTTTTTTTGTATTTATTTTCTGCCACAGATAAAGCTTAAATCGAATATCTGCAGAAACAAGTCTTTCAGCGTGATTATTTCACAGAAACAGAAATAAAAAAGAATAAATACAAATAAGAAAGAAAAAATAAAAAATAAATATTATATTATAGCTGACCGGTTTTTTGATCAAATTGAATGTTACATAATATTGATTTTGAATAAAATTTGTGTCATTTGGGACATCTACCACCAACCATCGGGTTTCCATGCAGAATTAATTTGCATATCTGGTATCAATTTCAATTTCAATTGGGACTTGAGACTTAAGACATGAGACTTGAGAGCAGAGAATGCTGCAAAACTTTGGAGTGACCTTGATCGTTTCAGCACTAAGCATTCATCCTATACTGTATGTGATATATTATACGACTTGTATTAACTTTGACACTATAACTGAAAGGTGTATAATAAAATTAGAAGTGTTCCAATTATTGGGACAGAAAAATAGTTCGGATCACTGCCTTCGTTTTGAGCACTTTTTCAGGATCATTGTCAGTTCTTGTCATTATTCTTTTTGTGATTTTTTCAATTTAGTTTAGGAATAAAATATATGTATATTTTTACTCACTTGCTGTGGAGTTTCATTTTTATTTATTTTATATTAAATTTACTATATAAAAATTAAGTTATATTTAGAAACAAATTACAAAAAGGAACGAAAACGAAAAAGAAACTATTTCGGTTCGTCTGTTCGCGGATGGACTTTATTTGGTAGTGTCAGACCACGTTCACTACTTATTATCGACTGTTGATACTGAGAAGACTAACGAAACAATTTTACATTCGTCAAACTTGTATAGTTGGTTTTCGAGTAAATTAACATATTGGCTGGTTGGTTGGATAGGTTGGTTATAGGTTGGTTTGTTGGCAGACTGGTGAACTGGTGCTAGAGCGCTCTGCTGGCCTGGCTGTGCTGGTTCACCTGAGGAGTAAGAAGTTAAACCTCTTTTACCGGAGTAAGGGGGGATTCGCGTTTAGAGTGGTTTGCCATCTCATCGTACAGTGGAATTGAATTCTGCAACAAAAAGAATAATAATTTAATTTTGCACCACTTGAGAAAATTAAGTATAGAAGTTTAAGATTGACATGAATGTCAGGCGTTGAAACTATGTACATTCCTGCGAATGAAGAACCTCACAAATATTAATGTTTAATTAGTTCTAAAAGATGAGAACGTCTTAGGATGCTTCGGGAGAAAAATTCTTCGGGTGATTTTTGGTCCCGTACGTATAGATGGAGAGCGGAGGAGAAGATATAACGACGAACTGTATGGGCTGTACAGCGACACTGACCTAGTTAGCAGAATAAAAGTCCAACGGCTTAGATGGCTGGGTCTTGTAGAGCGAATGGACATCAACGCTCCAGCCCGGAAGGTCTTCGAATCCAATCCCGAGGGACGGCGCAGTAGAGGAAGACCGCGACTCAGGTGGCGCACTCAGGTGAGTGAGGACCTCAACCAACTTGGCGTGCGAAACTGGAGACAGCTAGCTAGGGACCGAGCTGGCTGGAGACGCATGTTGGTTGAGGCCCAGGTCCGCCCCGGACTGTAGCGCCACCTTAAGTAAGTAAGTAAGTAAGTAAGTAAGTAATTAGTTTTTTATAAAAGTACAGAAATATCTGTCAGTAAAAAACTGTCCCAAATTTCATACGAATCATATGAATTTTGTGTGACAATATTGACAAAAACATCTTTGACAGCTATTTATAAAGGGTGTTTTTAGAGGTACAGAACTTTAAAATCGAATAAAACAAAGATGATTTTTTAAATGTACATACATACATACAAATTTCTTAATTCGAAATATAATCTTCTGCTATTATAATTTAAAAATGATTTCTAGCATATGACCACCATTGCTGGCTCGGTCGTAGTCTAATCTGGAAGTCCAATTTTACAAGACTTTTTCCAAAATTTGTGGTAATAACTCGGCGAATGTTATCCTCCAAGTGGTCAGCCGTTTGGGAGACTAACGACTTTATCCCCAATTTATGGGTCAGTTACGTGAAATTATGAGGCTACAAAAAATGATGTGTAATTGATGAACGAAAATGTCAGTAATGACTGTAACGTATTAGACGGCATCGTTTTTAAAAAAGTAAAGGACTATTCACATGAGAGTGATCAACGAACAACGAATGAACATACATACATACATATGTATGTGATTTTAAACAATTTATAAACCTTAATTCTGTGCAAATTGTAAACAAAAAGATAGAAATATAACTTAACTTAATCTTTAGGTAATTAAAGTAGCGTTTTCATTGCCAAAATAAGAGAAATTTAATAAAACAAATTGTTCGTTGCAAATTCCAATCTGATTGTTATGAACTGTCAAACTTATTTCGTGTTCCACATCCGATCTAAACCTACAAATTCCATTCTAGTCTTTGTTGTGCGTTGGTAATGAATGACGAATGAAAACAAGCCATGTATATGAAATGTCATAATGAACGAATATTCTTTCATTCGTTGTTTGTTGGTCGGTTTTATGTAATTATTAAATACAAATTATTTTACCAACCCATTAGGTACAACAAACTATTAACCATGTAAGCACTTAATTTTATCTGTCAAAAGTGACAGAAAAAAAATTGCAGCCAATTGTCTATTTTTATGACAAAATTGGACGACTTCTTGTAATCGTTTGAACTCGTCTAAACATTGTATTTTCAAATTATTGGACTGTCCACAAATTGGATATTGGATGAATTTTAATTGGCAGAAAAGTTTTGAGCAGGAAACAACAACAAAATGTAAGGGATTTTGAAAGAATTTAAAAACTACGAAAATTGAAAGAAATAAAAGTCACCGTTTGGAAAAATACTAAAAAAGAAGTTATACACAAAAATGTTTGAAAGGATTAGACAAATGAACAAATTTTACAAATTGGTCGTTATTGCCTGCTTCATTATTGTTTCAATTTTTTATATTGTCTTCCAATAAGTATACAAATATATTTCTAAAGTCTAAAATTGCCAGCAATTTTTAGCGGATTTTTTCCAAAAATTGTGTTACATTTAGATAAAATCCACCAACCGATAATTTTCACTTTTCAGAAAATTGGAATTTGACGCCCTATTGGAAGACTTTTGACAGTTCGGTCAATATTGGAAGATCTTCCAATCGTGTATACTTAGCTTACGTTGTTAAAGTTAAGGATTTGCTTAATGAACTGCCAATTTTTTGGTGGAAAATGATTTTCACAACTTGTTTAAAATTCCTAAAAGACTCTGCTGCAAAAACTTGACACATTTGGGTCAACTAAACTTCATTTTGTACCATTTTTTGGGAACAGTTTTTTTTTTAGTAAATCCTTAGCTTTTCTTTCACATTCATTCATAATTTTGACATTTTGCGTAATTTTGGCATCTTTGGAGTATATTTGTTTTAATTTTTGTGCGAATTCATAAAAAGCAAAGATTTGTGTGCACAAAAACAATTTTTGACATTTAATGCAGAGCTCAAGATAACTTTATTTTTCTCTTTCAGCACAAGTGATGTTATTTGATTTGATATCAGTGAAAGTTTTTGAAAGTAATGCCATCGATAAAATAATCCGATGACTGACTGCGTGTGGAATCAAATGTCAATTTTGACATTTCTACTATAGTAAAAATGTCAAAAATCACTCAAAACTCTTCTGCAACTTAATAATGACATTCTGTAATCGTTACATACATAACTTTTTCAGTGTAACTCTAGTGATCGAAATATTGTTAAGCATATTTATTGAATTTTTTCCAACTTTAATATATTCTTTGTTCCACTATGAATCTTCGTCAGTGGGTAATTCCTCGCTCAAGAGGTGCATTTTGTAGGTAATGCAAACTTTTTATACATTCAGGTATGTCAATGGTTATAATAAGCAGTCTTGAGCATAAAAACCAAGAAGTGCAGATGAATCGGCAGGAAAGCCTCTTTTTTTTTAAAAAAAAAGAAGTTTTTACTTATTGAAGACACAGCAAAAGCCAGTAAATTGGATGTAACAATAGAAATGTCAGCTAAATTTAGGCACTGCAAGCACCCACGCCACGTACTTGTATAGATGACTACTATTGGTTTCTTATAAAACTTCTACAAAAATCTGGATAAACGAGTGTTTATATTTTTATTTTAAATTTAATTCATAGGTACATATACATAATAAGTATATTTATTTATTCAGTTTTTAGTTTTTGCTTTTTTGTTTAATTTGTTTTTTTTTAGAGAGATACAGGTAGTTTTTTTTCTTCAAATATGCAAGTACTGAGTATTGAGTTTAATATGAATGTTGGTACTTAAAATGTCGTATAGGTTTACTACATACTTTATCCAAATTAAAGAATGTTATTTGTTTTGATTTTCAAGACTTCTTATTGAAAAGAGAGGTAATGGACGATTGATGATGATGGCATTATCGACTTGTTGTTTTAAGGACAAGTTTCTTTTCTTTTCTTTTTTTCTTGCTTTAAGCATTATGAAAATAATGAAAAAACACCGACCTTGAAACATGATAAGTCCCATTTTTTGATTATATTTCTCCTTTTCGACTTTACTACACGTTTGCAAAAATTTAAACAAAAAAAAAAAGATGAAAGTCCAACCCAAATATGCGAATTTTTGTTTAATTTAAATTATTATTCAAGCCTAAGTAAGATTTTAAAATTATAAATTTCCATACAAAAATCGGGTGTGGATATTTGATTTGAAATATTTGACCGGTTTATCATCATCTATGAAAGAGATAATTGAAATAGACAAGTTTTGTCAATCTTTTCACGCCTCGTGATTTTGTGTTTTCTTATAATAAATTTTATTTTATTTTAAATTTGCACGGAGATTAAAAAACTGATTTAGAATGAGAAAATTATTTATTTTTAAATTCATATGAAATGAGAATTACAATATTAATGTGTCATTAACAGACATAAATAAATTCTTCGCAAAATGAAATTTTTTGAATTGCAAAATGTAAATTAATCTAATTTTTATCAAACATAGTATTCCATAACATAAAAAATAAACTAGGTGGCCCAAAAGTCCCTTGAGAACCAGGGCCTAGTGACTTACAACTCTCAACCGAAATTCCTATGTGAGAGTAATTTTAGGAATGGACCTACAGTTTTTATGCTGAATCCGTAAGGCTAATTTTGTCACTTTTCGTGACAAGAACTACTCTTGGAAGATTAGTCAAAAAATGTAGGTAGCGCCAGCAGAAATTGAACATAAAACCTCTGCCATGACAGTCCTACTCAGTAGCCACCACGCTACAGGTAGCACAAAATATTCCATACCATAATATTTGAAAAGTATAAAGTGTTAAGATTATTATAAGATTAATTATAAGTAAGGAATTACACTTTTTGAAGAAAATATAACAGGTGTTTTTTTAGCCGCATTAAAAGTGTCGTTGGTTGTTGTAATTGTCAATGGTTTGACAGTTGAGAATGTCAAATCGTTTGACATTTCTGTTCATTAAGGTTTTGCAATTCATCATGAATCGTTTAAAGACAGAATAACGCTTTCAAATTCGCTTTCAGATTTTAAAAATAAAAATTAATTCCAACAATAATTCTGTCTTGTACAGGGTGTGCCAGAAAAATGGAAATTATTTACAAAAATTCATAATTCAATTTTTAATTGAGCTAGAAAAACGGATCTAGCGGCGCGCGTTGAAAAGAAAAATAAAGCACAATTTTGTTTATATGTATATTCTTTGATTTCGAAAGCTTGGGGTTCTTGAAAATATAGTCATTTCGATGACACCCCTGATTTTGTATGTAATGCAAACAGAATACAAAATTTTCGTACACTTTGCTTAACATAACCGTTAAAATGTTGGCTGAATTTTGAATTTTTTGGCTCTTCCAAGTCCCGCGGCTTAGTTTTATGCAATTTGGACTTTAAGAAGCCTCACAAGGATATGTCAGGGGAGGGTGATAGCCATGCCATATCTACACTAAACGAAATTAATTGATCGCCAAAAATTGTGCGTAAGCAATCCATGGTTTCGGCAGCGGTGTTATGACATGTTACATTGTCTTGCTGGAACACCGTACGTCTTAGTCTTAGCATCAACAACTGTTTACAGCGTTCGCCGTTAACTGTTCCGTCGAAAAAATAAGGAACGATAATAAGCATTGAAGCATTTTTTGTTTTAAAGATGTATGGGCTTGTTTCACCTGTCAACTTAATGTTCATTCATTAAAACTATTGAACTTTATCCTCGCTTACAGTTTTATGAAATTATTTAATAGCTTCCGACCTAGCCTCTTTTTAGAAGGCTTTGACTTAATCATAATTACTTACATAGATACGAGTATATTGTGTACTTTTTAATTCCAAATAAAACAGGTACATACATACATATTGCTAATGGATAAACCATCATTCGTCATGACATTCTTAGATGGCTTTAATTTAATAATTGATATATATATACATATACATATACTTAACATTTTTGTATATTTAATTTGTTTAAAAATACTATGGGTATTAACCTAATGATGTAAAACATTGGTTAAGTTTACCATTAGGTTAAATTTACCATTTGTTAAATGAACTGTCAAATTTTGTTTGAGAAATTCTACAAGGATTTTGATGGATAAAGTTATCCAAATTGTTCTGGTAAATAACCAAACGTCATTGTAACTTTTAATTATAAGAATTTTACTTTTGTTACAAAAAATACAGAAACCATACATTTTTACGAATTATTTTGAAATGAGTAAATCATTAAAAGTGATTTCATATAATTGAATAAATTTCTTTTTGTTGCTTATTGTTGGCATCATTGAATATTAACTTTTTTTAACTGATTATTAATATTTGACATTTAAAGAACAGCTGATAGAATAACAATTAATTACAACTAACAAAATGAATTAAAAGGCCTTTCACGCAAAATTTTGTGGCAAACTTACCGGGAGCGGGTCGAAATGCTGTATTTTAAAATACTTTAAGGTCAAAATTCTGTATAATACTATATGATATACAGTATCATACAGTATTATACAGAATTTTGACACATTAATGTATGGTTAATATTCTGTATTTCAAGATACTGTACATTTAAAATACTGTATTTCAAAATTCTGTATTGTCAAAATACTGTAGCTCATAATTCTGTATAATACTGGATGGTTTTGACAGATCAATCAGTTTGGTGCAATTGCTTATGCAATAGTTGATTACGATAAGAACAATTCATGTTTAAATGTGAAAGAGAAAAAAACAGTTAAGAAGAAGAAAATGAAAAAGAGAAAACAAGAAAATACCATTTATTTTGTTTTTAATTTTATTAGTTGAAATACAGTATTTTGAGATACAGTATTTTAAATACAGTATTATGATCCATACAGTATTTTGACCCCAACCCAAATTTACCATGTTGCGTGAATGCCATTAGCTACAATACATATAAATCCTGACAAACAGAACTATTCTCTATCAATTTATTTTGAATTTTGGAAACCTTTATTGTTATTACTTGGAAGAGTTAAGTACAAAACTAAAGGCGCAAATTTCCAAATACTGCCTTAAAAACAATCATGTTGGATGTAACATTATAGTAGGTAATATTTCATTCTGAGCCTTTATATAAGAAACCCTATCTTAACTGTCTTAATCTGTAACTTATTTTGTTTATATTTTTGAATTCTTGTTTTTGTATCTCCTGCTCAAATTTTTAATTTTACTAAAACAAATAATGCCTATTTATTTTTTGATTCATATCTTAAAAATTATAACGAAACAAAAACATGATTTGAATTAATATATTATCTACCATATATGTATAAACTAAGTGTCCCCATTTAAAATAATTCACTGAAAAAATTCCAATAACATTTTATACAAAATAAACAAGTTGTTTTTTGGAAGATCCCCTTTTCAATTGATATTGAAGTACCTTCAAGCAACAATGGAATGCCATTTACTTGTCAATAGTTAATAAATCTTTTCGGGATTGAAGTATGCCATCACCTAAATTAGCAAGTTATATTTAAAAGAACAAAACAAATATAACAACCCGCTTGTCTGCTTTGCATTCTTTGTGACTTTTTCTACCTGACTTAAATATTATATTGTATTATATTAAACAATTAGAGAAGAAAAGAATATACTTAAACTGGAACAATTTATATAAATATACAGTATGCACTTCAAAATATGGATGTCGACTTCTTTTTTAGATTGCTTTTTAATGGAAATTTTGCGTGCATCCGTGTAATTTGAACACACTAAGCTAAGGTTTATGAAAACTTCTTTTTGCCAAAATGGTCAATGAAAATAAAGACCGCGCAGATATTTAGGTAATATTAATAAATATAAATAAATATAAAAAAAATATAAACACATAACAATATTAATTTAGTGTATTAATAAAATTCGATTTTTTATAAATTCATCAAATCGAAAAGATACAAACAAATTGCCCAGATGCCGTTAGGTCAGAGTTTACATAAAATTACAAAATTCGAACTTGTACCCCAAAGGGACTAAGAGCCCGTTCACACGATTCGGTATTTTCGCCGTATCAGATATTTTCTCGATTCGATGTCTTTCGGTTGGAGTGTTCAGACGGTACGGTAATTTAACCGTACACCGTACTCAACCCTACACTGTACTCGGTGTAAAACACAAAAACGACTATATACTAGCAATACATTATTCCACAGTAGCCCAGACGAAAAATGACGCACTTTCTGTCAAAATACCGAATCGTCTGAACGCACTGTATATAAATACATTGCCACTATAAACTGAATCGGTTTTTTTGCCGTACGACCGAAAACGATTTGCAGAGACAAAACCGAATGACAAAATGGACCTAATCGGTGATTTTACCGTATACGGTTAAATGCCGTATCGTCTGAATATACTCATTTAAATTATATTGCCACTGGCTTATACGGTAAAATCGCCGATGCGGCAAAACCGCCGATTCGGGATCGTGTGCACGGGCTCTTAAAGGCAATGGGTTTCTTTTGTCTGATTGTCCAACTGCCAAAAACTTGCCTTCCAATTGAGAGAACTTCATTTGAAAGTTGTCTGGAAAGTTAGCCAAGAAAATGTTCCATTATTATCAAGTCAAATGCTACTACTGCTTCCATTTATCAAAATGTCATAATTCTCTTTGTCAAAAGAAAAAATCAATTTTTCGTTATAATACAAAACACAACTTATTGCGAACTTGAAGCATGTTTAAGGAGTTTTTTTTTGTTGGTGATAATCTCTTTCTTTGTAGTGAAGTTAAGTTTCAAGTTTAAAATTAATGTAATCTTAAAAATTAACTAGCATCCTTGGTCTTATTTTGCGTTCAAAGAATAATATTGCCTACAAACGAAGTTCCTTTTGTTGTGAACTTGCCCAATGCAAGTTTTTATATGTGATTGAAAAGCTGCCAAAAAATTTAATTCCAATAAACACAGCTCCATTTGAAAGTTGACTGAAAAGTTAAAACAAATCTTCCTTTATATCATGAACAGGAAAAGTTTTTGAAGGAAAGAAGCACCTTAAAATTTGTTAGTTTACGTAAGTTATAATTTTTCTGAGTGAAGACAAAGTTCTCAAGCATTTTACGTTTTTGAAATATATTTAATTTGTAAGGATTTTGTATTCTCAAGTTTAATGATTATAAGCTCTATGAGTTATAGAATATTTTTAAAACTGTACACTACATTGCTGATGATAACAAACAAGAGAAGAAGTCGTGAAGACTAGAAGTTTTTTACAAAATGTTCATCAATCAATTTTGCTATTTCGTTCTATAAGACTGAATTGGTTTATCAAAATTTTCTTTCGTAAAATTATTAAATATGATAGCAATATTTTTGACATCAGTTATATAAAAAAAATAACACATTAATCCCAAAAGGTTTTGATTTTCATCAGTTCTCTTTTCCTTCTGTAAATTGTGAAATGTGACAGATAGAACGTCAAATAAATACTTAATCTTCCTGTATCCAGGATTAAAGTATTTAACAAAAACACTCTATATGAAGAGTGTTTTTGGTATTTAACTTTCTATAAAGTGCAATAAAATAAACAACAAAAAAACCTAACAAAAGCTAAAAAAAGGAAAATATTTTCGGATAGCTAAAAAAATTTTGCTTTGAAAGAAAAACGTTCGTAAACATTATGTACATAGTGTTTTTCTATAGCCTTTAAATGATAATCAAAATGAAGTTTTAGTTAGTTTTTTATATAGTAAAAACACTTTGAAATTAAGAAAAGTATCTCACTAATGCAATTAGTTGCATGAACCTCACAATCAAAAGGAAATTAAAGGAAATTAGTATGGTAACAATCTTTTAAAATAAAGAAGAAATGTGAAGCATTTCTTACATTTGCAACATTGTAGCAAGACTGATGCAGACGAAGATGCTATAATAAAGATGAACATGTTCGTCTTCACATAATATTCATACGATTTCCTATAATCTGCATTTTTGAAGACGTCGAAATTTTTGATCTTCTATCTCTATCCAATCAGTGTGATTTCATTAGTTTGCATCCTCTTTGTCTGTAGACTTTGAAGCGCAGATACAAAGTAAATCCACCATAAATCTTGATTTGTGCATTTCTGGAATTTCTTATAATGAAGAAATGAATATATTCTGCAATTTGGCCTTTTCTCTCTATCTTACAAATATTAATTTTTAACTTTTTTGCACAAATCAATTGGAATTACATGTTAATCAACTATTAGGATGCTCACCTTCAATCTTATCTGAACGCTTTCACCACACATGTCACAATTATGTTGTTGAACGCTACCATTTGAACTGACAGCCGATCAGCTGAACAAAAATATCCAAATCCAAATACAAAAAAAAAATACCGGACTGCCCTGCCAGTGCACATCTTATCCAATGGCTCTTTCACGAAATACTTTAAGTGAAATTCCCAAAGATGCCGTCGAATTATCACCAGAAGAAGCTGTTATGTATCAATGGAAAATCATAGGCAATTGGGAAAAATCATCTGAAGTGTATGTCTTTTTAATTTTATATCAAAAATGTCCAATAAAAAAATAATTCCTTCCTTTCTAACCCCAAAGATGGGCTCTGAATTATGCCCCTGAGATCCTTGGAGTTTGTGGCACTTTCACTGGCATCTATATGAACAACTACTTTAGAGGGAAACTCAAACTGGGACAGTATGGAAAACTATCAACTTATCTACCAATAGTTGTCCTGCCTGCCATAACCACACTGATCTACCATAAGTTTTTCATACAAAAGGAACTCCTGCTGGAACCGTTCCAGTGTCCGACGTGTCTGCAACTTAGAGCTGCTGCATTTCAAACTTGTCTGGGTGTTATTTATCCATCTTTGTTGGCTCCTATTGCATCGTTCATGTTCGCCACTCGGCATTATACATTCCGTTTGCCATCGGTGACGGAAAAACCAATGGAAGTTGTTGCTCTTCTACGAAAGATGACAAAACCAATTGTTCCTACAATTGGTGCAGTGTTATCTTTCCATGCACTGCTGGCTATGTACATTACATTCAAGGAAACCCAACAATACATAAATGTACAGAAGAAAATGGTACAACTAGAAGCCGATATCATTGCTAACAATGAAATCGAGTTGTAAAAGTTATATAAGTATACAAAATAAAAGATGATTTAAAAAATGTTGACAATGAATCCGTCTTTTTAATCCCGCCAAACGGAGTTTCTGTGATTTAAAATAAACAATAAGTTCCCAAAACTTCATCATCTTCGGCTCGACAACCGGGATCCTGCCCTCACCTCATATCAAGTCTCCCCATTTATACCGATCGCGAGCCCAAGGATTTGAGCGTCCTGGTCTACGTCATTTCATCAGCGTAAGCATATTCTGCCGCGCTGGCACTAGGTTTCTATCCCTACGTAGTCTACCGAGCTTAATTTTTGTCACAATATCTGCTTTGATTTAGATTGCATACAGTTCATGATTGTAGTCTCCCAAATCGTTCTTCCTCACATAAGGGCCCTCAATTCTCTGCAAGGCCTTCCTCTCGAACGTGCCTAAGAGGTCGAAATGGCGTTTACTAAGCAGACAAGTCTCGGATTCATATGTGAGTACTGGCAGAACCATCATCCAGTTTAGCAGTTGCTTAGAAGTTATGGTACGGTTTCTGGCTGCTTTATTGACTTAAGGTATTTGAACGATTGCACTACTTGGTTTAACCTATGTCGACGCCATGAACTTTGTTTTTCCTTCACTAACGTGCAGCCTCAGATTTTGTGCCGCCTGCTCGATCTGGATGAAGGAATCGTTTTCGGTTCGCCCGATGATGTCGATGTCGTCTGCGTAAGCCAGTATCTGGCTGGACTTCGTGACAATGGTCCTGTTTTTGACGTGTCAGAATTACGGATTACTTTCTCCAGTGCCAGATTGAAGAGGAGGTAGGCCAAACTATCCCCTGTAAGAGCGGTTGTTGATTTGCCTGGGATGAAGCCATACTTATTTTGTTAAATGATAGTTTTAGCGTATGGGGCTATCCAATCTTGTGGGATAGAGGAGAGTATCTTATAGGCCTTACTCAACATTTCGCAATCATTATAAAAATGGGTTTTTGGTTCTGACCACGGGTCTTTGATGTAAGCTGTAAAGATTTTTATTTGAAAACAGGTGAAAGGCCAGATAGAAAAACATTTTTTCTCATTTTTAATTAGTTTTCATCTTTATTTTACGGATTACAATTGATTAATTCAAGTTTTTAGTTTTTTTTGTTTTTAATTAATTGATTTTCAAAACGCGGAGAATTTGCGTATCTAATTAACTTAGATAACTTGTTAGATTATAAACAAAATTAAATTCTAAATCAAGTAAAATAAATTTGCAACAATATAAATGGACGTTACGAGCCAAATTATTATGTATAAAGTTACATTATATAAGAATAAACATTTTTCATCAAAAAATAAAATTATAATAATAATAATAATTAGGCAACTAAAACGCGAGCTGCCACGCTCTGCCAACAATACATGAACATAATTTTTTTGTTTCTATTTTGTTTGTAATATATTTTTTGTTAAGTTAAGTGAAATCGACAAAATATAGCTTTAGAACAACTTCAGCACGTTGTTTGTTAAGTTTTTCCTCTTTATTTTTGTTTTGTTCTAAATTAAAATTTAATGCTGGATTGGGTTTGTGGAAAAACTTGGTCGGTTGTTAGCATTGCACTTTACCGTACTGCGCCTTTCGTTCCAACACCTCGCGGTACTCCTTGTAGTTCATCTGGATCTCTTGCGAGCGATAGCGTGTTAGTTTGATTGATTTACGTGTATCTGGGGTGATGGCTGCACGATAGCCACCCTTCCTGAGTAATGAGTCGATGGTCTGGATTTGATCCCAACCTTTAAGGAGAGAGATTTCAAGGGATTGAAAAAAAAAGAAATTAAAACTCATCATTACCTTGTTCGGTAGCCACTTGTGGCAAGTAAGTAGCAGTCCGTTTGCACCCTCTTTCATTGAGGAACTCAATTCGAATGCCATGAATGCCAAGTGTCCAATCTAAGTACCCACGTGCCTCTTCGAAGTTCTATTGAATATTGAAAGAAAAAGTTGAATCTTAAGAAACGGACGAAGAAACTGTTTTTGGCAAAATATTACGATTAATTTTTAAGAAAAATTTGAAACACTGCAGCGCAGTTTAAGTTCCGTAAACAAAGACAGTTCGCTCACTTACTTGCAATATGGACACCGACACAGTCAGTCTTGGAAACTCATCTCTAGTAATTGGAGAGAATCGTGAATCTTTCAATGCACTAGTCAGGGCATATTCACGTAATCCAGAATGCAAATGCATTGCACTAAATGTTCCAATGCAACCGCGTAACCGCTTATCTCTGCCAATCTTCCAAGTCACGAACAATGGGCTGAAATTTTATAAGCCCCACCAAAGCTTACATTGAAATTAAACCCAAAAAATCAAATAACAAAATTTGTATCCCTTTACACAAATTCCATTTTAATCGGATCTCATTTTCGAACCCTGTTGATTACGATGGAATTCATTTAATAGGACTTAAAAATATCTTACAAAGGATCGTTAGTGAATTGCGGCTGTCCTGGACCTTCCATGTTGTTCAGCTCACAGTACAACACTTCAAAACAAAAGAAGCACATATCTGGCAATGCAACTTGATCCATCGGCTTAATGCCATTGGAAACATGACCATTGTGATGGTGGCCATTGGTTAGAACTATATTCATATGGCAGTGCGACTGTGACCCACTACCGCCACCGCCACTGCCACAACCGCCACCATTCATATGTGAACTTGAACCACCTTGTAACGTATAGGTGTCTTCATTTTCTTGGGATTGTGAATTGTTATGGCGATGATGGTTCGACATACGGTAGTTGTAATGGTTTTGGTATCCTGAATTATTGGACATTCTGAGACGTGATCGTTCCGATGACTTCGATGATTCAGACGATTTTAGTGGCAATAGATTATGGCAATAACTGTTGTGTTGATTTTGGCTACGGAGTTTACCTGCCATCCAATTCCTGCGCTAAAGGACTAGTAAACAGTGTTTTCCCACTTAACTTAACTGAAATAAATAAATAGATCTTTGTGTTAGTTTTTTAAATATCTACCAACTTTTTGAGTGAATTTTTTCTATTTACTAGTTAACCTTTGAGGGGTGTTGAACACTTCCCTGATAAAATGCTTATTTTTCGAGGACATAATTTTAAGTTTAATGATGGAAATAGTTAACTTAAGGGTGCAAAGACTAAGATTTATGTAGCTTTGAAGCTGTATTTAATTTCGTTAAAGAACATGAATACCGCCAAGTCAATATAAAAAAAAACACTTAAGAATATTGTCGTAACTCAACAAGGTTTGATCCAGTACTTAGAAAATTTTAAGATATTTCGATGGATGAAAATTGACCAGCATTTGCATGACCTTGGAAACAGGAGGCATAAGTGCGATTTGATGACAGTTACAGGGAGGGTGAGGATTCGCCTCTTTAGAGACAGGGTGAACAAAAGCTGTTTTTCATGCGTTGAAAAATATCTCCTTAGAACAATAGCAAATGGATTTGTTAGCGGCAGGTCTAGCTGCTGTTCCAATTCGACAGAAGATTCGTCTCATAAAATCGTTTAGACTTTTAAGTACGGAAAGAGTCATGAAACAGCAAACTGCTGTTAGCAAATTAGCTTTGCACACTTTTTTTCAAAATACCAGAAATTTCTATTACTTTTTGAACTTTGTAGTAATTCTTGCCGTAGTTTTTGGTCATGCAAGCTTTTGATTTCGTCCAATATATACAAAATACAGGGTCTTCTAGCTTGTTTAAACTTATTCCGGTTTTTCTCAGCTTTATAGCAACGGAAAATTAAATCTATTATCTATTCTCAATTCTCAAACAATTAATTAAGTAATTATCGATGATAGTTTTTGAAGAAGTTGTTGAGACGGTTTTGGTGGGAGTTCTTTTGGCATGAACATAAACTGGAAGTAGAAAAATAATCGTTCATATCGTCGCATGAATGCAGAACTAACCTCATGTGGATTTCAAATAAGTTTTTCGATAAGAGATCTTGGTGCCAAACTCTATCAAGTGCCTTTGAATTTGAAATATCAAGTGCAATAATCTTACTTTCTCCATAACGATGTAAAGATTTGTTCCACTGTTCGGTGAGATGAACCATGAGATCACCAGTGGATCTATTGCTACGAAAGCCATACTGCCGGTCATTGAGAAGCTTCCGTTCTTCGAGATATTTCTTAAGCTGATAATTAATCAGCGTTTCCATGACCTTGGAAAGAAGGGACGTGAGTGCTATTGGACGATAGTTGGAGGGGGAGGAGGATTCGCCTTTTTTAGGGACAGGCTGTACAAATGCTGTTTTCCATCCGCTCGGAAAAAGACCTGTAGAGTAGGAAAGATGGAAAAGCTTACGCAGTGGTTTTGCAAGCGTTGAAGAACACCTCTTCAGAACATTTGGGGAGATACTATCCGGGCCAGCAGATTTGTGTATGTCAAGGTCTTTTAGTACTCTTGCAACTGCACGAGTGCGAAAGAAGATTCGTCCCATAGAATCATTTACGCTCTCAAGAACAGGAGGACTCATGACACTTTCCGGTAGCGTCGAATTAATAGCATACTGTGCTGCAAGCAAATTGGCTTTATCGATCGAGCTCACATAGGGAGTGTCATTGTGGACGAGCGTTGGAACCGAGGATGACGTGGTGTTTCGTACGTTTTTTACAAATGACCAGAAATTTTTACTACCTTTGGGACATTGTAGTATTTTTTGCCTTAATTTCTGATCATGCAAAAATTTGGTTCGACGAATATGACTGTTACAGGTCTTTCTAGCTTGCTTGAACTTATTCCGGTTTTCCTGTGGGGCTGGCTTTATAAATCCGGAAACTTACATCTCTGAACCTAATAACCTCTTTACAGCTCGAATCAAACCATGACTTCTCTTTAGGTTTGATAACTTTTACCCTATTCGGGATAAAATTTCTCATTCCACAAAGAATTAAATTTGTAACCATATCTGCGCTGGAATCTACGTCACTATCGAGGAAGCATAGTGACCAGTTAAAGTTCCTGAAGAATTAGAAGTAAGAAACAAGTCTAGGATGTGGCGAATTGACCTGCAACGTCAGGGATTCGAGTTGGCTCATCAACAAGCTGAGTTAATTGATTTAACTCAGCAAAGACCTCAACATACCTTCCTTCGGGTGTTGACTGACCAGAATAGCGAAGCCAAGAAGAATTGTGTACATTGAAATCGCCCGCAATGACGATTTCAGTGTGAGGATAATGGGCAACAATTCTTTGAATGGAGTCGGACAGAGCATCAAATTCGTTAAAAGTTGAATTTCTGTCCAGATTTGGAGTTCGATATAAAAAACATGCGTGGATGATGTGTTTATGTACCGTACATTTTAACCACATGAAGTTGAAGTTTGTGTTAGAGCACAAACCATATTGTGGCTGAAGTTGGTACGCAACATCATTTCTTAAATATACGGCTAATCCGTGGTGGAAAAAGAATAGTGGCACTAAACTATACCCATTTAGATTAAATTCCAAATGATCGGAATCTTCACCTATCTGAGTTTCACTTAATGCCAAAACAGCTGTCCTGTTTGTTGCAGTGTGAACATATGCGGCACAGAAATTCTTTCTAAGCCCACGAATGTTGCTAAAATCAACTCTGAATAATTCATCCAGCATTATAATATTCAAAGACTAATAAAAACACAATTCGGACAATTAACTATGATGAATAATCTGTCAAGCTTCGAATTTGAACTTTTCAATAACAGATTTCCACTAGTGTTATGCCTTAGTGAAAATCTGTATAATGATCCCTCCCTGGTTAACTAGAAATATTACACATCAATATATCCGAAACACATAAGCTCAATCGTTGGACACACTGTATAGGTTAGAACCGTACACATTGTCTGCAACGATTTAGCTAATATGATTGCGTCAGGTAGAAGGAAAGGAGAGTAGGATTACCATTGCACTGTGTTTTTTTTGTATTTCTGTTCTTTCTGCGGTTATTTTTCTTTACGCACTAGGTTTTTATGTTGGACTCTTGATTGATTGGATATTTACGAAAATTGTGATTTCAAAACTTGTTGATTTGATTTATATTTTTTTGTCGTCGTAATCAGATTATTTTTTCTTATGTTTTCTGGATTTTTTTGAAATCAGCACAACGAAAAATTATATGAATGCTTTAATGTCTTGAGTGAAGAAGGAGAAAAAAAGAGTCTGGGATGCGACCCACACTGATAACTTCCCATCCCGTCTGTCCATTTGTCTTGCTTAAAAGTTTGTAGGTTTTTGTGTTGTGGTAAAAAAGTTGTCAGTTGAATTATTCTTAAAACATTTCAAAATTACCAACAATATTTTGATCATGAAATAGTTTTATTTCAAAATCTAGTTTTGTTAACGATAATTTTAGTAGCATTTCTTAAAAGTTTTTATTTCTTATATAAACAAATACAAATTGGATGAATGAAACTAATTTGAAGTCAATATCTTCCAATTTTGCGTACTATTTTTTTTAGATTTTATTTTTTATATGAAAAACTGACTCTTGGATTCTTATAAAAAAAATCTATTGAATGTCGAAAACAATATTTTGTGTGAGATAAAAATAGTTTGAAGACAATATTAAAATTAAATTAAATTTTGAAAAGATATTTAAGCCGAAAATCAATTTTTACCGACTTTTGTTAATTTATTTTAGGTTTTCAATTTTTTGTAAAAAAAACTGTCTATTCGATTTTTTACAAAATTTTACCAGATGTTGAAAACTTAATTCTTCGTTGCACAAAATTGTTTTGGAGATAAAATCATTTTTTGTTCGTAAAATTTTCGAGGTGACAAATTTTTTTTTCAGTTTTTTTGATTTATAAAAATAACCGTTAATTGGAATTTTTTCAAAAAATATATTTGTTTGGTATCACGTTACAATATTTAATATAACATTTAATTCAAGTCTCTAGCGTTTTTGGTTCGTGAGATATTTAGGGTTAACCAAAATTTTCACCTTTTTTTAAAATTGCTATGGTAAAAAAACAACCCACTAAATTTTCTTGAGAGCCCTTTCTGCATTATTATCTGTATAACAAAATAAATTTGAAGTCGATATCTCTACTGGTTCTTGAGCTATGGACCACGAAAAAACGTCGCGAACGTACGGACGTACGACGTATTTCGGCTATAGGGACTTTGAAACGTCGAGAAATGTCAAAATTTTCAATTCGACAAATCGGACCCATTACAATAACTTCCTTTGGGAAGTGAAAAATGGTCAAAGAAAGGTCTCACGATAAGATTTCAAAAAAAAAAAAGAAGTCTCCTAATATTTCAACAAGTATATTCCTCGTTTCTGGTGAATGAATATGGCATTTAATTATGATTAGAGGTATAACTGAGGAGATATTTGCTATAATTAAGGATTTTTACAATAATACAAGGAGATAAGTGTTGCACAATGAAGAACTTTTAAAGAGTAAGGCAAGGATTTGTGTAGTCACCAATTTTGTTTGTATTGCCAATCGACGATGTTCTGACTGCCACAAACGAGAGAATGCAAACGAGAAAAATGGCATCCAAAGGATTCTATTTGAAAAGCTTAGTCATTTGGACTTCATCGACTGCAAAAGCAGATTAGGAGGCAGAAAACTAACGAGAAGATGACAAACTATAACTATTTAAGTAGTATTGTATAAATTGATGGTGGAACGCACTTTATCAATAGGACATTTCTCTTCTTTATGGAAGTATAGCAAACCTGGAAATCTCCGCTGACATCTCGAACAGATTACAGCCATTTATCAATCGCTTTTTTTCATACATTCTCAAGATGGTTACAAATCATTAGAATTGTTGATCTGTGGAATAGGAAGAGTGAATCTTGATACAAGGCAACGAAAATGGTGCTAGATTGGCCACATTTAAAAAAAAACTAAACTAGAGGTTACCAAAGCAGTCCTTCATGTGTAAAAAAGAAATGGAGGTTTACTGAAAATAATAAAGCTCAGACCTTAAACTTTCACACTCTATAAATAAAAGGAAGGGAATCTATTGCTGTTCTATGGTCCAGTAAGAGTTAAGGTGTTGCTCTGAAGAACGTAGTGACCGAAATACATATTATATTTATATGGGTGATATACAAAAGTTGGGTAACTTTTGAGGATATTTTGTTTACGATAGTTATTTAATCAAACTTCTACAAATTCGGGTGTATGTATATGATAGCTAATCTAATTAATATATTGTTCCCAATCGGGCCAGTCACTGTTTTGAGTACATTGTAAGATATTTTAAAATTTCAGAATTTGACTGCCAAGAGACTGACGAGGTAACATAGTACTGATACATGTTATACACAGTTTTGAAAGTATTATGATGAAATTTAATACAAATTATACTGGGAGAAAATACGATATCAGTTTTCAAAACAGACTTTTGACATTTAACGTAACGTTATTTACTTATCTTTTACTACTTTCACATAGCTTCATTAAATATTTCTAAGGGTCCGGCCACGCAATGAGCGACGAGCGACGAGTCGCTGAGCGACCAATATGAGCGATGGGTGGCCATTTTAAATAAAAATGTTTTTAAATAAAAAAAAAAACTGAAAAAAAATGTGTCACCTCGAAAATTTTCCGAACAAAAAATGATTCTATCTCCAAAACAATTTTGTATAACGAAGAATAACGTTTTCAACATCTGGTAAAATTTTGAGAAAAATCGAACAGCTTTTGGACAGCTGAAATTAAACTTTCAGTGTTTATTGTACACATCTTTTTTCTACGTCGCTCAGCGATCGATTGAAAAATTAAAACAGATTTGATTACAGAGCGACGTCGCTCTGTCGCTTAATAAATCGCTCAGTCGCTTAGGGTTTATGTGGCCGCCTCCATACGATCTCATGTGTTTTAATTTTTTTGCGTCGTCCAGCGACTCGTCGCTCGGTCACTCAGTCGCTCATTGCGTGGCCGGACCCTAAGTAATCAACAAACAATATAAACAAAATCTAACAATATTCATCTAAAAAGTATTAATGATCATGAAATGAAGACAATAACAATATACATGACACAGGACTGACGCCATAGGACTGACAAAAAGACGAAATTTGAGATTATAATCAGGACTAATGTTTTTTTTGTAATATCGAATATCAACACACTACATTTTAACAAATCAAAGTCTAATATGAATAAATAAAAATAAACTTTAAATTAACAAAAAAATAACGACTCACCATAGGACTGACATGTTGACTGGCTTAGCACGTGTACAGACAACAAACATAACCCAAACTCTGGTACAGTTATGGTGGCCGTCAAATTGTGCGACCCGCAACTAACTTTATTACCAACATTAAAATTTAAAGTGGGATTTGACGTTGAGTCGGCGATATTGAACACAAAATTTCTTATTTTTTTAAAATAAAGCGGAGAAAACTGCATTATGAAAGTTGTAGTATCGAAAGTTGCAGGAATCGATGGAATTCCATTTGAATTTTATAAAAATGCAACGCCCAAATTAATCATAGAAATTCACCGTCTATTCAGCGATACCTTTCGCACTGGTATAATTCCTGACTCGTTCAAAAGATCAATAATATTCCCTCTTTTTAAGAAAGGAAATCCCAAGGATGTAGCCAACTACCGTGGTCTGTCTTTTATGGACACTATATATGTATAAGCTGTTCACAACTGTTCTTCTGAATAGACTAAGCCAATGGGTCAAAGCAAATCATATTTTAAACGAATTCCAAGCTGCATACAGAGAAAACTACTCAACCACGGACCAAATCTTCAATCTCTCCTGCCTTATAAGCCTTCAGCTTAACGGGAAAAATAAACTGTATGCGTTTTTCATAGATTTGAAAGCTGCGTTCGACAATATTAACAGAAACGCATTGTTCTACAAACTGACACAGCTAGGTATATCTACAAAAATGGTATTGATTTTAAAAGCACTCTATACCAACAACACTGCTACAGTATGGAACGGCACTCATATCAGTGACTTCTTCCCTATTAATCAAGGTGTGAAACAAGGATGTGTTCTAAGCGCTCTGCTATTTATCTTGTTCTTAAACGACCTTGATTCTGATTTGCCGTGTGGAGTTACTATGGAAGGAGTATCGGTAAAAGCTCTACTTTACGCAGACGACATAGTGCTACTCTCAGATAATCCTGCTTCCTTACAAATAATGATAAACAGCTTTGCAAATTATTGTTCCAAATGGCAACTGCATGTGAACCTAACAAAATCAGAAATAGTTATTTTTCGAAATGGTGGACGTCGAGCAGCTGAAGAAAAATGGAAGTACAACAACACCGAGATCAAAATATCTAACAATTTCAAGTACCTAGTACATACAATATGTCGTGGACGGATCATCTTACGAAAAGGCTAGTAATGTCTAAGAATTCAATTAATTCTACTTGGTCAAACTTTATCAGAAATAAGAACATTCAACACTCAGATAAATTCAAAATATACGAAGCTGCTTCAAAGTCTATAATGAATTACTGTGCCCAAGTTTGGGGATATTCGGAGAATGACGAAGTTGAAAAGTTGCAAAGGTTTTTCATTAAAAGATGCTTCTTCCTTCCTATTAACACGCCAAACTATGTTCTCAATATTGAAACTGGACTAAGAAAAGCTTATATTACGACACTAAAACTCCACTTTAAATACATCCAAAGGGTAAGCACGCTCCCTAAAAACAGACTGCCAAGAAGACTTATGGATATCATCGGGAAAAAAAAGATCTACTGGGCTGACAAATGGTCAGAACTCTTTAACGATCTGAACATTCAGTTTGACTGGAACACTAAGTCTGAATGGAAGGCACTGCACGCAGAAACTTGCGAAAAACTTGTAGAAATGCATTGGTCGGAACTACAATCACGATTCCATGATGAATATTGCAACTTGAACTATGCTGAGGTACCAAACTATTTCAATGATAGTAACTCGCGTGAAATGATAAGTATGGTATTAAAGTCCAGGTGTGGATTGCTCAACCTCAATGCACGAGCATTTAAAAATAATACGGATGGAATTTGTACGATATGCAACCTTGACGCTACTGAAAATACGTATCATTTTGTAGGAGTGTGTCCTTGTTTCCGAACTTACGAACGTGATCAGTTCCTAGAAATCCTGAATGGCTAAAACTATTTACAACTTTACAATTATTTAAAAAACGCTCTAAGGTATAGAAAACTAATAATTAATGAATATTCTTAAAAAATACACCAATCCAACGCTGAACTTACTTAAGTAAACAATTTAACCTGACAGGCAACATAATATGTTATTGTCATTCATTTAATTTATATTATTACGAAAACCATGAAATTGTTAATATTCAGAAAATAAAATTTGTATCTATCTATCTATCTATTTAACTATATACATTTCAGATTGTAGTGAATTAATAAGTTTTCTCAAATCAATGATAATGTTTAATAGACAATCACTTAATTGTTGGTTTTCAGGGTTGTGACATGGCAAAGGACTGACGTTTTAAGAACTAATTGTGTTTTTTTAATAACTTGTATTCAAAATGAAGAACAGAAATTGGGTGACTAAATAAAGGTCTTTCCATTGTTTTTAAATAAATTGTAATCTCAATAAAATATAATAAGACTTTGTATATACATATTGGTTGATGACATCGACCCAACCTTTGTATAATCACCCATATACATAAGCGTTCGATATTAAAAAGTTAAACCCGGAAAACAAACTGTTTTCTGAATGTCAAAGCTTTAAAAACAAGCAAACTGCTCCAGACTAGGAATTCAAATAAAATAACAAAAGATGTTTGGTGTATTCGATTTTTTATAATTTTATAAAAATTATTTATCAAATACATTGTTTAATTTATTTTCATAAGAAATTTAAGGCACGGGTTTTAAAAAAGTGGCATTAAATAAAATATGAATTTACGAGAATGTTCGGGTTTTTAATAAAATCAATCGAACCCATTATGTACAAAATTCATACGACATTATTGTGTGCTTTGCCCAAAGGCTCTTAAAGCAAAGGTTCACCGCACTCGCTACTAAGTTCTTACTTGAGTGACAATCTTATCTTTTATTTCCGCAAATTCGCATTTAATTTAAAAATGTTTATTAATGGCAGATAAGAGGTTATACGTCAATATCTGGGACGTATGTACCTACTCCAAAAAATGTTCTACTTGATACAACCAAGAAACCTAATATATTCTTAATTCATGAAAATTGTAGATCTTGACCAGATCCCCTAGACCAGATCTACTAGAAGTACCAATGAACTATAGAACCTGAACTGCTACGCTTATGACAACCTAAGTAGATGTAGCAATGAAAGAAAATCGATGTCATCCAAATGAAGTCTTATTATCTCTTTAACGTAGATAAGATATTTAAAAGAGGGGACAAAAGAAGAAATAGGTTAGGTAACACTTAATTAACGAAAATCGACACAAGTTGTGAAAATGGACACTTACCTCTTCTCTTAACCCCCCGTTGTCGTACGTAGCCAGTCCAAAATAAGTTTCCAATAATGTTTGCTTTACAATCCCGCTTCGAGCTCCAAATATTTCTTCTTTGTTTTTCTTTTTTGTTTTGGAAAACGCACAGTGTCTTCTTCTTCGGCTAGCTGGCTAGTTTAGGTTGTTTTCTTGTTTCGGTCACAGGGTTGTTCTCTTTCTTCCTCCTTTGTTATACTTTCTTACGGCAGCACAAAACACAAGATGGTAGTTTAAATAGGCAGATAAGCAGCAGCAGCAGCACAACACAGCAACAGCACTGGAAATTGGAGCTCCTTTCTTGAACTTGGCCTCGGGCTTCGACTGACGACAACTCAACTCGACTTGACTCAACTCGAAACAAAAAATTATAAATTCAACTAAGTATTCCTAATCATTAGGAATTGGCTTTTGTTTCTTTGATACTTGAACTAGCTAACATTATATTATTTTTGTTTTTATACATTTGTTGGATTAAATAACTTTTGTCGTCGATCTTAGGTGCTGCTGCATAATTGGGGGAGAAGAAAAAAGAAAAAGAAAGAAAGCAAAATAAATAAGAAGTCAACTTAGAGGCACACACAACACTCTGCTCTGCTGCTTGAGCTTGATGGAAAAACAAGGTGGAAATGGAAATGAAAATCAAAATAAAAAACAAAGAAAATTAGGAAAATCTTGTCAAAAATGTTATGAATTCTAACTGTAAATATGTATTTTCATGTTCATAGAATTAGAATTAGAGAGGAAAATGAGAGATGTGGTGATAGGCTAAAGCGAAGGCGCTGAGGAGGCGCCGAGGTCGAAGCGACAGCGAGGTACAAACGTAAAGGACAGGGGGAGGATAGAAGTGGAACTAGTATTTATAGAAAAATATATGGATAGATATATGTATGTATATATGTACGTATAGGCATGTAGATTTTACTTATTCGATGTTTTCACTTGCATTGTGTTCCCTTCGCAACGCTTCTCGTACCTCGTCCGACGACAACTTTTCTTTTTCTTCTTCTTTTCCTTTTTCAATCTTCACTATAAACGGAATTTAGTTTTGGTCTTTTGATGTTGAACGGCGGCAGCAATTGATCGACTATTTGATTTACACATTATCTAATAAATTGCACTATTATGTTTGAATAAATTTAGTTTGTTGCATTAAGAATTTATTTGATTTTTATTAAATAATGAAAACAAGTCGATGAACAAAATAACTTTGCTGCAAGTAGGTTGTGTATACACGACAACGACAGTCAAATTTCACACATTTACATTACAGTCGAAGTCGAATGTCGAAGACAGTGCAACTATTTTTCTTTAATTGAAGTTTAGATGGGCGATATATTTTCATTTAAAATGAAGTTTGGAATTCCATATGGGTTTGAATGCACTTAGTGGCGAGGAAATGGACGCGTTCGAAACTTAAGAAGTTAATCTGTAAGTTTTCTTTCTCCACATTTTACTTTTCCGTCGGTTTATTTTGGAAAGTCACTAAGTACGCTTTTTATAGATTTTAATCCAGAAACGAAAAAGTTTTGAGTTTCGATCTTACCGATTGATTATATATTTTATCAAAAGCTTAAGAACAATAGAAATTCTCTTAAACAATGATTTTATTAAGTACAAATTGTAATGAAAAAAATGTCATTTAATAACTTCTTATTAGATAAATGTCTCATGGTTACGGACTTGGTGAACATCATGAGATCCACCAGAATCTCTAGGAAAAAGGATGATTTTAGAACTTGTCATATAAAGAATTTACATCGTCTGATTTTTACGATAATTTTATATCAAATAGGCTTCACATAAAAATTATGGAAAAAATACAAACTACACTTAAACATTATCAAGACTTTTCTAAACATAAAACTAAACTTTATAATAATAGATGTCCATAGTTTCTTTGAAAGAAAAGATTATTGAGGCAAAAAAACAAGAGATGACGTTTAAAAATTTAATATATTTTTTCACCAAACCTACAAGAGGGTAAGCATAGCTAAATAGGTGGAATCACTTTTAAATGTGGTTTTCTATGAGAATGTGAATCTACTAGAAGTCCATATTTAGTATGTCAACGGAAAAAGTTGTTTTTCATGTTTTTCAAGGAGACTAGCTCCTTTCTATAACCCCCTATATGAAAAACCTGAGTAATAATTTTGACATGAATAGCAATGATATCTTAAACTATACTTAATTTTAAATTTAGGATGATGATTCAACGTTAATCTTTTACAGTTAACAAATGTGAGATATTTGTAAAGTTTCTGAAAACCAATAAATTGTGGAGAACAAAGGAAAACGGAAACATGAAAAGTGTAACCCGTTTTGGTCAATAATAATTTGATAGATAGTAGATAGATGGACAAAAGTACTTAAAAAGTGGGTGGATGCCACGCCCCTAAATCTATTATTCTATTATTATTATTCTATTTTTCCATTCTTGGGCAACAAAATATCTAACTTTTCGCGCAATTTCTAGATTCTGTCATGCATGTCAATTCAATTAAAAATAAATAATCCTTTGCCTTGACCTAATTGATTTCTATAATAAACTCCTAAACCAGATTTGAAATTTTGGAGTGACACGGTCGTCGCTTAGACCCATGGAGATGATTAGATTTAGAGGGATATCTAACTATATGATAGTGTTTATAGCACTTTAGTTGTTTGGTTATCTTATGAGGTTTTGGATTGGTAACTGACATTTTTTTTATATTTATGAGTAGAAAGAAATTTCTAAGATCTTAGAAATATAAATTGGCCAATTGCGTGAGTGCTTTTGACCACTGGAATTGATTCTATTACTCTAAGCTTATCGACCAACGTATCCGCGTCTAATTACATACGTGAGTGTTCCACTCCTTCCCAAAATTAGTTCCCAAGAAGTGGCGGATGAATATTAATTTAGTCAATAGTGAAATTGATAGCATTTGAGGTAAAGGGGTAGTTTTTAACTATCAGTGTAATCAAATCAGAAAAATATTTGAATGGATATTTTATTTAAAAATGTATTTTTCTATTTTCCGGACGGAAATTCATTTTCCTGAACAGCTGATACTTTTATGTTCAAAAGTGAAACGAATCGTTTCACTGATTTTTGTTCCAATTTCACACAATTCCAATGACATATTTCTGTCAGTAAAAATTTTTGGTGGCTTTCAATCAGGAAAAATTTTTCAATGACAGAAATTTTTAAGGATCAAAAAGTCAAAAAAATTCCAATGTTTGTTTTCAATGATGAAAACCAATGATAGCTATAACTGGCGCCTTAGAGATATAACCAATCTGTCAAAAGAATTACAATGATTAGTTTCAATCAATAAAACCAATGATAGATGTAATAGAAACCTAAATGTTTTTTTTTTATTTTACTGACGAAAATTCATTTTCCTGAATTGTTGATTCAATTTTATTACTAAATCGTTCCTCTAATTTATGTTTCAATTTTATACAATCCCAATGACTGATCTATAAGAACAATTTTTTCGACTGTATTACAATCAAGAACATTTTTACAATGATACAATGATTGCTATAACCAACTTTAAAAAAAATTCCAATGATTGGTTTCAATGATGAAAACCTTGATTGGTTTCAATGATGAAAACCAATAATAGCTATAATTGATTAATTGTCTTAAGAGATGTATTAAAATTAACGTTTTCAATAATTGTCTTAAAACTAAAGTAGCAACCAGTTTGTATTTATAGCAGTTATTTTATGTATTTGGTCTTTAGTTATAAAAAGGTCGAGGTGATTCCCCTTAAAAATCAGCACCAGCTTCAGGATACTTAGGGCAAGTTATATGTACATAGCTATCATTGAAATCAATCCGGAAAATTTTTTGAATGGATATTTGATTGTGTTTTAAAAAAGTTTAATAACGCATTAATACATTTTTCTATTTTCCGGACGGAAATTCATTTTCCTGAATAGCTGTTATGTTCAAAAATGAAACGAATCGTTCCACTGAATTGTGTTCCAATTTCACTAAATTCCATGACAGCTTTCCGTCAGTACAAATTTTTCGGTGTATTTCAATCAGGAAATTATTTTCAATGACCTGCCAAAAATATTCCAATGATTGGTTTCAATGATAAATTGGTCCCTTGAGGTCGAACAGTGTTAACAGATTTACCGAATTTAACACTTTTATTTTAAAACTACTGTACCACCCTTTTCCGGGCGCTAATTTAACAGTTTGTTTTCACAGCAGTTATGTATGTAATTTGTTCTTGAGTTATCAATAGATATGTAGAAGTGATTCCGTAAAAATCAGCACCCACCAGCTTCAGGATACTTAATTAAAACACCATCAAATTTTGAATTCATTTTTTTAGTATATTTTCATTACAATCTAATATAAAACAGATCTCTCATTATTATAATTAATAATATTAATTACAATTATAAAATTAAAAATAAAATTAAAAACAAAATCACCAGAAAGGAAGATCTAAGGTTACAAGTGCATGCGTGTAGTGTAATTTTACAATTCTTATCAATTTTTTTTTTCATTAAATTGTTTATTTTAGTTTCTTTTGTTTTATGTTTTTTTTTCTCAATTTTTAAATAAATTCACAATTAATTCTTAAGCGTAGGCCACCATGTGTTGCACAAACGTTTTCAATTAATTTAAAATGTCCGAATTTTTATATAATACTCATTATTTCATCACAATTTTCCGTTAACATTTTTTCGTTTAAATAAAATTATTAAAAAATTTCTTGCACAACAATAATTAAAACAAAATCGCTAAAAACTTAAAATAAAATAATTAAAGTTGCTAGGTATGTAGTTTTTTGGAAAAACTTCAATTTTTTCTTTCTCATAAATGCAATCGGGAAATTAAAAAAAACAAATTAGAAAAATAAAAATAGAATAACTTTTTAAAAAATAAAAATTTGAGTTTATTTTTGTGTTTTTGGGGAAGAACAAATTCAAGAGTAAACTATATTTAAAAAAAAAGAAGAAGAGAAGAGAAAATTAATATTCTATACAAGTTTTTATTTTATTTATATATTTTAAGCGATACTTGGGATAGTTCGCAGATAAAGCCTAAAGATTCCTGATTTCGGTTTTGTCTTTCATTTCTTGAAATCCAAAGATATGACTCTTTCCTATAATTACATATATATTTTATTTTATATAGATTTTTATATATATATATTTTGATTTGTGTATACAATTTATGTACAGTGGACTTAGTTGCGTTTCAGGGTTATACGTAACACTATAATTTTTGTTTTATATAAAATCCTTAAAATATTTAACAAAGTTATTTATGGTACTTAGAGTTTATGGCTACATGCTCCACATGGCATAAGAGACCTTGTCCTTTACTTAAGAATAGCTATATATCAGTTTTAGTTTTGTTTTGTTGTTGTTTTTGTTTTGTTTTGTTTTGGGGGGAGATGGGAGCTAGTTTTTCAAACCCGCCCCTGTTTGTGATTGGCGACTTACTCGTATCTAGGAATTGTAAGCGTTTACGTTTGATGAAAGTCTTGGGGCCGTTGGCGGTTGGCATTCGTTCTGGTCATCGTCACAAATACTCTCGGGTGCTGACCACCGCCGTTTGCGAGATAAGGAAGCATCGACTGGCTGTTGTTGCGTTTCGTTACTGCAGCTGTTTTGTGCAGCGGAGTTGGAGCTGGAGCTGGAGCTGGAACTGAGAGGTGAATGATGAGGTTCGGGGTAATAGGAGGATTGGTTGGATGGTGGGCGGGATTTTTGCACTGGGGCGGAATGGGATTGTGGTGGTGGTGGCGGTGGGGGTAGAGATAGTCTCGATGTGACCTCAGTGTGGTGTCCCAGAAGCCGGTGATAAGGATGATGAAGATGAAGTGGAGGCTGATAAAATTCATGGTGCCTGGAGATCGTGTTTTCGTAAGCTGCTGCTGCTGCTGCTGCTGATTCCTCATTATAAGGATGATGTTGGGGTAGGGAGTTGGGTATGTAGGTTGGAGCTCCCATGCTTGCAAGTCTGTTGCTCACTACATTATTTAAGGGAATTGAGTTATCAGCTGAAGTTGGTGGTGCTGGTGCAGGTGCTGGTGGTTGCTGCAATTTTCTGGACAGATTCTGTGGAAGCGATATGGGTTCGCTTTTGTCAAAATTTTGGGACGGAGCTTGATGATTATTATTACTGATGTTGGCGGCAGTAATTTGACTCTGATGATGATGGTGTTTGTCTTGAGGGGTCTGTGACTGCTGCTGCTGCTGTTCTTTCGATATCAAAGAAATGCAAATATCACCAACTTGAAGTCGCTGGCATTTCAACCCAAAAGACTTGAGAGTTAGATCGGGATTGCATGACGCCCATCCTTGGCCGTAGACGAAAAATGGATGTTCTTGCGATACTTCGACGTCAGCCTGGAAAAATAAAAAAAAAAAGCAGAGTTTATTAATGAACGATCAATAACACTTTTGTATAATATGCAAACTGATAATTTTAGAAATATAGTTTTCAAGGAATCATAAGGAATCATATATTATTTATTTTAACACGTATTAGTTTACATTTTGACGGGTAGATGGCTATTTTGTTTTGTCAATGGTAAGGTAGTGCGAACTGTAGTTGAAAGAAAAGAATCAGAAAATGTTTGAAAAGTGAACAAACATAAGAAAAATGAACACAAAAGGTATAATCTGCTCTTTTCTTACAACAACAGTTAACACTACCTTACCATTTAGAACACAAAATAGCCATCTATTTCTCATAATGAACACTAATTTTTAGATTTCTGAAATTGGTCCAGATAAAAACAGGATCGCAAATTTTAATTGTATAACGTGTTAAAGGCTAAATTATAAGAATAACCCATAACAAAAACAAATCGCATTTATTTTGACACGTAAAACAAAAAAGAATCCTGGTTTCTATCTGGGTTAACTTCCGCAACCCAAAAATTATTTCTCATTTTGACAGGTAGATGGCTACTTGGCTGTTGCAAAAGGTAAGGTAGTGTAAACTGTAGTTGAAAGAAAAAAATCAGAAAAATTCTGAAAAGTGTAGAAACGTAGAGAAAAAGAGATAGCTGAATAACATTTTGATGATTTGGAAATTATATCGATATAAAAACGCAGATTTTTAATTCTTTGACTTTCAAAATATTTCTATATTGACAAAGTATTATATTTTCCTTTAACTAACCTTTGAGCGATTTTTATCGTAGCTAAACGTGATTATCACACTGCTTTGTGTTGGAATAATCTTCACCACAGTAGATTCAGCCAACTGATGGAACGCACTTTTTTCCGCCGACTGAATGAAGTCCTCAGTTCTCATGTCTTCCACTCTTCGTAGGGCGCCATTGGCTAGTTCAATAAAGGCGCCTTTGGTAAAATTACTAGTTGAACTGTTGCTATTTGTTCTATGATTTAAAAAAGTAAAGAAACATGTTAGTTTGGTTGCACTTTATATAATAGAAAGTCATAGAAACTTACTTTACAACAGCAGCAGTTATTGGTGACCTTCGTTTTGATGACTCTCTATCAGATGGCGCTGGCCTTGTTAGAATTCTATGCTTAAGAGATCCCTCCTTCCCGCTGGGCACTTTAAATCCGCTAACAGATTCGGGCGCTGCCGGTGAAGTGTTTACTTTGCCATTTAAATAGGTGCCATTCATGTTGTTGATGTCCTTTGGGTTGCTGGGTGGCGGATAAGAGGAGTTGCGTTCCAAAGGACTGGAAGGCTTCGATGCAACAACAGATATTCCATTGTTGTTGCTGTTGTTGTTGTTGTTTAAAAGCACTTGTGAATTTGTTGTTCGGAGGAGGCCGATGGCACTCGGAGGTGGGGGTGCGACATTGGTTGGGACGCTATTCTGATAGAGTCTGTCCACCTGGAGGTAAGGTGAGAAAGCTTCGTGCTGGCCGCCCAAATAGGTTGGACAAGGTCTTAAGGTATTGTGGTGAACAAGTGCATGGTGTCCCGGGAAGAGAGCTGATGTCCTAAAATGTAAACAAAAAAGAACATACATAGTTAGGGGTATGTCAGTAATGAGTTTTCTGTAAAACTTACCCATAGAGGGCCCTACTGGCATATATATGAGGATAGTTATACTGGTAAGCCGCAGCGCATGCAGCCGCCGCAATTGCTGGATCACTTGTCACAGTTAGTGATTGCCCTCTAAATGGCATCTTCATTGGGTACATCTCGGATGACTTAGCAGACTTCCGACTGCAATCGCTTGACTCCGAAGACGACGGCGAGACTTGAGTGACTTCTGGTGGTATTGAACTTGGGGGCGTTCTACAATTGTTGCTTGTATTATTGTTGTTGTTATATTGATTCATCAAATTTATGTTATTGGTTGTGACTAAATTTACAGGTCCTGACTGTTCATTTGAGTATTTTGCTCGAGGCATTGCAACTGAAGAGGATTTCTCTATCAGGTGGTTGTTGTTGTTGTTGTTATTGTTGCTTAATTTAATACTACCGTTATTACTATTTTTATCACTTGCCGACACATTGTTGTTGTTCAAACAATTGTTGTTGTTGTTGAGGTTGAGGTTGTAACCTTTGCTAAGATTAGTCCCAGTTTTATTTGTTGAACGCAAATGTATTGGAATGGCATTGTTGTTGTAGCTAACATGGCTATTATTGTTGTTGTTGTTGGTTGTATTTACATTATTGTTGTTGTTGTTGCTATTGTTATAACGGGGTTGTTTAGGGTGTGGTCGAGCAAACTCCGCCGATGACATGTTATTGTTATTGGGGCAAATGCTGTCTTGACCTTGAAAATTTGACGCTTTCGTTGAGCGTGGAGATCTATTTTGTGGTGAATTTGGCCGCTCCTGTGTTAAGGACGTCTTGGACGAGAGGGCTAATGGAGTAGGCAGTATATTGGTGTTGGCTGACGACGACAACGACGTTGAAGACAACGGCGATGATGACAATGACGATGTGGTCAGCGATAATGTTGGTGGCCGTGGTGGTGGCAGGAAGAGATCACTGCCGCTGCCGTTTCCCAAAATTGAATTGGAAATATGACTATTTGCGGCAGAAACACTTATATTATTATAAATTGAGCTATGATTTATGACAAATTGATGGTCAAGCCCGGGTTCTGCTTTAATTGACTGATGGTGATGGAGTAGATGGTGGTGATGATGGTGCGAAGGAATCACAGCTGCAGCTGCTGCTGCAGCTGAACCAGCGGCTGCGGCGGCTGCAGCAATTGCATAAGGATTATGATGAGCATATGGATGTGCGGCCGCAGCTGATGCAGGTCCAAAACTCTCAACAGCTGATGACATGGAAGTGCGGGATTATTTTATATTTAAATTTTCTTCTCTGAACACTTTTCTTTTTAAATTTTAATAATTTTATTTTCAAAGAGAGTTCAATGATCCCAATTAAATGGTTTCAAATTGTAATAAATCATTGATTACGTTTTATTTTAGAGAATCTGAAATGAAAAAAAAAAACGGAAGGATGTTATTTAATTGTGTGTTTGTCTAAATTAAATATATTTTATGTAGGTTTTAAATAAAATATACAACAAAATTAAAGTTTAAAAGTTAATCCATTTTCTAAAAAAAGTGTTTGAGTTAAACAATGTAAGCCGACAGAATTGATTCGTGATCCAAAAATTAGTTCTTATTCTGAAAGGCAGATGGATTTTGTTCTGCTATGAGTGTATGATATACTACGTAACGTGATGTTTTTTTTTTAGGTATAGAACTTAAGGTTGGCAGTACTACTTTAACTGGTGGCCATTTTGTCAGCTGTCAAGTGATTTGACATTTCAAGAATTGAAGCCATGGGATTACCTAGGTGTAGATGCAGTTAATAGACCCAAAACAAGATCGCAGTTGATTTTAATTATTTTTAGCAATGAATGGATACGTCAATCAACAAAACTGACGTATTTGAAGTGATGATATTCCTTAAGTCGAAGGTAAGAATTAAGTAGGTTGGACGATAATTGGTCCGTACTTCTTTAAAACACTATGCCAGCCAAGACTTTACAGTCAATGGTGACCTCTGTAAAGGCATGATTATTGTCCTTATCATTCTTCAATTGAACAAACATTACGTACAAGAGTTGTGGTTTCAAAAAGACTACGCAATATGTCGCAGAGCTGGTGCCACAAATCATTTATTTTGAAGGAAAGGTTTGGTAGCCGCATAGTTTCACGTTTCAAAATTATTTACCCCTCGAAAAATTTATTTTTCTTACAAAGACTTGAGGGGTTACATCAAATAAGAATTTTCCAAAAACAAAATATTTTTTTTGTTTTTGAAAGATTCTCAAAGTTCGACATTTCAAAAATATTTTGTGCCTATTCGTAAAAAATTGAATGAGTTTCGGTTATTTTTACTATTTACGTTGTATCGGGCCACTGGAAAACTCATCAATATTTAACTACGTATGGTTTTCCAAAAACACACTTTTTCAAAATTGGTGACAGCAATGTCCAAAAAAGGAATGGACCGATTTACTTCAAATATTGCATACTTCTTTTTGTTATCGAACATACAAACTTTTGTTTATATATCAAAGAAAATTAAGTGATTTTTTAATCGAAATATAAACTTTCAATTTTAACCGCCGACCATTTTTTCAAAAATTGATAGTTTTTCAATCCTTCTATTACGGAATTTCGGTTTTATAATATAAAAAAAAAATGAAACCCAACTAAAAATGTACTCCTTACTATGTTTTCGAATCTTGGAACCATTTTCCCAAAAAAATCATAAAATCACTCCTTGTTTTGGTCTTTATGAAACCCTTTAACTTAAATAGATATGTATGAGTGAGATATGCCATCGATATTTAATTTCTATTTAAATTTAACTGACTCGTTCTAATTAATTTGAGGTTTACGCGATTAAAAAAAAGGCGCACAATCCATAAAAACTGATTCGAAAACAATCTTTACTTTTTCAAAAACCCAAACAAAATTAAGATGTCGTGAAAGAGAGAGATGAGACTCTGTAACCCTTGCGTTAAAACGTTCCATGGTGTAAAATCTGATTTAGTTTTGAAAGGTCACTCTGAATTTAACAACAACAAAATGCTTTTAGGTGCCTCGAGATTAGCACTTCATTTGATTGCAATTTTTAATTAATAGAAATCTAGAACGCGTTCGAAATTATTAATTTCCGTATCCAAGTTCCATAAATCTATTTGAACACTCAATTTGAAAATTACAGGTAATTTATATCACATATCGGTAATTAAATCTCACGTCACTTTACTATACTAATATTTATCAACAATATTTCCACGAAAACCTGATTATCCAAAATTTGTTAAATTCTTGCAGCACAAGATATCAAAAAAAAGAAGGAACACACTATACTTCAAATATTCAATCAAAAATCGTTATCTTTTAAGTTTTCTAAAGGTATCAAAAGACTCCACTTTTCAGGGGTTTGGTCTTATCAATCATTTTTTTTCTTGCAGACATTTTTAATGAGTTAAAGTTATAAAAATTTTGATCTACCTTTTTATGGTTTGGTAAAGGGTTTTCAAAAATATTTCACTTTTCCAACACGAAATATGATTTTTTTTGTTTAGTACACTAAAAATCACAGTTAAAAGGCCTTAATATTGAACAGAAAATATCACACTATATTCTGTCGTCTTTCTTATTTCATAAGATCACCGATCTGTTCAAAAATCAAAATCAAACTAAACTAAGGCATTCCCATAATTTTCGGTCAGCCTTAATAGCGCAGCAATAAACCCAAAAAAAAAAACATCAAACAGAAAATACAAACTACAAAATTCAAAATTGAAGCAAAAAAAACAACGTTTTGAACATCATAAGGTAATCCATTCATTTTGAGTATCGCTTTCGGGTTTTCCAGGACTTCTTCAATAAATACGAGTCTCAAAATTTGTACCTGCGAGTGCGTAGAGTGTATACAAATGGATGAACATGATGTTTGGTCATATGATAGCACACCCACCCATGGCACCTTCATAATTCGGTTGAAAAACAGAACATGAAAAGATACCAGGCATAAAAATGTAGGCAAATATATAACAGGAATTACAACAACAATAATAAACCATAGAAGTTGAATACACATGAACACGGTCGAACTTAGACAGTCTGACGCCTTTACACAGTCAAATCTTAGGGCCTCTAAAATTTAAATTGAAATTTGTACTAGTTCAACAAATTTGGAGGAAAATTTGTATCTACTTTAAAATTTAATACAAATTATAAAGGAACTTCTTAAATCAAGTTATTTTAATAATTAAAATTTGTTATTTTAAAGAAATTCGCTTCCAAAGTTTAGAACCAAAATAATTGTTATTAAGAACACTCTGGGCCCTTGAACTTATTGGCAATTACTGAAAAAAGTTCAAGAGGGACAATTTTTGTAAGCTAATCCAGCCCTGATTAGAAGGATAAGCAAAGGGACTACACTGAAATAACATTAATAAAAAGTAAAAAAAAAAAACAACTACAACAACTTCACAGGTAGGCGATTGCAACGATGATGATAAAGGACACATTTCGTTATGGTTCATTGAATTTCCCACTATATCCATCTATCTATCTTTTTGTGTTTTATGATATTCCTTTTATATTCGCCCTATAGAATGAATAGAAGGTACCTGATGCACGCACTTGAGTTTGGACAAAGGGCCCTATTGTGTTCGTAGGCACCGTGCGCTCTAAACTCTCAATATCTGTGCCACATTCAAAATTTACTTATATTTTGATGTTTTTATATTGTTTTTTTTTTTTTTATTATTGTATACCTTGATGTATTTTAAAAATTGTTTTTCGAGTAAACTGATGCTGAAATATGATTTTGGTGTAAAAAGATGATTAGCGGGAATTATAAATTGTATAAAACGATAGAAACTGACCTCTGGGGAAGTCAATGAGAGCGTTTTTACACACCGCATCAGGTATCATATATGTATGTAAGTATAGGGAATTAGGATAGGCATTTTTTGATCGATAATCATTAAGTGAACAACATTTATTTTCATTTAATGACTAAACAGAGATCACTCACAATTTTCATTAAGAAAATATTTTGGTTTAAAATGTTTTATGATGTATCATTAAATAATAGGGTTTGAGGCATGTTTGAAGGATTGGAGGGCATTTCATAATAATTTAAATGGAAATTCCAAGAGGCATTCGGAATGCCAACAATAAATATGGTCACAAAATTGATCAGTTAAACAAAAATATCATCATTATCAAAAATTAATTTTTCATTTTCGAAATTTTCGCTTTCAAACAATTCTTGATTTAAGGGATAATTCATAAAAAATGGAACTTTGAAGGTATTTAAAAAATACACTTTCATTCAAAGAACTATTTTACGAACAATGATAGTTTACAATTCCTAAAGTTTTTCCGTCTCCACTTAATCTAGTGATTTTGATATCCCATTGTTTTATTTTGGTGTCACTTGATAGCCAAATGGGAAGTAATTTTTATCAAATAGAAATTAAAAGGAGTGTAATAAAATGCTGAAACGTCAAAAAAGTATCCAATATGATAAGGATTTAGTGTGAATACTGCCAAGAATATACTGATACTTGATACATTTTTCGCACTTAACTCAGTGTGTTCCATACATAGTTTCAGACAGAAAGTTTTAGTCATTTTAATTCCGAAGTCGTTCCACACTTCAAAAGTTGTGCTGATTCTTACAAAAGAGAGAGCGCGCGAGAGAGTAAAACTTCCATTAATTTTTTTGCCATATTTAGTCTGAGAAATGTCTTTTGGTGATTTCTGGACTGGCTGTCAAATTCGATTTGACGTTCACGGCAAGTAATGACAGAAGAAAAAAACGTGTGTGGCCTATTGACTAAGGGTTGCCCAAGTAATCCTTTTATTCTAATTTTAGTTTTGGTAAATGTGAATATTGTTCATATTTTCTATTTCCGAAAAATAATAATAATTGTTAATATTTATTGAAAATCGTAGTGATATTTTGAGACAAAAGACTCATTTAAGTTTCATAATTTAAGGTATAATTTTATTTTTATTGAAAACTAGCGGCCCGTCCCCGCTTCGCACGGGTAGACATAAATAGGTACAGATATTTAAGTTATAAGCATGCTAAATAAAACGACCATGAATCACTAAATTAGAAAACATTTTTTTGTCCAATCATTAATACTCTTCGCAGTGTATGCGATGAAAGACATTTTATGGCTAATTTGTTTACACCTTCGGTTGGTTTTAATAGGAATTTATAAAGATTTCTATATAGTAATCTAGTAGTAGATATAGCCTATGCTACTAAGTGATAATGTAGCTTTCTAATGAAAAAAAGAATTATTAAAATCGATCCAGTACTTTTTGAGTTTATTCGTTACATACAAAAATACAAATCTTTCCTCTTTATAATATTAGTGTCGATAAATATAAGTTTACTTTTGTTAATATTTATTTTATTGGATTCTTATTCATGATAAAGTTGATTACAATTTGTTAATGATCTTCGATTACTCTGCTCGAGCATATTTTTTGACGTTAAAAAATTAGTTCAACCTTGAGAAAATTGGTGCGAAAACCGTTCCAGACATTTTGACAGTTTGCTTTCTCTTTGAGAGCATTTCATCCCTACTCCTCAAATTTGACAATTGACCAACTTTTAAGGAGAAATGTGTGGAACAAAGCTTTTTCTAACCGTTTTTCTTTGAAGAGAACTGAACTATAAAAAAAAGATCTGTGTTTGTTTTTTAGCTCAGTTTGTGTTTCTTTCTTCAATTCTAGTTAGTTTGGAGCACGCTCTATGATTTCTCAATAAAATGACCGAGCTAATGGAGGAAAAAGATGAGTATTTGTTTTGTGTGGTATTAAAGAGGCAGATGTCAAATTCTAAAACTACTGACATTTAAGTTCCCCAGTGTATTTAATAAATAAATTTGTGAGTTCTGATCAAACTCTGCTGAGAGCGTACTCGAAGTGCTCAGGATCTGCTAAGTGCTCTGCTCTGAGCTTAAAAAGAAGAACGCCTTCTAATGTGCCTGCCAGAGGAGTTCAGATCTTAGGAAATCTTTTCCAACAAACAAATTAATGCTATTAAAATTAAGGGACACGTATTTAAATTTTTAAAGTATGTTATGAAAAAATCACATTGAATCGAAACGTTGTATTAATACCAGTTTTAATGGTCCACACGTCAGCATTTTAACAGTTAAAAATTCTCCAAATATTTTGCAGTTTATTATCTAATCCAGTTAAATAATTTGTTCGTATTGTAAATTAGAGTAAAATAATCATTTCTTTTTCATTAAAAACATTGAATCTGAACACGTCTAAACAGTGACAATTCGTGGAAAAAACGAAGGAAACAAACCTTAATCTGGAGAAAGTGCCATTTAGTTTGTTATGTCAAAAACTCAGAATTCAATAAAAAATATTGAAATTAAGACAGCCATTTTGTGATTTCAAAATAGCCTTTAGTAAAATGTTTACAGTAAGATTCTAAAATCGTTTAAAATTAGTCAAATCATCTTTTTAACTTTATTCTTTCTAAAATCTTCAGAGAATTTTAAAACAAAATAATAGTTTCCTTCTGAAGGTATTTAAAATTATGTTTTTTTTTTAAATCAAAAGAAGCCAAGTAAAAAAAAATTAGAGAAAATTTCATACAATTTTATCTTGTCGTTTATGAGAAATTTCTAATTCTCGATTTTTGACAACACATTTATACTGATATGATAAGTTTGGTGTTACAAACAATACAAAATTACCAAAAACGCATCTGCTTAAAACCTTAACATCCCAGTTTGAACTCAATCGAGTTGTTGGGGCAAGGTCAAATAGACAGATAGACGGACGGAATCGCAGGACAGTTTTTTCGACTTTTCTACCATCATAATGTTAATTTTTTTAAATATAATCTTGAGTTCGAAAGTTTTTACGGATGAAAATACATTTACATCGTTCCTATATATTGCAAGTGAAAATAATGCCATTTAACAATCTATCATACCTAATATATCTAATAATGCTTTTTACGGGTGTTTTGTTTTCGTCGTGTGGTTTTCAATCTGGCAACACTTTTTTTGGAGTTTTTTTTTGACAGCTGTCATTTGATTTATGCTCAGTTTGGTTTGCCATTTCAAATAACATACGCAAATCGTGCAAACAATTAATTTATTGGAGAAAACTTTTGCTGAGCGCATTATCTCGTGCCGTGGGCCTGTGACATGGCTTCCAAGATCGTGCGATTTAACGCCGATGGAGGTTATGTGTGAGGTTTGTGTGAGGTTCTGTGAAGTCTCTTGACTACGGAGATAAGCCCGAGACTATTGATGCCTTTGAAGAGAATACTCGTATGCTGGTCGTTGTTTCTGATATACGGCCAAAAAGTGGTCGAAAATTAAGCCTCTCGGCTTGAATATATAGTTGAGTTATCCGAAATGGCAAACCCCTATTATAGTAACAAAATTGTATGCCATTTATTACATCTTGAAAACTACACGTCTCAAAAGTAAACCCTTTATTATTATTATTTATAGTTCTCAAGTTCTTAAGAAAACACAAGTTTTTACATTTAATTTGTTCTCAAAACAAGTACAATTTAGCATGATACATATTTTCTTCTAAGCTTATAAACTCCCCTTTCCTCTGACTAAATATAATTCAAAATTTTAATTATGCTAGTCTTTCGACAATAATGTCAAAAAACGACCCTGCGCTATCACTGATTATGATCATAAATATCCTAATTAAACGTACCATATAACTTCTATAAATTATGAATTAAAAACATTTTTTTTTTCGAACATAATTGATGGATTCTTATCACTGTGACAAATTTTACTATCTGACATTGAAAAGTATAAACACACGATTAATTTATTAATAAAAACAATAAAAAAATATGTACATTATGTGATCCATATACACGAATTTTATTCAATGAAAAATAAAATGTCAATTAGCATTGAGAGTCACAGTCAGAGTCAGAGTGTGTGGTTCAGTTCTTTTATACCTCATGTCTACTCATACCTCAAGTGCAAATTAAATTTATAAACAATAGAATTAAAATAACAAATCAAAAACCCACGAATTATTATTATTATTATTTGTTATAGGAACATTATTCACAAGTTTGGCCTGAATACTCAAAGCCGCTTCATATTGTTGTCTTTAAATTAAAGAAAATAATACAACAAACAAAACTTTGAAATTTAATGTAACTTTATATACAATTATTTGATCACATTAAAAAAACAACAATAATTGACTGTGAATATAATTTGCATTTCATATTTTCTATCTCTCTATTTTAATTTCAATTGAACAGAAAAAAAAAAACAACAAAATAGGCAAAAATTCTGATACAAAATAAAAATTAAAAAATCCATCCAATCCATCACAATATTATCTTCTTCTAGATTGAATAATAAAATTATAAACAATTTGTATTTAAGTCATATTCTGGTGTCGATGAAAACACACCTTTTTTCGTAATAGAAACGCGTTTCGATACGACTCAAGAATATAAAGATAACAAAACGTATTCAATTCCGATACTTAAATAATCTATTAATGTACACTTTGGGTTGCATGAATAGGGACAAGCTTTTTTCGTTTTTTTATTTGTGGATATTTTTCAAACCCTTTGGTTTTTTTTCTGTGGAAAACCCCAAATGTAAAATGAATGAAGTATGTATTAAGTTTATATTTTGAAACAAAATTTTGGATTAAGTTGATAAATAAAAGTCTTATGTCAGGTTTTCCGAGGAAGGTCATAAAAAGTACCTGTTTTTTTGTGTCACATAAATAGGTACAAGATCTAAATTTCCCTATTAGCGTGTTTTAAATCAGCTAAAAAGGGAATTTAGTACGAGTATTAATTTGATAGAATCAAGAAGTATGGGTAGAGGTAAGGGTCTAGCCAAGGAGGAAATAGGCCAGATTTGAGCTTACCGGGAACTCGGCAAAACCATCCGTTTTATAGCCAGCAAAATTAGAAGAAGTTCAAATGTTGTATACAACTACCTCAAGGGCCCAGAGAGATATGGAAAAAACCATAAGGGAATAGTCAAGAAAGCCACACCATTTCAGGAAAGGCGGGCGATAGTGAGAGCTGCATCAAATTAAAATCTTTCCATCAGTATACTAGTAGATCGACCGACTATTGCTCGGGTGATACAAAAGGCAGATCATATATGATATCAAAAAATGAAGAAAAAACCAAAATTGAATGTTGCACGCAAGAGCCAACGCCTTAATTTAGCAACAAATCACATCAGGTGGAATCGACCGTGGCATACCGTGTTGTCTTTTTCGATGAAAAAAAAATTAATTAGCTGCTTGTTTCATGATTTACGAAAGTAAAAAATCTATCTTCAAAAACGGCACAGCAAAGTAGGCGGTGTACGTATGGTATGGGAAGCAATCACCTATTACGGGACCGTCGAGCTGGATTTTCAAAGCTCTAAAATGACGGCAATCACTTACAAGTCGATTTTGGAACGAGCTTTTTACCAGTATTTTGAATTATTTGGTGAACAACGTTCCACTTTCCTACAAGATAATACACCAATACGTACCGCACGGACAACAGAAGCCTTAATTCAGGGTCAAAATGTGAACCTATTACCATGGCCCCCATATTCTCCTGACCTGAACATCATGGAAAAACGTGTGGGGTGAGTTTAAAGAAAAGTCTCAAGTTTTGTTCAATTATCTGACAGCACTCTATGAATCCATACACTTCAGGTTACTTAAAGTAATTCAGAAATCAGGAGGCAGAACACATTATCTATTAAAAATTATAATCCATTCAATAAAACCAGTATTTACCTAAACCATAAGATTTTTGTTATTTTCTTTACTTTAAAGGGTCTTACAGGTAAATTGCTAGAGTGGAAGAACACCTCTTCAGAAGAATAGCGGGTATACCATCCGGATCAGTGGATTTATTAATGTTGAGATCTCTTAGGACTCTCGCCACAGTTAGAGTACGAAAAAAGATTGGTCCTATAGAATTATAAACGCGTTCAAAGACTTCCCCAGTCTTGCCATGACACTATCAGGTAAATTGGAATTTTTGGTGAACTGCTTTTCAAACAAGTTAGCTTTATCAAAAGAGCTAACTAAAGGAGTGTCATTAGTTAGTTAGTTAATCGTACTTTATTGAACAATTTAAATATATACACGATTATTTATAGAACTAGTACATTTAAGCATGGCAAAGCCGTCTGCCGAGAATTGACAACAAATTTAAACAATTATTTTTATACATGTCAAAAAAGAGAAAATTTGAGCTGGTTTATATATTAAAAATTTTCATCTATAATTCTATTTCTATATTTAAGTGCTGTGTGGCAGTATGACGCAAGGGTACTCCAATTTTGACTATCGTTTAATAAATTTTTTAATTCTTCGAATACCAGTATGTTAACACCAAAGTGATTTCTCCTGATTTCTCGTAGGATGGGACATGATCCAAGAAAATGAACCATATTTTCATCATTTCCTGTATTGCACAAGCTGCAACGGGTTGCGAGATCCTCGCGATGTGGCATGCAATTTAGTCTGAATAGTTCTGCCCGGGCTCGTTTCAAGACTGATATTTGTGCAATACTCAGGTTAGAATGTACGAAGTCAACTTCGCTGTGATTTAGGTGGCTATACAAGGAGCGTGAACTTGAGCTCTCAGCTTGGTTGATACTTTCTAGTCGTATTGCGCGTTCAACATCTAATATAAATGATTGTGAGAGCCTTTGCCAGTTAGGAATATTAGTCTCATCTAACTCCATCCTTATGTTGTATCTATTGGCTATATTTTCCCAGTCCTTCAAGAAAAGTGTTTTTGTCCGTATTGCTCTTTTTGCAAGGACTTTAGTCAGTCGCGTATCGTCTTCTACATTTAATACTTTTATAGTGAAGTTCATGCAAAGTTTGAGGGTGAAAATAAAAAGTGGTGATATTCCGCTCTCGATTTGTAGCACATAGTTTGGTGTATTTGATGGTAGCTGGAATAGTTTCTTTAGGAAGAAACGCAACAGTTTCTCGACTTCATCATAATATTTTCCACCCCAAACTTGAGCTCCGTAGCACATAATTGACCGCATAACAGCTTCGAACACCTTAATTTTCGCTGATATTTCAACCTTCGAATTCATCATGAGATTTTTCCACGTGCAATTTAAGGCTTTTTTTGTTTCGGCAAGCTTTATAGAAAAGTGTTTTCTCATGGAGAGGTCATGGTTTAACGTTATTCCAAGATATTTATACGATTTAACAACTTCTAAATCCTCTCCATCGTACTTCCATTTTTCGTCCCTTGCGAAGCGGCCTGTTCCTTTCCTGAAAATTAATACTTTAGATTTGTCTGTGTTTATTTGCAAACTATTAAGGCGACAATAGCTCTCTAGCTTGTTAATCATTAACTGTAATGAGTTCGGCGATTCTGCTAGGATAACAATGTCATCTGCATAGAGCAAAGTTTTTATATTGATGCCATCAACTACAATTCCCGCGGGTAGAAACTCTGAGATATCATCCAAAAATAATGAAAATATTAACGGGCTGAGTAAACATCCCTGTCTTACACCAATTGTAATCTCGAACGATTCTGAAAGCTCATTTCCCGTCCAAACCATCGATTCATTTTTTTCGTAGAGACTTTGAAGGGTCCTTAAAAACTTTGTGGATACTCCTATTTGCGATAGTTTGTAGAAGAGGCAGTTTCTATTTACTTTGTCGAATGCAGCTCGAAAGTCAATAAAGAACGCGTAAAGTTTTTTCCCTTGATTAAGGTAGATTTCAGCAATGCTTGTGAGGTTGAAAATTTGATCCACTGTGGAATATCCTTCTCTGAATCCAGCTTGGAACTGACTCAGCTTCTTGTTTTCTTTTACCCTCATTAACAACAAGCGTAGCGACTGAGAAAGAATTAGAATTTCCCATGTTTTTTTACAAATGACGAAAAATTCTTACTGCCTCTGGGACATTGCAGTATTTTTCGCAGTAGTTGAAGCATTTGTTCAGGCAATCCCAAAAAAAGGCGAATCTTCTTCTCCCAAATTATCGACTGATAGCACTAACGTCCCTTCTTTCTAAGGTCAAGGAAACGCTGATTAATTATTAGCTTAAGAAATATATTGAGGAACGAAACAGTGGAACAAATCTTTACATCGTTTTGGAGAGTGTAAGATTATTGGACTTGATATTTCAAAGGCATTTGATAAAGGGTGGCATCTTGTTCTCTTATCGAAAATGCATGCTTTTGGTATTGACGAATCTCTTCTTCGTTGGATTAGAAATTTTCTTTCGAACCGTTCAATACAAGTTGTTTTGGACGGATTCAAGTCTGAAACCACAAAATAAACGCTGGTGTGCCCCAGGGGTCCGTTTCGTCTCCGACCCTTTTTATCGTTATTATAAACGATCTCCTGTCTGCTACTTCGTATCCAATACATTGTTTCGCTGACAATAGCACTCTAAGCCTTACATATTCGTTTCCAGACTCACAACCTTCCTCTTCGGATGTGGAACTGCAACTGCAAAATATGATTATCTCATTAAATTCCGACCTACACAGCATTGCAATGGGGAATAAGAAACCGAGTGGAATTTATTACTTTGAAAACACAATGCTGTCTTGTATCGTTAAAGCGAGATATACCCTCCTTGCCACTATCTATGCACTTGCATTAACGAAAACTTCGATGTAATCGGAATGTGCATCAGCAACCACCTCGTATTGAGTGATCACATACGCGATGTTGCCAAAAATGCGCAAGATGTTTGGGTTTTCTGAGACGATGCAATAAATTTGTCTTTCCTTCTGATCTGTCTACAATCTACAAAACCTGTATACATACGTCCAAAACTTGAATATAACTTCAAACTCTGGGCTGGTGCTCCAGTTACTTACTTAAACCTCTTGGACAGTATTCATAGAAGAGTTGGTTGGGGACATTAGCATCATCAACTCGATTACTTGATTCGAACATCGTCGGAAAGTTTCTTGTCATTCTAGTTTCATTCCTCCCCTTAGTCCATCAGTTTACTCTTGAGCCCAACTTAAGCCGTACTTTGAAGTACAGAGATTCATTTTTTTAGCCGCACTGCGCGAATGTGGAATGCCTTGCCACGCTCTATCTCTCCCTCTCATCGCAATGTTCAAGAATTCAAAATCAATGTACACCGACACCTCCTATCCAACCCTTCCTCCTTTTCCTAATGCACTGTGTCTTTGGCATATTAAATGTATACAAAACCCTTTAAGTGGGGATTAATTATATATATGTCCGCCATAAAACTTGTATTTATCAACTTAATCCAAACATTTTGGTTTTAAATATAAACTTAATACATACCTAATTCATTCTACATTTGAATGTTTCCAAAAAGCCTAAGGGTTTGAAAAATGTCGTCAAATAAAAAACAAAAAAACTTGTCCCTATTCATAAGACCCGAAGTGTACCTATGCAAAATGTTTGCTTAGTAGAAGAACACAAAAATACTCAATTTTTGTATTTAAACAAAATAAAAAAAAAACAATCTACACACGTTTGTTATTCATATTTTTTTGTTCGAGTAAAAAAAAAACTTCGCACATTAGGTATACAACAAAAAAAAATTATATCTTTTTTTTTTCTTATTGTTTGTTATTTTAGAACAATTTTTTCTTTGAACAAAAAATTCTGTTGAAAAAGGTTCAAACATTTTGTACGTTTTCGTAAAAACAACAACTGCTGAATTGAGTAAATTCTGTGGGTACTGATACTGAGTCACGTACGTACTTTTACGTTGCCGGGATCGCTGATTGTAATAAATGTATCTACAACTTGAACACCATATATTTATAATATATTTATATTCTCGCTCTCTTTTGAATTGAAAATAAAAAAAAAATAAAAATTTAAATAAAAACGAAAAGAAAAAATTGCGTGTGTAGGACGACCGACGGCGACGGCAACAGCAACCGGCATGCGAAACTCTGGCGATTGTTAAAAGTTGTTGTTTTATACCCAATGATTATACCTACTGCCAAGACCAAGACCAACCGATGAATAATTCCTTTGACGCCACACGCCAAAGCCGCACACGTAGCAAAACAACAACAAACACACAAAAAACAACCAACAACCAGCTACCGAATCTGAATATACTCGTACTCGAATACATTGTATTCTTTAGATTCTTTATACCCACATTTTGTATCTGAACTCAATATTGCTGAGTATATATAAAAATGCCTAAAAATAGTCACCATACCGGCTAGAGAATAACAAAACGAAAAAATTAAAAATTTATCATCGCCATTGTTATCAGTAGATTATTATGTACCTTCCCTTCCTCTTACCCCATGCCCAGGCCATACATACTACTTATTCAAGTTTAAGTCAAAGAAAACGTAAAAAAATATATATTTATGTATATATAAACATGTACATAAATTGTTTATTTAAAATAAAATAACAAAAAAAAAAAACAGAATTTTTAAATCTCTAGCCAAATGCCGATGAATTTTGAATTGTTGAGCACGCTCTGGCTCACGTTCAGTATGGGATTTGCTGATATAAGCAAAATAAGAAAAAGCTTAGACCATTATGGGATATCTCAGAGTAGTAATGATATTTTTTGACATTTGTCGTCAAATGACGTTTAAAGTTTGGGCACCATAAAAATAAAAATTCTTTTATTAAATCTAATAATCCAGGCTTATCTATAATAGGTCAATAAAATAATATAACCTTATGTCAAAAACTCAACGAAAATTAGCTTTTGTTTGCAAATGTTTCCCACCTGTCAAAATAAAAACAATAATTTACTGATAATAATTTACCTATTAAATGTAATTAAAATAAATATTTAAAATATTGATATAATTTGAATTACCATAGTGAATTACTTAACGAATTTAACTAATTGCTTACACACTTCATGTCGAACTAACGTCAACAAAAAAATTATAATACTTTTGGCTTTGATATTATAAAGCACATCATTCAGGCTCTGGCTCACGTTCAGTATGGATATCCTAGTAGAAGCAAAATAAGGAAAAGCTTATGCCGTTGTTATCTCAGAGAAATAAAGACATATTTTGACAGTTTTTTTTCAAATGACATTTGAGAATTTAGCACCATTTAAATAATAAGTCACCAAAATCAAAAATCTTCTTTTATAGAACCTAATATTGCAGACCCCACTACATTAGATCAAGCAAACATATGCGCTAATGTCAAAAACCCAAAAGAAGTTTTGTTTTTGTTTGCAAATGCTCCTTACCTGTCAAATAATAATAATAATTTACTGAGATAAAATTTACCGACTTTGTCCAATAACATTAACTTTAAATATATTTGATGCATTTTGAAACGATTTAAATGAATTGCTCAGTATGACACTTCATGTCAAATTAATGTCAAAAACAAATTATTGTACAGTAATAAAATAAAATTAAATTGTATTTTACTGAAAAATTGGAATTTCAAACTAAACTAAACCGAGACGAAATGCAAGAATGCTGTCATATTCGATAGGCTTAGGTGATAGTTGACTGTCAAATTTTGTGTAGTCGTTTTGTCTTTTTCTTTCTCTTCCTTTTTCAATAAACATGATAAAGACGGCTATCGTCAAAACAGGTACCATTTTATTGAATGTTCTTATTTATTTAACGCCATACGGGCGATAATTGTACTAATGAAATTACTCCAATTTCTTTTTTTTTTAATGTTTGTTTGTTTTTGCTACTGTCAAACTCAAAACTCCCAACGAATTGTATTGTGTGCGATTATACATGCATGTTATTATAATAAAATTATAAATAATAAAATTAATCAAATTCAAAATTAAAACTATTGTAAATTCAGCTTTAAGTCAGTATTGCCAACCTTTAAATGTCAAATAAAAACTTATCGAAAATATAAAATAATTCAATGTCACATCAAGGTTAAACCATAAATTAAGCTAATATGAATTGATTGTACATTTTTTCGTTTTACTTTTGTAATAAATTTTTGTTCGTAAAGCAACATTTCCACGATTTGGTTTTACTTTATTCAGTTTTCTTTTTTTCTTAATTTTTAAATAAAAATTCTTGTTCAAACAAAACATTGGTCCTTCGAGCCGGATTTGCAGATTTCCCATGTTTAGGGACAGATAACAGACTAATGCTGGGCAGCGACAGAGGCCCGTATAAGCATTTAAGAGTCAGGGTTGCGGGTTCATGAGGGGTTGGATAAGTTCCTCCTCTAGAATGACAATGAGACATATTTGTGCACTGGAATATTCATACATATTGTCTTATTAAACATTTGACGAAACTTACCTGAATTATGGTTAAACATTCGTAAGTGAGCATTTTTCTAATATAGTTGGGTTTTTACACAAAAACTATAATCAAAAAGGTTTAGGTTTAGTTCAAATCCGACTTCAAATTCAATCTATGACGTCACGTTTTTGAGATAAAACGTTTTCTAGGCTATGTAAGTTGGTTATGATTTTCCAAATCTTTTTGTTTTTCATTGACCTAAAGCCCGTCATCAATATTCTCATCACTTTGAAAAAAGGTCACTTCCACCAACAAATATAATCACTATCTTTAAAATTCCGTTTAAATATTTTCAGTATCTTATTTACTTTAAAAAAATTCCTATTAGTCTTCCAACGGTGACCTTTATATTTGAATAGCTACCGCTTTTCGAGTTCCCTTTTTTCATTTAAAAACTTTATGTATATACTCACGTTTCGAAGTTTTGGTACAAATCGAAACCGTTTTCGCGTCGTCGCGTTTTCCCAACAAGACTTCACAACTTGCCCTATCGGACAACGTATGTTGCTTCAAATTCTAAATCGGCTTCAATTCTTGAGTCAGCTTGAACTTGTATGCTCGTAAGCCAGTGTTCTATGCAAAATATGCCATAATTTAGTCTGAGCGATACCCAAATTTTGAAAACGTCGCGTCGTGGACTGCAGCGATATTTTGACACTTCGACCAATTTGTTGACTCAATGCCAACGCAACATAACATAACGAATATACAGACTCAAATTTTTGTTGTACCACACTTGTTATTGCTTCTCTAGTTCGGCGAGATTTACGACCGAATTAACGGTCTTCAAATATTTGTTTTTAATTTCAAATTTGTATGCAAAACCGTTGTATTTTTCAATGACTTACGTACAAATTATTATAAAATATTAAGAGTGAAATAAACAGGTAATAAAAATATGAACTATAAAATAAATAATTTTAAAATTCTTTCGTTAAAAACACGGTTCTTGAGACCGTGGGCGAGCGGTCTCACCAACGATATTAGTTATGCAACATTAACTTTCAAAACCTAAACACTTTAAGTTTTTAAAACATATTGGAACAATATAAAATTACGGCTATTTTTAAATTTTTACATAAAAAACCGGATATATTTATTAGAGTATTTTTCAATTTTTTTTATTTCCATTTTTCAAGAGTTTTCTTTTAAAAACCTGAAATGCTCCAGAGATGAGATTCCAATTCAGAGCAACAATCCTTTAAAAAAAACTCAATTTTATTGACCATTGAATAGAGGAAAACAACTATCAAAATTAACTTACAAAAAGAATAATATTTCTTGAACTTATATCTCCAAATGAGATTTTCTGTGGGCCCCTTAAACTTTGTTAAAGCTCTAAAAAAAAATAGCTCCCTAAAATAAAAAAAGTTGGATTCAGAGCTTTGCCATGTTTCCTATTCAAATAATTTACACTTAAATACAGTTTACAATATCACTAATAAAAATTAAAGGGCCCATATCTCTTAGGCCAAAGTACGCTTAATCCAGCACTGTTACACTGACTACTGTCTCATTGCCTTTCGTCCCCTCAAAAAAGCTTGTTGGCCTTGGCAATGACACCTAGATGGTGAAAGCTGTGTTGTCGCTTTCCGATTATGTGCACACACTCGCCATTAAAAAAAAAAGAAGCAATTCCTAACCTTTTTTTTATGTATTTTGTGTTTTTTTTTTGTTTTAATTCATATTCTGAATTTTATATATAAATTTATATGAATTGTAATTTTTTCTACAATCAACCATCAAATTATTCTAGAGATTTCGCATTTTTTGTTAACTACTAAATAAAATGATATATCTTCAGTTTATAGATAGGTAGCTTATCTTATAAATACAAAATATTTGATTCAAAAAAATAATAAGAATTTTATTAGAAAAAAGAAATGAGGAAAAGAATGAATGATTTATTTGTTTTTGTTTTCTATACAAGAAATAGAATTTGACAGAAAATGATTTACGGTCTTACATAAATGTGTGTTTTTTTTCAGCTTTATTTTAATATTCCAACATTCTTGCGTTTTAATTTAATACAATTTATAGACTGGACAACTGACAAAAAAAATCCCTATAATTATGGTGTAAACTTTGAACACAACACAATGTTAAAGATTTTGAAGTTCAGTTAGTTATTAATCATTAAAATTGATCTAAAGATTAACTTTACAAAAATAAAGTTAGACTCAGTTACACCTTTTCAAGACCTAATTTTTCAGGGTGGGGTTAAAAAACGACTTAAGGTTACACAATAAATTTGATGATATGACAAATAATTGACTAACCTATTTTATCCATCGTAAGAATATTTAAGAAAAACGTATTTGTCAGTAAGCTTTGCTTCACTTCTTATACTCTTGGTTGACTACAAAACTGGGCTAACGATAAATACATTCAACTAAATTTAAGATAAAGTGAGATATAGCCGATTTACTGAATTTTTTGTTAAAGAATCGTTTTCAACAATATTAGTTGAGTTTGGATTGAAATAAATTGTAAGCTTCAAGGGGAGCATCCAGAATTTATAGTGGAAGGAGTTTATTGCCATAGCTAACTATTATTTTTTTTTAAATTATATTTAGATGTCAAACAATCAAAATATTGTTTCAATAATAATGAATTTATTTACATTGAGATCAAATTAGAGAACAACTTAAATATCAAAAACCGTTTAAAAATGGTTTTGCCGTAAGACTCGTTCTAAAAAAAGGCCGTTCAAATTTAATATAATTTTTTTCTTTCAAGAATTAATTCAAGCTTAAAGCCTAGTACGCTGCTGATGCGAAACGAAATTTCCCATACAAAAATGACATGACGAAATCATAACCGAAAAATTTCGCTGTGCTTTTCGTTTTTCAGTACGCTGCTGAACGACGAAATGTGACATTTTAGTGGAGAGCTGTACTAGATTTCTTAGTACAATTCTTTGTACTTGGAAGTTAAGGTTTTGAGCAGATTCGCGTTAGGCGTTTTTTTCATTTTTTTTTAAGATCAAAACTAACAGTGGTTCCCATACAATTTTTTTGGTCAAAAAACGAAAATTCGAATTTTCTCAAAAACGAACCGATAGATTTTTTTTAAATTTTCTTTAAAATTTTATTTTTTAACTTTGCTTCTTTTAATAAGAAAAACATTTTTTTGTATTGCTCAGGAAAGGTACCGCTCATAGAACCGTTTTTTTGTTTTTTAATTTTCTCAGCAACTTATGAACCGATTTCAATATTTTTTTTTTTGAACGAGCTCTTATACTGCCTTAACAATATTTGATTATCAAAAGTGCAATTTTTTTTTTATTGTATTTTTTGAAAAAATATTGAATTTTTTTTTTTTCAAAATTCTATATCTTAAAAACGGGTCAACATTTTTTTACGAAATTAAAATCTAGAGCGTATATTTATAATCACTAAACAACTGCATATCAAAAATATTTTTGGAACAAAATTGAAAAATTTTATATATAAAAAATTAATTTAAAAAAAATCCGCTCTAAAGATTTTCGAAAAAAAAATTTGAGAAATCAAGGCTTTTTTGATTTATAAAATGGCATTTAAATTTTTGAAGGCAAACTTATTTTTCAGGTAAAATTTTGAATCTTAAATTAGTTTTTTTAAAAATGGAGGTTTTTTCGACAAATCAAATGGCATTTACATATATCTTTGAAGACAAACTTATTTTACAGGTATATTTTTAAATCTTATAAACATAGGTACTTTTTTAAACTGATTCTTTGAATACAGGAGCAAGTTCGTGCGACCCAGTCGTGCATTTTTTTAGTAATTATTATACAACAATTTTATTAAATATCGAAAATTTAGAATGAAACAACAAATTTAGAAAAATGCTAATCGGTTCAGTATAGTTCGATAGAACGAAAAAACCTGTAATTGGCTTACAACTTTCATGTGGGTGCGGTGGCGTAGTGCACTAGCTCTTCACACGCTAGGTCGCTTGTTCAAGCCCAGCTCAGGCAAAAGTTCTTCAAAAATTAAATTGAACAAAAAGCGATTAAGCACCACTAAAGGAGTCTGATGATCGGGTTGGCCCCCGTGAAATAGCTATAACTCCAGCCTATGAACTTGGTGGTAGCACACACAAGTTGTTGTTGTTTCATTCTAAATTTTCAATTGTAAATTCGGCAAGCAGCTGCCTTAACCTGCGAGTATAAAATTTCATACAAAACCCCTTAAAATTTATTAAATATTGTTTTAATTAATTACATTTTATTAATTTTCTGAAATGCTTAGTTCTTTAATGTGTGTTACTTTGAATTAATTAATAAATAAGGAAATCAATGACAAGTGCGTTTCTTAAAGAACTTTAATGAAGCCATTATTTAATTACTAAATGCTTTTTTTTACATTACAATTTCAAGTAATTGAAATGAAATTGAAATTGCAAGTACAAATTACAAATTTATACTTTTTTCAATTACAATTATGTACATCTAATTGTCAATTACTAATTACTTGTAATTGAAATGAAAGTTGAAATTAAATACGAAAAGTAATAATTATTTCCCAACTCTGGTTTTCTATGCAGAATATATGTACATATGAGGCACTTTTTAGGACCATAATATCTCTTAATGGATTTGTCAATTTCCCGGAAGTTGAAAACTAGGGTCTGGCCCAAGTGACATACAACTCTCAACAATTTCTATCTGCGAGTAATGTAGTCAGGGATACTTAAGTGGCACAGGTAGGGAATGAACTTGGACCTCTGGCATGACAATCCTATATACTCACTAACGATCACGTCACAAATTTTCAGGACGGATACAGTAGCTTCTATCCATATCTTTATTGCCATTGTAGTTTTCCATTATATATACTCAAAGTGACAGACTGATAGATTACAATATAATAGACAACGAGAGTAAAAACTTCAGATGTCAAAACTATGATCAAACAAAGTTTAAATCAATTTATGTGATCATAAGTTTATCGAACTTCATGGTTGTTCTGTGAAACCAGCATACGTGAGAATATACTATCAAACTTTTTTAATCTTAAATATCCAAAATTCTAAGTATTCTCATGTCATATAAATCATGTTCATAGTAAAAATACTACAATTACATACAATTCAAGTGAATTTCTACAATGGCAAAGGTATAGCTATCTATTTATTACAAAACAATATTGTATCGGTATTTCGCTTTCAATAAACTCAATCTTATGAGTATACTTTTTTTATACCTCCAATCAAACAGTTTCTTGTTCTTCAGCTTAATTTGTTTCCAACATTCAATGTTTAATTTATAAGTATTATACTCTTCTATAGGTACATAGATAGGTACAAGTACTACAAATTTGCCAATTATAACATAATCTTCCTACGAACTATTCGAACTATATATGTAGATACATAAATGTATCTACAAAAAGAAAAATATGTATCTACTACCTCTGTACAAATATTTACGTCATTGCAAATTGATATCTATATATAGAAATTTAAATTAGATTCGTTTGCAATAATTCTTGTTGTTGTATTTTCCCTTCTTTTTTCTTTACTTCACTCCCCTTCTCTGTTCAATAAAACGAAAAAAAAAAAACATATGCATACAAAATAACACAGAGAATCGTGTTCTGTTTATTTAGCACAGTAACTGAGAACTTATTGTACATTTTAAACTTCATAAACATACTCGTACCTATATATTTCTACATACTCGCATACGAAACGAAGAATGTACACAATATTGCTTCTTCATACAAAATCCATTAATTTCTTAAGAACTGATGAGTTATTGTAAAATGATATCAATTAGACGAAAGTTAATGGAAAAATAACGAGGATAAGTATAAAAATGTAATAAAACCATCGACAGATAGCTTGACCCCACCTGATAGCTATATTCTATAGATATTGTATCTAATCTATATATTATACCTACTATGATGATGATGAGTACCTACGACGTACACTAATCATATGGTAACGGTAGCATATTTCGACAGACAACGCGAAAGCAGCGAACTCGAATTCAAACTCAAAACGCGAAGCTCTTAATGAGGTAATGTAAGCCTTTTTTGACAGACGATGATTAAGAAATAACCGACACACATTCTCGCACATAAACTGTCATTCATAGTATCACCGTGCGTCGTATAGTCATCGTGGTTGTCGTTGTCGTTGTCGGCTAGAAGCTTGTACTATATATAGTAAGTACTTGAAAACTTCCCCTTCACACCCCCTCTATATTGTTTGTGGAGCACTCCTCTATATATGAGTATAGCCACATCAAACATGTCTAGCTTCAAATTCATTCAGCTTTTCACCCCATAAAAGCTAATTGCTCAAATAAACTTTTGTTTTTTTTATTTTCTTATTTTTATTTTTCTTCCTCTTTACTTTTGTTTTCCCTTTTATTTAAACTTAATTCTCTGCTTGATTGTATATGTATGTAAATACCATGTAGTGTTAAAACTCACACAAATAAGCAAACAAGAGAAACAAAAAAGAAAGATAAGGAAATTAAAAAAATATAACTTGCACCTACCTTTGGGATGGATTGTATAGGAATTATTTCTTATTCTTTTTTTGATAAATTAAATCGAAATTTTGACAGATGACAAAAGTGACAGATGTCAGTTGTTTACACAATCGAGAGATAAACTCCATTCATATACATCTATTATGACAGTTATAGTTTTGTGACATCTTAAAGTACGATTACATTGTTTTTATTTTTGTGCGTTTGCATATTCAAAGATAGTAGGTAGGTAGGTAGGTAAGTGGGCTTGAGAATAATGGACATGGGGTATAAATTAATGTTCATTTATCTTGCACTTGATTTGGCAAACTTTTGTTGTTGTTTTTGTCTCTTTCTCTCTCTCTTTCTTCACTCTCTTTCTTTCTCTCTATGTTTTTCATCATTTAGTGAGTGCTCGTGTTGGCGTTGGCACTGGTGGCCCACCCTCTCATACTATGTCGGTGAAATGGCCTTGAACGAAAGTTTTCCGTTTTCCTTTGTCAGATTTTTGTGTGTAAAATCCTGATTGTTTGTTTGTTTGTATTGAATAAAACACATACCGTTACACACACATATTCGCACACACACACCTTCACACAAATACGTTCGTTTGTCGTTCTATAGCAGCACTGATAGATTAAGATTGAATATTTTTTTTTGAAAATTTGTAATATCTTTTGAAAATGAAAAATAAAAAAAAACAAGAAAACCGATCGAAAAATTACATAATGTAGTTCTCCAAAACCACTGACATATCGCACCACTGTCACTTTATAATAATAATCTCTACCACCCACAACAAACAGCAGCACCAGCAGTAGCAGGAGCAGTAGCAGCAACAACAACAACAGCAACAACAATTAATTATAGGAATTTTATTGTAAAAGGCCAGTGACAGTAACAGAAACAGTGACAGTGACAGTGACAGTTGGTCGAAGTGTCACTCCAACTGACATACAATTGCAAAAACAGAAACACATTTTTCTTTTGGTACAAAAATAACACAATACGAGTAATAATAAAAGTACAATTCCCTAGAATCCCGTGCCGTGCAACCGTGCAAACGTATCGAGAGAAATCGGGCGGTGCGGTTGGCATAGAGTACCGTAGCCGAATGAGATTTATACACGAGGAGCTTTTTTATTGAATTGAAAAGGAAAAGACGAACGAGTAAAAGAAGAAAAAACAACAACGAGAAGAAAAAAGAAAAACAAGTTAAACACAGAATCAAACAAAACCAAAACCAACAAGAACAGAAACAGAAACAGTACCAAAAGCAACAACAGCAACAACAACAACATCCAGAAATACTCTGTTCGGCGAGAGTATCTTTACTCTATGGACAAGCACTACATTGGATGGTGTGTACTGTGTAGTATTTACCTCGCTATCTGTGCTGAGCAAGGGGCGGGCCGGGGCAGAGCGGGCGGTGCGGTACGATACGTAATGTTTCACCGTCCGTGCGTCGTTGTCGCGTCGTCGTCGTTGGAGTATAGTATAGTAAGTATAGTGCCTAACCTACACGTGATATACTTTTACACTACGAACGTGTAGAAAACTTGAAGGACTTGGAGCTGTATATATGTAGCTGTAGCTGGATCTGGAGCTGGAGACAGTTCGGTGGTTGGTTAAGGAGGTGCGCGCTGTCAAGCCTTCTCTTTACCTCTGTTCCATTATCATCTCTGCTTATACCTACTGGCTCACCCACAACATGACGAAGTCTCAAAAATCTCTCGTTGTAAAATGACAATTACCTCAGGGCTGGAGTGGAATTTTTCAATACGCTAAAGCTTAGTAGAGACGATTTTGTTAGATGTGTCAGTATAGAAAAATTATCCATTGATATTGAAATGCAGACGTAAAAGAGAACAAACATTTTGTTATGTCTTCTTAAGTGAGTGGGAGCGAGATCAAATGATGAAATGTCAAGATGAGTCGCTTTCAAACGTCAAATGCCAACTACGTCAATAACTTGTAAACATCCAATTTTGTGTGACAGTATGGCCAGAAATGTCGATGTCTGCCTTTTTTAGAAGATGATCACACAATAAATCTTTCATTTATGACACAACAGTCTTAACACAGAATTTTCTTTAAAACGCTTTTTTCTGTTAAGTTGCTGAACTGAACCTGAACTGTCAAACTCAAAATCGTGTTTTTCTTTCTTTTCAGTATGTTTAGAGCTTTAAAGTTGTACTTGTATTACTTTTTTTCATTTTGAGAATGATTTCGGAGTGTCTTAAGTAAAACGCTGAACACGTCAAATTTCAAGTGTGTAAGATAAGGGAAAATAATTAAGAAAAATTAAAACCATTAAAACAGCTAAAGTAACAGGTTGTTTTGGCAGGGTTCAGGCATTTAAGCATCTTTCACATGAGCTACGAACTACGAACTGCGAACTGTGGATGTTCGCATATTTTGACTTTTCTTTCACATGGGCTTTATTTCTATTCGCAGACAGCGACGAATTGAATTATCCTTTTATCCATATTTTCCTCAGCGATAATCTTTCACACAAAAACAAAACAAGAGTGATATAATTTTGAGGTTATGTTGCGCGCGAACAATTTATTCGTTGCAGTGTGGATGGTATGTGGAACGCGAATAGAGTTTGACAGTTCGTAGCAACCACACTGCAATTCGTTACTACCAAACTGTTTTTGCAAAATTTTCCTGTTTTAGAGAACAAAATGCAAATTTTATTATCCTAACATTAGTGTCAATTGGTTTCTTATAATTTAAATGTGTTTTTGTTTGAAATTGACTTTTTGACATGTGTAAAATCACGTTTGTTCGTCCATTCGTTCATTCGTTGTTCGCTCTCATGTGCAAGGCCTTTTAAACTAAAAAAGAAAAAACCTTAATGTCTTAAAACTAATTGGATTTACAATTTTGTGTGACAATGTTTCTAGAAACGTCAGTGTCAGCCATTTACAATAATTCATCTAACAATGAAATTTTCATTATGAAGCGTTTTTCTTGTTTACATCTGAACTGAACTTGAATTGTTAAACTCAAAATAGTATTTCTTTTTCTTTTCAGTATGTTCAGAGCTTCAAAGTCGTACTTGTATTACTTTTGTTTGTTCAGAGAACGGCTCAAGAGTGTTTAGAGCGCGATCAACAAGCTTGAAAAAAAAAATGGCCAAGCATTGTGATTAAAACGTAATACGTCAAATTTCAAATGTCATATACCTACAGGAATTGATCTGACAAAGAGTTTTAATTATTGACAGGCAATTAGAATACTGTCAACCTCTTTTGAAATGTATTGATTGCGTTTGTTTTTGACATCTGTCAACTGTTGACAATTTCGTCATGGTCCTAAATACATATGTACGTATATATTCTGCGCGAACCTAAAATTGAAGATGTTTCAAGTTTTGTGCATCTAGTTGAGTTCTGTTCTTGTGATAAAGGAAAGAAAAGGAAACAGAATTATATAGAAAGTGGTAAAGGATCCACCTTTATACTCAGTCACTATCCTCAAAAACTTATATTATAAAAAGTGGAGATCGAGAGGCAACTAGTATTAGATTTGAGAATCTTTAAGTTGTAAAACATTCAAAGAGATTTTTAAATGTTTTAACAATTTTATCTTAAAATAAACCATCATTAGATCTTTGGAATTAGTAAAGCTTTGCTCAGGTGAAATACTTAATCCATCCCTGAGTTCTCTTGAATTTTCTACTATACGAGTACTATACTCGCTTCACAACTTAAACTCCCCTGGGCTCTGATAGCCCCAATCTCCATCCCAAATACAACCCACTCTGTCACTGGTTCTCGTATAGTCCCCGTCGCGTCGTCGTCGTTGTCGTTGTCGCCGTCTCCATCACCGTCATCGTCATTGGGAGAGGCCAAAAGCAGAGCAAAAGCAGATGCAGAGTGCTTTTATGAGAGTCTGGTGGTGGAATTAGTAAAGCTGCTGGGCTGCCACTGCCACACTATACAACAACGAGTATCTATAGTGTCGGGGCTACATTGAATGGATTTGTAAATAATGCTGGGTGTTGCTGTTGATGTTGAAGTACGCTATGTGTAGTATAAAGATACATTTGTATATTTACTATATACAACGTTAAGATAGAAATGTATCTAAATGTATATACATCTGTTTGAATGCAAAGCACAATAAAATTCATTTCGTTTATTTTATTTGGGGTAAAGTAAAAAATTTATAGTGTGTACGGAATCAGTAATGTTTTTGTTTTTGTTGCTAACAGTTCGTGTGTTTACTGAGGCTATTTCTATATGTTATTCATGTATATCCATCCACTATTGTATACGAAAGGCATAAAGCGGGTGTTTTAAAATGCCAATCATATAATTTTTTTTATATTATGTCTATTATCCAAAATACACGGTTCGAAATAGGATATAAAATGCATACATTGGAAATTCAACTGGTTGAATTTTAAAGAGAGAACTATGAATTTACTTTGGTATTTTTTAAATTATGTAAACTGAAAACTGATTCTATGCATTACATAATTTGTGATAGGATATCCATTGATAAGTTTCAACAAGTCTTTAAAAAATACTAAACAAAGCAAGTGCATTTAGTTGCAATCTTTTTTTGAAAAGTTCTTATTTCCAAAGTCCTTGAGAGCAACTAGAGCAACTTAATCTAAATTTATAATTTTTGGTTAAATATGAGAACAAGTAGAAACCTAAATAATAATTTTTAATGGTGAACTGTGGCGTATGTGGAACATTTTAAATATTTATATTCCTATGCTTCAAAAATTAACAAAATCTAACTTGTAAGAAAATAATGAGAAAGAGAAGATGAAAAATTACTTGAATTAGACAGATTTGACAATCTTCCTTTGAAATGTCTTTATTTCTAATGTCACTTAGGTTAGGTTAAAGTGGCTGTCCATGATGGAATCGGACACACTTAGGCCAGTTAAATGGCCCATTGTGATACCACATGAATCTTGAGGCTTCCTCCTAAGCTCAATGGAAAAAGTTTGAGTCCCTTATGAAACGTGAGAGGCTGATTATGCTGATATGATTTAGATCGTTTAGATCGTTATAGAAGAATTCTCCTAGGTAATTATTGCGTTTTTGAGCAAGCGCAGGGCATGTACAGAGAAGGTGAAGAACTGTTTCCTCCTCTTCCTCGTCCATACAGCTTCTGCAAAAGTCATTTAAGAATACGCCTAGCCACGTGGCGTGCTTTTCTATTAGACAGTGCCCGGTTATGACACCTATTATCGAGCTTATATGCGATCTGCTTAGAGATAGCAAGCACCTTGATCGCTTTAAATCTAGTGTTGGCCAGATGTTTTTTGTGACCTGACACGTGGTGATGTTGTTCCACCTGGTGTTTTCCTTCTTCATAGCGTCCTGCATTAGCAATAGTTTACATTTAGCAATTGGTATGCCAGCATTTGCCAAACAAGGTAGAATGGGTTGTACTGTACCGTTCCTGGCGAGTTCATCTGCCTTACAGTTACCTGGAATGTCTCTTTGGCCCGGCACCCAGCACAGGTGAATATTAAACTGTTGTGCCATCTCCATTAGAGATGATCGACAGTTATGGACTGTTATAGAGTTTGTAGAGACAGAGTCCAGAGATTTGAAAACGGAATGACTATCTGAGAAAATACGGATATCAGATGTTGATATCACGTTTTCTTCAAGCCAGGGCAAAACTTCTTTTATCGAATGTCACTTAGAAAAACGATTTTAAATTTAAGCTTACAAATTCTTTTGGTACGGCTTTTTACGTCAAAATTGATTAGGAACAATAATTTATTTTTAATAGTACACTGGGGCGTATGTGGAACTTTTGTTCAGCAAATTCTTACTTGTAAACAAATTTACCGAATTAGACATCAAACAAAAATAATTTTAATGTTTCTAGTTTTATGGCTTTTTACCTCAAAAGTCTATAAGGACATGTCAAACCATTAAAAATAACTTAGTTTTAATAGTGCACTGGGGCTTATGTCGAACATTCTTCGAAAATCAACAAATTCTTGCTGGCAAGAAAATTAAGCAAAGCTAGACACTAACGGCCAATTTCTTGACAAAGTTCTAATCTCTAAGACTCAGTTCATTGAAAAATTATAACTTCATTCAGTTCTAACACATTTCTTTATCAAATTCTGAAGCATTAGAACTCTAATTTATATCTCAGTTTGTGATAGAACTTCGATTTGTTAGACCTTTAAATTCAGAGGTCCATTAAATTATAATTCGGTTTAGAAATATTTTTACTCCTATAAATGACTTAATGTTTAGGGAATATTTTGTATTTATGTAAATTGAAACCAGATTTTTGAATGTGCAATGAAAACATATTATTAGAAAATTCATTTATTAACGCAGAAAAATTTAGTTTGATGTTTTAGATGTTATACGGAGACATTGCCATAGAGAACATAAAAGCAGTGCACTTTATTTCGACAAGTTGCTTTAAATATCAAACTATCATTATGTCCACGAACATTAAAATTATGTTAATATCATTTGATCATATTTTATGTTGAAAAACAATATAATACAAATTTCAATGGACATTTTATCGGCGAGCAAGTCTACATTGCCTTTGCGCCCTGTCACAATTTTCATACTGACATCAAGTCTATATGGACGTTACAAGGAAGACAGAATGTCCATGTTATGAATATTTATAAAACAGTGAGTTCTATGGACATACTAACCATTCACATTATGTAAGCCAACAATGCTAAAGATCTTGCCATACCTTTCTTAGCACTTCGTCAGCATATAAGGCTTTATTAAAGCCTCTAAAAGGCTACAACAAAACAATCGATAGACATCATAGGTTTTAATTTATTATTTATTTTTCTTTTAAGGAAGTTTAATACTTCAAGGCATCACAAGAGATTAAGGGGGTATTCTAGTGTAGAGACATGAATTTCGCCCGGTTTTTGAAGCGTTGTATAAAGGAAACAAAAAATATTTTTAATATCAATTTTTTTATCATTTGTTTATTAATTTATTGTTCATACATACAAAAATTAATAAAAAAAAATTAAAATTAACAAATTTACAAGCAGTCAAAGTGGGGGGTCTAAATAAAAGAGGGTGTCCTGGCGTGCATCCTACCAACCCTCCTGGTGGTCTGAAAAACAAAAACCAGACGGATTCTTAATTATTATAGATGTCGCTATTGTTTCACTCTTGGATAAGTTAAAAAAAAAACTTTTTAACAAAATGGCGGCAGTTTGAAAAAAAAAATATTCTTGTTGCATATTTTTCAACAATTCCGAATTTTTTAAAAATACTAAATGAGAAGTTATATTTTTGGGCAAGGACCGCACGATAAAGAGATATATAAAGAACATCCTCTCCAAATTTGAAGTAAATCGGTCTATTAGAACTCGATATATCCTTACCGCCAGCTCGAAAAAAGTAGTTTCGAGAAAAACGCGTTCAGAGTTTTGAGCAGAGATCCAAAATAACCGTTGACCTTTATTTTCAATCGGTTTCTCACTGAGATTTATTTAATTCACCAATTTCATTTTGGTCTTGGTCTGTGATTTATTTTTAAAAATTAATTTTTTAGGTCTTTGTGTGAGATTTATCATTTAAGTTCGCAAATATCTCTTATCTGTTGACTTATTTAACTAAAAATAAATGGAAATGGTTAACCTTAAACCTTTTCCGTAGAAAATAAATCAAAAATGGTTAAAATGATAAACTATATGATTTTCTTTATTTTGCAAGTAAAAAAAGTTAATTCTTAATTATTAAGCCTAAACTAAAAGTAAACTCTCAAGTGTTTTTGGATTTATGTAAATTATATCTTCTTTCACTAAGTATAAAACTTAGAGAAAAAACGCCCTTTCCACTGATACTTGCGTTGCTGGAACGCCCAGTACAACCAGAGCGATCTCAAAAATGTTAGGAGATTTTAATTTGAGATTTTGAAAAAATGAAAGAATGTTAGTGTCCAACGGCAAACGAGGGTAGACCGAATGAAAATTATCGATGTCCACGTATAATTTTGAAAGTGTTTCGTTATTACTGACGTCACTCCAAATGAGATTTATTTTTTTCTCTCAGCAATAAGTGGTCACCGGTTAACCAAAACCTAAAAAAAGTCAAAATAAAAGTTTCTCTCTCAGAAACCGAAAAAAACAAAAATTGAGTAAACTGGTTATTAAGTGATCATTTTTGTAAATCTCAACAAGTGAGAGTAATTTAAGAGACCTCTCAAAAGGTTGAGATTTACTTTTGATCTCTGGTTTTGAGACAAGTTTTCGACAATTTTACTTATAGAATGATACAGAATACGTACATATTTTTAAACACGTTGTCAGAGCTAGCACTTCCATTCAGTATAAAGGTTGCCACAAAAGTAACTTAAAATGAAACTAAAAGGACAAAACAGTTTCTATGACCTTCAAAACCAGTTTCTATGACCTTCAATTAACTTGTGAAATAATAGGAATATTAAAAAATCCTTTTAAACGCATATTCTTGAATGTCTAAACTTTGGAAATATGAAAAAAAAATTGTACACTTCTTCTTCTACCCCCTTAATCTGAGTGTGGCAATAACGTCATCAATCGCCAGCCCATTAACCTAACCTTACCTAAGCACTTCGTCGAAAATTTATTTAAACCAAATAAACATGTCAAAAGCAAACAACACAGAATAATATTGAAAATAAAAAAAAAAACATCCAAATGACACAGAAAAATAAAAATTATTATACATAAATTGTTTACCAGAAAATCGAAATATTTAATACTATTTATTAATAGAATGTCAAAAAATCCTATCAAATATAATATCGAATTTTAAATCCTTAAAAGTCAATAGTAAATGTACACTGAGTTCTAAGCAATTATACAAAGAAAATGAACAAATGTTCGAGCTCTAAAAATTTGAAAAACAAAGTTTTAAAGATAAGGCGAGAGTTATTAGATCGAGTTTTTAATTGATTTTAGAACTTTTCAGGGAATTGGACGTAAGAATTCCTAGTAGCTGGGAAACAACTTAAATAGAATCGACAATTGTTGAAAATTTTATAGTATTCAGGTAATAACTTCTAAGTTAATAATATTGTTTATTAGTTCAGTTCCTCTTTCAAATTATCAATACCAAACATAAGAAATGAATTCCATAATAAATTATATTATTAAATGGTACACTCTGGCGTACGTGGAACATTTTTGTGAATTTTAGTTTTATTTTCTTACTGGTTTAAAAAATCAAACATTTTTATCGGAACTTTAAATTTGATTAGAAAATAAACTAAATATTAAATAATGAAAAACAAAAATTTTATTGATTTATTATAAAATTTTAAACTTTCGAAACAGACTTGGATATATCCTTTTTTAAAGCAAACGAATCAAATGTAAGAGAATGTCAAGTAAAAATGGTTGCATTTAATTTTGCAATCGATTTTTAAATTTAAGTTGAATCGGAACCAAACACTTAATAAACATTTTTATAAATACCTTTTTTTTTAATATAAAAACATCAATCATTGGTTTTTCTACAAGACTAATTTATTATAATTGTTTTAAAGAAAAGACCTGCTCTAACAAAGTTATTATCTCATGACATGCAGAAAAAAAAGGGAATTCACATTTGAGTCACATTGAAACTTGATTGAATTCCTACAAAATGTATGAATGAAATTGAGCGAAATTAATTTTAATTAATGGGAAAATCACACAAAATTCATTAAATAATTGTAGGTATGTATACATATGTTGAAATAAATGTTTGTTTTCTTTCAATAACTTGAATAAGATTAAAAATTGAAATAAAGTCCAACTTACCGTATTTTAAGAAAATTCTCCCTCTTATTCTGAAAGTAAAAAAGAAAACATTTAATTATATTAAAACCATTTTATTGAGAAAAATCATTATAAAACTATAAATAAATATTGTTTGATTTCATCGTTTTCCAAGCGTAAGTTTAATCCAAATTGTTCAGAATTGTGTTGTATTTCATTTTATTAGACACTTATGAATGAATGACTTACCTGTTAATGGTTTCCTAACTTTTACATTAGGGAAATGTTAAAAGTATCAAAAACCTAAACCTATTCTTTTCAATCCAAAAATATTTTCCAGTGTCACATTGTCACAATCTATGGAGAAACAAAGAACACGCGTAGGTAGGTATTCGAGCTTTATTTCTGTTTTATCTACTTTAGATCGTAGAACTGTATTTGTGTGCGGTTGGTAAGTATCTGCTGGAGTACACGAGCCTATAATGCCAATAGTCTAGGAAAATTAGTTTAAAAAATAGCTTAACTTCGAAAAAATTCCAAGAAAAAGAAAAATATTTTTGGCAGCTGATGTCAACAGCAAATAGGCAACAACTACATAGATTGAATTTTTGGCAGTTGAAAATATTCTAAAGTTGATCAACTCTAGAGTTCAAAATCGAAAGTTGAAAGCGTCAAATTTGGGTGAGTAAAAACAAATTCGGAAGTTGAAGATAAATATTCTCAAATTGAGTGAATGAAATTGTCCACAAAGTTTCAAAGATATGCCGAGAGTTATTAGGTTGATTTTTAAATTGCTTTTAGTAAGAACATATCAGCTTGGAAATTAGTTGAATTTTGGTGGAGAGTTTTATTTAAATTAAGTCCTCTTATTTTGGACAACAGCAACAACTTTTATGGTGAGGTGAAGGAAGTTCAAGTAAAATTGTTTTCTAAATACTTCAAAACTATGTTTTTTTTTTAAAGTTATGCTATAATTTGTAGCCAATCGAATTCTGCAGAAAAAGAGTGAAAAAGTTCCTTTCAATCAATTGATAGATTTCAAGGAAATCGGCAGAAAAATACTGGAGTAATTATGATAAAGACTGAAAGATTGCTAAGAGCGTTACAAAAAAAATCTATCAGCTTTCACCACCTAAACTCCCCCCCTCCCTTCCCAAATTTGTTAGTCCAATTCAAAAAAAGAAAACTTATAAGAAACTACTCAGGCCCTATAAATGAAGCTTTCCACCAAAATTCAATCTTTCCTGAAATTTTTCGAAGTAAATATCTAATTTTCCTGGACTACAAATTGCTTTGCCATCAAAGACCCGAATTAAATATGTACACAGCACATTTTGGATGTGTAAGTGAATATAGCACCCCCACTACCACCAATTCAAGAAACAAGATTCTGAATGAAAAAAGCATTAAAGTTACGTTGTTTTCTTTTTCTCTACCCTCAACCCAAGACTCATTGTCGATGACCGACGTGACGACGCACGAGACGACGAAAACGCGGACGACAAAGTCTGTCCAGGAATTTCTCTTCCGTAGAACTGAGTGCTGTTTGAAAAGGGTTGTTGTTTCTCTGTTCTGTCAGATATAAACACAATAACAACAACAAAATAAAAAAAAGCTTTCAACATTGCACAATTCAACAGTCATGGATAGAATGAAGGTCGTTTGAAGACGGAGCGTGGCAGGCAACCTTATTACGAAAACGAAAACACCCTTTACTGCGTTGGCGTTAGGTATAGGGGTAGTGTATTATACCTTACCTACGAGGAGCCAAAGTGTTAGTCATTAGCCGGCTTCGAAAGTCTGAGATGGTGTGGTGGTCTGGTGGCTATAAGGGTTTTCTTCTGGGCAAAAAATTAAAAAGGATACAACAAAACTTCACCATCCCTTTTGTGTAAGAGGGATTATGGAAGAGATATCGTGTGTGGTGCTCTCTCAAGGACGATTTCATTTAAAAATAAATCAAAGGACTTTTTTTCTTCTTTTCTTAACTGATGGGTATTTTTAGGTATGGATGTGTGTGTGTGTTTGAAATATTAAGTCTTACGGATATGGAGCAGCTCGAAAAAGTTACTTTTGATTGAACCCTAATTAACAAGAATTACACTCCTGAATGAGCTCATGATTAAAACAAAGCAAATTCTAGCTGAAAGACACCTCGACTCGACTTGACGCGGCTCGGTTTAGCTCTTGGCTCGAAGCACAAAGAGAAAGATTTTTAAAAGTGAGAGAGAATGGCCTTTGTGCCATTCAAGGCATCGTACCGTTAGAAGTTGCCACCATACCAAACCAACCTAACAACTGGATCAATGATTACGCAGGGTATCAACTTTCCATACGTATAGAGCAGTGAGTCTAGTTTTCTTATCCGTTGTCGTCGTTGTCGTCGTAGTAGACCCATGTACCCTATGTATAGAAGGTAGGTTGTAGAGGTAAGGTACCTTGCTGTAACAAAACAATGGCCTGGCGAAGAACAAAGCCACATAACAACATGGTTCAACACACAATGTGAATGGAAGAGAAAAATAATTCCACCTCCGGCCTATTGTGCACGTCGTCGTCGCACCGTATATGTTGTTTTTGTTTTGTTTTGTAATATTTTTATAATTTTTTTTATTTATTAAGTTGAATAAAAAGCTGAAGCACCTAGTGAGCCAGTCAACCGGCTGGGCCCGGCTGACTCTGCTAGCCGACCTGACAAACATGACAGAGAACGAATCAGATGACAAAGAGAGTGAGCCCCGCACTAGATCCATTTATAAAACAAAAGCTAAGAGGTTGTAATTCATTCCTTTACATATAACGGCTACATGGGTTGGGTAGGTTACCTTGGTTGATACGACTATGACGGCGGCGTGGGTTGAATCTGGTCTGAAAACTCATACAGTGCTGTGTCGAGACATTTGGAATTCAAATATTATTAACTTCTTAAGGAATGAAAAATTAGACGAAATGTTGTAAATCTAAGCTTTTGTCTTAATTCTTAGATTTAAGGGCTATCATTGAAATCAATCTTGTAAAAGTTCGTATATTTTAACTTAAAAATATTTGTTTGTACTGATCACACAAATATTGTACTGATCAATTGAAAATCATTCAAATAATCTTTTTGAGAAAGAACTTAAACAATTATTTATTTTTGACTCAAAATGGATTTTCCTATTTTCTTGTCGAGAATTCATTTTCCCAAACAATTGGTTCCGTGTTTTTGGAAAAATAAACGAATTGGTTCACTGATGTGTTGTTCAATTTTATACAATTTCAACTAAAGATTTGAAAGATGTGAATTTAAGCCAAGGGCAATAAGACCTTTATTTCATCTTGTATAAGTGTAATAAGACCAACTGCTGAAAATTGGTCCTATGTTGCACTTTACAGAAGAGAAAACAATTTTCAAAAGTTGTTCTTATTTCACTTGGCTTTATCTCAAGTTAGAGAAAGATTTCTGTCAGAAAAGTCTTTTCGATGGATTTTAATCAGGAAACTTTTTTCAATGACAGACATTTTCAATGATTTGGTTTCAGTGATAGAAATCAATAATAGCTATAGGGGGCCCTAACAAATATTTTCAATGATAGCTATAAACGACCTGTCAAAAAATCCCAATGATTGGTTTCAGTGATAGAAATCAATAATAGCTATAGGTGGCCCTTACAAATATTTTCAATGACAGCTATAAGCGACCTGTCAAAAAATCCCAATGAATGGTTTCAGTAATAGAAATCAATAATAGCTATAGCTGGCCCTTAACAAATATTATTTAACTTGACACGTTCTTTTAAAAGGCGTCTAAAAAGTGTGGTGAAGATATCGATACCAATTTTGTTGCAATGTAGAAATATTTTGAGAAATTTTCCACATTTTTTAAACTTTCAGATCTATTTTAAAATGAAATGAAAACTTTAAGAACTATGATGTATTTTTAATGACCACTAAAAAAGCGTGAAGAACAAAAATGAAGAGCATTTTACTTTATAAAAAAATCAGTTTCAAATAATGGCTTCCACTAAAAAATGTTACGGAACTGAACATTCTCAAAATTTGGAAATATGTAAGATCCACAAATATTTATAACCTAAAAATGGATGCTTTAAAGTTTTGTTTTTAAATGTATGTTACTGCTTTCGAAACTGGGAAAGTATTGAAGCACAAAAATATTAGTTTTGAATTCTTGAAAATTGAGCAATGACAGAGAGAGACAGACAGATATTTTGCAAGGCGTTGAACATTCGCTTAGTACGGCTAAAGAACGATTCTCTGTACCTACTTCACAGTAAGACCGAGTGTATACTGATTTTTCGAGAGCATAATCCGTCAAATAACAGGTAAAAATAGGTGATACATGAGACATTTCATGTGACATACAAATTTGAAAAATTTGTAGTAACCGTGGCATGATGGTTAGTGCGTTGGACTGTCATGCCAGAGTTCTTGGGTTCGATCCCTGCCAATGCCATCTAAAGTTTTTTTCATGGGTACGAGGAATTGACAAATCCTCCAAGAGAAATTCTTGTCTTGAAAAGTGATTTCTCAAATTAGCCGTTCGGATTTGGCATAAAACTGTAGATCCCCTCCATCCCTGACAACAGTACTCGCACACAGGAATGGTTGAGAGTTGTAAGTCACTAGGCCCTAGTTCTCAACGGATTGTTGCGCCACCCAATTTATTTTATTTATTTATTTATAAACATTTTAACGTTAAAACAAAATTGTGTATAAATAGAATGACTAACGAAAATTTAGGTGTCTCAGCCTAAATAACTCTAAATAGTACATAAATAATTGAACTAAAATTGATCTCATGACGAGCGAAACAAAAGCACCACTATAGTCAAGAAGGTTCAGATTACTAAACATACCTATTTTATACCATTGACCCAGTTTTGGACATAATATTTTCACAATATTTTAAATAACCTATTTTTAAAAATGCTTAACATTGTTCTAACCATCAATTTTATGAATGTTTAGCATTTTAATAGCTATTTTAAAAATCTTAAACCTTTTTTTTATCACTTTACAAACTAGTAAATTCATAAATGCATTCGTTTTAAGAACTGAGCGTTCAAACACGTCTAAATAGTGACATTTCGTGGAAAATATAAACAAAGCAAACAAAACTTAAACGGACCTTTAAATTGGAAATGTCAGATGGTCAGCTGTCAGTAGGCAAAATTAAAACCTACAATCTGATTTTGCTTATTTAAATAGAATGCTTTTTATACTTATTTTTGCAACTGTATGTGTTCCAAAAAATGCAATGCTACAAATACTTGTAATCCCGGTGAAACTGGAAGATCACAGTTTTTAACTTGGTTTTGGATGGATACCTTGTCAAACTTATACCTAGAGTACAATTTTTGATCGCCCAGCTCATTACTTAAAGCCTAGTACGCTGCTGATGCGAAACGAAATTCCCCATACAAAAATGACATGACGAAATCATAAACGAAAATTGTGCTTTTCGTTTTTCAGTACGCTGCTGGACGACGAAAAGTGACATTTTATAGTGGAGAGCTGTACTAGATTTCTTAGTATAATTCTCCACTCTTTTCGTTCTCAATTTAATTGCCCGGCATATTAATTGCTTGCGAAATTTTGACGTTTAATTTTTTTATTGAAAAAAATTGTTTAAAAATAAATAAATTGGGTGGCGCAACAGTTCGTTTGAGAACTAGGGCCTAGTGACTTACAAAACAGAAAAATTGTTTACAAATTAAAATTGGAAAAAATTGTTTACTCGTGACTTTCGGTGTTTTGATTTGGATTTATTTTTGATTTAAAATTTAAAATAAAATGGATTTTTCTAATACGTTCCAACATTGCATTTCTGAATCGGAAACTCAGGATGTTATTGGTGATGTGCAAGAAGTGATGAAGACAAGCAGTGAACTTCAACTTCCAGACAGAAGTCTCCACAAATATTTTTCCGCTGTGGTATTCGTTTTTATTTCGCTCTGCACTTGGAGACCACCGAAAAATTTCGTTTCGCATCAGCAGCGTACTAGGCTTAAATCTTAAAACATCGCCCTTTTTCTGAACAAAGCTAAGTTTTCAAATATTTTGAAATTTTCGTCTTCTGAAAACATTTCTGTGCTCAAAAGGCTCTTAAGTTGACTTAACCTTTTTTTTATATAAATTGTCCATAAACTATTTTTCTTTTTTACACTCGTTGATGAATCTTTTAAAACAAGAAAGTTATGACCCTTTGTAAAATAGCTTAAGTTTAATTCTTAGGGTTTCGAAAAAGGTAAAACAACTTAAGTAGAAGATGTATCGTCTTATGTATTAATTTATTTTATTTATCAGACAATAGGCAGAAATGATTTTGGTAAAATATCTTAAGTTGTTTTTATATTCGATACTAATCAAAAAAGTAAAATCGCTTATTTCAACTTAAGATATTTTACCACACAATTTTGTTTGCATTCACATTTTTATATTAACTCAAGATGTTTTACCATCTTTGGTCAATAAAGTTAGTTTAAAAAAACAAATTGGAGCTCAGGAATAATAAAAAAACAAACTTGTTAACTCTCTCAAGTAAAATTGTGAAGAAATTTTTTTCTAGGATAATGAAAGTTGTCAAATGGATTTAGAAAATAACTAAAAGTTAAAGCAGCCATTAAGTGATTTTAACTTTAGCAACATTTAAGATGCCAGTTAGATGTTGAAATCCTTTAAATTTAGCTAAACCATCTTTTAGCTATTTTTTTGAAGTACATATGTATTTTCAATTTTTTGAGAAAAACTTTTGAAAAACATTTTTTGGAACATCATTGTGTGATGTTATATCATTTTTGTTTGTGCGTTTTGTACGACAAGACATAGGAAGGGAGTGAACGCATGTTTCATCCGTTCAGCTTTATTGTCATACTGAGTTGAGGTTGACCTACACCAGTAGTATTTTAATGCGGTTGAAGCTATATTATGAGCGACGAGTAGTATAGCTCGTACGACAAGGTACAAATCGGCTCCCCATCAGCTATGAATTGATGGGGCACTTTGCTCTAATGCGCATGCAAAAGCTTTTTCCATGGAATTTGTAAAATCTAGATAAATGTGTATTTGTCTACGATAGAAGAGAGCTCATGGAATGGAAGGAAGGGTGACGACCACGAGGGTTTGTGTAGAAGCACCATTACCAAAAGCTATACACCACACCGTAAAGCTTAACATCCCTGGACTGGATGGATGGATGAATGGGCAGAAGAGCGCAACATATTTCTATGGCTAGGTATATAAAAACGTATATTCCACGAGTATACGAGTATTCAAGTGGTTGGTGGGGCCTTGAGAGTAAATCATTTATTTCTGAATGAAATTATAGTATGGGGGGCGCTATAACTTGACTGCTTGCCAGAGTATGACTCTGTGATGAAACTTGCAGCTTTTAAATAAAAGAGTATAGTAGAGTATACTATATATATGTTAGATATACAATTTGGTCCTTAGCTATCGTATCCTTGAGGTTAAGGTCTTCCAGGATATTCTTGCGCACTTTTGTCACGTGCAAATTTGTGTATATTATATTCTTCTTTTTTTGTTTGTGTGTATTATTTTTATTTGCATATAATATGTACGAGTACGAGTAAAAAAGGGACTCATATAAAGAGGATAAGGAAAATATTTGTTTTTAGTTGATGGATTTTTTAGCTTTTACGTTAACGATTTTGTTTTGCGTATATAGAAAAGATATATGTTTGTACGTATAGGCTTTTGTTACTATTGTTTGTTTTTCTTTTGAAAAGATAGATCATGAAAAAAGCTTTAGTTTAAGGTTTCTTTTTTGTTGTTGTTTTTGTTGTTAAAATACTCATTGTGATTCATTATGGTTGTGAAAATAATTATTCAGGTGTTGTTCAACTTTAAATATTTATTTAAAATTTAAAAATTGATGTTTCGAAACAAACAAAAATTTATGAAAATTTATTTGAAAAAAGTGCATATACGCCTCAGTGTACGTTTTGCGTATTTTTATTTTTAAATCATACAAATGATTATTGCTAAAAAGCTTATAATATTTTCGCAATGTTTCAGAATAAATAATTTGAACTAAAAGTTCTAAGATTAATTTAAAAAGATTTTGAATGTGACCATTCATATGTTTTTTCTTTAAAATTTCCCATTGGAAGTTACTGTAATTTTTGTTTTTATAATTTACAGGCACTCCAGGGGTGATTAATTTAATACCCCTAACATATTTAAAGTTTAAACACAGTGCGAGCTTTAGGAAAATGAGAAAGGATTTGAGAGGAGATACCGGTGGACATTGGTTTTGAATATAAAATTGGAAGGTTAAGACAGATTTGGTTAAAGTATTCCAAATTCTGGATGTGCGGTTAAAAAAAGAATATCTATACTTGATAGTACGTCCGAAATTGACATTTTAGAAGTGTGGCTAAATTGTTTAAGGGGGGGAATACAACTGGATAATTTGACAGAATATTGTTTGTACAAATATCGGTAAAACAACGAACAGCATGAAACATTGCGGCGGTGTTCGAGTGATGTAAATTATTATTATTTTCAAAGCTCTTTTTTGGATTCTTAACTTAAACTTTTTTTTTGAAGACACCTGCCCAAATATGGGAGTTCTATTCATGTTTTGGACGAATGAAGGATTTTGTAAATTGTAGCCAGATCTAAAGTGGTGAAAAAGTTCTTGCACCGTGCGTCGGTGAAACCCTAAGCACCTAGCAGCATTTTTTGTATTAGTTTCCTGGATGCAAGTGCCACTTTGGGGTTTGGTTACGCTTTAACGACAGGAGTTTTGAATTTTGAAGCATACAATTCTACACAGTTAGTAATTCCTGTCGAGATTGACATTTAATGAGTTTATCATATGCTGTAGTTGAAGTTCTAGATCTGAAGAACAAGGATGTGAATCTACAAACGAATATGATAACCTGAGGTTACTGTCCTCAGCGAAACAGTTCAATGGATTAGCAAGAAGTGGAAGACATGAGATCAATGAGTCAAAACACAATTTATTTAGACGTGATTTTTTCAAGAAGAAATAAGTAGCATTTAATTTATAGTTATGTTCAAGAATTTAGCTCTATTTTAAATACAAGGGTTTTATAGTGTTTTTAAATAAATTCCTGCAAGTGGCTGTCACGGCTAGTTCAAATAAATTCCACCCGAGAGGCCCACGACGCGACGCGAGCTATTACGCTCACTAAAAATTTTCTTCAATAAAGTGAAGCATCAAGCGAACAGAACTATTATTTTGGAAATACATTTAAACGGTTTGCAAACCTTGTTCAGGAGTAAGTCTAGTTATTATGAATGTGCAGCATAAATAGAATGACAGCTGTCAAAAAAGACCAAATCCGAGAAATGTATTGCCAGATTAAAAATACACGTCTTAAAAAAGTACCTTTTGATCGGAATATTTGGTAAGATTTGTTAAAAAATCCAGTTGACCCTTAAAGAAATAAAAACTTAGACTATCACTGTATTTGAGAACAAATTAATCATTGACATTTTTTTTTTAAATATTGTTATTGTAAAATTTCTAGAAAATTTAAATTTATAAACAAGAAATAATAATCTACACAAAACTCTACATACGAGGGCGGGTCAATAAGTCTGTGACTTTTTGAATTTCTGACCTCTTTACTGAAACAGCAATACTGCTCCTGTCAACAGGCATCTGTCAGTTGACTCCTGTCAAAATTTAAACTTGCTGCGTCAGTTAGTTTGCGTTTGACAGCTATTTTTATCAGACTACTCACTAATTTGAGGAGAAAATGGAAAAAAGTGAATTTCGTGTGCTTATTAAGCTTCATTTACCGCCTCAAATATCTTGATAAAAAAGAACATCAATTTTTTATTACATACATTTTAAAGTTCTTTAAGTGACAGTTCAGCTTTTAACAAAAAAAATTGTAAAGTCTTATTCTTAATTTCTGACCTCTTTACTGAAACAGCAACACTTCTCCTGTCAACAGGCATCTGTCAGTTGACTCCTGTCAAAATTTAAACTTGCTGCGTCAGTTAGTTTGCGTTTGACAGCTATTTTTATCAGACTACTCACTAATTTGAGGAGAAAATGGAAAAAAGGGAATTTCGTGTGCTTATTAAGCTTCATTTACCGCCTCAAATATCTTGATAAAAAAGAACATCAATTTTTGATTACATACATTTTAAAGTTCTTTAAGTGACAGTTCAGCTTTTAACAAAAAAAATTGTAAAGTCTTGAGGGCACCAATAAGAAATTATCAGTGTGGATCACTCAGCCCGTTTTCAACTTTAAATTACACCACAAATAACTAACGGTTTTTTTATAGACGTTTAGTTTTCAATTAGGCAATCCTTTTTTCGGAGTTGGTCTTTTTGACAACTGTCACTCAGCCCGTTTTTAACTTTAAGTCACACTACAAATAACTAACGGTTTTTTTTATAGACGTGTAGTTTTCAATTTGGCAATACTTTTTTCGGAGTTGGTCTGTTTGACAGCTGTCACTTGATTTATGCTCAGTTTGGTTTGCCATTTTATACTAAACATCGTTTGCAAACCGTGCAAATTTATTACCAAAATAATAGTTCGGTTTATTCGTTGCATCAAATCATTATTGGATAAGCCCGAGACGATTGACGGCTTGAAAGAGAGTATTCGGCGCGTTTTTGCTGACATACGGAACAGACAGCTGAAAATTAGGCCTATAATATCTTTATAATAAGTTAAAATCTTGGCCGTAACATTAAATAAAATGCCTTTTACTTCTTCTAAAAACTACACGTCTAAAAAAAAATACCCTTTAAAAGCTTGTAATATTTCGTGTTTTTCGAAATTTTGCTAAAATTATATTTTTGAAAACCCGTATAATGTTAAACACAGTGTTAATAATCAGGAAAGAAACATAGAGTAAAGAAATCCACATTCGTGTAGTGCGGCTAATAAAAGAATCTCTGTATTAAATAGAGAAACATAGGATTAGAAAAGCACATTGGTTTTGAGTGTCTGCGCATTGCAATCAGAGAAAAACACTGAGCCGAGTAAAGAAATCCACATTCGTGCAGTGCGGTTGAAAAAAGAATCTCTGTATTTAATAGTGCGTCCGAAATTTTGCTCAAGAGAAAACTTATGGGCATTCCAAGAAGAAAAAACAAAGAAACACATAAGCCAGGCTTTAATTTAAACTGCATCATAATATAAAATAAGTAATGTTTAATGCCATTTCATCTTTTGCAAACAAAAACAAATATTTGTATATTGTTGTTAATTTTCCATCCGTAAAATATATTTAACATACGTTACTAAATATGTCAGCATAACAAATGCCAATTTTCATTAAAAATCATTTCAAAATATTCATTTATTTCGCAGTTCTTAAAACAATCAACATTTGTATAATAATATAATGCTGCATGAACGTGTGTGTTGCTATCTAGAAAAGAAAAAGGTTATTTTTTGTTTTGTACTCATTTTAATCACTATAGCTGACGGACGTAAATAAAATATTCTATTTTTAATCAAATTGCAGAGAGATAGCTTATATACAAAATATACAAAACGCTAAAAGCTGAACGCCAAACGTTAAACGCCAAATGGCAGCCAAACAACGCAAAGTTTATAGACATACATTATTTTGTATAGGTAACAGTGGCGTATAGTTTAGGTAGGTTAGAAATACCTCTCTCTCTCTCTACAATCTACAACATATGTAAATATGGTATACATATAGTTTTTGGTTTCGAAAATAAAAATTACACAATATTCAATTTTTATTTTGAGAATATTCTTTCTCTGCGTATTTTTATTCACAACCGGTAATTTATGGGAACAAATAAAATTCAAAAAACTTAACAAAAATAAATATTTAAAAACTACGGAGCCGATGCCGGTGTGATGTATACGATTTTAGTCCGTAGCGTCGTGGGTCGTGTAGACAGAAAAAGAAAATCAAAATTCTTAAAATTTGAATGAAAAATGACGTTGTGCATAAATTTTTCAATTTTGTATGAATGTTTTTTTATTTTTGTATTTTGTTTTTATTTTAAACAAAAACCAAAATAAATAAACAAAATAAAAATTCCATTGTGTCGTTATATTGTCTGTGGCTCTATAGAAATTCTATAGATACTTTTGCTCTGATCTGTCACAACATTTTTCAACAATCTGTTAGTTTTCTTATTTTTTATTCATATATTAAAAACATACATATATCTATAGGTACTTAGGTATATTGAGGAATTTTAAAATAAAGATTTATTTTTGAGATTAAGAGAAAAACAAAAAACAATTTGTTCAGAAAAAAAATAAACTTTAAGGTGAATAATCTGGCAACATTGTATTGCTGGGACCTATAACAGAGGCTGTCAGTTTTGTCAGACTAAGCTAATTTATTCAATGTTAGTATTTTAAAGATTATTTTATAGTTATAAAAAAAGGACATACTCATACACATTTCAATATCAAAAGTTTTTGATTGAAAAACCAAAATGGGTCAATTGTTTCTTTTTTAAATTAATTCTATTCTAGCTAGATTAGAATTTCAAAAACAAAAATTAGGAATACAATAACAATTTTTACTGAACAAGCATCTTCTGGAATATGTACAATTTTTATATCAGTTTTCACAATAAAGAAAATTTTGACAGTTGTCATTATTATAAGCTGCTTTTATTAAAAACTAAAGGCAGTGTTCATATTAAGCGTTTTTCTTTTTGTTTAAATCTGAACAGAGACTGAACTGTCAAAATGCAAATTTTGTTTGTTTCTATTCAGTGTGGGCAGACCTTCAAAGTTGTTTTACTTTTTCCGTTCAGCTGACGATTTCTAAAAGGTTTGGATCGCGAGGAACAAGCTCTGAAAAAAATATTAAGCGTTATAAGTAAAACGCTGAACATAACAAATTTGAAGCTTGTGATATGCGGGAAAGATAATAAAAAAATCTCAAAACTGAATTTATTTTACCTTTCAAATTGAAAAATTGTAACGGGTGATTTTTTAAGAGCTTGATAACTTTAAAAAAAAAAAAAAAACGCATAAAATTTGCAAAATCTCATCGATTCTTTATTTGAAACGTTAGATTGGTCCATGACATTTACTTTTTGAAGATAATTTCATTTAAATGTTGACCGCGGCTGCGTCTTAGGTGGTCCATTCGGAAAGTCCAATTTTGGGTAACTTTTTCGAGCATTTCGGCCGGAATAGCCCGAATTTCTTCGGAAATGTTGTCTTCCAAAGCTGGAATAGTTGCTGGCTTATTTGTGTAGACTTTAGACTTGACGTAGCCCCACAAAAAATAGTCTAAAGGCGTCAAATCGCATGATCTTGGTGGCCAACTTACCGGTCCATTCCTTGAGATGAATTGTTCTCCGAAGTTTTCCCTCAAAATGGCCATAGAATCGCGAGCTGTGTGGCATGTAGCGCCATCTTGTTGAAACCACATGTCAACCAAGTTCAGTTCTTCCATTTTTGGCAACAAAAAGTTTGTTAGCATTGAACGATAGCGATCGCCATTCACCGTAACGTTGCGTCCAACAGCATCTTTGAAAAAATACGGTCCAATGATTCCACCAGCGCAGCGTACAAACCACACCAAACAGTGCATTTTTCGGGATGCATGGGCAGTTCTTGAATGGCTTCTGGTTGTTCTTCACTCCAAATGCGGCAATTTTGCTTATTTACGTAGCCATTCAACCAGAAATGAGCCTCATCGCTGAACAAAATTTGTCGATAAAAAAGCGGATTTTCTGCCAACTTTTCTAGGGCCCATTCACTGAAAATTCGACGTTGTGGCAGATCGTTCGGCTTCAGTTCTTGCACGAGCTGTATTTTATACGGTTTTAACACCAAGATCTTTGCGTAAAATCTTCCATGTGGTCGAATAACACAAACCCAATTGCTGCGAACGGCGACGAATCGACATTTCACGGTCTTCAGCAACACTCTCAGAAACAGACGCAATATTCTCTTCTGTACGCACTGTACGCATTCGTGTGGTTGGTTTAATGTCCAATAAAGTAAACTGAGTGCGATACTTGGTCACAATCGCATTAATTGTTTGCTCACTTGGTCGATTATGTAGACCATAAATCGGACGTAAAGCGCGAAACACATTTCGAACCGAACACTGATTTTGGTAATAAAATTCAATGATTTGCAAGCGTTGCTCGTTAGTAAGTCTATTTATGATGAAATGTCAAAGCATACTGAGCATCTTTCTCTTTGACACCATGTCTGAAATCCCGCGTGATCTGTCAAATACTAATGCATGAAAATCCTAACCTCAAAAAAATCACCCATTATAACCATGTTCTTAATTCAAAAACGTTATTTTAATTAGAATTATTAATTTTCAATTGAAGTCAAATGTTGTTTTACATTTTTAGCTTTTAAAAATCACAAACCCCAATTCCCAAATTCTGATTCTTTAAATGCATTTCAAAACGAAATCTGACGAGGGTTGAAAGCTCTGAACGAAAAACGGTAAACGCCGATTGAGTTTTTTGAAGCTTCTCATTTTGACGTCTCATAATTAAAGCGTTTGGATGAAGAAGGCGGTAAGTTACATTTGCTACATTTCGAGATATAAAGGCTCAACGGTTTTTGCTCAGAATATTTTTCGTATTCCAGTCTTAGAAAATGTTGAAAAACATAAAAAAACAAGGAAAATAATAGTTTTTTAAAAATGTGACTTTTATGTTTTCGCTAAAAAAAACGAAAAATGTCACTTACCCCCTTTTTCATCCAAATGCTTCAATTGGCTGCTTTCAATCTTAGACAGATAGGGTATTCGGATACTCTTTGGTTAGTGTTTCCACCAAAATAGGTGGAATGTCAAAAAAAGAATCCAAAGGTATCCAAGAATTTCTGGTCTATGTGGGTATCTGACAGAAGAGCTGATTAAAGATGTGGTTGAACTTGGAGGAACTCGACAATTAATTTCAAATTTGTATGTTTTTCGGTAATAATCCATTGAATTATTAAAGTTATTCATTCAAATTTGTTTATCTGCTTTTTGTAAACAGCTGAAAGTTGTTTTAATTTTTTGCAAGCTATTTGAATTTCAACTCGTTCAATAAGTTATCTTAAAATCCAAATATCCAGGAAAGCATCTAACTCGAGATTGAACGCATTTTATCATTGATAATTGAAAAGAGACAGAAAAGTGAGGCAGATATTTTTATTTTCTTGAACATTGAGTAAAAAAGAGATAAAATGATGGACAGTCAAAATAAGTCAAGTGTCAAGTTAAGTTTTAAGTCAAGTCTCAAATCAAGTGTCAAGTCAAATGTCAAGTTTCAAGTCACCGTTAAGAGCTGAGGTTTGAGTACATAAAAAAAATATCGTCTGAACAATAAAAAGTGTTAATTTTACTCCGATCTGATTCTTGTATGTACTTAGTTAGTTTGTTCATAAGATGGTATTTAGGTTATTGTGCCCCTTCGTCGAGAACAACGACCTTTTTTAACAGCCTTGAGTATGAAGATCTTGCTAAAATTGCGATACAATTGAAATTCTATCCAACAAATTAAGAGATACGTTAGAGATAAGCTAGAAAGGTTTTAAATTAAGAAAAAAATCTGAAGGAATTGATTGATCTGCATTTGTTGTAAAAAATGTGTAATCAATAGTTTGATCTTGAATTTAAATTTTAACACATCAACATTTTGGAGACTTTGTAAAACCAACTAAATTAAAAAAAAATATGATAAACTAAGTACTACCTTTGTGGCCCATAGTTGTGAAACTTAAAAGATTGATTCATCCAGTTCTTAAACCCAAAACCTCTGCTTGACGTGAAGCTGTGAAAAGCAAAGGTTGCAGTAACAAGGACTTGGGAAAATAAACCTTGAGTTCTACCATCATACATTGTAGAGCAAAAAACAGGACTACATTTCTCCATCATATTTTTTTTTTTACTTTTCAACAGGATTGATATTAATTTGTAAACACAAGAAATGGATTTTCGGGCACAGCAGATATTAGACCACTAAATTAGTACAAAAAGAGCCTTAAATTCCTGCATCATTAGAATTTCGACTTAAAATTAAGTCAAGTCAAGCATTTCAGTTACAAAAAATCAAAATTTTGTTTGATAGTGTTCAAATTTTGCTTTGGAAGAAAATGAAGGGCATATTATTTCCGAACACTTTTTATTATACATATACAGGGTGTCCCGTAAGTAATGGATAACCCTGAAATGCCGCATAGTAGACTTTATGACCGTCCTGAAAACTGATAAAAAAAAGTTCTATCCCAACCACAAGAAAAGTTATATGCATTTTTTTGTTCAGTGCATTATTTTTTTTCTTACTTTACATTTTTGAATACCACGACTACAAGTGAATGAGTTCCATCATTTTTTTTTTGCAGGAATATTTTACATTACTTGTGCCAACACATAAGTAGAAGAAAATTATAATAACTGTTGGACTTCTTAGAGAAAAAAATTATTTAACATTGAATTTCAATGCAAAATGTGAAAACAAATAATTTTTGAAAAAGTTAAATCATAGCTGGTATAAAAAAAATGCATGAATACCTGAGTGGCCAACTATTTTAAAAATATGCGCGTTAAATGCAGATTTCAAAATGGTATTACTTATTATTATGTCTAGAGTCAATAGCAAGTTATTGGTAAAAATTTGCAATACTAGAGTAAATTTAGCAAAAACAAAAGTTTTCAAAATTAGCACAGTAAACGTGAAAATAATACCAAGCGTTGAACATAGCAGAGTTTTGATTTATTGGCTGTTTCTACGATGTTGTCCTAATGATAAATCCAAGCTTTCAACTTCTAGGGCCGAATGCATTATTGATAAAAATGTCAAAAAAGTGCAAAAAACGGTTACATTTTCGAGCTTGTTTTGAATTTTACCAGTTCTATTGGGCTTTAACAAACCCATCAAATATTTTGTTGGTAACTATTAGTTTATTTGTTATTTTCTCCAAGACGACTGCGCGTAGAAATGTTGTTCACTTAATTTCATATCAAAAGAAAACGTTTTTCCCGTCAAAGTTAAATACGACTCCTTTGAAATAGTATTAAATAATTAATTATACTAACTTAAATTCTTTCTTAAGAAATTTAATTTAGTTTTAACAATAAAAATAACAATTCTTCTGAAGAAATACCATTATTTCTAATCTTGAGATTCTTTTGTTCTAAACATCAAAAAAGACTAAAACAAACTTAAGATCTTTTGTTGATTGATTCATTTCTTTGCAAAAAAAAAATCTCTCATACTAGTTTTTCCTTAAAATGAAGATGAAAAAAATATAATTATAAATAATTAATGAGTGTTGAAGAATTTAAGTTAAGTTTTTTTCTAGTTATTGTTTTTCTGCACATTCTTTAACATTCTCTTACTCTCAGATAAATCATCGTAAAGTTAATTTATTGTATGATATACAACATTTATAAAAATAGAAACCACTAAGTACACTAATGGAATTTATTAGCGCGTAAACACACATAGAGAGGCATTTTTACCACCGCCGCTTCCCACCACCGACCGGTACGCCGCCGCGCCGCGCCGTCCCACTGCCGACATCACCGCCGGCCAGCAGCGTTCGCAGTCAGGCAAGTCAAAGTCCTCAAAATCAGCGAAAGAAGCATTTCCTCACAAAGCTGACAAATTAATAAAACACAAAAGACCAAAGAAGAAAAATATATAATTAAAAGAATACAACAAAACAAAAAGAAGTTCTTTAAAAAATCCTACAAAAACACAAACTATATAAGAACCATCTTTAAGAACTACGCGCCTATAGTAACAAAGCGTAAGTTGTTATAAAGAAGAAACAAATAAAAATAAAATTAAATCGAGGCATCTACGCAAGAATGTGTAGTAAATTTCTGCGCAGTGTGTGAAATAATTGATGAAGCAAGAGATGGCAGAACATAAAATATACAAAACAAAAATAAGCAAAGAATTTTGTATAAAGGAATTATTTTTATCTTTTACAATTTTATCTCAACATTTTACTACAGATACTACGACTACGAGAGTATCTTTTTGTATATTTATGTACATGCAGCGTGGTTTGGTTGCACTTTTGCTTCTACTATATTATGGGCTGCGGCAGGCTCTTCTAGATGTTCCTACAATGCTGGATTAGACATTTTGCTGAGAGTAGGCGTCTTTAGTAAGTTCGTGATTGAGTCAGGCCCAAGCAAAACAACTTACTTAAGTCCCTTGGAAAGTATATTTCAATACAGCATCTAAATGATTATGTAATGAAAATAATCCCATTCATTAACGTCAATCGACCATCGCCGCCGCCGTAACGTTTCTTGCCTTCCCATCAGTTTACATTTGAGCACAATTTTGGCCGCACTGTGAAGAACAGTAGACGTACTACACGAATATGGAATGCCTTATCATGCTCTGTCTTTCCCTTTCATTGCAAAATTCAACTATTCAAAACGAATGTAAACCGACACCTCTTTTCTTCAACCTCAGTTTTTTTCTAACACTGATAATTGCCTTTGGCACTTTAAAGCTGTGCTCAAAAGGTAAAATCTCTTAAGTTGACATAATTGGTTTAAGCTATTTATCCTTTTTTTTATATATTCTGTCAACAATCTATCTTTCTTTTTACCCTCGTTGATAAATCTTTTAAGCCGGGAAAGTTATGACCTTTTGTAAAATATCTTAAGCTTAATTCGTAGGGTTTTCAAAAAAGGTAAAACAACTTAAGTGTTTTTTTGTTCGATATTAATTAAAAAAGTAAAATCGCTTATGTCAATTTTGGATATTTTACCAAAAAAACTTTCTTTGCATTTCCATTTCTCATATTGACTCAACATGTTTTACCACTTAACTTAACTTATAACTTATCAAAATAATATATAAAGGGGAAGTTACTAAAAATTGTATCCTTCCTATTTATTTTTAAACAAAGATTGCAAGTTAAAAATCCACTTTCTGAAAAAGCATAAAAATAGACTTAATAGCTTTTAGCTTTAGAATATAGGAATACAAACCCCTGGGGACCAAGCTAGATGGAGAAGTTTGTTGGGTGAGGCTCTAGTTCACACAGGTATGCAGCGCCACCTTAAGTAAACACCTTTAAATGTGTTTCAATTATTATTGAAAAAAGATTTACATAGTTTTGGATAATCCGCTTTTTAAGTAGTTGTCACTTTTAAGCTGTCATCTTTTAACATTTGACATGCAACAACTACGCCATTACGTAAATATTACGGACATACCTTCCCCTTTAGAAGGAAATAAACATCCATTACTTTCTATAAAAATACTCATTAACTTTTCGTAGAAAGTTATTGCGATCGGTTCGATTCGTCAAAATGGAAATTTTTAAATTTCTCAACTTTTCAGGCTCTCTAGAATCTAAATTTGAATTCAGTAAAATTTTATATTATGCATTGTGACGTCATACCGAATTGGTATGAAATTTAATAAAATTTCACTAACGGTTTTCTTATAAATCCAAAAACTGACAAAAATATTTGTTTCATTGAATATCTAACAACGAAAAATAATTTTCATGATATTAAGTACATATATCTAATTGACAATTTTCGACAGGAAATACAAATTTAAAAAAAATACTATTTAAAATTGGTAAAAACTGGTAACGTGACGAAACTAGTCTCAGTTTAAGTCTCAGTCTCGTCTCGTTCTCGTTTCGAGACGATACTACTTTAGCTTCCGAAACCGATACCAAGACGAGACTGAAATGTTTCGATCGGTCCATTGAATGATGACACTGAACGAGATAAAATTTGAAAGCAAATGGTATAAATATGTCAAAAAATAATAAACTGCAAATTTGTCAAAAGGCTACAACTTCCGACTTGCCTCATTGACGGAGCTCATATTTAAAAAAAAAAAAAAAAGCATAAGTGCGATGAGACTACCGATGAAACAACTGCCGAGAAAAAAGCGAGACCTAGACGAGACTCAGTTATACTAGACCGATACCGAGACTAAAATTTTTCGATTTTGACTAGACCAAAACGAGCCTAGCAAAAGTCTCGTCGGGTCTGATCTCGTGGCAAGCCCTGATTTAATCGTTCAGAAAATATTGCTGTTAAAATTGGAATAAAGTTTTAAAAAAATCTAACTGACAATTTTTCTTTACAAAAATAAAAACCTACTACATATTCTACTAAAAATAGTTGAAAATTGATTTTAGATCCAAATATCTCGAGAACGAATAAGGACATTGGCGCAAAATTTTACAGAACCTATTGTTAAAAGTTGAAACAATATTCTTAATATTTATCAATTTACTAAGCGACTCCAAAATTATTTATTTTGTTTTACTAACGAGAAAATGGCTGATTTCCTTTTATTAAATAACTGGAATCCGAACATGTCTAAATAGTGACAGTTCGTGAAATCAAAAGAAACAAACAACCTTAAACGGACATATTATTGGAATTCCCAACTGTAGACTGGACCATTCCACTTAAAAAATTAAATGACAGGTGCCGTCAGAATTTAGCAAATTTTAAGAGAAAGAAAAATGTCATAAGCGTTTAGAATTAACAAAATCATCTATATTTAAAACAGTTTTAACATTTTACTTAATCTTTTAAAATGTCCGCCATTGACTTTAAACTTTTTAATCTTATGAAAAGCATTGCTTTTTTATATTTTAAGCAGCTTTTTTTACAACAAATAAATCCTGCCTTAAATACCACATTTAATATTGGTTTAAAATCTTGATTATCTCGAAAAAAAACAGTTTAAATTTAATTTATTGAGTGCATAACTTTTGAAGTTTCTTATATAAATAATTTTGCGTATTGCAAAAAAATTATGTTTTAAAGAACACTAATGGAAAGTTATCTGTTTGAATCGTATCCCAACCTTCTTTTTTGTAAAATCAGAATAAAACTTCTTATTGGAAAACCCTGTACGAATTTAATTAAAAGGATTAAAAAGAGACAAATGCCACATTAACAAAAAACCTAAAGTAATAAAATGTTACAAAATTATAATTTCTACAAGTTTTGAAAGTGTAGAAAAGGAAGTCGAAAAAAAAACTTAGTAAATCCGTCCCTGATATTTTCATTTAGTATAGATTGGCACTAGAATGCAAAATAATATATTTTTTAGCGAGACTCTTTATTTTATTTAGATTGTTCCGCAAAATATATAAATGAGTGGGAATTTTCATGTGTTATGAAATGTCGTCAGTGACTGGGAATGTGGCAAAAATACTCCCAGAGAGAGACAAACAAACAAAACAGAATAGAACAGAAGTCGAATAAAATCACTATGAAACATCACATGCAGCAATATGATGGCAACTAAGTAACGAAACTGCAGCGGCGGCGGCGGTGAATATGTCGCGACAATATAGTTGCTGCCACTTTGATAAGTTTTCCACTGAATTCTCTAACTCAATCTATGAACTGCAACAACTGCAACACATTTAGTTCTTAATAATAAAAAAAAAAAAAAAACAAGATATAATAAACATGATTGTTAGCACGTCTATTTTATAGATACAGTTCATGTATCTATGGTATAGTTTAAATGAAGAGCAGACAAAAGTCGTTTTGTTTTGTCTGATGTTGCTGCAATATATAATATGTACAAAGTATAGTCGTTGTTTCTGTTTTATTAGATATACACAGTACACACGCGGATCCCCTACTTAGATGATCGTAAATTTTGCCATAGAGTTCAATTAGTTTTATGTTTTGCAATCGTTACAATTAGAATGCAATTACTATATTTTTAATATATGAGTGCAGTGCAGAGTACCCGTAGGTATCATCATCTTGAAGATTACTCATTTTAAGCAATAGGTTGTTCTTTTTGTTTGTTTGTGATTCTGGTTATACAGACAATGTTAGTCATTTATTCTTAATTGGAACGAGAATGCTTAGGAAGACGTGACGATATATACAAGACATGATTTTTATTGTTGATCTTTAAATGGCGCCCAACGAAGGACTGATTTATTTCAAAAAAGACTGTATTTTCCTCTAGACAGTTTTTGTTGCCATTGACTTCCATCGAGCCCAAAAACTTGCCAACTTTTAGTTATTTGGGATTTCAAGTGGCGCCCAACGGAGGTTTAAATTATTAAATTTAAAGTATAACACACATTTTCTTTGCTCTAGATCCTCTTTTTTATTCTGACTTATATTTATTATCAAAACAAACACATTGCTCATGAACCTAAACATATTAAAAAAAAATTCTTTGCATGTAAAAGAGTTTCAAATTGTCAGTTTTGAAGCTTTCATCTTTTGACATTTGACAAGTAAAACTGTGATTCTAATTACATATAATATTAGTCATTAAGACTTAATTTTAACCAGAAAACTTAGAGACAATATATTCAAGACATGATTTTTATTTGTGATCTTTAAATGGCGCCCAACCAAGGACTGAGTTACTTCATTTCAAGCATATAAACAATTTTGTTTGTCTTAGACCCCCTTTTTGACATTGGTCTACATTCTTCATCGAAGCCAACTTATTATCCACTTTCAGTTATTTGTGAACTTAAAATGGCGCCCAACAAAGGACTGATTTATTATGTTTAAAACATAAAAACCATTTTCCTTGGTCTAGATTCATATTCTGCTTTATGTCTTAATCAAACTTTCATCGAAGCCAACACATTGTCCTCTTTAAGTTATTTGTGAACTTCAAATGGCGCCCAACAAAGGACTGATTTATTACATTAAAAGCATAAAAACCATTTCGTTGGCTTATGATCCTCTTTATAATTGTGACTTATATCTTAATCAAATTTCTACAGAAATCAACACATTGATCATAAGGTACTACTTCTTTACGACAGAAAAAGCCTTCCGCGTACATAAGACTATATTTTGAAAAGCCATCTATTTGGACAGGTGTTACTTTTGACGCTTTTGACATTTGACAAGTAAAAACTACTAGTCTGATGACATTGAGTCTTAGTAATTTAGTCTTTATTGGAACGAGAAGGTTAAAAAAATGTGACAATGTACCCAAGACATGATTTTTATTTAAGTACCTTAAATGGTGCCCAACGAAGGTCCGATTTATTTCATTTGAAGCATACAATCCATCTTTTTCTATTCGGACTCATATCTTTGTCAAAATTTCATCGGAGCTAACTTATTGCTCAAAAACATATACATGTATTAAACAGAAAAAGCTCTTTGCATAAAAAAGTTTTTCATATAAGAGGTTTGATGTTGAATATACCGTTATGTGGGCAGCCATTCTATCGCAGCAGTCTTTTTTTGACATTTTCCAAGTAAAATGTACGGTTTTTAAGTAAGAAACAGTGATAAAGTAGATGTATTTTTTTTAACTTAAAATGGCGCCCAACGAAGGACCTTTTTATTTCATACAAATAATTTGTTTTCTCTCTAGATCCTCTTTACTAGTACTTGGTTTATTCTGGCTGACATATTTGTATCAAATAACCGTGGAAGCTAACACCTTGTACACTTTAAGTGATTTGTAAACTTTAAATGGCGCCCAACAAAAGACTAATTTATTCCATTTTAAATCATTAAAATAATTTTGTTTTCTCCAGATCCTCTTTTTTTGACATCGACATATAAAATTTGGTCTTTTTTTCATCGAAGCCAATACTTTGTCCATAAATTTACACTTAATTTTTCCTAATATACATCGTCTTATCACCAATAGTATTTTTCCACTGAACTATTTAAATAATTCCAAATAAATTAAATTTTTATCAATATACAGTTAGTAATGCCACCTGGATCATTAATATGTTTTTTTTTTTTATTCAAAATATACAAATTATCTAATATGTTATTTCAATTTCCCGGAAAACCATCAAAATCAAGTTCTATAAATATAAATCAAAATATAACAACTCGATGTTAAAGATGATGGGTTGCGCTGTCAAAATTCCTACCACCAGACAGGTCTTTTTTTTTTTGTTTTTGTTTATTATATTTCTATTTTTATATTCTTCGATCAATTTTCTAAGACCGTACTAATCACTCAATGGACATCGCATCAGTTGAGTTCAGCTGCAGCAGGAGCAGAAGCAGAGTAGGTTGTTAGGTCTATAAAAATAGTTGCTATGCGGTTGTATAAAGCCCATCATCCATTGGTGCATCAGAGTTCAATCGAATTTATATTAAAACAACACAAAAATGCTATCGTTTAAGATTCCAGAATATTTTTTCTTTTTAGTTGAATATTGTTTTAACTCTTGCTTCACACATCTGGGGCACATATGTAACAAACAAAAAAAAAACATTCAAGTTTGAAAAATATATGTATAACTCGTTCGAATTGTTTAAAACACAGAAAAAAGTATCTTATCAGCGCTAATTTAAGTTCACACAAATACTCTTTTTTTTAAGACTGTTTTTTAAGTGTTTTTGTTACCTAGGTTGAGTTGTTCTTCTCGTTTTTACTTGCACTAAAAGGGCAAGTTATTTAAAAAAAATAAAAAAAAAAGAAGAAATTAATCGACCTCGAGATTTTAATCAAACATGATTCGAAAGAAAATGATGCATTGAAGTCAGTCTTGATATTTCTATTGCTATATGAATCATAGTTTGCTCTTGTTCTGATATTTATTAAATCTGTTAATATTTCGTGATTTCAATACGTATTTAATGAAATTTCATGTTTTTTTGAAGGCTGATATATTTCAGTTTCTGTTTTTCAACATTTCTTACATTCAAAACAAAAACTATAAGTTTACATGATATTTGGGAGAACTGTTTCACTGACAGATCAGACAATATTGTAAAATCTGATAATTGTCTGGGTTTTAAAATCGGCGGATTAAATTTTCCGTCTGCTCCAATGGTTTGTGACGATGACAAGTATACTGTCAGCAATTGACAGATGTCTTAAAAAATTTTATCTGACATTTTTAAAAGTCGTCTGACAGTGAAGAATATATGTTGTCAAAAAATTGTAAGCCCACACGTTTAAAAGACATTTAGTATATTTTTCTATTACCGACAGATCCGACAATATTGTAAGATCTGAAAAATCGTCTAATCTTGACTTTCAAAATAAAAATATGTTACGGGTACAAAACGACTTTTCTGGCAAAACACACAAATTGTAAGTTCATATGACATTTAAGACAGTTTTTCATTGACATCTCTGACACTCTTTTCTGTACGTACGATAAGTTTCAAAATCTGCTGATTAAATTTTGGATCTGCCAAGGAGATTTAAGATGTATGATAATGACAAGTATATTGTCAGGAACTGTCAGTTAAACATTGAACATTTACCAACAGATCTGACAAAATTGTAAGATCTGAAAATCGTCTAGTCCTAGCTTAAGTTTCAAAATAAAAGTGTATTAGAGCATAAAACTACATTTCTTGCAGAATTATCCCACAAAATAGTAAGTTCACATCACATTTAGAAGATTTTTTCTGACAAATCTTACACTATTGTAAAATCTGATAGTCTTCTCTTTGCATCAGCGAAAAGACTTATGATATTTGATAATGACAAGTATATTGTCTGCAACTGTCAGATTTCTTAAAAAAACGACATTTCACAATTTCAGATGTCATCTGACAATGATGTGCTAACAATATTTTCACAAAAATTGTGAGTTCACGCGGTTGTATGAAATTTGGGACAATTATTTTTACTGACAGATTCGACACCATTGTTAAATCTGATAATCGTCTGTAATAATCATAAGTTTAAAAACAATTGATTAAATTTTACATTTGCGCAAAAGCTTTATTTTAGCAATTTTCAGATGCCTTAAAAACGTCATCTGGAAATGACGTTTCTGGCAGTATTGTCACAGAAAATTGTCTGGCAGTTTAAAATGTCATCTGGAAATGACGTTTCTGGCAGTATTGTCACAGAAAATTGTAAATTCACACGATTTTATGACATTTAAAAGAATTGTTTTCACAGATCTGACAAATCATTTAGTCTGATCTTAGGTTTCAAAATAAAAGTTACGGGTATGAAACGACTTATGTACTTGAACTCATCATAATTTTGATAATAGAACATTTGAATATTTTTGTATTGGATGTGACACTAAGCACTTTTTCATAAACGTAATCTTATTTAGAGAATACAAAGTTAAGCTAGTTTGTACGACTCAGAAATAAACTTTATGTAGTTTCTTAATTATTTTATTTCCTTTCCCTCACTCCTTACTTTTCTCTATTCTTCGTTCTTATTACTGATTGCTGGTTGTTGTTATTTAATTTTTGTTTTTGTTCACTAAATCCAAGAGCAAATGATAACCATTTGAAACAATTAATTATTAGAATTATTATTATTGTTTAGGTAGTTCGTTAAAATGATGATGAGCATAGCAAAAAGGAACGCGGGGTGGTTCGGGACGGACTGAGAGGGGCATATATAAAATGCAATTGGGACAGACAAAAATAATGTGTACTTAACAACATACTGCATCAGATACGAAATTGTATAATAGATATGAATTGATATTTTCCAGATCCTCCAAATGATAACTTGGTCACAATTTTAATTAAAAATTAACTATATACAGTGAATAGTTTATATTTATTTACATACTTGTACATTATTAGTACAAAAAGATAAATAAATATATAAATGAATGTATGACCTGGCCACCGTATAATTAAATGGTACAATATAGATTAGAATTAAGTGAGAATTATGAGCTCATTATGATTAATTGATGAATGGTTGTATTTTATGTTTATGGTTTCAACAATTTAGTATTTGAATATTTTTGTTGTTGTTGTTGATTTGTGTTTATCTTATAGCATTTATGTGCTATGACTCAAAGAGTAAGAAATATGAAAGTATTAAAAGCATTTCCATATCAAAAATATCAGTAATTAAATTTTATATGACTCTAGAAGTTTTTGAACTTATCATTTTCTTACATTAATTTATTTCCTTGATAAAAGTTACTTTCCTAATCTTAACTTAGAGTATATTTTTGTATACAAAATGAGTTTTTTGGCAATTTATTCATAAAACGGCACGTGTCACATAAGCAAGCTATAGGGTTTTCAAATAAGAAGTACCATTTGGATATTTAAAAAACAAGGGTAATCAATGGATGAATATTTAATTGTGAGGGGGAGGTATGAAATCAGCAATGGAAAACGGTATATTTTTCATGACCAAACAGGTATCATAAATGTAAGTCCTCGATAACTTTACGAATTCTACAGACAACTGTGGGCCATTTTGGAATAGACCATATCTTTAACATGGTTTCAAAGAAAAAATTCTAAGGATGTTAAATCACATATTTATAGTTACATTTTTTGTACTAATTGTTTACACTTTCCACATGTCAAAGATGACAACTTTAAAAGTGACAGCTGCGCGGACTATTCAAATGTAAACTCTTACTTATAAATTTGTATATCTGTTATAATTTATACTTTTTGAAACTCATTATTTTAGTTTTATTATTACGAAAAAAATACATTCCAGTTTGAATCCCTTGTTAACTACATATAATAGTAAAATAAAAACGGTGCATCTGAACACGCCCAAACACTGACAGTTCATGGACAAAAAAAAGCAAACAAACAAACCTATATATTTCAAACGAACGTAATAAATTCGAAATGTCAAAAGTTCAGAAGTCATATGAATTGAATATTATTGGTTCTTTAGAAAGTTTTCATATGAGTTCGCAAATAAATATTAGGCGTTTTTCCTTTTTAACTCGGAATAGAGCTCTGAACAGAGTCTGAGGATATCCAGCATGCTCTGAACATCCTCTGAACAAAGCGTATTCTGAGAGTTCAGAATTATTTTTGAAACAAACATGAACATTCGTCCATTTCAAGCCTCCTCAAATAAAACCAAGCCTTAAAAAAGTATATTTTATTTCTTATTTCTTATATAAACTTATCTTCTGCACTAGCCCGACTATTTTTTTGCGCCATTTAAATTGTTTGATTTTTTTTCTTCGATTTTACCTGCCAAATGCTTGTGTTCAGCATTTAACTCGGTCTGCTCAGTTATTTTATTCTGAGCTCATAGAGCACGCTCTGAACAAGCTCAGAACACGATCAGAAAGAAAAAAGAAACCCAAGTTTGAAGCTTTGAACGTTCAGAAGTAAAAAAGAAACACAATTTTTTGTTTTACAGTTCAGGCTCTGCTCTAGGTAAACTAAAAAAGAAAAACGCCTATTTATGATTTGACATTTGGTTGATAACTGCAGCTGTTGAGTATTGCTTTCTCTTTCACTTTCTTATAGGCTAGCCTTTTGGATGAGATTTGTGTTTATAGAAATTGCTATAGCTCCGGAGCAACCATTTTTGTATATATTGGCTGCGTTCAATCTCGTGTTGGATAGGGTATCTTGGATAGGTGGAATTTAAGATACCTTGTTGAACGAGTTGGATAGCTGTATTGAGATAGCTGTCAAAAAATAAGAACAACTTTCAGTTGTTCACAAAAAGCAGAGAAACATTTAAGCTTCGAAGTCAAAATTGTTGTAAGATAAAACATTTAATGGATAATAACAATTTAATAAATAAGAGATAACATAACCTTAATCTGTATTCTATGCTAAATTTCCTCTTAGCTCAATAGACTGGTGGTAAGACCGAGCAAATTGGTCATCTACAAAACGAGAACAAAATAAGTCAATTTTGAAGTTTAAAAAAATAGACAATAATTACATTCTAATATTCGGAGGCAAATAGCTTCTTCATCATCTATTATATACAGAACATCCTCAAATAGAACTTCAACTTACATTTTGTATCTTTTTGTTTACCAACAAATACAAAAATCTGAAATCAATTTTCAAGTTTCTTGAAAATTAACCATGTGTTGAATCAGCTGTTCTGTCAGATACCTACATACCCCAGAAATTCTTGGATACCTTTGGATTCCTTTTTTGACATCTCAGCTGTTTTTGATCAGCTGTTATTTTACACGTAAAACACTAACAAAAAGGTATCCGGATACCCTATCTGTCTGAGATTGAACGCAGCCATTGAGTGTGATGCATGTTCACAAGTACTGACAAAATGTGACAGTTCCAAAACTCATATAAATATTTATAAATGTCATTATTGTTGCTATCTTAGAAGAGAAACAAAAATGTCTTTAATTTCGAAAATTTTGGAGTACATTTTAATGGCTTGGAATTTCAATTGCTCATTTTCTAAATATTTAGCAATTTATCAGTTTTTCCAACAATTTGAATCCTTTGCTTATTGCAATAAGCGCTTTTCTGTCTGAGCTGTAAGAAAATTGTGTTTCTATTTTAGCTAAGGCTGTGTTTCTTTTTTCAATCAGAGCTAGCTCTATGAGCTCTGCATAAAATGACCAGGCTAATGAAGTAAAAGCTGATCGCAGCCAACTTCACTATGGTATGACAGAGACAGATGGTAAAAACAAAACAAACTAACAAAAATTTTAAAAATTTTGACAGTTCAGTGCTCCAATATGTTTCAGAAATAAATCGGAGAGCTCTGATTATACATAACTCGGCTCAGAGCGTAATCGAAGTGCTTGCTCACGGGTCTGCTTAAGCTTAAAAAGAAAAACGACCAATAGGAGAATACTTATACTAATTCCCTTTTACAACAGTGCATCTATACACGTCGAAACAGTGTGACAGTTCGTGGAAAAAAAAAAACAAACAGACCTAAATCTGGGGACGGATCCTATTAATTTCAAATGGATTATTAGAAAATTATTAAAGTAGCCGTTTTGTGAGTCCAAAGTAAAGTTTGAAAATATGTGCATATGATTGAATCATTAAAAACTAGGAATATCATATTTCTGCTTAATAGAAAAACTAACTAAAATAGCTCATAAATTTTAAAAGACTTTTTATTTTTCCGTTAGTCACAATCTTATTAAAGCTTTAATAAACCGTGTTTTTGATATAACATATTTATATTTCTATTGACAAATTTTATCAGTGGGCGATATACGAGTATTGTGAGTATGACCATGTTATTTTTTAAACTACGAATCCACAGAATCTTCTTTACTTTTGTAGATAAATTAGGGTGAATCATCGCAAATTTGTGAGTAGTGTATATGGAATGCAAGTCTGGGCTATTTTATTCCTTATTTTTATATAGAGATGAAGGAAGATCTTTAGTTATGCAAGTCCCTTGAACATAGGGACTAATAAACTTAATTTTCCATTTCAAGTACTCGTATCTCCAGATTGGATTTTTGTTTATTGTAAAACCTTACTGACTTAAACTAAATTTGAAATGATACAAAAATCTTAAAATCAACATAAGGAATTATTTTTAACATAAAAAACAACTTTTCCAAAATATGTATAACCATCATATGCATCCATTTAAGGACACAGCTTGTTGAATTATTTTTCAATAATAATCATTGTCATCAATAAATAGTATAGGTACCTTTATCCACCTCTCGGTTACTCCACAATTTTAGATTTTGGTATGCTATCTGAAATCACCAGCAGCAGCAGCCACAATAGCAACCAGAAAAAAAGAACAACAACAATAACAAGCACTTCTCCTTTTGTGGAGCTATACTATACGTATCTACTTGTACCTTCCGTCTCCCGCGTTTGAATCAAGTTCGTTTCAAAAAGCCGGTTTTTTAACTTTAGTAATTCTTCTTTCCTTCTATTTGGATTTGGTGCGGACTTGGTTTTGTTGGTTGTGCTGGCTTGTTGCTACTTTTGGGCTCTCAATTGACCACGAGTCGAGTCCACGACCAAGAACACAAATCCCAATCTCGCAACCTATATAGCACCGAGATACGAGTATATGAATATAAACGACGGCGACGACGGACGCGACGGCAACGTAAAAACAACAGATTGACGTATATTTTACGTTCGCTGCGTCATAATCTACCCTAACCGGTTGTTGGGCTCTCTGCTACTTCATCAAAGGAATTTTCGTCGTCATGTGTACGCAACGCATAGTATCTATAAGATACACGTTTAAGCCCAACCGATTGGGTTGTAGTTTTTGAATCTTTTTTCTTTTTCTTTAAATTTCTTGAGGAGTCTACTTGTTGCATTGGAATTGGAATTGGAAGTTGGTGGAACAACAACAGAAATTTTGAGAAAGAAAAAAGAAGTTTTATTTCTACCTGCTGATGCTGATGGTGTACGTTGACTTCTGCTTCTGGGTGGAGACAAGAGAGATGGTGAAGGTGATACAAGCTAAAGACAACCAGCAACAACAACAAAAACAAAAACAACAACTTCTTCACAACAGAAGTACGACTGATATGCTGTTTGCTATTGCTGTTCAACCAAAAAAAACTGGTACTTCCACTATTTCTATAGGTACGAGTATTTATAATGTAGCGATTAGGAGGAACCGAGACCGAACCAAGTCGAGCCGAGACCAAGAGACCAAGAGCCCAAAGAGCCCGAGACTGGTTACCTCAACCTCTGTCTAGATATCTACATATCTGATCATCTACCCACCTCAATGCCCGTATTTGTAGTTATCTCACTGGTATACACCTTCTTCTTCTGCTTCTCTTGGGATCTTCGTCATTACTCATGTATAGGCCTATAAGACCGACGCGACGCGACGTAGTATAGTAAACAACACTACAAGTGGCTTCGTAAATCGTAACGTAGTATTACGATACGATACGATAGTAGAAAAAATACTCTATGAACTCTATGATTATGGTAAAGTAAAGAAAAGACTCTTAAATGAATAGCAACGAAAAACAAATTAAATCAATAAAAAGGAGAAAAATCCAGTAAATATGATTGCCAAGTGGTTGTGTTTCTTTTTTGTTTTAATTTGATTTATATGCTTGTTTGATATTCACGTTATCAAACAGTCATAATCACATAATGTCAAAAGAATTGTCAAAAATAAGTTTTGTACAGCCAAAAAATATAAAATCTTTTCAAGGAATTTCACGTTATCAAACAGCCATAATCACATTATATCAAGGGAATTGTCAAAAATGAATTCTGTGATATCACAACATTTAAATTGTTTTCAAAGAATTTCACGTTATCAAACAGTCATAATCACATTTTGTCAAAAGAATTGTCAAACATAATTTTTTACGTTCAGCACAACATTGATATAAAGACTAAGTTTACAAGGTGTGTTACTATGCTAATATTGTGGCTAAATTAATATAATATCCTGTTTTTACTATAAATCATCGAATTTGAAAAAAAGACGCGACATTTTTCAGATCTTAAAATATTTCGAGACCAGTCAGTAAATAAAAGCGGTCGCAAATGTGAACATACGATTTTGTGCGACATTAATGGCGGAAACATCGTTCTCAGTTCAAAATTGTTACGATTTATAACAATATGACGTCATCATATCGTTCCTAAACACATGGTTGAAGTGCCAAGCAGTTATGATTTGTAACAATTCGCAACTCATCTCTAAAAGATGAATTTAAAGTCTCGAACTGAGAAAGGTGTTTTACAAACAAGCAATTGTTTTTTCTTGTCTTAGAAGAAAATAAAGAACTTAAAAGCAATTCGTTATCTTAATTGAACGATGATTTTTTATTATTTAATAAACAAAGTCCTTTCTTTGCTTTTCATGATGGTGTTAACAAAACAAGCGGCCTATCAATTTTTATTAAATTTCTCGAGCAAATTAAAAGTCTCGTTACTAATTTTGCGATTTAATTATGAAATTCAATTATTAAATTTTTGACACTGGTAGTTTGACAGATCAAAAATTTCTTTTAATAGTGGTTCGTTAATAATGCTAACACTGACAGTTGAATATTTTTGACTTCACAGCTATAATAAGATAAAATTAAGAAATGTTAGGAAAAGAACAGATTTCGTTGTTGAATACATTGTTTCTTTAAGCCATCCAAAAACTGCTGACAATTACTTTATTATAATACAAGTAGTGTGTACACATAATGGGTCAGTTTATAGTTCTGTGATTCAAAATATTTCCGTATTCTATATCACAATACAATACAAAAAATGAAAATAATTAATAAATCAATTGTGTTCATATTTAGTTCGCCTGCTCTCTTAATCTGACTGAGAACATTCTGAGGAATCTTATATGTAAATATAAACTGGCCAAATATTATTATATGTATATAATTAATATTTGGTAAACCGAAATGCCTCTTGAGCTGATGACATTTGAAATTAAAAAGACCGTTCCCTAAATTTAGTTCTTTTTTGTTTCATGAACTGTCACTGCCAATGTTTGGGCGTGTTCAGCTTGCATCATTTTTAATAAGAAAGAATAGAGTTAGTATTTAAAATACAAATATTCAGAAAATAGCTAACTACTAAAAAATATCGTTGCTTCATGAACTGTCACTTTATGTGCGTGTTCAGATTCCACCATTTCTAATAAGAAGGAATGGAATTAGTCAAAAGAAAAGTAATGCTGGGAAAAGGCAATAAGAAAAAATCATGACTAAGTTTCAACTCTTGATATATGATGAAGTAATATAGCTGAAAAATAAACAAACCCTCAGACTGGAACTTGACACTTGGCAACTCTGCATATTCCTAACAAGCATAGAAATAATAAGTTCACGGTATTTGTTATTTTTTCTTTTATTATTTTTATATTTGTTGATCGTTGGCACTGCATATTGGAACTGGAAGAGCTCGAGAGTACGCCGAGCCGAGCCGCCAAGTATACGAGTATCGTGATGATAAAGACAAACGACAACAACAAATAACTACAAACTATGTATATACAAAGAGGAAAGAAATACCAAACCCATTTATAGATTTATTTCTCGTTTCTACGCTGAAGTTGCTACGCGCGTTTATTTGTTGTGCTGTGCATCCATTTTCATCGCCATCCGATGTTTTGTTTGAGTCTTGGATCTTGAATCTTGATGTTGCTTGGCCGGCCTGGCCTGGCCTGGCCCGGGCCATGCCATAATGCCAACCCAGACCCAGGCTGCTGCCACCCGCCACCGCCGCTGTGTCGTCGTCGCCACCGTCGCTAAGCGTATGTTTTGTACCTCAAGTTGCCTCTCGGCTTGATGGCAATTATGGCTGCTGAGACGGCGGCGGCAACGGACGCTATGTGCCGGTGGAGATGTTGTATAGTTGTTAGTTTAGTGGCTGGAGTGGAGATCTGTTGTATTCACATTTGGGGCTATAATTTAAAGCAACTTGAAGTTGCTCACATGGCCAAAACTTGAGTTTCTTCTTTCTTCTTATAAAGTCTTGTATACGCTCTCACTATACTCACTGTCAAGGTCATTTTGGAGTATAGCCTGTCGGGTGTTAGATTTATTTTATTATTTTTTTTTTTCTGAATACCTTACACTTGTTAGATTTATTGATTTTTTGATCAAGAATACAAATTAGATATTTTTGTTTTATATTATCACGTAAAAAATATAGGCAAAAAGGTAGGTAGGTACCTTACCTACATATCTATAACTTGTATTATTATAATTCATAGGATTTTCAAGATCGTGTTAAGTTTATTAATAAAAAGGTATTTAAAGAATATTAAGGTACTATAGGTACTAGCTTTAGATTACGGAAGAAGCTGATTAAAAAATAATTTATTTGATGTAATAACACGTGTGATTATACATAAATATTTAATAGACATCCAAATTTGTATCCAGGAAATGTTCTAAAAATTTTAAAGTTTTGTCAGCTCAAGCAATTAAGCCATTATAAACCAAACTCGTTTAAAAATATTTACATACTTCGATAAGTTGTAAGATTATACCCAATCTATAAGAAAGTAGAACTTTTTTAACTGTCATTTATGTACTTTTTATCTACTTAGAGAGTAAATCCGAAATTCTAACAGCAAACTAGTAAAATTTTAAAGTAATTTTAGACAATTTCAGCACCTTTCAAGGTTCGTCTTAACATTTTACTCGAAAATTCACAAAATGGATACTTTAACTTTAAGTATTTTGAATTGATGATATTTGTGTTTCAGATATTTCAAATTAATAAACGTTTCTCTATTTTGTATAGGTATACGAGTAAACAGAACCCGAACTGTCAAATTTAAATCTGTTTTTCTTTTTCTGTTCAGTGTGTTCAGAGTTTTAAAGTAATTTTATTTTGTTCACAATGTTCAGAGCGTTATCAACAAGCTCTGAAAAAAAGACAGACTGCTGTGAGTCAACAGCTGAACATAACAAATTTCAAGCTTGTAAGATAAGGGAAAATTACAAAAAATATCAACACAGTTAAAATTGCAAAATATGCAGGTTGTTTTGGCAAAGAAAATACATGTTGTTATATGTAAATAAATAGTTCAATATTTTGTTTATTTTAATATAAGAAAACCTTTAATTTCAACCTTTGGAAAGAATCTATTACCATAGCCGTAATTTTAAAAGTAGTTTTCATTAAAATGAGTTAATCCATGATTGAAAATTATTTATTTGTATGTAATTTTTCAAAATCGCAAATACAAATTCCCGAATGTCAGTGTTCAGGAAATTTTAAGAGCAGATGTTGTCCTGAGAGCGTTCGGTATGTTCTGAAGATTACGAACTCTGAGATCTAAACAAAACATTAAAAACTCTAAATAGGACCGTTCTAAAGATTTAGGTTTGTTTGATTTGTTTTTGCACGAACTGTCACTGTTTAAACGTGTTCTTTGCACTATTTTCAATGAACGAGGGTTATTATTTTACTAGTTAAAGATTACAATTTGAAAGGGTAGTAAATTGCTTAATATTTACAAAATTGCTAATTAGTATAAAAGGTTTGCCTCAGCAATAAGATGTTTAATATTTGTGAGGAAAATGTTCAACTCAAGTTTTGATAAAAAAATTTTTTTTTGAACACAACACAGAAAAAGGTTATGTCCTTAACATTTTCAAAAAAAGGACTCGAATTTGACATTAGAAAGTTATTAAATATGAGGATTTGGTAGAAAAATGACATAAAACTTTGACCAACGGCGAGCTGTCAAAATCCTATAACTAAATATTCGATAGTGGGGTGAAAAGTTTCCGGCCTGACCTAGAAATGGTGTCACTAAGAACCTTTGGAGTGGTGTCCTACAGTACCATCCATATCTTGCTTGTATGCATAGTTTCAGCCCGATCGCTTTGTTAATTAACTTTTGAGAGCACACTTAGCGAGACGCTTCTATTGTTTTCGTGAAAATGAAAAAGTTAGAAAACCTTGCTGTCTCCAAATACTTCTATTTGAAGGCTTTTGCACCAACACAAATAAAAGTAGAGATAGATTCAACACTCCAACCTTCTCATCGTATTTAACAGGGTTTTCTTGTGAGCATAATTTACGCTCAGGACAGCCCATTGAGGTCACAAATCCAGAAATTATCAAACAAATCAAAAAAATGGTGTTAGAAGACCAAAGGTTAAAAGTACATGACATGAGATGCCTGAGTCCTGTAAGAAGTCAGCTGAACGTGTGCGAAATATTTAACAAAACAATTTGACCATGAATAAGCTGTGTGAAAGATGGGTGCCGCGATTGCTAAAAATCGTTCGAATTAATGCCGCATCCTCTCTTTTCTCGAACCTAGCCCCAGCGACTATTAACTGTTTCCTAATCTCTAAAAACGGCTTAGCGTTAAGAGATTTGGGAGCAATGAAAAAGTAATCGAATCTGTTAATCAGTATTTCGAGGATCTTGGTGGATCAACATTTTAAACTAGTATAACTAAATTAGAACACAGTTTTGAGAAATGTGTCCTTCATAATGGAGATTATGTTGAGAAAAAAAGCAACCGACAAATTTAAAAACATCGTTTTTTTTTCTTCACAGTCTCATAGGTACGTAAGAGATGTTAAAACTAAAGTCGTTTAAGGACTGTTATTAAGTCATAGCTGAGAATTCAATAAAAGTGTTTTGACTTCCAAAATAAATTCAATTTTAAACAAAAAATTCATAAGTAATTTTTAGTTAATATGACTTGAATTTTACTGCAGTCTACCCGACTTTTTAAGTCCTTAAAGTCGTTTTAAGTTAATACTAAATTTGTGTTAATTCTTACAGCAATTAGTCATTTCAATAATTTTTTTTTAAAAATAAGTAATTTGAGTTTTTAAATTCACTTGACTGCCTTTTTAAAATACAACATATACATATTTATTTAATCGTTGTTAAAATAAAAACTGAGCCAGATTGATACAGAATGTCAATGGAACAATTTCAGAAACGCGTCTGCATTTTGATAAAAGTTAATGTCTGGATTTTTGCCGTTTAAAGTTTTTTTAAGAACTCGCAAGGTTTGTACATGAATTTTGGGTATTTGCTAAAAATATCTATCGTAAATTAATAGCATTGAAAAATTTTCAAAATCAAACTTGTTATCAAACAAAAAAGGTAACATAATTCAAAAATTGTCAACTTTTAACTAAGATTCTAGTCTTGAGTACTGATAACAACAACAAAGGTAAAAACTAGCCTTTGAAACTTTACTCCACTCTTTAAAAATCACTACCCTAACAAATAGTTAAACCATTAAACATACATAACATTTACTTAAGTACCATTTCAACTTCAAAACAAAATAAATTACAATTCATCAAAAGATAAGAAACAGAGAAAAGTCCAAATAATCCGAATAAGCATTATTCATTCAAAATTGATAAAAAATTTTCCATCTTTCGATAACAATCTTTAAAAAATAAAAAAAAATCGATTACATTTGACAGGAATTGAATGTTGAACTTTAAAAAAAAAAAACACCAATTCCTATCTCTCAAGTCTCAACTCAAGTTTGTGGGTTAAGTACCAGAACTAAACAAAACTCAAAAACCTATCTACAGAACAGAGACTATTATGTAATTGCTGCTATGATCATTACCTCGCCACCACCGCACCGTGCGTCGCGTCTCTCATCACAAAAAAAAACAATGCATTTTAAATTAATTTATTTTAATACAAAACAAATAAGATTCTAAAAAAGTCATGCAACAAACTATTAATACACTTTTTATTATATTTTTAAAATAAAATTTATTAACCAAATTAAAAAACAAAAATAAAAAACAAAAACTCACTTTTTAACTCGCCTCTAAAGTGTGTTTTAAAGTGAACTTCTCTACTCTCAAGTTCTGTCCTATAATTTTGTTGTTTCTCAAGATTCCTTCCTGATAATTATGCCGGTTGGGTTGGTGTAGTTTATTTTTTCTTATTTTTTCACCGCTTAGTATTGTTATCATGAATTGAGTATTTAATATTATATAGGTATGTACATTATTTCTTATTTTTCTTCACATAAAAAATGAACACATGATTGTTCTTTTTTTTTAATGGGAACTTATTTTTGCCTCGTTATAATGAAGCTTATCAATAGAAAAAGATGCCTGGGGTAACCAATGCCACTTTTGACACTTTGAAACTCTCAAATTTGCTTCCTTTTACTACCGAGATCGAGAACACTCTTTTCTTTTTTTATATTTTGTTGGATGGCTAAGCCATTTTCAAACAAATAAAAACTCAGGTTAAACACAAATTCATATTGATTTTGAATTTTTAATATAATTTGTTGAATTTAAATTGAGATATAAAAATTAATTAAATTTTAATTTTAATTTTAATTTTAAGAGATCATCAGTAAATAAATTAGAATAAAAATAAAAATGAAATGTGAAAAGATCCGTAGCACGTTAAACGATGTCGAACGATTGTGATATCTTTTCAGAACTATGGAGCATACTGAACGCAAACAATCGGTCAGAGAACTAGTCCTAAAAACGAACGCAACAAACGAACGAACGTACGAAATGAACAAACTATATAGAGAGGCAGCCAGCAGCGCGACACACCAGAGCAGAAGCAGAAGCAGAGAAGTACCACCAACTAAACCAAACCAAAGCACCACCACACATTGGAAGCGAGCCCCAAAACTACGATCAGTGAGTGTCCCGGCCCGCAGTACACAAAGCAACACTATATACACTCCACTCTACAAGTCTATACTCTACAAGCGTAAATCGACAGCGGTGATGATGGCAATGGCGATGGCGGTGGTGGAGGCGGCGGAGCTGTGGTGCGGGCGCGGCGGTAGCAACCCAACATTGCACAAGCACAACTGTCATAGCCGGAGTTATTGATTTTTACTAAAGCCATTTAAGAAACTTGGGGCGTCTTTAAATCAAAATTAGATATTTATGTCAATTTTTAATAACCTATTGCCAACTGACAGAAGACAAATTTGACAGGAGGGAAATAAGATATTTTTAATGAAAACGTCAAAAAAAAAAACATTCATATTGGAACACCATCAAAATGTCGCTTGTTTCACCGTCTTTTAATATGTTATTTGAACGGATTATGCTCTACCGAAATAACCATTCGCATTCCACCATTTAAACAACTTCGATCATACCGTCAAATAAAGAGATTCGTTCTTTTTCCGAACGCACACACGCTGTTTAACTGGCTGAACACAGTGGATATGTAGCTGCAACTGGAATAGCTGTCAAAATATGGAATACACACAAATTCAATGTTATGTACACAACGCAACGCAACTGCAGTCGGTGATGCAAAGGTTCACCAACTCTCAACTGTTACGTTCAACAATTTTGACATTTCAGAATCTCTGGAAAAATATAGCATCTGTCAGTGCTTTTAAGTGTTCATTGTGATTTTGTGGTTGAATAATAATGGATGAAAATAAGAACAAATATTCAAGCGGGTAGCGAACGTGAGGTTTTGTGGAACTTGTTCAACAAAAGATTCCACCATTTGACCACCATAAATGACAATAAAACATGAAATATTAAAAATCTTCATACTTCATTGTGGGAACGTACAGAATAGGAAGTATGACACTTTTTGACAGCTCTTTGAGCTTCACATGCAGTTTCAGTTGCAGTTGCCTTTTGTGTTCGGTCAGTTAGGTGTAACTTCCATATTATGGAATTCAAAACCAATGTGCATCGACTCCTCCTTTAAAATCTTTGACATAAAAAGAGTACCATAACACCCCATAAGAGCGCGTTTATTATAAAACAAAATAAAGTCATGTTCCACAATGTAGCTTGCTAAGACCATTACTTTTAAAAATTCCGCACAAAGTCTGATAGTACGTTTTTTTTAAGAATTTTCGCGATGGAAATCTAAAAAACAATTTAATTAGCTGTCGAAAATTGCACAATGCACTTGATCGCACTTCCAACAAAATTTGCCGGGGTGCGTTCAAATGTCGAAAATGAATTCCGAACAACTGACCGGAAGAATAAGTTTTAATCTGAATTTTCATTCTAGATGATTTATGTATTTATGAATCTGTAAATTTAACTTAAAAATAAAGCGTTAAAAATCTTCTCTATTCTTGATTTTGACACTATTTAAAAATTGTCTTGAAACAATAGGTATTTGAAATTTGGGCCCTAAATACTTTCGTCCAAGTCCAACCTTGTACTAAATAAGAAGAACAAGACTACAGCGGCCGAGAGAATCTCTGTAGACCAGTCTGTACTCACAGTGTATGATTTGTAGGAGCCGCTCTAAAGGGGGGCACGGCAACATAAAACTAACCAAACAACCAATCCCCATCCCATATGTGATTCGAGTAAAATTAAAAAAGAAAAAACAAATTCTATTCAATCCAATCGGTTTCAGTTCATCTTAATTTTTTCTTCTGCTCACACGTCTCCACCAATCTTTCGCTCTCGCCATTTTACAACTCTACTACGGCTACGGCCGCACATACTACAGTCAACAACCGATCTGATCTGATGGCGATATGATCGTGACAGAATAAAAATAAGAAAATAACAACATCGTCGTACACATAACGACACTTGAATATAAAATAATAAAAAACAATATGTACATAGAAATATTGCTTAGTAAAACAGACAAAGGGGGGCATACACGCTCAGAAGCTGCTTTTTTATCGAACTTATACTGCTCGGTCGAGTTTTTCGAATTTTTTCGAGACAAAATGGAAGCTTGAATTGGCTGTGTCGACTTCGAATTCGAAAATGTCAATGTCAAATTGTTCAAAAACACAAAATAATTGTTAAACTCAAGTGTTTTAAAGGCCCGATGCACACTTTTGTCTTTTTTACGTGTGGACGCAAAGGAGGTACCAATGCATCACACAGTGTTAAAAAGACACAAGTGTGTACCGGGGTTAAGGTTCACAATTTAAAAGACATTTACATTTGAATTCGGTGTCATTTTTATTGCAACAAGATAAAATCATACAAATTATATTGTTTAAACAAATTACACTACTACCGTTTGAAAATACAAGAAATTATAAGTTTTCTAAAATATTGTGCATAATTATATAGGGTGATTTTATTGATGTTTTCTTTTTGATAGTTCACGCACGTTTAATATTTATGTCACTGTCAAACATAATCAGTTTGGTCTATAATTTAACCATCATCATCTAACAAACGAACAACGCTTGTAAATTTTTGAATTTTATTATCAAAATGGGTGCTCTGAGAAAGTTCATCGGACTCGTTTTTGTCAAAAAATTGGGTTAAGCGATGAAGCTCATTTCGAGTTGAATGGATACGTGAACAAGCAAAACTGTCGTTTTTGAAGTGAAGGGCATCCAGAAGTATTGCAAGAGCTACCAATGCATACAGAAAAAGTGACTGTTTGGTGTGGTCGTGTGGATCACGGGCTGGCAGAATCGTTGAGCCTCATTTCTTCAAAGATGATACTAATCGCAAAGTTACTGTGAATGGTGAGCGCTACCGTGCGATGATAACATATTATTTTTCGAAAAATTGCAAGAGTTTTACTTATGCATGACATTTGGTTTCAACAAAACGGTGCCACATGCCACACATCACGCAACAAAGGACCAATTGAGAGGCGAGTTCGGTGAACAGTTTATTTTACGTTTGAGACTGGTCGATTGGCAGCCTATATCTAGCAATTTAACTCCTCTAAACTATTTTTTTGTGGAGCTATGTTAAGACTCATTTCTATGGCGACAAGCCCGCTCCGATTGAGGCACTGGTAGTCAACGTTAAAGTAATTGTTCATGGAATATCGGCGGAAATGTTAAAAAAGAGTATACCAAAACATAGTATAAACAAATTACAGGGACCATTTGAGGCGTGTTTGCAATAAATAATCTTCAAACATTTAATTATTTTGATCGTACTATCGATTCAAATTTTTTACATCTTATTTTTTACAAAATTCTTTTTAAAACTTAAAAAATAAATGTAAAAGCTGTCTTCTTAAAGTTTTTCAAAATTCTTAACTAGATGAATAATTGTATGTGCAATACCACATATAAACTTAGGCCCCTCCCTCACGATTCAGTATATGCAATTGGTACTTACCACCTAATTAAAGAATAAAATTTCAATAAAACTTTTGTTGACGTCTGTCAACTTTTGACCTACGTAAATGCCAAAGAAAAATACTTACGGTAAATATCGAAACAGTACTTGTACAATATTTATAGTTCAGTTGGTTTGCATTAAAATGTATGAACTCTGTGAAATCCCATTACGGAATGCGTATAGTTAACTAAATGAAACGATATTGCAGTGACAAAGTGACCTTATGATCTACAAATATTTTGATCGGTACTTATAAAGTATTTAGGGGCAAGTTTAAGTTATTATTTATTTTCATCATTAAAACCAATGATTGGAATTTTTTTGACAGGTCAAAAAATATCATGCTTTAAATCCACCCAAACACATTTTTTGACAGAAATCTGTCATTGGAATTGTGTGAAATTGAAACAAAAATCAGTGGAACAATTCGCTTCACTTTGGGACATAAGAGAATAATTAAACATTTTTGTCTTAAAAAAAATCTTCGAGGGGTTTCCGATTGATCTGTACAAAATTTGAAATTTTTATCGAAAGGAAACACAGTCAAATATCAATTAAAATTTTGTACGTATTGATTTCAATGTTAGCTATAAACAAAAGTTCCATGACAGGTACCATAAATAACATAATTTTTTCATTCAAAATGTGTGCTATCTTTTGTTAAATGAATATCCAAGTTATGAACGCTATAATAGAATATTAGATTGACAATCTACAATAAATTGTCGCTCTAAAGAATTTCCGGTCAATAATTAAAAAAAAAAAACATTCAAACCGATAAAAATTAAAGCTATCCGGATTAAAATATAATTTTAAATGTATATACTTGTACTTTAAACTACGATATCTACGAATAAGATCAAAAAGATAAATTATTTTGTAGTTGATTAAGTAATGTTTATGATTTTAAAGAGGCTCATTAAATTTCCACTGTGATCTAAAATCCGATAACAATTGCGGTTAACAATCCGAATAATACAATTTTAGTTTACAATTACGTTGGAAATACCCGCTGAAATAATCATTGATTATAATTTCCGAAAGTAGTATGTATCTGATATAGACTTTTCAAAACAACATTTTAATCTTATCGATTTCGTCGTTCATGTTTTCTAATAGAACTTTTGAATATTGTTGTCAGAGTCAAAGTCAAAAAAGAAAAAGCTTCAATTAGTTGTTAGAGTTTTTAAACATGGATCAAAATGTAGAGTTATTTTAATCCTCACTTTCAGTGGATTAACAGATGTTTAACAATGATTTAAACAACTAATTGGTATTTTTTACATAACCTTTGACCCTTAACATTGAAAGATGAATATTATAGTAGTAAGTCCGTTGAATTTCATGAATAAGAACTTTTAATCCTTCTTACCACTGACTTTTTCAAAGCCCCTTAAACTTAGTCTAACCAACAGATTAAAATCCAAATCACTCTGTAAAATAAACAAGTAAATAGTTAAGATAGGAACCTCCATATTTATACTGTGCACAGCTTTTGTTTTCGTTTTACTTTTTTGCTTCTTAAAGTATTTGATTATCGTTTTCGTTCTTTTAATTCCGTAACCAAATTAAACATCTTGAAAGAGTTAAAAGAAGAATAAGAAAAATACAACCAAACAAAAAGGAAAACAAAAGCCGGCTTCCGAAATAAAATAGTCAGGTTTTATTTTTTAGAGTTTCTTTTTTTATTTATTTATTCATTTTGTTTTGTTAATTTTTATTTTTTCAAACTACACATTTTTATGTTTAAAACGCACCAATATTAAAATATGCGGGATAATAAGACAGTAAGAGGAGTAGGAGTAGGAGGAGGAGGTGGCGGAGGCGAAACCACCATCACGGAGCTAAAGTTCTTTCAATTTCAAATATGGACAACGATCGTGGATAGTTTTTGTTGTTGTAGTGCAACAGGCTATTTTTCTTTCTAAGCGTTGATCAAACGACAAAATAAACGACTCGATAAAACAGAGATTTGTGTAGGAGAAAGATTATGGGAGAAGGAGATCAGATGGCAGCGGCGGCGGCGCGGCGGTGGGTTTATAAGGAAAGTATAAGAAACACGCTTTTGAGTTACCAACAATTGTACACTCAAAATCAATTGAATAGTTACATCTTTTTGGATTTAGTTAGAAATGACATAATAAATATTGGGAGTTACTAATTTTTAAGGAAAAATAAAGGGTTTTACAATAGGGACAGGTTGATTTTGACAGCTCGTGGTGACCATTTTGTTTATTTTACTATCTGTCAAACTATCTTCTTTTAATCTTTAATCTTTCTTTTAAAGAAAAATAGTCATAGTAAATTACAGCGTCGAGCAACACGTGCAAATGATAAAACTGGTGTTCTATATAGTAGCAACGATGCTCGATGTAGTCTTTCCAAGGCGACTATGCAACGTTTGGTGGCCAAATTTAAGTTCACAGCTCAGCCAACAAACTTACATCAACGAAACGCAAGATCTGCTAAAAACATCACCTCTCTGTTCGTGAAAGTGTGTAGCAGAATCCGAGGCTGTCAATTTCGCGTCCCTCACAAGAAATTGGTCAGTCGCAGACTTCAACATGGCGAATTCGGGCCATACAAAATCGAACTGACCTAGGAGATGAAAGTAAACAACCATACACAGCGTCGTGTGTTTGATAATTAGATTTTGGAGCAATTTTTATCCGAATATTATCTTTAGCGATGAGGCCTATTTTTGGATGGATTTGAACGTGAATAAGCAAAATTGCCGAATTTGGGATGACAACAATCGACGCTAGATTCACGATGCATTAGCATCAAAATAAAGTCACTGTTAAGTGTGAATTTTGGGTCGAAGACGTCATCAGTCCGTACTTCTTCTAAAATGATTCTGACCAGGTCATCACCGTCAACGGCAATCGCTATAAATCGATGATTTTAAACTTCTTGTGTCCTGAATTGGATGATACGAAGACATATGGTTTCAACAGGAAAGAGCTGAGTGCTATACTACCCAATATACAATTGATATTCTGCGCAAGCGGTTTCACGTGACGACACGTGAATTGGCCACCAAGATCGTCTGATTTAACCCCTTTACCCCTACACTCTTGTGGTACTTTATTAAGTCACAGGTTTATGAAAATAAGCCGCAAACCACCACCGTTGCCTTCAAAGACAACATAATCTGTCAAAGGCAGCCTGATTTAAGCTCCAACGTCATCGAAAACTGGATAAATAAATATCTCATATACAACTTGTTTTATTCAATTTTGAAATGGGCCCGCCTTTAATGGAAAACCCTAAAACTTGCACTCAAAATTCGATGTAATGGTAACTCGTTAATGGCATTACTTAACAACGAGGTGTGTTCAAAAAGTACCCGGAATTTTCGTTTTTTCAAAAACAATATTTATTTATTCGTTTACATCAATGTGGTCCCCTTCAAAGTAGTCCCCCAGATATAATACACTTATGCCAGCGTTTTTTTTTCGAAGCACTCTTGATATTCATTCTGAGCGATTCGGACTCTCCAGACCCTTCCGGGTACTTTTTGAACACACCTTATAAATGAACTTCATTACTAAACGCAATAAAATATAAAATAGTACGTTTCCACCAACAAATAATCCGAGATTTAAGGCAAGTGATTTAAAATAAATCATGAGGTGTTTCCACCAAAGAAAAGGAGATTAATTTGACGTTTGGTTTATGTCATAACAACCAAACTTCAAATTATTCTCCTTTCGAAAAGAAAAAAATATGTATTTGTTCACTCATCATCTGTAAGTAATTAGTTTTATTATATTCTTGTACATATTTATTATTTTTGTATACTTACATTTTATTTCGTCTGTGATTTCTTGAAAGTTGTTTATTGTTTTGAATTTGAGTCATATGGAAGTGAGACAGATAGTTTTTGTTGACATTTCCATCTGTCAATAAACGAAATTGGCGTTTAAATGGGTCGGTTCAACAATTATTCTCCGAAAAAAAAGTTTGTTTGATTTGACAAACTAATGTTTCCAAGTAGATTTAAATGAGTTTTATTTGAAATCTTCATTTGAGGAGATTAAAATTTGTATGGTAAATCTTCGAGATTTCAAGGAGATTTGTGACAAATCTAGCTAAATCTCGGTTTAGTGCCCGGTGGAAACGTAGTATACGTGCTGTATGAACTTCACCGACCGATTTCTTTTTTTTTTCAAAGCAAAGTTCACAATCATGAAAAGTTGTTCTAACGTTAAGCTATCAGTTTGACATTCGTTACTGTCAAACCTTAGACAATGCCATCGTGACATTTCATGCACCTGAAAAACACCCTTTAACTAATTTAAGACCAAACTTATATTTTTAAAACGTATTTAAATGCATATTCAGTTGAAGGCGAGTGTACCTTCCCTATATACACATTACACCAAGCATAGAGCTTTGCTTAGTTCAATCTTGGTTTTACGTTTGCGTCTCAAAATTCATTCAAACACGGACTTATATTTGAAAAGAGAGCCATACTCGTCCACATAAAATGCATGTGGAAGGAAAAATTATACTTAAATAAACTCTATTTTCAAAAGTAAACCATAACCAAACCAGAAGAAGAGTAGCGAATAGCGAGGATCATTATATTGTTGCTGCTAATTGTTGTTGTTCTTATATTTATCAACAATAAGAAATTATAATAAAAGGCATTCTTCTCAAGTCATCAAATAATTGTATTTGTATATAAACAGCAAGACAGCTTTTTACTTTTTGTACTGATGGTTCCTTTTCCTTGTTTATTATTCGTCATCGTCTTCGTCATACTAAATGATGATGAAAAGAATTTGATTTTATTGTTGTGCTGATGTTGAGCTGAGGCATATGATTAAATCTTTAATGTATGATGTGTACCTAATTTAATTAATAGGGTTCATTATTTATGATTTTTGCATTTAGTCGTACACATAATATCAAATGAACTCGACTTGTAACCTACATACATACTTTTTATGTTATGGTACATTTATGATTTTGTTAGAAGAATTTAATTGGCACATAAATTGATTTGTTAAGGGCTATACACTTTGTTAAAAAATATTATGAATTAATGTTTTTGATATATATTCTGTGTCACCTGCGTAAAGACTTGACTAAGGATGACATAGAATGACTTCCAGACAAATTGTATGAGAACTGTCAAAATTCAATATGTCATGCTAAAAATTGCTATTCCATTGATTCCGTTTCATAGTGCTGATAGTGTTTGTTAAAATAAAAACTGACATTTGAATATAGAACAAGTATGTAAGTATAGATAATTTAAAATAATTGAACTTAGTTTTTTTCCGATATTGATAGGAGCTTAGAGTTGAATTATAAATAGGTAATGAATTAACGATGAAATTAAAAACTGAAAAGAATCATTATAATAATTCTCAGAAGTTAAACAGTTTGACAGTACTGACATTGACCTCTTTTGAGGTTACTCATTTTGACATTTCATCATTTTATCTCGTTTTCACACATTTGCTACACAATCTTAAAATGTCAGCCTCACTTTTCTATTTCCTTTTTAACCATCACCACCGGAACTCATTTTGACGTCACATAATTGTATCTTTAATTTTGACACGTTCAAATAATTTGCCCGAAAAAAATGTCAATGGTTGCGTTCAATTTTAGATATATAGGGTATCCAGATACATTTGAATGTTAATGTTTTACGTGCAAAGCAATAGCTGGGCTATCAAATATAAATTCCAAAGTTATCCAAGAATGTGGGGTGTATGTGGCTATCTAACAGAACAGCTGATTAAACATATGATTGAATTTAAACTAGCCTGAATATATATTTCAAATTTAAATCTTTTTTAGTAAAAATCCAGTGAGTTATTAAAATTATTTACAATAATTTTGGACGTCGAAATCTACATAATTGTTTGTTCGCTTTTTTAAACAACTGAAAGTTTGTTTTACTTTTGTCAACTATCTCAATTTAACTTTGCAACTCTTTCTATAAGTTATCTAACAATTCACAATAATACCCTATCCAACACGAGATTGAACTCATCCAATGCCAACACCGCCTTTCAAAGCATGTGACAGTTAGTTTATTTTTCTAAGATTTCAGAGATTTCTGTATTCTCTGAAATATAAACAATTTTTTTCTTTTTTACTGTCAAAACTCTCAATTATTGTTCTCTATCTCTCAGTTAAGAAAGGAAGAAAAGAAGTACGACTCTAATTTGACGCTTAGGTATGTCAGAATAAATAGTAAATACTATTAATATTTCATTCTCCTAATCTGTCAATTTTGACGGAGAAAATTCTCAGAAATCTGAGAAATATAAAATGACTTAATAAAAAAATGACAGTTAAAAACATGAACTAGTATGTCAGTTCATTAAATGCCTTCTAAAACTGTAAAGAACTTAACCCTTTTCAGTAAAATGTTTGCAGAAAATGAGAGATTATTTTGACACTTAAAAAATATGAACTTATATGTCAACTCATTAAATTGATTATAAAAAAACAGTAAAAACCTTAACCCTTTACAGTACATTTTTGTATGGGCAGGTATTGAAAATTTGTGCATTGAGCCATATTTTGAACATTCAATAAAAACTTATCAAAGAAATTCAAATCCTATTTGCTTGAGGTCATTCGAGTATAAAATATCAGCTGCTTCGAGGCCCCGAAAAGAGAGAAAGACAAAAAGATATTTTAAATAGCTCACACCTTTTTCATATGCCTGGCACCTTCTTAACTTTCGAAATTATCGCATTTTTCTTCCTTTTCTTTTTAATTCTGAAAATGCTCTTTTGAGATTTTTCGTAACTTTAACAACAACTATGAACTGTCAAACAATGATGAAAATCTGCGTTCAAAATACAATACTCGCGAACAAAAGAAGACACTTGAAATTTAACAATGCAATCTGCTTAATAACCACTTGAGAATGAATATATTCGGATACGAGCGAGTATTCGCATTCTTTGCATTCAGTGAAGGCGTAAAGATTCAATCCCAAGAACAAATGAACAATAAACAACACTCGAAAACTCAGCGGGACACCAGTTGTAATTATTTTTCTATACCATGAAAACTATGCTTATTTTATTCATCACAAGGTGTCCTAACTATGACTTCTAAGAAGATAGAAGATACTAAGACTATGTTATAGAAATATTTATACCTGACTCCAAGTTGTATGAAAAGAAGATAGTAAAGTACTTGAAAATACAAAAGTCGTCATAAAACCCTAAAATCGCGGGCAAGATTTTCTCGAGTGGCTATGGAATTTGGCAACAAAGGAATTCCCTCGAGTTCTTATCCTAGAAAACTCACGGAACAAAACCGTCTGTTGTCAGTATGTTCGCCAGACTTAGAAGCGCCATAAGCGTCAATAAGAAATAATAACTCACAAGAAGGTCCAAGGGACCAAGCGATCAATAGTTTAATGTCACAAAGCAGCGTCAGATGCATGTACTAGGTAGGTATAAGAGTATAATTTAAGGTCATGAAAGGATCGCTAGGTGCCAGGTACAATGGAACTTCAAGAGGGTGTAAAATCGAAAAACAATTGTTTTCAATTAGGTATATCACAAACAGTAATTTATGACCACAAAAACACTTGCCTGCACCGTAAAACAATACTATCAGAAATCTGAATCTGAATCTTGTTCATGTGCACCTTTTAGAAAAAAAAAGATTGTTAGACGGCAAGTTTTATTTTAATCTTCGATAGAAGTTTCATTGGCTTTGTGAAGAAATCTATTTTAAGATCAAAAATAAATCATAGATCTCTGTTCTTTATCTTATTATCAGTTTCTGAATGACAATTAAGGACAACACAAAAAAAAAAAAAAAAGTGACAGCCCAATGGAATGCGATTGCGAATCTGAATCAAAAGTGTGCGCACTTATCTAACGAAACGAGCACAGAAAATGCATACAAATTACAACAAATACAAAAAATAACTGTCATTTGACGTCCAAGTTGAAAACTTTTGACAAATAGGGGCAAAATATAAATCAAATAAAAAGTCAAATAAGCACTTAGATAGTGGCTACAAATATAGATGGCTGGCTTATTATTGACAGTGCAGTGCCCACTCGTCCACACGATATCGATACTCAAACAAAAACTCCAAATCAAATCAATAATTCATAACCAAGCACGTTTTGCTGCTGCTGCTTTGCTGCTACTGCTGAACGGCAGCGCAAAGTTGTTATTGATTCAAATCAAGTATAAAGGTTCTGTTCAGAAATTATTTTATCAAGAAAATATCTTTTTATGCAAGATAGTTTTCTTATAACTTTTTTTCTTACTATTATTTTTGTAATAAACTACCTATAGACCTAACCTATGAATTGCAACGACTGTGTCGCGACGCAAAAATGCTTATTGAGTTCTATAATAATTATGGACATCAAAAACAATTATGGCTAATTTAGAAAAAATGATAAAGTAAACGAACGGAGCCAAAATTTCCTTTTTGCAGGATTTGTCATAAAATAAGTCAATTTGTGAAACATAAAGCAGGTCATACATGAATGAACTATCTGTTTTTGACAGTGCCAAGAGCCAGTAATGCAAATGTCATTGAAAAATTAAATTCGGTGGCATTTCGAAACTAATGAATTGGTTTTATTTAAAAAACAAAACTAATTTTCCACACATAACACACCTTTCATTGCTCTGGGGATCATATCAATTCTCTTTTATTTTAAACGGTAGCTAAAACTTGTTATCTTAATTTTAATTTCATTATAATCCAACATCATATGTTTGCTTCAGTCTCAAAACTTGATTAGGATACTCAATCACTATACCTAATCTTACTAAACAAGATTCAAATAAAACTTATCTAAAGTATGAAAGTTTATATTTACGAGTATGATTTTCCAAACAACAGACTTCTGGATAAACAAAAAACATAATGAATGTAAATACCCACGCTAATCACTTGATTATAAAAACAAATAAACAAAACCAGCAACATAACCTCATTTTTATCAAATTATAAATTCATTCAAACAAAACAATGATGAACACCAACCTACTATAATTTTGTTGGTAACAATAACGAATTTCATCCGAAAATGCATTAACATTGAATAAATAATTACTAAATTAACATAATACTATATGTTGATTTAATGCGCTATCATGTGATTGAGTTTTATCGCAACATGTTGCTTAAAAAAGAAAACCTTCCATTAGTGTACGATGCGAGTATCGCCCACAGTCTCATGTTGGTATATTGTAATTTTTTCGGTTGGCACAGTTTTTGAATTGAAAAAAGCTGCAAGACCACAATCGTTGATTGAATTTAAAAATTATACAATTTTAATTTTTTAAGAATAATTTAATATTGTTTGGCTGTAACAGCATTTGCACTATATTTTTGGTATTTATAACGGATTATTCCTTTTGCGGTTTCAAAAGTATAGGGCTGGAACTCGACAACTGTCAAACTAAGTTGTTAAACCAATTTTTTGTTTGTCAGTTGAAAATCTGACATTTACGAAAATGGATCGCTTAACTATCGCACAACGCATACAAATTTTTAAAAAAATACTACAAAAATGGTGATTCTGCCAAAGCCACATAATCGTGCTTTAAGAGGAGATTATGGTTTACATATTCGTCCAACTACACAAGCAATTGTCAAAATTGTGAAGAAATTTGAAGAGACTGGATTGGTTACAGATATTGGTAGGCATATGCATCATCGTTTCGCTCCCACCGCTGAAAATATCACTGCTGTAAGTGAAAGTGTTGCTAAAGACCCGAATGTGTGGATTCCTTGTCGTTCTCGGGAATTAGGACTATCTTACAACACAATATAGCGTATTTTGCATTTGGATCTACACCTACATACATCCTTATAAAGTCCAGCTCACACAACAACTGAAACCAGCTGACCATTCACAGCACCGAAGATACGTCGAACAGATGCTTGAACAACAGACAGTGGACGGCGATTTTTCTAACAAAATTTTCTTCACTGACGAAGCACATTTCTCACATTTAATAAACAAAATTGTCGTATTTGAGGTTCTGAGAATCCTCAAGTAATTGAAGGAGGCCATTACATCCACAAAAAGTCACTATTTAACACTTCAGCAATGAGTTCACGAACGATGTGATGACGTCATATTGTTACAAAACAGAACAATCGTAACGTTTCGGAACGACAATAGTTAATTGTTAACAATTGTAAGCAATAGTTGAACAATTTAAGAAAAAGAACATATCTTAGTGCTACGCTAAGCAGGCGTCTTTGTCATATTAAAACAATATCAGTTATTAGCAACGTTAAAATATTTTGAATTCAGTGTGTAAGTATTTAAATTATGTACGACTTTTTTGGCAAATATAAACCTTCAACATGATAAAATGTAGCAAATAAATTGATTAAAGTGAAAATATCACCTTTTTGATCAACACGCCAAACCCAATAATAAAGAGAGTTTTTTTAAGTGAGTTTCAATAGTCGTTTCCAATAGTTTGACAGTTAAGAATGTCAAAGTGTGTAGATATTTGTGTTCAGTGAGTTTCGGAAATCCATCATAAATCGCTACGGTGGATATCAACCGCAATTAAGCCATGCTGACTGCTTGCATACAGCGTTATTAGCGGTCTATTTATTGAAATTATAGGGGATAGTTGACTAACAGAAGTCAACTATCTCCTTCCGAACGTGTGAATTTTTATGACGCTATGTTAAGGCATCGGCTTATGCTGGAAAAACAGCCAATTGTCAATACATGTGAAGCCAATATTTAAGCCACTGTTGATGCCAAACGACTAGATGTATCTTAAAAAGTTGTGACAAATAAGACAGATCAATTGGACTATGTGAATTCCAGCGGTTCGGACACATGCCAAAAAACATATTTAAAAAATAAACGTCAGAGAATGTACAAATACAATACAATATAAATAATCCACATCGGTTATTTTTAACACGTTATACAAAACCAATTTTTGTGATCCTAGTCTTTATCTGTTTCGTAAACCTATAAATTAGTTTTCTTTATGACGGATAGATGGCTATTTTTTGTGACAAATGGTAAGGTAGTGTAAACTTTAGGTGAAATAAAAAGAAATAAAAAATGTTTCAAGAGTAAATAGGCAAACATAAAAGTATTTTCTTACATTATGTGATATTATTGATTTAAAATTAATGTGTAAAAATTATGAAGTATGATCTAGACATAACTTGGAAAGCCTCAGTTCCCAGAAAACCAGGTCAGTTGATTTTTGCCATTCGTTGGCTTTTGAAAATTAAGTTTTCAGGTTCTTCACTTTATTATATAACTAGCTTTTTACCCGCGGCTTCGCCCGCAGTGGAGAAATTTAATAAGTATGAGAGATAAAGGGTAAGGGTATAATAATAGAAATGAGTCAATATAATAACTAAATTTTATTGCTTGGCTGAGATCAACAATTTTTAAAAATTACTACAGACAATGAAGTTTCAACACCTTAATATATGCTTATTGAAATGCAACAACAAATGTTAAAATATATTTCACCGTAACAAAAATAAATAATTCTGAATTCTAAAAATTAAAAAAAATAAAATACAAAGTATTAATTTAAGATATTTTTATAGACAATGTTATAAGTTTTCCCGTCGGGTGCAAATATGTGTAAATTCCGGGCATTAGATACACGAGAACAGGCTACATAAAGTTGACCATGAGAGAAGCATGGGTTTTCTAAATGCACTCCTGCTACCTGTAATGTTTGTCCTAGTGCCTTGTTTATAGTAACAGCAAAGCTAAGCTTGACGGGAAACTGAACCCTTTTAAATTGGAATGGAAGGTCAGTGGGAATAATTGGTATCCGAGGTATTATAACACTATTTCCTTTACCGACACCTGTTAAAATAGTAGCACCAAGTATGTTCTGTCCCAATTTTGTTATCCGAAGCTTTGTTCCATTCCATAGCCGAGGAGCGTCTAGATTTCGCATATTACTATGATGCTAGATGATGCTAGATGGCGTTGAAGTAGCTAAATTTGACGATATTTTGACAAACAATTTTCTTATTTTTCGTAAATTTTTTTTATTTTTTTTTTAATAAAAACTATCCTATGTTACTTCTAATACCTTCAAGAGTGTATGTGCAAAGTTTCATGATGATCGGTTAAGCAGTTTTTGCGTGAAAGCGTAACAAACAAACTTACATTCGCATTTATAATATTAAATATTAGTAGGGATAGGGATAAATAGCTTGTGTAACGAAAATTATAATCCTTTTTCATGAATGAATCAAGAATCATGAGCATTTCCATTTCATTCCACTTTTTAACAGGTTTTTTGCCTCTTGTATTCAATCAAGTCAATTTTGGGAGTAAAAAGATGAATAAAACTTTTGGATTTTGAATACTTTTTTGTTTATAATAATTCTTGCTTGACATGCATGACATTTTATGAGTTTTTAACAATGCAACTACAAATTTTACTTACACTTCTATTTTTTCTGTTGCAATAGGTTTTGGGTATAGTTAAAGTGCAAAATTGTTGCAAAATTGCACTTTTTATATTTTGTAATGATAGCGTTGTAATATTTTACACTTCTGCATTCTTACAGCGATAAAAAACACGTCTTTCGGTGTTTTACCGCTATTTTTACTAACACCAAATAACTGTAAAACACGCACTTCCAGGAATAGCCTGAACTCAATTTCGGATGTACTCTCAAGTATAGAGATAACATGATTCAAAAATAAATTTAATTTGCCGAGACATTATTTTTTAAATCCTGTTTCTTTCAACTTTTAATATAGAAAAACCCCCTTTAAAGTGATTCCACCTGCTTAGATATGCTTTTCAACTTGTAAATTTGGTGGAAAAATAATAATCAATTTTAAAACGCCATCCTCAGAAGAAACTAAGGACATCTATTACTAACCAAAATATACAGATCAATACAAAATTCAAGTTCCAAAAGTTTCTCCATATTTCCGCTGAACCTAGTAGCGTTAATTAATTGATGAAATCAACAAGAAGTTGGCTTCTAGCAGTCCATGTCTAGTAGGTCAATGTTTTTAACAACTAAAATTAGTTATGTTTACAATTAATATTTAAAAGACAACCCTTTCGATTATAAAACACTTTTCATGGGGCGACTTTCCACTACCGCAAACGAATTTCCTTCAGATTTTTTTTTGTACAGTTAAGTAGGGGTCTTAATAGAACACTTTTAAGTATTAAGGCTAGGAAACACCTTTAAGTCATAAAAAAAAAATATTTTGTTTTTCGGACTCAACCCTACTTTTTTTGTATTTCGTTTTTTGAGCCTAACACAAGTTTTTTTGAATTGATAGTACGGTGTACTAACAGCAAATCATGTATGGCAACACAGACCAAAAAACAGGGAAGAAATGTTAAAATCAACCATTTTTGCGTGTTTTGTATGTGAAAAAGTGAACTTTGAAAATTAATTTAAAATAGAAATAAAAAGCGTGTCGAAATTCGTGCTGCGGTAATGGAAAGTTGAGCCCTTTTCCTAAATTCTTGTATCCATTTTTATATTGATCGCAACCTCTTACCGCTTCGGTTTGCTATACATAATACTCTCAGGTGTGATAAGGGCCTTATACATTCTGATAACCTGAACGTGAAGGATGAAACTGATTTTTGCAATCTTGTGTAATCACCCTAATGACAGCATTCTCATGTCACTTATCTTTGAACTGTCAAGCTATCACAGAAAACCAAGAAGCAACTGCAGCTTGTCACAACTGCGAATTTCTTTCTTTTAAACCTAAAGATTTTCTTTAATTTAACTCAAAAAAAAAAGAACTTCCTCTTAAACATTCTACGAAATCAATATATTAAAACCACATCAAACGTAAAAATAAACTAACTCATGGTATCGTTTACTTATTGAAATTTGTAATGCAAAAAGATTCGGATTCAGAAAATGTGCCACAAAAGCGAATTATTTCCAAGGACCACCAATATCAATCTAATAACCATGCAGACTATGCCTTTCCAAGCATATTCAATTCCCGACCCCCAAAATCCTTGGCTACCATGGAAATGGCCGTGAAGAAATCAGTTGCGGAGAACTCTTCGACAAAGCCCGAGATGAACGGTCAGTATAGTTGGACGAATAATGTGGACTTTCCCAATCGACAGAGCACGAATAGTGGCGGCAGCGTGGTAAAAAGTTCTGTCACCGCCAACGATATGGATTCAGTTGAGGGGCCGAAAACTTTCAACTCACGTACTTTCGAACGTTTTGTTCCCGATGAAAACTCACATCGAGGATCAGGACCAGCTCCAGGACCAAGTAGCAGCAATTGTTCGTTTTTATAATTTAAGTAAATCTTGTTTGAGATTCCTAACTATGTTTATTATTGCAGCCAATCGGAATAAGAAAATAACCCCCTTTATGATGCTCCTTAGTGAGGATATGCGAATATCTAAAATACTTCGAAGACTGCTCGACGAAAACACTAGCGCCAGTGCGTTGGAATTGTGCGGTAAACTGGAGACGGCCGTGAGGAACCAATCGAACATGCAGTACATTTGTCGGTCATTTGACACTCTGGCCGAACAAATCATCATCATACTGAAACAAGCTCCAGTGCCGTGTCTGAGACAGATGGCTATGATTTTTGGATTAATGGGCTATGTCAATCGTGGAGACTTTCCAGTCTATAAGAATTACATTGTAAAGAACTACGCCTCGAGCAGAAGCATCCAAAAGTATTTGATGTTATCGCTGAAGACCACTTTCAGGTAAGGAATTGTTGGTATTTCAAGAACTTAATTTTAAATGCAAATTTTTGGAGACAAAATCTTAAGCGAGAAGAGTTTACATTGAAAGCGAGAATATTTTCTTTAAAATTAACATTCCGTAGCATGTGACTGACGGGTTCATTTAAGCCATAAAAAGAGGTTAGGTGGGTAGAAAAAAAATGAGGATGAGTATTCCTCAAATTGTGAGGGTTAGTGTTAAAGAAGAAGGAGTCGTAATTTTTAGACAATAGAGCCAGGAAGGAGGCGATGGATAAAGAATAGATCAGATCTCAATCTTAATATAAAAGAAGACTTAATACAAAGGAAGATAAAAACGCTGGCTTAAAAGGGTAAATTGAAGGAAACGTCTTTGAACGCTCTAAATTCTTGAAATATGTGTGTCTTCAAGAGAGGAATGGACAAAGGTCACGTAGACAAATCGGGTAATGTAAGGGTTAGAAAATTCCTTTGACCAAAGTGTTACAAGGCCGAGTGCTTAGTTAAGCATTATATTGTCTATATGGGCCAGGTAAAGGTCGCGAATAACCTTACCAGATGGAATGGGTTCATTATAAAGAAACTATTGACGGAGGAATAGCCAAACTAAGGCCAATTGTCAGCCCATTGTGATATCACATGAATCTTGTGTCTTTCTTCTAATGTCAATAAAACCAATTGGAGCTCCGTTCGAAGAGTAAGAGACTATCCTCTATTTGCCTCAGATCATTTCGATCTGTTTAATAGAATTCGTTGTTTTAGTAAGACCAGAAAGTGAGCAATTGTTTCCTACTGTTCCTTGTCCATATAGCTTCTGCAAACATCGTTAGACAATATACCAAGTCGCGTGGCGCAGTGCCCAATTATGACACCAATTAACGAGCAATATGTAATTTGCTCGAAGGTACGAGGCACTTGGACCGTTTTTAGTCTAGGGTAGACCAAATCTGTTTAATTGCATAAAAGGTGGTTGTTTTATTCTTGTTAGGCAAGTTTATCAGTTTTACAACTTCCTGGAATGCCCCTGTGGCCTAAAACGGTGAATGTTGAAGTACTGTGTCATTTACATAAGACAAAATTGAAAGTTGTAGACTGTTTGAGTGTTTTGTGAACACCGAATCCATAGATTGAATAGCAGCCTGACTATCTGAGAAAATCCGGATACCAGATGTCGACATCATTTTTCCTTTCAGCGCCATGATAAGATTTCTTTTATTGCCAAAAGTTCTGCCTTTAACACGCTATAAAGATTGGTTAGGAAGACGCAAAGAGAGGCCTAGTTTCAGTACACGCCTCTACCAACCCCAGAACTAACTTTTGATCCATTAGTATACAAATAAATCGGCTCATCTTCCAGGAAAGTCTATCCTCAAAGAAATATCTATATGTTATAGAGATCTTGAAGTTTTGATGCAACTATAGTTGAGTTGTTCCTTTTCCTCGATTCTAAAAAGTCAAGTTAAAAATTACGGATTACCCAGATGAAGATTTGAGGCCAATAGCAGTGCTTGCAGTAATTTGTTTACTCAAGGTGTCAAATAAAGTAGAGTGTGCAGTGCCGCAGTTGGGCTCGTACGAAGTAATCAGCTTATATCTAGGCCAACAGAGCGTTGGACTTTCAGTTTATGCTAAGACCTTAAAAAATAACATTTTATTGTGATGCCTTTCACTTTATTATGCAGAACAACAAAATTGTATAGACATTCATCATTTTTTCACACTAACCTCCATCATTCGTTTCCTATGATTCCCTTATTTCAGCTGTGATGCAATCAACAAAGACCTCTCCGTCTACAGCGAACGCATGCTAATCATCCTCAAGGAATACCTAGAAAATGCCGATCTCGTTGACAATTTCATGGCAGTGAGCGATACAATTGTCGAATTCTCCAAACACTACAAACGTTCCTTCGAAAAACACTTCACCGACATTGTGGATATAATTGTCGGCTGGCATTTGGAAACTGAACAATCACAATCCCTCAAACACTACTGCTCCACTGTGCTCCAGAGTCTCTCGGAGTACTTTGTAAAAAAATTAGATTTCACCTTTGGTTTGCTGGGACAATTTCTCGAAGATATTCAAGCAGCATGCGACGATATTAATTCCCTGAACAAATCTCCCCTGGCAAGTCCCGAACTTAGCGTTGGGGCATTTGTTGGAGCATTCAATTCCATTATGAAATCTTTGGCCACTCCAAAGGAATTCATTGCGTTTACCGTGGGAAAAAATCTCCTAAAAACCGCCGTCATTGTTATCACCTCTGCGGCAAAGCAAAGTCTGAAGAACAGTTCATGCGGAGAAACAGTCTACTCGGTAAATGAGTTCTTCACGTTGATCTTTAGCAATTACAACAAAATGGAGGATCCAATGCTCATCGAGAACATTGAGGACATTATTCAAATCGAAATAAACAACATGGACAGATTTGATGTTACTCTGGTGGGCAGTTTACTATTTCTCGTCCTCACCATAGTCAACCAACTGAAGGCAAATACTCCAATCCACCTGGTTTCGACGCTCCTGAAAATGGATGGCAACTTCTTGACTCGCACCAAGCTCACTCAAAACGATCGCAATTTCAAGCTTCTGGTGAAGATCTATCATGAAATTTTGATGATTAAGAATGTGCCACTTCTGCTCGAGGCCTATCGTCATATTCTGATGGACATGGAGGTGTCCATTGATTCGATGAGCACAGAAGAAAATGATCTGCCACGAGTTTATACCTTACCGCAGGCGGAGTCTGTTCTGACGTTCTATTTCTCCGCGTTGGCAAATCTTGCCACACAGACCTCGTCGATAATTGGGATGTACGCTCTGAATCCATCGATTCTGGAACTACTCATAACCAACTGCCAATCGACCAACATGAAAATCTGGTCAACCAATCCAACTCTGCATACGGCTTTGATAAGCCTCCTGGCGGCTCACTGCCAGAAGAACCACAACTATCGGATGTCTAGTCGCCTGCTGACGGAAAATTTATTTGCGAAGCTGTCTCTGGATGAGTCCAGTCCCACGTCGGAGAATTTCAGCCGAATTTTGCAGTTTTTGGCTGAGGTCCTATCCCAAGCTGGTCATCTCTCCGAGACCAATCTGAAAATCATTCTAAGTTGGGTGAACAACCTGCTTAAGGAGTGCAAAGAAAGCGCACACCTCCTAAAAGATCACCAACCTTTTATAGAGATTTGTGATTCTCTCTGCACGACGTCGATTCTGCAGCCAGTCGAGTGTGCTGAATGCATAGCGACTCTGCAAACCTATGACACCCTCAAATCAAGAACCCTAATGCTGATCAGAGGAGCCTCAATAAGCCATCTGCAATCCACAAATGCTCGTGTAAGGGAGACCTATTGTGGAGTTTTTGGCCGTCTGCCTCTCAATGTGTCTCTTCTCAACCCCGATCAAGACCTGGGAGTCTTCGAGCTGAAGCACATAAAATCTAGTGAATTGCAGCAATGGTACATATCCACTGCGTTTACCGCTGGCCTCAAGGAGCGATACTTTCCGGAGTTCATAGACAAAGTCTCACTCAACAGCGAGTGCATGACGACGATTGATAGATTCATAAAAGACATCTTTCCAAAGTGCTGGGTAGCAGAACTTCGTGAAAAAGCATCTGACTACTATCGAACATGTCTGGGCAATCAGAATATGCTCATTTCATGGATCCAGTGGGAAGCAGCGAGATATTGTGTGAAGAACAAACTAAGAACCAAGCTGGGAAAGCCTCAGGACACGTTCTTGAAGATTGAATCGATCATCATGAAGTATGCCCGAGTTTTGGCTTTGAAAGACGCCTCCAAGGTCCAGAGCGATGCTGAATTAATTGCCAACGAGAAACACGCGAGGATCCTTCTAGGATTCTTGGAGTGCTTGGAAAAGTGCATTTACAACGCTGCAGAGGGAACTGCCTTCGCTCTTCAGGCGCCAGAAAAGCCGGCGAAGACGTTCTTCCGTGTAAATACGCCCACCTGCAAAGAGTGGTTCAATCGCATCCGCACGGCAGTCAATCTCATAGCCATTCACTGCATGGAACCCCAGATGGTGGTTCGCTATTCCGAAACTATGCTGCGGAGTCTCGTCACATCAGGCAAGACCAGTGACACGATTTTCGACCACACCGTAATGTCTCTGGTCTGGGCTCTGCTCAAATGTAAGGAACCCGACTCCCTGCAGGGTTTGTATGTCTGGATAAAGATGAAAACAGGCAAACGCTATCAATGGATCAAGTACGCATCTGAACACGCTTCTGGACGTCGAGAGGTCGCAGCCGATGGTTATGCGAGTGTGCTGGCCAGTGACGAGAAGATCGACAGTCACGTCCGGGAATTCTTGGGCGATCAAATGTTCGACTGTCTGTACTTCACAAATCAGTGGGTTCGGCTGAGGAATCATTTGGGCGATGTGCAGTCTGATAAGCGCGATACTCTGCCGGTCTTCGGCATAAGTCCCAACCAGTTGGAAGTCATGGAGAACTTGTACCACGACTACAACGCAGACATCTCAGTGCTGGAGCTCTCCAAATGGGAGAATCTCGAAACGAAGCCCAAAGAACTCTCCTCGAATTTCTCTTGCTACAAGGTGTTGAGTTCCCTGCGGAGTACGCTCACTGCGTCGACTTTAAGCGGGGACGGAAGTGATTTGGCCGTTTGCTCGAAGCTCATCAAAGCTGGATTGCAGGAGAGCATGCAGAAGCAATACAGTGAGCATTTACACGACTTTACCATTTTAAATCATGTGGCGTGCAAGTTGCTGGACAAGAACGACTCATGCGACACTTTCGACGCGTACTTGGCCACCGAAGATTCGGCCACCCTCACCAAGTGTGTTAACTGGGCGCAGTTCTTTGCCCGCAAACAAGGAAGTGACATCAAGCACAGCATGTATTTGAATGTGGCTTCAGTGGCCCGAAAGGACGGGAATCATAAGCTGTGTCGTTCGGAGTTGGAACGGTTCTTCCAAGTCAAGGGCGTGGGCAAGAATATCGACGAACTTTTCACGAGTGTTCTGAAGAATGAAATCAAACTTGACATTGGCGATACGGAGATCTTGAGGGGATTCAGTGAGATGTCGAAGTGCATGTACACGAATGTCGAGCGGCAAAGTGATGCCGTGGCATTGGCGTCTGCCTGTTGTCTGCAAGTGATCGAGCAGGTTTCGACACAAAAAGCGACACAGTATCCCGAGACTGTGTCTCGAATGTTGCTTACTCTGAGCGAATGGCTACCGCAGCAGTTTTCCGATGAATTTTTACTCGATGACAAGAACGGCGGCAATAGTCAACAACACTTGAGGAATCTTCTCATCAGTGTTCCGGATATTTCAGGTTAGTTTGTTTTGAATGGTTTATCCTCTCCTTGATGTTTAATTTTATTTTCCTCTCTTTCAGGTCATCCCGATGAAGATTTCAACGAAATCATTCCGCCAATCGATATGGCTGTTGGGAAACTCATCCAAGCGAGTGTCCTGCAATGTGACTACTCCGGAAGATCATGGTCAGCATTTGGCAATTGGTGTTACAGGTGGGGTAAGAAGCTGGTCGAGGCTAAGACCGAAGACAATTGTGACAAGGCTGGTTTGTCTCAGCGAGACATTGAACTCATCAAAGAATTTATTGCAAATATAACCGACGATGACGTTGCCGCTATTGTCCAAGTTCTGGACAAACATCAAGTCACAGCCACAGAAGACGAGGACATAGAAGCCAACGAAATCAGTTCCACCGAATTGATTGAGAATCAGCTGAGGAAGATTCCAATTCTCAAGGAGAAGCCTGTGACTGCTATAATGTCGATCATACAGATTTGGAGGCAGGCTCACAAGAGCGTCTACGTTTATTACGAGATGGCAGCAGAAGCTTATTTCAAGTACCTCAGTTTGTCGTCGAGTCATGATGCTAAGTCAGGCGATTGCTCGTTGGTGACGGCGACTCTGCGACTCTTGCGTTTGGTGGTCAAGCATGCCTTCGGCCTGCAAGAAGTCCTCGAGGAAGGTCTTAGTTACACTCCGACGCGACCATGGAAAGTGATAGTTCCACAGCTGTTCAGTCGCTTAAATCATCATGAACCGTACGTGAGGAAACGCGTCTCAGAGTTGCTCTGTCGCGTGGCAGAAGACACTCCTCATTTGATTATATTCCCCGCTGTAGTGGGAGCATTCCAAGAACACAAAAAGGACGAGATAACCACAAACGATGAGCTCAACCCTCTCACCTATTGTTTTAATTCATTGCTCACCACTTTATCGAATCAGGCTGCCGAGACTGTGGAACAGGTGCAGTTGCTAGTTCGCGAGTTAAAACGCGTCACCCTCTTGTGGGATGAATTCTGGATACACTCTCTCACGCAGTTGTATAACGAGTATTCTCATTTGTTCAACGCCCTGGAATTGGAGGCGAAGAAACCCACGGCTATGCAGAATTATTCCAGCCTCAATGCGAAACACACCATCCTTATGACTCACATCGCAGATGACCTCAAAAAGTTGTTTGCCGTCACCTCGAAGCCGGCAGAAACCAACTACGAGCGCAATTTCCAAGAAAAATACTCAAACATCATCGAGACTACCATCGAAGAGTTGAACAAACCTCTGAATTTAGCCAAGGTCAATGAATCGTGGCAGAAGCTCAAACAACTGTACACAATTTTCCAACAGCGTCTGCAAAAGAACTCCCAGTCAGCGCTCAAGATGCTCGATATCAGTCCAGTGTTGGCAAACATGCGGAATACTGCCATCTCCATGCCAGGAGTCGAGACAACTGAAAACGAACCCATCTTCATCAAGGCCGTGGATAACACAGTCTACATCCTGCCAACTAAAACCAAGCCCAAGAAGCTGGCATTTTTCGGAAGCAATGGCAAGAGGTACACGTACCTGTTCAAGGGCTTAGAAGATCTTCATCTGGACGAACGCATCATGCAGTTCCTGTCGATATCGAATTCCATGATGGCTCGAACTAACACTAACGTCTATCGGGCTCACCACTACTCGGTGATTCCCCTGGGTCCACAATCCGGTTTAATCAGTTGGGTCGATGGTGTCACTCCGCTTTTTGGAATCTACAAGAAATGGCAACAACGAGAAGCAGCCAGTAAGGATCGAAATGGAGCAGTGTTGCTGAGACCCTCGGAAATGTTCTACAGCAAATTGAGTCCTCTGCTGGCAGAGAAGAACATCAAAGTTACTGACAGTCGCAAGACTTGGCCTCTAGCTACTCTACGTCAGGTCTTGGACGAACTCTCGAAAGAAACTCCTCGTGATTTGCTTGCCAAGGAGTTGTGGTGTCACAGTGATAATTGTGCCACTTGGCGTGAGTCCATTCGAAAGTATTCTCTATCGGTAGCTGTTACATCGGTTATCGGGTATGTGATTGGACTCGGTGATAGGCATTTGGACAATGTGTTGGTGAAGTTGACTACGGGTGAAATTGTGCATATCGATTATAATGTTTGTTTCGAGAAGGGGAAGACATTGCGAGTACCAGAGAAGGTGCCATTCCGGATGACACCGAATTTGGAGGAAGCTCTTGGCGTTACCGGGACAGAGGTGAGTTTAATATTACATTCTGTTTTGCTAACATTTATATTGGAACCTTAGAATGAGTACTTTAAGTAATCAAGAAACTACCCCTTTGCACATTTTTATTAAGATTCAACAAAAATAACCTAAAATACGCATTAATGGATTTTTAAAAAAGCAAAAATAAGTTTGAAAGCTAGTTTCTTTAAATTTATTATTTAATGCTTTTCAAACTTTTGATTTTAATTTTTCTTCACACAAAGTTGTCTTTTTCAACTTAGAGTTCATCAACTTTAGATATCTCAACTTCCAAGAAATGCGGAAGTTGAGTACTTTGTGTTTTCTGATACATTTTTAACTAAAGTGCTTTGCAAAAATGCAACCGCACCTTTAAAATTGTATTTTGTAGGAAACTGAAAACGAAAAAAACACCTAACTATTTCTTTTTATTAAATGACATCAGTTTTCAAAAATTAAATGACATCAGTTTTCAAAAAAGTACCGTTATTGGGTGATAATTGTCATGCCTTATTTAAATCTCATGATTTTGAGTTTTTGTTAGCATTCGTATGCATGCTAAATGTCTTATTTAAAAGATCTCCGTATGTATAAACAAATATATATCTCATTCAAATAAGAAAGTAAAACTAACTTACCAACTAACCGAAATTTAGTGTTCTCAGGAATGACTGGCTGAATATTTAAATATTTTCTCTCCCGTAATTCAACAGGAAATTATCAAACCTTTTGTATTAGGGTTTGGCTAAAAAAACTAGAATGATGGTGATATGAGATTTATTTTTGTAAACTTCCTCTTTTTTCACAAACACTACTTTCACTTAAGACATTTTGAAAATAAATGTTTTTTTGAGACTGAGATATTGAGATGAGACCAGTTTCTTCCATTACAAATTGAGATTTGTCTCTTTGGAAATGTTCAAACCCACTATCTCTTCTGTTGTTTATAAATTAATATGTGATATTGGTTGTATTCCATAAGATGTTGTAAACCATATTTTCAACTAACATAAGAACTCTTTTTGGTATACTGCTTAAACGATTTTTAATATGGAATCGTCTTAGAAGCGGCTTGCATCGAAAATTGTTTTCTAGGAGCACGGCAACTCTGGCAAATTATCTTTTATAGTTGTATAGTTTAAGATTCAGTCTTAAACTAACTTTTTCACCACTCGTCACTTTCAAATATTGATGGTTTGAGATTAAAAATATTCTTAGATTTGACCATTAACATGTTGACCATTCAGCATGTTGCTAAAAAAAAAAATTAACTTGGAAATAATGATTTCTTTCTTACCCGTGCCAATAACCCTTAGAACCATCTGAATAAGTGAGTTTGTCTGTCTTTCAGATTCTTCGGGTTTAAGTGAATTTTGTTCGTTGTTTCTGTTTTTTTTTCGATAAATGAGGATGTACATATGGCAAAAACTTAAAAGTCACATTGTTAAAAAGCTTTTATTTTTCTTTTTTTTATTTGTTTATAAGCGTTTTCTGAGGTTGGAATACGAAAAAAATTGTGAACAAAAAACTTTAAGTCCTTGTATCTCGAAATGTTGCAAATGTCAACAGAAAACATAGAAAGTTCTTTTTCTGTTGCTGTATAATTGTGCATTCTTTTCACATTTTGCCATATCATGCTCGAGTTCGAACAGTTCCTTCATACACTTCAAAATGTTCTTATTAATATAATGTTTATCCTTAATGTGTTTTTGTGCCCCTCTTCAGCTTTTGACACTTTTTATATTTACTTCGGCATCAGTCTTAAACCAACGACTAATTTGTGATCAATGTGTTCTTCATAAAAAGGACGAGGATTAACATCAGCCAGCATTTTTTTCCTGTTGATTTGAAGTTCCAACGCTATTACCCTCAGAGTCGCGGAGATACTGTCGCGTCGTTCTATAAAATCTCAACTTTCATCAGATAAATACGTCAAGCTTATGCAAATGAAAAAATCTGCATTCTGTCAAATTTCTTTAAGTTCCTGTTATTAAATAGTAAATAATTAAAACTACCAAAATGCAAATTAAGGAGTTTTTATAGCACAGCTACAATACGCTCGCTGTAACGAGGTAATCACCCTTATTGAAAAGATCAACTATCAATTAACAAATTGATATTTTTTATTGTGACTATCAATTACCAATATTGTTGACCCATTGTAAATGTTTTTTTAATTATCTGTTTAAATTGAAAAAAAATCGGTATGGCAAACAACAAGTTTCATCAATTTTATTGTAAGCTGTCAATTTTTTTAAATCGTAAATTTGCAGTCCATGAGTTGGTTACAGCCAAGAAATAATTTAAAAATGTGAGTTTTTGAACTAATTAAAGTATACAATTGTTAATTATTATTATCCAAAGAATTTTGTTCCAAGGCTAATATGAAGTAAAAAAATATTCTGTAGATCTTACGGCTAAGGTCCTCCAAAACAAACTTCAGAAAAGATATCGATCTAAAACACAAAATTTAAAAAGAATAAAACAGAAACAGAAAACAAAAAACAAAATAGAAATAATATTCCAACATCTTCATTAAAAAATATTTTTAGTTGAACGCAGTTTCTTTTTGATTTTATTGATTTTCTAAATAATTTTCTATCTCCTCTTTTTCAAAGAAAATAAAACATCTGTGAGACGTAAATCCGATTTTTATTTCAATTAATAAACTGTACCAACCGTCAGTTGATAAAACTTATCAATTGATGTTCACAATAATTGTGCATGTTTTTACCATTTGTTGGGCTGCCTGGAATGTGAGTAATTTAGCATAAATGTTGACATTTGCTCATCATTCCCAGTAAAGCTACCATCAGGGTGACATGACGAAGTGAAGCACACTCTTTCATTTTATATCTATTAACATACTCGTACAATTTTGCTTTAAAATGAAGCTCAACTTTGTTTTGAATAATTCTAACCCATTCAAATAAACAAAATTTTATGTTGAGATAAATTGTAATGTTTAACATCCGCCAAGACTATGATAGTGTAAATCACTCTTAAGACAGTGGGTATTAACAAAACTACATTCAGTTATTCCATATTATATGCAATAATTAATAAATAGTGACCCTTTATATATTCAAAACTTCGGCAGGGAGGCGCAAGTTTAAATAAAAAGAAACAAACTGTCAATAGCTAGTTTCGTTCTTTTACATTACATTTTACTATTAGTTTTATTTTACCATCTACATTTTATAGTGTTTATTATTTTATTATGATTATATTCTTTGCAATTCCATGGCAGTATGATTTCATTAAAATTCTTCGACGATTTAATTCTTGTTCCCACCAAAATATTACAAACTTCACATGGTGAATAAAAGATTCTCGCTTGACTACTCGGAATCACACCTAACGTCGTTGTCGTCGTCGTCAATTCATTCCTGCTTGTTGTTAATCCAATCACAAATGGACCTTCACCTTCATTTATTGTGTCATGCGAATCTGTGGTCATTGATCTTGGATTAGGATCACAATTTACCACCACTGGACTTGTAGAATCAACTGATCCGTTACGAGCTTTCTTTGTACTCGTGCAAGATATTGCTGAACTTCTTTTTGGTTGAGATCCGTTTCGAGGACAATGTTCCCAAACGCTGTAATCACTATTGTTGGCACAATTGGGATTCTTGCATTGTAGCAGTCGACAGAAGGATCGTCTGAAATTTGAATTTTTCCAAGCGTAAATTATGGGGTTTAATCCGGAATTGGACATGGCCAATGCTAGAGCGGCCCTGTATAAAATTGGACATGCATCGAACTGCACGAATATTTGCAGACAAGCAACCGAGAAGTAAGGTAGCCAGCAGATTGAAAAACCACCCATAATAAGGAGAACAACCTGCAAATAAAAATATACAAAAAATTAGTGAAATTAGTTGGGTATATACATTTTATTGTGTGGTCTTTTAATTTATTTTAAACCAAGAACAAGATTTTCTTTTTTTAAAGTTTTAGTTAGGTTTCCCAAAATGAAAAGCTTAAATGTATAATTTCGTATACTTATTAGAATCGCACTGTTACATTTTTTCATTTAGAAAATTATAAATGCATTTAGCATTCAACTGGAGATCAAGTCTTACACCGATTTGTTTACCAAAATTTCATTTGTATTTGATTTGACAATATGTGACCTTCCTATTCTTTAATTTGTTCAGCAAAAGACCAAGACTAAGGAAAAACCATTTGCCTAGAGTTTGTGAAAATGTTGTAGTTTTTGTCAGACCAGTTTGCAATTTAGATTACTTGTGCAACATTGATAGTTCAATGAACTCAAATAGTCATAGAACTTGTGTGCTTGAGAAAGAGAGTACCAATATTGCAACCTTTGAGTTCGAGTTTTTTGAATTGTAGTTTTTCTAGATTATGGTTTTCGAAATTCAGTGATAGATGAGCTATTCGAAGAGCCTGTACAATATTATAAGGTTTTTAATAAGGAAACAAATATATTTTGTATTCTATAGGGTGATTCATTTGGAGGTATATTCCTTTAAACCTTAAACAAAAAATTATAAGAAACGAAAGAGAATGGGCAGTATACATAAATTGAAAGTGATCTACCAAGTGCCTAGAAATGAGATCCATCAATAAGGCAATAGAGTGTACCAACGAAAGAGTTTTTGTTTTGTTCTTCATTTAAAAAAACGACCAAAAATTATTATTTTTTGTATTATTATTATTATTATTATATTAATCTTGCATGCATAAATGTATAGCTACAAGGTTTTCTGCTGCGATGAAATATAAACTAGTTTAATAATGCTATGTTTAAATAAGAACATTCTGGGTATTAGCTTAACCCTATGGTTCATAATCCTATGTCCGTAATCAAAAATGATGATCTGGAACATATCTTGTCAAATTGTTAATTTGAGAGCACTAGAAGCACAGTCCAACTCATTTTATTCGCTAAGTCGAAAAAAGTATAATTTTAAGACTGTAAGGTGAATTCTTCGCTATTATTGGCAATATTGGTTTGATATGAAATTTCATTTATTTTACAGTCTAGGGCTAAGTTTTCCAATGACATATGTATAGGGTTTTTAAATTGGTGCGGGTAGATTTTGGCACCCCGTAACTTCCATTTTGTTTTGATGACATCTGTCAAATCTTTTGTTTATTATGCAGTTGTTTATGCTAAATCATCATGGCAAGTTACACGATTGAACAGCACGTTTAAATGGGGCTGGGTTCGATATCCCTGGTTTTATATTCCCCTTTCTAAAAATCCGATTTTAAAATCCCGTTTTTTATAATCCTGCTTTTTATAATCCCGATTTTTTATAATCCCGCTTTTTGTAATCCCGTTTCCTGGGACTGTAATTGATCGGAATTTTGAATAAAAAAATCGGTATGTTAGAAGACGGGATTTTGAAACTTTTTTTGTGATTTTTAAAAACGGGATTTTAAAAAGCGGGATTTCGATACGTTCCCGTTCAAATGATAAAACTTTATAATCAAAATGAGTGTTCGTTAACGCAAACGTTGCGTGCATTGCGCCCATTTTACGGTAGACGTGGATGCCCTTCACAGTCGACTCTTCAACGTTTGGTGGCCAAATATGAGACGACCGGTTTAGTAAACAATCAGCCTACACCCGTACCTTAAATGAACGCAAGATCGGCCCAGAACATCGCCGCGGTCCGGGAAAGTGTACAGCAGAACCCGAGGCAATCTATTTCTCGCCGTGCACAAAAACTCGGCCTTTCGCAGACTTCAACTTGGCGAATTTTAAGTCGCGACTTGGTCCTACACCCGTACAAAATCCAACGGACCCAGGAGCTCAAAGTTCATGACCATAGACAACGCCGTTTGTTCGCTGACTGGGCTTCGAATCGTTTGGAAGGTTACTGTTTGGTGTGAATTTTTGGCCAGCGCGCGGCGTAATCGGTCCGTACTTTTTTGAAAACGACGTTAGTGAATCAGTCACTGTCAGCGAGCGCTACATAACGATGATAACTAATTTCTTAGACGACATCTACCCGCCCTTATTGAAAAACCCTACATATCAAATAGAGATAGACTTTGGACTTTACAAAGCAACAAAGAGAAGACTTTAGTAGTGTGATGTTATAGGGTGTTAACCGCCAAATTACTGATATAATTAACCAAATAATCTACGCAATAAAGGCATGATTTGAGGTGATGTCAAGCAAGTGGCAACGTCTTTTTGATCCTTAATATCAAGAGTTTTTCTTACAGGAAACAAATGAAAATATACAAATTAGGTATTCCGTTGAGAACTAGAAGACTTATAATTCTCAACCATTCCTGTATGCGAGACCTTTAGCATAACAGTCCTACGCACTAACTATCACGCCACGAGTACTACATTGCTCAACATCGACAACTACGCTCTGTTCGGCACGTTTTTAAGACTATTGCACTGGATTAATAAACAACATTTAACCGTTGTTTTGTCTGGATTTAATGGAAGGTTAGGTTAGGTTAGGTTGGAGTGGCTGTCTAGATATCATTGACTCACTTAGACCTCAAGGGTCCATTGTGATACCACTAATGAGGTTACTCATGGGAGAGTAAACTCTGTGACCATCTAGCATTTGTTGCTTCTAGAGCATTTTGTTTGAGAAGATGTTTGCATGTAGCAAGTGGTGTTCCTATGTTATGTTTTTGTCTAACATTTGGCAGAAGTGTTCCGTTTTTGGCGAGCGATTTAATGGAAACATTTGAATCATTTCAGGTTGCTGTACGGACCGTTTGACATATTCGTTAAGCCAAAAAAAGTACCTCATCACTAAACTAATAGTGAATTCAAACAACTTGGCTCATGTCATCGAATGCACTGAAAACAATTTAAATTCTATTTATGACCATAATACGTTATTTTTTGGCCTGGAGTCAATAATGTTTCTTTTAGGTTTACCCGGGTCGTTATCTTGCTTGAACTTCCATTTGATTGACATGTCCTCTTCGGCAAAATACGTCATTACAAAGCTAAGGCTTCTTATTTTTATCGATAGAACTGGTACAAAACTATGTAGATGCTGAAAAACTATCCCATATCATAATGCTTCCACCGTGTGTTCGGGACAAACTGTTTTTTTGGTAATCGGACATAAGTTTTTCTTGTTTTTCTGAACATAAGATATTTATTTATATTATTCCAAACACTTTGGAAGTATTTGAATGCAATAGATAAACAATTTTGAAAATGTTTCTTGCTCGAATCAGAAGTTTATTAGAAGTTAGTTTTGCGTCGAAAGACTGTAGGCACTTCGTGTTTTTGAACACTTTAATCAACAATTTATTTTTATGATCTTTCTCTTTAAAAGATAAAACTAATTTTTTTACAGAAGCACAAAAACACTTAGTTTCTATTATATTTTCCAGGCAATATTCGCATATTCTACCCTAAGTTCGCACAAGAAACTAATAACAGAGAACTACTCTACAATTTGAAATTAAGTGGTTACCTAAGTTAAATTTTAAAACTTGTAGAAAAGTAAAAATTGTATTTTTTAGATTCAGTTATTAAACGTTGAGTAAAATATAGGCCTTCGTTTCCAAATTTTGTCCATTATACATATTTAAACTGTTTTAAAACAACCACAACTTTAAGTACCTGCCAAATTCGAAGCAATTAAAAAAGCCTATTTGTTGTCTCGCATATTTTCGTTCCAAAACAAAATCTTTCTAAGGTATGTATGTTTTCCCCGACGTGTTGTTTTCATGACGATATAAAACGCATTTAATTTAATGTTATGGCCAAAAATTTAGAATTTAGCTTTATTGAAAAGATAAGGGTTTGAATATTATCTTCAAAAGCGTCAATCGTCTCGGGCCTGTATGTGTGGACCAGCGACTTCACATAACCCTACAAAAAATAGTCCAGCTGTGTTTAATTGCACGATCTTGGAGGCCACGCTACAGACCCAAGACGCGAGATAATGCGCTAACCAAAAGCTTTCTTTAATAAATTGATACGTTTAGCGAACGGAACCATTATTTTGGTAATAAATTTGGACTATTTCCAAACGTTGTTCAGGAGTAAGTTTATTTAGTATCAATTAGCAAACCAAACTGAGCATAAATCAAGTGATAGCTATGAAAAAGACCAACTCATAAAAAAGTATTGCTTGATTGAAAACCACAATTCTATACCATGTTAATATAAAGATATAGGCTTTTTTTTATTCGATAATAAAATCTACGGAAAATATATTTACATTACTGCCGTTTGAACTGTTCCATCGTCCTATTAAAGTACCCGCCTACATTTGGTTATGCGGTAAACACTTTACCCTTAACTAAATTCTTCTTTTCTTATGGATTGTGGCAAGTTTAATGTTTTTTTTTTCCAAAATTATGAAAATGAAATTTTATTGGATTCGAAATCTTATTATTGCGTTTTCAAGGTTAAAAAACAATTTTTATTGCCATCATCTTCGCACTTTTATATGAACTTTGTAATTAAAATGAGTTTTCTTCACACACTATTACCTCAAAAACAAAAAACTAAGAATAAATTACTTAATAAAAGAAAAAGCTTCTATGTTCAATTCCCCATCCGACCGACTCGAGGCCCAACCACAAAAAATAAAATAAACTAAACTGGTATGTGGCCATTTATTATCACATTTGAATATTTTGTGTTTACCTTTTTAATGTGAATGGTTTTTTACTTAGGTCATCATTTACAAAACTCTTAAATAGATATATCTTAATCAAATAAAAACAAAAATGACGTCTAACCACAGCTGCCTTGAGCATCTTACCTGAACAGACTTCGAATCTGATGGAAGAACTTGACAACATGTAGCCGTCTGGAGTTGTTTAGCTTGCTTGGCTGCTTCTTGCCATATTCTTAAATAAACAAACAACAAGCAAATCCAAACAAGGGTGAACACAGGTGTTATAATTCCCAGAATATACCACGACGGAAGAACTTCATTGAATTCGCACTTTGTTGCCGTCGCCCAATGATTGTGGAATATCGGAATTGAAGCCAAGATAGCTCCCACCATCCAGCCCAATGCAATCACATAAACTGCCACTCTCCTCGTGATAAATCTACTTTCAAAAGATATATTGATATATTCACACATTTTTTTCGAACGTTCCTGAGCTCCCAACTCACCGTCTATAGTGCAAGGGATACATAATGGCAATATATCGATCGATGGCAATCGAAATTAGGTTCCACATCGATATGCAGCATGCGAAGATTATAATCCAAAAGCGAAGTATGCACAAGAACTCCGACTTCCCGATACCCAGTCCGAGGAAAAAGGACAAGTGGTAAGGAAGGGTTAAGCCGACAATGAGATCCGACACTGCAAGTGACAGAATGAAGAGATTCGAAACTACCGCCCGTAAACGACGACATATTCGAACCGCTATTATGGTCAGCAAATTGCCGCCAATTATGAAGACCAACAGAATCACATGCACCGTCGTCCATATAATCATTTCCACGTCGAACTTGAACTCGTACAAATCTTCTGAATCTGAATCAATAATGATTCCATTGTCATTGCCATTGCTATTGTCATTTTCACTTTCAATAATACAAATTGCATTTTCACAAATTGTTTTTTCCATTTTGAAAAGTTTTCTTTAATAAAAATTTTCAATCCACATTTTTGCGATCGAATATGAATGAATCAAATAAAATAAAGTAAATATTATATTCCGACAGAAAAACCATTAACACTCCACTCGCTCGCGATGCTAAAGTGTAAATGGTTTTCGACGATTTATCTTTTCTTTTCGTTCTTTTTGTTTATGAACGACATGTTGTTTAATGAGTCAATGAAATTTAGTGTTGTACGAAAAAATAAAAATTAGAAAAACATGCCCAAGTCTATCTACTTTATCTTCCGGACTACATTGGGGGTGGTGATGGTGGTGACCTATCGCTGTGTTGCCATAATGTTCAACTAGGATATTTTTTTTTTTTTTTTTTTTTTTTTTTGAAACAAAAACATTAATACAAAATTGTGAATTTTAAATAAAATTCACCAGTGAATTGTATAAAATTGATTTTCTATATTAATTTATATAATTTAGGAAGTTTGAGCATACATATATTAATCCTTTACTATATCATTTAATTATACACCTATTCCCAAAGTTGGTTTAGAAGTATGTAAATACGAACCTCATTCATGGAAACGGTCTATTTTTAAATTTAATTTGTATTATTTGAATCAAGCTAAATATCTAACGTGTACTGTGTGTCGTCTTATTTACAAACAAGCTTTAACCCATACGCTTTGCTAGACGTTTCCTTTATTATTGGCTAAATTGGACAACCAATCAAACTATGAATAATTGTAAAAATAAACAATTTTTTTTATTTTTTATTCTCAAAAAATTGACGAAGAAAGAACATTTTAAATTCGCGAAAAATGGTAACATTTGATGGAGTCAAATCTCTGAGATCTTATTGTATTGAATTTAAGATATTGTCAGATTAACAAATGAATGTGTTCGTTGATTATTTACTTAATTCCTCGCTTACACTTGGAAGTAGTTTTTTTTCAAAACATAGAATTACATATGATAATTTTATTTTTATTCTCATTCAAATTCATATCTATTAAAAAATAAGAAATTTTTTACTGCAAATCAGATTTGTGTTAAAAAAAAAGGGTGATTTTTAAAACAGTTTAAAATAATAAATCAAATAATTAGATTGAAAATTACGTGAGTTACCCTTTCTTTTGTATCTGGCAATCATACCCTATAATGTTAAATAAACAATCTGACGTGATTCCCTTTTGAGTGAAAATACAGTGCCGGTCAAAATAATAGCTGTATAACCTGTTTAATATATTGTAGTACAATGCAATGTATGGGCAATTAATTACACTCTTCAATTATTTTTTAATACTAGAACATTTTGTCATCCATGACATAACTGTTTGTTCCCAAATGTTACTCAAATGCTCTTAAAGTGTGTATCTTAGCGGTCAAAATCATAGCAGTTTTAGCAAGCTTATGGTAATTGTGTAGTGTTTTTTAATCCTGTGCATATTTAAATCATAATAATTTTAAGTTTCAAGGTAAACTTTCAAGACCTCATAGTATTTACATATTTATACTCAGACTAACTTACAGTATAGGCTGTAATAAACACGGCACTCCGTAGAAAAGCCGAATCATTCGTCAACTTCTATCTGAAGGAAAATCCAAACACTCTTCAAATCTCTGCAAAAATGATTTCAAATGCAAAAAATTATGAACAAAAACCTGAAATGCGCGGCAGAAAAAAGGTTTTATCTTCGCAATCGGTATTAGAAGGATTACAAGTTGCTCGAAGAGGCCTTAGTTTACTTGCTCACACCAATATGGAATGGGGTTCCTTCTCATACCGTGGTGCCTTCTGAAGAGAAGGAAATTCCAATCAGATGGGTCTTCCAAGAAGACAATGACCCAAAGCACACCAGTAAAAAAAAAAACTAAGGAGTGGTTTCGGGTCAATAATATTTCTGTTCTAGATTGGCTTTCCCAATCATCTGACCTCATCCCAATAGAGAACATTTGGACCGATGTTAAAAAAAAGGTTGCAGTTTCAAAACCCACCAATAATAATCAGCTTTGGATTACTGCATGGAAAGGTATCCTATTGGAGAAATGTCATGTTTTGGTAGATTCTATGAAGCACCGATGTGAGGCAACAATTTTGCTTGTAGTTCTTATCAAAATTTTGTTCTTTTCCTTAAAATTGTATGCTATTTTTTTGACCGGGCACTTCCTTACCTTCAAGTTAATTTTGTTTAATTTATGTGATAAAATCTAACCTTTTCTTGTTATAACCTGGATTCAAATTAATGTGGATTAATAAATATAATTATTTATAACGATTAATAGCCATAGGGTATTTATTTTATTTTGTCCCCTTCTCGGTGCTATTATTTTCACCTCAGCTGTATATACAGTGTTGGAAAAAATAATAGAAACTATCTTCGTGTTCATTTTTTTTAACACATACAAAAGTATTTGTAAAGAGTAGGAAAATAAAAGCTACACAGATAGATTTTTAAAAATTTATTGCTTAAATACAACAATTTTTTTTTTAAATATAATATTGTGAAATAATTATAAAAAATAGACTTGTGATTATTATGTTGCTTCCTCCTGGAAAAAATAGTAGAAACAAAATTAGAATGGTACTCTTTTTGTAGCGAAAGTAACTTAACGGTAAAAGTATTTCAAATTCTTTGAGTATTTTGTAGTGGCATTCTTATTATTAATAACTGCCTCCACTGTTCGTCCCATCGAATGCACCAATTCGGCACATGTCTCCACGGGTATGGAGTACCATTCCCTTTAAATTTTGCAGCATAACTCGTCTTTATTTTTGGTTTTACAATCTCCGATCCTTCGCTTTACGATGCCCTATAAGTGTTCAGGCCGGGGGATTGTGATGGCCATTCCATAGCATTGATTTTGTTTTGTTGTAAGTATTTGTTGGCCAATTTTGAGGGGTACTTCGGGTCATTATCCTGCATGAACTTCCATTTGATTGGCACCTCCTCTGCAGTTAATGTTAGCATAACTGAATTTAAGATGTGGACATAATCCACATCGCACCTCTCATCTTTGAATATTGGACCTACACCAAATGCTGAAAAGTATCCCCAAATCATTATATTCCCACCACGTGCTTCACTGTCTTCTTTGTGTATTTTGAGTTAAACTTCTTGTCTTTTGGCCTTCTCACATACATTTTTCCATCGGAAGTAAACAAATTGATCTTGGTTTCATCGGCCCATAAAACGTTATTCCAATAAGAATGGTGTTAGTGTTTGTTTGCAAAGGGAAGTCTTTGCATAATGTTTTTCTTGGTTAAAAAATGGCACCTTTCGTGGACTTCTACCAGGAAGACTGACTTCTATAAGTTGGTTTCTTATTGTTCTAGCTGTTGCTGATCCGTTTAAATCATTTTTGAGTTCTCTTAAAGAAAGAAAGGGTTTCTTCTTACATATTCTTACCACTAGTGTATCAAAACGCGAAGAAGTTTATCTTTTTCTTCATCTTGTTTTTCTTGAGGCGTGAATGTTAACTGTTCTTCGAACAGTTTAAGGGTTTTGCAATTTCAACCATCGTTTTTCCAGCTTGTCATTACTTCGCGTTCAAAGGGAGTACAATGTAATCCACGATCCACATTTCTTAAAATTATAGATGACTTTTAAAAATGTTGTTTAGTATCGAATATAAAACATCTGACAAACTTAAAACGCCTATTTGCTTAAAAAATCGATACTTACATTAGAATAACAGTTAAAGTAGGTTGTTTCTATTTTCCAGACGAAATCATCATTAGCCTCGAACTTTTTACCGTAAAGTGAAAAAAAATAGTTGTGTTCACAAAATAATTTTGCCATTTGAGAGCATTATGAGGTACGATTTTAATATAGAAAGGCTAACGACAAAAGAGTTAATTCCTAAAAAAATATTGTGTATCGAAAATGATGAAGACACTTGTTTCTATTATTTTTTCCAACACTGTACCTCACTAATATTTAACGGATCCCAGTTTTAAGACAAATTTAGCTTGAAAATGGTTTCAAGTTTTAATTTTTTCAGAAATTTGACTTGAATTTTAATAAAATTATTACTATTCATTTGTTCATTTATTTTGTTGGCATGTGAATCAAAATTTTGAAAAATTTAAAACTCGAAACTTCTTTAAATCTAGTTTTGACATTAAACTTATTTTGGAAAAAGCCAGTAATATGCACACCAATGATAGAGATTCGTAAACAAAATGTCGAACTCGGGATTTAAATCAAACATGGAATTACAATAATAGAAAGGAAAAAAAATAATAAAAAAGTGGGCACCCAAATCTGACCGTCTGTCTGTCTGTTCTAGACAATACAGACCAAATCATTGGATCGATTGAGTTCAAAATTGGAAATTAAGCTTTTGAAAAACAAACCGACATATTTTTATTAAATTTTCTCTAAAAATTCCTAACTTCTTCTTCCAATTAAAAATACACTAATACAGACGATCATACTGCACTCAAATAGTAGAAGTAGGATAAACATAAGAATAGTTACGAGCCTAGTAAATAAGCACTACAAAATCCTTGGGCTTACAAACAGTGACACTTTCATCCCAGTAGCACTCATGAGGATACAATTGGTTATATATTCAGATAATGTGATCAACTCATGCATCAAAAAAGGAACCTTCTTTATTGCACCTTGCAACCTTAAATACTTACAGCTGTGGTTAAAAAATTACACCACAAACGAAGTGAAAAAAAACTGATTAAGAACTTCTAATACAGTTGCCTCCTTTTAAATTAATTTTCTTTTAAGGCTTAGAATAGTTATACAAAAAAAGATCTTAAATTTTATTTAATTTCTTAAGATATTTCAAAATTCCAAGGCTTTTCAAAATTTTACCAGTCAAAAATAAATGTGTTAAACTTATAGGTAAAATTAATATTTGGTAGCATTTCCTTTATTTTCTGTAACAGCTGGACAAACCGTTGACATCTAAGGATGGAAATCGATTCTCCGCTGCTCTTTACATTAAACGAGAGGAATGGTCCCGAATCTCTTAAATCATACAAAACATTTTTGGTTTCATCTGTCCACAAAACATCCCACAAGAATTTAAATCGTTAAACATATTTCGAGTTCCTCTTAAGTGCTATATTTTTTTACCGCAACTGTGTTTCTTAAAGAGGTTTCTTAAGTTATAATAGTAAAATGAAAATCTCATCGAGTTTAATAAAAGATTTTTAGGTCGCAGTGAACTTACCAGAACCTTAATCCATTCCTTCGTGAGTATTGCTCCTTTAAGGAAGCTTTAATCAAGAATTTTGATGCAAATTGGGGAAGCTATTAAAAACAGATCTAAGTCAGTCATTCCTCAAGTCCTCTATTTCGGAAATTGCCTAGTCAATGGCAAAGAAATTGCATATTTGAAAGTGTAAACAGGCAACACTGGTTTGGATAAGTCCTAACCTTATAGATATCTACTTGCCTATTGCCTTCAAGTAGATACTTTGAATATATTTACATGAACACACAACTATACTCACCTACCTATTTTGTATTTAAGTTGTTTTCGCTATTATATTTTTGGAACATTTGTAGGTTACCTATACTGCTGCGTGGGAATAATTATTCACTTGAACAACAATGACATTGTAAATGATAACCCTCTTTCTGGAAACACAAACCGCAAAAAAAAAAAGAAACGTCCTGCCTTATCTATCGGCTCATATCGCTCGTCAATCGTGTGTGTTTACAACTTTATAAGTGCAACTGATTGAACTTTAGATATCTCAAGTTAACATCTTTTTTTTTTTTTTTGTTCCCCTTAATATTTTATTAATCTATGATATCAATATGATAAACTTTCTTATCTCTTGTTTTAACTATGAGCAGAATAAATTAAGCCAGGGCTGTAATTTTGTTGTACTAAAATACACAATTTCTAACCGCGACAGCTTTTGATTGAAAGTTTCTTAAATTCAATAATCCAATAAAAGAAATTCCAGCTTTATCAGATACACATTAACTATTTTATTTTAATATTTTTTTTAGGGTGCATTCCGCTTGGGTTGTGAACATGTCCTTAAAACTCTGCGCAAAGAGAGAGAAACCCTACTTACTCTCTTGGAGGCTTTCGTCTACGATCCACTTGTGGATTGGGCAGTCGGGGACGATGGAACAACTACAAGTTCCCGTTCGACAACAGCTCTAGCTGCAGCTGTTAAAATTGCAGCCCTTAAAGCTTCATCGGCCTTGAATAGTGCCGACGACTGCAAGAAGAAGAAAAAAACTGAAGAGTGTAAGAAAACCGAAACAGAAGTCACAAGGAATACAATTCTTGCTCGTTTCACCGAAATCAAACCCTATTGGACTCAATATAGGTAAACAAGCCCTCTCACTTTCATTTAGTTCCCTAATTTTGTATTATAACCAAACCCACCTTATTTTATAGGGATGAAGTTATTTACAAGCTTCAGCAAGTCTTAAATTCTCTCAAGGATCTCGAAGACAATCGGGAGAGTATCCACCAAGCTGAAATGGAACGCGACGCCTTAACCAAACAACTGGCAATGATCCGAGAGCTTGAGACTCTGGGAAGCGCCATGGGAAGTCATGCTTTGAACACCATCTCCCAACGATACAGTACATACAAAAAGGCTGCAGATGAGTTTTCTGCCGTCAAAGCAAACATAACCGATTACCAAAAAGACCTGAAAGCTACCACGACCTTGTACTTCCATACTCTTCTCGGTGCTACTGGTCTGGGAGAATTGAATTCCCTGCGTCGAGTCATACAATGCACCAAGCCCACCAATGAATTCGATATTGTCAAGGAACTCTTGGAAAACAGTGCACAGAATGTTTTGTATGGGAAGTCCGACTTCGCCCGCAAGGAAATGGACAACACTTTGCAGCAACAGGGAAAAGCCGCCTTCATTTGTACCGATGCTATAAATCAGTATGTTCAAGTTATGCGATTTTATCCCCATTCAAAGTTGAGAAAATCTCGATTGGTCAAGTACGAGAGATTGTATCGTGACCTGTTGGAAGGACACAAGGAACCCGCTCAGATTAAAGACGAACTGCATACTCTGGCAAGTGAACAACTTGCGCTGCGAAGATCTCCGGTGTTTGTCGATTTGGTTGTGGGATATGCCACCAAGCTGGAACAGATGTGGATTGAGGCCAATTTTACACTGAGAACGTTCAATATTCCAAGCGAACAGAATGTAGTTGCGGTAAGTCTTGAAAAAAATACAACAAAGTGATAAATGATAACGTACCCATCTTATTTTCTTTGCAGGAACAACAAGAGAACTTAAACGAGAATAGAAATCTATTTTTAAGCATAGGCATTGATGCCTTGCACTCCCTACGATTCGCAACCCTGAAGCACATCGTTCAATCAAACAGCGAAATGTTCTTGTTCGAGACCTCGACTGTGGACGTCCTGGACTACCAAATCAACTACATACAATACCTGCAGAGTTCGCAGTATATCTTTGAGTTATCCCCTGATATTTTGAACTTGCTTACGACCGTTGAGACAGCCTTCTTGGCCATCAGGTCCCTCAGATTGGCTTCCAATTGCAAGATACCTTCGTTGATAGTTGAACTCTTTATGATCAATCACGATGAAGATTTATTAGCGATCATTGGAAATGTGCTTGGTGCCAATGGAAACCCACCAGATCTGTGCTTCAAAAACGAAATGAGCGGTCTGAAGAAATCCAGTTTGAATTACGTCCTAAGCGAGATCCAGCGCTGCTTTGAAAGCTGCCAGAAGGCATTGAATGAAGCCAGGAAGACCCTTTCCATGGCCACTAACTGGGAACAGTTTTTATCAGCTCAAGTTAACAATAATTTCCAGAAAGTAGTCTCAGAACTACTTAACCCCGGACCGGATTATCTTGAGCAGAACAAGATGTTGGCTCTTTTGCAAGTTTTCTCCACAGCCAAACAACAAACAGAATCTCTCTGCAACAGTCATGTGGATAATCTTTATGATGTGAGAGCGATTGGACAGCCCATTAGGGTATTAATCAACGGGATTCAAGAGAAAGTCATAAATGGCATGACATCACTAGTTGGAGCTCTAGTAATTGAGGATCTTAACTCCAGGTATCTAAATAGCTTTCCGGACATCTACAGTCTTGAAAATCACCTTCACAATGCCAAAGACCTCGCCGAGAGGATGTTTGTTTTCCATCAGCGTAAATGTAGTTTGGGAGTGATGCAAACCCAATTGGATTTGCAACTGGAGATTGTAGAGCATTTGACCTTGATAGCCTCCGCGCACTTTTGGGCAAATGAGTTGCATCTGCGAACTCATACGACACCCTTTGGGCATATCATCCCAAGAGAGAAGCTTTTGGCCACAATGCAAAGCAGCAGGCAGAGTCTTTCGGTGTGGAAAATTACAATGGAGAAGATTCAAGCTGAAATCGATGAAAATACTTGTGCCATAATTCCGCGACTCAAGTGGGCAGCGGGAGCCAATCCGAATATGAAAAGTGTGAAAGACCAATTCGAGGAAATGTCCAGCATTCAAATGGAGAAATTCCGAGCTCATACGAGTCTCTCGAATACACTGATGGAGTTCACTGGGGTGATAGTTCAATTTGAGCTCTTCCGAGCTGAGAACAAGGAGATGGACAGTATGTTCTTGGATGCAGTTTCTCAGTGGGAGGAAACTAATACCGCCGAGAGACGAGTAGCCTCTTTGATAACCCCGACAGAGCAATCGATTGTCCAGCTCCTCGACCCAGAGGGCACCGTCGATCAGTGTTGGATCGACAATATATCAGGGCTCCTGGATGAGATGACCTATGGAGTGCACAGGCAAATCGCCGATCTGGAGAAGTGTGCTCAGAATATTCAAGAACAGGTGTTTTGCTGTTCCAGTGATCTGCAGTCCTTGATGGATACTCAACTCAGGGTTGATATCCGCCAACTGCTCAAGCTCTTCTCGAAGGTGGACAGTGAGAGTCAGAGCACTGCTCGAGTACGGGAGTTCCAATACATCTACCGGCAATTCTTCGCCCAACTGAATGATCTCAATATGAAAATCCTATGCAGAGACTTTGCCGAGGCTAATGTACGGCAAATGTTCGAGCAGGCGAACGATTTGATACGAGACGTCGAACAGAATCACACAGATCTCATTGACCTGGTAGAAGATTTCCACGCCGACTCCATGGACCGCCGGAATGTTGGTGGCCCCATACAAAATGATCCAAAGAAAGGTAAATTATCTTAAGATGATTATAGTTTTGAAACAGAGACTGAGAAGAGCGTTTGTTTTATTTTTCAGGTAACCAACGCGAACAAAAACGCAATGCATATGCCGTTTCGGTATGGAAGAGAATACGCATGAAGCTGGAGGGCAGAGATCCCGATCCGAATCGTCGCTGCACGATTTCCGAACAAGTTGACTATATGATACGTGAGGCAACGAATCCCGACAATCTGGCTGTTTTGTACGAAGGCTGGACCCCTTGGGTCTGAAACAAGTCTACATGCATTTAGGACCTTAAGTTGTCCTGGGGCTCATCTTCAATGGAACCATATAAAATAACAACAACAACAAAAAAGAACAAACAAAGAAACAATTAGCCGAATATTTAAACAACAAAAGTTTGGAAGCACTCCAAAGAAAAACAAAAAAAAAAATAAAATAAAATCTGATTCAAAAATTACTCAAAAACAAACCAAACAACGCGGGAACACCGTGCCACCGCCTACGCATCCCACATAGAGAGTCTCTCTCGTCGTCCCTTAATTGCAAGCCAATCGCCATTCAATTATATCGTAGCAATGGATCAAGGTGTGGCATGTTAATTTTGTTAAAACATAAACATAAAATAAAACGTGTCCTACTACCTAATCCGATATAAATAGTGCTTGAGATCTGAGATGTAATCAAAATGGAATTCGGCGCGTGCAGATATCGAAGGTAAATCATCTGCATATGGGCTTGAATTCTATTCTAACCGGAGTTTCCTAATGGGGGCGCCACACTGCAGTCGGTGTCTCTCCTAAGGTGCGAAGGTGGACGGAAATATTTTGGAAAAAAATCTCTTTTTTTTTCTCTTTATTTATAATAATTAGTAGCTCTTTATGATTTGTTTCTTTATTACTCAAATAAAATGAAAAGAAAAATTATTTATTTTTCTGTTCGTATATAAAATGTGTTTTTGTTTTGTGTCGGCCTAGAGGACAAAGGGTGAATTAATTAATACCACCTCAGTCAAATAGGAAAGTATAATGTTGATAGTTTGCTCTTACATATCTTAAATTTGTCGGAAAGTGTTATTCTATTAACGGTTCTTATTCTAGGAACCTTAACCACTTCCCAAAGCTGATGGCTTTTCTTTTTTTAATTCCCTTCAACGACAACATTTTTCCGACCGATAGACAAAGAATCAATCCATAAACCACCACTTTTGAGTTCTGACTAGGGTTGTGCTTGAATTTAATTCGTAAAAATATAAAAAAGACAACTGCTCCAGGTGAGGCTCGAACTCACAACCCCGGCATTGCTCATCGAATACTGTCTATAAGTACCGTGCGCTAACCAATTGCGCCACTGGAGCTGTATCATCTCAGTGGTCAATGTTACATTTGAATCAAAATGTCAACTCATTTCAATGTCAATTAATTGATTATTGTGATTTAAAATTCTTACGAAAAATAAAACAAAAATGCTTACAAAGAAAATAATTCTTAATTAGATATTTTCAATATAGAAATTAATTACTAAGTTTCTAGGTGTAATAATATACTGAAGTAAGTTTAATATTAAATACAAAAAAACAGTAAGGTTAAAATATCCAATGCCTACATAATTATTAGAGGAAATGTTTGCTTAGAAGTTTAACCCTTGCTCAAGGGAAACACTGTTTTGGTGATAGAACTCAAAACTCTTTTAATCTTTTAAATCAAAAGCAGTGAGAGTGAGAATAATGATTTAAAGAAAATAAATATATTATTTAAATGGAAAACAAAATTGGGAAATAGTGATTTCTTTTCGTAATTAATTTCACTTTCAATTCAATTACAAGTAGGTATACATAATTAGTAATTGACCTTTTTTAAATTACAATGTAAGTGAATTGAAAAAACATAAATTTTAATTGAAAAAATACACTTAATCATTACATGTAAATTAAAATTGTCACAGGTTTATTCAAGTAAAATTGCGGTCAGGGTAATTGATTTCCTTTATTCATTTATTAATTAAAATCAATACAAACATATGTAGACAGTATTGGCAAAACCAAAACATTAGCAACGAAAACTACTTCTTCTTTATGTCATTCAAAAATTAATAACTTAAGCAAATCATATTAATTTTTTCCAAAATTTAATACATTATGTACCTATGTACATACTTCTGAATAGACCACAAGAGAAAATAGTTTTCAAAACGGTTCATTAAATATGACAAACGTAGGATTTTTTGTTGGTTGAAACAAAAGCAACTTTTTATTGCTATCTCTCTTTTTAATAGAGGAAAGTTAGTCCGTTAACTTCAAAATTTATTGCTCATATTAAGGGTGTTGGCAAGCAAGTGCTAGTGCAGTTGAATCTATTTATTAGGTGTTTACGGGCAAGTTAATCAGTGTTCTTAGCTAATGTTTTGTAAAATGGCCGGAAACAAATACTCTAACGAAATAAAAGAATATAAAAGTGGACTGAGTCAAATTAAAATATCGGAAAAATATTCCATTCCAAAATCACTGATTTGCTGATTAATAAAATATTACAAATCCAAAAAGTCATTCCAAACGGTTCATCGAGACTAAGAAAAACAACAAGACGAGAGGATTGTGCAATAATAAAATGAATTAAGAAAAGGCACTTTTATATCATCAAGAGAAATACGAACCTAACTCGGCCTGAACGTAAGCGCGGGAACAATTCGGAGACGAGCTGTTGATTGTGGACTAAGATCTTTTAAAGCTGTAAAAAAGTCTTTTATTTCCTCCAAAAACAAGCTGGCCAGATTAAAATTTGCTCATGACCACATCAGCTGCACCGTTAGAAAATGGAGAAACGTACTCCTTTCGGAGGAGTCCAAATTCAATTTCAAGGGTTCCGATGGTTTCTTTCGTGTTTGTAGAGGCAAAGAGGCACTAAATCCACGTTACACCAAAGCTACTGTGAAACAGGGAGGAGGTAACGAATGTTGTGGGGATATTTTTTAGGGCATGGACTGGGATCGGTTCACAAAATAGATGGTACTATGAAACGTTTTATGTACCGTGACATTTTGCAAAATGTAATGCTGCCACACGCTGAGGATCAGTTGCCTTTGAAGTGGATATTTCAGCAGGACAACGACCCAAAGCACACGTCCAATACGGTTAAGGCGTGTTTTCAAGAAAAGCGGATTGACGTGCCAGCACAGTCCCTAGATCTCAACCCCATAGAAAATATGGGAAATTGTAGATCGATGATTTGTAATAAGGATTAATTGCAAAAATAAAAACGATCTGTTTGATCAAATTAAATTGGCTTGGGAAAGAATCGCAAACAGCATAATAGCAATTTAATTGACTCCATGCTTCGAAGATGTGCTGAAGTGATTAAAAACAAGGGCTTTGCTACCAAATACTAATAATATTTTAGTAAGACTAAAAAATAAATGTAATTACATTGAACTAATTGTACCAATTGTGCTATATTTAATGAACTGTGCTATATTTAATCAACTATTGCAAAAACCATTTTATTCTATTTTCCATTAGAAACTGTAAATATTTATTTAAATTTTAAAATCAAAAATATACAATAATTGAATCCTTAATTTGTTTTTTAATTATTTAATAATCGAGGCAATAAAAGTTGCTTTTGTTTTGGCCAACACTGTACATATCTAAGAACTTAGCATTTCAGGAAATAATTTTGTAATATCACGTGAGATTTACCTAATTGGCAAAACAACATTTCAATACATTTTTCTACAGTAATTACAAGAAAAAGGAATCGTCACTGCTTTTTTCATCATTCATTTTGTTCTCAATTATCTACATTCATGAAATTAAATTGCAAGTAATTGAAGCTTCTCAATTTAATTTAATTACATTAGTAAGTAAATCAAATTCTACATTTTAAAATAATAGAAAAAGTGTATGAAGATTTCAATTACAAGTTATTGTTATTTTGTTACTTACACTGTTTATAGAATCCAATGAGTAGGCTACGGAAGGAATCAAATACAAATTTTCACATTTTAAACATAATAAATACCTCAAAAAATTACTCCGGATTCATCCGCAACTTATTCAACGGATTCTGTTATTGACATGACTATCACTTAAGCATTAAAAGTTTTATCGGTTTTTGATGCTTTTTCAAAATAAATAGTTGTAGTTTCACGAATTTGTTTTTGCCTGTCACGTAGCGTAGTAAAAATCAATTATTTCAAAACCAAATCGAAATTAACGTTAGACCTAAACCCTTAATTTGATGTCGATGTGCAAATGCTACCAACTTGTAAGGCGAAATTTTAAGGTTTATCAACATTCAAATAAAAATGTGGAAACCGTCTTTTTGTTTCGTCTATTTATTTTGGTTTTGACAATGGACGCACACCTTATAGTATTAGTTAAACAAAATTAATTTTTATGCGACAAGAGGTGCAAGTTTTCTTTAAACATTGACATCAAGGCAAACAAATTTAAGGAAATTGCATTTGCAAATTTGTCAACTATTTTTGTTTATGTTTATTTTTGCTTATACTGTCAAAAGCGCTAATGGCGTTGTGTCTATTTGACATCACTTTTGAAGTCAAAGATTTCGTTGCTGCGTCAATTTGTTTCTTATGTTGTATGTCTATTTTTATTAATAGAAAGGGCAAGCAGATTGCACAATCAAATTTCCAACATACATATATCGTCGGTGAAACCAGAAAAGTGTGTTACTCCATATTAGCAAATTTTACAGGAGAGCATTAAAACGTCATAGTTTTGAAGTTATTGGCACGATTTGCCTGATGTCACTCACACTTTTACTACCGCATAATGGGGAGATACACTGTTTTCTCACAAAATTAAGTGAGCATGGAGTTACACCATTTTCAAATTTGTCAATAGAATAAAAAGTATGAACTTTAAGGGGATTCCCAGTTTAAGTAACGGTAGATATCCGGTTTGACTAACAGATGTCATTCAAATCTCATTTTCAGAAAATTTGGAGTTACACACTTTTCTGGTTTCACCGACGATATCGATTTTTTGTGATTACAAAAAATCCATTTTATTTTAAACTTAAGGATTTTTTGTATGTAAACAGAGACAAATATTTGTCTTTTATTCTTGTATGATTCATAACGTATTTACTAAAAGATTTTGACATGATGAATAGTAAAAAAGCGGTATGTTAAAGATTTTTTGTGTGTTCGAATTCTTGATTTTTTGACAGCTCATAACAGAATGAAAGATTTTGGCAAATAGGCATATTTCTGGCTTGATGTCCGAATGACTCGAAGAAAGAAATGATAACTGCACAATTATTTTTTGATATAAATACATTTTTTTATTTTCCTAACGGAAAATCATTTTCCAGGAAACCTGATTCTATAGTTTCACTTGTTTGTGTTTAACGTTTTTAAAATTAAAATGACAGATTTCTGTCAGAATAAATTTTCGGTGAATTTAACTCAGAAATTTGTTTAAATGACAGAAGTGTTCAATGATCTCTATAAACGAACTTGCAAAGAATTCCAATGATTGGTTTTAATGATGAAAACCAATGACAGCTAAAACGTGGCTTCAAATGCTAAATTTGTAATACAAATTCGTCTATCAAGATGTATTGTTTATCACAACATCACGTCAAAACAAATATATTAAAGAAAACATTTTAAAATTTATTTTAAAACTTTAAGAATTTTTTTAATTGTTTAACTAACCTTAATTTTAAGTGGAATATTGCCTTCATAATTTTTTTTAAATTGAACAAAGTGTAAACTATCCTAAATCGTCAGACAAAATATTAATACCGGGGAACGCATTCAAAAAATGTCAAATAGCTCCCGTCAAAATTCATTTGACGTGAGACGTGACAAAAATTCGCGATTTTTCATTTTCCGCAGTTTGTTAAAAGATTTTTCTTTTCAAATTTCTAATTAAAAACAATTTAAAATATGTTTTAAAAGAGCTGCCAGTTATTTTCTTGCATTTCTTAAACCTTAGAATGATAAAACCACATCTTATCTAGCAAAATCCGCCCCCAGTGCATCAAAGTAACACCAAAAAGTTTTTGTTATTGCCACGGTTTTAATTGCTTTTGGCTTTTGTTTGTTGAAAGAGAAAAACAAATTTCTATTTACGAAGTTATCTGGTTTTTATTTTTGATGAAACGTAATGCTTTTCGCTGGAAATGAGCTGGTTTGATACGACTAGATTGGCGAGTTTGACTAAACACGCTCTAAAAGAAGCCCAAAAACAGATTGACAAAGCCCTGGACATTCAAGACGACCTCGATGAAGACCCCACTGCGGCGAAAGAGAAGCGCCTGAGCGAAAAGGTTGAACCTGCTGTTACAGCTGCTGCTTCAGTAACGACGGAGAAGAGCAAAACTGCTCCTTCTACCCCAGTCGTCCAGCAAATGCAGCCCGCAGCAGGTTTGGCCAAATCTTCAGATTCTCAAGCGGCATGGGGTTCGTTTACGGGGTCGTTCTTCGAGAACCCAAATGCCAAGGAAATGATAACAACTCCACCGAAAAGTGGTGGCCAAAGGCATTCGTTGACTACAACTGAGCCACTTCTATCGAAGCGAGAATCAGTCACTTCGAACTCGGATTCTGTTGACCTTCTGTCGCCTCCTACATCCCCGAGTTCTCCCTCGGAGAACATGAACAACTCTGAATCTGTGGAACTGATAACACCTCCAACATGCAGCGAGGTAATGAGTCCCGATTCAAATGCGTCGCTCCCCGAGAGCATTGTCATCATCGGAAGCGATGGGGATCACGAGGAAGACGACGACTCCATGTCCTACAGCACAGTAATGGGCGAGAGCACCACAAAAACAGCTGACATGGTCGTGGTTCCATTAGGTAGGTATCTAGCACTCCTTCACAATACAAATTGAATATACAAATCCTTCTCTTTCAGCATCTGACCACAAATCTCCTGAAACAAAGGTCATTGTTCCCCTGAAACCTCAACCGCAAAGCCACATAATAGAAGATGCCCTCTTCGAATCCCAGACAGTTAATTCGGACTCAACGCAGAGCTTTGAAGATGTCCAAATGGTCGAAGCTGCTTCGGTCACATCCGACGACAAAGACTTAGTCAAGATCAACTCCGGTCCATCGTCCTCCGGCCACAATTCTAACGATGAAATCGAAACCACAACATCTTCGGATATCGAAATTATTTCCAATCCCAATGGTGACTCCAGCAGCGTCAACAGTGCCAGTCGCACAAGTCCCCTCAAGCAGGCCAAAGTAGTATTCCCGCCAACCAAAAAAGGCCACTTCCGAGAGCCTTCGGAAGTGTCAACCATATCCGAGGATTCACAGTCCGACACAGAGAAACTAATGCATCGCATAAGCGAGTTGAGTGAGATTCTTGAATCGAGGGAATTACGTCTGCTGGAGCTGGCACGACAGAATGCAGCACTTCAGGATAAAAACAACGACTACCAGAGTCAATTGGACGTGATGAAGAGGAAAACGGAACACATGGAGAGTGAAGAACACACCCAGCGGCTCTCTGCCCTGGAAAAGAAGTTCCAGATGAGTATTCGTGAGAGGGATGCTCTGCGTTTGCAGTTGAAGACCGCAAAAGAGGAACTCCAGTCCAAGATTCCCAAAAACGATTTCACCCAAGTTGTAACGGAAAAAGAACAGATGATTTCCGAGCTGCGTCTCGAGGGAGAAAAGCTATCCAAGGAAGTCCTCCAGCATTCAAATATCATCAAGAAACTTCGTGCTAAGGAAAAAACCAGTGAATCGGTGATGAAGCGGAACAAGGAGCAAATAGGCGATCTTACTGAAGAAGTCGAAAGATTGAAGAAAACATTGAATGCAAAGGAGGAAGTTGAACGTTCCCAGATCGAAGCAGTCCATAAGATATCCTCGGAGAAGCGAAAACTCGAAGAAGACAACACAGTCTCTCGGAGCTTGATTGAGGATTTGAACTCGAAATTGAGCACTCTTCAGGCTAGCTTCGATGCAGCCAAAGTCGAGCTGCAAAATCGTAAACAAGCTCATTCTGACTTAACAAAGAACACCCAAGAACTACAAACCCTCAAGAAAGAGAAAGAGCGAGCCGAGTTAGAGAGCACCGAACTAGCTGCACAATTAAATGAACTACGCGAGAAATTACGTCTCTCGGAGGCCGGGATGACTTTGCGGGAGCAGAAACTTCGCGAGGAGAACTCTGAGTTGATGAGGCGATTGGAAGAGTCCGAGATTCGAGCAGAGAATCTGACGCAGGAGGTTAGTTTGACTACAATTCCATTGATGCGGCAGTTGGAATCTCTCCAATCGACGCTCACAATGCGCACCAGCAATTGGGACAAACAAGAGAAGGAGTTTTTATCCAAATTAGGTAATTAGATGATGGATAAGAATTCTTCTGAATTTGTGATATCTTTTTGTTTTAGAAATCTCAAGAGCCCGCCTTCAAAGCTTAGAAAATGTCGAGACTTCATTCAAGGAAAAAGTCAGTCTCCTTCAGTCAAGAATTGAAACCCTCGAAGAGAAACTCTCAGCATCTTTGATGCAAGAGGAACAAACTAAAATTGCACTTCATCAAGCTGGACTTGAGAGCAAAGTCATTGAAACGAATTTAAAAAGGTTTTTTTTTTTTTTTGATTGGTTGTCCTAAAAGGCTCAAAAGGTTTTGACTTGATTTTGTTTTCTTTTTTATTATTCTTTAGACAGTTGAAAACACTTACGGAAAGTTTTGAAGACTTGAAGAAGACACACGACGAATTAAAACAAAAATACACACTTTTGGAAGAGAAATATGAAACATTGAAGACGCAAAAGAAAGAGGAGCGACCAGTGGAGGTGAATCGTGATAATTCAGCCAATTATCGCAATCGGGATATTTCCGTGAGTGAAGCGAGCAATTCTGATGAAGCACATCACACTTTGAGACCCAATAATTCATCACCAACTCTAAGTCTTGTAGATGATGCATTGGGATCGTTGGATTGGCAAGTGGTGAGTTTTTAATTATTGTATGGCAGGGGTCGGTCGAAAAGAAACCAAAGCAAAAGTTGCAGGAAGTGGTATTTAATAATCCGAAGCATTCCACAGTTGGGACAGATTTGTCATAACATAAGGTTTTGAAGTATATTTGAGGAACTTATTTTGCATGATAAAAGTTTTGCAAGCTGAATCTCTGTACTTTATAGTACGTCCTAGAAAAACGGGTATTACGGTTGAATTCTTTGAGGGAAGGAATGCAACTGGCTATTTCATTAGAGCATTGTTTATCAAAGTAGCGATAAAAATAATGACAGGCATGAAACCTTACGACACGGTGCTCAAGAGATACAAAAGTTTCAGTTATACAACGGTCACTTATCATTCTTAGAGCTTTTTTTGAATTCTGTCCGAGAGACTCAAGTGGGTTATAGGAGCACCTGCCCAGATATAGGAATTGTACTCGAGTTTCGAGCCAGATCAGAAGGGGTAAAAAACTTTTTAGATCTTCAGAGAAAACCTAAACACTTATCAGCATTTTTGGCCATGTCAAGTATGTGATCACAACAAGTGGTTTGTAATGCACATACCTTGGACTGAAAGCTGTTCAGTCTACTCGATGCAAGTACCACTAATGGATAGTGGCGGGGGAGGGTTACGCTTTTGCGACAGTAGACAGCATTGAGTTTTCGAAGCATTAAATTCTACATGGTTTTTGATTCCCCATTGGACAATGCTGTCAAGATCAACATTTAATGAGCTCATCATACGCTGCCGTTGGTAGTCCACATCCGAAGAACAAGGATGAGAATCTAAAAACGAATATGAAAAGCTGAGGGTACTGTCATCAGCGAAACAATTTAGTGAGTTAGAAGTTTCAGACAAAAGATCATTTATAAAAATGAGGAAAAGGGTCGGAGACAAAACGGATCCCTGGGGAACACCAGCATTTATTTAATGGGTTTCAGACTTGAATCCGTCCAAAACAACTTGTATTAAACGGTTCGAAAGAAAATTTCTAATCCAACGAAGTTGAGATTCGTCAATACCAAATACAAGCATTTTCGATAAGGGAGCTTGATGCCAAGCTCTATCAAATGCCTTTGGAATATCAATAGCAATAATCTTACTTTCTCCAAAACGATGTAAAGATTTGTTCCACTGTTCGGTGAGATAAACCATGAGATCATCAGTGGATCTATTGCTACGAAATCCGTACTGCCGGTCATTAAGAAGCTTTCGTTTCTCAAGATATTCCTTAAGCTGAAAACTAATCAGCGTTTCCATGACGATACTTAGAGGGTGAGGAGGATTCGCCTTTTTAGGGACTGGCTAAAAAAATGCTGTTTTCCATCCACTCGGAAAGAGACCTGTAGACCTCTTCAGAAATCTTATAAATTAGTGGTTTGCTGATAAATACGTTACCAAATGTGGCAAGAAAGGTACTCCATTAAAAATAAAAGAAGTGTATAATAGTTTTTGTCTTGATTTCTAAGGATCTGTTTGAGTAGCTGAACTGTATCCTATTAAATAAATTACAGGGTTGTTGTCACTGAATAATATTGCAGAGTAAAAGTAATGTTCTATACTGAAGGAGATGATCAAGAAGAATTGTATTAATTTGATACGAAAAACTAGATATGCGATCAAACCGATGCACGTAGATCGAAAATGTATCGAGCTGTATTATTAAAAGCAACATTTAACTTTCTCTTGCTAATAGCGTCACAATTGCAAAAGATTTCACAAGCAAATGTTAAAATAGGAATAACTGCTGAATATTTAAAAGCGTGTAGTATTTCCATGACCATACAATTCTTAGTACTCCATTGACCTTACCCCCCGCTACTCCGCAATTATATGACTGTACCAATTTTAAATACCTATTAAATATTATTCTTAGATTTCTCACACTTGTTGTATATTCAATTAGTGTACCGTTCAAATTGATGTTTCGTAAGACTATATGAGTGTTTGAGCAAGTATTAATAATGTATAAGCACAATCTTCAATTAGTTCCATTGAACAACTGAACGTTATCGGCATATATTTAAATATGTATGTATATCAGCCCGAATTTTTATTTGGCAGTTTATAGATATATATAGAAAAGAGTAGGACTCCCTAAATAGAGCCCTGGGAGACTCTTCTAGCTGTATGAGGAAAGCTTGAAATGCTATTGCTCACAGAGACTGCTTGAACTCTATCTTCCAAATAAGTTTTCATTAAATTAATCGAGGATGATTAACTTAAAAAAGAGTTTTAACGGGAAATATTGTTTCCTTCAAAATATAAATGTTTTCTTTTTGAATTTGTAATTATAATGTTGTAAAAATAACGTATTCAGTAGAAAGATATATTTTTAATATCAAATCTCTGTGTGAACTGAGCGGTAGCAAACCAAACACTATTTTAAGAAAGAAATAAAAATCTATCCATCTATTGTTTGTATAAGGTATATTTCTTTATTTTAAATTTTTAAAAAGTATCATTGGTTGTAAAGATTTTGAATTCTATTCGCTGCAAAGCTAAAAAATTAGTTAGACTTGACTTAAACTTAAGAAAACATTTTTGTTGAGTCATAATATAATCTATGTAAGCCAATCGAAATCTTATTTTCTTTTAGTTCTATGGCCGAATTTTACTTTTGCAAATATACAATTCTATTATTTTGACAAAAATATACATAAAATATATGCATTATTTTAACAAAATTTCTATTAGACAAGATACAAAAAATTTTGTAAAAGATTTTTTTGAATGAACGACTTAAATTAAATCTCGTTGCAATCTTCAAAATTAGTCTACCATAATCGCAGTTCTATTGAAACTGTTAAAATCAATACAAAAATGGTCAGATTTATGGAGATTTAATCCTTTATGATTTAATAATAGAGGAACGTAGAGCTTAGGAATTTTTGACAAAATATACATTTTATCATTAGCATAACTTTGGCGTATTTATCTCACTTTTTAAAGAACGACGAAAATATGTAAGGGAGCGTTCAAGTATTACGTAACGCAATTTTTGAAGATTTTTGACCCCCCTCCTCCCCTTCTAACGCACCGTAACGTTTTTCTGTACTCCCCCTCCCACTCTCTTAACGTTACGTAACACTCAAGTGACCATTTTTACCCTAAAGTCGCAAAAGGGTTCCCAATTTTGGAGTTTTAATTCCCTAATTTTTTATAAAAAAAAAAAAAAAAAAAAAAAAACAATGTTACGTAACGTGTTGTAAGAAAGACCCCCTTCCCCCCTGTAACGCATCGTAACGTTTTACGAGACCCTCCCTCCCCCCAAATTGCGTTACGTATTACTTGAACGCTCCCTAAGTCCCACCGCCTTTAATAACGCACTTTCATTGTTATAAGATCCAGATAGAATTTTTCACCCTGCTTCTCAATAATTTTGTTTACAAAGTCTAATGAGGGTGCAGAAAGTGGATCTGTATGCTCATGTTGTGCCCTGCCTGTTTCAAGATGGATAACAAGGACTCAAGAAGCTTGACATGGTCGTCAAATGTAAGAAATCACTGAAATTATTCAAAGATTTGGATTCGAATTGAGTTATTGTTTAGACAAAATTAAAATCCATTATAAATACCACCTTTCAATTTATCTGTACTTAATCCCGAAAATTTGCGTGACAAAAAAATGAAAAATTCGCCAATTTTGTCAAGGGCTTTCATAAACTGTTTCATTATACCAAGTTAAATATGAAGTGCTGGTTTGGAGTGGTCTCGGCTAATTAAAAGCATGTTAGTACCAACTTTTGTTCTTAACTGCGTGTATTCCTCTCATTGGCCTTAAATCAGGTTAACCATTTTAAGAACAACACTGCATTAATTTTGTCCATAACCTTAGAAATATTTGGGTATTCTTCTTTCTAAGTCACTAAATTTTATAAGACAAAACACACTTTAAACATATGTTGCTGCTACTATGAAAAGACGTTGATCTGTTTTTGATCCCATTCCTCAAACATCATTTCAAGAAACTTAATCCTTTTCTTCTTCTTTCGGTAAGTTCTGATCTTTTACTAAGTCATTTAGTTCTTTCTAATTAAATGGTTGTGGTTTTTGGGTCAATCTGGAATCTGAATAGAGTTTTCACTTTATGTATTTCATTCATCATCAGAGCCTTTGAATTTAGACGGTTGTACCTCTCGTGATTTTAATCGATGTCGTTGAGTCGTCCTATGGATATGACCACTTATTTCGATTTCCAGTGTTAATTTCGTGTATTTTCACAACACAAACCTAGCAGTTCGAGTTTTTCGTTATCAAAAATAACTGCGAATCTTTTTCCACTATGGCTTGTCCTGAAAACACAATTTTATTTTATTGATTTGATCCGAACAAACTTCAGAAAAGTTGCAGAGTTTGGATCGATCTAAAATGCTAAATTAAAAAGAAACAAACAGGAAACGAAATAGAAGTAACCTCCTCTATTGCAAAGATAAACTATCAACAGATTAATAGTTGAAAGAATTTATCAATTGGAGTAAAAATCGGTATTGGGAAAGTGCATTTAGGAAATATTCTCCAGATTCGTTTTGTTAAAAGGCTTATGTCTACCATCTTTAAACTTGCGCTCAATAGAAATAGAATTTTCTCAATGATATTCTAATCCAGATATTAAGAATATCATTAAAAAACAAATTTGTTTTCCCTTTGAAATCAGAACTTCGTTAACATTAAATTATACTTGGTGTCTTTCTCCAAAGGGGTATTTTTTTAAAGGCAACATTCTAACTATGTATTTCCTATTTTCCAAATAATTCCATCAATAATGAAAATTGGACACACAAAAGAAATAACTCTAAGTATTATGTTATCATCTCCAAGTTTGAACATTGCTTTTATGAGCTTCAGGTTGAGCGATTATCAAATTGTATGTATTAAGAATAAGCTTACTTTAATCCATTCATAAAAAATATTTTTTATTTCAACACTTTAAAGTACGTTCCGCCTCTTTTTTCAAGCCTTACATGCATCGTGGTTACTATAGTAGTCCCCCAGTCTAATTTATAGATTAGCTTAAGATTTTCTTATTAAAGTTGCTCTGTTGAATATCTTCTGATTTCCTTTGATTTTTATTAGATTCGTGTGCCATTAAGTAGTATTTTTGCAGAACTCTTCGATCTTCTTTCCAGATCTAACTCGAAATCCACTATAGATTAAAAATCCTACTAAAAATTTACCTTCGGAACTTTGTAGTTCTCTTTAAGAAATAACAACTCAGACAAAAGAATTTTAATTTTACTAATTGTCTGCTTTTTTGTTCTTAGGACGATCTGGATTGCATATCGAATTCAGGACGACAGGCCACATCGGTTTATGGAATGAATATAAATCTGCCACACATGAGCCACAATGCCAGTACAATCGAGCACTTAACATCGCTGGTCAAACAACGTGATGGTGAAGTAAATCAATTGCAATGGGAGCTATCTCGATTACAAGTCGAAAGAGACGTCTTGAATTCAGAAATTTCAAATCTGTCAAACGAGTTGGAAAATGTAAGTGTGTTTTTGTTTTTATTTTATATTACAGATATTATTAGCTCTTAGTCTAGACCTTACTCCTTTAAACAAGTGCCTTACAAATCTGTCAAATTTAATCGTTAATCCTTGATTGTTATTTTAAAAAAAACTAAATCTTGTCTGTCCCACAGATCAAAGAAAAAGTCCAACTCAATGAAGACATAGAGAAGAACTTTACTGAACTACAACGGCAGTATGATGCCCTTCTTCAGATGTACGGAGAAAAAGTCGAGCAAGCACAGGAACTCGAATTGGATTTGCAAGATGTCAAAGACATGTACAAGGCACAGATTGATGAGTTGTTACGTCAACGAAACAGTGGAGTCGTTAGCGTAACAACTTCCTAAATTCTACAACTACGGGAATGGCAAATGTGCATTTGTTTAGATTTTTGTTTTTTTTATTAATTTCTTTTTAAGTAAAATTGTTAAAAACGGTGAATGATCTGAGTTATGCCTTTAGATTGCACATAAAACACTCAAATTGTTGTATTTTCTTCATTTTTCAAACACTTCACAACAAGAAAAACAAACAAAAATGTTAACGACATCAAATATAATAATAAAATAAATTTGTGTCATTATTTGTTAAGTGTTTGTCCAAGCGGTGATATTATTATTTAAATTAAAATTTTACTTGTTTATTAACCATTTAAACATTTCGGAACCAAATTTAGAGGAAGAAGAAGAAGTAAAAGTAAAAAGAAAATGGGATAAAACACTATAACAAAAATTATCTATCAAGTTGTATTTGATTTATTTTTTGTTTTTGTTTTGATTATTATTTCAATTAAAAGTACCATTAAAATATAATTATATAATTTTATGTATATTTAAAATTAAAAAGAAAACAAAATATTTTGTAAATTAAGAAAAACAATAATATACTATATAAAATATTAGATAGCTAAAATGTGTTTTTATGTTTTATTCTTTTAGTTTGTCTTAATTTTATATTTTAAGTTTTTAAGTTTGAAACTTAAACTGAAACGGAATGGATTCAAACGATGCCTGTTGGTTTGGCTGTTGTAGGTTGACTGCTGGGTTTAGTCATAATATCGACGGCATTTTTCAAGAGTTGAGTCTTAACAAAATCTGTTGCAGTTGAGTTGAGACTGGTGCCAGCACCATAATTGCATTTGATGTAACCATATAAGTTTGCTGCGTTGAGGACTAGTGCAATCATCACTAGTAAAAGCCATTTGAATTTCAGACCAAAGAAGGCGAAGATAAAGAAGAGAGACCAAAATGCTGGGCACAGAATGAGACCCAACCAAAAGATTCGCGCCTCGTTGTTGTTGATTCGACTCTGGAATTAGAATAAAAATATAGTAGGGTTTTCAATGTGCCAACGCTTTGAAGTTAATCCTATAGAAATGTCTTAGATAATCTTATGGTGAGCTAGATGGAACTGGAAGAAACGGTGCAGCTGACTAACTGACTGCTAAGACCTCCTGAAAATTAAAGCTTTGTTGCTGTGGATACGACACTTTTAAAATGGAATTCATTGATATTTGAAGATTTGAGAGATCGGCAAAGCTCCACTGATGGAAATAAACTGAATAAAAAGTGTCAAACAGTGGACGTACGTACTTAATATTTTTTTCTAACTTTCGAATTAGATGTAAGGTCTTCTCAAAGAGGGTTTAGTTTTAAAATGCAGATACTAGACAATTGACGAATTTTTCAAGCGGCAACTTAATAAATTAAATAGTTTCCCGTAACCTAGTTAAAACGCTAAATCGATTTTTCAAGGTGGATTAGTGTCTGAATACTGAAAGAGTCTGACCTGAACATGATTCTTACTGCTGAAATAAAAAAGATGGAGCTCTAAGATACGGACACACATCCCATTTAGAGTTTGTACTTTAACTTAAATATTTACACCCCATTGGAAAAATACAAGTTGTTTTATGAGGATGAGAGCTGTGGCACTGCTTCCCTATTTTCCACGATGTAAGGTCTCTTGTATGAAGAAAAATGCATATGGATCGCTTTCATGTTTGAATAGTTGCATATTTGATCGGTGGTTCTTATTTGAAAATGTGCTCTTTATATTTTGTTTGAATCAGTGGCCTTGTTGTTCCTTTTTTTATGACTTAAACTTTATTAGACCTCTGTCTTCATTGTACTTCAAACATGTCTAATTATAATTGCTTGATTTTCTTATAAAACTTTTTGATGACAGTCTTGATCTTGATCTCTTTTTTTCCGACCATCTTGCCTAGGTGTTTTTATTTTGCACTGCCTAGGCTTAAGTTGTCTTACGGCGATAAGCCTACGGTAGGTTATGTTTCCTTTGATGATATCGTGGTACAGTGATGGTTATCGCAACCTCGAATGGACTAAGATATCAATAAGAAAGTATTTCAGTCCTAAGCTAGTGGCCTCAGTTATGCTTAGCAAATTTATTAAGGGCGTTTTTCATTTAAGTGCACAATTTGTTACGGGATCTTTCTCTGCTGAGAGAACTATTAGGGAATCGTTTGCACACTTTTAAGCATCTGTTTTTTAGGCCATAAGCCGATCTTACATGTTCTTCATTGTACTCCTTCTATACTAAGAAGACCAAAAATCACCCCGAAAATCCCTCTGAGCTTCCAAGAAATTTTTCTTCTGACACCTTCAAGGTCGATGTTTTTTAGCTTATACAGCACACCTAGGATGCTTAATTGTTTTAAACGGGTGTTTTTTTAGACGTGTGGATTTCAATGTGGCACTACTTTTTTCGGAGTTGGTCTTCTTGACAGTTGTCACTTAATTTATGCCAACGAAGCAATTTATTTATTGAAGTAAACTTTTGATGAGATCATTATATCGCGTCGTGGGCCCGTGTCGTGGCCTGCGATTGTTTTTTGACGGGTTATTTGAAGTCACTTGTCTACGCAGAAAACTCGGCCTGTTATTGCTGACATACGGTCCCAAAAGCTGCAAAAAGTGGTCGAAAATTGTGCATTTTGGCTTGATTTTATTGCCTACAATTATTTTCAAAATATAATGACAAACACATTTCTTCATAGTTAAGCTTCTTCTTGAAAACCGCATGTCTAAAAAAAACAGCCTTTAAGATGTTCTCCTTAATTTTATGGGAGTGGGGCATACTAATTAAATACTTTCAGTGCCCAAAAAAATTAGTGTATTAGTGTTGGCAATCAATGAATCAATCGTTTGATCTTTACACTGATGGCATTGGCGTGTAAATAGTGCATAACAGGTAGACCAAGTTCTTGACTTCTTCATAGCTTACTAAATTAAGGTGTCCTTACAACCCTTTATAAAATAGAGCCTCAGCTAACAAGGTTTTCCATTTACCTCGGCCTATAGCTAGATGTCTCAGTTTCGAACTCCAAATTGGCTGAGGTCATTTTCACTTTTGTACGCCACCTAATCCGCGGCCTTTCTTTACTGTTTTATCCCGTGAGCTTGGGTAAGAAAGACTTTCTGGGCTCGAACGTTGGTTTTCATGCGCTCTACGTGATATAGCCACTCAGACGTTGAACTTTTATCAATACAGCCCATCTTGTACCTGTACACGGGACCGTAGGGCTATCATCCGCTTTTGTTTTTGTCCATGCTTCTGGACGGTATAACAGGACGGAGATTTTGAGGACCTTATATAGCGATACTTTAGATACTCAAGAGAGGGCTGAACTACCCAATTATTTTCTTAGCCCAAAGAAACAGCGACTAGCAAGATTAATTCTCCATTTGATTTCAGCGCTGGTGTTGTTTTCTACACTCATAGCGGAGCACAGGTAAAAAAAGCTATTAAATATCTCAAAGTTACATCCGTCAATGTTGACGTTTTGACCGAGAGGTCGGTGTTGTAGGTCCCTCCTTGATGACAGCATGTACGTTGTTTTGCCCTCATTAACCGTTCAAAAGCTTCATTACGATCACGCCGAGTTCTTCCGATTATGTCAATGTTATCAGCATATGCCAGTAATTGAAAAGACTTGTGAATGATAGTGCCTCTAATGTTGACGTGGCAGCTCTGCACTATTGTTTCAAGTACGATATTAAAGAAATCGCATGACAGCGCATCACCTTGTCATTTAAAGGTTCTGTTAAGTTGTTTCCAACCTTTATGGAGCAGACATGGCTCTATACAGTTCGTCCCTGTAGATGCTGAAAAATGAGGCATTAAAAACGATATAGAGATGGTGGGTGTCGATTTGATGTTTTTTCCAGGATATGTGAATATTTGATGGTTTGATGGATTGTAGACTTTCCTGGTCTAAAACCAAAAACCTATCAGGCTGTTGACGATTGGATTTAGAAGTTTACATATTACGGCAGAGAAGATTTTGTAAGCCAGGTTTAGGAGACTGATTCCTTTATAGTTGATGTACATTTTTTTAAAAATTCTTTGACGTTAAAACCAATAAATAGATCCTGTGCTTTGGAACTTTATTTCTAGGTCTTTTTTTAAGGTTTCTTTCAAATTTTACTGAAAACTTTTAAATTAAAGCTAATTCTATAAAATCATTGATGGGACTAACTGATTGCTTAAAAAGTAAATTCATTAGACCCTCAAAATAATATTGGATTATCTTAACCATGATTCTCAATCCAAATTATTTCTTTTTAAAACTTTATTTAAACAAGACTACACTCACCTGTTTCGCTTCGAAGACCCAATGTGATTTGCCATCATCGTCTACATAATTCCACCATCTCAAACCCACCAACAATCGTCCAGTAATGTTTTTAACCGTCCAAAAGTCTGCCGACAGCAAGAGTATTACAAACACAAAACTAGTGACAAACGATTCACTAAACCAATTACAAAACACATAAACTAAAATTGCTAATCCGCGGAAGAACAAATGGAAAAATGCAACGTATGGATGTCTGTTAAAGAAAAATATCAAAACAAATTTTTTGAAAGAGATAACAATTAATAAACAATAAACAGAATTATTAATCTGATATTAATTACGCATATTTCTTTGGGGAATTGTTTCCAAGTTCTTCTTCCTCACCAAATGGAATTGTATCGTCGTCGAGAAGAGGTATCTAATTGGCAACAAGAAGTTAACTATCATTCATAAGACATGGATAAACACTTTAAAATGAAATGATAACAAATAAGTATTGTGCAACTAGTTTATACTTAGTTAGTTGGCGTTTTAGTGACTATGACTACATCATGCATTTTTGGATATCTATTTAGTTACAGCTAGAGCTTAGAGGAGTGGGTATAAAAGCGGTTGCTGGCGTGCGATTGCAAGATCTTTTTAAATTTGCCAAATATTCATTTTTTAATAAGTGCGGCGGGTTTGGTTAGTGTGTTTAATTTATTTGTAAGACATTTAAGGGATTCTAAGAAAGCATGCGAAACTAACATTTCTTACCGTTGCTGATGACATTGTTACCTATTTTTATATGATTTGTTTACACTTATCAGAGGAGTTATTGTAGATTTACAATATAAATAAATAGATTGGAAATCTTCGATTTTGGTTTTTGATTAGGAAATTTTGTGGAAGTTTTGACGTTTTGACAGAACAAAATTGTTGACACATTTGAAGTATACCAAGTTTTAAATTTTGGAGATGTTCGAGTTGAGAGTAAACTTGGTAATTTATTGTTATCAATAAGGTGTGTTAGATTAAAGTTTTTGAGTAAAGTACTAATCGAAATGGAACTAACTTAGTGTGAATGCTAAAAACTAGATTATTTTTGAAAACTTTTAGCAAGAAAATTACTCAATTAAATGTTATCAAAACTTGAGAATGTATTTATTTATTTTAATTGTGAATTCCAAAATTTGATCATGTAAAAATGCAAGCACTATTATCGAAGTGCGAAAAAATGATCTTCTCCATAGCGGGCACGATACCAGCAAAGAAGTAACTTAATCCGCAAAAAATTCTTTGAAATAATTGGCCTTAAATTTTTAAAAAGTGCTCATATTTAACAAAATGCTGGCAGAATGAAAAAAACGTGTTCAATTGTCTGTAAAATTGTCATTTTTTCAATGCTAAATCCTTCAGCCTTATTGTGAGTTTCGCCCGGAAAACATTTCCCCCCCCCCCCCCAAACATTTTTGTTCCCCCGAAATTTTAAAAGCTATTGTGAGTTTCGCCCGAATGAAAATTTCACTTCGAATGAGGAGTGACAGTTCGAAAAATAGGCACGTTCAGAAAAGTGAGGAGCGGAATAAATTCATAGTGATGGAAACGGAGAATGAAATGCAACGTGCAAGTTCTCTGTTAACTTAAATAATACTATAATTGAATTTAGTGCATCAGTTATTTGTCGAAAATACTTACAATAGAAATAAAATTGTGGCTACGCTAGTAATTCCACTCATTGTGGCTACCAATTCTTAATTGGATTATCTAAAACGAATAATTTGCACACTTTTTTTTAGACAGCGGATTTATTGCGTTCAGAAAATGAACAGGCCTTATTGTGAGCTGGAACAAATATATGTTTGTTTTGACAATTGTTAAATAAGAATTTCAGGATAGAAAATTAAATTGTTATTTTTTAATAAAGAAAGGATAATTGTCATTACTATTTTGTAAGTATGCAAAGCATAGCTCTGCGCATCTTATCTGAGGAAGACCAAATAATTGAAGAGCGAGCACTTCGAAGGAATTTGAGGGATCACTCTAATCCTTTAGAGATGCGTGAGTCCTTGTATGAATGAAAATTATTTTAATGTATGTGAAAAGGAATTAATCTTTATTTTTTCTAGATTTCATCATTACTACAGGCTTAACAAACCAGCATTTAAGTATTTGTTGGATGTGCTTACCAGCTCCTTACACTCCGCGAAACAGAAATTTGCTATACCACCAATTGTGAAACTCGCTGCATGTTTACGTTTCTTTGCAGAGGGTGGGTACCAAAAAGGAGTTGGCAAGGACCACGATGTTGGTTTGGCACAATCCTCTTTTAGCCTGGTGCTCGCTCAAGTCCTGGAGGTTTTTGAACAAGTACTTTGCGTGCAATGTAGCATCATACTCGCATTGTTTGGCACTTTGTATATCATTTTGTGGGCGAGCAAAACCAAAGGACAGCGAACTTCCTACTCCCTCCACTGCTTCCTTCATTCCTACAAGTTGGAATATGGCCTCTTCCGAAGGTGAAAACTTTTGCGTTTTATTTGGCCCACCTCCTGTACCTTTTTGATGCATTTTATTTGCTGATGCCTTTTTTCTAACGTATCGCTTCTGATCTGTCCAAACCTAAAAGCATGCATGTTTTTATTTTAATCGGTGGCAAGCACAATAAAATTGATTCTTACTTTTTTCCATTCAAACTCACTCTTCACCGGCGGCCCTGCACTATTTAATTCCAAGGTAAGTCTCTTCCAAAATTCGGCCACTTTCTCTCGATTTCCTTTAGTAAAGCCTTTGGCAATTTCTGGATTCTCCTGCATATTTTACTAAGCAGCATATCACTTTGGTCTTTTTTTATTGTTTTGCTCTTGCATTATAACAAAAAACTTGACTTTAAACTTTTCTTATCTTAAAAAAATAAACAAACAACTTACATTTTCCGCCTTATTGTGCTCTCGTTCACCTCATAAAAATAAGTGAAAATTATCACTGTTAACGGCATATCATTCCGCCCGAAATGATCGTTCACAATAAGGGGAATTTTTCGAACATGAATAATTTTTCGGGTGAAACTCACAATAGGCGAAAAGTGAAAAGTCAAATTTTCCGGGTGGAATGTTGTTCGGGCGAAACTCACAATAAGGCTGCTTACTTTTCATACAATAAATAAAATGATACTTCATCGTAGAGCAAACACGTTCAAAAGTGCTTAATTTAAATTTCAAATCAATCGGATTATTCCTTTTGAATTGCGATGACCACAAAATTGAAAACTCTCTTTTGAAGAACAACGCGTTCAAAGGTCCAAACTGGGTATTTCATACCTGTGAGCTGTTGCTCTTTGGAAGGCTTCCATACGGAGAGTGATAGAAAAACGGCCTTGACATTTTCACAGAATATTCTTAAAAATATACGCTTTTTAAAAACTAACACTTAAAACATCCCAAGCAACAATTTGTAACCTCAGTAGCAAAATTACCGCGGTTATTAATTTTACCTGGAATAACCTTGGTTTTAAAATGGTTTGAAATAGGTTATCTTTTAACTGAGGGAAATTTTCGGTAAAAACAAACCCTGAAATAAACCCAAAGTTAGTTTCAGGTAATTTTGCATCCTTTTTTTTAGGTATTTTAATAACCCAGGTTAAAAATTGGCTTTAAAATATCCTATTTGAAACCTGGGTCATAAATCAGGTTTATATTTATCAATTATTTACTTTTTTTAAATTTTCTGGTTATTTTATTACCAGTTCTAGCTATCAAGGTCAAAACCAGCTTTAAAATAACTGATTTTTCAGGTTAAAAAAAACACTTTTGAATTTGGTAATTATTTTATTGGCTATAATCTTACCAGTTTTACTAAAAATGTAAAACTGGTTAAAAAAAAACTTGTTTTATTGGTAGTTATGTAACCGATTTAATTTTGGTAGTCAAATTGGTTTTTAAATAATTTGTTTTATTGGTTCCTATTTTACTTATTTTTTTAAAATGTAAATTTGGTTTTAAAAAAGCTTAATTTTGAGTTGAAATATAACCTTTTTTTAGTAAAAGTTGAAAAATTTCTGTTTTTTACTCCATATTATCTGTATTTAGTCTAAATATTACCTATCTAGAGCCTCAGTAATAATCTAACTCATTTGTATTTGTATTCTCTCCACAACCAAACTCACTCAACCACACAAACTATTTTCCAATCAGTATCAGTATCAGACTATGTTTTCGTCAGTTGGTTTTTGTTGTGCGTGGCGTGAAGTCGTAAAGTTTGCTAAGTGCTAATAAGTGCGTTGTGAAAATTATAAAAAAAGTAATTTATCGAAAACAAAAGGATTGTTTATCAAAGGAGTTGGAGTCAACAGGATTATTGTGTCCAAAAGGATATTTGGTAAGTCATTTTAGAATATATTAAATCTAATAATTTTTTTGGATGAAACGTAATTTGGGTAATTTTTTTTCCTATTTCACCTTTTCTTATAAAGAATAGGTAAAAAAATCTCTTCTTTTTAACTCTCTAGTAAAAAATAAGTAAACTAATCACATCTTTTTTACTTCCTCATAAACAAGTACAAATATTACTAGCATTTTTCCTGGACGCAAACAATGACTCGAACTATCGGACGACTGGTAAAAAATAGCGCTCAAAATTATTTTTGATAATATTGGTAAGTACTTTTTATTTATTAATTTAATTTAAATTTTCCAAAACCTAAAATACTTGTCGTCTCAATTCGAAACTATGCAGTTTCCAGAAGTACTTAGCAGCAGATGTCATAGCCCAAAAGTATAACTCTTATCATTCTATACAAAATGTTATTCTTTTTGTTTAATGTTTCAATTTAAAAATAAGTTGTAAAATATTATTATTGAACATTTCAGATTCCAACACTTCTCAACAGCAAATTGCCTTACAAACAATTCAAAATGTGTAAGCTGAACAAAGGGCAAGTCCGGTCCCTCGAAATGTTGCTGGGGCATTAAAAGTGGATTCCGTCGAAAATAAGCAACTCCTTGAAAAGATAATGGCTAAGACGGAGGTTACCTGAAACCTTATTATCAAGAAACTGTGCCTTGGAGTTGCGAGGACGGATACAGCTAAAATTCCCGACAGCTTGTTGCACATCAAAGATCACGCTCAGATGGATGAGCTGGAAGAAAAAATTGGGGCTGATCCAGTTTTTAAGCGAGCCTTGGTATGCGTAAATTCTTTTGTATTTTTACTAATGTATTTTTATAATTTTTCTTACTAATGTATTTTTACTAATTATTTATTCTTACTAATGAATTTGTACTAATACTATTTTTCTCTATGTGTTAAATTATAAGTAAAATTTTTGTTTCGTTCTGTTTTTCTTTTAAATAGATTTGGAAAATCAGCACATTTGGAGGAGTAAGAACGAAGAAAACTGTTCGCACAATGTCCAGGTGCATGTTTGAAGACACTTTGCTCCTCGAATACTCGTGGTTCGGGTAGGTCACCAAAAAACGGTTCGATGTGTTTAAGCAAATTTTTAGAGTGATGGTGGAGACAGTCAGGAAGAGTTTCCCTAACTTTAGCGATGCGGAGGGATCTGCATACATAAAAATGTACTTGAAACAGGACCGTTTGAGGCTAGGAAAAATGTAAGTTAATTTTACCTACATTTCTTTTTATATAATTATATTTATATATTTATGTAGCTATAATAAACTAAAAAATAGAATATTGCTTTTATTTTTTTTTTCTAATAAATTTGTATATTTTTTTTCAGCGACGGGGCAGCAACCGATTAAATTTTGTTTATTAATCTTAAGTTATATAAATATATATATATTAAAGTATGCATTAGTTTTAAGTTCCTAAAGTAGATCAATGTTTAGTTTAAACATGAATAAAAAACATGTAAAAAGTAATTTTTTAACCTCTTTTTATTTAAAAGGAATTTTATTTTCAGGAAAGTTATAAATAGTTATAAAATAACTGATCTCGGAAATATACTGGGTTTTTTGGTAACCTAGTTCTAACCGACGAAAAATAATGGTTTTTAAGTAACCTAATTACAACATTGAAACCAGGTATTAAAAAAACCGATTTGTAGGTTTCCTTACTACTTATAATAACTGGTAAATTAAATACGTCACCATAACGCTTCAAAATAACGTCAACGGAACGTAAGATATTAACCGTTTCTTATCGGTTACATTTAATCTCCAATAAGCAGTTATTATTTTACCGTTTAAAGCTGGTTTTTTGTTACCACACAAAAACCCAGGTTTAGAAGAAGTTATTATTTAACTCTTTAAAATCGGTTTTTTGTTACTAAGAAAAAACCCAAGTTCGAAAGTTACTGACCATTTCGGGTAATGGTAATGGTTCTGGAACGTTTCCCAGCCGTGATTTTTACCGATTTCATTACTTTTCGGTAAATAACCTCGGGTTATAAATCGGTTCATAAGCCGATTTTTTACCAAAAATTGTTGCTTGGGATATTACGTACATATAGTTCGTATTTTTGTTAAAGCAGCAGTTTTGCAATAATTAGAACTCTTTGCAAAATTTCAAATGTTTATAAACTCAATTTTCACAAGCTAATAAAAACTGATAAAATATGTGTTTCATGTCTTTAGAACTTCTGTTAACGTATGCCAAAGGTACAGTGTGGTCATAAACAAAAAATGTAGGGGTTAGAAAGGTGGGTGTAGGTACATTGGTTTTAAATCCTTAAAGTTGAACAATGACCGTGAAAGACAGGGAGTGGCATTCCACATTCGTAAAGTACAACTTAAGATCTAATCTCTAAACGTCAAGTTGAGACAAAAACCATTGCAACATTGTCCATACAAAAATAAACGTTTTTTTCTAAAAAGAATCAAGCTTCAATTATACTTTTTAATTTCTCGTTTTTGTCCTTTTTACAAAAAAAAAAGGAAACGAAAATTGCAGAACTGCCCTATATGAATTTTTCAAGTAAAATGTTGTTTTATAAAACCTGATATTATGTGCTTCTTTAAATCCTAGCGATAGTCAGGCAACTTCGGAAAAAACCGGGATAAACCCAGATATATTTATCACTAGAAAAACAAACTGACCAAATTTGTATACATTTTTTCTTTCTACAGAATGGATACATTTATTGTACAAAGTGGGATTATTGTAAGCCTAATGAATTCAAAACTCAGGGCTTTAATTTGACATTTTTACCCTAAATGCTAGTACGCAGCTAACATTTAGTCCACGTTTTTTCTTCAAACTTTAGCTTAAACCTGAGTTGAATTTTTACAAAAGAACCTTGTGAAGAAAACTGTAATTGATCTTGTGGGAACTATCCTCTAAGTTTGAAATTGAGGAAAATTGGCTCAAGAGCATTGCCAAATTCTATTTCTGGCGAAAACTCAAATTTTATTTTTTCGTATTTTGCATTTTCCTTTTTTCGGTTCCTAAAGATTTTCTTCCTGAAATAACTCCTCAGTATCCAATATTAATAAGCCCGGCACAAAATACAATTTATTTTATAATAGAAATATTTTTGAAATGAAAATTCAGTTCTTATCTAACCAAATTGAACTTAGCTATAAAACATTTTTCAACCTTCAATAATCTAAATAATTCCCTCGGAATGAATGCGCCCAGAAAATAATCAGTCCGCTAAATTTTTACACTAAAATTTACCACTTGGCTTAAATACTTTGCTAATCATGCTTAAAAGTGAAAGAAAATTTCAAAAAAAAAAATAAAGTGAAACTGAATGAAAAAAAAGATTAACAAAAACGTCTTAAAATATTGATGTGTCCTGCAAGGTGACAAGAAACTGGTTGCATTGATTGATAAGAAGTCACTAAGAATAAAAACTACCTTTAAAGTGACAAACCAACAATTACCAGACATTTTAAGTTTACAACTAATTTTTTATGGAACAACGTCATTTGAAAATTTTAAAATCTTTGAAATTTTTAAAAGATAACTTTTGGAATTATTAATGAAATAGATTACTCTTGGCTAGATTATTAGGATACTAGCTTTCCAAAAAAAATAAAACAAAGAATACTTACGGTTTTTTTTTAAGATCTTTTGAACTTAAAAATCAGTAAATGTGGTTCATAACGGCAGCTCCTTCCTCATTTCAAAAGAAAGAAGGACCGATGATGACCAAAACAATCAATTTAAAAGGATGTAATGGTTATTTGATAATATTTTGAAGATTGTTCTCACTCAATATACGGTAAATTTGCTAGTTGACTAGGACAATTAACAAGATAAGAGCTTCATTTATATTGAATTAAAATGGACAAAGTGTTTTCTATTAACTTAACGAATAGAATTATTTTGGAAGCGTATTTCTGGTGCTAAGCAATTTATGATGAATAATTAAACATAATTGAACAGAAATGTCAACACAGTTCGACATTCTTAAATGTCCAACGATAAACAACAACCATCTAAGTTCCTAATGCAGATAAAAAACACCGGACGTTTATAGATTGTTTTTAAAAGTTTTTGTCCTTTCATATTGGCTCGAGATTGGCATTTTCATACTAAAGCTTTTAAAAATGTCTTCCAAAATGTTCATTAATGTTGAATGTAAAATTATTCTTTGGCCAAATGCGGCATTATAGTAAATCATTTAACTTCTACACGAATAGGACGATCTGTTCATTGCCGTTCTGTCACTGGCATCGAATCGACTTTTCCAATAAACAAATCAAACAGAGCAAAACGTCATCGTCTCGAATCGAAAAAGCTTGCGTAGAAAATTTAGAAGAAGTAAAATAAAACACACAAAACACAGCTGTCTGTTTAGTCGTCTGAAAATTCTGCAGTTTCAAAATTTTATTTTCGTCATGTTGGCGACATAAAATAATAAAATACAAAAAAAAAAGACTTGTGTTTCCAACAGAGTTGATTCAAAGTGTTCTGAGATTGCTGATTCTGGAGCAGAAGAAAGAATTTGCAGAAAAATCCCACAAGGAGGCATTATTAGGTGTCTTACTATTGTCCATCCCACAAAACCAAAACCGAATAAATAAATTAGTTAATTGGTCGGAGGAGCAATCATGAATACAGATTAAGCAACCCCTTTTTTTTTTAGTTTTTTCTTCTTTTCTCAAGAGCCCAAGACTCGACGAGAAAACAGTGATAATAGAAGGAAAAAAAGAATCCATAACAAAAGAGACTTGGTCATCAACCAGCGAACCTTTTTGGAGCTGTTTCATCGAAAAAGTTATAAAGGTTTTCTCGGTTCTCGCTTGTCAATTCTCGGCAGACGTAAAAAGTGAGTTTCCTCATAATATTTGGAAACGAAAAAACAAAACTAAAACTAAATCGAAATCGAAATTGAAATCAGTCATCGCATCGCGCGGAGTGGACGGAGAAGGTAGAACTCTAGAAGGGTGTGCAAAAAGAAGAAGAAATTGGTGAGTTTTCAAACAGTGAATCAGAGCTCTTATATGTCGCTACGCTAGCCCAGCCAAGACCAAGATGAAGTGATAAAGATTAATTGAGTGCACATGACAATCGATTAAAGTTCTTGCAAAATTTACTTATTTTTTGTTTCTATCGAAGAAAAACAGAACAATTATTTCGAAACTCCGCCGCCGCCGCGGGCTGTGTGAACTAATTTTTGCGGCAGTCAATCAGGCAGTGGGAGTGGGGGAACAAAGAGCCATCTCTTGCCTTTCGCCCACCCAACAACAAACACCTTCT